>OV702292.1:140157293-143036067 GCA_916181665.1 Avena sativa
TTAAAGATAGCACGACTCATATTGATAAGGTGATTGAGAAATCGTCTGCCAAAACAATTGCAGATGCTAGACTAAGACTCAAAGTTACAATTGATTCTATCAGGTAAACAATAATTTATTACATCTTATATCATAGCACATATCATGTTGTACATGTTGTACCATTTAATAAGTATTTTTGTGACATGATGCAGGTGCTTAACATTCCAGGCTTGTGCTTTTAGAGGCCATGATGAATCTTCAGGATCCATAAATCAGGGTAATTTCCTTGAATTGTTAAAGTTATTGGCTTCTTATAATTCGGAGGTCAAATATGTCTTAGATAATGCTCCTGGGAATGCGAAGTACATTGCTCATTCAGTCCAGCAGGAATTCTTGGTTTACTTTCTCGGAAGGTACAGAAAACAATTAGAGAAGAAATTGGCAATAGTAAATTTTGTATAATGGTTGATGAAGCCGTGATGAATCTAAAAAGGAGCAAATGGCATTAGTACTTCGATTTGTTAACAGTGAAGGGCTTATAAGGAGCGTTTCCTTGATGTTGTTCATGTGAATGACACGGCTGCATTGACTCTCAAGGAGTCAGTTTGTGCTATTCTAGCAGATAATAACTTGAGTGTGCAAGACATTAGAGGCCAAGGCTACGACGGAGCAAGTAATATGCGAGGGGAATGGAATGGATTAAAGGCTTTGATTTTGAAGGAGTGCCCTTATGCGTATTATGTTCACTGTATGACTCATCAACTACAGTTGACTCTTGTTGCGGCATCAAGGGAGGTACAAGAAGTGCACAATTTTTTCCAGCATGCAATTTTCATTATAAATGTTGTTAGTGCATCATCTAAACGGAATGATGAGTTACTAGCAAATCAAGCTGCAGAAATTGCACGTGCAATTGAATTAGGGAGCTTGATACTGGAAAAGGGGCAAATTAGATAGGCTCTTTACAGAGGCCGGGGGACACTAGATGGAGTTCCCATTTTAAGTCAATTCAGAGCTTGAAGAAGATGTTTGTGCTGTAATTGCTGTCTTGGCGAAGTATAGCAAATGATCGTTCGGTCTCAAGATATTCTCGAGGAGATGCCGGAGGCGCCTTGAAGATGATTATATCTTTTGATTTTGTGTTCATCTGCATCTCATGGAGAAAATCATGAAAATTACTGATGTCTTATGCCAGACGCTCCAGAAGAAATCTTTGGATATTCTAAATGCATTGGATTCAGTTTCAAACACAAAGATACTATTGGGTAATCTTAGAGAAGATGGTTGGGAACCTCTTTTGGAGGAGGTCAAGGCTTTTTGTGTGAAACATGAAATTGAAATCCCTGATATGATCTCAAGTATGTCCCCCTTTTTCTCGATCTTTTGAGTATAATAATATTTAATCACAATTACTTTCCTTTAACATATATTATATTTTGTAAAATGTAGGTATGTTGATGTGACTAAGTCTCGGAATAAACATGATAACACCACAATGAATCATCACTACAAAGCAGATGTGTTTTATGTGGCGATTGATCAACAATTGGTTGAGCTAAATGAGCGATTTAGTGTTCAAACTACAGAGCTCCTCACACTTTGTGCATCCTTGGATCCGCGACGTGAATTATTTGACATGACAAAGATTTGCACCCTTGTAGAGAAGTTCTATCCAGCAGATTTTTCCAGTCAAGAACGGGCTCAGTTGGAGTCACAACTTCCACATTTTTAGTTAGATGTTTGCAATCATCCAGAGCTCAATACGTTGACATCACTTGCTGATTTGACAGTCGGACTAGTTAAAACAGGTAAAGTGTCTATGTATTCAATGGTTGATAGACTATTGCGCCTGGTCATCACTCTCCCAGTGTCGACTGCAACCACGGAGCGAGCTTTTTCAGCAATGAAGCTTATCAAGACACGTCTTCGGAATAAAATGGGTGATGACTTTCTTCGGCATTATATGGTTGTATACATTGGGAAGAAAATAGCTGCAAAGATAGACGTCGAAGAGATTATTGATTTGTTTGATAGGCCTAAACATAGATCCAAATTCAAGTTGATAGAAATGTAGTTTCTTTTAATTGAAAAACATATATATATTGTTGCGATATGAAAAACATAGCATACTTATGAGACTTCATATATTTTCTTGTGTCACCATTTTTTTGGTTGATGTCTTCTTGGCCCCCCCCTATGATCAAATCCTGGATCCGCCCCGGGTACGCGTGTGGGCGGCCGTCGACGGCGAGCAGCTGGGCTGGCCACGTGAAGTGCAGGTACGCATGCGGTCGGCCGTCTTCAGTGAGCAGCTTGGCAGCAGGATGACGGAATGGTGTAGCTGCATGTTGAGGAAGATGTTGAGCGATCCATGCGCAGCTCCACTATTCATGACGGCATGGTGGAGACACATTTATGTCATGATCGATCTGAACGAAGGCGTGGACGTACAGTTCCTGATATTTTTTGCATAATTAGCGACCACACATGATCAGCCCTGCAACCTGGTCGTCGGCATCTTCAATAGAGCGTCGTGCTGACCAAGCCGCACACGGAGCGATCTGAGGCAATGCCTCTTGCTCTACAATGTCTCCATCTTGCTTCTACGTTTGTATTGTGAGGTATGTGTGTTGGAGAAGTGACTTCTCATCTGGTGCCCGCCCGATCTATGATGCTGGAACTGTTTCCTCTCTTGTATCCTCCAGATCTGGTTGTTCCTGATCGCATTTTTTAATTCCCTCAGCTAAATAGACCCGCTCTATTTTTTAGGCAGAGGGCAGATCGTCGGAAGGAGGGTGTTTGTTACCGATTGTATTGGGATCAGATAATTATGTTCTCACGGATCTCTTTATCTGCTCTTTGGTACATATCTATGTAACTGAGCGGTGGCATTTGTTTGTAATTAGTTAGAGTGTGACACCAGGCATTCACCACGCTTTTGAAATTAATAGTAAAGATACGTATAGTTAGGTACCCAGTTTTCACATACTTATGGTACCTTTTGTTTGTCCTTTTTCTTCATTACGCCAGATTTGGATGCCGCAGGTATTTAATTGGGTTTGCTCCATGCCAATGAAAACGCACTATAACTGACGTTAATGTGTTTCATGTTCCTTGGAATTATCTTCTTACTGAGGTTTTTTTTTTGACAGCGCTTACTCCCTCCGGTCCGGTTTATTAGGCAGCGTACGTAGTTTAAGAACAGCTTTGACCAATAATTTTGGTCAACAAATTTTACGTAATATATCACAAAAATTATATCATTGGATTTATCTTCAAAAATAGCTTCCAATAGTATTTTTTTTTAACATATTATGTAAAATTTATTGACCAAAATTGATGATCAAAGTTTTTTTAAACTAGGTGCGTGCCTAATAAACTGGACTGGAGGGAGTACCGAGGTGTGTTTTCAACGAAAACATAGTTATCTTGATTATCCATATATTCTTGCCCATTAATTCATCGTATCAGGATACAATAATAGCATGTGAAAAGGATTGTTAAAAAAGAGAAACGTAGAACCCATGACACTATCTTGAAATTCATGCAAGTTGACATTTTTGGTTAATATGCCAGAAAGGTTCATAAATTACATTTGAATTTAGAAAGTTCCCACCTATAATAAAAATCTTGCATTCTCTGGTTTACTGGTCATACATCGCTCCTCTGGTGAAAAATGTATTCTGGTAGCAAAAAATTGGTGTTCACCCCACTAAAGGGGTTGTGAACAAAAACCAAGAACTCCTTGTAGGAATAAGACACAGCGCCAACGAGGCATGTGCCGTGCGGCATATGATAACCTAAATAAACCGAACAGTTGATTTCCATTTGCCATACAGTTTGCTAATGTTACGATGTCTCCAATTCCCGTGTACACGATGTTCTTACATCCATCTCTCGGTTCTTGCTCATCTTCCCCTCTATTTGTGTGTCCGTTGCCTGAACAATGTGGCTTCACTATATCAACATCCGTGAAGATGGAGTGACATATTTATAGGGGGACAGAGGGGGACTATTATTGGCTGAGGCACTAACCTGGTGACTTCATCCTTTATCTCCCTACGTCTCAATTAACTTTGTTCTGTTCTTTTTGTTCATATACAGTGGATTTGGATGCTGTAGATATTTACTTGGGTTTGCTCCATGCCAATGAAAGGGTATTATCGGTTCTACTTTTACTTAGCAGCAGTAGATTCATTTGTTTCTTATACTTAGGAATTACATTTCTCTGTATTGTGTTGTGTTAGATACATATATATCTGCAAACTAAATATCCTCTAACATTTTCACCAAGACACAAGAATACAGCAATACTAGACACAACACTATAAGACAAAACAACACAACAAGGCGCGCCTATCCTTTTAGGCTGGTCATAGTGGGAGTACCATATTACTAGTATCATGCATATGATACTAGTGTATGATATTACCTCTCTAGTGGTTAGTATCATCTAGTAGTATCATAGTACCGTTGTATTTAATTTTTTCTACAATCTCAATGCAGTTGTGTGTATGAGATGTATTGGTCATTAAATTACCTAGTTTCACGAGTTATGATACGGTATCATATTATGATACTACTAACACCTTTCTTTTGGTGCCACATCAGATTTTTGCCAAGGTGGCATGCATGATACTCCTTATGATACTTCTACTATGACTAGCCTTAGTAATCCATCAACCACACAGTACTACCTCTGATCTGTAATAAGTGTCAGGGGTTTAGTTTAAATTTGGACCAAATTGGAACAAACCCCCGACACTTATTATGGATCGGAGGGAGTAGTATCTTATTTAGTTCGCAATTTATTAATGTTATGTACAATACTCTCCCAACCTGTTGCACTCGTCTCAATAATGATCTCCGCCTCTTCCCTATACATATACCACTCCATTTTCCACATTTTTTTGTCATATAGGCAACGCCCACATAAACAGAGGGGAGGATAAGAAAAGAAAAAAGAAATGAGATACAAGGACATCCTGTATACGGGAATTGGAGACGTCAGAACATTAGTAAACTGACACATGGAGCAATATCGGTCGTTCAGTCCATTTAGGTTCTCCATTAGTAAACAGACTCCTAGCTGCTAGCGGCGCCATATACACACCAAATCCTAAGCTTGCTAGAAATTCTGCCCGCTGTTTGCTCTATGTGCTCGTCGCTTGGAAGAGGTCTTTCTGCCCAGTCGTGGTGAGCAGCGCGCTCCAGCGAGTGTCCCTGTGACTGCGAGTAGGCCAGCAACACCGCGTTGAGTCACCAATGTGGTGACTTCATCCTCAACTCTCGGACATGAGCATTGTTTTGTCCTACTTGTTCTTATGGCATATTTGGATCAGGTTTTTTATTAACCAACCGAAAACTGGAAATTCGGGTGTCCCTCGAGAAAAAGCTACGACTGGTTAAAAAATTTGGATTTTTTTAAAATCTTTTGAAGGGTCGAATAGGTTGCGTATGCACATCTTAACATAACAGAAGCTTTGAGTAGCAGCTAGGCTCATTCTGAGCGCATGTGTTAGGTTGTTAAGACTTGTCAAGCCTTAACAAGTTTTTGGTCTGTTTAACTGTCTCTACAAGTGGCCCATCACAAGAAAAACAAGTTTGGAACGCTGCAGGACGGGGTTTTTAACCCGTGAGCTTGGTGCAAGAATGAAATATCTTGAAATTAAATTTTTTCAAGAATGCTGTGTGAAAAGGATTGTTGTGTGAAGAATGCTGTGTCAAGAATGCTGTGTGAAATATCTTGAAATAACTTGACAAATCTATATACTACTGTACTAGTTACCTCTTAATTCATCGTAGCAGAATAAAACAATGCTGTGTGAAAAGGATTGTTGAGAAATAGAAATACATAACCTATGTTCAGCTAAGGGCTCTATTTGACTGAAATTCAGGCAGACAAATGTTGGTAGATCCGTTAGAAAGGTTTCAACAAAACATTCTATTGTGGAAAACTTGCACCAGTACAAATATGGTGTTCCCTGATTACCGGTCATACCGCCCACCTCTGGTAATTTTTTTGGATAGACAACTTGTATTCAACCCACTAAAGGGAAAGGTTAAACAAAAACAAGGATTTCCTGTCAGGACTAAGACACAATGGCAAGGGGGCATGTGCCATGCGGCATATGGAGAGCCTAAAAAACTGAACAACCCATTTCCCTTTGCGAATCAGTTTGCTAATGTTCCGATGTCTCCAATCCCCGTGTACACGATATTCTTACATCTCATCGATCGCTCTGTTCTTACTTATGTTCCCCTCGATTTGTGTGTCCGTTGCCTATATGAATGAATACTGTGGCTTTGCTATCAACTTCCATGAAGATAGAATGGCATATTTATAGGGGGGGAGAGAGGGAGACTATTATTGCCCGAGGCACCAACCTGGTGACTTCATCCTTATCTCCATATGTCTCAAGTTCGTATACACGAGAGCTTTGTTCTGTCCTTTTTGTTCATATATACGGTAGATTTGGATGCTGAAGATATTTACTTGGGTTTGCTCTATGCCAGTGAAAGTGTACTATTTTTTGAGTCGGAACAACAGAAGCACTGCTTATTTTCATTGATAGAAGAGGGAAAAATTGTAAAAGCCTGAAAGGCACAATACAAAGAAAGATAGAAAATGAAGAAAACAAGCCTATTCTAGCCCTCTCAAAGCTGAACCGAAGTCACAAAAGAAGTGCAGTCTGAACTAAAGCCACCTCGTCTCTGATAGCTAATGCAAGTAAAACCGCGCTCATCTCTTTGCCCTAAAAAATTCTTCTCCCTCTTTTATTCCAAAAATGCCAAATAGTATAGCAGGCCTCAAAAACGTGCAAGTGTGACCGTTTCCTTGCGTCACAACAGAGAAGACCTTCTGCCACCAGGTTCTAACCGAAGACAACCGGGAGCTCAAAGCTGCCAATGAGGGATTAGTGGCTGCAACAGTTTCCCAAGCCTCCTTAGCATAGCAACATCCCAAAGCCAGGTGGGAAGCAGTCTCAGGAGCTTGATCACATAGGCTGCAAGATTGATTGCATGGCAGTCCCCGCCGCGTGAGTCTGTCTGCCGTCCAGTTTCAGTTTTGTAGGAATAACAACATGATTTTATTTTATCTTTGCATTCCATACCCTGTCCAGATGGCGTTGGTGCGACGTCACAAACTGAAACTCATAGGCCGTTTTTGCATGGTAGTTCCCGCTAATGCATTGCGGGTGACATGCCCATGGCCGTAACATGCCTCCTTGAATCTACCATCCAAACTTTATCCAACGGACAAAAGTGACCCAAAAAACAACTAAAACAGAAAACAACTCACGCTTATGTCCTACTACCTCCTTCCAAAATATAAGCCGTTTTAGCAGTTCAATTTGTACTACTAAAAATGCTTATATTATGGAACGGAGGTAGTAGTTTTCAACTACACAATTTTTAGACACTAGACAATAGAAACAACTTGTCAGGCATTTAATAGTTCAAATAGCAGCCATATAATTTTTACCGAATTTGCATAAATTAATTTTTAGACTTGCGTCAAATTTAGATTTTAATTAATACTGTGTAGTCTAAAAACTGGAATGTAAGTGCGGGATGTTTTTTTTTGCTTTGGGTCATTTTTGTCCATCGAATGAAGTTTGAATGGTAGATAAAAGTGCATTTTAGGGCTGTCACCGGATCTCAGTCCGCATTGCAGCCACTGAATCTTGTCGAGCTCTACGGTTAACTGAATCCCATTGATTTGTGCCCAAAGCTAAAGGAATTGCTCAAGTTCCTCCTCGAAGGATAGCCGTGAGAGCCCTCGGAGCCACCTTCCATTGTTGAAGGAATCAGCAATCAAATTCCTTTACCTCTGACCAAGCGAAACAAAAGTGGGGCAGTCTCTATGGTGCCCTTCCATTGAGCCAACGGTCTTTTCAAAATTCGGTAGTCCTTCCATTATCGGTCCTACTTTTACTTAGCAGCAGTAGATTCACCCGTTTCCTATACCTAGGAACTAGATTCCCGGAAATCCCTTTGGCTCACCGGTGTATTTGCGCCCGTTAGCAAACATATATTGAAATATCAAAAAATTCGAAAAAAATATCTACATGTACGTTCGAACATTTTATGTTCATTTACAATTTTTCAGGATGAAAATATATTTTATGTGTCATATAAAAAAAAGACAAATAATGTCACGTGAATAGGAATAATCACAGGAAATCTTTTGTCTTCTTTGCACATGACACGTAGAATCTTTTTTTCATCAGGGAAACTTGTGAACAAGCATAAAATGTTTCGAATGTATATGTAGATATTTTTTCGAATATTTTGATATTTCGAAATATATTTTCTCACAATGGGTGCAAGTGCACTCGTGAGCCGAATAGCCACCTCGATAAATTCCTCTGTATTGTGTTGTGTTGGATGCAACCATTGATCTTACTTAACCCCTGAACATTGAAATGTATATAGCCGCAAACTAGGAGGTTATCTTCTTACACCAAGACACAAGAATGCATCAACACTAGACACACAACACTAAGACAAAACAACACAACAAGATGCGCCGGCCTGTCCTTTTCGTACTCCATCAACCACACAGCAGTATCATATTTTCTTCGCAATTTATTCATGTAATGTACTACTCCCTCCATCTTAAAATAGATGTCCGGACTTTTTCTAAATTTGGATGTATCTATATACTAAATAGTGTCTAGATTCATCCAAATTTTGACAAATCTCTGACATCTTTTTTGAGACGGAGGGAGTATATATAATGAATACTCTACCAACCTGTTGCACTTGTGTCAATAATGATCTCCACCTCTCCCCTATACATATATACCAGTCCATCTTCACGGAAGTAGATAGCAAATTCACAATGTTTGTTCATATAGGCAACTACCACATAATCAGAGGGAAAGATAAGAAAACAACAGAGAGATGAGATGCAAAGTATATGGGAATTGGAGACATCAGAACATAAACTGACCCATGGAACTACATTGTCCGTTCAGTCTATATAAGTTCTCAATATGCCGCATGACACGTGACTCCTAGCTGCTAGAGGTGACATGTACACATCAAATTCTAAGCTTGGTATAAACTATTCATACTGGTTGATCCATATAGACCGCTCTGGTTAAAGCCTACTACAAGAATATCCATCAGGCGTGTACCCCCTCGCGTCGCTCCCCAGGGCGACGCCAGGGGCGACTACCGCCGCTGCCAAAAGCTCCCCCTCGCGATCCAATCGCCGCCGCTGCCGCCGGCCCTCGCCGCGGTGGCGGCGGGCCTAGCCGCCAAAGGTGGCTGGGGGGTGGTGCGTCGGAGGCGGAGGGCGGTGCTGCTGGGGCGGCAGCGGCGGAGGCTGAGGCGCGGCGACCTGGGCAGCGTCCCTTGGTCGGGGTGGAGGCGGTGGTTCCCCGTGGTGGAGATCTGGTGGAGGAGGTGCTGGCATTGGGATTCCGTTTGAAAGACCTATATTGGCCCTCTAACCCTAATGTCCGTCGGGATCCATGCGTGGCCATGGACCTCTTGGCCATGGTGGGCGCGAGCCAGAGAGGCAAAGGGTGGTCGCGGGGCGCGCATAGAGATGGGTTCGATCTAAATTCATCCGATCTGGTACTTGTCTCTAGCGTTGCCTTGCCTTCTCTTTCGCTATTCTGATCGGCGGCGTGGGGGCATGCTGGTGTGCTTGAATAATGGTGGTGGTCCTATGGTTCCTCTCGCGCGAAGATGAAGATCTGCTGTTGCTTGCCCTTGTTGATCTGGTCGGAATGGTGAGTTCCGGAAGGTTCCGCCGACGAACTCCCATGGGTGAATAATGCCTAGAAATTGCCGGATTGGAAAGATTCGTCGTGCGCATCCATATTTTACTCTGGCCGTTTGGGTTCAGAGGGAGCGCTTCGAAGCTCAGTTGGCTGTTAATATCATGGGGCATGTTCTCATTCCATGGTGCTGACGGAGAATATCATGGAGACCGAGTTCTGAGGACTGACAATGGTGGTTCGACTCTGGGTGGTGATGAGGAATTGGCTTGGTGACTTGTGACTTGAAGCAGCGGCATGTAAGTGGGGACGACTGCACAAGACAGGTTCACAGTCCTACCTATCAGGGTGAAAACTCAAGGTCTGGCCTTAATTGGTTGTGTCTGGCAATGGCCTTGTTGAAGGCATTGTTTTGAGAGCGTAACTTTCTTCAGGGTGAAAACCTAAGATCTATGATCGGACGATAATGGTGTTGTGCACTATTCCCTTCTTGGAGGCATCGCTTTTGGAGAAGCTAGACTTCTGGTGTTGTCTTGGTGGTGATAATACTGCTGTTTCAACGAATGAGTCACTATAGCGGGACTTTACTTTTTTAATAATTCTTTTTTCTTTTTTTGGCTGTGTGTATCCGTATGATCGCTAGGGCAATACGTTGTTGCAGAGGCTGGGTGTATTGGTATCTTCTGATATTAACATATGCTCCTTTTAAAAAAAGACCGCTCTGGTTAGTCCCTGCTTGGCTTGAATGGATGGTTGCTTGGCAGAGGCCTGTCTGCCCGGACGTGGCACACAGTGTCCCTGCTAGTAGGCGAGCTCCTGCATCAAGTGTCCCTGCGACTGCTGAGTATGCGTGCAGTTGTACCGCGCCGAGTCACCACCGTGGTGACTTCGTCCTAAACTCCATACATATCAAGTTTTCCTACATTCTCGTGGCTAGGAGCATTTTCATTTTTCTTTTTGTTCATATGGCGGATTGGATAAGAGATTTTTCAATTCCAACCCCACATGAGGAGAGCGCCGGGAGGAATGGGCGATTCCGCTTTTTGCGGAGGCGATTCTTGCGATCGCTGGCAGCCTCCCTCGGCAAGGGAAGATCTGCTGGGGGAGTGCTCTACGGCGGCGGCGGAGGCGACGGTTGGACGGAGATTCTAGGCTCTTTCATCTGATGGTGAAGATGGAGAGGATGTCGATTCTTCTTCAGAGGGAGGATCGGCGGATCGCTATCTACATTCACCGAAGGATGGAAAAGATCTCTTCCCTTCTTCCTCGAGGGTGGCCAAGAGAATCGCACGCCGCCGACAACAACAGCTTGCAACAATGGATCTATGGGTTTCGCCCTCGTCGGAGGTAATTCTCGCAAAAACTATGCCGACAAAAGCAATTCTGTTTCGGGACGTTTGGGTTCATCTTCTTCGATCAGAAGACCACCCCTCGATCCTACTGTGTTCCATGATGACAATTGTGAGGGCTGGATCATGGTCGGCCGGCGACGGCCAACGAAGGTGGCTAGTTCGCCGTTTTCGATGACGTCGAAGTCCAGATCTTCTGATCTGATTGTTCCACAATTTTTGAATTCCAATTTTTTGGGCCCTAGACGGACATGGTGTGGACCGCAACTTGCTGGCCCGTTACCTATGCAGGGGCGGTCTGGGTTTTGCTGCGAGTTGACGATCAAGTTGTCCTTGAATTGGACGGTGCCTGGTCCCAATTGGCATCCTAAGATACTGATACCTAAGGACGCTAATTTTGGATCCCTCGCTATCATATGCCATCTCTCGTCTCGCTCGAAGGCCGAAACCCTATCTGGGGGCCGGCTCGACGACGACATGAACAATGGCGGCGGGGGCGGGGGTGGTCCGGGCTAGGGTCAAGGGACCGGTGGAGGAAGAGGACATCAAAACAATTTCTTTTCTTCGAATCCTGGGAGAGGCCGTGGGGCTAACCCTAGCTCTAATGGCACTGGCAACTTCTTCCACGGGGAAGGCAGTGGTGGGATAGATCCACAGAGATTTGACGGCAATTCTGCAAGGGGTTTCTCTAGCCAGAATAGCTTTCGAAATGGAGAGGCGAGTTCTTTTCACGCCGGAGCAGGTTTTGATAATCTGAGCGGTGGCAATAACAATGGTGGAGATCTGGGGTACCAGAACCAGCGTCGTTACTGATGAGGACATCCCTACAATTACACCTACCCTAATGACTACTGAAGATGCTACAACTGTTGTAAGAAAGGACCAGTCCAATGAGATTAGAATTGGACCTATTACAAGAGCTCGTGCTAAGCTACTGGAACAACAGGTAAATTTACTCCTAAACAAATCTGGTACTTTGATTGATGAGAACTTTATACTGCCTAAGTCTATGCATTTATGTATGATCAGGTTCGTTGGAGAAACAAGCATGGCGCGAGGAGAAGAGGGGCTACAAGAGAAGCCCAACATGATGATCGCCCAAGGATGCGCGAGGGAGGAGCGGGAGGAAGGCGCAAGAGAAGATCATCAAGTCGAAGGCAAAAAGATCTGCCACGATCGGAGTGTCCGGCCAGATCCACCCGGACTGTCTGGCCTGGTCGAGAGGCAAACTGGCGTGGACATTCAGTATGCCAGTTCGGACACTACACGGACGCCACCGGGAAACTTCAAAGTTTCCGGCCAGACCGGATTGTCTGGCACACTTCACCCGGAGTGTCCGGCCTGACCGGATTGTTCGGCCGAATTCGATCGGAGTGTCCGTCCACCGACCGAATCTGGTCCGAGTCGGTTTGTATCAGTTTGAGTCGTTTGCGTTTAGTTTTGGTTTCTGGTTGCTCCAGCCGCCTTTATAAGCTATGGGACGACCTTTAGTTAGGTTTTAGACCACGTTAAAATATTTTGGAGTTGTTTCTTTCATAGAACCTCTGGAATTACCCTGTGATCGAATATACCAACTATAATTGAGTGTGATCTGTTGTTCCATTAGGAATTAGTAGATTGCATACTACCGTTCGTGGTCACGGCTGTGTGCGCAAGAGCGTGGTGTTGTGAATATCCTACAAGGTTCGAGAGCTGTTGCATTGGCATCAGGGATCGAGCGGGAGAGTTCATAGCTACAGGCTAGTTATCTATCATCCACCATTATCACCGCCATCCGCTTACTGAGAAGATCGGGCCACCCCATATCATCTTGGTATCATATTTCCAGTGTTGCCTCGGTAAGCATCCACAAATCCATCCATAAATTAGAGAGTGTTTTCGTCCTATACAGAAAAAGCCTTACCAAAAGATTTGCCATAGACTAGATTGCATCGTTTTCAAGTTTTAGTTGCTGATTGTATCTTCTCGTAGATCCGATCTGCAGGTTTTTTCTCGTAGGAGTCTAGTTTCCGTTTGTGTCTAGGTGTAGGGTTTGATCTTGTTTTCCACTGTTCCCACCGTTACCGTTTCCGCAAGTGTTTAATCGTTTTTCCGAGTCCACATAGCGTACCTTTGTTTGCATACCATAGACACAGCCTATCTACAACATCTATGTCTAGGAACATACCCACGAGACTAGTTGTTTTGCTCCGACAGGCTGCTCATTAGGGTTTGCAGTGCATAAATTTCCGACAGGCAAAACCGGACTATCCGACCGAATCACACCGGACTATCCGGCCCAACCGGAGTCTCTGGCGAATATCAACCGGACTATCCGGCCCAGTTCTGTTATAAGTTGCTATGCTCGTTTGCATTAGGTAATATGGTAAAAAAAAGAGAGAAAAGAAAAGAGAATCAGTATAAAAAAAAGAGAAAAGAGCTACAAGCCTGACAAAAAAAAGAGATATAGAAGTGTGCAATATTGGAGGCCTTGTTGTATAGCACTGGTAGATCGAGCAATCTTGTGCCTGTTCTATTTGAACTATTACTAGCGTCTCTCTTGTGCATTGCAATATTCCTTTTCATAAGTTGCTTTGCCACGTTTATCTTCACTGTGTGTGTTTCTTGGGTATTTGTACGATCAGCACTAGGACTTGTTTGTGGTGTAGATAGGATACCATACCTATAGCTCCACCTTAAATAACCTGTGTGTCCTGCGATCGTTCTCTATACCTTTGATATTCACTTCATCACATCAAGTGCACCAGTCTTTGATTTCGTTTGGTAGAACATCTCTATTCACTTTGGAACGGTAAGATCTCCTTTCTTATTAGTTGTGAGTGAGTTGTGAGAGTTTCCACCATATAGATTCTGATTTTTGCACTAACCTACTAATCATGTCTACTAGTGATGATGATGTTGTGTTGCAGAAAAAGAAATATGAGGAGCTCGTCAATTGGCGTGAATATGAGGCTTTGAAATCCCACTTCACACGTGTGTTTACTAACACGACAGATGCCATTGACAAGAATCTCCAAGATATGAATATGAGATTGGATCAGCATGTTGGGACAGTTGATACTATCCAAACGCAAGTGGCTACGCTCAATGTCAATGTCACCACTTTGCAGCAGTCCATTGAGGGTTTGATAGCCGCCTTGCATAGAAGGGAAGATCCTCAACATGATGATGCCTTTGATGATTTCGATGAGGGTAGCGCTGTTGATGCTGCTCCACATGTTGGCAGGGGACGTGCTATTCCCCATGTCCATGCACCTGCTCATGGTCGTGGGTTTGCTCATCTTGGGCGTGGTCCACGTGTGCCCAACCAAGCTGCTCATGACGGTTTGGGCAAGCCAAAATTCTCGATTCCTAAGTTTGATGCTTCCATTGATCCTGAAGACTACCTCACCTGGGAATTGAAGATTGAGAAGCTCTAGCGCTTATTTGACTATCCAGAAGATAAGAAGGTCAAGCTTGCGGCATCTAAATTTGATGGTTATGCTTTGCGTTGGTGGGATGCTCTTGTGCAACATAGGCGGGAGGATAATGAACTTCCTGTGATGGATTGGCGCGAGATGAAGCGAATCATGAAGGCTCGTTTCGTACCAACCAACTACTTGCGATCAGTTTTTGATAAATTGATGCAACTGAAGCAAGGCACCATGACAGTTGATGAGTACTACATGGAGATGGAGATGCTTATGCAGCGTGCTAGAATTCGTGAGTCCATTGAGATGACCATGCAGCGATTCCTAAACAATTTGAAGTTACCAATCAAGAGCATTGTTCGTCATCACAAGTATAAGACCATGAATGAGTTGTTGCATCATGCTAGAGAGGCCGAATCCCAGTTGGCAGAAGAGACGAAGTCACGTGCTCGTTTTCCGTCCTCCAGCAGATTTTCGGCCAGGTCTACACCTCCTACACTCATGCCACCAGCTGCTGTTCCGTTTACACCATCGGCCAAACCAGCAAGTACACCTTCGTTTGGTTCTAATGCTCGGAAACTCGCTGCTCCTGCTGCTAGCTTGGGTTCCAACATGTCTACTGCATGTACTCGTGATGTGGTGTGCCATACTTGTGGAGGTAGAGGTCACTACAAGAAGGATTGTCCAAACAACAAGGTTATGTTTGTTAATGAACAAGGTGAAGTAGAAAGTGGAGATGAAGCTTCTGATGATGATATTGATGACGACGAGGAAGGTGCTGATGCATATGCTAAGCGTGCACCCACTATTGTCGTATCTTCACGTGTACTTAGTATGCAACCGGTTGAGGAATCCCAGCGTTGCAACTTGTTCCAAACAAAAGCTCTAGTTGGACCAAACAAAGCTTGCAAGGTAATTATTGATGGAGGTAGCTGCAGAAATCTTGCAAGTAAGGAACTATGTGCCAAACTGAATTTGACATACTTACCTCATTCCAAGCCATACTACATACAATGGTTGAGCAACAATGGTGAGATGAAGGTAAATCATATGGTACGTGTGAATTTTCAAATAGGGCCATACAAAGATTCTATTGATTTTGATGTGGTTCCTATGACTGTTTGTCACCTACTATTGGGTTGGCCTTGGCTCTATGATAGCCATGTGCAACACAATGGCCGAGCCAATATATATCACTTGGAATTCAAAGGGAAGAAGATTACTATGCAGCCAATGACACCACAAGAAATTGTGAATGATTCTCGCCAGAAGATAGAGGTGAACCTGAAGGAAGATACTACCACTCGGCGAGACTGTGTTACAGCTGTTCCTGATGTAATTGAGCCTAAATTGAGTGATATAACGAAAAGTGAGAGAGTGCCTGGGTTATTGATACTAGCCACCAAGGAGAATATGAGAGAGTTTCATGAGGATCCTACAGCCATGCCACTTGTGCTCATGTATAAGGGCGAGGTATTGGTTTCTAACGACATGACCCCTATTTCTCTTGGTGTCTCTTCTGTTTTGCAGGACTTTGGGGATGTGTTTCCAGAAGACGTACCCGCAGGTTTGCCTCCATTGCGTGGTATAGAACATCAATTGGACCTGATTCCTGGCGCCACACTTCCCAACCGTGCACCTTACAGGACTAATCCCGAAGAAACTAAGGAAATTCAGAAGCAAGTACAAGCGTTGCTGGATAAAGGGTACATTCGTGTCTCTCTTTGCCCTTGTGTTATTCCTGTTATTTTAGTTCCTAAGAAAGATGGTACATGGCGCATGTGTGTTGATTATAGAGCGATTAATAACATCACTATTTGATATCGTCATCCTATTCCACGCTTAGAGGATATGCTAGATGAATTGAGTGGTGCTGCTATTTTCTCTAAAATTGACTTGCGTAGTGGTTATCATCAAATTAGGATGAAAGAAGGGGATAAATGGAAAACTGCTTTCAAAACTAAATTCGGTTTGTATGAGTGGTTAGTTATGCCGTTTGGTCTTACTAATGCACCTAGTACTTTCATGCGTTTGATGAATCATGTTTTGAGAGAGTTTATTTGTCGTTTCGTGGTTGTTTACTTTGATGATATACTCATATACAACCACACCGAATCTGAACATTGCACTCATATTAGACAAGTTTTGCAAGTGTTACGTGATAATAAACTGTATGCTAATATTGAGAAGTGTACATTTGCAAAAGATAAGGTCATATTCCTAGGATTTGTTGTTTCTAAGCATGGAGTAGAGGTAGATCAATCTAAAATTGAATCAATTCAGAATTGGCCTACTCCAATGAATGTTAGTCAAGTGCGTAGTTTTCATGGTCTCGCTGGTTTCTATAGGCGCTTTGTGAAGGATTTTAGCACCATTGCTGCACCATTAAATGATTTGACAAAGAAAGGTGTTCCTTTTGTATGGGGCGCGGCCCAAGACATTGCATTTGATACATTAAAACATTTGCTTACTTCTGCACCATTACTTGCATTACCTGATTTTTCGAAGCAATTTGAAGTTGAATGTGATGCTAGTGGTATAGGCATAGGTGGCGTTTTGATGCAAGAGGGTCGGCCTATAGCTTATTTTTCTGAGAAATTGACTGGTGCTCGTTTGAATTATTCTATCTATGATAAAGAATTGTATGCACTTGTTAGAGTACTTGAGGTTTGGCAACATTATTTGTGGCCAAAAGAATTCATCATACATTCTGATCATGAAGCATTGAAATACTTGAAAGCTCAATCAAACTTGCATAGAAGATTAGCTAAATGGGTTGAGTTCATTGAGTCTTTTCCTTACATCATTAACTATAAGAAGGGAAAAGAGAACGTTGTTGCTGATGCTCTATCTAGGAAGAACATGCTATTAACCAATCTTGATGTTAAAATTTCTGGATTAGAAGCTATTTGTGCACTTTATGCAACTGACCATGATTTTGCTAAACCATATCGTTTGTGTGCTCTTAGAAATGCATGGGATAAGTATCATATACATGATGGATATTTGTTTCGAGCTAACAAACTATGTATTCCAGAATCGTCGTTGCGTTTGTTCTTAGTGCAGGAATCACATGCTGGAGGTTTGATGGGTCATTTTGGGCGTGAGAAGATGTTGCTCATGCTTGTTGATCACTTTTATTGGCCCAAGATGAGGCGTGATGTGTACAGATTTGTGAGCCGATGTATTACATGCCACAAGTCAAAATCTAAGCTGAAGCCTCACGGTTTGTATACACCTCTCTCTGCACCGACTATTCCATGGGAAGACATTAGTATGGATTTTGTGCTAGGTCTACCTAAAACTCAGAGAGGTCATGATTCTATATTTGTGGTAGTGGATAGGTTCTCTAAGATGGCTCATTTTATTGCCTGCCACAAAAGCGACGATGCGTCGCATGTTGCTAACCTGTTTTTCAGGGACATCGTGAGATTACATGGAGTACCAAAGACGATTGTTTCTGACCGTGATGTGAAGTTCATGAGCTACTTTTGGAAGACCTTATGGGGCAAGCTAGGAACTAAGTTGCTGTTCAGTACTACATGTCATCCCCAAACAGATGGTCAAACGGAGGTGGTGAATCGAACATTGTCACAGCTACTAAGGACCATGATTAAAAAGAATCTGCGGGAGTGGGAAGAGTGTTTGCCACATGTTGAGTTTGCTTACAACAGGGCTGTGCATTCAACTACTCAGCTTTGTCCTTTTGAGGTGGTGTATGGTTTCAAGCCATTGACGCCACTTGATATGTTGCCTCTGCCATTACATGAGAGAGTTGATATGGAGGCATCAAAACGTGCTGATTATGTGAAGAAAATACATGAGAAGACTCGAGAGGCTATTGAGAAGAAAGGTAAGAACATTGCTGCTGCAAGGAATCAAGCAAGGAAAGAAGTGTTCTTCGAGCCTGGAGATATGGTTTGGGTGCATCTACGCAAGGATAGGTTCCCACTACTTCGAAAGTCAAAATTGAAGCCACGTGGTGCTGGTCCTTACAAGGTGTTAGCCAAGATTAATGATAACGCCTACTCGGTTGATATACCTATTGAGGAGTTTGGTGGAGTTAGCAATAGCTTCAACGTTGCTGATTTGTCACCATATGCTGGAGAAGACCTTGGAGCGTCGAGGTCGACGCCTTTTGAAGGGGGGGAGATGATGAGGACATCCCTACAATTACACCTACCCGAATGACTACTGAAGATGCTACAACTGTTGCAAGAAAGGATCAGTCCAATGAGATTAGAATTGGACCTATTACAAGAGCTCGTGCTAAGCTACTGGAACAATAGGTGAATTTACTCCTAAACGAATCTGGTACTTTGATTGATGAGAACTTTATACTGCCTAAGTCTATGCATTTATGTATGATCAGGTTTGTTGGAGAAACAAGCATGGCGCGAGGAGGAGAGGGGCGACAAGAGAAGCCCAACATGATGATCGCCCAAGGATGCGCGAGGGAGGAGCAGGAGGAAGGCGCAAGAGAAGATCATCAAGACGAAGGCAAAAAGATCTGCCACAACCGGAGTGTCCGGCCAGATCCACCCGGACTGTCCGGCCTGGTCGAGAGGCAAACTGGCGTGGACATTCAGTATGCCAGTTCAGACACTACACGGACGCCACCCGGAAACTTCAAAGTTTCCGGCCAGACCGGACTGTCCGGCACACTTCACCCGGAGTGTCCGGCCTGACCGGACTGTCCGGCCGAATTCGATCAGAGTGTCCGCCCACCGACCGAATCTGGTCCGAGTCGGTTTGTATCAGTTTGAGTCGTTTGCATTTAGTTTTGGTTTCTGGTCGCTCCAGCCGCCTTTATAAGCTATGGGACGACCTTTAGTTAGGTTTTAGACCACGTTAAAATATTTTGGAGTTGTTTCTTTCATAGAACCTCTGGAATTACCTGTGATCGAATATACCAACTATAATTGAGTGTGATCTGTTATTCCATTGGGAATTAGTAGATTGCATACTACCATTCGTGGTCACGGCTACGTGCACAAGAGCGTGGTGTTGTGAATATCCTACAAGGTTCGAGAGCTGTTGCATTGGTATCAGGGATCGAGCGGGAGAGTTCATAGCTACAGGCTAGTTATCTATCATCCACCATTATCACCGCCATCCGCTTACTGAGAAAATCGGGCCACCCCATATCAGTTACGAATTCCGAGCTACCCATGGGGGCGGTCACTCTTGGCAGGGTGGAAGGAGTGGCGGCCGTTTCAATCAGTGGAATAGAAATTTTGCTCAGAACAACAACGTTTCTCAGACGGCCCTGGATCCGAATGTGCTAAAGCAGGTCGTAGATGTTGTGGCGGCTGCAGCTCAAAGTGGCTCATTTGTGTTAGCTCCTGGTGGTTCTGGTGTCGGAGGAGTGTCGGTTCCTGTTGCTGGTCAGGCGTCCTCGACCCAAGCGCATACTCCTGCCGTGGCGCTGAGTTCTGCCGTGGCACATAATTCGGCTGCCGTGACCTCTGGGCAGGCTACCACGAGCAATTCCGTTGCCGCGGTAGAAGTTGCTCTTGTGGTGGCTCCGATTCCGCAATCGGTGCCTGAGGTGGCTGCCACGGTTTTGGTTGCTGATGGAGGTACTGAGGGTAATGGCCCTGCGAAAAAACTAAGGAAAAACGATAAGTTTCGTTGTTTCAGGTGCAACCAAGCGTGCAACCAAGCAGGACACTTCCATGAAGATTGTACTGTGTCTGTGTGTGATCATTGTGAGTCTCCGCAACATATTTCTTCATCCTGTCCTCTGTTGACTGCCCCTAAACCTTTGGTGATTGTTCATGGACTTGGAAATGAGAAGCTGACTTTTCTTGAGCTACCAACGGCTCAAACCTTCAGGCCGAGAGTTGAGAATTCAAGAGTTGGTAGGGTGTTTGTCGTGGGAGGATCTATGACTGTGGCTCAGGTAATTGAGATCCTTAAGCGTCTGGTCTTGGCATCAAACTACACTTGGGATGTGATTGAATGCCAACCGCAAGAGTTCAAGGTCAAATTCCCAACAAAATAAGAGGTACAACGTATGAAATTACTTAAACAATACCAAATACCGGATACACCAATTCTACTGAAATTTGAGGAGTGGGGTCTGGTTGATGAACCTGTGTTCCTTCTTCCCGAGGTGATGATACAAGTGGATGGGGTTCCCAAGGATATCCGGGGGGATTTTTTATCGCTCTGGGGGCTTGGGTCTCTTTTGGGCAAGACAAATATGGTTGATATGCCATTTACTATGCAGAAGGGTATTGCCAGATTTCAGATTTTCTATGTTGATCCAGAATTCATCCCAACTTTTCTTGACATTTGGATTAAGAGGGGCTTCTATCAGCTAACGTTCTTGGTCGAGAAAGTTGACACTTCAGTCCAGGGTGGATCAATTCCGCAGTCTAGTGGTAACAATGGGAATGATGATGCAAACAAAAAGAATGAGGAAGGCTCAACCAATATGGAGGAGGATAAAAGGATGGAAGATTCAACTACTATGAATGTGAATTCTAATGTTGGGGGTGGAGGACAGTTACCTTCTGGAGGAATGCAATCGGCAACATTGCCAACTTCTCCAGGGGTTAATATTGGATCATTCCAAATTGAGATGAACAAGGTAAAACATAAAAATGATAATTTCGTTCTTCCACCTAAAGGTTGTATGCAATCTTTAACTTCTATTCATGATACGAAGTTTCTTTTTTCTCTCAGGGGTTATCTCTCCCTTTCGTAATTCCGCCATCCCGCATTGATGCTACAATGCCTATACAGAATAATGTTAGAGGGGGGGGGGAGATCTCGTCGGTGCATGATGACGCGGTGGTCTCGCGTGTTGCTGAACCGGAGGGTGCTGCACCTATACCTGAGTGCATTGGTCAGAGCCGACAGGCTGTTGTGGAGCTTCACCAGGAGGACGTGGTACCTACTGCCGTGCCGCAAGTCCCTGCCGCGGCACATTTTTGTGCTGCCGTGGGGCTCGGGCAGGCTGCTGCGGGCTTTTCCTCTGCCGCGGTAGAAGAGGCAATTGAGGGAAATGATGTCCCTATGGAGACCATGGGTGAGAATGTATTTCAGCCGGTGGATTATACAAGCACCCCAAAGAAGCTGCACAAGTGTACGTTGGACGTCGAGACAAATTCTTTTGTTCCTAAAGCCGCAACTACTGGGGGTATACTCGCAAGACCAAAACCATCTCTTGGTGAGGTGATTGAGTTTGGTGGCATACCCAAGTCTGCTGCTATCGAGGTCAGAACAAGTGACCGTGTGAGGGCGCAACCAAATGCTGACGCCACACGGTGGACTTGGTGCAGCGCCGGGATGATCTCAAAGGTAAAAATTTAAACCCAACTTTTTCAATCATGTCATTTTCAAATATCGATATAATAGAGAAGGCTAGATCGATTGGGGTTAATTTGGGGGAGACAAAGTCACAAAAATTTACAGCAGCTATTTGATTAGGGACAACGAACTAAAAAGAACTTTGACTCCACTTGATCGTCGCACCGAAACGAAAGAGGGTGGGAAAGAAAGTTTAGTCGTTTCTAAGATGTCTAGTTTGTGTGATAATTTGGTTGAGGAGGAATTTCTTGGATTAGAGGATCTTGACAAGAATCTAATCAAAGAACCTACCCAAAAGCGTGGGTGAAAATAAACAATATGACCCCGCCACGGTTCGTCGGGGCACCAGAGTTAGAGTTAAGAAAACCTTTTGAGATGCAGGGTTTACATGGGATGTTTTGGAATAGTGAAGGCTTTCGGGATACTGCGAAACATTGTTTTGTTTTGGAGACTATTAGGGAGAGGAAACTTGATTTTGTTGCTCTGTTAGAAACATGCCGATCTAATTTTACTATCCCATTCCTAAAGCATTTGACTCCGGGATTGGATTTTGCTTGGTTCTCCTTACCTCCTTGTGGAAGGTCGGGTGGCATCCTCGTGGGTATTAACACTGAAACACTGATAGTAAACAAGGTTGACTCAGGTGATTTCTGTGTTAAGATTCATATCAAGGGTCGTCTTGATGTTTTGTTTGGATCCTGGTTCCTGGATATGGGGCGGCTCAAGACAACTTGAAACATGAGTTTCTTTCCGAGTTAGTGCGAGTTTGTGAAAACGAAACACTTCCTTTGCTTGTTGGAGGCGATTTTAATATTTTAAGACGAAAAGAAGATAAAAATAATGATAATTTTAACACACGCTGGCCTTTTATGTTTAATGCTATTATCGAAAGTCTGAATCTTCGAGAGATAGTTCTCTCTGGCAGACAATATACTTGGGAAAACCGTAGAGATAAGCCTACCTATGAGAAGCTTGATTGTATACTGGCAACCGTTGAGTAGGAACAGAAGTTTCCTCTCGTGACAGTGCAAGCGCTGACGTGGTCGGGATCCGATCATAGTCCTCTGTTGATTGACTCAGGGATTCAGGCTCATAAAGGGAATAATCCGAGATTCTCCTTCGAGCTTTCATGGCTAAGACAGGATGATTTTTTAGCATGGTTGCTAAGGAATGGACATCGATCATCCATGGTGCCTCACCCATTGAACGTTGGCAATATAAGGTTAGACACCTACGCCAATTTCTACGTGGGTGAGCAAAGAATCAGAGTGAAAAATGTAAAAAAGAGAAGGAAAGGTTTCTTTCTATCATCGATGAACTAGATATAAAGACTGAAAATACTCAGCTTAATGAGGTTGAAAGAGAACAATTACGACTTGCGAATGATCAGGTGGTTAAATTAAGACAGGATGAGGAGTCTAAATGGGCACAACGTGCTAAGATTAAGCATATCCAAGAGGGAGGTAACAATACTAGTTACTTCCACCTTATTACAAATGGCAAGAATAGAAAGAAAAAAAATTTTCAACTCGAACAAGATGAGGGAACCATTGTAGGAGAGAAGAATTTGAAAACTTATATCTCTGAATTTTATAAGAAGATTTTTGGGGAGCCGACTCCCAATAGATTTTCCCTTATGGAGGAAGTGATTAACGATATCCCACAAGTTTCACCCGAAGAAAATGGAATTTTAACCTCTATGTTTAGTGAACAAGAGGTTTTTGAGGCTATTTCTTCAATGGAACATAATAAGGCGCCTAGGCCTGACGGGTTTCCGGCAGAATTTTATCAAACCTTTTGGCAAGTAATAAAACATGACTTGATGGCTTTGTTTGCACAGTTGCACTCAGCTAATCTACCTATTTTCAAACTTAACTTTGGTGTTGTCACCTTTTTACCTAAGAAAGAGAATGCAGTATAAATTCAACAATATAGACCTATTTGTCTCCTGAATGTTAGTTTTAAAATTTTCACAAAAGTTGTGACAAATCGTATTTCCGTGATTGCTCACAAAGTCGTTAGACCCACTCAGACAACTTTTATGCCCGGGCGGCATATCCTCGAAGGGTTGGTGGTACTACATGAAACAATTCACGAGATTCATAGGAAAAAGTTGGACGGGGTGCTATTTAAAATTAATTTTGAAAAGGCTTATGACAAGGTCAAATGGCCTTTTCTACAGCAAGTCCTTCGCATGAAAGGATTCAACCCATTATGGTGTAAATGGATTGACAATTTCATGCGAGATGGAAGTGTGGCCATTCGTGTTAATGATGACATATGCCATTATTTTCAGACTAAGAAAGGGCTTCGACAAGGTGATACATTATCCCCCATGTTTTTTAATATCACCGCTGATTTGCTTGCCATTCTTATTGCTCGAGCAAAATAAAATGGTCAGGTGGCTGGACTAATACCTCATCTAGTCGAAGGGGGAGTGTCCATTTTACATTATGCGGATGATACTATCTTGTTCATGGAGCATGATCTTCAAAAAGAAATATGAAGCTCATTTTTTGTATTTTTGAACAGCTTTCCGGTCTCAAAATAAATTTTCACAAAAGTGAGATATTTTGTTTCGGGCGAGCGACGGAACAAGAACTTACATATAAGGAGATATTTGGGTGTGAGTCGGGATCCTTACCGTTTAGGTACTTAGGAGTACCTATACATCATAGGAGACTGCGAAACTCTGAATGGAATCCGGTTGAAAATAGATTTAAGGTTAAGTTAGGATGTTGGCAAGGAAAGCTTCTGTCCTACGGTGACCGACTTGTCCTTATAAATTTGGTGCAAACTAGTATGCCTATTTTTATATTGTCTTTTCTTGAAATACCAAAGGGCGTAAGAAAAAGACTAGACTTCTATCGTTCACGTTTCTTTTGGCAAAGTGACGAACACATGAAGAAATACATGTTAACTCGGTGGAATATTCTTTGTAGACCTAAAGATCAAGGGGTTTGGGTATTGAGGTATTAGAGATTAAGAATAAATATTTATTAAGCAAATGGTTGCATAAACTTTTGTCAGAAAAAGGGGTATGGCAGGAGCTATTACACAACAAATATCTAGCTAATAAGACTCTAGCACAAGCTACATCCAAGCCAACCGATTCACCTTTCTGGAACGGCCTTATGGGAGTAAAAGATGAGTTCTTTGCCAGGTTTTTTTCAAAGTAGGCGATGGGAAACGCATTTGATTCTAGGAAGATGTTTGGCTAGGAGAAATGCCTCTCGCCCAACAATATCCTTCTCTTTATTGCATCGTTCATAGGAAACATGTTCTAGTTAATTCAGTGTTATCACAATTTCCTATAAACATCAGTTTTAGACGTAGTTTAACAGGAAAGTGGGATGCATGGTTGTATCTTTGTGAGAGGTTGATGACTATATCCTTATCGAACTCCAAGGATCTTTTTGTGTTGAGACTTTTTGATAATGGAACTTTCTCGGTCAAATCTATGTATGAGGACTTGTTAAATGATCATCCCCAGTCCCGTCCAAGTATCTGTGGAAAATTAAAATTCCGTTGAAGATAATTTTTTTATGTGGTTCCTCAATAACAAGGTTTTATTAACTAAAGAAAATTTGGCTAAGCGCAATTGGAATGGGTGCAAAAATGTTGCTTTTGTGATGAACATGAATCAATAGAACATTTATTTCTTACTTGTCATTTTGCTAAATTTTTATGGCGAATGATTTTCTGTACTTACAACCTACCACCCCCACCAATTATTACTAATATGTTTGGAAATTGGCTGAATGGAGTGAATAAAATGGATAAAGGCAGAATACATATTGGTATTTCGGCGTTATGCTGCTCCATCTGGAAATGTCGTATCAATTGTATTTTTAACAAAGGAGAAATTCTATCTTTTTTGCAGGTTATTCATATGATGGCGTATTGGATTCAACTTTACGCTTTCCTACTCCCAGAGTATTTGCGGCAACCCATGGTTTCTGGGTGCACCCGTCTTATGACGGTTATTTCGGATTTTATCAGCCGGCTTCGTAGCGTCATTCTAGGAGATTAACAAATGTCTAACCCGAGTTTATCCTTCTCTGTGATGCTTTTTTTTTGTAAGATGGTTGATTTGCATATCAACTAAAGCGGATCAGTGATTTGTAATACTACCGTTGACTACTTGTTTTAATAGAGGGCTGTGTGCATCCTTTGAATGCAGAGGCTGGGGCTCACCCCATTTCGGAAAAAAACCCCCAAAAAGCAAGAATTCTAGTGACCCGACTAAAAAGTTCCTACCGGTAAAAAAAACCCAGATTCTTTTGAAAATTTTGATGGATCGAATAGGTTGTGTATGCACATCCTAGCATGACAGAACCTATAGATGTTAGGCTCATTCTGCGAGCGTTTGGTTGATAGCTTGTTGAGACCTATTTAGCTGTCTATGCAAGTGGCCCATCGCGGAAAAAAACTAGCGCGCAACGCTACAGTGTGGCGGTTCGGACCCGTGAGCTTGGTGAAAGAATGAGAAATCTTGAAATTACTCTCTCAACCCGTATTAATCGACTCGAATTTGTCTAGATTCGAATGTATCTAGACATGTTTTAGTACTAGATACATCCGAATCTAAATAAATTCAAGTCAACTAATATGGGTCGGAGGGAGTACTTTTTTCGGCATTGTGCTGGACGCAACGACAAATCTTACTCCACTTCTGGAAATAAAATCGATAAGTATATATTAGCTGCAATTTAATCAGTTTACCAAGAAAACTAAGTTATCCTCATTGTGTGTATAATATTTACCGCTTAACATCGTAGCAGAATAAATAGTGGCATGCGAAAAGGATCGTTCAAGAAGAGAAATATAGAGCCCATGTTGAACCAAGGCCCCTATTTAATTGAAATTCAGGCAATTTGACAAATGTTTCTGGATCCATTAGAAAAGTTTCAACAAAAACATTTGAAAATAGAAAATTTTCACTGGTAAAATCTGGTGCTCTCTAGTTACCGGTCATACCGCCCACCTCTTGTAAAAAAAGGGGTAGCCAACAACTTGTGTTCAACCCATTAATGAAATCGAGATTCTTGCGAATTGACAATTTTTGGTGAATATGTTACAAATGTTTCAGCAAATAATTTCGCATATAGAAAGTATCTACTTGTAAAAAATCTGGTATTCTCCGGTTACTGGTCATAAAGCCCCTCTCTCCGTGGGTGAAAAGTTCAACCCACTAAGCGCAAATCTTAAACGAAAACAAGGTGCTATGGCAACACTAAGACTCAACGGTGCAACAAGACCCTATCCTATCTTTTTTTTTGGAGAGAAAGCCATCATGGCGCTCTTTATTATTCGTATCGAATAATAGTGACATAGTTCACGAGGGAACTTACAACAAAACCAGGGAGTTCATAAACCCAATTACAAGACTTTTTCAAACTCAAACACCCTCTAGCTATCTCGTGAGCTGCTTCCTTGGACAGTTTGTGAACTCCACCTTTCTGATTCTTCCCATCGAGGCTATACAGTTTGCGTAGATCGTTGTAGCTGGCCCTCACATTCCGTCTTCTCCTGAACAAGAATTAATAACCTCCGTAGAATTTGATTATGCTTGCAACTTCTGACAAGCAGTTTGATGAACAATGTATAGACCATGTTGCGTCACTATCACTTCCACCATATCTGCATTTTTGCTATGTGGGGCAAGTAACAATGACATAAACCAGCTATGAATTTACCTGAACCATCACGAATTATCGCTGAATCAAACATATGGAATGCTGAATCAAACATTAAGCCTGACAAAACCTAATATGATCAGGTTTAGGCATCCCAATATTAGCTTTTGAGTTATTTGCAGCTATCGCAAGTGTGGACATAGCACACTTA
Source organism: Avena sativa (assembly GCA_916181665.1). NCBI lineage: Eukaryota > Viridiplantae > Streptophyta > Magnoliopsida > Poales > Poaceae > Avena > Avena sativa. The sequence goes on from OV702292.1 coordinate 140,184,942, forward strand.
GGGGCAGGTGGAAAGTTGCGCCTAGCCTTAAGGGGAATCCCGTCATTCCATGGAAAGCATGCAAAATTCTTGATTGTTTATACAATCAAATTAACCGGATAGTATTTCTTGTTCCACTCCAAGGTTGGTAAGCTCCATTCGTATTCGACACATTTTTTGTTTTAGTACCCTACTAACCCCAAAAATGACCTATCTATGTATATGGGGGTAACGGTAAGGTAACATGTCATTTTCTTCGCAAGGTTATTTATGCATTGTACTGTAATGAATACTCTGCCAGCCTGTTACACATGTGTGAATAATAATGATCTCCGCCTCTCCCCTATATAATATACCACTCCATCTTCACGGAAGTAGATAGCAAATCCACATATAGGCAACTGCCATATAAACAGGAGAAAAGATAAGAAAAGAGCAGAGAGATGAGATGCAAGGTTTACGGGAATTGGAGACATCAGAATAAAATTAGTAAATTGACCCATGAAGTGACATCGGCCGTTCAATCTATATAGGTTCTCCATAGAGAAAAACGCCAGTTTAGTCTATGAAGTTGCCGTGGATGTGTGTTTTGGTCACAAACTTGCAAATCGTGAATTCCGGATGATAAAGTTGCCACGCGCGTGCATTTTGGTCAGACCGTGACAGCGCCGTCGAAACGTCGGCAACGTCGCACGTGTGGGGCATCTCTAGCTGTAATATTGCGGAAAACCTCTTGATTTTTTTTGCCGCTGGATTAAATTGAATCATGTAATGAATATTTGGAGCAAGTTTAAATTCAGTTATGTAATGGATATTTCTAGCATGTTTAAATTCGGTTAGATTTCAGTGTTGTAACGTATATTTCAAGCATTTTAAATTCAATGATGTAACATCAGGCTGTAGATAAATAGCAGGCACGACCATATAAATGTTTGTATGGTCTACCCATAGCTAGCATATTGTACATAGATATTTCATGCATTTGATAAATTTGATATGCAAATGTTTGTCTTTTTTACCTTAGCTGTTCTGGTTGGGGACGGAATAATGAGCTGGGAGGCTGTTTTTTTGCATATTATCCCGTCACCTGCCTTAACACAATGGCACCGACATGCCACATCATCGAGTTTTGGCATGGTTTTGATAGTACCATCATGGACTGACCAGAATGCACGCGTGTGGCAACTTCGTGATCCGGAATTCACGATTTGCAAGTTTGCGACCAAAACTTAACATCTGCGGCAACTTCATAGACTAAATTGACGTTTTTCTCTTCTCCATATGACACACGACACGGGACTCCTAGCTGCAAACTCTTCTCTGTGGTTAGTCTCTGGTTCGCTTGAATTGCTTGTTGGTTGCCCGGACGCGGCGAGCTCCAGCACCGAGTGTTCCTGTGAGTAGGCGAGCACCTGTACCAGATTGAGTCACCCCTCAACGTGGTGACTTCATCGTCAACTCCGTACATATCAAGTTTTCACATATGCTCGTGGCCAGTAGCATCATTTTGCCCTTTCTGTTCATATATGGCAGATTTGGATCAGTTTTTTTTTCCTCGAACGGGGATCTCTGGTAACTGAGTGAAAAACGGAAATTCCGGTGCCCCTGAAATAAGTTACAACCGGTCAAAAAGTTTAGAATTTTTTTAGAGGGTCGAATAGGTTGAGCATGCACATCCTAATAGAACAGAACCTTTGACGTAGTGGCTAGGCTCATTCTGCGAGCGTTTGGTTGGTAGCTTGTTGAGACCTGTTTAGCTGTCTCTGCAAGTGACCCGCCGCTGATAAAACAAGTGCAGAATGCTGCAGTTGGGGGTTCAAACCCGTGAGCTTGGTGCAAGAAATGAGATATCTTGAAATTACTTTTTTTCCATTGCGTTGGACGCAACGCAATGACTTACTCCACTTCTGGAAATATATCGACAAATATATATAGATGCAAACTAATCAGTTTACAAGGTATGTTTATGAAGAAAACCAAGTTATCCTCATTATCTATATACTATTTACCACTTAGCATTGTACCAGAATAAAGAGTGGCATGCGAAAAAGATCGTTGAAGAAGAGAAATATAGAACCCATGTTCAACCAAGGGCCCTATTTAACTTAAATTCATGCATTTTGCCAAATGTTTCTGGATCCGTTAGAAAAGTTTCAGCAAAAACATTTGAACATATAATTTTTCCACCGGTAAAAATCTGGTGCTCTCTGGTTACCGGTCATACCGCCCACCTCTAGTAAAAAAATCGGGTAGCCAACAACTTGTGTTCAGCCCATTAGTGAAAAATGTTAGACGAAAAACAAGGTGCTGCGGTAACACAAAGACACAATAATGCAGCAAGACGTGCCTATCCTTTAGTACTCTACTAGCCGACCAACCTGTCGATATAGGTTAAGGGTAATACACTAGTACGCCATTTTCTTACAATTTTGTGGAAATTAAAATGTGCCTTTCACGGAGGCTGGACGCTACCAACAAGTACTTCAACACAAACCTCCTACATAGTAACCCAAGTCCCAAGGCCATTCATGTAATGTACTACAATATTATAAGTTTTACCATGATTGGAGTTTTTAGGAACCGTCTAAGCAATCTGATCTAATCGGTGGAAAAATATGAAGTACCAGGAAGTACTAAAAGAAAATTAGTGAAAAGTACTGGCAACTAAGTACTGACTATTTATTATATTAAAAGGGAAGATATGTCATTTCAAGTACAGGAGGGCCACCTGCTGTCTCTCTCTCCCCCAAGTCGCCGGCCATGGAATCGCCGCTACAGATGCATGCCACGCCGTCCTTCTCCTTCTCCGCGGTAAAGGGAGATAGTGGCGGAGCTGGGAGGGGGAGAAGCCACTCGGGCGAGGTAGTGCCGGAAAGCAAAAACCGCTGCTCCGGATCTAGGCCGCTCACCTTCTCCAGCGGGAGCAGCGGCTCGGGGGACGGTGGCCGAAGAAGCGGGAGCACCGCGACGAGGTATGCACTCGCTAATGCGCTCCTGTCAAGCAACATCTACGCGTCTAGCCATCGTGTCGCTGGGGTGGCTACCGCGCCAAGGCCGCGCGCCGGCCCGGACGTACTCTTCGTCGGCTCTCTGCCTCGGCTCACTCTAACACCTCACCAGTACATGATTCAGACGAGTTACCTCGTTTCAACTGATACAAATGAAGCTCGGCTACATGACGCTAAAAATATGAGAGCTTAGAAAAGACTTCAAACAGTGTCTGCTCAAATTCCTAGATGCAAAGATGTGCCTAATTCAGTCCCCTTCTTATGCTATGAATTTGATGCTGTTGAGGCGGCCGAGATCCTTCGTGAGGCAGCTAGTCCGGGCACGGTCCAGAAATGGAGTGCGGAGGCGAATATCTGATTCGGCGGCACGTCTGACGAGCGGCGGCGGTAGCACTTCCGGCGAGCAGCAGCGGTAGCGTGGCAGGGGAAGAGGATTGCGGCGCAGGGCGGGCGATCGTACCATGAGCGGCCGGTCGTGCGGGGTCGGTTAGGCTAGCAAGTTGCCATAATACCTCTAATTTCCCCTAATTACATTAGTTTAAGGGACAAGATCGGACGGTCAGAATTAATTAACTAGAAGTACTCGGAAGTACACGCCAATCACCGTAACAGAACTCACTACAATATATAATGGATATTCTACCAACCTGCTGCACTTGTGTGAATAATGATCGCCTCTCGTGTCTACAAATACCACTTCATCTTCACGAAAGTAGGTAGCAAATCCACATTGTTTATTCGTATATGAGTTATGCCACATAAAAATTGGGGTAAAATAAGAAGAGAATAGAGAGATGAGATGTAAGGACAATCCTGTACTCCCTCTGTTTCAAAATATAAGATGTTTTAGCTTTGTGAAGAGAATGTATCTAGACCCTTTTTAGTGTGTAGGTTTATCTAAATTTAAAGTAAACCTACACACTAAAAAGGATCTAGATACACTCTCTTAAAAAGCTAAAATATCTTATATTTTAAAACGGAGGGAGTAGTTGCGAATAGGAGACATCGGAACATTAGCAAACAGATTTCCAAATGGAGATCCGCCGTTCAGCCTATTTAGGTTCTACATAGGCCGCATGTCACGTGCCTCCAACTACATGCAACAAGCTGAATGTTAGGCTGTAACGACTTATAATTTTTCTGTAGCGTTGCTTGCTGTTCCCTGTGCTGATAGTCGACGCCGTTGTATTCACTACCACAAGATTCTGCTTCAGCCATTGGCTTACAATATTGGCTACACGCTCTGAGGTCCTTCGTTGGACAAAATTTTGGCAAGAATTAGGAAATGATGAGTGCGAGGACTGAGAAGGCAACAAATTTAGGAGCCAAGGAAAATATTGTAGCCTGTCAAAATCTTGTCAAGGGAAAATTTGGGCACCAACCAAACATCTGCAACACAGTGCAATGTTGACATAATACTCTCTGATTGTTACTCTTGACTGAGACGGATGCGCATTGACATTTGATTTTCTTCTCCTTTTCGAGAGATGCCGTTCAGATAATCTGACCGATCTTAGCTAGCATGGGGCATCTCAATATGTTCAGATGAGATTTCAAAAGATTTTGGGGCTGAGTCAACTTTCAAGATATAGGGAATATAAACTTTACTTTTTGTGTGGAATAATAATATTGCTATGCGGAACAGGAAAGAATAATGAGGTATGTGGCCCATGCTCTTTGACCGGTACATATGCAATTATCTGGATATTTCTTGGTCGTGGACTTGCTCTTGATGAGAAATAAAATCATGGAAAATAAAGAAAATCAAACGGTAGGCCTGCTTTCTTCAGAAAAAAAATAGGTACCTCGATCTTAGTCTGACCTCCCGTGTGAAGAACATACTACAGTAGTATAAATCCTGAACTGAATTGATGCAGTTTCCTCCAAATACGATAAAATTAACCAGGAAGAACATGTCGTAGAAGCACTTGTAAGAACTACTACCTCTGTTCCACAATGTAAGCTTTGCCCCGCTATATTAATATAACAACCAACACAATCTGGTACAACAACGAGACCACTGCTGGGCAGACATCACAACAAAACCCAAAGGAAAAAACAAGAGAAATTAACCGCTGTGCCCTCCGAAGAATTCCGACCACGTTCCTATGCCCTTCGAATCGCCGTGTACCAAGCAGCACCTTCAAGAAGGGGTGCGACGATGACGAAGCTGCTCCCCGGACTGGTCATGTACACGGAGGGGAATGGGAGGGGTAAACCCGACGCCCTGCACAGGGAAGGTGCCGCCCGCAGACGTCACCGCGACGGTGCCGACGACACTGATAAGGATTTCTCCCGACCCCCAGAACCCACCACCCGGACAGTCTGAAGCGCTCCCCCAAGCTTGCTGCCCGCCAACATGCACCATCAAGGTCTTGAGGACACCATCGCCGTCTCCCCGTGGAAACCACCACGAGGCCGACCTGACCGAAAGGAAAGAGAGCCGTAGATAAGGAGCTACAGTACCGCTGCCCCATGGGAGGGAACAACCTCCACCACCATAGACGTTAGCGAGCCAAACAATTTCATCACTTGAATGATTATATCATGGGTAATCAACTGATAACATCTTTAATTTAACCATGCGTCCCATGAAAACTTCTCTTCTCGTTCAATTTTTTTTTTGAGAAATAGCAGGACTCTGCTGTGCATTTTTATTGATTTTTATGATAACCACAACCAGGTTACAACGATTCTTGGCTTAGATACAAACACAATCTGAATATGACCCCATGTGTGCCACCTGCCCTGACCCCCGCCCCATGTCCACATTATAAATACCGGCCGGTGTGAGCCAGCGGTGATGTATGCCACGCACAGAGCCAAAAGGAGAGAGCCATCATACATACATACATACATACATACATCACCTAGATGAGTTGTTTAGCAGCTAGCTGCGGATGAGGAAGAAGAGGGGAGGCCTTGCATGGAGATGGAGAGCCTCCCTCGATCCGGTAGCCAAGAATGACTTGCCTATGCAATGCCCTCTGCTAACTGATCCATCTAACCATCGACGGAGAAGCTCTTTGCGATGGATGCAAGTTAGTGTGGCTGCATGGGTGGGTCTTCTTGGCTAGCCAGAGTGGCTCTCATCCGCCATGCCAGGCCGCCCCTCTTCCATTTTTTTCGCTCTCCCCCGAGCTACTGGCTTCGATCTCCATTATAGATTAAGTTCAATTTGGTAATGTGTGTGGTATAGAATATAGATCCTGATCTGAGCTTCTGAATTCCGGTCTCTCTAGGTGAGAATTAGATATGCCGCTTCTTCAGTGCAAGATTACGATTCAGAATTCAGATCATCGTGTGCTGATCGATCGGAGAGGATGCATGGTCTTCAGTTCACGAAACAAGAGAGAAGGAACACCAATTACCACCTGAAACCGTCCAGCATCAGCTGAATTTCCGTTCCAATCTATGCTTTGCTTTCTTCTTCTTCCTAAAAGTCGAGAAAATGCAGTAGTAGCAAACTGCCAGGCTTTGCTGTGGCCAAGTCCCAGATACTAGATAGATAAAGACAATTTCCTTGCTTATTTCTGATGCTACCGCTGTCATGAGGTGCATGCAGGGGGGTTTGCCAGGTATACGTGCGACAGCGGTTCACCAGATCCAAGAAATTGCACAGCTTCTTTCTGCCAACCCAACGGACACGAGGAGTTCGTGGCTGCGCGTGTGGCAGTGTGTAGTGCCACACGTGTGCCATGCTGCATAGCACACATATACGTAGCCGGTTCTAACGTGTGCCCTTGCCATTTGCACGTTGCATAGGGCCATAGGGGGTTTCGTCTCCATCTGTCAGGTGCTATGTTCCATACTGTAGAACAAGTAATGAAAGTTGAAAAATGCAACTATGCAAGCAAGAATCCAAGTCTTGTTAGTGTACGTCTAATTACTCAGCGTTTTAGCTGCGTAATTTCACGGTATACACAGTGATTTCAGAAAATGCCGAGTACTATGTAGAGCACCTACCACTATGTAGACAACGCGACAGGGATCGGCAGGACGGCTTACTGGAGAATCTATTAGTGGTAGCACACGCTTATCATCGTTGTCTGGCTGATCGGACCCACTCTCGAGGAGAGTTGTATCGCTACTTGTTTTCGGTGTTTTTAGTTTGGGCATGCTTGTGTTGGTGCCCAGCGATGCTCCCCCCCTCTCCTTTTTTTTTTTCCTTCGGGCCATACTTGTTCGTGGATGTTGTATGGACGTGGTTGTTTTATTTTATAAAGCGGGACAAATCATATTTCGAGGAGTGTAGATTTGCTTATAGGTCATACTGTACCAGTTATGTGCACAAGTTTTCCCACACCACTAGTTTTACTGTTGGCGTGTCACCTCCTCATACACCATAGTAAATCCTTAACAGTGGCGTGGCAAAAAAAATGGCTTTTTACTGGTTACTAGTGGCGTGTTCATATATACACACGTCACTAGTAACTAGACTTCTCTTTTTGAAAGAATCATAAATATTAGTGGCATGTGGATATAAGTACACGCTACGAGTAACTTCGTCATCAGTGGTGTGCCCATATATTGATATGTCATTAGTATCTTCGCGCGTCCACAAATTCAAAAAAAGATTGCACCTTATATATAGCTAGACACAACTCTCTCTTCCACTCATCTCTTTTCTTTAACACCATCCCACAGGAGGCAACTCTTTATCACTCTCTTCCACTCCGCTCTCTTCTTCCACACCACACCACGAGCCACAACTCTCTCTCTCTCTCTCTCTCTCTCTCTCTCTCTCTCTCTCTCTCTCAACACCACACCATGGGATACCTCCACCGTCCACCACCACCTCATTCATCCCAAGACTCCACCAAGCGGCATAGAAGAGAAACATCGATGCTTCCACCACGCGGCATATTGTTAGAAATATTGGGCTAAAACTTCAGACCCATGTGTGATTTCATATTTTTTCTAAATCTCAAAGCCCATGTGTGTGGAAGCCCATATGTGATTTCAGTTTTTTCCTAAATCTCAAAGTTCATGTGTGTGGAAGCCCATATTTTATTTGTCCCAGGTTGGTGGCAGCTCACATGTTTGTGTGGCAAGAGGAGTAGGAGCTAAAGTTTAGTCCCACATAGAAAGTTGGAGGAGAGTTATACCACCTTATAAGATGGATTGTCTCACCACTTTGTAAGTGAGTGAGAAGAGAAGTGCTACACGCGTGCTCCTCCTACTCCGATGCCGCCCGCCCGCCTGTCACGATACGCGCGTGCGGGACATGTCAACAGTTAGTAGATTCGGGTTGCTCCTGGATCGTGGGCTATCTGTAACCGATCCAAACGTGCGTGACATGGGCTTGGTCCATTATGTGTCTTGTGCGGGTTTTCCCGAGCCGCTCTATATAAGCTCATGTATGACTTCCACCACGAATAGACCAAAAACAAATATGCAACCGATCCGAACGTGCGTGATGTGGGCTTGGTCGACGCTGTGTTGTATGCGGGTTTTCCCGAGCCGCTCTATATAAGCGCCTGTGTGGCTTCCACCATGAATAGACCAAAAACAAATTTAGGGTTTTGCCTCCTCTCTACTTGCACCGCCACCGTAGTCTAGTCCATCCCACACGTCGGCGTGCACTGATGGACGGGAGAGTAGGTCTCTGGAACCCTCGCCTTTGCGATCCTCTACGAGAGATGGCGAATAAGGCTTTTGGGAAGCGCTCCGCATGACTGTTCAAGTTCGTCATCACGCATACGTCTTCTTGGGCGATCTCTTGGTCCACGGGTGACTCGTCTTCAACTTCGTCTCCTTCGAGAAGCCATTGTCGCCGCCACTGCACCAACGGTTTCTTCATCTACAAACAATCGGTACGTGTGTTGTGTTCCGATCTGCCATTTTAGTATGGTTGTTGTTGCGGATGTTTTAGTATGGCTATTGTTCATGTTGATTAATACATCTAGTATGTTAGAGGTTCATGTGATCGTAGATGTTGTTGTCATGATTTATATTCTAAAATTAATTATGGAAATTATGTCTAATAATCCAACAATCTAAAAACCTTATTATAGGCAATTTCGTGAGTTAAACATGGGACACTTGGCCGATGCAATGAAACCGGAAATGTTTACTGGTGTTCATATTAAGAGGTGACAATATAAAACCACTATGTGGCTGCAAGCTCTGAAAGTATTCGAGGCTAGTGAGGGTTTACCTAAAGGAACTATATCTGATGAGGTTGAGAACAAGTTTAAGGAAACCAATCTTGCCTTTGTGGGATGCGTTTTGAGTGTTCTTGATAACAAGATGTTTGATGTGTACATACGCATCAAAGATGGAAAAGAGCTCTGGGAGGCATGAACGCTAAGTTTGGTGTAGCAGATGCTGGTAGTGAGTTGTACATCATGGAGAACTTTCATGATTACAGGATGGTTAACAACCATTCTATAGTTGAACAAGCTCATGAAATACAATGCTTTTCCAATGAGCTTTAAATACTTAAGTGTATCTTACTCGACAAGTTTGTGGCTGGGTGCAATATTGCAAAGTTGCCCTCTACATGGAGAAACTTTGCCACAACTCTCAAACACAAGAGATAGGAGATATCGGTTGAAAACCTGATAGCGTCTCTTGATGTTGAGGAGAAGGCTCGGGCTAAGGATGCTGCCGAGAAAGGAGGCAAGGGTCAGTCTAGTACCAACATGGTGCAGAAGAAGAACTTTGGAAAGAACAAAGGAAACTATAAGCCCTCCTTCAACAAGCTTGATAAGACTACAACCTTCGAAAGAAGAATAATAAGAAGCCGAACAAGTCTGAGATAAGTTGCTATACCTATGGAGAGCTCAGCCACTTTTCCAAGGACTACCTAGAACATGCAGATCGTAGAGGGAAAAATGGGAAGACTGTAAAGGTCATGACCACTAGAACACTAATGGGTATGGTAATTTATTTACTGTTCTTTCGGTGTTTCAATCACCATGTTGGTGGACTGATACGGGTGCTAATGTTCATGTGTGTGCTGACATCTCTATGTTCCCTTCTGTTGGGGATATACTTTCCGGGTATCCTCACAGTTCCTCACTCACCAGGGTGGCCCACTTCGGGTTAGAGCATTGCTTCACGGGCAGCCCAGTCAGGGAGAGAAGACGGAGTCCAATCCGGCTACGGGAAGGCCCAGAAGACTTACCGACTTAGGCCATGATGTTACTTGTAGTTCAAGATGTACTCTATAACAGACTCTTAGTTGTAGCCGGATAGATCTCTCCTGTAAACCCTAGGCCGAATATCTATATAAGCCGTCCTAGGGAGAGCCTTTAGGGCATAACCTCAATAGTCTACAATCTCAACTCGCACAGGCGAAACCCTTGTAACCCATATTCCGGCTCTACCGTATTACTGGATTGCTAGCAGGAGTAGGATCCGTCCAAAGCCGACAGATTCGAACCTGGATAAACTTGTGTGCTCACCATCCCGGAATACCGTACGTCTCACCCCGTCTCTTTCGCACGCCTCGAGGACCCCCTCATGGCGTACTTGTCATCAATCCGACGACAGTTGGCGCCCACCATAGGCAAGTGAGCTTCGGATCTGCGTTCCGAGCGGAATCTACAAGAATCGGAATCGGCGAGACCATCGCCGTCGGTCGCATCCTCTATGCCAGCGACGTCCCTCTCATCGTTCTCGACGAGACTTGGATTCCGGCAAAGGAGGCCGTGACTGCCTACACAATCATGTCTTTTGGCGAGATCGATGTTTACATCGGTTTCGCTAAACCTGCCCAACCCACCCCAGCGGTGATGATAGAGGCAGAAGAATTTTCTGGGTCCCCTTTGTCCGCAGAGGCGGCAGAGTTCCGGATCTCAGAAAACCCTAATCCCACCCAGCCCGCACCAGTTGCAGAGACAGTGGAGAAATCCGAACCTGAAGAAGACCTAGCGGTCAACGTCAAATCTGGAGTGGATCTCCCCGGAGGAGCCGAATCCCAGATCGACCCACCCGTGCAAGTCGAAATCCAGGAGGAGCATATCAACGGCACTGATTCCGGCTCTGATGATGCCGGAACAGACAGGCCTTTCCTAAGGTACACACTACGACGTATGATACTGCAAGGCGAAAGCGCAGATGCAATCCTCGAGACCATCATAAGTTTTGATATGGCTGATCGCGAAAGCCGCAGGTACCTCAGGAAGCACACGTCGCACTTCGTCGGATACGTGGGATCCGGATCTGGCTCTGCCGATGCTGGAGAAAACACCGACTCGGTGCTGGAGGCAATTGGAACAAACGCCGACGTACCCGCATCCTCGGATGAGTCGATGACATCAGCAGATTTCCGAAAGTTCTCCACGGAATATGAAGAGGAGTACAACTCCAAAGCTGCAGAAGAAGGAGAAGCCATGGATGAAGGATCCGGGGAACACTCTCCCAAAGCGCAGGATGACATGGACCTCGGAGACAATCCCGAAGTCCAAATGTCCGAAAGTACCGATCAGAGCTTGACTCCGGGAAACGGGCCCAAAGCCGTCTTTGCTACCGGCGCTGCCAAGAAGGCAAAGAAGAAGAACAAGAAAAACAAGACCCCGGCAAAAGACCCTCTGACAGAGGAAGTAATTGCTGAGGAATACGAAGAAGACTCAGACGGAGCTGTTGGAAGCTCGCCAGTCCTGATCCTCTCGTCGTGAAGGCGGACTTGAGTGAGAAGGTCAGAGAACTTGACGTCCTCTGCTTCTTGCGCCTCCTCTTCGGGGGATAGATGGCTTTTGTCCAGGACTTGCCTGGCCAGCCGCTGGATCTCCTCTTCAGATTTCCGGGTCAGGCCAAATTTGGCAAGACCCGGATTGTTGAGGAGGTTGTCGGCGAAGACTTCAGCCGAGGGATCATTACCCGAAGAGGGTTCACCCTTATCTTGACCTGACGCACTCGAGGTGACGTCAGTATGCGACCCAAGGATCGTCGGCTCCGCTTGAGGAGCCGGATCTTCTGCAGCTTCCGACGAGATAACCGGAGTTGCAGAAGGTTGAGGAGCCGGAGTCGGAGGAGCGACGGCAGGCGAAGCTATGATAAGCTTCGTCTGGCATAAGGGCTTCGAAGAAATCCCTTTCCCCTTGCCCTTGATGATCGATTTTGCTCTGAGAAGGTAGTAAAGACGGAAACATTACATCTCGGAAAGAAACTTGAGTAAACAACAAAGGCGGAAAAGTTGTGATAGAAGGTTACCTCTTCATGACTAGCACCTCCTTTGTGCCAACTGCCACTGTTGGAGCTTTGCGCTTCTTGAGCGCAAGATCCGGCAATGGGACTACTTCTGTCTCCTGAGAAAACTCAGGAGGGTATCCTTCGAGTGGAGCAAACTCCAACTCGGGGAGGTCAGCAAGTTGAAAATAAGAACACAAATCAGCACTGCGATATAACTCGAAAAGTGAAACACGCAGAAGATGTTCTGATAGAAGCTTACCGCTACCACGGGGTTTTCCGCCGCGTGCATATCCAGAGAAATCTCCGGAATCCTCCTCTCGATCTGCTCCTTGATCAGCCACTTGATCTAGCTGATGTAGCCTTGAGTGGAGTAGTCTTTGGGGCTGATGCGGAGAGAGTCTTTTTTGGAAGACGTGATGGAGTGCATCAGTCTATCCCCATGGTACTGAAGTGGCTGGATCGGACGTGAGACCCAACATTGGACTAAGTCAGATCCTTTCAGACCCTTGTGCTTGATAAGGTATTCGATCCGCCTCTTAGCGAGGATCAGATCGTCGGTGAGAGCCGGAGCAGCCTCGTCCCAGGAAGGCTGGGCCGTGGCAGCTCCATCGACAAAAGCCGGCAAAGCAGTAGCTTTGCCGGGAGCCGGAATATCCCTATGGTAGAAAAAAGTGGCTGGCCATTGTTTGACCGAGTCACTGGCAGAAATTTTGGGATATGCCCGGTCTCGTCTAACAAAAAAACTAATGGTACCGGTGATGTAAGGAACACCGGCAGTAATAGAATTTCTTCGGACATGGAAATAGTACCGGAAGAGAAGCAAACTCGGCCTAATGCCGAGGAAGCCCTCGCAAAGCGCAGCATATGTGCTCATTTCTAGAAGCGAATTGGGAGGAAGATTGTGGAGTTGAACTCCATAGTGGTCAATCACCTCGGAGAAGAACTCCGAGGGAGGAAAGGACAAACCTCGGTCTAGATGGGTGCCGAAGTGGACGCGCTCGCCCTCGTGCGGATTGGGGACGGTTTCCCCGAAGCCGGTCCGCCAGTCGCCGACGGCGAGAAGCCCCTCCTTCTCCACGTTCTTGAGGCCCTCCTCGTTGAGGGCGCAGGGGATCCAGACTCCCCGGAAACTCTCTTTCTCCGCTACTGCCTCCGCCGCTGCCGCCGCTGCTGCCAGACCAGAGGAAGACGAAGATGAAGCCATTTTTCTCCGGTGGAAAAAGTGACCTTAAGGTGGCGGCGCTAGGAGCTCTGTGGGAGGAGGACGAGCAGGCTCTTTGCGCGTGGGAAGATTGGGAAGGAAGGAACGGCAAAGGACTGGTGGGGATGAGAAGAAGAAATCTAAACCCCTTATATCCACCTACATGCGCCAAGATTCGTGCTAACGCTACAGTGTAACCGCCACACGTCGTGGAAAGAACCAGGAAGGGCTCGCGTGATGATTGCGTCGCCTCGATCTCCACGCACGCATTGAAACGGCGCGTCGGTTCCACGAACCGTGGACCCACCAACGGCCGTGCTAACGGAACGCTGTCAGATGACGTGACTTGACCATGCTTGTGTTAGGTGGCGTTAGAGACCAAGTTCCGGCTTAAGTTTGAAAATGAGCTGGAAAATCCGAGTAACCAATTAAAAGGTCCGACTTATTTTTTAAGACCCGGATCGTATCTTTTGTTGTGAAGTTTCAGGAACTCTTTAAGATTCTGCAAGCCAAAGATCAAGCTAGATGATAAATCTGACTTTGGATCTTGGAGGCCTGCGGGGCCTGCTGTTGGGGATATACTTTCTGGGTATCCTCATAGTTCCTCACTGATCAGGGTGGCCCACTTCGGGTTAGAGCATTGCTTCACGGGCGGCCCAGTCAGGGAGAGAAGACGGAGTCCAATCTGGCTACGGGAAGGCCCAGAAGACTTACCGACTTAGGCCATGATGTTACTTGTAGTTCAAGATGTACTCTGTAACAGACTCTTAGTTGTAGCTAGATAGATCTCTCCTGTAAACCCTAGGCCGGATATCTATATAAGCCGTCCTAGGGAGAGCCTTTAGGGCATAACCTCAATAGTCTACAATCTCAACTCGCACAAGCGAAACCCTTGTAATCCATATTCCGGCTCTGCCGTATTACTGGATTGCTAGCAGGAGTAGGATCCGTCCAAAGCCGGCGGATTCGAACCTGGATAAACTTGTGTGCTCATCGTCCCAGAATACCGTACGTCTCACCCCCCTCTCTTCCGCACGCCTCGAAGACCCCCTCATGGCGTACTTGTCATGAATCCGACGACAACTTCTTATCAGATCGCCCGGGATTCTTCCGTCCTAATGGGGAATAGATCACACGCTTCTGTTAGATGGTGTTGGCATAGTGGATCTGAAGTTCACTTCTGGAAAGATCGTGCAACTAAGAAACATGAATCATGTCGCTACTATGAACAAGAATCTCGTTAGTGGCTCCCTTCTATGTAGAGATGGGTTTAAGGTTGTCTTAGAGTCTAATAAAGTCGTTGTTTCGAAACATGGACAATTTATTAGTAAAGGTTATGAGTCTGGAGTCTTGTTCCATTTCTCTCTTTCTAAGTTTTGTAATAAATTTGTGAATCATTTTAGTGGAGGTGTTAATGATGATACCAGTGTTTGACATTCTTGTTTATGTCACATTAATTTTGGTTTGATGTCTCGGATGTCCAACATGAGTTTAATTTTAAATTTTACCATTGCCAAAGGTTCTAAGTGCCATAGTTGTGTGCAATCAAAGCAACCTCAAAAGCCTCACAAGGCTGTCGAGGAGAGAAACTTGGAACCTCTAGAACTCATACATTATGTTCTATGCGAGATGAATGGTGTGTTGACAAAAGGTGGAAAGAGATATTTCATGACGTTGATAGGTGATGCTACTAAATTCTGCTATGTTTACTTGTTGCAAACTAAAGATGAGGCATTAAACCACTTTAAAATTTATAAGACCAAAGTTGAAAATCAACTAGAGAGAAAGATCAAGCGTCTTAGGTCGGATCATGGTGGTGAGTATTTTTCCAAAATATTTAACGAATTCTGTGAGGAACACATCATTATTCATCAGAGGACGCCTCCCTACTCGCCCCGATCAAACAGGGTTGCTGAGAGGAAGTTCTTCATCATTAACGAATTCTCTGGCTCTTGGAAGTTGACCTGGAAATCATGGGCGCCACCTATGGTGAAGTTCTTCATCTAGCTCGCTTGGCAGGACAGATGTTGGATGGGTGAGAGGCTGGAGCGCCGGCGGCTTCCCCACCGGCCACTTTGCGCGTTGTGCGACCAATCTGCAGAGACCATGTCACACATCCTCACTAGGTGCCCGTTCTCTCGGAATATCTGGCATGAGGTCCTGTCATGGATCCGATCTACCGTTGGACCTTCGGTTGTTGAAGGACCCTTCGCGGAGTGGTGGGAGCTGGTGGTGCGCTCCAGCCCAAGCAAGATGCGCAAAGGAACCTCGTTCGTGATCACACTTACGGCATGGTGGATTTGAAAGCATCGGAATGCGGTCGTCTTTAACAACGAGTCCCCCTTGGTGGCTCCCCTAGTCGACACGATCAAAGCTGAGACTAAGTTGTGGGCTGAGGCTGGGGCGCGAGGGGTGCGCTAGATACTCCCATAGATTAGCATTGGCTTAGCTTTGCCATGCCTCCTTAGGTCGAGTTGTATGGCACGGGTGTTGGTCCTCTCTGGACATGTAAATTGACTCTTTCTTGATCTATCAATGCATCGAAATGCAAAGTTTTTTGCATTTTCGCAAAAAAAGGTAGGATTTTATTTTGTTGTTTTTCACGTTATAGCATTTTCTCCGGCGGTGAATTAGTAAACACTTCTATGAACCTCAGGAGACGAAACTAGCCAGACCACTTGACGAGGTTACTTAGAGTTGTCTTATGCCTTCAAAGTTCGGAAAATATTACTCCGTATACTTTTTGTGTGAGATGCTACTGGCTGCTCATCTTTGAAAGGTCATCGAAGTGCACTGCGACACAAAATTGTGCAAAGTGCAATGCTACCATAAATAGATTTGAGGCAACCTATATGACCTGCAAAATTGAAGACTTAATGTGCAATTGGCTCTCAAAGGTAGTCCCACGGCAACAAAATCAATCTGAACCGGAAATTCTCAAAATAAAAAAGAAAGATCATTCGGAACCGGATAAAATGCAGTCGTCCATCGACACAACGAAGAACATAACAGAGAATTCCTGCGGCAGAGCGGGCTAGTTTGCAGCGCATCCTCCCTCACGGAAGAAAGGCAGCGGTGGCGACAACTCCCTCTAGATCTCAGCCGACGAGAGTGTTGGTTTCCGCTCCCTCCACTTACCGCTCCGGCGGCAAGAGGGAGAGGAACCTTTATTCTCCCCATATTAGTTTAGGTTAGTGTCTGTCTGCTGTGGGGCGTCGCTGGGGTGGTGGGAGCGGCGCCTGGACAAATAAATTTGTCTCATCTCTACTCCCACACTAGCAGCAATCTTCATGGCGGCGACTCGGAGTTGATGGCAACATGTGCTGGTCGGTCATTCAGATCGACAACTCGGTCTTCTTGTCGTTCTTCAGATCTGGCGAGATCAGTTTCTTGGTGTATCCTTTGCGTTCGTCGTTATCCGCGATGGCACTGGCGACCCGAACGGGATGGTTTCTCTGGAGCAAGGATGTTGATCCGGAGGTGGTGAATTTGTCGTTCTTCTCCGACTTTGTCGATGAGAGGCCGCAGATCTTGGTCCAGGACAGCACGACGACATCCACCGGTCGACATGCCATAACGACACGTGTCTCGCTGCGTGCAATAGGCATGTTACTCACAAACCCTCGTTGGCGATGATGCTTTTCTGGATCTTGCAATGGTGGAAGGTTCAATGTCTCTTCCGGCATGCGTCTCGATGGCGCTGAAGTTGGACGGTGGCCGCTGACTTTGGTGGCAGCAAGAAACCCTAGTTATCGTTTTGTATTTCTCGATCTCTTAGGATTTTTCCTGCAATTTTTTTGGAATAATCATTTTATTCCGGTCTGTATTTTAGTGTCCACTAGTGTTGCTTCATGTAACTCGATTTTTAATTAATAAAATACTTCCTCCAATCCAAATTAGTGGTTTCAGATTTATCTAAATTCGGATGTATCTATCACCAAAATATAATTAGGTATATTTGAATCTACATAAAACCGATGCAATTAATATGGATTGGAGTGAGTACGTGGTTGCTCTTAGAAAAAACGAAGAACAGAACAGAGGGGGAGCAGTACGACACGTGCACGCGCAAGGAACTATCCCACTCCGAAAAGAGGGGGAGCAGCGAGACACGTGCACGCGCAAGCTAACCAGAGCAGATTTTTCCATTGGAATCCTGTAATTCAAGTGGTACATACGTGGTGCTCTCGGGCTATGCTCATATATCCGCACGTAGTGCATCTTCCTTTTCTGATCTTTTCGGTTAAAATTCAGAGAGGGAAAGTAGTTAGATACTGAGCTAGGTTTGTTAGCGCGCCGCAGAGTCGCGTCCGGCGCCGTCGCCTTCGCCCCATGGCCAAGGAAGACGACCGGTGGGACCTTGAGAAACGGCCGATGCCCGTCATCGCTGCTCCACCAGCCAACATCGATGCCCGGCCCAGGTCCGCCGCCGCCGCCGCCGGAGACGACGAAGACGATCGGAAGATTCCGAACTGCGTACGTGCTCGCCTAGATTGATGGATCATCTACCAGATACTCAATCAAGCTGGTTAATTTCCTCTCGCACTTGTTCGACGGCGCGTTCGCTCAATATAATCCGCTGCTGCTGCAGGTTTGGGTGTCGCTGCAGCTGCTGGTGACGGCGGTGCTGTGCTGCCCGCTGCTGGCGCTCGCCATGACGCGGACGGATTCGGTGGAGAAGGCCGTCCTCTCCGTCGTCATGCTGCCCGTCGTCGTCGGCGTCTTCTTCGTCCTGCGCGCCATGTGCGATCGGCCGCGCATGGCCCTCGTTGCCGCGGTGCTCAATAGATAGCCCCGGCCCCAGGATCGGACTGATCTGGTCGATTCCGCATCTGGCTGACATCGAAGATGAACACTAACCACATTCGCCCACATTGTGATCTTGTTGAATTATCATGAGAGTTCATGGCACCTCTGAGTGAGTATTTTCTTCATCTGTGAATTACTACTTGCTATGTACAGTACTGGACGATCACAGGATTTCAAACGGTTTTATACAGTTGCACACGTTCGACGTGTCCGACACAGCCCAGACAATGTTGGCAAAATGATATGTTGTTGGCCATTTTCTCTGAGTGCGTCTATTTCTCGGGCGTCTCAACATTAACTATTCCCTCCGTCCCAAAATAAGTAACGTGGGTTTGTCTAGATTCAGATGTATCTAGACACGTTTTAGTATATAGGTACATACAAATCTAGACAAACTCAAGTCACCTGTTTTGGGACGGAGGGAGTACTTCCATGTCACCACAGGCAACTCTCGGTCTAAACATTAGATTCGGGCAAGCACAAGTGGAGCAATCAAATCTGCTTAACCTGCAATTGTGCATGTGGCAAGCTATATTTAGCATGAATCAGAATCATTATTCCACGAGTAGTTTTCTGTCTCTCCTCATCGTGAATGTACCGACCGGCCACTTCATTTTTTTTTTGCTTCTCTAGCAGAATTGCCACTTGTAGATGTACACTGCACAGTTCTTTGGCCACCTTCATGACCACGTGCCTTTTGGCTTTGCTACCATTTGGGATTGCGTGCACCAACGAATTTAACCAAAAGCTCAAGTTGAGAGGGTCCTGCGGACGTTATACTCGAGTGCTCCATCTCACGTCCATTTATTGTGTTACCTTGGTTTTGACCCTAAAACTTCTAGTTGCAAGTCATATGCACTTATGTTCAAGCTGAACGAGAAAGGTGGTGGACACACTTATACTTCAACACACTCCCCCAAGTATGGATTTCTCGTGTTTAAATGTGAAACACAAGTGGGTTAAGTTTTTCGTAAATTGGCAACCCAAAAGCCTGAACCAATGAAAAAAATACATCAATCTATTTCAACAAGTTTCAACTTGTACTTTGTGTGGTTTGTCTTTGTTTGTTGGAGAGGGGCCGGACACACCATCAACTCAACTTGTACTCTAACAGATTGTTTTCAGATTGCTCACCGAATTAGCAATATTTCCTTCGGACACTGTCCAAGGGATGCAAACAAATTGGCACACAATTTAGCTAGATTGGCTTTTCATTCAAATTCTTTTTCTGTTTGGGATGGTGCTCAGTTCTAGTTGATGTCCTGAACGATGTAACCCTATTAAACTCTGAATAAAGTGCGCCAGTTTGAGTTAAAAAAAAAACTCAATGTTGCTTGGTTCTGATTTAGCAAGTGTTGCTTTTCGTGTGAGATCAAGCCCATCAATGAGGGTGTTCGAGGTGAACGACCGTATAAGGCCCCCAAAAATTCCGCGCCCCCAAATCTCTATGCGTTTTTTTTTCCGAAATGGGGAACGGAACTCCGGCCTCTGCATCAATTGATGCACACAGCCCCTTTTATTGCATAGTTCAACGAAAAAGAAGTTTTACAATTCATGGATCAGCTAAGGTTGAGACATGTATCAACCATCTGAAAAAGAGAAGTAACAAAATTCTATCCATTCTCAATTCTACTAACGTGCCGCCAGCCAGTAGCCCGGAAGTAGAAGTCCTGAGCGACCATGAGAAGCTGGGTACATCCAGAAACCATGGGTTCTCGCTGATCCTCCGGTAGAAGATGTGTCCATAGTTGAATCCAATGCGTCGTGAGTCGAATAACCTGCATAAAATTGGTACCAGTGTGTTTGTTAAAGACGATGTTATTTCTGGACGTCCAAATACACCAACATAACACCGATACACCAATGCGTAATCTCGCTTTGTTCTTCTTATCAACTCCATTCAACCAATTTCCGAACAAATTTGTAATATTGGTGGGTAGAGGCATGTCATATGCAAAATAAACCATACGCCAAATGATACAAGCAAAAGGACATGAAATGAAAAGATGTTCAACAGATTCCAGTGAATCACAGAAACAACATTTTTGACATCCCTCCCACTTTCTTTTGGCTAGATTATCTTTTGTTAATAAGACTTTATTCTTAAGAAACCACATGAATATCTTTATTTTTAGAGAAATTTTCAATTTCCACAAGTACGTTTGTAAAAATCTAGTGTGCCCATTCATTTGGTCAAGATACATAGATTTTACTATAAATTTACCTGAGGAAGTAAGCTTCTAAGTAAACTGATCGGAAGTATCATTTAGCGGAACCGTCATTAACCGCTGACATAAGTTTAACCATTGTGTCCACTTATTACGAGTTAAAGACCTTCTAAAATCAATATTTAAAGGTGATTGGCTAAGGACATCTGCCATCAGGACATTCTTCCGTTGCACAATATTATATAATGACGAATATTGATGATCCAAAGAAGTTTGGTCTAACCATATATCTTCCCAAAAGCGAACACTTTCGCCATCTCCAATTTTAAAAAAGCCATTGGTAAAGAAAACTTCTTTCACACGCATAAGGCCCTTCCAAAAGGGGGAATCATTAGGTTTGGCCTCTATTTGAGACAACATTTTACCTTGCAAGTATTTATTTTGAAGTATTTGTTGCCACATGCCATCTTCAGTGAGCAACTTAAAAAGCCACTTGCTAAGTAAACATTTATTTTCAAGTACCTCAATCCCTAGACCTCCCTGATCTTTCAGATGACAAACTATATTCCATTTAGAGAGTCGATATTTCTTTTTGGTGTCATCACTTTGCCAAAAAAATCTAGATCTAAAAAAATCCAGACGTTTTCTAACCCCCTTAGAAATTTCAAGAAAAGACAACATGAACATTGGCAAACTAGTCAGCACTGAATTAATCAATACTAGACTATCTCCATAAGAGAGTAGTTTTCCTTGCCAACATCCGAGCTTAGAAACAAAACGATTCTCCACAGGGTTCCATTCGGAATTCCGTAATTTTTTTTATAATGGATAGGTACCCCAAGATACCGAAAAGGGAGGGAACCAGACTCACAGCCCAATACCTGCTTATACTCATGTTCCAACTCCTTTGCGTTCCCAAAACAGAAAATTTCGCTCTTATGAAAATTAATCTTTAGACCTGATAATTGTTCAAAGATGGAGAGTATGAGCTTCATATTTACAACCTTTTCTAAATCATGCTCCATAAACAATATTGTATCATCCGCATACTGTAAGATAGAGACCCCCCCATCAACAAGATGAGGAACCAAGCTATCAACTTGGCCATCTGCCTTAGCACGAGCGATAAGAATAGCCAACATGTCAGCAATGATATTGAAAAGTATTGGAGACAAAGGATCACCCTATCTCAAACCTTTCTGTGTCTGAAAATAATGACCAACGTCATCATTTACTCTTATTCCGACACTCCCACCTTGCACATATTGCTTAATCCATTCACACCATTTTAGATCAAAACCCTTCATGCGCAAAACTCAATTTTGAAAAGGACTCCATCTAGCTTTTGACGGTGTAGCTCATGGATGGTTTCGTGCAAGACAACAACCCCTTCAAGGATATGTTGTCCTGGCATAAAGGCCGTCTGTGTTGGACTAATCACCTTATGGGCCAATTCCGTAATGCGGTTAGTGGCCACATTAGCAAATATTTTGAAGCTAACATTGAGAAGACATATAGGTCTATATTGTTGGATTTGAATTGCATTCTCTTTCTTAGGTAATAGAGTAATCACCCCAAAATTCAACTTAAAAAGGGGTAATTCTCCATCATGCAACTGCCTAAAAAGAGCCATCAGTTCAAATTTAATAACATCCCAAAACATTTGGTAAAACTCCACCAGAAAACCATCCGGACCAGGAGCTTTATTATGTTTCATCTGGGATTCAAACACTTCTTTCTCAGAAAAATCTGCTATGAGGATAGCATTCTCCTCAATTGTAATTTGTGGGATGTCAGTCAAGAGATCTTCTCGCAACGAGAAATTATTATAAGTCGGCTCACCAAACAGCTTCTTATAGTAATCCGTAATATAAAATTTCAGATTGTCCTCTCCAACAATAGTATATTCATCTTGCTCTAATTGAAATATTTTTCTTTCTATGTTTGCCATTGGCAATAAGATGAAAATATTTGATGTTGTTTCCTCCTTCTTGAACGTGTTTACCTTAGCACGCTGAGCCTATTTGGTCTCGTTATAACGTCTAAGTTGATTTACGCGCTCATTTGGCTCTCTTAATTTATGTTTCTCTACTTCACATGGAGGAAACGTCTCTGCTTTAATATCCAAATCATCAATTATGGATAGCAATTTTTCTTTCTCTTGCTTATATTTACCGCTGAGATTCTTAGCCCATCCCTTCAAGAATCGGCGTAAGTGTCTAATCTTAGCTTGCCAAGTTTGAATTACGGTTTTCCCATTTGGTACCGATTCCCACTCCCTTTTGATCATCTCATAGAACCCATCCTGGTGCAACCAAGATAGTTTAAAAGAGAATCGAGTTTTATTACCTATATGAGCGTGATGACCAGAGTCAATTAAAAGTGGCGTATGATCAGAACCTGATCGTGTCAACGCCCTTACCGAAACTAAAGGGGATTTTTGTTCCCAGTCGACACTTGCAAGTATTCGATCCAACTTCTCAAAAGTTGGTTTTGCGCATGTAAATTGTCTACCAGAAAGAAAATTTCTCTAAGGTCCAAACTCTCGATGATAGCATTAAACATAAATGGCCATCGAGGATTAAAATTATTATTGTTTTTGTCTTCTTATCTACGCATAATATTAAAATCACCACCTACCAACATAGGTAAGAGTTCCCTCTCGCACATGCGCACCAATTTAGATAAAGATTCAGGTTTATGCGAGTTTTACACTATCCCATACACCGGCAAGAGGACCCATTCAAAACAATCATTTTTATACCTCATATGAAGCCTAACAGAAAAGTCGCCAGTCTCAACATTTTTAACTTGCAACATTTCATTATTAATGCCCACTAAGATCCCACCTGACCTCCCATGTGGAGGTAGACAGAACCACACGAAATTTGTACCAGCAGCCAGGGGTCTTAAAAAAGGTACCGTAAAATTAGATCTACCAGTTTCCAATAACGCGATAAAATCTAGACGATGGTCCCTTATAGATTCGTTAACAAACAAATGTTTAGCAGGGTCTCTAAAACCTTCGCTATTCCATGTCATCCCTTTTAATCCTGACATCATTACCTACTTGGTTTAATTTTAACTCTAGTACTCCTTCGCACATTAGTCTTATCATAAGACCTTCGACGACGGGTTTGATAAACTTTCTTTTCAATTTGAGCAACATGCTCCTAAAAGTTCTCCTCTCCGGAGCTACGATCGTCATTCAAATCTTCACAAAGATCAGAAACATGTGATACCAATAAATTACTTTCAGTAGTTGCATTTTTATTTTTGAGAATAGTTAAAGCTCGATCCACCTCATTATCAAGAATTATTTTAGCCACAACAGAAGATTCGTTGATATTTTTCCCCAAGACAACGCCAATATTACTAGCCCTATCTACTATCTCTTTTTCAGAAAAAGAAAGAACTGAAAGTTTAGTAGATAGATTAGTACCTTGCCCCTGAAGCTGATTTCGGCGTTGAGTGAGCAGCATCGCACGCTCCATTTGAGTGGCGTCGGCGTGAAGCTGGGCTTGCACTCTCCCGCTTGAACACAGACCCGTCGGCGGCTGCAGCCCTCCAAAAGCTACTACCTCCTCCTCTGTTGGCCGCCTAGACGCGCCCTTTCTCGCACCATGACTGTCGATTGCATCTAAGCCAGCAGCAGGCGGCTGCCTCTCCAGTACAACATCAACACGAGGTGTTTTTGGTGACCAGGGTTTAGCGGAAGGGCACAACATAGCCCTCCTTTGCGGCAGCACAGCAGCAGGTTGCCGAGAAGCCTCATCAGGCTGCTTTCTCGCGTCGGCTACCTCAGCACCCGAAACAAGAGGAACCAAAACTTGCGCAGCTTCCAGCTTGCTCTTGATCGGCGGTCGTTGTAATCCAGGCACAATGTTACCCAGAACATGCACTGTGCCACACATGGTATCTGCAGCAACACCAGACTCAGAAACAACATGTGAAGCTGCAACAAAAAGGGAATTTTTACCACAAAATTTACCATGATTAACATTAGGCTGAAGCGGAGTAGCACACTCCCCAACCGGAATATACTCACGTTGCAATTCTGTAGAGCAAGCATTCAATAATGAGGGCGTTCGGTCATTCAAATCATTATTAAGAACATATTTAAGGCTTGACTTAATTTTACCTTTCAACATAGTATCATTCGAAGCTGTAGTCTTAGGAGTTGAAACAATATTTTCCAAACTCAAGACTTCGCAAAAGCAACATCTGAAGCCATATCATCATCAGCTCCGCGAAAAGATTTAGTGGATATAATGGGAGCTGAACGAGATAACCTCTCCTCCATGGATGCCATCTTGTAACTTGCAGAAAAGGAGCCGAACATAATGACATTAGCATCCACTAATGCTTGATTCCCTAGAGGTGCTCCATCATGCACCATATCCGAGGTAGTATCTTCTCCATTCGAATTATTAGGCTCCATTTGCTGCTGCCCATTACTGAGATTACCCCAATTCAAGTTGGAAGCACCATTAGCATGATCATTATCTCCCTCATGAATATCATCCATGACTACGTCATCAAGAAGAGGTGGGAGAGGAGTTCCTTCCACTTGGAAATGCACTTTATAAAAATTGTCCTTAATACTAATATCCATCCTCTCAGGAACCAGGTTAGGATCAAGACATGCCACAGAAACACGCAACACCTCATGCTCTCTAGTGTACTGCATGTCAATGTCCAGCGTCTTACCAAGTAAAGTGCCAATGGCCCACAGACACAAATAATCATCAAGAGCCTCTGAAGGAAGGTCATGAATCCTAATCCACACCTTGTCAATGGCCCAAGCAGGCATAATAGTAGATTTCTAGAAATCAAAGGACAAAGTGCATGTACTATTAGGAACTCTAAACACACCAAAATGCTGAGCTGTGGTGAGGTATTTTTTGCTAGGAAAATTTACTTGAAAAACATTATTCCCAAAGTCTCTCACACTCCATTGGTATTGTTCATCAGGTACAATCCACTACAGCTGGGACACAATTTCTGGGACAGTCATAGTACCACCTTGAACCGTGACCCTAGCCATTCGTGTGTTTTCCACTCTAGATCTTATAGCACCGGTGACTGGAGCCTCAAAAAACATAAGACCATCAAAAGCAAAGCCATACATAACCATAGTTGGTTTTGGAACCAGCAAAATTGGACAAGCACTAGAAATATGAGAAGGTGACCTACAAATGTCACACAAAGGAGTTGTGCAATCATTGAGATGATGCCCAGGTTGGTCACAACGGAAGCATTTAGGCCCTTTTTGCTTCTTGGCACGAGGATTTTGCCCAGCGTCTGATCCAACATTATTATTTGCTTCACGGAACTCATTATTCCGCACATTATGCGAAAGAGATGAATTACCTCCTATAGCAGAAGTCCTGTGAACATTCCCCTGGTTCCCAACAATCATCATCCCCTGTCCCCCCGCCGGCTCCGAGGTTGTATGTCGCGGCACGTAGACAGGCTGCCTCGGGGTGTCGGCAGGCTGCCGTGAAGGTTCAGCAGTTTGTGCGCCACCAGCAGGCTGCCGAACAGTTGCAGCAGGTTGGCACGGCGGAGCAACAACAACATTGGTTGGAGTTGAAGAAGTGGGAATAGAAGCCATAGTTCCCACATGTTTGGCAAACTTCTTAGCAATTGCAGCTGCCGCATTGCGCACGAACTCATCGTCCAGAGATGTCAATCCACTGCCTTGTGCCCGAAAGTTTGTTCTTCCTCCAGATCCACGTCCGCCGTTACCAGATCGAAAATTTCCATTGCTATTCCAGTTGTCAAAACGGCGATTTCCTCCCCCGAAATTTCTTCTAGGGTATCCTCGTTGTATAGCATTGCCATTATTGAATCGAGGCTGATTGGCATCAGTAGCCCCCGCTTGAAAACCCAATAGACCTTGATCCTGTTGGAAGTTACCAATGAAACCATCATCTCCATCCCCCACGGTTCCGCTTGGGCCACCCTGGTAGTAGTTCCGATCGCCATTGGACCAACGACTATCACCACGACCAGCACCAGCACCAAAACCACAACCACGCCCAGGACCATTGCCACCAGCCTGGTTCGACATCAGCTCGTTGCGATCGCCAGGAGACGGCGACACAGACTTAGTATTTTTCTGCCAGATAGAACGAAGCAGGCGGCGCATGCCACCGATCGTTGATCTGTAGGGTTTAGGAACCTAGGCCTTGACATGGGCCCTGGACAAACTCCCCAAAATAAAAAGACCCGAATCCGAAACGGAGCCCGCACGGCCCGTCGTAGCGGATCGGTTTGAAATCAAACCGGATGAGATCTGAGATTTCAACCAACGAACATGAACATCTCTGTTCTTTGCCAAAATACGTTTCCTCCTCTGGATCATGGTCCATTCTTTTGCATCAAAAGAATCAAGAACAAACGTAGACAGGGGCAAGACAACCGAAGAAATTCTGCCCATAGAACCAAGAGAAGGGTTTGGACAGCGATGCATTACCTTAGTTTGAAATGGATGTGACGCTAAATCCGCTCGAAACTCAGCATCCATGAGTCTTTGCCTTTTTTTCTTCTCTTCCTTCTTCCGCAAATTCCCAGAAGAATCCATGCTCAGATCACAATTGACCACACACGGGGATCTACAGAGGTAGGAGAGAGATCTTGATGCTGAAGCCAAGGAGATTGTCGGTGACGACGGCTCCGAGAAACCATCATCGGAGCCAGGAGAGATGGGCCAGAATCGCCCGCTCAGTCGCCCCAACGGCTCCCCGCCGATTTCGGAGGCCATAAAAAATCTTTCCTAACAATGGAGGCTTTCCAAATCTCTATGCGTAGTTTTCAATGACATGGATCTGAAGGTTGAATCGTTATCTTGTCTATTCCACTAAAGGAGAAACTGGAGACGCCGATGGCCGGCCGGCTACGCCGATGACCAAATGGCAGGGCCATCGGCGTAGCGGCCTCCCCGGCCAGCCGCCCAGCCCGGCCGTCGGTATAGATGAAGGTGCCGAGGGTAGCCCTTGGCGTAGCGTGGCCGTCGGCATAGCAGAGGGGGCTGTGCCGATGGTGGCCCTCGGCGTAGCCCCAGTTCAGACACGGCGATGGAAACAATGTTAGATAGGCATGCGGTACCGACGGCCTGGCCGTCGGCGGCCGTCGGTGTAGGTCTCCAGATATTTTTCCATTTAATTTTAGCCATAGCTATTTTTCCTTTGACCTCATTAAATTTTGAAAAAACATAACTAAATCATTCTAATTCAGAAAAATACAAATAATATATCAAAATTTGCAGAAAAATAAGATCTATCTATCTACAGTCAGATATTACACATTTGTAAATAAAAAGTAAGTAAAACATAAAACATTATATATAGTTTAAAACGGGAATAACAAATTCAAAAACGATCCAAACGATGCGAAACTTTCGCGTGGTGTCATATTATGTGACATAGTTAGAAGGAAAAATATCAAACCTAGTATATTAATTTTGTTTCAATAAAACCTTCACAAAATGACCTATCTCATTCGAGGTTTCTTGGCTTTCGGGTCAAATGACCAATGTTATGGCTAGAATGAAGGCATATTTTGTGATAATGTATCCATATTGTGCATACATGTGCATCATGGGATGGCGAACAATGTTTCAGAAAAAAAGTTTCCTTTTTATCGCACCAAAAAGTCATTTTTCATTTTCCGAGTGCAAAAAATGGACGGTTTTGTGAAGCAACCATCAAATGGCTAATTCAAAATGCTACCACCACATTTTTCAAAAATACTAGACCACCTTACATGGACAATGTACTAATAGGGAGATCTCAAACCTTTCCATCTATCCTTGATGAAAAAGACAAATTCCTGCTGAATCAGTATGAAGTGGGTCATATATGAACTACATGTACATGATCGCATGCTCATGATTTTTTACAAAAATTATTTTTATATTCACAATATGCTGTTTAATCAGAGATACACTTCAATTTTAGCAAGCCTCAGCCCCGAGCTAAGAATCTTCAATCCCGCCGTTTGACAAAGTTTGACGATAGTTTAAAACGGGCATAAGAAATTCAAAAACGATCCAAACAATGCGAAACCTTCGCATGGTGTCATATTATGTGACATGGTTAGAAGGAAAAATATCAAAATCGGTATATTGATTTTGTCTCAAAAACCCTTCAGAAAATGACTTATCTTGTTCTAGTTTTCCTAGCTTTCGGGTCAAATGACCAATGTTATGGCTAGAATGAAGGCATAGTTTGTGATAATATGTTCATATTGTGTATACATGTGAATCATGGGATGACGAACAATGTTTCAGGAGGAAGTTTTCCTTTTCGTCGCACCAAAAAGCCATTTTCTATTTTCCGAGTGTAAAAACCGGGCGGTTTTGTGAAGCAACCACCAAATGGCTGATTCAAAATGCTACCACCATATTTAAAAAAATACTAGACCACCTTAAATAGAAAATGTCCTAACAAGAGGATTTCAAATCTTTTTATCTATCCCTGATGAAAAAGACAAATTCCTGCCGAATCGGTAGGAAGTGGGTCAGATATAAACTATGGGTACATGATCGGATGGTCATGATTTTTTATAAAAATCATTTTTAGGTTCACAATATGCTGTTTCATCAGAGATCCACTTCAAGTTTAGCGAGTCTCAGCCCCGAGCTAAGAATCTCCATGCCCGCCGTTCGACAAAAGTTTGACGATAGTTTAAAACGGGTATAAGAAATTCAAAAACGATCCAAACAATATGAAACCTTCACGTGGTGTCATATTATGTAACATAGTTAGAAGGAAAAATATCAAACTTGGTATATTGATTATGTCTCAAAAAAACCTTCACAAAATGACCTGTCTCGTTCGAGGTTTCCTGGCTTTCGGGTCAAATGACCAATGTTATGGCTAGAATGAAGGCATAGTTTGTGATAATGAATCCATATTGTGCATACATGTGCATCATGGGATGACGAACAATATTTCAGGAGGAAGTTTTCCTTTTCGTCGCACCAAAAAGCATTTTCCATTTCCCGAGTGTAAAAACCGGGCGATTTTGTGAAGCAACCACCAAATGGCTGATTCAAAATGCTACCACCATATTTTTCAAAAATACTAGACCATCTTACATGGACAATGTCCTAACAGGGGGATCTCAAACCTTTTCGTCTATCCCTGGTGAAAAAGACAAATTTCTGCCAAATCGATAGAAAGTGGGTCATATATGAACTACATGTACATGATCGGATGCTCATGATTTTTTATAAAAATCATTTTTAGATTCACAATATGTTGTTTAATCAGAGATCCACTTCAAGTTAGCGAGTCTCATCTCCGAGCTAAAAATCTTTATGTGTGTCGTTTTAAACGGGCGAATGAAATTATGGTAAGAATTATGGCATAGTTTATGATAAGTTTATATTGATATCATATTTGGATTCCTCTCATTTTTTAATAAATTTAGACATATTATTTGTCGAATTCTGATTTACATATTTAAAGATATTAATTATCCCATATTAAATAGAAAAATACAAAAAAAGAATAAAATCATTATATTTTTATTTGAATTCAATAATATTATTACTTATTCATTATTGTTTATTTAAATAATTGTTTATAATTTCAAAAAATACAAACATGTGACACGATGATATAAGAGCTAATAGGATTGATATAATAGTATTGACAACAATGTATAAATTGCTTTGCGGAAACAGATTCTAAAAGAACGAGAAAGTTAAGCCTGCTGGGGGTGGAGTAGTGAGGATGGGTGACCGACCGGTAAATTTGACTAAGACTGCAATTTAATCAATGATGATTAAGTGTAATTATTGTTAAAAATATTCAAAGCGAGAGATTAACGAGTCAAACAATTCAAAGATTAAAAAATTTAGAAAAAATATTTTAGCTCATGCCGATGGCCTGGCTCTCGGCGTAGCAGGGCGACGTGGCGGGCACGTGCTGCTCCTAGGCTGGGCCTGTGCCGACGGCCTGACCGTCGGCGTAGCTCCAGGACTGTACCGTTACCAAACGGCCGTTGCTTGACATCTGGGGCCCACTACGAGCGCTATTGCCGAGGGGGGTCCTCTACGCCGACGGCCTTGGGGCTACGCCGATCAATAGCTACGCCGAGGGGGCTACGCCGACGGCCACCGTTGGCACAGCCTGTGCCGACGGCAATATGGCGCTGTGCCGACGGTAGCCGGCCGTCGACGCCTCGAATCTTTCCTGTAGTGTTCATTCGTTTTGGGATTGAGGGAAGATGGTAGACATGTGCTATGAGGATCACCATGAAGGGTACGTGAGTCGTGTGGGTGCGGCTGGACCAACTGATGCGATGTCCGACCCTAGAAGATTTATTGATTGCTATGGTACAAGCGGTTAGTCCCTCGTCTCCGGCTGCGATTATTAGGGAATATCCTCGCGTGATAAAAAGAAGGCGATGATCGCATCTAATTTGTAGCGCAACCAAAGATAGAGAGAACATGGAGTAGCTGAGAAAATGGGGGCAGCCATGCCGGGAGGAACTGCCCCACCGTCCCCGCTTCCTCCCCGCAACGAGGGAGGCGACGGTGACTTCGAGGTCGAAGGTCCCATTCTGATGCTCCATTGTCGTCGAAGAGAAGCGGGAAGACGACACCGTTGTCGTGGAGGAGGGCAAGCGATATGTGTTTGCCGACCTTCCTCTCCTCCTCGCGCTCTCAGCCGTGTGTGGACCTCTCTGAGCTACTCCCCCTCAAGGACAAGCTGATGCTGCTATGTGCGGACCTCCTCGAGGCCGGACTACCGCGCCTTCATCGTCTGGCTCCGCATTTTGGACGACGTCGCCTGCCTGGTACATGCCCTGCCAACCGAGTCCCCCCAATCTGCTGCTACTAGTGCTCCGATTAAGAGGCAGATGCTATTCCTTGGCGAAATTTGAACCGTACGCTATTATGTTTCTGGGTATTAAGCATGTTTTGTGCTCAGCTTCCTAATTATCTTCTCGGAGACACTCGGATATCAGAAATTCCACAACGCAAGGGGAAACAATAACCATGATTTCTGCAAGCAATCTAGTGAGCATGAACATGCAGGTACACTAGCTTCCAGAATTCATTGTTAGTTTGAGTGAGCATAACTAAAAGAAAAAATACAGTGTGTTTGAGTAGCGGCAATTTTTGCAAAGCATATGTTTTAATCATACTCGTAATATCCCTGTTCGGGGCAGTTCCTTCAATAAGCAATATCCTGGGTTAGGAATTTTTTGGTTGCTTTTTGTCTGCCATTTTCTTCTATAGGAATTCTAGGAGTAATACTAACTAGTACTCCAAATTGAGAGCTTTGTTTTCAGTTGGCTCATTGGCAAATTTCTTATAGTATGACAAGAGCAGAATCATCAATAGAAGTCATACTAGCATGATGTTACTGGAAGTCATCTTCACTGTGTACTCTGAACTAATTACTTTACAATTGGAAATGATGATAAACTGTAATGTAATGAAGTCACTGCATTCAGAAACTTCCACTCTTCAAGATTATACTCCCTAGTGCCTACCAAAAGTATGTTTGGTGAAGCCTGGAAAGAAATTGACCAATAACCAGTGATTTGGTGAAGTCGTAACATTACTATGCTAATTTCCCTGACATCTTGTTTCATGTCACTTCTTCTATTGTCATGGCACGGTCATTTAGATGGAAACTGCTTAATTTTTGCTCCGTACAAGGTCACTTTCTGAATTGAATAATCAGTTCTAGGGGTAGTTCATGTGGACAACAAACTTCGATTCATATGGTGCTAATCGATATTAGCTGAAAGGGATATCACTCATCTTGTTATACATTCAGAACAGGATCTAAAAGAAAGCGAACAAAATAGCCAAGTGAAACTGGATATTTTCTGAATATTTTCTACTACTTGCAAAATACCATCTCTTCTTTCTGAATATTTGGGCATGCCATGATTATTGGCAATGCATTATTTTGGTATGCCAATATTTGGGCATGCGATGATTACTGGCAATGCATTATTTTGTGTCATTTTCTGCAACTGCATATGCGAGATCGATCCCGGCGATCTGCGGATGCCAAGGCCTGGAGGTGGCCGGTGATGATGGGGTCCGGCACTCTGGTCCTAGAGCACAGGCCGGCAACGTGCTCGGCGAGCCGGAGCCTGGATTCGGTCTCGCTGGCCTCCTACCCTAGTTGTTGTTGTCGGTGAGGAGAAGACAACAACGTGGTGGGTGATCGCCTCAAGGTGGCCCAGGTGCTAGGCGAGCCCAGCTGCTACTGGGGACAAGGTCGCCGGAGATCTGCGCGGGGCAAGGCGATGCACTGGGGCGATCGATCAGGGGTAAAAAGGTAATTACCCATTGTTTTGAGGGTTGTCGGAAAAGGCTTCTACGACTTACAAAAGTGGATGGAGGGAGGACCTAGAATTAAGGTAGATATCCGTCTGTAAAAACTCTTTCATACATGTGCATCGAGCTTAGGATGTCCATGTGAATTTTGGTTAAAGTACATTCTTCTTTGTTATTTTACTAGTCTGTCTAATGATCTTTCTTTGTTATCTTTCAAGAGCTTTGTACTTGATTAAGGTCTGAATATTAAACATTTTCGTCAATGGCATCATTCCAGCGTACACGATAAGAAACAACATGCAAGTGATCACTAATACTCCATGTACTACATTAGAAGGCAATAGACTGTATCTAATCAGTAGGGCATTTCCTTTGTACTAGCTTGATCCATGTACTGATATTTTTAAAAAGAATTATATTTCCTTTGTATCACTAATATTCATGTGTAATCACATTTGAAAAAGAATGATCTTGTGTACTAGTGTGATGAATCTGGATGTTTTTTCTGTGAACTTGTACGATGAAGCTAGCTGATCTTTCCTGTGAATTGTACATGTGTGATCAAGCTAGCTGCAGGCAGCTCTCGTGGGTATGTAAAAACAGGTGAGCAAGGAATCGATCAACTTCATATATATATGCTCATGCAGCAGGCTAGCTTTATACTGTACCAAACCAAAATCGACCAGGGGCAAAGTCAGTTAATACAAGCGACTTATGTGGGATACGTGGATACCGTGTGCGGCTAGCAAAGTCCCGCATAATTTGTCCTACTTCCTGCGGGTGTCCGAGTACAACTTTATGTGGGGCGGGCTATGCGGCGCCGTGGACCGTCCACCTCCACTTACAGCCTGAGCTGTATGCTCAATTGGACACTTGTCATATGTCTTCCCTTTTCCCTGCTTACAGGGAAAAATATGAGCTCTGTCGTATGATAAACTAGTACTAACATTGATAAAACGAATTTAGCAATCAAAGAAACAAAGAAAAAAACGAAAAGGCCGAGCTGATACATTTCGTAGCCATCTTAGTTCTGCTGTCAACTCTCGTTAGGATTACATTCCTGAGACCTGCCATGCCTAAGTTATGAACCATATGGTTAGATGAGGCATGGGGATTCTTTCGGTAAGAATTTTATTGAGCTTCGACTGCTATTCATCAGAGGAAACTCCGCGCGCAGGCGAAGAATACAAACTCAATAGGTCACCAAGAAGTGATAGTACTTATATAGAGAGTTGTAGACGATGATCTTCTCATCATGGTCAGAGATAGCGTGTCCCCTAAAATCTCGCATCTTTGATGTCGAGATCAATCTCTTTGCACTTCTTGTACTTCCACAGGTCTGTACTTCGTCAAAAGGAGAAAGATACACTGCATGAAACCTCTACTGTCTTATTTTGTACACAAACAACTTCCTAAATGCAAGTCTGCGAAATACTTGATTGAAAAAAGGCTCTCTGCTTCAAAGTTATGTGCATCAGACAAAATCATTACAGTTGTGGTCCACGGGTAGTATTTATGCTAGGTTCAGACCCATGATATTCAAATGACATATGATCGGAGTTTATCAATGTCTCTGTTCCCAAATAAGTGGCGTATAAACTTACTTAAAATGTCAATGCTTTCTAACTTTGACCAAATACATTTAAAAAATATCAAGAACTATAGTATAAAATAAGTATATTATGAACATATGTAATAGCATCAGTGATACATATAGTTGTCCTGTGGATGCAAAAAAATAAATAAGTAAATATAAAATATAGTGGAGTGGTACACGGACTTGCGCGCGCGGTGCAAACTGGTCCAAATGATCCTGGTGCCCACACATGGCTATGTTTTTTTTTAACAAAATCCCTACACATTTTGGTATGCACACATGACCTTAATGATGTCTTCCATGCAGGTCGCACCTGTCAGTAAGCCGATGAAATAATGACTAAAATTTAAGCAGCGCTAGGATATGAACACACGATCTAGTAGCCTAAAGAGGTAGCCAAAACAACTCGAGTTCATACCCTAAATATTTAGACCACCGGAATTATGCCTCATAGACGCTACATCATCTAGGTTTTAGGAGGAGTCAATAGTTTGAGAGCGGCGTTTCATAAGTCCGGCGTTTCATAAGCCCTTTTCATAGGTAGGACGCGAGCTTTTTGGCTTTGCTCTGCAGAAGGTTGGGAGCACTAAAGCTGAATACCGAAGGCCGGGTTCAAACGTTAGAACTGGTGGACTGCATATTGAAATCCTGGGTTGGTGACGATACCTCAAGCGCATCGAAGGTTTTGAAGAAGAATTTGGCTCTGCTGTGCGAGTTGATGCAGGAGATCCTTTCAAAGATGCCTGGGAACAAGTCGCGTCGCCAAGAAGTGCGGAGATTTTGCACGCGGGCTCTGCAGACGGTGACGAAGCTCAATCTGAAGGAGAAGTTCCAGAAGAAGCTGAGTTCCGAGGCCTACACCCTGTGCGAGGCACAGCTGGGAGCTGCGTTTGTTCCCTTCAAAGCGTGATATATGTGAATTTGCTCCTGAAGATTTGAAAGCTGCTAGAAATACTTCGAGCTGGACTAGTTTTGCTTGTAATCTCAGCTCCATGCCAGTTGGTTCAGTTAAATTATAGACCGTATCTTTTTGTCACGTGGTGACAATACCCGAACAGACATAGTAGTTGTTAGCATGAGCAGGTACAACAGTTGTATGAATGGCTCTCTACCCTCCAAAGATTGTTTTCTGAATTTTTATCTCTTGTTTTGCCACACTTGCTAGTAGTTTTTAGCATGAGCATGTACAACAGTTGTGTGAATGGCTACATATCGTCCAATGATTATATTCTTGAGCAGTTCAACTGCTTATTCTGCAATGCTTGCTAATAGCAGTTCTTCTATTTGTTAATGTTAGTCCACGGTCACAAATGATCTTTCTTTACGTTCTTGTAACATGCATTCACAACCTGTGAAGTGCTCCTAGAAAATGTATTCAGCACTGGAAAACCATATCTGTTTCTCATCTACCGATGAATATATGATGCAAGAGCATCGGACATAACAAAAATGTTACTGTACAAGAGTTTGCTCCTAAACCATGAAAGTAAAAGCGTTAACAGTTTACAGTCAGTCGACACTGTCTGAAGCCATCCTATTACAGCCCAATTTTATGTAAGGGTCAAGATGCTGAATCATTCGCAGATATTTGAAGTCTTCTGCTTGGATCCAGCATTGATTCAGTAGCTGGCTACGCAGTTCTGCTGCTGCTCTTCGCAACTCAGCGTAATACTTCAGCACCAGGTAATCTTCCGTCTTAACAAGCAAAAGGTTGTTCCAGTACTAACACCACAAGCACAACTATATGGACAATAGGATCAATTAACTTGTCCGGATCAATTAACTTTTGGTTATGATATTTAATTGATACACTAGGCATCTCAACCAAAAGTCCGGATCGATGAAAAGGGCTAGACAATATGTTTATATTTTCAACGCTCCCAGTATTTTAGTCCTTAGTGTGGGTTTGGTGTAGGCCACATAATCTTCTTTTCTAATATTGCATGAATAGAGTCTTAAACTTGAAACCTCTTGGCGCTGATACCATATTAAATTGATGCACTAGCCAACTCAATCAAATTCCAACAGTTGGAAAAGGCTTAGCAATAAAATTTATACTTCAAGGATAAGGCACTATATTTCCATATTAGTTCAGGGAGGGTGCCGTGACCATGATACTCTCTCTCGAATCAGGCTTTCGCCTCGCTTTATAAATAAAGCACACATGTGAAACCACTGCTAGGCCAGATAGCACAACGTCCAAAGGAAGAGACACAACTCGATACAAGATGCTGGGGCAGCAACACACACGCCCAAACTAAAACAAGGAGAAACAAAACGGAATGGAGACGGAGATGGATCAACTAGACGAGGAAGACCGCAACCATTGCGCCCTCCGAAGAATGCTCACCCCGCTCCTAGCCCTGACTCGTCAAGCACCAAGCAGCACCCTCAAGAGGGAAGCGACCGCTGCTGCCCGGGCCAGGCTGACCCTAGGGTTTCCCCTGACACACAGAGGGAAGTGGATGAAGGGTAGCCACGACGCCCTCCAGGAAGGAAGATGCCACCCGCGGGCGGCACCGCATTAGTGTCAGTCGAGCCGACAAGGATTTCTCCCGAAGACCCTATACACAACCCCCGGACGAGCCGTTGCACAGGAGCCCCGCAAGGGCGAGGCCTCACTACCACCAAACTTGCCACCCACGAGCATGCGCCACTCTGGTCCCGAATCCGCCAACATCGTCTCACCGAGCAAGCCATCGCGAGGTCTGCAACATCACGGCACAAGTAGAACTAAAACAAGGCCCAAGGAATCGCGGCCACGCGGGAGGGAACTTCCTCCACAACCGGAGGCGATAGTCGACCGGACGCGGCCACAGACAAACCAATCCTCCATAGGTACGGCCGGATCCAGTGGACCCGTAAATCCTCTGCGGAGGAAAACCAGTCCCACCGTAAAGTCCGCAACCATGCTGCAATAGGCCGGCCGAGGAAATTGCAGATCCCATCCCCCTACCCCGCCACGATCTGTAGAGTAGACAAAACTGAGCCGGCCGGCCTGCCCAACCCAGATTTGGGCCCAAAGGGGCCCGATCTGGGCCGCCATGGCCCTGCCAGCTCGCAGTTGTTGGGTTCGCAGCATAGAAAACAAAAAATTTCCTACGATGGAAACTATTATACGCCAAGATCTATCTACTAGATACAAGCAACGAGTGGATATACATCCATCGCGAACATACCCTCGAAGACAAAAAAGCTTTGTTAACGAGATGGAACTCGTGGATGATGTAGTCGAACTCTTGCCGATCTCAAGATCGTGATGAAGTCCAGCAGGTCTAGCACCACCAAGTCTAGCAGGTCCAGCACCACCAAGTCCAGCAGGTCCAGCACCACCAAATCTAGCAGGTCCAACACCACCAAGTCCAGCACCGCAAAGCAGCGGTGCATCCGTGATCGCACACACGTTCGGTACCCCGACAACCTCCATCCCTCGCTCCAGCAAAGCAGCGGAAGCAGCAAATCCTTTTCAGATAAAGCCACCGAGAACATCTATCTCGCTAATCCGAGACCATGGGGAATAATTTCTAGAGGGGGGAGAGATCCTTCACGAGGAGGTGTAAGATGAGAGGAGGGAGTGGGTGCCTTTTATAGGGAGAGGGGGCAGCCCCTCACCATGACCGATAGCCAAGAGAGGTGCCCCCACCTCTTCCACATTCATGTGGGTGGAGCTCCCACTCACATAATTAGCCTCCCACTCATAGTTCCACTCACTTCCATTAAATTTCCACC
The DNA here is from genome assembly GCA_916181665.1 of Avena sativa. NCBI lineage: Eukaryota > Viridiplantae > Streptophyta > Magnoliopsida > Poales > Poaceae > Avena > Avena sativa. The sequence goes on from OV702292.1 coordinate 140,222,893, forward strand.
AAATCTAATAAAGCTCTCATTAAATAAAACTATTTTATTTATTTTATTCAGAATTTTGTTAATAATATATGAATTAACAAACATTCACATAAAACCCCCTGCAACATTTTAATATCACATGCAGAACCAACTTCTGCAATTTCACCCGAAACAATTCCGTTTTCCATCGAAATGATTCCAGCGCTTTCTTAAATCTTTATCTGAAACATATTTGCTCCAAATTGTGAAGTGTGTCACCCTACGGTTCACGAATAATGCAGACATGATAGAGACCCCTCTCCGATCAATAATCAGCAGCGGGACCTAGAGATCCGTATTGACTCCCACACATTTAACGATGACTCTTGTGATCGTGTGAACCTTTAACGTCGTAACTAAATTCTTTTGTCTCGTGATATATTACATGTCCTAGATTCGATCATCGGTATCCTTATACCTAGTTTGATCTCGTTACCAACATGCACTCTTTTCTCGTTCCGGTGATATAACATTCTAGTGATCTCATCACTTGCTTGCAAGCTATTTCAATGTGATATCACCGAGAGGGCCCTGAGTATATCTATCCGTCATCGGGATGAACAAATCCCACTCTTAATCCATGAGCCTCTACATAACACCTAAGTAGCATTGAACCCACTAATGTCTACGCACTTCTATTCTTGTAGACAGTTGTTGGGCCTCCAAGTGCAGAGGTTTGTAGAACAGCAGCAAGTTTTCCCTTAAGTGGATCACCCAAGGTTTATCGAACTCAGGGAGGAAGTGGTCAAAGGTATCCCCTCTCAAGCAACCCTGCAATCAAGATACAAGAAGTCTCTTGTGTCCCCAACACACCCAATACACTTGTCAGGTGTATAGGTGCACTAGTTCGGCGAAGAGATAGTGAAATACAAGTGGTATGGATATAAGACAACGGTGCTAGAAAATAACTTGATGGCGTGGAAGAGACTAAAGACAAACTGAAATAAAGATCGAAGCGGGCAAACATGTAACGGATCTAGTAGAAAACGGTGTTTCAATGCTTAGAAACAAGGCCTAGGGATCATACTTTCACTAGTGAACACTCTCATATAAATATATTATCTTCATGATACTACTCTTAACTACTCTCTGGTTGGACACTCTAATCGATGGTAGGGCTATAACAACACACCTCAAAGTAAGCCTTTCCCATCTAGAAAACCCCACAATATCACCTTGAGTACTAGATGAGTCCAACAAACACCACAATTTCATAAAGACATCCAACTCCAAATATAACTCATAACAAGTATTTGAAATCTCTAGCCTAAGTGCCACCATGGTGTGCACGCTGTCACATTCACACACATGGGGAGAGCAGAGATCTATTAAAGCACTTGAGTAGGAAGGTAGATCTATAGATTACAAGCTCATGATCTCAATAAGATCATGCATAGAGAGAGAGAGAGATGGACACATAGCTACCGGTAGAACCCTTAGCCTCGAGAGAGATCTACTCCCTCCTCATCATGGGAATCAACAATGGTGATGGAGATGGTGGTGGAGATCAATGGAGATGGATCCGGGGGCACTTCCCCGTCCGGCAGGGTGCCGGAACAGAGACTTTCTGTCCCCCATATCTCCCCTTTGATGGTGGTGGCGCTGCAGAACTTTTCTTGGATTTCTGATTAACAATTTAGGGTTTATGCATCGGGAGGCTCTTATAGGCAAAGGAGGCAAGGTCGGTGGCCAGCCAGGGGGCCCACACCATGCCGTGGCACGACCTAGGTGGACCCGCGCCTAGGGGGGGTGTGGCCATCCTGTGGCCCCTTTCCGACTCTCCTTCTGGCTCTGTGAGTCTTCCGAGAAAATAGTAACTTTGGCTTTTGTCCCGTCCAATTCCAAGAATATTCATTTTCTGATTTCTGGAACCAAAAACAGCAAAAAACAAGTTAGAGCTCGGAAGCTCGTCTAGACATCTAAAGTAGGAACATGCAAGACAGACAACCAAGGACGATAAGCATCACCGCGACGGAGGTGTAGGTCTTCATCCGGTTCCTCGTCCTAACTCCCGCTAGATAGCGCGCGTATCTAGCTTTCGCCTCCGCCATAGTGTTTTACCCTTTGTAGCTATTGCCGCTGAAACGGTGCACCTGTCTCCGACAGTCTTTCCAATCATCGTAGACTCCGGAAACCCGTCCCTTGTACACGACGTACCACGTCATCTATAAGTTGGCAATAATAATTAAATAGTGGGTGAAAAAAACAAGTAAAAGTCGCATATAAAAGATATACTTATCAAATAAGGTAACAAAGTAAGCGTTGATTCATAACCCTAATAAGTAGTAGCATGTACATGTCGACACACACAAGTACTTCTAGGGATAAAGAACTACAACTAGACCAACACATCAAGACTTCTGGCTCGGCTCAGGGAACGGGAGGACGCCTTGTTTCGTCATGAACGCCCTATAGTCACCCTGCATCTTTAGGCGACCTACTAAGTCACGGTTATTCGGGGGATTGCCTCCGTAGAAGATCCCCCCTGAAGTCATGACATCACGGCTGATGATTGCCCCAAACTGTTGCTGGATGCGATATATCTCTTGTCTAATATCTGAATCATTGATCCTGGCCTTGGCTTCGGCCCACCGTTTGAGATGATCTGGCAGCATAGAATTATGTTGCTCTATTAGGAACGCCCTCATGTGATGGAGTGCGTAGTAGGCTTCCTTCTGACTGCCTGCCGGCTGCTTCACGCAATGGAATTCCGTCACATGGGTGAAGACGTGCATGCCAAACTTGAGCTTCTTACGCACGAAGGTGGAGCCTTTCGTTGAGGCATAGCCGGTGAGAGCATCATCCAGAACTTCCTTGATCTTGTCGTAGTTTTTCTTCTTTTCTTGACTCCCTGAGTCGAAATACGTGGCTTGCGAATGTTTCAGCGACAAGCAGATGAGTGTGCAGTGTTGATCTCTGCGCAAAACAATTTAAACGGAATGTGTTGGAAAAAGAATGATGAAAATCTAATAAAGCATGTTATGACGGCGAGTGAATAATGACTTACTCGGGAAAGAAAGGCACGAGAATATATTCCTTTGTCTTGTTCGCCACCAAGATGCCTTGGAGGTACGAGGCGACGAATCGCCGTTCAATGGCGCTTCCCAAGCAGCCATCACGCATGTAGTAGGGGTCCACTATAGCGATGCCCGGGGTGTTCTCTCTAATGATCTGAATGGCCAGGCTGAGAGAAAACAGGCGTACCATGGTATAGTGCAGCGGATACAGGTGGAACATATTGAAGATGTCGTTAAACTGCAGGAAGAACAGATCCGCGGGGACATTATCAACAAAGCCCAAGCCTCGTGGCACCTTAACCACAAATACCGGGTGCGAGGGATCTTTCTCCGCAAGAAGGCGTCTCTCTATCGTTAGCACACCGTCATGCACACTCCTCATTTCTGAAGTGGCGAGCCTGAGAAATTTTTTAGTTAGCATGGGCTCACCCGCCACATGCATCCTCCACATAATACCCTTGGGTCTTCGTGGCCCGTCCTGAAACCTGATCGGATTCGCAGTTGACGCCACCAACTGGCTCGAGCTGCGAGATTTTCTTTTCCTGGCCTTCTTGCCTTTTGGGAAGTGGGTAGGCACCGCAATCTGAGCATCGATCGCCCTATGTAGTGTGTCAGGGCTTAGAATAAAGGGCCAGTTGGATGTATCCGCTGGCTCGGTGAAGGTGCAAGCTGGAGGCGTCTCCTGAGAACCAAAGAGACGTTTGTTGCAAGTGGATTTCTCTGTGGGGCCACCAGCTGGGTCTTCGTTTAGGTCGCCGGGGAAAAGATTAGTGTTGATGAAATCATCAAAGTCATCTCCGTCATCCTCGTTCGGATCCTGCGCCATGGTCATGTCAATATGACCAGCCGAACAATCGCGTGGAGGTGACGGTGGTAGCGGTGTGGGGGTCTTGCCATGGCTTGGCGCTTGCATGACAGGTGGTGTTGTTGTCTGTGGGGTGATGGCCCCGGCCGTCCCCAAACGAATCATGCTCTTTGGCCATAGCAGGAATAAGCCGAAGCAACTTCTGAGTACAGCCGACTCTTCTTCATCCGCTCCTAGGGGTTGAATGAGAGGTTCCAGGTCGTCGCAGCCCCTTAGAACCCGGATAATTTTAACCCTATGCATGCTATCTGGCATCGGATTTGAGTGGAACATGCGGTGCAAGGGTTGAATGATGGTACCCTTGGCAACATCCCTCAACTCGTTGTTCACGAAGCTTAAGAGAGTGCATGGAACATCCGTCTGCGAAAAACATGTATGGCATTAAAAAGATGCCATAAGAGTAATAAATGGCAAGGCGGTAAAGTATTTGGTTTAGCGTGATGGTGTCGAGCTCGGCTAATGTCGAGGCACCACATACGACGACGGGCGTGCAAGAGACGGAGGGGCTGCTTGATGGCGCGGTGCCGGTCGCCGGTGTATTCTCCCTATCGGGTGCATTAAGCTCCGACGCCGCGGTGATGGCAGGAGGAGTCACCAATGCTTCCGGCACTGCCGTGCTAGCGGGCGGAGTCACTAATGCTTCGGCGCAGCCGTGCTAGCGGGCGGAGTCACGAACACATAATTCACCGGATTCGATGGCGCCGCATTGTTTGAGTGGCTACTGACCATGCTTGGAATCGGGCACGGCCCTTGTCGACCACCCGCACTCCAATTCGCTATTGACTCCACCAAGGTAGGCAGGATGGAGGTGAGGGTGATTGCCAGGTTGTCTTGGATGATCTGCGGGATCCGCGCCACTTGTTCCTTAAGTTCCTGAACCTCGCGGTTTTTCTCGTTGCTCCTTCCCTCCACACGCGTCCTCGGAGGTGGACCAAAATGATCCACCCAATTCTTAGCCCCGTAGCCGGGTAGACGGCCAGCCGACGATGACTTCTTTGTAACCGGCATGATTTTCTTGGCCCGGTTCATCGCCCTGTTAAAAGGGTTATCCCACCGGGTGGCCGCCGTCGACCCGTGGGATGAGGAACCATGGGATCCCTGACTAGCAATTTCCTGCTCCTGTAGAAGAAGTAACGTGAACCGTTTATAAATTCGACTTGATCGATTAGAATGCAATCGACTTGATCCGTGGTAATTAAATTACTTACCACAAGAACCTCGAAGTCCTTCACCTTAGTTTCCGTGGTGAGTTCTTTGGTTTTGGGGTCCACATGGTAACGAGCCCTGATAAAGTTTCAAAGCTGCCTATTTTCGAATTTCGAAAAGGGGTTAGGTATCCCTTAGCTCTATACTCGTCGTCCTCCTTATCCCATTTGGGCTCCGCAGCTCTGTAACCACCAGATCCGAGATGGTGGTGACCTATATTCATCGCCTGCAATTCCTTTCCCCGCCTACTTGAGGCCTTGGCTGCTTCGGATTTGCACTTGGCCTTGAACTCCTGGAATTGATCTCCGGTGATCTGTGGGTCAATCTTCTAGATCTCCTCGAGACTTTTCCCTTCTTTAAATATCTTCTTGTTTATCCGAGTTCTCCAGCTGGCTAGGGCGGTGCTCATCTTCGTGAGGGCGGATTTATTTACTTCATTCCCATGATAATCTGTGTTCCGATACTAAAGGGGGAACTTGTATCTTGCGTGCAGCTTCTCGAAGAGGAGTGTGCGCAAATGGCCATTATCTTTATGTCGGAGATTCTCGGTGTTGATCGAGATGGTGATCCGGGTGATAGCCGCCACTTGCCCACTGTACCCTTTGACGACATGGTCGGGCGCCAAAGGAACCCCTGTTGGGCTCACTTCGGTAATTTCCTCTCTGACGGTGTCGACCGTGTTCGGGCGCCTTTCCTTCTTCTTCTTAGGCGGATTACTACCACTTGTTGTGCCCTCGCCGCCATCAGTGGTTTCATCATCCTCCATTCCTTCAGCCACTTCTTCTTCCTCCGTATCTTCCATCTCATCGTCGTCGCTCTCGGAAGGGTTGTATTCTTCATCGCCCTCTGTCATTCTTTCTAGCCGCTCGACCTCCTCCCAGAATGACAAGGGTCTCTTTTGAGGTCTCACTTCTCCTTCAGCGTTGATATGCTGAGAAGATCCAGCCTCGTCGTTGTCACACATGTTTGCACTAATAAAAGGCAAATAATGGTTAGTAAAGTGCGTGGAAAAATCCGGCATGACCTTTGCTAATTTTTGTTAAACTAGGAGTGCCCGATTTCTGCTGAAACGGAAGTTAATCAACATTTCGGCGAAAATCGGGACTCATTTCATACAAGCACCTGCATACACGACATAAGAAAGTGCTTCATACAAGCACAAACACAATTTTAAGTGCTACAGATCATAACAAAGTGCTTCATACAGTATTATACAAGTGCTTAATACAGTCAAATTAACATTTGTTCCTACAGAGTACTTCTCCTTTTCCCCTTTATTTAAGCTCCAGGGTTTAGGTTAAATACCTTCTATCCCGGACAGGTTATATTTCCATTATATAGCTTGCGGTCTAGTAAAACAAATATCTGATTATAAGAGGATAATGTCATGGAAGCACACATTACCCACTATTAACTTGTATTATCAGTCATGTAAAATAAAAAATTTCGCTGAGAAGGACAAATGCCAAATTACCGACTATTAATTTTTTTACTATCCTATGGTCATAAAAAAGGAATTTTTATTTCTTTTATATCTGACTCAGGAACCATGTAGAAGGAACTGAATGTCTACTATCCTCTTCAATCTGAACATGTCACTCTGTCTTTACATGTGCCAATTGAGATTTACAGCAAGTCAAGCGAACTAAGAACTTAGCATATAGGTAGATAAGTATGTTATAAAATCTTTCAGATAAGTATGTTATATCTGGAATTCTACATACGGTAAATAAAAACATCCTCTACCCAACAATGTAAATGCACCTTAAAATAGATGTATCTTCTGCATGCCTAAAGTTTCTTCCCAAGTGTTTTCAGGTATGTATATATTCCTTACATTCTTTAAGAACTATATTGATCAATCTCCCACGTGTTATTCTATGGACATTAAGGTTTTTTAAGGTGCTAGATGATTCAGACTATACTAATAGAGACTAATCTGAAATTCATTATTGGAGAATTACATACGAAAGCTCCTAAATCCCTAAATGCAGCAAAATGATATGGCTATGACAGAGTAACCAAATTCCTAAATTACATGAATCCATCAGATTTAGATGGAGAATATCATGTCCATGAGGTGAGATGAAATCAGGTGATGTGGGAGTCGACGGTACTTACCCGGTCGTGGTCGCCGCGGCGGTGTCAGAGGCGGGGTGGAGCAGTGGAGGCGGCGCCAAAGGCGGGGTCTCGCGGATGCGTCGGTGCCAGAGGTGCGGAGCGGTTTAGCTAAGATCTCGCTGGTGCGGCGGTGCAGTGGTGCGGCGTGGTCTGGTGGGGCTCCTCCACGGCCTCCTCCTCCTAGGACGCGCTCCTCCACGGCCTCCTCGGACGCGCTCCTCCACAGACTCCTCCTCCTAGGACGTGCAGCGGCCTCCTCTTCTCGTCCGCAGACTCGGCGGCCTCCTCTCCTCGTCCGCGGACTCGGCGGCCTCCTCTCCTCCTCCTCCTCGGACATGGCAAGTGCAGCGGCAGGCAGCGGGCGAGCGGATCAGATCGAGCGGCAGCGGCGGGGGCACGTCTCTCGGCTCAGGGACGATCTGTCTGAGGATGGGGAGAGGGACGTGTCCGTGCTCGACAGTTGACCTGTCACGGCACTTAGCCGTAGCGCACTAGGTAAGGGTGCGCTACGGCTAAGTGCCGTTCTAGTGCGCTACGGCTAAGTGCCGTGTTAGGTCAAATAAGAGGGAGGCCGCCCATGTAGTTTACACTAACACTACCGTATCCCACTGGTTTTGCCCTACGCTGGCTAAACCGAGAGCACCTAGGTTCGAACCCTGGTGCCCCCCTTTTTTTGTTTTTATTTTGAAACTACTTTAAAATGTTAAAAAATATCCCAAAAACTATGTAAACTATATAAAATATCTGTTATATGTTTTATATGACAAAAGTAGTATATATATATCATAAAAGTGGTACAAAAGTGATTCAAAGTAGAAAGAAATTAAATAATAATGTGTCCATTAATAATATGCCATCCATATGCATCAATACAATCTTTTTTGAGCATGCGTTTTATAATATTTTTTGAGCTAGCGTTTTACAATCTTTTTTCCCTTCTTTGTCGCGGTTGAATAATTCAGCCCCGGCACTTTTATGTTTTTTTGCTCGAACGGGCTATCTTTTTTGGGTAAGGTTGTCCTTTTTCTTCTTGTGATGTATGTTTCTTCATCGTAGTCGTCGTCATCTTCAATCTTTGGATCGCCGTACAGGTCGAAGTCTTGCTCATTGGCGACTCCATCCATTCCTATGATGTTTCTTTTTCCTCTCCTCACGACAAAACGACTAGGCTTTGTCGGGTCGGTAATAAGAAAACATTGGTCCACTTTGCTAGCCAGTACCCACGGTTCATTTTTCGTGGCGCGTTCGCACCGGCGGCCTTGGATTTGGCTGCTTCGGGTATTAACATGGTTGTGAAATACCGGCCTTCTCTTTCGACGCTCTTGGCACATCTGACACGGAACATCGGCACCTTTTCTCCACAGTAGTTGAGCTCCCAGATCTCCTCGATCCTTCCGTAAAATCTTTCCTTCACGTTGTCATCGGTGTAGAATTCCGATGTTACGCCTGAGTTCTGATAGTCACACTTATTGTCCTTTTCCTCCGTGTAGAATGTGTAGCCGTTGATATCATACGTCTGATAGGTCACCGGGTTGTGCATGGGTCCCTGCGACAAGGTGAATATGATGTTTTCCTCCGTAGAATGTGATTGCGGGGGATTATCTAGGAGCGTCTGCCTAAACCAACGCATAAAATCTGAGTTATGCTCTTTGATTATTTCTCCCTGCGTCCTCTGTATGCCCCGGTCACTGTACTTATTCTCGATTGACCTTTTGTGCTTTTGTACCCAAGGATCGACCATTCTAAATGTTGTAGCGCGACTAGGTTTGCTCTATCAAAGTCTGCGCGTCGACAATCGAAGTCTGCATGCAGTACGTGATGACCCTCTCGGTGACCCGATCCGTCGAGCTTGCCAAGGTGCCTATTGACGGGAAGACCGACAAGGTTCTCGATGCCTAGATAATTCGTGCAGAAAGAGATGCACTGTTCGGCCAGAAAGCCCTTGGCTATGCTTCCATCTGGACGGGACCTGTTGCGAACGTATCCTTTGATGTGTCCGTTCATCCTTTTGAACGCCATCATGCTGTGGAGGAACATCAGCCCGAGTTGAATGATATCCTCCACGATATGGACCAGCAGATGCACCATAATGTCGAAGAATGCGGGCAGGAAGTAGATCTCGAGCTCGCATAGTATCACCACGATCTCCTCTGGTAGCCTCCCGAGCTGTTTCATGCTAATTGACTTTCGAGAGATGACGTCGAAAAACTTGGAGAGCCCAAACAATGTTTCTCGGACATGCTCGTCCATTATACCTCGTAGTGCAACCGGAAGTATCTGCGTCATTAGCACGGCACAGTTGTGAGACTTCATCCCACTAAACCTCTGCTTAGCCTTGTCTAGGTACCTGCTTATCTTGCCCGCGTAGCCGTAAGGAAATTTGACTCCTAGAAGGCACTTGAAAAACTGTTTGATCTCATCCTAGCTTAGTGTGAAGCACGAACGGGGGCAGTAATATTCGTTATTCTTGACCTTTTTACCCTTTCGACGACCTTATGTCGCCTCCGACTGATGATCATCGTCATCTTCCTGATCATCAGGAGTAGGGCGTCCTCCGTGAAGATCCTTCCAGATGCCCATGAATATCAAGTCGTTCCTTGCTTTAGGACCATCTTTCGTCCTATCTGGCATGTTGATTAGGGTGGCGACCAGACTCTAGCACATGTTCTTCATGATATGCATGATGTCAAGGCTATGAGGCATGCGGAGAAACTTCCAGTATGGCAACTCCTAGAAAACAGACCTTGTTTTCCATACCTTCATCAACGGCTTGTCTTGCTGCCTCTTTCGCTTCTTTTCCGGTTTAGGACACTCTTTCCAGTTTTTCAGCAATTCATCCACTTCTTCGCTGCTCCTCCGCTCTGGGATTCCTCGGGTCTCGGATTTCCCATCGAACAGATCTCCATGTTTTCTCCATGCATCATTCTTTCCAAGCCACCTCCGGTGCCCCATGAACATGGTTTTCGAAGACCCTGGATCTTTCTCTAGTTGGAGATAGGTCGTGTTATCCATGCACCTAACGCGTGCGAAGAATTCTTGGATAACCTACCCCGAGAAATATCCGCAACCTGGATAGTCTTGCACCGTAGTGACCAACGCGGCTCTCATAGTGAAATAATCTTGTGTGACAGCGTCATACGTATTGACTCCGGATTCCCATAACATGGCTAGCTCCTCTTTCAACAGCTCGAGATATAGATTGATGTCGGTACCAGGTTGTTTTGGCCCTTGAATTAGCATACTCATTTATATGTACTTCTTTTTCATGCACAACCAGGGAGGGAGGTTGTACATCCATACAAACACATGCCAAGTGCTGTGCGTGCTGCTCTGGCTACTGAACGGATTGATTCCATCGGTGCTTGCACCTGGCCTGATGTTCCTCGAATCTCCACCGAATTTTGGGAATTCGAGGTCTAATGCTTTCCACTGGCTAGCATCTGAAGGGTGCGTCAGCACCTCGTCCTTTTCAGGGTCATCGTCATCTCCTTGCTTCTTTCTTTCCGCATGCCAGCGCATGAGATTTGCTTCCTTAGGGTTTGTGAAATAGCGCTGTAGACGAGGAGTGATAGGAAAGTACCATACCACTTTTTGAGGAGCTTTCTTCCCTTTCTTGTATCGACTAATGCCGCACACCGGGCATGTGGTTTTCTCCCCGTCCTCGCCCCGATCAAGAGGACACACGATTTTCTTGGCGTCCTCGATACTAGTTGGACACGTGTTCCCCTCCGGGAGACGATCGTGCCAGACTGCCATCATATCGTCGAAGCTTGCGTTGGTCCATTTGTGTTCTACCTTCATCTCCATAGCCTTGAGCGTTACATTCAACCGGGTATCATCGGGCTTGCATCCTCCATACAATGGAGTAACCACGTCTTTCTCAAGTTGCGCAAGCTTGGCTTTCTCTCTAGCGGCAGCCCTGGTGTTACTCGTCTGCTTGAGAAGCAGTTCTTGAACATAAGGGTCTCGCACCTAGCCTGACGTTGTTCCATCGTCTGCTCCGGCATCTAGATCATCATCATCCTGGTCTCCTTCCGCACCTTCACCATCTCCAGGAGACTCTTCTTCATCTCGCCCGTCCTCGCCGTGATCATGATCATGTTGCCCGTCTTCCTCATTTTCCGCCGCCCCATTTACGGCCTCATCATCTTCGTCATCACTTATCCACCGAATGTAGCCATCCATGAAACCATGGCGGAGCAGGTGCGCCTGCAGATTTCCAGAATCTGGATCGATCAACCAATTGAGTTTGCATCTTCTGCACGGACATCTTATCTCCATCATGTTATTTCGTATCATGTCGGCCATCGCGCATTTCAAAAATCTAGCCACAATGCCTTCGCTCATTATGCGGACCATGGTTGACTGCACGGTGTACACAGTAGAATTAGAAGTTTATTACAACCACAGAACCAATGCATGCATGCAATGGTTGATGGAAAATTTCAGCATGACCTATCCTAAAATTAGGACCTTTGCGAAATGCCAAAGTCTTGCAAAAATGGAAATGAATCAACATTTTGGCAAAACAATGCCAATATATGAGAGAGCATGCAATGCATGCCCTCCAAACACATGAGAGCATCGATCCTCTCCATAGATATGTGACCATATCATCCATACACATAAACACATCCTCTTACATAGACAACTTACCGAGATGAGAGACCGAGAAGATCTCGAAGGAGAGGTAAGAGATCGAGAGGATGGTGGCCGGAAGGAGAGCTTTCCTTTATTATGTATGTAGCATCCAAGGTAAGTTTTAAATGCTACAAATGGTGAAAGAGTGGAGAAGTTGAGGTGGTAAGGAGGAGAGGGCGAGATCCAAGGAGAAAGTGAAGTGGGAGATGGTGAGATCTAGTCGAATGTGCAAAGGTATCTGCCAAAAAGTAGTAGCAGAACGCACATCCGTGGCACACATAGAGCGGTGCGCCACAGGAATAAAGAACATCCGTGGCGCACATACCAGACGTGCGCCACAAACGTGTTTTCCCAGTTACACAACAGGGTGGCCAGATCTTGCCTATAGCGCATGGAGGCCATGTGCGGCATGACTATCGGCCACACCCGTAGCGCACTTTCCACAGGTGTGCTACGGTAGTGCCCTGGCCCACACTCAGCCGTGGCGCACCACCCACATGTGCGCCACGCTTACGGTAGTTAGCCGTAGGGCACCTCTGGCCAGTGCGCCACGCCTATTTTAGCCGTGGGGCACCACTAGCACGTGCGCCACGGATGTGCGGATTACCTATAGCCATTTTCCTGGCAGTGTCTTACGGTGTTAGTGATTAACATGATCTCATGGTCTAAGGACTAGTATTTCTTCGTATGATGTTATACCAATATAAACACAATGACTTTGATCGTAATGCTATACTTCGGATGAATGTTCATCACATCATTCCACCAATATTATGACCTCGTTATTAACAACATCCAATGTCCATGATCAGTAAACCTTGATCATCTTGTTAATCAACGAGCTAGTTTATAAGAGAAGCATAGCTAGGAACCTTCTATTTGTTTATTAAACACACATTTTTTAATGGTTCCAGTTAATACAATTATAGCATGCAAAATAAATATTTATTATAAACATGGAAGAATATAATAACCACTTTATTATTGCCTCTCGGGCATATTCCCTTCAGCAACTCCGTATGCCGCTGCACCCAGCACGCTGGTCCTCCGCCGCCCCAAAGAACACCGCCGCCGAGTGAGGGATCCCCGACTCCCATCTCCCGACGCGGGGAGAAGAAATCCGCCGCCTCCAGCACCACGCGGGTAGCGCCCGGCGGCAGCAACGGGGGGAAGGAGGGTAGGGGATCAGACAGCCGAGAGGGCCGAATGCTCTCCCATCGTCCACAGACGGGGGGAGGGGGGCAGGGTGAGAGGAGCAATACAGGGAGGGGTTTTTAGTCTTGTGTCCTCTCTGACCATGATACTCCTAGTCGATGTAGAGAAATATTGTGATATCACACTTCTAGACCTAGAATTTTGCCCTTGGGAGTGACGACAGCAAGGTAAAGGGACATATTGGACTCGTCAACTCCCGCTGGAACCACGTCCGGCCCCCACTGGCGGTGGTAGCTGCCATGGTGGCCTCGTTGGCTCCTTGCATGCGAGGAGCAACACATTGGGTTCGTTATAGACGGTGGCTACCTAGGTGATGAGATCCATGGTGATGTTGTCGGCAGGACGACACCCAATATGGTCGTCCGTATCGTCTCTACACTTGTTGACGATCATGGTGTGGCCATATCATGTGGCAGGAAAGCTTCCCAGTTATCGGACGTGAGGTCGAACTCGCTGAGCAGAGGCCATGTCTGCGCAATCATCTGGTGGATGGTCTCACGGCAGTCCGAGTAGCTTTGGAAAAAGGTCTCTCGTCGTGGAGCAGGAACAACTAGTAGAATTCCTGGGGTGCCCCTCCTTAATAAGACTTGGTATCTTGAAAAGCCCACTTGAGTAGCTGCTGCAACCGGCGGCCACTAGTAGAAACCAGACCATTTGCCCCGGTTCGTAAGGGCCTTTAGCCCCGGATTGCGAACCGGGACTGCAAAAGCAGGACTAAAGGTCCAAGCTTTAGCCCGGCTCGGCTACGAACCAGGGCTAGAGGTCCAACCACGTGGCCTGCGAGGCGCGCTGGACGGTAGGACATTTAGCCCCGGGTCGTGTTACGAACCGGGACTAAATGTTCCCTGCCGCGGCAGCATTTTGGGCCATTTGGCTGCCGCGGCAGGGGATGGGGTTTTAGAGTTTTGTGTTTTTCTTTTCATTTTGTGTTTTGTGTTCAATTATTTTTCGTTATGTGTTTTCATTAGAAACAAGTTTTCGTATACATACAGAACGCTACTACACAGTACTTGTACACATTGACACAATATATAATATAATTTCTCTTACAAGCATACATGGAGTCCCAACCGGGTCTAGTGCATGTCTATTTGATTACATGGAGATCATTACATAGATGCTTTAGGGTGTACGTATACAGTATTCTCCGCGTGGGTCTATGACCTCGTCGACAAAAAATGCAGCAAATTCCTCTTAGATTGCTATTAGGCGGTCCTCTGGTAGGAGCTTGTCCCGCATCGCGTTCAACTATATAAAAAGGAGATCGTATGAATTAGACTCAACACAACATTTTGTAATAAAAATAAAGGGTGAATATATTGTTTACTTACTCGAATATTTTCCGAAGGCTTCTCAATACTGATGCGAATGAACTCACACACGTAGAATCCACATAGATTAGTTCCCTATGGCTTCCTCGCGCACTCTACAAGAATAGAATTCAATCAAATAATAACGCTAACATGATAAATGCACATAAACTAGAATTAAATAGATGCTCGGACTTAGCTCGTACTACTTACCGAGAGTGATTTAAAAAATAGCTCCTCACGCCATTGACCGCGGATATGTTTCTTGAACTGTGTCTAAACCCTACCCGGCAAAGAAAATTAATGTATGAGTTAATAACTACTTGATATCCTAGAAAATGAACGAAAGAAACCGATATAGTGCGATAATGGTTGAAATTACCTCTAGAGTGCATCGATAATGTTGCGGTAGTTTTTAATGTCTTTGTTTAGTGAGTCTATGATGTGAAATCTTTCCAAGTCAAGTGAAATGCTTAGAAGAATCTAGTGGTACCTACACAAGGTTTACACACGTCAGTAACTCATCATTTACATTGAACATCGAGTAAGCAAAAGTTAATGTGTACAAAAACTCACTTGCCCTCGTGGTAAGGAAATAGTATTTCATTACAGAAATGCTGTTTCGTGAGAAACCGCAACAAGTTGTGCTCGGTCTCTAGTGGTTTATCCTTTAGTATAGCTCCATGAACTCGATGTGGGTCAATGAACCCAAATCCATTGATAGCCTTTCTTTTACAATCGAGCGTCTTCATTCTGCATCATTATATATAGTGTACAAAAGAATATAGTGAGTATACTTACCGGCAATGAATTGAACAAGCTGAGATAGAGACCTAATTACATAAATAAAGTAATCACTTACAGACAATACGATGGATAGTTTTGTTGAGTTCCTTTAGATTGAATAACTTGAAATAATTCTGTAAATTCAATAGGACCTCATCTTCAGTGAAGTAATGCGATTTTCGAACTTTCAGTAAGAGCCAATTTCGCTGTTCTTTTGATGCTTTCATGTACCATTCATGGAATCATCGCATTTGTGTTGGCATATCCCGAAGCCTCTCAGAACTGACCAGAGGCACCCCGTTAACAAATTTGGGTGCTACCTCAGCCTTGGGCATATCCCCGTGAATAATTTCATGAATAGGCATACCACATTGCTCGGCCAATATCCTAGCCGTTTCCGGATCCATAGGTTCCTCATATAGTTGAGGTTCGCGTATGTTCACCTGGAGTGGGGGGAGCGATTAGTTTGCTTGTTTCCCCAGCTAGGGAACATCTCTTTTGGTTCTTCGGCTACCACTCGATTGTTTTGCTTGTTTCCCCCGCTGGGGGACGTCTGTTCTGATGCTTCCGCTACCACCTGATTGTTTTGCTTGTTCCCCCTGCTGGGGAACCTCTTTTGTGATGCTTCCTCTACCGCTTGATCTCTTCTGTTTCAGTGTCTTCTGAAGACATCGTGTATAGTCATCTAGCGCATTTAACTGAGCTTGGGATGGCTGCGTCAGTAATTTCCTAAAGTGCTCCTTGGTTTCCGATTTTATTTGGACCTCTGATTCAGGTTGTTTGTTTTTAAAATGAGCATCCACTTCGGCCCGTATGACCACATCGGTCTCCTCATCGGTTAGGTCATAAGCCCTCTTGGGAGGAACCGACGGTACTCTTGGGAGGGGCGACAACTGTTGCTTTGGGTGTTGGTTATCGCTCGACGGAGCGGTGGTATTCTTCCGCTTTTGGCCCTTAGTGGGTGGAGGCGGCTGCGTAGATTGAGATGGACTCGTGTTGGGGTCATGGATTGGACTATTACTGGGAGGAGACGGTGCACTTGGAGGTGGACTTGGAGGAGACGGTGCACTGGGAGGAGACGGTTGCCTTGGAGGTGATGGATTGTTTCTCGGTGGAGAAGGTGGCCTTGGTGTCGAGCCTGGAAACTTGATGTATTCTTTTTTCCAAAGAATGAAGCCACTCGTGACTTCTCCCAGTGTCGTCTCCCCTTCACCTCCAGGGATGTCAAGCTGTAGTGACTGACACATAGGTAGAATTTCATCCACACCGACACGAGTATAGCCAGCTGGAATCGGATTGCAATGGTAGGTCGGTCCCGGTGCAGAAGGTAAAGCAAAGCCGACCGCCACCTTCATGGAAATATTCTTCAGTTCAACATGCAGCTCACAACTAGTCTTCTCCTTAATTACATCCACGGGGTACACATCCATCTTTGCATAATTACCGTGGCATTCCGTGGAAGCCACGCTGCTTTTCCATTGCGATGGGCCGACCGTACTGTCCGGTGTCTTGCTATCGGAGTCCTTTAAGTTCATTAAGCTCCTGGCGATGCTCCTGCAGCATGGCTTCAAACCTCGCAAACCGCTCCGTATCCTCCTCTTTTTGCCGCTTTGTTCTTCTCGATCGGCTTCTGTACGTGTCACGGTGCTCGGAAAACCCGATAACCCATGGATAAGAAGGTCTGAACCCTCTTGTTCGTCCAGCCTTTTCAGGATTTACGAGAGCCTTTGTTAGCTCATCGTTCTCTCTGTCGGGAACAAACGTTCCCTCTTCAACCTCTTTTATCACTTTAATAAGTTCTTTCTTGGGTGAAGAAATTTCTTCGGCTGCAACAATGTCGCCTGTTTCTGGGTCTAATGATGCCCTATGCCCGAATACCCAATTTCTTGACCTCAAGGGCCAACTAGACGTAGCTGGAGTGACCCATTTAGCCTCCAGGCCAGCCTCAGCTTTATCCCACTTAGGCATGGCACTCATGTAGCCACCTGTGCCCATATGATGGTGATATTTCCTTTTGGCTGCATTTAACTTATTTTTTGCTGATATTGCCTTAGCTGGTTCCGAGGTCTTGTATTCCACAAATGCGGCCCAGTTATCCTGCTGCAACTCTAGTGGGCCAATGAATGGAGGAGTTTTTTTCTTCAAGACATACTTGTGGTACAATTTTTTTCCATTCCTTGAATAGTTTGGCCATCTTCTTAAGAGCAAAGTGCTTGACTTTCCTCGTCATTTGCTGTGTGACCTCATCAGTCTCCAAGACTGATAGGGTGAAATGTGTCATGAGAGAATTCCACGGCGTATCTTTCGCTCTGTCATCTACAAAACTAGCCCCAGCTGGATCCTTTTTCTTTCCTGGCTTGTTCCAATTTCGCGTGGTGATCGGGACTTTGTCTCTAACAATCACTCCGCATTGACTTGTAAATGCATTCGCAGCTTCTTTGGGCTCCAGCGGTTGACCCTGCGGAGAGACTAAGTCAATGCTGAAACGGATATCAGCGGGCAACTTGTGTGTCGAGCCTCTTGTCCTTGTAGAAGATTGGCCGGAAGCAGAGGTCTAAGAGAAGAAACATTCGTCAGTACATATATACGAATCAATTAGTGCATCTATACTAGTGAATGATCGATAGAGGCTTTATATACCTCGACGGAGTTTGTCATTATTATGGTGTCTTCACCATGGTCTCCACCATGGTCAGCACCATCGTCTCCACTATTTTCTCCACCATCGTCTCCTCCAGACAAATTAAGATATTCGGAGCCATCATAATAAGACCCCCCAGTACCCTCATCTATAATGTTGAGAAGCTCCTCTTCATTCTGTCTACCGTCCATAGCTTAACTAATACAAAAAAAGAATATTGCATTAAGTAAAAGAATATTACAACTGCGACAACTCGGATACAGTACTTAGTGATTAAGATAAAGTACAATAATATAAGATAAAGTACATTATTAATACATCTCACTCATAATATAAAGTATATTATTAATACATCTCGCTCATAAGAGAAAGTACAATAATATAAGATAAACTAGTGAACGCGGCTGCCGCGTTCTGTGCTACGGGAGCTCTGCAGCCACAGAAGAGGAACCATCACCGGAGAATAGCTCGGATGAGATCCGTGAACCTGCCAGATATTGGAGAACCTAGTCTCCAAAAGATACATGTATCGTCGTACATGCTCGTCCTCCTCCCTGATACGACGACATACCACCTCCTCGGGGGCCGGCTCCCTCTGCACAGCTCCTGGCCCTCGTGGACGCCACCAAAGAAGCTCCGGGTCGACGATGATACCCGGATTCCTCACCAAGGTACGAGTCCCGATAGGTAGCACCTCCCAGTGCCAACCCGGTGGAGCCTAGACTCGGACATCCCTGACGGAGTCCAGTAGGCTCGGACGAGGTGGACGCGGCATAACTAGATAATAGCAATAAACAATCATAAAACATAAACAGTAACTAAATCACTAAGTATTGCCCTAATAACACTAACACTAACTAAACTAAACCTAATTAACTAAGTATTCTAACTAACCCTAGATAAATACTAATACTAATATTAATACTATCTAAATACTAATACTACTAACACTAACCCTAAACCTAACACTAACTAAACTAAACCTAATTAACTAAGTATTCTAACTAACCCTAGATAAATACTAATATTAATAACTAATAGTACTAAATAACACTAACCAAAATACTAATACTACTAACACTAACACTAACTAAATACTACTAATAACACTAACACTAACACTAACACACTAAGTAAAATACTAATACTACTAACTAACACTAACCAAAATACTAATACTACTAATTTACAAACACTAACAGTACCACTAACAAAAATTAACTAATAACACTAACACTAACTAAATACTAATACTACTATTAACACTAACACTAACACTAACTAAATACTAATACTACTAATAACACTAACACTAACACTAACACTAACTAAAATACTAATACTACTAACTAACACTAACCAAAATCCTAATACTACTAATTTACAAACACTAACACACAACTACTAACCAAAATTAACCCTAACTAATAACCCTAATTAACCAATACTAATAACAACCCTAATTAACACTAACCTGATCGGCGAGGCGGCGCGGGGTGGAGACGACACGGGGCAGACGACGCGGGACGGAGAAAACGGCGAGGCGGCGGCTCGGGGCGGGGCGGCGCGGAGACGCGGCGCAGGGCGGAGACGGGCGCGGGTGGCGGCGCGGGGCTCCTTCTCACGGGCGCGGGTGGCAGTGCGGCGGACGGCGTGGGCACGGCGCTGGGAAGAAATGGCGATCTCCGGGTCGTGCCACGACCCGGGGTAGGGGTGGGGTACCTTTAGCCCCGGTTCGTATTACAACCCGGGGCTAAAGGTGTTTTCGGCCCGCCGCACTTCCCGCGCGCCACAACCCTTTAGCCCCGGTTTGTAATACAAACCAGGGCGCTAAAGGTTATTTTTGGCGCTAAAACCAAAAATGGTTTATAGTTTTTAGAAAATTATGTATTATATATCAAAATTTTCAGAAAAAGGAGATCTATAATTTAAATCTATTATCATACTTTATTATACAACTTAAATGAAATTATCTATTATTTAACAAGTATTATATTTAGTAGAAATGTTCACAAAAAATAATAAAAATATAGTTTATTATTTAAAAATGGAAAAATACATATAATATACGAAAATATTCACAAAAATATAGTAGAAATGTTCTTCCGCCATTTCCCCCGCTTCCCGCCATGTTCTCCCGCCATGTCCCTCTATATCTAGGCCGACCGCCATGTCCATCCACACATCCACACCTTCTCTCTCACAACAATGGACACCGCTTACTGGGCTTTTCTGACGCTCGAGGAGACCGAGGCGCTGTGCGCCTCCAGCTACCCATGCCCGTCGAGGTACCGGCTGCCCGCTGGCTGGATGCTGAGCGCTGGAGGGGTTCCTGTTCCTCCTGTGTCTCAAGGTTCGACCTGCCAGGCGGCCATCACGAACCACTTCTACCTCAAGCTCACGCCGGAGCAGCGGATGGATCCCCATTGGGATCCCGACAACCTCGACACCTGGAATGCCTGCTTCACAAACCGGCGGGAAAGGGAGCTTGCCAGGTACGAGGGTGATGACCCGTCCCTAGTGAACCACAACGAGGCTGGTCGCCGCCTGTGGTGGGCGAACCGGACTATCACCGTTATGATGTGCTACATCGCCATGAGAGACCATCCTCGCCTGAGGTACCCGCACTTTCACCAACAACATAGCCACAAGAATGGTGGTGGTGGTGAAGGCCTAGGGCGTACTGGGGTCGTCATCCGGGAGCCCCCTCCCCCGCACGTCGTGAATCCGAGGCCGGAGGATCCATCCGCGTGCTACGAGGAAGGGCTTAGGATCCATCCGCGTGCTACGAGCGACGACGATGACGATGACGATTCCGAGGACGACCCAGAAGCTGTGTACTACAGGGCTAGATATGATTATGACTAATTTTTACGTTTTAATATTAATAAATGTCTGGCCACAACAAGTTGCAATACTATCTATTGAGATCGAGATAGTTCATATCCATATACATATAAGAAGATCATTAAAAATAAAGGTTTAATAATATTGTACATCACCAACATCCACACATGTTAGGGTTTTCTTCTAATTTGTAACCATGGAGCATCTTCCTTACTTAACGGGATGCTTGGGTCATCCTTCATAGCGAAGGGCGTAATTTCATGAAACTTATCATAATCGTCTGACATGTCTGTCTTATCCTCCACCCCCACGATGTTTCTTTTTCCTGAAAGAACTATGTGGCGCTTTGGCTCATCGGATGTTGTATTCTTTTGCTTATCTTTCCTTTTTCTCGGTTTGGTAGACATGTCCTTCACATAAAAAACCTGAGCCACATTATTGGCTAGGACAAATGGTTCATCTCTATACACAAGGTTGTTGAGATCCACTGTTGTCATTCCGTATTTCTTGTCTACCTCAACCCTGCCTCCTGTCAGCTTGACCCATTTGCACCGAAACAAAGGAACCTTAAAAAAAGGTCCATAGTCAAGTTCCCATATCTCCTCTATGTAACCATAATATGTATCCTTTTGCCCATTCTCGTCTGTTGCATCAAATCGTACACCACTGTTTTGATTGGTGCTCTTTTTATCTTGGGCGATCGTGTAAAATGTATTCCCATTTATCTCGTACCCTTGGAAAGTCAATATAGTCGAAGATGGTGACCTGGCCAACAAGTACAACTGCTCTCCAACATTTTCCGGCAGGAGTCCCCTCAATGCAATCGGAAGCAGCTGGGTCATAAGCACGTGGCAGTCATGAGACTTTAGGTTTTGAAATTTTTTCTCTGCCATATTTATTATTCCCTTTATGTTCGACGAGAAACCAGACGGGACCTTGATACTGTAAAGGACTTCAAAAAAGATTTCCTTCTCTTCTTTAGTAAGAGCATAGCTAGCAGTACCTTCAAACAACTTTGGATGCATGCCGTTGATGACCCACAAGTATAGGGGGTGTATCCTAGTATTTTCGATAAGTAAGAGTGTCGAACCCAACGAGGAGCAGAAGGTGCTGGCTAGTAGTATGGATTAGGAATTCTCTGCAAATACTTAGCAAACGGATTTTTAGGGCTTACACCGGCTGTCTGCCTCACCATTGAAATGCTTACCTTTCTTTCTTAGGATGTGCGTGGGCGGAAGAAAATGACGATTCCCCGGGTACACATTCTTCTTACATTTATCCAAATATATACTTTCAGCCTCGTTTAAACAGTGTGTGCATGAATTGTATCCCTTGTTTGTCTGTCCTAAAATATTACTAAGAGCAGGCCAATCATTGATTGTTATGAACAACAACGCTCGTAGGTCAAATTCCTCCTGCTTGTTCTCATCCCACACACGTACACCTTGTCCGTGCCACAACTGTAAGACTTCTTCAACTAATGGCCTTAGGTACATATCAATGTCGTTGCCGGGTTGCTTCGGGCCTTAGATGAGCACTGGCATTATAATGAACTTCCGCTTCATGCACAACCAAGAAGGAAGGTTATAGATACACAGAGTCACATGCCAGGTGCTATGACTGCAGCTCTGCTCCCCAAAAGGATTCATGCCATCTGTACTTAGACCAAACCATAAGTTCCTCGCATCACCTGCAAAGTCCAGAAACTCTCTCTCGATTTTTCTCCACTGCGACCCATCAGTGGGGTGTCTCAATATCTCGTCTTTCTTACGGTCTTCCATGTGCCATCGCAACAACTTGGCATGCTCTTTGTTCCTGAATAAACGTTTCAACCGTGGTATTATAGGAGCGTACCACATCACCTTGGCAGGAACCCTCTTCATGCGGCGCTCGCCCTCAACATCACCAGGGTCATCTCGTCTTATCTTATACCGCAATGCAATGCGTACTGGGCATCCATCCAAATTCTCGTATTCCTCGCCGCGGTAGAGGATGCAGTCATTAATGCATGCATGTATCTTCTACACCTCTAATCCTAGAGGGAAGAGAACCTTCTTTGCTTCGTAGGTACTGGTGGGCAGTTCGTTATCCTTTGGAAGCAACTTCTTCATTATTTTCAGCAACTTTTCAAATCCTTTGTCAGTCACACCGATCTCTGCCTTCCATTGCAGCAATTCGAGTGTGCTACCCAGTTTTTTGTGCCCATCTTTACAATTTGGGTACAACAATTTGTTGTGATCCTCTAACATCTTCTTGAACTTCAACCTCTCCCTTTCAGTTACGCATTCTACCTGGGCATTAGCAATGGCCCGACTAAGATCATCGTCGGGCAGATCTGATGCCCGTTCTTCATCTTTTTCTTCATCAATGTCTTCCATTGTAGTATCATCGTATTCAGGGTAGTCGTTGCCATTCTCTTCTTCTTCGTTGTCTTCCATCATAACCCCTCTTTCTCCGTGCTTGGTCCAACAATTATAGCCGGTCATGAAACCGGACCGAAACAGGTGGCTGTGAAAGACTCTTGAGGAAGAGTATTCTTTATGATTCCGACAGACACCACATGGACAAGACATAAAACCATTCCGCTTGTTTGCCTCGGCCACAAGAAGAAAAGAATGCACGCCTTTAATCAACTCATTAGAGAGTCGGTCAGCGTACATCCATTGCCGGCTCATCTGTATTATATAATTAATTAAGTACATCAAACATAATCATAATTAATTAGTACTAAAGATATGATGAACCTTTAGTCTCGGTTGGAGGCATCAACCGGGACTAAATATGGATGTGGAGAAAACATGTCGACACTATGTCCTCAGTGGGTAGCACTAAGCCAGTAAATTAAATGACTCTAGTATTTTGGATGGGTGGCAGCATAATCATAATTAATTAGTACTAATCTAAAAAACAAAATTAAAACCAGCAACCGGGACTAAAAATATGATGAACCTTTAGTCCCGGTTGGAGGCACCAACCGGGACTAAATGTGGATGTGGAGACAACATGTCGACACTATGTCCTCAGTGGGCAGCACTAAGCCAGTAAATTAAATGCCGACACTATTTTGGGTGGGTGGCAGCACTATGCCAGGGTGAGTGTGTCGACATTATGTCATCAGTGCCCGACACTATGTTGTGCTGCTTAATCTATAAATATGTATGCATTCTTGTGAAGAACTGCAAGATGGTGTGCGAGACCAGGGACACCACTATGGCGGAGCTTCTCGAAGATGTATTAGGACCTCGTCTTCAGACATCTTCGAGGAGCTCGCCGTAGAGGCACTCTCTAATATGTGAAATTAGTTAGCTCCACCAGCATACTGATTTAGCTAGAGAAGATATAAACCGAAAGATGGTGTGGGAGAGCAGGGACACCACTATGGCAGAGCTTCTCGAAGATGTCTTAGGATCCCGTCCTCAGACATCTTCGAGGATCTCGCCATAGAGGCACTCCCTAATATGTGAATTGTGATGTCTTCTTATCAAGCTTTTATGAATTAACCCTATCTTTGTTACAATTTTTTCAGTTTGTTGAACGCAGGTAGACAAAAAAGGATATTTTGCCCAGCTAGCTAGTTAGAATGATGAACTCACGCATGTGTGTGCTTCTAAAATCAAATTTCGAGACTATGTGCCAAAACAAGATATATATAGATAGAATCCACATATTGTGATATTTACCTTAGAGTTCCTTACATTAATACAAGATAGATAGAATCTAAACATCGATCTCATGCTATCATTGCAAAAATTACTACCAAACTAAATCCACAAATCCATCTATAAGATAGAGCATGAAATGAGCTAATATAGCAATGAGAGTTCAAAGGATGAAGTTGCTCACCTTTTAGAACCTTTGGATAGATCGGGCACCACAAAATATAGACAAATCTTGAGGAAAAAAAGGGCATGAACTCGAGCTTGAAGCAAGAGAGAGAGAGAGAGAGAGAGAGAGAGGAGAGAGCCACCAGCTTGAATGATGGCTCAGGCAGGGGAAAAAGATATAGCCAGACCTTTAGCCCCGGGTCGTATAAAAAACCAGGACTAAAGGGTCTGGAGCCCGACCTAGCCTGCCTGAAACCCTTTAGCCCCGGTTTGTTACACGACCCGGGGCTAAAGGTCCCATTCGAACCGGGGCTAGTGTCTGCCACCCCCCTGGGGCCGTTCTAGCCGTTGGATCGGGGCATTAGTCCCGGTTTGTAGCAAAACCGGAGCTAATACCCCTGGACCAAAGGTCTGTTTTCTACTAGTGGGCGGCATGTTCCTCCGAGGTGAGCCGAGCGCCCTATCTATCTAAACTTGCTAAAGACATGTGCATTGTCATGGAACCGAATATTTTAAAGTAATTAAAAAATATATTTTAAAGTGTGTTAACGCGCGCGTGCGCCGGGGCGATGCCATACCAGGCCATATGATCAAGATCCCACGATGGGAGAAAAAACGCATAAACACCTAAAAAAAACGAAAACACCATGGAAAAAAATGAAAATAGCCCTAGCAACTTATGTTTGTGTATGCTTCGAAGGACTAGGGAGCGCATATTTCCTCCTTAGATTTTGAATTATTTTTTTAGAGAAAGCCTAAATTCAATCTTGGAACCATGCACATTAAATCCATGTTGCTTGTAGTGCTCAATGTAAATAATTTAACTGCTCGGGTCAACTGACGGTACATCCCTGGACAAGTGTTTTATTTGTTACGAGGCTCTCCGAGCGGCGGCTGCTAAAACCCATCTAGGGTTCCCTCCCTCCGTCGACGACGCTATCGGTCCGTTCCGTCTCCGGCGGCCTTAGGGACTTGGAGGCGTTGCGGACCACGGCCTCTCGCCGGCGAAAGGTCTTCATGTTTTACTTAGACTATTTTCAGTGTCTTCTTCAGAATGTTGAGGCGGTGACTACGTCCCGAAATCAGAATAAGATCCTCCCTGTCCTATCCTCGCTCCGTTGGTGCGTCTAGCATCAATGGAGGACGCGTGGAGTCGTGTGTCTAATGGATCTCTTGAGATCCAGTCTTTTTTTGTATTCGTTGGTGTGATTTGAGGTCAGTCTCTTCGGATCTATGTTTGCCATCTTTGGCGATGGTTGATGCTCTAGTGTGCTGGTCCTTTGAGGCCTTAGCACGACGACTTCCCGTTCGTCTACTACAACAAGCTCAACTACGACAAGCTTTACCCTGCTCCGGTGATGGAGGGGCGAGGACGGCGGCGCGTCTTCGGCTCGTGCTAGCGTATGCGGTCGTTGCTAGGTGGTCCAATGACCTACTTGTAATTTTTATTACTTTTAGGACTCTTTGTACTGCTATTGATGATTATTAATAGATCGTTGGAATTTCGCAAAAAATTGTTTTATTTGATATATATACTCCTATTAACGATACATTCTTAATAGTAGGATTGTTGAATTGTTTCCTATAATTCTGTACAGCTGAAATCAGGGCAAGCTTATACATCAACTCACCTTTGTAAGTAAAAAAAGCAGCCAAGTAATGGCTCTTACCGCCCAACAAAGAAACAAGAAATAATTAGCAATCAAGTAGGATCAATATATAGCAGAGAAAACATCGTCCAAAATCATTTTTCCGCTTCCTTTTTACATGCTATCATTTTGATTGTTGTTCATAGTTTTGATTTGTACCTACCAGGGCAACTAAAGAGCATAGATCAAATGGTCGCAAGATAATGGAAGAAAACGGAAGAATATTTTCTCATTTTTTGGATTAAAAAGATAGAGGATACTCTTCCTTATACTTTTAAGGTTCTTACAACAGGCTTGTGCCTGTAAAAAAAAAGGAAAAGAAGGAAAAAAAAGAATAAAACAACTAAAAAGGAAGGAACACCAAGATTGTGATTAGCGCAGCTTGGTGACCAACTGATGAATGGCCTCACTTTGTTTTGGCGATCTGGCGAACCAAACCTGTAGCACAGGAATTGTTTCTGGCTTTCAATAGTGAGAGCAGACATGCCTCGAAAGATACTGGCCAAGAGACGTTGACATGAGAGATTTTTTTGTTTTAAAATTAGGGGAGAATTTTACTTCCCCGGCCTCTGCGCCATCTAGAAATGCACACAACCATTAAGCATGAGTATCATGATTTTTAATATTGATGAAACACCAAGCATGATTCTCAGGATAAATTGTCTGAGTACTAGGAGAGCATGGTCCTCAAATATAAATAGAAAACCTAAATTCATATCCGTGAGAATTTAAACCCACGTGTTGGGTTTGTACATCCACTCCCCCAACTAGTTGACACGAGAGATGAATTCCTTAATTGTGTTGCATCATGCTGCAGTCTCCCATAACCTAAATGTTTCCAGAGTTGTTGTGCTGGCCTACAGCGAAGTCCAATGTGACGACTGAGAGTTGTCTCAAGAGAATGGCATATGTCGCAGCCAGCATCGGTGCACCATGTTTTGGCGTCATGTTTTCTTTAGTGTTAGCCAGAAGAAAATACGGTGCATCAGCGAGTGGTATGTCTCTGTTCCAAACCTATTTAGTTGGCGCCAACACATTCCTCTGTCAGAAGAAATCTTGTAGAAAGACGATGTGGATATATTTTTTTAGATGATTTTTCTCTTTCTTTTGTCTAGCTCTGTAGTGATGGTGTACTACAAGGAGTTGGGAGAGGCGAGGAGTTGTGCCAGCTGTTGTTCTATGGTGCTTGAAAGCCTATCATGCAGATGCAATACCCAATTGCCATGTTGTCTTTGAGATGCAACCGTGCAATACACTGATCCTTCACAAAGGTCAAAAGTATGGGGAACAGGGTGTGTAGGCTGCCAACTGGGCATCAAAGATCATACCAATGAGACCGTTCTCCGGGAGCTGACCGTGCGTCTAGTTGTAGTTGCACAACCTTGACCATTGGCAAAACTTGCTCTCAATATTAATGAACAACACTAAAAAAAGTTCAGACCAAGGTTGAATTGAATAGAAATGGTGCCCTCTTGCTGATTTTTTTTTACATATAGCCAAATTTGCCGCCTCTGGCACGACACCGATGCTTTTGGCCAGCACCCCCTTCTAGAAGCAAATCGCCGGGCAACCGGTCAATAGCTACTTCATGTTGTGTTTACGAAAGTGAGAGCGAATAGAATTTCTAATTTTTGTGTGAATGACATATTGATAATCAGAAACAATGTAACCCTTTTTAACACTATAAAATAATTATTGAAGAATAATTTTCTAATGAAAGACTTGAGCGAAACAGCATACATATTAGGCACAAATATTGATAGAGATAGATCCCAACGCCTAATAGGACTTAGTCAAGGTATATACCTAAAGAAAGTTTTGAAGAAGTTCAAAATGGAAGATTCAAAGAAAGGATCACTTCCATTTTTTGATAAAAGGTGTTTTATTATTTAAAGAGTTTTAACCATTACACCCAGCCTCTGCATATATTTGATGCACACAACTAATACAAGTCCAAAATCGCACAAGAAAATAAAACATGCGAGTTACACATAATAATGAGAAATTGTGAAACACATAAGGAGGTGGAACACCGATCCGAAGATTATCCTACCATCCATGTATGGGGAAAAAGTCCCTCGCCGTATCCTCTAGTCGTGTACACACCTTCGTAAAGAGGTCACAAAACACTGCACAATATAGAGACAACCATAAACAAAGCATACTTATACACCGGTTGATAATCTGCAATAGAGAAGAATTTGTATCATTAAATTTTTTATTATTTCTACATGACCATAGCGATCAAATAATGGAAATCGTTCCCACCCTAAATAAAATTATGTACTTGTGATCTATACCATGTAGCCAATTCTCAATATATTGGCAACACTACAAGGTGGATACAAGCCTAAAGCTTCTTGGATGACTGACCATATAGAGCGGGCAAAATTACATAGAAGAATAGATGCTTAATTGTCTCATCGTGATGAAAAAACACATTTCGTACTTGATAACACTAAGCAATGTGCCACTTCATTTTAACTCCAAGTGAAGAGTGTTATAGCAAGAGTAGTTTTCCTCATGAGGATAACTCGAGGTTAATACCGAACTCGCGGGGAACAGTCGAAAAAGCTCTCTTCGTTCTAGTCAGGCAACCTGCAAAACAATCTCCTTGTCTTGCGTCCCCAACTCCGCCGAGTGGTTGTCAAGCACAAGGTGTTGAATGTAAGCAAAGTAAAATAACAATGCAATAATGTAAACAAAAGCTATTATGTAACTAATGCAATAAAGTAAAGTTGTTTTTGGGTTTTGGTTGTAGATGCAAGAAAGTAAATATGTTTTTGTATTTTAGGATTTAATTAATGCTAAAACTAAAAGGCAACATGCAAGCATTGGAAAGGTGTTTCTTATGATTAAAATTGGATCGGGGTTCGTGGATTCACTTGTCCACTCTCTCATAAAAGTTGTGGTGGCATTAAGCACAAGATAAATGACCAAAACAATGACATAATTTTATTATGTTACTTGATAATATTTATATGGGCATCACATCCGAACATAAAGATGATACTACACATCTTACTTATACTCCACTAGAAAGGAATAACCTTTAAGCAATCTAGTATTAAGAATTAACAGAGTATAGTCTTAGATACTTTGACATGATGGTGAATAACAAATATGCTACCACTTGGACATATTACAATAGAACATGGTCTATGAATATCAACTTAGGATTCTTAGCTGCCATCTAAGAAATATAGCACATGCATTCTATTTATCGAGAAGGTAACTCAAGACCCTGAAAGAGGGTCCTATAAGCCGAACTAACCGAGAAGGCTCCCGAGGGAGACTGGTCCCATGTTACCTTATCCCTCGCCTCTACGACGGGCAAGGGGGCAATGAACCCCACACCCTCAGGAAGTCAGCAGCCTTAACGTCATTGAAGGTCCTCTAGAACGGGATGTTCTAGTGGCTCCCTCGCGCTACTTCAGCCACTAACATCGTGGGAGCTACACAGATGGCTAATAGGGCCGAGAATTCCTGGTAGAAGGTGACACCCTGTAACCAGGGGTCAAGCCAAAACATGACTTCTCGACCATTCCCCACCATGAAGCGAACACCTCGGCGAATGAAGTGTTTAATTTCTTGGATGGCTCACCAGGACTGGGATCCCTCCCGCTGCTCACACACTAATAAGGGGTGGCCCCTAAGGTACTTAGCCTTAATGAGTTGCATCCAAAGGCCTCCATCACTTGGAGGATCCGCCACACCCACTTCAGTAATAAGGCCAAATTGAAGCGGCACGAGTCTAGAACCCCTAGGCCCCTAAGGATTTTGGGGTTTTAGATATCTGCCCACTTCACCATATGATACTACTAGTGCCCATCTCTAGCTACCCAAAAGAACCTAGACAACTCTTTCGCAAAGTCTGTGTGGGTACCCTTTGGAAGCAGGTATAGGCCCATCTGATACATGGTGAGGCTGGACAGGCACGAGTCGATCAGAATAGTCTTACTCCCCTTGGACGTGAGACGCGCACGCCACGGTTCGACCTTATACCTAACCTTCACGACCATGGGGCAAGGTCCCTGATCAGCAGTCGAGAGTCTATCATGGCATTCCCAGATATGTGATCAGGAAGTCCGCCAAGCAGAAGTTTAGAAGGTCGGCAATGTGTTGCCGCTCCTCATCCGGAAAGCCCAGGATCATTGGCTCTCTTTTGTCAAAGTTAATCTTGAGGCCCGACATGGATTCAAAGCACAGGAGCAGGAACTTGAGTTTAATGATGTCAAGGTCCGATCCCTGCACCATGATCATAGTATCATCCGCATACTGGAGGTGGGTGATCCCACCTCCAGGGATCAAATGCCCTACCACCCCCGATAGGTGGCCAACGATCTTGGCTTTGTCCAAGATCTCTGCTAGGGCATCCACCGCAGAGTTAAATAGAAGGGGAGAGATTGGGTCCCCTTGCCTAACTCCACAGGAGGGTCTGAAGTACGGAACCACTTCCCCATTAATATTGATAGCGGTGCTACCACTCATGACAAACTGCATATTCCAGCAGATCACCCTGTCATCAAGACCTCGGCACTCGAGGACTTGCCTAAGGAATGCCTAGTCCAGCCTATTGTAAGCCTTCTGAAAGTCTAGCTTGAGGAACACCCCTTTTTGATGGCGCACCTTCACCTCATGAATGATTTCATGAAGCGCGGGTACTCCATCATGAATCAATCGACCTTTCAAGAAGGCAAACTGGATAGGATGGGTTAGGCGTTCCATGACCGGGGCTAGCCAAATGGCGCAGACCTTTGCAAAAATAAGCTGAATGACATTGATCACCGTGATCGGTCTAAATTGGCGAATATCCGTGGCCCCCACTAGTTTGGGGATCAAGGTAATCATGCAAAAGTTAAGCCTAGACATGACAAGGGTCCCAAAGTAGAACTCCTGAAACATCGGCATAACCACCGGGAGAAGTTGCTCCCAGAAAGTATGGAAGAAGATCACCGGCAACCCATCCGACACTGGGGCCGAGTTAGTTTCCATAGTCTTGATGGCCTTGGCAACCTCGGTATGAAGAAAGGGGAGTGTAAGCTCCAGATTCTCCTATGCGGTCACCTTGGCTCCCTCGGTCCAGAAGTCCATACTCAGCGCAAGACCCAATCTCGGCGCTGCCGAGAACAAGTCCTGGTAAAACGCATAAATATGGGATGAGATCTCCCTCAGGTCCTCCAGAAGGGAGTCCGCATCCTAGAGGGAGGGGATAGAGCACTACCTATGCCTTCCACTTCGTACGGGCCGCCGGATCGATTTCCTGGCTGTTTTCCATGATTCCCACTTGATCCTCGGATTGTCGCTTGCGCCGGCGCCAAATCAATCGGCGAGCTCCAGCGATTTTGTCCGAGTGACTTGATTTTATTTGGGCGCTTGGTCATGCGCAAAGAGAGGAAAAAGATCTCAAACAGAATACGGAGTAGATAGATTTTCTGGCGGGCGCTTGGTCTCACGCGTTGGGGATAGACGAATGCTAACGAATTTTCCTTTCTTTCCCTTTATTCCCGTAGCAGCAGGTACAATTGAAAGTTGCGTTGGAGCAGAGCAGACATAATACGCTGCATCCTTTTCTTCCCGCAAAGCGCCTAAACAAGCACTGCTGCATTGTACATGCCCTAAGATCAGGGGCTACCATTCAGCTGATTATCACCACTAATTTAGCACTAAGGTCTACTAGTGCTTAGGACAGATGAGGACCTTATGAGAGGAGGCTTCTCCCTTGTAGATCTTCAGACTGCAACCGTTGTCCTTGGTCTTGACCACCATGTTCATCTTTCACCCTTGGTTAGTGGACATGTGCAAACACAGGCCACCCTTTGCAGAAGACGACTTCGTCGGCAAAGTCGGTGTGATCTGCAGAAAACAGTGTGAATTCTTGCCACTCCACATCGCCGCTGGCCTAGAACAGGGATGGTCTGCACTCGCTAGGATTAAATTCGTGGAACCTGCCATGCCTAAGTTATAAATCATATGTGTGATAAGGCATGAGGATTCTTTTAAAGAAGGGTTCTATTGAGTTTCATTGTCATTCAATGAAAATTCAGTGGGTGAAGAGGACGAACTCAAATAGTTCAGCAAGAAGTGGTATGTTTATATAGAGTTATAGATGGTGATCTTGTCATCATGGTCACACATACTCGTGGCACGTTGGAAGTTTCCTTCTTTGTTGCCCAAAGAGTCTTTTTACAATACGATGATACGTGTTAAACTGGATTGGAACGTTACGTAAGTGCTATCTCTTATTAAATCCTAACCATAAAATTCAGATCTAACCATCAATATAATTTAGATGATGTGGCTTAACGTGGTGCCTCTAAACAGTCCGTTATATTGCTTTTAGTATATACTCTTTCCGTTTTAAAATATAAGACGTTTTAGCTTTGTGAATGAAGTGTATGTAGACTCTTGTATCATGTAGGTTCATCTAGGCTTGGAATGAACCTACACACTAAAAGGGTCTAGATACATTTCTTTTACAAAGCTAAAATATCTTATATTTTGAAACGGAGAGAGTAATAGATACCACCATCCCAATCAGATGGACATAGCTTGATAAGTTTTATCGAAAGGAAGTTCGCCTCAAGGTTACAGCTTACAGTTTCCGGTTTTTCAGGTTCACTTGATGTCTAGAAAGAAATAACAACTCCCGTCTGGGAAGGTTAGGAAACAAAAGAATCTCTGTACTCTGTAGCATGATAGGATCAACATGAATGGGGTATAATGATCAGTAAGGCACTAATGCTTGTTCTCTGTTACAAAATTATGAAAACTAAAACAATCTCCCTGAGCTAATTCCATACACACGAATAAATAAATCCCCAGTCCGACAAATAATTTTGTTGTTCCAAAAATTTGAATGTTGCAAAGACAAATATCAGGGGCTAGTATCCCCCTATAGTCAAGAAACATAGGGGTCCATAGGCCTATTCGTATTTTTTAATTATTTTAGGCATTTTTACACTACCGTTGATGATTATTAACAGATTGATGGATTTTTCGCGAAAAAACAATCAAGGGCAAAAAAATTGATCACGGCCCACATGTCGCGACAGATCAGGGGCTACAAGAACTACTTGTTCCCAGGACAAACAAATACCCTCTGCGAGGAGGTGTCAGCGTTCTAGTTTTCTAGATTGTACTCCTCATCCTTGACCTTGACCTCGAGATCGTCGTTCATCGCCAAACAACGGGAATGTGCAAAGTGCGACCTTGTCAGCGGAGTCAGTGATCTGCACAAACCACTTGTTGTTCTTGTAGGTCTGCACCAACAATGACTTGGAAAGGGAGCCAATCACATAACGTTTAAATCCTCCTTTTCCTGAGTTATAACTCGTTGGGTGACGAGCATGTACATGCCATCTTCATGTATCTCGTGGTAGTGCAAGTTCTGAGTCCTCCTTTTCCTAAGTTATAACTCGTATGGCGCGAATAAGGCACACACAATATTCACGAAGAAACTCATGCATTAAGCTTTGTTTCTACTCGGGAAAGGCCCCATCAGCAAAAAAACATGAACTCAAGAACTCGAGAAGTGTATATGGATGCTGATCTTCTCATTATGGGTCTAGGATATGGTGTTGTCATAATGTGATGTTAGTTCTTTTATTTTCAGACACCATTGATGCTTGCTGTACTTGTCACGTGTATTCTAATTTACTCATGGAATCAAGACAGGCTGCCTACAATTTCAACGGTCTAATTTATGCACCTTGGCCAATACAAGTACGAAAGGGTCTAGAAACAAAGAAATGGACTCTATCCACATGTAGGAAAATTGGGAATGGTGGACCAATCAACAACACGTCAGTGCAATATTCGCCGAGCTAACTGTTATAGCAAAACCTCCAAATGAAACTGTGGATCCTTTGTGGGGACGGAGTAAAGGTGCTTCTGAACAGTTCACTGAAATGCCCTTCAGTTGGAGCCTCAGCGGCACTTGCATCTCCACGTGTCATTTTTGACATAGGTTGTCTTGCGGTGCCTTTGGGCGTGCTATTCTGGGAGCTGAGGTTCATGTAATCATGTTGGATATATGGTGTTCATGGAGCATCGGTTTGTCTATGGCGCCTGACGACTGTTGACTAGTGCCAGATTGGCCATACTTCGTGGCTTGAGAAAATTCCCAATGATTTGTCTTGTGCTGTGTTGGACAAGTCAGCCATCCACACATGCTAAGGGAATCGACACATTTCAAAAAAGAGAGGCGCACATTTGTTTTCGAGAAGGAGGAAATTGCCGTGAACTCAGCCATTGGCTGATACACGAAGCTATAAATCGTGTGTATAGACATAGTGGAAGATGGACATACATGCAACTAGTATTTAATCTGGATGTTGAGTTAATCTTGCACTTCATAACATATTCCATTTCAAACAACAGATTTCATCATATTGGACACATTCGTCTTTGCTGCAGTTCGCCACTGAGTCACCTGGCAATCTTGACAGGCTAATCTTCCTTTCCTAATTTACAAATCATATCGTATGGTAAATCACAAACATTTTTCATGCATAATTTTACCAACCTCTGGTGTTGTTATTCACTGAAAACTCCGGTGTACAAGACCACGAGGACTCCAGCACTATACCAAGATGTGGTATACATATAATGATCTTATGATGATTCTTTATGATATGGTTCCCCTCGAATTCATAGTTGTTTAATATGGAGAGATTGATCTATTTAGTGCGTGTTGTACTGCCCACGTGCACTCTTCTACTCCATTCATGCGAAAACTATTTTTGTCATGCAAAAAAAAAAGAATATGATAAAACTTCATTTATCTTATTTCGCCATTTAATTGTACAAATATATATATATATATACGGTTATATATATTAAAAAATAATTTATTGTGCAATTCTCATGTTATAGTATATTCTCATAATATGTGGTTTATTCAAACTATATATGAACATTGCCACCTTGGGGACGAGACACCCTCCAAACCTTACACTATTAGGAAAAACCTATATGTGGTGCATGGATGTGCGCCACTGATAACTATTATCTGTGGCGCACCAACTGGTGCGCCAAGGTTAGTGCAAGTCCTAGTGGCGCACCAAACAGTGCGCTACAGGTAGGGGTAAAAGGTGCACCACTCGTAATGTTTTTGAAAAATAAAAAAATATCAAATTTACAAAAAACAATCTAATTTTAAAAAACAAAAGCAATCGAGTCCTCCATCACCGCCGGTGCCTCCTCAGAGCTCGGCCGTGGACGTGGCCACAACCTACCACCGCAGGGAAGTCTGGGAGGTTGTAGCCACGCCGATCAAAGCACGAGGCGGCGATAGCAGAGGAGGGTGAGGGCAATCGACGATGAGGAGCAGCGGGTGACATGCAGAAGGGGAGTAGCACCGGGGCAGAGGAGGGAGGAGCTGCGTGGCCACGCCATTCGACGATGAGGAAGAGCACCAGGGAAGGTAAAGCAGGCGGCCGGATAGAGGAGACGACGCAGCGGCTGGCGGTCGTAGAGGAGAATGAGAAGGGGATGAGAGGGAAAGGGGATGGGAAGGAGGGGAGGAGGTGAAAGGAGAAAGGGAAGGGGAAGGGTAGGAGAAAGAGAGAATAAGGGGAAGGGGGGAGAAAGGAGAAACGAGAGGAGAAGGCGAAGAGAAGGGGCTGGTGGGTTTGAATTTAATTCCGCCCTACCTTACCTGTGTCACACCTAAGTGAGCTCCATTTTTTTGCAGAAAAAATCTAATCTTTTACATAATTTTTTTCCTTTTCAAATTTGGAGATTCTATAAAAAGTTAGACAATCGGAGATGGTTTCCATTGGATATAGAATTTCAAGTAGATGATTTTTCATATAAAAAACTTTTTGATCCGAGATCGTATGCAAAAGTTATGACAGTTTTACCGAGACATTAAGTTTTTTGGTAAAATACATAGAAATTCATATTTGTTAATTTTCCTAACAACTAAATCACATAACATAACTACAACTCAGATGATTTCAAATTTGTATTTTTATTATTTTATTTTATTTTTTGTAGAACTAAAAAAGGTGATCACGACCAAGGGAGGATGAGACCACACTTACCAGTGGCGCACCACATCCTAGTGCGCCACTGATAACTTGCACCTTTCTATAATGTGCTTATCCATGGCGCACCATGTAAGGATGCGCCACAAATAAGTCAGGACACACACCTATAAGTATATATACATATGGTGCCACTTTACCCATGATGCGTCACAGATAAGTGGACTACGTATCTTTTAGTGGTACATCACGAGTACTTATCTATGGCGCAACACCTCACTGGTACACGAACAGGTGTTCAGCCCATGAATAACTATTTTCCTAGTAGTGTTAACCTTGATATGCAAGGTTGGTTTCGTTTCGGAGTGCAAACTTACAAAGAGGAAATCAAAATCATGCCAACTTGTCTTATGTGCAAAACTAACAATCACGCACATTTATCTTGTAAATTTGGATATGAGGCAAATAAATTTATTTTTTTGATTAATTTTTGTGTGTTCTAATCTCACAACATTCCCTAGACCTATGATTTGTTCCATATGTTTCTATATATTCAAGACTATACAAAACATGCTTAGGATTCTAATTCAGTAAAATGACATCTCTCTTTATAATGTGGATTTTCCTCTAACTGAAGATATATAGAAACAAATGTAAAAAAAATTAAATCTCTCGCCTACCTTTCTCTTTTTTATAGGTGGCAGGGGTTGATGACAATATAATTAGATATCACACAACTACACTATTATAAGCCTAAGTACATAATAGCTTATTAAGCGCTCCGGCTAGCCAGCAAGGATTGTATAGCAGGTTCTACAAGCACCAGTGTTATCCTCTTTCATCGTAGTCTTGGCCGCGGTTATCCTAGATAGAGGCGCATAACAAGTCAAGCTCTGGATGCTCTGGATAAGGACGACCCAGTCACCCAGAATGCAGTCCAGTAGAAGGTGATGATCAGGTTGTACCGAATGTGGCGGATAGGGAAGGCTGGGACGGCAAAACACTAATCACGTTTCTATCTTCTGTTATTCCTGTTTGCACAAAGAACTCTATTAGTATCAGATCTCTTCTCCAACTATCTTCTCATAATTCCTTTAGAAAATAAGTAAGCATTCAATGAAATAAAAGACAATCTGATACGTTTGGCAGTGTGGTCAGATCCTGTTTCCTGGACTGCTGCGATGAAAGTCCTAAGGCCTCCCATGCCGTAAGGTTTTAATTTGTACAGTGTGATAATGCACGAGGATTTTTCTTGAATGAATTTCTTTGAGCCTTTGCTTGTTGTTCAGCGAACCTCCCTTGTGAAGAGCACAAACTCAAAATAAACTTGAAGTTTTTTTTTCAAAAAGGGGAATAAGACCCCGGTCCCTGCATCAGTTGATGCACACAACCTTTTATTTCAAATATTCAAAAATCTAAAGTTATTATAACTCAAGGATCACTCAAGATCGACACATGTATCAACCAGCAGAAAATATGAGTCAAGAGACTAAACATCATATTCTAGTCTATTAAAACGTAGCCAGCCAGACTGGATGAAGATGTGCCCAGCGATCATCAAGAGCGGCTGCACCCAGTAGTCATGATATCCCGCGATAGGAGCGCCCAAATCTGCATCCAATGTGCCACCGTATGGATAACCTGCAAAAGATTGAAAGTTTTTGTTCAGTTAAATATAATATCATTTCTACATCTTCAAATAGACCAACATAAGGCTGAAACACCAATACGAATACTAGCCTTAGATGATTTATCAATATTATTCAACCAATTCCCAAACATGTTTGTAACAGTAGTCGGAGGAGGTAAATTATAAGCAAAATGAATAATGCGCCACAGTAGGCGAGCAAAAGGGCAAGATATAAACAGATGTTCTATGGTCTTCTGTGATCCACAGAAACAACACTTAGTACACCCTACTCAATTTCTTTTAACTAGATTATCCTTTGTAAGGAGCACCTTATTATTGAGGAACCATATAAAAATCTTTATCTTGAGTGGAATTTTTATTTTCCAAAGATATTTCTGAAAAAAGACTGTATCATCATTCATAAGGTCTTCATAGATGGATTTGACAGAAAACACCCCGGATGATGTCAAGTTCCATGCAAACTTATCAGGATCATCCGACAACTGAACCATCATAAGTCTTTGGCATAAATGTATCCAAAGATTCCACTTATTGCCAGTACTTACCCTCCAAAACCCAATGTTTAGAGGTACTTGATTTAATACCTGTGCAACGGTTCATTCTTTCGTTGCATAATATTATACAATGATGAGTATTATTGTGCCAAAGGTGTTTCGCCTAACCATGTATCCTTCCAAAACCTAGTATTAGACCCATTCCCTACCTTGAAATGACCTCTAGCAAAAAACTCCTCCTTTACCCTCATAAGACCTTTCCAAAATGGGGAATCATTTGGTTTTTCTTGTACTCCATACAAAGTTTTCTGACAAAACACCTTAATTAGGAGGTCTCCTGAAGCATCTTGTTCCGATAGAGAATTTAATTGGGAGGTATTCCACTTCCAAAATAATGTTTACAGGTGAAAGGGAAATGGACGTCGCCTAGAGGGGGGGGAGGGGTGAATAGGCGTTTTAAAATTATTGCGGTTTAGGCTCTAATAAATGCGGAATAAAACTTAATGTTTAATTTATCAAGCCAAAACCTATATCCACTAGTTTTACTAAGTGCACCAACAACCTATGCTAAGCAAGACAAGCAACAAGGTGATAGCAAGATATAGTACTTTAAGCACGAAGGCTATCACAATATAAATTGCATAAGTAAAGGGCTCGGTTGAGAGATAACCGATGGACGCGGAGACGATGATTTGTTTTCCGAAGTTCACTTCCAAAGAAGCTACATCTCCGTTGGAGAGGTGCGGGGGCGCAATGTACTTCGAACGCCACAAATGGCTCACCTAGAGGTGTGGTGGCTCGATGCTCACCCAACGTCACACAAGGCCTCACCCCAAGATGCGAAGGCACGCAACCTACCGACGCCACAATAGGCTCACCCTATTCTCCCGTGAGCTCGCCACAAAAGGCCTACTCACGTTCCACTATGGGACACTTGAGGGCGGTCACCGAACCCGTACAAGGCTTGGGGCAATCTCCACAACTCAATTGGAGGGCTCCCAAGAAATGCCACAAAAGCTCCACAATGCCACAAAAGGCCAACAAGCTTGGGGAATCTCCACAACTTAATTAGAGCCCCAAGAACAATGCCACAAAGGCTACAAAGCCACAAAAGGCAACAATGCCATAAAAGGCTACAAGATCACAAAAGGTCAACTATCCAACCACACAACCGTCTAGGGTTCCAAGAACCCAAGAGAAACAAGCCCAAGGGCTTGAACTCGCCGAATCTCCGAGGAGAACTCAAACCTATGCACCAAATGCAAGAGGTAAATCCTTCACTCTCAAATTCCACCAAAGCTACAAAAGCTATTGGGGAAATAAGGGAGGAAGAACACAAGAGGAGAACACAAAACTTTAAGATCTAGATCCCAAGGATTCCTTCACAAAGAAGGGATTTGGCTTGGTGGGGCTTGTACATCTAGATCTCCTCTCTCAAATCCTTCAAAAAGATGCAAGAATCATAGGAGGGGAAAGGGGAGAGGGCAAGCTCTTCAAGGTCAACAATGGAGGAGAGAGAAAGCCAAAAACCGAGAAAAAGAAGAGTTAGGGCCGAAGGGGAAAGGGGAGCTCCTTTGAAAGGGCTCCCGATCTGCCCGTTACGCACAGATTCGCGCACGGCCGGTAGTACCGGTGGGTGGCCGGTACTACCGGTGGCACCCAGCCAACGGTCAGAAAACAGCGAGAGAAAGAACAAAAACGTGAGCCTGTCCGGTACTACCGCTGCTTCGCCGGAACTACCGGCGGCAAGAATGTCCTAGCGGTACTACCGCCTGAAATACCGACTGAAGTACCGACAAATAGCACAAACCAGGCAGAGAGAGTACTGAACCGAAATTGGGTTTACCGGAAGTTGAGCCGGAATTAACACCTGTACTACCGGCGGCAAACTGCCCTGGCGGTACTACCGGTG
Source organism: Avena sativa (assembly GCA_916181665.1). NCBI lineage: Eukaryota > Viridiplantae > Streptophyta > Magnoliopsida > Poales > Poaceae > Avena > Avena sativa. The sequence goes on from OV702292.1 coordinate 140,263,082, forward strand.
GCCCGCCGGAACTACCGGTCAGGCAAAAACTTCAGAACCAGAACTGCCACAACTTTTGCATCGAACTCCAAACGAGATGAAACCAATTTTGTTGGAAAGATAACAATGTGTAGAATCCAACAAAAAGTCGAAATATTGGATATCACCAAGGGAGAAAATACCATGAATATATATGTGAAATACCTCCCAAGGTGTGGAACCGGAAAACCCGGAAGATCAAAAACGCAATAAGATATGCAAGGAAAATCCGTTTTTGATAAACTAGAGCTTGTTATGAAGATAACCACAAGCTCTAGATCCTCACATGGACAAGAACCAAACAACGACCAAGAAAGATGATGCTATGTATGCAAAGGTTTGAGCTCTCTCCGAAAGATACGAACGAGTCAGCCACTCGAGAGCCCCTCTTGATAGTACGGCTATCTATCCTAAACCCGGTCTCCCAACACTACACGAGACCGGTAAAATAGAAACCCTATCAATATCATACCTTTGCCTTGAGCATCCCACTTGAGCTTGATGTAGACGATCTTGTCACCTTCAAGATGGAACACCTTTCTTGATTTCTATTGCTTGCTCTTGCTTGATGAAGACTTGCGAATGGCTCTCCCATACTCCATGAGGAAACCACTTCATTGACCTTGTCTTCATCACTCCATGAACGCCGAGGATGGCAAGCTCCAAGCATGAGATCTTCTGGAGATGGTGCATCTTGAGCTTGCACTTTATTTCTTGATGATGTCTTGAAGATAGCCATGAGGAACTCCATCTTCTTCTTCTTCAAGACATACTTGATCTTCTTCTTCTTCTACTTGATTCCAAAAGGCATAAAGCCCTTGGACAAAGCTTCTTCTTTTTCATCCTTGAAACCAACACATGGTCCAAGTGATGCCAATGGACAAACCTACAAGTGAAACTTAATTTGCATATTAGTCCATAGGGATTGTCATTAATTACCAAAACCACACATGGGGCATACATGTCCTTTCATCAGGGTTAAGTTTCCGAATAAAAAAGTGGTCGACCGAAGTGTTAGATTTTCATGTGTATCAGGTCCAAAAGCGTGCCACTGATCTTGTGTTTGATCCTTGTTCAGCCGCGGAAGAGCCTCTGTACATGTTACCAGAGATTTGGGTATAAGTCTCAGGTATTCGGTTGGATATTAGAGGAGATTTTTTTTACACTCTGGGGTGTTGGATCTCTTCTTGGGTAGACTAAGGCCGTGAATATGGCATACACTAGGAAACACAAAGTCCTGCGTATTCAGATTGGGTGTTATAACCCTTCTCTTATCCCGGATACTATTGAGGTGTTTATTAAGAGAGGTTTTTTTAAACTGGATTTCGAAGTTGAAAAAGTTGTGGTAATGCAAGATGAGCGTATGTTTGATGCTGAGGATGGGAAGGACCGGAAAGATGATGAGGAGGGGGGAAATAAGGGGCAAAGGTAATGATATGGAAGTTGACGACGTAGCTAATCAGACATCACATACTATTCCAGATACTCAGGGGGTCTCGAACACTGATGCAAATAATGGTGAAAACCGTACTGTTGGCAATCAGCTGAGCGACTCGCCTCCAATAAAAAATGGATTTTTTAAACTACTCCCTCCGACCCATATTACTTGGACTTGAATTTGTCTAAATTCGAATATATCTAGACATATTTTAGTACTAGATTCATCGGAATCTAGAAAAATCCAAGTCAACTAATATAGGTCGGAGGGAGTACCATTTAAAAGTAAAGGTACGGTCAGTAGTGAGCTTTTACCTTCTCGTTTACATTTTGATAGTTCAACTCCTCCAACTTTTCTGAGTATAAAAAATACATATGCTCGTGCTACAGGGACAGGTTTTTTAGGTGTTGTTGATGCTTGTAACAAGGAAACCGATGCTGTTGCGGGCTTGGGATCTTCCCCAGGTGCTGGGCAACCTGTTGCGTAATCTGCTACTACTGTATCGGGAGTACCTGTCGCACTGAAGGCAACGTACGTTGTGCCGATTCCTGGGCTCGTCTCGGTAGCTGGGTCTACCTCTACGATCGACAGCAAGGGCGCATGTACCGATGAGCAGCAGGCCGGTGTTTTATTGTCTCCAGAGCAGCACTGTACCAAGAGTGTGAATGCATGTGTGGATGCAGCGAAGGAAGTTTTGGTCAAATCTAAGAATACAGGTATGGCTGTAGCTCTAGACTGTTTTTCTCCTAGTAAATCTTTTTCTCCGACGGTGGTTGAGAGGAATTTTTCAGGAGCAAAACTAGGATTCGCTGCGATTGAAAAGAGTCATTTGAATGTTCAATATGAACAAAGTGATGCAAAAACGACCGATGGATTTCAGTTGATAAATGTGGAAGCATCAAAAACTGGTATGCCTGTTTCTGAGTCTGTAAGTATTCAGTTTAATAGTGTAAATGAAGTTGGTTATTCTAATATTGCTACGACCTCTGCGATGGTGGATCATGACTCAGGTGTAGTTGCGCCAGCCAAACATACACCGACTATGGAGGAGATAATTGCCTTTGGTGGAGTTCCAAGGCCATCTGTGATGAACATAAGGACTAGTACACGTATTCAGGCTCAACCAGATGCAGATGAGACGCAAATGGAGAGGGCCATGAAAAATGTGCAAGATCAATATACTTGTTCTGGATCAGGTACAAAACCATCAACTAGCTTTTCTATTTTATCCATTGATGACAATGAAATTGTGAATAGAGCGCCACGGATGGGGGCGTCGTTGGGTAATTCGATACAACAATCTTTGGACTCGGTTAGGGGGATTAAGGAATTGGAAGAAAATAGAACCTTATTCCTGCTGCAAAAAAATGTTACCGACACAATTGATGGGGGTATTGGCCCCTCCAATTTAGTCGTTTCAAGAGTTTTAACCTTATATGAGGATTTGATTAATGACGAGGAGGAGGAAGGAGTACTAGATGATAAACTAGATCATCCAATACTAAATGAGAATCCTAAAAAACGTCAGAGAAAGGTATACGATGTGTCGAATCCGCGAAGGAGTAGCAGGAAAAGAACTAGAAAAATAATTTCTTAAATGCAGAACTTAAAAGGAATGATGTGGAACAGTAAGGGGTTTAGGGATCTTGCGAAACATCTTTTTGTGAAGGAATCAACTAGGGAGCATCGTTTAGATTTTATTGCCTTATTGGAGACAGGAAGATCTAACTTTGCGGTACCTTTTTTGAACCAACTTGCAGTGGGTTTGGATTTCACTTGGTTTTGTTTACCACCTCATGGTAGGTCCGGTGGGATGTTAATAGGCATTAACACTGCTACTCGTCAGGTTATGAAGGTGACCACTGGCGATTACTGTGTGAAATTGCACATTAAATGTAAAAATGATAGTTTTTAGTGGGTCTTTATACCTGTCTATGGGGCTGCCCAGGACACTCATAAAGCCGAATTTTTAGCCGAAATGGTTCGTATTTGTGAATCTGAACCTCTTCCTATGCTGGTAGGCGGAGACTTCAATATAATACGTTCTAGCGCAGAAAAGAACAACACTAATTTTAATGCTCATTGGCCTTTTATGTTTAATGCCATCATTGAGAGCTTGGATCTTAAGGAAATTGCTCTGTCTGGGAGACATTATACGTGGGCTAACCATAGAGAAACACCCACTTACGAAAAACTGATCGTATTTTGGCTAGTGTTGATTGGAAACAAAAGTTTCCCCTTGTGTCAGTGCGTGCTCTAACACGAACTGGGTCTGACCACACTCCACTTCTTATTGACTCTAGAGTGAAATCCCATTTAGAAAATAATCCACTATTTTCCTTCAAGATGTATTGATTACGACACAAAGGCTTTTATGAGATGGTGGCGGCTGAGTGGGCTGCTGTTTCCGAGGGGCGCAATCCGATAGAACGATGGCAAAATATAATATGACATCTAAGGAGGTTTTTAAAGGGATGGGCGAAGAACTTGAGCAGGAAATACAAGAAATAAAAATAAAGGTGGCTTTCTATTATTGATGAACTTGATTTGAAGGCTGAAACAAACGTGTTGAGTGCTGTTGAACGAAAATCATTAAGGGACGGTAATGAGAGAATCACATCCCTTAGGAGGGATGAGGAAACAAAATAGGCCCAATGAGCTAAAGTTAAGCATATTCAAGAGGGGGAAATAACATCAAATACTTCCATTTGATTGCAAATGGAAAACACAGAAATAAAAAGATTTTTCAACTAGAACAAGATGAAGGTACAATTGTGGGGGAAGAGAATCTAAAAGTCTACACTACTGAATATTACAAAAAACTTTCTGGTGAGCCAAAACCAACAATTATTACGATGATGGAGGGGGTCAATCATGATATTCCGCAACTCACGGCTATGGATAATAGTATTCTTACATCACCTTTTATTGAAAAGGAAGTGTACGAGGCTATCTTCTAGATGGAACACAATAAGGCACCAGGGCCGGATGGTTTTCTAGCGGAGTTTTATCAAAAGTTTTAGAAAGTGATTAAGGAGGATCCGTTGGCACTATTTAATCAACTACATCTAGGAGAATTGCCTCTTTTTAAATTGAACTTTGGTGTCATAACTTTGCTTCCTAAAAAATTAAATGTGGTACAAATACAATAATACGGACCTATATGTCTGTTGAATGTTAGCTTCAAAATATTTACTAAGGTGGGTACTAATCGTATCACATGAATTCTTCGGAAAGTAATTAGGCCCACTCAATCCGTTTACATGCCAGAGAGACATATCCTTGCGGAGGTGGTTGTCCTTCATGAAACCATTCATGAGCTTCATCAGAAGAAAATTGATGGAATTTTGCTTAAAATTGACTTCGAAAAAACATATGACAAGGTAAAATGGCCTTTCCTGCAACAAACCTTGTGCATGAAAGGATTTACACCAGAGTGGTGCAAATTGATTTAGCAGTTTGTTCAGGGAGGGAGTGTTAGAATTCGGGTAAAGAATGATATTGGACATTAGTTTCAAACTAGGAAGGGACTAAGACAAGGCGATCCTTTATCCCCGATGCTTTTTAACATTGTTGTAGATATGCCAGCCATCCTAATTGCACAAGCTAAGGAGGATGGATAAGTTGGTGGAATCATTCCACATCTTGTTGATGGAAGAGTCTCAATTTTACAATATGTCGATGATACGATATTATTTATGGAACAGAAACCCGTGAATATAAAATTAATATTATGTATCTTCGAACAACTTTCGGGATTAAAAATTAACTTCCATAAGAGTGAGATATTCTGTTTTAGAAAAGCAAAAGACGAAGAACAACATTACAAACAAATTTTCGGATGTGAGGCTGGGTCTTTGCCTTTTCGATACCTTGGGATGCCTATCCATTATAGAAAGCTTAAAAATTCAGATTGGTATCTAGTGGAAACCCAATGTGAAGGAAAGTTGGGTTGCTAGAAGGATAAGCTATTGTCGTATGGTGATCGCTTAGTTCTAATCAATTCTGTTTTAACGAGTTTACCTACGTTTATGCTATCATTTCTAGAAATTTCCAAAGGGGAAATGATTGGACTTTTGTAGATCTCGTTTGTTTTGGCAAAGTGATGAGGCTAAACGGAAGCACAGACTAACAAAATGGAATATTGTTTGCAGACCAAAAGATCAGGGTGGTCTAGGTATTGAAGTCTTTGAACTTAACAATATATGTTTGTTGAGCAAATGGCTTTTCAAATTACTAAGTGAAGAAGGAGTTTAGCAAGAATTATTGTATACTAAATATTTAAGTCAAAAAACTTTAAGAAGTGGTATATCGAATCATATCAGCATGCAAGAAGTGGTATATATGTATACCTAAGGAATCTTATCATCATGGTGTGAGATGATATACGGTACCCCATGAAATAGCAAGAAGTAGTACAGATGTATCTCCTTAATTAATAGTGCTTGTATTTTCCACATGTATCCTTTTACTCCATGCCAAAGTAAAGACAAGTTTTATCCAGTCTCCAATATGTTCCTGAAAGAAACATTTTTTTATCCAACAGTGTCATGCCTCCCCGACATTCTGCAACATGTTTGCGTGACATGCTTATTATGTTCGGTTGGCTTATTTATGTATCGACTTTGTGTGATCCATGAATTGTAATAGACTGAATATTCAAAACGTTTTAATAACATAGAATGTGTGCATCAATTGATGCGGAGACCGGAGAACATCCCATTTTGGGAGAAAACGTCTCACCCGGCTCTGGTGTGCTCTGTCTCATGAGGCATGGCTGGTTGCAGGAGACAACTCGAGACTGCAAACAGGGCCGGCCCTGGGGGTGGGCGGGAGGGGCAGCCGCCCCGGGCACAAAAATTAGGGGCCCTCGACGTATGTGTTTGTACATTGGCCCAATGATTCAGCTTGTTCACAGCGTAGCGCATGAAAAATTAACATTTATTTAGTCCTCCTGTTTTCAGCATGCGCAAGGTGAGAAGCAGATCTAGCGTTGGGGCGCTCTATACATGTTTTTTTGTTTCGATTCTACCAGCACCCTGGTGAAGACGTGTGATTCCTATACCTATTCTGGCTGTTTGTGATCTCGTGAATTCAGGGCCTTGCGTGAATTCGCCCCTATCGGAATCGATTCGCCTCTCGGTTCTAGACGTCTAGCAATCTCCCTCTAGCCATCATCGCCTGACCCTGCTCCTTCGTCTCTGATTTGTCCAATCCAATCGCCCAGGCATCCATCGACAGGTGATCCGAGAACAAGTACGTTGATCGTGTGAGAGATGAATCATCTTGTTCTCCAAATTCCCAATTCTCTGGTACATGTTAGTCTATGCCTTCTATATGCCCTAATTTTGATTCCTAAATTATTATTTTTATTTTCGGCGTGGTCATGAAGCCTCCATCTGGTTGTGCCAAAAGAAAAGATAAAGAACATGAAATAGCATCAAAGATCTGTTCACAATTTGAAAAGTAACACGAGCACTTAGGAAGATGCCGACGAGTTGGCGCTAGTTCTTGTTGGGAACAAAGTAATGTTATCAAGAAAATGTTGACATCAACGTGGATCATGACAATGTGAGTGGTCATGAGCATGATTATAAATCATTTATGATCTGGTAAATTAGGCTACTCTTGATAAGAAGGCAATATATGAGTATTTCTATTGAGTATATTTGAATTCTTTATTCTTTTCGGTTTATGCATGCATATATCAAAAAAAAATTGAAGAGCCCCATATTTTAGTTTCGCCCCAGGTCCCTGAAATCTCAGGACCGGCCCTGACTGCAAACATATTTATTTCTCCAGGAGACAACCTCCTCGGTTGTGGCATGCTATAGTTGTGCACTATAGGGAATAATCCCCAGGGTATTGGTCCTAAGAAAGACCAAAGCCATGTTCTCCCAAAATCTAATATGTCGGAAGTTCTAAAGTGAATGGAGAAAAAAGCTAAACTTTCAACTGTTAAGAATATAAATATATAGTCTAATCATTTCCATCAGTTCGGACTTTTAGTTGCGCTGGCTAGCAATTCAATATGGCATCAGAGCCAAAAGTTCTCAAATTCAAGACTCTACTCAAGCAGTTTTAAAAAGATTCTACGGACTACACCGAACCCACGCTAAAGACTAAAGTAGCCTAGATGTGAGATGTAGTGTTATGAATATAAATATATAGCCTAGCCCTTTCCATCAGTTCGAGGATATTTCGCGATCTAGTGGAAGCAAACAAGAAATCAAGCTAGAGATTGGTGAGGACACTCCTGACTGAAGACGAGGCTGACTTCCCCACGGTAGAAGATGACGCATAGGCTCCGTCTACATTAGTAGATAGGGAAGCCATAAATATCAAAATGGCGACCGATTCTGTATCTTTTCTCATTCCTGTTTGCACAAATATTTCTATCAGAGCTCTTCATCAACTATCTTCTCATAGTTCATCCAAAAAAAACTATCTTCTCATAGTTTCTTATTGTTAGGAATAAGCAACTTGTATTATCTGGGGCCAAAGGCCATAATATATAGTACATCTGACTTGAGGTGCAAGAAGATAAATCTAGACAAATACAGACTCCTAGACCAATACTAATACACCTTAACACCCCCCCTCAAATGCAAAGCATATGCAATAGCATTGCATTTGAAGAAGTGAAAACTACAAAAAAAATGATAATCCAAAATCCGCGTCTTCAAAGTGTCGTCATAGCATGAAGAGTCTTCAAAACCTGTGGAGTCAAGCCACAGTCGATCGAAGAAGAGATCGACACAGACCGAGAGGCGGTCAGAAGAACAACATGTCACAAAAGATCATAGCACAAGAAGCCAACAACATATAAGCTCACCAGGCAAAAGAATATGCGTAGATCAATGACAATGCGACGATGGCACATCAGAGAAAGACACACACCGCATCAAGAGAAGATGGGTTGTCAAAAGATGGCACATCAAGAGAAGCAAGCATGCTGCACCAGATCATAGCCCAAGAAACCGGCGATAAAGAAGCTCGACGACAAGAAAAACGGCGTAGATCAACCAGCAATGCAAAAGGAGGCCACAAGAGGACCGGAAAGTAGGCTGACGATGAAGGTATGATGGACCCGCATGACAAGAGAAACACAAGAGAACAACGGATTTGGTAGACACAGCGGAAAAACTAGAACAATATTGAAAGACACAGATAGAGTCGAAACGGAACCGTCGAAAATCACCGAAGAGTGAGAAAGAGATACGGAACCAAATAGACGGACATATGACACTTTTTTAGGAGTCTAAATGGGACTAACTAATCCACGTCAAATTGGATGTCATGAGCTAGGAACACCGGAGAGAGAAAAAAACAACGGGCCACGTCCAGCAGGAGACCTGCATACAACGATCTGGAGGGCGGCCGCGTGAGATCCGGAGCAGCCAAGGAATACTACATGGATGGAGATGTTGAGGAATTGACGAAGACAAGCAGGGCACTTCCACCGGGATCTGCCACAATAGGGCAACACGTCCAGGAGGAAAATTCTAGGCAAGCGGAACGGACGGGGGAGTAGCAACTGGACCAGGAAGTAGGCCGGCAGAGCAGTCGCGAGAGACGAGGAGAAGCAGCGCGGCCATGGTGCACGAGATCGGAAAAAAAATCGATATAGATTCAGCACGGAGTTGCGACGTGCGGTAGAAGCCCTAACCGGGCTCTGATACCATGTTAGGAATAAGCAACTTGTATTATCTGGGGCCAAAGGCCATAATATATAGTACATCTGACTTGAGGTGCAAGAAGATAAATCTAGACAAATACGGACTCCTAGACCAATACTAATACACCTTAACACTTATATTAAATAATCAATGAAGAAAAGACAAGCTGATATCTTTGATAGTGATGTTAGTCACTACTCAGGTGGCTCCTGCGACCACCCATGTCTAATAAGTTTGTAATTCGTAAGGAATTTTCATGAAGAGTTTCGTTGTTTGCTTATTGTTCAGCGAAACCATATCGGCAAGAAGTGGTATATCTATATATCTAATGATCATATCAAATCATGGCCTGAGATATTGTGTCCCTTCAAATCCCAGATGTTTAATATCGAGAGATGTATCTCCTTAACTGATACTGCTTGTGCTTCTCACATGTGCCCTCTTACTCCATGCAAAATTAGAGACAAGTAATATCCAGTCTGTAATAAGTTCCTATATGAAACAACTCTTCTGATCCATGTGTCTCCCACATACTGCGTATTTTTCGCGCGACTGTTACTTCTCAACCTGTTATGTTGTGCCAGGATGTCGCTGGCAAAACTGGCCAAGCAGCGCAAGATTGAACTGTGTATGGGCAATCTGCATGCCAGCTAGTGCACCAAGGATAGTGCAAGTACCAGTGGCACACCAAACAGTGCGCCACAGGTAGGGGTAAAAGGTGCGCCACTGATTTTTATTTTGAAAAATAAAAAATACATAATTTACTAAAAAACACACTAATTTTAAAAAACAAATGCAATTGTGTCCTCTGTCACCGCCGACGCCTCATCGGAGCTCGGCCGTGGCCGTGGCCACAATCTACCACTACAAGGAGGTCTGGGAGGCTATGGCCACGCTAGTCAACACACGGGCCGACGATAGCAGAGGAGGGTGAGGGCCATCGACAGGGAGGAGTAGCGGGCGAGAGGCGGCATGCAGAAAGGGAGTAGCACCATGGAAGAGTAGGGAGGAGCGGCGAGGCCGTGCCGTTCGATGATGAGGAGAAGCACCAGGGGAGGTCAAGCAGGCGGACGTATAGAGGAGAGCTGCAGCGGCTAGCAATCGAAGAGGAGAAGGAGAAGGGGAGGAAAGGGAAAAGGGAGGAGAAGGAGAGGAGGAGAAAGGATAAGGAGAAGGGAAAGGGGAAGGGGAAGGGAAAATGGAAGGGAAAGGGGAAGGGAAGGAGAAAGAGAGGAGAAGGAGAAGGGGAGGAGAATTGAGAGGAGAGGGCAAAGAGAAGGGGTGGTCGGTTTGAATTTAATCCTGCCCTAACTTACCTGTGGCGCACCTAAGTGAGCTTCATTTTTTGCAGGAAAAAAAATCTAATTTTTACATAACTTTTTTCCTTTTCAAATGGAGATTCTATAAAAAGTAGACGTTCGGAGATGGTTTCCATCGGATATAGAATTTCACGTAGATGATTTTTCATATAAAAACTTTTTGATCTGAGATCGTATGCAAAAGTTATGGTCGTTTTACCGAGACATAAAGTTTTTTGGTAAAATATGTCAAAATTCATGTTTGATAATTATCCTAACAACTAAATCACATAATATAACTACACCTCAGTGGATTTTCAAATTTGAATTTTTATCATTTTATTTTATTTTTTGTAAATTGAAAAAGGTGATCATGAACGCGGGGGGGGGGGGGGGGGGGGGGTGAGACCACACTTACTAACGGCGCACCATATACTGGTGTGCCACTGACAACTTGCACCTTTCTATAATGTGGCTTAACCGTGGTGCACCATGTAAAGATGCACCACAAATAAGTCAGGGCGCACACCTATAAGTATATATACAGATGGTGCCATCTTACCCGTGGCGCACCCCCATGGTGATGTGCCACAGATCAATGGACTACTAGTGATGTATATTTTCGTGGTGCGCCACATGTACTTATCTATGGCACATCACCTCACTGGTGCGCCACAAGTGTTCAACTCATGGATAGCTATTTTTCTAGTAGTGTTAACCTTGATATACAAGGTTGGTTTCTTTTCGGAGTGCAAACTTACAAAGAGGAAATCAAAATCATGCCAACTTGTATTATGTACAATACTAACAATCACACACATCTATCTTGTAAATTTGGATATGAAGCGAATAAAATCATTTTTTGATTAAGTTTTATGTGTTATAATCTCATAACATTCCCTAGATCTATGATTTTTTCCATATGTTTCTATATATTCAAGACTATACAAAACATGCTTAGGATTCTAATTCAGTAAAATGACATCTCTCTTTATAATGTGGGTTTTCCTCTAACTGAAGATATATAGAAACAAATGTTCAAAATTTAAATCTCTCGCTTACTTTTTTTTTATGAGTGGTAGGGGTTCATGACAATATAATTAGAGATCACACAGCTACACTATTATAAGCATGAGTACATACTAGCTTATTACGCGCTCCGGCTAGCCAGCAGGGATTGTATAGCAGGTTCTACAAGCACCAGTGTTATCCTCATGCATCCTAGTAATGCTTCGCTCGTACGCCTTGCCGTACCAACTCATCAACACGATGTAGTCATCGTATCCGTCAACGATCTCCCCAACTACCTAGCTCTAGGCGCATAACAAGTCAAGCTCTGGATGCTCTGGATAAAGACGACCCAGAATGCAGCCCAGTAGAAGGTGATGATCAGGCTGTACCGAATGTGGCGGATAGGGAAGGCTGGGACGACAAAACACTAAATCACGTTTCCATCTTCTGTTATTCCTGTTTGCACAAAGAACTCTATCAGTATCAGATCTCATAATTCCTTTAGAAAATAAGTAAGCATTCGTTGAAATAAAAGACAATCTGATACCTTTGGCAGTGTGGTCAGATCCTGTTTCCTTGGCTGCTGCGATGGAAGTCCCGAGGCCTCCCATGCCTTAAGTTTTTAATTTGTACAGTGTGATAATGCACGAGGATTTTTCATGAAGAATTTCTTTGAGCCTTTGCTTGTTGTTCAGCGAACCTCCCTTGTGCAGAGCACAAACTCAAAAACTTTAAGAAGTGGTATATCGAATCATATCAGCATGCAAGAAGTGGTATATATGTATACCTAAGGAATCTTATCATCATGGTGTGAGATGATATACGGTACCCCATGAAATAGCAAGAAGTAGTACAGATGTATCTCCTTAATTAATAATGCTTGTACTTCCCACATGTACCCTTTTACTCCATGTGAAAGTATAGACAAGCTTTATCCAGTCCCCAATATGTTCCTGAAAGAAACATTTTTTTTATCCAACAGTGACATGCCTCCCCGACATGTGCAACATGTGTGCGTGACATGCTTATTTTGTTCTGTTGGCTTATTCATGTATCGATTTTGTGTGATACATGAATTGTAATAGACTGAATATTCAAAACGTTTTAATAACATATGCGTGCATCAATTGATGCAGAGGCTGGAGAACATCCCATTTCGTAAGAAAATGTCTCACCCGGCCCTAGTGTGCTCCGTCTCATGAGGCATGGCTGGTTGTAGGAGACAACTCGAGACTGCAGACATCTTTTTTCTCTCCCGGAAACAACCTCCTCGGTTGTGGCATGCTATAGTCGTGCACTATAGGGAATAATCCCCAGCGTATTGGTCCTAAGAAAGACCAGAGCCATGTTCTCCCAAAATCTAATATGTCAGAAGTTCTAAAGTGAATGGAGAAAAAAGCTAAACTTCCAACAAGCTGGGCGGGCACAAGTGTATTCATGGGTATTCAGCTGAATACCCATTGTTTTTGCCAACAAATAATCAGGTAGTGTATAGACCACCTAAGCCAACTAATGGATATCTTTGTTGAAGCAATAGCAGCAGAAAGTCGTAGATTTTCTCCCGTACTGGTCTAATAGTAGCGCAGCTGTCAGTTAATCTAGAGTGTCTTTCAGAGTTTCAGTTTCGACAGTACAATAAGCTGTAGGTTTCAGTTAGTAGTTTCAGCTATTTTCTAGCAGCAGATAGGATAGTTTTGATTTGGTCTTTGCTTGACCCGATCATCGTGTTGTAATCCTGTTTTGCTCGGGCGTGGGATGGCGCGTCCATCATGGGCATCGTGTGAGCACACACGATCGGTCTTTCGGTGAATAAAAGGATAGAAAGAGAAAAGCTGCAGCAGCAGTACGCAGCGCAAAAACACTCGTGTTCCTCTGTCCAATTTGTCCTTACAGTTCGTGAGTGAAAATTGAGAGGTGAGAATCCACAAGTGGTATCAGAGCCTACTGCGATCATGGTGGGCTCGAAAGGCGCAGGGAAGGCAGCGTCGGGCTCAGAGAAGCCGGCGCGTTCCCCGTCCGAGCCATCAGGCGGCGCCTCTCGCCGCAATTCTTCCTTGCCGCCTGTTCGTCGTGGCCGCTCTCCAGGCAGAGCACATGGGAGCGAACTGGTGGTAAGGGAGAGGGTCATCAGGGACAACACTGGTGGGAGCACCCAGTGGCCAACCCTGACGCGCACCAATTACGCTGATTGGGCCGTGATCATGCGCGTGCGCCTCCAGGTACACAGCCTGTGGGAGGCGGTGAGCGAAGGAGCCGTCGATGATCACGACGACCGAGCGGCGCTATCGGCACTGCTCGGTGCGGTGCCAACGGAGCTGGTACACACCCTCGCTGCCAAGGACAATGCCAAGGCCGCGTGGGACACGCTCAGGACGCTGCGCGTCGGAGCGGAGCGCGTGCGTGAGGCAAAGGCGCAGACGCGCCGGGGGGACTATGACCGTCTCGCCTTCAAGGACGGCGAGAGCGTGGAGGAGTTCGGACTGCGCCTCTCTACGATCCTTAGCGACCTAGAGTTGCTAGGCGATCCAGAGGATGAACACAAGGCCGTCAGGAAGTTTCTCCGCGTCCTCCCGCGTAAGTATCGTATCGCCAGATGGCATCCTCAATTGAATCGTTACTTGACCTCAAGACCATGTCAATCGAAGAACTCAGCGGACGGCTACTCGTCATTGAGGAAAACTAGGCCATCGACGACGGAGATCCCTCTGGGCAGCTACTCCTCACGGCGGAGGAGTGGTGTGCGCGGGAGAAGCGCCAGGACGGCGGTAGCAGCAGCTCTGGTGGTGGGAACCGCCAGGGCAAGAACCGCGACAAGGGTCGCGACGACCGGCGTCCCACCGGCGAGGGCACGCACTCCGGGAGTAAGAAGAAGGACATGTGCCGCTACTGTGGCAAGAAAGGCCACTGGGCCCGAGAATGCCGCAAGAAAAAGAGGGATGCGGAGGCCCAGGCGCACCTCGTCTAGCGGGAGGATGATGCCGACCCCGCGATGCTGTTTGCGGAGATCGAGCTCGACGCGACGCCCCTTACACCAGCTTCATCGCCTGACCCTGTGGCTGCGCCGGCGAGCGTGCTAGAGCGCGTGCTCGTGTTCCTGAACGAGGAAAAGGCAAAGGTGGTACTGATGACCCACAAGTATAGGGGGTATATCGCAGTATTTTCGGTAAGTAAGAGTGTCGAACCCAACGAGGAGCATAAGGTGTTGGCTAGTGGTATGGATCAAAAATTCTCTGCAAATACTTAGCAAAAGGATTTTTAGGGGTTGCTGATAAAGCAAGTAAACAAAGTACGAGTAAACACAAGATAGTAAAAATAAATGCAGCAAGTGTCCCAATCCTTTATTGCAGCAAAGGACAAGCCGGTTGTATTACTTAAGATGACCAAACGTTCTCGAGGACACATGGGAAGACTGTCAAGTGATTTCGCTTTATATAGTTGATTAATCTTCTTTAGCTTGCTAAGTGTTGTGCGGGTGAACCTATGCTAATGTACCGATCTTCCTAGAACTAATACATACTTGTGATTATACCCCTTGCAAACATCCGTAAGTACAAGAAAGTAATTCAGGTAGAAACCTAACCACAACTTTAAACTCTAAGACCCTTACGTCCCTTGTGCAATGGTTTTCTAACGGGGATTCAGGTTTCTGTCACTCCGGCAACCCCTACGATTAGTAGCCAAACACACAATGCATTCCCCTAGTCCCATATAGGTGAAATGTCATGTAGTCGATGTTCACATGACAGCACTAGAAGAAGTACACCACAACTTAAATATCAAACTATTGAATCTTTCTCAACACTCCACTACTAACAACATGACTTCTCTCATGTCCTCAAGAACGAAACGAACTACTCACAAGACATTATATGGATCATGATCAGAGATGGAATAATGATGTATAACAATCTGAACATAAACAATAATTCAATGGTTCACTCAATAGCATCAACTACAAAGAGTAATCAACACCGGAAAAGTTTCCCCTATGAACTATGCAAGATTCAACCCAATTGTTATAGCAATATGGAGATGGTGATGAGGGTGCTGATGGTGATGATGGTGGTGATGATGATGATGATCCCGATGAAGTCCAGCTTGATGGTGGTGTTGATGGCGACGATCTCCCCTCTCCGGGAAGGAATTCCCCTGGCAGAAATCTGTCTGCCGGAGAGATCTTTCTCTCTCGGTGTTTTCCGCCCCGCAAAGGCGGCGGAATCTTTCTGTGGTTGCTCCCCGAGTCTTAGGGTTTCGGTAGGATAATATACGCGAGAGGGGAGTGCTAGGGGTGGACCAGGGCGGCCACACCACCTGGTGGCCTAGGTTGGCCCGCACCAGGGGGTGGTGTGGGCCCCCTGTGGCCCATCTCCAGTCCCCCTTCTGGCTTCCTTCGTCTTCTGGAAAAATAGGATTTTCCGTATATTTTCCCAGATTTTGTGATCTTCGTGAATTTTGCCTCCAAACAGCACCTTTTCCATCAGAATCCTAACTGTAGCGGTCCATGCTCCAAAAGTCATCAACCATGTAAAAACAGATGAAATAACATAAGTATCACCTCTCAATACGAAATATATCAATGAATAATAGTGAATTATGACATAGAATAGTGATGCAAAATGGACGTATCAACTCCCCACAAGCTTAGACTTCGCTTATCCCCAAGCGAAACTGGGCTCAATAAACATGGCCTCAGGTTTATGGAGTGAAGAGTCGATAAAAGAATACGGACAAGAAGCATCACATTCATCAATACATAGATCATAATAGAAGACAACTCACTATTATATAACTGACTTGCAATAAGTAAAGGAAACACAATAAAGATACATAAAGTAAATCATAATTGGTAATGGTAAACTTAGCTCTTGGTCGAAGAATAGTTGATAATTTGCTGGAGTTCACAAATAACTGGTTTTCAATGATAGCTTTCAAAGTAGTAAACATCAAGATAAGAGCAATGTGCAAAACAAGGAACATAAGAAACATGATTGAATAAATCATCATATGAATGAATGAAACAGAACAACTCAAAATACTTGCTGATATAGAAGGGAGTAGGTTTACTGACTCAACTTAAAAGTAAAAGAAAGGCCCTTCGTAGAGGCAAGCAGGGATTTCAAGTTTCACAAAGAGCTCCCAGAAATTATGGTACTTACTAGCTTTCAGCTCTCATTGCCCCTATCATAGGCATCTTTAGGTGATTAAGGTTAAAGTGATAAAATATGAGGATATGCATTGACAAGTTGTAAATTGAGAATCTCATGTCCCTTCAATACGAGGGCCGCTCCTCATGCTATTCAAGTTTAGTCACCGGTAAGTTCTTGTCATCGTAAGCATATGTGTATCATAAAGAACCGCCAACGGGGTACCCCTTGCCCGATGATACGGAAGAATCCCCATATTAAAATGACAAGGCAAGCAGACAACAAGCATCTCAGCAATATTCTTATTTACCATGGGAATATGGTGCTTTTTTCTCTCTTTCCTGTTTTCATAATCTCTTTTTTCTTTTTCTCTTTTTTCTCAATATCTATCTCTTTTTTATAAGAAGAATGCTTCATAGATGCTCGTTATGGTTACGCCGCAGGTTTCCACCATGTCAGCATGGATTAGACCAGCGGCCCAGGCGTTTCTATAACACACATGCATAACTCCATGGACTTACAAGCTCCCCTTTCATTTCACACCGACGACATCCATAGACAAAAGAACATGATATCAACTAGGTACAAAGTACCAGTGCAATGTTGAAAGCGTTCCCCATGATAGCATGGTTCTGCTAATTCACAACTTACAAAGCGCAAGCATATACGCAGCATCGGTGAGCACAATGGTTCAAGTTTATTAAGTGCAAGAAAGTAAAGTGTGCCATCAAGTTCGTGAGAGCTTTAATCACTAATTTTCACATAACAAGTTTAATTTGGGAGGTAGGTAAAACAGGAATTTACTTGGAATAGCAATAATGCTAATAGGTAGGTATGGTGGACACAAATGGCAAAGGTTTTGGTTTAAAGGAGTGGATGTACGAGAAGAATTCCCTCTCAGTACAGTTTTTTGGCTAGCAAGGCTGGGTAGCAAGTACAAGAGTTGAAGGAAACAAACAAACATACAAGTGATAAAGACAAACAAGCAATCTTCCTTGGAAGCACAAAAGATCTTAACTAGAGAATAGTAGACTTGTGAGCAAATCAAGAAAGAAAGATGATGAAATATTTTTTCTTTAGAGTACTTTTATCTTTTTCATTCAACTCCCAAAAATAGTGTTGCTACTGACCGAGCCAGGTTTGCCAAAACCAACTAAATTAACTCAATGATCCCAAAGTGATACCAATACTAACAACAAGATCAATCATATAACCACGAATTGAAAACTAATATAAGCTATGCAAAAGAGTAAATGATAGAACTTCTCATTAATATTCCATAATGGCAACTCACACCAAGGGATACATATCTAACGAGAGAGGGGACACTTCCGTAATGCAAACCATCCTACACAATAACTTCTCTATTCATGATATGACTCTAATAATAAGGCAAAAAGATAGAAGATAGTGATGTGATACCGCGACACTCCCCCAAGCTTGAAACAAACCAAGGGGATGACAAACCTGATGACGAATTACTCCTTTGGTGGTGGTGGTATCCTCTCGATGAGCTCTCTGATAAGTTTCCCCAAGTCCTCAATCTCCTTGAAATCTTCTTTTCCTGCATGGCTAGAACGAGGCAAATCCCAATTGGAGGGTAATTTCTCCTTGGGCATATTCTGGTATTGATGCTCATGAATAAGGGTATGGAAAGGATTCTTGGTGCGTGGAGGAAGTGACCGTGGAGCCAAGCAGTGACGAGGAGTTTCCCCCCCCCCCCCAATATGCATCTGTGTAGTCCTTCTAATCCTGGCAGGGTTCGCCACCACTCCAATGCTTGCAATGGTAGTGCTGGTGTGTTTTGCCTCCTCTTCACCTTCACTCTTAATCTCCTTCTCCTGCCCGGGGTCTTGGAGGTCCTCCTCCATAGGCTCCTTTCCCTTGTCCTTGGCGGACACCATTGTGCTTCTAAGCTCCAAAGATAGTTCCTGGCAGAAACAGATCAAAAAGAAAACACGACGAAAACACGATATACGAACCTCGGGGGATCCGGAGGGTTATATATTATGAAGTTTCATATCAAAAGGAAGGTACTGGGAGAAAACGAGTCGGAGGCGGAGTCCGGGGTGGACTCACCACCTGGTGGCACGGCCAGGGTTGGGCCCGCGCCACAGGGTGGTGTGAGCCACCCTGGCTCCGTTTCCGTCCCTGTTTTGCTTCGTAACTTTCCTTATTGGCTAAAAACTGCAAAAATATAGTTGGATTGTATTTTCGCTGAACTTTTCTTACCAGAACTGTTACCTATTTGAAAACGGACTCTGCAGGTCTCTAAATTTGGTATCTAGTAGATTCTTCCGGAGTCACCACTTGAATAACATCAATATCTTCATCTTCATACACTTATTACTTGAGTCATAAAACCCTTTTCTTCCTTATTACACCATTATCTCCACTACCTGGAAATTTCTTTCACACAAAACTTCACACGGTTCTCATTAGCAACATTAGTATAAGTGAAGTGATAAAACCTGTTGAGTTCAACTTCAACTGAAAACCACCAAAACATAAGCTACTGTAGCAACTCTTTCCGAAAACCCAAAAAGAATTCAAAAAGGAAATCGAATAAAGAAGCAAATGCAAGAGTGGCAAAATCTGTCAAAACAGACCAGCAGGTAAAGATCAATTTTTTCGAAAATCTTCTGTTGCTCAAATCAAAAAGTGCAAAACTAATGAAAGTTAAATAACAACCTGGGGCAGAAGCACAAAACATTACAGCTCAATCCGACAGACAGATATCTCTCACGAATTTTTATGGTGAAGCACAGAAATCTGTTTCGGGACAGCAACTTCCCCAAATATTACTTCTCTCTCATTAGAGGTTGATCTTGACACAAAAACCAAATAAAACAGATAAGTTGAGGTTATTACCAAAGTAATAACTTCCAAGACTCAAAGAAACAAAAACATACTGAAAGCAAAAATAAACTGGGTTGTCTCCCAAAAAGCTCTTTCTTTATAGCCATTAAGATGGGCAAGATAATTTTGAAGATGCTTACATAGGAATATGAATTGAAGTGAAAAAGAGCATTAATAAGCAAAAATACACACATTTAAGTCTAACCCACTTCCTATGCAAGGGAATTTTGTAAACAAACAAGTTGTTAAAACCAGAGGCTACTTGCATAAGAAGGCAAAAGAAGTGCAACATAAAAACTTTCAGCATAAAACGAGGAAACATGATATTATTGAGATACATAAGAACAATTTTCCCTCTCTCATAGTAACTTTCAGTATCATGCATAAACTTAACAATATAACTATCACAAGAACCATCATAGCAATGATCACTTATTCTAACAGAAAACACAGAAATACTAGCTCTCCTGACACTACTTTGTGAGACAATATCAGAGGTATCCTTACAAAGGATAATCTGTCCCTCTTTTTCATATTTAGTAACAAAGTCTTTCAAATTTGCTATTATAGGTTCATAATCCATTTATTTATCGGGTTCAACAGCTTTGATTATACTTTCATTAACCATACTAGCTATCATAGAATGTTCCTTTATCTTAACTGGGAAAGGCATTTTCTCAATGTAAGGTTCAGATAAGACATGATTAGCAGTATAAACTTTAGTATTTCTTGCAGGTACACTCTTAGCAATATCTTTATAAGGTTCATGATACTTATTCCACTTCTTTTTAGGCACTTCAATGTAGGAAGCAAAAGCCTTAAAATAAGAAGCAATAGCTTGAGAGTCTAGACCATAAGCATTTTTAATATTTTGAAAGTCATCAGTTCCCATAAAAGATTCAATGCATTCATAATCATAATTTATACCTGACTTTCTACCTTTGTCATTCTCCCAAGCTTCAGCATTATCTTGAATACGGTCTAGAAGATCCCATTTAGCTTCTTCTTCCGTGCGAGTGAATGATCCAGCACAAGAAGCATCCAATAAATCCTTATGATGTAGAGGAAGCCTTGCATAAAAGTTATTAATAATAATATTGTTCGGGAACTCATGAATGGGACATTTGAGCATTGGTAACTTCAATCTCCCCCAAGCTTGAGCTGTACTCTCTCCACCAAGAGGCCAAAAGTTGTATATTCGATTCCGATCTTTATGAATCTCACTAGGAGGATAAAACTTTGAATAAAAGAGATGCACTATTTCCTCCCATTCCAGAGCTTGACCATTCTTCAGCAACTTATACCATTCCTCAGCTCTTCCTTTCAGTGATAATAAGAATAACTTCTTCTTAACTTGATCTGTAGTAATACCTACACACTTGAACAACCCGCATAATTCGTGTATAAAGAGCAAATGATCACTAGGATGGACAGTTCCATCCCCAACATAGTAGTTATCCATAACACGATCAATAATTCTTGTAGGTATTTTAAAAACATCATTCTCAGCAGGTGGTGGCTTATCTACTACCTTAGCAGTGGTAGTAGCATTACCAAATAAGAAACTTAGCGGATTATCCATAATGAAAATAAAGCAACTAACAGAAGTAAATAATACTCACAGTAGTAGTTTGCTTTACCAGTTCCACTCTCCAATAGCGCTTCACTCCCCGGCAACGGTGCCAGAAAATAGTCTTGATGACCCAGAAGTATATGATGGGTTCGTAGCATGGAAAACAAAAATTTTCTACCGCCAGAACGAACAAAACCCAGATCTAATCTAGATAAAAGCCAAGATCTAATATATTAGATATGTGCAACGAGATAGATCTGTACTAACCCTCGTAGATCTGAAAGCGTTACGAGATTAGATCTCGGGGTTGATGTAGTCAATCACTTGCCGATCTCAAGATCGTGTGGACGATCCTTCCGGCGCCGTGTTCCGGCAGAGCTTCCGCAGTCGGTCACACGTGCGGAGTCGAAGCAGACCTTCCTCTCCCTGTTCCAGCGAGCAGCGGAGGTAGTAGATCTTCTCCACGGAATCCCAGCAGCACGACGGTGTGGTGGTGGTGGTGGAGTAGAGAATATTGCAGGGCTTCGCCTAAGCCGAAGCAGAGCGAAGGAGGAGGAGAGAGGCGGCGGCTAGGGTTTGTTATGGGAGAGGTCTAGGGGGTGGCGCCCCCTCCCCTCTATTTAAAGGAGGGAGGCGCCATGGGAGGGGGAGTCCTAGTAGGACTCCCCTCCCTCCTTGGCCGGCGGATTGGGAGGGGGGGAGGAATCCTCCTTCCCCATGAATCTGTGTCTTGCCCCACAAAGACTCCTTGATCCTTTCTTGGTTTTCAAGCAAACTCCAAGAAATCTTCTAGAACCTTCCAGAACATCCCTAAACCTTCTAGAATCTCCATACAAACACTCCGGAACATTTCCTAACTTAGAAAATGATCCCCAATATATGAATCTTATTCTCCGGACAATTTCGGATCTCCTCGTAATGTCCCGGATCCAATCCAAGACTCCGAACAACATTCGGTCTCCAACGCATATTCCATATCTACTTAAAACAACTTCGAACCTTAAGTGTGTCACCCTACGGTTCGTGAATATGCAGACATGATGGAGACACCTCTCCGATCAATAACCATCAGCGGGATCTGGAGATCCATAACGACTCCCACATACTCAACGATGACTTCGTGATCGATAGAACCATTAACATACGAAACCAATTCCCTTTGTCACGCGATACTCTACTTATCTGAGGTTTGATCGTCGGTATCTCCATACCTAGTTCTACCTCGTTACTGATAAGTACTCTTTACTCGTTCCATGTTATGTCATCCCTTGTGACCTAGTCACATGCTTGCAAGCTAACTAGATGACATTCCACCGAGAGGGCCCAGAGCATATCTATCCGTCATATGGATGGACAAATCCCAATCTTGGTCCATGCGCTTCAACACATACTTTTAGAATACCCAATGTCACCTTTATAACCACCCAGTTACGAAGCGGCGTTTGATGTCATCAAAGTACCCATCCGGTGATGGTGATTAACATAACCTCATGGTCGAAGGATTAGGTTACTATGCATTTGAAAGCTTACAACAATACGAACTTAATGACTTGATCTTATGCTACGCTTACTATGGGTGTGTGTCCATCACATCATTCTCCTAATGATATGATCTTGTTATTAACGACATCCAATGTCCATGATCAGGAAACCATGACCATCCATTAATCAACAAGCTAGTTTAACAAGAGGCTTACTAGGGACTCTTTTATGTTTACAAAACACACAAGTATTAATGTTTTCTGTTAATACAATTATAGCATGGGATGTAAACATTTATCATAAACATAAATATATAATAATAACCACTTTATTATTGCCTCTTGGGCATATCTGCAACAGTCTCCCACTTGCACTAGAGTCAATAATCTAGTTAAAAACTTGTGCATTCAACACCTATGGCTTTCTGGTGTTGTATAGACACTATTGCTAGTGGTAAATATAATCTTCAGATCTGACACTTCCAGGTCCGTGTGTATTTGCATGTCCTTGCGTCTCTACGCATTACTCATTCTCCAATGAGATGGCATTGTATAAATTTAGTCCTTTGGTGAGACCTTTAGTTCCTTGGGATTAAATCATGTTGATACAATTGTCATACAATGTATCTTCATAGTATTATCCCGCTAAGAACCACACCTAGTTTGATAACAAACTACTTGACGCAAATGCCCTCATTTGCTGCTACAATAGCAGTCATATACTTAGCCTTTTGTTGTAGTATCTGTCACAATGCTTTAACTTTGGTACTCAACCAAATCCATTATGGAACTTCCTTTCCATTACATTGTGCCACCCATAGTTTAAATTGAGATAAACTTAATTTGTGACAAAACTAGTATCAATGTAACAATTTACAATGAACTATTTGTCACCACTAAATAAGTAATATATTGTTAGTTCTTCCAAAGATCATAGGAATATCCCTACTATTGTCCAATGATCATCTTATGAGTCATTCTGGTATATGCTCATAACATTTAGAGCATAGGACATATCTGGATGTGTACATCTCAAAGAATGATTGATCAAAATATTCTTATAATGTCACCAAGTGTCAAAATACTTGAATCTCGTGTCAACACACTTGAATCTTGATTCAGTCCTTTCTGTGCGTCAAGAACTTTTCTTGTTGTTTCCATATTGAACTCATTCAACATCTTATCTATGTACATTTGGCAAAACCATATTAGCGCCTCAATCTATCCATATAGACATTGATGCCTAATTCTTGGGTTATGCCTAAGTCTTTCATCGAAATGAAATTCTTAACCTGTGTCAATAAAAGATACATTATTTCTAATCAACAATATGTCTTTCACATAATGTATTAGAAATATGTCTTAGCGCTCCCACTTAATTTCTTGTAAAATGCAAACATCTTCATCGTCTCTGATGAAATTAAACCTTTTAACGGTTTCATCACGGTGAAGATTCCAACTCCGCGATGCTCACTTCAACCATTGAAGTTTTGCATACTCTTTTAGCATCCTTTGAATTAACAAAACCCTTTGGATCGTGTAATGTACATGTCCTAGGTAACCATTCTATTAGAAGAACTTGTTTTGTTTGTTCAACTACCATATACCAAAGTATATGTAGTGGTTGCTACATTAATCCGTCCAGACTAAATATCGCTATGAAAAATCAAATCTTATCATAGTCAATTCCTTGAACATTGTCGTAAACTCTTTCCGACATGTCGACTATTTCATAGATGTGAAACATCCATGTCTATTTCTTTATAGATCCATATACGACTGTAAGGTCTTGCACCTTTCTAGAGGGTCTTTCAAATTCAAAGCTTGATTTCTCGTGTATGGAATTATCACGGATTTTATGGCTTCAAGCCACTTAATGAAGTCAGGGCCCATCATTGATTATTTGCATGTAGTCGGTTCATCATTATCAAACAACAATGATTTAACTCTCAAATCTTGCCATTTGATTACTTACCCGACCTACTTGGTTCAATAGGAACTTAGATCCCCGTGACCACATCCTTTGAGGCACGTGAGCCATGAGCATTGTTGCTGCCTTCGGGACACTTACCGACGCTGCGCAACTCAGCACATATTAGCCAAGGTTCAACAACCTTGTCAAAGTTCTATTGTCCTCCCACTTGACTTTTCACCAAAAATTCCTTCTCAAGAAACTCGACACTCTAAGCGACAAACACTTTTGTCTTCGGTGTTATGGAGGAATACCCAATGGTTATTTGAAATAACCTACAAAGACATGCTCATCCGACTTTGGTTGTAAACATTTTACTTATGCCTAGCATACCAAAAATTTAAGAAAGGACAACCTGGGTTTTATCCCAAACCATGACTTATATGGTGTCATTTCAACGGATCACGATGGAGCTCTTTTCAGTGTAAAAGCAGTAGTCACTAAAGCTTTAATCTTTAAAATATAATGGCAGTTTTATAAATGACACCTTTGATCTTACCATGTCAAACAAGGTTTCATTACATATCTTGAACACTCCATACTCCTATGGTGTTTTAGGAAATGCAAATCCATGGAACGATTCCTCAAATCTTAGGTGTTTTGCTAAACTTGTAACTCAAACATCTTTCTTTATGATCCAATCATAAACCTTTTTATTTTCTTGTTACAATGATTTTCCACTTCATCTTGAAAGTCTTTGAACATTTTCAAATGTTTCATACTTCTTCCTTATTGAGTAAGTATATACATATACTCACTCAAATCTTCGGAGAAAGCATATGAAGTTGAAATCCATCGCCCACGACTACACATAATGGACTATATACATCAATATGTACAAATTCCAATCAGTCAGTCGTCCATTCCTCTTTTGGCCTACGAACGGAGTTTTAATTATCTCCAGGAAAGTATCACAAGCGTCATTTGATCAAAATCAAAGACTCCAAAAATCCATCAACATGGAGTTTCTTCATGTATCCCTAATATAATTTAAACGGTGATGTCACTTCGCAAGTGATCTTTCAATCATTTGTCTTGCGACATTTTAGCATTAGTTTTATGGTCGTTATTTCTCCAACCAGACTTGTATATCATCCATCTATTATGGAATACGGTAATTATTTGAACAACCTTTTGTCGTCATAATACCTGATCAAAATAACAATTATTGAAACAAATCTTGAAGGCAAGCTTTGATGTTAACGAGCAACACAACAACCCTTTGTTTGTTTTTCGACGAACATCATCACATATTCTCTTGCTAGTTACTTAGGCCATTGCAGTTCATGAATTGTGTTGTCCTGTATGACACTTCATACCAACCAATTTGGTATCCAATACCGCAGAACCACATTGTTTAACAACCAAGGAATACAGCCATAATATGTATCTTCTATATACCTAAGTTGGACATCTCCAATCTTTTCTTTTCTGCCAAATATTTTATAGATTCTCTTTCAACAATTCCTTTTCTTTTAAAAGAATCTATCAACATCAATAGTGGTGTCATTCACATGACACATAGTACAAAGTGTGTATAGTCAAATACTAATACCTTTGGACTTGCACTTTGAAGTGGATCACCTTCATCAAATGTTTGGCATTCTTTCAAAATTCCATTCTTTAGTAATCTTTTAGTGTAGTAAACATTTTACTTACATCTTCTATTCATCCTTATCATGACAACTTTCATGATCAAGCTGCTATAGCTTATAAAGGTGAATTGCGAGTATAATGTTTCTTTTCCAAAACCTTTTGGAGGATTAGGAAGACTAGCGTCTCCAACCTTCACAAATTCTCATCAAATATGAGGACATATACTCTATCATGTCGTAACCAACACATTGTTTTAGATATCGCAATACCTTTCACATATGATGGTTTCTAAAACATTGCTTTCAGCTCTTAGATAAACTTGATATTAAAAACAATCTTTTGAGTATCAAGAATCATGGAGGCAAACATGATACATTAGATACTAACACTGGAATTATTACTCTTAATTTAATACTGTTTATTAAACTTCACAGAGTAAACTGAGTTTGCTGAAAGTTTGCAATATGACTTTTAAACTTTAGATTGACACTCAAAACAATACGATACCAGTTCGTAAAGCAAATATCCAGAATTTCTATAATTCTACTATCTCAACTATAACTAAGCGTAAGGTGGTGAACGGATGCCAATGACTACAACAAACTATGAAAATTCACTTTGATTGTGTTTATGATAAATTGAGTTTGACTAATCCAAATTAAAAATGAACTCCCACTCAAAACAACATCCCTCGAGTTGTTTTAGTGATTACACGAACCCAATCCACTACACCAAGTCCGATCATCACGTGAGATGATGTAGCTTTAAAGGCGAACAATCAACATGTTCATCATATCATCCATATGACTCATGCTTTACCTTTCGGTATTCCGTGTTCCGAGACCATGTCTATACATGCTAGGCTCGTCAAGATTAACCTTAGTATCCGCATGTGCAAATCTGGCTTGCACCCATCGTATGCACACGTAGAATCTATCACACCCGATCATCACGAGATGCTTCGAAATGACGAGTCTTAGCAACGGTGCCTACTAAGGACGAACACTTTATTACTTGATTTTTAGTGAGAGGGATCATCTTATAATGCTACCGTCGTGATCTAAGCAATACAAGATGCATAAAGGATTAACATCACAGGCAATTCATAATTAGTGTGATATGATATGACCCTTTCTTCTTATGACTTTGATCTCCATCTCCAAAGCACGGACATGATCTCCATCATCACCAGCATTGCGTCAAGGTCAGTGGCGCCGCTTCATGGTTGTCCATCATCACTAGCAACTATTACAACTACTTGGAATAAAGCTATTACAAGATGAATAGACACGCAGGTCTTAACAGAATTAAAGACAACCATTAGGCTCCTGCCGGTTGCCATATTACAACAAGGATCATTGCATACATCAAATATAATCACAATCACATGATGGCCATATCACATCACAAAACCCCTGCAAAAACAAGTTAGACGCCTCTAATTTTCTTTGCATGTTTTACGTGGTTTGGGGCTTTCGAATAAGAACGGATCTTACCTACGAAACTGAAACCACAACGTTGATACAAGTGCTATCAAGTGCAAAGTGTAAATTGGATCTATACTATGGTGGGAGAGACAGACACCCGCAAAGCCACTTGTGCAAAGCAAGTTACACGTCAAGCATGGAGCAAGTCTCATGTGCGATGACATGTAAGGTTAGCCCGAGCCGCTTCATCCCACCATACCGCAAGATGCAAAGTACACAAAGCAAAAGACGGCACGAGCACCAACGCCCACAAAACCATTGTGTTCTACTCGTGCAACAGATCTACGCATAGACACGACTCTGATACCACTGATGGGTTCATAGCATGGAAAACAAAAAAATTCTACCGCAAGAACGAACAAAACCCAGATCTAATCTAGATAAAAGCCAAGATCTAATCTATTAGATATGTGCAACGAGATAGATCTGTACTAACGCTCGTAGATCTGAAAGCGTTACGATATTAGATCTCGGGGTTGATGTAGTCGATCACTTGCCGATCTCAAGATCGTGTGGACGATCCTTCCGGCGCCGCGTTCCGGCAGCGCTTCCGCAGTCGGTCACACGTGCGGAGTCGAAGCAGACCTTCCTCTCCCCGTTCCAGCGAGCAGCGGAGGTAGTAGATCTTCTCCACGGAATCCCAGCAGCACGACGGTGTGGTGGTGGTGGTGGAGTAGAGAATTCTGCAGGGCTTCACCTAAGCCGGAGCAGAGCGAAGGAGGAGGAGAGAGGCGGCGGCTAGGGTTTGTTATGGGAGAGGTCTAGGGGGTGGCGCCCCCTCTCCTCTATTTAAAGGAGGGAGGCGCCATGGGAGGGGGAGTCCTAGTAGGACTCCCCTCCCTCCTTAGCCGGCGGATCGGGAGGGGGGGGAGGAATCCTACTCCCCCACGAATCCGTGTCTTACCCCACAAAGACTCCTTGATCCTTTCTTGGTTTTCAAGCAAACTCCAAGAAATCTTCTAGAACCTTCCAGAACATTCCGAAACCTTCTAGAATCTCCATACAAACACTCCGGAACATTTCCTAACTTATAAAATGATCCCCAATATATGAATCTTATTCTCTGGACAATTCCGGATCTCCTCGTGATGTCCCGGATCCAATCCGAGACTCCGAACAACATTCGGTCTCCAACGCATATTCCATATCTACTTAAAACAACTTAGAACCTTAAGTGTGTCACCCTACGGTTCGTGAATATGCAGACATGATGGAGACACCTCTCCGATCAATAACCATCAGCGGGATCTGGAGATCCATAACGGCTCCCACATACTCAACGATGACTTCGTGATCGATAGAACTATTAACATATGAAACCAATTCCCTTTGTCACGCGATACTCTACTTATCCGAGGTTTGATCATCGGTATCTCCATACCTAGTTCTACCTCGTTACTGATAAGTACTCTTTACTCGTTCCATGTTATGTCATCCCTTATGACCTAGTCACATGCTTGCAAGCTAACTAGATGACATTCCACCGAGAGGGCCCAGAGCATATCTATCCGTCATATGGATGGACAAATCCCAATCTTGGTCCATGCGCTTCAACACATACTTTCAGAATACCCAATGTCACCTTTATAACCACCCAGTTACGAAGCGGCGTTTGATGTCATCAAAGTACCCATCCGGTGATGGTGATTAACATAACCTCATGGTCGAAGGATTAGGTTACTATGCATTTGAAAGCTTACAACAATACGAACTTAATGACTTGATCTTATGCTACGCTTACTATGGGTGTGTGTCCATCACATCATTCTCCTAATGATATGATCTTGTTATTAACGACATCCAATGTCCATGATCAGGAAACCATGACCATCCATTAATCAACAAGCTAGTTTAACAAGAGGCTTACTAGGGACTCTTTTATGTTTACAAAACACACAAGTATTAATGTTTTCTGTTAATACAATTATAGCATGGGATGTAAACATTTATCATAAACATAAAGATATAATAATAACCACTTTATTATTGCATCTTGGGCATATCTGCAACAATATAGGGGGTGTATTGCAGTATTTTCGATAAGTAAGAATGTCGAACCCAATGAGGAGCAGAAGGTGCTGGCTACTGGTATGAATCAGGAATTCTCTGCAAATACTTAGCAAACGGATTTTTAGGGGTTTTTGATAAAGCAAGTAAACAAAGTATGAGTAAACAAAAGACAATAGGAATAAATGCAGCAAGTGACCCAATCCTTTATGCAGCAAAGGACAAGCCGGTTGTATTACTTAAGATGACCAAACATTCTCGAGGACACATAGGAAGACTGTCAAGTGCTTTCGCTTCATATAGTTGATTAATCTTCTTTAGCTTGCTAAGTGTTGTGTGGGTGAACCTGTGCTAATGTACCGACCTTCCTAGGACTAATACATACTTGTGATTATACCCCTTGCAAACATCCGTAAGTACAAGAAAGTAATTAAGGTAGAAACCTAACCACAACTTTAAACTCTAAGACCCTTACGTCCCTTGTGCAATGGTTTCCTAACGAGGGATCAGGTTTCTGTCACTCCGGCAACCCCTACGATTAGTAGCCAAATACACAATGCATTCCCCTTGGCCCATATAGGTGAAGTGTTATGTAGTCGACGTTCACATGACACCACTAGAAGAAGTACACCACAACTTAAATATCAAACTATTGAATCTTTCTCAACACAACTCCACTACTAACAACATGACTTCTCCCATGTCCTCAAGAACAAAACGAACTACTCACAAGACATCATATGGATCATGATCAGAGATGGAATAATGATGTATAACAATCTGAACATAAACAATAACTCAATGGTTCACTCAATAGCATCAACTACAAAGAGTAATCAACACCGAGAAAGTTTCCCCTATGAACTATGCAAGATTCAACCTAATTGTTACAGCAATATGGAGATGGTGATGAGGGTGATGATGGTGATGATGGTGGTGGTGATGATGATGATGATCCCGATGAAGTCCAACTGAATGGTGGTGTTGATGGCGATGATCTCCCCTCTCCGGGAAGGAATTCCCCCGGCAGAAATCTGTCTGCCAGAGAGATCTTTCTCTCTCGGTGTTTTTCGCCCCGCAGAGGCAGCGAAATCTTTCTGTGGTTGCTCCCCGAGTCTTAACGTTTAGGGAGGATAATATACGCCATAGGGGAGTGCCAGGGGTGGACCAGGGCGACCTAGGCTGGCCCGCGCCAGGGGGTGGTGTGGGCCCCCTGTGGCCCATCTCCAGCCCCCCTTCTGGCTTCCTTCATCTTCTGGAAAAATAGGATTTTCCGTATATTTTCCCGGATTTTCTGATCTTCGCGAATTTTGCCTCCAAACAACACATTTTCCATCAGAATCTTGACTGCAGCGGTCCATGCTCCAAAAGTCATCAACCATGCAGAAACAGATGAAATAACATAAGTATCACCTCTCAATACGAAATATATCAATGAATAATAGTGAATTATGATATAGAATAGTGATACAAAATGGACGTATCAGGTACCTGGGCGCGACGACGAGCCGGTGGACAAGATGTGGTTCCTCGACACCGGCGCGTCGAACCACATGACTGGTGATCGCTCGGCGTTCGCGACGCTCGACGAGTCTGTGACTGGCAACGTCCGCTTCGGTGATGGGTCTGTGGTTTAGATCAAGGGCCGCGACGACATCGCGTTCTGCATCAACGGAGGCCGCCAACGTGTCTTCACCGATGTGTTCTTCATCCCCAGACTAAAGAGCAGCGTGGTGAGCCTTGGGCAGCTCGATGAACACTCCTACGACATCCGCATCAGGCGTGGCGTGCTGACAATCCGAGATCGCCATGACAAGCTGCTCGTCCAGGTGAAAAGATCCCCAAACCGTCTCTATAAGTTGACGATGCAGCCTGTGTAGCCAGTGTGCCTGTCACTTTGCCACGACACCACGGCATGGCTGTGACACGCTCGTTTCGGCCACCTGCACCTGGAGGCACTAGTGAAGATGAATCGCGGGGGGTGGTGCACGACATGCCTGACATCGTGCCCACCGGCGAGATCTGCGAGGCCTGCCTGGCAGGCAAGCAGCGACGCGCCCCGTTCCCCCAGCAAGCCAAATTTCGAGCGGAGGAACCGCTTGAACTGGTGCACGCTGACTTGTGCGGGGCGATCTCACCCGCGACACCAGCTGGCCGCCGCTACTTCGTCCTCCTTGTCGACGACTGTAGCCGCTACATGTGGTTGGTGCTGCTCTCGACGAAGGACGAGGCCGCGACGACGCTCATGCGCTTCCAGGCCGAGGCGCAAACAGAGGCACGCCGACCACTGCGCACCCTGCGCATGGATCGCGGTGGGGAATTCACCTCCAAGTCCCTTGGCGCCCACTTCGCTGCTGCTGGTGTCAAGCGCCATCTGACGGTTCCATATGCGCCACAGCAGAACGGCATCGTCGAACGCCGGAACCAGACGGTGGTCGGTATGGCGAGGAGCATGATGAAGGAGAAGAAGCTCCGAGGCTTCTTTTGGGGAGAGGCGGTCACCACGGCCGTGTACGTGCTGAACCGCTCCTACACCCGCAGCGTCGACGACCGCACGCCGTATGAGGTATGGCACGGGAAGAAGCCAGCGGTGGAGCATCTCCGGGTCTTCGGCTGCCTCGAGCATGTCAAGAACGCGCGGACGCTCCTGCGCAAGCTCGATGACAGGAGCACGTCCATGATTTTCATCGGGTACGAGCCGGGCACGAAGGCGTACAGGGTGTACAAACCAGCCACACGCCGCGTCCACATCAGCCACGATGTCGTCTTTGATGAAGTTGCTAGCTAGGACTGGAGCACGGAGCCGGCGCATGAAGAAGACAGAGGGGGGGGATTTACCGTGGACTTTACCTATGCTTACTACCCCTCTGGAAATCCGGAGCAGGGCCCTGAGGGAAGTGATGGGGCGAGCCCTGATGTGGGTCAGGCGGCCACGAGCCCCGTGTCACCACACTCGCCAGCTCCGATGGCACCGCATCCTGCTGCCACGACCACGCCATCTGCGACAGAGTTTGTGACTCCACCTGCTGTCCCAGATCCAGAGCAGTTCGGCGCAGCTGACGATGGCATCCAGCACCGCTACCGTCGCATCACCGATCTGCTCGGGAGCAACGCCACGCCACCAAGCCTCGCTGGGCGTCTCCTGCTGACGACGGCGGAAGAGCCAGGCAGCATCTCTGAAGCTCTGACGGATGCGAGAAGGAGGATAGCTATGGAGGAAGAGCTGGGCTGCATAGAGGACAATGACACATGGGCCTTGGTGGACCTCCCACCAGGACACAAGCCCATTGGGCTCAAATGGGTGTACAAGGTTAAGAAGGACGAGGCCGGCGTTGTTGTGAGACACAAAGCCCGACTCGTTGCCAAGGGCTACGTCCAGCGAGAGGGGGTCGATTTCGAGGAGGTATTCGCCCCCGTCACGCGGCTCGACTCCATCAGGTTCCTCCTCGCCGTCGCCGCACATGAGAAGTGGGAGGTGCACAACCTCGATGTAAAATCTGCGTTCCTTAACGGTGAACTCG
Source organism: Avena sativa (assembly GCA_916181665.1). Taxonomy (NCBI): domain Eukaryota; kingdom Viridiplantae; phylum Streptophyta; class Magnoliopsida; order Poales; family Poaceae; genus Avena; species Avena sativa. The sequence continues at coordinate 140,296,166 of OV702292.1, forward strand.
CTGAGGAGGTTTACGTGCAGCAGCCGCCCGGATTCGCCAAACCGGGGTCAGAGGGGAAGGTGCTGAGGCTGCACAAAGCCCTTTATGGCCTCCGTCAAGCCCCCTAGGCGTGGAACTCGAAGCTGGACAGCAGCCTCGCGGGGCTCGGCTTCACCAAGTGCCCCTCCGAACATGCCGTCTACACGCGCGGCAAGGACGGGGCTCGATTGCTGCTCGGAGTGTATGTCGACGACCTGATTGTCACAGGCACCTCCGCGGCGGCCATCGGCGAGTTCAAGACGGAGATAAAGGACCTCTTCAAGATGAGTGACCTGGGGCTGCTGTCCTACTACCTTGGAATCGAGGTAGTGCAGCGCCCAGGATGCATCAAGCTGTGTCAAGCAGCATATGCAGAGAAGTTGCTCAATCGGTTGGGTATGGGTGACTGCAACGCTGTGTCAGTCCCCATGGAGCCTCGACTGAAGCTGAGCAAGAAGGGCAACGGAGCAGCGACGGACCCCACGACCTACTGCAGCGTTGTTGGTGGACTCCAGTATCTTGTCCACACACGGCCGGATATCTGCTACACGGTCTCGTACCTGAGCAGGTTCATGGAGGAGCCTTCCGCTAAGCACTGGAGCGCCGTGAAATACCTTCTGCGCTACATCGCCAGGACGAAGGGCTTTGGGTGTGTGTACACGCACCAGGCTTCCAAGGTCAAGCTCGTTGGCTACAGCGACGCGGATATGGCTGGCAACGTCGACGACAGGAAGAGCACCAGCGGTGTTCTGCACTTCCACAGGCAGAGCCCGTGTCTTGGCAGTCTGTGAAGCAGAAGATCGTTGCTCTCTCCTCTTGCGAGGCGGAGTACGTCGCTGTCGCTGCAACATCAGCGACATGTCAGGGCGTTTGGCTCAAGCGATTCCAGGATGAGCTGCTTGGGAGCAATAGCGACGCGGTCGAGCTACGCGTCGACAACAAGTCAGCGATCACACTGATGAAGAACCCGGTCTTCCACGACCGAAGCAAGCACATCCAGACTCGTTTTCACTTCATCCGAGAGTGCGTCGACAATGGTGACATTGATGTCCAGTTCGTGCGCACCGAGGATCGGTTGTCTGACATTCTGACAAAGGCACTCGGTCGCGTTCAGTTTCAGGAGCTGTGCCGCCGCATCGGCATTGTCAAGGTGAAGGACACTTAGATTAGGAGGAGATTGTCAGTTAATCTAGAGTGTCTTTCAAAGTTTCAGTTTCGACAGTACAATAAGCTGTAGGTTTCAGTTAGTAGTTTCAGCTATTTTCTAGCAGCAGATAGGATAGTTTTGATTCGGTCTTTGCTTGAGCCGATCATCGTGTTGTAATCCCGTTTTGCTCGGGCGTGGGATGGTGCGTCCATCATGGGCATCGTGTGAGCACTTCGGTGAATAAAAGGATAGAAAGAGAAAAGCTGCAACAGCACGCAGCGCAAAAACACTCTGTGTTCCTCTGTCCAATTTGTCCTTACAGTTCAGAATCCACAGCAGCGACTCCATATAGGCAGCTAAAGGCAGGAGCACTAGAGCCAGCAAGGAGTAGCGGTCGATTCTATGTACTCCTCCGTCCAGAAATAACTGACTCTTTGTCTAGATTCGAATGTATCTAGACCTGTTTTAGTATATAGATACATCCGAATTTAGATAATTCCAAATCACTTATTTCTGGACGGAGTGAGTATTTTTTTCTAATGTTGAATACCCATTGTCAATAACATGTGCCCGCCCATGGCTGGTATAACACCCGGCTCGCCCTCTTACATCTGAGTCATACTACTCCCGTACAAAGTCATCGTCAGATTATAGCCATGAGAATTTTCAACGATCAACTGAGACACCTGAATGAAGCCAGGGATTGGTGAGGGCACTCCTGAATGAAGATGAGGTTGACTTCCCCACGGTAGAAGTTGACGCATAGGCTCCATCTACGTTGGCAGATAGGGAAGCCGAAAATAGCAAAATGGAAGCCGATTTGGTATCTTTTCTTATTCCTATTTGCAAAAGAATTCTATCAGTCCTCTTCTCCAACTATCCTCTCATAGTTCATCTAAAAACACTATCTTCTCATAATTTCTTATAGAAAATAATCAAGCAATCAATGAAGAAAAGACAAGTTGATACCTTTGGTGGTGCTGTTAGTCACTACTCAGGTGGCCCCTGTGATGAAAATCCTGAGACCACCCATGCCTGCCTAATAAGTTTGTCATCTGTATGCATGGTGTGATAATTCATGAGGAACTTTCATGAAGAGTTTTGCTGTTTTCTTGTTGTTCAGCGAAACCATATCGGCAAGAAGTGGATATCGGTATATCTATTGATCCTATCACATCATGGTCTGAGATATTGTGTCCCTTCAAATCCCAGATGTTTAATATCGAGAGATGTATCTCCTTTACTCTTGTACTACCCACATGTGCTCTTTTACTCCATGCAAAATTAGAGACAAGTTGTATCCAGTCCATAATAAGTTCCTGTAAGAAACAACTTTTCCGATCCACCAATGACATGTGTCTCCCACACGCTGCGTATTGTTTCGCGCGATTGTTACTTCTCAACTGGCTGTGACATCCTGGTGAACTGGGCAACCGACGCAACCTTGAACTCTGTCCGGAAATCTGCACGCTAGGCGCCCAGACATAGGATTCCGCAAAAGGATTCAATCCCCCCCCCCCCCCCCCCTTCTATGCGTGTTGGGAGCTTTGGCTTGAGCAGAATTTTCTAATCTTCCATGATCGTCTTATTACTCATGAACATCGATCAGCTTCCAGTCACATCAAAGGAAACAACAACGCAATGTGCGAGTGTTGGTGCGGCTGTGTTAGGTCATGTGCGATGCAACATTTGCTAACGCAGAAGCTTAAGGAAAACAGAATCGTTGACACATCCTCTAGAATTCGTTCAAGAGCTTTTACCTCAAACACAAGCATCAGTTCGAATACGCTTTTAAGTAAAGGGAGTTTTTTCAATTGAAGTCACATTAAACCCAAATAACTAGCAAAAATTATCATCCGCCTTATGGGTAACAAGTTGACCACAACCTTGGACAATACCTGCTACAGAATAATAAAACAGACCAACCTGAAATAAAAAAGGAAAATGATTCTAAGACGACAGAGGAACGAGCATGCGTCCCTGTGGATCCCAAACACGAAGTACTCTACCTTGGATACGATTCTCATAGTCGATCTCGTCCAATTGTACGAGACTGATAATATTTTAGTGTAATTGGGGAATGAAGTAGACTTCATTAAGAATGGCGTGCTCAGCACTTTGACATGTGAAGACGAAGTAATACTGCCACAGATCTTGGCATTTGATTGTCAACGAAATTCATTGGGCTGGTCAGACCGGGTCGAGCTCGTTCAATGTGTTGGGGCTTCACAAGGTATGGTTGCTTTGAATACTTATGCTATTATCATCATCTCACATATTTCGTTTGTCGAAGTTGTATAATGTTATAAAACACATATAAAAATTCATAAGGCTATACTCGGTTTTATATCTTAAATCTGGTATCAAGGAGTTTTCTCTTACTAAAGGAGTATGAGGGGGATGTGTTGAATCATCTTCATTATAGGACGTGATGCCCAGATGAATGCGAACCAAACACTAAGATGAAAGTTTCTTCAAGATTTATGATATTTGTAAGGCTATTTTGATCGCACCATGTTTTTGAGAGAGCAGAGTAGTAAACCCATGCACCCCAATCTATTTTTAAGCATAAGAGAAAGTAGTTGCATTTACTTGTCCTTTTATTTTTTGCATTTCTTTAGTCTGAAAATACAAAAATACTTTTAGTTCTTGCACCCACTATCAAAAAAACCCAAAACATCTATTACCTTCTGCATTTAGTTTAGCTTTTGCATATAGATTAGTTTACTTATTTGGTTGAATATTTAATTTAGTTTATTTTATTAATTTTTATTTGTTTTCAATTCTAATACCAAACCTTGTGTTTGACAACCACGTGATAGAGTTGGAACACAGGCAAGTTATCTTGTTTTGTAGGTTGCCAGGAGAGGAAGAGAAGTTGTTTTCCTATTTCTCCGAGAGTTCGATATTAACCCTTTGGTCACTCTTGTGGGGAAAATACCTTTGCTACACCACTTTGAGCTTGAAGTTCCAACATGTTGGTACCATGTAAATCTGGTGCCATCAACAAGACCAAGGGGAAGTGTTCTAGATGCCTTTCCCCTCCCATCGTGCCTCGAAGTGCAGGAACATGATGCATTGCCTCTACTGCGACAAGTCTGGCCACCACTAGCGCTTTTGCCCTTGTTGTTGCAAATTGAAGCCTACTTCCTGTCTGGCTTCCCCGTTGGCACGTCGGCTCAGTTGCGTCTTCCCAAACATACCTAGGTGATCTTTGGGGGGCAACATTGTCGTATCCCCTCTGCCGCGTGAGGGCTGGGATAACCGTGACGTTGATGTTGTTGGTGGTGGTCGGCGCGGGCGTCGAGAAAGATCCTCCGAGGGCCACAACTGCCAGGAAGGGTCTCACGGTGTGTGCACCCTCACCTCGCCATAGAGACAACTCAGGAGCTGGTCTTGGGTGTCACCGAACTGCCTCGCTGCCCCCGACACGGTCGGTTGACCGCGTTGTTGTCACCGTCGTGGGTCTTCGCCACACCTTCGCCAAGATGGCTCGCCTCATTCGTAATGGCCTCAACACCGCGCTAGATAAGTCCTTGCGGACGTTAAAGGAGGACATTGCTTCTTTGCGTTCCTGGTTTGGATGCGCCATCTCGTTCCTGGACCGTGTAGAAGATCTTGTCGCCAGACTTGACATCGCCTTGCTATTGTTAGAGCGTGCCCCCTCACCTATTCACCGTTGGAGGGGTATCTCCCTCATGTGGTTGTTGGGCCAACATCAGTTATTGTGGGGCTGGTTGTGATCTGGGGGAAAGTTGCCTCTCCATGGAGGGCTAAAGCCTAGAACGAGGGCACGTCCACCGCTGTAAAGGCCTCCCGATGTTCATGTTTGTCATGCCTTCAAGTTCGCTGCCCTCTCCCTAGGGTTGCAACATCTACTACACCTATCCCACAACTCGCCCTACCTAGTGTCTGACATCTATGCTAAGTTTGAGCTTGCGCCTACGGGAATGCCCGTGACCGGCCGCTGCCAGCACTAGCGGTCCACTCTGGTAGTCTCGCCTCCTTGGTCTCCCTAGGAAGTTCATCGCCCTTCCCACAAATCCATTTGTGTTCATGCTAGCACCGAAGAAGACCAAAGGAGTACTGTGTGCCTCTCCTCGCCGCAGCGGACGTGTCACGCAACATCATAAGAAGAAGCTACCTAACTTCGAGTCCAAGGGTGCCTCAAAGAAAAAGAAGAAGCATTATGTTGTTGTGAAGGCCATCCCCGATGTCTAGTGCAGGTCGGCCTTGCTGGGTTCATGGGGGTGCTACATCCCCGCCGTGGTTCCTGCTGCTTTGTTTCTTCGATCTGCACCTACCCTATAGGGTGGAGCCATCGACCAGTCTGGTGCGCGCGGCACCGTGTGTGTGTGGTGTTGAGGTTGTAGCCTGAACGGCTCCAAAGCTCTTGTGTTTTAGGGTGTCTTGTTCTGGTTGCTTGGGCAACAGGGTCGTAGGCTTGGTGGATGCACAGCCTCTAGCGACATTTTTTACTAGAGTTTTATTTTAAGCATATGAAGGACTCGTTATAGTGAGTTGATCAAAAATATCCACGAACTCTGGGTTTGCTAGTGCACAAATGTGCACAACCGCTAGCTCCGTCAATGTCAGCATGGGTGTCGTATTGGCGACTTCGGTGTGGTAGGATGTCTTGTTCGGTCGCGGTGGCCTGGTTGGGGGCGTGGTCACGGGACCGGCGTGTGTGCCGTCGTATCAATTTGTGCATGGTTTCCGAAATTAACTTGGACTCTCTTCTTCTTAATGAATGGAACGCGTAAATCTTTTACCTAGAGTTTTTAGAAAATAAGCATCCCAAATGCAGCAAATTTCTCTGCTCCACCGTCCCTAAACGCAATATGCTTGAACTCTGTTTGCAGCCGATGTGCTATCTTTGCTTCATGGACACGCGGTCGAAGTCCATGCACAACCTTGACATATTTCCACACCTCTTTCCCCTACTTCCTCTTGGCTAATGTGCCTATCGAGTGTCGTGTCGTGTCTACAGCGACATGCGCGGTCAGGCCAGTGTCTCTGAGTGCTAACAGCCCAGCGGCATGTTGGAACTTTTTTGCACCTCAACATCTGCATGCAGATTCCAAAAGACCGGCAAGGTGCCGTGCAACTATGTACCCCGCACGTTCGCAGACGTGACCGGGCATACGACTAGGTCTAGCTGAACATGGAAACTTTGCAAGCTAGACTCCAGATGTTCACAAGATTACTAGCATGGTACTCTTGTTAGTCGGTTCACCGCTGGTTGCTACAATGAAAGTCCCGACACATCCCATGCCTAAGTTTGCAATCCGTATATGGTGTGATCGATAAGGCAGCATGAGTTTCCATGGAGAGTATTTCGATAAACTTTGCTTGCTATTCAGCGAAACCATGCTGAAGAGCACATACTCGGAAAATTAGCAAGTAGCGGTATGTCACACCATATCAGCAAGAAGTGGTATATTTATATAGCTAGCTAGGGATCTTATCATCATGGTCTGAGATATGGTGTCTCTTAAAATCCTCGATGTTCGGTATGAAGATTTGTATATCGTGAATTCAAACTCAGTGTACTTCCCATGTGTACCGCTTTCATCCATCCAAAAGCAAAGACATATTGTCTCTGACGGAGCAAGTACAATAAGTGGCTTAATATCTGGCTTATGAGAAACTTTTGGTTAGCAGAGGAGAGACATGAAAAAATAAGGGTAGTGAGATCTCCTATGGGTGTTACTAAGTCAATGTAATAAATGTAAAAAAAGAGATAGAGAGAACGTTCAGTTTTGTTTTCTCCATATATTTTTGGCTGACAAAATGTGATATTGGTTCATTCTGTATTATGAAATAAAGATGTTCCACCAACGAAACATTGTCATGTATCAAATTACAGCTTGGGGAAATTAATTATATTATTATAGATAAAATGAAGTTGATGATAAGCCGAAGCATCCAGAAGGTACGAACACACATGCAAACTCATATGAATTTACATGTATCTTCATATTTATTTTATCTCTAAATAGCATAAATTATGTAAAAACTTTCAACCTGCAAGCATCCAGTGGCGAAGCTACGACAAAGCAAACAAGTGTCATTTATAAAATTCGTTAGTTAATCGGACATAAAATCCCTAGAAAATAATTAACACACACTCTTCACATACTAATTAAATTTAGGAGTGTTTACTAATTTCACATGCAGAACTAATTATCAGAAAGAGATTAAAAATTATGTGTCTTCATTTGGATGGGGCCTCGAATTGAATTGGGCACAATACCAAACTAGCCTATGAACTGAAATGAGCTTCAATGCCAATTGTTGTGATTGGATGTGCATAAAATTTCCACATGGAAACACCAGAGTAGCCAATTCTAAAAATTGTGTTTCTATAGTTTAATTAATTATATGCGGCAACACAATGCGACTTATTTATTGGTGGTGTTATTTGAGCACCCCATTTCAGTTTGCGGGGTGAAATCGCTAGGTCTGACTACTGTTGGTCGCACTTGGTAATGGCGGCTCTCTAGTCGTTTTCTTGTTGAATGCATTGTTTGGAGATTGTTCAGATCTTCTGGGTGGTGAAAACCCTTCATCTGACTATGATAGTTAGATAGGGCGCCCTCTCTTGTGCACTATTACCTTCTTGAAGGCATCGTACGAAGTCTATGTGTCATCAACGGTGGTGGTTTATTCATGCTGTTGCAAGTCTCCGATTGTGACAATGCTTTTTTCTATTTTCTTTTTTACTTGTGTGCATCCTTAGTGTCGTTGATGAGATGTATTTGGATGGTATCGGTTCAATATTAATTATTTCCTTTATTAAAAGATGATTGTCGTGATGATGCTTCACATGCTAGGGGTGGCGCTGGTGTTGTACCTTGTTGCTACCTTCGTAATTATACTACTGTTAACCAATGCCTTGTAGAAGCAACTCGGCCACAAGTATTTAAGCTGAGTGTAGGTTCGTACGGACACGAGGTAGCGTTGGGACAGAATCTGTTCACCGAATGTATGTTCTGTAAAGACACAAGAGGTAGCCTATTCCATTGATGGCTGTCAGGACGGTACCAGCATGTTTCGCGGTGATACCATTGCTAGTGTTGTTAGTCCCTGATCCCTTAGTTACTGCAATCCTATCCTGACGCCTTCCATACCTAAGTTTGTAAAGTTTGTAATTCGTGGGGTGTGGTAATGCCCGATGGTTTTTCATGAAGTTTCCTTGTGTTCGCTTGATGTTCAGTGAAACTCCCTTGCTCAAGAGCAGAAGCTCACAAACTTTAGCAACAAGTGGTATATAACACCATATCAGCAAGAAGTGGCATATCAGTATATCTAAGGATCTTGTCATCATGGTTTGAGATATGGTGTCCTTCAAATCATAGATGTTTAATATCGAGACATGTATCTTCTTAATTAATATTGCTTCTGCTTGTACTTTAGAGTGTCTTGCTCTGGTCGCTTGGGCGACAGAGCCGTAGGGTTGGCGGATGTGCAACCTCGAGGCCTCTAGGTCCGGGTCATTTGACATTTTTCTGGAGTTTTATTTGAAGTATAATTTTGTGACGGACTTGCTACAGTGAGTTGATCCACAAACTCTGGTTTTCCAGTACACAATGGGCACAACCGCTAGCTGTTCCAATGTCGGCATGGGTGTCGTAGTGGCCACTTCGGTGTGGTAGAGTATCATGTTCACTCGCGGTGGCCTGGTTGGGGCGTGGTCACGGGATCGGTGTGTGTGTCATTGTATACTAGACAACATGGCGCGGCAACACGCCGCGCCCGTGGTGTTAATTCTTTTTAATGTTTATAATGGCATTGATTGTCGATATAACTTTTGAAGCGGCATAAGTGTAAGTGCTAGAAAACTGTCGATGGTTATATGTACAGCCTATTACAGATAAGGTTCTAGTTGATTATATCATATTAATAAACAGGGAAACATTCTTAACTACATTAAGTTATGGTACTGCTGGCCAGCAGAATTACTTAGTGTGCATGATGCTATACAGAAGGGGATTGCTGATCACATAGCTAAACAGGGAAATTTACTTGCTTGCTCTAACCTGTGCTACTGAACTAAGCCTGGACAATGCTATACAAAAAGGGACTGCTGGTTTGGTGCTCTTTTCCCTCAGTTGTCCTTGTTCTCAATTTTTCGATAGCACTGGGGGCTAGGACTGCCCTGGTGATGTAGGGGACGTCAGTGGCTGCGTCGTCTCCCAGATGAGAGTCGTCGTTGCCTGGTGTCCGCCTGTGATCGTTGGTTGCAAGGGATTCCCGGCAGTGCTGTTAAGCCAAGGCATTAGCTTAAATATATATATTGTAAGATTTGATCACATAGCTCATGAAATTGCCTTAAAATTCCTGATAGTATTGTTAAGCAGTAGCAAGGCATTAGCGTAAATATATATTATAAGATTTGATCACATAGCTCATGAGATTACCTTAACTAAGCAGTCTAGGTGATTGGTGATTTGCATGAACCGAGTAAGGTGGCTGGGTACTTAGGTGCTTAATATTACTACACATAGGTGCTCATAGTTAACAATACAGCCCATCAGTAGTTCTCATTCTTGCTACAGTTGCAGGTAGGCGGATAAAAGTTGACATTCATTTGAAGGTTGACAAAATATGAAGTAGATAAGAATTTAAAAAATATCGGAAAGATATCTTGATAGGCTATGTTCACCATTCTGGAATCTGGATATGTGTTTTCTTCTTGTGGGGCTAACTTCTTGCTGTGGATGAAATTTTGGTTCTTACTGCAAGAAAAAGATTTCGAGTCAGTGCTCAGATTTTTTTCATCCGTGTGAAGTTTATCTTAGAATCTGACCTGGCAATGTGCAGCTTTCTACTTGGATAGGAATAGCTCCTTGGATGCGTTCTTGTTTTCAAAGGTGGCACTGTAGATTGAATGGATAGTGAGTTCTTTTTTTGATAATGGATAGTGAGTTCTTGGTATTACTATAACCTGATCAGCTCGAGAGTATGGAACCGGGATAAAAATGTACCTTCTTTAGCAACTTCAGTAGATAGACTTGATTTTTCCCTTTTCTTCTTAACACCGCCATATTGGCATATTGCCCGAAACAATTCCATACTCTCTCTAGGATTAGTATGTCACTATACCTTCATATTTTGTAGAGTATCCATGCTAGACTCCTTAGCGACATCAAGTGCTTAGTGCTTTACATCAAATCTGTAGAAACAGATATTTGGTACACAGCTTCAAAATGTCTTCTTCAATGGAGGGAAAAGAGAAGGCTGAACCTCATGTAGCATGCCTTCCGCTCTTTTCACTTAAGTGACGTGGATTAGCCACTCATTATCCTGTGTGAAACAATTAAATCGTTATTGAGCAAAAATATGTGACATGTTATATCGCATACCCTGCTAAAAAGGACCACCATGCTAATTACGTCGGACATGAATAGGCTCAAGACATACAGAATAGAAACCATCAATATACTGCAATTACGTCGGACATGAATTTGTACAATTTTATAGATGCATTCAAATGATATGTACTCCAATAAGATCTTTGCCCATAAGTACTACAGATATTAAGAAACCTGAATTAGAAGTAGTACAATCCGACAAAGATACACTAAGCACCAATGAAATCTTTGTGCGGATGTGCCACATATGATAAATACAATAGGATTTCTAAATTCTCGCCCCTGTTATTCAAATTCCAACAAATGGTTAATTTGGGACAATGAGAAAAATACATACCAGTAGTGAAGTTCATACTGTGGGAGACAAAAAAAGCTTTACTTCAAGTCTTGATCTATACCAAATCAGAACTAACCACTCTAGCTAGGAGAATCTAGTTGGCAAAGGGAGGAAAAAATAGATCAGGCCAAAACTTCATTGGTACAGGAGAAGCCGCACCTGCATAGCAAAATCAAGTTAATACTAAATCAAATTACTTGAGCAAATCTCTAAATTCGTTGGAACTTCTCTCTGGTACTGTGCCCAAGATGTGGGTATGATTCACGGCTTCCGCGAGCGAATCAAGGAGTTGGTAGCTCATTCCCTGGATCAATTAGGCAGGCCACAAGCATAGGAGGACGTGAGAGGCTAGGAAGGACCCCCAGGCCCGTCCCGTCTCCGCGCGCCAGCGCCCGGCGGAGCGAAGAACGGCCCGCCGTAGGCCCTTCGTCAGCGACGGCGTGGCTGGACGAAGACGCAGCAGCGCCGGCGACCGCTTGGGCGAAGAGCATCCTGCGGTAGGGCCTTCCTCGGCAGCGGCGTGGTCAGACGGAGACGGTGCGGCGCCAGTGGCCGTTGGAGCGAAGGACGGCATGCGGTCGGCTTGGGCTGTTCGTCGGTAGGCGAGAAGAAAACCCTAGCACATCACATCTAGCGGACAGGCGGGGAGAAAGCTGAGATCGTGGGAAACTCTTTGTCCACCGCTTTGAGTTGGAGTTTTTCAGAGAGCCAGGTGTTGAAAACAGACGGACCGAGAAAACGGACACGTCTGCCGTGTCGCAACCTATTGAACGAAGACGGAAGAGTCCACGCGTTGCCTGATGATTGGTAAAAATTGTAGATGAACAGTAGATCGATAGCTTTCAGCGCGAGAAAGTTACGCGCCTTAATATATAGGTATATGTTTGCGCCTGGTATCCGTAATTAACTTGGACTCTCTTCTTCTTATTGAATGGAACACGTAAAATCTTTTGCCTAGCGTTTAAAAAAATTACGCATCCCGAATGTAGCAAATTCTCGGTTTTACTGTCTCTGGACGCGATATGCTTGAACTCTGTTTCCAGCCGATGTGCTGTCTTTGCTTCATGGACACGTGGTCGAAGTCCATGCACAACCTTGACAACTTTCCACACCTCTTTCCCTGACTTCCTCTTGGTGAATGTGCCTATCAAGTGTCATGTCTACGGTGGCATGTGCGGTCAGGCCAGTGTCTCTGAGTGCTCGGTGCAGAGGTATGTTGGTAATTTGCTGCACCTCAACACCTGCGTGCAGATTCTAAAATACCGGCAAGGTGCCATGCTGCTTCGAGAGCAAATAGAGCATCCTCTTCAGGGCATGAATCCTATTATCATCAATCCGAATAGTAAATGGCCGTTCTTTAGCAGATCGCACCTTGCCCGCGTACAGGTCTCTAAGAGGCGGTGTCCCGGAGGCCTACTGTCCTGGACCGGCCGCCACAGGACGGGATGACGAAGACAATGATGGCGATGCAATGGACTGCAAGGTATGTACCCGTCATGCTGGAAGACGTGACTGGGCATACGAGTCGGTCTAGCAGAACATGGAAACTTCGCAAGCTAGACTTCAGATGTTCACAAGATTACTAGCATGGTACTCTTGTTAGTCTGTTCATCCCTTTTTGCTGGAATGAAAGTCCCGACACATCTCATGCCTAAGTTTGCAATCTGTATGGTTTGTTTATAAGACAACATAAGTTTTCATGGAGAGTATTTCGATAAACTTTGCTTGTTGCTATTCAGCGAAACCTTGCTGAAGAGCACAAACGCACAAAATTAGCATGGAGTGGTATGTCACACCGGATCAGCAAGAACTGATATATTTATATAGCTAGCTAGGGATTTTATCATCATGGTCTGGGATATGGTGTCCCTTAAAATCCTCGATGATGTTCGATAACGAGAGGTGTATATCATTGAATTGAAACTCGTTGTACTTCCATTTCTTGCCCCCTAGTTGTGCAGTTGTGACACTAATTACCCCATTTAGTGGAACTAGAACCGAAATATCTCATTTAAAAGCTTTTGAACACATTATTATCCCAATTTAGCACTTTGCTTGTTTTTGTTACATAGAGTTGGCATGCTACGCCGCGGTGACGCGGTAAAATATGTAAAGATCAGAGGACTTGATCGACAATCAAGTTCATACTTCTTCTATCCATATTTTCAATTTCTCATCATCGTCTTGATACATTTAAACTCCGATCAACACCTTACACATTGCCCAATACACACACATCATAAAATGACGGTTCGAAACTTCTAAAAGGGGTAATACAGACATTTTTCCACTAGACGGGGTAATTAGTGTCACAAATGCATAACTAGGGGGTAAAAAGTGAAATTCACTCTACATGAGACTCTAATTATATTATTATAGATAAAATGAAGTTGATGATAGGTCGAAGCATCCAGAAGGTGCGAACACACTTGCAAAATTCATATGAATTTACATGTATCTTCATATTTCTTTTGTCTTTAAATAGCATAAATTATGTAAGAACTTTCAACGTGCAAACATCCCGTGGCAAAGCTACGACAAACCAAACAAGTGTCATTTATAAAATTTGTTAGTTAATCGGATATAAAATCCCTAGAAACTAATTAACACACACTCTTCACATAGTGTTTAAATTTGAGAAGTGTTTACTAATTTCACATGTAGAACTAATTATCAGCAAGGGATTAAAAATTATGTGTCTTCATTTGGATGGGGCCTCGAATGGAATTGGGCACAATACCAAACTAGCCTATGAACTGAAATGAGCTTCAATACCAATTATTGTGATTGGATATGCATAAAATTTCCACATGGAAACACCAGAGTAGCCAATTCTAAAAATTGTGTTTGTATAGTTTAATTAATTATATGAGGAAACGCAATGCGACTTATTTCTTGGAGGTGTTCTCTGAGCACCCCGTTTTAGTTTTCGGGGTGAAATCGCTGGGTCTAACTTCCGTTGGTTGTACTTGTTCATGGCGACTCGCTGGTCGTGTCCTTGTCGAATTCATTGTTTGGAGATTGTTCAGATCTTCTCGGTGGTGAAAACCCTTCATCTGACTACGATAGTTAGATAGGGCGTCCTCGCTTGTGCACTATTACCTTCTTGAAGGCATCATACAAAGTCTATGTGTCATCAATGGTGGTGGTTTTTTTATTTTCTTTTTTTAGTTGTGTGCATCCTTAATGTTGGATTAGCTCTCCACTTTATGTTGTTGATGAGATGTATTTGGATGGCATCGGTTCAATATTAATTATTTCCTTTATAAAAAGATGATTGTCGCGATGATGCTTCACATACTAGGGGTGGCAGTGGTGTTGTACCTTGTTGCTACCTTCGTAATTATACTACTGTTAACCAATGCCTTGTAGAAGCAACTCGGGCACAAGTACTTAAGCCGAGTGTAGGTTCATACAGACACGAGGTAGCGTTGGGACAGAATCTATTCGCCAAGTGTAGGTTCTGTAAAGACACAAGAGATAGCCTATTCCATTGATGGCTGTCGGGACGGTACCAACGTATTTCGTGGTGTTACCGTGGCTAGTGTTGTTAGTCCCCGATTTCTTAGTTACTACAACTGCAATCATATCTTGATGCCTCCCATACCTAAGTTTGTAATTCATGGGGTGTGGTGTCATCGGATTGATGACAAGTACACCATGAGGGGGTCCTCGAGGCGTGCAGAAGAGAGGGGTGTGAGACGTACGGTGTTCCGGGACAGTGAGCACACAAGTTTACCCAGGTTCGAATCCACCAGCTTTGGATGGATCCTACTCCTGCTAGCAATCCAGTAATACGGCAGAGCCGAAATATGGGTTACAAGGGTTTCGTCTGTGCGGGTTAAGATTATAGACTATTGAGGTGTTGTAAGGTGGTGCCCTAAAGGCTCTCCCTAGGACGGCTTATATAGATATCCGGCCTAGGGTTTACAGGAGAGACCTATCCGGCTACGACTAAGAGTCGGTTATAGAGTATATCTTGAACTACAAGTAACACTACGGGCCTATGTCGGTAAGTCTTCTGGGTCTTCCCATAGCCGGACTCGACTTCGTCTCTTCTCCCTGATTGGGCCGCCCGTGAAGCAAATCTCTAACCCAAAGTGGGCCACCCTGGTCAGTTAGGCACAATGAGGATATCCGAAAAGTATATCCCCAACAGCAGCCCCTGGAAGCCTCCAAGATCTAGAGTCAGATTTCTTCATCGTCTAGCTTGATCTTCGGCTTGCAGAATCTTGAAGGGTTCCTGAAACTTCAAAAGAAATGATAGGATCCGAGTCTAAAAAACGAGTCGGACTTATAAGTACATTATTCGAGTTTCCAGCTTGAAATTCAAACTTACACCGGAACTTGGTCTCTGACGTAACCTGACATCAGTTAAGGTTAAATCACATCTGTGCCAGACATTCCTGACAACACGACCATTGTTGGGTCTGCTTTGGGTGGAACTGAGGCATCATTTTAATCCGTGCGTAGATATCGAGGCGGTGTAATCCTCGCGAGGAAGTTACCCATCTCCTTCCATGACGCGTGGCACGGTTACTGTTTATTTTGCATGAATCTTGGCACGGGCAGAGGATATAAGGGGTCTAGATCTTCCTCTTTATCTTTACCAGTGCTAGAGCTTTCTCCTTCCTCTCGACTTTTCCTGTGAAAGAGTTCCACTGCCTCCCCCCAAATTCTAGCGCCGCCCATCATAGGTCACCGACGCCCAGAAGATGGCTGAGGCCTCATCTTCTGCTACGGGGGCGACAGCGGCGACGGCTGCGGCGATGGAGAAGGAGAGCTTCCGTGGGGTCTGGATCCCCTACTTCCTTGATGACACCAAGCTCCGCGTCATCGGGAATGAAGGCCTCCTCCGCGCCGGCGACTGGCGGAGCGACTTTGGACAAATCGTCCCCACCCCCAACACCGACGAGCTAGTGCATTTCGGCACCCACCTTGATAGAGGTATGAGCTTTCCTCCCTCATATTTCTTTTCCGAGGTTATAGATTATTACGGAGTGCAACTCCACCATCTCCCCCAAACTCTCTTTTAGAGATGAGCGCTTATGCCTCTTTGTGTGAGGGGTATCTCAGTATTAGGCCGAGTCTTCTTCTTTTCCGGTTTTACTTTCATACCCGAAGAAATTCCATCCCCGCCGGTAATCCATACATTGCTGGAATGCTCAGCTTTTCTGTTAGGAGAGAGCGAGTCTATCCTAGGATCAAAGCTAGCGAATCGGTTAAAAAGTGGTTGTCCACGTTCTTCTATCACAAGGATAGACCGGCTCCCGGCAAAGCTACTACTTTGTCAGCTTTTGCTAACGGCGCCGCCACGCCCCAAGAGTCCTGGGACGCAGATGCTCCGGCTCTCACTGACGATCTGGTTCTTGCAAAGAGGCAGATCGAATATCTGATGAAGCACAAGGGTCTAAAAGGATCCGATTTAGTCCACTACTGGCTGGCACGCCGTATTCAGCCTCTTCAACATCATGGCGATTAGCTTATTCACTCCATCACCAAGAGCAATACGGATTCTCTCCGGATCTGCTCCAAGTCTTATTTGGATAAGGACTACGAGTCCCAAATAAAATGGTTGATCAAGGAGCGGGTCGAGAGGAAAATTCCGGATCTGTCCTTGGACATGCATACGGCTGATGATCCTGTGACACTAGTAAGTTTTCCAAAAGTAACTCGAATTATGTGTTCATCTATACATTGTTGTGTCTTTTGCAATACTGAGATATTTCCTCTTTTCAGCTTGCTGACCTCCTTGAGTCGGAGCTTGCTCCTCTTGAAGGATATCCTCCTAAGTTATCTCAGGATGATGGAGAATTGATTCCTCTACCGGAGGCGCTTACCCGAAAGCGTAAGACTCCGACAATATCTATTGGCACAAAGGAAGTGCCCATTGTGAAGAGGTAAACTTCCTCACAAGGTCTTTGTATTTTAATTTTCATTCTTTATGTAGTGTAACGATCTTTGTTCTATTACCTTTTTAGAGCTAAACAGTTCACCAAGGGCAAGGGGAAAGGAGGCTCGTCGAAGCCCTAGCACCAGTCAAAGTTAAATTTGACTTCTCCTGTCGTAGCACCTCCGACTCCTGCCCCACAACCTTCCACAGTGCCTGAGATTACTCCATCTCCGCCCGCTGCGGAATATCCGGCTCAACAATCAGATCTAGCGATCCTTGGCCCTCAAACCGACGTCACCACGGGTGACTCGGTACTTGATAAGGGTGAACCCTCAAAGGGTAATGATCCCTCAGCAGAAGTTTTCACCGAAAACCTCCTCAGCAATCCGGGTATTGCCAAACTTGGCATTACTCAGAAATCTATAGAAGAAATCCAACAGCTAGCCCGACAATTCTTGGAGGTCCGGAACATCACCACCGAGGAAGAAGCGCAAGAAGTCGAGGACTTCAAGTACTCCGAGCTTCTTGACCAAGTTCGTCTTCACGATGAGAATCTGAAAGTCGGCGTGCTTCCGCCACCTCCAGTAATCCTGCTCACCATCGCCGAGAAGGTTACCACTGAGGTGAACATGAGTCTAAGAAAGCTTACTCATGAGAAACATGTAAGTCGGAATTCCAACTCACTTTTTACTTTATTTCATACCATATCCTATAGCCCCCAAGCATGAAGTTGGATAGACAATCCGGATTTATGCTTTCATAGGATGCCAAAGAATGAACTAGTGTAGCTCCCAAGGCTCATGCTGATATTAGTTAAAATATTAGCTCGAGTCTTTAGTATACTTCTGACTCTGGGTATTATTCTGACTTACAGAAAGTTAATGCTTATAACCAGGAATTATTAAAGAATATTTGCAATAAGCGAAGAGAGATCAGAGCTCTCTGTCTTGAAAATGCTCAATTGAAGATATCAAAGGATGAAGTTGAAGGTAATCATTTCAGTCTTTAACCTTATTATTTTTTTCTTTCATAGTCGAATTTTCTATTCAACTATTGTCTTATGCTTACATCACTGGTCAAAAGATCATGTGCAATGATTGAAAAGGCCGAGAATTTTAAGACCCTGGAAGTGGAGAACACCGACTTACGTCGGGAGCTGAACAAGTTGAAGGTGCATCACGAGCGTAGCATCGCTCAAGTCCTCGAATCCTCCTCCATGGCCACCTAAGAACGTGATCAAAAGATCGCGGCCCAGGATCAGAAAACCTCGGATCTCAATGACGAGTTATTCAGAGAGAAGGAGATCACTTAGGCTCTCCGTGATGAACTCCAGAGTCTTCGAGCGGAGAAGACCAAAGTTGATGATTCCATCTTTGGTAATTTTCCCATCTCTGACTTTTAGCCCTTTCCGATTCCTAAGAATCCGGATATGTTTTACTAACCTTTGTTTTAAATGCGTAGGTCCTCTGAACTTACTGGATTCTTCCTCCACCGAATCTCGCACCAGCCATCTTACAAAAGTCGGCGATGTGCTTCACGATTTCCGCCAATCATTGGAGGATATTGGCGAAGTTCTCAAAGTTCTAGACATGAACAAAATGTCCGCCTTTGAAGTGCGAGACAAGGCTAAGGAGATTCCCCAGCTCATCCACGACTGGAACATGTCCTATGCGCAAACCGCAGCACAGAATGTCCTTACCATGGTTATGAGCCACCAGCATGGAGATCTGGCAAGTAACCAGGGGTTATTCAACTATGGATGAAGACGGACAGGAGCAAGACATCAAGGCCATCATGGACTCCTACACCGGTTATGGATGTCACGTAGCCGATCTGACTAGCTATGACACTCCTTTCTTCACTCGCGTGGAAACATCTCCTCCGCCTACCGAAGAAACAGGTGAAGCTTCCGACGATGAACAACCCATATCGTATTTGAATGTCTCGGAAAGGTATCAAGGCAAGGGCGATGTCTCTAGTGAGCCGGTGGCTCCTACCTCTTCTCCTACATCGTATAGTATCAAAAAATAATGTGTTGTTCTAAAACAATCGGATTGTAAATAAGTAGTTTAATACTTTTCCTAGTGCTAAGATTTAATGCTTCCATTTATCACTTTTGATTTCACTTTGTTGTGCCTGAAATTATACATAAGAACTTTTTGTTTTTTGCCTATACTTATCGCTTAGCTGGCTTTCCGCCTCGTCCATTTCGTGAGCCGGCTAACCTTTCACATGGAAACTGTGCCGAGTAACAGAGCTCAATTGCTAAACCAGTTTAAACTCGGAAACAGAGCCGGCTTTCAGTACCAACAATTCACTACTCGGGAAATGCCCGCATCCGGCAATCAGATAAAGAACCCAAGTATAGACTAGAAAATCTAGATTATACCCAAAGGTAGAATTTTTAGAATCGCAAATCTAACCATAACAAACATGAGCATAAAGTACTTTCAAGTATTCTTGGATTTTTGATTGTGACATGATCATTTGGAAATAAGATGGTAATAAAAACGTCTCAGAAAAATTGAGGCAACCAATACTTTTATTTCTCATTGAGCATGTACACATATATGATTACAAAGAAAGAAAAAATTTAAGAATAAAAGGGACATAGCTGAGCAATATTCCACGGTCTGTCTAATTCTTCCAGGTCTGTACTACCTCCAGCTCTCTTTCTTTTCTTAGTAGCAGGTCTTTCGTTGACTAGCCGCATATCAGTTAGATAGTAAGAACCATTGTGAAATACCCAGCTAACTAAAAAGAGCCCTTCCCGTAATGGGGAAAGTTTGTGCTTTCTTTTTTGCACAAGCCAAAGAACCAAATCGCCCTTACTGAAAGACCAGTTTATGACTCTCTGGCTATGATACTTGTGTAACTTCTGCTGATAGGATGTTGATCTTATTTCAGCAACGACGTGAACTTCTTCGATTAAATTGAGATCATTTTGTTGAGAAATTTCGGCATCCTCTTCAATATATGGAGCAACTCGGGGAGAAGTGTGAATCAAATCACTAGGAAGAACTGCTTTTGCGCCATAGACCAATAAGAAAGGTGTGTATCTGGTTGACCTATTCAGAGTTGTTCTCAAGCTCCATATTATAGATGGTACTTCATCTGCCCAAGCCCCCGCAGCACGACGAAGTGGTGCTTCGAGTCTTAGTTTGAGGCCTTGTAGGATTAAACCATTTTCTCTTTCAACTTGTCCATTAGCCTGTGGATGTGCGACTGACGCAATGTTAAGCCGGATATTTTGTTCATCACAGAATTTGGCAAGTTCTCCCATAGAAAAATTACTCCCATTGTCCGTAATAATGCTATGCGGATAACCGTATCGGATTATAACATCCTCGACAAATCTTCAGGTTGTTGCTCCATCACAACTTGTGACGGGTTTAGCCTCGATCCATTTTGTGAATTTATCCACCATCACTAAGAAGTGAGTAAATCCACTTGGAGTCCGTTTAAACGGTCCTACCATGTCAAGCCCCGAGACCGCGAAAGGCCATGTTATAGGTATTGTTTGCAGCTGATCGGCCAGAGCATGGGCTTGTTTGGTGTATTTTTGGCAGCCTTTGCACATCTTGACCAGCCGTTCAACATCTGTCTTAGTTGTAAGCCAGAAAAATCCGTGTCTGAAAGCTTTTGACACTAAAGATTTGGCTACAGTATGATGACCGCATTCACCTTCGTGGATTTCTCTTAGGACTTCCACTCCTTCTTCCGGAGATACGCAGCAATAAAAAACCCTAACACACTCCTCTTATAGAGCTCACCACTTATGATAGTATAGGTTTTTGCTCATCGGTTGATCTGCCGGCTCAGAACCTCGTCTTCGGGTAATTTTCCATCTACCAAGTAGTCAAGGTGTAACACCCCAAAAATGCTAATCAAGATTATCAAGTTCTAATCACCCAAGTTTAGGGTTAACAAAAACTTTTATTAATAATTTGAATATAAATGCATGTGTGTTTTGCATTAATGCATGATTGATTGAATTTTCCAGGTTTGATTGCTACAAATGATGATAAATGGTTTAATGGTGAATACTACATCATCTAGGACAATTACAAACAAAATCCAAAGAAAAAGAAATCAAATATGAATTAAATAAGCAAATGGTCATTTTGACCAAAGTTAACCACTAGGCCACTTTGAGTGTTCCTAGAAGAGAAATTCCAATAGAAACATTTCTACTTCTTTTCACCCCTTGATAAACCAAGTAAAAGTGAACCCAAGCCCACTTTACAAACTCACCAAAACTATTTGCAAATCTATTTAAAGGACATTTGAAAATTGAATCAAGTGTATGTACTAAGATTACACTTTTTCAAAAACCACTCAAACCAATGCACCTTGCCTTTTCCAAGCAAACATAGGCACTCAAGTTTAAGATCAAACCACTCACCAAAATTCATTCAAAATTTTTAAAATAAATCTCATGCGGCCATTACATCAAACACCTGGCAGACACTAAATAATCATCTGCCTAACTTCACTATTTGAGCAGTAATCCATCGACCAATTGGTCCCCTCTTCACTCCCTTGTCTCCCCAGTGTCGAGGAGCACCAGACCAACCCCCCCTTAGCCGCCGTGCACTAGTGCAGTGCGCCCGAAAGTGGTCATCGCCGGCCGACAGTGGACAGAGCGCCAGAAGCCATGCCGCCAGCTCCCACGACGCGCACTAGACACGCCACCGTCCACCGCCACCCCCTGTCCAAGCCACGACCTCAGCTAAGCCCTGGACCACCCTAGCTATGCCGCACCCACTGTCTCTGCGCCGTGCCAAGAACGCGCCAGCACGATGCACCCGACCGCCTCGCACAGAGCACGCCTCACCCTCTCTGCACACGCGCCCACTCACCATGATCACCACCACCTCCCAGACACCCTTGTTCGCCGCCACGTGACCCGTAGCACCCGTGCGTCATCACAAACACCGTCGCTGCCGCGCAGAGCATCGCACGCTCCCGACCAACCTAGACCATCCCGTGTCACACCATTACTTCGATGATGATCGCCAGGGAATACTACACCATCCCCTAGCCTTAGCCGCGCCGCTAGCCGCCTATACCATCGTCACCGACGAGCCCGAGCCCACGCAGCTCAGTCCCCTCGCCGCGGTATAAATAGCGACCCCCTCTCCCTCCATTCTCCACACCAACACCCTCCCCACTCCTCACAGATACTCCTTCACCCTTCCCCGGAGCAAGGCGAGCTCTTCCTCGCCAGAATTTGGCCGGAGCCCGCCGCTGCAGGAGGAGAAGGGCGCCATCGATTGAAGCCGCCCCAGGAGCTGCCATGACCGCGCCTCGAACTGCCGTCGTCGACCACGTCGATTGCCCCCATCGCCGACCCTAGATAGAGCCCAGGTGAGCCGCACCAGACCCCTACCGCTGCATTAGGTTTAATTCCTTGCCGGAGCAGTTCGTCGGTGACGATGAACTGTAGCCGTTGATTTGAGTTCTAATCGCACGACCTAGATTCGCAGATATCGCTTCGCGTAGATTAAGTCGCTGACTAGTGGACCCCCTCTGTCAGCAGCCCGCTGCGTCGCGTAGTGCAGTTCGGCCGGCCCGTTTAGCTTTCCCGCGTTGGCCTGGAGATTCAAATTAGTATTTTTCCAATTTAGTTAAAACTAGTTTCTGTCAGTAGATTCAAAAATCAATTCAGAGAGTTTCACCGAACCAAATTGCATGATTCAAATTTTGTTAGAAAGATATTTAAATTATCTATCCAAGCCTGTTGGATTCAAATCATTTGGAGTTAGAGATCACATATAGTAAAAATAACAAGACAGAGACTTTTTCAACTTCAAACATTCTTCAAAAATCAACCATAAATGCTTTTGAGTTGATTCCAACTCTCAAAAATCACATTTGATA
The DNA here is from genome assembly GCA_916181665.1 of Avena sativa. Taxonomy (NCBI): domain Eukaryota; kingdom Viridiplantae; phylum Streptophyta; class Magnoliopsida; order Poales; family Poaceae; genus Avena; species Avena sativa. The sequence goes on from OV702292.1 coordinate 140,318,821, forward strand.
AGATCTACTTGAATATGTAAAAATGTTTAGGTTTGCATGCAGTGACATTGGACTAGTACTAAAATAATGCTATATGTCCATTTCTAGCCACTTTAAATCTATTAAATAATAATCGTAAACTTTATAAAATGTGACCAACATTTTAAATCACATTCCCATGTATTAAAATATGTGGTGATGACATGTGTCAACATGATCCCATATTTTAATTGGAGGATATTAAATCTTAATTATTTTCAAGGAGTAGAAATTACTTTTCTAAAATAAGATAAATAGGATTAAGTCTTTAATTCATGTGAGGATTATGATGATGCTAGATCATCAAGTGTGAACCTTAGTTTGCTAAATGGAAGCAGTTAAGCATTGTTTGGTGATTGTGTACTCTGTATTTATTTATAGACGATAGTACCGACCCAAGCTACGAGGAGGAGGAGTACTACCAAGAAGAAGAAAACTTCAACCATTGCACTACTCAAGGCAAGCTAACACTTGCAAGTTTCTTAACTATGCAAGCCATCACTACTTGCAAGCTAGAACTATGCAAGCTAACACTTGCAAGTTTCTTAACTATGCACGCCATCACTACTTGTAAGCTAGAACTATGCAAGCTAACACTTGCAAGTTTCTTAACTATGCAAGCCATCACTACTTGCAAGCTAGAACTATGCAAGTTAACAATTGCCCCCTTGATACCTTAAGCAAGATCTATTAGGCATGCTTTGGTTATACCACTTTGATTATACCAATCCCAAGTTTTACTTGGAAGCTTTATTCTTTTACTTTACCAAAATTCTTTACTTTTAGTTAGTGCTTTGTGAGTATTAGAAAAATAGAATAGATAGCATAAAGAGTATAAAACTAGGCCTAACTAATTATACTTAGATGTCATTCTATGGCATGAGATTGGAGATTAGCACCCCTCATTAGTGAATACCCTCCACTTTAGTGGCTAGTGCTAAACATAAAATTGGATCACTTTAGATGGGAATACTTGGTCAAAATGATTACGAAAACCGTGGAATGATGCTTCATTCTATTGAAATGTTTTGACATGTGTTATGGACACAAAAGGATTTGATGATGAAAATGTTGAGGCATGAGCCTTAGCCCTTTATAAAAACTGATGGTTGGGTTCGGATGCGATACCATTCCAAGTTTACCGTACAACCACAATACCTGAATTGGGTAGGGCTTAGCCGGAAGCTTATATGCCTTAGTATGGGTTCCCTCGCAGAAGAGGTTTGAGATGAGGCTACCTCGTGAGTGTGAATGTCCACCTATGAAGTGCCCAGGATGGCAGATGTCCATGGCTGGGAGGCCAAGATCATAGGGGAGGTGCCTATACTAGAGTGTGTAATTGAAAGGTTATGATTGATTATCCGCATACTAAGTATGATTGATTCAGGGTTATCCCTGACGGATGTATTGAATTTTGTGGTGAAAGTGTACCACCTCTACAGAGTGTTAAACTATTCGAATAGCCGCGTCCGCGGTCCTGGAAAGTTGGAGTGGCCATACTGTTCCATCGTCAGATGTTTTCAAAATGACTTGTGAAGTGAACTATGACTTTGACTTGACCACAACAGGGTTGTGAATATGAAAACTAGGTTCCCACTTAAAGTGATTTAGAACATTAACTTAGTTTTCTTTACTTCTAAACTCAGTTCTAGATAAATCAGGCTTTTGCAAACAAACCTAGAGCTTAAGCTTTCTAGTAGAACTACCTTACTTGTTAGTGATAGTTTGCGAGTACTTAAAGAGTACTCATGGCTTTGTCCCTGGCTATTCCCGTGGCTAGTATATGAGGAGGACTACCAAGATGATGGACAGCAGGAGGTCTACGACAACTAGGATCATCTCCCATCGTCAGCATTGCCTGTGACCCGGAAGATGGAGCCCACTACTACGTTTAATTTCCGCTGCTTGATTTGTATTAAGACTGGATCATAAGATCCTTTATTTGTGTAAGACCTTATTATTGTTTGTAATGGATGATGTACTGTGATATCCAATCTATTATGTCTCGCAAAAATGGTAATCCTGGGATTGCGATGTATGGCATAACAGGCATCTGGGATTAAAAATCCGGGTGTTGACAAGTTGGTACCAGATCCATCCTGATCATAGGAGACCCTAGTTAGAATGGACGTCTGAACAAAAAATTAGTTTCAAAACAAAAGAAGTGAGTATTTATGAAAACCTATTCCCACTCTTATCCTTGATTCTTTCAAAAAAGGTCATGTTCCTAAAAAATCCTTACAATTCTACATAAAAATTTGACACACTTGCTCACCTCACTAACTTACTCACCCTAAATTCTTATAGATGGAAGTCCAGTATTGCAAGTTCTACCAGCTGGGAAACGGAGGTCACCTAATCTTTGAGCGGGATCTAGAAGCACTGTTAGAGTATCTTGAGCGCCCGCATCCGGGATTCTTCGGGGCCCAACTCAACGATCACATAGGAGGAGATCTATAATGGCTGATAGTTGCAGATCTTCGAGGAAAGATGGAAATACCCACTTCTGAGAAGATCCAATTCACCTTGCGTGAGAAAAACTAGCTAGATGGATTAGCCAGGGCTATGCATGAAGCTCTTGCCTATTTGTGTGGGCAAAACATCAACTTGATCCAGGGAACTCGCTTTGCTCACTTTACAAGGCATGATTCTATGGGAATGACATTGGAGATGCCAGGACACCCAGAGTTGAAGCACCAGGTGGATAATCTTGACTTCATGTTGTATGATAGGCAGAAGGAGTTGGAAAATGCTCGCGCCTACGCCAACCACAACCTGGCCATTGCCATCAAGAAGGACCAGACCCTCGCCATTCTCGCCAGGGAGTGCCAATCACTTTGTCGTCAGCGTGACAAGAAGGATCGCACCATCGATCGTCTTCGCAAGAAGGTGGCAGCTCTCGAGAAGACCATCCATGAACAGGAAGTCCAGCTTGAAGCAAAGGAGGAGGAGGAAGGTGAAGATATCTGCGGAGATCTTTACTCTTACCTCAGTGATGACGATGACTACCTGGAGGATGATGCCATGGAGTTCCACACTGATGATGATGATTCCGACTTCATTGATGATGATTAGATGCACTTGACCACTACTGTAGGAATGAGTTGTACCGGTCCAACTATATCTTAGCTCCACAGAATGGTTCTTAAAACCATATGTTTTATGTTTGTGTTGTGGTGTGTGTTTATATGGTGTGCTTTGATTGAATGAATGAGAAGAAGTTGTTAGTTTGCCAACCTGAGTTAAACTCAAAGTTTAAAAGCTTTTGAACAAAACCATGAACCTTAGAATTTCCCTCTTATCTCATTATCTATCTCAATCTTCAGATGCCTCGTGGAAATCAAGGAGGAAGCAACTCATCGCAGGACCCGATGTTGCAGATTCTGCAAATGCTAGTTTCCGACCATGAAGCTAGTAGAGCCGAACGTCAAGCCAACCTAGCCACTTTGCAACAGATAGCTCAGATGGCCCACAATAATCAAGGTCACGGAAACTAGGATCACCATGTATCCAAGCTTAAGAACTTTCAGAATACCAATCCCCCCATCTTTAATAAGTCTGAGAATCCCTTGGATGCCGATGACTGGCTACAAACCATGGAGAACAATCTGGAGGTCGCAGGAGTTGAAGCCAATGAGAAAGTACTGTTTGCCACCCATTATCTGGAAGCAGATGCAAGTGCCTAGTGGAATAGCACCCGTACCATGAACGACGGTCAGATGATCACGTGGGAAGAATTAAAGATCAAGTTCAGCCGCACCCATGTGCCCCAAGGTTTGGTCACCAGGATGAGAGATGAGTTCAGAGAACTAAAGCAAGGAAGGATGACAGTAGTTGAGTACCGTGACAAATTCTTGTCACTAGCCAAGAAGAAGGAAAGGTTCCTGAATGGATATGATTTCTACGCACTTCTATTCTTGTAGACAGTTGTTGGGCCTCCAAGTGCAGAGGTTTGTAGAACAGCAGCAAGTTATCCCTTAAGTGAATCACCCAAGGTTTATCGAACTCAGGGAGGAAGTGGTCAAAGGTATCCCCTCTCAAGCAACCCTGCAATCAAGATACAAGAAGTCTCTTGTGTCCCCAACACACCTAATACACTTGTCCGGTGTATAGGTGCACTAGTTCGGCGAAGAGATAGTGAAATACAAGTGGTATGGATAATTATAAGTGGTAACGGTGCTAGAAAATAGCTTGATGGCGTGGAAGAGACTAAAGGCAAACTGAAATAAAGATGGCAGCAAGCAAACATGTAACAGATCTAGTTGCAAACGGTGTTTCAATGCTTAGAAATAAGTCCTAGGGATCATACTTTCACTAGTGAACACTCTCATATAAATATCTTCTCTTTATGATAATACTCTGAACTACTCTCCGGTTGAACACTCTAATCGATGGTAGGGATATAACAACACACCTCAAAGTTCGCTTTCCCATCTAGATAACCCCACACTGTCACTTTGAGCACTAGATGGTTCCAACAAACACCACAATTTCATAAAGACATCCAACTCCAAATATAACTCATAACAAGTATTTGTAATCTCTAGCCTAAGTGCCACCATGGTGTACACGCTGTCACTTTCACACACATGGGGAGAGCAGAGATCTATTAAAGCACTTGAGTAGCAAGGTAGACTACTTGATTACAAAGCTCATGATCACAATATGATCATGCATAGAGAGAGAGATGAACACATAGGTACCGGTAGAACCCTTAGCCTTGAGGAAGAACTACTCCCTCATCATCATGGGAATCAGCAACGGCGATGGAGATGGTGGTGGAGATCGATGGAGATGGCTCCGGGGCACTTCCCCGTCCCGGCAGGGTGCCGGAACAGAGACTTTCTATCCCCCAAATCTCCCCTTCGGTGGTGGCGGCGCTGCAGAACTTTTCGTGGCTGAAAGCTGGACGATTTAGGGTTTTTGCATCAGGAGGCTTCTTATAGGCGAAGAGGCAAGGTCGGTGGAGGCTGGAGGGGCCCACACCACCTGGTGGCGCGGCCAGGGCTAGCCCGCGCCACGACATGGTGGAGAATATCATTTTATGGCCTGAAAGTTGGGTCGCCCAGGCAACGCGGTACCCAAGTTCCCTGAAATCAGCCGCGATGACTACAGTTGGTGTGCCAAATACTCAGAGGGTCTTTTTCGGCATGAATTCAACTTTATGTTTCAATGCAAAAAATCAGGCTAACGGCCGTCAAGTTGGGCCCCCCTGTCAGTTCTCGCTGTTATGTCGCTCCCGTCGCTTAGGTGTCAATTAGGCTTGCAGCGTTGGCGCCTGCATCCATTACGCGTCTTCTTCTTCCCCGGAGCGGCAATCTGTGGGGCGTCACAGCCATGGCGCGGAGGTGGGACATGGACGAACCTGCTCGGCCCAGCTCTCCTCCCTGTAAGCTTGTAGCGTTGGCGCCTGTATCCATTACGCGTCTTCTTCCCTAGAGTGGCAATCTGTGGTCGCGGCCATGGCGCAGAGCTAGGACGTGACGGAGCTGCTCGGCCCCGCTCTCCTCCCCATCCCGAGTCTGAACTCACCCTCACCATGGACGCACCCATGGCATGGTGCGGGGACGAGAATTGGTTCCCGGTGAGATCTATCACTGTGTCGACCATGCTCGGTTCTGTTTTCCTCCTCTAGAATCCGAGCTCGCCATCACCGTGGTTGCACCCGCACCAATTCTGCCACCTCTGCCAAGGTCTCTGTGGTAGCTCAAGTTCTGCCATGTTGGGCCTGTAAGGGTTCTCTGTGATTGCATTGAGTTCATGGACCCTTGGGCTAAATTCTGTGCTAAAAATAGAATTTGCCTTGATGATCTGCTCGTCGTCCAGGTCAAGGTGATGAGGCACTATATCAAGCTAATTATTGAGGTGGTCACCGGTCCGGCAGAGGAAATAAGAGGATGCAGAAGACGACAACGACGAGCAGCACGAGGAGGATGAAGACGAGAGTGTTGGCTCTGTAATGTCGGTTGTAGCTCAGAACTTCTGAATAAATCATCAAAATTTAAATTTCAAGAATACATGCTCAGAAACTTTTGTGTTGTTGTATGTTAAACTAGCAAATCTCTTTTGTTCAAATCTCTTGGGTTGTACCAACTTCATTGTGTTTAATTATGAAAGACAAAATATAAATGATTTCTCTCAATTTCTCGCATAGAAAAATGCACAGCTAATTCCATATTCTCGTAGGAACTGGCCCCACTTGTTGAACCGGTGGCACTGCCACGATCTCCACGTAACCACGGTGAGTTCTCGAGCCGAAAGTTGCAGTTACCATGTTTCTTCTGCAGTCATTCCTCTTCCTCTGCGGTTTTTCATGGGTGCTTCTTCTTCCTCTATTCTGGAACCGTCGATTCATCTTCTTCTTCCTCTCGCAGGCAATTCCTTGCAGGCATTTCCTTTCACCCATTTCCTTGCAGGCATGGACGATGGGAAACGCACAACAGAGACCCACTTGGTCCCTGCCCATGGCACCACGACTTTGAAAGTGGTGTACACAAATGATGAAGCGACTGTGGAGACAAGTCTCGCCAGGTTTGAGCAATTGCTTGAGAAAGATAAGCACAAGTTTGTGGGGCTAAACTTGGAGTACACCCGTACCAATAAGCGAAAAAATCCTCCACAAGAGATTGCTGTCGTGCAAATCGCCATACATGAGGAGGTCCTCGTTTACCACTTTTGCAGGTATGTGAAATTTAAAATTGAGATCACCACTTCTGCATCCCTTGTTCCCTTACATCCCTAGAACCATCTAAGTGCAGGAGTAAACCAACTGAGATGCATTGTTCGGCTCTGGTCGAGTTCTTGTGTAGAAAAGGGATAACTATCACTAGCGTGGATATCACAAATGACACAATTATGCTTTCTCGTGCGTTGGTAAAAATCCCAGATGGGCACCACATCGACATCCAAAATCTGTACAAGATCAACCATACCTAGCGAAGGATGGCATGGGTGATCTGGCAGTGGAAATCATCGATAAATCCTATGAAAAACTGAAGAAATTGAAGCGACTCGATCACGACTACTGGGAGTGGAAGCCGATGAGCCAGGTGCACCTCGAGTATGCAGCCAGAGACGCCTACATGGCGTACGAGTTGTACAGTAAGCTCATTACCATGAAAGATGGGATGGTTAAGGCCTGGTTTTTCGTGAGAGAGCTATGCCCTGGTTGCAAGCTAGCCCAGGAGAAGAAGCACGAGGAGGACAGAAAGTGGTTTCAGGACGAGCATGGATCTTGGGACAGTGGCGACATCAAGAGGTTGAAGGGGAAGCAAGTCAAGGACGACAACAAGTGGTGGTGATACATTATGTGCTTGAACTAGATTTTAGTTTATAGTTTATTATGTGTTTGATACATTTAGTTACTTCAATACAAAATTTTGACCAATTTAACTTGTTGATGTATTTCTTGACAATTATAATATAATCGAGCACTAGAAATATTTTGTAGTGTGCATGAGCATGATCAGTAAATATAATTGAACACTAGAAACTTTAAGGTACTCCATATAATGGAGTAGATTATTATAGAAGGTTCACCAGAGACACCACGGATATATTGTCTTACATGCCACATATAGGTAATAATTAACTAGAACAAAATAAAAGCAGGGGCGGCAGCAGGAGGCCGGGACACGGAGATGCCTAGCAGGGCAGGGGTTTATCAGCAGGAGGCAGCGACAGCCTAGTCGATGGGATACAGGCCAGTCCTGACATACTCCCGGAGGAATTTGCCGCAGGCTGCATGCCGTGCCAAGGTAATCGGCCTATGGCTTCTGCCTCCGCCTCTGCCAACGCCCTCCGCGTGCTGGATCATGCTGTTGAGGTCCACGTTGATTGCTCTGCCATAGAATGGGCAAAACAGTCCCCCCTACGGTGGAAACGAATTATCCCACACCGTAACCGCCTCAGCACGCAGCGGCTCTTCTTGTACCTGGATACCTTGCTATCGTCCACTTCATCATCATCCTCCTGTTGATTTTTAAGAACATAACTTAGAACTCATACATATGATTGAATTGTATTACAACTCAAGAATTGACAACATGTATATGTAAGACAATATATCCGTAGATATCAAAGATAAAGCATCTCAGCAATAGTTTGATTGGCTCATATATCATTTCATCTCAACACAATGACAAATAATTGCATCAGAGTGAATGTAGGATAAATCTAGGGGCCTCATAAGTTTCTTCAGGGATGGAGTAGGTGAACCAAGTAACAATTGCACAACCTGTAATGTTGTTGTACATCGTCCCAGGTTCACTAACTCATCCCTGAAAAAATCTGATACCAATGTGTCTGCCTCTCTTTTGGGACAAATTTGAATCATTGGCCACAATAAAAAATTGAAATGTAATCGTACAAAACATTATTCAGGGATATACATAGTCAGGTACAAAAACAAGCCTAAATATTGTAATTATAAATAAAAAACCAAACAATTAATCTTCAGGTACATGTTAAAAATACTTATGATCAAAACCATTCATATACATATGCATCATACCAATCATTAAAAGATCAGAAACAATTCAAGGATCATATATGTAGTTCCATATGAGAATAAATCTAGGGCCTCATAATTTGTTTCAGAGATGGAGTTGGAGAACCAAAGTACCAACATCACAACCTATATTGTTTGTGTGCATTGCTGCCTCAGGTTCACCAACCCATCCCTAAAACACGACACCATCATATGTGTCTCCCCTTGAACTCTTTTAGGGCAAATTTCAATCATCGGCCTCGGTGACAAACTAAAATGTAATTCTTATACACTATGAATGCATGGAATAGATAATTCGAATATCATTGTTCTATGAATATAGAATAAAGATTGCGGCCGCATAAGTTTCTACAGGGATGGCGTAAGCGAACCAAGTAACAATTGCACAACTTATATTGATCTTGTACATGGTCCCAGGTTTGCTCACTCATCCCTGAAAAAATCTGACACCAATGTGTCTGCCTCTCTTTGGGGCAAATTTGAATCATTGGCCACAATAAGAAATTGAAATGTAATCGTACAAAACAATATTCAGGGATATACATATGCATCATACAACACATTCATAGATCAGAAACAATACAAAGATTATATATATAGGTTCCATATGAGAAAAAAATTAGGGCCTCATTTTTTTCAGCGATGGAGTCAGAGAACCAAAATACCAACAGCACAACCTATATTGTTTATGTGCATTGCTGCCTGAGGTTCACTCACCATCCCTAAGAAAACGACACCATCAGATGCCCTTGCACTATTTTGGGGAAAAATTGAATCATTGGGCTCAGTAAGGAATAGAAATGTAATGTTATAGGCCTGATGTGTATCGAAATCAACACTCAACTAGCAAACTCAACTAGATGGCAGATGAGCAGATTGGGGTTTTGTGACTAGATGCCAGATACATCAATCGACCGATCGAACCATATATATACTACCCTACTTCAAGTGCAAAAGAATCTGTACACGATTGAGAAAATCCTATGTATGAACAGTGAAAACTGCGGCTGCGACTAGAGAAGCTAGCAATATAGTACCACAGACTCCTCATCAGGGACCTCCTCCTCAAACTCGTCATTCTCTGCGATTGCGTCTAAGATTTCTTGTACGGTGATGGGGTCGTTGATGTAGATCACCGGATTGCCTCCGACTGCCGCCTGCCCCCCATCCAGATCTGCCGCTGGCACCACGACATTGTCGGCCACCTACTGCTCGGCGGCGACGGCTACTGGCTGGACGGATGAGCTCGCACCCTTGACGGCGCGACGACGAGCGGCGTTCGTGCCCGGAGAAGACGCCTCCGCCTGCTTGGCGATGACCGAGCCATCTGCTGCTATGCCTTCAACTGGCTTCACCTCCGGCTCGTCTCCACGTGTACGCTTCATGGCGCACCAAGGGAAGGAGGTAGTGCAAGCGAGGGAGCTTCGGTGCGCGCGGTAGGTGTAGATTGGGGTCTTGGGAATAGACAGACTAGGGGGAAAATGACATGAGCTCATGGAAGAAGAAGGTCGAGGGGGGTTATAAACACCGGACCGTTCATAGTCCTCGAGTGGACACGTGTGGTGGGCGGGGGTGGGGGGCTACCACGATCTCCACCCTTTTTTTTGGTTCCCTTTTTTTTGAAACAGCCACGATCTCCACTTTAGAGCTGCATTGAAAACACGCTCATGGCAGACCTCGATTCCACATCATGCAAGTGGCGCGGAACCAATTTCTAGCAACGTTAGATCTACTCGAGGGGGGCCCTTGACTCATGGAAGTTACTAGCGGTAGGGCCTAGTTGGAAGTGAGATTGAGAGCGCTACGTAAAAATGGGATATGTCTTATTAAAATCAAGTGGCAGTAAATTGCAGCGTCCCGTCGACAACCATGCACTCGATGACCCCGTTGCCCTGTGCATGTGTTGTAGTAGCAGTAGTAGGCTTTTCAGACTTGATTAAACTTGACATGACTGCTCGACGACTTTTTCCATGGACGGCATCGTGTTCCTTCCTGTAGAAGTCTCGCTGAGGGAGACGTCTGTGCTGTCTCACGCTGTACTGTGAAGGGCATGAGGTGTGCAACGATCATCGTTGGATCGCACAAAATCAACGGTTGGTGCGCACGATCCGCGTGACAACTGTGACAACCAATCAGGGAGTAGCAGACAGGGTGAGCACAGGTTTGGGCTTCTACGAAAGATAGAGAGAGGGGGGCAAAACTAAGTAGTACCACATAAAACCAAGGGCAAAACTAAGTAGTATAAAACCAAGGGCAAAACTAAGTAGTATAAAAACTAAGTAGTACCACTCAAAACCAAGGGCAAAACCAAGGAGCAGGAGTCAACTCTTGCACTCGAAGACTCCATCGACCTCCTTGACGAGGCAAGGGAAATCGTCGCGAAAACATTAACGATCTACCAACAGAACCTGCGCAACTACCACAACAGGAGGCTACACCCCAGGTCCTTCGTCGAAGGCGACCTCGTCCTGCGACTGAAGTAGCAAGGGCATCTCAAGCTCAAGTCCCCCTGGGAGGGACCATACGTGATTACAGAAGTAATCCCAGGTGGCGCCTATCGCCTTAAAGATTTCGAGATAGGAGTCGCATACTCTAACCCCTGGAACATCGCGCAGCTGTGGCGCTTCTACCCTTAGGTGTCTTTACTTTTCATTGCAAATAAGGCTACTCAGCCAAGGCTACTCAGCCACACATTGTACCTCATACTATTCTGCGAATAAATAAAGATAAGTGCCCCAAAAATTCTGTGTTCCTTTTTATTTTTGCAATTAATCCACTCGGGCGCTACGCCACCCTGTACCCATCTATTCTACGAACAAGTTTACCTAGGTTCGAATCCGCCGGCTTTGGACGGATCCTACTCCTGCTAGCAATCCAGTAATACGGCAGAGCCGAAATATGGGTTACAAGGGTTTCGCCTGTGCGAGTTGAGATTGTAGACTATTGAGGTGTTGTAAGGTGGTGCCCTAAAGGCTCTCCCTAAGACGGCTTATATAGATATCCGGCCTAGGGTTTACAGGAGAGACCTATCCGGCTACGACTAAGAGTCGGTTACAGAGTATATCTTGAACTACAAGTAACACTACGGGCCTATGTCGGTAAGTGTTCTGGGCCTTCCCATAGCCGGACTGGACTCCGTATCTTCTTCTTGATTGGGCCACCCGTGAAGCAAAGCTCTAACCCAAATTGGGCGACCCTGGTCAATGAGGCACAGTAAGGATACCCGAAAAGTATATCCCCAACATGTGGTAATGTCGATGGTTTGTCATGAAGAGTTTCCTTGTGTTCGCTTGATGTTCAGTGAAATTCCCTTGATCAAGAGTAGAAGCTCACAAACTTTAGCAACTAGTATATAACACCATATCAGCAAGAAGCTGTATATCTAAGGATCTTATCATCATGGTTTGAGATATGGTGTCCTTCAAATCATAGATGTTTAATATCGAGACATGTATCTCCTTAATTAATACTGCTTCTGCTTGTTCTTAAGGGTGTCTTTCTCTAGTCGCTTGGGCGACAGAGCCGTATGGTTGGCGGATGTGCAGCCTCGAGCAGCTTAGGCCTTAAGGCCTCTAGGTCGGGTCATTTGACATTTTTCCTGGAGTTTTATTTGAAGCATAATTTTGTGACGGACTCGCTACAGTGAGTTGATCCACAAACTCTGGTTTGCCAGTACACAATGGGCACAACCGTACCGCTAGCTGTGCCAATGCCGTCATGGTTGTCGTAGTGGCGACTTCGGTGTAGTAGAGTGTCATGTTCAGTCGCGGTGGCCTGGTTGGGGCGTGGTCACGGTGATCGGTGTGTGTGCCGTTGTATATGTTTGCGCCTGGTTTCCCGTAATTAACTTGGATTCTCTTCTTCTTAATGAATGGAACATGTAAAATCTTTTGCGCTTTAAAAAAAATAATCATCCCGAATGCAGCAAATTCTCGGTTTTACCGTCTCTGAACGCGATATGCTTGAACTCTGTTTGTAGCCGATGTGCTATCTTTGCTTCATGGACACGTGGTCGAAGTGCCTACACAACCTTGACAGCTTTCCATGCCCCCTTTCCATGGTTGTTAGTATCTCGATACATATCATAGTATCTTACAATTTTACGATACCACCATCGACAATCGATACGTATCGTGATAGTATCTTAGTCTAGTAGTATCTTACTGATATCATGATATGTATCATAGTATCTTTAGTATCCCGATACAAAATCAATACCATACGATCCCACGGTTTAGTAAAAAGTAAGGACATGATGGCTTGGCAAGTTAATAGAGTAAAATTGTTTTGTATTCGCAAAGTGAACTAGGTACTTCAATAGTAAAACTTTCATCATTTTCGATAATATTGAGTATAAAACAGGAGTTTGTACGTTGAAATAAAGCAGTCAACTGGCCATATTTAGGTAATAGCTTTGAAGTATATATATGGTCTTAGTCTTTGGTTTGTGGATGCCTCTACAAATACATGAAATATGATTAAAATTAAAATTAATAATTAAATTTAAATGTTTTTGATGTATTTTTTAATATATTCTTTCATTTTATTTTAAAACATTCTCATAGTATCATGATACTATGATAAGGTTCTACGATACGATACTGCTGACAAGAAAACGATACTACCTAGTATCCCAATACTGAAACCTTGCTCCTTCCCCGACTTTCTCTTGTTGGTACTTTGTGGCACATCAACATCTACATGCAGATTCTAAAAGAACGGCAAGGTTGAAAGAATATTTCATGGTTCCCTGTGTTTTGTATTAGATAACAATACCGTGGAGTTTATAATGTGCACTAAGTGTTGCAGGAAAGTGCTTTGGGTGTTTGGAGGCCGGATTATTCGCCCCCATCAAGGGCCGGATAATCTGGCCTGACCATCTTGGCAAAGGCTAGCAGTCCGGCACTGGGGTGGATTTTATCCCCGGACTGGATAATCCGGCCTTCCTCTAGGGCTGGATAATCCGGCCCTAGGGATATTGCCCAAGGGAGCGTCTGCGCGAGCTTCTGTCTGGGGGCGGACTTTCCCACGGACAATCCGTGGCTAGGACGGATTTTCCCACAGTCGGATAATCCGGCCCTCCTCTAGGGCCGGATAATCCAGCCCTCCTCTAGGGCCGGATAATCCGGTCCTCAGCTGAAGATGCCAAGGACTTCCCTGAGTGAGCCTCCATTCGAGGGCGGATTTTTTACTGGATAATCCGAGTCTGGGGTGGAGTATTCCCCAGGCCGGATAATCCGGCCCTCAGTTGGGCCGGATAATCCGTCCCCAAATGGCTCCAACAGCTCCGTCCTGACAGGGGGTATAAAAGCCCCATCATCCCCTCCGGTCAGATCTCTGGGTTCATAAGAAAAATATCAGACCTAGTGCAAAAGCTCTCTCCCTAGATCTCCCACTTCAACCACCTGAAGGCTTCGATCTTTGGGGGAATTGAAGGAGGAGACATCATTCATCATCACGAATCAAGCGCTTCAACTCCTCTCCATTCACTTGGAGAATCCCTAATCTAGTATTCTCGTTGATATCTAGATCTTGTGTTTTATTATTGATAACAATTATTCTTGTGGCAGCTTGTTGTCATTACGGGAGCCTCCAATTCGGTTGTGGAGTTGTGCCCTGCTAGTTGTGTAAAGGCGCCGGTTCCCGCCTCGAAGGGTTCCTATAGTGGAAAGGTGGATCAGGCCTTTGGTGGCGGGATCCATCGGAGAACAGGGTGAGGCCTATTGTGGTGTGGTGGTCTTATTACCGCCCACCCCCTCCAACGCAGATGTACTTCCCTTAACAAGGAAGGAACTGTAGTAAAACAAATCATGTGTCCCCGCGTGCTTCACCACGGTTTCCTCGTTCCTCACTTTACTCGCCTTTACTCGCTAGTAGTTAGGTTTGCATATAGGGAAATTCTATATAATAGTATATCTAGAGAATTTACCTTTTGTTTCAAGCCTGAAATTGAAAAAGCATTAAAATTTGAAGTAGCACCTATTCACCCCCCCCCCCTCTAGGTGCCCATACGATCCATTTCAATTGGTATCAGAGCCCCGACTCTTTATTCGGGCTTAATCGCCTAAGAGAAGTATGGGTACTAAGGAAAATGGGAATGAGCCTATGGACAAGGTCACAATGGATGACCTCAAGACGTTGGAACAACCTTGTTAAAATCCTTTGAGACCAAGATGGAGGAGATGCAGCAAATGATTGCCCGCCTCACATCATCTACAGCCCCAGCTCCATCTTCCTCTGAGGCCACCACTCCTCTATCCAAGGATAAGGCCCACGCTGGATCTAAGGAAGATGAAGTGGTAGGTGAAAAACATAATGGTTCCGCCTCCAAGAAGGGAAGTGGCAAGGAGGACTATAGTGAGGTTCCTCATCTATATTCTCCTGACCCACCTATCCCTCATCCTCATATAAACAATAGGTTTGATCCACCCAAGCTTAATGCATCTACTTTTAATCAATGGCAATTCTTAATGAAATCTCATGTATGCAGTTCGTCAATTGAACTTTGGAGGATTATTGAAGATGGTCTTCATATTGGAGACCCCACCAACTTGACTAGAAGAGAAGTTGTGGATAGTCAATTGAATGCAATGTCTCTCCACATGATTCAACTCGGAGTGGATCCCAAGGACATGCCCCACATTGAGCACTTCAACACCACCAAAGAAGCTTGGGATGCTCTCACTGATCTATTCATTGGAAATGAAAGCATGAGAAGGAATAGGTACGATGCTCTTAGTAATCAAGATGAAGGATTCTACATGTTAGATGGTGAGGACCATGAAGACATGTATAGAAGGCTCAAGAGCATTGCAACAACCTTTAGAAAGCATGGAGCCACTCACATTGATGGTGCCTGGATCAAAAGGAAATATGTGAGTGCCCTCATGCCATTTGAGCCAATGGACTTGAAGAGTTTGCAAGGTAGACACAACTACCACCAAATGACTTCCAATGAAGTCATACAAGAAATGGCGGCCTTCAAAGTCGTCATCAAGAACACCGAAGATGCCCGTGCTCGGGCTATTAGAATGCAAAAAGGAGTTAATGTGCCTCAAAAGGCAAATGTTGTTGAGCAAGATGAGGATGAAAGAGGATTCGATGTTGTCTCCATGGGCTGTCCCGAGGAAGTCAAGCGTGCTCATGGTGAGTACATGGCTTTCTATGCAAGGAATTTTTGGAAGGATCCAGCCAAGGCCAAGTCTGAACTCGAGCGCAAGAATGGGTCAAGTGGAAGAAGAGAGAATGGCCCAAAACTGAGAACATGCTACAATTGTGGAGATAGGTTGCACTTTGTGGTTGAATGTCCATATCAAAGTGGAGAATACAATGGTGGCAGGCTCATCCTTAAAGAAAAGCCCAAGGCACCTCGAAAGAAGCCATTTATCAAAAAGAATGGTCCTTTCAAGAAGCAACCCAAGATTGTCTTGGTGGCACAAGAAGAATATTCCTCTGCAAGTGAAGATGAAGAGGATGAAGATAGTTCTCGTGAGGTGGCTGTTATAGCCACCACATCTACGCCGTCATCACTCTTCGACTCTCCGAACGAAAACATCATCAACAACAACGTCACTTGCCTTATGGCAAGAGGGTCCGAGGTATCATCTTCTATTTCTTCATTTCCTAAGACTAACATAAATTTGGATATGGATGATCATACTAGTCTTAAGATAAAAGAAGAAGTTATTGCTTTGGACAATTTTTTCACTAACCTGCAAGGTGAGCACAAACTTCACTTTGATGCTCTTATGAGTCAACTTGCTCATTCTAAAGATCTTCTCAAAGAAAAGGGTAGAATCGAAAGAGAAGATGCCTTGGAAATTGCCTCCTTGAAGAATGCCTTAGAGGAAGAAGAGGAAGCTCGAGTATCCTTGGAGGAGAAACTTGAGTCAATTGAGGAGTCCCATGAAGAGGTTGTTTCCCGACTCATTAAAGAACGTGACAATGCTCTTACTAAGGTAAAAAAACTCAAGAAGCAAAAGATTGAATTTGGGGCTGCTCATGCTAGACTCTCAGAGAAGTTTGAGAAACTTGACATTCCTCACAAGGCTTTGGAGAGTGATCATTCTACTCTACATGAGTCTCTTGATCATATCCAAAATCAATTGGACAAGTATGATATGCCTAGCACATCCACACCAACATGTGGACATGAAGGCATTATTGAATAAAATGCAAGGTTAAAGGAAGAACTTGTAAAGGAGTCTCAATCTAAAGATAAAGAAGTCCTAGATAAGATTCTTAGCAAGCAAAGGTTAAACAATGGAAAGGAAGGTCTTGGTTATGTTCCCAAGACAAATAATAATAAGAAGAATAAGAATAATAATAATAAGAAGAAGAGCAAAACTGCTCAACCAAAGACAAGCACCACAACTAATGACAAGGCTAAGTATGTTGGTTTTGCAGGGGTTAATAATCCAAACTATGAATTATTTCGTGATTATTATGGTGATTTATATGCTAGCTATGTAGGTCCATTTGATAGTTATATATCTTGGTCTATTTGCGTTCCAAAGACCCTTGTTACTAACATGAGAGGACCCATTGAGAAATGGGTACCTAAAACCAAGAAGTAACTTTCTTGCAGGGCTATGCTTCCAGTGGGTCCAAATGGGTGCTTGATAGCGGGTGCACTAGTCATATGACCAGAAGCAAGGATATCATCTCGGAGATGCGGCCAAATCATGATCACATAACCGTCTCCTATGGTGACAAGTCAAAATCTGAGGTATTTGGTCTTGGCAAAGTTGTGGTTACTCACGATATCTCTCTCATGGACATCATGCTTGTTGAGACCCTCAGTTACAATTTACTTTCAGTTCGTGCCCTTGGTAAGATGGGCTTTGCAGTTTTCATTGATGGTGATTTGTTGGTGCTCTTGTGGAGCAAGTCGCTAAAGATCACTTTCGTTGGATATGTCGAAAATGACCTGTATGTGGTGGACTTTTCGGGGAAAACCACTACAGGCATGATGTGTCTTTTCAGAAAGGCCAACGCGGGCTGGCTATGACATCGCCGACTAGCCCACGTCAATATGAGAACTTTGCAAAGTCTCCACAAGCGTGGCCACATCCTTGGACTAAAAGAAAATGTTTCCTTTGCCAAAGATCGTGTTTGCAGGGCTTGTGTTGAAGGAAAAATGAATGACTCTCCCCATCAAAGGAAGACCATTATTTCATCAAAGAGGATTTTGGAGCTCCTTCATGTGGATATCTTTGGTCCTCCATCTCATGCAAGCCTCGGTGGGAAGAAGTATTGCCTCGTGATTGTTGATGATTACTCAAGGTTCACTTGGGTCTATTTCTTCAAGTTGAAGAGCGGGACTCAATAAACGGTCATCGATTTTGCCAACGAGGTTCATCGTCAACACAATGTCCTTGTACTGGCAATTAGAAGTGATAACGGCTCCGAGTTCAAGAACTACACCTTAAATGAATTTCCAAGTGAAGATGGGACACTAGTGGAGAATTGCTTATCAGTGGAGTATATTTTTTGCTATCAATGGCGCATATGAAATGCGCCACTAGTGTTGCGCCACTGATAATTAAGTATATATGCGCCATTGATAGTGGGACAACCAGTGGCGCATCTTCAATATGCACCACTGATATTTTACTAGTGGAGCATTTCTACATAATGCGCCACTGATAACATATGCGCCACTAGTAAATTAGCATATGCGCCACTAATGTTTCGTGCAGGTATAAAGAATACAGGGCTCTCAGGTATTTATACATGTATTCATATACATGTATTTATACAGGTACACAACAGTATAGAAACAGAGATAATAGTACTATACAACATCACATCAATTAGAACTCGACATAGTGACAAGTGCCCAAATATTATACAAGTCTTGCATACAACAAGTTGATCATCATCTCATACATTACATATGTCAGTGAGTCAAAGATATGCTGTCGTAGTTCACAGGATCTCTCCCTTATGGATGCAGAGTTGAAATGGTAGGTAATACATGATCCCGCATATGGGTTGTTTAGGGGTAGTTGCAACATAGAGAATGTACTACTGTCTACAGGATATACACAATAAACCATGACAATTAAAACCATATTGATCGGAGTCTTATGCACAAAATTGCCTGAAACAACGACCGACAGAGAAACTACGAAAGATAAACAAGTGTCATCTCGGTCTATCTCCCAAGAAGATGGCGGGTCCGGGTGTTTTCCCCCTTGACCCTGAAGTTAAGTTCGTCGAAGTCCTTCTCAGCATGACCCAAATCGCTTGTTTGCCTGAAACCAACCAAATGTACTAAAACAAGTCTAGATATATTCTAATCTAGAAAAATCTGAGTCAACTAATTTCAATAGGAGGGAGTAAGAAAATTTTACCCTTTTTTGGACAATCAGATCACACATCAAAAACTGGGCAATATAAAAGCACAATGCATAACTGCTAGTGCACATTTAAATGTGGATTCACCTCAGAGTCTCAGACCACAAGTCTAATCACACTATTACAAGTTCCCAATTACTCCCTCTGTCCAGAAATAACTGGCTTATTATCTATATAAACTCAAGTCAGTTATTTCTGGACGGAGGGAGTACTAAAATTAAGTTACAATTCCACCGCTACTCAGTATTACAGGAACTGAATCAATGTAGTAATACATGTATTGCTTTCATCCAGCGCAATGACAACAGCTGCCCCGTGCATGGAGCAAATCTAAGCCTGAGAGCACAAGACATGGTGATAAATTATTTCCGAGACAAGACTGCTTTAAGTTCCAAGTCAGCTCCAACAAGTGTAGCAAACAATATTATAGAGAATACAGAAATCTAGTTTAAGCTCTAGGTTAAGACAACTAAACCAAGAAAGCCCAGATGTTAACTAGAAAGACAAATCTTAAAATTTAATTCATCCCACCATGCTAACATTCAGCCAGCAGACCAAGCAGAGGCAAAATACACTTGGGCATAGAAAAAAAAAGATATTTCTGTGATTAGTATTGGCCCTTATACAGGACCATATTGCTAGCACACACAGATCACTAAGTTGGTAATGTTACTGCTCGAAAACTGGTCTCAACTAACTTTTTTAAGCAGAGCTTAGTTTAGATCTCAAGCATGCGTACTCCACACACTAAAAACAGGGGCACGGGAAGTAGTTTTTCGAACCCTACTCAGACAAGCATGGCTCGTTTTAGGCCGTTTTTCCCTCATTGTATATTTTATTCAAACAAGCGTGGTAGGCACAACATTTCAAAAATTTAGGATGACGGCTTGTGTTGCCGTTCACGCGTGACAATCCACTACCTACTAGCAACCATACATGCAGTACGAGAACTTAGCTTGTGTTGCCGTTCACGCGCGACTACAGAAAAATCTTGCTTAAGAAGAACTCATGCTCCAGGTTATGCCCACATCAAATAAATATCAGGTTTAGGGTTAAACCAAGCCCTCAAGTTAAACACGCATATGGCGAGCTAAACGCCTGAACCATGGAAATAGATACAGAAAATATTCTATGCTCCCGATTTTTCTCACTTGAAGTCTTTCTTTCTAACCATGGATTAGATTTTCACATAGGCAAGCAAAAGAGGTCTTTTTATTTATGAACCAAGCATCCATTAGCTATTTAATTTCACACAATAACACTGAAGCAAGCGATATTTTTTTAAAGAACAACTGATCCTTCTAAAATAAGCTCCAGATTAAAAAGGCAACAGTTAACCAAATAATTAGGTTTAGTTTTCATGTTCGAATCCAATTAAACCAAGATTGTGCCCAACATGCTTATCAGGTTTTCGGTTCGTAACCCAACAAAAAATATATCTGTAGACTACATTCAGCAGTCAATTTTGACCTTGCCATATTTCAGAGCTAACTATCGATCCATTTTCAGGTATCCAACTATCAATCCATTCAACTGATGATGGCTTGCTATATTTTTCAGAGATGTGCAGTAATTTAACAGTCAGTGGTAAAGTTATACAGCAGTAATTCGCTAACTACTGGCAACCATACATGCAGTACCAGAACTAAGCTTGTGTTGCTATTGACGAGGTAGCGGAGCACAGAGCATCAAGCAACCACCAAAGCTAGCAAGGCGATCTATGAATCGAATCGTGGTGTGTGTGTACGTACCTCGCCGGTGGGGTCGATGGTGGCGAGGTAGTGGAGCACGGCGGATTGCTTCACGTCTTCGGCGATGAGGGAGGCCTCCTTGAAGTACCCCTCCTTCCGCTTCATGGCCAAACGATTCGACATCGCTGCAATGCGAACAACCCACGAATCAGACCAGAAATCAACCCTATGAAGCAAAGGTGTAACACCCTCAAATCGGGCGACGTCTGTTGGGGCCGGCGGCGGCTAGAATAGAGGGAGGAGGGCACCGTCAGAGGAGAGCGGGGCTACCGTGACGCGAGCAGGGGCGCTCGGCGACGGTGGCGAGGAGGCCGAGGTGGGGAAAGTGGCCAGAAGTAGCGGCCGGCTCCGGGGTCGCTCGCGGGGGGCTGAGGCAAGAGGAACACGGTGGCGACGAGGGCTTGCCGCGGTGCGGGTGACGCAGAGGAGATCCGCTGGAGCGGCCGACGAGGGGCGACGCAGAGGGCGGCGACCCACGCGGGGAAGGGCGGCTCGATGGTGACCTGCGCGAGATCTGGGGCGGCGGCCCACGCGGGGAACGGTCCGCCAGAGGAAGATCAGGGTGGCGGCGGCGGTTGGTAGGCGGCGAGGGAAAGGGGGCCACAACGAGGAAGGACGCGTGCGGAGGAGGCGGCGAGCGGGGGAAGCAGGGAGGAGCAGGGGTAGGTGGGGATGGGATCGAGAGAGAGAGAGAGAGAGAGAGAGAGAGAGCAGGGCGCGTGGTGGGTGAGGCTAGCTCCGATCGAGAGTGATGCGTGCGGTGGGTGGGGCTAGACATGTTTGGAAGAGACAGTTCCTCAATTCCTTCAAAACAAAAAAAGCAAATCCTAGAGGCCCGATACATGATGTTCATTAAATTAACTAATTCATTGGTTTTTAAGAATGTTAGTAAATTAACTAATTCATTGATATGCTTTTCTAAAAATATTTTAAACAAACTAATAACTTTTTTGTGAAATCACTTAAACTTTTCTTTAACCTTGTTCAGTTTAATTAGAAAGATAGTGAAAGGGTAATGCAAATATGCGTCCCAAGATTTATCAGCGGCGCATTTTTTTCAGGTGGTGGACCCCAAGATTTATCAGTGGCGCATTTTTTGCAATATGTGCCATTGGCAAAAAAATATCAGTGGTGCATCTCTAATATGCGCCATTGATAATCCTGCCACCTTTCTAAGTGGTGGGGTCTAGGTGGGGCCCACATATTATCAATGGCGCATATTGTGAAAGATGCGCCATTGGTGGGGAGAATATCAATGGCACATATTCCATATGCGCCATTGATAAGCCGGCACCCCGGAGGGCTGTGGACCAAACATCAATGGCGCATATGTCCATATGCGCCATTGATGCGCATATGGACATATGCGCCATTGATGTTCGGCCCACAGCCCTCCGGGGTGCTGGGCCCACATTATTAGTGGCGCATTTTTTTGATGTGCGCCATTGGTTAAACAAAATAACAGTGGAGCATATTTTTAAATGCTTCACTGATAATTATCAGTGGAGCATATTTAAAAAAAATGCTCCAGTGGTAATAAATCTATCCATAAGCCTTTCTCTAGTAGTGGGATAAGACATCAATATTCCGCTGTGTACACCCCTCAACAAAATGGGTGTTGCCGAGAGGATGAACTGGGCCTTAATGGATATGGCTAGGTCTATGATAGCTGAATCTAAGTCTCCTTATAACTTCTGGGCTGAAGCAATCTCTACCGCTTTTCATTCATCCAACCGGCTCTACATCCGCAAAATCTTGGACAAGACTCCATATGAAATACTTACTGGTAACAAGCCAAACATCTCCTACTTCCAGGTATTTGGTTGTAAGTGTTTCTTTCTCATTAAAGGAGTTCGTTTATCTAAATTTGAGTCTAAGGATTTAAAAGGCATTTTTGTTGGTTATGGTGTCGACTCCCACACTTATAGAGTCTACAATAAGCTCTCCGGAACTGTTGTAGAATCTTGTAGTGTGCTGTTTGAAGAAAATTATGGCTCCCATGCGGGGCAAGTTGATGTTTGTGATGCAGATGTTGAAATACCCCAAGATGCCATAAGAAGAATGGGCGTGGGATTTTTCTACCCCATTGAGGAACCCCTTGTGGCGGATCGGGAAGGACAATGCTCTACTCAAGTAGAGCCCTCATCGACACAAGCATAACATGCTCCAACCATTGGAGAAACCTCTACACCAATCCCACAAACTGTTGAAGATCATCAAGCTAATGTTCCAGAAAGCTCCAGGTCGGATTATCCGGCGGACACCGGATTATCCGGCCAACCCTCCTCAACTGGCAGAAATGATCAACATATCAAAGAATCTGCTGCAAGTCCCAGGCCGGATTTTTCGGCTAACCCCGGATTATTCGGCCACTGTCTAGTTCAAGCAAGTTCCAGTCAAGTCTGCGAAGATGCTTTAGGTTCTCCCAGGCCGGATTATCCGGCCCCACGCTCAGCCGGATTATTCGGCCCTGAAAATCCTGGACAACAGCAACCTCCTGTTATGGCTGTGGATCAACATCAAGGGCAAGATCCTTCATCTCCTATTCCTGCTAATCAAGCTTAAGATCAAGGCCAAGCCAATGAGTCCAACAAAAACTCAAATGATGAAGTTATTCCCCCAAGAGACAACAAGATAATTGAACTTCGTCGCAAAGCTCGTGCTGATAGAAATCTTGAATTAAGGGGTCACACTCTTGACAAAGTTGCAGGTGATCTCTGTCGAAGGGTATCCACAAGAAGGGAGCTAGAAAGTTTCGGTGAGCATCAAGCTCACATATCCATGGTGGAACCCAAGAAAGTTTTTGAAGCTCTTGAAGATCCGGACTGGGTTGTTGCTATGCATGAAGAGTTGAATAACTTTGAGCGCAACAAGGTCTAGAAATTAGTAGAGAAGCCCAAGGATTGCCGCAATATTATCGACACAAAGTGGATCTTTAAGAATAAGCAAGATGAAAATGGCATTGTTGTAAGGAACAAGGCAAGACTCGTGGCACAAGGCTATTCCCAAGTGAAGGGCATCCACTTCGGCGAGACTTATGCACCAGTGGCTCGCCTTGAGTCCATCTGTATCCTTCTTGCTTATGTTGCTCATAACAATTTTAAATTACAGCAAATGGGCGTTAAGAGTGCTTTTCTTAATGGTCCTCTACATGAGTTGGTATATGAAAAGCAACCCCCGGGATTTGAGGATCCTAACTTCCCGAACCATGTCTACAAACTCGATAAGGCACTCTATGGCCTTAAACAAGCCCCACGTGCGTGGTATGAGCACCTTAAAGAGCTTTTGCTAGACCGTGGATTCGAAGTTGGGCAAATCAATCCCACTCTTTTTACTAAGTTGGGGAGCTCTTCGTATGCCAACTATATGTAGACAACATTATCTTTGGCTCTACTAATAAAGCTTTTAATGATGAATTTTCAAAGCTTATGACTAACAGGTTTGAGATGTCCATGATGGGGGAGTTACGGTTCTTTCTTCGATTTGAGATCAAACAACTTAGAGAAGGAACCTTCATAAATCAAACAAAATATATCCAAGACATGCACAAGAGATTCAATATGATGGATCTTAATGGCATCGCCACTCCGATGCAAACAAAATGTCACCTTGAACTTAATCCCCATGGTAAAGATGTGGACCAAAAGGTATACCGGTCCATGATCGGCTCTCTTCTTTACCTCTGTGCATCTAGACCCGATATTATGTTAAGTGTAGGGGTGTGTGCAAGGTATCAAGCAGCTCCTAAAGAAAGCCACTTAGTGGCGGTCAAGAGGATCTTCCAATATTTGGTTCATTCCCCTAATTTTTGTCTATGGTATCCCAAGGGCTCCAATTTATCTCTATGTGGCTATACTGATTCAGATTGGGATGGTGATAAGGATGATCAGAAATCAACTTCTGGAGCTTGTCAATTCTTGGGAAGGTCTCTAGTATGTTGGTCTTCTAAAAAGCAGAATTGTATATCTCTCTCCACCACCGATGCTGAATATGTCGCTGCTGCTAGTGCATGTACTCAATTATTATGGATGACGCAAACTTTAAAGGAATAGGTGTTGATGTCTACGCACTTCTATTCTTGTAGACAGTTGTTGGGCCTCCAAGTGTAGAGGTTTGTAGAATAGCAGCAAGTTTTCCCTTAAGTGGATCACCCAAGGTTTATCGAACTCAGGGAGGAAGTGGTCAAAGGTATTCCCTCTCAAGCAACCCTACAATCAAGATACAAGAAGTCTCTTGTGTGCCCAACACACCCAATGCACTTGTCAGGTGTATAGGTGCACTAGTTCAGCGAAGAGATAGTGAAATACAAGTGGTATAGATAATTATAAGTGGTAACAATGATAGAAGATAACTTGATGGCATGGAAGAGACTAAAAGCAAACTGAAATAAAGATAGAAGCAAGCAAACATGTAATAGATCTAATAGCAAACGGTGTTTCGATGCTTAGAAACAAGGCCTAGGGATCATACTTTCACTAGTGAAAAATCTCATATAAATATCTTCTCTTTATGATACTAGTATTAACTACTCTCCGGTTGGATACTCTAATCCCTGGTAGGGCTATAACAGCACACCTCAAAGTTCGCCTTTCCCATCTAGATAACC
Source organism: Avena sativa (assembly GCA_916181665.1). NCBI lineage: Eukaryota > Viridiplantae > Streptophyta > Magnoliopsida > Poales > Poaceae > Avena > Avena sativa. The sequence continues at coordinate 140,344,067 of OV702292.1, forward strand.
CCACACTTTCACCTTGAGAGTTAGATGGTTCCAACAAACACCACAATTTCATAAAGACATCCAACTCCAAATATAACTCATAACAAGTATTTGTAATCTCTAGCCTAGGTGCCACCATGGTGTGCACACTGTCAACTTCACACACATGGGGAGAGCAGAGATCTATTAAAGCACTTGAGTAGCAAGGTAGATCTATAAATTACAAGCTCATGATCTCAATAAGATCATGCATAGAGAGAGAGAGAGATGAATACATAGCTACCGGTAGAACACTTAGCCTCGAGGAAGAACTACTCCCTCATCATCATGCGAATCAACAATGGCGATGGAGATGGTGGTGGAGATCGATGGAGATGGCTCCGGGGGCACTTCCCCGTCCCGACAGGGTGCCGGAACAGAGACTTTGTGTCCCCCGAATATCCCCTTCGGTGGCGGCGGCACTGTGGAACTTTTCGTGGCTGGAGGCTTTATTATCTAGGGTTTTTGCATCGGGAGGAATATATCGGCGAAAGAGGCAAGGTCGGTGGCCGTCCAGGGGGGCCACACCATGCCCTGGCGCGGCCAAGAGGGACCCGTGCATAGGGGTGGTGTGGCCACCCTATGGCCCCTCTCCGTCTCGTATTCTGGCTCCGTGAGTCTCCGGGAAAAATAGGCATATTGGCTTTTGTCCCGTCCAATTCCGAGAATATTCATTTTCTGACTTTCTGGAACCAAAAATAGCAGAAAACAGGCAACTGGCATTGTGGCTCTTGTTAATAGGTTAGTCTAAGAAATCATATGAAAAGTACTCCAAAGTGTGGACAAAACACAAGAAAGTAGATAAAATCAAGCATGGAACATCAAAAATTATAGATACGTTAGCAACGTATCAACATCCCCAAGCTTAATTCCTGCTCGTCCTCGAGTAGGTAAGTGATAAAAAGAAAGAATAATTTTTGAGGTGACATGCACCATCATAAACTTGATTAAAGTATTTGTAAAACATCGATAGCCGGGATCATAGTACTTCAACATAGCATGAAACATAAAGTTCTAACAATAAGACATAGCAACTATGTTGTAACATGAAAAGGCACAAACAAAAAGATTCATGAATAACAATGCTTTGCAAGACGTTTGTTTGTTTCACATAAAGAAAACATAGCATAGTGGAATTCAGCTTGTTCCTCATAGAGTAGCAAACATAAATGCATATGACACCTTCAAAGTTCATAAGAGTGACTAGATACAAATAGTTTAAAACAAGCAATATCAAAGTATGCATCAATCAACTAGTCTTGGGACAATGCACATAGAACTAAGAATGGCCACTATGCTCTCAAAGTAGGTGCATAAAGATAGAAGGTGGAGACTCAATATAATGGTGGAAGAAAGGCCTTCATAGAAGGAAGCAGAGATTCAAGTTTCATAAAGAGCTTCAAAAAATTATGGTACTTAATAGCTTTCAGCTCTCATTGCCCCTACCATAAGCATCTTGAAGTGATTAAGGTTAAAGTGAACAAACTATGGTGTACATGCTTGACGAATTATAAGTTGGAAATCTCATGTCCCTTGAATACGAGGGCCGCTCCTCATGCTACTCAGGTTTAGTCACCGGTAAGTTCTTGTCATCGTAAGTGCATGTGTATCATAGAGAACCGCCAATGGGGTACCCCTTGCCCGATGATACGGAAGAATCCCAATATCAAAATGACAAGGCAAGCAGACAACGAGCATCTCAACAATCTTATTATTTACCATGGGAATATGGTGCTTTTTTTTCTCTCTTTCCTCTTTTCATAATCTCTTTTTTCTCTTTTCTTTTTCTCTTTTTTCTCAATATCTCACTCTTTTTTTATAAGAAGAATGCTTCATAGACAACTCATTATGGTTACGCTGCAGGTTTCCACCATGACAGCATGGATTAGACCAGCAGCCCAGGCGTTTCTCTAACACATATACATAACTCCATGGACTTACAAGCTCCCCTTTCATTTCACACCGACGACATCCATAGACAAAAGAGCATGATATCAACTAGGTGCAAAGTACCCGTGCAATGTTGAAAGTGTTCCCCATGACAGCATGGTTCTAGTAATCCCCAACAGATAAGTTCAAGAATATACAACACAGACGACACAATGGTTCAAGTTTATTAAGGGCAAGAAAAGTAAAGTGTGCCATCAAGTTCGTGAGAGCTTTAATCACTAGTTTTCTCATAACAAGTTTAATTCGGAAGGTAGACAAAAACATGAATATACTTGGAATAGCATATGCTAGTAGGTAGGTATGGTGGACTCTTTGGAATAACTTGGTTTAAGGAGTTGGATGCATGAGTGGAACTCATACTTGGTTCTGGAGGCTAGCAAAAGACTGAGAGTGACAAACTAAGAGAGCAATAATGGCCATAATCATGCAGAGTGATAAAACATCATTGATCAAAGCATAAAGTGATACTACAAGTTGAAAACTAAAGGATCATAAAGGCTATGGTGACTTGGGATAGTCATAACATGGTGTGAGCATGTGCCAAGTCAACCCAAATAAAGCATTAAAGGAGAATACCACAATACTATGCTTTAATATGCTAAAACAATGCATGATTCTTCAAAGGCACATTAAGCAATCTCAATTGTTTATAACAAGTCATGCTACAACAAAGAATACTAAGCATAAAGCCAAAACAATATCAAGCATGGCATGACAAAGCATAGGCCACAGTAAAAAACAAGCTGCTTTTACCACTTAAGCATGAACTTTCCTACTCTTTCCAATCCAAACCAAACTATTTGAAAACCAATGTATAAAAGAGGGGGTCCAACCAATTTATTCAGCAAACTAAGCAAACGAAGCAAACGAAAAACCAAAACGAAAACGAAAAAGAAGACGCTCCAAGAACAACACAATTGTGCATGAAACAATAAAAATGAAGCGTTTGGAAGAAACCTGGGATTTTTATTGATGAAGAAAGGGATGCCTTGGGCATACCCAAGCTTTGACGCTTGTACTTCTTGGATATTTCTTGGGGTGACACGCTTGGCATCCCCAAGGTTGAGCTTTATTCCATCCTTCGTCTCATTACTCATTCCTTCCATACACCTGAAATTTTTCCTTCATACAAAACTTCACACAATCTTTATTACCAACATTAGTGCACTCAAGATAATAAGTCTTTAGGTTCAGTTCCAATACCAATTAAACTTCCATTAAAACGCAAGCTACTGTATCACTTCCCTCAAAAAGCTCAATTTCCCAAAAGAACTCAAAAAGGAACCAACAAGAAGCAAATGCAAATAATGGCAGGAATCTGTCAAAACAGACCAGCAGATAAAGACGAATTTTTTTGAAGACCTTATGTTGCTCAAATAAAAAAGTGTTGAACTAACAAAAGTTAGATAACAACCTACGGAAGAAGCACAAAAATTCACGCCTCAAAAGGACGTACAGAGATTTTACACGAATGTTTATGGTGAAGCACAGAAATCTGTTTCGGGACAGCAACTTTCCCAAGCATTACTTCCCTCTCATTAGAGGTTACTCTTGGCACAAAAACCAAATAAAAAGGATAAGGAGCGGTTATTACTGAGGTAATAACTTCCAAGACTCATCTAAAACTTTTGGGTTATCTCCCAATAAGTACTTTTCTTTAACGCCTTTAAGTTAGGCATGATAGTTTGAGAAGTTGCTCACATAAGAAATATGAATTAAGGTAAAAGAGAGCATCAAGAAGCAAATTCAAAGAACATTTAAGTCTAACCCTCTTCCTATGCATAGGAATCTTGTAAAGAAACAAGTCATGAAAGCACAAAGCAACAAGCATAGTAAAGCAAAACAAGTGCAACTTCAAGACTTTCAACATAAAGAGGGGAAACCTAATATTATTGAGATACATAAAACCATGTTTCCCTCTCTCATAATAACTTTCAGTAGCATCATGAATAAAATTAACAATATAACTATCACATGAAACTTTCTTATCATGAGCCACATGCATAAAATGATTATTACCCTCCACATAAGCATAGTCATTCTTATTAATCGTAGTGGGAGAAAATTCAACAAAATAGCTATTATTATTATTCTCATCACCATAATCATAAAATATTAGGAGGCATATTGTAATCATAATTAATTTTCTCCTCAGTAGTAGGTGGAATGAAAATATCATATTCATCATTGTAATCATCATATATTGGAGGTTTGGTATCATCATAAGCAATAGAATAGCTATCTTCCAAAGCTGGGGAACTAAAAAGATCATTTTCATAAAAACTAGCTTCCCCAATCTTAGACTTTTCCATAGCATTAGTAATAATGGTGTCCAAAGAATTCATACTAACAACATTGCTATTAGCATGCAAATAAAGTTCCATAGGTTTTTTAATTTTCTCTTCAAACGCTTCATGTCCTACCTCAAGATAAATACTATAAAGCTCTCTATTTTGTTGTTGTTTTCCATTAAGCCTAACTAGTGAAAACAAGAAACAAGAAGACAAAATTGCAGAATCTAAAGGAAATAACTTCGAGCACTCACAGCGGAGGATGTGAGTACCTTTTACCTTACCTCCCCGGCAACGGCGCCAGAAAATAGCTTGATGTCTACGCACTTCTATTCTTGTAGATAGTTGTTGAGCCTCCAAGTGCAGAGGTTTGTAGAACAGCAACAAGTTTTCCCTTAAGTGGATCACCTAAGGTTTATCGAACTCAGGGAGTAAGTGGTCAAAGGTATTCCCTCTCAAGCAACCCTGCAATCAAGATACAAGAAGTCTCGTGTCCCCAACACACCCAATACACTTGTCAGGTGTATAGGTGCACTAGTTCGGCGAAGAGATAGTGAAATACAAGTGGTATAGATAATTATAAGTGGTAACAGTGATATAAGATAACTTGATGGCGTGGAAGAGACTAAAAGCAAACTGAAATAAAGATAGAAGCAAGCAAACATATAATAGATCTATCAGCAAACGGTGTTTCAATGCTTAGAAACAAGGCCTAGGGATCATACTTTCACTAGTGAACACTCTCATATAAATATCTTCTCTTTATGATAATACTCTGAACTACTCTCCGGTTGGACACTCTAATCCATGGTAGGGCTATAACAGCACACCTCAAAGTTCGCCTTTCCCATCTAGATAACCCCACACTGTCACCTTGAGCACTAGATGGTTCCAACAAACACCACAATTTCATAAAGACATCCAACTCCAAATATAACTCATAACAAGTATTTGTAATCTCTAGCCTAAGTGCCACCATGGTGTGCACACTGTCAACTTCACACACATAGAGAGAGTAGAGATCTATTAAAGCACTTGAGTAGCAAGGTAGATCTATAGATTACAAGTTCATGATCTCAATAAGATCATACATAGAGAGAGATGAACACATAGCTACCGGTAGAACCCTTAGCCTCGAGAAAGAACTACTCCCTCATCATCATGGGAATCAGCAATGACGATGGAGATGGTGGTGGAGATTGATGGAGATGGCTCCGGGGGCACTTCCCCGTCCCAGCAGGGTGCCAGAACAGAGACTTTCTGTCTCCCGAATCTAGGCCCGTCTCCAGGATTTAGGGGCCCCGGTGCGACTTATTAAATAGGTCTCAATTTTTGCTAAAAATAAATAAATAGTAAAACGAAATCACTGTTTACCTAATTATATAACTTCACAATATGCTATTCCATATAATGTTCACAAATATATTAAGTATTTATTCTAAAAGAGTAAATATAGCAAGTAATAAACGAACCTCATGTTCTACCAAAAAGCATCAGCCGTCTAGTATTTCTTGAAATAAAATCTTCAATCATATCTTCATAATTAATCTTCTCCAAGATGTCACTCTCAAGTGCTATTGTGGCCAATCCACTGAGTCTTTCTTGTGTCATAGTAGACCGCATGTAGGATTTCAACAATTTGAGTTTAGAAAAGCTCCTTTCCGCAGATGCAACAGTAACATGAACAATTAATAAAATTATGTCTGCAATATTAGCAAATTGATTTTCAGAATTTACTTGAGTCTCTTTCACCACAAATCTATTAAGAGCACCTTTTAAGACTGAGCAGCTGCTTCCAATCTTCATCTTTTCTTATTCTTTTCAGCACCAGATTGACACTTTATGATTCTCATGATTTGTCCTGTTTTCACAAATTTAGATTAACAAAAAATTCAAACAACCCAAATTAATAAGTTAACGCGAATAGACAAGTTGCGGTGGTTATACCTTCACATCCGAACAAAATCGCCGATCGGGACGCTCGTACAGCAAACGGCAAAACTAAGGCCGGCCGCTAGCAAGGACAAGGAAAACATCCGTTTAATAATCAGATTGGACCATCAGAATTGATCGATGATCAATCTGCTACTTCCCGTAAGCACTAGGCTTCACCAAATTCTAGAATCTAGAAGATCAAACAATGAAATAATATACACTAGAGAAGGGACAGCCGGACAGGGTACGTACTAATTCTAGTAAAAAAGGAAATACGCGATCGTGGAATCGGGAGACGGGAGTTGACAGTTCATCGTCAATCGATCTACTTCTACTACTTCCCAGAATCCCCCAGTTCGGTAGTTTCCAAACCCGTCTTTGATCCGCTGAAAAGGAACAAGTACCTTTGACAGTTTGAGACCGGCAGAAACTCGGTCGGTGATCACTAGCCAGGGAACTAGGGCAGGCGGGCAAGGTGCTGTCGTGGGTCCTGCGTTGAGTCGGGACGGCTGGGGATGACGGGAGAGGCAAAACAGTTCGCTAAACATCAATCTGGGCCATGTACGTACTCGGCTGTTGCTAGAATCGGGGGGCCCTTGGAATCGGGGGGCCCTGTTCGGTCGCTCCACCCGAATATGGCCATCAACGGGCCTGCCCGAATCTCCCATTCGGTGGCGGCGGCGCTGTGGAACTTTTTATGGCTGGAGGCTTTACTATCTAGGATTTTTGCATCAGAAGGAATGTATAGGCAAAAGAGGCAAGGTCGATGGCCGGCTAGGGGGCCCACACCATGCCCTGGCGCGGCCAAGGGGGATCTGTGCCTAGGGATGGTGTGGCCACCCTGTGGTCCCTCTCCGTCTCGTATTCTGGCTCCATGAGTCTCTGGGAAAAATAAGCATATTGCCTTTTGTCCCGTCCAATTTCGAGAATATTTATTTTCTGACTTTCTGGAACCAAAAACAGCAGAAAACAAGCAACTGGCACTGTGACTTTTGTTAATAGGTTAGTACAAGAAATCATATGAAAAGTACTCCAAGGTGTGGACAAAATACAAGAAAGTAGATAAAACCAAGCATGGAACATCAAAAATTAGAGATACATTTGCAACATATCAATGTCAATTGTGACAAAGTGTCTCTTTTATGCAATAATGAAAGTGTAATCAAAATTGCGTACAATCCGGTACAGCACACAAGGACAAAGCATATTAAGATTTAGAATCATTTTATTCGGGACCATGTAGCTCGAGGCGATATTAATCTATCTTTTGTGAGCCTGAAGAACCAACTTGCTGATATTTTCACGAAGCCACTTTATGAAGTAAGGTTTTGTTACTTGAGGAATGAGCTAAATATCGTTGATTCAAGGAGCTTATCTTGATTACCCATGCACTCATCCTTACATCTCATACTTATTTGGTCTAGGTGTGGGCATGGATATAGGGGAGTGTGGTCCTAATTGATTGGCCTAACCCTCCCCCATAATGCCGAAAGCAAGTCAAATCATTTCTCTTAATATCATTTTGTGATATGTGAGCTTATTGATGAGTATTGGTCATGAACCTAAGATATATCTTCATGGTGTCACACCATGCACTCCAACAAGGTGGCTTCGGCCACCGCCCTCTTCCATGAGAAGAGTTGGATTTATGTGGATCTTTTTGGTTGTTTTTGCTCATCTCATGTTATTATGGAAATCACACTCAATTTTGGCTTTTAGTTGATTTGATTCTTGCAATCTTGAGTGTGTAATACCATCTTAGTTTGGTTCTTTTGTCCCAAGCCTTTCTCTACCCCTAAACCAACTTCTCTAGCTCTTCTTCCTTTTTGGTATTTCGATGCCAAAGGGGGAGAAGTAGTTGTATTAGGTCTTCGTGGATTTGCATGGGTCGGGCACAAGCATTTGCACTTTATCTTTTTGGTCGTTTTCTTGCTTGTGCCCATTTAGTGTTGAACCTTCATTTGTGTTTTGCTTTGTATGAGACTATGTGGTTATGTGGCTCTAGATTTATCTCATGGATTACTCCTATGGTTCATCTATCATATTCTATCATATTGGCCATATTGGATATCTATCTCGAGGAAGGCGTCTATAATGGTTATCACATTGGGTATGCTGGCTATATTGAGGACGCCTCTCTCTCTCGGTGGTATGATTATGTTGTTTATATTCCAATGAAATAGACGTGTACCTATTTGTGTGCATTTGTATTCAAATGCAAATTTTTAGTATGCACAAATTGAGGGGGAGTCTCTTTCATGTGTTTTATGATGTTGGTCATATGAGCTATCCTGCAAATCCTAGTATTGTCATCTAACACCAAAAAGGGGGAGATTGAAAGAACATTTCATGGTTCCCTGTGTTTTGTGTGTTAGATAACAATATAGAGGAGTTTCTAATGTGCACTAAGTGTTGTAGGAAAGTGCTTTGGGTGTTTGGAGGCTGGAATATCCGTCCCTATCAAGGGCCGGATAATCTGGCCTGACCATCTTGGCAAAGGCTGGCAGCGTGTGAGCTTCTGTCTGGGGGTGGATTTTCCCCCGAACAGTCCAGTGCTGGGGCAGATTTTCTTCTTGGACCAGATAATCTGGCCTTCTTCTAGGGCCAGATAATCCGACCCCAGGGATATTGCCCAAGGGTGCGTTTGCACGAGCTTCTGTCTGGGGGCGGACTTTCCCTCGAACAATCCGTGGCTGGTTTTCCCACAGCTGGATAATCCGGCCCTCCTCTAGGGCCAGATAATCTGGTCCTCAGGAGAAGATGCCAAGGACCGCCCTGCGCGAGCCTCTGTTCGAGGGCGGATTTTTTACCAGATAATCCGAGTCTGGGGCGGGGTATTCCCTAGGCCGGATAATCGGGCCCTCACTTGGGCCGGATAATCCAGCCCCAAATGGCTCCAACGGCTCCGTCCTGACAGGGCGTATAAAAGCCCCATCATCCCCTCCGGTCAGATCTCTGGGTTCATATGAAAAATATAAGACCTGGTGCAAAAGCTCTCTCCCTAGATCTTCCACTTCAACCACCCGAAGGCTTCGATCTTTGAGGGAATTGAAGGAGGAGACATCATTCATCATCATCACGAATCAAGCGCTTCAACTCTTCTCCATTCACTTGGAGAATCCCCGATCTAGTATTCTCGTTGATATCGAGATCTTGTGCTTTATTATTAATAACAATTGTTCTTGTGGCAGCTTGTTGTAATTACGGGAGCCTCCAATTTGGTTGTGGAGTTGTGCCCCGCTAGTTGTGTAAAGGCGCCGGTTCCTGCCTCGAAGGGTTCCTATAGTGGAAAGGTGGATCAGGCCTTTGGTGACAGGATCCATCGGAGAACAGGGTGAGGCGTATTGTGGCATGGTGGTCTTAGTATCGTCCACCCTCCAACACAGATGTACTTCCCTTAACAAGAAAGGAACTGCGGTAAAATAAATCCCGTGTCTTCGCGTGCTTCACCACGGTTTCCTCGTTACTCACTTTACTCGCCTTTACTCGCTAGTAGTTAGGTTTGCATATAGGGAAATTCTATATAATAGTATATCTAGAGAATTTACCTTTTGTATCAAGCCTAAAATTGAAAAAGCATTAAAATTTTAAGTAGCACCTATTCACCCCCTGGTGCCAATACGATCCATTTCAAAGGTGCCATGCAACAATGTACCATGCACGTTCGCAGACGTGACCGGGCATACATTTGGTCTAGATGAATGATACATTTCTAACGTATCCATAATTTTTGATGTTCCATGCTTGGTTTTATCTACTTTCTTATGTTTTGTCCACACTTTGGAGTACTTTCTATACACTTTCTTGGACTAACCTATTAACAAGAGCCACAGTGCCAGTTGCCTGTTTTCTGCTGTTTTTGGTTCCACGAAAGTCAGAAAATGAATATTCTCGAAATTACACGGGACAAAAGCCAAAGTCAGTTTTTCACCGAGGGACACAAGGAGCTAGAATACAAGACGGAGAGGGGCCAGGGGGTGGTCTGGCCACCTCCGGCACCCCCTCAGCCTCCCCTTTCGCCTATAAGATGCCTCTGATACAGAAACCCTAAGTACCCGATAAAAATTCCACGAAAGAGTCTGTAGCCGCCGTCATCTCCATCCCTAGATCAGGAGGGATATGAAGCTCTTCCCGGCACCCTGCCGGAGAGGGGAATTCACCCTGGAGGCCTTCTTCATCACCATGCAAGCCTCCGGTGTGATGAGTGAGTAGTTCATCCTTGGACTACGGGTCCATGTAGTATCTAGATGGCTGGTTCTTCTCCTTTGTGCTATCATGTTTAGATCTTGTGAGCTCCATTCATGATCAAGATCATCTATTTGTAATTCTACATGTTGTGTTTGCGGGGATCCGATGGATATTGAGATGCTATTTCAGATTGATTATTGATTCTATCATGTCTTTGTTATTTGTGATCTTGCATGCTTTCCGTTGTTAGTAACTATATTGGATAAGTAGATGCTAGCAACTCCAAAATTTAGTATTTATGCTCGATAGTGGGTTCATGCCTCTAGTAATCTAGGAAAGTGACGGAAATCTCTAAGCTACTAGATGTGTTGTTGCTACTAGGGAGAAAACAAAAATCCTTTGTTCATAGAACAATCGTATTGTTTACTTTACGCGTAATGCAATTATCTGTTGCTTGCAACTTAATACTGGAGGGGGTTCGGATGATAACCTGAAGGTGGATTATTAGTCATAGATGCAATTGGATTACGGTCTATGTATAATGTTGTAATTCCCAATCAAGTCTCAAAGGAGTCAAGATGATTAGTATATGCATGTATGCTTTCTTGATGTTTGTCAATTGCCCCGCTGTAATTTGTTCACCCAATATGTCATCTATCTGAAGGAGAGCCACCACTAGTGAACTATGGACCCTGGTCCTTTCTTTTACTATCAATCTACAATCAACTGTTTACTGTTTTATGTTTACTTTCTGGAAACTATTACTTTCTTCCACACAATATGTTTAATCCTTTGTTTTCAGCAAAACCGGTGAGATTGACAACCTCACTATAACTTGGGGGCAGAGTTTTGTGGTTGTGTTGTGCAGGTCTCCGCATTGCTGCTGACGCCGGTAGTGCGCCCTGCCAAAGTCCAGCTAGCAACACCTTTGGGGTGTTTCCTTGCTCCTATTGGTTCGATTAAACCTCGGTTTCATAACTGAGGGAAAACTTGCTGCTGTGCTCATCATACCTTCCTCTTGGGGTTCCCCAACAAGCTCGAGATATCTTGGGCCATCAAAGCTTTTTCTGGCGCCGTTACCAGGGAGTCAAGGACATCTTCACGAGGGGAGTCCCTCCTAACCAATCTCTTTACTTTTTTATTTTTGTTTTTCTTAGTTTACTTTTGCTTTGTTTGCTTGTTTCTTTATCAAAAACACAAAAAAATAGTTTTACTAGTTTGTTTTCTTTATTAAAAACACAAAAAAGGACTACTCTGGAAAATACTAAGTTGGGTGACTTCACTAGCACCAACAACAATGATTTCATGTGCACACCTATTTCTCCACCTGTTCTTGAAGCTACTTTCTTTGAAATAAAACCTGCTTTACTCAATCTTATTATGAGAGAACAATTTTCTGGTATTGGTAATGAAGATGCTGCTGCTCATCTAAATAAATTTGTTGAACTTTGTGAGATGCAAAAGCATATGGATATAGATGGAGATATTATTAAGCTTAAATTGTTTCCTTTCTCGTTGAGAGGAAAAGCTAAAGAATGGTTGAATTCCTTAACTAGGAATAGTATTGATTCTTGGACTAAATGCAAGGATGCTTTCATTGGAAAATACTATCCTCCTGCTAAGAAAATATCTATGAGAAGTGAAATAATGAAGTTTAAACAATTTGATAATGAACATGTTGCTCAAGCTTGGGAAAGAATGAAATCTTTGGTAAAGAATTGTCCCACTCATGGACTGACTACTTGGATGATTATCCAAACTTTTTATGCAGGACTGAACTATTCTTCAAGAAATCTATTGGATTCTGCTGCTGGAAGTACCTTTATGACCATTACTTTGGATGTTGCAACAAAGCTTCTGGATAATATGATGGTTAACTATTCTGAATGGCATACTGAGAGAGCTCCACAAGGTAAGAAGGTAAATTCCGTTGGAGAAACCTCCTCCTTGAGTGACAAAATTGATGTTATTATGTCTATGCTTGTTAATGGGAAGGCTCATATTGATCCAAATCATGTTCCCTTAGCCTCTTTGGTTGCTCAAGAAGAGCAAGTTGATGTGAACTTTATAAGAAATAGTAATTTTGGCAACAATGTTTATGGTAATAACAATTATAGGTTTTACCCTCCTAATAATACTTATGCTTATAATGGCAAACCTGGAAGACCTAGTTAAGGAAGAATTTTAGAAGTTGAAAGAGCCACTAAAAACTTCATGCAAATGCAATATGAACAAAACAAATTATTTACTAAAACTATGGAGGAACAATCTAGCATTTTGAAGAATATTAGTCATCAACTTGAAAGTTTGAATAGGGAAATTCCTAGCTTGCAATTGAAACTTTCTAATGCTGAAAGAAATATATCATCTTTGTCTGAAGCATAATCCTCTTTTATTAATAAAATGACTACTAAACCTGAAACTATTGATAATCCCTTTGCTACTACTAATGCCATACAAGTAAGAATTGATGAAAATGTTAGACTATTAGCTGAATTGCATGCTAAGTGGGAAAGAAAAGATGAAATTGCTAGAAACATTAGTGTTTCTACTATCACTACCACTAGTGTTGAGGCTAGTAATAGCTCTACTACTTTAGATGATAATTATGATTTTGATCTTGATGGTTGCAACATCTCTGAAGTTATTAAGTTCCTACAAAAGCTTGCTAAAAGTCCTAATGCTAGTGCTATGAATATGGCCTTTACAAAACACGTTACTCATGCTCTCATAAAGATTAAAGAAGAAAAGATGAAACATAAAGCTTCTATTCCTATAAAACAAGAAGATGGTTGGGAACCCATCAGTAATATGAAAATGAATGATTTTGATTTCAAAGCTTTATGTGATCTTGATAGTAGTGTTTCTATTATGCCTAGAAGGATTTATGATATACTTGATTTGCCACCATTGGAAGATTGTTATTTGAATGTTCCACTTGATGATAATGCTAAAAAGAAACTCATGGGGAGTATTAATGTTGTTCTTATTATGGTTAACAATGCCTATGTCTCTGTAGATTTCTATGTTTTGGATGTTGAATGCAATGCTTCTTGTCCTATTACTTTGGGAAGACCTTTTCTTAGAACTGTTGGTGCCATTATTGATATGAAAGAAGGCACCATTAAATATCAAATCCCACTCAAGAAAGGTATAGAACACTTCCCTAAAAAGAGAGAGAATATTTCTTTTGCCTCTCCTATGAAAACAAAATTCGCTCTTAATGCTTCTTCATTTGAGAACACTTGATCCTTTTTCTTGCTTCTTATGCCTAACTTAAAGGCGTTAAAGACAAGTACTTATTGGGAGATAACCCAAAAGTTTTAGATGAGTCTTGGAAGTTATTACTTCTATAATAACCGCTCCTTATCCTTTTTATTTGCTTTTTGTGCCAAGAGTAACCTCTAATGAGAGAGAACTAATGATTGGGAAAGTTGTTGTCCCGAAACAGATTTCTGTGCTTCACCGTAAACAATCGTGTACAATCTCTGTATGTACTTTTGAGGCGTGAATTTTTGTGCTTTTGCCCCAGGTTGTTGTCTAACTTTCGTTAGTTCAACTCTTTTCGATTTCAGCAACAGAAGGTCTTCTAAAAAAATCGTCTTTACCTGCTGGTCTGTTTTGACAGATTTCTGCCATTATTTGCATTTGCTTCTTGTTTATTCCTTTTTAAGTTCTTTTGGGAAATTGAGCTTTTTGAGGGAAGTGATACAGTATCTTGTGTTTTAATGGAAGTTTTATTGGTGTTGGAACTGAACCTAAAGACTTATTATCTTGAGTGTACTAATGTTGCTAATAAAGATTGTGTGAAGTTTTGTATGAGGGGAAAAAATTCAGGTGTATGGAAGGAATGAGTAATGAGATGAAGAATGCACTAAATCTCAAGCTTGGGGATGCCACGCGTGTCACCCCAAGAAATATGTAAGAATTACAAGCGTCAAAGCTTGGGGATGCCCAAGGCATCCCCTTCTTCATCAATAAAAATCCCAGGTTTCTTCGAAACACTTCATTTTTATTGTTTCATGCACAGTTGTGTTGTTCTTGGAGCGTCTTCTTTTTTGTTTCCGTTTTGGTTTTTCGTTTGCTTTTTTTTTCTTAGTTTTCTAAATAAATTGGTTGGACCCCCTCTTTCATACATTGGTTTGCAAATAGTTTGGTTTTGTTTGGAAAGTTCATGCTTATGTGGTAAAAAGAGCTCATTTTTGACTGTGGCGTATGCTCTGTCATGCCATGCTTGATATTGTTTTGGCTTTATGCTTAGTATTCTTTGATATAGCATGACTTGTTATAAACAATTGAGATTGCTTAATGTGCCTTGGATGAATCATGCGTTGTTTTAGCATATTAAAGCATAGTATAGTGGTATTCTCCTTTGATGCTTTATTTGGGTTGACTTGTCACATGCTCACACCATGTTATGACTATCTCAAGTCACCATAGCCTTTATGATCCTTTATTTTTAAACTTGTAGTATCACTTTATGCTTTGATCAATGATGTTTTGCCGTTCTGCATGATTATGGCCATTACTGCTCTCTTAGTTTGTCGCTCCCAGTCTTTTGCTAGCCTCCACAACCAAGTATGAGCTCCGCTCATGCATCCAACTCCCTAAACCAAGTTATTCCAAAGATTCCACAATACCTACCTACTAGATTATTCTATTCCAAGTATATTCATGCTTTTGTTTACCTTCCAAATTAAACTTGTTATGAGAAAACTAGTGAATAAAGCTCTCACGAACTTGATGGCACACTTTACTTTTCTTGCCCCTAATAAACTTGAACCATTTTTCGTCTATGTTGTATATGCTTGCACTTATTTGTTGGGAATTAGCAGAACCATGCTGTCATGGGAAACGCTTTCAACATTGCACTTGGTACTTGTACCTAGTTGATATCATGCTCTTTTGTCTATGGATGTCGTCGGTGTGAAATGAAAGGGGAGCTTGTAAGTCCATGGAGTTATGTATATGTGTTATAGAAATGCCTGCGCCGCTGGTCTAATCCATGCTAACATGGTGGAAACCTGCAGCGTAACCATAATGAGCTGTCTATGAAGCATTCTTCTTATAAACAAAAGAGTCCTATATTGAGAAAAAAAAGAGAAAAAGGAAAAAGAGATTATGAAAAGAGGAAAGAGAGAAAAAAAAGCACCATATTCCCATGGTAAATAAGAAGATTGCTGAGATGCTCGTTGTCTGCTTGCCTTGTCATTTTGATATGGGGATTCTTCCGTATCATCGGGCAAGGGGTACCCCGTTCGCGGTTCTCTATGATACACATGTACTTACGATGGCAAGAACTTACCGGTGACTAAACTTGAGTAGCATGAGGAGAGGCCCTCGTATTCAAGGGACATGAGATTTCTAACTTATACTTCGTCAAGCCTGTACACCATAGTTTCTTCACTTTAACCTTAATCACTTCAAGATGCTTATGATAGGGGTAATGAGAGCTGAAAGCTATAAGTACCATAATTTTTGGAAGCTCTTTATGAAACTTGAATCTCTACTTCCTTCTATGAAGGCCTTTCTTCCACCATATATATTGAGTCTCCACCTTCTACCTTTATGCACTTACTTTGAGAGCATAGTGGCCATTCTTAGTTCTACGTGCATTGTCCCAAGACTAGTTGATTGATGCATAACTTGATACTGCTTGTTTTTAACTATTTGTATCTAGTCACTCTTATGAACTTTGAAGGTGTCCTATGCATTTATATTTGCTACTCTATGAGGGACAAGCTGAATACTATTATGCTATGTTTTCTTTATGTGAAACAAACAAATGTCTTGCAAAGCATTGTTATTCATGAATCTTTTGTTTGTGCCTGTCAGGGGGATGATCCCCGGATACCCCACCCGAATAAGAAACAGGACAGTCGGATCTCAGCCGGCTGACCAGATGCAGCCGGACAGGGTAGGATGGACCGGCTACCACCCAGTAGCCGGACCATGGAGAGGTGGCCGGATACGACGATGTAGCCGGATCCAATCAGAGGGACAGGACGACGTGCGTATCAGTGCACGGTACGCCCTGTACGACGACAAGACGGGCAACCACCCGCCCATACCGAAGACTTGGCGAGGCTGACGCGGGAACAGTGGCCTGTTCTTACGACGGACTTGCACGGCGTCCACTGTGCCTACGACAGCCATACCGCTCATACACCAATGTGACATACCATGCCGGGTACTGTAGATGACTAGTCGGCTGGGACCCGCCTGTGGGGCCCGCCAGTCGGACTAGCCAGTGAGACCCTTGCCTCTTTTCCTATATAAGGAGAGGGAGGGCCTCAGTAGAAAGGGTTGGTCTCAGTTCATTTAAGGCAGTAGCTAAAGGATACAGCTCGAGGAGCACTTGTAGCTCGTATATTCCACATAGTCAGATCAGGCAGGAGTAGGGGCTTTACCTCACCACGAGGGCCCTGAACCTGGGTACTTCTTGCATCCCGCTACGCTCGCTCGTATCCAATCTCGCCTGTGGACGCCGTCGATAGCTTTCCTGCTAGTCCCCACACCTCTATCTAACCTTTTTAGGTACTGCCGTTCCCAATACAACGACAGTTGGCGCCCACCGTGGGGCTAATGGCTTCGACCGGAGTCACGTTCCGCACGGGACCCCGCACTTCAGCCGGTGAGCGCGTGGCCTCCGGCCTGGTGCTCACGCTCGGCAAGTTCGACTGCGTCATCAACAACGCCTCCTGCTTCGCCGGAACTTCCTTCCCGGCAAACGGCACCATTCTGTTATTCGGCAATCTCCCCGTCTACATCGCCACCGTTCCAGAGCGTTTCCCTAGGGAAATCGTCTCTGTCGCGGGGCCGCCATGCTCAAGCGGCGGCACCTCCGCCGCACCTCGCGGCGTGGAGGTCATGATGGCCAGATCCAGCTCGAAGCCCCGCCGGCCGCGGGAGCGAGGTGTGGACGAGGTCGGAACTTCCGCTCCCTCGTAGCCTCGGAACCCGGTTGAGGATGCCATTGATTGGCTCCTGACGCCGGTTACCCTCGGGGACAACCCAGAGGAGAAGGAGGCCAACTTCACCATGGAGAGACAGATCCTCCTCCAGGAGGCCATGGAGCTGGCAGCAGCCCGCAAGCAGCTGGAGATCGCCAGGCGCGAGTATGACCGCGCACGGTCTCACCCCGGCTACCGTGGAGCCGAGCCGGCGTGGCCAGGTACGACATCAGGGCGGTGAGCTAGGCGGCAGGATGGAGAAGGACGGAGAACCGGATCCCGCGCCCGCCCCTACACGGCCCACCTACAGCACGCCCATCAATCGTATTGTTTACTTTACATGCAGTTCGTAAAGCAATAATCTGTTGCTTGCAACTTAATACTGGAGGGGGTTCGGATGATAACCTGAAGGTGGATTATTAGTCATAGATGCAGTTGGATGACGGTCTATGTATTATGTTGTAATGCCCAATCAAGTCTCAAAGGAGTCAAGATGATTAGTATATGCATGTATTGCTTTCTCGGTGTTTGTCAATTGCCCCGCTGTAATTTGTTCACCCAGCATGTTATCTATCTAAGGAGAGCCACCTCTAGTGAACTATGGATCCCGGTCCTTGTCTTTTACATACAATCTACAATCTTTTACTGCTTTGTGTTTACTTTCTGCAAACTTTTACTTCTTTCCATTCGATACGTTTAATCCTTTGCTTTCCGCAAAACACGGTGAGATTGACAACCTCATTGCAAGTTGGGGACAAAGTTCTGTGGTTGTGTTGTGCAGGTCTCCACGTTTCTACTAGCACCGGTAGTGCGCCCTGCCAAAGCTCAGCTAGTAACACCTTTGGGGTGTTTCCTTGCTCCTACTGGTTCGATTAAACCTTGGTTTCATAACTGAGGGAAACTTGCTGCTGTGCTCATCATACCTTCCTCTTGGGGTTCCCAACGACCTCTACATCAACCACGAGCCATCAACACTTTTCTGGGAGCCGTGCATTGAGCCATCAAGCATTTTTTTGGCACCGTTGCCGGGGAGTCAAGGACATCTTCACAAGGGGAGTCCCTCATAACCAATCTCTTTACTTTGTTGTTTTTGTTTTGCTTAGTTTTCTTTTTTGCTTTGTTTGCTTGTTTTGTTCTTCAAAAACACAAAAAAAATAGTTTTACTAGTTTGCTTTCTTATTGGAAAAACAAACAAAAAATTAGTTCCTTTCTTAAGTTGCCTTTATGACTAGCTCTGCTCCAATCACTATTTCATTATGGATAACTCACTCAGTTTCCTATTTGGGAATTGTATTATGACTGCTAAGGTAATAGGTGAACCACCGCCTGCTAGAACCTCCATGGAAGAAGAAATTGCTGAACCTGAAAGCTCATTAGATGAAAAAGAGGAGGAGAGTGATGGACAAAAGGAGGAAGAATGGATCTACCCATGCCTACCTTCTAATGAGAGTAACTCTTTATCCCTTACATTATTTGATTGTCCCCCATGCTTATCAAAGGAGGGTGAATGTTATGTTCCCGAGGATTCTTTTGAAAATGTTTATAATAAAGCTCTAGTGCTTGTTGATCATGAAAACCATGCCTTATGTGATAGTTATATTGTTGAGTTTATTCATGAGGCTACTAAAAATTATTACGAGAGAGGAAATTATGGTTATAGAAGTTTTTATGGTAATGAAACACCTCTCTATGTGCTGAAAGTTTTAAAGTTACTTTTGTTTTATCTTCCTATGCCTGTCACTTTGCTCTTTGTGCATTTATTTGCATACAAGATTCCTATGCATAGGAAGTGGGTTAGACTTAAATGTGTTTTGAATTTGCTTCTTGATGCTCTCTTTTACTTCAATTCATATTTCCTATGAGAGCATCTTCTCAAATTTTCATGCCTAACTTAAAGGCGTTAAAGAAAAGTACTTGTTGGGAGATAACCCAAGGGTTTTAGATGAGTCTTGTAAGTTATTACCTCTGTGATAACCTCTCCTTATCCTTTTTATTTGCTTTTTGTGCCAATAGTAACCTCTAATGAGAGTGAAGTAATGATTGGGAAAGTTGCTGTCCCGAAACAGATTTTTGTGCTTCACCGTAAAATTTCCTGAGAGAGCTCTGTATGTCGGATTGAGCTGTAATTTTTTGTGCTTTTGCCCCAGGTTGTTATCGAACTTTCGTTAGTTCAACACGTTTTGATTTGAGCAACAGACCGTCTTCGAAAAAATTCGTCTTTACCTGCTGGTCTGTTTTGACAGATTTCTGCCATTTAACGCATTTGCTTCTTGTTGGTTCCTTCTTGAGTTCTTTTGGGGAATTGAGTTTTTTGAAGGAAGTGCTTATGTATCTAGTATTCTAATGGAAGTTTATTTGGTGTTAGAACTGAACCTTGAGACTTATTTATCTTAAGTGCACTAATGTTGCTAATGAGATTGTGTGAAGTTTTGTATGAAGGAAAATTTTCAGGTGTATGGAAGGAATGAGTAATGAGATGAAGAATGGACTAAAGCTCAAGCTTGGGGATGCCACTCTTGTCACCCCAAGAAATATCCAAGAAGTACAAGCGTCAAAGCTTGGGGATGACCAAGGCATCCCCTTCTTTATCAATAAAAATTCCAGGTTTCTTCCAAACGCTTCATTTTTATTGCTTCATGCACAGTTGTGTTTTTCTTGGAGCGTCTTCTTTTTCGTTTTTTTAGTTTGCTTGGTTTGCTTAGTTTTCTGAATAAATTGGTTGGACCCCCTCTTTCTTACATTGGTTTGCAAATAGTATGGTTTGGTTGGGAATAGAGTAGGAAAGTTCATGCTTATGTGGTAAAAAGAGCTTGTTCTTGACTGTGGCTATGCTTTGTCATGTCATGCTTGATATTGTTTTGGCTTTATGCTTAGTATTCTTTGCTGTAGCATGACTTGTTATAAACAATTGAGATTGCTTAATGTGCCTTTGATGAATCATGCGTTGTTTTAGCATATTAAAGCATAGTATAGTGGTATTCTCCTTTGATGCTTTATTTGGGTTGACTTGGCACATGCTCACACCATGTTATGACTGTCACAAGTCACCATAGCCTTTATGATCCTTTAGTTTTCAACTTGTAGTATCACTTTCTGCTTTGATCAATGATGTTTTGTCGCTCTCCATGATTATGGCCATTATTGCTCTCTTAGTTTGTCGCTCCCAGTCTTTTGCTAGCCTCCACAACAAGGTATGAGTTCCACTCATGCATCCAACTCCCTAAACCAAGTTATTCCAAGAGTCCACCATACCTACCTACTAGCTTATGCTATTCCAAGTATATTCATGCTTTTGTTTACCTTCCACTTGTTATGAGAAAACTAGTGATTAAAGCTCTCACGAACTTGATGGCACACTTTACTTTTTGCCTCTAATAAACTTGAACCATTGGGTCCTTCTTTGTTGCGTATATGCTTGCGCTTTATAAGTTGAAATTAGCAGAACCATGTACCATGGGGAACGCTTTCAACATTGCACTTGTACTTTGTACCCCGTTGATATCATTTTCTTTTGCTTACGGATCCCGGCGGTGTGAAATAAAAGTGGAACTTGTAAGATCATGGAGTTTGTATGTGTGTTAGAGAAACGCCTGGGCCGCTAGCCTAAGCCATGCCTAATCATGGTGGAAACTTGCAGCATCACCATAATGAGCACTCTATGAAGCATCCTCAATAAAAACCTATGCAAATAGCAAATAAAAAGATCGCTGAGATGCTCATTGTCTGCTTGCCTTGTCATTTTGATTATGGGAAAGCTCCCGTATCATGTGAAAGGGGGACCCCGTTGGCGGTTCTTAATGATACACATGTACCTACAATGACAAGAGCTTACTTGTGACTGAAGTTGAGTAGCATGAGGATCGGTCTTCGTAAGTAAGGGGCATGAGATTTCGGTTTATAACTTGTCAAGCATATCCTCTTAGTTGTGTCACTTTAACCTTAATCACTTCAAGATGCTTATGATAGTGGCAATGAGAGCTGAAAGCTATAAGTACCATAATTTTTGGAAGCTCTTTATGAGACTTGAATCCCTACTTCCTTTTACAAAAGGCTTTCTTCCACCATTATATTGAGTCTCCACCTTCTATCTTTAGGCACCTACTTTGAGAGCATAGTGGCCATTCTTAGTTCTATGTGCATTGTCCCAAGACTAGTTGATTGATGCATAACTTGATATTGCTTGTTTGAACTATTGTATCTAGTCACTCTTATGAACTTTGAAGGTGTCCTATGCATTTATATTTGATACTCTATTGAGGGACAAGATGAATACTATTATGCTATGTTTTCTTTATGTGAAACAAACAAACATCTTGGAAAGCATGTTATTCATGAATCTTTTGTTTTTGCCTTTTCATGTTGCATCATAGTTCCTTTGCTTATTGCTAGAACTTTGTCTTTCATGTTATGATTGAAGTACTATGATCCCAGCTTTGAGTGTTTTGCAAATACCTTGATCAAGTCTTTGATGGTGCATGTCACCTCAAAAATTCTTTCTTTTTATCACTTACCTACTCGAGGACGAGCACGAGTTAAACTTGGGGATATTGATACATTGCAAATGTATCTATAATTTTTGATGTTCCATGCTTGGTTTTATCCACTTTCTTGTGTTTTATTCCAACTTTGGAGTACTTTTCATATGATTTCTTGGACTAACCTATTAACAAGAGCCACAGTGCCAGCTGCCTGTTTTCTGCTGTTTTTGGTTCAAAGAAAGTGAGGAAATGAATATTCTCGGAATTGGACGGGACAAAAGCCAAAGTGCCTATTTTTCAGAAGGGATCAAGTGCCAGAATACGAGACGGAGAGGGGCCAGGGGCCGGCCACACCACCTGGCCACGCGGCCAGGCCTGGCCCGCACCAAAGGGTGGTGTGGTGGCTCCCGGCACCCCTCGGCCTCTCCTTCCGCCTATATTGCCCTCGGGATGAAAACCCTAAGGGCCCGATCAAAATTCCACGAAAGAGTCTGTAGACGCCGTCATATCCATCCCTAGATCGGGAGGGATCTGAAGCTCTTCCCGGCACCCTGCCGGAGAGGGGAATTCACCATGGAGGCCTTCTTCATCACCATGCAAGCCTCCGGTGTGATGCGTGAGTAGTTCATCTTTGGACTACGGATCCATGTAGTAGCTAGATGGCTGGTTTCTCCTCCTTTGTGCTTTCATGTTTAGATCTTGTGAGCTCCGTTCATGATCAAGATCATATTTTTGTAATCCATACATGTTGTGTTTGCGGGGATCCGATGGATATTGAGATCCTATTTTAGATTGATTATTGATTCTATCATGTCTTTGTTATTTGTGATCTTGCATGCTTTCCGTTGTTAGTAGCTATCTTGGCCAAGTAGATGCTAGCAACTCCAAGAGTTAGTATTTATGCTCGGTAGTGGGTTCATGCCTCTGGTAATCTGGGGAAGTGACAGAAATCTCTAAGGTACTAGATGTGTTGTTGCAACTAGGGAGAAAACAACAATCCTTTGTTCATAGAACAATCGTATTGTTTACTTTACACGCAGTTCGTAAAGCAATAATCTGTTGCTTGCAACTTAATACTGGAGGGGGTTCGGATGATAACCTGAAGGTGGATTATTAGTCATAGATGCAGTTGGATGGCGGTCTATGTATTATGTTGTAATGCCCAATCAAGTCTCAAAGGAGTCAAGATGATTAGTATATGCATGTATTACTTTCTCGGTGTTTGTCAATTACCCCGTTGTAATTTGTTCACCCAGCATGTTATCTATATAAGGAGAGCCACCTCTAGTGAACTATGGATCCCGGTCCTTGTCTTTTACATACAATCTACAACCTTTTACTGCTTTGTGTTTACTTTCTGCAAACTTTTACTTCTTTCCATTCGATACGTTTAATCCTTTGTTTTCCGCAAAACACGGTGAGGTTGACAACCTCATCGCAACTTGGGGACAAAGTTCTGTGGTTGTGTTGTCCAGGTCTCCACGTTGCTACTAGCACCGGTAGTGCACCCTGCCAAAGCTCAGCTAGTAACACCTTTGGGGTGTTTCCTTGCTCCTACTGGTTCGATTAAACCTTGGTTTCATAACTGAGGGAAACTTTCTGCTGTGCTCATCATACATTCATCATACATCAACCAAGAGCCATCAACACTTTTCTGGGCGCAGTGCATTGAGCCATCAGGCCCCCTCTTTCATACATTGGTTTTCAAATAGTTTGGTTTGGATTGAAAAAGAGTAGGAAAAGTTTACGCTTAAGTGGTAAAGAGAGCTCGTTTTTGACTGTGGCCTATGCTTTGTCATGCCATGCTCGATATTGTTTTGGCTTTATGCTTAGTATTCTTTGCTATAGCATGACTTGTTATAAACAATTGATATTTCTTAATGTGCCGTGGAAGAATCATGCGTTGTTTTAGCATATTAAAGCATAGTATTGTGGTATTCTCCTTTGATGCTTTATTTGAGTTGACTTGGCACATGCTCACACCATGTTATGACTATCCCAAGTCACCATAAGCCTTTATGATCCTTTAGTTTTCAACTTGTAGTATCACTTTATGCTTTGATTAATGATGTTTTGTCGTTCTGCATGATTATGGCCATTACTGCTCTCTTAGTTTGTCGCTCCCAGTCTTTTGCTAGCCTCCATAACCAAGTGTGAGTTCCACTCATGCATCCAACTCTAAAACCAAGTTATTCCAAAGAGTCCACCATACCTACCTATTAGCATATGTTATTCCAAGTATATTCATGTTTTTATCTACCTTCCGAATTAAACTTGTTATGAGAAAACTAGTGATTAAAGCTCTCACGAACTTGATGGCACACTTTACTTTCTTGCATTTAATAAACTTGAACCATTGCATCCATATTTGTTGCGTATATGCTTGCGCTTTATAAGTTGAAGTTAGCAGAACCATGTATCATGGGGAACGATTTCAACATTGCACTTGTACTTTGTACCCCGTTGATATCATGTTCTTTTGCTTATGGATCTTGAGGGTGTGAAATAAAAGCGGAACTTGTAAGATCATGGAGTTTGTATTTGTGTTAGAGAAACGCTTGGGCCGCTAGCCTAAGCCATGCCTAATCATGGTGGAAACTTGCAACATAACCATAATGAGCACTCTATGAAGCATCCTCAATAAAAACCTATGCAAATAGCTAATAAAAAGATCACTAAGATGCTCATTGTCTGCTTGCCTTGTCATTTTGATTATGGGATAGCTCCCGTATCATGTGCAAGGGGTATCCCGTTGGCTATTCTCTATGATACATATGTACTTACAATGACAAGAGCTTACTTGTGACTAAAGTTGAGCAGCATGAGGTTCGGTCTTCGTAAGTAAGGGGCATGAGATTTCAGCTTATAACTTGTCAAGCATATCCTCTTAGTTGTTTCACTTTAACCTTAATCACCTTCAAGATGCTTATGATAGGGGCAATGAGAGCTAAAAGCTAATAAGTACCATAATTTTTGGAAGCTCTTTATGAAACTTGAATCCCTACTTCCTTCTATGAAGGCCTTTCTTTTACTTTTATGTTGAGTCTCCACCTTCTATCTTTATGCACCTACTTTGAGAGCACAGTGGCCATCCTTAGTTCTATGTGCATTGTCCCAAGACTTGTTGATTGATGCGTAGCTTTGATATTGCTTGTTTTGAACTATTTGTATCTAGTCACTCTTATGAACTTTGAAGGTGTCCTATGCATTTATGTTTGCTACTCTATGAGGGACAAGCTGAATGCCACTATGCTATGTTTTCTTTATGTGAAACAAACAAATGTCTTGCAAAGCATTGTTATTCATGAATCTTTTTTTGTGCCTTTTCATGTTGCAACATAGTTGCTTTGTCTTATTGTTAGAACTTTGTCTTTCATGTTATGATTGAAGTACTATAATCCTAGCTATCAATGGTTTGCAAATACTTTGATCAAGTTTATGATGGTGCATGTCACCTCAAAAATTATTCTTTCTTTTTATCACTTACCTACTCGAGGACGAGCAAGAGTTAAGCTTGGGGATGTTGATACGTTGCTAACGTATCCATAATTTTTGATGTTCCATGCTTGGTTTTATCTACTTTCTTATGTTTTGTCCACACTTTGGAGTACTTTCTATACACTTTCTTGGACTAACCTATTAACAAGAGCCACAGTGCCAGCTGCCTGTTTTCTGCTGTTTTTGGTTCTAGGAAAGTCACAAAATGAATATTCTCGGAATTGGACGGGACAAAAGCCAAAGTCAGTTTTTCACTAAGGGACACAAGGAGCTAGAATACGAGACGGAGAGGGGCCAGGGGGCCGCCACACCACCTGGCCGCGCGGTCTAGGCTGGCCCGCGCCAGGCGGTGGTCTGGCCGCCTCTAGCACCCCCTTGGCCTCCCCTTTCGCCTATAAGATGCCTCCGATACAGAAACCCTAAGTACCCGATCAAAATTCCACGAAAGAGTTTGTAGCCGCCGTCATCTCCATCCCTAGATCGGGAGGGATCTGAAGCTCTTCCTGGCACCCTGCCGGAGAGGGGAATTCACCCTAGAGGCCTTCTTCATCACCATGCAAGCCTCCGGTGTGATGCGTGAGTAGTTCATCCTTGGACTACGGGTCCATGTAGTATCTAAATGGCTGGTTCTTCTCCTTTGTGCTATCATGTTTAGATCTTGTGAGCTTCGTTCATGATCAAGATCATCTATTTGTAATTCTACATGTTGTGTTTGCGGGGATCCGATGGATATTGAGATGCTATTTCAGATTGATTATTGATTTTATCATGTCTCTGTTATTTGTGATCTTGCATGCTTTCCGTTGTTAGTAGCTATCTTGGCCAAGTAGATGCTAGCAACTCCAAGAGTTAGTATTTATGCTCGATAGTGAGTTCATGCCTCTAGTAATCTAGGGAAGTGACAGAAATCTCTAAGGTACTAGATATGTTGTTGCTACTAGGGAGAAAACAACAATCCTTTGTTCATAGAACAATCGTATTGTTTACTTTACGTGTAATGCAATTGTCTGTTGCTTGCAACTTAATACTGGAGGGGGTTGATGCGTCCATTTTGGATCACTATTCTATGTCATAATTCACTGTTATTCATTGATATATTTCGTATTGAGAGGTGATACTTATGTTTTTTCATCTGTTTTGGCATGGTTGGTGACTTTTGGAGCATGGACCGCTGCAGTCAGGATTCTGATGGAAAAGGTGCTGTTTGGAGGAAAAATTCGTGAAGATCAGAAAATCTGGGAAAATATACGGAAAATCCTATTTTTCCATAAGACGAAGGAAGCCAGAAGGGGGGCTGGAGATGGGCCACAGGGGGCCCGCACCACCCCCTGGCGCGAGCCAGCCAGGCCGCGCCACCAGGTGGTGTGGCAACCCTGGTCCACCCCTGGCACTCCCCTCCGGCGTATATTATCCTCCCGAAACCCTAAGACTCGGGGAGCGACCACAGAAAGATTCCGCCGCCTCTGCGGGGCGAAAAACACCGAGAGGGAAAGATCTCTCCAGCAGATAGATTTCTGCCGGGGGAATTCCTTCCCGGAGAGGGGAGATCGTCGCCATCAACACCACCATCAAGATGGACTTCATTGGGATCATCATCATCATCATCACCACCATCATCACCATCAGCACCCTCATCACCATCTCCATATTGTTGTAACAATTGTGTTGAATCTTGCATAGTTCATAGGGGAAACTTTCCCGGTGTTGATTACTCTTTGTAGTTGATACTATCGAGTGGACCATTGAATTATTGTTTATGTTCAGATTGTTATACATCATTATTCCATCTCTGATCATCATCCATATGATGTCTTGTGAGTAGTTCGTTTTGTTCTTGAGGACATGGGAGAAGTCATGTTGTTAGTAGTGGAGTTGTGTTGAGAAAGATTCAATAGTTTGATATTTAAGTTGTGGTGTACTTCTTCTAGTGGTGTCATGTGAACGTTGGCTACATGACACTTCACCTATATGGGCCTAGGGGAATGCATTGTGTATTTGGCTACTAATCGTAGGGGTTGCTGGAGTGACAGAAACCTGAACCCCCGTTAGGAAACCATTGCACAAGGGACGTAAGGGTCTTAGAGTTTAAAGTTGTGGTTAGGTTTTTACCTTAATTACTTTCGTGTACTTACAGATGTTTGCAAGTGGTATAATCACAAGTATGTATTAGTCCTAGGAAGGTCGGTACATTAGCACAGGTTCACCCACACAACACTTAGCAAGCTAAAGAAGATTAATCAACTATAAGAAGCGAAAGCACTTGACAGTCTTCCCATGTGTCCTCGAGAACGTTTGGTCATCTTAAGTAATACAACCAGCTTGTCCTTTGCTGCATAAAGGATTGGGCCACTTGCTGCATTTATTCCTACTGTCTTTCATTTACTCGTACTTTGTTTACTTGCTTTATCAAAAAACCCTAAAAATCCATTTGCTAAGTATTTGCAGAGAATTCCCGATCCATACCACTAGCCAGCACCTTCTGCTCCTCGTTGGGTTCGACACTCTTACTTATCGAAAATACTGCGATACACCCCCTATACTTGTGGGTCATCAAGACTATTTTCTGACGCCGTTGCCAGGGAGTGAAGCGCTATTGGAGAGTGCAACTGGTAAAGGAAACTTCTACTGTGAGTATTGTTTACTTCTGTTAGTTGCTTTATTTTTGTTATGGATAATTCGCTGAGTTTCTTATTTGGTAATGCTACTACCACTACTAAGGTAGTAGATAAGCCCCCACCTGCTGAGAATGATGTTTTTAAAATACCTACAAGAATTATTGATCGTGTTATGGATAACTATTATGTTGGGGATGGAACTGTCCATCCTGGTGATCATTTGCTCTTTATACACGAATTATGCGGGTTGTTCAAGTGTGCAGGTATTACTACAGATCAAGTTAAGAAGAAGTTATTCTCATTATCGCTGAAAGGAAGAGCTGAGGAATGGTATAAGCTGCTGAAGAATGGTCAAGCTCTGGAATGGGAGGAAATAGTACCTCTCTTTTATTCAAAGTTTTATCCTCCTAGTGAGATACATAAAGATCGGAATCAAATATACAACTTCTGGCCTCTTGATGGAGAGAGTACATCTCAAGCTTGGGGGAGATTGAAGTTACTAATGCTCAAATGTCCCATTCATGAGCTCCCCAATAATATTATTATCAATAAATTTTATGCAAGGCTTCCTCTACATGACAAGGATTTATTGGATGCTTCTTGTGCTGGATCATTCACTCGCATGGAAGAAGAAGCTAAATGGATTCTTCTGGAACGTATTCAAGATAATGCTGAAGCTTGGGAGAATGACAAAGGTAGAAAGTCAGGTATAAATTATGATTATGAATGCATTGAATCTTTTATGGGAACGGATGACTTTCAAAATATTAGTAATGCATATGGTCTTGATTTGCAAGTTATTACAAATTGCTTTAGAGCTTTTGCTTCTTATATTGAAATTCCAAAAAGGGAATGGAATAAGTACCATGCACCTTACAAAGATATTGTTGACTGTGTTCCTATTGGGAGTGCTGAGTATTGCATTATTGATCCCATCCTACCTGAACCTTATATCGAGAAGATTCCCTTCCCATAAAAGGTAAAGGATCATCCTATGATAACTAATGTAATCACCAAAAGTGAAAAGAGAACTGTAAAACCTGATGAACAAATAAACGTTGAACATGTGGTATCAGTTGTGAAAGACCTTGTCACGGAAAGCATAGAAGATGGACACATAGTATTTTGTGAGGATGCTTCTAATATTGTTTCACATCCTAATAGAATTAAAAAAGCTAGTGTTCATGTGCTTTCTGTTAGAATTGGTGATCATTGCTATTATGGTTTATGTGATATTGGTGCAAGTTCCAGTGCTATTCCTTATGAGCTTTACAGAGAAATTATGCATGAAATCAGTCCCTGCGAATTGGAAGAGATTGATGTGGTTATTCACTTTGCTAATAGAGAGATCATCTCTCCAATTGGTATTGTACGAGACGTGGAAGTTCTTTGTGGTAAGATTAAGTACCCTGCTGATTTTCTAGTACTCGGTTCAGCTGCTAGTAAAACTTATCCTGTTATTTTTGGTAGACCTTTCTTGAATACTTGTGGAGCTATTATAGATTGCAAAAGGGAGAAAGTCTTGACTAAGTTTGCTAGGGAATCTGATGAGTTTAATTTCTCGAAATTTTCTAAAGAACCTTGTGAAGAGGAAACCCATAATGAGGATTTTATAGTTGAACAACTTGCTTCTATTTCTCTTGCGCCTAACAATGCTTTGCAGCAATTTATGGAAGATCATGAAAGTGAAATCTTCATGAAAGAAAGGAATGAGATTGACAAGATTCTCCGTGATCAGCCTAAGATGCTTAAGCATAACTTGCCTGTAGAAGATTTGGGTACCACGTTGCCACCTAAAAAGGATCCGGTTTTCGATCTAAAACCTCTCCCTGATGATCTTAAATATGCTTATATTGATGATAAAAAGATATATCCTGTTATTATTAGCGCTAAACTTTCAGGAAAGGAAGAAGAAAGGCTATTGGAGGTTTTGAGGAAACACCGAGTAGCTATGGGCTATACTCTGGATGATTTAAAAGGGATTTCACCTACTATATGTCAGCATTCTATCAACATAGAACCAGATGCAAAGCCAGTAGTAGAGCACCAACAACGTTTAAATCCTAGGATGAAGGAAGTGGTAAGGAATGAGGTATTGAAACTCCTTGATGTTGGTATTATTTACCCTATTGCTGATAGTGAATGGGTTAGTCCTGTTCATTGTGTTCCTAAAAAAGAAGGTATTACCGTTGTTCCTAATGATAATGATGAGCTTATTCCTCAAAGAATAGTAGTAGGCTATAGGATGTGCATTGATTTTAGAAAAGTCAATAAAGTTACTAAGAAAGATCACTACCCGCTTCCTTTTATTGATCAAATGTTGGAAAGGTTGTCTAAAAAGACCCATTTTTGTTTTCTTGATGGTTATTCTGGTTTCTCTCAAATTGATGTTAAACAACAAGATCAAGAAAAAACTACTTTTACTTGCCCTTACGGAACTTATGCTTATAGACATATGCCTTTTGGTTTATGTAATGCTCCTGCTACTTTTCAAAGGTGCTTGTCTGCTATCTTTCATGGTTTTTGTGAGGAAATTGTAGAAGTGTTCATGGATGACTTTTCTGTCTATGGAACTTCTTTTGATAATTGTAGGCATCAAGATTTATAGAGATAGATCAAGACGCCTAATAGCGCTTTCACAAAGTACATACTTAGACAAAGTTCTAAAGAAGTTTAGAATGGAAGAGAGCGAGAAGGGGTTCGTGCCCATGTTGTCAGGTAAGACCTTGAGTAAAACTCAAAGTCCAGCTACGGTAGAAGATAGAGAAAAGATGAATAATATTCCCTATGCCTCGGCCATAGGTTCTATCATGTATGCCATGCTGTGTACAAGACCGGATATAGCACATGCTGTTAATTTGACTAGCAGATATCAAAGTGATCCTAGAATGGAGCACTGGACAGCGGTCAAGAATATCCTAAAGTACCTGAATAGGACTAAGGATATGGTTCTTTCTTATGGAGGTGACGAACAGCTTGTTGTAAACGGTTACACTGATTCTAGTTGGAACACCGATCCAGATGACTCGAAGTCATAGTCTGGATACGTATTTATTTTGAATGGTGCTGCAGTGAGCTGGAGGAGTGCCAAGCAAAGCGTTGTGGCGAAATCTTCAACTGAATCGGAATACATAGCTGCTTCGGAGGCTGCACAAGAAGCCATATGGATGAAGGAGTTCATTACTGAACTTGGCGTGGTTCCCAGTGCGTTGGACCCGATGGCCATCTACTGTGACAACACAGGTGCCATAGCTAATGCACAGGAGCCAAGGTCACATAGCAAGCTGAAGCACATCAAGCTACGTTTCCATGCTATTCGCGAGTATGTCCGAGATGGTGACATAAATATTTGCAAAGTACACACTGATCTGAATGTGGCAGATCCGTTGACTAAACCTCTCCCTAGAGCAAAGCATGACCAACACCAGAACGCCATGGGTATTAGGTATATTACCATGTAATCTAGATTATGGGTCCTTTCCCTCCCTCGAAAGGTTATACTCATATTCTTGTTGCCGTTGATTATGTTACTAAGTGGGTAGAAGTCATTCCTACGAAGAGTGTTGACAGGGAAACTTCTCTAAAAATGCTTAAGGATGTTACCTTTCCTAGGTTTGGAGTGCCTAGGTATCTCATGACTGATGGGGGTTCTCATTTCATTCATGGTGGTTTTAGAAAGACCCTTGCTAAATATGATGATAATCATAGAATTGCTTCAGCCTATCACCCTCCAACTAGCAGGCAAGTAGAGTTATCAAATAGAGAAATTAAATCCATCTTGCAAAAGACTGTTAATAGATCTAGGAAAAACTAGGCTAAAAAGTTGAATGATGCTTTATGGGCTTATAGAACTGCCTACAAAAATCCCATGGGGATGTCTCCTTATAAAATGGTTTATGGGAAAGCTTGTCACCTACCTTTGGAATTAGAACTGTTGGAGATATGCCCAAGAGGCAATAATAAAAGTGGTTATTATTATATCTTTGTGTTTATGATGAATGTTTACATCCCATGCTATAATTGTATTATAAGGAA
Organism: Avena sativa; assembly: GCA_916181665.1. NCBI lineage: Eukaryota > Viridiplantae > Streptophyta > Magnoliopsida > Poales > Poaceae > Avena > Avena sativa. Next base: position 140,376,028 of record OV702292.1, read on the forward strand.
ACACTAATACATGTGTGTTTTGTAAACATAAAAGAGTCCCTAGTAAGCCTCTTGTTGAACTAGCTTGTTGATTAGTAGATGATCATGGTTTCCCGATCATGGACATTGGATGTCATTAATAACAAGGTTATATCATTAGGAGAATGATGTGATGGACACACACCCATAGTAAGCGTAGCATAAGATCAAGTCATTAAGTTCGTATTGCTATAAGCTTTCAAATGCATAGTAACCTAATCCTTCGACCATGAGGTTATGTTAATCACCATCACCGGATGGGTACTTTGATGACATCAAACACCGCTTCGTAACTGGGTGGTTATAAAGGTGTCATTGGGTATTCTGAAAGTATGTGTTGAAGCGCATGGACCAAGATTGGGATTTGTCCATCCATATGACGGATAGATATGCTCTGGGCCCTCTCGGTGGAATGTCATCTAGTTAGCTTGCAAGCATGTGACTAGGTCACAAGGGATGACATAAAATGGAACGAGTAAAGAGTACTTATCAGTAACGAGGTAGAACTAGGTATGGAGATACCGACGATCAAACCTCAGATAAGTAGAATATCGCGTGACAAAGGGAATTGGTTTCGTGTGTTAATGGTTCTATCGATCACGAAGTCATCGTTGAGTATGTGGGAGCCATTATGGATCTCTAGATCCCGCTAATGGTTATTGATCGGAGAGGTGTTTCCATCATGTCTGCATATTCACGAACCGTAGGGTGACACACTTAAGGTTCGAAGTTGTTTCAAGTAGATATGGAATGTGCGTTGGAGACCGAATGTTGTTCAGAGTCTCGGATTGGATCCGGGACATCACGAGGAGATCCGGAATTGTCTGGAGAATAAGATTCATATATTGGGGATCATTTTCTAAGTTAGGAAATGTTCCGGAGTATTTGTATGGGGATTCTAGAAGGTTTCGGAATGTTCCAGAAGGTTCTAGGAGATTTCTGGAGTTTGCTTGAAAACCAAGAAAGGATCAAGGAGTCCTTGTGGGGTAAGACAAGGAGTCGTGGGGGAGGAGGACTCCTCCCCCCTCCCAATCCGCCGGCCAAAGAAGGGAGGGGAGTCCTACTAGGACTCCCCCTCCCATGGCGCCTCCCTCCTTTAAATAGAGGGGTGGGGGCGCCACCCCCTGGCCCCCTCAACTCCAAACCCTAGCCGCCGCCTCTCTCCTCCTCCTCCCCTCTGCTCAGGCTTAGGCGAAGCCCTGCAGAATTCTCTACTCCACCACCACCACCACACCGTCGTGCTGCTGGGATTCCATGGAGAAGATCTACTACCTCCGCTGCTCGCTGGAAACGGGAGAGGAAGGTCTGCTTCGACTCCGCACGTGTGACCGACTGCGGAAGCGCTTCCTGAACGCGGCGCCGGAAGGATCGTCCACACGATCTTGAGACCGGCAAGTGATCGACTACATCAACCACGAGATCCAATCTCATAACGCTTTCGGATCTACGAGGGTTAGTACAGATCTATCTCGTTGCACATGTCTAATAGATTAGATCTTGGCTTTTATCTAGATTAGATCTGGGTTTTGTTCGTTCTTGCGGTAGAATTTTTTTGTTTTCCATGCTACGAACCCATCAAGAACATCAAGCTTACTGGGCAGTTAAAGAACTAAATAGAGATTGTAAGCTCGCTGGTGAGAAAAGATTATTTGGCTTAAGTTCTTTAGATGAATGGAGGAGTGAAGCCTATGAAAATGCTAGGCTCTTTAAGGAAAAAGTTAAAAGATGGCATGACAAGCGAATACTTAAGAGAGAATTTCATGTTGGTGAGAAAGTTCTATTGTATAGGTCTCGTCTTAGATTTTTTGGAGGAAAGCTACTATCAAAATGGGAAGGACCTTTCATTATTGAAGAAGTATACCGTTCAGGAGCAATAAAAATTTCTTCTTTAAAAGATAATACTACACAAGTAGTGAATGGGCAGCGACTCAAACACTATATTGTTGGGGATTCTTACAATGAAGATGTTGATGCCTTTCAAGTTATAACTCCAGAAAAATTTATCAAGGACCAAATTCAGAGACCTGCAGAGTCCATTTTTAAATAGGTAACAGTTCTGGTAAGAAAAGTTCCGCGAAAACACTATCCAACTATATTTTTGCAGTTTTTAGTCAATATGGAAAACTACGAAGCGAAAGGGGGACGAAAACGAAGCCAGGGTGGCTCACACCACCCTGTGGCGCGGGCCCACCCCAGGCCGTGCCACCAGGTGGTGTGGCCACCCCAGACTTCGTCTCCGACCCGTTTTCTCCCAGTACCTTCCTTTTGTTATGAAATTTCGTAATATATAACCCCCCGGATCCCTCGAGGTTCGTATATCGTGTTTTCGTCGTGTTTTCATTTCGATCTGTTTCTGACAGGTAGAGTCCCAGATTTGGAGCTACAATGTCTTCCTCTGGATCAGCCAAGGAAGATTCTTTAGAGGATATCATCAACCCATACATGAGAGAGTTGAAGATTCATCCCAAGGAGTTGTTGCTTGAAGGGGGAACTCCGGATAAAAGAGGTTCGAGGCCCTAAAGGTGAAGGAAGTCTGGAGGATAGGATGGAATCACTAGAGCAAGAAGTCTTTAGGTACAAGAAGATGGCGGAGCGTGAAGTGGATATCATCCATAAGATTTGTTCCGAACTCATCGCCGAGCACCAAAAGGAGACTGCTGAACTCAAGGATGAAGTCCTCTCACTCCGCCAAACAACCAACAAACTGCAAGCACAGTTCTATGACGTTCAAAATCAAAACTGTGAGTATGAAGTTAGGTTTAAATGCATCAGTGCTGCTGCAAGTTTCAGGATGCTAGAAACCACGATGTCCTTTGTTTATGGGAAGCCCTTACCCTGGAAGTCAGACTAAGATGAGAGGATACCACCACCACCAAAGGAGTAATTCGTCATCAGGTTTGGCATCCCCTTGGTTTGTTCCAAGCTTGGGGGAGTGCCCCGGTATCACATCACTATCTTCTATCTTTTTACCCTTTTTAGTAGAGTCATATCATGAATAGAGGAGTTATTTTGTAGTATGGTTTGCATTATGGAAGTGTCCCCTCTCTCGTTAGATATGTATCCCTTGGTGTGAGTTGCCGTTATGGAATATTAATGAGTTCTATCATTTACTCTTTTGCATAGCTTATATTAGTTTTCAATTCATGGTTATATGATTGATCTTGTTGTTAGTATTGGTATCACTTTGGGAGCATTGAGTTAATTTAGTTGGTTTTGGCAAACCTGGCTCGGTTAGTAGCAACACTATTTTTGAGAGTTGAATGAAAAAGATAGAAGTACTCTAAAGAAAAATAATTTCATCATCTTTCTTTCTTGATTTGCTCATAAGTCTAGTATTCTCTAGTTAAGATCTTTTGTGCTTCCAAGGAAGATTGCATGTTTGTCCTTATCACTTGTATGTCTGTTTGTTTCCTTCAACTCTTATACTTGCTACCCAGCTTTGCTAGCCAAAAACCTGTACTGAAAGGGAATTCTTCTCGTTCATCCACTCCTTAAAACCAAAACCTCTGCCATTTGTGTCCACCATACCTACCTAGTAGCATTATTGCTATTCCAAGTAAATTCTTGTTTTTTCTACCTTCCAAATTAAACTTGTTATGTGAAAATTAGTGATTAAAGCTCTCACGAACTTGATGGCACACTTTACTTTTCTTGCACTTAATAAACTTGAACCATTGTGCTCACCTATGTTGTGTATATGCTTGCGCTTTGTAAGTTGTGAATTAGCAGAACCATGCTGCCATGGGGAACACTTTCAACATTGCACTGGGACTTTGTACCTAGTTGATATCATGTTCTTTTGTCTATGGATGTCGTCGGTGTGAAATGAAAGGGGAGCTTGTAAGTCCATGGAGTTATGCATGTGTGTTAGAGAAACGCCTGGGCCGCTGGTCTAATCCATGCTGACATGGTGGAAACCTACAGCATAACCATAACGAGTATCTATGAAGCATTCTTCTTATAAAAAAATTCCGTTATTGAGAAAAAAAGAGAAAAGAAAAAAAGGGATATTATGAAAAGAGGAAAGAGAGAAAAAACACCATATTCCCATGGTAAATAAGAAGATTGCTGAGATACTTGTTGTCTGCTTGCCTTGTCATTTTGATATGGGGATTCTTCCGTATCATCGGGCAAGGGGTACCCCGTTGGCGGTTCTCTATGATACACACATGCTTACGATGACAAGAACTTACCGGTGACTAAACTTGAGTAGCATGAGGAGCGGCCCTCGTATTCAAGGGACATGAGATTCTCAACTTACAACTTGTCAATGCATATCCTCATATTTGATCACTTTAACCTTAATCACCTAAAGATGCCTATGATAGGGCAATGAGAGCTGAAATCTAGTAAGTATCATAATTTTTGGGAGCTCTTTATGAGACTTGCAATCCCTGCTTCCCTCTTTGAAGGCCCTTTCTTTTACTTTGTAGTTGAGTCAGTAAACCTATTCCCTTCTATCTCAGCAAGTATTTTGAGTTGTTGTGTTTCATTCATTCATATGATGATTTACTCAATCATGTTTCTTATGTTCCTTGTTTTGCACATTGCTCTTATCTTGATGTTTACTACTTTGAAAGCTATCATTGAAAACCAGTTATTTGTGAACTCCAGCAAATTATCAACTATTCTTCGACTAAGAGCTAAGTTTGCCATTACCAATTATGATTTACTTTATGTATCTTTATTGTGTTTCCTTTACTTATTGCAAGTTGAGTTATATAATAGTGAGTTGTCTTTTATTATGATCTATGTATTGATGAATGTGATGCTTCTTGTCCGTATTCTTTTATCGACTCTTCACTCCATAAACCTGAGGCCATGTTTACTGAGCTCAGTTTCAATTGGGGACAAGCGAAGTCTAAGCTTGGGGAGGAGTTGATACGTCCATTTTGCATCACTATTCTATGTCATAATTCACTGTTATTCATTGATATATTTCATATTGAGAGGTGATACTTATGTTATTTCATCTGTTTTTGCATGGTTGATGACTTTTGGAGCATGGACCGCTGCAGTCAGGATTCTGATGGAAAAGGTGTTGTTTGGAGGCAAAATTCGCGAAGATCAGAAAATCCGGGAAAATATACGGAAAATCCTATTTTTCTAGAAGACGAAGGAAGCCAGAAGGGGGGCTAGAGATGGGCCACAGGGGGCCCACACCACCCCCTAGCGCGGGTCATCCCAGGCCGCGCCACCAGGTGGTGTGGCCACCCTGGTCCACCTCTGGCACTCCCCTCCGGCGTATATTATCCTCCCGAAACCCTAAGACTCGGGAAGCGACCACAGAAAGATTCCACCGCCTCTGCGGGGCGGAAAACACCGAGAGAGAAAGATCTCTCCGGCAGACAGATTTCTGCCGGGGGAATTCCTTCCCGAAGAGGGGAGATCGTCGCCATCAACACCACTATCAAGCTGGACTTCATCGGGATCATCATCATCATCATCACCACCATCATCACCATCAGCACCCTATCACCATCTCCATATTGATGTAACAATTGTGTTGAATCTTGCATAGTTCATAGGGGAAACTTTCCCGGTGTTGATTACTCTTTGTAGTTGATGCTATCGAGTGAACCATTGAATTATTGTTTATGTTCAGATTGTTATACATCATTATTCCATCTCTGATCATGATCCATATGATGTCTTGTGAGTAGTTCGTTTTGTTCTTGAGGACATGGGAGAAGTCATGTTGTTAGTAGTGGAGTTGTGTTGAGAAAGATTCAATAGTTTGATATTTAAGTTGTGGTGTACTTCTTCTAGTGGTGTCATGTGAACGTCGACTACATGACACTTCACCTATATGGGCCTAGGGGAATGCATTGTATATTTGGCTACTAATCGTAGGGGTTGCCGAAGTGACAGAAACCTGAACCCCCGTTAGGAAACCATTGCACAAGGGACGTAAGGGTCTTAGAGTTTAAAGTTGTGGTTAGGTTTTTACCTTAATTACTTTCTTGTACTTACGGATGTTTGCAAGGGGTATAATCACAAGTTTTTATTAGTCCTAGGAAGGTCGGTACATTAGCACAGGTTCACCCACACAACACTTAGCAAGCTAAAGAAGATTAATCAACTATATGAAGCAAAAGCACTTGGCAGTCTTCCCATGTGTCCTCGAGAACGTTTGGTCATCTTACGTAATACAACCGGCTTGTCCTTTGCTGCATAAAGGATTGGGCCACTTGCTACATTTATTTCTACTGTTTTTTATTTACTCGTACTTTGTTTACTTGCTTTATCAAAAACCCCTAAAAATTCATTTGCTAAGTATTTGCAGAGAATTCATGAGCCATACCACTAGCTAGCACCTTCTGCTCCTCGTTGGGTTCGACACTCTTACTTATCGAAAATACTGCGATACACCCCCTATACTTGTGGGTCATCAGGGGTTCGGATGATAACCTGAAGGTGGATTATTAGTCATAGATGCAGTTGGATTACGGTCTGTATAATGTTGTAATGCCCAATCAAGTCTCAAAGGAGTCAAGATGATTAGTATATGCATGTATGCTTTCTCGATGTTTGTCAATTGCCCCGCTGTAATTTGTTCACCCAACATGTCATCTATCTTAAGGAGAGCCACCACTAGTGAACTATGGACCCCGGTCCTTTCTTTTACTATCAATCTACAATCAACTGTTTACTATTTTCTGTTTAATTTCTGCAAACTATACTTTCTTCCACACAATACGTTTAATCCTTTGTTTTCAGCAAAACCGGTGAGATTGACAACCTCACTGTAAGTTGGGGGCAGAGTTCTGTGGTTGTGTTCTGCAGGTCTCCATGTTCCTGCTGACGCCGGTAGTGCGCCCTGCCAAAGTCCAACTAGCGACACCTTTGGGGTGTTTCCTTGCTCCTACTGGTTCGATTAAACCTTGGTTTCATAACTGAGGGAAACTTGCTACTGTGCTCATCATACCTTCCTCTTGGAGTTCCCCAATGAGCTCGAGATATCTTGGGCCGTCAATGAACATGGAAACTTCGAAACTTAGACTCTAGATGTTCACAAGATTACTAGCATGGTACTCTTGTTAGTCCATTCCTTGATGGTTGCTGCAACGAAAGTCCCGATAAATCCCATGCCTAAGTTTACAATTCCTATGGTGTGATCGATAAGGCAGCATAAGTTTTCATGGAGATTATTTCGGTAAACTTTGCTTGCTATTAAGAGAAACCTTGCTGAAGAGCACAAATCGGAAAATTATCATGGAGTGGTATGTCACACCATATCAGCAAGAAGTGGTATATTTATATATCTAGCTAGGGATCTTATCATTATGGTATGAGATATGGTGTCCCTTAAAATCCTCGATGTTCAGTATCGAGAGGTGTATATCGTGAATTGAAACTCGGTGTACTTCCCACCTCTGTACCCATTTTCATCCATCCAAAAGCGATGAGCCAAAGTCGTATTGTCTCTAATGGAGCAAGTACAATAAGTGGCTTAATATCCGGCTTATGGGAATCTTTTGCTTAAGCGGAGGAGAGGCATGAAAAAATAAGGGGAGTGAGCTCTCCTATGCGTGTTACAAGGTCAATGTAATAAATGTAAAAAAAATAGAGAGAATGTTCAGTTTTCTTTTCTCGATATATTTTTAGCTGGCAAAAATGTGATATTGGTTCAATCTGTAATATGAAATAAAGATATTCCACCAATGAAACATTGTCATATATGAAATTACAGCTTGGGGAAAGTAATTATATTATTATAGATAAAATGAAGTTGACGATAGGTCGAAGCATCCATAAGGTGTGGACACGCTTGCAAAATTCATATTAATTTACATGTATCTTCATATATTTTTTTATCTTTAAATAGCATAAATTATGTAAGAACTTTCAACATGCAAACATCCACTGGCGAAGCTACGACAAAGCAAGCAAGTGTCTGATGCGCTCGACTTTCGACGTAGAGCTCGTTGGGAACCCCAAGAGGAAGGTACGATGAATATAGCAGCAAGTTTTCCCTCAGTTATGAAACCAAGGTTTAATCGAACTAGTAGGAGCAAGGAAACACCCCAAAGGTGTTACTAGCTGAGCTTTGGCAGGGCGCACTACCGGTGCTAGTAGCAACATGGAGACCTGCACAACACAACCACAGAACTTTGTCCCCAACTTGCGATGAGGTTGTCAATCTCACCGTGTTTTGCGGAAAACAAAGTATTAAACGTATCGAATGGAAAGAAGTGAAAGTTTGCAGAAAGTAAACACAAAGTAGTAAAAGATTATAGATTGTATGTAAAAGACAAGGATCGGGATCCATAGTTCACTAGAGGTGGCTCTCCTTAGATAGATAACATGCTGGGTGAACAAATTACAGCGGGGCAATTGACAAACACCGAGAAAGCAATACATGCATATACTAATCATCTTGACTCCTCTGAGACTTGATTGGGCATTACAACATAATACATAGACTGCCATTCATCTGCATCTATGACTAATAATCCACCTTCAGGTTATCATCTGAACCCCCTCCAGTATTAAGTTGCAAGCAACAGATTATTGCTTTATGAACTGCGTGTAAAGTAAACAATACGATTGTTCTATGAACAAAGGATTGTTGTTTTCTCCCTAGTAGCAATAGCACATCTAGTACCTTAGAGATTTATGTCACTTCCCTAGATTACCAGAGGCATGAACCCACTATCAAGCATAAATACTAACTCTTGGAGTTGCTAGCATCTACTTGGCCAAGATAGCTACTAACAACGGAAAGCATGCAAGATCTCAAATAACAAAGACATGATAGAATCAATAATCAATCTGAAATAGCATCTCAATATCCATCGGATCCCCGCAAACACAACACGTATGAATTACAAATAGATGATCTTGATCATGAACGGAGCTCACAAGATCTAAACATGATAGCACAAAGGAGAAGAACCAGCCAGCTAGATACTACATGGACCCCTAGTCCAAGGATGAACTACTCACGCATCACACCGGAGGCTTGCATGGTGATGAAGAAGGCCTCCAGGGTGAATTCTCCTCTCCGGCAGGGTGCCGGGAAGAGCTTCAGATCCCTCCCGATCTAGGGATGGAGATGATGGCGGCTACGGACTCTTTCGTGGATTTTTGATCGGGTGCTTCAGGTTTTTGTCCCGAGGGCAACTTATAGGAGGAAGGAGAGGCCGAGGGGGTGCCGGGAGCCACCACACCACCCCCTGGTGCAGGCACAGCCTGGCCGCGTGGCCAGGTGGTGTGGCCGGCCCCTGGCCCTTCTCCGTCTCGTATTCTGGCACTTGATCCCTTCCGGAAAAATAGGCACTTTGGCTTTTGTCCCGTCCAATTTCGAGAATATTCATTTTCTGACTTTCCTGGAACCAAAAACAGCAGAAAACAAGCAGCTGGCACTGTGGCTCTCGTTAATAGGTTAGTCCAAGAAATCATATGTAAAGTACTCCAAAGTTGGAACAAAACATAAGAAAGTGGATAAAACCAAGCATGGAACATCAAAAATTATAGATACATTTGCAATGTATCAACATCCCCAAGATTAACTCCTGCTCATCCTCGAGTACGTAAGTGATAAAAAGAAATAATTTTGAGGTGACATGCACCAACAAAGAGTTGATCAAAGTATTTGCAAAACATTCAAGGCTGGGATCATAGTACTTCAATCATAACATGAAAGACAAAGTTCTAGCAATAAGCAAAGAAACGATGATGCAACATGAAAAGGCACAAACAAAAGATTCATGAATAACATGCATTGCAAGACGTTTGTTTGTTTCACATAAAGAAAACATAGCGTAATAGTATTCAGCTTGTCCCTCAATAGAGTAGCAAATATAAATGCATAGGACACCTTCAAAGTTCATAAGAGTGACTAGATACAATAGTTTCAAACAAGCAATAACAAGTTATGCATCAATCAACTAGTCTTGGGACAATGCACATAGAACTAAGAATAGCCACTATGCTCTCAAAGTAGGTGCATAAAGATAGAAGGTGGAGACTCAATATAATGATGGAAGAAAGGCCTTTTGTAAAAGGAAGTAGGGATTCAAGTCTCATAAAGAGCTTCCAAAAATTATGGTACTTAATAGCTTTCAGCTCTCATTGCCCCTATCATAAGCATCTTGAAGTGATTAAGGTTAAAGTGAACAAACTATGGTGTACATGCTTGACGAAGTATAAGTTAGAAATCTCATGTCCCTTCTACGAGGGCCGCTTCTCATGCTACTCAAGTTTAGTCACCGGTAAGTTCTTGTCATCGTAAGTACATGTGTATCATTGAGAACCGCCAACAGGGTACCCCTTGCCCGATGATACGGAAGAATCCCCATATCAAAATGACAAGGCAAGCAGACAACGAGCATCTCAGCATTCTTCTTATTTACCATGGGAATATGGTGCTTTTTTCTCTCTTTCCTCTTTTCATAGTATCTCTTTTTTTCTTTTCTTCTCTCTTTTTTTTTCAATATAGGACTCTTTTTTTTATAAGAAGAATGTTTCATAGACAGCTCATTATGGTTACGCTGTAGGTTTTCACCATGTCAGCATGGATTAAACCAGCGGCCCAGGCGTTTCTCTAACACATATACATAACTCCATGGACTTACAAGCTCCCCTTTCATATCACACCGACGACATCCATATACAAAAGAGCATGATATCAACTAGGTACAAGTACCAAGTGCAATGTTGAAAGCGTTCCCCATGAAAGCATGGTTCTGCTAATTCCCAACAAATAAGTGCAAGCATATACAACATAGAAGACACAATGGTTCAAGTTTATTAAAGGCAAGTAAAGTAAGGTGTGCCATCAAGTTCGTGAGAGCTTTAATCACTAGTTTTCTCATAACAAGAGGAAGGTAAACAAAAGCATGAATATACTTGGAATAGCATAAGCTAGTAGGTAGGTATGGTGGACTCTTTGGAATAACTTGGTTTAGGGAGTTGGATGCATGAGTGGAACTCATACTTGGTTGTGGAGGCTAGCAAAAGACTGGGAGCGACAAACTAAGAGAGCAATAATGGCCATAATCATGCAGAGCGACAAAACATCATTGATCAAAGCATAAAGTGATACTACAAGTTGAAAAATAAAAGATCATAAAGGCTATGGTGACTTGAGATAGTCATAACATGGTGTGAGCATGTGCCAAGTCAACCCAAATAAAGCATCAAAGGAGAATAGCACTATACTATGTTTTAATATGCTAAAACAACGCATGATTCATACAAGGCACATTAAGAAATCTCAATTGAGTATAAAAAGTCATGCTACAGCAAAGAATAGTAAGCATAAAGCCAAAACAATATCAAGCATGGCATGACAAAGCATAGGCCACAGTCAAAAACGAGCTCTTTTTACCACATAAGTATGAACTTTCCTACTCTTTTCCAAACCAAACAAAAGTGTGAAAGAGGGGGTCCAAGCAACTTATTCAGAAAACTAAGCAAACCAAGAGAACTAAAAACCAAAACAAAAACAAAAAATAAGACGCTCCAAGAAAAACACAACTGTGCATGAAACAATAAAAATGAAGCGTTTGGAAGAAACCTAGAATTTTTATTGATGGAGAAGGGGGATGCCTTGGGCATCCCCAAGCTTTGACGCTTGTACTTCTTGGATATTTCTTGGGGTGACACATGTGGCATCCCCAAGCTTGAGCTTTAGTCCATCCTTTATCTCATTACTCATTCCTTCCATACACCTAAATTTTTTCCTTCATACAAAACTTCACACAATCTCATTAGCAACATTAGTGCACTTAAGATAAATAAGTCTCAACGTTCAGTTCTAACACCAAATAAACTTCCATTAGAACACTAGATACTGTAGCACTTCCCTCAAAAAGCTCAATTTCCCAAAAGAACTCAAGAAGGAACTAACAAGAAGCAAATGCAGAAAATGGCAGAAATCTGTCAAAACAGACCAGCAGGTAAAGACAAATTTTTTCAAAGACCTTCTGTTCCTCAAATCAAAAAGTGTTGAACTAACAAAAGTTCGATAACAACCTGGGGCAGAAGCACAAAATATTACAGATCAATCCGAAATACAGAGCTCTCTCAGGAATTTTTACGGTGAAGCACAAAAATCTGTTTCGGGACAGCAACTTTTCCAATCATTACTTCTCTCTCATTAGAGGTTACTCTTGGCACAAAAAGCAAATAAAAAGGATAAGGAGAGGTTATTAAAGAGGCAATAACTTCCAAGACTCATCTAAAACTCTTGGGTTATCTCCCAACAAGTACTTTTCTTTAACGCCTTTAAGTTAGGCATAAGAAGCAAAGAAAGAATCAAGTGTTCTCAAATGAAGAAGCATTAAGACCAAATTTTGTTTTCATAGGAGAAGCAAAAGAAATCTTTTCTCTCTTTTTAGGAAAGTGTTCTATACCTTTCTTGAGTGGGAGTTGATATTTAATGGTGGCTTCTTTCATATCAATGATGGCACCAACAGTTCTAACAAAAGGTCTTCCCAAAGTAATAGGACAAGAAGCGTTGTATTCAACATCCAAAACATAGAAATCAACGGGGACATAGGAATCGTTAACCATAATAAGAACATTATTAAGACAACCCATGAGTTTCTTTTTAGCATTAGCATCAAGTGGGACATTCAAATAACAATCTTCAAGAGGAGGCAAATCAAGCATATCATAAATCCTTCTAGGCATAATAGAAACACTACTATCAAGATCACACAAAGCTTTGAAATCAAAGTCATTCACTTTCATGTTAATGATGGGTTCCCAACCATCTTCTAGTTTTATAGGAATAGAAGCTTTATGTTTCATCTTTTCTTCCTTAATCTTTATGAGAGCATCGGTAATGTGTTTTGTAAAGGCCATATTCATAGCACTAGCATTAGGACTTTTAGCAAGCTTTTGTAGGAACTTAATAACTTTAGAGATGTTGCAACCATCAAGATCAAAATCAAATTTATCATCTAAAGTAGTAGAACTATTGTTAGCCTCAACACTAGTGGTGGTAATAGTAGAAACACTAATGTTTCTAGCAATTTCATCTTCTCTTTCCCACTTAGCATGTAATTCAGCTAATAGTCTAACATTTTCATCAATTCTTACTTGTATGGCATTAGTAGCTGCAAAGGGATTCTCATTAGTTCGGGTTTAGCAGCCATTTTATTAATCAATGAACATTGAGCTTCAGATAGAGATGATATATTTCTTTCAGCATTAGAGAGTTTCAATTGTAAACCAGGAATTTCCCTATTTAGACTCTCAAGTTGATGGCTAATGTTCTTCAAAATGATAGATTGTTCCTCCATAGTTTTAGTAAATAGCTTATTTTGCTCATATTGCATTTGCATGAAGTTTTTAGTGGCTCTTTCAACTTCTAAAATTCTTCCTTCACTAGGTAATTCAGATTTACCATTATAGCCATAAGTAGTATTAGGAGGATAAGGCTTATAATTGTTGTTACCAAAATTGTTCCTATAAGCATTATTACCATAAGCATTGTTGCCAAAGTTGTTATTTCTTATGAAGTTCACATCAACTTGCTCTTCTTGAGCAACCAAAGAAGCTAGAGGAACATTATTTGGATCAATATGGGCTTTCCCATTAACAAGCATAGACATGATCATATCAATCTTATCACTCAAGGAGGAGGTTTCCTCAACAGAATTTACCTTCTTACCTTGTGGAGCTCTCTCAGTATGCCATTCAGAATAATTAACCATCATATTGTCCAGAAGTTTTGTTGCAGCACCCAAAGTGATGGTCATAAAGGTACCTCCAGCAGCTGAATCCAATAGGTTCCTTGAAGAATAGTTCAATCCTGCATAAAAAGTTTGGATGATCATCCAAGCAGTCAGTCCATGAGTGGGGCAATTCTTTACCAAAGATTTCATTCTTTCCCAAGCTTGAGCAACATGCTCATTATCAAGTTGTTTAAACTTCATGATTTCACTTCTCATGGATATAATCTTAGCAGGAGGATAGTATTTTCCAATAAAAGCATCTTTGCATTTAGTCCAAGAATCAATACTATTCCTAGTTAAGGAATTCAACCATTCTTTAGCTTTTCCTCTCAAAGAGAAAGGAAACAATTTCAGCTTAACAATATCACCATCTATATCCCTATGATTTTGCATCTCACAAAGTTCAACAAAGTTATTTAGATGGGAAGCAACATCTTCATTACCAATACCAGAAAATTGTTCTCTCATAACAAGATTGAGCAAAGCAGGTTTTATCTCAAAGAAAGTATTTTCAGCCACAGGTGGAGCAATGGGAGTGCTCATAAAATCATTGTTGTTGGTGCTAGTGAAGTCACACAACTTAGGGTTTTCAAGAGTAGTCATTTTTTTGGGGGTTTTCAAATAAGAAAGCAAACAAGTAGAACTAATTTTTTTGTGTTTTTGAAGAACAAAACAAGCAAACAAAGCAAAAAGAAACTAAGCAAAACAAAAACAACAAAGTAAAGAGATTGGTTATGAGGGACTCCCCTTGTGAAGATGTCCTTGACTCCCCGGGAACGGTGCCAGAAAATCTTGATGCGCTCGACTTTCGACGTAGAGCTCGTTGGGAACCCCAAGAGGAAGGTACGATGAATATAGCAGCAAGTTTTCCCAACGGAAAACATGCAAGATCACAAATAACAAAGACATGATAGAATCAATAATCAATCTGAAATAGGATCTCAATATCCATCGGATCCCCGCAAACACAACATGTATGGATTACAAAAAGATGATCTTGATCATGAACGGAGCTCACAAGATGTAAACATGAAAGCACAAAGGAGGAGAAACCATCCATCTAGCTACTACATGGATCCGTAGTCCAAAGATGAACTACTCATGAATCACACCGGAGGCTTGCATGGTGATGAAGAAGGCCTCCAGGGTGAATTTCCCTCTCCGGCAGGGTGCCGGGAAGAGCTTCAGATCCCTCCCGATCTAGGGATGGATATGACGGCGTCTACAAACTCTTTCGTGGAATTTTGATCGGGCCCTTAAGGTTTTCATCCCGAGGGCAATATATAGGCGGAAGGAGAGGCCGAGGGGTGTCGGGAGCCACCACACCACCCCTTGGTGCGGGCCAGGCCTGGCCGCGCGGCCAGGTGGTGTGGCTGGCCCCTGGCCCCTCTCCGTCTCGTATTCTGGCACTTGATCCCTTCCGAAAAATAGGCACTTTGGCTTTTGTCCCGTCCAATTCCGAGAATATTCATTTCCTCACTTTCCTGGAACCAAAAACAGCAGAAAACAGGCAGCTGGTACTGTGGCACTTGTTAATAGGTTAGTCTAAGAAATCATATAAAAAGTACTCCAAAGTTGGAACAAAACACAAGAAAGTGGATAAAACCAAGCATGGAACATTAAAAATTATAGATACATTTGCAATGTATCAGTGTTATTTATAAAATTTGTTAGTTAATCATACATATAAGATCCCTAGAAAATAATTAACACATACTAATTAAATTTGAGGAGTTTTACTAATTTCACATGTAGAACTAATTATCATAAAGAGATTAAAATTTTGTTTCTTCATTTGGATGGGGTCTGACACAATACCAAATTAGCCAATGAACTGAAATGGGCTTCAATACCATTTGTTGTGATTGGTTGTGCATAAAATTTGCACATGGAAACATGAGAGTAGCCAATTCAAAAAATTGTGTTTCTATAGTTTAATTAATTATGCGACAACGCAGTGCGACTTCTTTCTTGATGGTGCTCTCTGAGCACCGCGTTTCAGTTTTTGGGGTGAATCACTAGGTCTGACTCGTTGGTTACACTTGGCAATGGCGGCTCTATGGTCATTTCCTTGTTGAATGCATTGTTTGGACATTGTTCAGATCTTTTATTTTTTTCGGTGGCGAAAACCCTTCATCTAACTATGATAGTTAGATAGGGCGCCGTCGCTTGTGCACTATTACCTTCTTGAAATCATCGTACACCGTCTATGTGTCATCAATGATGGCGGTTTGTTCGTACTATGCAAGTCTCCGATTGTGACAGTGGTTTTTTATTTTCTTTTTTTAGCTGTGTGCATCGTTAATGTTGGACTAGCTCTCCACTTTATGTTGTTGATATTGGGGCTAGATGTATTTGGTTGGTATCGGTTCAGTATTAATTATTTTCTTTATAAAAAGATGACCGTCGCGATGACACTTCGCATGCTAGGGGTGGGGTGGCGCTGGTGCTGTACCTTATTGCTGCCTTTGTAATGATACTACTGTCAACTAATGCCTTGTAGAAGCAGCTCGGGCGCAACTGCAGAAGTATTTAGGGCGTGTACATGGTTTAGATATAGCTAAGAAAATGTAGACACGGAGTGTAACGAATATAAGTTTGCTCCACGATGAGAGTCCCATCAACTAGAGTAGAAAAAAGAATAGAAGAAGGACATCTTAGACTAACAAGTGATCCTATTTGCCATTTGATTTGCTTAGATGTATGTCTAGTACTAGAATCAAGTCTAGTAAAATTTTAACTAGACTAACCTCTTTCAGTGTTTAGACTCGAGCTAACATAGCAAAAAAATGCTTTCCTTCTTTGTCAACTCTACACACGCCCTTAAGCCGAGTTATGGTTCGTATAGACCAGGATTTCATGAGATGATTGCCAAAGAATGGGCAGCTGTGAATGAAGGAAGTGATCCTATGGAAAAATGGTTAAATAAAATTAGACATCCCAGGCGTTTTCTTAAAGGTTGGGCGAAAAAATTAAGTGGGAAATACAAAAAAGAAAAAGAAAAATTACTCTCAATTATTGACGAGCTTGATGTGAAGGCGGAACAAGGACCTTTGACGGTTATAGAGCATGATACTTTAAAAGATGCTAATGAGCGCATCACCAATCTTAGGAGAAATGAGGAGACCAAATGGGCTCAACGAGCGAAAGTTAAACATGTTCAGGAAGGTGGAAACAATACTAAGTATTTCCATTTGATTGTGAATGGTAAGCACAGAAAGAAAAAGATTTTTCAGTTAGAGCAGGATGAGGGAACCATTGTGAGAGAAGATAACCTAAAAACTTATATTACTGAATATTACAAAAAATTGTTTGGAGCACCATCCGACACGGATATTTCATTGAGGGAGGACTTAATTCAGGATATACCGCAATTATCAGAGTTCGAGAACAAGATTCTGGCAGATCCTTTTACTGAGAAGGAAGTGTTTGAAGCTATTTCTCAAATGAAACATAATAAAGCTCCTGGTCCGGATGGGTTTCCAGCAGAGTTTTTTCAAGTGTTCTGGGAGGTGATTAAAAGTGATCTTATGGCACTATTTAGTTATCTTTATTCGGGGAACTTGTCCCTGTTTAAACTGAACTTTGGTGTCATCACTTTACTGCCCAAAAAAGAAAATGCGGTTCAAATACAACAATATAGACCCATATGTCTATTGAATGTTAGTTTCAATTTTTTCACTAAACTGAGTACTAACCATATTTTAGGGATTGCTCCGAAAGTAGTTAGACCTACTTAATCTGCCTTTATGCCTGGGCGAAATATCCTTGAAGGGGTGGTTGTCCTTCATGAGATTATCCATGAGCTTCACCGGAAGAAAATGGATGGAGTTTTGTTTAAAATTGATTTTGAGAAGGCCTACGACAAAGTCAAATGGTCCTTCCTACAACAAACGCTTCGTATGAAAGGTTTTGCACCTGGGTGGTGTAAACTAATTGAGCAATTTGTTCAGGGAGGGAGTGTCGGAATAAGGGTTAATGACGATATCGGACATTACTTTCAAACTAGAAAGGGGCTACGTCAAGGTGACCCTTTATCCCCGATTCTGTTCAATATCGTTGTAGATATGCTGGCTATCCTAATTGCAAGGGCTAAGGAAGATGGTCAGGTGGGAGGCCTCATTCCACATCTTGTTGATGGAGGGGTTTCAATTCTACAATATACGGATGATACTATTCTTTTCATAGAACATGATCTACTAAAGGCCGTGAATATGAAACTAATATTATGTATCTTTGAACAACTATCGGGACTGAAGATTAATTTCCATAAAAGTGAGATTTTCTGTTTTGGTAAAGCAAAAGAAGAGGAGCAGCAATACAAACAAATTGTTTGGTTGTGAGGCTGGATCTTTACCTTTTAGATACCTCGGTGTGCCCATACACTATAGAAAACTTAAAAATTCAGATTGGTATCCAGTAGAAAGTCGATGTAAAGGAAAATTGAGTTGCTGGAAGGGCAAGCTACTATCTTATGGTGATAGACTTGTCTTGATTAATTCTGTATTAACAAGTTTACCTATGTTTATGTTGACGTTTCTATAGATACCTAAGGAGGTAAGGAAACGATTAGATTTTTATAGATCTCGCTTTTTTGGCAAAGTGATGAGAATAAAAATAAGTATAGACTTACAAAATGAAATATTATTTGTAGACCAAAGATCAGGGTGGCCTAGGCATTGAAGTATTGGAAATTAAGAACAAATGTTTATTGAGAAAATGGCTCTTCAAATTAATGAATGAAGAAGGCATGTGGCAAGAACTGATTTATAATAAGTACCTTAGTCAGAAAACGTTGTCTGAAGTCTAAGCAAAACCGACTGATTCTCCATTTTGGAAAGGAATTATGAGGGTAAAGACAGAGTTCTTTGCTAGAGGTCACTTCAAGGTTAGAGGTGGGGTAAATACTAGGTTTTGGGAGGATACATGGTTAGGAGATACACCACTAGCGCAACAATATCCATCATTATACAACATTGTACATCAGAATAATGTCACCATAGCACAAGTCTTATCTCAAGTACCACTAAACATTGGATTCAGGAGGGCGCTCAATGGTGACAAGTGGACCGCTTGGCTTCATTTGTTCCAAAGACTTATGATGGTTCAGTTGTCAGATGAACAAGATAAGTTCGTATGGAACTTAAGCTCGTCTGGGGTGTTCTTAGTTAAATCCATGTATGAAGATCTTATGAATGATCATACGGTTTTTCTTTAGAAATATCTTTGAAAAATAAAATTCCACTTAAGATTAAAAAATTTATGTGGTTCCTTTATAACAAAGTGTTTCTCACTAAGGATAATCTTGTTAAAAGGAATTTGGTAGGATGTACCAAATGTTGTTTCTGTGGGGCACAGGAAACCATAGAACATTTGTTTATATCATGTCCTTTTGCTCGTCTCCTGTGGCGTATTGTCAATTTTTCTTATGATCTATCACCTCCAAATAATATTTCACATATGTTTGGAAGTTGGTTGGATGGAGTTGATAAATCATCTAAGGCTGGATTTCGCATTGGTGTTTCTGCCTTATGTTGGTCTATTTGGAGATGTAGAAATGACATTATCTTTAACAAAACAAAAACTTTTAATATTTTGCAGGTTATCCATATAATGGCGCATTGGGTTCAGCTTTGGGCGTTCTTACTACCCCAAGACCAGCGGGATATTATGGCTACTGGGTGCAGCCATATGTTGATGGTCACGCACCACATATTCAGCCAATCATTTTGGCTGCAGCGTAATAGATTACAGGATGTGTAATCTTTTTTTTCTCCTTTTTTTTCGCTGGTTGATCCATGCATCAACTTTAAGCGATCCATGATTTGTAACAGTTGTAGGATGATGGATGTTGGATGCTATTTTTAATAAAGACCGTGTGCATCAACCGATGCAGAGGCCGGGGTTACTCCCCTTTTCGAAAAAAACAGACCAGGTAGTGTCGGGACAGAATCTGTTCACCGAGTGTAGATTATGTACAGACACAAGAGGTAGCCTATTCCCTTGATGGTTGTCAAGATGGTACCAACAGGTTTCGCACTGTTACCGTTGTTAATGTTGTTAGTCTCTGATTCCTTAGTTACTGCAATTCAATCCTGATGCCTCCCATGCCTAACTCTGTAACTTGTATGGTGTGGCAATGCTTGATGTTCAGCGAAACTCCCTTGCTCAAGAGCAGAAGCTCACAAACTTTAGCAAAAAGCGGTATATAACACCATATCAGCAAGAAGTGGCATATCGGTATATCTAAGGATCTTATCATCATGGTTTGAGATATGGTGTCCTTCAAATCCTAGATATTTAATATAGAGATATGTATCCCCTTAAATTAATACTGCTTCTGCTTGTACTTTCCACGTGTACTCTTCTACTCTATTTAAAAAAGAGAGACAAACCGGGAGCAGGGTGCTCCATTCACTTTCAGATATTTAAAAATCTCAAAACCTCACACTTATATTATATGTCTCCAAAAGTTATGGTATTAAATATATAAATAGATATATATAGAAGGAGTGTACGCAAAAAAAAAAGTACCGCCTTGTATTTTAGGAAATATAAAAAAGACAATGCGGTTGACGCCCATGCACTTCACCTTGATGGCTTGCCGCACCTTCATCACGGCGAGAGTGCCTCCCTCCAGTGAAACAACGTAGGGGATGGCCGAGAACATCGATGTGTCATCATGGTTGCTCATGATCCCCTCAATGGCGTCCCATAGGCCACAACCCTTGGGCATACAGATTAATCTGCATGATGAAAGCCTATTCAATGTAATTGATCATGACTCATGGTCAGCGTGGGGTAGTAGATCATGTCGCTGCTGCCTCCGGTATTGATGAGATCCCAGATGGCTAGGTCCTAGCAAGGTCGATTAGGTCCTAGGCTTGGTGACTTTTGTCTTGTGTTTGGTAAGTGACCAAGTCGACTCGAACAAAACTTGTCGTAGTAGAGCTTGTTGTAGTAGACAGGCGTGAAATCGTTGTGCTAAGACCCCAAAGAACCAACATAGTAGAGAAGCAACCGTCACCAATGATGACACCCATAGATCAGAAGAGACCGGCCTACAACCATACCAACGAACACGAAAACCGACCGAATCCCAAGAGATCCGTCGGACACATGACTCCATGCGGCGGATCTAGACGCACCAATGGAGCAAGGATATGGCGGGAAATACCTTATTCTAGCTTCTGGATGTAGCCGCCGTCTCATCATCCTGAAAAAAGACACAGAAAACCTAAACAAAGGACGAAAAACCTCCCGGCGGCGAGGGGACGTGATCTGCCATGCCTCCAAGGGCACAAGGTTGCCATAGAAGGAGCGGACTGATGGCATCGCCAGCGAGGGGAACGGAACCATAGATGGGGTTTCTCCTGTCGCCTCTCTCTCGTGAAGCCCTCACGTATTCTCGGTCGTTGTAGGCTTCAATTACTTGTTCTACTTCGCGGCTTCTTTTCTATGTTGAAGTAAGTGTATTTGTTGGGTCAGGCAAGATGCAAACATTTTCAAGATGTTTCGAACTAAATAGAAGTTTTACGATAAAAAGTAAACTTAAATTGGACTTTCTTCTATTTTCTCTACAAATTTACTCTCTACGGTACCGAGATATACCTTCTTACGATTTTTAAAAAACTTTAGACTATTTGACAAATATGTGTCTTCCATAGTTGGGCGATAGTTCATGGTTCACCGTGGCTCCTAGACCCCTAGGTTAGGGGCCAGACGAAAGACACGATGCCCACACACTCGATTTATCCTTGCCTGCGTGCAACTCTATTTTCGACTGTTGAAGGCATTGTTTTGCGAGTATGGAATTTTTTCGGGATGAAAACCTAAGATCTTTGATCGAACGATGACGATGTTTGTGCACTGTTCTTTTCTTGAAGGCGTCGTTTTTGGAGAAGCTGGACTTCTGGTGCTGTCTTGATGGTGGTAGCACTGCTGTTCTAATGAATGTGTCACTGTAGCGGGACTTTTTTTTGTAATTCTTCTTTCTTTTTTGGTTATATGTATCCGGATAGCCGTTAGTGCAATGCGTTGTTACAGAGGCTGGGTATAATTGATATCTTTTGATATTAATATATACATCTTTCCAAAAAAAAAAAAATATAGCTGGTATGTACGTAACTGTGATATACTTCCGGCGCGCTGCTTAGCTAGATTAATGAATTATATCACAAACTGTGAATTTGAGTTAACTATCCAAGTTACAGTATGCTGGCAATCAGAACGTGAAGCTTTGTAGGGTGGTTCTATAGATCGCCCTCTTCTATCTAAGTCATATTGTGTCCCTACCAAGACATCAACAGGATGTAGCAATAGCAATTGCCAACGATCTCGTATGGTCCTACCACACCTTCTTTGAGGCTTCGTCAGATATCCGCGCACAGTTAAGAGTCAAAGATATACGTGAGAGCGCTCCCGGCAAAAGAGGAGTTGAAATTCAACTCAGTAGAAGGAGTCGATGCGGCATCTACTGTGGCATATAGGGAACACACGGGCAACAAAACACTGGTCCGTTTCCTATCTTTTGTTATCCCTGTTTACATATACTAGCTGAATGCCCGTGCGTTGCTACGGCCTTTCATTTTTTTTATGTTTCTCAAACAAAAACTTTTCTCGTCATCATACATTAAATGTAATTCACGTGAGATGTATAGAAAATATATGGTTAAAAAAAACTTCATAAAATATAATCTAAAATGATTATAGATTTCAGTTCGACATGATATGAATAGAATGTAAGTTCCAATTACTTATTTCTTAGTAAACTAAGATCCACCTCTATAAATTTTCGAAATGGTTCTATTTAAGATTCACCTCTATAAATTTTCGAAATGGTCTATTTAATATGCAGAAAAGACAACTGGATATGTACCTCATTTTGCCATGTAGAACTCGTTTAGTCTTCATCCGACATCATTGAGTTAGAGCAGTGTCGGTTAATTTTTTGAAACACTGACGTAATCCATCCGTGATCCATACAAGTGGAACACATATTAAAATAGCGCATGCTCCATGTATGAATAAAATTGTAAACTGGCAGTTCAAATATTCATATTCAGAGTTATCCCCGATGCCATGTCTAGATAAATCCTTCTGATTAAGGCTTGTGGGTATGCAACTGATCGCATACACTCGCATAGCTCACAGAGAGCGCCTCGTGGTCGGGTCACCCGCTACAACTCCGACTATCACGGCCAGAGAACCACCTACATCATTATGCACGTTTTATGATCTTGTTTATCATGAGAAGCTCGCCAATGCGTGATTTGTA
This sequence comes from Avena sativa, assembly GCA_916181665.1. NCBI lineage: Eukaryota > Viridiplantae > Streptophyta > Magnoliopsida > Poales > Poaceae > Avena > Avena sativa. Next base: position 140,399,014 of record OV702292.1, read on the forward strand.
GCCCATTACCCCAGGCCAGGGTAGCCACTGCCGGCGATGACAGTCTTGACTCGCAGATATTTGCTTCGCTCGTGTCATTGTAGCCAAGATCGAACGCGAGGAGGTCACCATTGTTTGTGAGCGCCTAGAGCCTTCCGTCGTGGTATTGCTGACCTATACAATTAAGATTATTTTCGTCGCATGAGATTTTTGCAACGCTAGCACATAGCGTAGCTTTCCCGGAGGCCTACCTCATGACGTCAATAATACATGTACAACCCGGTGCCCAAGAACTTGCTGCTAACCCACTCATTTTCCATGACGGCCACCTCATGCAGTGTCCAATGGCGCTGGTCGCGATCGTCACCTTATGATGGATGTCGTTCGCCTTCGCCTAGAGCTAAGCATGTACGTCAACCTACTCCTGGAGCTCTACGTCTTGTAGGCATTACGATTTTCATGAAGGGGAAAGCGTCGCCTGCCCGCCTCCATCCAAGAAGGCAAGAGCACACCACACCGTGCTCGGCGAGATCATGGCAAGATGGTCGTCGCGTTTGGCCACAAGCGCAGTTGCGTCGTCTACAACTTCTCTAAGCCTTGCTCGGCCCGATCAGGCCGAGGTGGTCGCCGTGCTTGGCCGCAAGCACAGCTGTGTCGTCTACAACTTCTCCAAGTTCTTCGCCGATTAAGGCCGTGTCGTTGGCGTGGCGACTATGAACCAGAACGACAGCTGTTGCTTGTCCCTGCAGCAAGTACGTACTGTCAGGCGGGCAGTTGGATGGCTGGTAGTAAGGATTAGGAGGGACGTAGCGATGGGTATATTTTTTGGGGCTTAGTCCTAGAGACCGGACTTGATACGTACGGATATATGAACGGCCCCACTTCAAACTCAATTTAGCGATCGAAGACGTATTCAATTTTAGCGATTGAAGACGGATTGACAAACTTACCATCAAGACCACAGGCCATTTAATAGTATAGATAGAAGAAATCTTATCAGGGCTTCTCTCCAACTATCCTCTCATGAAAAAATGTGGAAAATTATTAAACTAACAATGAAGAAAATGCAAGCTCGTGTCAAAGAAAAATGATGAAACACTACTAGAAACCGGGCAGTTTGCCCCGATTTGTAAGGGCCTTTAGCCCCGGATTTCGAACCAGGACTGCGAAAGGGGGACAAAAGGTCCAAGCTTTAGCCCCGGTTCAGTTATAAACCGGGGCTAGAGGTCCAACCACGTGGCCTGCAAGGCGCACTGGACGGCAGGACATTTAGCCCGGGTCGTGTTACGAACCGGGACTAAAGGTTTCCTGCCGCGGCAACATTTTATGCCATTTGGCTGCCGCGGCAGGGGATAGGGTTTTAGGGTTTTGTGTTTTTTTTTCATTTTGTGTTTTGTGTTCAATTATTTTTCATTCTGTGTTTTCATTAGAAACAAGTTTTTGTATACATACAGAACGCTACTACACATTACTTGGCCACATTGACGCAATATATAATATAATTACTCTTACAAGCATATATATATATGGAGTCCCAACAAGGTCCAGAGCATGTCTATTTGATTACATGGAGATCATTACATGGATGCTTTAGGGTCTACTTATACAGTATTCTCCCTGTGGGTCTATGACCTCGTCGAGAAAAAATCAGCAAATTCCTCTTGGATTGCTATTAGGCGGTCCTCTGGTAGGAGCTTGTCCCGCATCGCATCCAACTATGTAAAAAGGAGATCGTATGGATTAGACTCAACACGATTTTTTGTAATAAAAATAAAGGGTGAATATATTGTTTACTTACTCGAACATTTTTCGAGGGCTTCTCAATACTGATGCGAATGAACTCGCACACGTAGAATCCACATAGATTAGTTCCCTGTGGCTGCCTCGCGCACTTTACAAGAATAGAATTCAATCAAATAATAACGCTAGCATGATAAATGCACATAAACTAGAATTAAATAGATGCGCGGACTTAGCTCGTACTACTTACCGAGAGTGATTTAAAAAATAGCTCCTCACGCCATTGACCGCGGACATGTTTCTTGAACTTTGTCCAAACCCTACCCGACAAAGAAAATTAATGTATGAGTTAATAACTACTTGATATCCCAGAAAATGAACGAAAAAAAACCGATATAGTGCGATAATGGTTGAAATTACCTCTAGAGCGCATCGATAATGATGCGGTAGTTTTTAATGTCTTTGTTTAGTGAGTCTATGATGTGAACTCTTCCCATGTCAAGTGAAATGCTTAGAAGAATCCAGTGGTACCTACGCAAGGTTTACATACGTCAGTAACTCATCATTTACACTAAACATCGAGTAAGCAAAAGTTAATGTGTACAAAAACTCACTTGCCGTCGTGGTAAGGAAATAGTATTTCGTTACAGAAATGTTGTTTCGTGAGAAACCGCAACAAGTTGTGCTCGGTCTCCAGTGATTTATCCTTTAGTATAGCTCCATGAACTCGATGTGGGTCAATGTACCCAAATCCGTTGATAGCCTTTCTTTTACAATCGAGCATCTTCATTCTGCATCATTATATATAGCGTACAAAAGAATATAGTGGGTATACTTACCGGCAATGAATTGAAAAAACTGAGATAGAGACCTAATTACATAAATAAAGTAATCACTTACAAACAATACGAACTGAGAATAGTTTTGTCGAGTTCCTTTAGATTGAATAACTGAAATAATTCTGTAAATTCAATAGGGACCTCGTCTTCAATGAAGTAATGCGATTTTCGAACTTTCAGTATGAGCCAATTTCGCTGTTCTTTTGATGCTTTCATGTACCATTCATGGAATCGTCGCATTTGTGTTGGCATATCCCGAAGCCTCTCAGAACTGACCAGAGGCTCCCCGTTAACAAATTTGGGTGCTACCTCAGCCTTGGGCATATCACCGTGAATAATTTCATGAATAGGCATACCACATTGCTCGGCCAATATCCTAGCCGTTTCCGGATCCATAGGTTCTTCCTCATATAGTTGAGGTTTGGGTATGTTCACCTGGAGTGGGGGGAGCGATTGGTTTGCTTGTTTCCCCAGCTGGGGAACATCTCTTTTGGTTCTTCGGCTACCACTCGATTGTTTTGCTTGTTTCCCCAGCTGAGGGACATATGTTTTGATGCTTCCGCTACCACTCGATTGTTTTGCTTGTTCCCCCTGCTGGGGAACCTCTTTTTTGATGCTTCCTCTATCGCTTGATCTCTTTTGTTTCAATGTCTTCTGAAGACATCGGTATAGTCATCTGGCGCATTTAACTGAGCTTGGGATGGCTGCGTCAGTAATTTCCTAAAGTGCTCCTTGGTTTCCAGTTTTATTTGGACCTCTGGCTCAGGTTGTTTCTTTTTAAAATGAGCATCCACTTCGGCACGTACGACCACATCGGTCTCCTCATCGGTCAGGTCGTAAGCCCTCTTGGGAGGAACCGGCGGTACTCTTGGGAGGGGCGACAACTGTCGCTTCGGGCGTTGGTTATCGCTCGACGGAGCGGTGGTATTATTTCGCTTTTGCCCCTTAGTGGGTGGAGGCGGCTGTGTAGATTGAGATGGACTCGTGTTGGGGTCATGGATTGGACTATTACTGGGAGGAGACGGTGCACTTGGAGGTGGACTTGGAGGAGACGGTTGCCTTGGTGGAGAAGGTGGCCTTGGTGTCGAGCCTGGAAACTTGATGTATTCTTTTTTCCAAAGAATGAAGCCACTCATGACTTCTCCCAGTGTCTTCTCCCCTTCACCTCCAGGGATGTCAAGCTGTAGTGACTGACACATAGGTAGAATTTCATCCACACCGACATGAGCATAGCCAGCTGGAATCGGATTGCAATGGTAGGTCGCTCCTGGTGCAGAAGGTAAAGAAAAGCCGACCGCCACCTTCATGGATATATTCTTCAGTTCAACATGCAGCTCACAACTAGTCTTCTCCTTAATTGCATCCACGGGGTACACATCCATCGTTGCATCATTACCGTGGCCCTCCGTGGAAGCCACACCGCTTTTCCATTGCGATGGGTCGACCGTACTGTCTGGTGTAGGATCTTGCTATCGGAGTCCTTTAAGTTCATTAAGCTCTTGGCGATACTCCTGCAGCGTGGCTTCAAACCTCGCGAACCGCTCCGTATCCTCCTCTTTTTGCCGGTTTGTTCTTCTCCATCGGCTTCTGTACGTGTCACGGTGCTCGCGAAACCTGATAACCCATGGATAAGAAGGTCCGAACCCTCTTGTTCGTCCATCCTTTTTAGGATTCCCGAGAGCCTTTGTCAGCTCATCGTTCTCTCTGTCGGGAACAAACGTTCCCTCTTCAACCTCTTTCATCACTTTAACAAGTTCTTTCTTGGGTGTAGAAATTTCTTCGGCTGCAACAATCTTGCATGTTTCTGGGTCTAATGATGCCCCATGCCCGAATACCCAATTTCTTGACCTCAAGGGCCAACTAGACGTAGCCGGAGTGACCCCTTTAGCCTCTAGGTCAGCCTCAGTTTTATCCCACTTAGGCATGGCACTCCTGTAGCCACCTGTGCCCATATGATGGTGATATTTCTTTTTGCCTGCATTTTCCTTATTTTTTGCTGATATTGCCTTAGCTGGTGCTGAGGTCTTGTATTCCACAAATGCGGCACAGTTATCCTGCTGCAACTCTAGTGGGCCAACGAATGGAGGAGTTGTTTCCTTCAAGACATACTTGTGGTACAATCTTTTTTTCCATTCCTTGAATAGTTCGTCCATCTTCTTAAGAGCAAAGTGCTTGACTTTCCTCGTCATTTGCTGTGTGAGCTCATCAGTCTCCAAGATAGGTAGGGTGAAATGTGTCATGAGAGAATTCCACATTGTATCTTTCGCTCTGTCATCTAGAAAACTAGCCCCAGCTGGATCCTTTTTCTTTCCTGGCTTGTTCTAGTTTCGCGTGGTGATCGGGACTTTGTCTCTAACAATCACTCCGCATTGACTTGTAAATGCATTCGCGGCTTCTTTGGGCTCCATCGGTTGACCCTGCGGAGAGACTAAGTCAATGTTGAAATGGACATCAGCGGGCAACTTGTGTGTCGGGCCTCTTGTATTTGTAGAAGATTGGCCGGAAGCGGAGGTCTAAGAGAAGAAACATTCGTCAGTACATATATACGAATCAATTAGTGCATCTATACTAGTGAACCGTCGATAGAGGCTTTATATACCTTGACAGAGTTTGTCATTATTATGGTGTCTTCACCATGGTCTCCACGATGGTCAGCACCATCGTCTCCACTATTTGGTCTACCATCGTCGCCTCCAGACAAATTAAGATATTCGGAGCCATCATAATAAGACCCCCCAGTGTCCTCATCTATAATGTCGAGGAGCTCCTCTTCATTTTGTCTACCGTCCATAGCTTAACTAATATAGAAAAAGAATATTGCATTAAGTAAAAGAATATTACAACTGCGACAACTCGGATACAGTACTTAGTGATTAAGATAAATTACAATAATATAAGATAAAGTATATTATTAATACATCACCAGAGAATAGCTCGGGTGCATTATAGGATAAAGTACATTATTAATACATCACCGGAGAATAGTTCGGGTGCATTATTGGATAAAGTATAAGATAAGGTACATTATTAAGATAAACTAGCGAACGTGGCTTCCGCGTTCTGTGCTACGGGAGCTCTGCAGCCACAGAAGAGGAACCATCACCGGAGAATAGCTCGGATGAGATCCGTAAACCTGCCAGATATTGGAGAACCTAGTCTCCAAAAGATACATGTATCGCCGTACATGATCGTCCTCCTCCCTGATACGATGACGTACCACCTCCTCGGGGGCTGGCTCCCTCTGCACCGCTCCTAGATCTCGTGGACGCCACCAAAGAAGCTCCGGGTCGACGATGATACCCGGATTTCTCACCAAGGTACGAGTCCCGACAGGTAGCACCTCCCAGTGCCAACCCGCCGAGCCCAGACTCGGACATCCCTGACGGAGTCTAGTAGACTCGGACGAGGTGGACGCGGCATAACCAAATAATAGCAATAAACAATCATAAAACATAAACAGTAACTAAATCACTAAGTATATATTGCCCTAATAACAATAAACCTAAACCTATCACTAACTAAACTAAACCTAATTAACTAAGTATTCTAACTAACCCTACATAAATACTAACCTATACAATTAACCTAATACTAATACTAACTAATTCTAAATACTAACCTAATACTAATACTAACTAAATACTAACCTAATACTAATACTAACTAATATTAATAGAAAATACTAATACTAACCTAAATACTAATACTAACTAACCTAATACTAATATACTAACTACCCCTAAATACTAATTAACCCTAAATACTAACTACCCCTAAATACTAATTAACCCTAAATACTAACTACCCCTATATACTAAATAATTAACCAAAATTAACCCTAAATACTAATATACTAACTAACCCTAAATACTAATTAACCCTAAATACTAATTAACCAAAATTAACAACATATAACACCAAAATTAACAACATATAACACCCTAATAACAACTAACCTGCGGAGGCGGCGCGGCGGGGCGCGGAGACGATGGTGCGGGCGGCACGGCGGACGGCGCTGGCGGAGACAGACGGTGGCGACGGCGCGGAACGGGCGCGGGCGGCGGCGGCTCGCACAGCGGCACGGACGACGGGCGCGGGCGACGGCGACACGGACGGGCGCGGGTGGCGGCGCGGCACGAACGTCTCTGCAGAGAAGAATGTGATCTGGCTCTCCGGGTCGTGGCTCGACCCGGGGCGGGGGGTACCACCCCCCCTTTAGCCCCGGGTTGTAATACGAACCGGGGCTAAAGGTCCCCTTTAGCTCGGTTCGTATTACAAACCGGGGCTAAAGGGTTTTGGCGCGCCCCCTTTAGCCCCGGTTTGTATTACAAACCGGGGCTAAAGGTTATTTTTGGCGCCAAACCCAAAAATAGTTTATAGTTTTCAGAAAATTATGTATTATATATCAAAATTTTCAGAAAAAGAAGATCTATAATTTAAATCTATTATCATACTTTATTATACAACTTAAATCAAATTATCTATTATCTAACAAGTATTATATTTAGTAGAAATGTTCACAAAAAATAACAAAAATATAGTTTATTATTTAAAAATGGAAAAATACATATAATATAGCAAAATATTCACAAAAATATAGTAGAAATGTTCTCCCGCCATTTCCCCCGCTTCCCGCCATTTCCCCCTCTTCCCGCCATGTTTCTCCCGCCATTTCCCCCGCTTCCCGCCATGTACTCCCGCCATGTCCCTCTATATCTAGGCCGACCGCCATTTCCATCGACACATCCACACCTTCTCTCTCACAACAATGGACACCGCTTACTGGGCTTTTCGGACGCTCGAGGAGACCGAGGCGCTGTGCGCCTCCAGCTACCCATGCCCGCCAGGGTACCGGCTTCCCGCTGGCTGGATGCTGAGCGCTGGAGGGGTTCCTGTTCCTCCTATGTCTCAAGGTTCGGCCCGCCAGGCGGCCATCACGAACCACTTCTACCTCGAGCTCACGCCGGAGCAGCGGATGGATCCCATTGGGATCCCGACAACCTCAACACCTGGAATGCCTTCTTCGCAAACCGGCGGGAAAGGGAGCTCGCCAGGTACGAGGGTGACGGCCCGCCCCCAGTGAACCACAACGAGGTTGGTCGCCGCCTGTGGTGGACGAACCGGACTATCGCCGGTGTGATGCGCTACATCGCCATGGGAGACCATCCTCGCCTGAGGTACCCGCACATTCACCAGCAGCATAGCCACAAGAATGGTGGTGGTGGTGAAGGCCTAGGACGTACTGGGGTCGTCATCTGGGAGCCCCCTCCCCCGCGCGTCATGAATCCGAGGCCGGAGGATCCATCCGCGTGCTACGAGGAAGGGCCGAGGATCCATCCGCGTGCTACGAGTGACGACGACGACGATGACGATTCCGAAGACGACCCAGAAGCTGTGTACTACAGGGCTAGATATGATTATGACTAATTTTTACGTTTTATTATTAATAAATGTCTGGCCACAACAAGTTGCAATACTACCTATTGAGATCGAGAAAGTTCATATCCATATACATATAAGAAGATCATTAAAAATAAAGGTTTAATAATATTGTACATCACCAACATCCACACATGTTAGGGTTTTCTTCTAATCCGTAACCATGGAGCATCTTCCTTATTTAACGGGATGCTTGGGTCATCCTTCACAGCGAAGGGCGGAATTTCATGAAACTTATCATAATCGTCTGACATGTCTGTCTTATCCTCCACCCCCACGATGTTTCTTTTTCCTGAAAGAACTATGTGGCGCTTTGGCTCATCGGATGCTGTATTCTTTTGCTTATCTTTCCTTTTTCTCGGTTTGGTAGACATGTCCTTCACATAAAAAACCTGAGCCACATCATTGGCTAGGACAAATGGTTCATCTCTATACGCAAGGTTGTTGAGATCCACTGTTGTCATTCCGTATTTCTTGTCTAGCTCAACCCCGCCTCCTATCAGCTTGACCCATTTGCACCGAAACAAAGGAACCTTAAAAAAGGTCCATAGTCAAGTTCCAATATCTCCTCTATGTAACCATAATATGTATCCTTTTGCCCATTCTCGTCTGTTGCATCAAATCGGACACCAATGTTTTGATTGGTGCTCTTTTTATCTTAGGCGATCGTGTAAAATGTATTCCCATTTATCTCGTACCCTTGGAAACTCAATATAGTCGAAGATGGTGACCTGGCCAACAAGTACAACTGCTCTCCAACATTTATATCATTCATGAGATGTGACTGCAACCAACCGTCGAAAGTCCTCATACGTTCATCTCTAATCCAGGAGCCAGGCTTCCCCGGGTTATTGGAGTGTACAATATTCTTGTGTTCCTCGATATACGGAGCCACCAAGGTGGAACTTTGCAGAACTGTGTAGTGTGCTTTAGTGAGAGAATGTCCGTCCATACATATCCTTGCTTTCTTCCCTAGCGTGCCTTTTCTACTAATTCTAACCTCATGCCGTGATTCAGGAACACCGATGGGCTTAAGGTCAGGAATAAAGTCAACACAAAACTCAATGACCTCCTATGTTCCATATCCCTTTGAGATGCTTCCTTCTGGCCTAGCACGGTTATGAACATATTTCTTTAACACTCCTATGAACCTCTCAAAGGGGAACATATTGTGTAGAAATACATGACCAAGAATGTTAATCTCATCGACTAGGTGAACTAGGAGGTGAGTCATAATATTGAAGAAGGATGGTGGGAACACCAACTCGAAGCTAACAAGACATTGGACCATATCTTTCTGTAACCTTAGTAGACTATCTAGACTGATTACCTTCTGAGAAATTGCATTGAGAAACGCACATAGCTTCACAATGGGTACTCGAACATTTTCCGGCAGGAGTCCCCTCAATGCAATCGGAAGCAGCTGGGTCATAAGCACGTGGCAGTCATGAGACTTTAGGTTTTGAAATTTTTTCTCTGCCATATTTATTATTCCCTTTATGTTCGACGAGAAACCAGACGGGACCTTGATACTGTAAAGGACTTCAAAAAAGATTTCCTTCTCTTCTTTGGTAAGAGCGTAGCTAGCAGTACCTTCAAACAGCTCTGGATGCATGCCGTCTCGGTCTTTTATACGTTGTTGGTCCTGCCGTGCTTCAGGTGTATCTTTGCTCTTCCCATACACGCCCAAGAAGCTTAGCAGCGTCACGCAAAGATTCTTCGTCAGGTGCATCACGTCAATTGCAGAGCGGACCTCTAGGACTTTCCAATAGGGTAGCTCCCAAAATATAGATTTCTTTTTCCACATGGGTGCATATCCGACATCGTCCTTTGGAACAGATTGTCTACCAGGACCCTTTCCAAAGATTACTTTTAAATCCTTCACCATGTCAAATACATCATCACCAGTACGGCGGATAGGCTTACACCGGCTGTCTGCCTCACCATTGAAATGCTTACCTTTCTTTCCTAGGATGTGCGAGGGTGGAAGAAAACGACGATTCCCCGGGTACACATTCTTCTTACATTTATCCAAATATACACTTTCAGTATCGTTTAAACAGTGTGTGCATGCATTGTATCCCTTGTTTGTGTGTCCTTAAATGTTACTAAGAGCAGGCCAATCATTGATTGTTATGAACAACAACGCTCGTAGGTCAAATTCCTCCTGCTTGTTCTCATCCCACACACGTACACCTTGTCCGTGCCACAACTGTAAGAGTTCTTCAACTAATGGCCTTAGGTACACATCAATGTCGTTGCCGGGTTGCTTCGGGCCTTGGATGAGCACTGGCATCATAATAAACTTCCGCTTCATGCACAACCAAGGAGGTAGGTTATAAATAGACAGAGTCACAGGCCAGGTGCTATGACTGCAGCTCTGCTCCCCAAAAGGATTCATGCCATCTGTACTTAGACAAAACCATAAGTTCCTCGCATCACCTGCAAAGTCCGGAAACTCTCTCTCGATTTTTCTCCACTGCGACCCATCAGCGGGGTGTCTCAACATCTCGTCTTTCTTAGGGTCTTTCATGTGCCATCGCAACAACTTGCCATGCTCTTTGTTCCTGAATAAACGTTTCAACCGTGGTATTATAGGAGCATACCACATCACCTTGGCAGGAACCCTCTTCATGCGGCGCTCGCCCTCAACATCACCAGGGTCATCTCGTCTTATCTTATACCGCAATGAAGTGGATACTGGGCATGCATCCAAATTCTCGTACTCGCCGCGGTAGAGGATGCAGTCATTAATGCATGCATGTATTTTCTGCACCTCTAATCCTAGAGGGCAGACAACCTTCTTTGCTTCGTAGGTACCGGCGGGCAGTTCGTTATCCTTTGAAAGCAACTTCTTCATTATTCTCAGCAACTTTTCAAATCCTTTGTCAGTTACACCGTTCTCTGCCTTCCGTTGCAGCAATTCCAGTGTGCTACCCAGTTTTTTGTGCTCATCTTCACAATTTGGGTACAACAATTTTTTGTGATCCTCTAACATCTTCTTGAACTTCAACCTCTCCCTTTCAGTTACGCATTCTTCCTGGGCATCAGCAATGGCCCGACTAAGATCATCATCGGGCAGATCTGATGCCCGTTCTTCATCTTTTTCTTCATCAATGTCTTCCATTGTAGTACCATCGTATTCAGGGTAGTCGTTGTCATTCTCTTCTTCGTTGTCTTCCATCATAACCCCTCTTTCTCCGTGCTTGGTCCAACAATTATAGCCGGTCATGAAACCGGACCGAAACAGGTGGCTGTGAAGGACTCTTGAGGAAGAGTATTCTTTATGATTCCGACAGACACCACATGGACAAGACATAAAACCACTCCGCTTGTTTGCCTCGGCCACAAGAAGAAAAGAATGCACGCCTTTAATGAACTCATTAGAGAGTCAGTCAGCGTACATCCATTGCCGGCTCATCTGCAATATATAATTAATTAAGTACATCAAACATAATCATAATTAATTAGTACTAATCTAAAACCAGCAACCGGGACTAAAGATATGATGAACCTTTAGTCCCGGTTGGAGGCACCAACCGGGACTAAATGTGCATGTGGAGACAACATGTCGACACTATGTCCTCAGTGGGCAGCACTAAGCCAGTAAATTAAATGCCGACACTATTTTGGGTGGGTGACAGCACTATGCCAGCGTGAGTGTGTCGACATTATGTCATCAGTGCCCGACACTATATTGTGCTGCTTAATCTATAAATAGGTATGCATTCTTGTGAAGAACTGCAAGATGGTGTTTGAGACCAGGGACACCACTACGGCGGAGCTTCTCGAAGATGTCTTAGGACCTCGTCATCAGACATCTTCGAGGAGCTCGCCGTAGAGGCACTCTCTAATATGTGAAATTAGTTAGCTCCACCAGCATACTGATTTAGCTAGAGAAGATATAAACCGAAAGATGGTGTGGGAGAGCAGGGACACCACTACGGCAGAGCTTCTCGAAGATGTCTTAGGATCCCGTCCTCAGACATCTTCGAGGAGCTCGCCATAGAGGCACTCCCTAATATGTGAATTGTGATGTCTTATTATCAAGCTTTTATGAATTAACCCTATCTTTGTTACAAATTTTTAGTTTGTTGAACGCAGGTAGACGGAGAAGGATATTTTGCCTAGCTAGCTAGTTAGTTAGAATGATGAACTCACGCATGTGTGTGCTTCTAAAATCAATTTTTGAAACTCTATGTGCCAAAACAAGATATATATTGATAGAATAATCCACATATTGTGATATTTACCTTAGAGTTCCTTACATTAATACAAGATAGATAGAATCTAAACATTGATATCATGCTATCACTGCAAAAATTACTACCAAACTAAATCCATAAATCCATCTATAAGATAAAGCATGAAATGAGCTAATATAGCAATGATAGTTCAAAGGATGAAGTTGCTCACCTTTTAGAACCTTTGGATAGATGGGGCACCACAAAATCTAGACAAATCTTGAGGAAAAAAGGGCATGAACTTGAGCTTGAAGCAAGAAAGAGAGAGAGAGGAGAGCCACCAGCTTGAATGGTGGCTCGGGCAGGGGAAGAAGAAGATATAGCTAGACCTTTAGCCCCAGTTCGTGTCTAGAACCGGGGCTAAAGGTCCACCTTTAGCCCCGGGTCGTGTAACAAACCAGAGCTAAAGGGTCTGACGCCCGACCCGGCCTGCCTGAAACCCTTTAGCCCCGGTTTATTGCACGATCCGGGGCTAAAGTTTCCGTTCAAACCGGGGCTAGTGTCTGCCACCCCCTGGGGCCAGTTCTAGCCGCTGGACCGGACATTAGTCCTGGTTTGTAGCAAAATCGGGGCTAATACCCCTGGACCAAAGATCTGTTTTCTACTAGTAAAACTACAAGCCGATACCTTCAATAGTGTTGTTAATCTCTGATTCGATGGCTGTTGCGACGAGAGTCCTGAGATCTCCCATGCCTAAACTCGTAACTTGTATGGTGTGATAAGGCATGAGGATTTTTCACGAAGAGTTTCATTATCTTTGCTTGCTTGTCAGCGAAACTCCCTCGCTGAAGGACAGAAGCTCACAAACTATATTGCACCATATCGGCAAGAAGTGGTACTGCTATATCTGCATAGATCCCACTCGGTGAACCACACTGCCACGTGGCATTTCCGTTAGCCAGTATTTCTGTCAAGTACCTTTTATTTGCGTATAGTCGTAGATAAACACTTGACAACGATCTTGCCAAGTTCCGAGCGAAAAAACACTGGCAAATCTATTTGCTGACGAACATATTTTAAAATGTTAAAAAATTTTAAAAAAAATATTCGCACGTACAACTGGACACTCTATGTCCGTACACAAGTTTTTTGGAAAAGGGACATATTTTTTGTCCTAAGTACAAAAGATAAATTTCGATGTTCTAGCATGACTATTCATAGATATTTTATTTGTCTTTTTTACACAAGCTACATAAAATATTCTTTCCTCTAGAAAACTTGTGTGTGAACAAAGAGTGTCTAGATGTCCATACAAATTTTCTTTCAGAGTTTTTTGTCATTTTAAATTTTGGTTTTGATGAATATTTTATAATAGGTTCATATGCACCCATGAGCCAAAACACCAACTCCCTGCTAGATATTTAATATTGAGATATGCATCTTAATAACTAATACTGCTTGTACTTCCCGCATGTACTCTTTTACCTCATGCAAAAATAAAGAGAAGATATATCCGGTCCTAATACCTAAGGATCTTAAACCTACAATTAAACCTATAAGTTTTTCCATTCTGTGAGAGTTTTGGGGAGCCTTGTCGATTTTTGAGGCGACGAAACGTGTTGCGTTGTTAAGTTTGTGTGTGTTCTCGGGTGCCCTGTAGTGTTTCGTTGCGGTGGGCCTGATGTATGTGGCGTTGGTATGACAACATGGTCCCTACACGTCAGCCTTTTGTAAAATTCGACTATTTTTTTCCTTGGTGTGTTTCTGGGTGACCTTAGCAGGGACTCACTCGTGGCAGGTTGTCTTCCTTCTCATCATTAGTTTTCTTGGCATTATGCGCTAGACCGACGGCGGTCTTTTTTGTTTGTTTTGGTGTGAGTTGGTGAGTGTCCTTTGTTCCTCACACGTAGCAACCCACGTAGCATCGCTTTGGGCCTAGATGTTTCTTCCACTTCCTAAAAAACTTCCCCCTAGCCCCCACGTAGCTTCCAGAGTCTAGATACCTTCTAGAGAACTCCTACGCCGCTTTTGTCTCTCTCGTCCTCAGGATTTCTCCACTGATCCTAGATTCCTCCCCCGATTTGCCGTCGTCCTCAGCGCTCGCGACTGCTCGCTGCCGCCGAGCGCCCCATACCCATGCCGTCGGCCAGGCCGCCAGAGTCCGCGCCAGGCTCAAGCGCCTACATGATCTCCTCGCGGCCGCCGCCGCCTCCGACCGAGACACAGATGGCCCGGGCCTCGGTCTCGGTGGTGTGCTCGCGACCACACACACCAAGAGAAGCTCGCCCTTGAGGATCCATGGCTCCTCACCCACCGATGCGATGTCACCGTGCCGCCCTTGCTCCTCCGAACTAGATGCGGGCGGTCGATGTGGAGCCATCCAGGATTGGGGCCGGGGTAGGAAGTAGTAGGCGGCACTACTTGGGCGATGAGGTAGAAGCAACAGGGAGCGGCGGCTGACATCATGGTCGTCCTGATCTTTGCTAGGGAAAGATGTTGGCAAGGTGTGGATGGCGTAGTCACCAACATCCGCGTCAAGCGGTTGCCGCCGCGGGAGCAGAGGGAAGGAGAGGAGCCGGCGCTCCTCAGATTCTGCCTCCGTCACCACCATACATCCTAGAGCCGCCGCACCTTCCCTACACTAGAGCAGTGTCTCCCTTCTTGGTTTGTGTCCCCGTCTCCACCATACCTCGAAGCGCCACTGCACCTTTCCTAAATCGGTCGCTGACTACCGGCTCGCCTACACCGTGTCCACCTATACTAGGCAGAGGTAGCCACGTTCTGGCAGAGGGTAGGATTCATGGCCGCCAGCTACTCTTCCTCGCTCACTCTCCTAGAATTCCTAGATTCCTACTGGGTTCGACCATCATATGGACGGAGACGACAGTTCTACCCGCGGTCGGCACATTGGGCTGCCGTGTGCTGTGAAACAGCCGACACATTGGGTCGCCGCGTGCTGTGGGACGAAGCCGGTTGATACGTTGCAAACGTATCTATAATTTTTGATGTTCCATGCTTGTTTTATATCTACTTTCTTATGTTTTGTCCACACTTTGGAGTATTTTTATACACTTTCTGGGACTAACCTATTAACAAGATGCCACAGTGTCAGTTGCCTATTCTATGCATGATCATATTGTGATCATGAGCTTTGTAATCAAGTAGATCTACCTTGCTACTCAAGTGCTTTAATAGATCTCTACTCTCCCCATGTGTGTGAAAGTGACAGCGTGCACACCATGGTGACACTTAGGCTAGAGATTACAAATACTTGTTATCAGTTATATTTGGAGTTGGATGTCTCTATGAAATTGTGGTGTTTGTTGGAACCATCTAGTGCTCAAGGTGACAGTGTGGGGTTATCTAGATGGGGAAAGCAAACTTTAAGGAGTGTTGTTATAGCCCTACCATGGATTAGAGTGTCCAACCGGATAGTAGTTCAGAGTAGTATCATGAAGAGAAGATATTTATATGAGAGTGTTCACTAGTGAAAGTATGATCCCTAGGCCTTGTTTCTAAACATTGAAACACCGTTTGCAACTAGATCTGTTACATGTTTGCTTGCTTCCATCTTTATTTCAGTTTGCCTTAAGTCTCTTCCATGCCATCAAGCTATTTTCTGGCACCGTTGTCTTATATCCATACCATTTGTATTTCACTATCTCTTCGCCGAACAAGTGCACCTATACACCTGACAAGTGTATTGGTTGTGTTGGGGACACAAGAGACTTCTTGTATCTTGATTGCAGGGTTGCTTGAGAGGGATACCTTTGACCACTTCCTCTCTGAGTTCGATAAACCTTGGGTAATCAACTTAAGGGAAACTTGCTGCTGTTCTACAAACCTCTCCACTTGGAGGCCCAACAACTGTCTACAAGAATAGAAGTGCGTAGACATCAAGCTATTTTCTGGCGCTGTTGCCAGGGAGGTAAGGTAAAAGGTACTCACATCCTCTGGCTACTAAGCTATCTTCAAGTACTGTAGCTAGTGTGTGAGTGCTTGAAGTTATTTCCTTTAGATTCTGCAATTATATCTTTTTGTTTATTTTTTTTATTTTCACTAGTTAGGCTTAATGGAAAAAAACAACAAAATTAGAGAGCTTTATAGTATTTATCTTGAGTTACGACATGAAGTGTTTGAAGAGAAAATTAAAAAACCTGTGGAACTTTATTTGCATGCCAATAGCAATGTTGTTAGTATGAATTCTTTGGGCACCATTATTGCTAATGCTATGGAAAAGTCTAAGCTAGGGGAAGTTAGTTTTTATGAAAATGATCTTTTTAGTTCCCCAGCTTTGGAAGATAGCTATTCTATTGCTTATGATGATACCAAACCTCCAATATATGATGATTACAATAATGAATATGATATTTTTAGTACACCTACTAGTGAGGAGAAAACTAATTATGATTATAATATGCCTCCTATATTTGATGATTATGGTGATGAGAATAATAATGATAGCTATTTTGTTGAATTTGCTTCCACTATAATTAATAAGAATGACTATGTTTATGTGGAGAGTATTAATTATTTTATGCATGTGGCTCATGATAAGAATGTTTTATGTGATAGTTATATTGTTAATTTTATTCACGATGCTACTGAAAGTTATTATGAGAGAGGGAAACATGGTTTTATGAATCTCAATAATATTAAGTTTCCCCTCTTTATGTTGAAAGTCTTGAAGTTGCACTTGTTTTGCTTTACTATGCTTGTTGCCTTGTGCTTTCATGACTTGTTTCTTTACAAGATTCCTATGCATAGGAAGTGGGTTAGACTTAAATGTACTTTGAATTTGCTTCTTGATGCTCTCTTTTACTTCAATTCGTATTTCTTATGTGAGCATCTTCTCAAACTATTATGCCTAACTTAAAGGCGTTAAAGAAAAGTACTTATTGGGAGATAACCCAAAAGTTTTAGTTGAGTCTTGGAATTTATTACCTCTGTAATAACCCTTCCTTATCCTTTTTATTTGGTTTCTGTGCCAAGAGTAACCTCTAATGAGAGAGAAGTAATGCTTGGGAAAGTTGCTATCCTGAAACAGATTTTTGTGCTTCACCGTAAAAATTTGTGTAAAATCTCTGTACATCTTTTTGAGGCGTGAATTTTTGTTCTTCTGCCCCAGGTTGTTATATAACTTTCGTTAGTTCAACACTTTTTGATTTGAGCAACAGAAGGTCTTCGAAAAAATTGTTTTTTACCTTCTGGTCTGTTTTGACAGATTTCTGCCATTATTTGCATTTGCTTCTTGTTGGTTCCTTTTTGGGTTCTCTTTGGGGAATTGAGCTTTTTGAGGGAAGTGCTTCAGTAGCTTGTGTTTTAATGGAAGTTTTATTGGTGTTGAAACTGAACCCAAAGACTTATTATCTTGAGTGCACTAATGTTGCTAATAAAGATTGTGTGAAGTTTTGTATGAAGGAAAAATTTCAGGTGTATGGAGAGAATGATGTAATAAGATGAAGAATGGACTAAATCTCAAGCTTGGGGATGCCACGCGTGTCACCCCAAGAAATATCCAAGAAGTACAAGAATCAAAGCTTGGGGATGCCCAAGGCATCCCCTTCTTCATCACTAAAAATCTCAGGTTTCTTCCAAACACTTCATTTTTTATTGTTTCATGCACAGTTGTGTTGTTCTTGTAGTGTCTTTGTTTTTGTTTTTGGTTTACATTTTCTTAGTTTGCTTAGTTTGCTGAAATAAGTTGGTTGGATCCCAACACACTTCTTTTGGAGAGAGACACACCCTGTTATTCATTGCCTAGAACACTCTAGTTTTCACTCTTATTGTTCTGCGAGTGTTCTCTTTTGCTAGCAATGTGTTTAGCCTTAGTTTTCTTGTGCTTTCAGCTTAGAACTTTTTAGTTCTTCTTTGTGGATTTGTGAGACAAGCTCACTGATCTTTATTTATTATTATCTTTGTGAGTTGTTGATGTCTACGCACTTCAATTCTTGTAGACAGTTGTTGGGCCTCCAAGTGCAGAGGTTTGTAGAACAGCAGCAAGTTTTCCCTTAAGTGGATCACCCAACATTTATCGAACTCAGGGAGGAAGTGGTCAAAGGTATCCCCTCTCAAGCAACCCTGCAATCAAGATACAAGAAGTCTCTTGTGTCCCCAACACACCCAATACACTTGTCAGGTGTATAGGTGCACTAGCTCGGCGAAGAGATAGTGAAATACAAGTGGTATAGATAATTATAAGTGGTAACGGTGAGAGAAAATAGCTTGATGGCATGGAAGAGAATAAAGGCAAACTGAAATAAAGATGGAAGCAAGCAAACATGTAACAAATCTAGTTGCAAATGGTGTTTCAATGCTAAGAAACAAGGCCTAGGGATCATACTTTCACTAGTGAACACTCTCATATAAATATCTTCTCTTTGTGATACTACTCTTAACTACTCTCTGGTTGGACACTCTAATCCATGGTAGGGCTATAACAGCACACCTCAAAGTAAGACTTTCCCATCTAGATAACCCCACACTATCACCTTGAGTACTAGATGGTTCCAACAAACACCACAATTTCATAGAAATATCCAACTCCAAATATAACTCATAACAAGTATTTGTAATCTCTAGCCTAAGTGCCACCATGGTGTGCACACTATCAACTTCACACACATGGGGAGAGCAGAGATCTATTAAAGCACTTGAGTAGCAAGGTAGATCTATAGATTACAAGCTCAAGATCTCAATAAGATCATGCATAGAGAGAGAGATGGACACATAGCTACCGGTAGAACCCTTAGCCTCGAGTGAGAACTACTCCTCATCATGGGAATCAGCAATGGTGATGGAGATGGTGGTGGAGATCGATGGAGATGGCTCCGGGGGCACTTCCCCATCCCGGCAGGATGTCGGAACATAGACTTTTTGTCCCCCGAATCTCCCCTTCGGTGGCGGCGGTGATGCGGAACTTTTTGTGGATTTCTTATTGACGATCTAGGGTTTTTGCATTAGGAGGCTTCTTATAGGCGAAGAGGCAAGGTCGGTGGGCGGCCAGGGGGCCCACACCACCTGGTGGCGCGGCCAGGGCTAGCCCGCGCCACCACATGGTATGGCCGCCCTATGGCCCCTCTCTGTCTCGTCTTCTGGCTCCGTGAGTCTTCCGGTAAAATATCAACATTGGCTTTTGTCTCGTCCAATTCCGAGAATAATGATTTTCTGACTTTCCCGGAACCAAAAACAGCAGAAAACAGGCAACTAGCACTGTGGCACTTGTTAATAGGTTAGTCCAAGAAATCATATGAAAAGTACTCCAAAGTGTGGACAAAACATAAGAAAGTGGATAAAACCAAGCATGGAACATCAAAAATTATAGATACATTTGCAATGTATCAACATCCCCAAGCTTAACTCCTACTCGTCCTCGAGTAGTTAAGTGATAAAAAGAAAGAATAATTTTTGAGGTGACATGCACCATCATAAACTTGATCAAAGTATTTGTAGAACATTGATAGCTGGGATCATAGTACTTCAATCATAACATGAAAGATAAAGTTCTAACAATTAGACAAAGAAACTAGGTTGCAACATGAAAAGGCACAAACAAAAGATTCATGAATAACAATGCTTTGCAAAACGTTTGTTTGTTTCACATAAAGAAAACATAGCATAGTGGCATTCTGCTTGTCCCTCATAGAGTAGCAAACATAAATGCATAGGACACCTTCAAAGTTTATAAGAGTGACTAGATACAAATAGTTTAAAACAAGCAATATCAAAGATATGCATCAATCAACAAGTCTTGGGACAATGCACATAGAACTAAGAATGGCCACTATGCTCTCAAAGTAGGTGCATAAAGATAGAAGGTGGAGACTCAACATAAAAGTAAATAAAGGCCTTCATAGAAGGAAGTAGGGATTCAAGTTTCATAAAGAGCTTCCAAAAATTATGGTACTTAATAGCTTTCAGCTCTCATTGCCCCTATCATAAGCATCTTAAAGTGATTAAGGTTAAAGTGAACAAACTATGGTGTACATGCTTGACGAAGTATATGTTAGGAATCTCATGTCCCATGAATACGAGGGCCGCTCCTCATGCTACTCAAGTTAAGTCACCGATAAGTTCTTGTCATCGTAAGTACATGTGTATCATAGAAAACCGCCAACGGGGTACCCCTTGCCCGATGATACGGAAGAATCACCATATCAAAATGACAAGGCAAGCAGACAACAAGCATCTCAGCAATCTTCTTATTTACCATGGGAATATGGTGCTTTTTTCTCTCTTTCCTCTTTTCATAATATCTTTTTTTTCTTTTTCTCTTTTTTCTCAATATAGGACTCTTTTTTTATAAGAAGAATGCTTCATAGACAGCTCATTATGGTTACGCTGCAGGTTTCCACCATGTCAGCATGGATTAGACCAGCGGCCCAGGCGTTTCTCTAACACATATACATAACTCCATGGACTTACAAGCTCCCCTTTCATGTCACACCGACGACATCCATATACAAAAGAGCATGATATCAACTAGGTACAAGTACCATGTGTAATGTTGAAAGTGTTCCCCATGAAAGCATGGTTCTGCTAATTCCCAACAAATAGGTGCAAGCATATACAACATAGACGACACAATGGTTCAAGTTTATTAAGGGCAAGAAAAGTAAAGTGTGCCATCAAGTTCGTGAGAGCTTTAATCACTAGTTTTCTCATAACAAGTTTAATTTGGAAGGTAAACAGAAACATGAATATACTTGGAATAGCATAAGCTAGTAGGTAGGTATGGTGGACTCTTTGGAATAACTTGGTTTAGGGAGTTGGATGCATGAGTGGAACTCATACTTGGTTGTGGAGGCTAGCAAAAGACTGGGAGCGACAAACTAAGAGAGCAATAATGGCCATAATCATGCAGAGCGACAAAACATCATTGATCAAAGCATAAAGTGATACTACAAGTTGAAAACTAAAGGATCATAAAGGCTATGGTGACTTGGGATAGTCATAACATGGTGTGAGCATGCGCCAAGTCAACCCAAATAAAGCATCAAAGGAGAATACCACTATACTATGCTTTAATATGCTAAAACAACGCAAGATTCATCCAAGGCACATTAAGCAATCTCAATTGTTTATAACAAGTCATGCTACAGCAAAGAATACTAAGCATAAAGCCAAAACAATATCAAGCATGTCATGACAAAGCATAGGCCACAGTCAAAAACGAGCTCTCTTTACCACATAAGCATGAACTTTCCTACTCTTTTCCAAACCAAACCAAACTATTTGAAAACCAATGTATGAAATAGGGGGTCCAACCAATTTATTCAGAAAACTAAGCAAACCAAGCAAATGAAAAACCAAAACGAAAAAGAAAAAGAAGACGCTCCAAGAACAACACAACCGTGTATGAAAAATAAAAATGAAGCGTTTGGAAGAAACCTGAGATTTTTATTGATGAAGAAGGGGATGCCTTGGGCATCCCCAAGCTTTGATGCTTGTAATTCTTGGATATTTTTTGGGGTGACACGCGTGGCATCCCCAAGCTTGAGCTTTAGTCCATCCTTCATCTCATTACTCATTCCTTCCATACACCTGAAATTTCTCCATACAAAACTTCACACAATCTTTATTAGCAACATTAGTGTACTCAAGATAATAGGTCTTTAGGTTCAGTTCTAACACCAATAAAACTTCCATTAAAACACAAGCTACTGTAGCACTTCCCTCAAAAAGCTCAGTTCCCCAAAAGAACTCAAAAAGGAACCAACAAGAAGCAAATGCAAATAATGGCAGAAATCTATCAAAACAGACCAGCAGATAAAGACGAATTTTTTCGAAGACCTTTTGTTGCTAAAATCAAAAAGTGTTGAACTAACAAAGTGAGATAACAATCTGGGGCAGAAGCACAAAAATTCACGCCTCAAAAGGACGTACAGAGATTTTACACGAATTGTTACGGTGAAGCACAGAAATCTGTTTCGGGACAGCAACTTTCCCAATCATTACTTCTCTCTCATTAGAGGTTACTCTTGGCACAAAAAAGCAAATAAAAAGGATAAGGAGCGGTTATTACTAAAGTAATAACTTCCAAGACTCATCTAAAACTTTTGGGTTATCTCCCAATAAGTACTTTTCTTTAACGCCTTTAAGTTAGGCATGATAGTTTGAGAAGATGCTCACATAAGAAATATGAATTGAAGTAAAAGAGAGCATCAAGAAGCAAATTCAAAACATATTTAAGTCTAACCCACTTCCTATGCATAGGAATCTTGTAAAGAAACAAGTCATGAAAGCAGAAAGCAACAAGCATAGGAAAGCAAAACAAGTGAAATTTCAAGACTTTCAATATAAATAGGGGAAACTTAATATTGTTGAGACACATAAAACCATGTTTCCCTCTCTCATAATAACTTTCAGTAGCATCATGAATAAAATTAACAATATAACTATCACATAAAACATTCTTATCATGAGCCACATGCATAAAATAATTAATACTCTCGACATAAACATAGTCATTCTTATTAATTGTAGTGGGAGCAAAATCAACAAAATAGCTATCATTATTATTCCCATCACCATAATCATCAAATATAGGAGGCATATTGTAATCATTAATTTTCTCCTCAATAGTAGGTGGACTGAAAATATCATATTCATCACTGTAATCATCATATATTGGAGGTTTTGTATCATCATAAGCAATAGAATAGCTATCTTTCAAAGCTGGGGAACTAAAAAGATCATTTTCATAAAAACTAGCTTCCCCAAGTTTAGACTTTTCCATAGCATTAGCAATAATGGTGTCCAAAGAATTCATACTAACAACATTGCTATTAGCATGCAAATAAAGTTCCATAGGTTTTTTAATTTTCTCTTCAAACACTTCATGTCCTAACTAAAGATAAATACTATAAAGCTCTCTAATTTTGTTGTTGTTTTCCATTAAGCCTAATTAGTGAAAACAAGAAACAAAAAGACAAAATTGCAGAATCTAAAGGAAATAACTTCGAGCACTCACACTTGGAGAATGTGAGTACCTTTTACCTTACCTCCCCGGCAACGGTGCCAGAAAACAGGCGTTTGGCGTCGGAGGTTCTTCTTCTTTAATCCTCCGGTGTGAATACCTTTTACCTTACCTCCCCAGCAATAGTGCCAGAAAATAGCTTGATGTCTACGCACTTCTATTCTTGTAGACAGCTGTTGGGCCTCCAAGTGCAGAGGTTTGTAGAACAGCAGCAAGTTTTCCCTTAAGTGGATCACCCAAGGTTTATCCAACTCAGGGAGGAAGTGGTCAAAGGTATCCCCTCTCAAGCAACCCTGCAATCAAGACACAAGAAGTCTCCTGTGTCCCCAACACACCCAATACACTTGTCAGGTGTATAGGTGCACTAGTTCGGTGAAGAGATAGTGAAATACAAGTGGTATAGATAATTATAAGTGGTAACGGTGATAGAAAATAGCTTGATGGCGTGGAAGAGAATAAAGGCAAACTGAAATAAAGATGGAAGCAAGCAAACATGTAACAAATCTAGTTGAAAACGGTGTTTCAATGCTAAGAAACAAGGCCTAGGGATCATACTTTCACTAGTGAACACTCTCATATAAATATCTTCTCTTGGTGATACTACTCTTAACTACTCTCTAGTTGGACACTCTAATCCATGGTAGGGCTATAACAGCACACCTCAAAGTAAGACTTTCCCATCTAGATAACCCCAGACTATCACCATGAGTACTAGATGGTTCCAACAAACACCACAATTTCATAGAAACATCCAACTCCAAATATAACTCATAACAAGTATTTGTAATATCTAGCCTAAGTGCCACCATGGTGTGCACACTGTCAACTTCACACACATGGGGAGAGCAGAGATCTATTAAAGCACTTGAGTAGCAAGGTAGATCTATAGATTACAAGCTCATGATCTCAAAAAGATCATGCATAGAGAGAGAGATGAACACATAGCTACCGGTAGAACCCTTAGCCTCGAGAGAGAACTACTCCCTCCTCATCATGGGAATCAGCAATGGTGATGGAGATGGTGGTGGAGATCGATGGAGATGGCTCCGAGGGCACTTCCCCATCCCGTCAGGGTGTCGGAACATAGACTTTCTGTCCCCCGAATCTCCCCTTTGGTGGCGGCGGCGCTACGGAACTTTTCGTGGATTTCTGATTGACGATCTAGGGTTTATGCATCAGGAGGCTTCTTATAGGCGAAGAGGCAAGGTCGGTGGGCGGCCAGGGGGCCCACACCACCTGGTGGCGCGGCCAAGGCTAGCCCGCGCCACCACATGGTGTGGCCGCCCTATGGCCCCTCACCGTCTCGTCTTCTGGCTCCATGAGTCTTCCGGTAAAATATCAAGTTTGGCTTTTGTTCCGTCCAATTCCGAGAATATTGATTTTCTGACTTTCCTAGAACCAAAAACAGCAGAAAACAGGCAACTGGCACTGTGGCACTTGTTAATAGGTTAGTCCAAGAAATCATATGAAAAGTACTCCAAAGTGTGGACAAAACATAAGAAAGTGGATAAAACCAAGCATGGAACAATGTATCAGTTGTTTCAAATAAGTTGATTTGGATTGGAAAAGAGTAGGAAAGTTCATGCTTAAGTGGTAAAAAGGAGCTTGTTTTTGACTGTGACTTAGAATTTTTCATGTCATGCTTGATATTGTTTTGGCTTTATGCTTAGTGATTTTAGCTGTAGCATGACATGTTATAAACAATTGAGATTGCTTAATGTGCCTTGAAAGAATCATGCGTTGTTTTAGCATATTAAAGCATAGTATTGTGGTATTCTCCTTTGATGTTTTATTTGGGTTAACTTGGCGCATGCTCACACCATGTTATGACTATCCCAAGTCACCATAGCCTCTATGATCCTTTAGTTTTCGACTTGTAATATCACTTTATGCTTTAATTAATGATGTTTTGTTGCTTTGCATGATTATGGACATTATTGCTCTCTTAGTTGGTCGCTCCCAGTCTTTTGCTAGCCTCCATACCAAGTATGAGTTCCAGTCATGCATCCAACTCCAAATAAAACCAAGTTATTCCAAAGAGTCCACCATACCTACCTATTAGCATTTGCTATTCCAAGCATATTCATGTTTTATCTACCTTCCAAATTAAACTTGTTATGAGAAAACTAGTGATTAAAGCTCTCATGAACTTGATGGCACACTTTACTTTTTTGCCCTTAATAAACTTGAACCATTGTGTCGTCTATGTTGTATATGCTTGCACTTATATGTTGGGGATTAGCAGAACCATGATGTCATGGGGAACTCTTTCAACATTGCACTTGTATTTTGTACCTAGTTGATATCATGCTCTTTTGTCTATGGATGTCGTCGGTGTGAAATGAAAGGGGAGCTTGTAAGTCCATGGAGTTATGTATGTGTGTTAGAGAAATGCCTATGCCGCCGGTCTAATCCATGCTGTCATGGTGGAAACCTGTAGCGTAACCATAATGAACTATCTATGAAGCATTCTTCTTATAAACAAAGAGTCAGATATTGTGAAAAAAAGAGAAAAAGAAAACAAAAGAGATATGAGAAAAGAGGAAAGAGAGAAAAAAGCACCATTTTCCCATGGTAAATAAGAAGATTGCTGAGATGCTCGTTGTCTGCTTGCCTTGTCATTTTGATATGGGGATTCTTCCGTATCATCGGGCAAGGGGTACCCCGTTGGCGGTTCTCTATGAGATACATGTACTTACTATGACAAGAACTTACCAGTAACTAAACTTGAGTAGCATGAGGAGCGGCCTCGCATTCAAGGGACATGAGATTTCCAACTTATACTTTGTCAAGCATATACTCCATAGTTTGTTAACTTTAACCTTAATCACTTAAAGATGCTTATGATAGGGGCAATGAGAGCTGAAAGCTAAAAAGTACCATAATTTTTGGAAGCTCTTTATGAAACTTGAATCCCTACTTCCTTCTACGAAGGCCTTTCTTTTACTTTTATGTTGAGTCTCCACCTTCTATCTTTATGCACCTATTGAGAGAGCATAGTGGCTATTCTTAGTTCTATGTGCATTGTCCCAAGACTTGTTGATTGATGCATAATTTTGATATTGCTTGTTCTTAAACTTTTTGTATCTAGTCACCCTTATAAACTTTGAAGGTATCCTATGCATTTATGTTTGCTACTCTATGAGGGACAAGCTGAATGACACTATGTTATGTTTTCTTTATGTGAAACAAACAAACGTCCTACAAAGCATTGTTATTCATGCATATTTTGTTTGTGCCTTTTCATGTTGCAACATACTTGCTATGTCTTATTGTTAGAAGTATATCTTTCATGCTCATGTTTAGAGTACTTTGATCCCAGTTTTCAATGCTTTACAAATACTTTGATCAAGTTTGTGATGGTGCATGTCACCTAAAAATTATTCTTTCTTTTTATCACTTACCTACTCGAGGACGAGCAGGAGTTAAGCTTGGGGATGTTGATATGTTGCAAACGTATCTATAATTTTTGATGTTCCATGCTTGTTTTATATCTACTTTCTTATGTTTTGTCCACACTTTGGAGTATTTTATACACTTTCTAGGACTAACCTATTAACAAGATGCCACAGTGCCAGTTGCCTATTTTCTACTGTTTTTGGTTCCAGGAAAGTCAAAAAATGAATATTCTCGGAATTGGACGGGACAAAAGCCAAAGTCAATATTTTACCGGAAGACACATGGAGTCAGAAGGAGAGACGAAGGGGGGCACAGGGCAGCCACACCACCCCTTGGAGCAGGCAGCCCTTGGCGGCGCCAGGGCATGGTGTGGGCCCCCTGGCCGGCCATCGACCTTGCCTCTTCGCCTATAAGAATCCTCCCGATGCATAAATCCTAGATCGAATAGCCTCCAGCCACGAAAAGTTCCGCAACGCCGCCACTACCGAAGGGGAGATTTGGAGGACAGGAATTCTCTGTTCCGACACCCTGCCGGGACGGGGAAGTGCCCCCGGAGCCATCTCCATCGATCTCCAGCACCATCTCCATCGCCGTTG
Organism: Avena sativa; assembly: GCA_916181665.1. Classification (NCBI taxonomy): domain Eukaryota; kingdom Viridiplantae; phylum Streptophyta; class Magnoliopsida; order Poales; family Poaceae; genus Avena; species Avena sativa. The sequence goes on from OV702292.1 coordinate 140,426,168, forward strand.
TTGATTCCCATGATGATGAGGGAGTAGTTCTTCCTCGAGGCTAAGGGTTCTACCGGTAGCTATGTGTTCATCTCTCTCTATGCATGATCATATTGTGATCATGAGCTTTGTAATCAAGTAGATCTACCTTGCTACTCAAGTGCTTTAATAGATCTCTGCTCTCTCCATGTGTGTGAAAGTGACAGCTGCACACCATGGTGGCACTTAGGCTAGAGATTAAAAATACTTGTTATGAGTTATATTTGGAGTTGGATGTCTCTATGAAATTGTGGTGTTTGTTGGAACCATCTAGTGCTCAAGGTGACAGTGTGGGGTTATCTAGATGGGGAAAGTGAACTTTGATGAGTGTTGTTATAGCCCTACCATGGATTAGAGTGTCCAACCGGAGAGTAGTTCAGAGTAGTATCATGAAGAGAAGATATTTATATGAGAGTGTTCACTAGTGAAAGTATGATCCCTAGGCCTTGTTTCTAAACATTGAAACACCGTTTGCAACTAGATCTATTACATGTTTGCTTGCTTCCATCTTTATTTCAGTTTGCCTTTAGTCCCTTCCATGCCATCAAGCTATTTTCTGGCACCGTTGTCTTATATCCATACCATTTCTATTTCACTATCTCTTCACCGAACTAGTGCACCTATACACCTGACAAGTGTATTGGGTGTGTTGGGGACACAAGAGACTTCTTGTATCTTGATTGCAGGGTTGCTTGAGAGGGATACCTTTGACCACTTCCTCCCTGAGTTCGATAAACCTTGGGTAATCCACTTAAGGGAAACTTGCTGCTATTCTACAAACCTCTACACTTGGAGTCCCAACAACTATCTACAAGAATAGAAGTCCGTAGACATCACCGGTTCAGAGGAGATGCCTCTTCTCCTGGTTTTTTGGCACTGCCTTCGCGCTACCACCGTGGTGCTCCGCGGGAGGCCGGTGCTTCGCATGCTCCTTCAGGGCTCGTAGACATCGGGTGCATGGTGGGCCTGCTAGTTTCAATGGGAGGTTGGCGCTTCGCACCCTCCTTCCAACGGACACGAGCATCGCCGCCGTGGTGGCTCTACCAGTTTTGAGGCCGGGGCTAGCAGCATTGCCTCATCGTGCGCCCATCGATTTCGTGTCGCATGGCCCATCCCCCTTCCGATGTTTTATCCTCCTCCTTTAGGCCTTTCGCAATGGGATGTATCTTAGCTCATGGTCCTATGTAGTGGTGTATCTTAAGAGACAACTAATACAATGGATTGTATCTTAAGAGTTGTATCTATATTTAATGACTTTAAATACATGTATGCATGTGATTGGGCTAACCATATATTTTGCCTATGATATCGTGCAAAGTTTGTGTCTAAGCTAAGATACAACAACATCTTCTCTCTTCATTTAGTATGGTGCTACATAAGCAATTTGCCTATGATATCTTGCTAAGAAACACCCATTGAAAAAGGTGTTACAGTGCATACCGTTGATGTGCATGTCTAGCCATCCCGGTCATCTCGGTTGGCCTCTCCTGAGTGGGTGTTCCTCATGTGTTTTCATCGGAAGTTTGCCGTTGCTGGTCCGTTGGCTGATGTTGATGCTCGAAGGCATGTTATTCTGCTTGAAAAGCGGCCTGTTGACTCCGACTGTACTATTTCTCCTCCCTGCTTTGTGTGTACTTCAGCTCTCCGTGCTGGTTCTTTGTATGTATGTTTCATCTTGTGTATTGCTTACTTCGCTTCAGATCATGTCTTCTTTTTTCAGGTGATGCAAGCTGGAATGGTCTGTCTTCGGCTGCGCCAGTTGGGCATGCTTGCTATTCTTCTTCCAATTGTTCTCCTGCAGTGATTACTTCAGGTGATTTTTTTTCGTTTTCATGTGCTTCTTTCCAGGTTCCACAAAACGATTTTCTAACTCGAACTTGATTCACAAAACGCGACGCGCGTGCGGACGAGGCAGGCGAGGCAAGGCGGGCGGCGGAGGAGGAAGAGTGCGTGTGGACTCCTTCTCTTCTCACTCACTTAGTGGGAGTAAAATAGCTCGCCTTATAAACTGGTCCAACTCTCTCCCAACTAGCAATGTGGGCCTAAACTTTGTCTCCCACATAGCTCCAAGGCTGCCATAGTAGATGAGCCTTGAGATTTCAGGATTTATTAGACTACATGGGCCACAACCCATATAAATCTAACAATCCCCCACCAGATCTCAGAGGCACATCATATGGCTCATTAGTTCCAATCACTGTTTAATATACTTGCAGTTCAGTGAAGACTGTTAAGTTGAACTTTCACCTAGACAAAGAGATACACTTGACTACAACTGAACAATGGACTATGCCTTGAATTGTTAGTCTTGTGCAGCAAGTTTCACTCAATGTCGTTACCGGTACTTGGCTGCCATAGGCTACCCCTCGGGTGGAGCTTCGGCCTTTCATGAGCTTCCTAGAGGTTCACCCAAATCGCATACACTGTGACCAGTAGTGTATCTTATTTAGGTGTGTTCTTTCAAGATCGCTCTGTAGGACAGCATCTTTGCTCCCAAGGAGACAGACAAAACACATTAAGATTTAATCAACCTTCCTAACAGTATACTATGAGATAATTGCATCTGTAGCGGAGTAGGAGTTTTAAAAGTTTCTCTCAACTCAGTTGTTTCAGTTTATTTTCACAGGTCCTCATTCACGGGATCTCTGATCACGTAGGTTGGGTTACCCCCTTGACAACTCATGTGGGTCTCAAACCCATCTCCCTCGATGTATTTTCTATCAAATTTCTTGATAGTCCTTTCGTAAATGGATCTGCCAGATTCTTAGCTGTTTGGACATAATCTAATGCTATAACTCCGGAGTTTCTCAGCTTTCTGATAGACTTCGGTCTTCTCTTGACATGTCTTGAACTCTTCATATTGTCCTTAGAACTGTTCACTTTGGAAATCACTGTTTGGTTGTCACAGTTCACAAGGATTGCCGGTATTGGTTTTTTCAACCATATGCAAATCTGTTAAGAGTTCACGAAGCCATTCTGCTTCGACAGTCATAGTATCTAATGTTGTGAGTTCTGCTTCCATAGTTGACCTCGTTAAGATGGTCTGCTTGCAAGACTTCCATGAAACAGCGCCACCACCAAGAGTGAATATATATCCACTTGTGGCTTTTATCTCATCAGCATCTGATATCCAATTTGAATCACTATACCCTTCAAGTACTCTTGGATACCCAGTATAATGAATTCCATATCTCATGGTTCCCTTTAGATAGCGCATACTCTCTCAAGAGCATGCCAGTGATAATCTCTCGGGTTGGCCACAAACCGGATAAGTTTGCTTACAGCAAACGAGATGCCACGCCTCGCAGTGCAAGGTAAACACATAAGTGAGCCAATAATCTGAGAGTATCTCAATTGATATCTAGTTGCCTTTTGATTCTTTAAAAGCAAAGCATTAGGATCATAAGGTATGGGAGAGGATTTGCAATCATCATATCCAAATCTTCTCAACACCGTCTCCACATAATGTGATTGCACAAGTGTAATCCCATTATTCTCATCTCTCGGTAGCTTGATGTTTAGGATAACATCAACTTCTCCAAGATCCTTCATCTCAAAACATTGAGACAAGAAGGTTTTGACCTCATTAATCACTTTGAGACTTGTCCCAAAAATTAATATGTCATCAACATACAGACATAGAACAACTCCCTTGCCCCCACTATGGCGGTACTATACACATTTGTCAGCTTCATTTACAACAAAGCCTACAGATGTTAAAGTTGTTTCAAACTTCTCATGCCATTTCTTAGGAGCTTGTTTGAGGCTATACAAAGATTTCTTCAATCTACACATCTTTCTTTCTTGACCTTCTAGTACAAAACCATCTGGCTGTTCCATGTAAATTTCCTCATCCAACTCTCCATTTAGGAAAGCCGTCTTAACGTCTATTTGATGAATGAGAAGACTGTGAGAGGCAGCCAGTGATAATAGTACTCGAATTATGGTCAATCTAGCCACAGGTGAGTAAGTATCAAAGAAATCTTCGCCTTCTTTTTGGGCGTAGCCTTTAGCCACAAGCCGAGCTTTGTACTTTTCAATAGTACCATCAGCCCTAAGCTTCTTTTTAAATACTCATTTACATCCTACAGGTTTACACCCATATAAACGTTCAAATATCTCCCACGTTCCATTAGCCAAGATGGAGTCCATCTCGCTTTAAACCACTTCTTTCTAGTAGTCTGCATCCAGAGATGCCAAAGCTTCTGAAATAGTAGTGGGAGTGTCATCCACTAGGTACACAATGAAATTATCACCAAAAGACCTTGCGGTCCTTTGTCTCTTGCTCCTTATGGGAGCTTCATTGTCATCCTCATCCTCATCTGAAATCTCATCATCTGATTGTTCATCAGTCTCCATGGGATTTTTAGGTTTAGAAATTGTATCATATTCATTATTAGATATGATAGGCATATCTCTCATAGGAAATATATCCTCAAAGAATGTAGCATATCTTGATTCAAAAATGGTATTTACACTCATGTCGTCCAATTCAAATTTCAACACGAGAAATCTATAAGCAATGATGTGAGAAGCATAGCCAAGAAAGACACAATCCACGGTTTTCAGTCCAAGCTTACGCTTCTTGTTGATTGGCACGTTGACCTTTGCCAAACAAACCCAAGTGTGTAAGTAAGAGAGTGCCAACCTTTTATTTTCCCATTCTTCAAATGGAGCAACCTCTTTATTCTTAGTTAGAACACGGTTTAGGACATGACATGAAGTCAATATAGCCTCCCCCCACCATTCCTTGGATAAACCGGTAGTGTCTAACATGGCATTAACCAAATCTGTTAGAGTTTGGTTTTTCCTCTCAGCAATCCCGTTCGATTGAGGGGAATTGGGAGGCGTCCTCTCATGTATAATACCATGTTTCGAACAGAATAAATTGAACTAATTAGGAAAGTACTCTCCATCACCATCAGATCGAATTCTTTTGATCTTTCTCTCAAGTTGATTTTCAACTTCTGCCTTCTACATTTTAAATAAATCTAAAGCCTCGTCTTTAGTTTTCAAGAGATATACATAACAGTACCTAGTAGAATCATCAACCAAAGTCATGAAATATTTCTTTCCACTAATTGTCAACACACCATTCATCTCACGTATATCTGAATGTATGAGATCTAGAGGTGCCAAGTTTTTATCCTCTACATGCTTGTGAGGCTTGCGAGGCTGCTTTGTTTGCACACAAGCATGCCACTTAGAGCCTTTGACAATAGTGAATTTCGGAATTAAACTCATACTAGCAAGCCGCGACATATAACCGAAATTAATATGACAAAGTCTTGAATGCCAAACATTAGTCTCATTACCAGTAGTGCAAACATGGTTCACTACATCACCACAGAAGTCTATCAATGAAAAACGGAATATGCCTCCGCATTCATAGACCTTTCCAACAAAGGTTCCATACTTAGACAGTACAACTTTATTTGACTCAAATACCAAATTAAACCCATCTTTCAGAAGACGAGATCCACTAACAAGATTCTTCTTGATAGAAGGGACATGTTGCACATTCTTCAATTGCACGATCTTGCCCGAATTAAACTTCAAATATACCATGCCAGAAAAAAGAACAATAGCATGTAACTCATTCCCTATCATGACTGGGGAATCTCGAGCCTGATAAGAGGTGAACATGGAAATGTCAGCACACACATGGATATTGGCACCCGTATCAACCCACCATTCTGTGGGTTGAAATACTGAGAGAACAGTAGGTAATAAATTACCGTACCTAGAACCTGAAGTTTCTGCATCAGTATTGCCAATGATCATGTTGATAGATTTAGAACTCTGTCCAGCCCGACCCTTCTGTCCTTTCTTATATGGACAATGATGAGCCCAATGGCCAATCTCGCCACACACCTAGCAAGGTTCTTTCTTTTCCTTATTCTGCCCCTTTTTCTTCTTGAAGTTGGTAGTCTAGTAGACTTTGTTATTACCCTTGGACTTGTGGGAATTTTCTGTACCATATTGGCAGCAGAATGTCCCTCAGTTCCACTAGTGTATTTGTCTTTTTCCCTCGTCATTTCTTCAACATCCAGAGAGCCAATGAGGTACTCAACAGAGAGCTCATGCCTCTGATGTTTCAGAGAAGTGGCAAAGTTGCTCCATGAAGGGGGAAGCTTAGCGACAATGCATCCCATGACAAACTTGTTTGGAAGCACACACTTGAGGAGTTCGAGTTCTTTTTTCATGATCTGTAGCTCATGAGCTTGTTCAACTATACATAGGTTTTAAACCATCCTGTAGTCATTGAACTGCTCCATAGCATCCGGTTCACCACCGGCATCGGCAGCACCGAACTTAGCGTCCAACGCTTCCCACAGTTCCTTGGCATCACGAATATGCAAATATGTATCAACCAACTTGTCTCCAAGCACACTGAGTACAGAGCCCACAAAAAGTACAGTGGCCTCCCTGAACGCTCTTTCTTCTTCGATAGTAAGCGGACCTCTGAGAGTGCCATCTACAACTTCTTCTATGCCCATTGCAGTGAGCCACAAGAGGGTTTTCCCTTGCCATCTCTTAAAATTAGCACCCGTAAACAGGCTCGATTTTAGCAAAGCAACAAAGGCAGATGACAAAAAATTCCTAAATAAATAATATTTTTGAATTGTTGGATTATTAGGCAATTTCCGCATGATATTAGTTACCGAAATCAACATTATGTAAGCACTAGCAGACTAAACACATGCAGCCAAACAACCACATCTACTAGATCTGAAAATCTTACAAGAACTAGTGCATACAAAGAGAGGAACAAGAACTAGTACAGGTTGACCAGAAAGGTCACCACCGTAGTAGCACATTGGTCTTTGCCGTTGTCTCCCATGGTGCTGTTGAGGTCGTCGGATGATGAAGAAGAACACAAACGGAAGCGAGCAGTCGCGCCGAGACGCTTCCCAAAAACCTTATCGCGCGTCACCCGGTGCAGGATCTCAACGGATAGGATTTCGGAGGCGTGCTCTCCCGGACAGCCGTGCACGCAGCCGCCGGGATGGGGAAGACTAGAGAGCAGTGCAGCAAGCGGAACACAACGAGAGAGACATAGAGAGAACATGATGCATCTAGATCTGTTTGTCTCTCGTACAAAACAAGTTTCTAACTCGAACTCGATTCACGAAACGCAACGCGCGTGCGGGCGGCGGCGAAGGAGTACGCGTGGACTTCTTCTCTTCTCACTCACTTAGTGGGAGTGAAACAGCTCACCTTATAAGCTGGTCTAACTCTCTCACAACTAGCCATGTGAGACTAAACTTTGTCTTCCACACAGCTCTCAAGCTGTCATAATAGATGAGCCTTTAGATTTCAGGATTAATTAGACTACATGAGCTGCCTACATGGGCCGCAGCCCATGTAAATCTAACACGTAACTGCCTTTCTAAATTGAGAATTTCCTTTATGATCATGATCCCAAATAATTCCAATTAATTAGTAACTGACCATTACGACTAACAGTCTCCAATATTTTTCCCTGCAGGAATTATAACATGTTACTATCTCTGAGTTCTTAAACTTGCTTGTGTTTCTTGTGAGTCCTGATGCTCTTTATTCTCCACCACGAGATTGCATTTCTTAGGTTTGCAAACAGCTACTCCCTCCGTTTTAAAATATAAGATGTTTTAGGTTTGTGAAGAAAATGAATCTAGACTTCTTTTAGTGTGTAGATTCATCTTAAAGTTGAGTGAACCTACATACTAAAACAAGTCTAGATTCATCTTCTTTATAAACCTAAAACATCTTATATTTTGAAACGGAGGGAGTACCTACTAAGTGGATGTGTCAAACGGTGAATTGGCGTGATAAAAATTCTTCTACAAGTAGAACATCCACGACTGTCAACAAAAGTGCAGGAGGCTAGCTGTGTACTGCAAGATTTCCACTAGCAATGCCCACCGGAAGGTAACTAAGACCCAATTAGTTCTCAAATTCACGTAGATTTTCCTTTCGAATATAAATAATTAGTAATATATATATATGTGGTACACAAATGGTGAAGCCACTTTTTGCAAAAAAAATGTTGAAACACGCGGAACTAACAAAAAATCTCCATTGTATTTTGGGACTTGGAGCTTCTGCACAGGTTACCTGATCGTAGCTTAGCCTACCTCACTAGAGGTAACCATGTTCCACTAATTTTGCACTACCACTTCTCTTTCTCACAACTTGGGGACAGTGTTGTTAAACGTTCGATACTTAAACTGGCTGATCTGATTATTCTGAACGATTGTTTTCCTATAACAGTTCTGTGTTCCACAAAACAGTTCAGAACAGTGTTTAAATCGTTCTTCCACGATTTTTTTCAACTGCCAAAATGCTCCACCAAATATATACCCTGCAGAATACTTTACATTAAATATGGCTTAATTAGTATTTTACTTATCCATTTCTTCAGAATGAACATCTCTTTTGAATGGCTATATAACACAGCGACAATACGTTACTCTATTATCAAATTTCAGTGAACCTGGGATCTTTTGAATTGTTTTGTGATGACAATTTCTTGGTGTTGTAGAAAAGCCAGTACAGTGGGACACATGGATGTTACTGTTGCAATTGCTTGGTGTGCTGGATGACACTTTCACATTTCCACTGCTCGGTGGCCTTTTCAGTAAGGAAAAGTTTGTTTGCTGATTTCAGGCCTGGGACATGGTGTTGTGGCCTTCTTCCGCTCTCGTGGTTAGGTCCAGCTACGTTGGAAAAAAGGTGACATATACTTGATCAATAGAGAATTAGAACAGCAAAGACAACATTAACTATAGACTTAAGTTTGGTAAAAAGGAAGCATTCTCAAGCCATGTGGGAGTATGTATCTATGACTAGTGGGCCCAAGAAGAAGAAATTAAACAGGGTCAGCTTAAAGAAAATGAGTAATTAGCCAAGGCCTGCCTGGGAAAAACCAAACGAACGTAGTTAGAGCATCTTCAATTTATTGGACGCACAAGAATCCGTCTATGCATAAAAACGGCTATTATTGAGCACGCCGAGACAAATTCGTGCTCCAATAGTCGTCCAAAAATAGGTTGCGCACAAAACAATTTAGGGCACGCAAACAAAAAGCCTAATCCTTCACTGCAAATTTGGTGTATTAGCTCGCGCTGCCAAACCGCCAAACTGAAACTTCCGCGTGCGGCCTCCTTCATCCCGCCGCCAGCGAAATCCCGGCCATGGAGGGATATTCCGCCGCTCCCCCAGCCCCTGCTCCACCGCCCCCACATCTGCCGACGCAGCAGTTTCATTGTCGCTCGCAGCATCCCCAATCGCCGCCGTTGCACCCAGACCTAACGGCAGCATCGTCTGCGGCTAGATGTTTGCGCCACCACGACAGACGAATCCACATGCTGTCGTCCACCGCCCGCCTTGAAGCCAAGGAATGTCGTGCCCAAGCGGATGACATCTATTGCGGTTCCTGGCCAGAAGAAGGGCAAGATCAGCGTGAATCCACACGACAAACCTATAGCAGGGCATGCGGCCGGCCAATTCCAGCCACTGCAACCTCTACTGCAGCCACCCTAGCCGCGAGCGACTGCGGAGGAGATAGCGATGTCTGTTGCGCCCAACATGTTCAACCCAATGACGACAAGGCACATAATTTCGTTTTTATTGTTTTGAATTACATAGATGAATACAAATGACGAAATTTAATGTTGTTTGATGTGTGTTAACTTTCATGTATTGTAGTATGGATGATGATGTCAACTATAAATGTTGGGTCATCACATTCACAAGAGTATTGGTCTCAAGAATATGAAACTGAACAACATGGTGATGAAGTTGACATGAAGAATGACGGTGAGGGTGAGGGTTTAGGTGATGCACTGAAGGGGCGGGAGGCCAACTACACCATGGAGTAAGGCACTTTACTATGCAACACATGGTGCAATGTGGGCATGGATTCGGTCATAAGCACGGAACAAACAAGAGATACTTATTGGGTTAGGATGAATGAGTACTTCAGTACATACGACCAAAGTGGAATTGGGCGGATGGATATATATTTTTGTTCCCGTTGGTTTGAAGTTTCATCGAATTGTCAAAGGTGGGCGGTGACATTGACAAATGTTGAACGAATGAACCCAAGTGGCACAAATGACAGAGATAGGGTATCTTGTATTCTTTTGTGACATATGTTTATCTTCCATGTAGATACTTTGTTCAATTTATTATTGTCTATGACTAATTTTCTCTCTTTTGGTTCATGTAGCTCAACATTGCCAAAATTTATTCAAGGGGTATCCAAAGAGAACCAAGAAGGGCAAGCTGGTTCAGGGAAGGCCATTCATATTGGCCCATTATTATAAGGAGCTAGAGAATAAAGAGAAATGGAAGAATGTTATGTGTTGGAAGTGCCAAAGAGAGACAAAGTCAACTATGGAGGCAAGAATCATTAATGACGATGAAGCATCAAGCAAGGATGGAAAGAGAATCCCTACTCCAAACTCAGTTGAAAAAATAAAAATAAGACCCACCGGAAGAAAACAAGCAAAATAAAAGGGGACGAAGAGTATAGATGGTGACATAAAGAAGTCATTGGACGCTATTGTGAGTGCAAGAAAGGAAGATTTTGAGGAGAGGAAGTTTTCGAGGAACAAAGAAATACAGGATAGGTCGACGAGCGATGAGAGAAGTGATGTAGCCGAGGAGAGGAGGGCCTTCGTAGAGGAGAATAAAGTTGCTATCGAAGAAACTATCTGTCTCATGGAGCATGAGAAAAGTATCTTCTTCATGGACACAACCAACCGATGAAAGGAAAAAGGAATACATCAACATTTGTCGTGATCAAGTCTTGCCTCAAAAAAGAATAATGGGAAGTTACATGAATGGATACATTGGAGGTGCTAACATGGGAGGATACATGGGTGGCATGGGAGCACCTAAGAGAGGCATGAGTGGAATGAGTGCACCTATAGGAGGCACTGGCGGCATGGGACCATCTACAGGTGGCATTGGAGGCATGGGTGGCATGTGTGTACCTATTTGGAAGGCATTGGTGGTATGGATGCACATATGGAAGGCATTGGAGGCATGGGTGCACCCATGGAATCTACAATGGGTGGCATTGACGACATGGAAGCACCTTCGGGTGGTATTGGAGGCATGAGATCTACAATGGGTGACATGGGAGCTAGAATGGGTGCATTCATGATTATCATGGTATCTCCCATGTCTCCCATGAGTGGTTGTTTGGAGTTTACATGGGTGATGGCACGTTCTCCTAGAATACACCAACACCGTCCAAGTTTCCAATGATGATAAAGCATAATATGGAGATGCCCATGGAAAGGACGAGGCATGATGGTCGTAGGCATTAATGTTAATGTTTTATGTGTTTATTTGAACTTTAATTGTGATGAACTTGGTTGTGTTGAATTATGCTATAATTTTGAACTATGCCATGGATTTAACCTATGCTATGATGATCAAGTCATGTTCTTGAATTTATATGTGTGTGTTGAAAATTAGACTTATACGTTCATCACTTTTTTTGATCTTGCCAAGTTGAGATACGTTTAATCTTGACAAGTCGAAGCCAATCGCGGCTTATTTTAGTGCGGCTGGAAAACTGTTGCCTGCATAGCGTTGCATTTTAGTGCGCCTGGAAATGTTGTAGCCTGGCGCACCCACTAAAACAGCCAAAATGGCATTCAAAAACCAAAAATTCATGCACTCTTTTAGTGCAAAATGTTGGATATGCTCTTAAGATTGGTAGTTGACGGACCTCTTGCAGGCGTTGAGTTTCCCTTCAGCAATCGCCATGGAATCGACCTAGGCGGCCACTGTGTCGTAGTTGACGATCCGGTGATATAGACGGAAGGATATAGACACCCGAGTACTAGGGGTCGCGCGGTCACCTCTATTAATGACACCTTGGTGCACCACCGTGCGGAGGTAGGAGAGAAGGTCTATCACATGAGTTCTTGTGCCAAAATCTAAAACGTTTTTTAAATTGCCCTTGTAGTTCTTGAAGTCTTAAAGACCTGAGCGGTTAAATCAACCATCTCCTCGAGTAAGGTCCAACATGATATGCTTCCGCTGGTATCCAAAATAAATCATGTCTTCTGTGTTGCATTGAACTCTAATAGTTTGACATCCATCAATAAATAATAGAGAGGTGTTAAATAAGTCATACTTTATTCTCCACACGGCTAGCCGACCGTCAACGGTGAGAATCAGGAAGAGATCGAGAAGGCCTGACTGCGAAAGACGGGATTGAGTGTCTCAATGGACAATGACACTACAAACATATACGTTCTAAGCGGTGTCACAATTAAAGCATCGGTTATTGTGATGCAATGATCACACTGTGTGACAACACCATAAATACGGCGTGACGAAGCGCCCGTATCCATCTAGTATTTTGAAAGCCTACTCGTCATATTAGCACTAGGATAGATTAGGACCAGAAACTCTCCTCCTATGTAAAGAATTGTAGCCTATGTAGCGACGCCGTCTGGCTAAGACAAGAAAAACACGCATCGGCGTCTGTCGCATTGTAATATACAATCTAATCTAGGGTGAATTGAATATATGTGCTACTTCTCTTATATCGTGCACACCAGCTAACATCCAAAAATTACTCAAGTTAATATCGAAACTGTCATGGGTGCGGCATACAAGCTAAGCTAGCATTGCAAGCTAAACTGTCGTAGCTGGGATGTAATAGCGAGTGCGCGAGCCATCAATAGCTCTCAACAGATTTTGTCATCTCAGGGACAACTGACCGTCAGCACCAACAAGTTATTACACTAACCACACAAGACGTATACATCTGCACATCTACCATAAACTTGGAATTCCATGAAGCGTCATAAATTTTTTTTTTTTTGAAACCACAATTTCCATTTGGGTTGCTACGTTGTGCAGACCGCACATGCACGACAAAAGTCGTGTTTTGGGATGTGCCTTCTTGTTGGCACGAAGCGTCATAAATTTTAGAATCCAACAGACAGGTGATTAACTATAAACACCTACACATATGAGAACACTGAATCAAACAGAGAATGGAACAAAAATCATGTCGATTAGTGTAACTCCTCCTTGGCAAAATCTTCTCGATCATATTCTCATGCTCCTTCTCTGCCTCCTCCGCCAGCAGTAGGCAGTTCTGCATCTGCATCTGAACACAAGTAACAGAAGGTGATCGACCACGTCACATCGTACGGTGCACTCGGGAAAAGCACACAGAGGGTGGATCAGGATGGATCATAGATCACCTTGATGTGCTTGAAAATGAGGGAATGGGAGGCCTTGATATTCCCAACAGTTCCCAATATATAAGCACCAATTCATCCTAGAAAAAATGCAAGTTGTCGCTCCGACAGTATATGATTCTCTTCTGTTCTTTATGTTTCGGATTCTGTATAGAATTTTTTATATCAGTTATATAGAAAATTCTCCCTTAGAAACTAGCATGTTGTACATAACAAGATGTATTTTCTCGGTACATATTGTGTCCACGTTGACAGTTCGAAGCTGCTTATGTAGAGGTCAAATTGTAGATTGATTATAAGTTTTACTCCCTCCATCCTAATACGGATGTCTCGGGATTTGTTAAAAAGAATGACCTTCAACATATTGATGTTGCTTCGTGCTCAACTTTGTCTTTACCGTCGTTGCCTCGACGACTGCCACTCCTCTTTGCTGTGGTTGCCTTCATGACAGCCATCATCGTGCCAGTCACCGGTGCCGGTGTGCTTCTACAAAGTATCTGATTATGTCATTGCTCAGCTTGAGAACGCCAACACCTGCCTCTGCATCCTCCTTGCCCATGGTCGCAGGTTACCACTTCTCGATTTCCCCCATTTGCTGGCTTCATATTACAAGCAGATAACCAAATATGAAGAAAGTCAATTCTATTTTTTGAATGGATTATGGTTTTTGCTGCAGATGGTACAGTTATTTGAACAAGTGCAGGAAAGACAGGTTGTATTGTGAAGAGCACATGCTTTTATGTAAGGTGAGATCTTACGGTGTTCCTAGCATTTCAATTATTAGGTTTATGCAGTGAGTTTATCGAAATTAGGCATTGTGCATCAGATGGCTATGATTGTTTTAGGGGTCACTATATCGTTCATTTTGAAATTAAACTTACAAACTTTGGACACAAGAAGCAATGTTCATATTTTCACTAAGATCATGCACTTATTTTTACTCAACAACCAACATGAGAGGGATTGATTAAACAAGGGTTAATTGATGTCATTACTAACAATTTGTGTCAAAAGTTTAAATTTTTACGCCACTTTATCTTCCTATGGATAAAAATATTTGTGTAGTTAAATTTCTGAAAATGCTCGAAGCTTCTTTATAAATCCCATGGGATTTACCACCAATCCACGGTGGCACCCGATAGAAGGGTATCTTTTCATATTTCACCATTTTGTATCTGACATGCATCTGCATTTGAGATCTATAGCTATTTCTAAGTCCTTGGTCTGAATTATCTAATTATTTCATCTGGAAAATGATTTCATTGTCTCAACATGAGAATATGCTAGGAGATTCATCTTAGATTCTCGCGTATGAATTGAACTTACCTAACAACCATTATCCCTGGGGTTCATGAAAAAAGGTAAAGATATATTTTTGCTTCCCATTGAAGATAAAAAAATAGCAAAGAGGTTATTTTATTGTTACAAACCCTTTGTTTGATTTCTATTGAGGTTCGATTTAAATTTTCCTCATATATTTTAGGCTGGTTTGGGTATATCGTATTTTTTCTAATAGTGTTTTGTTTTATTGATAAAGCATTCATTATCATAGTGTGAAGAAAAATGAAAATTTGTATAGGGTTGTTGGGTTCGTAAAATGATATTTTCTTCATTGTATTATAGCCAGGTCAAGAGGTTTAGGATCCTAATCTTTGATGTTCCTTTACGTGAGTTAGTTGTAAACTTCAAGTCGGTTCTTAATCCTGCCGCTTCTAATATAATAGCAGGGTTCAGGTTGACAAGACAAACCCTCGACGCATGTCATATTTCAGATGTAAATCCTCACCTTAAAGTACGAATTAGTTCTTAGATAAGAGTCTATACTCAGCTTATCCCAACACCTAGCAACATGCAATGTAATATATCTCAGCAACATCACGGACACGCGGCGTGCCTGCCGCCGCGCTGATCCCAGCTAGTATGTTCCTGAAAGAAAGAAACCCTTTTGATCAAATAATGTCCTTGGAACTTGGAAATTTTTGCTGGCATTAGTATGCTCCGTCTCATAAGGCATATATGGCCGAACTGCTACCGCTTTGCATGGGCCAGCCTGGATACCGGAAAACATCACCTCTATTTTCATCCCAGCACCACATCTACACCACAACGGGCGATTTGTTTCTTTAGTTTTTTCAAAGTGCTTCTTCGCTCCGTATCCTTCTTTAGAGCACACATAAATGCGCTAGAAAACGGTATTCGTGTCCGTCTTTCTAGTTAGTTCTTCCTTCCTAACACCAAACCCCTTCAACTTAGTATACGCAATGTATAACTTGTAACATTCTTCCTCGCTACTAAAAGTCTCATTAACCACCATATCATATTCTCCATTGTCCTTGACATCTGATAGTCAAACTAGCACATGTTTCACTATGAATAATGCAATATCGTTGCCATTCCATGGTTAAATTATTTACATCATGTTTTTACCGCATCACGTCACATTACAATCACCATGTACATCAGTTTTAAATCTTCACAAAAGTTGCTACGATTAGACTAAATTCAGTAGCTGACCATGTTGTACGTCCATCTCAAACTGCTTTTATGCAAGGAAGAAACATCCTAGATGGTGTAGTAATCTTGCATGAAACAATCCATGAACTACACTCAAAGAAATTAAATGGTATACCGTTTAAGATTGACTTTGAGAAGGATTATGACAAAATTAATTGGTCTTTTCTCCAGCAAACACTCTGTGTGAAAGGTTTTTCGGAGGAGTGCCGTGCTCTCATACAGTCTTTTGTGTCTGGTGGTAGTGTTGCCATAAATGTAAACGACGACACTGGCAAATACTTTCAGGCCAGAAAAGGGCCGAGACAAGAGGATCCATTATCCCCTATACTATTTAATATAGTGGTTGATATGTTGGCTATCCTTATTCAGAGAGCTAAGGCTGATGGTCAAATTAAAGGATTAGTTCCCCATATGGATGATGATGGTCTCTCCATTCTTCAATACGCTGATGATATAATCTTATTTATCGAACACGATCTGGAGAAAACTAAGAATCTGAAATTAATATTATCAGCATTTGAGCAACTCTCTGGATTGAAAATTAACTTCCATAAGAGTGATTTGTATTATTTTAGCGAGGCTCAAAACGAGGTCCATCTATACATTGAACTATTCGGCTGTGGCCAGGGGCAATTTCTAATCAACTATCTGGGAATACCGATCCACTATCGGCGTCTCACGATTGCTGAATGAAAACTCGTTGAGGAAAGAGTCCAAAGATGCCTTAATACACTACAAGGAATCTGGCTATATATGACCCTCCATTTTCGTCACAGAATCGTCATATTAGTCCGTTTATGACGATTCTATGACGATTTTGAGATCGTCGAAAGCTGGGCGTCGCAAATGAACTATAACGACGTTCTTTGCGAAATCGTCATAATCATCTATGACGATATTGGATTGTCATAACCATTATGACGATCCAATATCGTCACAGGCAAACTGACCTCGCCAGGTCAGATCCTACGTGGCCAAGCCTATGTGGCACAAAATCAGCCCGGTCCATTACAATAGTTTACATGGGCCAAGCCCAAAATTCAGTCTATTAATTGCTTCTTAACATATCTAGTTTGCTGCTTGGGCCAAGCCCAATATTTTGGCCTTTTTATTTTCATGGGTAAGGCCTTTTTAGCTCCCAGATCTTTTTTATTTCAACAATTTTGTGAAATATTGCTCACCGCTCCATTCCAATATTTTTTGGACCATGGCCTTTTTATAGCCCAACTAACATTTGATTCATTTCTAAAGTACAAGCATTAAATAATTACTATTTCAGTAAGCATAGCCAAAATCACATTTAGTATATTATAATCAGACATAACCCAGGAATACATTACAATCATATACATTACAGTCATGGCTGTCAGGTGGAAAGAAAGCAATATTTTCAGAGGTACATTACAATCATGTACAATACAAATCACGCATTTGGCTACCACACAGAACAAAATATCAGAATAACCAGCTCAACGAGATACAACACTTTGTTGGAGCAAGCTACAATGGTTTTCTGAGGTCTTCTTCATACTGAAGCTCTTGATAAATGCATCAAAAGGGAGACGCCCATTCAAATGTTGCCAGCCTAGGATGAGGAAAGGAGGTCATCACTCTGTTAAATTAGAACATATATTATTATATAAAGAGACATAGATTTGCTACAAACTCGTGTCCATAATTTCCATTCAAATCAAAATAAAGTGCAAGAATCATTTTACGATTTCACGAAAATAATAACCCGGAGCAACATTCAGAACCATATAGTAATATAGAGGAATGTAGCTCTCCATGTTGCTGTTGGATTTCAACATGCCAACAGAAGTACAAGTAACAAAGTCTTTGAAAACATTAATTGTATATTTATGGATGATAAAGCTAAGCAAATTTTCTGGTACCCAAGTAAATATAGAGAAATGCACAAGTTCTGGTGCCCATATGTACATACATTTATCCAACAAGTGCGAGTCTGTTTCTCTTACCAAACGAACTACTCAAGACTAAGACCATATATCAACATGCCCATATTTATTCGACAAGTAGATACCTGAGATGCAGTGGATGGGGATGTAGTTGAAGATATGATCCGCATCATGGTTGCCAATGGTCATTGCAGGTACTTGTCCACCGGCGTCTTTTGAGGAAGACCTAGCCAAAGAGGATGTGGTCGAGAAGTACACATGAGATAATGAAAGTATGCATCTAGCAAAGTTAGAAAAGCTCAGTAATCAAAATAAGTATTCAAGGGCCTGAAGCACCAAATTGATCATAGAAATACTAGCAACCACCATAAAACTTTCACAAGTTGAATCATTAACAATAGAAACTGCCACAATAGCTTATTAGAACTTTATTTCTCCAGTCAAAATTTGTGGTTACTTAAGTGGAAGCTATTGTATATTTACCAATCAGCATGAGACATAATAGTGAGAAAACACATGTATTCATGCATGGGAGAAGAAGGTGTCTGCGTCATATTATCTATAGAACCAAACTGTACAGGGTTCATCTAGTTGCTGATGACTCCGTCTGCTGCTTGTGGCTGTGAGCATGCAGGCACCGACATAGCTAAATCAGCACACCTAGTTGGTCTGTACATTATAAAAAAAGTATTAATGCATTTATATTTTCTTATACAACAATATGTAAGCAAGCTAATGTTTATATGCATTCATACACAATTGTTTTGGCAAATTGCAATATGCCATTTCCTAAAACTCTAAAAAACAAATGAAACTTAGGATGAGATATTAAGTTGATGCATTACTCTATCATAACCAAAATAGAAACAGCACTTTACTGTTCCAGATTATACAGTGCCTACCATAGCATGAGATATATCATTTGAAGTAACTATGTGCAATACTAGGATAAAGTTTATATTGCGGCATTATAATAATTATTGTTCCATATTATCATCACATCAGGGGCCCAAGCCAATACTACCAGAAGATGGTTTTACATCAAGCTTTTGCTTGTTCCCGCATGAACAAGAATCTACAGGAACAGCTCGGCCCCAGCCAAGACGTGCCCCAGGCCCTCCCTTTCGTACCTGCTCGCCTAACCACCACACCACCACTGTTGGGATTACCTTCTTCAACCAACCATGCAAAACATATCTGATCATCTGAATATTACTGCTACATCCTGGATTTCTTCTATAAAAACATGTCTCGATACATCCAAGGCATAAGTAATGAACAAGTTCCATGGCAGTAATTATGATAAGATAGATTACATCAAGAACAAAGAAGGGCCTTAGCTCCATCTAGCGGGTTGCTTGCAAGTAAAAAATGATAAATCTGTAGATACATCTGCAAAAAGTTCATGGACACAACACTCAACTTCTAGCTTACTGCTACTGCTACTGTTTTTTCATCATGTACGAGATGCTCAACTCCTCCACAACCCAAGATATATAAAGTGTAATGGTCATCATGTCAAAACTAAATAAAGTGGGATGCATACGCTAGCATACTGCAATTTGACAACAAAACATTCAAGCCACTTAAAATAATTACTAGCATTGAGTTTGATCTACCCTTTTTGATCTCTCGCTGCTCTAGATTAAGAAAAAAACAGTGAAGGTGAGGCTACAGATCGAGGCCCTTACCTTGGTTGGGGATTTGTAGGAAGTCGGAGCAGCCAGAAGGAGATCGTGGACATGTGCTTGAGGTCGACGACGTCGCGCAACCGGTTGCAAACAGAGGCTGTGGCGTCCTCTTCAGGCCGAACCATCGCCAGATGTTGGGGTCTTGGGGACGGGCATGGCAGTGGAGGATTCTTCACTTGCGAAGGTAATAGCAGTCATGTAGGGAGGGGGCCTGTCCTCCGATCAGCAGGAGGAAGCACCGGCCGCGGCGGCTCCTCCTGTGCTTGCATCGGTCGCAGGGGAGAGGGGTGGAGAGGCCCTCTTGGTAGGATGGGCTACGCGATTGGTGAGGGAGCCGAGGCGGTCGCCCCCTCAGGAGCGCCGACGGCATCGCTTGGGGAGAGATCTTAGGTCAGATTGCTCGGGAGGGAATGGCGGCGGTGGATCTGAAGAACGAGGGGAACGGGGGTGGGAAGTGCGTGGGGGAACGACGGTTGGGTGGGGATTAGGATCATGGCGATGGGATGAATTGCCGGTTAGGCGAGCAGGAAGGCGATGGAGATCGGCCGTGCATGGAGGCGGCGTGAGGGGAGGCGATGGCGATCTGGAGATTAGGGTTGCCTGTCCGCGAGAGGAGGTAGGTGGTGGCGGCGGATCTGGGAGTTGGTGAAGCTCCGGGCGTGGTGGGATGTGGGTGGACAGCGGTGTGTTTCTTCGGTGAGCAGTCATGCGTTAGATCGGAACTAAACGGGCCAGATTAGTCCGATAAGAATGATCTGTGGGAGGCCGTCTCCTGTGCTTTGATTGGTCAGTTCACAAAACACCTTTTTTTCCAAAATACTAGACCACCAAATGTGAAGCAACCACCAAATCAAAGTTTTAAAATACGACCGTTCCATTTTAAAATATTAGACAAATTTACATGGACGATGTCCCAACCAAGAGAGCTCAAACCTTTCCGTCCACTCCTAGTGAAAAAAACAAATTCCTGCCGAATCGGTAGAAAGTGGGTCCGATTTGAACTATGGGTACATTATCTGATGCTCATAATTTTTTGAAAAAATTATTTTTAGACTCGCAATATGCTATTTCATCAGAGATCCAATGCAAGTTTAGCGAGGCTCATCCCCTAGCTAAGAACCTTCATATCCGCCGTTTTGACCATAGTTTGAAACGGGCATAAGAAATTCAAAAATGGCCCGAACAATATAAAACCTTCACGTGATGTCATATTATGTGACATAGTTGCAAGTAAAAATACCAAACTTGGTATATTGATTGCACCTCGAAAAAATCTTCACAGAAATAACCTATCATGTACGAGGTTTCATGGTTTTCAAGCCAAACGACGAATGTTATGGCCAGAATTGTAACATAGTTTATGATAATGTGTCCATATTATGCACGCATGCGCATTTTGGGACGGCGAATAATGTTGCAGGAGAAAGTTTTCCTTTTCATCACACGAAAAATCTATTTTCCATTTCCGGAGTGCCAAAATCGAGGCGTTTTATGAAGCAACACCAAATGTTCAATTCAAAAATGCTACCACCCCATTTTAAAAAAATACTAGAGCACCTTACATGAACAATGTCCCAACCGGGGGTTCAAAAACCTTTTCGTTCACTCCTGATGAAAAAGACAAATATCTGCCGAATCGGTAGGAACTGGGTCCGATTTGAACCACAGGTACATGATCCGATGCTCGTGATTTTTTGTAAAAATCATTTTTAGGTTCGTAATATGATGTTTCTTTAGAGATCCAATGCAAGTTTAGCAAGTATCATCCCCTATCTTCATTCCCGTAGTTTTTACCATAGTTTGAAATAGAGAAATTTTGAAACGGGCATAAGAAATTCAAAAACGGCCCGAACAATGTAAAACCTTCACGTGGCGTCATATTATATGACATAGTTGCAATAAAAAATATCAAACTTGGTATATTGATTGTACCTCGAAAAAATCTTCACAGAAATGATCTATCATGTACGAGGTTTCATGGCTTTCAAACCAAATGACAAATGTTATGGCCAGAATCGTGACATAGTTTATGATAATGTGCCCATATTGTGTAAGCATGTGCATCTTGGGACGGCGAACAATGTTGCAGGAGAAAATTTTCCTTTTCGCCGCACGGAAAATCCATTTTCCATTTTTGGGCATTTTATGAAGCAACCACCAAATCAATGTTTTAAAATGGTACAAAATGATTTTTCTAAAATACTAGACCACCTTACATGCACAATGTTCCAACCGAGGTATCTCAAACCTTTCCGTCCATCCGTCGTGAAAAAGACAAATTCCTGCTGAATTGGTAGGAAGTGAGTCAGATTTGAACTATAGGTAGATGATCCAATGCTCACGATTTTTTGAAAAAATCATTTTTAAACTCACAATATCATGTTTCTTCAGAGATCCAGCGCAAGTTTAGCGAGGCTCATCCCTGAGCTAAAAATCTTAATGCCCATCATTTTGAACTACATGTACATGATCTGATGCTCCTGATTTTTTGCAAAAATCAGTTTTAGGCTCACAATATGATGTTTCTTCAGAGTTTAAATGCAATTTTAGTGAGGCTCATCCCCTATATTCATGCTTGTCGTTTTGATCATTGTTTGAAATAGGAAAATTTTGAAACGGGCATAATAAATTCAAAAATGGTCCGAACAATGTAAATCCTTCGCGTGATGTCATATTATGTGACATAGTTGCAAGGAAAAATATGAAACATGGTTTGTGATAATGTTCCCACATAGTTTGGCGAGGCTCATCCCCTACTAAGAACCTTCATGCCTGACAGTTTGACCATAGTTTGAAACAGACATAAAAATTCAAAAACAGTCTGAACAATGCAAATACGGAATGCATAGTTGGAACAGTCTCGTCTGGATGATCGATTTAGACATATTATTTGTCGAATTCCGATTTACGGATTAAAAATCATAAATTATGCAAGAATTAAGTAATTTATAAAGATTTAAAAAGATTTGGAATTTTAGTTATCCATAATTAATTAAAGATGTAATCTTCATATTTTATGATCAATTTACATATATAAAACATTTTATTTTAACTTACCAATAAAAACATATGAATTATGCCATATAAAAGCTTTTTCTAGAATTTTAAAGCAAAATAGATAGAAACTGAAACTTTTCTCACTTTGAGAGAGTGAGCTAGAGAGAATGACGTGTGGGCCTTGGGATGCTGACTGGACACTGGCGTAGTTGGTTGTTTTGTACCGGTGTGAATTTAGCCCGTCTCAATGGCATGTGGGCCGGGATCAGAAAAGTTTAAAGAAAAAATGAAATAAGAGGAGAATAGGAGGACATGGTCCATTTAGGTCCAGGCCCAACAGACGAGGCTTGCTTCATTAAGATCCGGTGCATCCTATTCAACAACAACGAGCTTGTGTTCCAGTGGTTAGTGCTTGCCGGTGAGTTGCGGAGGTCGCGAGTTTGACTCCTCTATGGGGTGAATTTTTATGGAATTTTGACAAAGGAGGTGGGGCCTACTCGTCAGATCGCGCATGGGGCCAGCCTGTCAGTTCACTGGTGGGGCTCCTCATCAGGTCGCACGTGGGGCCTTAGGTCGCCGGTGGGGCCTGCCTGTCAGGTTGATGTGGTGGTCAGTGGTGGGTCTATCTTGTCAGCTTGGTTGTAGCAAAATATTAATAAATATTACCACGTGGACAAGCCACGTATGCAAAAAAAGACACGTAGATATGACACACATGCCCAATGCTGATGTGGCTGACTAGTCATATCAATAAATCCAAATTTAGAAACTACGACGATTTAAATTGGTCATAATAGGCTAAAAGTAAGATCCTAAGCCATATTGCGCAGACTATGACGATTTCATCTGATGAAATTATGACGATTTAGACACAAATCGTCGTAATTGTACGTGGTTTTGACATCTTCAAATGGCCTATGACCATCTTGTGCAAAATTGTCATAGATCTATGACGATTTCATTTCGTGTCACTACAAGAAGGTCACAAATGAACACATTTCTTGTAGTGATAGTTGGAAAGGTAAATTGCTATCCTTGACGGAAGACTTGTACTCATAAATTCAGTACTCGCCAACATGGTACTGTATATGATCTCATTTTTTCAACTATCAAAAGGTGTCTTGAATAAAGTGGATTATTTCCGATCAAGATTCTTTTGGCAAGGGAATAGTGAAAAAAGAAATATCGACTGTCCAAGATGGAATATTGTTTGTCGACCGAAAGAATACGGTGGACTAGGCATACATGATTTGCAAGTCAAAAACACCGCGCTTCTGGGTAAATGGCTTTTCAAACTACTTACAGAAGATGGTGTCTGGCAAACCATTCTATAGAGGAAATATATTGGCTCTAAAGTTGTGTCTCAAGTGGTTTGGAAACCCAGTGATTCACACTTTTGGCTGGACTAATGGCGTTTAAAAAGCTTCCGTTTTGATGTTTTCAGTATTAAGGATGGATCACAGATTATGTTCTGAGAAGATAAATGGCTTGGCCAAACTTCTCTTTACGAACAATATCCAGCTCTATATTCGATTATTAGGCACAAAGGAGATGCACTTTCCACAGTATTGGAATCTAATCCTCCTAATGTGTCTTTCAGAAGAAGTCTCATAGATCCTAGAATGGTATCTTAGAACAATCTTTTATTACAATTATCCACGATACAGTTATCGAAGGGTGTGGATAAGTTCAAATGAAAATTACTAGAGAGTGATAAATTTTTTGTTGCCTCAATGTATAGAGATTTTATCCAACCTGATATTCCAGTCGATGATAATAGTAAAATTTGGAAGATGAAAATAGCCCTTAAAACGAAGATATTCGCTTGATATCTCCGTAAGGGGGTAATTCTTACAAAAGATAATCTTGTTAAAAGAAATTGACATGGAAGTATACAATGCGTTTTATCACCATAATAAGACAATCCGGCATTTATTCTTCCAGTGTAAATTTGCTCGTGCTATATGGTTAATCATACAAGTAGCCTCCGGTTTATCTCTTTCATGTTCGGTAGCCAATGTATTTGGTAACTGGTTGCATAGGATAGAGGATAAATACAGGACTTTGTTTAGGGTGGGAGCGCTTGCCATTATTTGGTCGCTTTGACTATGTAGAAATGACAAGATTTTTAATAACATTGAGTTTTTTTCCCTGCAGGTTATCTATTGAGTCACGGCTATCATCCGATCATGAAATATTTTCCAATGTATGGAGTTTCGTAACTTGTTTGTGGAGGGGTGTACGCGATTGGAGGACACGGCGAGGGATATTTTCTCTCGACATGAATGACAGCGTGATCTGCGGATAGACCTGCCATAGCTCGAGGCCGTTTATTTATTTTCATAGCATGTTTTGTGATGCTGGTACTTTTGCTTTGGTCATTAGTTGTATGGTTGATCGACTGTGTGTATCCTAGTTACGCAGAGGCCGGGAGTAAACATTACTTTTAAGTAATAAAGCGCTCATTTTCAAAAAAAAAAATGTACATCAGTTTCTAGTTCTGCTACCAGCATCTTGGCAAAACAAAAACAAAAAATATTCACAGGGTTTTCCACGGGTCAAAATCACAATGGATACGCGTAGGGATTCAATCACCTGTACATTCAGTTCCA
The DNA here is from genome assembly GCA_916181665.1 of Avena sativa. NCBI lineage: Eukaryota > Viridiplantae > Streptophyta > Magnoliopsida > Poales > Poaceae > Avena > Avena sativa. Next base: position 140,451,142 of record OV702292.1, read on the forward strand.
AGTTCTGAGTCAACACAAAAAAAACTATTCACAGATTACCATGTACATTCAGTTCTAGTTCAGAAGCATAGATATTGAATCACCATGTACATGCAGCCTTATGTGTTATCAGCAAAAAATCATCTAACAAAGTTAGAAGCAAACAATGATGCTGCAAATTTCACAGAAATAAAATGTATTCGGTAGTCATCATCTTCTTAGGGGATTGATACGGGTCGAACTCACGAAAAATAGACAGAGCGAACTTGCTAATAACAACTAGGCAGCTTGGATATAAAGTCTAATTCCATGTCAGACTATGTATTTACTTACGATGAGGTTTCGCGGATGAGGACATGGAGACTCTGCGGCGAGATCGGCGAGGTCAAACGCGGCGGTGGCAAGCAGGCGATGGCGGCAGCACGCCAGGGACAGGATACCGTGGCGGCGACAGTGCGGCCGGCAAGGTCGCAGATGATGGAGGTGGCTAGGTCGGTGGCGGCAGCAAGATGTGAAGTAGAGGCACAGGACAACGCCAAGATGAACACCACATTCGCCTAGGAGCAGAGCCAGAGGGAAGGTGACATAGATGGGCTGAGATATGCTCAACAGCACTTCTCCGTAAAGGAAAAACTTTCGTAGCATTTTGAGAAGTTGGAAAGGTCTAATTAATCCTCAGCAAAAAATTGTGGGATGCCGTTTACTGCTCTAGCAGTATAGGGTACCCTAAAACCCTCTAATTAGAAGTTTATGAAAACATAATGGTTGGCGCATCCTGAAAGGTTTCTATCCCAAATGCAACCATCAGTTCTAAAATGCTTTTACTGTGAATGTATTTTTTTTATCGTTGTCGAATTTATCCAATATAACCGACGAAATTGACATCCACCCACTGCATTAAGATGGCCACAATCCTCTAACAACACTTATTATTATAAAATTATGAAGTCGAATAAAGAGTTTCTTCGTATCCGAACACGATCTACTTGAACTTTTTTTGTAGCCATCCTTATGTTGCTTCACAGGCGTGGTCGGCGCCCGGGCATATCACCTTGATAGCTCGACGCGCCTCATTCCCCGACTTTCTCATGGACCCGCTAGATGGCGCCCCACAACCCATGGTCATGCAGATTAATTTGCATGACAAAATCCCATTCGATGTAATTGATCCTGTACTCATGGTCAGCATGTAGTAGCATCGCTACTACCTCCGGTGGCGATGCTCTCGTGGATGATAATTTCATTCATGTGCCATGTTGCGCTTGCAGCTCTAGTGTCATCTCTACCGTTGTGTGCACAAGATGACTAGGCTAAGTTGTCAAGCAAGATCCTGCAAATATCCCGCTTCTATTTTATTTGAGGATTTTTAGTTCAAAATTTAAGATCAAAATTTGTACTGGAATTCCTCATATTGGCGGTATCCCGCTTGGATCTTACTTTAAGCACGGTGACATCTTGGAAGTGTTGCCGAGCTTGGTCGCCCAGAACTCAAGACGTCTCTGATACCAATTGCCGGCCAAGCTTCGGGTGGACTCAACGCGGTCACAGTGCAAATCTAAAATGGTAGACAAGGAACAAAATGTGTTTGTGCTGCTTAATCTTACACAGTGTTTTCTATCTTCTTCTTTTTACGGTGAAAGCCACCTGTTTTTCTCAAATAATGTTAAGTCTTTAACAAGCATCGACAATAAGAAAATATGTGGATCATCAAACCACTAATCAGCACATGGTCCACATCGTGGCATGCCTAGCTAGTGTGTCTGCTGCCTCTCATGGACGGCCACCTTCACCAACTTAGATGCTATCCTCATGCAATCTGGCAGCACCACTTCTGCCACAGCCCGTATGGTATTCTTATCATTACAGCTCTTGGCCCATAATCTCGTTAGTCCTTGATTCTATGGCTGTTGCAACGAAAGTCCCAAGACCTCCCATGCTTAAGTTTCTAATATGTATGGTGTGATAAGGCACGGTGATTTTTCGCAAAGGATTTTTCTAATCTTTGCTTTTGTTGTTCAGCGAAAATTCATTGCTGATGAGCGTAAACTCAAAAACTTTAGCAAAGAGTGGTAGATCACACCATATCGGAGGGAAGTGGTACTATATATATTTGTATAGCTAAGGAACTTATCATCATGGCCTGCGATATGGTGTCCCTTAAATTCCCAGATGTTTAATATGGAGTAATCAATAATGCATGTACTTCTACATGTACTATTAATTTACTCCATCCAATGATCCAAAAGCAAAGAGATCTTGCATCCATTATATCATATGATTTTCCAAAAAAATCGCATTAAAATATTCATCAAATACGGGTTCATCAGAATAAAGATCATCACAACTTGCAATTGTATAAGGAGTGTTCATGGGAATTGTGCATTGCCATTATTGGGAATAGAATATTGGTAGCTACCCGTTCTTCCGCATGTTGTCTTTCATCGTCCTCCTTCATTGTTATTCCTTTGTGTTCTCAACATAATTTCCTTCATTCAAAACATTAGTACCAATAGAAATATTGCAAGTTTTAATCCACAATAGTAAAGAATCATGAATGACCTTGGTACCTTTACCATAAGACTTTATAATGTCTCCTATTATCCATTTTTTGTTTTAATTTATATGCAAACTACTAAAAGTAAAAATAGAATACAATTTAAACAAAAATAAAATGCAAACAAGAATAGGAGCTTAGAGCTACACTTCCCAGCAACGGCGCCAGAAAAGCACTTGCAGATTCCCAAGTGTAGGGAATCAGTGTAGCACAATTCAATAAGTATTGAGTTATCGAACCCATGAGAGGATGAAGGTAAAATATTTATGTTGTAAAGCCTTATAACCCTCTTATATGACCACTTTTGCAATGCAATGGAACAAAATATGCAAGGTTCTTTTTTTACTTAACGCTGCAAATAGAAAAGTGTAAACTCTAACAACTAGATTCTCAAAGTAAAGATGCAAAGAAAGCTTACGCAAGTAAATGTAGAAGAATGTAACTCAAGGGAGTAAATGTTCTAGGAAAATAGTTATTTCATTCATTTTGGTTGTCTATAATTAGTGAAACACGTAATATTTTATACCAGCTAGATCATGATTTTTATATGCCTTGAAGAATAAGAACTTGATAATTAAAACCCCTAGGACAATTTCTTGTGCAATCAAATAAATAATTAAGGTTGTTCCTAACCATCTCATTAGCTTTTGATATAAAGATAGTCTATGATTCTTTTAGAGAGGAGGCATAAATAGGTGCAATGTGTAACTATACAATTACAACTCTCGTGATTGATCTTAAGGCCAATTTCTTACACAATCAAGGGAATTATTAAGATATAAAGTCCAACCACCGCTGTAAGTTTTAAGGTGCCCATTAGTTCATCCCTCGTTAATCATGCAAGCTAATGCAATGGGACACGGTTTATATCAATATCTGGCCACCCCTCCTCCTAGTTACATGCAACGGTGATACCCTTATGCATTCTCCCAACATATGCATACGCTCATACATCAGTACATAATAACATCATAGAATATAAATATACATATATACAACCAACACAACGAACTATTTCACCATTGCCATGAACAAGTTACTACTCAAATCTCTACATGGCGATACAATAGACCATGGTAAAACAATATATTGCACCTAATATCATGTTTTCTAAGAGATTATAGTGGGAAGATGAAGGGTACTTTGTTGTAGATGTTGATGATGATGCCGGAGGGGGTGGATCCACCTAGAGGCGATTTTGGCAGTGATTCGCCCTTTGAACTCCATCAGTGACAGACTACATACTCTTCGTTTCTATATTTTCAATATCCGTCGGTGTTCATCGTGAAGTAAAATCTTTGAAGGTATATATATGTGGTTTTAGGTCAAAACGATCACGATTGCATGAAAAGTTGAGGCAATCAAATGCTTGGAACTCCATATGGGCCCCACGGTGCGACCACATAAGTGTGCCACACCATGGGCCTCCATCTGCAGCTGGTTCATATCCTAGTGACCCACTTTATATTTTTGGATTTTCCACAAAATTTACGAAGCATGCTTTTTCACCTACCCTTTTTGGAGTTCCGAAGCTCCCAGAAATTAAAATACTAACATAAGGTTTAGGAGTTAAATAATAAAATAACGGGACTTTGTGAAAAATCCCATAAATCATTATTAGTAGTGATATTAACTCCTAATATGATGCAAATATGATAGATTATAGCACAATAAACTAGAAAGTTTATGGATGCACTTTATATGCATTAGACGTCAACTGCATCAGGATTTCTACTGAAGATTTGGCACATGGGTATCAAATGGTAGAATTGCAGTTACCGCTGGTTTTAATTATCGATTGACAGTAGACACAGTAGATCTAACTCTATGTGACTTGTACATGAAATTTGGCAAGTTTCCCATTAGCCAAAACGAGGAATTCGTACCCAGGTACTATGACACCAATTCTCAAAATGTATATGATGTTAGAACTGATAAGACCTTGGCCATGATGTGGGGTAAACATTTGGGTGTTGAATAATATGCACTAGAAGCAATAATAATATTGTTATCATATTTAGTATTCATGATAAATATTTATACTACATGCTATAGTTGTATTAATAGGAAACATTATACATGGGTGGTTTCATAAACATAATTGTGTCCCAGTAAGCATCTACTTGACTAGCTCATTGATTAATGGTGGTTATGGTTTTCTAATTTTGGACATGTGTTGTCAATTAATAATGGGATGATGTCATTAGGAGAATAACATGGTGGACAGGCCCAACTTAGCAAATAAATTAGAACGCGTCACAAATTTTAATTGCCAAAACCGATTTATGTGAAGTATCCTAATCCCTAAACCACGAGATTATATTATTCACTAGCACCGAAAGAATGTTTTGGGGCATCAACTGTCACACCATAACAGGGTCACTATAAATGTGTCTTCCATGTACTTCAAAAAGTAATTGTTGATGGTACACTTTCATAAACTCAAAGCAAGAAGCATACAGATCACTTACATAGCTCTCTATGGTTTGATACACTTATTTAGAAACTAGCTTCATATGACGTGTGTGCTTGCAGCATCGGGCTTAGATTTTGTCTCTAAGTACGGTGATGGCTGCATCTTTCACGTCTCTTTCATATATTAGAAAGTACTCCCTCCGTTTTAAAATATAAGATGTTTTAGCTTTATGAAAGAAATGTATCTAGACCCTTTTATTGAGTAGATTCATTCTAAACCTAGATAAACCTACATACTAAAAAGGATCTAAATACACTTCTTTCACAAAGCTAAAATATCTTATATTTCGAAACGGAGGGAGTAGAAGACATGTCGGCTCTCCTTCACTCTCTCCTCTCCTCTTTGCCTTCGGGGTAATAAAGTGCCCACTTGGCACTGACTCCGGTGCTGTTCACACGGCCACCTGCCGGTTTCGCTAACGGGTCCAAGACAAGGACCATGTTGATCACTCGTTACGAGGGACCCCTAGTAGCTTTCAGGTTCTGCATGTTGATTCAGTTGAAAAAAGAACGCGGGCCATTTATAAAGCATTTTTGGAAAGTAATTGACATAATTAGGTGAAATAGAATGAAGCTAGTAAATTAATTAGAAAATCTACATCTAGTTTCCTCGTTAGTGGACCTGTCATAAATCCCCTCGTCTCTTTATTAACTTTGTACCAGGTCTTGACGTAGTCATGTTCGAGTGGTTCAATTGCACCCAGAGGTTTGGGATGCCCGCCGCTTCAAGTGCAGCGTCCTGCTTCTCCCATTTGGGCCTCTTCCCATTGTAACCACGACTTCTGAAGGTGTGGTTACCTAAGTTATTTGTCCATGTATTATTTGTCCATGATGCTTTAACCTTGGCTATATCACTCTGGATATGCTCCATGAAAATGTTCCAGCCTATTCATAAATAGAAGGCCACTTCTTGTGCAGATTGTCAAAATCTTTCTCAAGGAAAGTTTTGGGTCTAGATTTTTGTTGCGCTTATGATGTGGCCACACACTCGTTAGCGAGTGATGCATGTCAAATGCATACATAAATTTTGTAGTTTATTATGTTACAAGCTCGCAATTTTATTTATATTTATTTGTTATAATCTATTAATATTTGCAAAGGTACACAATTTTTTGTTTTACACTTTGTTGTGTAGGAATTACACAAATATGGAAGAAGATCACTCATTATGGTGAAATTCGGAGTTCTGCAATTTATCTCTGCGGAACAGTTTTCAAAGATGCTAAAATCGCGACTGGAAGATGGCGTCTAATGGAAAAATGTTCTACATAAAAGTTGTTAAACATTTTGTGCTATTTTTTCAAGATGGGGGAAGACCCCGGCCTCTGCATCTAGAGGATGCACACAACCATTTATTAAAACAAAAAAATTGTGCTAATACCGACTGATATAAAATACGTCTAAAAAAGAGTTTGTATGCTACCTACATACCCATTTTACGAAAGGGTACAAAAGCAGTTTCGGAATTCCGAAATTTATGACGGGGTTGACCATAGCTCTTCCCATACTTGATGGATTTGATCATGAGTCAGTTTGTTGGACTCCTTGAGACAAAAGGAAGACTTAGGAATTTTCTAGAGGTGCCAAGATCCGTTGAATCGAAGGGGCATTCATCCCATGGCTTAGATTGCATCTCTACCACTACATATTGAGGAAAAACCCTACTTTTGAAGGCCCACAATGAAAAGAGTACGAAGGGACGGAATGGTAGAAACCATCTATTGAGACTTGGAGTTGCATTAGGGAGGTTCGTGACGGGGGACCTTAAAACTTTAAGAAATAGTTGGACATTTATGTCTTAATGAATCCTTTGATTGCACATGAAAATAGCCTTAGCACCAATCATTAGGGGTGTACTTGCACATGTATATGGCTACACCTATTTTAGGCTCTCTCCAACGAGAATAAAAATTAACAAGATGCTAATCATACTGTGTTAGAAATCTTTATGCCATGAAGTCTATGTAACCCTTGGGAACGTTTGTCTCACATATAAGCACACACTTGATCTTGTCCTCTTGCTGCATAAAGGATTTGACTTTCTCTGAAAAGAGCTTTTAATTTCTTGCAAATTTACTTTTTTGTACTTTTAATTTCTTGCAAGTTTACTTTTTAAAACATTTATTTTCAGTTTTTGTAACATCCCAAAACTTAATCCAAGGAAATCAAGATCAAATCTACCCAATTTAGGGTTAACAAAAACTTTTCTATTTAAAATAATTAAGCATGCATATGTGTATGCATTTAAATAGGAGTTGTTTTGAATTGTCATGTTTGAGTGATCCATTGATTGTAAAATAATTCGAAGGTGAATTAAACATCATCTAGATTATTCCCAAACAAATCCCAAAGAAAAATAAATCAAAAAGAATAAAATAAGGAAATGGTCATTTGTGCCATTTTAACTAACTAGCCTACTTTGGCTATTCCTAGAACTCAAATCTTAACAGAAACAATTATGGTTCTTTGCACTCCTTGCTAGTACAAGTAGTGATGTGCCAAGGCCCACTTTGTTTCATCCCAAAAACTTTCAACCACTAAATTTAAATGACATTTGAAAATTAAATGTAGTTCATATGTATAGATCACACTTATTCAAAAACCATTCAAATGAACTCCATTTTCAAATCCCAAGAAAACCTAGAAGCTTAAGCATCAGATGAGTCACTCCACCAAAAATCTCCCAAAAATTGAAAAACTTACCTCATGCGGCCATTGTGTCGAACAGGTGGCAGACAGAGATCAAACTGCCTAACTAACACTGCTCCTAGTTAAACCCTTGTCCTCCATTGGACCCTCTCTACTCTCCTCTGTCCCTTCTGAGTCCAACCAAGCCATCAACCAGGCTCCCCCTTCCCCGCAGCACCAGTGCAGCGCCGCCCGAATGAGGTCACCGCCGGCCAGAAGCGGGCAGCATGCTAGGGACCGCGCCGCGGCAAACCAGCATGCCCACTAGCTCCGCCCAACCCTACCGCCGCCCACGGTCCACCCCTCGATCAACCCCAGCCCCTGGACCACTCCCCAGCACCGCCACCCTTTCTCTCTGCGAGCCAGCCAGAGCGCACCAGAGCGCGATCGTCGCCAGCACGCAGCAGACCGCTCCTTGACTCCATATCGTGCACGCCGCTCCGTCTCGACCCCAACACCCCGCCAGACACGGCCGTGCACCGCCGCGTGACCCACAGTCGCCCTGCTCGCCGTCGAGCACCGCCTCTGACCCCTAGAGCGCGTGAGGCCCCCGACAGTTAGGCACCGCCCCTAGCGTCGCCATTACGCCATAGAGCACCGCCAGGGAACCACCCACCGTCCACCTACCTTGCCCACGCTGGTAGCCCCCTGTACCTCCCTCGCCGGAGACGCCTGCCCACACTCGTCGGTCCCCTCGTCGCGCCTATATAAGCAGGCCTCCCCAGCACGAATTCCTCACACCATTCCACTCCCCTCTCTCCACTAACCATTTCCCCTCTCTCGCCGGAGCCGCTCGAGTCGTCGTTCACTGGAATTGCACCGGAGGAGGCCGATGCAGAGGAGGAGAAGCTGCCGTCGATTCCGTCCACCGCAGCCCCTGCCGCTACCTCGCCTGAGTCCGTCGTCGCTGTCCAGTTCGATCGCCCCCCTCGCCGTAGTAGCTGGAGCCCTGGTACGTCCCCAGTAGACCCCCACTGGCCGTTTAGGGTTCGGTCTCGCCGGCGACGAGTCCGTCGCCGACGACGACTGTGAGCCGTTGATCCGTGTTATAATCGTGTGGCCCAAATCGCTCGATACCGTTTAGGGTTTTAAGTCTCGCTGACAAGCGGGACCAACCTGTCAGCCACCCTCTATGCTGCTGAGCGTCACTGGGCCGGCCCGTTAGTTTTCCCGCGTTAGCCCACAAATTCAAATAAGTGTTTTTCTATTTAGACTTAGAATCAATTATGTCCCTTAGTTTAAAAATCAATTCAGGAAGATTTACTGAATAAAATTGAGTGATTCCAATTTTGTTGGAAAGCTTCTGAAAAGATCTATCCAAGCCCGTTGGATTTAATTCATTTAGAGTTAGAGATCTCTCCTAGTAAAAATAACAAGACAAAAGTTTTTGCACATTCAAACATTTTTGTAAAATCAACCATAATAGCTTTTGAGTTGATTCCAACTCTCAAAAATCACATTTAACCATACCTATCTGAATATGTAATAATATTAAGGTTTACATGCAGTGACCTTGGACTAGTACCAAAAAATGCTATATAGGCATTTCTAGTCACTTTAAATCATTAATTATTAAACTTAAACTTATTAAGATGTGATCCAACCTTTAAATCACATTCCCATATGTTAGAATATGTGGTGATGATATGTGTCCACATGATCCCATATTTTAAATGGAGAATATTAAATATTAGCTAATTTCAATGAGTAGAAATTACTTTTCTCAAATAAAAAGAATGAAACTAGTTCATTAAATCTTGTGATGCTTGTGATGATACTAGATCATCAAATGTGTGCCTTAGTGTGCTAAGTAGACTAGTTAAGCATGGTTTGATGATTGTGTACTCCGTATGTATTTATAGACGATAGTACCGACCAAGCTTACGAGGAGGAGGAGTTCTACCAAGAGGAGGAGGAAGAAGAAAACTTCAACAACTGCACTACACAAGGGAAGCCTAGCACTTCAAGTAAACTAAGCAAGCTATTGTTAGAAAGCTAGAATTAAACAAGATAACCTAAGCAAGATGCATTAGGCATGCTTTGGTTATACCATGTTGACTTATACCTACTCCCGGTTTTATTTACAAGCTTTACTTCTTTTATTTTACCAAAGTCCTTTACTTGTTTGAAGGTAGCATAAAGAGTATAAAACTTGACCTATATAGTTAGACTTAGATGTCATTCTATGGCATGAGATTTACATTAGCATCCCACTTTACTGAACACTCTTAACTTAGTAGTTGGAACAAAACTCAAAACTTGATTCACTTTAGATGGGAATATTTGGTGAAAATGAATTGTGAAAACCTTGGAATGATGAGTCATTCTATTGAGATGTTTTGACATGTGTTGAGAAACACAAATGGTTTATGATGATGAAAATGTTGAGGCATGAGCCTTAGCCCTTTTACAAAACTGATGGTTGGGTTCGGATGCGATACCATTCCAATTTTACCGTACAACCACAATACCTGAATTGGGTAAAGCTTAGCCGGAAGTTTATATGCATTAGTATTAGTTCCCTCGCGGGAGAGGTTTGAGCTGAGGCTACCTGTCAATGTTGTCCACTTATGCAGTGCCCAAGATGACAGATGGTCATGGTTGGGAGGCCATGCTCATAGGAGAGGTGGTTATACTAGGGTGTGTAAAGGAAAGGTTATGTTTGATTATCTGCATACTAAGTATGATGATTCAGGGTTATCCCTGACAGATGTATCGAATCTTGTGGTGAAAGTGTACCACCACTACAGAGTGTCAAACTATTCGAATAGCCGCGTCCGTGGTTATGGACAGTTGGAGTGGCCATACTGTTCCGTTGTCAGATGTTTTAAAAACAACTTATGAAATGAATTGTGACATGACTTGACCACAACATAGTTGTGATTATGACGACTAAGTTCCCACTTAAGTGTTTTCAAACTTTATTTTATCTTTCTTTGTTTCTGAACTCAGCTTAGGTTCCAAACTTAACTTTACAATTAAACTTAGAGTTAGCACTCCTACTAGAACTATACTACTTGTTAGTGGTAGTTTGCGAGTACTTAAAGAGTACTCATAGCTTTTTTCCCTGGCTATTCCTATGGCCAGACTATGAAGGAGACTACCAAGATGAAGCAAAGTAGGACGGCTATGATAACTAGGACTATCTTCCATCGTCAGGATTGCGTGTAACTCTAAAGATGGACCCTACCGCTATGTTATTTATTCCGCTACTTGATTGTACTAAGACTGAATCATGAGATCCTTATTTGTGTAAGACCTTATTTATGGTTTGTAATGGATGATGTACTGTGATATCCAATTTGTTATGTCTCGCAAAAATGGTAATCCTGGGATTGCAAGGTATGACATAACAGGCATCTGGGATTAAAAATCCAGGCGTTGACAAGTTTTAAACCACTCCAAAGCAACCATCCTAGTTTGTTTAGTGCATAGATAATTAGAATAGCGACAATATAATTTTAAAGGATAGATACTTATACCTTCTTCTTCTCGTAGAATTGATACTAATACTTGCACATCAAAGATTTGAATGATCCCATACACTATTGTAGGTATCACGGAGTCGCCAAGGTGTTTGTAGACCACATCTAAGATTGCATTTTACCTGCTTTCCTGAGGGTGATGCACCCATAATGTGGGAATCTGACTTATAGCGTGATATACAAGACAATAAGTTGGTGCTTTTGTGGAGCCCCAATTCCTCCGGAAGGTTTCCAGTAGATCTTTCAATGACTATGTGCCGAGCTAGGCCGGTTTGACCACTCTATAGCCTGGTGTCGATCTAAGGCGGAATCTGAGCGAATTTGTCGAAGAACGGAAGCATGGACAAGGGTTTGAGAGGATAAAAAGTGGATGTATTGATATTTTTCAATTGTATGCTTAATTTCAATCAGTGGTCACCTATCACATATATATGAGATGCTTGGACTTGTCGTACAAGTTTTGAACAACTTCTACCCACTTACATAGCGGAATCATAGTCTAACTGTAGTTCTAAACTAGGCAAGTCTTCATATGGCTTCATACTGGATCCGTACCCGAACATCCATGTTGTCTCCTGCATGAAGCCGCCTAGATGCTTCCATGTTGGATTCAAACTTGCCTTCATATTCATGCTTGAGCTAGCTAGATTCTGGTCTAAGGATAAATCGGTCAAACTCTAGTTACTGCTAGATTTCTGCCATATGTAGGCAGACAAATTATATCCTTGGATAAGGCAGCCAGATTAATGCATTAAGACAACCAGATTCTGGTTCTGTGCAAGCCTGTTAGGTTCATGCCTTGGGGAAGGCGACCAAATTTTAGTCTTACACCAAGGTGGTCAAATTTTGGTCTAACACCAAGACGGCCAGATTTTGGTCTAACGGCAAGGTAGTTAGATTTTGGTCTAATAACAAGGCGGGTAGATTTTGTTCTTATGGAAAGACAACAAAATTTTGGTCTTGGGCATAACGCGGCTCCTCATTTGGCCTTCCTTCTTGGCATGGCTTCTGGATCCTTCTAGTCTTGTGTCTTCCTTCCTCATCCAAGTTAGCTTATCGTCTTACTCCACGTGTATTTGGCTTAGAACTAGACGTGTCCATCTAACTCAGTTTTTGACATGTCCTCCTTGCTTAGCCGGTCAAGTGACCCACAATGGGTGCTAACAATTTCCAAGTTATTATCTCCTCTTTTCTGTGGCCGTCCTCCTCCACAGTCGCCGCCCTCCCCATCACAAGGAAATGCTAAAGATGGATGAGGCGCTGAAGAAAAATGAAGAAGGTTCGAAGAAACATGAAGAAGATAACATGAGAATCAAATGAGAGAAGATGCAATTAGAATTCCATTTAGCCAAGATCATTCATGTCCACAGGAACATGTCGAAACAACTAGGTTGAATATGAGGAAAATAGATAAAAAATTCCATGACAAAAGAAATATGCCTTCAATCTGTATTGGGTGCATTGTCATCTTAGTCGTGATTATAATCACAATGTTAGGTTTTTAGCCATGAAGTAGTTGTTATATGTAATCCCAAATCGAATATAGAGAGCTGATTTACTCCTTGTGCTAGAGATGAGCATTTCTAACTCCTAAAAATATATCTCTCCTCTTCTAGAAACATCTTTTTGGGAGTGATATTTTATCCTTCTACCGAAGATGCTCTTAGAGCAGCTCTAGCGGACCTAGTAAATAGCCTAAAACTATAAAATAACCGCTATTTTACAAGACACGGGAAAAATGCACCGAACAAAAACTTAGTTTCAAAAACCAAAGTGAGTATTTATGAAAAACTATTTCCTCTCTTACCCTTGGGAATTATTTCTCTCAAAAAAATTCATGTTCCTCCAAATTCTTACATTACTACCTAAAACTTTGACACACTTGATCACTTCACTAACTTTCTCATCCTAAATTCTTATAGATGGAAGCCCAATACAGCAAGTTCTACCAGTTGGGCAACGGAGGCCAACTAATCTTCGAGAGGGACTTAGATGCACTGTCTGAGTTCTTGGAGCGTCCTCATCCAGAATTCCTTGGAGCTCAACTCCCGGGTCCACCAGGAGGAGATTTGCAATGGCTAGTGACTGCAGATCTTCGAGGCAGGATAGAAGCACCAGTATCTGGGAGGATTCAGTTCTCACTGAGGGAGAACAACTGGCTAGATGGATTAGCCAGGGCAATGCATGAAGCTCTCGCACATCTGTGTGCCCTCAGTGTCAACCTCATCCAAGGAACCCGCTTTGTTCACTATGCAAGGCGTGATTCCATGGGAATGCCGCTAGAGATGCCAAGTCACCCAATACTGAAGCGTCAAGTGGAGAACCTCGACTTCCTACTGTATGACCGCCAGAAGGAGTTGGACAATGCAAGGGAGATAGCCAACCACAACCTTGCCATTACAGCCCAGAAGGCCTAGACTTTCTCACTGCTAGTCCAGGATCGTCACTCTCTGTGCTGCCAACGTGCCAAGAAGGATCGCACCATCGACCGTCTTCGCAAGAAGGTGGCCAACCTCAAGAAGACCATCAAGGAGCAAGAAGCTTAGCTTTCCGTAAAGGAAGAAGAAGAGGAAGGTGAAGATATCCAAGGGGATATTGACTCCTACCTCAGCAATAATGATGACTTTCTGGAGGAAGATGGCGTGGTCTTCTACACCGACGATGACGACTCCGACTTCATCGACGATGAGTAGATGCACTAGAGCACTGTTGTAGCATGAGGAGTATCGGTCCCATTGTATCGTAGCTTACATAATGGTTCTTAAAACCATCTGTTTTCCCTTTGATGTTGTGGTGTGTGTGTGTTTGTATCGTGTGCTTTGTTTGAATGAATGAAAAGAAGTTAGTTGCGAAACCTGAGTCAAACTCAAAGTGTTAGCTTTGAAATCAAAACCATGAACCTTAGAACTTTCCCTCTTACCCCTTTATCTACCTCAATCTTCAGATGACTCGTGGAAACCAAGGAGGGAGCAGCTCATCACAAGACCCAATGCTGCAGATCTTGCAGAATCTCATTGCAGACCGTGAAGCAAGCAGGGCAGAGCGCCAAGCTAATCTAGCAACACTGCAACAGATCGCCCAGATGGCTCTCAACAACCAGAACCATGGAAATCAGGATTAGCATGGATCCAAACTCAAGAACTTCCAGAATACAAATCCCCCAATCTTTAGTACCTCAGAGAACCCACTGGATGCTGATGACTAGTTGCAAACAATGGAAAACAACTTAGAAGTAGTTGGAGTAGATGCCAATGAGAAGGTTCTCTTCGCCACCCAGTATTTGGCAGGAGATGTAAGAGCATGGTGGAACAGTATCTGACGAGGGTTTAACTCGTCAATGCCCATTGTTATGGACTTGGGTTTTGGAGAAGGAGGGAGCGCTGGAGACATCTATCGGCTAGCAAACAAGCACACATGGGACAAAGGATTTACCCAGGTTCAGGCCTCGTAGAGGTCCCTACTCCTGCTTGTCTGCTCGTGGAATTATCGAACGAGTCGAAAGTTACAATGATGCGTATATGAAATCTGGCGAGGGTTGTGGAAACTAGGGTTGCGTGTCTCTGCCTCGCCGCCCCCTCCAAGCCTTTATATAGATAGGCTAGGTCTCGGGTAGCAGGTCGAGTCGGTTACAAGTTAGGGTTTTTCCCCTTCAAACTTTCTATCTTTAGCTTCTTCTTGTCCTTCAAGCAATCGAGAGTCCGTAGGTTACTCGAGTCCCTCCATCTGGGCCTTGGCGACACCGTGGGCCTATATGTATTTGGACCGTATATACCAAGCTCGAGTACCTACAGGGTGTACCCATGTCAGTAGCCCCCGAGTGTCCAGTGGAATCGCAGATTCGACTGGGACTTTTTGAAGCCTTCGAGTGCCTAAATGAGTACATTTCGATTGCTTTTATTTGTGCCATAGGGATTATTTATATACGTGCCTGATATAACCGAAGTAACGGTATCAGTTAACCACCTTAGGGTGAAACAACGCAATCTACTCAAATTCGAGTCCCCGGACTCGAATCCGGAAAAGTGCTGGTGTAATTCGACTCAGGCCGCGGAGGTCTTACAGGAGTCGAATTCCAGTTATATGGGTGTGAGCACTTGACGCGTCCGTCAAGGCATGTTCATCGTGCATGTAGGCACGGATATGTTTCTGGTAGTGCGCAGTTAAATGCGTTGCCAGGCCTTATTCAGGTCTTACCTTCACGCTGTAGGCGCGACATCCGAATTTTATCATCGCGGAGACGATTTGGGTAAGCCAGGAGACGCAGTCTCTTTGTAGGGAAAAATTATGAGGCGGTGTCGCCATGATTTTCGAGTGTGATGTTATCAACACACAATTTTTCTTGCACAAATAATCATAGGGTGCGCGGCCAGCGCTCCCTATGGGAGTAGCCCCCGAGTGCCTGGTTGAGTCGAAGACTCAGGCAGGGACTAAAGAACTTTTGCGATTGTTGTCGTCTTTTGCTTGCTTGTTCAGTCGATGACTCAGACAGGTACTAAAACACTTTCGCGACTGCTATCATCTTTTGCCTGCTTGTTTCAGTCGATGACTCAGGAAGGGACTAAAATATTTTCGCGACTGCTGTCGTCTTTTGCCTGCTTGTTTCCGACACTCCCTATGGGAGTAACACATGTCCATAATCGAACTGTGTTTCGAGTGGTTGGGTTTGCTTTTGTGATTGTCCATGTTCCTGCAACAAGAAAAAGAAAGTCGTAGGGTGCGTGGCCAGCACTCCCTATGGGAGTAGCCCCCGAGTGCTTGGTGGAGTCGAAGACTCCAGCAAGGACTAAAAATAGTCGAAGTTTTCCACTGCATAACCTTGGTGACGTCAATGCTGATGCTTGTATGACCTTAGTTGCCCGCGTGAGCGGTTTTGACGGGACGTGACGAGCGGTGGGTCCCACTTTCTGACTTTGATTTGACTGGGCGTGCGTAATCTTATTTTTAACTATGCCTCCTTGATTTCCGCGCGTAATGGTAGAAGTGGGGGGACGGTTCGCGCTTCCTCTTCGCCACGTGTCCTACGCGATGCGTGCCACGCGTCCAATAGGGTTTTTGTCAGCCGTTGGATTGCATCTTCCAGGGGTTAAGTAGCGATATTGCGCCGGTTATTTCCCATATGTGCTCTTTCTTCCTTGCTGCCATCGCCATTGCCGTTTGCTTTTTTGCTTTCCTCTGCGCTCATCTTCCCCACGACGCTGGACCAGCTCCGTTCGTTCCCAAGCTATTTCCTCCGTTCTCATCGCCGCCGCGCAATAGGGAAGAAGAAGGGAGGCGCTGCCGCTGATTCCGCGGCCACCCTCGCTGCAGTGAAGAAGAAAGGTGGCTCCGCTACTGCGGTCACCAGTGCCACCGCTACCGGGAAGAAGAAGGTCGCGGGCACCCGTTTGACCAATGGCGCATGGCGCCCCTCTATTATCAAGGCGTCGGATCTCCATCTTCTTCGCCAAGACGGAGTGATTTTTGCAGCAGTCGCCGATTCGCGCGTCCCCAGCGGTGAGACCATTCATGTGCCTCCCGCTAGTTATCAAGTGATGTTTCTTGCATTCATCATTCACGGTCTTTCCTTGCCTCTTCACCCCTTTCTTCGGGGTCTTCTTTGTTTCTATGGGCTCCAGCTCCATCAGTTGTCCCCAAATTCTCTCCTCCACATCACTTGTTTCATCACTCTCTGCGAGTGCTGGCTCGGAATCGAGCCGCACTTTGGTCTTTTCAAACGCATCTTTAAATTGAAGCGTCAGTCCGCATCTGGCTCTTTAGTTTATGACGTAGGTGGTTGCGGAATCCATGTTGACCCATCCGCCACCTACTTTGATACCAAGATCACCAAGTCTGTCCAGGGATGGAGGGACAAATGGTTCTATGTGCGCGACCAGAAGGCCAAGGACGAGCACTTTGGACTCGTGCCCTTCGATCCCGTGACTCCCTGCAAGAAGCTGCGTTCTTGGAAGAACGTGATCATGCCTTCCGAACTCGCGGAAACAGACGTGTTATATCAGCGCGTCTGCGACCTCGAGAGTCACATAGGCGCAGAAGAGGGAGGCTGCGCCCTTGTTAGGACTTGGCTGCGTCGTCGTGTCCAGCCTCTCCAGGCCAGGGTCCATCCCATGTTCCAATGGGGTGGCGCTGATGATCCCACTCGTGTGTCTGCTGATGGCATGTCCGCGAGTGAGGTAGATAAGAGGGTGCGACTGGTCACGAAGTATACCCTCAAGGATGTGCTTCCGAACGAGCCAGTCGTTCCTCCTTTCGATGCTTTGAATCCTCCTCCTAAGGTATGGTTGTGCTAC
Organism: Avena sativa; assembly: GCA_916181665.1. Lineage (NCBI taxonomy): Eukaryota > Viridiplantae > Streptophyta > Magnoliopsida > Poales > Poaceae > Avena > Avena sativa. The sequence goes on from OV702292.1 coordinate 140,468,610, forward strand.
ATAGTAGCTTATTTTCTCGATTGCGTCTTCTGTTGCTTATCTGTTTTACTTTTTGTATGCAGGAGTGGGCAGTGTCGCCTTGCATGCCTCCCCTTCCTGAGGGGATTATTCCTCGTGAAGCTTTGGAAGAGGACGAGTCTGAGTCGACTGTCCCTTCCGATGTGGAAGAGGAAGCCCCCAAGTCTGAAAGTCTGGATACTCGCAAGCGTTCGCATAGCGGGGATTCCGACGCGTCGACTCCTTCAACTCTAGGAGGCGTGGTTGTTGGCGCGGAATCGCCAATTCCCGTCGTTCCTGTGAGGGCTGTGGCACCGTCTTCTCGTAAGAAGATGCGATTGCCTAAGGAGTCTTCGTCGGAGTCGACGGAGGCCACATTTGATCTTGACAGATTTGACTGGTAGGTTTGCTAGTGCATTCATTCTTCTCTTGTTGGCTTTGCCCTGGAGTTTGCCCTTGCTGAGTGTGGATTTTGTATTGCAGTCAAGAGGCGTCGTCATCTTCTGGCGACGTCGAATTTTTGAAGGAATCAGGAGTCGCGACCTCAAAAGCCAAGACAGAGGTCGAGCGCGCTCCTTCTCCTCCGGCGGCGGCCCACTCCGGGCACAATTCTTCGAGCTCTCCTCACGTAGGGGAGCATCGAGTAGTTGCTCGGATGACGATTCAGCAATCTTCTTCGGAGTCACTGGAGGACCATGTAAGTATATCTTTCTTTCTTTTATAATTTGTCAGTCAACGCCCTTATGTTGCCTTCTGCTAACTCCTTGCTTTGTGCGACAGCTCCTTGTAAAGGAAGCCGCGCAGGTGGCGGAGCAGGTGATGGCGATAGGTCGCCAGCATGCGATGCTAGAGAAGCGCCACCGCGTGGTTGAGAGTGAGTGTTCTATACTTATTCTTTTCGTCTTCTCTGTATTTTGGTATAATCGACTGACAGCCAAATTTTGACTGCCCTGTAGCTGAGCATAATGCTTTACTGCGTGATGTCGCCACGTTGGAGAAGACGCTGGCCACAGCTGTGAAGGGGCGCGACGAGGCAATCGCGGCTCGTGATGAAGCCCAGAAGCGCGAAGAGGATCTGCGTGCCTCCTTTGCGGCCAGGGAAAAGTTGTTCGAAGAGCAACTGTTCTCAGTCGCCAAGGCCCTCTCAGGTACCTTTACTTGGTAGATATTTTATTGATGTTCTTCTCTTCCTCTGTAGTGCCGGTGGCATTAGAAGTTTGATCCGTGTGTGTATTTTGGTGTAGATGCTGGCGGCTTGAGTTTTGATCCACAAGCCCTTGGTCGCGATGACGCTCTGGCGGGCGCGGTATCTGCGGTCGAAGATCGTAGCGCCGCTGTCCAAAATACGTTGTCCAAATCCAAGGCCACCCTGAGTCGCCTCCGGGAGGAGCTGATGCCGAAGGCGGAGCTGGTCGACAATATGGAGGAGCTGGTGGAGTCGCTCGCTAGGGGTGTGCCTGCCACGTACAAGAATTCCCTCCGCGCAGCTGGCGCTACCATGTCGCTTGCCATGGTGCAAGCCCACGGAGTCGAAGTGGATCCCTCTGCGGTGTCGAAGACGATGCCTGTTGGTATTTGCTCCCTTTGCGACTGCCTGTGCCAAATATGGCCATTCCTTGATAAACACGGTTGCCAAGTATTCGGAGGAGCTCAATCATGTGAAGAAGGCGGTGAAAACTTCGGCCTCAGGGGCCGGCGGAAAGTCAGTGGCATCTGATACTGCCACGGACTTGATGAAGCCCCGGAGGTCATCGAAGTCGAAGAAGCCAGCTGCTCCGTAGTTAGTTCCTTGTAATAGCTGATGAACTTGCTCTTTTGATTGGAGAACATGCCTATTGGCGAATGTGTTTGTAGATACTTTTATTGATCCTGAATGCACCTGTTACTTTTGACTTTTGAGTTGGTTGCCTTATTTTGCCTCTGGCTTGATTTTTGGTAGGATACGTCAAGTGGTCCTGTGGGGGAACCCCGGACTCGCCATCTCTTGAGGATACAATGGCACCACCCTGCTCCAGGGTAGAGGAGCTTTCCTTGCTTTCGCGACTTCGTGATCGCGTTAAGCAACTGGAGCGTGAGTTGCCCTTGATCCGTGGTAGCGCGGACGTGTGGAAGTCGAAGGCTGAAAAAGCCGCCGCCCGCGAGCAATATCTACTTGGCTAGGTGACGCAGCTGGGCGACCAGTTTAAGTGTTAGTTTGCTCATCCTCGTCTTTTCCTTTGTAGTTAATCGCAATGGTACGTTGTACTCATGCATTGATGCTGCTTCGTGTAGTTGTTAGCGCACGCCGTCCGCAGGAGAGAGAGGGATAGGATTGCCATCCGCCTTCATGATCTCACCCAGGAGGACCGCGCCTCGCGAGTACTGCTCTTTCTGAAGAAGTCTCAGTCATGTTTGAAGAACATCTACCGGGCGATGTTCCCGCTGGATGATACTCCATCAAGCCTGCTGGCCCTTCTGACGAAATTTCAAGATATGTCCGCGGTTCGCGAGTGCGTGAGGCAGCAGCTGGTGGCTGGTGCCAAGGCTGCCCTCTCCGTGGTGCGTTTGCATAGGCCTGACATGGATGTCGCCGCCATCGCATCTGGCCACCGGTGCCACCAGCAGGATCTTCTTGGAACATGGTGCCGCACTATCAGGCGGTGGATCGTCCAGCCGAGGAGATCGTCGACTTCTTCGAGGATCAAACTAATGTTCTTCTGTTGCAAGGGTAGCCAAATATGTATCCTGCATATAAGTGTGTTGGTGTTGTAAAGCTCATATATATTTGTAGATAATTTATTGTTGAATGTATACACATAGCTTTATAAGCGTGGGGTGCGTTACACTTATGCGAGTCCATTTCGTTAGCCTGGCCATCTTTGCATCTTTCCCTTGTCAACCTGTCAGGTGCGTGGCAGCTGGGTTATGTTTGTGTTAAGGGGTTCGATTGATGTGTCAGCTACTCAGGATGTCGCGTTATTGTTCGAAGAACATATGTGTATAGGGTGGCGTAGCCCCCGAGTATGAAAGTTGACAAAAGAAAAGAGAACACGGAGTTTTGGGGCACTTACTTTTATTTATTCGGAGAACAGTATGTAGTACAATGTGCGGCTAAGTAGCCTTGGCTGAATAGCCTTATTTGCGATGCAAAAGTAAAGAAGAAACGACTAAGGGTAGAAGCGTCGTAGTTGTGCGACGTTCCAAGGGTTAGAGTGCGACTCCTGTCTCTAAATCTTGAAGGCGATAGGCGCCACCTAGGATTACTTCTGTAATCACGTACGGTCCTTCCCAGGGGGACTCGAGCTTGAGATGCCCCTGCTGCTTCAGTCGCAGGACTAGGTCACCTTCGACAAAGGATCTTGGGCGAAGCCTTCTGCTATGGTAGTTGCGCAGGTTCTGCTGGTAGATCATAGATCTTTCTACGGCGATTTCTCTTGCTTCGTCAAGGAGGTCGACGGAGTCTTCGAGTGCGAGGGATGACTCCTTCTCGCTGTAGGTAACTACGCGTGGCGCTCTGTACCGTACCTCGGCGGGTAATACTGTCTCTGCTCCATGTACCATAAAGAATGGTGTGTAGCCGGTGGCGCTGTTTGGAGTTGTACGCAGGCTCTAGAGTACGGATTGCAGTTCGTTTGGCCAGCAGCCCGCGGCTTGTTCGAGTGGCCGGACGAGTCGCTTTTTGATGCCGCTACAAACGAGCCCGTTTGCCTTTTCCACCTGACTGTTGGTCTGTGGGTGTGCTATTGAGGCGTAGCTGATGTTGATCCCCAGGTTCTCGCAGAAATCTTGGAACTCCTTGGATGTAAAGTTCGTTCCGTTGTCGGTGATAATGTTGTGTGGCACGCCGAAGCGGTAGACGATGGACTCAAAGAACTTGACTGCGCTGCGCCCTGATTGCTTGGTCACTGGCATGGCCTCAATCCACTTGGTGAATTTGTCGACTGCGATCAAGAGGTAGACGTAGACTCCTTGCGAGGACCTTGGAAGTTTGCCAACCATGTCGAGTCCCCACTGGGCGAAAGGGCCAGGCCAATGGAATAGGCCATAGTTCTGTGCCTGGTGCGTGTGGCTTGTCCGCGAATCGCTGGCAAGCATTGCACTTTTGGACTATGTCTTTGGCATCGCGCATGGCCGTGGGCCAGTAAAATCCAGCCCGTAGAGCTTTGGCAACGAGGACGCGACTGCCGGCGTGGTGCCCGCATGTTCCTTCATGGATGTCAAGGAGTACTGCTTTTCCATCGGCTAGGGAGACGCATCGCTGTAACACGCCTGTGATGCTGCGTTTATACAGTTCGCCGTTGATAACGGCGAATGCCTTGGAGCGTCGCGCGATGTGCCGTGCGTCTGTTGGGTCATCCGGTAGGCACTTACTTAGGAGGTACGTAATGTACGGCTGCGTCCAGGATTGTTCAATCATCATGACGCTCATTGGTCCCTCGAGTCCTGTGTCGAGCTCCAAATCATCGATTGTCATTGGCTCATTGGGTGGTGTAGCCCCCGAGTCCGTTGCTGTGCTTGTTTTCTTCTTTGCGGCCTTTGACTTGATGGAGCGTTCGCATATGCGCTCGAGAAATACCCCAGGTGGTATGGGTGCGCAGGTGGAGCCTATGTTGGCGAGTGCGTCCGCCTCCTCATTGCTTTCGCGACCTATGTGTCGCAACTCACAACCATCGAAGTATCCTTCAAGTGTGTCGTAGAGGTCGCGGTATGCGATCATGTTGTCGTTTAGTGCGTCGCACTCGTGCATTGTTTGGTTGACGACCAGCTTGGAGTCGCCATATATGATTAGCCTCTTTGCGCCGCAGGCTTTTGCCATTCTCATCCCGTGTAACAGGGCCTCGTATTCAGCCTCGTTGTTTGAGGCGGTGAACTGCATTCGCAGGATGTACTTCAGCTTGTCCCCTTGAGGCGATGTCAGTATGACACCTGCTCCTGCTCCATCTTTCCTCTTGGACCCATCGAAGTGCATTGTCCAGAGGTAGGACATGTCTGGCTTGTCCGGGAGTTGGTTTTCCATCCAATGTACGAGGAAGTCAGGGAGAACTTGCGACTTGATTGCGCCGCGCTTTTCGTATGTGATGTCTCGTGGAGACAGTTTGATTCCCCAAAGCGCGACTCGTCCTGTGGCGTTAGGGTTATAAAGGATATGTCCCAATGGGGCGTCGTTGACTACCACGATTGGGTGTTCCTGGAAGTAATGGCGCAGTCGCCGGGCGGTCATAAAGACGCTGTACGCCAGCTTCTGGTAGTGCGGGTACCACTATTTTGTTGGCGTGAGGACCTCGCTGAGGTAGTATACCGGGTGTTGTACGCCATGGACCTTGTTTTCCTCGGCCCGTTCGATGACGAGCACTGTGCTAACCACTTGGTTGGTGGCGGAGATGTACAGCAGCAGTGGTTCCCTTTCTCGTGGAGTTACCAATACTGGCGAGGTGGATAGTAGGCGCTTGAGGTCCTCGAATGCTTCTTGCGCTTCGTTGGTCCACTCGAATTTGTCAGCTTTGCAGAGGAGCTGATAGAAGGGCAGCACCTTTTCTCCCATTCGACTAATAAATCGACTAAGGGCCGCGATTCACCCGGCTAGTTGTGAACGCCTCTTATGTTCTTTGGCTTCTCTATGGCCATATGGCCTTTATCTTTTTAGGGTTTGCCTCAATCCCTCTCGCGGAGATGAGATACCCAAGCAGTTGCCCAGAGGGTACGCCGAAGGCGCATTTGTCCGGATTGAGCTTTATCGAGTAGCGATCGAGGTTGGTGAAGGTTTCGCGCAAGTCGTCGATTAGAGAGGCTTCTTCCTTGGTCTTGATTACTATGTCGTCGACATAGACTTGGATGTTGCGACCAAGTTGTTCCTTGAGGCAGGCCTGCATGCACCGCAGGTACGTGGCTCCTGCGTTTTTTAGCCCGAAGGGCATTGTGTTGTAGCAGAACACGCCGAAGGGCGTTGTAAACGCGGTCTTCTCCTGGTCTTCCTCCTTCATTCGAATTTGGTTATAGCCTTAGTAGACGTCGAGGAAGCAGAGGCGCTCACATCCAGCAGTGGAGTCGATGATTTGATCGATCCGTGGTAGCGGGAAGTGATCTTTTGGGCAGTGCTTGTTTAGAGAAGTGAAGTCCACGCACATTCGCAGGATATCCGTGTCCTTTTTTGGCACCAGCACCGTATTGGCGAGCCAAGTGCTTTCCTTGATCTCGCGTATGAATTTAGCCTCGAGGAGTCTGTTGATCTCCATTCCGACTGCCTGTGCCCGTGGCTCAGACAGTCGCCTGATTGTTTGCTTGACTGGCCTTGCGTCGGGGTTGACGTTGAGTGCGTGCTCGGCGAATTCCCTGGGAACTCCTGGCATGTCCGCAGGACACCAGGCGAAAATTTCCCAGTGCTCACGGAGGAATTCGACGAGCGCGAGTTCCTATGCGGGACTCAAGTTGTTGGCAATGAGGGCCGTTTTAGCGGGATCTGATGGATGGACCTGCACCTTCTTTGTGTGCACAGATGAGTCGAAGGAGAGGTCAGGTAAGCTTGGCCTACTCAGGGGGGCAGACTGTTGTCTGTTGTTTCCTTCAATCGCGCGAGTTCCTCCTGCATGCCGAAGGACTGGGAGATTCTGTTGAATTCCCTGTCGCAACTGTCAGATCGCTCGAAACTTCCGTTGATTGTGATGACGTTGTTGGGACCTGGCATTTTCATCTGCAGGTAGGCGTAGTGGGGTACTGCCATGAACCTAGCGAACGCGACGCGCCCGAGGATGCAGTGGTATTGTGAGGGCCAGTCGACAACTTCAAAGTCGATGCGCTCGCATCGGAAGTTCTTCGGCGTGCCGAATATGACGTCGAGGTTGATTTTGCCCAGGGGGTATACGCCTTTTCCTGGGACGATGCCGTGGAACGTTGTGTTCGATGCCTCTAAGCAGGTTAGAGGGATCCTCATTGCTCGCAAGGTACTCACGAATATGAGGTTGATACCGCTTCCGCCATCCATGAAGATGCGACTCATGTCGAAGCCTCCAATTTGTGCCTCGAGTACGAGGGGGCAATGACCTGGGCGAGGTACTTGAGGTGGGTGGTCGCGTTTGTCGAAGGTAATGCACGACTCACTACCGCTGAGGTACTCAGTGGTGGATGGTGGCGAGTACGTGGCCAAATTGACTTGGCGAGTGATGGCCTTCTGCACCCTATTGGAGGGGCATCCCTTTTGGATCATCATGGTACCCATGGCCCGTGGGTATGGTTCGCCTCCGTGATGCTGGTCCGGTGCAGCTCCGTTCGGGGGTGGTCCAGGTGGTGGTGGTGGTGCGCCATGTGCCATTGCGCCTGGAGCGGTTCTGTAGCCTCTTTCGACTGCATTGCGGTTCATCCGAACCAACCCCTCATGTAGCTTGAGGAACTCGCGGCAGTCCTTGAAGAGGTGACTGGACTTTCTCTTGCCGTCATGCTTGTCGATGTAGAAGTGTACCTTGCATGGTCCGGACAGTTTGTCTTCGATGGAGGTCGCGGGTGCTTCATCGCGAGTGCGGCGTTGCCATACTTGCGTGGTTTTCCTAGAGTCGCGGTATCCGCCGCTGCGGTATCCGCTGTTGCGGTTATCGTCGCGTCTATCGGCGTAGCCGGCTGCGACCATATTGACGTCATCGCGATCGTCGTAGACGCGCATATGATGTTTACTCCGGCGGTCGCGTCTTCGTTCGAGTTCTGCCTCCTCGTTAGAGTGAACGCGATTCTTCAATGAATCTTCTCCATCAGCCCACCGATTCGCGATCTCCGTCAGGTGGTCGATGGTCTTGGGCTTTGAGCGGCCTAGCTCCTCCCTGAGTTCCATGCGGCAGACACCACCATTGAATGCATCAATCGCGCCGTCTTCCGAGATGTTCTCCACAGAGTTCTTGATGATGGACCATCTTTGGATGTAAGAGCGCAGCGATTCGCCAGATTTTTGCTGGCAGCATCTCAGTTCTTCGATTGAAGCAGGGCGTTTGTATGTGCCCTTGAAGTTGCGTACGAAGTTGTAGACCAGCTCATCCCAGCTGCGAATGGATCCGCGTGGGAGGTTATTGATCCATGCCCGGGCGGCGCCCTGCAGCTGTAGCTGCAAGCATTGCATGGCAGTACTTTGACTGCCTCCGTGCAGCCTGACTGAGGAGATGTGATCCTCCAGCCAGATCTTGGGGTCCTGCAGACCGTCAAATTTCGGGTTCTCCGATGGGAGTTTGAACCCTTTAGGCATTCGCTTTTGCCTGATGGATCTGCTGAAGCATCTGGCGCCGCAGAGCTCTCCATCTTCTTCTTCCGAATCAGTCAACCGAGCACATCGTGCCCTTGACTTGTCGATCTTGCGCTGCGTGAGCTCGTCGCATGCATCGTAGTCGCGATCGTGTCGTCGTGAACGGCGGCGCCGAGACAGGTCGTGACTGTCATCGCTTGACGAGGATGAGGAGTATCGTTTTGCTAACGCTTTGCCCTTTTTTGGGTCTGGTACTGGTTCTTTGTCGAGGGAGGCCTCGATTAGCCCAAGGCCCATGATCGTAGATCGGTGCATGGCCGTTCGGGGATCTCCAACCGGTGGCTGGTTATTGAGGAGGTACATGGTGGCCGCTATCACTGCGGCCTGTGGCATCCTGGGAACCACGTTGCCTCTCGTGTCGACTGTCATAGAGCCGAAGTCGAGGACTTTCGCGGCGTCTATGCGTTCTTGTTCGGTGAGGTGAGCCATCCGCGATTGCCTCTTCCTGGCGAGATGCTCGTTGCCTCTTGAAGAGGATCCTCCGTAGGAGGAGAGCCCAGCGCGACGAAGGCTTGACTCGTCCGCTACCTTTTTACGCGCCTCGAGTTGCGCGATTGCTTGTTTCTAGCGTTTGAATTCCTCTTTTAGGAGCCAGTGGTAACCCATCAGTAGTTCCTGAGGGGACCCGAAGGGTAGAGGTGCACCTCATAGGGCTTCGCGGCAGCGTTCCCACTCTTGCTCGTTGAGCCTGATCACGACGCGTTCGCCGGTTTGCTCGTTGATTATGCTAGGGGGTTCGACTGCTCCTCCATTGCCGCCGTTGCCACCATTGGCGGCGTTGGGCGGGTCGGTGCCATTACCGGTGTTACCGTTGTTACCGCGGTTGGCAGAGGTGTCGCCCGCGTTGATGACGGCGCACATGAAGTGATTTGGGAAGCTGTTGCTTCCACAACTTTCAGATCCGGAACCGTAGGTTCCATCTTCAGTGGCCAGATCGCTTAGATCGGAGTCGCAACTGTTGTTGCTGACCATGTTCCCAACCACCGCCGGAGCATTGAGCTCGCTGAGGGTGCCGATCGATGGAGGGAACCATGATGCTGGGGCAATCGCTGGTGCCGTCGGTTGATCGGGCATGCATAGCGTGCCCATCTGACCAACTTTGAAGCGGAAGCTCCCAATCACCAGGCTGATTCCTTCGCCCACAGAGTCGGAGGCCGGGCGAGTAGCCGGCGTGTGGACGGTGAAGTCGAAGGGCCGAAAAGCTGGCGAATCTCCACTGTTGCAGAGTTGTAGATCGCGTTTGATGGGGCCGAAGAAGCCGCAACATCAGCACTACCACTTCCCACAGACGGCGCCAATTGACGAGGGTTTAACTCGTCAATGCCCATTGTTATGGACTTGGGTTTTGGAGAAGGAGGGAGCGCTGGAGACATCTATCAGCTAGCAAACAAGCACACAGGGGACAAAGGATTTACCCAGGTTCAGGCCTCGTAGAGGTCCCTACTCCTGCTTGTCTGCTCGTGGAATTATCGAAGGAGTCGAAAGTTACAATGATGCGCAGATGAAATCTGGCGAGGGTTGTGGAAACTAGGGCTGCGTGTCTCTGCCTCGCCGCCCCCTCCTAGCCTTTATATAGATAGGCTAGGTCTCGGGTAGCAGGTCGAGTCGGTTACAAGTTAGGGTTTTTCCCCTTCAAACTTTCTATCTTTAGCTTCTTCTTGTCCTTTAAGCAATCGAGAGTCCGTAGGTTACTCGAGTCCCTCCATCTGGGCCTTAGCGACACCGTGGGCCTGTATGTATTTGGACCGTATATACCAAGCTCGAGTACCTGCAGGGTGTACCCATGTCAGTATCCGCACAATGAACCAGGTCAAGTGATGACATGGGAAGCCTTCAAAATCAAGTTCAGTCGCACCCACGTGCCGTAGGGTCTAGTCACCCGAATGAGGGATGAATTCTGAGAGTTGAAGCAAGGCAGAATGACTGTAGTGGAGTACCGTGACAGATTCATGTCCCTTGCCAGGTATGCACCTGATGAGATCAACACCGAGGCCAAGAAGAAGGAGAGATTCTTGAACGGACTGCATGATGAGATGCAGACTGTCCTCGTCAACATCCGCTTCGAGGATCTCGAAGACCTAGTCGACTCTGCCATTCAGATGGAAGGGAAGCTCAACCAGGCAAATGACAACCGCAAATGTCGTATGATGCAGCAATCTGGATCCAACAGTCATCAGAAGTACCATCCCAACCCCTCAGCAGGATATGCACCTAGGAACAATCGACCCCCAATGTCTCACCCAAGCTACCCCAACCGTAGCGGAGGAAATGTGAAGTCCGGAGGAAACAACAATCACTCCGGCAACACCGGCAATTTCAACCGTGCCCCTCCCAAGAGCAACAACAATAACAACACTGCACCCCGAACTGGAAGCAATGTTGTGCCGGTCGCAGCTAAACACAAGTCTCAGATCACTTGTTTCGAGTGTGGAGTGAAGGGTCACTATTCCAATGAGTGCCCCAAGAAGATTGCTGCCACTGCAAATGTGAATGCCCCAGCTCAACAGCAGCGTCGTGTTCAACCTGGAAGAAGATTTGCCCCAGGGAACCCTCACAACCGCAACAGCCGTCTCTTCCACATGAACACCGGAGAAGCCCAAGAAGCTCCATATGTAGTGCTGGGTATGTTTTCTGTCAACTCAGTTTTAGCAAGAGTATTATTTGATTCTGGAGCATCGCACTCATTTGTCACCGAAGAATTTGCATGCACTAGTAAGATTCACCCAACCAACCTGAAGCATGTCATGATAGTTCAAATCCCCGGTTCAACTACAAAAGCTAGAAAAGTTTGCAAAGATGTGCCTATCAGAATACAAGGGATAGATTTTTATGCCAATCTAATAGTACTTGGAACCAAAGGTTTAGAAGTAGTATTAGGAATGGATTGGATGTAAAAGCATAAAGGATTGATAGACTGTGCTAAGAAAGCCATCACAATGACCAGTAGCTCTGGAGTCTCAGTAGAGCACATATCTGAAACCTTGCCCCGTCAATTCAAGTGTAACAAGAGTCTAGCCCTCCCTACCATTGACCAAGTCAGAGTAGTCTGTGAATACCCCGACGTATTCCTAGATGAATTGCCCGGTATGCCCCCGGATAGGGATATTGAGTTCATTATCGAACTAATCCCCGGAACCGGACCCATAGCCCAGAGACCCTATAGCATGAACCCCTCAGAGTTAGTAGAATTGAAGAAGCAGCTGGATGCTATGTTGGCAACAGGCTTGATTCAACCAAGCGCATCGCCATGGAGATCGCCAGTGTTATTCGTCAACAAGAAAGATGGAGGCAACCATTTGTGCATAGATTACAGGAAGCTGAATGACGTCACAATCAAAAACAAGTACCCTTTGCCAAAGATAGAGGATCTATTTGATCAGTTGACTGGAGCGAATGTATTCTCTAAGGTCGATCTTAGGACTGGTTATCACCAACTTAAGATTCGTGCAATGGATATTCCGAAGACCGCCTTTACTACTCGCTATGGTTTATACGAGTATACGGTTATGTCTTTTGGATTAACCAATCCCCCTGCTTATTTCATGAATCTCATGAATAAGATCTTTATGAATTTTCTAGATAAGTTTGTCGTTGTGTTTATCGACGATATCCTTATCTACTCCAAGTCAGAAGAAGAGCATGAGCAACATCTGAGAATCATCCTTGAAACCCTTAGAGAGCATCGGTTGTATGCCAAGTTCAGCAAATGTGAGTTTTGGCTGAAAGAAGTAGGATTCCTAGGACATATTGTGTCTGCCGGAGGAGTCGTTGTTGATCCCGCCAAGATCAAAGATGTCGAAGAATGGGAAGCCCCAACCACTCAAACCCAAGTCCGTGCATTTCTCGGATTAGCAGGATACTACCACAAGTTTGTCGAAGGATTTTCAAGCATCGCTCGACCCATGACCCAATTGTTGAAGAAGGACAAGAAGTTTGAATGGACCGACAAATGTGAAGCCAATTTCCAGGAGCTGAAGAAGAGATTGATTTCAGCCCCAATATTGATCATGCCAGATATCAAGAAGTCGTTTGATGTATATTGTGATGCATCCAAGATTGGTCTCAGATGTGTACTGATGCAAGAAGGCAAAGTCATCGCTTATCTGTATCGACAACTGAAGCAGCATGAGCAGAACTATCCGACCCATGATCTTGAGTTAGCAGCCGTAGTGTTGGCATTGAAGACATGGTATCATTATCTTATGGGTAATTGCTGTGAGATTTACTTAGATCACAAAAGCTTGAAGTATATTTTCACCTAGAAGGAGCTGAATATGAGGCAAAGGAGATGGATAGAGTTAATCAAGGATTATGACCTTACCATTCACTATCACCCCGGCAAGGCCAATGTGGTAGCGGATGCTCTTAGCAGATTGCCGAGTAGGTTAAACACCATGATCAAGGAGAAGCAGCCAAGTTTGTATGAGGAGTTGGAGCAGTTCAGGACTGAGCTAGTTAGCAAGGGATTTTTAGCTAGCATTAAACTTCAACCCACTTTGATTAGCCAAATCAAGGAAGCCAGAAGGGAAATGAAAGTATCAACAGAATCAAACATCGTATTGGTACAGGAAAGGTACCTGGATTTACCGAAGACGAAGAAGGAGTTTTATGGTACAAAGGCCGTATCTGTGTGCCAGCAGATTCGGAACTAAAGCAAGTTATCATGCAAGAACCTCATGATACTCTTTATTCTATCCACCCCGGAGGAACAAAGATGTATCAGGATCTAAAGGAGCAATTTTGGTGGCACAAGATGAAGAGAGAAATCGGGAGCTACATCGCCAAGTGTGATATCTGTCAAAGAGTCAAAGCGGAACATCAGAGGCCCGCAGGACTATTGCAACCTTTGCAGATTCCGGAATGGAAATGGGATTCCGTCGGAATGGACTTTATCACCGGATTGCCTACTTCGAGTACGGTAAATTACTCAATCTGGGTCATCGTTGATAGACTGTCCAAAGTAGCTCATTTTATACCTATCAAGATAACTTACAAGAGTTCGAAACTAGCAGAGCTGTAAATTGCTAGAATTGTTAGTCTGCATGGAACCCCCAAGACCATAGTATCAGATCGAGAAACCCAATTCACCTCGAGATTTTGGCAGAAAGTCCAGGAAGGATTAGGAACCAAGTTGAATTTCAGCACCGCTTATCACCCGCAAACTGATGGACAGACTGAAAGAGTCAATCAAATCTTAGAAGATATGTTGAGAGCTTGTGTGTTAGAATATGGATCAAAATGGGAAGACTGCCTGCCTTTCGCAGAATTCTCATACAACAACAGTTATCAAGCTAGTTTGCAAATGGAACCATTTGAGTTCCTATACGGAAGAAAGTGTCGCACCCCTTTGAATTGGTCGGAAGTAGGAGAGAGTCAGATCTTTCGACCCGACATTCTCCGAGAAGCCGAAGAGAAGGTTCACAAGGTTCGTGAGCACATCAAGACCGCCCAATCCAGATAGAAGAGTTAGGCTGACAAGAGAAGGAGAGACCCGACTTTCAATGTCGGAGATTTTGTGTATCTCAAGGTTTCACCATTGAAGGGAACCCAGCGTTTTAGTCTGAAAGGAAAGTTAGCCCCCAGATATATTAGGCCCTTCAAGATTATGAATCGCCGAGGAGAAGTATCTTATCAACTAGAACTGCCAGAGGAGATGTCAGCCATCCATAATGTGTTCCATATCTCGTTACTTCGCAAATGCTTAGAAATACCGGAGAAGACCGAAGTATTCAAGAATATCGATCACCGAGCTGTTGATATCAACAAGGATCTGACGTATCGTGAAGTGCCATCCGTATCTTGGAGAAAGCCTACAGAACCACTAGGACCTGGAGTATCAAGTTCCTCAAGATTCAATGGAGCAACCATACCAAAGAGGAAGCCACTTGGGAGCGCGAAGATTACATTAGGACTGAGTTCCCAGATCTCTTTAGTTCCTAGTTTACTTTCGTAAATATCGGGACGAGATTTTGTTTAAGGGGGGAAGGTTTGTAACATCCCAAAACTTAATCCAAGGTAATCAAGATCAAATCTACCCAATTTAGGGTTAACAAAAACTTTTCCATTTAAAATGATTAAGCATGCATATGTGTATGCATTTAAATAGGAGTTGTTTTGAATTGCCATGTTTGAGTGATCCATTGATTGTAAAATGATTCTAAGGTGAATTAAACATCATCTAGATCATTCCCAAACAAATCCCAAAGAAAAAGAAATCAAAAAGATTAAAATAAGGAAATGGTCATTTGTGCCATTTTAACTAACTAGCCTACTTTGGCTATTGCTAGAACTCAAATCTTAACAGAAACAATTATGGTTCTTTGCACCCCTTGCTAGTACAAGTAGTGATGTGCCAAGGCCCACTTTGTTTCATCCCAAAAACTTTCAAACACTAAATTTAAATGACATTTGAAAATTGAATGTAGTTCATATGTATAGATCACACTTATTCAAAAACCATTCAATGAACTCCATTTTCAAATCCCAAGCAAACCTAGAAGCTTAAGCATCAGATGAGTCACTTCACCAAAAATCTCCCAAAAATTCAAAAACTTACCTCATGCGGCCATTGTGTCGAACAGGTGGCAGACAGAGATCAAACTGCCTAACTAACACTGCTCCTAGTTAAACCCTTGTCCCCCATTGGACCGTCTCTACTCTCCTCTGTCCCCCCTGAGTCCAACCAAGCCATCAACCAGCCTCCCCCTTCCCCGCAGCACCAGTGCAGCGCTGCCTGAATAAGGCCACCGCCGGCCAGAAGCGGGCAGCACGCCAGGGACCGCTCGACACCAAACCAACGTGCCCACTAGCTCTGCCCAACCCTACCGCCGCCCACGGTCCACCCCTCGATCAACCCTAGCCCCTGGACCACTCCCCAGCACTGCCGCCCTTTCTCTCTGCGAGCCAGGCAGAGTGCGCCAGAGCGCGATCGCCGCCAGCACGCAGCAGACCGCCCCTTGACTCCATATCGCGCACGCCGCTCCGCCTCGACCCCAGCACCCCGCCAGACATGGCCGTGCAGCGCCGCGTGACCCACAGTCTCCCTGCTCACCGTCGAGCACTGCTTGTATCCCCCAGAGCGCGTGAGGCCCCCGACAGTTAGGCACCGCCCCTAGCATCGCCATTATGCCGTAGAGCACCGCCAGGGGACCGCCACCGTCCGCCTACCTTGCCCACGGCGGTAGCCCCCTGTAACGCCCTCGCCGGAGACGCCTGCCCACACCAGTCGGTCCCCTCGTCGCGCCTATATAAGGAGGCCTCCCAGCACGAATTCCTCACACCATTCCACTCCCCTCTCTCCACTGACCATTTCCCCTCTCTCACCGGAGCCGCTCGAGCCTCCGTTCACCGGAATTGCACCGGAGGAGGCCGTTGTAGAGGAGGAGAAGCTGCCGTCGATTCCGTCCACCGCAGCCCCTGCCGCTACCTCGCCTGAGTCCGCCGTTGCCGTCTAGTTCGATCGCCCGCCTCGCCACAGTAGCGGGAGCCCTGGTACGTCCCAGTACACCCCCACTGGCCGTTTAGGGTTCGGTCTCGCCGGTGGCGAGTCCGTCGTCGACGACGACTGTGAGCCGTTGATCCGCGTTATAATCGTGTGGCCCAGATCGCTCGATACTGTTTCGGGTTTTAAGTCTCGTTGACAAGCGGGACCAACCTGTCAGCCACCGTCTGCGCCGCTGAGCATCACTGGACCGGCCCGTTAGTTTTCCCGCGTTAGCCCACAAATTCAAATAAGTGTTTTTCTATTTAGACTTAGAATCAATTTTGTCCCTTAGTTTAAAAATCAATTCAGGAAGATTTACTAAACCAAATTGAGTGATTCCATTTTTGTTGGAAAGCTTCTGAAAAGATCTATCCAGGCCCATTGGATTTAATTCATTTAGAGTTAGAGATCTCTCCTAGTAAAAATAACAAGATAGAAGCTTTTGCACATTCAAACATTTTTGTAAAATCAACCATAATAGCTTTTGAGTTGATTCCAACTCTCAAAAATCACATTTAACCATACCTATCTGAATATGTAATAATATTAAGGTTTACATGCAGTGACCTTGGACTAGTACCAAAAAAATGCTATATAGGCATTTCTAGTCACTTTAAATCATTAATTATTAAACTTAAACTTATTAAGATGTGATCCAACCTTTAAATCACGTTCCCATATGTTAGAATATGTGGTGATGACATGTGTCCACATGATCCCATATTTTAAATGGAGAATATTAAATCTTAGTTAATTTCAATGAGTAGAAATTACTTTTCTCAAATAAAAAGAATGAAACTAGTTCATTAAATCTTGTGATGCTTGTGATGATACTAGATCATCAAATGTGTGCCTTAGTGTGCTAAGTAGACTAGTTAAGCATGGTTTGATGATTGTGTACTCCGTATGTATTTATAGACGATAGTACCGACCAAGCTTACGAGGAGGAGGAGTTCTACCAAGAGGAGGAGGAAGAAGAAAACTTCAACAACTGCACTACACAAGGCAAGCCTAGCACTTCAAGTAAACTGAGCAAGCTATTGTTAGAAAGCTAGAATTAAACAAGATAACCTAAGCAAGATGCATTAGTCATGCTTTGGTTATACCATGTTGACTTATACCTACTCCCAGTTTTATTTACAAGCTTTACTTCTTTTATTTTACCAAAGTCCTTTACTTGTTTGAAGGTAGCATAAAGAGTATAAAACTTGACCTATATAGTTAGACTTAGATGGCATTCTATGGCATGAGATTGACATTAGCATCCCACTTTAGTGAACACTCTTAACTTAGTAGTTGGAACAAAACTCAAAACTTGATTCACTTTAGATGGGAATACTTGGTGAAAATGAATTGTGAAAACCTTGGAATGATGAGTCATTCTATTGAGATGTTTTGACATGTGTTGAGAAACACAAATGGTTTATGATGATGAAAATGTTGAGGCATGAACCTTAGCCCTTTTACAAAACTGATGGTTGGGTTCGGATGCGATACCATTCCAATTTTACCGTACAACCATAATACCTGAATTGGGTAAGGCTTAGCCGGAAGTTTATATGCATTAGTATTAGTTCCCTCGCGGGAGAGGTTTGAGATGAGGCTACCTCTAAATGTTGTCCACCTATGCAGTGCCCAAGATGACAGATGGTCATGGTTGGGAGTCCATGCTCATAGGAGAGGTGCTTATACTAGGGTGTGTAGAGGAAAGGTTATGTTTAATTATCTGCATACTAAGTATGATGATTCAGGGTTATCCCTGACAGATGTATCGAATCTTGTGGTGAAAGTGTACCACCACTACAAAGTGTCAAACTATTCGAATAGCCGCGTCCGTGGTTATGGACAGTTGGAGTGGCCATACTGTTCCGTTGTCAGATGTTTTAAAAACAACTTATGAAATGAATTGTGACATGACTTGACCACAACAGAGTTGTGATTATGACGACTAAGTTCCCACTTAAGTGTTTTCAAACTTTATTTTATCTTTCTTTGTTTCTGAACTCATCTTAGGTTTCAAACTTAACTTTGCAATTAAACTTAGAGTTAGCACTCCTACTAGAACTATACTACTTGTTAGTGGTAGTTTGCGAGTACTTAAAGAGTACTCATGGCTTTTGTCCCTGGCTATTCCTATGGCCAGACTATGAAGGAGACTACCAAGATGAAGCATAGTAGGACGGCTATGATAACTAGGACTATCTTCCATCGTCAGGATTGCCTGTGACTCTGAAGATGGACCCCACCGCTACGTTATTTATTCTGCTACTTGATTGTACTAAGACTGGATCATGAGATCCTTATTTGTGTAAGACCTTATTTATGGTTTGTAATGGATGATGTACTGTGACATCCAATCTGTTATGTCTCGCAAAAATGGTAATCCTGGGATTGCGAGGTATGACATAATAGGCATCTAGGATTAAAAATCCGGGTGTTGACAAGTTTTAAACCACTCCAAAGCAACCATCCTAGTTTGTTTAGTGCATAGATAATTAGAATAGTGACAATCTAATTTTAAAGGATAGATACTTATACCTTCTTCTTCTCATAGAATTGATACTAATACTTGCACATCAAAGATTTCAATTATCCCCTACACTATTGTAGGTATCACGGAGTCGCCAAGGTCTTTGTAGACCAAATCTAAGATTGCATTTTACCTGCTTTTCTGAGGGTGATGCACCCATAATGTGGGAATCTAACTTATAGCGTGATATACAAGACAATAAGTTGGTGCTTTTGTGGAGCCCCAATTCCTCCGGAATGTTTCAGTAGAGCTTTCAGCGACTATGTGCCGAGCTAGGCCGGTTTGACCACTCTATAGCCTGGTGTCGATCTAAGGCGGAATCTGAGCGAATTTGTCGGAGAACGGAAGCATGGACAAGGGTTTGAGAGGATAAAAAGTAGATGTATTGATATTTTTCAATTGTATGCTTAATTTCAATCAGTGGTCACCTATCACATATATATGAGATGCTTGGACTTGTCGTACAAGTTTTGAATAACTTCTACACACTTACATAGCAGAATCATAGTCTAACTGTAGTTCTAAACTAGGCAAGTCTTCATATGGCTTCATACTGGATCCGTACCCGAACATCCGTGTTGTCTCCTGCGTGAAGCCGCCTAGATCCTTCCATGTTGGATTCAAACTTGCCTTCATATTCGTGCTTGAGCTACCTAGATTCTGGTCTAAGGATAAATCGGTCAAACTCTAGTTACTGCTAGATTTCTGCCATATGTAGGCAGACAAATTATATCCTTGGATAAGGCAGCCAGATTAATGCATTAAGACAACCATATTCTAGTTTCGTGTAAGCCTGTTAGATTCATGCCTTGGGGAAGGCGACCAAATTTTAGTCTTACACCAAGGTGGTCAAATTTTGGTCTAACACCAAGACGGCCAGATTTTGGTCTAACGGCAAGGTAGTTAGATTTTGGTATAATAACAAGGCGGGTAGATTTTGTTCTTATGGAAAGACAACAATATTTTGGTCTTGGGCATAACGCGGCTCCTCATTTGGCCTTCCTTCTTGGCATGGCTTCTGGATCCTTCTAGTCTTGTGTCTTCCTTCCTCATCCAAGTTAGCTTGTCGTCTTACTCCACGTGAATCTGGCTTAGAACTAGACGTGTCCATCTAACTCCTTAGTTTTTGACATGTCCTCCTTGCTTAGCCGGTCAAGTGACCCACAATGGGTGCTAACAATTTCCAAGTACTCAAGTTCTTGGAGAACTTGTTGATGTGATGGTTCTTTACCGGATTGTCAGGATCTAGCTTGTGGTAGGGCTTGGCAAACGTGAATCTTAAGGAGGATATTTTGCATTTGCTTGCTTTCACGAGCCCTCGGATTGCCTCTGTTGATGTTGTAGGTTTCTTAGACAATGCAACCTAGGTCGTTGGTGTAGGTTTTGCATTTGCTTTCTTTCACTAACAGGCTCAGCTTTGACGTCCACTCGATGGACCACAAGTCTTTTGGTACCGAGTTTATTTTGGGTCCTAGGGTTCTGCGACCTCTTGGATTGTCCGCCATGGGCGGGTCGTTCCCGTCACCCCTCATCTGGCTCTAATTCGGATAGAGAGGAGCAACCATGGTGGATTTGTTGTTGTAGTCATTAGAGGCGAGCAGAGCTCAGACCTCCCCGCATCCATGCTGCATCTTCATAACAGCCACACCCCCCGACGCCATACCCATTATTATCTCCTCTTTTCTGTGGCCATCCTCATCCACAGTCGCCGCCCTCCCCATCACGAGGAAATGCGAAAGATGGATGAGGCGATGAAGAAAAATGAAGAAGGTTTGAAGAAACATGAAGAAGATAACATGAGAATCAAATGAGAGAAGATGCAATTAGAATTCCATATAGCCAAGATCATTCATGTCCACGTCAACATGTCGAAGCAACTAGGTTGAATATGAGGAAAATAGATAAAAAATCCCATGACAAAAGAAATATGCCTTCAATCTGTATTGGGTGCATTGTCATCTTAGTCGTGATTATAATCACAATGTTAGGTTTTTAGCCATGAAGTAGTTGTTATATGTAATCCCAAATCGAATATAGGGAGCTGATTTACTCCTTGTGCTAGAGATGAGAATTTCTAACTCCTAAAAATATATCTCTCCTCTTCCAGAAACATCTTTTTGGGAGTGATATTTTCTCCTTCTACCGAAGATGCTCTTAGAGCAGCTCTAGCGTACCTAGTAAATAGCCTAAAACTATAAAATAACGGCTATTTTACAGGACACGGGAAAAATGCACCGATCAGACCCTGTATCCGTGCAGGACCTGCATTTATTTTTACCGTCCACGCCGAAACCCGCACCTCGACCTCTACAAATGAGGGTTGCGAGGGCGAGCCGAGTGCGCCCTGCACTGATAGAGCCATTCACGCGAGAGGGACATTTCGGATCGCCCCTTTCTCACTTCCGCGCCGCCGCCGATCTCCCCACCTGCTCGTTCTCCGGCACTGCGGCCCACCAGATCCATAGCCATGGACCTCACCGAGCTTCCACCCACCGTCGGTGCGGTCGCGCAGCCTCAATCCGCGACTCCTGCTACTGGATTTACCGTCGGATCCGTAGCTCATATGATCGCCAACAATGGCAAGGGCACGAAGAGGAAGCACTTGGGCAATCGCCCCGTCCCTGCTACTTTGCCAGTGGTCCATCCACTAGAGTATGTCGCCCTGGCGTCCAAGCCATGTCCCCGGGCGCTCCATTCTAGGGGCGAGGAAGAAGATGAAGCAGGTGGTGAATCGCGGCTCCGTTCCACCCGTCGTGTAGTGATAATTGGGTTCATGCATCCAACAACAGGGTTATTATAGTACCTGTAGCAGCAAATATTATTTATATAAAGTTCATCCCAAAGAAGCTTTGCGGATGGAAATAACACAACCCCGCAACTGTGTTGTCACAGGCGCATCCACGTTTGCACCAAACCGTGGTTTTGAAGTAGCCTATTCTATAAGTCACTAGAATACAATAACGTGAAAGAGTTTTAATGTAACTAGGAACAAGTAAACAAGAATAAAGTAAACTAAAACTGAAAGTAAACAAGGGGGATTTTAATTGTAGGATTGAATAGAATAAAAGGCAGTGTCTAGACTTTCGGTCTCACTAGTACTAGAGGGGCAATTGTGTAGCCATCATTTACAATTGCACAAGATACATCTTTAGATGAATAAACGATCTCCTATGGTAATCGATTTGTCACAAGGCATGTACTACCTTCAACATCGCGTTGTCACTATGCAAGTCAAATAATACACTCCGGTGCGAAGAATCACATATATCTCCTCTTTATCACTAGAAGAGAGAGTAATTATATAATAGATGAAACCAGATAGTCTAGTATTGCATACTAGATCATACCTTAACCTATAACCGGATCAATTACTCAAACATAGATGAATAGAAATACAAATAGTAATTCACTGAGATCATCATGTTCAGTCGTACAAATACAAGATTTAAGACAAGGGAGAGTTATGGAGGTGTTGATGGAGATGGTGATGAATCCGACGCCCGGTGTATGGTGGTGGTGATGGAGATGGCCTCCCTCTCCTCTTCTTATTGCTTGGATGGTGTGGAGGCGTTGATGGAGATCTAGATCTTGGAGGTGTGGTGGCTATGGAGATGACACGATGGCAGGGCTCCGTGTGGAGGCGTGTGAGCATAGGTTCTTCTCCCTTGACTCCTCTCCTCTTTATATAGGCCTAGGAGGGCCCCCAATTGCCCCTCCTACGTTCCCTATATGCAAGAAAGATATCGGAATGAACAGGAGGCAAAACTGTGAAGAAATGCGTCTGTTCTGCAGTTTTCCGTCGCCCAGAACCTGCGGTACGGGCGGGAGGTACGACCGGCCGCTCCGGTACCGGTGGTCATTACGCTTGTAGATGCTTTCGTATTTTGGCCGTCGTGTCTTCATACGAACTCCGATTTGGGTGTTCTTCGGATCCTTGGATTCATATGGACAAGCGCTCCAAGACCATGGTCTTAGATCTTGATTTTGAGATGATGGGAAAATATCACTTTTCCACCCCTCAAATGGCTAAGTCTAGTGCATGCAGCTCCTCCATATTGCATCCTCTTGGATCCTCTTGCCTTGTTTTATCCATAATAAATCATAACACCTACACACAAGTATAATACAAGGAAAAGTAATGAAATCCTAATAAAAACTAATAGTTGTGCAACACTCATATGAAAATCAATGAGAACTAGTAATCATGCATAATAGGCATAGTTGTAGCTAGATATAGCATGATATGGGTGACAATATGAATAATCTATATGGTTAAATATGCATCATATTTGCACTCATCAACATACCCAAGCTAAACATTGCTCGTCCTCGATGAAGAGAGTTGATAAATTAATGTTATCATCTAGCTTACCATAGAAGATCGGTGCCTTGTATCCTTATTTTCCCTACAAGCTCAAAGTAAGATATAACATAATCATACAAGGAAACAAAATATTAGTTATTTCAATCAATAAGATACCAATTACAACTTCAATGCTCCATGTTAAAAGTAAATCTAACTTGAAAGTAAACTTGTGATCCTCCTAATGAGCCTTATATATATATCAAGTGTGAGAGATCATGTCAAAAGAAGTATAACAAATGGAGTTCTCATTTACACCCACATCAATAAATCAAGGCTATCAAAAAACACTTCTTTTCTATTCATTGTATTTCAAGAGATTTCATTTAATAGTAATGAGACCATGCCAAAAGGTTCTAGGTGATTCAGTTGGTTTCCATAACAGTTTCCAATAGTGGTCATTGGTGACCTTGGCAACATTTTGCACAACCCTTAAGAGTACCAATACTTTTGCCCATCTGTAGAAGTTGCTACTAATGTCATCAACTCATAGCCGAAATAAGGAGTTGTATCATAGATCATTCAAAGGCCAGCGGAGTTTTTGGCATCCCAAGGGTGTGCATCAACAATATGTAGACAAGATTTAAAAATATCATACTTTTTGACTCACAACTTTGAATTTTGGCAAGCATATCAATCACCACTAACTTCATATCCTTCAAACAAATCTTTTCAAGAGTTCTATCAAGTCTATCATAATTTCTATGGGGTTGAGTATCTTCAAGGTTAAACTCTTAAGACAATCAAACATTACACAAATCATAATTGAAAAAATTCTTATTGTATTTGATCATCTCAAGTGTAGAAATCATGGCAATGTATTATAGAGGATCACAATATTTTTCTCAAACTGGATAAATATTTGGGTGCAATGCATCAAAGCTCTAAATCAACTCTTATGAAGCCTAACAAAAGCAAGTGCACCTCTTATATAAATACAAAACATAACTTACCTAAGCAAGCATTCAAAAATAGTGGGGTACATGATTGCACAAAACCTTTATCAAAGGAACATTGCACTAGACTCTACACATGCATAAGTAACTTCCCCAAGATGGTACTTTGCAAAAAATAAACTTGAATAGATCACCAAAAAAGAAAAGAGAAAATGCAGTTATCAAAAGAGAGTGTGAGAAGTGATTACCTCCCCAAGCTTGAGTATAGCAAGATGACACACTTTACCATTGAGTTACGAATAACATTTCTTTTGATGGAAATGGACCTTTGGTTCAACGAATATTTCTTGACGTGATCCGGTGATCGCCTTCTTAGAGAACATTGCTTTTATTGAGAGGTTCGAGTTTGGAAGGTTTTACCGAACACTTGTTGTTGAAGCTTGAGTTTAAACAACCAAATGGTTTATACGAGTATTTGCATGATTGTCACAAACCGTGCACGTCAATACACAAGGTTCAAGTCCCGGCTAAAATAACAAACAAAGTAAAATAAAACAATTTGGTGTATGAACGGAGTCCGTTCATCCAACCGTAAAAACAAAATAAAAGGACAGATGAAAAACTACAGAGAATTATAGGCTAGGGAGTTGCGAAGGTAGGTAGACAAAGATGGAGTACATCGAACATGTAGAAGGTAACCCACTAACCTTAAATTTCCGAGATAAATTTTTTGAGGTTTTATTGCCCTTCTATACCTATCCCTAGTTCTTGCTACGTGGTGCTGCTCTTTGGAACAGGCTCGTGGTATGGGCATGTGCATGTACTCCACCTCGTCTCCTCTTTATTTTCGCTTTTCAGTTTGAGAAGTTGGTACGACCAGGCGGTACGGTCGGATGTATCCGTATGGGAGGTCGTTAAACCCTCTACAAACTCTTATTGTTTTCTGAATCTCGTAGGGAGGTCGGTACGAGCGGGCAGTACGGACACGTCCCCAATACTGGCGCTCATTACACATCCAATACCTTTTCTGAAAAATCTTATTGGTTCCTCGTCTCAATGCAGGGGCGGTACGGACATGCGGTACGACGGGATCTACCTATACCACTACTTATTAAAACTTCTGGAAGCTGAGAAACAACTTATTCTCTCCAGAAATTTTCTAAGGACCTGAAACGTTAGTCCAGCATCCAAACAAAGCATACATATATTTATGTAGAGAGGTTTTAACCAAGATATGCAACATATAATTAGAGCAACGAACAATTCTACCTTTAAAATAATCCCAAGCCAACTCTAATAGCAAATCATGCAAAGATACAAGTGCCAATGCAACATGAAGGCAACTAGATTCAAGACACAAAATTAAGAATGACACCTATGAACTTCCGGATAGCCTTCCGGGAAGTGCTTTCTTCAAATCCATAAAGATAGGCTTCGATGCTTCATTAAATTACCCACCTAGATCCCAAGGAATATCAGCTCGTGGTGTGATGGTACTTACCTCCCGTTGTGGGTTGGAGCATCTCATAGAAGAGTATGGTCGGAGTAGTACCCTCTTGTGGTGCATCGACATCAGGTAGATGAATAGGTTCTCGCTTTCAAGCGAGTGTTGATGCTCCAAGCATGTTGAGCCTGTCTTCTTATGTAGCTGCAACGAGAGGATTCGGGATCCACATATAATCTTTAAGTTTTTACCTTGGTTACCATTGTAGAGGAACACTTCACAGTATTTTTCCTTTGCAATAGGAAGTGGTTCCTGCATTGAAAGATTCATGGCAAGGTTCTATCTCTATTTCATAATTATTAATGCTCTCCATATGAGTGTCTAGGAACAAGGCCTCCGCAGATAAATTATCATCGGTTTTAGCATTATAAGAATTATCACTAAAGAGAGAGGCATTGTTAACAAACTTAGTGTATGTAACATACTACTCTTTTTCAACCTTACCTTTGTGCTCCTCGTTTTCATCTTATGATTCCTACCAGTGATTATCTTCGGAAACTATGGCTTTACATTGTGCCTTACTTTCCACCACAAGTGCATTCTCACTAAGATGTCATTGACAATACTCAACAATATATTGCAAGGTTTCGTATTCCATTTGTAAAAAATCATTATCACTACTCATCATAAGTATCATTATTTTTCGGAGTAGTTCATGGGCACCTTCATAAAGAACATACTATATAGCTTCCCTATTAGCATCACTACAATTGTAAGACGCCACATATTCATCATAGGTATGAGAACATTGAAAGCAAAAATTCCTGGCACACATACAGTAAAGACATATTATTTAATATGAAGAACATAATGTGTGAGCACATCGGATTACCTGATAATATGTATCATATACCTGTATATCATTAGTAGTTATGAGTTCTTCGTTGTATGCACCATCTTCTTCTTTGGGAACCATGTATAAGGATTATGTGAATCTCTTCTCCTCCTTTACAAGTTGAATATGTTCTAGAATAGTAATCTCAGAAGACATGATTAGTAGTAAAAGATTTTATGATTTTTTTTGTTCTTTTCAATATAAATATAAATAGTAAAATAACAACAAACGGAATAAACTATGTGCGAGTGGATAGGAAATAACCAAGCGCTATGCTCCCTGGGAATGGCCAATTTGATGACTGGATTCATGTGTCCAACAACAGGGTTATTACAATACCTATAGCAACAAATATTATTTATACAAAATTCATCCCAAGGAAACTTTGCAGATGGAAATAACACAACCCTATAACTGCGTTGTCACAGGCACAACCACGTTCGCACCCAAACCATGGTTTGGAAATAGCCTATTCTATAAGTCACTAGAATAGAAATAACTTGAAAGAGGTTTAATGTAACTAGGAACAAGTAAGCAAGAACAAAGTAAACTAAAACTTAAAGTAAACAAGGGGGTTGTAATTGTAGGATTGAGTAGAATAAAAGGCGGTGTCTAGGCTTTCGGTCTCACTAGTACTAGATGGGCAACTATGTAGCCATCCTTTATAATTGCACAAGATACATCTTTAGATGAACAAACGATCCCCTATGGTTACTGGTTTGTCACAAGATGTGTATTACCTTCAACTTCGCGTTGTCACTACGCAAGTCAAATAATACACTTTGGTCTGAAGGATCACATCTATCTCCTCTTTCTCACTAGAAGAGAGAGCAATATATATAATAGATGAAACCAGTAGTATAGGATTGCATACTAGACCATACCTGAACCTAGAACCGGATTAATTACTCAAACATAGATGAATAGAAATACAAATAGTAATTCCTTGAGATTATCATGTTCAATCTTACAAATACAAGATCTAAGACAAGGGAGAGAGATGGAGGTGTTGATGGAGATGGAGATGGTGATGAAGCCGGCGCCCGGTGTATGGTGGTGGTGATGGTGATGGCCTCCACCTGTTCTTCTTGCTTAGATGGTGGGGAGGTGTTGATGGTGATCTAGATCTTGGAGGTGTGGAGGCTATGGAGATGCCACGACGGCAGGGCTCCGCCGTGGAGGCGTGTGAGGGTGAGGATGGGTTCTTCTCCCTTGACTCCTCTCCTCTTTATATAGGCCTAGGAGGGCCCCTAATTGCCCCTCCTACGTTTCCTATGACCTAAGGAAGGTCTAGGAACAAACTAGAGGAAAAACAGTGAAGAAACAGACCGATTCTAGGGTTTTTCCGTTGCCTAGAACCTGTGGTATGGGCGAGTGGTACGACAGACTGTGCTCGTACCGGCGGTCATTAGTCTTGCATATGCTTTCGTATTTGGGATGTTGTTTATTCATAGAACTCCGATTTGGTTGTTCTTCGGCTCATTGGATTCTTATGGACGAGAGATACAACACCATGGTCTTTGATCTTGTTTTCGAGATGATGGAAAAATATCACTTTTCCATCCCTCAAATGGCTAAGTCTAGTGCATGCAGCTACTCTATATTGCATCCTCTTAGATCCTCATGCCTTGCTTAATCCATAATAAATCACAACACCTACACACAAGTCAAAAACAAGGAAAATTAATAAAATCCTAATAAAAACTAATAGTTATGCAACACTCATATGAAAATGAAAGAGAACTAGCAATCATGCATAATAGGCATAGTTCTAGCTAGATATTGCATGAGATGAGTGACAATATGAATAATATATATGCTTAAATATGTATCATATTTGCACTCATCACGTAGCCTATGCCCGTCATTGCTCCATGTCCTTCCCCACCACTGCCACTCCACAACATTGATGACGTGGCTAATGTGCTCGACACTATGTCCGCAAGGTATGAGCTCCGCCCTCTCCATGATGTCGGACATGGATTTGGTAGTTTTTACTCATTCTACCAATACACGTTGTAGCTATGATCCTCACGTGGCCACTCCTTCATATTTCGATCTTTTAAACGAGAGTGAGGTGGACATCATGGGGCAGCGTTTTAACTTCAGTGATGGTGATGACGATGATAAATTCGAGGATGCAGAGGCTGAATTAGAGGAGATCGAAGAGGAGGTGTTCATCGCAGCCCAATCGATGATGACCAAGAAGAAGCATGTGGTGAACTACACTGAGATCGTGGACACTTGCTTGGTCTGGGCATGGTCACAAGTATCTATTGGCATGGTAACCGGAGATGACCAAACTGGTAAGCGCTATTGGCGGTGCATCGAAGATAAGTTATTTAAACTTATGCCTCGCATTGCCCAATCAGTCTACCAGTCGTATCGATTGCTACAATGTCATTGGGATGTGATCAACCGGCTTGCATCCGTTGGTGTGGAGCAATGGAGCAAGTGCGTCTCAATCCTCCAAGTGGTGTTGGTGTCGATGAATATGTGAGTACATTGTTCTTCAATTTTTCCACTTATTGTCAAGTGGGTGTACGGTGTGATGATTTTGCTAATGTACTTGTAGGAACTTGTTGCCGGAGAGCGCTACAAGGAAATGAAGGCTTCCAAGGGGGGACCTTTTGAAATGGATCATATGGGCACCTAGAGGGGGGTGAATAGGTGCTACTTCAAATTTTAATACCTTTTCAATTTAGGCTTGGCATAAAGGTAAATTCTCTAGATATGCAACTACGGTTAATTTACCTATATGCCAACCTAGTTACTGAACGAGTAAAGGCGGTGAGAGGAACGAGATAACCGAGAGTGGAGCACGCGGAGACACAAGATTTGTTGTACCGTAGTTCCTTCCTTTTTAGGGGAAGTACATCTGTGTTGGAGGGTGGGAGGTACTAAGACCACCACACCATAATAGGTCTCACCCTGTTCTCCGATGCATCTCGCCACAACTAGCCTGATCCACCTTTCCACTATACGGTACCCTTCGAGGCGGGAACCGATGCCTTTACAACGAGATCGGAGCACGCATCCACAACTGAATTGGAGGCTCCAAATATGACAACAAGCTGCCACAATAAACAATGAAACTGTAGATCGAATAGCCCTCAAATAAATGAGGGGGAAATTGAAGATCTCTTTGGTGATGATGTAGATCAAGTCCTCCTCCTTCGATTCTCCAAAGATCGAAGCCTTCGGATAGTTGAATGGGGAGATCTTGTGGAAATTGGATCTCAATACTACAACGCTTTTTCGTTAGATTGGAGAGACTCCAGGTTGAATATGGGGAGGAGTATTTATACCCCTCCCGGAATGGAGCCGTTTGGAGTCAACTAGGGATGGATAATCCGGCCTAAGTGAGGGGGCGCATAATCCGATCGGGGGCAAAAGTCGGTCCTAGAGCAAATAATCCGTGCTAAACATCCACCCCCTTATTGTATGACACGCCGCTGGTCCTTAGTGAAATTCCCTAGGGGTCAGATAATCCAGCCGTTGGGAAGGGGCGGATTATCCGATCAGGGCAAAACCTATGGCACTTACCAAATATCCAGTTGGGCAAACATCTGACCTAGTGCCAAATATCTGGCAAAATGTCGCCCCCCCTAGAGCGTTGCACGCCTGGTCCTTGGCCGATTTATCTAGGGGTGGATAATTCGGCCTAAAATCCTTATTTTGGTTTATTTGACCAGGAGATCTTTTGGAGATAATTATCTGTAGCACTCAACACACAATTAAACTATCCTTGGTATTGTTATCTAACAAGCAAAACACTGGGGATCATGAAATGATCTTTCAATCTCCCCCCTTTTTGGTGTTAGATGACAATACTAGGATTTGCAATAAAGAACATAAGGAAAAAAAAGCAACATGTACCCAAAAGGATAAAGAAGGCCCCCCCAAAATGTGTGTATACTAGTAATTTGCATTGGAATACAAATGCACAACATATAGGTTCGAAGTCCCTTTATGATTTGGATACATTGTGCAAGAAAAATATTGAGGCTTTGAGATGAAGATCATACTAACCGTACAATTTTCCTCAACCAACTAAAGATAGATTAGTATGTATCACAATATAAATCCCATATCTCCATAGATGAAACCATATATACAGTCCATAGACCTCATAGTATAATTCTGATATAATTCTATGGATAAATCCATAAGGTCCAAAGATAATTCCATAAGTCTCACCGACACACATACCAAATAGACAATAAAAGTCCAGCGCTAGATAAATGGGTACAAGCATGGATAAAAGGTGCAAATAAAACAAATGTTGCTTGTACCCGACCCATGCAAATCCAGAAAGTTCCTACTAGAACTAATTTTCCCCCTTTGGCATCGAAACACCAAAAAGGGGAGAGAGCAATGCTAGCGCCTCCAAAGATCACTCGTCCTCATCATCATACTCCTCGTCCTCATCCCCATCGTCATCCTCCTCCTCATCATCATCATCACCATATCATCTGCCGGAGGGGGTGGAGATGCCCTCGCTGGGGCTGGGAACAAGTGCCGCTCCATCTCATCATAATTGATACTATAGGTATTCCACTGAGGATATAGAGTAGGATGGACTGTTGCGATGGATTTCCTTGAGCCCCAGAGATGTGGTGAAGAATCAGCTGCTGGGTATGAGCCATGTCATGGTGTTGACGGTAGGCCTCGTACTAACCCTTGTGAGTATCAACTCCCATGCACAGGATGTTGCGCTAAAATGAGCTACTTAACCTCTCTAGCAATGGTCGGGACCGGGGGCCTCCTTCCATGAGAGCCACCACTAGCCCGAGCATCTCCCATAAAAGCATTGGACTTAGCAGGAACAAAGGTAGTATTCTTCCTCTTGATATATGGCTTATTTACCTTGTGTTTCCCATCTAGTGGACCACTAAAATCTTCATCGAGGAGCATAGTTTTGATGAGCTTCATAATATATGGAGCATAAGGGATATAATGCATGTTCACCATTGCGTCATACATATCATGGTAAATGCAGTCCATGACATCCAGGGAGTAATCCGTAGTGGTGTTGTCACTGGTAGCACACTCAACAGCAAGACCGAGCAAATTGACAAGTGAACCACGAATGGCATCATTATTACCTCTGTTAGGGGAGATGCAGTCATGGAACATGATCACAAGCTAAGAATAAAGTGGGAGAAGACTAGCAGCCACTCCAACCACACCTAAATGTCCTTAACAAGATGAGAGAAATGAGTCCTTGCTAGGATGATTAGGGCCACAGATCTAGTGGCCAATAGAATGGTCTCGGCCCCCATAGGGGTAGGAGAGCACATGACCAAAACTGAAGAAGTTCGACTCACGGTAGTGGGTCCTCTTCATCCATTTCATGGTGAGATATTGATCCCCACAAATCACCAGGGTGGAGAAGAACTACTAGACAAGATGAGAATCATAGTCACATTGAATCTCCATAAGATGATGCAGCCCCGTCCTCCCAGACACTGCAATAGCCTCGGCAAACTGGGTATTGCTCTTTGCATAAGTCAAGTCCAAGGGGCGCATGGGGAGAATCTTCAAAGACGAGTAGATGTTGTGGAAGATGTACATCTGATGAGTGCACCAAAAATTATGGTCATCCATATCCCCATCACGCAGGGTATCAACAAAACAATCTTGCTTCCGGAGAGTGGAATACTCAGTAAGATCCATGGCCTTATAATTAACCCTTGGTTGCTTGCCCTTTTTTTGAAGCAGCGCGAGACCTCTTATCCTTCTTCTCATGTTCAACCATCATTTTGGCTTCTCTGTCTTGTCTTCCCAACTCAACCTCGTCCACAAGAACACATTCTTTGTTGGGACAAAAGTACCGAGGATGGGGTTTCCGTTGATAGGTCTTAGGCGCACCACGAGAACCACCTTTGAAGTGAATAGAGTAGGTAGTAAAATATAAGCACACACAAGCCCAAATGGATATGCTAAAAAAAGTAGAGAAGGAACCACAAACAAATATAGTCATAGACCATCTAAATCAAATAGTTATAGGGGTG
Organism: Avena sativa; assembly: GCA_916181665.1. Lineage (NCBI taxonomy): Eukaryota > Viridiplantae > Streptophyta > Magnoliopsida > Poales > Poaceae > Avena > Avena sativa. The sequence continues at coordinate 140,500,492 of OV702292.1, forward strand.
AACCTTCTAGGCCGGATTATCTGGCCGTGCCAGGGCGCAATTTTCATCATCAGATTCAGATCTTGGCCTAAAAACTAGATCGGTTCAATTGTTTCCAAAACTAACTAGACTAGCAAGTACTGGAATCAAGGGGCAACATATACTCCAAGTTTCAACAACAAAAACTAACTTCCACATTAAAAAAACAAAAGTGTGGGAGTTACCCTCACTCATTGGAGGTTCTACTTGGAAGAGAAGGTACTCGAAGAGGAGGAGGATATTCGGCAAGGGTCTGGCGATTCTGGTGGCTAGTGAACCTCCAAGAAGGTGGGGTGTGGCCGACGACGGCTGGGGGTGGGGAGGAGGTCGTGATGGAGAGAGTTTCTCTATTTAAGCCCTCTCCCCGACTCACCGCCCTATAAGATAAAACCTCGCAGGCTGGATAATCCGGCCCCCACTTGGGGCAGATAATTTGGCCCCTGCTGAATTTTTCTGTTTACACAAAATTCAGGTCAACACACCCCTCAAACTAGAAGTATCAACAATGGGACTTGTGTGCATGAAGAATAGATGGCTCAAGGTGGGAAAGGCTTGGGTTTAGACAACCAAACTGAGATGGTACTCCACACCCAAGATTGCAAGAGACAAATGAATAAAGGCCAATCTTGAGTGTGTTTTCCATAAGAACTAAAGATAATAAAATCCAATAATATCCATAAATAATCGACTCTACACAAAGAAGAGAGCAGTGGCCGAAGCCACCATTGTGTATGGTATGACACCGCGAAGGTATATCTTGGGTTCATGACCAATACTCATCAATTAATCTCACATATCACAAAATGATATTAAGGGAAATGATTTTTCTTACTTTCGGCATTATAGGAGGAGGGTTATTAGCCCAATCGATTAGCGACCACACTACCCCTATGTGTATGTCGGCATCTAAACCAAATTAAGGTTAAGAAAAGGTGTGTATGCAAGGGAATCAAGTCAAGCTCCTTGAATCTACAATATTTAGCTCATTCCTCAAATAGCAAAATCTTGCTTCATCAAGAGGCTTCATTATATATCTGCAAGTTGATCCTTCATTCTCACATAAGATAGCTCAATATCTCCACGAGCAACATGATCGCTAATAAAATGATTGAGAATCTCAATATGCTTCATTCTTGTATGTTATACCGTATTGTAAGATATTTTGATGGCACTTTCATTGTCACATAAAAGAGGCACTTTGTAGCAATTGACATTGTATTCCTTTAGAGTTTTCCTCATCCATAACAGCTGAGTGCATGCACTTGCAGTAGCTACATATTCAGCTTCAGTAGTGGAGAGATAAATACAATTTTATTTCTTAGAAGACCAACATATCAAGGATCTACCCAGAAATTGGCATGCTCTGGAAGTTGATTTTCTATCATCCTTATAACCAGCCCAATCTAAATCTGTGTACCCACATATAGAGAAATTTGAGACTTTGGGATACCACAATCCATAGGTTGGGGAATGAACTAAATATTGGAAGATTCTCTTGACTGCCACCAAGTGGCTTTATTTAGGAGTTGGTTGATACCTGGCGTACACTCCTACACTCATCAAAATATCTGCACAATGGTAAAGCAAAGATCCGATGATGGACCAGTATACCTTTTGATCCACATGATGTCTACGCACTTCTATTCTTGTAGACAGTTGTTGGGCCTCCAAGTGCAGAGGTTTGTAGAACAGTAGCAAATTTTCCCTTAAGTGGATCACCCAAGGTTTATCGAACTCAGGAAGGAAGTGGTCAAAGGTATCCCCTCTCAAGCAACCCTCCACATCCACTCCCTTAGCCTCGAGAGAGAACTACTCCCTCCTCATCATGGGAATCAGCAATGGTGATGGAGATGGTGGTGGAGATCGATGGAGATGGCTCTGGGGGCACTTCCCCGTCCCGACAGGGTGCCGGAACAGAGACTTTCTGTCCCCCAAATCTCCTTTTCGGTGGTGGTGGTGCTGCGGAACTTTTCGTGGATTTCTGATTGACGATCTAGGGTTTTTGCCACGAGAGGAATATATAGGCGAAGGAGGCAAGGTCGGTGGCCAGCCAGGGGGCCCACACCATGCCCTGGCGCGGCCTGGGGGTACCCGCGCCAAGGGGTGGTGTGGCCACCCTGTGGCCCCCCTTCATGTCTCCTTCTGGCTCCATGAATCTTCCAGGAAAATATCAACTTTGGCTTTTGTCCGGTCTAATTCTGAGAATATTGATTTTCTGACTTTCCTGGAACCAAAAACAGCAGAAAACAGGCAACTGGCACTGTGGCATCTTGTTAACAGGTTAGTCTAAGAAATCATATGAAAAGTGCTCCAAAGTTGGAACAAAACACAAGAAAGTAGATAAAACCAAGTATGGAACATCAAAAATTATAGATACATTTGCAATGTATCAACATCCCCAAGCTTAACTCCTGCTTGTCCTCGAGTAGGTAAGTGATAAAAAGAAAGAATAATTTTTGAGGTGACATGCACCATCATAAACTTGATCAAAGTATTTGTAAAACATTGATAGCTGGGATCATAGTACTTCAATCATAACATGAAAGACAAAGTTCTAGCAATAAGACAAAGAAACTATGTTGCAACATGAAAAGGCACAAACAAAAGATTCATGAATAACAATGCTTTGCAAGACGTTTGTTTCTTTCATATAAAGAAAACATAGCATAGTGGCATTCATCTTGTCCCTCATAGAATACCAAACATAAATGCATAGGACACCTTCAAAGTTCATAAGAGTGACTAGATACAAATAGTTTAAGAACAAGCAATATCAAAGTTCTGCATCAATCAATAAGTCTTGGGACAATGCATATTAAACTAAGAATGGCCACTATGCTCTCAAAGTAGGTGCATAAAGGTAGAAAGTGGAGACTTAATATAATGGTGGAAGAAAGGCCTTCATAAAAGGAAGTAGGGATTCAAGTTTCATAAAGAGCTTCCAAAAATTATGGTACTTAATTGCTTTCAGCTCTCATTGCCCCTATAATAAGCATCTTGAAGTGATTAAGGTTAAAGTGAACAAACTATGGTGTACATGCTTGACGAAGTATAAGTTAGAAATCTCATGTCCCTTGAATACAAAGGCCGCTCCTCATGCTACTAAAGTTTAGTTACCGGTAAGTTCTTGTCATCATAAGTACATGTGTATCATAGAGAACCGCCAACGGGGTACCCCTTGCCCGATGATACGGAAGAATCCCCATATCAAAATGACAAGGCAAGCAGACAACAAGCATCTCAGCAATCTTCTTATTTACCATGGGAATATGGTGATTTTTTCTCTCTTTCCTCTTTTCATAATCTCTTTTTTCTTTTTCTCTTTTTTCTCAATATAGGACTCTTTTTTTATAAGAAGAATGCTTCATAGACAGCTCATTATGGTTACGCTGCAGGTTTCCACCATGTCAGCATGGATTAGACCAGTGGCCCAGGCGTTTCTATAACACATATACATAACTCCATGGACTTACAAGCTCCCCTTTCATTTCACACCGACAACATCCATAGACAAAAGAGCATGATATCAACTAGGTACAAAGTACCAGTGCAATGTTGAAAGCGTTCCTCATGACAACATGGTTCTACTAATCCCCAGCAAATAAGTGCAAGCATATACAACATAGACGACACAATGGTTCAAGTTTATTAAGGGCAAGAAAAGTAAAGTGTGTCATCAAGTTCGTGAGAGCTTTAGTCACTAGTTTTCTCATAACAAGTTTAATTTGGAAGGTAAACAAAAACATGAATATACTTGGAATAGCATATGCTAGTAGGTAGGTATGGTGGAATCTTTGGAATAACTTGGTTTAGGGAGTTGGATGCATGAGTGGAACTCATACTTGGTTACGGAGGCTAGCAAAAGACTGGGAGTGACAAACTAAGAGAGCAATAATGGCCATAATCATGCAGAGCGACAAAACATCATTGATTAAAGCATAAATTGATACTACAAGTTGAAAACTAAAGGATCATAAAGGCTATAGTGACTTGGAATAGTCATAACATGGTGTAAGCATGTGCCAAGTCAACCCAAATAAAGCATCAAAGGAGAATACCACAATACTATGCTTTAATATGCTAAAACAACGCATGATTCTTCCAAGGCACATTAAGCAATCTCAATTGTTTATAACATGTCATGCTACAGCAAAGATCACTAAGCATAAAGCCAAAACAATATCAAGCATGGCATGACAAAGCATGGGCCACAATCAAAAACAAGCTCCTTTTTACCACTTAAGCATGAACTTTTCCTACTCTTTTCCAATCCAAACCAACATATTTGAAAACTAATGTATGAAGGAGGGGGTCCAACCAATTTATTCAAGCAAACTAAGCAAACCAAGAAAATGAAAACCAAAAACAAAAGACGCTCCAAGAACAACACAATTGTGCACGAAACAATAAAAATGAAGTGTTTGGAAGAACTTGGGATTTTTATTGATGAAGGGGATGCCTTGGGCATCCCCAAGATTTGACGCTTGTACTTCTTGGATATTTCTTGGGGTGACACGCGTGGAATCCCCAAGCTTGAGCTTTAGTCCATCCTTCATCTCATTACTCATTCCTTCCATACACCTGAAAACTTTCCTTCATACAAAACTTCACACAATCTTTATTAGCAACATTAGTGCACTCAAGATAATAGGTCTTTAGGTTCAGTTATAACACCAATAAAACTTCCATTAAAACACAAGCTACGGTAGCACTTCCCTCAAAAAGCTCAATTCCCCAAAAGAACTCAAAAAGGAACCAACAAGAAGCAAATGCAGAAAATGGCAAAAATCTGTCAAAACAGACCAGCAGGTAAAGACGAATTTTTCGAAGACCTTCTGTTGCTGAAATCAAAAAGTGTTGAACTAACTAAAGTTAGATAACAACCTGGGGCAGAAGCACAAAAATTCACGCCTCTAAAGGACGTACAGAGATTTTACACGAATTTTTACGGTGAAGCATAGAAATCTATTTTGGGACAGCAACTTTCCCAATCATTACTTGTCTCTCATTAGAGGTTACTCTTGGCACAAAAATCAAATAAAAAGTATAAGGAGCGGTTATTACTAAAGTAATAACTTCCAAGACTCATCTAAAATTTTGGGTTATCTCCCAATAAGTACTTTTCTTTAACGCCTTTAAGTTAGGCATGATAATTTGAGAAGATGCTCACATAAGAAATATAAATTGAAGTAAAAGAGAGCATCAAGAAGCAAATTCAAAGCATATTTAAGTCTAACCCACTTCCTATGCATAGGAATCTTGTAAAGAAACAAGTCATGAAAGAACAAAGCAACAAACGTAGGAAAGCAAAACAAGTGCAACTTCAAAATTTTCAACATAAAGAGGGGAAACTTAATATTGTTGAGATACATAAAACCATGTTTCCCTCTCTCATAATAACTTTCAGTAGCATCATGAATAAAATTAACAATATAACTATCACATAAAACATTGTTATCATGAGCCACATGCATATAATAATTATTACTCTCCACATAAGCATAGTCATTCTTATTAATTGGAGTGGGAGCAAATTCAAAAAAATAGCTATCATTATTATTCTCATCACCATAATCATCAAATATAGGAGGCATATTATAGTCATAATTAATTTCCTCCTCAATAGTAGGTGGACTGAAAATATCATATTCATCATTGTAATCATCATATATTGGAGGTATAGTATCATCAAAGCAAATTTTATCCTCTAAAGATGGGGGACTAAAAATATCATTTTCATAAAAACTAGCTTCCCCAAGCTTAGATTTTTCCATAGCATTAGCAATAGTGGTGTCCAAAGAATTCATACTAATAACATTGCTATTAGCATGCAAATAAAGTTCCATAGGTTTTTTAATTTTCTCTTCAAACACTTTATGTCCTAACTCAAGATAAATACTATAAAGCTCTCTAATTTTTTTGTTGTTTTCTATTAAGCCTAACTAGTGAAAACAAGAAACAAAAAGACAAAATTGCAAAATCTAAAGGAAATAACTTCGAGCACTCACACCCAAGGATGTGAGTACCTTTTACCTTACCTCCGTGGCAACGGCGCTAGAAAATAGGCGTTTGCCGTGGCAGGTTCTTCTTCTTTAATCCTCCGGTGTGAATACCTTTTACCTTACCTCCCCGGCAACAGCGCCAGAAAATAGCTTGATGTCTACGCACTTCTATTCTTGTAGACAGTTGTTGGGCCTCCAAGTGCAAAGGTTTGTAGAACAGCAGCAAGTTTTCCCTTAAGTGGATCACCCAAGGTTTATCGAACTCAGGGAGGAAGTGGTCAAAGGTATCCCCTCTCAAGCAACCCTACAATCAAGATACAAGAAGTCTCTTGTGTCCCCAACACACACAATACACTTGTCAGGTGTATAGGTGCACTAGTTCAGCGAGGAGATAGTGAAATACAAGTGGTATAGATAATTATAAGTGGTAACGGTGATAGAAAATAGCTTGATGTCATGGAAAAGACTAAAGAAAACTGAAATAAAGATAGAAGGAAGCAAACATGTAATAGATATAATAGCAAACGGTGTTTCAGTGCTTAGAAACAAGGCCTAGAGATCATACTTTCACTAGTAAACACTCTCATATAAATATCTTCTCTTTATGATACTACTCTTAACTACTCTCCGGTTGGACACTCTAATCGATGGTAAGGCTATAACAACACACCTCAAAGTTTGCTTTCCACATCTAGATAACCCCACACTATCACCTTGAGCACTAGATGGTTCAAACAATATAACTCATAACAAGTATTTGTAATCTCTAGCCTAAGTGCCACCATGGTATGCACGCTATCACTTTCACACACATGGGGAGAGCAGAGATCTATTAAAGCACTTGAGTAGCAAGGTAGATCTATAGATTACAATCTCATGATCACAATAAGATCATGCATAGAGAGAGATGAACACATAGCTACCGGTAGAACCCTTAGCCTTGAGACATAACTACTCCCTCCTCATCATGGGAATCAGCAATGGTGATGGAGATGGTGGTGGAGATCGATGGAGATGGCTCCGGGGGCACTTCCCCGTCCCGGCAGGGTGTCGGAACAGAGACTTTCTGTCCCCCGAATCTCCTTTCGGTGGCGGCGGTGTGATACATTGCAAATGTATCTATAATTTTTGATGTTCCAACCTTGGTTTTATCCACATTCTTGTGTTTTGTTCCAACTTTGGAGTACTTTTCATATGATTTCTTGGACTAACCTATTAACAAGAGCCACAGTGCCAGCTGCCTATTTTCTGCTATTTTTGGTTCTAGGAAAGTCAGAAAATGAATATTCTCGGAATTGGACGGGACAAAAGCCAAAGTGCCTATTTTTCTAGAAGGGATCAAGTGCGAGAATACGAGACGGAGAAGGGCCAGGGATCCACCACACCACCTGGCCACGTGGCCAAGCCTGGCCCACGCCAGGGGGTGGTGTGGCCGCTCCCGGCACCCCCTCGTCCTCTCCTTCCGCCTATATATTGCCCTCGGGACGAAAACCCTAAGTACCCGATGAAAAAATCCACGAAAGAGTCTGTAGCCGCCGTCATCTCCATCCCTAGATCGGGAGGGATCTGAAGCTCTTCCCGGCACCCAGCCGGAGAGGGGAATTCACCCTGGAGGCCTTCTTCATCACCATGCAAGCCTCCGGTGTGATGCGTGAGTAGTTCATCCTTGGACTACGGATCCATGTAGTAGCTAGATGGCTGGTTTCTCCTCCTTTGTGCTTTCATTTTAGATCTTGTGAGCTCCGTTCATGATCAAGATCATCTATTTGTAATCCATACATGTTGTGTTTGCGGGGATCCGATGGATATTGAGATGCTATTTTAGATTGATTATTGATTCTATCATGTCTTTGTTATTTGAGATCTTGCATGCTTTCCGTTGTTAGTAGCTATCTTGGCCAAGTAGATGCTAGCAACTCCAAGAGTTTGTATTTATGCTCGATAGTGGGTTCATGCCTCTGGTAATCTGGGGAAGTGACAGAAATCTCTAAGGTACTAGATGTGCTGTTGCTACTAGGGAGAAAACAACAATCCTTTGTTCATAGAACAATCGTATTGTTTACTTTACACGCAGTTCGTAAAGCAATAATCAGTTGCTTGCAACTTAATACTGGAGGGGGTTCGGATGATAACCTAAAGATGGATTATTAGTCATAGATGCAGTTGGATGCATTAGTGTTTCTACTATCACCACCACTAGTGTTGAGGCTACTAATAGTTCTACTACTTTAGATGATAAAGTTGATTTTGATCTTGATGGTTGCAACATCTCTGAAGTTATTAAGTTCCTACAAAAGCTTGCTAAAAGTCCTAATGCTAGTGCTATGAACATGGCCTTTACAAAACACATTACTGATGCTCTCATAAAGATTAAAGAAGAAAAGATGAAACATAAAGCTTCTATTCCTATAAAACAAGAGGATGGTTGGGAACCCATCATTAGTATGAAAGTGAATGACTTTGATTTCAAAGCTTTGTGTGATCTTGATAGTAGTGTTTCTATTATGCCTAGAAGGATTTATGATATGCTTGATTTGCCTCCTCTTGAAGATTGCTATTTGAATGTCCCACTTGATGATAATGCTAAAAAGAAACTCATGGGGAGTCTTAATGATGTTCTTATTATGGTTAACGATTCCTATGTCCCCGTTGATTTCTATGTTTTGGATGTTGAATACAATGCTTCTTGTCCTATTACTTTGGGAAGACCTTTTCTTAGAACTGTTGGTGCCATCATTCATATGAAAGAAGGCACCATTAAATATCAACTCCCACTCAAGAAAGGTATAGAACACTTCCCTAAAAAGAGAGAAAAGATTTCTTTTGCTTCTCCAATGAAAACAAAATTTGGTCTTAATGCTTCTCCATTTGAGAGCACTTGATTCTTTCTTTGGTTCTTATGCCTAACTTAAAGGCGTTAAAGAAAAGTACTTGTTGGGAGATAACCCAAGAGTTTTAGTTGAGTCTTGGAAGTTATTACCTAAGTAATAACCTCTCCTTATCATTTTTATTTCCTTTTTGTGCCAAGAGTAACCTCTAATGAGAGTGAAGTAATGATTGGGAAAGTTGATGTCCTGAAACAGATTCTTGTGCTTCACCGTAAAACTTCCTGAGAGAGCTCTATATGTCGGATTGAGCTGTAATGTTTTGTGCTTCTTCCCCAGGTTGTTATATAACTTTCATTAGTTCAACACTTTTTGATTTGAGCAACAGAAGGTCTTCTAAAAAATTCGTCTTTACCTGCTGGTCTGTTTTGACAGATTTCTGCCATTTTCTGCATTTGCTTCTTGTTGGTTCCTTCTTGAGTTCTTTTGGGGAATTGAGCTTTTTGAGGGAAGTGCTACAGTTGCTAGTGTTCTAATGGAAGTTTATTTGGTGTTGGAACTGAACCTTAAGACTTATTTATCTTAAGTGCACTAATGTTGCTAATGAGATTGTGTGAAGTTTTGTATGAAGGAAAATTTTCAGGTGTATGGAAGGAATGAGTAATGAGATGAAGGATGAACTAAAGCTCAAGATTGGGGATGCCACACGTGTCACCCCAAGAAATATCCAAGAAGTACAAGCGTCAAAGCTTGGGGATGCCCAAGGCATCCCCTTCTTCATCAATAAAAATCCCACGTTTCTTCCAAACGCTTCATTTTTATTATTTCATGCAGTTGTGTTTTTCTTGGAGCGTCTTCTTTTTCATTTTCGTTTTGGTTTTCGTTTGCTTTGGTTTGCTTAGTTTTCAGAATAAATTGGTTGGACCCCCTCTTTCATACTTTGGTTTGCAAATGGTTTGGTTTGGTTTGGAAAAGAGTAGGAAAGTTCATACTTATGTGGTAAAAAGAGCTTGTTTTTGACTATGGCCTGTGCTTTGTCATGCCATGCTTGATATTGTTTTGGCTTTATGCTTAGTATTCTTTGCTGTAGCATGACTTGTTATAAACAATTGAGATTGCTTAATGTGCCTTGGATGAATCATGCGTCGTTTTAGCATATTAAAGCATAGTATAGTGGTATTCTCCTTTGATGATTTATTTGGGTTGACTTGGCGCATGCTCACACCATGTTTTGACTATCTCAAGTCACCATAGCCTTTATGATCCTATAGTTTTCAACTTGTAGTATCACTTTATGCTTTGATCAATGATGTTTTGTCGCTCTGCATGATTATGGCCATTATTGCTCTCTTAGTTTGTCACTCCCAGTCTTTTGCTAGCCTCCACAACCAAGTATGAGTTCCACTCATGCATCCAACTCCCTAAACCAAGTTATTCCAAAGAGTCCACCATACCTACCTACTAGCTTATGCTATTCCAAGTATATTCATGCTTTTGTTTACCTTCCACTTGTTATGAGAAAACTAGTGATTAAAGCTCTCACGAACTTGAAGGCACACTTTACTTTACTTGCCCTTAATAAACTTGAACCATTGTGTCTTCTATGTTGTATATCCTTGCACTTATTTGTTGGGAATTAGCAGAACCATGCTTTCATGGGGAACGCTTTCAACATTGCACTTGGTACTTGTACCTAGTTGATATCATGCTCTTTTGTATATGGATGTCGTCGGTGTGAAATGAAAGGGGAGCTTGTAAGTCCATGGAGTTATGTATATGTGTTAGAGAAACGCCTGGGCCACTGGTCTAATCCATGCTGACATGGTGGAAACCTGCAGCGTAACCATAATGAGCTGTCTATGAAGCATTCTTCTTATAAAAAAAATAGTCCTACATTGAGAAAAAAGAGAAAAAAGAAAAAAAGAGATACTATGAGAAGAGGAAAGAGAGAAAAAAGCACCATATTCCCATGGTAAATAAGAAGAATGTTGAGATGCTCGTTGTCTACTTGCCTTGTCATTTTGATATGGGGATTCTTCCGTATCATCGGGCAAGGGGTACCCCGTTGGCGGTTCTCAATGATACACATGTACTTACAATGACAAGAACTTACCGGTGACTAAACTTGAGTAGCATGAGGAGCGACCCTCGTATATAAGGCACATGAGATTTTTGACTTATACTTCGTCAAGCATGTACACCATAGTTTGTTCACTTTAACCTTAATCACTTCAAGATGCTTATGATAGGGGCAATGAGAGCTGAAAGCTATAAGTACCATAATTTTTCGAAGCTCTTTATGAGACTTGAATCCCTACTTCCTTTTTACAAAGGCCTTTCTTCCACCATTATATTGAGTCTCCACCTTCTATCTTTATGCACCTTCTTTGAGAGCATAGTGGCCATTCTTAGTTCTATGTGCATTGTCCCAAGACTAGTTGATTGATGCATAACTTGATACTGCTTGTTTGAAACTATTGTATCTAGTCACTCTTATGAACTTTGAAGGTGTCCTATGCATTTATATTTGCTACTTTATTGAGGGACAAGCTGAATACTATTATGCTATGTTTTCTTTATGTGAAACAAACAAACGTCTTGCAAAGCATGTTATTCATGATTCTTTTGTTTGTGCCTTTTCCTGTTGCATCATAGTTTCTTTGCTTATTGCTAGAACTTGGTCTTTCATGTTATGATTGAAGTACTATGATCCCAGCTTTGAGTGTTTTGCAAATACTTTGATAAAGTCTTTGATGGTGCATGTCACCTCAAAAATTCTTTATTTTTATCACTTACCTACTCGAGGACGAGCAGGAGTTAAGCTTGGGAATGTTGATACATTGCAAATGTATCTATAATTTTTGATGTTCCATGCTTGGTTTTATCCACATTCTTGTGTTTTGTTCCAACTTTGGAGTACTTTTCATATGATTTCTTGCACTAACCTATTAACAAGAGCCACAGTGCCAGCTGCCTGTTTTCTGTTGTTTTTGGTTCCAGGAAAGTCAGAAAATGAATATTCTCAGAATTGGACGGGACAAAAGCCAAAGTGCCTATTTTTCTGGAAGGGATCAAGTGCCAGAATACGAGACGGAGAAGGGCCAGGGAGCCACCACACCACCTGGCCGCGCGGCCAGGCATGGCCCGCGCCAGGGGGTGGTGTGGCCGCTCCCGGCACCCCCTCGGCCTCTCCTTCCGCCTATATATTGCCCTCGAGACGAAAACCTAAGTACCCGATCAAAAAATCCACGAAAGAGTCTGTAGCCGCCGTCATCTCCATCCCTAGATCGGGAGGGATCTGAAGCTCTTCCCGGCACCCTGCCGGAGAGGGGAATTCACCCTGGAGGCCTTCTTCATCACCATGCAAGCCTCCGGTGTGATGCGTGAGTAGTTCATCCTTGGACTACGGATCCATGTAGTAGCTAGATGGCTGGTTTCTCCTCCTTTGTGCTTTCATTTTAGATCTTGTGAGCTCCTTTCATGATCAAGATCATCTATTTGTAATCCATACATGTTGTGTTTGCGGGGATCCGATGGATATTGAGATGCTATTTTAGATTGATTATTGATTCTATCATGTCTTTGTTATTTGAGATCTTGCATGCTTTCCGTTGTTAGTAGCTATCTTGGCCAAGTAGATGCTAGCAACTTCAAGAGTTAGTATTTATGCTCGATAGTGGGTTCATGCCTCTGGTAATCTGGGGAAGTGACAGAAATCTCTAAGGTACTAGATGTGCTGTTGCTACTAGGGAGAAAACAACAATCCTTTGTTCATAGAACAATCGTATTATTTACTTTACACGCAGTTCGTAAAGCAATAGTCTGTTGCTTGCAACTTAATACTGCAGGGGGTTCAGATGATAACCTAAAGGTGGATTATTAGTCATAGATGCAGTTGGATGGCGGTCTATGTATTATGTTGTAATGCCCAATCAAGTCTCAAAGGAGTCAAGATGATTAGTATATGCATGTATTGCTTTCTCGGTGTTTGTCAATTGCCCCGCTGTAATTTGTTCACCCAGCATGTTATCTATCTAAGGAGAGCCACCTCTAGTGAACTATGGATCCCGGTCCTTTTTCTTTACATACAATCTACAACTGTTTACTGCTTTGTGTTTACTTTCTGCAAACTTTTACTTCTTTCCATTCGATACGTTTAATCCCTTGTTTTCCGCAAAACACGGTGAGATTGACAACCTGATCGCAAGTTGGGGACAAAGTTCTGTGGTTGTGTTGTGCAGGTCTCCATGTTGCTACTAGCACCGGTAGTGCGCCCTGCCAAAGCTCAGCTAGTAACACCTTTGGGGTGTTTCCTTGCTCCTACTGGTTCGATTAAACCTTGGTTTCATAACTGCGGGAAAACTTACTGTTGTGCTCATCATACCTTCCTCTTGGGGTTCCCAACAAACTCTACGTTGAAAGTCGAGCGCATCACGGCGTTGCGAAACTTTTCGTGGATTTCTGATTGACGATCTAGGGTTTTTGCCTTGGGCGAAGGAGGCAAGGTTGGTGGCCAGCCAGGGGGCCCACACCATGCCCTGGCGTGTCCTGGGGGTACCCGCGCCAAGGGGTGGTGTGGCCACCCTGTGTCCCCCCTTCGTGTATCCTTCTGGCTCCGTGAATCTTCTAGGAAAATATCAACTTTGGCTTTTGTCCTTTCCAATTCCGAGAATATTGATTTTCTGACTTTCCTAGAACCAAAAACAGCAGAAAATAGACAAGTGGCACTATGGCATCTTGTTAATAGGTTAGTCCAAGAAATCATATGAAAATTACTCCAAAGTTGGAACAAAACACAAGAAAGTAGATAAAACCAAGCATGGAACATCAAAAATTATAGATACATTTGCAATGTATCACCACATCTTTACCATTGGGATTTAATTCTGCCATTTAGTTTGCATTGGTGTAGCAACGCCATTCAGATCCGTCATCTTGAATATCTTGAGCATGTATTGGATGTACTTTGCTTGATTTATGAAGGTTCCTTCTCTCAATTGCTTGATCTTGAACCCAGGAAAGAATCTCAATTCTCCCATCATAGACATCTCAAACCTATCAGTCATAAGCTTTGAAAATTCATCGTTAAAAGCTTTGTTAGTAGAGCTAAAGATAATATCATCTACATATAACTGGCACATAAAAAATCTCCCCCTAACCTTCTTAGTAAAAGAGTAGGGTTATCTTCCCAATCTCAAAACCACGTGGGGCTTGTTGAAGTCCATAGAGCGCCTTATCGAGTTTGTAGACATGGTTAGGAAAGTTGGGGTCCTCGAAGTCGAGGGGTTGCTTAACATAAACAAATTCATGCAATGGACCATTAAGAAAGGCACTCTTTACATCCATTTGCTACAATTTAAAATTATGATGTACAACATATGCAAGAAGGATACAGATAGACTCAAGGTGAGCCACTGGTGCATAGGTTTCACCGAAGTCAGTGCCTTCCACTTGAGAGAAACCTTGTGCCACCAATCTTTCCTTATTTGCTACAACAATGCCATTCTCATCTTGCTTGTTCTTGAATATCCACTTAGTGTCCAAACCTTGTTGAGCTTGTTAAGATCCAAACCTTGTTGAGCTTGTTAACATTGCGGCTCTGTTTGGGATTCTCTACTAACTTCCAAACCTTGTTGAGCTTGAAGTTGTTAAGTTCTTCATGCATGGCCAATATCCAATCTAGATCTTCAAGTGCTTTAAACACCTTTTTAGGTTCCACCATAGAGATATGGGCTTGATGATCACCGAATCTTGATAACTCTCTTCTTGTGGAATCCCTTCTCCTTAGGTCACCTACTACTTTATCAAGTGTGTGACCTCTGTGTTTCAAGATTTCTTTCATCTCTTGCTTTGCGATGAGTTTCGATTTCCTCATTATTTCTTGGAGGGATCTCTTCAACATTTTGGTCCTCGTCTTGACCAATATCATTACCTTGCCCAACCACTAGTTCAACATTATAAGAAGTGTGAGAGACTGGCTCTTGGTATTGATCAGCATGAATATCAGATGGTTGCTACAATTCTAGACTTGAAGGGCCGGATAATCTGGCCGAGGGTGAGGCAGGATAATCCGGCCTAGGAGTTCCTCTTGGGTCTTGTACGTTGCTAGAATTTGAAGGAGTTGCAGGGGCGAATGATCTGGCCATGGGGGAGGCCAAATTATTTGGCCTAGGACTTCCAGCTTGATTAGAAGGTGCATGATCTTCAGTATGTTGTTGGATAGGTGTATTGTTGGCTTCAACAGATGGTGCTCGTTTTCCTTGTGTAGATGAGGGCTCCACTTGATTATAGCATTATCCTTCTTGATCCGCCACAAGGGGTTGCTCAATGGGGCGAAAAAATCCCACACCATTCTTCTTAGGGCATCTTGAGGTATTTCAACATTTGTATCACAAACACCAACTTGCCCCACATGGGAACCGACATTCTCCTCGAACATCACACTACAAGATTCTACAACAATTCTGGAGGCCTTGTTGTAGACTCTATAAGTGTGGGATTCGGCAATAACCAACAAAGATACCTTCTAAAGCCTTATACTCACATTTAGACAAACGGACTCCTTTTATGAGAAAGAAACACTTACAACTGAACACCTGGAAGTAGGAGATATTGGGCTTTTTACCGGTAAGTATTTCATAAGGAGTATTGTCCAAGCTATTGTGGAGGTAGAGCCAGTTTGATGAGTGACATGCGGTGGATATAGCTTCAGCCCAGAAATTATATGGAGATTTGATTTAAGCCATATCCATTAAAGTCTGGTTCTTCCTCTCAGCTATACTACTTTGTTGAGGGGTATATGATGATTGCAAGTGCACAGATCGTTTGTAGCTAGTTTCGAAATAAAGATATCGATCCAATAGGGAGTAGTAGGCAAAAGACTAAAATGCTTTTAACTATAACTAAACACAGTACTTAAGGAATAACTTTAAGATGCAAGAAAAGTAGAGTTGTTTTTGAGTTTTTGGTTGAACAAGGTGATTTAAAGTAAGGCAAAACTTAATGCAGAAAGTAAGAATCGCGTGTGTAATAGAACTTTGGAACTACAATAGGGAAAAGGCGTTCTCAGGGATTAGTGGATCCACCACTAGCAATTTAGACTAAGTAATCGAGAGTATTATAACGAATATTCTCATAATGTGTATGTATATGGGAGGAGCTCCATATATGGACGAATAGCCAGCAACCGCTGCACACATCATCCTCATAACCACAGCAGACAATAACCGACAACCATCGCGTTACTGCGCTATTAAGGGATTTCTCCCATGGCAAGGACATGACTTTGTGAGTTCTCCTTAATTCCCCAAGTTAGTACGTAAGGAATGACAATGAATTTATAGTCACAGTAAGTGCTATCATCACTCCGTCTACCAACAAGTAATCCCCTTCATTGAGTCCCCATAGGAGGCAAATATTGAGGAGGTGCACAACTCCCAATATCAAGATGAAGACAATTAACACATACACATAATCATGTATAATATAATAATCTCTATCTCATCTCAGTTATATGCTAGGGTTTCTCCATCTCCCCGAGAACTAGAGATCTACTCAGACATGGAAGCAATCAACATCATAGTAATGGTAATGGAAACAATCATAAACGAATAGTACTTGTATAAATCCACAATGAGTATAGGAATTACAACAAGATCTAGACAAGATGTAGATGGGATGGATGGAAATGGTGGTGATGCAGCGGTGGATGATGAAGATCGATGCCTTAGCCTCCCGGATCTGCGCAGGGCGAAGATGGATCCCTTGTGGATGAGTTCCCCCTCCAGATGCCTTCCGGAGGTGAGGTTTCTGTGATTTCTGGGTGTTCTGTATGTCGTCTCCCCAAACCAATTGCACGGGGTGAAACTATTTGATGAGGCGGAGGCGGCGCTAGCTATACGGTCGGAGCTATATGGCCGGAAAATTGGTCCGCCCGTATAGTTGGTCGTTGAACTCTTTGCCTTCCTTGTTCGCTTCTAGTTTTCTTCTGGCATTATTAATATTTCCCAAATAAGCAATTTATGTTGTTTTTTACTCCTTTTATCCACAGTACAACTGCTCCAAGAATTGTATCCATTGGATCCATCATCTGTCCTGATCCTGGCAAAAACAGACATAAAATGCGCGCGCGGGCACCGTAAAATACCAAGATCCTATATCTACAATATAATGCAAAATAATAATGTAAAACATGATGCAAATATGCACTCATCAACTTCCCCAAGCTTAGACTCTTGCTCGTCCTGAGCAAGTTCTAGCTTAATGGATGTGATCCTCATATTCCTGAAGCTGAGTTCATAAAATAAATGAGGCAATTGTAGCATGTGTTTATCATGTACGATACATAGGAATAAGTTCATGAATAGTACCTTACTCGAACCATTTGGATAGTGTTAGAAGGCTTCCACACCTTAGTGATCAATAGTTCATAAAAGATGAATCTCGATATAATGTAAGAGAATCTGGTTCAACCGAATGAGTTAACGAGGTAGTCCCAAGTATTTTAGGATCAACGTATTCACTTGGGACTTAGAATCTCAAAAGCATCTCTTTGTCATACTACAACTCAGTGGTATATGCCTACTTGCTCTTTGCACACTCGCTCTTTTTATTCTTCCTTTTCTTTTCTTTGGTATATATATATGCTCACACTTTTGTTTAAGTGTTGTGCAAAGGAGCTAGCCATATATTCCACTTCATGTAGGAGTTCAAAGTTTAACAATCTCAATTACCAATTTCCAACTGCATATGAAGCATTCTTATGACTTGAAGATTCTACCTCGACTTGTTCCCACTCTATTTTGATAGCACTTTATTTTCTTTTGTTCAACGTTTCTTTTTCAACTTAACTATGTAGATAATTTTTCTTTGTAAATCAAACCATAGACTTACAGCATATTGACTAAATTATCTTTAGGTGTTCTATTAATACCAATGGTGTGGAAGACTCCTATTGCTATCATTAAGTGCAAGTAAAATTACACTCAAGCCATTCATATGTCATATAAAGCAAACACAAGCTCAATATTGCTCCATATATAATAATAAACTCGGAATTTCATAAAAGGAATCAACTATTCCTGAAGGGAATCCTAATGATGCAAACTTTATTTGTAGTTTGAACTAATGAAAAAATGATGATATAAAACTTGTAAGGAAGATTGCAAGGTCTTTAAAGATCTCCCCAAGCTTGGAATCAAGCCAGGTGGGATGAATTAACTCCTTGCTGGTACCTATTCTTCCTCCTGGGTAGAAAGAGTGTCACCTTCATCTTTCACGTTACCCTCTTTAACTATGCTTGCAAAGCGAATGTTGAGCTCGACCATGTCATATTGGAGCTTCAACATTTTTCTCTTGAGGAATTTCTTCTCATCTGTCAACTCAAAAATAGTTTTAATTAAGAAACCAACTCTACCATCGATGTCTGATACATTGCAAATGTATCTATAATTTTTGATGTTCCATGCTTGGTTTTATCTCCTTTCTTGTGTTTTGTCCACACTTTGGAGTACTTTTCATATGATTTCTTGGACTAACCTATTAACAAGAACCATAGTGCCAACTGCCTGTTTTCTGCTGTTTTTGGTTCCAAGAAAGTCAGAAAATTAATATTCTCGGAATTGGACGGGACAAAAGCCAAAGTGCCTATTTTTTCGGAAGACTCACGGAGCCAAAATACGAGACGGAGGAGGGCTAGGGGCTGGCCACACCACCCCCAGGCGCGGGCTGGGCCTGGCCACGCCAGGGCATGGTGTGGGCCCCCTAGGCACCCCCTCGGTCTCCCTCTTCGCCTATAAGAAGCCTTCTAACCTAAAAACTCCAGGAGGGTCGACGTTTTTCCAGAAGGAGTTCTGCTCCACCGCCACCACCAGATTCCACAAAACAGCACCAGAAACTCTGTTCTAGCACCCTGCCGGGACGGGGAATTGGAGGAGATCATCACCATCATCATCACCATCGCTTCTCCATCGACCATCCATGTTTCCCCCATCTATGAGTGAGTAATCCCCCGCTATAGGCTATGGGGATGGTAGGGATTGGATGAGATCGTTCATGTAATGGCATCAGATTGTTAGGGCATGGTGCCTGGTATCTTTTAATAGTGCTTTATGACTTTGTTGCGACGTGTTGTGCTTAATGCTTGTCACTAGGGCCCGAGTGCCATGATTTTAGATCTGAACATGTTATTGATTCATTATGATAGTATTGTTTTTGGTCTTATCTGCAAGTTGTATACACATGTTGTTGTCCGGAACCAATGGCCCCGAAGTGATAGAAATCGAGATAACCGGAGGGAATGGCTTTGATGTGAGGATCACATGTGTTCTTAATGCTTTGCTTCGGTGCTCTATTAAAAGGAGCACCTTAATTGCCAGTAGTTCCCTTGAGGCCCCACTGCAAACGGGCTGGCAGGACAAAAGATGTTGTGCAAGTTCTCATTGCGAGCACGTATGACTATATATGGAACACATGCCTAGGATTATCTAGTACTTGGATGCTTTATCTTATTTATCTACAATTGCCCTATGTTCTGATTGCTATGTGAATTGTCTTGTCCATGCAACGCTCGTCCAGCCATCCCTATGCCTACCGCACTCGAATCCTACTGTTTACTGCTATTGTCGCTGCTGTCTTTACTTTACTATTGTTGCTACTTTTCTATTCCTACTACAAAACTGTTGCTACTGATAAACTGTTGTGAGCAAGATTGTTTCCAGGTGCAGCTGAATTGACAACTCAGTTGTTAAGGCTTATAAATAATCTTTGGCTCCCCTTGTGTCGAATCAATAAATTGGGTTTCACTTCCCTCGAAAATACTGCGATACACCCCCTATACTTGTGGGTCATCAAGACTATTTTCTGGCGCCGTTGCCGGGGAGCATAGCTTTATTTATCAAGTTCACTTGGATTCTCTATTGTTTGTTGCTATCTCTCCATCATGGGTAAGTCTCGTGATGGCAAGTTTCCTATTTTACCATCCACTACAAGAAGAGGTACGGTTCTGAACACCTCTGCTGCTCTTGATTCACCATCTATTATAAGTAAGCTCGTTACACCACCACATACACATGCTACACACACTGCTACCACTGTTGAATCTGAAACTTTTGATGCTTATGATGCTGCTTCTACTGTGCTTGATAAGAGTGGTTCATTAGGTCCTTTCCTAGATGCTACGATTGCTAGAACTATAGCTGGAAATACCGAAACTCCTAATGAAGACACTACCACACCTGTTAGTTCACCTGAGTCTAGTGAAAGTTATGATATTGAAGAGGGTTATGTTGAGATGATCGATGAATTTATTAAAGAATGTAAAAACACCCATGATAGGAGCGCTTCTAAGAGTCTCCTTGAGAGGTGTACTATTAGACCCAAATTGTCTCCTATTGCTAAGTTTGCTGCTTCTCCCATAAACATTACGGATAAATATTATGATTTCTCTCTCGATCTATCTTACATAGCTATTGTTGAGAAAGAACCTTTTTGTGGGACTAAGAATGAAAGTGTGGTAGCACATATGAATGAACTTTCTACTATGAGTGGCTTGTTTTCTGATGATATTAAGATGCGTACTTACTTTGTTGCGAAGATTTTCCCCTTTTCACTGAAAGGAGAAGCTAAAACTTGGTTTAGTAATTTACCTCCTGGATCTATTGATAGCCCTGAGTGCTTGATTAGTACTTTCCTGTAGAAATATTTTCCTCCTAGTGCTAGACATGCTATTTTGCAAGAACTTTTTGATTTTAAACAGGGAGAAAAAGAGGTATTGCCTGAATCTTGGGAAAGGTTTTGTGCTTTGATTCATGCACAAGCTGTAAGTCCATTACCTAAGAATGAGCTTCTTGATAGATTTTATAATGTACTAACCGAAGAATCTGGGACATACCTAGATAGTTGTGCTGATTGTGTTTTCAGGAATAGTACTCCTAAGGAAGCTGAGGAATTAATGGCTAAAATAAGCAAGAATTATGAAGATTGGACTCCTCCTAAACAAGCTATACCTGAAGTAATTATACCTGTACCTTCTATTCTTGTGCCTATTCCAACATCAAAGAAGAGGGGAGTTATTGAATTAAATGATGAAGTGATGAAGGAAGCTAAGAAATGTCTTAAGGAGAAGGGAATTAAAGCTGCAGATGTCAAGAATTTACCTCCTAGAGAAGAATTATGTAAGCCTATTCCCTACTCATCCACTATTGAGGTACACTCTCTCCAACACTTTGATGAAGGTGATATCCCTTACTCTAAACCTCCTGATCAATGATTAGAAGAATTCGATATCTTCATTGTTAAGCAAGATAATTTTAATAAAAGGGTGCAAAATCATTTAATGGAAAACACTAGAGCTATTGTTGAGTTGAAAGATATTGTGGAAAGAACCTCTAATGATGTTAAAATGATTGTTAAACACTTTCAAATGGTTCAAACTCAAATAGATCAACTCGTTAAAGTGCAAAACGACTTACTAGTTAATGCTGCTAAAGAAAAACATGCTTATGAAATTAGAACTAGAACTGGTGCTGCTACCCAGGATCCTCTATATCCTGAGGGGCATCCCAAAAGAATTGAGCAGGATTCTCAACAAACTGAAAATAGTGGTTCTACTCGTAAGAAAAGGAAAAAAGAAACATAAAACTGTTGTAGAACCCTCTGAACCTGCTATAGATCCTAATAGTATATCTATCTCTGATGCTGAAACTAAAAGTGGTAATGAAGATAATGAAGTTCCTAATGAAGAAAAAGTTGAAGAAGAACATGAAAACCACACTAAGAATACTAAATACACTAAAGAAGATTTTATTGCTAAGAAACATGGTAGTGAAAGAGAACCTTGGGTCCAAAAACCTATGCCATTCCCTGATAAGAAACACAAGTCAAAGGAAGATGAACACTATAATAAGTTGTGTGAGTGGATGAAACCTTTATTCCTGCAAATTCCTTTGACTGATGCTATTAAATTGCCTCCTTACTCAAAGTATATGAAGGATATTGTCTCGAATAAAAGGAAGATCCCTAATGAAGAAATTTCTACTTTGCTTGCTAATTATTCCTTCAATGGTAAGGTCCCTAAGAAACTTGGAGACCCAGGGATTCCAACTATCCCTTGTTCTATTAAGAATAATTATGTTAGAACTGCTTTGTGTGATTTGGGAGCTGGAGTTAGTGTTATGCCTTTCTCTCTCTATAAGAGGCTTCAACTAGAAAATTAATACCAGCTAATATATCTTTGCAAATGGATGATAAATCTACCACTATTCCTGTTGGTATATGTGAGGATGTACCTGTTCAAGTGGCTCATAATTGCTTGATATTAACTGATTTTGTTGGGCTTGAAATGCCTGAAGATGATAATATGTCTATTATTCTTGGGAGACCTTTTCTTAATACTGCAGGAGCTGTTATTAATTGTAATCAAGGAAAGGTGACTTTCAATGTTAATGACAAGGAACATACTGTCTATTTCCCCAAGAAGATTGAAAGGACTTATGGTTTGAATTCAATTGAACATGTTGAAGGCATTCAAGTTGGAGAAATATATTGTCCCATACCAAGAGAAAAAATTGAAACTATTATGATTGGGACCATTGCTATCAAAATTGAGGTAACATAATCATTAGTGGAATACAAATTTTTGTCTCATATGAAATTGTTTTGGTAACAAGACCTGATCAACCTTGTTAACAAAAGGATTTCATTGAACAAAACAATGTTTTCACCATGATTATCTCCGCTTACTTCTATTTTATCCATTTTAGTTTTTGCTTATGCCTAACTTAAAGGCGTTAAAGAAAAGTACTTATTGGGAGATAACCCAAAAGTTTTAGATGAGTCCTGGAAGTTATTACTTCAGTAATAACCGCTCCTTATCCTTTTTATTTGCTTTTTGTGCCAAGAGTAATCTCTAATGAGAGAGAAGTAATGATTGGGAAAGTTGCTGTCCCGAAACAGATTTCTGTGCTTCACCGTAAAAATTCGTGTAAAATCTCTGAATGTCTTTTTGAGGCGTGAAGGTTTGTGCTTCTGCCCTAGGTTGTTATCTAACTTTTGTTAGATCAACACTTTTTGATTTGATCAACATAAGGTCTTCAAAAAAATCGTCTTTACCTGCTGGTTTGTTTTGACAGATTTCTGCCATTTTCTGCATTTGCTTCTTGTTGGTTCCTTTTTGAGTTCTTTTGGGGAATTGAGCTTTTTGAGGGAAGTGCTACAGTACCTAGTGTTCTAATGGAATTTTATTTGGTGTTAGAACTGAACCTTAAGACTTATTTATCTTGAGTGCACTAATGTTACTAATAAAGATTATGTGAAGTTTTGTATGAAGGAAAAATTTCAGGTATATGGAAGGAATGAGTAATGAGATGAAGGATGGACTAAAGCTCAAGCTTGGGGATGCCACGTGTGTCACCCCAAGAAATATCCAAGAAGTACAAGCGTCAAATCTTGGGGATGCCCAAGGCATCCCCTTCTTCATCAATAAAAATCTCAGGTTTCTTCCAAACGCTTCATTTTTATTGTTTCATGCACAGTTGTGTTGTTCTTGGAGCGTCTTCTTTTGCGTTTTCGTTTTGGTTTTCGTTTGTTTTTGTTTTCTTAGTTTTCTGAATAAATTGGTTGGACCCCCTCTTTCATACATTCGTTTTCAAATAGTTTGGTTTGGTTTGGAAAAGAGTAGGAAAGTTCATGCTTATGTGGTAAAAAGAGCTTGTTTTTTACTGTGGCCTATGCTTTGTCATGCCATGCTTGATATTGTTTTGGCTTTATGCTTAGTATTCTTTGTTGTAGCATGCCTTGTTATAAACAATTGAGATTGCTTAATGTGCCTTGGATGAATCATGCGTTGTTTTAGCATATTAAAGTATAGTATTGTGGTATTCTCCTTTGATGCTTTATTTGGGTTGACTTGGCAGGTGTTCACACCATGTTATCACTATTCCAAGTCACCATAGCCTTTATGATCCTTTAGTTTTCAACTTGTAGTATCACTTTATGCGTTGATTAATGATGTTTTGTCGCTCTGCATGATTATGGCCATTATTGCTCTCTTAGTTTGTCGCTCCCAGTCTTTTGCTAGCCTCCACGACCAAGTATGAGTTCCACTCATGCATCCAACTCCCTAAACCAAGTTATTCCAAAGAGTCCACCATACCTACCTACTAGCTTATGCTATTCCAAGTATATTCATGCTTTTGTTTACCTTCCAAATTAAACTTGTTATGAGAAAACTAGTGATTAAAGCTCTCACGAACTTGATGGCACACTTTACTTTTCTTGCCCTTAATAAACTTGAACCATTGTGTCGTCTATGTTGTATATGCTAGCACTTATTTGTTGGGAATTAGCAGAACCATGCTTTCATGGGGAACGCTTTCAACATTGCACTTGGTACTTGTACCTAGTTGATATCATGCTCTTTTATATATGGATGTCGTCGGTGTGAAATGAAAGGGGAGCTTGTAAGTCCATGGATTTATGTATATGTGTTAGAGAAACGCCTGGGCCGCTGGTCTAATCCATGCTGACATGGTGGAAACCTACAGCGTAACCATAATGAGCTGTCTATGAAGCATTCTTCTTATAAAAAAAGAGAGTCCTATATTGAGAAAAAGAGAAAAAAAAAGAGATTATGAAAAGAGGAAAGAGAGAAAAAAGCATCACATTCCCATGGTAAATAAGAAGATTGTTGAGATGCTCGTTGTCTGCTTTCCTTGTCATTTTGATATGGGGATTCTTTCGTATCATCGGGCAAGGGGTACCCCGTTGGCGGTTCTCTATGATACACATGTAGTTACGATGATAAGAACTTACCGGTGACTAAACTTGAGTAGCATGAGGAGTGATACATTGCAAATGTATCTATAATTTTTGATGCTCCATGCTTGGTTTTATCTACTTTCTTGTGTTTTGTTCCAACTTTGGAGTACTTTTCATATGATTTCTTGGACTAACCTATTAACAAGAGCCACAGTGCCAGCTGCCTATTTTCTGCTGTGCTCCCGTGCTTTATTAAAAGGAGCACCTTAATTGCCAGTAGTTCCCTAGAGGCCCCGCTGCAAACGGGCTGGCAGGACAAAAGATGTTGTGCAAGTTCTCATTGCGAGCACGTATGACTATATATGGAACACATGCCAAGGATTGTCTAGTACTTGGATGCTTCATCTTATTTATCTACAATTGCCCTATGTTCTGATTGCTATGTGAATTGTCTTGTCCATGCAACGCCCGTCCATCCATCCCTATGCCTACCGCACTCGAATCCCACTGTTTACTGCTTTTGTTACTACTGTCTTTGCTTTGCTACTACTGTTACTTTACTATTCCTACTACAAAACTGTTGCTACTGATAAACTGCTGTGAGCAAGATTGTTTCCAGGTGCAGCTGAATTGACAACTCAGTTGTTAAGGCTGATAAGTATTCTTTGGCTCCCCTTGTGTCGAATCAATAAATTGGGTTTCACTTCCCTCAAAAATACTGTGATACACCCCCTATACTTGTGGGTCATCAAGACTATTTTCTGGCGCCGTTGCCGGGGAGCATAGCTTTATTTATCAAGTTCACTTGGAATCACTATTGTTCAAGCTAAGTTTATTTTTCTCCTTGTTTGCTTGTTTCTTTATCAAAAATACAAAAAAAATTAGTTCCTACTCTAGTTGTTGTTTTCGTTGGTCTGTTATTGTCTTGCTTTATCATGCTTGTTGGCAATGGTTGGTTTCTTTGAAACTGAAGCTTATTGGCAAGGTGGGTTCACGGAAGATCAAAAATATTATTATAAGGAACACCGCTTGTCACAAAAAGGGAAACACTTATGGGAACAAATTGATAGATTGTATACCATTGCTAGAAATGTGTGCTCTACTTATAATGTTACTTATTGCTGTGATGAGTCTTGTTGCAGAAAGAGGTATAAACACCTCCCTTTTCAATGTGAGTATAGTGATAATGATACCATATCTTCCTATGCTAAAGGAATTTATGACTTTTATGATGCGGAACAAATTGAAGAATTTATTGCTTGGAAGGGTGCTTTTGAACTTGCTAGTTTGCTTGAAAATATTGATGATTCACCTTACAAATATGAGGTGTATGGTATGCTTAAATTTTGCTTTGATAATTACAAGGATGAAAATGGCTATATTCTTGAGTATTTTAATAAATGCTTTCCACAAATGGAAGAGACTAATGCCTTCCAGGACCCTATGGAAGAGACTAATGCCTTGCAGGCTCCTATGGAAGAAGAAATTGATGAACCTGAAATCTCATTAGATGAAAAAGAGGAGGAGAGTGATGAACAAAAGGAGGAAGAATGGATTAGCTACCCATGCCTACCTTCTAATGAGAGTAACTCGTTATCCCTTACATTATTTGATTGTCCTCCATGCTTACTAAAGGAGGATGAATGTTATGTTCCCGAGGTTTCCTTTGAAAATGTTTATGATAAGGCTCTAGTGCTTGTAGATCATGAAAAGCATGCTTTATGTGATAGTTATATTGTTGAGTTTATTCATGAGGCTACTGAAAATTATTTTGAGAGAGGAAAATATGGTGGTAGGAGTTTTCATGGTATTGAAACACCTCTCTATGTGCTGAAAGTTTTGAAGTTCCTCTTGTTTTATCTTCCTATGCCTGTCACTTTGTTATTTGCTTACATGATTCCTATGCATAGGAAGTGGGTTAGACTTAAATGTGTTTTGAATTTGCTCCTTGATGCTCTCTTTTACTTTAACTCTTATTTCTTATGAGAGCATCCTCTCAAACTTTTATGCCTAAAGATGATAATATGTCTATTATTCTTGGGAGACCTTTTCTTAAATACTACAGGAGCTGTTATTAATTGTAATCAACGGAAGGTGACCTTAAATGAATACATTGTCTGTTTTCTCAAGAAGATTGAAATTTGAATTCAATTGAACATGTTGAGGGCATTCAAGTTGGAGAAATATATTGTCCCATACGAAGAGAAAAATTTGAAACTATTATGATTGGGACCATTGCTATCAAGGTTGAGGTAACATAATCATTAGTGGAATACAAAGTGTTGTCTCATATGAAATTGTTTTGGTAACAATACCTGATCAACCTTGTTAACAAATGGATTTCATTCAACAAAACAATGTTTTCACCATGATTATCTCCGCTTACTTCTATTTTATCCATTTTCAGTTTTTGCTTTTGCCTAACTTAAAGGCGTTAAAGAAAAGTACTTGTTGGGAGATAACCCAAGAGTTTTATATGAGTCTTGGAAGTTATTATTTTAGTAATAACCGCTCTTTATCCTTTTTATTTGCTTTTTGTGCCAAGAGTAACCTCTAATGAGAGTGAAGTAATGATTGAGAAAGTTGTTGTCCCGAAACAGATTTCTGTGCTTCACCGTAAAAATTCCTGAGAGAGTTCTGAACGTCGGATTGAGCTGTAATTTTTTGTGCTTCTGCCACAGGTTGTTATCTAGCTTTAGTTAGTTCAACACTTTTTGATTTGAGCAACAGAAGGTCTTCGAAAAAAATCGTCTTTACCTGCTGGTCTGTTTTGATAGATTTCTGCCATTTTCTGCATTTGCTTCTTGTTAGTTCCTTCTTGAGTTCCTTTGGGGAATTGAGCTTTTTGAGGGAAGTGCTACAGTAGCTAGTGTTCTAATGAAAGTTTATTTGGTGTTATAACTGAACCTTAAGACTTATTTATCTTAAGTGCACTAATGTTGCTAATGAGATTGTGTGAAGTTTTGTATGAAGGAAAATTTTCAGGTGTATGAAAGGAATGAGTAATGAGATGAAGGATGGACTAAAGCTCAAGCTTGGGGATGCCACGCGTGTCACCCCAAGAAATATCCAAGAAGTACAAGCGTCAAAGCTTGGGGATGCCCAAGGCATCCCCTTCTTCATCAATAAAAATTCCAGGTTTCTTCCAAACGCTTCATTTTTATTGTTTCGTGCACAGTTGTGTTTCTCTTGGAGCGTCTTCTTTTTCGTTTTCGTTTTGGTTTTTATTTTGCTTGGTTTGCTTAGTTTTCTGAATGAGTTGGTTAGACCCCCTCTTTCACACTTTGGTTTGCAAATAGTTTGGTTTGGTTTGGAAAAGAGTAGGAAAGTTCATGCTTATGTGGTAAAAAGAGCTCGTTTTTGACTGTGGCTATGCTTCGTCATGCCATGCTTGATATTGTTTGGCTTTATGCTTAGTATTCTTTGCTGTAGCATGACTTGTTATAAACAATTGAGATTGCTTAATGTGCCTTGGATGAATCATGCGTTGTTTTAGCATATTAAAGCATAGTATAGTGGTATTCTCCTTTGATGCTTTATTTGGGTTGACTTGGCGCATGCTCACACCATGTTATGACTATCTCAAGTCACCATAGACTTTATGATCCTTTAGTTTTCAACTTGTAGTATCACTTTATGCTTTGGTCAATGATGTTTTGTCGCTCTGCATGATTATGGCCATTATTGCTCTCTTAGTTTGTCGCTCCCAGTCTTTTGCTAGCCTCCACAACCAAGTATGAGTTCCACTCATGCATCCAACTCCCTAAACCAAGTTTTTCCAAAGAGTCCACCATACCTATGTACTAGCTTATGTTATTCCAAGTATATTCATGCTTTTGTTTACCTTCCACTTGTTATGAGAAAACTAGTGATTAAAGCTCTCACAAACTTGATGGCACACTTTACTTTATTGCCTCTAATAAACTTGAACCATTGGGTCCTTCTTTGTTGCATATACGCTTGCGCTTTATAAGTTTAAGTTAGCAGAACCATGTACCATGGGGAACGCTTTCAACATTGCACTTGTACTTTGTACCCCGTTGATATTATGTTCTTTTGCTTACGGACCCCGGCGGTGTGAAATAAAAGTAGAACTTGTAAGATCATGGAGTTTGTATATGTGTTAGAGAAACGCCTGGGCCGCTAGCCTAAGCCATGCCTAATCATGGTGGAAACTTGCAGCATCACCATAGTGAGCAGTCTATGAAGCATCCTCAATTAAAACCTATGCAAATAGCAAATAAAAAGATCGCTGAGATGCTCATTGTCTGCTTGCCTTGTCATTTTGATTATGGGAAAGCTCCTGTATCATCTGCAAGGGCTACCCCATTGGCGGTTCTTAATGATACATATATACTTACAATGACAAGAGCTTACTCGTGACTGAAGTTGAGTAGCATGAGGATCGGTCTTTGTAAGTAAGGGGCATGAGATTTCGGTTTATAACTTGTCAAGCATATCCTCTTAGTTGTGTCACTTTAACCTTAATCACCTTCAAGATGCTTATGATAGGGCAATGAGAGCTGAAAGCTATAAGTACCATAATTTTTGGAAGCTCTTTATGAGACTTGAATCCCTACTTCCTTTTACAAAAGGCCTTTCTTCCACCATTATATTGAGTCTCCACCTTCTATCTTTATGCACTTACTTTGAGAGCATAGTGGCCATTCTTAGTTCTATGTGCATTGTCCCAAGACTAGTTGATTGATGCATACCTTGATATTTCTTGTTTTAAACTATTTGTATCTAGTCACTCTTATGAACTTTGAAGGTGTCCTATGCATTTATATTTGCTACTCTATGAGGGACAAGCTCAATGCCATTATGCTATGTTTTCTTTATGTGAAACAAACAAACGTCTTGCAAAGCATTGTTATTCATGAATCTTTTGTTTGTGCCTTTTCATGTTGCATCATAGTTTCTTTGCTTATTGCTAGAACTTTGTCTTTCATGTTATGATTGAAGTACTATGATCCCAGCTTTGAATGTTTTGCGAATACTTTGATCAAGTCTTTGATGGTGCATGTCACCTCAAAAATTCTTTCTTTTTATCACTTACCTACTCGAGGACGAGTAGGAGTTAAGCTTGGGGATGTTGATACATTGCAAATGTATCTATAATTTTTGATGCTCCATGCTTGGTTTTATCTACTTTCTTGTGTTTTGTTCCAACTTTGGAGTACTTTTATTATGATTTCTTGGACTAACCTATTAACAAGAGCCACAGTGCCAGCTGCATGTTTTCTGTTGTTTTTGGTTCTAGAAAAGTCAGAAAATGAATATTCTCGGAATTGGACGGGACAAAAGCCAAAGTGCCTATTTTTCCAGAAGGGATCAAGTGCCAGAATACGAGACGGAGGAGGGCCAAGGGCTGGCCACACCCCCCCCCCCCCCAGGCGCGGGCTAGGCCTGGCCGCGCCAAGGCCTGGTGTGGTGGCCCCAGGCACCCCCTCGGTCTCCCTCTTCGCCTATAAGAAGCCTTCTGACATAAAAACTTAGGGGGGTTCGACGTTTTTCCATGAAAAGTTCCACTGTGCCGCCGCCACCGAAGGGGAGATTCGGGGGACCGAAAGTCTCTGTTCCGGCACCCTGCCGGGACGGGGAAGTGCCCCTGGAGCCATCTCCATCGATCCCCACCATCATCTTCATCGACCATCCATGTTTCTTCCACCTATGAGTGAGTAATCCCCTGCTGTAGGCTATGGGGATGGTAGGGATTGGATGAGATCGTTCATGTAATGGCATTAGATTGTTAGGGCATAGTGCCTAGTATCTCTATTAGTGCTTTATGACTTTGTTGCAACTTTGTTGTGCTTAATGCTTGTCACTAGGGCCCGAGTGCCATGATTTCAGATCTGAACATGTTATTGATTCATTATGATAGTATTGTTCTTGGTCTTATCTACAAGTTGTATACACACGTCGTTGTCCGGAACCTATGGTCCCAAAGTGACAGAAATCGGGGTAGCCGGAAGGGAAAGGCTTTGATGTGAGGATCACATATGTTCATGGAGCGTTAATGCTTTGCTCCGGTGCTTTATTAAAAGGAGCACCTTAATTGCCAGTAGTTCCCTAGAGGCCCCGCTGCAAACGGGCTGGCAGGACAAAAGATGTTGTGCAAGTTCTCATTGTGAGCACGTATGACTATATATGGAACACATGCCTAGGATTGTCTAGTACTTGGATGCTTCATCTTATTTATCTGCAATTGCCCTATGTTCTGATTGCTATGTGAATTGTCTTGTCCATGCAACGCCCGTCCATCCATCCCTATGCCTACCGCACTCGAATCCCATTGTTTACTGCTTTTGTTACTATTATCTTTGCTTTGCTACTTCTGTTACTTTACTATTCCTACTACAAAACTGTTGCTACTGATAAACTGCTGTGAGCAAGATTGTTTCCAGGTGCAGCTGAATTGACAACTCAGTTGTTAAGGCTGATAAGTATTCTTTGGCTCCCCTTGTGTCGAATCAATAAATTGGGTTTCACTTCCCTCGAAAATACTGCGATACACCCCCTATACTTGTGGGTCATCAAGGAGTGGCCCTCATATACAAGGGACATGAGATTTCTAACTTATCCTTCGTCAAGCATGTACACCATAGTTTGTTCACTTTAACCTTAATCACTTCAAGATGCTTATGATAGGGGCAATGAGAGCTGAAAGCTATAAGTACCATAATTTTTGAAAGCTCTTTATGAGACTTGAATCCCTACTTCCTTCTATGAAGGCCTTTCTTCCACCATTACATTGTGTCTCCACCTTCTATCTTTATGCACCTACTTTG
This sequence comes from Avena sativa, assembly GCA_916181665.1. Lineage (NCBI taxonomy): Eukaryota > Viridiplantae > Streptophyta > Magnoliopsida > Poales > Poaceae > Avena > Avena sativa. The sequence continues at coordinate 140,531,884 of OV702292.1, forward strand.
AGAGCATAGTGGCCATTCTTAGTTCTATGTGCATTGTCCCAAGACTAGTTGATTGATGCATACCTTGATATTGCTTGTTTTAAACTATTTGTATCTAGTCACTCTTATGAACTTTGAAGGTGTCCTATGCATTTATATTTGCTACTCTATGAGGGACAAGCTGAATGCCATTATGCTATGTTTTCTTTATGTGAAACAAACAAACGTCTTGCAAAGCATTGTTATTCATGAATCTTTTGTTTGTGCCTTTTCATGTTGCATCATAGTTTCTTTGTCTTATTTCTAGAACTTTGTCTTTCATGTTATGATTGAAGTACTATGATCCCAACTTTGAATGTTTACAAATACTTTGGTCAAGTCTTTGATGGTGCATGTCACCTCAAAAATTATTCTTTCTTTTTATCACTTACCTACTCGAGGACGAGCAGGAGTTAAGCTTGGGGATGTTGATACATTGCAAATGTATCTATAATTTTTGATGTTCCATGCTTGGTTTTATCTCCTTTCTTGTGTTTTGTCCACACTTTAGAGTACTTTTCGTATGATTTCTTGGACTAACCTATTAACAAGAGCCACAGTGCCAGCTGCCTGTTTTCTGCTGTTTTTGGTTCCAAGAAAGTCAGAAAATGAATATTCTTGGAATTGGACGGGACAAAAGCCAAAGTGCCTATTTTTTCGGAAGACTCACAGAGCCAGAATACGAGACGGAGGAGGGCCAGGGGCTGGCCACACCACCCCCAGGCGCGGGCTGGGCCTGGCCGCGCCAGGGCATGGTGTGGGCCCCCCAGGCACCCCCTCGGTCTCCCTCTTCGCCTATAAGAAGCCTTCTGACCTAAAAACTCCGGGGGGTTCAACGTTTTTCCAGAAGGAGTTCCGCTCCGCCGCCACCACCAGATTCCACGAAACAGCACCAGAAACTCCATTCTGGCACCCTGCCAGGACGGGGAATTGGAGGAGATCATCGCCATCATCATCACCATCGCTTCTCCATCGACCATCCATGTTTCCCCCATCTATGAGTGAGTAATCCCCCGCTGTAGGCTATGGGGATGGTAGGGATTTGATGAGATCGTTCATGTAATGGCATCAGATTGTTAGGGCATGGTGCCTAGTATCTTTTATTAGTGCTTTATGACTTTGTTGCGACTTGTTGTGCTTAATGCTTGTCACTAGGGCCTGACTGCCATGATTTCAGATCTGAACATGTTATTGATTCATTATGATAGTATTGTTTTTGGTCTTATCTACAAGTTGTATAGACACGTTGTTGTCCGAAACCAATGGCCCCGAAGTGACAGAAAGCGGGATAACCGGAGGGAATGGCTTTGATGTGAGGATCACATGTGTTCACGGAGTGTTAATGCTTTGCTCTAGTGCTCTATTAAAAGGAGCACCTTAATTGCCAGTAGTTCCCTTGAGGCCCCGCTGCAAACGGGCTGGCAGGACAAAAGATGTTGTGCAAGTTCTCATTGCGAGCACGTATGACTATATATGGAACGCATGCCTAGGATTATCTAATACTTGGATGCTTTATCTTATTTATCTGCAATTGCCCTATGTTCTGATTGCTATGTGAATTGTCTTGTCCATGAAACGCATGTCCATCCATCCCTATGCCTACCGCACTCGAATCCTTCTGTTTACTGCTATTGTCGATGCTGTCTTTACTTTACTACTGTTGCTACTTTTCTATTCCTACTACAAAATTGTTGCTACTGATAAACTGCTGTGAGCAAGATTGTTTCCAGGTGCAGCTGAATTGACAACTCAATTGTTAAGGCTTATAAATATTCTTTGGCTCCCCTTGTGTCGAATCAATAAATTGGGTTTCACTTCCCTCGAAAATACTGCAATACACCCCCTATACTTGTGGGTCATCAATATCATCGACCTTTGATGGCCCAAAATATATCGAGCTCATTGGGGAACCCCAAGAGGAAGGTATGATGAGCACAGTAGCAAGTTTTCCCTCAGTTATGAAACCAAGGTTATCGAACCAGTAGGAGCAAGGAAACACCTCCAAGGTGTTGTTTCCAACTTGGAATCCTGCACAACACAACCATAGAACTTTGCCCCCAACTTACAGTGAGGTTGTCAATCTCACCGGTTTTGCTGAAAACAAAGGATTAAACGTATTATGTGGAAGATAGTAATAGCTTGCAGGAAGTAAACAGAAAACAGTAAATAGTTGTAGATTGATGGTAAAAGAAAGGACCGGTGTCCATAGTTCACTAGTGGTGATTCTCCTTAAGATAGATGACATCTTGGGTGAACAAATTACAGCGGGGCAATTGACAAACATCGAGAAAGCATACATGCATATACTAATCATCTTGACTTCTATGAAATTTGATTAGGCATTACAACATTATACATAGACCATAATCCAACTGCATCTATGACTAATAATCCACCTTCAGGTTATCATCCGAACCCCCTCCAGTATTAAGTTGCAAGCAATAGATAATTGCATTAAGCATTGCGTGTAAAGTAAACAATACGATTGTTCTATGAACAAAGGATTGATGTTTTCTCCCTAGTAGCAACAACACATCTAGTACCTTAGAGATTTCTGTCACTTCCCCAGATTACTAGAGGCATGAACCCACTATCGAGCATAAATACTCCCTCTTGGAGTTGCTAGCATCTACTCGGCCAAGATAGCTACTAACAACAGAGAGCATGCAAGATCACAAATAACAAAGACATGATAGAATCAATAATCAATCTGAAATAGCATCTCAATATCCATCGGATCCCCGCAAACACAACATGTATGATTACAAATAGATGATCTTGATCATGAATGGAGCTCACAAGATCTAGACATGGTAGCACAAAGGAGAAGAACCAACCAGCTAGCTACTACATGGACCCGTAGTCTAGGGATGAACTACGCACGCATCACACCGGAGGCAGACATGGTGATGAAGAAGGCCTCCAGGGTGAATTCTCCCCTTCGGCAGGGTGCCGGGAAGAGCTTCAAATCCCTCCCGATCTAGGGATGCAGATGACGGCGGCTACAGACTCTTTCGTGGAATTTTGATCGGGTACTTAGGGTTTCTGTATCGGAGGCAATATATAGGCGAAAGGGGAGGCTGAGGGGGTTCCCTAGGCGGACGCACCACCCCCTGGCACGGGTCAGGCCTGGCCACACGGCTAGGTGGTGTGGCCGGCCTCTGGCCCCTCTCCGTCTCTTCTTCTGGCTCTATGTCCCCCTCGGTGAAATATTGAGTTTGGCTTTTGTCCCGTCCAATTCCGAGAATATTCATTTTCTGACTTTCCTGGAACCAAAAATAGCAGAAAACAGGCAGGTGGCACTGTGGCATCTTGTTAATAGGTTAGTCCAAGAAAGTGTATAAAAATACTCCAAAGTGTGGACAAAACATAAGAAATTAGATATAAAACAAGCATGGAACATCAAAAATTATAGATACGTTAGCAACATATCAACATCCCCAAGCTTAACTCCTACTCGTCCTCGAGTAGGTAAGTGATAAAAAGAAAGAATAATTTTTGAGGTGACATGCACCATCATAAACTTGATCAAAGTATTTGTAAAACATTGATAGCTAGGATCATAGACTTTAACATAGCATGAAAGATATAGTTCTAACAAGAAGACATAGCAACTATGTTGTAACATGAAAAGGCACAAACAAAAGATTCATGAATAACAATGCTTTGCAAGACGTTTGTTTGTTTCACATATAGAAAGCATAATGAGAATGGTATTCAGCTTGTCCCTCATAGAGTAGCAAAACATAAATGCATAGGACACCTTCAAAGTTCATAAGGGTGACTAGATACAAATAGTTTAAGGACAAGCAATATCAACGTTATGAATCAATCAACAAGTCTTGGGACAATGCACATTAAACTAAGAATGGGCAATATGCTCTCTCAATAGGTGCATAAAGATAGAAGATGGGGACTCAACATAAAAGTAAAAGAAAGGACTTCATAGAAGGAAGCAGGGATTCAAGTCTCATAAAGAGCTTCCAAAAATTATGGTACTTATTAGCTTTCATATCTCATTGCCCCTATCATAAGCATCTTTAGGTGATTAAGGTTAAAATGACAAAACTAAGAGGATATGCTTGACAAGTTATAAGTTGAAATCTCATGCCCCTTGCTTACGAGTACCGAACCTCATGCTACTCAACTTTAGTCACAAGTAAGCTCTTGTCATTGTAAGTACATATGCATCATAGAGAACCGCCAATGGGGTACCCCTTGCCCCATGACACAGGAGCTATCCCATATCAAAATGACAAGGCAAGCAGACAATGAGCATCTCAGCGATCTTTTTATTTGCTATTTGCATAGGTTTTTATTGAGGATGCTTCATAGAGTGCTCATTATGGTTATGCTACAAGTTTCCACCATGATTAGGCATGGCTTAGGCTAGAGGCCCAGGAGTTTCTCTAACACACATACAAACTCCATGATCTTACAAGTTCCCCTTTTATTTCACACCGCCGGGATCCATAAGCAAAAGAATCATGATATCAACGGAATAATAAGTGCAGTGTTGAAAGCGTTCCCCATGATACATTGTTCTCCTAACTTAAACTTATAAAGCACAAGCATATAAGCAACAAAGATGGACACAATGATTCAAGATTATTAAGTGCAAGAAAGTAAAGTGTGCCATCAAGTTCGTGAGAGCTTTAATCACTAATTTTCACATAACAAGTTTAATTCAGAAGGTAGATAAAAACGTGAATATACTTGGAATAGCAAATGCTAATAGGTAGGTATGGTGGACTATTTGGAATAACTTGGGTTTATTTGGAGTTGGATGCATGAGTGGAACTCATACTTGGTTATGGAGGCTAGCAAAAGACTGGGAGCGACCAACTAAGAGAGGAATAATGGCCATAATCATGCAAAGCAACAAAACATCATTAATTAAAGCATAAAGTGATATTACAAGTCAAAAACTAAAAAATCATAGAATCTATGGTGACTTGGGATAGTCTTAACATGGTGTGAGCATGCGCCAAGTCAACCCAAATAAAACATCAAAGGAGAATACCACAATAATATGCTTTAATATGCTAAAACAACGCATGATTCTTTCAAGGCACATTAAGCAATCTCAATTGTTTATAACATGTCATGCTATAGGAAAAATCACTAATCATAAAGCCAAAACAATATCAAGCATGACATGACAAAGCATAGGCCACAGTCTAAAAACAAGCTCCTCTTTACCACTTGAGCATCAACTTTTCCTACTCTTTTCCAATCCAAACCAATCTTATTTGAAAACTAATGTATGAATGAGGGGGTACAACCAATTTATTTAAGCAAACAAAAAACAAAAAATTAAAATGAAGACGCTCCAAGAACAACACAACTGTGCATGAAACAATAAAAATGAAGTGTTTGGAAGAAACCTGAGATTTTTATTAATGAAGAAGGGGATGCCTTGGGCATCCCCAAGCTTTGACACTTGTACTTATTGGATATTTATTGGGGTGACACGGGTGTCATCCCCACTCTTGAGCTTTAGTCCATTCTTCATCTCATTACATCATTCTTTCCCCACACCTGAAATTTTTCCTTCATACAAAACTTCACACAATCTTCATTAGCAACATTAGTGTACTCAAGATAATAAGTCTTTTGGTTCAGTTCCAACACAAGTAAAACTTCCATTAAAACAAAAGCTACTGTAGCACTTCCCTCAAAAATCTTAATTCACCAAAAAGAACCCAAAAAGGAATCAACAATAAGCAAATGCAAATAATGGCAGAAATCTGTCAAAACAGACCAGCAGGTAAAAACCAATTTTTTCGAAGACCTTCTGTTGCTCAAATCGAAAAGTGATGAACTAACGAAAGTTGGATAACAACCTGGGGAAGAAGCACAAAAAATCACAGCTCAATCCTACGTACAGAGATTTTACACAATTTTTTACAGCGAAGCACAAAAATCTGTTTCGGGACAGCAACTTTGCCAAGCATTACTTATCTCTCATTAGAGGTTACTTTTGGCACAAAAAGCAATAAAAAGGATAAATAGAGGTTATTACTAAAGCAATAAATTCCAAGACTCAACTAAAACTTTTGGGTTATCTCCCAATAAGTACTTTTCTTTAACGCCTTTAAGTTAGGCATAAGAAGCAAGAAAACAATCAAGTATTCTCAAATGAAGAAGCATTAAAATTAATACCAGAAATATCTTCAACAAGGCAAGATATCTCATCCAAATAAGTTATAGAGGGTCCTCTCTTAATGCTCTTGGGTCCACTATTTTCATCAAACGGGTTTTTAGGAACAATCCAATCAAAATTCTTTTCTAAGGCTTCATGCATTCCTACAAGTTTAAAAGGTATTGGTATCTTAATTTCCTCCCCATTAGGTTCGGTTTTGTTCATTCTTTCTCGTGTACCAATAACATCTACTCCTGAGCCTAGCATATTAAAATGATCAAAGACTTTTCTAGCTTCCTTAGCAACATCATAGAATTCTTTAAGCAAGGTTTCCAGAATAAAATCTCTCTTTTTGGGGTCCTCAATTTCTTTAAGTTTAAGAAACATTACTTGCATTATGGGGTTAAGATTAACAAACCTAGCTTCCAACATGTGAACTAAAGAGGCTACAACAATTTCATAATTTGGAGCAAGTTCTGTAAGGGATCTATCCTCAATATCCTCATGCTTGCTAACATGGTTAAAGAATTCTTCAATATTATCTTTCCCAATTATAGAGCCACTACCTATTGAAAGGTATTTCAGGGTGAACTTAGGGATCAACATGGTGAGCAAAGAATAAAGTGACAACTACAGAAAAGGACTAAATTTTTTGTATTTTTAAATAAATAAAGAAAACTAGTACAACTAATTTTTGTGTGTGTTTTTTATAAAGAAACAAGCAAACAAAGCAAAATAAACTAAGCAAAATGAAAATAACAAAGTAAAGAGATTGGTTATGAGGGACTCCCCTTGTGAATATGTCCTTGACTCCCCGGCAACGGCGCCAGAAAAATAGCTTGATGGCCCAAAATATATCGAGCTCGTTGGGGAACCCCAAGAGGAAGGGTGAAGAGCACAGCAGCAAGTTTTCCCTCAGTTATGAAACCAAGGTTATCGAACCAGTAGGAGCAAGGAAACACCTCCATGTGTTGTTTCTAACTTGGAATCCTACACAACACAACCGCAGAACTTTGCCCCCAACTTACAGTGAGGTTGTCAATCTCACCGGTTTTGCTGAAAACAAAGGATTAAACGTATTGTGTGGAAGATAGTAATAGGTTGCAGAAAGTAAACAGAAAACAGTAAATAGTTGTAGATTGATGGTAAAAGAAAGGATCGAGGTCCATAGTTCATTAGTGGTGATTCTCCTTAAGATAGATGACATGTTGGGTGAACAAATTACAACGGGGCAATTGACAAACATTGAGAAAGCATACATACATATACTAATCATCTTGACTTCTATGAGATTTGATTGGGCATTACAACATTATACATAGACCGTAATCCATCTGCATCTATGACTAATAATCCACCTTCAGGTTATCATCCGAACCCCCTCCAGTATTAAGTTGTAACCAACAGAAAATTGCATTAAGTATTGCGTGTAAAGTAAACAATACAATTGTTCTATGAACAAAGGATTGTTGTTTTGTCCCTAGTAGCAACAACACATCTAGTACCTTAGAGATTTCTATCACTTCCCCAGATTACTAGAGGCGTGAACCCACTATCGAGCATAAATACTCTCTCTTGGAGTTGCTAGCATCTACTTGGCCAAGATAGCTACTAACAACGGAGAGCATACAAGATCACAAATAACAAAGACATGATGGAATTAATAATCAATCTGAAATAGCATCTCAATATCCATCGGATCCCCGCAAACACAACAAGTATGATTACAAATAGATGATCTTGATCATGAACAGAGCTCACAAGATCTAGACATGGTAGCACAAAGGAGAAGGACCAACCATCTAGCTACTACATGGACCCATAGTCCAGGGATGAACTACTCACGCATCACACTAGAGGCAGACATGGTGATGAAGAAGGCCTCCAGGGTGAATTCTCCCCTCTGGTAGGGTGCCGGGAAGAGCTTCAGATCCCTCCCGGTCTAGGGATGGAGATGACGGCGGCTACAGACTCTTTCATGGAATTTTGATCGGGTACTTAGGGTTTCTGTATCGGAGGCGATATATAGGCGAAAGGGGAGGCCGAGGGGGTGCCCTAGACGGCCGCACCATACCCTCGCGCGGGCCTAGCCTGACCGCGAGGCCAGGTGGTGTGGCCAGCCTCTGGCCCTTCTCCATCTCGTCTTCTAGCTCCGTGTCCCCCTCGGTGAAATATTGACTTTGGCTTTTGTCCCGTACAATTCCGATAATATTTATTTTCTGACTTTCCTGGAACCAAAAATAGCAAAAACAAGCAGCTGGCACTATGGCATCTTGTTAATAGGTTAGTCCAAGAAAGTGTATAAAAATACTCCAAAGTATGGATAAAACATAAGAAAGTAGATATAAAACAAGCATGGAACATCAAAAATTAAAGATACCTTAGCAATGTAGCAACCTTTTTCTCAAGGTCTTTGCTCATCATCCAGTAGGAGTCAATCCCTTCTCCAATTGTTGCAACGCATGCCTTAGAAGCCTTCTCCAATTCATAGATCTTATCATGAATATCATCTTGTCGCACCTTCTTAGGTTTAAGAGGTGATGGACCAAGAGGAGGTTTATAATAGGATCCTATGTTGTGACGATAAGGATTAGGGGGGTACTCATCCTTGTTCCTTCCCCGCTCAGCTTGTCTCGTCATCTCCATCCTTTGCAGGAACATGTCCTCCCAATTTGGGAGAGGCTTGATCTCTGAACCGGATGATGAATCGATCCTTTTGGTTCTGCTTCTTCGATCCTCTTCACGGGATTGTCTTCTTTCTGCTTCCAGATCTTGTTGATGTGGAAGGGATGTATGGCTTCGCTGTATGGATGTTTGTTAAAGGGACCTGTATAGGGATGATGAAGATCATTCGAGGCTGGAGGCTGTAGCTCTACAAAAACTTAATGAAAAAGGTTTGATGCAATCAACTTTAAAAGGAGAGGTTAAAAACCCTAGCCGCCTTGCGTAACGAGCAACTATACGGGTGCAACCTGTATAGTTATGAACCGACTATAGTTTGGATCTACGGTGGAACTCAACTATATGGCCAAACCTATACAGGCGGAATTTTTTAATTCTGGCCGTATAGTTGGTCATTAAACTCTCTGTATCCTAGGTAAAAAAATTGGAGAGGGGTCGACAACTATATGAACGCGACTATACGGGCGGAATTTTTAATTCTTGACGTATAGTTGGTCGTTAAACTCTCAGTAACCTAGAAATTATTTTGTCAAAGGCATTGACAACTATACGGGTGGAATTTTTCATTCCGGTCGTATAGTTGGTCGTTAAACTCTCAGTACCTTTCGTGGACGGAAGTGTTGATGTCGTAACAACTATACGACCGGAACTATACGGCCAGAATTTTTATTCACATCGTATAGTTGGTCGTTAAACCTTCTGTGTGCATAAAAAATTTCCTGTCTCTCCAAGAATTATTTATTAATCTGAAACTTAATGAAATATCGAGTTTTGACAGAGAAATATCAGCTTAAATTTTTGACCAATTTTAGCATCATCAATCTTCCTTCTTCTTTGTAAGAGCATGATTTGTTTCTCTTTTAGCACAATACTAAAACTAGACTTTAGCCAAAAATTTAAAAACTTACTCAAACCTTTATTTCACATGGGTTGCCTCCCATAAAGCGCTCTTTTATGGTCATTAGCTTGACCGTAGTACTTCTCATTCCGTCTTGAGTCCATTCTTCTTGTAATTGTCGTTCTTCGTATATCTTCGCTTTATCACTTCTTCGGGGGTGCTCAATTCTATGGTGATGGCACTTATATCTTCTTTCACCCGATAATGCTTCAAGCGTTGTCCATTTATCACCCATGCAAGAGAGGGTGTTTTTCCTTGGAGCTTCACTGCTCCTGACGGATAGGCTTCTTCAACTACATATGGACCTTCTCATTTTGATATGAGTTTTCTTGGAAACAAATTAAGACGAGAATTATAGAGTAACACTTTGTCTCCACTTTTAAAAGTTTTATTCTCTATTTTGCTATCATGCCATCTCTTAACTTTTTCTTAAACAACCTAGCATTCTCATAGGCTTCACTTCTAAACTCATCTAAAGCATTCATATCTAATAAACGCTTTTCCCCTGCTGCTTTGAGATCATAATTAGATTCTTGATTGCCTAAAAAGCTTGGTGTTCTAGTTCTAAAGGTAAATGGCATGCCTTACCGTACACCATTTTATAAGGTGTCATACCATTGGATTTTTGAATGCAGTACAATATGCCCATAGAGTGTCATTTAACTTGTATGACCAATCTTTTCTCGATTTGTCCACCGTCTTCTCGAGTATGGTCTTCAGTTCTCTATTAGAGACATCCACTTGACCACTTGTTTGGGGATGATATGGTGATGCAATGCGGTGAGTTACTCCATACTTGCTGAGGATTTTTCTGAAAGTCCCTTTCATAAAATGAGAACCACCATCAGTAATTAAAAATCTAGGCACTCCAAACCTGGGAATATGACTTCCTTGATCATCTTCACTGAGGTAGCTGCATCTGCATGATTTGTTGGGATAGCTTCAACCCACTTAGTAACATAGTCAACAGCAACAAGAATATGAGTATAACCATTTGAATCTATAAATGGTCCCATGTAATCCATTCCGGGTTCAATTATGAGACTATAATTCATTGCCATTTCCTGTCTCCTGCCTATATTACCTCTTCTTTGGTAAGCATTGCAGTATTCCACATACCTGTGTGCATCCTTGAGTAAGGTGGGCTAGTAGAATCTGGATTTAAGTACCTTTGTAGTAGTTCTTTTACCTGCATGATGCCCTCCATATGGACTGTCATGACAAGCCTTCAATATCGCATTCATTTCGTGATTAGGCACACACTTCCAAATCATTCCGTCAAGTCCATGACGATATAGATACGGATCATCCCAAAAGTAATATTTAAGATCATTAAAGAATTTCATTCTTTGATTTCTTGACATATCGGGAGGTATAAATTTTGTTGCTAGATAGTTAGCATAATCTGCATACCATGGATCAGCAATTTCTACTTTTGCTAAATATTCTCCCGGCAATGATTCATTAATAGGTACGGGGTCATTAATTATTCCCTCCATCCTAGAGAGATGATCTGCTACAGGATTATCCTTACCCCTCCTATCTTCTATTTGCAAATCGTATTCTTGTAGTAATAAAACCCACCTAATCAACCTAGGCTTAGCATCCTTTTTCACAAGGAGGTGACGCAAAGCTTGGTGATCCATATGAATTATTACCTTAGAATTAATTATGTAAGATCTAAATTTGTCGCAAGCAAAAATTATAGCTAGAAACTCTTTTTCTATAGTAGCATAATGTTTCTGAATCTTATTAAGAGGTCTACTAGCGTAAAATAACATTCAAATTATTTCCATCTCGCTAACCTAAAACAGCCCCTAAAGCATAATCACTAGCATCACACGTAATTTCAAAAGGTTCATCCTACTTTGGAGATTGCATGATAGGTGCTGAAACTAGTTTATCCTCAAGGTTCTCAAAAGTTGTAATGCAGTCATGATCTAAGTAGAATGGAGTTTCTTTATCAAGAAGATTGGTGAGGGGCATAGCTAGCTTAGCAAAATCTTTTATAAACCGCTTATAAAAACCTGCATGTCCTAGAAACATTTTTAAGTTTTTAATGTCCTAAGGTATGGGGAGATTTTCTATAGCATTTATATTAGTTTTATCTATTTCTATTCCCTTCTTAGAAACTTTATGCCCGAAAACTTTACCTTCTCTCTCCATGAAACGACATTGTTCCCAATTCAAAACCAAGTTTGATTGCATGCATCTTTGTAAAACTTTCGTCAGATTGTAGAGACAATTATCAAAATTTGTTCCACAAACGAAAAAATCATTTGTTAGGACTTCCATAGTCTTCTCAACAAAATCATCAAAAAACTTTAGAACACATTCCTGAAAAGTTGTTGTTGCATTACATAAGCCAAAGTAGGAATTATTACTTTCTAAAATGTGCCATAAGGACAAGTGAAAGTTGTTTTCTCTTGATCTTCTGGTTGTATGGCAATTTGAGAGTATCCAGAATAACCCTCAAGAAAACAAAAGTAGGAATTATTACTAAGTCTTTCTAAAATTTTATCCATGAATGGTATAGGTTTATGATTTTTCTGCGTCTCACGGTTTAGCTTCCTAAAATCAATGCACATACGATATCCTAGAATTGGTCTAACAGGAACTAGCTCAGCATCCTCATTCATAGCAGCATCAAGACCACCTTGTCTCGGTATGCAATGAGCTGGGTTAACCCACTTACTGTCAGAAATAGGATATATTATGCCAGCATCAAGTAAGCGTATAACTTCTTTTCTTACTACTTCCTTCATTTTAGGATCAATCCTTCTTTGTGTATCTACTACGGGTTCAGCATCATCAAGCACGGTAATCTTATGTGTTACAATAGATGGATCTATTCCTTTAATATCACTTAATGTATATCCAAAGGCTTCACGATGTTTATCAAAACAAAAATGAGTTTATTCGTTTCATTTTCTGATAGATTCTTACTAATAATAACAAGACATTTATTTTCATTATCTAAAAACTCATACCTCATATTGTCTGAAAGTTTTTTCAATTCTATTGGGGGAGGTTCTTCATCTCCTATTCTTACCAATTCTTCATAGTCATGTGGATTTTGTGCTTCCGAGATTGAATCAAGGTAATCATCCATGTCTTATTTCTTCTCATCATCCGGTGCCTCTTACCAATTAATCAAGCTTCTTTCTAATTCATCTTGTGGATTACTGAAATGAATTGCTGCTAATTCGGCAATCGTCTTTTCTTCCTTGATATCCTCCACTTCATATGGCCTCTTTTTTAGTTTGGCAAAGTGGAATATCATTTCCTATTCTCCAAACTTCAGCAAAATAGTTTCCTTCTGATTATCTATTCGAGCTTTGGTGATGGAAACAAAAGGCCCGCCCAAAAGAATAGGACAAAAAGAATCTCGAGGCATATCAACTATATGAAAATCAAGGGGGTACATGAGTGAGACAATAAAGACATAGGTATTTCTGATTACTCCTTCCGGTTTTATATTGATTCTATTACACAATTTGATTATAGTGTCCACCGGTTCCACTGTTAGGGTAATAGATCTCTTGTATTACCAGAGGGCCAAAGGCCAGAATATATAGTACATGTACAGGTGCAAATATACAAAACGCCCCCTAACATATGGTGAAACTACAATATACAAATATACTCTAACACCCCCCCCCCCCCCTCAAACTCATGGTGGATCCACAACATTGAGTTTGGAGAGTAAGAAATCATGCTGAGCGCGAGTTTGTGCCTTTGTAAAGAAATCTGCCAACTGCAAGTCTGAAGGCACATAATGGAGCGCAACAACCTGATCCTGCACCTGAGCACGTGTATAAAAAGCATCAACACCAATATGCTTGGTCAGCTCATGCTTGACTGGATCACGTGCAATACTGATAGCACCTGTACTGTCTGACAAAAGTGGAGTGGGTGTCGTAACAGAGACCCCAAAATCTGCAAGCAACCACCGTAACCAGGTCACCTCAGCAGTCACCGAAGCCATAGCCCGCAACTCAGCCTCAACACTCGAACGGGAAACCGCTACCTGTTTCTTCGTCTTCCAAGTAACAAGCGAACCACCAAGAAACACACAGTAAGCAGAAAGTGAACGACGATCCGTAGGATCATTCGCCCACGTAGCATCCGAGTAGCACTGGAGCTGGAGAGAGCTAGAACGAGGGAAGAAAAGGCGACGAGTAATCGTGCCACGAAGATAACGAAGGACACGGAGGAGATGACCGTAGTGAACAGTGGTAGGAGCTGAGACAAACTGGCTCAGAATATGAACATGATAAGAGATATCAGGACGGGTGACAGCAAGATAAACAAGACTCCCAACAAGATGGCGATAACGAGTGGGATCGGGAAGAGGATCACCATCCGTAGGACGAAGCTTAACATGAAGCTCCATAGGAGTCTCAATGGTGCGCTCATCCGCAAGAGCAGCCCGAGCAAGAAGATCCTGAATATACTTTTCCTGAGAGATAGAAAACCCATTAGAAGTGGAGGAAACCTCAATCCCAAGAAAGTAGCGAAGAGGACCAAGATCAGTCATAAGAAACTGATCACGAAGATGAGCCTTGACAAAGGCAATATACTCAGGATCATCACCAGTAATGATCATATCATCAACATAGAGAAGGAGAAGAGTGCGTCCACGAGGTGAAGTGTGAACAAAAAGCGCTGGATCATGAGAACTAGGAGAGAAACCAGCAGCAGTCACCACAGAGGCAAAGCGCTCAAACCAGGCACGAGGGGCCTGTTTCAGGCCATAAAGGGAACGTCGAAGACGACAAACCATCCCATCGGGAACAGAATACCCAGGAGGAGGCTGCATATAAACCTCCTCACTCAACTTGACATTAAGAAAAGCATTCTGAACATCAAGCTGGGACACAGACCAGCGTCGGACAGAAGCAACAGCAAGAAGAGTACGCACAGTGGTCATATGGGCCATAGGAGCAAAGGTCTCATCATAGTCACGACCATGTTCCTGCTGAAAACCACGAGCCACAAGATGCGCTTTATAGCGCTCAAGAGATCCATCAGAGCGGGTCTTAATTTTATAGACCCACTTACACGTGATAGGATAAACACCGGAAGGAGGAGAGACAAGATCCCAGGTGCCAGTGCGCTCAAGCGCATCGATCTCCTCAGCCATGGCAAGCTGCCATTCAGGATGACACGCGGCATCCCGATAAGAAGTCGGCTCGGAGACTACAGAGAGACCATACTGACTAGGGGAGTAACGGTCTGGAGCACGACGCTGACGAACAGGCCGTGAGGAAGAAAGCTCATCCGCGGAAGATGACTCATCAGAAGAGGAGGAAGAAGGAGTCGCGTAGGAAGGATCCGAAGCCAGAGACCAAGGAGAACTAGGGGAACTAGACGGAGGAGAGGAGGTCGCCGAAGACAAAGGAGGCGCAGCAGAAGGAGGTGGAGGAGGTGGAGGAGAAGGGACATCGGAAGGTGTATCAGGAAAAAGAAGAAAAGAGAGATCATCCGTTGGGTAAGTACCAGAGGTGGGGCGAGGATAGAAAGGACGCGTCTCATCGAACGTGACATCACGAGAGATGCGCATATGACGACCAACGGGGTCCCAGTAGCGATAGCCCTTATGCTCATCACTATAGCCAAGAAAAACACACTCAACAGACTGAGCGGTTAGTTTGGTGCGTTCACGAGGAGGGAGAAGGACATAGCAAACGCAACCAAATAAACAAAGAGTCGAGTAGTCTGGACAGGAGCCAGAGAGACGCTCGAGAGGAATGCCACCCTGAAGAGCAGCTGGAGGCTAGATATTAATGAGGTAA
This sequence comes from Avena sativa, assembly GCA_916181665.1. Classification (NCBI taxonomy): domain Eukaryota; kingdom Viridiplantae; phylum Streptophyta; class Magnoliopsida; order Poales; family Poaceae; genus Avena; species Avena sativa. Next base: position 140,547,425 of record OV702292.1, read on the forward strand.
GTCGACGTAGTGACAGCCTCAGCCCAGAAATGCGGCGGAAGAGAGGAAGCAATCATCATAGCGCCGGTAGTCTCAAGAATATGACGATGCTTACGCTCGGCGACACCATTTTGAGCATGGGCGCCGGGACACGAGAACTGAGCAAGGGTGCCCTGCTCAGCAAGGATGCCACGCAGGTGCTGGGAGATATACTCTCCTGCAGAATCAGCACGAAACACATGAATAGGCGTGGAATACTGAGTACGAACCATGGCCACAAAGCGCTGATAAATAGCAAGCACCTCGCTGCGAGAGCGCATAAAAAATAACCAGGTGTACCGTGAAAAATCATCAATAAACAAAATATAGTATCGGTTGCCCCCTTTTGAAGCAAAGGGAGCAGGACCCCACACATCTGAATGAACTAAATCAAAAGGTCGCTGAGATACAGACACACTAGTAGGATAGGGAAGCTGAATCTGTTTACCTAACCTACAACCCTGACACGAATGTAATGGCGACACATCTCCTGAGACAAGCCCCAGAAGATCACGACGAACTAAGGATGATAAACGGGAGCCACAAAGATGACCCAGCCGATGATGCCACTGCTGAAACGAGCCAGTGACAGCAGCAGCAACCGCAGGAGAAGTGGTAGAAGAAGTGTCAGCGGAAGGAACGCGAAGCCAGTCTAACTCCCATAGCCCCGAAGACTCAATGCTGCGAGGGCCAGCTCCAACCAGAGCCTGTGTACGACGGTCCTGAACAACACAAGAATCAGCATCAAGAATGACACGACAACCAGAATCAGTAAGCTGACTAGCAGAGAAAAGGTTCATCTTAAGGCTGGGAACATGAGAAACATCCGGAACAGAGAAGGAGGAAGTAGAGAGGGTGCCTCGACTAGAAACAAGAAGAGAGGTACCATCAGCCGTAATAACACGGACATGAGAAATAAGAGAGCGAAGAGCAGAAAGAATAGAAGACGCAGAAGTCATATGAAAAGAAGCTCCAGAATCTAGATACCACGGGGATGACGTACCTGACTGTGTAGAAGGTGATGGTCGCGTGGTGCCAGAAGAACTAGGCACAGAACCAGCAGTACCCGACGAGGAGGAGCCTGTAGCAGCGAGCAGACTACAAAGACCACGAATAATATCCTGATCAGACAGAGCACCAGCAGGAGGTCCAGAAGCACCAATAGGAGGTCCAGAGGCAACAACAGAAGATCCTGAAGAACCAGACTGGCGACGAGCAAGATACTGCTGACGTAAGCGTGGATCCCTCGTCCAGCAACCAGAGATATCGTGGCCAGGCTTGCCACAGTGGGCACAGGGAGGACGAGAACCACGAGGCTGCTGAGATTGACTCTGACCCTGGGCCGGTGGAGCAGAGAGTAACGGCGGCGCGAGAGACCGCGACGAAGCCGGCAGCACGGGGGGACCACAAGCAGCAAGAACAGAAGGAATCTCAAGAAGACCAGCACCACGAAGACGAGTCTCCTCACCATGAAGCTCAGCCAGTACCTCAGAGAGCGGAACACGACCACGGGCAAGCAGCTGGGCCCGGCGCAGCTCAAACTCCTTGCGGAGCCGTGACAAGAACTCAAAGACGCGCTGAAACTCCAGATCCACGCGCACAATCAGACAACAGGGACAGGTGTTACACACCGCTGTACGAAGAGAGTCAAGCTGACGCCAAATAGCAACACTCTGAGTATAGAAATCATCAATAGTAGAATCACCCTGCTTAAGATCATGCTCCTGACGAACCACAGACAGATAAAGAGCATCTCCAGACGGCTGATAGCGCTGACGAAGAAAAGCCCACTGAGCAGCAGCAGTGGGAAGGCCCATGAACTCAGCAGCATACTGAGGCAGAACACTGGAAGTGAGAACAGCAGCAGCACGAGCATCCTTATCAATCCACTGAGTGTAGTCAGCCAGATCCAGCCGGTAGGTCGTAGTAGCAGTAGAATGCGCCTGGACCTGGCGCTCATAATCAGCCCGAGCAGAATCATCAGCACTCTGGGCTGCATCCTTGACCGCCTGAGTAACATCGAGGGCAAGGACAACAGGCGTCGGTGCAAGAGGCACATGAGGCACAACGGGGCGCGGTGGACAGGAGACCTCACCGGAAAGCACACCCCAAAGGCGAAGACCGCGCATATGGACGCGCATGAAGGCAGCGAAATCAGGATAATTCGCGCCATCAAAAATCACCGGGCAGCGAGGAATCGCAACATAGCCCGACGAGGAAGACATTTTTTTTTCAAATCGAACTAGATCGGATCTGACCGGATCTGGCGGCGGCTGGAGGGCGGCGACCAGGGGCAGACCGGGGGCGGATCCAGGCAGCAGCCAGCGGCGGCGAGGTCGGGCCGGCGGCGGCGACGAGGGAGAGGACGGGGCGGCGGCCGGCGGCGGTTCTAGGCGGCGGCGGCAACGAGGGAGAGGAGGCGACGGCGGTGGCCGGCGGCGGCGGAGGGGCCGGCGGCAGGCGCGGAAGAGGAGGCGGTGGCCGGGGGGCGGTGCGGCGGCAGCGGCGGGGCGGCGACCGGGGGCGGACCGGCGGCCGGCAGCGGCGGCGGGGCGGTGACCGGGGGCGGACCGGCGGCGGCGGCCGGGCGCGGCGGCGAGGTGCCGGGGCGGGCGGCGGTGGCGGCGGCGAAAAAAAGGCCTTACGGCTCTGATACCATGTTAGGGTAATAGATCTCTTGTATTACCAGAGGGCCAAAGGCCAGAATATATAGTACATGTATAGGTGCAAATATACAGAAAGCCCCCTAACATATGGGGAAACTACAATATACAAATATACTCATCTGGATTATTTAAATTATAGCGGAGTTTCTCATAAAGTGATGAAGGCATACTATTTATAGTGGATATCGGTTCACAAATTCCATATAAGAAAGTTTCTCCATAATATATAGGGGTCATAGGTTTAGAAGTTTCATTACCTCGAACCTTTGATGAATTATGAGGTTTCAAGGTCTAACATAACCACTTCATCTTCCACTGTTCGTGCTTCCATAAGATCCTTCATTATTACATTATTTATATTTGTAGCTTCGGAATTCCTTTCTAGTTTCTTAGGTCTCTTCTTCGTTTGTTCTTCCTCTCTTTGTCTTTTTTCAAAGATCCCTTGTATAGGTATCGAGGAGAACTCTTTCATTAGTGCTCTTGCATGCTTCTTTTCTTCGAGGGGTTTACGAGGTTCCCATTCTGTAGGTACCTGCAAATGCCCTGCATAATTCTCAATAACTTTCTTTACTGAGTAAGAATCAATACCGAGGGTTTTAATCACTATATATGTCCTCTCATCTGCAAGGAAATCGTTAATGCAAGCATATTCAGAAAAACTATTTGTAGTATTTTCCTTATCTTTAAAATTTTTAGTTGCTTCTTTCATTTTTATTATTAGATTCCAAGCCTCATCATAGGTATAAGATAGAAAACTACCATTAGAAGCAGTATCTAGATTCGTTCTATTTTCAATACTTAGCCCTCCATAAAAGGTATGGGTGAATAACCAATCAGATAAACGATGATGGCGGCAATTATCTAGGTAGCTTTTATACCTTAGATATCCTTCATATAATCCCTCACTAGTATTATTTTTGAAACTGATAATAATAACTATCATCCTGTGAGCTTTGCTTTCAGAATAATATTTTGATAAGAACTTGGTTGTCAATTCCTCCCAAGTCCTTGGTGCCTCTACAAAAAAAGATCTGTACCAGTCGCAAACATTATTAGAGAGAGTTTGTCTAAACAACTGGATTTTAACCATATCAAGATTACAGTCGTCGAAAATAAAGGAACTAAAATATCTTCAAAGAATTGTAAGTGTCCATATGTACTATGTTCATTGGTTCCTGCAAATTTCTTAGAACGTAATAACTCAAATAATAAAGGATGGATCTCGACTCCATCCGGATTTATGCTTTTGTTGACACTTATAAAAGCGTCCATGGGCGAACCCATTTTCCTTACTGCCTCAAGCTGATTTAAATGCTGAGTGTTGTCCATTGTTGTAGTCCTGCAACTCAATTAAAAATTAGTACAACGAAAGTAAATAACTAAAAGTAAAGTGACTTACATCGCTAAGCTCCCCGGCAACAGTGCCAGAAAATAGATTGATGACTGCAAGTGCACAGATCGTTTGTAGCTAATTTCGAAATAAAGATATCGATCCCACAGGGAGCAGTAGGAAAAAGACTAAAAATGCTTTTAACTATAACTTAACGCAGTACTTAAGGAATAGCTTTAAGATGCAAGAAAAGTAGAGTTGTTTTTGGTTTTTTGGTTGAACAAGGTGATTTAAGTAAGGCAAAACTTAATGCAGAAAGTAAGAATCGCGTGTGTAATAGAACTTTGGAACTACAATAGGGAAAAGGCATTCTCAGGGATTAGTGGATCCACCACTAGCAATTTAGAATAATTAATCGAGAGTATTATAATGAATATTCTCATAATGTGTATGTATGTGGGAGGAGCTCCATATATGGATGAATAAGCAGCAACCGCCGTACACATCATCCTCATAACCACAGCAGACAATAATCGACAACCATCGCGTTACTGCGCTATTAAGGGATTTCTCCCATGGCATGGACATGGCTTTGTGAGTTTTCCTTGATTCCCCAAGTTAGTACGTAAGGAATGACAACGACTTTATAGTCACAGTAAGTGCTATCATCCCTCCATCTACCAATAATTAATCCCCTTCATCGAGTCCCCATAGGAGGCAAATATTGAGGAGGTGCACAACTCCCAATATCAAGATGAAGACAATTAACACATATACATAATGATGTATAATATAATAATATCTATCTCATCTCAGTTATATGCTAGGGTTTCTCCATCTCTCCAAGAACTAGAGATCTACTCAAACATGGAGGCAATCAACATCATAGTAATGGTAATGGAAACAATCATAAATGAATAGTACTTGTATAAATCCTCAACGAGTATAGGAATTAAAACAAGATATAGACAAGATGTAGATGGGATGAAGATGGTGGTGATGCAGCAGTAGATGATGAAGATCGATGCCTTAGCCTCCCGGATTTGTGCTGGGCGAAGATGGATCCCTTGTGGATGAGTTCCCCCTCCAGATGCCTTCCGGAGGAGAGTTTTCTATGATTTCTGGGTGTTTTGTATGTCGTCTCCCCGAACCAATTGCACGGGGTGAAACTATTTGATGAGGCGGAGGCGGCGCCAGCTATATGTCCGGAAAATTTGCTCCGCCCGTATAGTTGGTCGTTGAACTCTCAGCCTTCCTTGTTTGCTTCTGGTTTTCTTCTGGTATTATTAATATTTCCCAAATAAGCGATTTACATTATTTTTTACTCCTTTTCTCCATAGTACAACTTCTCCAAGAATTGTATCCATTGGATCCATCATCTGTCCTGATCCTGGCGAAACCAGGCATAAAATGCACGCGCGGGCACCGTAAAATACCAAGATCCTATATCTACAATGCAAAATAATAATGTAAAACATGATGCAAATATGCACTCATCAGTATACGCAACAGAATATTGATGTCTTATCCCCTCTTCACTTAAAAACTCATTCAAAGTGTAGTTCTTGAACTCGGAGCCGTTGTCGCTTCTTATTGCCAAAATGGGAACATTATATTGATGTTGAACCTCACTGGAAAAGTTGATGGCGGTTTGTTGAGTCTCACTCTTCAACTTGAAGAAGTAGACCCATGTATATCTTGAGTAGTCATCAAAAATTACCAGACAATACTTCTTCCCATCGAGACTTGCATGAGATGGAGGACTAAATATATCCTCATGAAGGAGCTCTAAGATCCTCTTAGAAGAAATAATGGCCTTCCTTCAATGGGGAGAGTCATGCATTTTTCCTTCAACACAACTGCAAACACGATCTTTGGCATGAGTGTGGCCACCCTTGTGGAGACTTTGCAAAGTTCTCATATTGACATGGGCTAGTCGGTGATGCCATAGCCAACCCACATCGGCCTTTTTGAATAGGCACATCGGATCTGTAGTGGTTTTCCTCAAAAAGTTCACCACATATAAGTTGTTTTCGACATACCCAATGAAAGCAACCTTAAGATACTTGCTCCACAAGAGTACCACAATATCATCATCAATGAAACAGCAAAACCCATCTTAGCAAGGGCACGAACTGAAAGTAAATTATAACTAAGGGTCTCAACAAGCATGAAGTCCATGAGAGAGATATCGTGGTCGACCACAACCTTGCCAAGACCCAATACCTTTGATTTTGACTTATCACCATAGGAGACGGTTATTTGATCATGATTAGGCCTCATCTCCTTGATGATCTCCTTGATTCTGGTCATGTGACTTGTGCATCCACTATCAAGCACATATTTTTTACCCACCAAAAGTGTAGCCCTACAAGAATTAATTCTTGGTTTTAGGTACCCATTTTTCAATGGGTCCTCTTCTGTTAGCAACAAGGGTATTTGGAACCCAAATAGACCAATCAATAAACCATCGAATGGTCCAACATATCTAGCATAGACACCACAATAATAATCACGAAACAAAACATAAATGGGGTTAGTGGTTCCTACAAAACCACCATGAACAGTTTTGTTCTATGTGGTGTCATTTCCTACAATGGTGCTTGTCTTAGCTTGAGTAGGCTTGTCCTTCTTGTTCTTCTTTATCTTGTAGACATATCCAAGACCCTCTTTCCCATTGTTGGACTTTTGTTTACTCAAAATATCATCAAGAACTTCCTTAACTATAGGAAGAGATGACTTGGCAATCTCATCCTTCAACCTATAGCATTTTCCTCAAGGATATCTGCATGATCACACAAAGGAGTAGAGGTGCTAGGAACATCATATTTAGTTAGTCGAGTTTGGAGTTGGTCATGCGACTTGTTGAGAATAGAGTTCTCGCTCTCCAAAGCCTTATGGGAAATGTCAAGTTTCTCTAGTTCCTCGGTTAGTCTAGCATGAGCAGCCCCAAATTCAATCTTTTCCTTTTTAAGTTTTTTTGCTTTAGCTATAGCATGGTCATGTTCTTTTACTAGTTTAGAAACAATGTCATCATGTGACTCCTCGGTAGCTTCAAGCTTCTCCTCAAGGGAAGCCCGAAGCTCTTCCTCTTCTTCTAGAGCATTTTCAAGGATGCTATTTCAAGGATGCTATTTCAATAGCATCCTCTCTTTCAATTCTACCTTTTTCTTTAGGAAGGTCTTCCGAATGGGCAAGTTGACCCATGAGGGCCTAGAAATGCTTCTTGTGCTCACCTTTAAAGTTAGTCATATAATTGTCCAAAGAAATAATCTCTTCCTTTACCTTAAGACTAGTAGGATCATCTAATTCAATATTCATAGTAGTCTTAGGAAAATAACTACTAGAAGGTGATACCTCGGAAGACCTTGCCATGAGGCAATTGACGTCCTTGTTGGAGATGTTCTCGTTAGGAGAGTCGAAGAGTGAATTTGTTGGTGTTGATGTGGTAGCTATGGCTACCACTTCCCTTGAGCTTTCTTCTCCCTCTTCATCTTCACTTCCGAATGAGTACTCCTCTTGTGCCACCAACACAATGTTCGGTTGTTTCTTGTATGTGATTCTCTTTTTAGAGAAAGGTTTATTGCGTGGAGCCTTGATTTGTCCTTGAGCACAAGTCTACCACCATGATCTTCTCTATTTTGATAGGGCATTCGATAACAAAATGAAAGCGATCACAAAAATTATAACTACCTCAGTTTTGGACCATTTTCCTTTCTTCCATTTGACCCATTTCTCCGTTCAAGATCGGATCTTGCCTTGGCGGGATCTTTCCAAAAGTTTTTAGCATAGAATGTCATGTACTTACCATGAGAGAGTTTGACATCCTCGGGACAGCTCATGGCAATCACATCATTGTTCTTTTCTTCCTCTTAATGCTCAATCACATTGGCCTTCAAGGCAATATTAACACCCTTTTGCATGCCTATTGCCCATGCACGAGCATCTTCAGCGTTTTTGGTCGCAACCTTGAAGGCGGCCATCTCTTGCATAACTTCATTGGAAGTCATGAGGTGGTAATTGTATCTTCCTTGTAGGCTCTTCAAATCGATGGGTTAAAATGGCATGAGAGCACTCACATACTTCCTCTTGATCCAAGTGTCATCAACATGGGAAGCACCATGATTTCTGAATGTGGTGGCAATGGAATTGAGTCTTTGATACATGTCTTCATGGTCCTCACCATCCATCATGTAAAACCCTTCAACTTTATTGCTCAAGTCATCATACCAGTTTTCTTCTCATGATCTCATTTCCAATGAACAACTCAGTGAGGGCATCCCAAGCTTCTTTGGCAGTGTTGATATGTTCAATGCGCGGCATGTCCTTGGGACCCCCGCCAAGTTGTATCATGTGCAAAGTGGTGGCATTGAGTTGAGTATCCACCACTTCTCTTTTCATATTGGATGGATCAAAAACATGGAGTCCACCCACGATAATCTTCCATAGGTCGATAGAAGAATTGCATATATGAGATTTCATCAAAAATTTCCATTGATTAAATAAAGATGCACTTAGCTTGGGTGGATCACCCCTATTGTTTATATGAGGGTGAGAAATTGGTGGGTCAGGATAGTACAAGTGAGGAACATCACTATAGTTATCATTTCCACTTTCCTTTTTGGAGGAGGATCCCCTATCCTTGCTACCATCCCCCACCTCCAACTCATTGGATTTAGCCGAAGCATCATCATTTTGATTTACAAGCCGTGTTCTCTAGAGGAGTGGGAAATGTGGGTTTACTAGGTGGCATGAGGCGCGCTATCATTTCATGCATCTCTTGCATTTGGGTTTCCATGGTAGAAGTCAAGGAAATTTTCAACCCCTCGAGATCTTCCATGGCAACCAGAACACTAGCTTCACCCTCCAGTCTAGTACCCATACTCTCTTAGGCGGTAAAGCCCGAAAAAAGAGCCGAGGCTCTGATACCAAGTGAAAATGGATCGTATGGGCACCTAGAGGAGGGATGAATAGGTGCTACTTCAAATTTTAATACTTTTCAATTTAGGCTTGACACAAAGATAAATTCTCTAGATATGAAACTGTGGTGAATTTACCTATATGCCAATCTAGCTACTAAACGAGTAAAGCAATGAGAGGAACGAGGTAACCGAGAGTGGAGCACGCGGAGACACATGATTTGTTTTACCGTAGTTCCTTCCTTTTTAGGGGAAGTACATCTGCGTTGGAGGGGTGGGCGGTACTAAGACCACCATGCCACAATAGGCCTCACCCTGTTCTCCGATGGATCTAGCCACAACTGCCTGATCCACCTTTCCACTATACGGTACCCTTCGAGGCGAGAACCGGCTCCTTTACAATGATATCGGGGCATACATATACAACTGAATTGGAGTCTCCTGAGATGACAAGAAGTTGCCACAATAAACAAGTTTATCAAATAACAAAACCGGGATATGGAAATTCGAATGAGACTCTAGATGGAAGGGCCCCCAAATGAATGAGGGGGAAATTGAAGATCTCTTCGGTGATGATGTAGATCAAGTCCTCCTCCTTCGGTTCTCCAAAGGTCGAAGCCTTGAAATGGTTGAATGAGGAGATCTTGTGGAAATTGGAGCTCAATAGTACAATGTTTTTTTGCCAGATTCGAGAGACTCTAGGTTGAAGATGGCGAGGAGTATTTATACCCCTCCCAAAATGGAGCCGTTTGGAGTCAATTGGTGCCGTATGATCCAGCCTAAGTGGGGGGCGGATAATCCGGTCGGGGGCAAAAGTATGGCCCAAAGCAAATAATCCAGGCCAAACATCTGCCCCCTTACTGCACGACATGGCGCTGGTCCTTAGTTAAATTCCCTGGGGGTCGAATAATCTGGCCCTTGGGGAGGGGCAGATTATCCGGTCAGGGCAAAAGCTCCGGCCCTGACCAAATATCTGGGGGAAAACTCTGCCCCCTTCCGCACGAGGCGCACTTGGTCCTTAGCTGATTCTTGAGAGTGGCGGATAATCTAGGTGCATTATGGGTCGGATAATCAGTACCTAGGAAAATATCCGGCCCAGTGCCAAATATCAAAGTCCCCTCCCCACACAAAGCGTTGCACGCCTGGTCCTTGGCTGATTTAGCTAGGGGAGGATAATCCGTCCTAGCCTGGGGCAGATAATCTAGCCAAAAATCCTTATTTTGGTTTATTTGACCAGTAGCTTTTTTGGGGAGAATTATCTGCAGCACTCAACGCACGATTAAACTATCCTTGGTATTGTTATCTACCACGCAAAACACTAGGGATCATGAAATGCTCTTTCACCTTTTATGCTACACCATTATATGAAATTGTTTGAGCACATACCCCAAATGGACTTTGAGCTACCAAAAGGCACCACCAAAGAGATGGACCGTGAAGAAAATGGATGATGCTAGTGATGATGAGGATGGAGGAAGGAACAATGGGAAGCCGGAAGGCAACAAGAAGGCAAAGGAGAGAATGAAGCTTGATGTTAAATCATCATCTTTGAGAGATAAGATTGATGACATAGTTAAGTCAAAGGAAACCTTGATGACAAAGACTTTGGAGATGAAGATGATCATGCACGACAAGAAGATGGTGATGAAGCATTCAAGGTGAGAACAAATTCGTATTGATGCTAAGTACAAGGCTAAGCTAGAGGAGAGGAATCTGAAGATTAAGGAGGCCGAAGTCATGAAGGATCTCATGGTCGAGGAGAAGGAGCTCATGTTGTTGGATACCTCCAAGATGAGTGCACAACAATTGGAGTTCCATGAAATGATGCTTTCGGACATCTTGGAGAGGAGGAGGCAAGCACGGCAAGGTGGTGGTGCATCGACAAGTGGCCTAGGTGAGTCTCCGATGAGTGGCGGTGTTGGTGATGAAGATGCTAGACGATGAGCTCGGCGACGACGATATCGTTTGATGTTCTCTTGCATTGATCATGTGAGAATGTGCTACTTTTTGGACAACGTGTTTAAACATTTCCCAATCTAGCATAATTTGATTGGGTGGCTGTGATCATGACGATTTGATGTAAAAACTTCGAACTATTGCATCATTTGCTTGAATCGCTGTTGATGAAACCTGTGCGAGATAACGTTATTTACCGTTTTAGGTCAAGCAGCGCGGAACAGACCTCGTAAACTTGACCCATGAAAGAGTAGTTTTGCTTCGGTACCCCCCCCCCCCCCAAAGAGCATTTTTTGTCTGCAAAAACGGATCATGGGTCTGTTTTGAGTGGGTTTCGGGTGTTTTTTTTGCGAAATCTCTATACGTATAGTTGTTCGTTGTTTTTAGGCGGATAAGGTGGAGACTGAGCGACCGACCGGTCGATTCCCCTCAGTCACCAATTGCTCCCGGCGAGCTTCCGGCGAACTCCCAGTAGGCCACCACCGGCCGGCCGTTGGTGGAGGCGATGGAAGGAACTGTGTCCTCGCAGCCCACCGTAGAGGAGAGATGGCATCGTGGAGAGGTGTTGGAGGGCGACGGCGATCAGCGCGCAGTCTAGTAATGGCGGCCAGCAAATTCCCTAGCCGTGTAGGCGGAGGGGACGATGTCTAGGTGATCTGCGCGAGGAGGAGCGAGGGGAGGTGGAGGAACTGAGCGAGGGCGGCGAGCGAGAGCTGCGCGAGCGATCGTGACTCCCTGGCCTATAGAAAACCCCACCTCGAATCTACCCCGTTCATACGAGCGATCTGCGCGAGCGCGGTCATAGGAGACTCGCCCTCCACTTTCCGATACCGCCTGATCACGTATGCCCACTGTAGTACACGTATCCTATACGGTCTCTAACTCCACCTGATCTACACCTGGAGCACGGTGGTGGATTCTTTGCTTTGAGGGGTGGGGTGTGTGGTGGGGGTACCGAAGCAAGGCTCATGAAAGAGAATTTACGGTGTTTGTTCCGTGCCCGGCTGTTTTAAAACGGTAAACAACGTTTTCAGTCGCCTATAGTTTTACAGGTGGGCTATTTACTGATAGAGTTGCTCTTATAAGTCATCTTTTGCCTCCCCTGTATGCCAAGTGTTAACTAGTGAAGTAAAATAAAAAGTGTCAACCAGTGCTATGGGACAACATCTTCGTCCGTTTTGTGCTTGTATTTTTGTGCGTCAAAGCATATGTTTATTGTATGCCCACTTCTATTGTTATTATTGTTTTCCATTTTGACAAAAAATTCACGGAGACCGACCTAGCCCCATCTCCGTACCTGTGGATAGCAAAGTTCCCAATCTGGAGACGCCTGATAGCTGACGTAGCCGTGCTAGGCAGCCAGTACTACCAACATTTGGATGGCCATCGTTTGCTATCTACAGCTTCGCACTTTTTCTCCGGCCCCAGTGGCTACGTGTACTCATCTACTCAGCTCAGCACCACAGAAAGCACCATTCTTCCCCGCCCAAATCAAGGAGCTGGCACACAACGCTCCGGCTCAGCCCCCCAAATTCCCAATCCCACCGCTACATCGCCGGAGAAGGTGAGGTTTTCCCCAATCACACGGCGTCGATATCGCCTTCTTGGAGCCGTTCCCTGCCCTCCCCCTTCCGTCCTGACCAGCTATCTACCTACAGCACAGCTGCCGCCGACGCCTCGGTCCAACCCCCATCCCGGCCTCCGCCTCTCACGCGCGTCGTCGCCTCCATCGATCTCCCCCCTTCTTCCTCGTCCCACGGGACATCGCGCGCGTTCCAGTCTTTGGCTATTGGGTCTCCTTCCAATTTGAGGTATGAGCTAGGTTGTTTGTTTGTTTTCATCCAGCGCAGCGAGCAATTCTCTTACTAGTTAAATAAGTCAATCCCACTGGGGAGGGGGCCTTCACAATTTCTGGGTGCACACCCGGCACACCATCTAGATCAGAGCTCTGGTTTTCAGTTGAAATTTAGGAAGTAGTAGGCTGTTAAATGGCCTTGCATAGCTACTAAATAAAGTATAGTGATGCAACTTGCTGTCTTTTCCAGATACAATCGCTTATAGCTCTTTCACCATGGAGCTCTGCACAGCCTCCGTATCGAGTTTGGCACGTCGCTCTCATATATCGACATTCGACCGTCCACTGCCACGTAACCGATATGCCGGTTCAAGATCTTGGGTTTCCAAAAGGAGGAAGCAATCCTCACTCTATGTCATGAATGCTGCCTCAACTCGTGTCCTGCCCTCTTCTCGGGGCATAGGCCAACCTGCGCAAACTAATGGCGCAGCTGTGCACAACAACAAGAACAGTGCACTGGAGCAACTTGACATCGAGCGTGGAGTCTGTATCCCTTTCCGAAAGTACTCTCCGGAAATGGTATGGGGCACTACGAGCATTTTTGTGTGTGTGTGTGTTTACAAGATTGGTTTTGCTGAATTTTGTTATAATTATGCCCACTTCCATAATTGCTAGGTCAGGAATAAAGTGCTGGGATCAAGTGGCTCCGTACTGTCCCTGGCTAGTCGAGGAGTGGAGATCATTTGGAAGTTGGGCTTTTACTGGTCATCTCTGGTGTATGACTACTTGGTTGGACGGGATGAAGAAATTGTTCCATTCCGTGCCCGCCAGCTCCGCAATCTTTTGTGTGATCTCGGGCCGTCGTTCATAAAAGCAGGACAGGTTATGTTCTTTCTTTCTCTGATAAATATTATCGGAAAGTAAGACTTTACCTGTGCCTGCTCCGTATCAATGTCTCAACATTTATTTATTTATTCAGGTTCTAGCTAATAGGCCTGATATTATTCGTGAGGACTATATGAGCGAACTGTGTATTCTGCAAGATGACGTTCCTCCATTCGCTAACCAGGTATATGGTTACAACTGAATTCTCTTGCGAATTGTTCTGAACACATTATGGTAGGGCTGATCAAATCACGATGACTAACTAAGCTTTGCTTATTGCTGCATACCTGGTAGGTGGCCTTTTCCATAATCGAGGAGGAACTTGGGCTACCTCTAGAACAATTGTTCAGCAAAATTTCATCAGAGACGATAGCAGCTGCAAGTCTGGGTCAAGTTTACCGTGCCACACTTAGAGAAACCGGGGAGGATGTTGCTATCAAGGTTCGTTTTAGTTTCATTTTCTTTTCTTACTTGAGATACTCTCAAGTTCGTGGCTTGATGCACTATTTTCCAAGTGTTCTTTAACAAGGATGACTATAGGTATACTTTCTCTATCTATCCCTCTCCCTGATGAAATTTGTGTCCTATATAGCTTGCATAATTCATGAGCCAAATGCTTATATATATGCTTATGTAGAATGTCCATATGCTGACACTACCAAGATCGCCTTGTATTCTTTGCTGAATTCTTAAATCATGTTTTTAATTTCTAAAGGGAATAAGCTTATTTTATGAGTATCTTTTTAATCTGTCTCATTCAATACTGCAGGTTCAGAGGCCAGGGATTGAGCCGATAATATACCGAGATTTGTTCCTTTTCCGTACTCTGGCTTCCTTTTTGAATGGGATTAGTCTTCAAAAACTAGGCTGCAATGCGGAGCTTATTGTCGATGAATTCGGTGAAAAACTCTTGGAAGAACTTGATTACACTCTTGTAAGTATTTTCTTTGTTCCTTTTTCCTGTCGATATCAAGTTACGAGGATGATCAATTATGTATCACAACCTTTTTTTTCTTTTCACGGAGGTATTTCTACCTTTTATTCGTTATTAAGATACTAGAGGTGTTTTGTTTCAGCAACAGTTTTATGTTTCATTGTTTATTTTAGTGATAAATGTATGGATGGGAGTTTATGTCTTTCCTTTTCTCCGCACTCAGGAGGCTACAAACATCGAGGATTTCCTAATAAATTTTAAGAATGATCCAACTGTGAAGATCCCTCTAGTATATAAGAAGTTTTCAGGTTCCCGTGTTTTGGTGATGGAATGGATAGATGGAATCAGATGCACCGATCCACAGGTTTGTAGAGTTTATCATATCATTTCTTCCTATTTCTTATGTGAACTAGTTCTTTAAAATTTTGTAGCATCACTGAGTTCGCGAGTTTATTCTCCCAGGCTATAAAAGAAGCTGGGATTGATGTAGAAGGCTTTCTCACAGTTGGAGTGAGTGCAGCATTGCGTCAGCTGCTCGAATTTGGCCTTTTTCATGGCGATCCACATCCTGGAAATATTTTTGCGATGCGAGATGGCCGTATTGCTTACGTGGACTTTGGCAATGTTGCCGTCCTTAGTCAGGTATGGATTTTTTTTTGTTTGGCAGCGGCAGAATTCATCTTTCCAGTTGCAACAGATTGGGTTATTATTGTTGCGTGTCTGTCAATATGTGGTTAATGATATATCATGCATGGTTCTTTAGTAGGAAAAACAGTTTATTTAGGTGGTCAAAATGTACTTTGGCTACTTATACACTTATAGTTCTACAATCTGTTGACACTCTGCAAAAGAAGTCTTATCAAGAGACTATAAATGTATCCCTCGATGTTGTAAGTGCATTCTTGCATTGACAGATAAGAAAATTCTTACATGTTCTTGTATTTTCGTTATTTGTCATATATGCAGCAAAACAAAGAAATCCTGATTGATGCTGTAGTTCATGCTGTGAACGAAGATTATGCGGAAATGGCAAATGACTTCACAAGGCTTGGTTTTCTTGCTAGTGGAACAGATGTATCCCCAATTATCCCAGCTCTCGAAGCTATTTGGCAAAATTCAGCTGGAAAAGGCTTAGCAGACTTCAATTTCAGGAGTGTGACTGGTAATCCCTGTTTTCTAATATGTTATTCTGCTAATAAATCTGCATATGTTTCATTTTACCAGCTCTATATCTTCCCGGTATATTGTGACATTACATGTTTGTTGGAGTGGAAGTTCTTGATCATGAATTCATGATACCCCTTTTAAGGAATCCCTTGTGGGTGCTCACACATGTTGAAGAATATTCCTTATTGCTTTGCTTCCACGAGTGATGAATTCTTAGTGTAACACTACTCCATGTGCTCAGATATGCTTCATTTTCTAATGAATAATGAAATTCGAAATCACAGGAAAGTTTAATCAGCTTGTGTACAATTACCCCATCCGTATCCCAGAAAGGTTTTCTTTGGTCATTCGCTCTTTGTTAACTCAAGAAGGAATTTGCTTTACTCTTGAGCCTGATTTTAAGTTCCTTGAGGTATGACATGTGCTGCCCTTTTCAGTTATCATGAAAACACTAGCGTAAATTTGTTTGGTTACTTATGCCCTTCACTGTATGTTTCAGGTTGCGTATCCATACATAGCAAATCGTCTTTTGACAGATCCAAATCCTGCTCTCCGTGAACGGCTGATACAGGTATGCCGTGATTTCTAAGAACCCCCTTAGCATAACTCCAGTTGGTAGTTTCTGCCGTATACTACATCACTCTGTGGGCAAAAATGTGAAATGAAGCATCGGTACAGAAAATATAACAGCAAGCTTTTTTCTCTCCAATACGTGGGCAATGAATCTTGGCAAATAAAAGAAATCTCAAGGCTTCACAGCATACGGAAAACAAAACACAAAAACAAAAGGCAAACGGAAGCTTTTACAGTTACGGCGTTCGAATCAATCTCATAATTTGGAATCCTGTTCTGTCAAAAATGAGAAAGCAGAAGATTTTATCTTTCAATAGTTATGCCTTTTTGTTAACACTGACCATTTCATAATTTGGAAGGCCCGACGTACTATGCATGCAATTTCGTTACCTTTACTGTTGTTGTTTACAACATTTTTTAGATATTATCACCATGTGCCCACCCTTTTTACTGTATAGGTGTTATTCAAAGATGGGTTGTTCCAGTGGAAACGGCTAGAAAACCTGATAGTTCTTGCCAAGGAAAATGTGTCCAAAATGAGCGCCAATCCTGCACTGAAAAGCAATAGCCTGTGAGTATTGGACCCACTGGCTGTGTCATGTTTGTGCCTATTTAGTTGTTCCTGCAAGTGTTCTGATCCTCCATCTTTCAGGCAAACTGTGGCAAGTCAAAAGATGGAGAAAAAATTGGATCTCACTGACACAATAAAAGATGGCGCACGGCTGTTCCTTGTTGATTCTGCGATCAGGAGACAACTTGTAATGGCTTTCACTGAGGATTCCAAGTTGCATGTAGAGGAGGTACTACTTAGATTGGTCTATGTTGATGGAAGCAAATATACCTACAATTATGAACTGTACAAGATAGATTTCTTGTTGGACTGCGGCAACTCACTTTCTCTCTTTTGCAGCTTGTTGATGTGTACAGACTGGTGGAAGATCAGATAGATATACCTACGGTTGCTCTTGAGGTTCTCCAAGGTAAGTCGATCAAACTCATTTTTTCTTGCTCTTATCATTCGTGGAAAAGTTTCTCCATGCTTAGAGATCCACATAATCTATCGCACTTTCTGTGCAGATTTACCATCCGTCGCACGCGACTTTATGCTTTCGTGGAGTGACTCTGTTCTGTCGGATCGCCAAAACTAACACACCCAAACAGCTGGACAACAAGCAGCGACCTGCTAGTTAGGAACAGCAAGCAACTTACGACGAGTTAATCTGCATAGAGATATAGTTAGATAGACAAGATTCTTCTTCTCCTATTCTTTTGTGATGCACTACTGTGTAGCAAGATAATAGATCTGCACATGCCATTTGTATAGCGGAACATGGATTTGTATATAATTTGAGCATGTAATATTCTGGAAAAAGAACAGTAGGCGTACACATTGAGGTACACAGATATATCAATGGGTTTGCTGATTTTGATTTTCTGGTGTACACATGAGCATCTTCTTGGGATGGCGCAATGATGATGATACCTGTGAGCATATTCAGTTCTTCTATTTTTCATAATACAGATATCATAGATAGTGCTCCCTCTCTTCTAAAAAGGATGTCGCATATTTTTCTAAATTTGCATGTGTCTAAACGCGTTTCAACATATAGGTATATTCAAATTTTAACAAATTTGGACATCTTTTCGGGACTGAGGGAGTAGTACTTATTTTGAGGAACATATGCATGCATATAAGTAGGCGCATGAGCAGAAAATCAAATGTGAGCTCGGGCAGCAGGATCCCTTTTTTGGGACTAAAACCAGGCTTTAAAATCTACAAAAATAAATAAATGATCTCCATGTACATATGGATATATCCTGCAAGCGTGCAAATTTTCAATATGAACCACATCATACTTTCGAAATTCCTGACATTTTGGGGGTTCAAAATGTGTACTTTTCCTCTTTCTTAGATTAAGGATTTTCTCTTTTTGTGTAGCCTAGAAGACAAAGTATTTCATACTACTTTAAATTTACACACCTGTAGAATACGTCGGTGTGTACACAGATTCTTTTGCAAAAAAAAATGAAACTACGAGATGCCATTTTCACATTTTTCAAAATGTCAGGCTCCATGTCCAAACTGCTGCACTTGCACTTTATGATTATCTTGTTTGCTGATTTTTTTTCAAGAGTACGCTAAAGAGTACACTATTTGTATAGAAGGCAGAGAATGAGAACAAAAGACTAACACTCGCTGCGAACTACTCTCTCTATTTTAAAATATAAGATGTTTTACCTTTATGAAAAGAGTGTATCTATACAACTTTTAGTATGTAGGTTCTTATATTTTGAAACGAAAGGAGTACAAGTGTAGCTCAAACTCCACACCCGATCTAAGTACATCTTCATCGGGCCGACCCAAACGCGTAACCGAAACAGTCTATTTCTGTCCGTTTGGATCGGTCCGCGGTCACTTTGCCGCGGTCCGGCCTGTCCGGGCGACCGCGCTCAGCGGCGTGACCCAAATGTCCGCGCCTGGCCAGCGTTGTCCAGACCTGGTCCTTTGTATATAAATAGTTTAGAGCCAATTTACATAGATAAATGTATATTTTAACAAACAAATAAAGTAGTTAGATAATATAATTAAAATAGTGCTTACATCTATTATATCTATCTACTAATTTTCGCTATGGTACGTTTGTCTGCAGCCAAAATTTCCGTCTGCCCGGTTTTTAGGGTTTTGACCTTGTCTGTTCGAAGCTTTTACCAGAACTGCCACCGCCAAGTGGTACATCTCCGCTCAAAAGAAAATAAATACCTGCACCACCATATCGTGCGGGTCGCTCGCTCCTCCTTGTCCTCCCGATCCCCAGAACTCCTCCCGATGGGAATGACTGCCCATCGTCTCTCCCAGCTCCGGCCTCCTCCCCCGGGTCGCTGACGGCCAGGATGCGGTGAGGAGGGGTGGTCCGGGATGCGGTGAGGATGTTTTTTCTCCCTCTCTTCCGTTACTCCTCCAGGCCGGCGGAGCTCCTCCCGAGTTCAGCCCCTCGATCCTATCCCTTCCTAGATCAGGACGGAGTGGAGAGGGAGGCGGCCGTGTCGGGGTCTCGCGGGGTGAGGATCCGACAGATGGCCGACGAGAAGAGAAAGGAGTAGGCTGGGGTGGCGGGCGGCCGATCTGGCCGGTGTCTGTCGCCGGCTCGCGGTGCGGGGCAAGCGGGAGCGACCGAGCTGGCCGGCGTCTATCGCCGGTGGGAAGAGCAGGGCAAGAGGGAGCCTGGAGGAGCGTGGGGAGGTGGGAGAGCATGGTGGGGTTGAATCGACGCACAGGCAACGATTTCCTCTCCGATCCCCTGCAGTTCCTCACCGACCGGACGGGGATGGAGCATACGCCGGCTAGACTCCATGAAGGTCACGGGTGGGAAGAGCATGGGCGCAGGGACTCGACACCTCCGTCCTCATCGTGAGATCCGGATCTCTTTCCATCTTTCCGGTGCTCTCCCATGAGCCAACGCTGCTAGCTATAACTTTTAGTTCTTGGCTCGCCCTGTCTTCCAAACCGCTGCAGATCTCTCCTGCCCAAAATAATTTCAGGACGGCTGCTAGCTATATGACGATGGCAATAATTTCATGACTTATCCAAGCAAGAGCACAAGTAAAAGAGGAAGGTTAACATTTATTTGAATGGCCTGGTTAGTCAAAAATCTGTTGGATCTCTTCCCAATCGGATCAACTTATTTAGCAGCATGCTGTGGTCTGATTATATATCAGATAGACTTTTTCCTGTACAAATTATTTAGTTACTTTTGGAAAAAATAGTTGGGGCATATGCCCAAAGAGAGATATTTTTATATAAAATAACCATGCCTGAAGAGGCAAAGATCGAAGGAAAAATCAAAACATTGATCCTTTATAGAGCAGGTGTATGAGAATGAGGCGTCTTGATGCTGAAGTGGGGTTTGGAGGTGTTCTGAAAAGAGTTGTTCCAGGCGTCTCTACAGCCTTGTTCTGTAGTTGCAACATGGACACATTCCTGTAGTTATGCCTTTTATATGAGTGCTCAGTTTTCTGATGGACTTTTTTTCCTCCTTCTGTCAAGGTAACCCCCGGAAGCAAACATTTCAGCCTTGGACGAGTCTCTCTTTGTTGCAATGGAGGCTAAATTTTCACGGTTTCTGAAGCTTTGTTGAAGTCGCCTTTAAAGCAAGAACAGAGCATGAAGGCGTGAGCTGTTTCTGAAAATAGGTTACAACGAGGCACAGTTCACCGCCCGGCCCGCCTGCCTGCCTGTACGCGTCCTTTGATTCAAACCCAACATAACATGCATGGCTACACTGATATCCACGAGCATATGATACACAATTTTGTCAGAGACGTTCAGAGCATGAACTCCAGAAGTGTGGGAAGAGCATATAAAGGTGAAGCCAGGGAAGAACACAAAGAACTAACAGATGGATGAACCTCCGCATTTCACTTCTAGCATGTTAAGAAGCCACAACACACTTTATGGTGCATTAGATTTCATTTGGTTTTCTCGTGTTGAAATGCAGAACTTCGTAATGATTAATATACAATATTCTCAGTATCTCTGGTGGGCCTTGTATTGTATTTTGTTCGATTTTTTTTTTAAGGTGACATGTGACTGTGTGAAGTGGAGGAAGACAAGGCGTTCTGATTGTGAGGCTAAAAAAGGAGCTCCATGTCAGGAAAACTAAACACAATCGCTAAATAAGATAACAATTGATTTTTTTTATTGTCCATAGCATCGCACGGACATTCTGCTAGTTACTATTAAAAAGATTGAGGACGTTCGTTGTCTACAGATTTTTCCGTCTGCCGTGTGTTGACGAATTTGCTCTCAGAAGAAACGTCAAATTAACCACCAATGCCACCAGTGAGTGAACGGTTCGGAAAAAAAAAGCTACTCGGCCTCCTTCCCGCATCGCGTTGTCCCTTGGCTTCAAATCGCCTGGCGAGGGCGGAAGGATAGGAGCTGCTGGCGGCGGACGGGGATGAGGTCAGGTAGAGGGGCGCGTAGGCGAGCAGGGGAACGGCGGGTACGAGTGCGCTGCTGCAGGGAGGTGACCATCGACGGGTCGAGGAAAAAGAGGCCCAGGGCGGCGTTGGTGCATCGGGAGGTTGAGCTTACAAACGGGGAGGACTGCGCCGCCGGCCCTTCCGGCCGTCATCCGGCGGCGTATTCATGGTGTGTCCAGATGCCGCTGCCTGTGCGCCCAGGTCGAGCAAGCAGCTGCCCATCTTCCTCGATTGCCGCCTGTCCGAGCCTCTAGCACTGTATTGGACCCGTCGTCTGCGCCGACCGGACATGGGAGGCATGAATCGAGGCGTTTGTCGTCGCACCTTCGGCCGTGGGCACCGGAGCAAGCTCCAGGCCATATATCTGGAGGCGCACACGCCCCCTACCTCGAGCTCGCACTAGGCGACGCCCATGCTGATGTCCTACTGCTGCTGGTGCGATACTCCTCGATTCGAAGTGGAGAAATAAATGAAGAGAAATCGGAGGGCCAGAGGGGAGGAGCCGTGCCATCCAGAACCACCACCAGCGCAGAATCCTCGCATACCAAGAGGAGAATCGGTGGTGAGAGAAGATAGAGAGGGGATTGTGAGCTCCGTAATCTCTGTTTTGTACAGAGGGTGTGAGACAGTGAGAGAGTTGTGGCCTGCAAGGGGAGAAGAAAGGCATCCATTTTTTGGTACACCGACCGAGCTTCCACTGAACGGGCCTCCTTTTTAACTCATATACGTACTGTTTTTTTCGGGGTTATTCGAAAATGATTCTAATAACCACCACTTTGCCGTGTTCAGCTAAGAAAACTCTTTATTTCCATACATGTCTACGTTTCTTTGTTTCTTATAAACATGTAAACTGAACGGAGACTAACTGCTATTCTACTCTGAATTTTTTGGTACAAAGTCTAAGTATTTTTTTTCTATTCATATCTTCATTGTTGATTATATGTTTTTATTTAACCTCTTTTCAAGTGTAACATCGACTATGTCAACGATCCAAAACACACACAAGACTTAATTTACCAAACCAAAGGAGGTGCACAGTAATACAATTTTTTATTAATTTACCATGCATATTGGCCATAAACATATATAAATTTAATCTCGGTATAATGTCTCACTTTTCAATTTACTAACGGGATACAAATATTCTATCCAAATTAGTATACACGACCTGAGGTAAATATGAAGAAATGCTTTTTGAATGCATGAGGCATATTATTACATTAGATTTTTATTGTGATAAATATTTCACTTTGTAGCACAGTAAGAAGATGTTTTTGGAAGAATCGTACACCACCAAAAGGATGTTTACATTTTTTTACGAACGGAAAGGATATTTACATGCATTCATTTCGTACGTATTTGGATACTTAAGTTGTATTTTACATTGTACACAAAATTTAAACGGTTTCAGTGATGATCATTGTTAGTGTTTTAAATTTAAAATGCAATGGTTAAAAATATATTTATATTTAATAAAATGTATATGTTTTTAATGGGCCGTAGCAACGCACGGGCATTCAACTAGTATGAATAGTTCACACTCACATGGTTCGATAAAAAACAACCAAATGTCACTCAAATTGCAGAAAACAAATAAGGGGTTAAGCATTTTGGTTTCTTGCACGAGCCCATATATGTTCAACCAAATCTAGTTGAAGCCGGTCATGGATGTGCCTGTGACACAATTTTTCATGCACTTGCATGGATTTTTCCCAAGACGCTATACCTGGCTTTGGCTCAACGGATTGACCCTCGAAATCCCAGTCTTGGTCTAAAATACCGTCATCACGCTCGTCCTCGACGATCATGTTGTGCATGATCACGCACGCATTCATCACATCCCAAATTCTCTCCGTGCTCCAGGTTCTAGCAGGGTAGCAAACAATAGCCCATCTTGACTGAAGCACACCAAATGCTCGTTCCACATCTTTTTTAGCGGCCTCTTGCTCTAAGAACAGGTTCCTGAACATCCGAAAGCGGCGACAGAATGCCTTCTCTTTAAAGACTGGATTAGTTGGGTGGAAGTAGTCCTTGTAAAGGCGTATGTGTCCCTCTTCCCGATCGTGTTCATGGTTGGCTACGCGCCGCTTCGCCGAGCCACCTCTACACGGCGGGAGAAGATAGTTGTCGTGCACCATCTATGCAGCCGCCAGAAGAATTTCAGTCTCACCGTCGAACTCCTCCTCAGATGATGACTCGACGTAATTTTTGTAGAAAAACTTGATCACCCTTCGCCTGCTACCCATCTGTCAAGTACACTGTCGTCAATGGCTTTACCAACTCTCGCAGCGGACCAGATTAGCAAGAAAAGGCCGGCGAACGCGCCTCGGCAAACGACCGAACAGGTTGTGCACGTCCAATGTAGAGGTGGAGGCCGGGGCTAGTTGCGTCTGCTCTTCGCGCAGAATATGGAAGGCGAGGGTTTGGGGAGGAGTGTCTTTGTGCCACTGGCTATAGGACCCGGCTGAACAAGTGGCCGGACACGTGAGGCAGTGCACGTTGTCCGGGCCGATCCAGTGGTCACATAAATTAGATACACGGATGGGTCGAGTCGAACGCGTCGGGACAGATGGGTCGTGCGGTGCCGCGCACGACGCGCGCGTCCGTGCGGACAGGTTTGGACGGGTTGGATCGATCCGATGGAGATGCCCTAATCCGAAGGTTAGCCACATTTCCGTTTTTAAAATGTCGGGCTCCATGGAGCTTGAGCTCCAAACGGCTGTACTTGTACTTTATGATTGTCCTGTTTGTTGATTATGATTCTCTGGTTTATTTATGTTACGACAATACCTTTTCCTCATTTGAGTAGGTGCATGAGGCGCTTTACTCTATACTATAAAAGTGGCAAGGGCAGGTTCGTTTTCGGGTATGGCTAGTGTCTCGATGATTCGGAAATTTACTATAGCCAGTTATGATAGTTTCTGTGTCGTTTTCGGCTTCTTTTAGGCATTTTATAATGGATGGTCTTTTAGCACGATATCATAGGAGTCATTAAAACTTAAGAAACGAGCATTACAATGGGGGTACTACCTTTGTTTGGAATTATTAGTTCTAAGAGCTTTTTTATATTGTTTGAGATTATAAGGGTTATTTTATTTATTAGTCTCTCTCGTCTAGTACATGTTCTTTTCCTCTCACTTCTCTTAGAGCAAGGTTAATAATACAGCCGGCTGTATACCTATGCCACATCATCTATAGCTAACATAAAAGCCCATCCATACAATAGACTAGCTATTAGGTTGGCTATTAGTGAACTTTAATTAAGATTTATTTCTTTAAAGCACACATGCTATTGGACCTAGGCTGCATGCAAAGACTGCTATACGTGAGCCGGCTATACGTGAAGCACCCGCTTTCTTCTCTCTCCTCTTTTCTCTCTCTTCCATCTAGACTTTTAAATGACATGACACCTCCTATAGCTTGTTGACTAGGCTTATTGTACTTGCTCTTATGCATATAAAATAATTGGTGCATTCATATATTAATAAGAGAGAGTTATTAAGTGTCTTGGTATTAGCAATCTTAGAACTAATAATCCCAAACAAAGGTAGTATCTTAGAGCAAGTACAATAAGGTCCAGTCAGCAGACTATAGGACTTAAAATAATATATTTGTGCTTAGTTGGATGGGAAAGAAGAGGAGAGAGAAGAGGAGTGGGTGCTTAGTTAAGAGCCAGCTGCAGCACGTGCTCCTAGGCACTATGTGAGATTGAAAAGTGGGTCATACATTAATAAAGTAGTATATTTTGATATCTAACTATTGTACATGTTGGCTATTAGATTGACTCTAGATGACATGGACATGGCTTATAGCCAACAGCGGCTCTACTATTGCCCTTGCTCTTAGATGTTGTTTCTTAGGAGGGTTGCATTTAATGATTTTGGTCTCATGCATGTGTGTGATTGGACTAGCCAAGTTTTTTGCCTATGATACCGTGCAAGGTTGTATCTTAGAGCAAGTACAATAAGTTCTACTCAGCTGGCTATAAGAATTAAAATATTATTTTCTTGCCTAGTTGGAAGAGAGAGAATATGAGAGAGAAGAGTGGGTTCTCATGCAAGAGCCAGCTCAAATACGTGCTCCTAGGCACTTTGAGAGTGAAAGGTCGACCATGTAGTGCTAAAATAGTATATTTTGTAGCTCATTATTTAACATGATAGCTCTAAATTAGTTATAGATGACATGACATTTGGCTCATAGCCAGCAACTGGCTATACTATTGTCCTTGCTCTTAGCTAAGATATAATAACAATCTGTTTCTTTATTAAATACCATGCCACATAAGCAAAATGCTTAGAATACGGAGCTAACAAACACCCATTGTGAAAGGCCTTATACTCCCTTTGATCCTAGTTTTTTAGACGCGCACGTAGTTTAAGAAAATGTTTGACCATCAATTTTAGCCAATAAAATATACAATATATTTTTCAAAAAATATATCATTAGAAACTTCTTTTGAATATGAATCTGATGCTATAATTTTTATGACATATTATGTAAAATTTCTTAACAAAAATTAATAGTCAAAGTTGTTATTAAACTACGTGCATGCCTAATAATCTGGGACCGAGGGAGTAGCATAGGTGCATAAAGTGGAGATAGAGGCTTAGAGCAACTCCAACATATGCTGCAAATTTTGGCGCTATAAAACGCGAATGCAGTAAGCGCGAATCTTCTTCGGTAGAGACGCTAAAACTTGCACATTAAATTTACAGCCCGAACCCCTCCAACATGCGCAATAAATAGAGCGCGCGTAAACAAGATTTTGTAACAAATATGACAAAAAATAGTTTTAAAAATAAAAATAAAAATTATATAGAACATGAAAAAAATACATAGTGCAAGAAGAAATTACTAGAAACTAGTATTACGATCTAGTCCGAAGAGGAGATCGAGATGTAGTCATTGCCGGACGAGACCGGTGTTATGTCAGACACCGGCGTCGACGACCGGTCGTCGCAATGGGGATCGTCGTCAGAGATGGCCGTCGGCCCGGCCATCTGCGCTTCGATGAAGGCGCGCCTCCACGCCTTGTCCACCCGGAGGTCGTGGCGTTCTTGGTGCTTCGCCGCTCTCGCCGCGGCCTTGGCCGCGGCCTGCTCGGCATCGTGCTTGCGTTGCGCCGCGAAGTCTTCAGGGAAATGCCGACGCTACTCCTGTCGCAGGCGCTCGCGCTCGATGATGAGTGCTCTCCGTTTCGCGTTGGCGGCGGCCCTCCTCCTTAGCCACGAGGCGAGGCGGCGGCGCGAGCGCCTCGGCCTGCTCAAGCGTCCAGACGTCGTGGAAGTTCATCGACGCGCGCGGGCGGCCGAGCAGCCACGACACGACATCGTAGGCGCAGTGTCGAAGGTGCCGAGGGCGATGCGCTTGTCGCCGGTCCGGATCTCGGCGTAGAAGGTGCCGGTCGGACGCACGCGCACGCCACGGTACCCGGAGCTCCCCCGGCGCGGCGGTGGCGCGGGTGCGTCGACAGAAAGGTGGGAGGAAGAGGGGGATTCCTGCGCGCGCTGAAGAGGAAGTGACGGTTGCTTTCACGCGTCACACGACATTTAACAAGCGTGCGCTGAGCTGTGCGTCAAAAGAAGCGCGCGAAAGCACGCGCGACAAAGTTTTTATCGTGCACGGAAAGATACAACGGCTGTTGGAGGGCGCGGCGCGGGAACGGCGCCAATTTGTGTTGGATGGAGTTTCCTTTCCAAAACTCTGGTATCTAAAACCTAAATCTTAAATCTAAAATACGATTTTTGATTAGTAAACTAAAAAGTTAATGTTGCATCTGTAAAATAAGACGTACTATATTTTTAAAAGTCGAACTATGTAAGATTTGACTAAGTGTATATGAAAATTTATTGAAAACTATGACACTATATCATATACAATATGAAAATTATGACATGATGCATCCAATGACATTGATTTGAAATTCTAAATTTTGATAGACTTTTCAAATATCCCTTTTTATCGTTTAACTTAAAAAAGTTATACGTCTTACTTTAGAAAACTAAAGAAATATTACTCAATATTATTAAACAATCGTGAATGATTCATAACACATTTTAGGTTAGAGCCAAATAATACTCCCCCTATTCTCAAATAAGTGTGCCTCTATGTTTGTAGTAAGTCAAATATTTTTAAATTTGACCAAGTTTATTGAAAACAAGCAACAACATATATAATATCAAATTGCTATTATTATGAAACTCTATCTTAAACCAAAATCTAGTTATACCGTTGCTACGTTTCTGAGAAAGCTGGTAAGTCTTACATTTTCTCCCCGCAAAAAAAGTCTTACATTTTCTGATTTAAGACAATGTTAGAAACTTAGAATTGCGGTTATTTGTGGACAAAGGGAGTAGGCTTTACTAGGACCGTCATTAAGTCCAGGTCGTTTTTGACTACATTCCTCTCATAGATCGGTTCCTCCTCCTCCGGCCGGTCTCGTCGGCATCGGAGGGATGGAGAACCAGATCTATGGGTAGAGTTTTCAGTAAAAGTAGATTAGATTAGTGTTTTGGTTATCATCTTCTTAATAGAGATGTCATCGTCTACAATAAGTGATCTTCGGCATATCGTTCGACGACGAGATCTTTTTCCCGGCGTCAATGGTGGTGTTGAAAGATTAAGTTTCTATAGGTACAGTCTTTCAGATCTTTCTTCACCGGATCAATTTTGGACTTTTTCTCATGCTTGTCGCGAGGAGGATTATCCTCGCAATATTTGTCTCGGCTGCTACGTCCTCGACAATTGTGATTCGTACTCTCGGTTCGTCAGCGACGTTAATCAGACTGTTCGGTTAATTTTCCCTAAAATACTTGTGTTAGATCTCTTGCCGATGTTGATTGATTACCCTAATGGTTGCGCGCGTACACGTAGCCTTGACACTGCGGCTCAAAAAAAAATTATGGGAGAACCTTTATTGGTATTTACAGGTTATGGTTTGATATTTGTCAGTGTTTGGCTGCCTTTAGAAAAGTAGAAGGTTATATCTTGAAAGAAGAAAGAAATTGAAGACCTCAAAAATTTGCTAGTTTTTTTAACTTTATTTTATAATCGATAAAGTCAGCTTATGTATCTTTATCATGTGCTGTTTGCTACTTTGAATATAACGTGGTATTGATTTAAAAAAAAGGAGTAGGCTTTACTACCTTTAGTGATGGGGGTATCCGTGGACCGTGATGCTCTATTTTATAATTTCATTTTGATCAATAAAGTGATGAGTTTTCTGCAAAAGAAACCCCGCCGTGGAAGCATTCTGCGGAAAAAAAAGGCCAGCGAATGCGAGGAGTCCTCATCCAAAGTCCAAACCCAACAGAAGGCACATTTGTTCCCCCAGAAAAAACACAAGGCACATTGAGTGAGACACACTGGGATCCCCCGAATCGACCCAGCTCAAATCCCCCCCACAAAAACCCCAGCCTTGCAAACCCTAGCAATGGCGATGCCAACATCGTCCACCTACTGAGTCACTCTGTTCCACTCCAATCAAATCGGAAAGGAAAGGAGGGAAAGATGGGTTCTTCTCGGCCGAGCGAGTGGAAGAAGAGGGCGCAGCAGGCGGTGAAGGCCATGAAGTCCCTCGGCATCTCCAGCAAGCAGAGCGGCCCCGTCCTCAAGCGCCTCCTCAACGTCTTCGACGACAACTGGGCGCTCATCGAGGACGAGAACTACCGCGTCCTCGCCGACGCCATCCTCGACGCCCAGGTCCCAACCTCCCTTCTTTACTCCCCATCCATCCTCCGTTCCCCAATCCACTCTCCTGACAAAATGCCTTTTTGCTTGGACCGCTGTTCAGGCCAACGGCAACGGGGATCCGGAGCCGGAGGAGATCGACGCTTTCTCGGCAGAAGGAGGCCCATCGACCTCCCTCGCCGCCGCCACCCGCGAGGACTACCTCTGCCCTCCCTCGCCTCCACCCCCCAGTCCCAGAGCGGAACAGCACGCCACTGCCAGGGAACTGGCCATCTCGCCCCGAGCCGATTCGCCTCCCCAGGCCCGAGCCTCGACGAGGGCACCTGCCAAGAAGCGGCGCAAGCAGACGATCGACGCTTATCTCCAGCCAGTGGAGGAAGCCGTTTTCCTGAGGGAGCCCAAACCTGAGCCTGTCGATATGGACTCGCGCTGTCAGGATGTCCAGCGCGGCGAGGCTTCCAATCCGGGGTTCCAAGAACAGTCTGATCGGAATCATAGAAAGATCTCAGGTTCTCACTGGCCATTTGATCCTTTTGTCCTCGTATGTTATTGCCATCCTATACTTTCAGATCATGATGATGACATTGTTCTTCTTTGCTTGGCAACCGTCCGTGATGCTGTAGTTAAAGCATAAGAACTAATTCCACAATCTATGTGATTGGTTAAAATGTTACAATTGTCTGCCACACCGCACATAGATATGCCAATGGTACTCTTGCTATAATAATTGCTCCTAGCACTGGTTGCATCCTTTACTTCGTAACTTTTAATGCGTTAAATAAGGCATGCTGAACTTTGGAGGTAGCACATGCTGAAACTTTGCTTTGCTGAACTCTTGTTAAGTACTCCCTCTGTTTCAGTTTATAAGTCCTGCGCGTATATACCTAGATCGTCAATTTACTCAATAAAATATAAATTATATAGCACAAAAATTATACCATTAGAAACTTTAGATGTTATATTTTCTAATGATATAATTTTTGTGCTATAAAATTAATATTTTAGTGGTCAAATTAATAACCTAGGTATACGCGCACGACTTGTAAACCGAAACGGAGGGAGTACCGTGTTAAATATGTCCTTTGATCGATCACATCTTGCTGTTATGTTCTTTCAGCAATGGTCTTATTCTGATTGAACCCCTTTGAATTTTCTATAGGTACTAGAAACGGGACAGTTCAGCGTTGCAGAAATATGGAAATACCTACTTTATCTGTAGAACCAAGAATCAACATGTTGAACAATGGGACAAGTTCTGGAGCTGGAAATGTTCAGGAAGCACCTGGTTTAGACATTGATGTAGCATCATCCGCTACGGGTGAGGTTAAGATGTCACTGAAATGCAGTGTCGATCCATCAAAGTTCCGCATGCCTGCTTTAGAAGCAGTTTTCAAGATGGTTGAGGATAAATGTCTTGGCTCATGCAAGGCTCTTCCTCCTGATTTTTCTGTTGGTCGCCTCATGACTGAGATATGCCAGTGTGTTTTACAGCTGGGCACTGAACATGCTCTAGAGCATAACACACAATCAGATATTGTTGGTAATGGCAGCAGGTCAGAGGATGATGGAAATAGGAAACAGAAAGCTGCAGAGGAATCATTAGTTTCTAACGGCTCAGAGAGTGGTCTAGTGAACTCGACTCCTGCCCAGCAGCAACATCTGGCACTTTCCATATTGAAGACGAACCATGATGTAATGGATATATCCAAGGGAGAAGAAGAAATAAGGATATCAATTGTAAATGAATTTGGCAGCGAGAAATTTCCACCTTCCTTTTATTATATACCACAGAATGTTGTATTCCAGAATGCTCTAGTTGACATGTCACTTGCAAAGATTGGTGGTGAAGATTGTTGCGCTGATTGCTTTGGAAACTGCTTGTCCGCACCTGAACCATGTCCTTGTGCAAGAGAAACTGGGGGTGAATATGCATATACACCAGAAGGTTTGCTTAGGCCAGCATTCATTGATGAGTGTGTCTCTGCGAACCTCTTCCCAGCAGAGCATCAGAAGGTGTTTTGTGAAACTTGCCCGCTTGAGAGGTCTCGAAATAAAGCTTCACCAGAGCCTTGCCGGGGCCACCTTGCTAGGAAATTTATCAAGGAATGCTGGAACAAATGCGGCTGCAACATGCAATGCGGTAACCGCGTGGTTCAACGGGGTATAACAAGCAATCTGAAGGTAATATTTAATGTTTTGTTGAACATAGATTGCCGGGGCGTGCAACTTGCGATGGTTTTCAACTATTGTTACTTATATTTTCTAGGTTTTCTTCACTGGAGAAGGGACGGGTTGGGGGCTCCGCACGCTTGATGAATTGCCGAAAGGATCATTCATTTGCGAATATGCTGGGGAGATCCTAACGAGTGCAGAACTACATGAAAGAGCTGTACAAAATATGCAGAATGGTACGTATGTACATCCTATAATATTGGATGCTGGTTTGTCTTCCGAAGGGTTGTTGAAGGATAAAGAGGCTTTATGCCTAGATGGAACGTTTTATGGGAATGTTGGCAGATTCATCAACCACAGGTGTGCTCTAGCTCGTTGCGGTCATTTTTATGATGTTTTTTTAAATGACAGCATAAAAGATGAGGATTATAACATATCTTGCCAATTTATTATTTCTGGTTGGAACAACCATCCACCATCATTTAGATGCTGTGATGCAAATCTAGCAGTGGTTCCTGTCGAAGTGGAGACTCCTGATCATCACTATTATCATGTAAGTGCTATGCTTGACAGCTGTACCCATGTTGGACTCTGAAAATACCATAAGATAGAGCTGCCATGTTGATGATTTTGCTTTTGTTGTTTATGAGAACAGCTGGCGTTCTTCACAAGCAAGAAGGTGGAGGCTTTCGAGGAACTGACATGGGTATGCCTTGCATATAGTTTCTTAATAGTTAAATCATCATGTAACGTTTATTCATATAGATGAAGGTGTGTATTTTCTTTACTGCCAAACTCTAGCTGCAAAAAGTGAACAAGTCTCATGCTATTGCTGTCTAACTGAGGTTGAGCTTGTTCTCTATTTTGGGGCTTCCCTTGTGTGTATATCCAGTATGGTTACTATTGGCTTTATTTATTTACTAGTTGTATCCCAGGAATTTGTTTCTGTGCAAGTCGACAATATTATATTTTTGAAAAGGAAAAAATGCATAGCTGTTGCAAGATAAAAGAAAAACCGACATATCACATATTAGATCTGCAGCAAAAGACATGGCCAGTGAGATGGTGTTGGTTTTTTCAGGACTACGGCATTGATTTCGAGGACAAGAACCGGCATGTGAAAACGTTCGAGTGCCTGTGCGGGAGCCGGTACTGCCGAGGCAGGAGGAGACGTCATCCGAGTACGCGTTTGTTGTCATTGCTTGGTCTCGAAAAACATCCACATTTGTTTGATTGACTTTCTTTCTCAGGGAAGAGAAGCATAGTAGCTGCAGCTGCCGCGGAATGAGCTGGGCTGGAGCTGTTGGAGAGGAAGGTCGATGCAATGCAAATTGGTTGCTTGGTTAGGGAGGGAGAGTTAATTAGGGCAATGGAGTTATGTATTGGCTGCAGTGGAACAAACAGTGTGGGCTGGGCTGGGTTGTGCATTTTGGACAAGGGATGGATGTGGATTACGTGCTGGCTGCAGTGGACAGCAGTGTGGATTACGTGCTGGGCTGGGTTGTGCATTTTGGACAAGGGATGGATGTTCCTGTGGATGGTAGCCAGGATGAGCAGACGGGGGCCTCCTCTCTCTGAATATTAGAGATGTACCGTACGTACTACTAGTAGCCGGGCGTTAAATCTAATGGAATGGAATCGAGGCATGCCTTTCAGTTGTATATATATGTGTTCTCCATGGCCATTTTGGTATTTTTATTTTTTGAGATGGATTTTGGTATTTATTAAGGAAGAGGGAGAAAGCATGGAGACATGAACGAAAGTACTGTTGCTTCCTTTCCTCTGCTGATAAACACAGGCATCCAGCTAATGCCTTTGCTTCACATTTGGTAGTCAGTGTCTTGTCAGCTCAATCGATCAACTAGCTTATTCCTGCCAGTTTACTTCAGTAGTGTTACCTTATTACCTGTTTTTACATGCAAGCGCTGATGCCTAGATAGATAGCACGGGGCCCTGGATAGATCAAAGATTTGGGGGTACTAGTAATAATGTACGTGCACTGCACGTTTCAACAAATATGTGCTTAAGAAAACAATTCTCCTAACACTTACAAGTATATTTTCTTATGCATGTTTTCATATATTGTATAATGATAAATTAACAAGCCTACAAGTGTTGGTCTTACAGACACATGTTCTTGTAACAAATATCCATTGTAATTCTTAAATAATTTTCAAATCTATGACCATACTCAATTCAACAGTACCGTCAGAAAAAATAGATTCGCCAAGAAATAGGGAACACAAATGATGTGCATACCATAGCGAGCTTCAACTTCTTGATGTTGTGCTTCCTCTCGAGCACTTAATGTTGTAACCATTGCTAGGACACTGTAGCACATGGCAAGCAACCACTCCACTAAATTATGGCCTCCTTCCAAATTATCTACTTCTTGCAAACTCTCCATCGTCATCCACTTACACAAAAAAAATCAGTGCGTGTGCTGAAATCTCACCTGCTAGGTTTTAAGACTTCATTTTATCTCTCTGTTGTTGCTAATTGATGGCCTTGGAAAATACATTATAGAACAAGATTTTTGGAGTTTCAGACTCTGGCAAAGGAGCACCCGAACAACCAGGTCACAGCTATTTCGTTGGCGTGATTTTTTTTTCTTTCAAAATTATGGATTTGACCAGGAGCATCTGCTGTGGAACAACAAAGACATAGGCACATTCTAATCTCCGTACTATAATATATTGTGATTTAGGTCAAAACACCAGTATAGCAAACAGTCTTTGCAAATAAATAGCACTAACTAATGAAAATCTGAGCAGGAACTTGTTATTTATCCATCTTCTCTCATCTATGGGAAAAAAATCAAATGCGGCTGCAGTAACAAATGATAGACGGAGGCACATAAAAATAAGATCTGAATGTCTATCACCTGGTTGAGCGACTAAGGAACCGGTGATCTGTGGGTGATTCTCCGGTACTCCAGAACGACAAATACGACGGCTTGCAGGTGCGTTCCTTGGCTCCCCAGATGTCATTGGAGAGACGTGGACCGTTAGATCATGCAGAACGGAAGGCCGAGATGTAATGTTCCTGCCATAGTTCTTGCTTTTATAAGTAGTTGAGACTAGCTCCCAGCCGTGCCCCCATACGCACTCCCAGCCGTGCCCCCCCCATACGCACACCCTGTACACATAATTTTAATTAAAAGTTCAATAAGTTTTAAAAAAACAATAACTTGGTAAATTTACACAAAACCGGCTAAAAACTAAGCCCCCGGCATCGGGAGGCGCTGCTCTCGCCAGGAGGGCGGCTGCGGCGGCCCTTTGTCGACACCCCATGGCTCAAATAGGGAGTTGTACAACAACAACAGTGTGTCGGCCTCCTCCTTTGCTCGATCGCGGCGGGCACGCAAGTTCTCATCGCCGGGGTATCTGCGCGACGCAAGGACGAGACGTGTGTGGACGTCGTTGAGATGTTGCAGCCGGGGGTGCTCCGGTAGGAAAACGTGATTGAGGACGTCCCGCCCGTAAGGCTCGCCGGTGGTCTGGTTAACTGACCCTCGGGGTGGTGGTGGCCGCGGAAGCTCTCGCCGACGCTCATCTCAAATGCGTCGGTTGGTCACCCGATGTTCGAGTGGCATCCACGGCGGCCTCCGGCTCCTCGGAGCCGGCATCAGAGCTGCCCCCGCCCAACTCCTCGGAGTTGGCTGCGTCGGGGTCATCGGAGGCAAGCCCTTCCTCCTCAGAGTCGGTGTGGTTGGGGCCATGGAGAGGTGCCTCCGGTTCTTCTGCGGGTGGTGCGTGAGTTGGAGGAAGACGACAGCTAGGCATGGATATGCGTCGCTCCTACTGGCAAAAGTAGCACCTCCAACCGCCTCCCTAGATATTGCGGGAGAGAGTGCGAAAGGGACACACGGCCATGGTGAGAGAGTGGGTCTGCAAAGGTGGTGGCCGTCGCGTCTACATATAGCGAGAAAAGGACGGGAAGAGCGGACGGGAAGCACTGGGAAAGGCGGGAAGGTCATGACCGGAGAACTCGGTGGCAAGCAATTTCGCCACCGCGTGGCCGTGGACGGGACGCGCCGCCACTCGGGATACAAGCCGGCTATCTCACTGTCAGGGCTCGCCCACATCGCCTTCTCGTCCATCGTATTCTCCCGCTAGCCCCCTGCAGGTTGTGTTTGGCCTGTGGGCGCCAAAACTAAATTGGGGGGGGGGGGTTGCGGCTGGGCGTGATTTTTTGCGCCGCCACCCCCATAGCCCTTTGGGGCGGGGGCTTTATGGTGGGCGAGTGGAGATTCTCTTAGCTCCTAACCAAGCTATCTATCTAGGGCATGTTCAGTAGTCTACAACTATTTTGGAGCTCCTGAAAACATGGCACTATAGGACATGCCCCGTCAAAAACATGATTTGGCGCATGTTCCCTACTTTGTTTGGTTGCCCGTAAGCTACAATTATTTTGGAGCTCCTGAGAACATGGCACTATGGGACATGCCTGATACATTGTAAATGTATCTATAATTTTTATGTTCCATGCTTGGTTTTATCTACTTTCTTGTGTTTTGTTCCAACTTTGGAGTACTTCTCATATGATTTCTTGGACTAACCTATTAACAAGAGCCACAGTGCCAGCTGCCTGTTTTCTGTTGTTTTTGGTTCTAGGAAAGTCAGAAAATGAATATTCTCGGAATTGGACGGGACAAAAGCCAAAGTGCCTATCTTTCCGGAAGGGATCAAGTGCCAGAATACGAGACGGAGAAGGGCCAGGGGCCAGCCACACCACCTGGCCACGCGGCCAGGCTGGGCCCGCGCCAGGGGGTGGTGTGGTCGCTCCCGGCACCCCCTCGGCCTCTCCTTCCGCCTATATATTGCCCTCAGGATGAAAACCCTAAGTACCCGATCAAAAATCCATGAAAGAGTCTGTAGCCGCCGTCATCTCCATCCCTAGATCGGGAGGGATCTGAAGCTCTTCCCGGCACCCTGCCGTAGAGGGGAATTCACCCTGGAGGCCTTCTTCATCACCATGCAAGCCTCCGGTGTGATGCGTGAGTAGTTCATCCTTGGACTACGGATCCATGTAGTAGCTAGATGGCTGGTTTGTGAGACCAGACACATGGCTTAATAGGATTGATAGAATACTCATACCAACAAGTTGCAACTTCTTTTCCGGAAGCTCATTCAAAAAGAACTCTAAGGTTAAGCGTGCTTGGCCTAGAGCAATTCTAGGATGGGTGACCGACCGGGAAGTGGGTAACCGGGTGCGCACGAGTGAGGACAAAGTGCGCAGAAAAGACTAGTGTTGGTCTATGGGGCCAGACTAGATATACTATTAAGCTGCCAGGAGTGACACCCCCCGGGCCCAGGAGTGGACGGGGTGTTACAAAGTGGTATCAGAGCCGACCCTTGCGATTACACGGGTGTGTGTGGGTCAGTGGCGGGACATGTGGAGCATGGCGCGTGTGGCCCGGAGTGGACACGGCATGGCACATGTGCCGGCACTGGACGCACATACGCGTGCCAAGAGGGAACATTCCTGGGGTGTGCTTGATCGATGAGGGCATCGATTATCTAAAGGGTGGGTGTATGTGAGACCAGGCACATGGCTTAATAGGATTGATAGAATACTCATACCAACAAGTTGCAACTTCTTTTTCGGAAGCTCATTCAAAAAGAACTCTAAGGTTAAGCGTGCTTGGCCTAGAGCAATTCTAGGATGGGTGACCGACCGGGAAGTGGGTAACCGGGTGCGCACGAGTGAGGACAAAGTGCGCAGAAAAGACTAGTGTTGGTCTGTGGGGCCAGTCTAGATATACTATTAAGCTGCCAGGAATGACACCCCCCGGGCCCAGGAGTGGACGGGGTGTTACATGGTTTCTCCTCCTTTGTGCTTTCATGTTTAGATCTTGTGAGCTCCGTTCATGATCAATATCATCTATTTGTAATCCATACATGTTGTGTTTGCGGGGATCCGATGGATATTGAGATGCTATTTTAGATTGATTATTGATTCTATCATGTCTTTGTTATTTGTGATCTTGCATGCTTTCCGTTGTTAGTAGCTATCTTGGCCAAGTAGATGCTAGCAACTCCAAGAGTTAGTATTTATGCTCGATAGTGGGTTCATGCCTCTGGTAATCTGGGGAAGTGACAGAAATCTCTAAGGTACTAGATGTGCTGTTGCTACTAGGGAGAAAATAACAATCCTTTGTTCATAGAACAATCGTATTGTTTACTTTACATGCAGTTCATAAAGCAATAATCTGTTGCTTGCAACTTAATACTGGAGGGGGTTCGGATGATAACCTAAAGGTCGATTACTAGTCATAGATGCAGTTGGATGGCGGTCTATGTATTATGTTGTAATGCCCAATCAAGTCTCAAAGGAGTCAAGATGATTAGTATATGCATGTATTGCTTTCTCGATGTTTGTCAATTGCCCCGCTGTAATTTGTTCATGCAGCATGTTATCTATCTAAGGAGAGCCACCTCTAGTGAACTATGGATCCTGGTCCTTTTTCTTTACATATAATCTAAACTGTTTCTACTTTGTGTTTACTTTCTGCAAACTTTTACTTCTTTCCATTCGATACGTTTAATCCTTTGTTTTCCGCAAAACACGGTGAGATTGACAACCTCATCGCAAGTTGGGGACAAAGTTCTGTGGTTGTGTTGTGCAGGTCTCCACGTTGCTACTAGCACCGGTAGTGCGCCCTGCCAAACCCAGCTAGCAACACCTTTGGGGTGTTTCCTTGCTCCTACTGGTTCGATTAAACCTTGGTTTCATAACTGAGGGAAAACTTACTGCTGTGCTCATCATACCTTCCTATTGGGGTTCCCAACGAGCTCTACGTTGAAAGTCGACCGCATCAAGATCTTTTCTAGCGTTGTTGTCGGGGAGTCAAGGACATCTTCACAAGGGGAGTCCCTCATAACCAATCTCTTTACTTTGTTGTTTTTGTTTTGCTTAGCTTCTTTTTGCTTTGTTTGCTTGTTTTGATCTTCAAAAACACAAAAAAATTAGTCTTACTAGTTTGCTTTCTTATTTGAAAACCCAAAAAAATGACTACTCTTGAAAACACTAAGTTGTGTGACTTCACTAGCACCAACAACAATGATTTTATGAGCACACCTATTGCTCCACGTGTGGCTGAAAATACTTTCTTTGAGATAAAACCTGCTTTGCTCAATCTTGTTATGAGAGAACAATTTTCTGGTATTGGTAATGAAGATGCTGCTTCCCATCTAAATAACTTTGTTGAACTTTGTGAGATGCAAAAGCATAGGGATATAGATGGTGATATTATTAAACTAAAATTGTTTCCTTTCTCTTTGAGAGGAAAAGCTAAAGAATGGTTGAATTCCTTAACTAGGAATAGTATTGATTCTTGGACTAAGTGCAAAGATGCTTTTATTGGAAAATACTATCCTCCTGCTAAGATTATATCCATGAGAAGTGAAATAATGAAGTTTAAACAACTTGATAATGAGCATGTTGCTCAAGCTTGGGAAAGAATGAAATCTTTGGTAAAGAATTGTCCCACTCATGGACTGACTGCTTGGATGATCATCCAAACTTTTTATGCAGGATTGAACTATTCTTCAAGGAACCTATTGGATTCAGCTGCTGGAGGTACCTTTATGACCATCACTTTGGGTGCTGCAACAAAACTTTTGGACAATATGATGGTTAATTATTCTGAATGGCATACTGAGAGAGCTCCACAAGGTAAGAAGGTAAATTCTGTTAAGGAAACCTTCTCCTTGAGTGATAAGATTGATATTATTATGTCTATGCTTGTTAATGGGAAAATCCATATTGATCCAAATAATGTTCCTTTAGCCTCTTTGGTTGCTCAAGAAGAGCAAGTTGATGTGAACTTCATAAGAAATAACAATTTTGGCAACAATGCTTATGATAATAATGCTTATAGGAACAATTTTGGTAACAACAATTATAAGCCATATCCTCCCAACAATGGTAATGCTTATGGAAAATCTTACAACAATAATAAGAGTGCTCCCTCTGAACTTGAAGTTATGCTTAAAGAGTTTATTAGTAAGCAAACTGCTTTCAATAAAACTATTGAGGAAAAACTCTCTAATGCTGAAAGAAATATAGCATCTTTGGCTGAAGCTCAATCTTCTTTGAATAAAATCGCTGCTAAACCTGAAACTAATGAGAATCCCATTGCAGCTACTAATGCTATACAAGTAAGAATTGACGAAAATGTTAGACTATTAGCTGAATTACATGCTAAGTGGGAAAGAGAAGATGAAATTGCTAGAAACATTAGTGTTTCTACTATCACCACCACTAGTGTTGAGGCTAATAATAGTTCTACTACTTTAGATGATAAAGTTGATTTTGATCTTGATGGTTGCAACATCTCTGAAGTTATTAAGTTCCTACAAAAGCTTGCTAAAATTCCTAATGCTAGTGCTATGAACATGGCTTTTACAAAACACATTACTGATGCTCTCATAAAGATTAAAGAAGAAAAGATGAAACATAAAGCTTCTATTACTATAAAACAAGAGGATGGTTGGGAACCCATCATTAATATGAAAGTGAATGACTTTGATTTCAAAGCTTTATTTGATCTTGATAGTAGTGTTTCTATTATGCCTAGAAGGATTTATGATATGCTTGATTTACCTCCTCTTGAAGATTGCTATTTGAATGTCCCACTTGATGATAATGCTAAAAAGGAACTCATGGGGAGTCTTAATGATGTTCTTATTATGGTTAACGATTCCTATGTCCCCGTTGATTTCTATGTTTTGGATGTTGAATACAATTCTTCTTGTCCTATTACTTTGGGAAGACCTTTTCTTAGAACTGTTGGTGCCATCATTGATATGAAAGAAGGCACCATTAAATATCAACTCCCACTCAAGAAAGGTATAGAACACTTACCTAAAAAGAGAGAAAAGATTTCTTTTGCTTCTCCTATGAAAACAAAATTTGGTCTTAATGCTTCTTCATTTGAGAACACTTGATTCTTTCTTTGCTTCTTATGCCTAACTTAAAGGCGTTAAAAAAGTACTTGTTGGGAGATAACCCAAGAGTTTTAGACGAGTCTTGGAAGTTATTACCTCTGTAATAACCTCTCCTTATACTTTTTATTTGCTTTTTGTGCCAAGAGTAACCTCTAATGAGAGTGAAGTAATGATTGGGAAAGTTGCTGTCCCGAAACAGATTTTTGTGCTTCACCATAAAAATTCCTGAGAGAGCTCTGTATGTTGGATTGAGCTGTAATTTTTTGTGCTTCTGACCCAGGTTATTATCTAACTTTAGTTAGGTTAAAACTTTTTTATTTGAGCAATAGAAGGTCTTAGAAAAAATTCTTCTTTACCTGCTGGTCTGTTTTGACAGATTTCTGCCATTTTCTGCATTTCCTTCTTGTTGGTTCCTTCTTGAGTTCTTTTGGGGAATTGAGATTTTTGAGGGAAGTGATACAGTAGCTAGTATTATAATGGAAGTTTATTTGGTTTTAGAACTGAACCTTGACACTTATTTATCTTAAGTGCACTAATGTTGCTAATGAGATTGTGTGAAGTTTTATATGAAGGAAAATTTTCAGGTGTATGGAAGGAATGAGTAATGAGATGAAGGATGGACTAAAGCTCAAGCTTGGGGATGACACG
Organism: Avena sativa; assembly: GCA_916181665.1. Taxonomy (NCBI): domain Eukaryota; kingdom Viridiplantae; phylum Streptophyta; class Magnoliopsida; order Poales; family Poaceae; genus Avena; species Avena sativa. The sequence continues at coordinate 140,588,114 of OV702292.1, forward strand.
CGTGTCACCCCAAGAAATATCCAAGAAGTACAAGCGTCAAAGCTTGGGGATGCCCAAGGCATCCCCTTCTTCAGCAATAAAAATCCCAGATTTCTTCCAAACGCTTCATTTTTATTGTTTCATACACAGTTGTGTTTTTCTTGGAGCGTCTTCTTTTTGGTTTTTGATTTGGTTTTTAGTTTGCTTTGGTTTGCTTAGTTTTCTGAATAAATTGGTTGGACCCCCTCTTTCATACATTGGTTTGCAAATAGTTTAGTTTGGTTTGGTTTGGAAAAGAGTAGGAAAGTTCATGCTTTTGTGGTAAAAGGAGCTTGTTTTTGACTGTGGCCTATGCTTTGTCATGCCATGCTTGATATTGTTTTGGCTTTATGCTTAGTATTCTTTGCTGTAGCATGACTTGTTATAAACAATTGAGATTGCTTAATGTGCCTTGGATGAATCATGCGTTGTTTTAGCATATTAAAGCATAGTATAGTGGTATTCTCCTTTGATGCTTTATTTGGGTTGACTTGGTGCATGCTCACACCATGTTATGACTATCCAAAGTCACCATAGCCTTTATGATCCTTTAGTTTTCAACTTGTAGTATCACTTTATGCTTTGATCAATGATGTTTTGTCGCTCTGCATGATTATGGCCATTATTGCTCTCTTAGTTTGTCGCTCCCAGTCTATTGCTAGCCTCCACAACCAAGTATGAGTTCCACTCATGCATCCAAATCCCTAAACCTAGTTATTCCAAAGAGTCCACCATACCTACCTACTAGCTTATGCTATTCCAAGTATATTCATGCTTTTGTTTACCTTTCACTTGTTATGCGAAAACTAGTGATTAAAGCTCTCACGAACTTGATGGCACACTTTATTTTTCTTGCCCTTAATAAACTTGAACCATTGTGTCGTCTATGTTGTATATGCTTGCACTTATTTGTTTGGAATTAGCAGAACCATGCTTTCATGGGGAATGCTTTCAACATTGCACTTGGTATTTGTACCTAGTTGATATCATGCTCTTTTGTATATGGATGTCGTCGGTGTGAAATGAAAGGGGAGCTTGTAAGTCCATGGAGTTATGTATATGTGTTAGAGAAACGCCTGGGCCGCTGGTCTAATCCATGCTGACATGGTGGAAACCTGCAGCGTAACAATAATGAGCTGTCTATGAAGCATTCTTCTTATAAAAAAAGAGTCCTATATTGTGAAAAAAAAGAGAAAAGAAAAAAAAGAGATACTATGAAAAGAGGAAAGAGAGAAAAAAGCACCATATTCCCATGGTAAATAAGAAGAATGCTGAGATGCTCGTTGTCTGCTTGCCTTGTCATTTTGATATGGGGATTCTTCCGTATCATCGGGCAAGGGGTACCCCGTTGGCGGTTCTCAATGATACACATGTACTTACAATGACAAGAACTTACCGGTGACTAAACTTGAGTAGCATGAGGAGCGGCCCTCGTATACAAGGGACATGAGATTTCTGACTTATACTTCGTTAAGCATGTACACCATAGTTTGTTCACTTTAACCTTAATCACTTCAAGATCCTTATGCTAGGGGCAATGAGAGCTGAAAGCTATAAGTACCATAATTTTTGGAAGCTCTTTATGAGACTTGAATCCCTACTTCCTTTTACAAAAGGCCTTTCTTCCACCATTATATTGAGTCTCCACCTTCTATCTTTATGCACTTACTTTGAGAGCATAGTGGCCATTCTTAGTTCTATGTGCATTGTCCCAAGACTAGTTGATTGATGCATACTTTGATATTGCTTGTTTTAAACTATTGTATCTAGTCACTCTTATGAACTTTGAAGGTGTCCTATGCATTTATATTTGCTACTCTATTGAGGGACAAGCTGAATACTATTATGCTATGTTTTCTTTATGTGAAACAAACAAACTTCTTGCAAAGCATGTTATTCATGATTCTTTTGATTGTGCCTTTTCATGTTGCATCATAGTTTCTTTGCTTATTGCTAGAACTTTGTCTTTCATGTTATGATTGAAGTACTATGATCCCAGCTTTGAATGTTTTGCAAATACTTTGATCAATTCTTTGATGGTGCATGTCACCTCAAAAATTATTCTTTCTTTTTATCACTTACCTACTCGAGGACGAGCAGGAGTTAAGCTTGGGGATGTTGATACATTGTAAATGTATCTATAATTTTTGATGTTCCATGCTTGGTTTTATCCACTTTCTTGTGTTTTGTTCCAACTTTGGAGTACTTTTCATATGATTTCTTGGACTAACCTATTAACAAGAGCCACAATGTCAGCTGCCTGTTTTCTGTTGTTTTTGGTTCCAGGAAAGTCAGAAAATGAATATTCTCGGAATTGGACGGGACAAAAGCAAAAGTGGCTATTTTTCCGGAAGGGATCAAGTGCCAGAATACGAGACGGAGAAGGACCAGGGGCCGGCCACACCACCTGGACGCGCGGCCAGGCTGGGCCCGCGCCAGGGGGTGGTGTGGTGGCTCCCGGCACCCCCTAGGCCTCTCCTTCCGCCTATATATTGCCCTCGGGACGAAAACCCTAAGTACCCGATCAAAAATCCACGAAAGAGTCTGTAGCCGCCGTCATCTCCATCCCTAGATCAGGAGGGATCTGAAGCTCTTCCCGGCACCCTGCCGGAGAGGGGAATTCACCCTGGAGGCCTTCTTCATCACCATGCAAGCCTCCGGTGTGATGCGTGAGTAGTTCATCCTTGGACTACGGATCGATGTAGTAGCTAGATGGCTGGTTTCTCCTCCTTTGTGCTTTCATGTTTAGATCTTGTGAGCTCCGTTCATGATCAAGACCATCTATTTGTAATCCATACATGTTGTGTTTGCGGGATCCAATGGATATTGAGATGCTATTTCAGATTGATTATTGATTCTATCATGTCTTTGTTATTTGTGATCTTGCATGCTTTCCATTGTTAGTAGCTATCTTGGCCAAGTAGATGCTAGCAACTCCAAGAGTTAGTATTTATGCTCGATAGTGGGTTCATGCCTCTGGTAATCTGGGGAAGTGACAGAAATCTCTAAGGTACTAGATGTGCTGTTTCTACTTGGGAGAAAACAACAATCCTTTGTTCATAGAACAATCGTATTGTTTACTTTACACGCAGTTCGTAAAGCAATAATCTGTTGCTTGCAACTTAATACTGGAGGGGGTTCGGATGATAACCTGAAGGTGGATTATTAGTCATAGATGTAGTTAGATGGTGGTCTATGTATTATGTTGTAATGCTCAATCAAGTCTCAAAGGAGTCAAGATGATTAGTATATGCATGTATTGCTTTCTCGGTGTTTGTCAATTGCCCCGCTGTAATTTGTTCACCCAGCATGTTATCTATCTAAGGAGAGCCACCTCTAGTGAACTATGGATCCCGGTCCTTTTTCTTTACATATAATCTAAACCCGTTAGGACCACCGTCTCGGGCTCGACGGAGAAGCTGGCAGGACCACCATCGACATATCAACCACCGCAGAGGTCAGGGAAGAGGGTGAAGCTGTCAGGTCGGCGCAGACCGCCACAACCATGAACGCGGGTGCAACCTCATATGCAAAATCTCTCGCCATGGACATTAATTTCAAAGTGTGGAGGGGCTCGAAGGGAGGGAAATGGTGGATTTCGATTTGGCGGGAGCGCACCTAAATAGGGGATGGTTTTTTGGGTACGGTGAATGAAAACCTCCCGTCGCATTTTCTCCGCAGCGTGCTATCTCGCACCATCTCCCTTGGCTACATCTGCAGGGAAGCGACATTCTAGAGTTTGGTCGCGTGGGTGGATCACTCATAATGGCTGCATCAGTAGTTTTCATCGGTCCCTGACCCAAGAATTTTTTATACACGTGTTGGACACAATGTTTAGGTCGCCTAGGAATTCATTCAGCCTGTTTTTGGCTCCCCATGCCAGACTGACCTCTGACCTCTATACATGCTACCAAACAATCATCCAGGAGTTTCAGTACAAAGGCAAGACAAGAGTTTACACAGTTACATGCGCGATGGAGAAAGGAAACAAAAATACTACATACACTCATATTTGTGTAGTGCGCAAAATTTGCGGGTAATAGTCCTAAGAGCATCTCCAGCTGGCCTCCCAAACGCGCCACACAAGACCCTTTTTGGGCGATTCAAAAACGACCCAGACGCCCCCAAGGTCTTTTTTTGGCTGGCACGGGCCAAATTTGGCCTCGCCGAACCTAGGCCGAACCCAACACGTGGGGTGTTGTTGAGGCACTATATGAAGGGAAAACAATACGTGGGATATAGTTGTCGATGGCACAACACGGAATTCCTCCCCATTTCACCCTTTTTCTCAAGCCTCGCACCCGTATCCACACCACGGCGCTAGAGCACCGCCGACACCACCACTATCCCCTCCACGGACACAACTTCGAGCATCGCCGCACCATCCTCCACCTCCTCTTGCGGCCTGCCTTCTTCACCCGGGACCGCAGTGGGAAGCTCCCTAGCTGACATCGCGGCCACCCTACCCGCGAGGTGTTTGGCATTTTGCTAGCGTGGCAATGGTGTAACACCCCAAAAAATATGAATCAATATTATCAAGTTCTAATCACCCAAGTTTAGGGTTAAAAAACTTTTATTACTAAATTGAATATAAATGCATGTGTGTTTTGCATTAGTTTAGGATTGAGTGAAATTGCCATGCGTCTTTGCTACAAATGATAAGGAATGGTTTAAAGATGAATAATACATCATCTAGGCTAATTACAAACAAAATCCAAAGAAAAAGAATTCAAATATGAATCATATGATCAAATGGTCATTTTGACCAAAGTTAACCACTAGACCACTTTGGGTGTCTCTAGTAAAAGATTTCTAATATAAACTTTCTCAATTATTTTCACCCCTTTCTAGACCAAGTAAAAGTGAACCCAAGACCACTTTACAAATCAATAGAAACAAATTCCAAATATATTTAAAGGACAATTCAAAATTGAATCAAGTTCATATGGTAAGATCACCAATTTGCAAAAACCACTCAAATCAATTCACCTTGACAAACCCAAGCAACCAGAGACTACCAAGCATAAGTTTAGATCACTCACCAAATTTCATTCAAAAATTTCAAATTTAAATTCTTGCGGCCATTAAGTCGAACACCTTGCAGACACTAATTAAACCACTGCCCAACTTCACTGTTTTGAGCAGTGATCACTCGCCCCACTGTCCCCTCTTCACTCTCCTGTCTTCCCCAGCATCTAGCAGCACCAGACACGCATCCCCCCTTGGCTGTTGCGCTAGTGCAGCGTCGCCCGAAGCTAGCCTAGCCGGTCGACCATGGACCGTTCGCCACAAGCCACGCCACCATCATCCATGTTGTCCAGCAGGCAGACCACCATCCACCGCCACCTCCTGTCCAGCCCTCGATCACAGCCAGGCCATGGACCACCCTAGCATCGCCGCACCCACTTTATGTGCGCCATGCCGAGAGCGCGTCAGAGCACCGCAGCCGACCTGCTCGCATGCGCCCCGCCTTGCCCTCTCCGTGCGTGCACACCCTCGCCATAACACCATCTAGCTCGCAGACATCCCTGTTTGCTACCATGTGACCCGAAGCCCCTGTGCGTTGTCTCGAACGCCGCCCGTTCCACGCAGAGCACCGCCCGCGCTCGACCAATATCGACTGCCCCGTGCCGCACTTTTAAACCTGTGATGACCGCAAGGGAGCACTGCGTCGCCCCCTACCCTCAACCACGCTGATAGTTCGTTGTACCGCTGTCGCCGGAGAAGCCAGCCCATCCCGCTCGGTCCCCTCACCGGTGTATAAATAGAGGACCTCTCCGCCTCAATTCTCCACACCACCTCACTCCCTACTCGTCGCAACACCTTGATGGCCCAAAATATATCAAGCTCGTTGGGGAACCCCAAGGGGAAGGTATGATGAGCACAACAGCAAGTTTTTCCCTCAGTATGAAACCAAGGTTATCAATCCAGTAGGAGCAAGGAAACACCCCAAAGGTGTTGCTAGCTGAGCCTTGGTAGGGCGCACTACCGATGCTAGTAGCAACATGGAGACCTGCACAACACAACCACAGAACTTTGCCCCCAACTTACGATGAGGTTGTCAATCTCACCGGTTTTGCTGAAAACAAAGGATTAAACGTATCGAATGGAAGGAAGTAATAGTTTGCAGAAAGTAAACACAAAGAAGTAAATAGTTTGATTGTAGATTGAAAGTAAAATAAAGGACCGGGGTCCATAGTTAACTAGAGGTGGCTCTCCTTAAGATAGATAACATGCTGGGTGAACAAATTACAGCGGGGCAGTTGACAAACACCGAGAAAGCATACAAGCATATACTAATCATCTTGACTCCTTTGAGACTTGATTGGGCATTACAACATTATACATAGACCCTCATCCAACTGCATCTATGACTAATAATCCACCTTTAGGTTATCATCCGAACCCCCTCCAGTATTAAGTTGCAAGCAACAGATTATTGCATTACGAATTGCGTGTAAAGTAAACAATATGATTGTTCTATGAACAAAGGATTGTTGTTTTCTCCCTAGTAGAAATAACACATATAGTACCTTAGAGTTTTCTGTCACTTCCCCAGATTACCAGAGGCATGAACCCACTATCGAGCATAAATACTAACTCTTGGAGTTGCTAGCATCTACTTGGCCAAGATAGCTACTAACAACGGAAAGCATGCAAGATCACAAATAACAAAGACATGATAGAATCAATAATCAATCTGAAATAGCATCTCAATATCCATCGGATCCCCGCAAACACAACATGCAGAATTACAAATAGATGATCTTGATCATGAACGGAGCTCACAAGATCTAAACATGAAAACACAAAGGAGGAGAACCAGCCATCTAGCTACTACATGGACCCGTAGTCCAGAGATGAACTACTCACGCATCACACCAGAGGCTTGCATGATGATGAAGAAGGCCTCCAGGGTGAATTCCCCTCTCTGGCAGGGTGCCAGGAAGAGCTTCAGATCCCTCCCGATCTAGGGATGGAGATGACGGCGGCTACAGACTCTTTCGTGGAATTTTGATCGGGTCCTTAGGGTTTCCGTATCAGAGGCAATATATAGGCGGAAGGAGAGACCAAGGGGGTGCCTGGGGCGGACAGACCACCCCCTGGCGCGGGCCAGCCCTGGCCGCGCGGCCAGGTGGTGTGGTCGGGCCCCAGCCCCTCTCCGTCTCGTATTCTGGCTCTAGATGTCCCCCGGTAAAATAATGACTTTTGCTTTTGTCCCGTCCAATTCCGAGAATATTCATTTTTTGACTTCCTGAAACCAAAAACAGCAGAAAACAGGCAGCTAGCACTGTGGCTCTTGTTAATAGGTTAGTCCAAGAAATCATATGAAAAGTACTTCAAAGTGTGGACAAAACACAAGAAAGTAGATAAAATCAAGCTTGGAACATCAAAAATTATAGATACATTTGCAATGTATCAACATCCCCAAGCTTAACTCCTGCTCGTCCTCGAGTAGGTAAGTGATAAAAAGAAAGAATAATTTTTGAGGTGACATGCACCATTATAAACTTGATCAAAGTATTTGTAAAACATTCAAAGTTGGGATCATAGTACTTCAATCATAACATGAAAGACAAAGTTCTAGCAATAAAATAAAGAAACTATGTTGTAACATGAAAAGGCACAAACAAAAGATTCATGAATAACAATGCTTTGCAAGACGTTTGTTTGTTTCACATAAAGAAAACATAGCGTAATGGCATTCAGTTTGTCCCTCATAGAGTAGCAAGTATAAATGCATAGGACACCTTCAAAGTTCATAAGAGTGACTAGATACAAATAGTTTAAAACAAGCAATATCAAGTTATGCATCAATCAACTAGTCTTGGGACAATGCACATAGAACTAAGAATGGCCACTATGCTCTCAAAGTAGGTGCATAAAGGTAGAAGGTGGAGACTCAATATAGTGGTGGAAGAAAGACCTTCGTAGAAGGAAGTAGGGATTCAAGTCTCATAAAGAGCTTCCAAAAATTATGGTACTTATAGCTTTCATCTCTCATTGCCCCTATCATAAGCATCTTGAAGTGATTAAGGTTAAAGTGAACAAACTATGGTATACATGCTTGACGAAGTAGAAGTTAGAAATCTGTTGTCCCTTGAATACGAGGGCCGCTCCTCATGCTACTCAAGTTTAGTCACCGATAAGTTCTTGTCATTGTAAGTACATGTGTATCATAGAGAACCGCCAACGGGGTACCCCTTGCCCGATGATACGGAAGAATCCCCATATCAAAATGACAAGGCAAGCAGACAAAAAGCATCTCAGCAATCTTCTTATTTACCATGGGAATATGGTGCTTTTTTCTCTGTTTCCTCTTTTCATAATTGATTTTTTTCTTTTCTCTTTTTTCTCAATATAGGACTCGTTTTTATAAGAAGAATGCTTCATAGACAGCTCATTATGGTTACGCTGTAGGTTTCCACCATGTTAGCATGGATTAGACCAGCGGCCCAGGCGTTTATCTAACACATATACATAACTCCATGGACTTACAAGCTCCCCTTTCATTTCACACCGACGACATCCATATACAAAAGAGCATGATATCAACTAGGTACAAAGTACGAGTGCAATGTTTAAAGCGTTTCCCATGACAGCATGGTTCTGCTAATCCCCAACAAATAAGTGCAAGCATATACAACATAGACGACACAATGGTTCAAGTTTATTAATGGTAAGAAAAATAAAGTGTGCCATCAAGTTCGTGAGAGCTTTAATCACTAGTTTTCGCATAACAAGTTTAATTCGGAAGGTAGATAAAAACATGAATATACTTGGAATAGCTTAAGCTAATAGGTAGGTATGGTGGAATATTTGGAATAACTTGGTTTAGGGAGTTGGATGCATGAGTGGAACTCATACTTGGTTGTGGAGGCTAGCAAAAGACTGGGAGCGACAAACTAAGAGAGCAATAATGGCCACAATCATGCAGAGCGACAAAACATCATTGATCAAAGCATAAAGTGATACTACAAGTTGAAAACTAAAGGATCATAAAGGCTTATGGTGACTTGGGATAGTCATAACATGGTGTGAGCATGCGCCAAGTCAACCCAAATAAAGCATCAAAGGAGAATACCACAATACTATGCTTTAATATGCTAAAACAACGCATGATTCATCTAAGGCACATTAAGCAATCTCAATTGTTTATAAAAAGTCATGCTACAACAAAGAATACTAAGCATAAAGCCAAAACAATATCAAGCATGGCATGACAAAGCATAGGCCACAGTCAAAAACAAACTCTCTTTAACACTTAAGCATGAATTTTCGTACTCTTTTTCAAACCAAACCAAACTATTTGAAAACCAATACAATGAAAGAGGGGGTCCAACCAATTTATTCAGCAAACTAAGAAAACAAAGCAACCGTAAAACCAAAACGAAAACAAAAATGAAGACGCTCCAAGAACAACACAACTGTGCATGAAACAATAAAAATGAAGCGTTTGGAAGAAACCTGGAATTTTTATCGATGAAGAGGGGGATGACGCTTGTACTTCTTGGATATTTCTTGGGGTGACACGCGTGGCATCCCCAATCTTGAGCTTTAGTCCATCCTTCATCTCATTACTCATTCCTTCCATACACCTGAATTTTTTTCCTTCGTACAAAACTTCACACAATCTTTATTAGCAATATTAGTGCACTTAAGATAATAAGTCTTTTAGGTTCAGTTCTAACACCAATAAAACTTACATTAAAACACTAGCTACTGTAGCACTTCCAACAAAAAGCTCAATTCCTCAAAAGAACTCAAAAAGGAACCAACAAGAAGCAAATGCAGAAAATGGCAGAAATTTGTCAAAACAGACCAGCAGGTAAAGACGTTTTTTTTCGAAGACCTTCTGTTGCTCAAATCAAAAAGTGTTGAACTAATGAAAGTTATATAACAACCTGGGGCAGAAGCAAAAAAATTCACGCCTCAAAAGGACATACAGATATATTACACGGATTTTTACGGTCAAGCAGAGAAATCTATTTCGGGACAACAACTTTCCCAATCATTACTTCTCTCTCATTAGAGGTTACTCTTGTCACAAAAAGCAAATAAAAAGGATAAGGAGCGGTTATTACTGAAGTAATAACTTCCAGGACTCATCTAAAACTTTTGGGTTATCTCTCAATAAGTACTTTTCTTTAACGCCTTTAAGTTAGGCATAAGAAGCAAGAAAAAGAATCAAGTGTTTTCAAATGAAGAAGCATTAAGATTAATACCAGAAATATCTTCAACAAGGCAAGGTATCTCATCCAAATAAGTTCTAGAGGATCCTCTCTCAACGCTCTTTGGTTCACTATTTTCATCAAATGGGTTTTCGGGAACAATCCAATCAAGATTATTTTCTATGGCTTCATGCATTGCTATGAGTTTAAAGGGTATTGGTACCTTAGTTTCCTCCCCATTAGGTTCAGTTTTGCTCATATTTTCTCTTGTACCAACTATATCTACACATGAGCCTAGCATATTGAAACGTTCAAAGACTTTTCTAGCTTCCTTGGCAACATCAAGAATTGCTTAAGCAAAGTGTCTAGAATAAAATCCCTCTTTTTAGGGTCCTCAATTTCTTTAAGTTTAAGAAACATTACTTGCATTAAGGGGTTAAGGTTAACAAACCAAGCTTCCAACATGTGGACTAAAGAAGCTGCAACAATCTCATAGTTTGGAGCAAGTTCTGCAAGGGATCTATCCTCAATATCCTCATGCTTACTAACATGATTAAATAATTCTTCAATATTATATTTTCCAATTATAGAACCACTACCTATTAAAAGGTCTTTCAGGGTGAATTTAGGGATCAACATGGTGTGCTAAGGGGAAGGTAACAACTAAAGGAAACTTAATTTTTGTGTGTTTTTGGATAAAGAAAGCAAACTTGTAAAACTATTTTTTTTGTGTTTTTGATAAAGAAGCAAGCAAACAAAGAAAAAGAAACTAAGCAAAACAAAAATAACAAAGTAAAGAGATTGGTTATGAGGGACTCCCCTTGTGAAGATGTCCTTGACTCCCCGGCAACGGCGCCAGAAAATATGCTTGATGGCCCAAAATATATCGAGCTCGTTCGGGAACCCCAAGAGGAAGGTATGATGAGCACAACAGCAAGTTTTCTCTCAGTACGAAACCAAGGTTATCAATCCAGTAGGAGCAAGGAAACACCCCAAAGGTGTTGCTAGCTGAGCCTTGGCATGGCGCACTACCGGTGCTAGTAGCAACGTGGAGACCTGCACAACACAACCACAGAACTTTGTCCCCAACTTACGATGAGGTTGTCAATCTCACCGGTTTTGCTAAAAACAAAGGATTAAATGTATCGAATGGAAGGAAGTAATAGTTCGCAGAAAGTAAACACAAAGCAGTAAACAGTTTGATTGTAGATTGAAAGTAAAAGAAAGGACCGGGGTCCATAGTTCACTAGAGGTGGCTCTCCTTAAGATAGATAACATGTTGGGTGAACAAATTACAGCGAGGCAATTGACAAACACCGAGAAAGCATACAAGCATATACTAATCATCTTGACTCTTTTGAGACTTGATTGGGCATTACAACATTATACATAGACCGCCATCCAACTGCATCTATGAATAATAATCCACCTTCAGGTTATCATCCGAACCCCCTCCAATATTAAGTTGCAAGCAACAGATTATTGCATTATGAATTGCGTGTAAAGTAAACAATACGATTGTTCTATGAACAAAGAATTTTTGTTTTCTTCCTAGTAGCAACAACACATCTAGTACCTTAGAGATTTCTCTCACTTCCCCAGATTACCAGAGGCATGAACCCACTATCGAGCATACATACTAACTCTTGGAGTTGCTAGCATCTACTTGGCCAAGATAGCTACTAACAATGGAAAGCATGCAAGATCACAAATAACAAAAACATGATAGAATCAATAATCAATCTGAAATAGCATCTCAATATCCATCGGATCCCCGCAAACACAACATGCAGAATTACAAATAGATGATCTTGATCATGAATGGAGCTCACAAGATCTAAACATGAATGCACAAAGGAGGAGAACCAGCCATCTAGCTACTACATGGACCCGTAGTCTAGAGATGAACTACTCACGCATCACACTAGAGGCTTGCATGATGATGAAGAAGGCCTCCAGGGTGAATTCCCCTCTCTGGCATGGTGCCGGGAAGAGCTTTAGATCCCTCCCAATCTAGGGATGGAGATGACGGCGGCTATAGACTCTTTCATGGAATTTTGATCGGGTCCTTAGGGTTTCCGTATCAGAAGCAATATATAGGCGGAAGGAGAGGCCAAGGGGGTGCCTGGGGCGGCCAGACCACCCCCTGGCGCGGGCCAGGCCTGGCCACGCGGCCAGGTGGTGTGGCCGGGCCCCAGCCCCTCTCCGTCTCGTATTCTGGCTCCAGATGTCCCCCGGTAAAATAATGACTTTGGCTTTTGTCCCATCCAATTCCGAGAATATTTATTTTTTGAATTCCTGAAACCAAAAACAGCAGAAAACAGGCAACTGGCACTGTGGCTCTTATTAATAGGTTAGTCCAAGAAATCATATGAAAAGTACTCCAAAGTGTGGACAAAACACAAGAAAGTAGATAAAACCAAGCATGGAACATCAAAAATTATAGATACATTTGCAATGTATCACACCTACCACCTCAATTCTTCGCTCGGACCCCCCTATCAGCAGCCCACTGCGACGCGCTGTGCAGATTGGGCCAGCCCATTTAGTTTCCCGCGCAGGCCTGCAAATTCAAATAGTTATTTTCCAATTTAGTTAAAACCAGATTTTGTCAGTAGATTCAAAAATCAATTCAAAGAGATTTACTAGACCAAATTTCATGACTCTAATTTTGTTAGAACCATATTTAAATTATCTATCCAAGCCCATTGGATTCAAATCATTTGGAGTTAGAGATCACCTATAGTAAAAATAACAAAATGGAGACTTTTTCAAATTCAAACATTTTTCAAACATCAAACCATAAATGATTTTGAGTTGATTCCAACTCTCAAAAATCACATTTGACAATACCTATCTGAGTATGTAAAAATATTTAAGTTTACATGCAGTGATCTTGGACTAGTATTAAAAGAATGATATATAGGCTTTTCTAGTCACTTTAATTTTATTAAATGGTAATCTTAAACTTTATAAAATATGACCACCACTTTAAATCACATTCCCATGTATTAGAATATGTGGTGATGACATGTGTCAACATGATCCCATATCTTAATTGGAGAATATTAAATCTTAAGTATTTTCAATGAGTAGAATTACTTTTCTAAAATAAGATAAATAAAATTAGGTCTTTATTTCATGTGATGTTTGTGATGATGCTATATCATCTAGTGTGAGCCTTACTGTGCTAAATAGAAGTAGTTAAGTATTGTTTGGTGATTGTGTACCTCGTATTCATTTATAGACGATAGTACCGACCCAAGCTACGAAGAGGAGGAGTACTACCAAGAAGAAGAAGAGGAGAACTTCAATCACTGCACTACTCAAGGCAAGCTTAACACTACAAGTTAACTATGCAAACCATCATTACAAGATAACCTATGCAGATGCTTTAGGCATGCTTTGGTTATACAAACTTGATTATACCAATCGGAAGTTTTACTTGCAAGCTTTATTCTTTTCCTTTTACCAAAGTTCTTTCATCTTAGTTAGTACTTGGTAAGTATTGGAAAAATAGGATAGATACCATAAAGAGTATAAAACTAGGCCTAACTAGTTATACTTAGATGTCATCCCCAGGCATGAGATTAGAATTGGATAGTTACCCTTGATTAGCACCCCCTCATTAGTGAATACCCTCAACCCTAGTGGCTAGTGCTAAGCATAAAATTTGATCTCTTTAGATGGGAATATTTGGTGAAAATGATTATGAAAACCTTTGAATGAGGATTCATTCTATTGAAATGTTTTGACATGTGTTGAGAAACATAAAAGGATTTGATGATGAAAATGTTGAGGCATGAGCCTTAGCCCTTTACAAAAACTGATGGTTGGGTTCGGATGCGATACCATTCCAATTTTACCGTACAACCACAATACCTGAATTGGGTAGGGCTTAACTGGAAGCTTATATGCCTTAGTATGGGTTCCCTCGCGGGAAGAGGTTGAGCTGAGGCTACCTCGTGAATGTGAATTGTCCACCTATGCAGTTCCCAGGATGGCAGATGGCCATGGCTGGGAGGCCAAGCTCATAAGGGAGATGCCTATACTAGAGTGTGTAATGAAAGGTTATGATTGATTATCTGCATACTAAGTATGATGATTCAGGGTTATCCCTAACGGATGTATCGAATTTTGTGGTGAAAGTGTACCACCTCTCCAGAGTGTCAAACTATTCGAATAGCCGCGTCCGCGGTCATGGATAGTTGGAGTGGCCATACTGTTCCGTCATTAGATGTTTTCAAAATGACTTGTGAAAGAGAACTATGACTTTGACTTGACCACAACAGGGTTGTGGATATGAAAACTAGGTTCCCACTTAAGTGATTTAGAACACTAAATTAGTTTTCTTTACTTCTAAATTCAGTTTAAGATAAACCTAGCTTTTTTCAAATAAACCTAGAGCTTAAGATTCCTACTAGAACTACCTTACTTGTTAGTGATAGTTTGCGAGTACTTAAAGAGTACTCATGGCTTTGTCCCTGGCTATTCCCGTGGCCAGACTATGAGGAGGACTACCAAGATGATGGACAGCAGGAGGTCTACGACAACTAGGATCATCTCCCATCGTCAGCATTGCCTGTGACTCTAAAGATGGAGCCCCTACTAAGTTTATTTTCCGCTGCTTGATTTGTAATAAGACTGGATCATGAGATCCTCTATTTGTAAGACCTTATTATGGTTTGTAATGGATGATGTACTGTGATACCAATCTGTTATGTCTCGCAAAAATGGTAATCCTGGGATTGCGATGTATGGCATAACATGCATCTGGGATTAAAAATCCGAGTGTTGACAAATGGAATCTAACGACGAGCTCATGATCGCCACTTAGATGGAAGAGGAAGTTGCCGTTGTCGACAAATACGAAGAGCATTTGAAAATCCTGTTTTGTTTGGCTGGCGTGTACTCTTGAGCCGCACAACCGAGTCGTGGATGATCCAAACTAGGGCACCACAAGAGCAAGCCGAGGAAACAGATGCAGGGCTATTGCATGTCGTACATGGACTACTTCGTAGATGATCCATTGCATGGCCCTGAGGTATTTTGGTGCCATTTCAGGATGAACCGAAAGCTCTTCCTGAAGATTGTCATGGTCGATCGGGAGTGCGATGCTACTTCGTATGCAGTAAGTACTGCACCAATATAGTAGTGTTTTACTCACTCCATAAGTGTACTGCTGCTGTCAGGATGCTTGAATATAGAGATCCTGTTGATACATATGATGGATATCTGCGTATGACTAAGTACACTGCCATTGAGTTCATGTACATGTTCTGTAGAGAAGTGGGTGACAGTGTTTGGACCAACATATTTGAGATCACCCAATACTGAAAACACTACTCGGATCCTTGCACATAATGAAGCAAGAGGATTTCCTAGGATCTTGGAAGCATTGATTACATGCATTTTGTATGGAAGAACTACCCATTTTATTGACAAAGAATGTACAAATACCACAAAGAAGCTTTCAATGTGGTACTTGAGGCAGTGGCTAGTCAGGATCTCTGGAGTTGGCATGTATTCTTCGGATGGCAGGATCATACAATAACATCAACATCCTACTAGTGTTTGATTTTTTCGCCAAGCTTGTTGAAGGCCATGCTCTCCCTGTGAACTTTGTGATCAATTCCCAATAGTACACCAAGGGAAACTACTTGGCGGATGTTATCTATCCGAGATGGTCAACAATTGTGCAGACAATCTCCAACCCTGTTGTGGACAAGAGATCTTATTTTTCCAAGGAACAAAAAGCTTGTAGGAAGGATGTCGAGTGGGTATTTGGTGTGCTCCACTCTAGATATGCTATTGTCCGGTACCCGGCTCCGACCTGATCGAAAGATCACATGTGGGAGATGACAAATTCCTATGTGATCTTGCACAACATGATCATTGAGAGAGAGGGGCGCACTGGTGCTTGAGACTGAACCATATTTCGGGCATGGTTCTCTTGCAGATGTTGATCATGAGGTGTCAGCCACATTTGTTGGCTTTCTCGCCACGCGTGAGAAGATCTGAGATCCACATACACATCACCAATTGCAAGATGATCTGGTGGAGCATACGTGCACACTCAAAGGAAATATCCAGTTTCTTACATTGTGTTTCAAAACTTGTTAAATTTATGAGTTTGCCGTGTTGAACTAGTTAAATTTAAATTTATATGTCCAGATCAAATATGGTTTCTATTTTTCCTAATTTTTTCAACCAAGATTCTCCGGATGAACCGCCATTCTTAGGGGCGCGACTGGGTGAAACCATCGGCCTAGTAAATCGGTGACGCGCGGGCCCCTCTCGAAACGGCCATTTTTACCGCCGGTGATTCGTCCTCTTGGGGCAACGGCTGGAGATGCTCTAGGTGATTTACTTTTTTTTGTAAATGAGTATATATATTATACCAATTACACCCAGCCTATGCAACAACACATGCCCTAGTGGACTTACGGATGCACACATCCCAGAAAAAAGAAGAAGAATTACAAAAAATAAGAAAACTCCTGCTATAGTGATCTACTCCTTGTTGTAGCGGACCAACCACCATCAAGACAACACCAGAAATCCAAATTCTCCAAAAGCGATGCCTCCAATAAGGAAACAGTGCACATGTGCCATCATCGCCCTGGTCATCGATCATAGTTTTTCACCTAGTAGAATGTCCAAACTCACAAAGCAATGCCTCCAACAAGGTCACTACTAGGCACAACCAACTAAGGATTGATCTTGGGCTTTAACCCTGTAAGATTAGAAACTGAATTCCTACTGTGTTGTCGCCCCCACTTACCGATGTCGCTGCTCCAAGTCAAAAATCACCTAGCTGAAACCTAGTCATCACTAGGACTCGAACCACTGATGAGTCCCAAATTGAAGCATATTTACTTTTCATTTTTTGCATAAGTAGAATAGGGATTTTTTTATTTTACTGTGTTTGCGTGCACTTTTTGTCCTTGTTTCAACATGATTCAGAATTACTGAGTCTCTTATGAACATCTCAAATAGAAACTATCATATTATGTTATAATATGGTATTTTAAGTGATAAAAGTCAATTAATTGATTTACCTTCGTACATTGGAGAATAGCAAACACGAGGAAGGCTTCTGCAGCGTTAACGATCAGTGGTATAGGCGGATCCTTCCTATACCGTCTGCCCGTACCATGCCAAAACGCGTCCGCCTCGTCAAATGCTTTCTCCTAGCGAAGACACATGACATATCCGACATTCACAACAACCTTGAGCCATGAAAAAAAACACCAGAAAGGGATCTGAAGGAGGAATTTGGATAATGGAAAATCTCTGCTGCTTCATGGATCTTTAGAAGATATTGCATCATCCCCTTCATCATCAACCGCCGCATCACCCTCACCACTATTACCCCCATCATTCATTCATTAGATCTTGTTGTAATTCCAGATTCAATTGTGGTTTGCATAAGATTTATTCCATACTTTTATCCATCCATTTGATTATGATGATGTCATTGATGGCTTCCATGTGTGAGTAGTTTACCCTCATTTTTGGGGAGATGGAGAAACCCTAGCACTATTATGAAATTAAAATAAAGATGGTCTATTCTTGTGTCTATATGACTTGCTGGTCTATGATAGATTTATGATGTGTGTTTGATTTCTCTCTTTAGATGGTATGTCTAGTCGGCCATATATCATTTTCCTTTGGGACTAAAGAAGAGGGTGAAATCCTTTGGACGTGTTTGGAAGCATGCCCCGGAAGCTATCGTGACTATTGGCACTGGCTAGCAACCTGCACAGTCAAAAGAGGATTAAGAGAGATTCCCTAAGCTAATTACGATATCCATGGGGAAACCCTTAATTGCGGAGGTCTGTATGGATGACTGCTCTCAGACATCGCGGTGGTTATTTAGAGGTGACCTTATTCTTGGCTTAACAAAGTGACTGCCTATGAGCCCTGTAGTGAACATCTTATTATGAAGCTCTCTCCACACATATCATGACACAATAAGTAGGTTATCCTAATTATAATTAATAATACCATGATAGAGGTGTATCTTACACCCTCGAGATCGCTTTAGCCCAATTGAGTTCAACCATGTTTCTAAACACTCTTGTTACTTGCTTTTTTCCTTGTTTTAATTACTTTTCTGGATTCAACCAAAAACCTATCAAACACCCTTTACTTAAAATCAAAGGCAGCTTACAAGTATCCTTTGGTAGACAATGATGAGGGGCATAACGACCTTAACCAAATAGCTCTCTATGGGTTTGATACTCTTATTTTGGAACTAGCTACAATCGATATGTGCACTTGCATTCAACCACCCTTACTCGTCCTCAGATCTTCAGCTTCCATGCCCTTCTCCACGACGGACTTCACCGTGAGACTAAAGACATGTCCCACGACGGCAACATACCGCAGAGCTTCGCAACGCTTCCTCTAAAACCAAACAGTCAGAAAAAACATGGATGCGCACGACCAAAATCCATCCGATTAGGCAAACTCCAGGTATGTCGTCCATTTGGAGTTCGTTAGCGGAGTATTCCGGAACTCAGGACTCTGGCCAGATTACTAACGATAGACGACAAACAGAACATCATCATGGCTTGAGAGGGAATTTAGGACCGCCACTTTTATTAGGTAGATCGGCAGCCCCCACGTTGTCGCCCACCGGCACCCAACGGGACCAGCTGCCCGATTCCCCACCGGCATGCCCGATAGAGGAGTAGGAAGCCCGGGCTACCATGACGGCAACCTGGCGCATGGACGACGACCTGTGGAGATCAATGGTAGGGGCGGACACATCTGGCCACAAGAGCTAGGACCGACCGCGCACCCGTTGAATTTTGACAGATGGAGATCGAGGAAGTCCGACTGGTGGAGATCTTAGAGGGGCAGACATCTACGACCGCGCCACCGCCAGGAAATCCATGCTGGTCATCCCCCTAGCACCACCGTCCGCCATGATGCTCGCCACCAGCCCTACCTACTGCTGCGGGTCCGGCGATTGCCCACGCTCCCGGTGGCCACGTACTCGCTCCGCGCCGCCAACAATGGGAGGAAGGCCCCTGCCGCCACCTTACTTGGGACTACGGGTTTTTCCCTTGGCCCCTCCGGCTGTGGCGAGAAATTTGGCGGTGGCAGCGCCTAGGTTAGGGTCGCGTGTGCATGCGTGGATTCCATGGGTCGTGTGTCTTTGGGGATGGGTTATGCAAGGATGTAAACTCGTATAAGATATCCATGTGATTTACTAGGAGTATAAGAGCATCTCCAGCAGCGGCGGCAAAATGGCGTTGCGCTAAAAAAATGTTGTTTTACAGCGCGTGAGCGTGCGCACGCCCCTCGAGCAGGCGCGGAAAAAATGGATGCGCTCTGTAAATTTTCCCGCGTGCGGGCCGCTGTGCTATCACAAGCGTCAAATTTGTTGCGCCGCTTACAACGCACGCTATAGACGCATGCATAGCCAACTGCCCGTGAAACTTTCGCACGCGTGCCTATCCATATCCACAGTCCGTTCCCCTTCCTTCCACCGCGTGCCCGATTCGGTTCGCCACCTACAACGCGCCTGCGCTGCCGCTACGACGATGACGAGATGCCACCCCGCCGCTGAAGCTCCGGGTACCGCGACGTGCACTTGCGCCTGACGGGCACCTACTTCTCTGAAATACGAACCGGCGACAAGCACATCGGCCTCGGCTCGTTTGAGACGGCGCACGAGGTGGCACGCGCGTACGACGCGATGGTCTAGCATCTCAGGTGCCCGCACAACTTCATGAACCTTCACGATGTGTAGACGCGCGAGTAAGCGAGGTGCTTGCGCCGCCGCCTCGCATTGTCACGCAGGAGGAGCGGAGCCGCCAGCGCGTGCTGGAGTGCCGCCTCCTCATCGCCGAGCGGGACGAGCGCATCCATACCGAGTGGGCCCATCGATTCTCGGAAGACGTTGCCGCTGAGCGCAAGTTCTACGCCGACGATGAACCCCGTTGGAATGATTACTGGTCATCGACTCCGGTGTCGTCCACAACACCGGACTCGTCCAATTTCGAGTTCTAAATAGTTTAGTTTGTAATCTGCACTAGTTCTATGTAATATATGCACTATATTTTCATTCTATGTAATATATGCATTATCCATATTTTCAATTCTATTTTAATCTATTTTTAGATTTTTTTTCTATGTGCTATTCCTATCAAGTATTGTTTGTGGTGCTGCAAAATAGCGCTGGTGGGGGAGTGTTTTTGCTATTCTGCGCACCTAGCATTTTAGCGTTTTCGACTGAGGTCGCGCGGCGCGCTGGGCTGCAAAACAGTTTTAGCGCTAGCACTGCTGGAGATGGTCTAACGCCCGACCATTTGTCCAGATCCCTGAAACACTTTCCGCAGCGTCAACAATGCAATTGCAGTTAGAATTACAACTCTCTGCAGACAGAAAAGAAACATAATGCACGCCGATCACCGACTTCTCGCGAAACCACGTTCAGCTACACAATACTAGTATAAAGGACGGAAATCTCCACCGAGCTTGCTGGTACAGGAGCTGACGAGGTGTTGGGTGTGGAGACGAATGCAGTGACATAACCGTGTCGGCGCTCTCGCTTTCAGTTCGATCTGCCGAGAATATGTGGCGCCGCGCGTAGTTGATGCGGAAACCTTTATCGACCTTGCAGTTGCAGTGCGGCCGGTGACACCACCGAAAATCAGGAAAGGATGAATGAATTTGGCCATCATCGCCCGCTCCCGACTTGATTTGGCAACGCCAGGCGTTTCTGTGTCCGGAAGTTTCTTGACCTTGGCTAATATAATGGGGGTGCTTATGGGGCAATTTACGCATGGGCCGCTCGATCGTCCGAGAGTTTTCTACCTAATAACAACCGAAAAAAGCGATGTTTTATATGGATGGATCGATTCTTTCAGAGTCTCCTGGGACCTAATTACTTTCCTGAATCGTGTCGTCTTTCTTATTAGCAGCAGGCAACGAGGCGAGCTTTTTGACGAGCGGATCGATCGGACGCGATGATGCGCGTCGATCGTGATCGTGCCTGCCTGATTCGAACAACAGATGAACGCGCTGTCGATTAGTGGGTATGGATTAGTGCGCATAAACTGGGTGTATGCGTTTCGTGTCTTCGTCGTCCTCTACTTAATTTTCTTTTTTCTCCGAAAAGGGGAATAAAACCCCAGCCTCTGCATCGGTTGATGCACACAGCCCTCTCTACTTAATTTCCTGATGATGTCTAAAGCAAGCAGGTAGGATAGTATTTGCCTTGTCGACGCAAGGGACAAGACGATGCTGCCTGAAAATTCGTCGTTATTAATACGGGCCTTGCATATGGGGAATTAACAGGGGTCCATCACTGTCAAAAAAAAAAAGAAGGGGTCCATCAGATTTCGAAGCGGAGACCCGTTCAATGCAAGACACTTGATGCTGCAAGTTGAGTCCAGATCATTCTGCAACTGGGCAAATTTGCTATTAGTGCACTGGGACGATGGTGAACTCAAGTAGTGAACCATGTCTGTTAACAGTCTGCTTTGTGTACAGGCGTGTACTTGGCCTGGGTAGAAAACGAATAAACAGTGGAAGGATAAATCAGGCATTACAAAGATGGGCTAGGATGTCGAGTCCTAAAACCGTGGGGGCATTTTACTCTTTCCAAAACTTGCTCGTGGGGTATTGTGAGGGGCTCAGTTGGATGGATATTTGTTTAGAACATCTCCACTGGGCAGCCCCATAACATCCCCAATAGACCTATTGGGCCCCGGACCGAAAACAGGCTCACACCACCACCCTCCAAACCCCACCGGCACATTTTCATCTATTTCTATAGATCTGGATGCCTAATATGTAAGCCACTTCACTAATGAAACGGAAAACAAGTTAGTCGGATGGTTGAGAAGGAGGTGACAGTAATTTGAGATGAAAAATACCTTAGGTACATGACTCGAAGTCGTGTACTTCTGCATAGAGATAGGGGAATGTCCATGTTCACACGCTCCTTCACCAAGAGTTTCATCCTCTTTTGTATTCCTTCCGAGGGATGGTGATGGAGAAAGTCTTGAGGTTGTCCTTTTTATCAAGAGTCATATCATGGAGGAGACGGCTATGATGTTGCAATGGATGGATCCGGCGCATGCACCAAGTTAGTGTCGCGCTGGCCATTCTTCATCAAGTGTTCTATATGCCTCTTAGCATGTATAAGATCAGCCAGAAGTTCGTCGGGCTCTTAGTCGCACAAATCTTTTAGCATCGTCGGTCCATCGACAAAGGCCAGAAAACCTTCTCGCTTGTCAGGAGCAGGCATGTCTTTGCAGTAGAAGAATGGTCCAGTCCAAAGTTTGATAGTCACTAGCAAAGATCCTAGCATACACTCAGATTTTCCTAATGACTAAGCTGAGACTACCACAATTTGCAAGGGAACTCTGGGCAACCACAGAATTTCGCCGAGTCCCATAATAGAATGTAAAAAGAAGGAGATTTTTCCTAACGCCTAAAAACCCTTCACACAGAGCAACATGCCCAAAAATTTCCAAAGTGGAATTTGGGGGAAGGTTATGAAGCTGGATGCTGTAGTGATTGAGTACCTCCGTGAAGAAGTGGGACGGAGGGAGGCTCAATTCGCGCTCGATGTGGGTTCCCAGGAGCACGTGCTCGTTGCCGACCGGCACCGGAGTTGCATGTCCCATGGTTGACCGCCATTGGCAAACTTCCTTCAAAGGAATGAGCCCTTCTTCCTCGTATGACTCCATATCCGTGTCATTGAGCATGACCAGAATCTAGATTCCCCTCTCGTTCTTCTTCTCCACCTCTATTGTGCCCGTCGGAGTGGAGGAAGTAGAGACCTCCATTTTGATTTATGGGGATAAGTGGTGGAGGTACTCGAAGGGAGGAACCACTAGAGTGAGGGGCGATGAAGAAGAAGAAAATGGGCACATGAATGGGGATGGAGCCATTACTGTGTTGTTCTGAATCTTTTATAACCCCTGCGCCGTAATTTGTGTGAGCATGATGTGAAACCGCGCGATTTTTGCCCTGCGTGGGGAAAGTGGACAGACGTTTTGGCCCATGCGGCCACACTCTATCTGTATCCTCGATTGTCGTGTGCATTAAGCCTGGCTTCCCATTTCCCCGCAAATAAGGGCCCCACTAACGACACTATTTCTACAATGACAGGATGTTTGAACACATAAGATCCCACAAGAAATTTGAAATCAGTCTCCATCGGTTGACTATGAAATAATTCCATCTCGAGATAATCGAGTGAGGGAGAAGATAAAACATTGACACGTATCCAAGTCATATTGAATCAAATTAAAGTTTATTGTTAAGTTTTAGGAACCCTTCTAGATTCTCCTTTGGAAGACCATTGGCGTCTGAAGACGGATTCCGTCTCAAGACATCTTTTATCCGACTGAAGATCTTGGAGTGTTCTGGAGAATATTGTTGGGGATATACTTTTCAGGTATACCCTCGATGGGCATTAGGACTTGGATACCATGGTGTCCCATTGGTGGTAGTGTTGGCGGCTCACCGTGTTGCCTAGTAGACAAGAGAAGACGGAGATCCATCCAGTTAGATGAAGGCCTAGAAGACTTACCGGCTCTGACCTAGAAGACAAAACACTAGGGTTGCTAGACGTAGTGTAAACCTTTCATATTGTAATATGCAGTGTAACCAGATGTGATCATCCATGTAAACCCTAGTCTAGATATCTTTATAAGCCAGACTATGGGTCACCCTCAGGTAATATATTCATTCACATGATCATTGAGTAAACTCTCAGTCTTATTGCCGTATACTGATTGATAGTAGGACGTAGCTAGGTTCGGCCACCACAGTTGGAACTAAGCCTGGGTAAACCAAGTGTCACCGTCTTGAACTTGCACGTGCGACATGCCCCATTTATCACCCCTCCATGAGAAACCCCTCTCAACGTACTTGTCTTGAACCCGACGACACACGGATACCGTCAACGGGGATTGCTCGGGCGAACCCAAGGACAATGCCACGACAAGGCACGATTCTGGTAAATGATGAGACCCGATGCAATCTAGAGGAGGTAATGGCCCATGGAACGTCACCAACAGGATGGAGGCCAAAGCCCTTATACACGAGATAAAAAAGCTCGGGTTAGTTAGAAACTCACACTCATCTTAAACACGCCACCAATTGTATGGAGACCCTATAAACTTACAATAGTTCGAGTTACTAACCTTGACCAAATCTTAAGCGCGAATTGCCGGCAATACTATTGAGCTACTAACATCGAGTAGGGAACTTAATTGTACAGGTTTGGTAACCGAGCCACAACAAAGGAAACCTCAAGATTTACCCTACTTGAAGGACGCCTAGCAGGTCACAGATGAAGGATAAGAAGCATGAGATCAGGTGCAAACATCCTAACTAAAGGGGTTTCGTGGCAGAAAACAAAAAATCCTACGCTGGAACACACCTAGTCAAGATCTATCTAAGAAGTAATGCAGTAATGGAGAGAAGACAACGGTAACATACCCTTATAGACCGTAAGCGTATAACGTTCATGCAGGAACGTGAATGATATAGTCGTACCCGTCCGACCTCAAGATCGCGAAGCTCCTCGCAAGTCACCCTTGTCCAGGTCCACGTATGATGGTCTGGTGCCACAAGTGGGATTACCCCCGAGGTATCGCACACGTACGGTGTAAGACAACAACTCTCGGATCTCTGATCCCTGTAGAGAGATTGCAGAAATAGATCTCCTGGCCAGAGTCACTGTAGCATAACAGCGTGCCACAATGTTGTTGTTTGTTGTGTGTACAGTCCTTTCCAGGGACCACGCCACCGCAAAAGGCAACAAGAGAGAGAGATTTTCTCTCTAAGAAAATTTCCTTAGAGAATTAATTGTGTGTTTATTCCCACCCATGCGCACCCCTTTATAAAGGCAAAAATGGTGTACTCTTCCCAAGAGCTCTCCCATATGGGACTAAACTGAAGTCAAAGGAAAATGGAGAGGGGGCAGCCAGCAGGGACAAACTGATGGTCGAGTGGGCCACCCCGTGGCGCTAGCCCGCAGCAGCTCGGTTGAGTGGTCTAGCCACCCATGTGCGCGGCCCAGCAGCAGCGCCAGCAGCTTGCGGCAACGATGCGTGAAGAAAATATGCCCTGAGAGACAATAATAAAGTTGTTATTATATATTCCTTATATATGATAGATGTTTATTTTACATGCTAGAAATGTATTGATTCGGAAACATCAATACATGTGTGTTTAATAAACAAAAAGGGTTCCTAGTCATGCCTCTCTTATAGACTAGCTTATTGATTAACAAGATGATCAATGTTTCCTGATTATGGACATTGGATGTTCTTAATAACAAGGTCACACCATTGGTGGAATGATGTGATGAACATTCATCCGAAGTATAGCATTATGATCAAGTCATTATGTTTATATTGCTATAACATTATACGAAGTAATCTTTATCCTTGGACCATGAGATCATGTTAATTGCTAACACCGGAAGAGTATTTTGATAACATCAAACGTCACACCATAACAGGGTGACTATAAAGATGAGTTTAGTACTACGAAGGTGTTATGTTGAGGCTCATGGATCAATAGTGGAATTTGTCAATCTAGATGACGGATAAATATACTCTGGGGCCTCTCGGTGATATCACATTAGGATAGATTGCAAGTAAGTGATGTAATCACTAGAATGTTATATCACAGGAACAAGAAAAGAGTGCATGTCGGTAACGAGATCAAACTAGGTATGGAGATACCGATGATCGAATCTCGGACATGTAATATATCGAGAGACAAAGGGATTTAGTTACAAGCGTTAAAGGTTCTCACGATCACAGGAGTCATCGTTGAATGTGTAGGAGTCAGTACGGATCTCCAGGTCCCGCTGCTGATTATTGATCGGAGAAGGGTCTCGATCATGTCTGCATTATTCGCGAACCGTAGGGTGGCACACTTAAGAGTTACCAGACACCATTTTGGAGCACATATGTTTCAGACGAAAGAATTGCAAAGTGCAGGAATTGTTTCAATAAAAACCGGAAATTGTTTCGGGTGAAATTGCAGAAGGTGGTTCTGCATGTGATATTAAAATATTGCAAGGGGCTATATGTGAATGTTTGTTAATTAAAGTAATTAACAAAATTCTGAATAAATTTAATAAAAAGAGTTTTATTAAATGAGAGAGCATTAAATTTGGAGAAATTTAATGCATTTAAAGTGGAGACTTTAAAAGGGAATGTGAAGAGGCATTTTAATGTGGAGGGCTTACCACCACATGAATGGGGGAGGTGAGGGGTCACCCCCCATGCGCCGGCCATGAAGAGAGGGGCACCCCCCTCCTCCTATAAAAGTCCACCCATTCCCTCCTTCATCCTCACACCTCCTTATGAAGGATCTCTCTCCCTCTCTAGAATTATTCCCCCATGGTCTCGGATTAGCGAGATACATGTTCCCGGTGGCATTTCGTCTGGAAGGAGTTACTGCTTCCGCTAGATCGCTGGAGCGAGGAGGTGGAGGTTGTCTGGTGGCTTGAACGTGTGTGCCAGTGCGGATGCGCTGCTGAGTTGTGGCGCTCGGACTTCCTCACGATCTTGAGATCGGCAAGTGTACGACTACATCAACCACGAGTTCCTACTCGTTAACAAAGCTCGTTGTCTACGAGGGTAAGTTCTCGTTGGATGTATGTCCACCCGTTGCTTTATACCTAGTAGATAGATCTTGGCGTGTAGTTCACACCGTAGGAAATTTTTTGTTTTCTATGCTGCGGACCCAACAGTGGTATCAGAGCCTGATCTATGCGTAGGTGCTTAGCACGGGTAGTACATATATGGTTGATATGTGGGCGATGATGATCATGTTATTGCATCTTCTATGTATTTTGGATATTGGTGGCATAGTGGGATGAAGCGGCCCGGACCAACCTTACATGTCATCGTACATGAGACCGGTTCCATGACTGACATGTAACTTGTTTTGCATAAGTGGCTGGCGGGTGTCTGTCTCTCCTACTATAGTCAATATCTGATTTACAACGAGTTGCTAATAACTTAGTTATCCTCGTTGTGGTTCATGTTCATAGGTAAGAACGGTTCTATCTCCGAAAGCCCTAAACCACGTAAAACTTGTAATTGATAAATTAGAGGCGTCTAGTTTAGATCGTTGTTGGGCTAGTGTGTTGATATGATATTGTTGTAAGTAGATGTATGGTGGATACTCTTACAACACACTCAACGTGTAAGTTCCATAGACCTTGGGCTTACACACAAAGGAATGATAGAGATCATACCATGATGCAAGTGATAGAGATCAAATGCATGGACCATATCATCTCACTTTACACATTAGATGTTAGCATATTATACTGCTAGTTTGGCGCGTTTGATAGCATTATAAGATGATCCCTCTTTTAGATATCAAGATAAAGATGTGTTCTTCCTTGAGTATGCACCGTTCTATGGATCGTGTTTCGAGACATCACGTGATGATCGGGTGTACTCGAATCTACGCTTTCATAGGAACGGGTGTAAGACAGTTTTACACACGCGAATACTAAGGTTCTTACTTGGCGAGCCTAGCATGTACAGACATGGCCTCGGAACACGGACCGAAAGGTTAAGCATGAGTCATATGGTTGATATGACGCCCATATAGATGCTCGCCTTTGAAGCTATATCAACTCACGTGATGATCGGACTTGGTATAGTGGATTTGGTTCATGTAATCACCAAAAAGGACATGAGGGATGTCGTTTTTGAGTGGGAGTTCATTAGTAATTTGGATTAGTTGAACTCAATCTATCATAAACTTAGTCTAATTAAACTTTACAAATTCTGTTGTAGATGCACCACCTGTTTTTAATTTCAATGTGTTCATGGAGAAAGAGAAACTTGCTACGAATGGTAGCAACTTCACCAACTGTGCTATGAATTTGAGGATTCTCCTCACTGCTGCACAAAAGCAATATGTGCTAGATGCGCCGCTAGGCCCCCCACCAGCTCCTGATGCCCCTGACAAGGAAAAGAATGTCTATGTGACTCATCAGGAGGACCACAACTTAGTTCATTGCGGCATACTGTATGGGCTAGAGCCAGAACTTCGAAAGCGTTTCGAAAATGGCAATGCCTTTGATACCATGGGGGAATTGAAAATGATTTTCGATACCCATGCTGCCGTAGAGAGTTATAATGCTACAGAAAAGTTCTTTAGCTGCATGATGGAGGTAAACAGCTCCGTTAGTGAGCACGTACTCAAAATGTCTGGGTACGCCGATAAGCTTGTGTCCTTGGGAATAATGATTCCCATTGACTTAGGCATACATCGTGTTCTCCAATCTCTGCCACCTAGCTACAAGAGCTTCGTGATGAACTATAATATGCAGGGCATGAAGAAGTCTCTTCCCGAGCTTTTGTCAATGCTTAAGACTGCAGAAGTGGAGATTAGGAAAGAACATCAAGTGTTGATGATCAATAGGACCACCGGTTTCAAGAAGGACAAGAAAGTCAAGCACAAGGGAAAGAAGGGTGGCAAGTCTATTGCCACGCCTAAAAAGAAACCCCGGGCTGGCCCTAAGTCTGACACCGAGTGCTACTATTGCAAGGGGACTGGCCATTGGAAGCGCAACTGCCCCAAGTATTTGGCGGACAAGAAGTCCAGCAAGGCAAACAAAGGTATATGTGATATACATGTTATTGATGTGTACTTGACTAGTACTCGCAGTAGCACCTGGGTATTTGATATCGGATCGGTTGTTAATATATGTAACTCGGTTCAGGGGCTACGGAACAAGCGACAACTAGCAAGGAATGAGGTTAGGATGCGGGTCGGCAATGGATCAAGAGTTGATGTGATCGCCGTTGGGACGCTACCTCTCCATTTGCCATCGGGATTAGTTATAAACCTAAATAATTGTTATTTGGTGCCTGCACTGAGCATGAACATTGTATCTGGATCGTGTTTGATGCAAAGTGGTCATTCCTTTAAATCTGAAAACAATGGTTGTTCGATTTATAAGAATGATATCTTTTATGGTCATGCACCTATGTTGAATGGTTTATTTCTATTGGATCTCGATAGTAATATTACGCACATTCATAATGTTAATGCTAAAAACATTAAACTTGATGATGATATGTCTGCATATATGTGGCACTACCGTCTAGGTCATATTGGCGTTAAACGCATGAAGAAACTCCATTCTGATGGACTTTTGGAATCACTTGATTTTGAATCATTTGATACATGTGAGCCATGGCTTATGGGCAAGATGACTAGAACACCGTTTTCTGGTTCAATAGAACGGGCGATAGATCTATTGGAAATCATACATACTGATGTGTGTGGATCAATGAGTGTGTCGGCGCGAGGTGGATATCGTTATTTTGTTACTTTCACGGATGATTTGAGTAGATATGGGTATATCTATTTGATAAAACACAAGTCTGAAACTTTTGAAAAGTTCAAGGAATTTCAGAATAAAGTAGAAAATCATCGTAATAGAAATATCAAGTTTCTACGGTCTGGCCGTGGAGGAGAGTATCTAAGTTACGAGTTTAGCACACACATGAAAGAGTGTGGAATAGTTTCACAACTCACGCCTGCCGGAACACCACACCGTAATGGTGTGTCGGAACATCGTAATCGTACCTTATTGGATATGGTTCGATCTATGATGTCTCTGACTGACTTACCTCTGTCATTTTGGGGTTATGCACTGGAAACAGCTGCATTCACTTTAAATCGGGCACCATCTAAATCCGTTGAAACGACACCGTATGAATTATGGTTTGGAAACAAACCTAAGCTGTCATTTCTTAAGGTTTGGGGATGCGATGTTTATGTAAAGAAACTTTAACCGGATAAACTCGAACCCAAAGCGGAAAAATGCGTCTTCATAGGATACCCTAAGGAAACAATTGGGTATACCTTCTATCACAGATCCGAGGGCAAGGTTTTTGTTGCCAAGAATGGATCCTTTCTTGAGAAGGAGTTTCTCGCGAAAGGTGGTGAGTAGTCGGAAGGTAGAACTCGAAGAGGTTATTTAACCTTCTCTTCATGGAATGGCGAGTGGCGCAGCACCGGAAGTTGTTTCGGAGTTGACTTCACCTGATGAAGAGAGAGCTAATGATAATGATCATGAAACTCCGAAAGAGGACACTACCGAACCTCGCAGGTCAAGCAGGACACATGCAGCTCCTGAACTGTACGGCAATCCTGTTGTGAATTTCATGGTTGATGAAATGGATGACCCTGCGACGTATGAAGAAGCGATGATGAGCCCGGATTCCAACAAATGGCTAGAAGCCATGAAATCCGAGATGGAATCCATGTACGAGAACCAAGTTTGGAACTTGGTGGACTTACCTCACGACCGAAAGGCCGTTGAGAATAAATGGATTTTCAAAAGGAAAACTGATGCTGATGGTAATGTGACCATATATAAGGCTCGACTTGTCGCAAAGGGGTTTCGACAAATTCAAGGAGTTGACTACGATGAGACATTCTCTCCCGTAGCGATGCTTAAATCGGTTAGGATTATGTTAGCAATTGCTGCATATTTCGATTATGAAATATGGCAGATGGATGTCAAAACTGCATTCCTCAATGGTAAGATTGAAGAAGAGTTGTATATGATACAACCTAAGGGTTTTGTCGATCCTAAGGATGCTAATAAGGTGTGCAAACTTCAGCGATCCATCTATGGACTGAAGCAAGCATCACGAAGTTGGAATCTCCGCTTTGATGAGGTGATCAAAGAGTTTGGATTTGTCCAAACTTATGGAGAGGCTTGTATTTACAAGAAAGTGAGTGGGAGCAATGTGGCATTTCTGATATTATATGTGGATGACATATTATTGATTGGAAATTATGTAGATCTTTTAAATAGTGTTAAAAGTTATCTAAACAGCAAATTTTCGATGAAAGACCTTGGTGAAGCGTCATATATATTAGGCATTAAAATCTATAGAGATAGATCAAGGCGCCTAATTGGGCTATCACAGAGTACATACCTTGATAAGATATTAAAGAAGTTTAATATGGACGAAAGTAAGAAGGGGTTCTTACCTATGTTGCAAGGCAAGACATTGAGTAAGACTCAAAGTCCGGCTACGGCGGAAGAAAGAGAGATGATGGATAAGATCCCCTATGCCTCGGCCATAGGCTCTATTATGTATGCCATGCTATGTACAAGACCGGATGTGGCACATGTTATTAGTTTGACTAGTAGGTACCAATCTGATCTAGGTTCGGAACACTGGATAGCGGTAAAGAACATCCTCAAGTACTTGAGAAGAACTAAGGATATGTTTCTTATATACGGAGGTGAAGAAGAGCTAGTTGCTAAGTGTTATGTCGATGCTAGCTTTGACACCGATCCGGATGACTCTAAGTCTCAATCCGGATACGTATTTCTCTTGAACGGAGCAGCAGTTAGTTGGAGGAGTTCCAAACAACCTGTGGTGGCTGGATCAACAACGGAGGCGGAATATGTTGCTGCTTCAGAAGCGGCGCAGGAGGCAGTTTGGATGAAAGAGTTCATTACGGAATTGGGTGTGGTTCCCAGTGCGTTAGACCCGATGGTGATCTATTGTGACAACAATGGAGCCATAGCCAACGCAAAGGAACCAAGGTCTCACAAGAATTCCAAACATATTAAGCGCCGGTTTCACTCCATCCACGAGCATGTCAAGAATGGAGATATAAAGATTTGTAAAGTACACACGGACCTAAATGTAGCAGATCCGTTGACTAAAGTTCTCCCTAGGGCAAAACATGATCAACACCAGAACTCTGTGGGTGTTAGATTTATCACTATGTGAACTAGATTATTGTCTCTAGTGCAAGTGGGAGACTGAAGGAAATATGCCCTGAGAGGCAATAATAAAGTTGTTATTATATATTTCTTATATATGATAGATGTTTATTTTACATGCTAGAAATGTATTGATTCGGAAACATCAATACATGTGTGTTTAATAAACAAAAAGGGTTCCTAGTCATGCCTCTCTTATAGACTAGCTTGTTGATTAACAGGATGGTCAAGGTTTCCTGATCATGGACATTGGATGTTGTTAATAACAAGGTCACACCATTGGTGGAATGATGTGATGAACATTCATCCGAAGTATAGCATTACGATCAATTCATTATGTTTATATTGCTATAACATCATACGAAGTAATCTTTATCCTTAGACCATGAGATCATGTTAATTGCTAACACCAGAAGAGTATCTTGATAACATCAAACGTCACACCGTAACAGGGTGACTATAAAGATGGGTTCAGTACTACGAAGGTGTTATGTTGAGGCTCATGGATCAAGAGTGGAATTTGTCAATCCAGATGACGGATAGATATACTCTAGGCCCTCTCGGTGATATCACATTAGGATAGCTTGCAAGCAAGTGATGTGATCACTAGAATGTTATATCACGGGAACAAGAAAAGAGTGCATGTCGGTAACGAGATCAAACTAGGTATGGAGATACCGATGATCGAATCTTGGACAAGTAATATATCAAGAGACAAAGGGATTTAGTTACAAGCGTTAAAGGTTCTCACGATCACAGGAGTCATCGTTGAATGTGTAGGAGTCAGTACGGATCTCCAGGTCCCGCTGCTGATTATTGATCGGAGAAGGGTCTCGATCATGTCTGCATTATTCGCGAACCGTAGGGTGGCACACTTAAGAGTTACCAGACACCATTTTGGAGCACATATGTTTCAGACGAAAGAATTGCAAAGTGCAGGAATTGTTTCAATAAAAACCGTAAATTGTTTCGGGTGAAATTGCAGAAGGTGGTTCTGCATGTGATATTGAAATATTGCAAGGGGCTATATGGTAATGTTTGTTAATTAAAGTAATTAACAAAATTCTGAATAAATTTAATAAAAAGAGTTTTATTAAATGAGAGAGCATTAAATTTGGAGAAATTTAATGCATTTAAAGTGGAGACTTTAAAAGGGAATGTGAAGAGGCATTTTAATGTGGAGGGCTTACCACCACATGAATGGGGGAGGTGAGGGGTCACCCCCCATGCGCCGGCCATGGAGAGAGGGGCACCCCCCTCCTCCTATAAAAGTCCACCCATTCCCTCCTTCATCCTCACACCTCCTTATGAAGGATCTCTCTCCCTCTCTAGAATTATTCCCCCATGGTCTCGGATTAGCGAGATACATGTTCCCGGTGGCATTTCGTCTGGAAGGAGTTGCCGCTTCCGCTGGATCGCTGGAGCGAGGAGGTGGAGGTTGTCCGGTGGCTTGAACGTGTGTGCGAGTGCGGATGCGCTGCTGAATTGTGGCGCTCGGACTTCCTCACGATCTTGAGATCGGCAAGTGTACGACTACATCAACCACGAGTTCCTACTCGTTAACAAAGCTCGTTGTCTACAAGGGTAAGTTCTCGTTGGATGTATGTCCACCCGTTGCTTTGTACCTAGTAGATAGATCTTGGCGTGTAGTTCACACCGTAGGAATTTTTTGTTTTCTATGCTGTGGACCCAACAATGCGGTGGGGAGGCAACAGTCGGGTGGGCCTTAGAACATCCTACACGCACCGGCTTGCCATAACCCCCCGCGCTCGGGTTGGGCCGGCTAGCTGCGGCCCGCCAGTGGCAGTTGGCTGTCTACCGCCCGCGCACGGGCTAGTTGGCGTGGGCTAGCCTGGGCGGTCTGAGCTGCCTTTTGGGGTGGCTTACTGATGGCTCGTGATTGATGAGCTCGTTGGGGAACCCCAAGAGGATGGTATGATGAGCACAGAAGTAAGTTTCCCTCAGTTATGAAACCAAGGTTATCGAACCAGTAGGAGCAAGGAAACACCCCAAAGGTGTTGCTAGCTGAGCCTTTGGCAGAGCGCACTACCGGTGCAAGTAGCAACGTGGAGACCTGCACAATACAACCATAGAACTTTGTCCCCAACTTGCGATGAGGTTGTCAATCTCACCGGTTTTGCTGAAAACAAAGGTATAAACATATCGAATGGAAGGAAGTAATAGTTTGCAGAAAGTAAACACAAAGCAGAAAACAGTTTGTAGATTGTATGTAAAAGAAAGGACCGGGGTCCATAGTTCACTAGAGGTGGCTCTCCTTAAGATAGATAACATGCTGGATGAACAAATTACAGCGGGGCAATTGGCAAACATCGAGAAAGCATACAAGCATATACTAATCATCTTGACTCCTTTGAGACTTGATTGGGAATTAAAACATTATACATAGACCGCCATCCAACTGCATCTATGACTAATAATCCACCTTCAGGTTATCATCCGAACCCCCTCCAGTATTAAGTTGCAAGCAACAGATTATTGCTTTACGAATTGCATGTAATGTAAACAATACGATTGTTATATGAACAAAGGATTGTTGTTTTCTCCCTAGTAGCAACAGCACATCTAGTACCTTAGAGATTTCTGTCACTTCCCTAGATTACCAGATGCATGAACCCACTATCGAGCATAAATACTAACTCTTGGAGTTGCTAGCATCTACTTGGCCAAGATAGCTACTAACAACGGAAAGCATGCAAGATCACAAATAACAAAGACATGATAGAATCAATAATCAATCTGAAATAGCATCTCAATATCCATCGGATCCCCGCAAACACAACATGTATGGATTACAAATAGATGATCTTGATAATGAACGGAGATCACAAGATCTAGACATGAAAGCACAAAGGAGGAGAACCAGCCATCTAGCTACTACATGGACCCGTAGTCTAGAGATGAACTACTCACGCATCACACCGGTGGCTTGCATGATGATGAAGAAGGCCTCCAGGGTGAATTCCCCTCTCCGACAGGGTGCCGGGAAGAGCTTCAGATCCCTCCCAATCTAGGGATGGAGATGACGGCGGCTATAAACTCTTTCGTGGATTTTTGATCGGGTACCTAGGGTTTTGGTCCTAAAGGCAATATATAGGCGGAAGGAGAGGCCAAGGGGGTGCTAGGGTCGGCCAGACCACCCCCTGGCGTGGGCTAGGCCTGGCCGTGCGGCTAGGTGGTGTGGTCGGGCCCCAGCCCTTCTCTGTCTCATATTCTGGCTCCAGATGTCTTCCGGTAAAATAGCGACTTTGGCTTTTGTCCCGTCCAATTCCGAGAATATTCATTTTCTGACTTCTTGGAACCAAAAACAGCAGAAAACAGGTAGCTGACACTGTGGCTCTTGTTAATAGGTTAGTCCAAGAAATCATAAGAAAAGTACTCCAAAGTGTGGACAAAACACAAGAAAGTAGATAAAACCAAGCATGGAACATCAAAAATTATAGATACATTTGCAATGTATCACTTCCCTCTGGGCTAATTCTCTCCTGGGTTTTGGCCCTATAGTGGAAGTTGCCCAACATTAATTTAAAATATTTATTTGATATGTAGTAATTCATAATCAACATATATATAAATGCATATTATAAATTGCTATTTATCTGAAACACATTCTGCATTTTCCTTCTTCTGAACAACTTCAAATCCTTTTCGGAACAATTCCGGTTCTCTCTTTATTCTGTTATTCCATCTTACAGAATGGCCTCTAGGCGTCGTAATGCCCTTAAGTATGCTACCCTACGGTTTGGGAATGGCACAGTCATGATCGAGACGATCTCGGATCAATGATCAATAGCGGGACATGGATGCCCATAATGACCCACATGCATTCCAAAAAACAACATCATGTGGACAACCATAAACTTCGTATCCAACTCCCTTGTTACTTTGATACCTTGCTTGTCCGAGATCTGATCATTGGTACCATGGTACCTTGTTCAATCTCGTTTCCATCAAGTATTGTTTTGCTCGTTCTCGTGACCTTCCATACCCAGTGTATCTTCCCGTGACACGGGAGAATAAATCCTGATCTCGATACATATGCCTCAACATGCCCCTCTAGATACCCAACATACACCTTTATGGTCACCCATTTACAGTCATGATGGTTGATGCAGTCAAAGCAGCCTTGGGCGATAGTGATTAAATATGATCTCACGGTCTAGGGATTAAGACATCCCATTTCTGACAATTGCAACTGTGAACTATGTGACATGGTCGTGTTGCAACATCGTCGGTGGGTAATGTCCATCACACCATCTTCAGATGGTATGACTTCATTATCAGTTGGCATAAATGCACCATTACCTAGTGGGCCCAATGAACTAGTTGAATAGAGGCTACTAGAGAATCCTGGTTTGTTTATATACCACACCTGTATCAATGTTTCCTCTTGATACAATTACAGCATGATATAAAACTATTATGAACTAATGAGATAGGATAATAAACACCTTTATTATTTGCCTCTAGGGCATATATCCTTCTGTCTCCCACTTGCACTAGAGTACAAATAATCTAGTTGCATTGTTGCTAATTATAAAACCATATCATATATGTGTTTATTGATCATGCTTGCTCATGGAAAACTTGTTGTCCTAAATCTATGTTACCAGATTAATAAGGTACTTTTGAAAATCATAAGTGCACCTATTTGACATTCACACCATTATCATATAATGTGTTCAAGCATTCATTTTGGTGACAGAGTGAGACTTTGTTTATAGTGTATACAATGACGGTCTATCAGTCATGTATAACTATAAATACACTCAGTCAAAAGTCGAACTTTCTTTAAACCAAAATTATACTTGCTAATACTAAAATATTCTAGAGATTTCTATTTTCGTGCCCCTGGTTCGCTAGGTGTACTCAGTTTTCCCCAGCCGCTTAGTTTTTCCTTACTTTTACCCTCCCTCTATTCCGAAACCCTCACATGTGCTCGGGTGGGAGGATGTCGTCAGGTCAAAGGCTTGACCGTTAGATGCTGACCGGTGGGACCGCGTTGGGGCGGGTCGTGCATTGAGCGTTACGTTATATCGCCTCGACCGTTACATGCTAATAGGTGGGACCAGTATACACAGCGGACCAGCCATCTATCTCTCGCTGATTATGGGGGACGTGGTGTGGGACCATGTGGGGCGCGTTTGGTGGTTACGTGTGCCCTGTCACCTAAATTGGAAGTTTTCTTTTTTAAAATATTTTATGATTGGCCTTTTTAAGAGCGCCTTTCCCCCTCTCTCTCGCTAACAGTTGTGTTTTTTGCCCAAAAAGGTAGCGAATCTAGAGCAGCTTCTCTCTTTATTCATTGTTCCTTTTGCCCTCGTTTTTCCCCAATCTAGTAGCAAATCTAGAGCAGCGAAACTAACCAGCACCATAAATCAATTCAGTAAACAAAGCAGATGTAGATAAAGCAGCTAATATAGGTTATATAGTACGGTACTTAACGAGGTTCGACAATTAGGCTGCTCAGCAGCAGCAGCGGACAAGTTCAACACAGACACAACAAAAGAAGCTGCTTTACAGCAGCAGCAGCAGATCAGTGGCCCCTCATGGCCTCTGCCAAGAGGGCCTCCGCCTCCTCCCTCTAACGCCTCCTCCACTTCTTGCTACCCAGTCCCTTGACCTTGGGCGCCTTGGGCTTGATCGGAGACATGCGACCCTCCTTGATAGCCACCTTCTGGAGGTTGCGAAGGTGAATACCGAGCGCCTGGTGCTTGGCTATGAAGCCGTGGATGTTCACGGACTCTCTGTAGGTCCTCACGTCCTCAGCATGCTTCACGAGGGAGTTGAAGTCCATGTCACAGAGCCTCCTGGTGGGGCAGAAGGGGCACCTGTACACGTCGACGGCGAAGAAGTTGTTGTACTGCCCGGACTTCAGTCTCCTTAGCACGTGATGAGTCTTGGTGTCCTTGGACTCGTCGTCACTACGGACGTCTCTGCTATCCTCCTGTAGAATGCAATAAGGACATGATTGAGATACTTTGATTATCGAGATTGATTATTTGCATAAATTAACCAATTGAGATCTCCTGATTATTCCCCAAATCTCAAACCAAATTGAATAGTGATCCCAACTACGAACAGGGGGGTTCAAATATGAAAATGGGGATTCATCGAAATACGAGATCTAACACAAGATGATTAGCTACTATAAAAATACGAACAGCCGGTCCCTAATAACATACGATCTAGCATCCAACAATGGGAATGGGGGAAGAACAAGGGAAGGGGAGAAAACCCTGGTTATCTCCGACCATGGGCCAGCGATGCTAGTGTCGTAGGGTTCTCCATCCTTATGTAAATAACCTCCTCGTATGGGTCCCAGCTGAGCGGGATCTGCCCGAGACCGGCGGGGGCCTCCTCGCCGACGGATACAACAGATGCGGGGACGGGGACGGGGGCCTGTACGGGGACGGGGGCCTCCTCGCCGGCGGCCTTGGAAGCGCCGATGGCCACCGCGCCATTCTTCTCCATCACCGACATGGTTGGGGTTTTCTTGGGGGTTGGTAGAAGGTGATGGGATAGTGGAGATGGTTGAGTGATCGAGTGAGTGATGAGTGAGAGTGGGGAGGTCTCTATTAAAGGAGAAGGGAAGCGATGTTTCGTTGCACTACTGTGCACCGCGTACAGTACTGCATCGTGCACGGCCACACGTGTCCGCCACCGCCCCGTGCACCACACATGCGTACCGTGAGTCGCGTTTTTTCCCTCGTGTCTAACCCTGGCGACTCAGTGTACTCAGTTTTGCCCTCGAGTGTAACATTGGCAGTTTGGTTCTACTCAGTTTTTCCCTCCAGTACTAACACTGCCGTGTGCAATATACCCAGTTTTACCCTCCGGTGGCTAGTCAACAGAGAGTCAACGAATATGTTTAGCTAGATAATTGAGTCATTTTATGCACAACAAACTCAAAAAGAGCAAAACATAGTGGCATCTACCCAGGGAGTCTTATTATGTGACCTGTCACCATAAGAAATATATATAAACCAAGTTTTAACCTAAATCACCTACTATCTATGAAGGTTCATGGCTTTCTACTCAAGCCTCTTTCCAAAACATCCCTCCCCAAAACATAGTTTGTCTGAATGAGGCAATAATTGTCAAACTGGTGTATATTTGAATTACAAATAGTTTGATATATGCCAATATGTATTTTATTGTATAAAAGACGCATTTTCCATTTTTTAAATCTTTTTCTATTTTCTATTTGAATCCCTTTGTCAGTCTTGCCCTTGGTTTTTAAATTCTACTTAGTTTTGCCCTTGGTTCTTAAGTGCTACTCAGTTTTCCCCTCTCTTTGTATCCATCTCTCGCACCTATGCTCATCTTCGCTGCTACATTCTGATTGGTCGATACAGTTGCCACACGGATCGTGCCCACCAACTGTTGATCCTGTGTGATCCAGCGCACATGATAACCCCTATATCTGTCGGGGGCACCCCTCTATCCGTGCAAAATAACGAGTATGTCACCGATACTTTAACTCCATAAACAAATGAACTTGAATATAATTTGAAGGGAACATGTTCGAAGGTGTATAATTTATGCATTATATTTCACTCCATGGAGATGGTAATGTCTCAAGGTTTTCTTAGCACAACATTATCACGTATTAAGTACGATTTCAAAGAGTTCAAAGGTGTATAAACTTCGTATACACAAGTTTATGCATTATATTTCACTCCATGGAAATGATAATGTCTCAAGATTTTCTTAGCACAACATTATCACGTATTAAGTCCGATTTCAAAGAGTTCAAAGGTGTATAATTTTTTTATACGCAAGTTTATGCATAACATTTCACTCCATAGAAATGGTAATGTCTCAAGATTTTCTTAGCACAACATTATCACGTATTAAGTGCGATTTCAAAGAGTTCAAAGGTGTATAATTTTTGTATACGCAAGTTTATGCATTACATTTCACTCCTTGGAAATGGTAATGTCTCAAGATTTTCTTAGCACAACATTATCACGTATTAAGTGTGATTTTAAAGAGTTCAAAGGTGTATAATTTTTGTATACACAAGTTTATGCATTATATTTCACTTCATGGAGATGGTAATGTCTTAAGATTTTTCTTAGCACAACATTATCACGTATTAAGTGCGATTTTAAAAAGTTCAAAGGTGTCTAAACTTCGTATACGTAAGTTTATACATTATATTTCACTCCATGGAAATGGTAATGTCTAAAGATTTTCTTAGCACAATATTATCACGTATTAAGTGCGATTTCAAAGAGTTCAAAAGTATATAAACTTCGTATACGCAAGTTTATATATTATATTTCACTCCATGGAAATGGTAATCTCTCAAGATTTTTTAGCACAACATTATCACGTATTAAGTGTGATTTTAAAGAGTTCAAAGGTGTATAAACTTCGTATACGCAAGTTTATGCATTATATTTCACTCCATGAAAATGGTAATCTCTCAAGATGTTCTTAGCACAACATTATCACGTAAGTACGATTTTAAAGAGTTCAAAGGTGTATTAACTTCGTATATGCAAGTTTATGCATTACATTCCACTCTACGAAAATGGGGGAGAAATAATAATATCTCAAGATTTTCTTAGCACGACATTATCACGTATTAAGTACGATTTCAAAGAGTTCAAAGGTGTATAATTTTTGTATATGCAAGTTTATGCATTATATTTTCACTCCATGGAAATGATAAATGATTAGGATTTTATTAGCACAACATTATCATGTTCTAAGTGCGATTTAAAAAAGTTCAAAGGTGTATAACTTTCGTATAATTTCTGTATATGCATTACATTTCACTATGTGAAAATGAAGCAACGGCACGGGCGCGGGCGCAGGCGTGAGGCTGGCTTGGGGTCCCATCTTGCAACGCCAACCTGGGTAAGCTGTGGGTACGGTGCTTACGTGGATAAGCTGTGGGTCCGATGTTGATCTGGATAAGTTGAGACAGGTGTCCACTATGGGAATCGACTGAACACGGTCCCACTTGTCAGCATGTAACAGCAAGGGTACACTACGGGACCCGATAGAACACGGTCCTACTCGTCAGCACGTAACGGCGAGGATCTACTACGGGACCCAATTGAACATAGCCCCACTTGTCAGCATGTAGCGGCAAGGCTGGCGGACGGCGAGTTTTAGACCATGTGAGAGTTTCGTACAAGGAGATGGGAAAAAGTCAGAAAAAACTAAGCGGTTGGAGAAAAATGAGTACAACTAACGAACCGAGGGCACGAAAATAGAAATCTCAATATTCTAATACTTCTATATCTATGTAGAAAGTGCAATACTTGCGGCTTTGATGTCCAACAACGCTTCCATTGCGTTTAAACTTAACTCCGACTCAGTGATTAACATAGAAATCACTTTAGAATCTGTTCCTTACAACTAAGAACTTGGGTCACATTACGTAAAGTACATATAACATGGTTTACCTGAAAAACTTATGACTAAGGCACAAGTGATGCAATGCATCTATTTTCCTTAGTTTCAACCATTGTCATGAATACCGAGTCTTTACATAATGCTTCTCCTAATTATACAAGAACTCATTCTTCACTTGAACCTATTCTGAACTGTTTTCAGAATCTTAACTACGACGTTCTGAACTTCTTTTAGAATTCCTTAAAGAATTCCGACATTTAATGTTTATTAAACATCCCGATCTATCTTCATGGATCCATTATGTTTAATAATATATGTTAATTTTCATCCATCTAATGATCTAATTATTTCTAATACTGACCACGCCATTCTTAGTATGTCAATCACATATGTAAGAACATTGTTATGCTCCCACTCAAATATATCATCAACATTTGACAAATTACAATATCACTCAGCTCCCACTCAAATATGTGACCCACATATTTGACTTGGAAAACTGCTTAGTTCCCACTCAATTATAGGTTCTCTTGATAATCTTGGTTTATCCAAAATTCTTTGATCTTTCATTAAATCGAAATTTTCTGTTACAAGATACCATCAATCTCACGATTGGCCAAAACCTGCATGTTGTACTAGTTACAACCTTTTCTTCAAAACTTTGAAGACTTAGCAGTTTTGGACAGTCCTTCACCAATTTCAAAATTGGACTAATTGCGGACTCAAATCCAATAGACATTAAGCATTGCTACACATTGTAGTCAATCTCTTGAATTTATCAAAAACATCCATTAAAACAAATCAAGATTTTATGTCTTCCTTTTAAGTATCATTCTTCTCCTTTCAACTTTGCAGTTTATTGGGAAGGATTCCATGACAAAAGTTATTACTTATTGAGATCAAGTAATGTTTTACTTTGCAATCTCAAATATAACTTAATTTGGGATTCCATTAATCTTAGTCATTTCTTGTACTTAGGTCCATCAATAATTCTTTGTAGTTCGTAGGTATTTCCTGTTCAAATAACAAGACAAGTGGATGAAGAACAAAATTATGCAACTGGCAAAACAAATTCTTGAATCCTACTTTCTTTAGTAAAAGTATCAGCCAAAAGATTATGATCTTTTATCACAAGTCTCTCCTTTCTTTGTAGAGTTTCGATTCCAAAACATATTTCGTTGTGCTATGATACGTTGTAAACGTATCTATAATTTTTGATGTTCTATGCTTGTTTTATATCTACTTTCTTATGTTTTGTCCACACTTTGAAGTATTTTTACACATTTTCTGGAACTAACCTATTAACAAGATGCCACAGTGCTAGTTGCATGTTTTCTGCTGTTTTTGGTTTCAGAAAAGCTAGTAAGGAAATATTCTCGGAATTGGACCAGACAAAAGCCAAATCAATATTTTACCCGAAGCAACACAGAGTCCGGAGGGGAGACAAAGTGGCGCACTAGGGCGGCCACACCTGGTGGCGGCACGGCCTGGGGGCACGCCACCAGGGGTGTGGGCCCCCTGGTGCTCCACTGACCTTACCCCTTCGCCTATAAAATCCTCCCGGGACGAAAACCCTAAAGACCCGATCAAAATTCCACGAAAGAGTCTGTAGCCACTGCCATCTCCATCCCTATATCGGGAGGGATCTGAAGCTCTTCCCGGCACCCTGCCGGAGGGGAGAGATCACCCTGGAGGCCTTCTTCATCACCATGACTGCCTCTGGTGTGATGCGTGAGTAGTTCATCCCTGGACTAGGGTCCATGTAGTAGCTAAATGGTTGGTTCTCCTCCTTTGTGCTACCATGTTTAGATCTTGCGAGCTCTGTTCATGATCAAGATCATCTATTTGTAATCTTACATGTGTTTGCGGGGATCCGATAGATATTGAGATGCTATTTCAGGTTGATTATTGATTCTATCATGTCTATGTTATTTGTGATCTTGCATGCTTTCTATTGTTAGTAGCTATCTTGGCCGAGTAGATGCTAGCAACTCCAAGAGGGAGCATTTATGCTCGATAGTGGGTTCATGCCTCTAGTAATCTGGGGAAGTGACAGAAATCTCTAAGGTACTAGATGTGTTGTTGCTACTAGGGAGAAAACAACAATCCTTTGTCCATGGGACAATCATATTGTTTACTTTACACACTTTGCTTAATGCAATTATCTGTTTCTTGCAACTTAATACTGGAGGGGGTTCGGATGATAACCTGAAGGTGGATTATTAGTCATAGATGCAGTTGGATTAGAGTCTATGTATAATGTTTTAATGCCCAATCAAATCTCGTAGGAGTCAAGATGATTAGTATACGCATGTATGCTTTCTTGGTGTCTGTCAATTTCCCCGCTGTAATTTGTTCACCCAACATGTCATCTATCTTAAGGAGAATCACCTCTAGTGAGCTATGGACCCTGGTCCATTCTTTTACCATCAATCTACAATCTATTTACTATTTACTTTCTGCAAGCAATTACTATCTTCCACACAATATGTTTAAGATTGACAACCTCACTGTAAGTTGGGGGCAAAGTTATGTGGTTGTGTTGTGCATGATTCCAAGTTGGAAACAACACCTTGTAGGTGTTTCCTTGCTCCTACTGGTTCAATAACCTTGGTTTCATAACTGAGGGAAAACTTATTGTTGTGCTCATCATACCTTCCTCTTGGGGTTCCCCAACGAGCTCGATATATTTTGAGCCATCATGCTACTCGACAGTCTAAGGTAAGGTCAATAACCTTATTTTTGAGCTTTCACTTTCTTCCACTTATGCTTTCTCGAGAGAACATTATTTCGAGAAAATACTAGATTGAGACCAAGTTTGTCTCTTGTGGAATTGTATTCATAGTTACCTAACAATACTCTACAAAGATTTACTAATTCTTAACGATCTCGAATTATCGAAATCTCTAGAAACTCGAACTTGCCATATGGTGTTGTTTCCACGAATCTTTAGATGTTCATTATATTTTAAATTTGAGTGTTTACTATTCAATCTATAACTCTAATATATAATGTTTAAAACCATTTAAAATTCATTTCATACCATATGTATCTCATACACTATGACTAAGATGTTTTAGACATATCAATATGATTTGATTTTTCCAATCACCATAATTTGTGAAACAATTTTCACAAGTCCTTCTGCCACTTTGTTTAACTTGAATACTCAGTCGCTTGGATCAAATCGCAAGGACTTTGATAC
Organism: Avena sativa; assembly: GCA_916181665.1. Classification (NCBI taxonomy): domain Eukaryota; kingdom Viridiplantae; phylum Streptophyta; class Magnoliopsida; order Poales; family Poaceae; genus Avena; species Avena sativa. The sequence goes on from OV702292.1 coordinate 140,632,686, forward strand.
TCTTGTTAATTTCGACATCCACATTTATATTGAAGGTTTGGATATCTTTTGGCAATTTCCATATGTTTCATAAATGCTTTATTATCAAATAGACAAAGACTAGAATAACTTATTCATAATCACAGTGCAAATGATAAAAGAAATATTCATAGAAAAAGAACAACTAAATTGTTTCTCATTTATATGAATAACCACCTCCCAATAAGCAAGACCTACTAATACGGTTGACAAACTCGATTCCAAAGATTTTATTCAAATCTTCTAATCCTAATGATAAACTTCGAGGGAAGGAGTGTTGTCATCCATCAAACAAATTGCTTGCCATCATCATGCCATTAGTGCCTCGTTCCATCCAGAAACTCTCACACAGAGAGTCATGTTTTCAATAAAACAAGAGTAAGTATCCAATACTTAGGAAAACTGCATAAGTGTTTCATGGAAACATTTATTACTTGTATATCAATATATACCTTCTCCGTTGACAATGATCCTAGCTTTGGGCTCAACCATGGTAGTCCTCGGCTTGGCTATGAACTCGTGAAAGGTATACGCTGTCACTTTCATGAAATAGTCAGTGGCGATGTCTTTGTAGCTGGGAGGAAGCGAACAAAACACCCCGTCTATCGCAAAGTCATCTATCATCCAGTTGCACATGGCATCCTTAAGACCTTCATGGATCTCTTCCATGATGTCCAGGTGGCTTTCCAAGCTGAAGTTTTTTCCATCTTGGTGGAAGTAAACTCCTACATGTACTCATATCGCCTACGTTTGACCTGAGCTAGGAACATGCTCTTTAATCTATCGAGCATATCAAATGTGTCGATTTCATGAAAGGGTACTCTCAAGCCAGATTCCATGGCATGGATAATGGTGTACTTGACAACCATAAATATGTCACGGCGTTCACGAAGAGTCACATCTTCACTGAAATCTTCCAGGCGTTCACATAGGACATAGAGAATATGATTTTCTATTAGGATCTCCCTAAGCTATTGGTACGAGTCGATGAAATTCGACCCATATGGCTTAAGTTTATCCCTGTTAATAAATGGACCAAAGGTGTCCTGAACTCTAGGAGTGGCCATAATCTACAAGGCATTTGCAAAAGACTTAGACTAAGTTCATAATATGAGTTCAAATTTGCAATCGCATTAACAAATGAGCTCCCACTTAAACTACCATCCCTAAGACAGTTTAGTGATTACATGGTCCCTTTACACTGTATCATCCCGATCATCACGACCTTTGATATAGCTGCTAGGGTGGACTATATCTATCGATCACATCATCCATGTGACTCGTGCTTGATCTTTCGATCTACTATATTCCAAGTACATGTATATACATGCTAGGATCACCAACCCAAACTTAGTGTATTCACAGTGCATACATGGCTTGCACCCACCATATGCGAACATCGAGATGTCTAGCACCCGATCATCATGGTCTGCTTCATAACAGTGAACTTTCTTGGTGGTGCACACTAATGGGAGAACACTATGTTGGTATTAATTAGGGATAATCTTATTTTGAAGCTACCGTTGTGTATCTAATACTAGCAAACACAAACAAGATGCACACAAATATTTAACATCACATGTAATATATATGTGATATGACATGGTTATCTTCGCTCTCCTTGATCTCCATCAGGTGCTCCGGCACGATCTCCATCTTGCCATAGTTCGGCGTGAAGTTTATGGTGCCACCGGTCTTGGCCTTCATCATCATGATGACTATTGCTATAAAACTTAGTAATAGGAAAGTAAACTACCTTACCTTGTTCATGACCATAACCATATCACATCACAAGCCTTCCTACAAGATAAAGTTAGATGCCTCTAATTTATCTATTGCATTTTTATGTGGTTGTTAGGCTTTCGCAATAGAACCGTTTCTACCTACGAACTTCCAACCACAACATAGATCTAATAGTTGTTATTTAACTTTCGGGGCCCTCTATTGTAGATGCTATATCAAGTACCGTGAGAGAGACAGCCACCCGCTAGCCACTTATACGGTACAAGCCGTATGTTGAGCATGGAACCAGTCTTGCATAAGATTACGTGTAAGGTCGGTCCATGCCTCTTCATTACATAGTATCGTGGTATAAACAAATACATCTGTACTAGCATACTACGCATAGATCAACTTTGATACCATTCAAGGGGTTCTGTGGTAGAAAACAAAATTTTCCTACAGTGGAATACACCTAGCTAGGATCTATCTAAGAAGTAATGCAGTAACAGAGAAAAGACAATGGTAACATAGCCTTGTAGACCGTAAGTGTATAACTCTTATGCATGAACATGGATGATGTAGTCGTACTCATCCGACTAAAGGTCACGAAGCTCCTCGCAAGGCACCCCTTGTCCAGGTCCTCGTATGATGGTCCGGTGCCACAAGTGGCAGCACCCCCGAGGTATCACACACGTACGACGCAAGACGAAGACTCCCAGATCTCTGATCCCTGTCGAGATTGTGGAAGTAGATCTCTTGGCCAGAATCATTGTAGCAGAATGGTGTGTTGCATCGTTGTTGTCTCTTGCGTGTATAGTCCTTTCCAGGGACCACGCCACCACAAAAGGCAAAGAGAGAGAGAGAGAGAGAGATCTTCTTCTCTCAGGAAAATTGCCTTAGAAAATTAATTGTGTGTTTATTCCCACCTATGGGCACCCCTTTATAAAGGCAAAAGGGGTGTACCCTTCCCAAGAGCTCTCCCATGTGGGACTAAACTAAAGTCAAAGGAAAAGGGAGAGGGGGCATCCGGCTGGGCCACCCTGCGGCCAGCCCGCACCATCTCGCAGCAACTCGGCCGGGAGGGCCAGCCACCCGCGCGTGTGGCTCAGCATTACCACCAGCAGCCCGTGGTGACGAGGTGGTAGGGAGGCAGTGCTTAGGTGGGCCTTGGCGCAACCCACCACATATCGGCTCGCCAACACCCGCCTAAGCACGCCCCCCGCACTTGGGTGGGCTACCTACCGCCCGCGAGGTGCCAGCTCCCGCTCGCCCACCAGCCAGCGTGCGCCAGCCTAGGCCCAGCAACAGTGGCGGCAGTCTGAGTTGCGCTTTTGGGATGGCTTCCCTATGGGCCGATTCCTGACAGGGTTTTTGTCAACACCCGGATTTTTAATCCCAGATGCCCGTTATGCCATACCTCGCAATCCCAGGATTACCATTTTTGCGAGACATAACGGATTGGATATCATAGTACATCATCCATTACAAACCATACATAAAGTCTTACACAAATAAGGATCTCATGATCCAGTCTTAATACATTAAGCAGCGGAATAAAAGATAGCGTAATGGTGGGGTCCATCTTCAGGGGCACAGGCAATGCTGACGAAGGCAGATAGTCCTAGTTATCATAGCCGTCTTGCTGACCATCATCTTGATAATCTCCTTCATAGTCTGGCCATGATAATAGCCAGGGACAAAAGCCATGAGTACTCTTTACGTACTCGCAAACTACTACTAGCAAGGAGTATAAATCTAAGTTAAAGTGCTGAATCTAAGTTAACTATCAAGTTAAGTTTGAAACCTAAGCTGAGTTCAGAAGCAAAGAAAGATAAAATAAGGTTCTAGAATCACTTAAGTTGGGAAGCTATTATCATCAACACCACCCTGTTGTGGTCAAGTCAAAGTTCATCCTTCGTTTCAAGTTATTTAGAAAACATCTGACAATGAAACAGTATGGCCATTCCAACTGTCCATAACCACGGACGCGGCTATTCGAATAGTTTGACACTCTGCAGAGGTGGTATACTTTCACCATAAGATTCGATACATCTGTCAGGGATAACCCTGAATCATCATACTTAGTATGCAGATAATCAAACATAACCTTCCCTTTACACACCCTAGTACAAGCACCTCTCCTATGAGCATGGCCTCCCAACCATGACCATCAGTCATCTTGGGCACTGCATAGGTGGACAACATTAAGAGGTAGCCTCAGCTCAAACCTCTCCCATGAGGGAACTAATACTAAGGCATATAAATTTCCAGTTAAGCCTTACCCAATTCAGGTAATGTGGTTGTACGGTAAATTTGGAATTGTATCGCATCCGAATCCAACCATCAGTTTTATAAAAGGGTTAAGGCTCATGCCTCGTCATTTTCATCATCATAAACCAGTTGCGTTTCTCAACACATGTCAAAACATCTCAATAGAATGACTCATCATTCCAAGGTTTTCATAATTCATTTTCACCAAATATTCCCATCTAGAGTGACTCAAGTTTTTGATCTATACTAAGATACTAAGTTAAGAGTGTTCACTAAGGTGGAAGTGATGGGTTCAATCTTCTGCCATAGAGTGACATCTAAAGGTTTCTAAGTAGGTCAAGTTTTATACTTTTTATGCTACCTTCAAAATTAAGTAAAGAACTTTGTGTAAACTAAGGGAGGTAAAACTTGTCAATAAGACTTGGGGTACTAATAGTTAAAGGGGTGTGATCAAAGCCTGCTTAAGGCATCTTTGCTAAACCATCTAGTTTAATTCTAGCCTGCTAACAATAGCTTGCCTTGGTTGGTGCAGTGGTTGAAGTTTTCTTCTTCTTCTTCTTGGTAGAACTCCTCCTCCTCGAAAGCTTGGTCAGTACTAGCATCTATAAATACATAGGGAGTGCACAATCACCAAACAGTACTTAACTAGGCTAAGTAGCATTCTAAAACACATATTTGATGATCTATTATTATCACAAACATCACAAGTTTTAATTTAATAGTTTCATCCTTTTTATTTTAGAAAAGTAATTTCTACTCATTGAAATATTAACTAAAATTTTAATATTCACCACCAAAATATGGGATCATGTGGACACATGTCCTCACCACATATTCTAACATGTGGGAATGAGATTTAAGGGTTGGATCAATATTACTTTGGTTTAAGTTTATTATTTAATGATTTAAAGTGACTAGAAATGCCTATATAGCATTATTTTGGTACTAGTCCAAAGTCACTGCATGTCAACCTTAATATTATTACATGGTTAGATAGATATGATGAAATGTGATTTTTGAGAGTTGGAATCAACTCAAAAGCTAACTTGGTTGATTTTATAAAAATCTTGCAAGTTGTAAAAGCTTCTATTTTGTTATTTTTATTAGGAGAGATCTATAACTCTAATTGAATTACATCCAACGGGCTTGGATAGATCATTTTAATACCTTTCAGACAAAATTGGTTTCATACAATTTGGATTGATAAAACTCTCTGAATTGAATTTTGAAATAGAGGACAGCAACTAGATTTAACTAAAAAGGAAAAACCAGATTTGAATCTATGGACTAGCGCGGGAAAGGACTTGGGCCGGCCCAGTGGCGCTCCGTGGCGCGGGGCTCAGCTGACAGAGGGGTCCCGCTTGTCAGCGGCACTTAACACGCGAAACGGTACGCGCGCTGTGGGCCGTAGGATTAGAAGCGAGATCAACGGCTGAGGGTCGTCGTCGACGACGAACAGGTCGCCGGCGAGCTCGAACCCTAGCGGCTCGGTGGGGGTCTACTGGGGGCGTACCAGGGCTCCAGCGGGGTCGGCGAGGCGGGCAAACGACGTGGAAGACGACGGCGAGGCGAGGCGTGGTCGCGGCGGAGCTTGGGGCGGTCGAAATCAACGGCACCCTTCTCCCCCAAAGGCGGTGGCTCCGGCTCCAATTCCGGCGAGCTGCTGCTCCAGTTGCTCCGGCTAAAGGTGGGTGAGGTTCAGAGAGGTGAGGGGAGTGGAATGGTGTGGAGAAGAATGGCTAGGGAGGGCTCCTTTTATAGGCTCGACGGTGAGACTGAGCGGGATGGGCGGTCGACGGTGGCGACATGGCTACGGCGAGCTAGCGGCATGACGGGGGATGGCGATCGATGGGCGGTTCCCTGGCGGTGCTCTAGGACTTAAATGCGGCCGTAGGGGCGGTGGCACGCGGTCTGAGCGAGGTGGTGCTCTGTGCGGCCGAAACGGCGATGTCCACGGCGAGCGGTGACTGTGAGGCTTTGGTCATGTCGCTAAGGTATGACTCATACGTTGAGATGCATTTTCCTCTATTACTAATTTTCCTTCTAGGACCTCGTCGTGAGCCCGTTATCTCGGGACATTTGAGACAGAGAAAACATCATGCATACTAGGTCGTAGAAATCCGAATGGTTGTTTCACCAGGGCGAAGGGACACGTCAGCAACCTATCCGTTGGTCTCAAGGCATTCGCTAGACCTGACAGATCGGGTCACTGAAATCATTGAGCTCAGCACTTCAAGGTCTCCACGAGCGCCGGACAACTTCCTCGACCTGTCACGAAGGGCGGCCGTCTTATTAATGGTATTGATCGAGGGATGTGTCAATGATAAGTGGATTAAAACCCGTAATTGACATTAGTGTAGCGTATCCCACTATCATGCCCATGACGACCTCAAAGTTCATAACTTGGTGGCCCACATCTAAAAGCTCTCAACCGACCTGACCCTACAATGGGACTTCTTGGAGGATCACAAAGACCAGACCTGCACCACGGGAGATCAGAGGTCAACTTGAAGACCAAGGCAAGATGGAGACACGGCAAGGCATGTTGCGCCTATATATATTGAAGACCATTCACCTGAAAGGGCACATCATCTACGACCAAGGACCACTGCCGTAGCTTTAGTCTGTAAGTTATAAACCCTAGGTTCATATATTGTTGTCGGGTATCTCTATAAACCCGCCGAGATCTATCTTGTAAACACTTGTCCGATCTCCCCATCACATCATGAATAGAGTATGAGGGATTTCCATTACGCTTAGCATTGTCTCTTTGATCTAAATCTACCGATCCAAACCGTTTGCCGAACAAATAAACCCCTTTTCGATCTTTGGAACTGAGATTGCAGAGGGATCGCGAAAACAACCCTTCGTCAGTATGTGCCGGCCTCACATCCACCACACATACTGTTTCGAGATTAGTGAGACGTTTTGCCTCGTTTTTAACACAAAACCTACTGAAACATGATTGAAGCATGAGTGAAGTTATGAAATTGAAATATTTGTTGAACAGTAAAAAATGTTTCATAAAAGTTTGAGAGTTTGAGTCAGCACATCATAGCGGATGTCATGCGCACGTCACCTCTCCGGTTTTCTGCGGGTAGAATCGCCGGGTAGCGTGACGCCCAACTCTACATCCCAATTATACCGCGTAGTAGGAGTAATTTTGCTGGGCGTGCGCCTTGAACGGTGAGACCGACCGTTGAAATGGCCGGCGCCGGCGCGACGGTGCAACGCATTGGCTGTCTCGCCGTACGTCTCGGTATGTATTAACTCCGCGGTGTTCAACCCGAAGCAAGCAGCCTACAGTACCTCCGTCGCCCGAGGCATGCTACGTCTACGAACGTTTTCTAAAAAATAAATCCTTACGGATAACCACCAGATTAACACGTAGTACTCCGGATTTCAAGGAAAGAAAAAAATTGGACCCAAACACCAGATTAACACGTACTCCGGCCGGCGTTTAACTTCCCAAGGGAGCTTCCGCCACTATAAGTACGCACGCCCGGCCGGCGAAGAGAACAACAGATCGAGAACACAATCAGATCAGCCTCAGAGCTAGCCAAGGTAGCGGTGATAGATCGGCCATGGAGGTCTTCCAGATTCGTCCTTCGGCTGCGATGATCGCCGTCACCATGATCCTGCTCCTAGCTTGTTCTGAAGGTAGGTAGCTATTGCACGCATAGATCGGCATGCATGTTCGACCATGACGACCCTTTCGCTCACTCCATTAATTTGCTTCTGTCGTTTCTGCTAGCATCGCCGGCATCTTCCTCGCCGCCGCAGCAGCAGAGCCACACGCGCAAGATGCTCAACGCCAGCGCGTCTTCCCCGGCCGCCGTCGGCGGAGCGGGAGGATCACTCCATTCGGGCAGGCGGGTGAACGTGGACGGGTGCTCGGATCCGGCGGAGCTGGTGTCGGTGTACCAGAACAGCGACTCCAGCCTGCACACCGGCATGCCGGCCTACACCGTGGAGATCAGCAACAACTGCATCGACTGCACCGTCTGCGACGTCCACCTCTCCTGCGGCGACTTCGCCAACACGGAGCTCGTCGACCCGGCCACCTTCCGCCGCCTCGGATTCGACGACTGCCTCGTCAAGGACGGCGGGCCCATCGGCCCCGGCGAGATGGTCGACTTCCAGTACGCCAACTCCTTCCTCTACAAGATGAACGTCCTATCCGCTTCCTGTTGCTAGTAGGCTGCTAAGCTGATCGATCCGTGATGCATGCAGGGGATCCAGCTATCTATCTATCTATATATTCTTGCTAGAAATAAATTTTACTAGAGTTCGGTTGGTGCTGCACTGCTTAGTTTTGGAGCTACTACACGGCTCCACCGTTCTATCCATCTATCTATTTATGAAACGAGCTGAACGAAATATATATGTATGATTTCTGAGATGTGTTGGTCAGGCCCGTCTCCAGGATTTAGGGGTCCCGGTGCGACTTATAAAAATGAGGCCTTAATTTTTGTACATATTTAAGGATTAGTATAACAAAATCACACGTTTAATTTATACTGTATAACTTTCGAATGTGCCATGCCATACAATGTCCAAAAAAAATACCAAGTATTCATTCTAAAATAATAAATATAGCATCAAAGAAATAAAACGAACCTCATGATCTACCAAAAAGCATCATCCGCCGGGTATTTCTTAAAATAAAACCTTCAATCATAGCATTATAGTTGATCTTCTCCAAAATATCACTTTCATGATTTGCCTGTCTCAGTTAGAAATTTAAAAATTGATACTTCTTCCGACCCATATTAGTTGACTTAACTTTGTCTAGATACGGATACATCTAGACTAGATAATTAACTAGATACAGATAAATCTAGAAAAACTTAAGTGAACTAATATACACTGTAAAAGCCATCAATTATTTTCTACTAGTTCCGTATGTACTCAACTCAAAGTCTCATGCCAACGCCCAACAGATCCTTAGTTTCTTACCGATTTTGCTTTGCAACGTTGTAGTCTCGCTCCAATCAGGCGTTCTCGCCCCTGCTCTTCGTTGAGGCGCATGCACTATCGGGATTCGGGAAGGCCGGGACTCGCTGACGCAGACGCAGACGCAGACGCTATTGGAACGATTGGCTGGGAGGCGGCTAGCGGTGAGAAAATAGGCCGGGGCGATCTTGGGAAGTGAGGTTGGGATTCGGGAGTTGGAAACAACGATGCGAGTCATGTGAGGAAGAAGGAACGCAAGGCGACGCGAGGCCGCCTGTCTGTCGATCTTATCATCTGCTCGGACGCGAGGCGACGCGAGGCCGTCCTAGAGTGCTGGGCGGCCGACGGAGTACTAGGGAACTGCCCAAAATCGGGGGCCCTGTTCGGTCGAGCATATCGAACATGCTCATGGACGGGCCTGGTGTTGGTGCTTTCAAGCTTAACATTTCGATGTTTATATATGCCATCTCATTCAGCCTTCTAAACGATCCTCGTCTGCAATTTTTTTTTGAGCTAAATCCTCGTCTGTTTTATTTTATTTAGCATAAATCCTCGTCCGCTCTTCTTCATACAAAGTTTGTTCATGTCTCAGACTGAGTATTAACCAAATCTCAGTCTGCTTCACAACGTCGTTCACATAGGCATAAAAGAGGTACTGTCTTTTCGTGTTGTAACTTTGATCATTGATTAGGCCAATAATATATATGCCAGTTGATATGAAATTTATACTTTTGGAAACTTGATTCGAATAAAATCATAGAAATTCAATGGTATAATTTTCGTGATCTATAATCAATGTTCTGGTGGTCAAAATGATGGTCAAACTTGTACCTCAAAAAGCGCTTGCTCCTCAACATCAGATCTATGTTCTCAACATCAAAATCATGTTTTTTGGATAACCTCCCTCTCGTCACCATCGGAAAAAGCAATCATTTCAAGACACAAAAATCTTGGTGAACCTCTACTAAAAAATATAAAAATAGAGATAAATAATCTACACCAAGCATTGTAGAAAAGCAGAGGGAGTAGGAACACATGATTGCTTGATTAAGCCGGTCTGCAGTGGGGGTAACGCTTATGGTTGGCAGTGATGAATCAAAAGCACCAAGCAGGAGAAAAGAAGGATGAGCGAGAGATCTAGAGAAAGTTTCCGGCAGGATCCAGTGACAAGAATCAAACATGCCACGTAGCAAAATTGAAAGAAAATCGATCCTCCAAAACTATTAGTAGAATCCTTGGAAAATGGAGAGGCCCTGTCTTTGACACCACAAACGAAACAAAAAATTGCAACAAGTACCTTGATAAGATGAAAACGTTCCTCAAAAAGGTAGTACGAATGAACCTACGCACTAAAAGGGGTCTAGATTCAATAGCTTCACAAAGCTAAAACATCTTATATTTCGAAACGGATGTAGTAGTTTTGAAGATTTGAACCCTCCAAAAAAGACACGATATTCATCCTCCAAAAAAAGCCTGAAGAAATCCTAGTCAAGCAACCATAAAATACTGAAACTGCCAAAAAAAATGCTAGTATGAGCATCCCCTTCCCCTCCCCCCCACCCCCCCCCCCCCCCCCCACCCCCCCCCCCCCCCCCCCCCCCCCCCCACCCCACACACAAAAGAAAAGAACAACCTTTGGGGTACCGGTACTAAAATCTCGCCCGCCCGCGCCCCCACATGCCGTTTTCAGCCGGCGTAGGCCTTTTTACATTCAGCGCATCCAGGTCGAACCCAACCCACATGGGAAGGGGGTGGGTGGGCGAGCATGGGTGCCAGATGAAGGGAATAAACATGCGAGACGGTTGAACACCCAGTGGCCCGCTCTGGTTGTGAGAGAGCCTCGGCGTCTCCCTTGCCTCGTTAATGGCCCTGCCGCCAGTCAGTTTTGTTAGGTAAGCTGCGGACGCGTCCAATCCTGGGGCACGTGTCCAAGTATATTGTGCGTGAACGCTACAATGCTCCAGCCACTTCTAGCGCCTTCTTGCGCTTGTTACACCTCTCCTGCACCCTATATCTACACTCTCGCTCGTGCCGCCATTCACCATTGCTTCCCCCTCTTGCCTCCAGATCCACTCTCGCAATCACCCGTGGGCTAGTATTTCGGCAGTGATCCAGCGGCGGCCAATGGCTTCAGCCGTTGCTTCCTCCACGAGTGTGAGGCACACGTGCTCTACGAGGACAATTACCCAACGCCACCAAACATGCTCTGCCCTGGAGGTTGAGCGCTGGAGGGATCGCAATCCTGACGGTGTTGCATGGTGCGGAGCCAACGGTGGCCATCCTTTGCCATTACTACGAGCAGCTCATGGCGGAGCAGCGCTGATAGAGAGTGAGGAGGCCGATCGATGTTGACATGTGTTAGAGAACGTTGTGCGCTACCACACGCACCAAGCCACTAATATAGTCATCCTTGATGACGACGACGAGGATGGGCCAAGCTAGCCTCGTCAGTGGTGCGGCAACGATAGCCATGGCTACAACAACCCGGCGCCGAAGGACGAGACACCGGGCGACAGTGGAGACAACAAGGACGACTACTCTAGGATGTATCACTACTTCGGCATGTAATAGTTTAGGTTTTAAATTCAAGTTTCTACTGTAATTTCATCGTATTTTTAAAAGAACATCGTGTTTGCATCAATTACACCGTTTTGTGTTTGTATTCGTGATGTTTCAAATTTTTGAACTTTTTTATCGGAGGTGGGGCTAGGAACCGACGACCCAATGAAACAACTAGCGCCCCCCATGAAATAACTAGCGTTGGCGCTACCCCAGACGGCCCATTCCAGGCATGTATTGAACAACATTTTGGGGATGACTGGATATGCTCTAACACTACTCATAGTGGGGGTATCATAGGTACTACCTCCATTCCAAGGAATAAGTCATCCTCGTTTTACGTGTTTTTTCTTTGACCAAGATTTACTTTAAACATAAAAAAATATTGGTACAAAATTAGCATCATTAGAAAGTGTATTTCAATACGAATCCAACATTACTAATTTTACACAATATAATCAAATTTTAGTTGCTATATTAATTCAGTCAAACTTTGTTTTGAAAGGTGCGTGCGCTTTATTCATTGAAACAGAGGTGGTATCATAAATTTCATGCATGCAAAAAACGGATGTGTCACTGTAGTTAATAAGAAAGAGATGATAGTGGTATCATAGATACATAAAGTATCATAGCACGTAGAACAAGAAAATTTAAACGTCAAATAGATCTTGTACACAATTTTGTATTGAGATTATAAAATTATGAGAGAAGGAGATGGATTCGTGAAATATATTAGATGTATTATTGAGCCTCTCCGAGCAGGTATCTATAGGCCCACAAGGATCAAGTTGGAGTACAAGAGAAGAAATAAATCATGTCTCTACTAAATCATTCCATTACTGAAATATACTCTGACATCCCCACAGTCGTAGCGGAAGAATCGTGAACGACATGAGTGTTGCGGCGATCAGACCGGAGAGAAACTGAAGTAGAACAAGTAGACTAACATCCCCCACTGTAGTAGCAGGAACATCATGGACGGTGTCTTGGCGCAGCAGCTTGGACTGTAGAGGAAGCTAGTGAGGTACTCAAACGAGGTGATAGCCCTTTGTGTCGATGTCGAGGAAAGCGAGAGTGTTGGACACTGCAACCTTGGACAAGGTATCCGTGTGAAGGGTCACTATGGTCAATGTCGTGGTCGGGTGCCGGTGTCAAGGTAACCGCAAATGAAGCCACATTCACATAGTGTACGAGGAGATTGGCTGAAGTCAAGGCGGTCATCGAGGGAGCCGACGCCAACGACGATGCGGTCCAACCCATCAAGGATAAAGCGCGGGATAATTTTGCAAGAACCAGGCGCATGTCAAGGACGAAAACATACTCTGGTTTTGCCATAACCGAGTACGCATTAGAAGTCGTCGGTGATGCAGTCGAGGAAGTCATACAGTAAGTAGTTGATGCTAAAGAACACGTTGAAGATGAGGTGCCAGTCTAAGCTTGCCAAATTCGTGAACACATCGGGGATGAAGGCATGGACCGATCTTTCCAGTACCAAGCGTGCGAAGATAGGGACCATCATGACCTGTGCGCTAGTGTCATAGGGATTAGTAGAGGAGGCCTCCAGAATGCTTGCGAGGCACAAAGCAGCAAAGAGGGAGAAGTGTCGGTGTAGTCTTCGGTTGTTGGAGTAGAAGAAGTAGTTGGGAATGATATGACGGTAATGACGAAGTTGTGGTGGACGAAGACATAGAAGGTGACGAAACCAGCGGTAGCCTTGAGTGGTCATACTAGACACCTGGACTGAGTCGATGGTGTATTTGGTGGGACCTACGACAACCTAAAGTGGCCATGCAGGTTACCTGTAGAAGCACGAGAACGGTACTTGAAGTAGGTAGGAAAGAACCCGGTGGCATGATGAAGACCATGCGTGCACCTTGGCGAGCCGCGCCGAGGGAGGTGGCACGCTGGTACCATGGGAGGTCGGTGCGCAGGTACGATGAAGATGAATGTGTGTGGAATTGCTATGACCTGAGAGGCACGACATAGATATAGGCCGCGAGTCAGTGTAGCGGTTGGAGACCACCAGCGACGTACACGCTAGAGAAGGCATGTTGAAAGTTGGTAGCTGGACCAAGGGAAGTGGTGCTGCGGCCCGAAGAGGCAAGGCAGCAACAACCTGATACTCGATCGGTGGTGGGCATGTGCTCGAGGGCGTACTTGACGGGGATGTGCGCCAGATCAGTTGATTAGACCGACGGCGACACTGTATGCGCCATGGCATGGACGAAAACACGTACATCGGATTCTATGGTGGCGTTGTTGATGATGTCCTGGGCAGTGATTGTAACAGCCCAAGATTAGGGTTAAACAAACCTCGGAGCTACATCTGAGATGGGCATAACTGCAACCTCGGAAAACCACATTATAACATTCGGTAACATGACAAAAATAGGTACATCAACAACATAAGTTTAAACTCTTAACAGAGTAAGATATCATATTATTACATACCAGGGGTCACAGACCCAACATCACACCAAATAATGGAAGCAAATTATTTTTTTCTACACAACAGACATAACAAAGGGCCTAAGAAGCCATAAACATAAGCGACATCCCACCCTTAGATCTCAGGTTGCTGCCTGGGAACCCCAAACCATTCGTCGACTTCAACGTAGAAACCACCATAATGATACACTGTCATTTGTAGCAAAAATAACAATTACACAAGGCTGAGTTTGAGAATTGTACTCCGCAAGACTTAGATAACCTAGTACCTATATGCTCTGGCTAGAGAGGCTTTATCTAGAGATATATTTTGTAAAGCAAACTTTATTTTAAAACAAGTAAGGATAGAGGCTCGTCTACTCTGAGAATCCTTTAAAATTGGATGAGATATTAAAAAACTCTATCTTATAGATCATATCTTGATAACCACCAATACCATCATACAAACTCACCAACTAGATTCACCCCCTCGGTCCCCGAGGAAGAATCATGAACACCTCTTAGTTTCCACATTTTAAGATTAGGTTATAGTTCTCTATGATCTTCACATTCATTCCCAAGTCGTATGTAACCATGGACACGACTTTTAAAAAAGATTTAACCCTGTAGGGGTGTACAACTTTATCCCCCCCCCACACACACTGACCTTCTATTAGTGCTACTAGATTAGCATGCTTCAGGGGTTTCGACAGACGGTGGTTAGACAAGACCTTTCCATTACTTTTGCCTAATCCATGAGTCACTCACAAAGGGCCCATGTCTATGATAGTCGACCGCACTCTTAGCTCAATCATAATATCTGTGTACTAAGGATCCTTAGTTGGAAGTCCCATAGAAACCTTCACCTCGGCCATGCCGCATATGAGAATCAACCTTCCAAATGCAATGTCAAATCGAACACTCAAAATACGGACTCATGGATCAAGCTAGGCAAGTTGGGGTCAAAGGGGATTCCATGCCTTGTGTGGCTGTACGCTCGGTCTTGGTTACGAAGGCTAGACCTTAGGTCCTAGTGGAGTATGGGACTAAAAAACCGCATCCCACCGTAACCTCCCATACAAGCCTTAGCATGTTTAACCTTCATCTCCAATCTCATATCCTCATCATGCCACTCCAGATTCATCTGCTTCTCCGATTCATCACTAATGGATCAGACTCAAGTACTAAGCATGGATAAGATCAACTCTGAACAGAAGCTCTAGCAACACTCATATGCCAAACCTAGGTATAGGCTAAAAGGGGGAAACATGCAGTAGATAGGATACTATAAGTATCGATAAAAGGACCACTTGGAAACATATGCAACATTGAGAGAATGTAAATAATTTGTAAAGCATAGGTTCATAATGAGATGTTACGCTTGCCTTGTTGTCCTTTAGTGGACTGATAGGGATCTTCAGTAGTGTTGACTTCAGGATCGACTTCGGATCCTACCCCGAATAACCATTGCCGTAAAGGAAGACAACAATAAGCACATAGAACCATACAATGCTCAAGAAACATGAGTTACATATTAGATTAAAGTTTTCATGGCAACCCCCGATATAACATCGATTTAAATGGGATTGGGATGCCTAGGGCATGGCATTCCATCAATCCCATATGCAATTAGGGGGTTCAATGTTCCTCTAAACTATCAAGGGTTTAATTTGATAAAAAATGTATAATTATATTTTTAACATGTAGATCTTATTTCTTTGATCATTTTGACATATTATTTGTGTTTTTGATTTAATATGAATTAGTTATGAATTTTACAATATTATAACATTTTCTGAAAAATAAAAGCCTTCATTACGTCGGGCTGATGTCATCCTGACACCAGCTCAACCTAGTCTAATATTTTTTTCACTGAGGCAGATCTAGCTCCAGTCACTGACTGCTAGGGCCCGAATCCACGTCAGCTACCACCATGACAGAGCTTGCTCAGCTCGAGCCCAGGTGACACGTAGACACCACGTCAGGAGGTGGTCGTCACCGATGGAAAGGGTGGTTCCATCATGCATGGCTAGGCACGTTCGATGCACAAAAATGAGGTGACCCTAATACTCGCGGTGCAACTTGCTTTTAGTCACCAAAGCAGCGAGCATGGTGAGCGGCGGCGACGAGGCTTACAGGTCGATGACGCATGATGACTACAACAAGTGATTGAACAGACGGGGACCACCTTCAGCTTCAGCAGCTCACCAGGAGTGCGACGAGGTCGAGGGCGAGGCAAGTGGCGGCCGGAATCGATGAAGACGACGACGGAGCTCGACGGAGACCAAGGTGGCCATTGGGGTGATCCGGCCTTCTCTAGCTTGCATGAGTAGGGAAATTGAACTAGGAGGATTGGAGGAGTACAACGGTGCACTCAGATGGTCGAGCGACTGTCCGGAACGACGGCTCCCCAAAGCTCTAGTGAGCAAGGGTTTCAACAGAAAGGCAAGAGGTGGAGAATGAGAGGATAGGGTTCATCCGTTCAACGACTCGGTTCTTATAGACGACGAGAACAACTGTAGATAGTATCTTGGCAAAGAGGGCATCACGGCGACGATGGACGATGAGCGCAACACCAACGAGCAGCTTCGCTCGTGTTGGAGATATGCCCAAGAGGCAATAATAAAATGGTCATTATTATATCTTTGTGTTTATGATAAATGTTTACATCCCATGCTATAATTGTATTATTAGGAAACACTAATACTTGTGTGTTTTGTAAACGTAAAAGAGTCTCTAGTAAGCCTCTTGTCAAGACTAGCTTGTTGATTAATAGATGATCATGGTTTCCTGATCATGGATATTGGATGTTATTAATAAAAAGATCATATCATTAGGAGAATGATGTGATGGACACACACTCATAGTAAGCATAGCATAAGATCAAGTTATTAAGTTCGTTTTGCTACAGGCTTTCAAATACATAGTAACCTAATCCTTCGACCATGAGATTGTGTTAATCACCATCATCGGATGAGTGCTTTGATGACATCAAACGCCTCTTTGTAACTGGGTGGTTATAAAGGTGGCATTAGGTATTCTGAAAGTATGTGTTGAAGCGCATGGATCAAGACTGGCATTTGTCCATCCATATGACGGATAGATATGCTCTAGGCCCTCTCGGTGGAATGTCATCTAATTAGCTTGCAAGCATGTGACTAGGTCACAAGGGATGACATATCACGGAACGAGTAAAGAGTACTGATACGTTGTAAACGTATCTATAATTTTTGATGTTCCATGCTTGTTTTATATCTACTTTCTTATGTTTTGTCCACACTTTGGAGTATTTTTACACATTTTCTGAAACTAACCTATTAACAAGATGCCATAGTGCCAGTTGTCTATTTTCTGCTATTTTTGGTTTCAGAAAAGCTAGTAAGGAAATATTCTCGGAATTAGACCAGACAAAAGCCAAAGTCAATATTTTACCCGAAGCAACACGGAGTCCGGAGGGGATACGAAGCGAGGAACTAGGGCAGCCATCCCTAGCCGTGCCACCACCAGGTGTGGGCCCCCTGGTGCTCCACCGACCTAGCCCTTCCGCCTATAAAAGCCTCCCGGGACGAAAACCCTAAGTACCCGATCAAAATTCCACGAAAGAGTCTATAGCCGCCACCATCTCCATCCCTAGATCGGGAGGGATCTGAAGCTCTTCCTGGCACCCTGCTGGAGGGGAGAGATCACCCTGGAGGCTTTCTTCATCACCATGACAGCCTCCGGTGTGATGCGTGAGTAGTTCATCCCTGGACTACGGGTCCATGTAGTAGCTAGATGGTTGGTTCTCCTCCTTTGTGCTACCATGTTTAGATCTTGTGAGCTCCGTTCATGATCAAGATCATCTATTTGTAATCCTACATGTTGTGTTTGCGGGGATCCAATGGATATTGAGATGCTATTTCAGATTGATTATTGATTCTATCATGTCTTTGTTATTTGTGATCTTGCATGCTTTCCGTTGTCAGTAGCTATCTTGGCCAAGTAGATGCTAGCAACTCCAAGAGGGAGTATTTATGCTCGATAGTGGGTTCATGCCTCTAGTAATCTGGGGAAGTGACAGAAATCTCTAAGGTACTAGATGTGCTGTTGCTACTAGGGAGAAAACATCAATCCTTTGTCCATAGGGAAATCGTATTGTTTACTTTACACACTTTGCTTAATGCAATTATCTATTGCTTGCAACTTAATACTGGAGGGGGTTCAGATGATAACCTGAAGGTGGATTATTAGTAATTGATGATGTTGGATTACAGTCTATGTATAATGTTGTAATGCCCAATCAAATCTCATAGGAGTCAAGATGATTAGTATATGCATGTATGCTTTCTCGATGTTTGTCAATTTGCCCACTGTAATTTGTTCACCCAACATGTCATCTATCGTAAGGAGAATCACCACTAGTGAACTATGGACCCCGGTCCATTCTTTTGCCATCAATCTACAATCTACTATTTACTATTTACTGTTTACTTTCTGCAAGCAATTACTATCTTCCACACAATACGTTTAATCCTTTGTTTCAGCAAAACCGGTGAGATTGACAACCTCACTTTAAGTTGGGGCAAAGTTCCGTGGTTGTGTTGTGCAGGATTCCAAGTTGGAAGACAACACCTTGGGGTTGTTTCCTTACTCCTACTGGTTCGATAACCTTGGTTTCATCACTGAGGGAAAATTTAGTGTTGTGCTCATCATACCTTCCTCTTGGGGTTCCCAACGAGCTCATCACTTTTTGAGCCATCAAGCCTATTTTCTGGCGCCATTGCCGGGGAGTCAAGGACAGCTTCACAAGAGGAGTCCTTCATAACCAATCGCTTTACTTTTTTGTTTTTCTTCGTTTATTTCTTCTTTGTTTGCTTGTTTCTTTATCAAAAACACACAAAAATATAGTTCCTGCTATAGTTGTTATTTTTGTTGGTCTATTATTGTCTTGCTTTATCATGCTTTTTATCAATGGTTGGTTTCTTTGAAACTAGATCTTATTGGCAAGATGGGTTCATGGAAGAACAAAAATATTATGAGGAACACCGCTTGTCGCAAAAAGGGAAACTCTTATGGGAACAAATTGATAAATTGTGTACCATTGCTAGAAACATGTGCTCTACTTATAATGTTACTTATTGCTTTGATAAATCTTGTTGCTGTAGGAGGTATAAACACCTCCCTTTTCAATGTGAGTATAATGATGATGTTACCATATCTTCTTATGTTAAGGGAAATTATGACTTTTATGATGTGGAACAAATTGAAGAATTTATTGCTTGGAAGGGTGCATTCGAACTTGCTTATTTGCTTGAAAATACTGATGATGCACCTTATAAATATGAGGTTTATGATATACTTAAATTTTGCTTTGATAATTACAAGGAAGAAAATGGCTATATTCTTGAATATCTAAATAGATGCTCTCCACCAATGGAAGAGACTAATGCCTTGCAGGAGCCTATGGAAGAAGAAATTGCTGAAACTAGAAGCTCATTGGATGAAAGAGAGGAGGAGAGTCATGATCTAGAGGAGGAAGAATGGATCTACCCATGCCTACCTTCTAATGAGAGTAACTCTTTACCCCTTACATTATTTGATTGTCCTCCATGCTTACCAAAGGAGGATGAATGTTATGTTCCTGTGGATTCTTTTAAAAATGTTTATAATAAAGCTCTAGATGATGGTCCTATATTGGTTGATAATATTAATTGTACTACTATTGAAAATGAGATTTATTAGTCATCTTGTTATAAAATTGTTAAAAGTGGGTATGAAGGTTTTAATCCCACTATTTTTTAGCTTGATAAAAATTATGTGTTTGTAGATCATGAAAAGCATGCTTTATGTGATAGTTATATTGTTGAGTTTATTCATGAGGCTACTAAAAACTATTATGAAAGAGCAAAATATGGTTCTAAAAATTTTCATGGTACCGAAACACCTCTCTATGTGCTGAAAGTTTTGAAGCTACACTCGTTTTATCTTCCTATGCATGTCACTTTGTTATTTGTGAATTTATTTGTGTATAAGATTCCTATGCATAGGAAGTGGGTTAGACTTAAATGTGTTTTGAATTTGCTTCTTGATACATTGCAAATGTATCTATAATTTTTGATGTTCCATGCTTGGTTTTATCTACTTTCTTATGTTTTGTCCACACTTTGGAGTACTTTTCTTATGATTTCTTGGACTAACATATTAACAAGAGCCACAGTGCCAGTTGCCTGTTTTCTGCTGTTTTTGGTTCCAGAAAGTCAGAAAATGAATATTCTCGGAATTGGACAGGACAAAAGCCAAAGTTGATATTTTACCGGAAGACTCATGGAGCCAGAATACAAGACGGAGGAGGGCCAGGGCCTGGCCACACCATGTGGTGGTGCGGGCTAGACCTGGCCACGCCACCAGGTGGTGTGGGCCCCCTGGCCGGCCATCGACCTTGCCTCCTTCGCCTATAAGAGCCTCCCGATACCAAAACCCTAAATAGTCAATCAGAAATCCACGAAAAGTTCTGCAGCACCGCCGCCACCGAAGGGGAGATTCGAGGGACAGAAAGTCTCTGTTCCAGCACCCTGCCGGGACAGGGAAGTGCCCTCGGAGCCATCTCCATCGATCTCCACCGCCATCTCCATCACCATTGCTGATTCCCATGATGAGGAGGGAGTAGTTCTCTCTCGAGGCTAAGGGTTCTACCGGTAGCTATGTGTTCATATCTCTCTCTATGCATGATCTTATTGAGATCATGAGCTTGTAATCTATAGATCTACCTTGCTACTCAAGTGCTTTAATAGATCTCTGCTCTCCCCATGTGTGTGAAAGTGACAGCGTGCACACCATGGTGGCACTTAGGCTAGAGATTAAAAATACTTGTTATGAGTTATATTTGGAGTTGGATGTCTTTATGAAATTATGGTGTTTGTTCAAACCATCTAGTGCTCAAGGTGACAGTGTGGGGTTATCTAGATGGGAAAGGTGAACTTTGAGGTGTGCTGTTATAGCCCTACCATGGATTAGAGTGTCCAACCGGAGAGTAGTTCAGCGTAGTATCATAAAGAAGAATATATTTATATGAGAGTGTTCACTAGTGAAAGTATGATCCCTAGGCCTTGTTTCTAAGCACTGAAACACCGTTTGCTACTAGATCTGTTACATGTTTGCTTGCTTCCATCTTTATTTCAGTTTTACTTTAGTCTTTTCCACGCCATCGAGCTATCTTCTATCACCATTACCACTTATAATTATCTATACCACTTGTATTTCACTATCTCTTCGCCGAACTAGTGCACCTATACACCTGACAAGTGTATTGGGTGTGTTGGGGACACAAGAGACTTCTTGTATCTTGATTGCAGGGTTGCTTGAGAGGGGATACCTTTGATCACTTCCTCCCTGAGTTCGATAAACCTTGGGTGATCCACTTAAGGGAAAACTTGCTGCTGTTCTACAAACCTCTGCACTTGGAGGCCCAACAACTATCTACAAGAATATAAGTGCGTAGACATCACTTCTTGATGCTCTTTTTTACTTCAATTCATATTTCTTATGTGAGCATCATCGAAATTATCATGCCTAGCTTAAAGGCGTTAAAGAAAAGCACTTATTGGGAGATAACCCAAATTTATTTAGGAATCTTTTGTTGAGTCTTGGAAGTTATTACCTCTGTAATAACCGCTCCTTATCATTTTTGTGTGGTTTTTGTGCCAAGAGTAACCTCTAATGAGAGAGAAGTAAGACTTTGGAAAGTTGCTGTCCCAAAACAGATTTTTGTGCTTCGCTGTAAAAATTCGTGAAAAATCTCTGTAGGTCGGATTGAGCTGTAATTGTTTGTGCTTATGCCCCAGGTTGTTATCTAACTTTCGTTAGTTTATCACTTTTCGATTTGAGCAACAGAACGTTTTTAAAAAAATTTGTTTTTACCTGCTGGTCTGTTTTGACAGATTTCTGCCATTATTTGCATTTGCCTCTTAATCTCTTTCTCTTTGAGTTCTCTTTGATCACTTGAACTTTTTAAAGAAAGTGCTACAGTAGCTTGTGTTTTAATGGAAGTTTTACTTGTGTTGAAACTAAACCAAAAGACTTATTATCTTGAGTACACTAATGTTGCTAATGAAGCTTGTGTGAAGTTTTGTATGAAGGAAATTTTTTAGTGTAGAGAAGAATAATGTGATAAGATGAAGTATGGACAAAAGCTCAAGCTTGGGGATGTCACCCGTGTCACCCCAAGAAATATCCAAGAAGTACAAGCGTCAAAGCTTGGGGATGCCCAAGGCATCCCCTTCTTCATCAATAAAAATCTCAGGTTCTCTTCCAGACACTTCATTTTTATTGTTTCATGCACAGTTGTTTTGTTCTTGGAGCATCTCTATTTTTGTTCTTAGTTTTAATTTGCTTGGTTTTCTTAAATAAATCGGTTGGACCCCCGTATTCGTACATTAGTTTTCAAATAAGTTGGTTTGGATTGGAAAAGAGTAGGAAAGTTCATGCTTATAAGTGGTATAAAAAGAGTCTTGCTTTTGACTGTGGCTTAGACTTTGTCATGTCATGCTTGATATTGTTTTGACTTTATGCTTAGTGATTATTGTTGTAGCATGACTTGTTACAATCAATTGAGATTGCTTAATGTGCCTTGAAAGAATCATGCGTTGTTTTAGCATATTAAAGCATAGTATTGTGGTATTCTCCTTTAATGCTTTATTTGGGTTGACTTGGCGCATACTCACACCATGTTAAGACTATACCAAGTCACCATAGCCTTTATGATCATTTAGTTTTCGACTTGTAATATCACTTTATGCTTTAATTAATAATGTTTTGTCACTTTGCATGATTATGGCCATTATTGCTCTCTTAGTTGGTCGATCCCAGTCTTTTGCTAGTCTCCATACCAAGTATGAGTTCCACTCATGCATCCAACTCCAAATAAAACCAAGTTATTCCAAAGAGTCCACCATACCTACCTATTAGCATTTGCTATTCCAAGTATATTCATGTTTTTATCTACCTTCCGAATTAAACTTGTTATGTGAAAATTAGTGATTAAATCTCTCACGAACTTGATGGCACACTTTACTTTTCTTGCACTTAATAAACTTGAACCATTGTGCCCATCTATGTTGCGTATATGCTTGCGTTTTGTAAGTTGTGAATTAGCAGAACCATGTTATCATAGGGAATGCTTTCAATATTGCACTTTATTTAGTTGATATCATGTTCTTTTGCTTATGGATCCCGACGGTGTGAAATGAAAGGGGAGCTTGTAAGGCTCATGGAGTTCGTATATGTGTTAGAGAAACGCCTAGGCGGCTGGTCTAAGCCATGCCTAATCATGGTGGAAACCTGCAGCGTAGCCATAGTGAGCAATCTATGAAGCATCCTCCATAAAAAATAAGCCTATACAAATAGGAAAGAAAAAAAGAAAAAAAGAGAAAAAAGGCCTATGCAAATAGGAAATAAAAGGATTGCTGAGATGCTCATTGTCTGTTACCTTGTCATTTTGATATGGGGAATCTTCCGTATCATCGGGCAAGGGGTACCCCGTTGGCGGTTCTCTATGATACACATGTACTTACAATGACAAGAACTTACTTGTGACTAAACTTGAGTAGCATGAGGAACGATACTCGTAAGTAAGGAGCATGAGATTTCCAGCTTATAACTTGTCAAGCATATCCTCATATTTGTTCACTTTAACCTTAATCACCTAAAGATGCTTATGGTAGGGGCAATGAGAGCTGAAAGCTAATAAGTACCATAATTTTTGGAAGCTCTTTATGAGACTTGAATCCCTGCTTCCTTCTACGAAGGGCCTTTCTTTTACTTTTATGTTGAGTCTCCATCTTCTATCTTTATGCACCTATTAAGAGAGCATAGTGGTCATTCTTAGTTTAATGTGCATTGTCCCAAAACTTGTTGATTGATTCATAACTTTGATATTTGATTATTCTTAAAATATTTGTATCTAGTCAGCCTTATGAACTTTAAAGGTGTCCTATGCATTTATGTTTTTCTACACTATGAGGACAAGCTGAATACCATTCTCATTATGTTTTCTATATGTGAAACAAACAAACGTCTTTCAAGGCATTGTTATTCATGAATCTTTTGTTTGTACATTTTCATGTTACAACATAGTTGCTATGTCTTATTGTTAGAACTATATCTTTCATGTTATGTTAAAGTACTATGATCCCAGCTATCAATGTTTTACAAATACCTTGATCAAGATTGTGATGGTGCATGTCACCTCAAAAATTATTCTTTTCTTTATCACTTACCTACTCGAGGAGGAGCAGGAGTTAAGCTTGGGGATGTTGATACGTTGTAAATGTATCTATAATTTTTGATGTTCCATGCTTGTTTTATATCTACTTTCTTATGTTTTATCCACACTTTGGAGTATTTTTACACATTTTCTGGAACTAACCTATTAACAAGATGCCACAGTACTAGTTGCCTATTTTCTGTTGTTTTTGGTTTCAGAAAAGCTAGTAAGGAAATATTCTCGGAATTGGACCGGACAAAAGCCAAAGTCAATATTTTACCCGAAGCAACACGGAGTATGGAGGGGAGACGAAGCAGGGAACCAGAGCGGCCACACCCTAGGGTGGCGCGACCAGCCCTAGCCGCGCCACCACCAGGTGTGGGCCCCCTAGTGCTCCACCGACCTAGCCCTTCCGCCTATAAAAGCCTCCCGGGACGAAAACCCTAAGTACCCGATCAAAATTCCATGAAAGAGTTTGTAGCCACCGCCATCTCCATCCCTAGATCGGGAGGGATCTGAAGCTCTTCCAGACACCCTGCCGGAGAGGAGAGATCACCCTGGAGGCCTTCTTCATCACCATGCCTGCCTCCGGTGTGATGCGTGAGTAGTTCATCCCTGGACTACGGGTCCATGTAGTAGCTAGATGGTTGGTTCTCCTCCTTTGTGCTACCATGTTTAGATCTTGTGAGCTCCGTTCATGATCAAGATCATCTATTTGTAATCCTACATGTTGTGTTTGCAGGGATCCGATGGATATTGAGATGCTATTTCAGATTGATTATTGATTATATCATGTCTTTGTTATTTGTGATGTTGCATGCTTTCCATCGTTAGTAGCTATCTTGGCCAAGTAGATGCTAGGAACTCCAAGAGGGAGTATTTATGCTCGATAGTGGGTTCATGCCTCTAGTAATATGGTGAAGTGACAGAAATCTCTAAGGTACTAGATGTGCTGTTGCTACTAGGGAGAAAACATCAATCCTTTGTCCATAGGGAAATCGTATTGTTTACTTTACACACTTTGCTTAATGCAATTATCTGTTGCTTGCAACTTAATACTGGAGGGGGTTCGGATGATAACCTGAAGGTGGATTATTAGTCATAGATGCAGTTGGAATACGGTCTATGTATAATGTTGTAATGCCCAATCAAATCTCATAGGAGTCAAGATGATTAGTATATGCATGTATGCTTTATCGATGTTTGTCAATTGCCTCGCTGTAATTTTTTCACCCAACATGTCATCTATCTTAAGGAGAATCACCACTAGTGAACTATGGACCCTGGTCCATTCTTTTGCCATCAATCTACAATCTACTATTTACTGTTTACTGTTTACTTTCTGCAAGCAATTACTATCTTCCACACAATATGTTTAATCCTTTGTTTCAGCAAAACCAGTGAGATTAACAACCTCACTGTAAGTTGGGGCAAACTTCTGTGGTTGTGTTGTGCAGGATTCCAAGTTGGAAGACAACACCTTGGGGTTGTTTCCTTGATCCTACTAGTTCGATAACCTTGGTTTCATCACTGAGGGAAAATTTGCTGCTGTGCTCATCATACCTTCCTCTTGGGGTTCCCAACGAGCTCATCACTTTTTGGGCCATCAAGTACTTACCAGTAACGAGGTAGAACTGGGTATGGAGATGCCGATGATCAAACCTTAGATAAGTAGAGTATCACATGACAAAGGGAATTGGTTTCGTATGTTAATGGTTCTATCAATCACGAAGTCATCGTTGAGTATGTGGGAGCCATTATGGATCTCCAGATCCTGCTGATGGTTATTGATCGGAGAGGTGTCTCGATCATGTCTACATATTCCCGAACCGTAGGGTGACACACTTAAGGTTCGATACTATTTTAGGTAGATATGGAATATGCGTTGGAGACCGAATGTTGTTCGGAGTCTCGGATTGGATCCGGGACATCACGAGGAGATCCGGATTTTTCCATATAATAGATTCATATAATGGAGATCATTTTCTGTGTTTCGGAAATGTTCCAGAGTATTCATATGGAGATTCTAGAAGGTTTCATAGTGTTTCGGAAAGTTCCAGAAGGTTCCATAGGGTTTACTTGAAAACCAAGAAAGAAAGAGGGAAACTTGGGGGGAAGAAATCCTCCCTCCTCCCTTGGCGCGCCAGCCCTAGAGGGCCCAAGGGGCAGCCCTAGGCCGCCTCCCTCTCTATATAAAGGAGGGGAGGGGGCGCCTCCCCCTGGCTCCCTTCCACCCTAAACCCTGGCCGCCTCTCTCCTCCTTCCTCCTGCTCCGGCTTAGGCGAAGCCCTGCAGGAATCCTTCTCCACCACCACCACCTCGCCATCGTGCTGCTGGGATTCCGTGGAGATCTACCACCTCCGCTGCCCGCTAGAACGGGGAGAGGAAGGTCTACATTGACTCCGCATGTGTGACCGACTGCGGAAGCGCTGCTGGAACACGGCGCCGGAAGGATCGTCTACTTGATCTTGAGATCAGCAAGTGATCGTCTACATCAACCACGAGATCCGATCTCACACAAGGTTTTCGGATCTACAAGGGTTATTACAGATCTATCTCATTGCACTTATCTCATAGATTAGATCTTGGCTTTTCCATAGATTAGATCTTGGTTTTGTTCATTCTTGTGGTAGAATTTTTTTTCCCTGCTAGGAATCCATCAGTGGTATCAGAGCCGTGTCTATGCGTAGATCTGTTGCATGAGTAGACCATAATGGTTTTGTGGGCGTTGATGCTTTTGTTGTCATTGTCTTCACGTGTACTTTGTATCTTGCGGGATGGTGGGATGAAGCGGCTCGGTCTAACCTTACATGTCATCGCACATGAGACTTGCTCCACGCTAGACGTGCAACTTGCATTGCACAAGTGGCTTTGCGGGTGTCTATCTCTCCCACCATAGTTAAGATTCAATTTACAATTAGCATCTAACAACACTTGTATCAGCGTTGTGGTTCTTGTTCGTAGGTAGGATCGGTTCTTATACGAAAGCCCCAAACCACGTAAAACATGCAAAGAAAATTAGAGGCGTCTAACTTGTTTTTACAGGGGCATGTGATATGATATGGCCACGATATGATTGTGAATATATTTGATGTATGCAATTATCCATATTGTAATATGGCAACCGGCAGGAGCCTATTGGTTGTCTTTAAATTCTGTTAAGACCTGCGTGTCTATTCATCATGTAATAGCTTTATTCCAAGTAGTTGTTATAGTTGCTATTAGTGATGGACAATCATGAAGTGGCGCCACTGACCTTGACGTTATGCTGGTGATGATGGAAATCATGTCCGTGATTTGGAGATGGAGATCAAAGGCAGAAGAAGAAAGGCCATATCATGTCACATATTGTGAATTGCATGTGATGTTAATCCTTTTTGCATCTTGTATTGCTTAGATCGCGATGGTAGCATTATAATATGATCCCTCTCACTAAATATCAAGTAATAAAGTGTTCATCCTTAGTAGGCACCGTTGCTAAGACTCGTCGTTTCGAAGCATCTCGTGATGATCGGGTGTTATAGATTCTACGTGTGCATACAACGGGTGCAAGCCAGATTTGCACATGCGAATACTAAGGTTAATCTTGACGAGCCTAGCATGTACAAACATGGTCTAGGAACACGGAATACCGAAAGATAAAGCATGAGTCATATGAACGATATGATGAACATGTTGATTGTTCGCCCTTGAAGCTACATCTTCTCTCGTGAAGATCGGACTTGGTGTAGTGGATTTGCTTCGTGTAATCACTAAGGCAAAATGAGGGATGTTGTTGTGAGTGGGATTTCACCTAGTTAATTTAAGAATTAAATTTGAACTCAATTTGTCATAAACTTAGTCTAAACTCTTTGCAAATATGTTGTAGATCATGGAGACCCCCTCCATCAATTTTAATGCGTTCCTAGAGAAATAAAAGCTGAAAAACAATGGAAGAAACTTCATGGACTGGTTCCGTGGATTGAGGATTATCCTCAGCGCTGGTCAGCTGACCTATGTGCTCGATGCACCGCTAGGTGACTCACCTGCAGAGGATGCCTCCGATGATGTTAAGAATGTTTTCGTCACTTGGAAAAATCACTACTCCATAGTTCAGTGTGCCATCCTGTACGGTTTAGAATCAGAGCTTCAGAAGCGCTTTGAGCACCGCGACCCTTTTGAGATTATCAATGAGCTCAAGCTGATCTTTGAGACTCATGCGGCCGTGGAGAGCTATGAGGCCTCCAAGAAGTTCTTTAACTGTAAAATGGAAGAGGGCATCTCCGTTAGCGAGCACATGCTCAAAATTCCTGGGCACGCGAACAGGCTCCAAGAATTGGGAATAACGATTCCTAATGTGTTGGGGATTCATCGTGTCCTCAAATCACTGCCACCTAGTTATAAGAACTTTGTGATGAACTACAATATGCATTGCATGAACAAGATGTTGCTTGAACTCTTCTCCATGCTGAAAACTGCTGAAGTGGAAATTAGAAAGGAGCACCGGTGTTGATGGTTAATAAGATCACCAATTTCAAGAAACAGGGCAAGCCTATGAAAAAGGCAACTTCAAGAAGGACGGCAAGAAAGCTGCCGCACCTACTAAGAAGCCCAAGGCTGGTCCTAAGTCTGATACTGAGTGCTTCTACTGCAAGGGTGAAGGTCACTGGAAGTGCAACTGCCCCAAGTACCTGGCAGATCTGAAGAACGGCAACATCAAGAAGAAAGGTATATTTGATATACATGTTATTGATGTGTATCTTACTAGTAATCGTAGTAGTGCCTGGGTATTTGATACTGCTTCGGTTGCTCATATTTGTAACTCGAAACAGGAGCTGCGGAATAAACGAAGACTAGCGAGAGACAAGGTGACGATGCGCGTTGGAAATGGCTCCAAGGTTGATGTGATCATCGTCGGCACGCTCCCTCTTCATCTACCTCCAGGATTAGTTTTGAACTTGTATAATTGTTATTTGGTGCCTGTGTTAAGCATGAACATTATTTCTGGATCTTGTTTATTGCGAGACGGTTACTCGTTTAAGTCCGAGAATAATGGTTGTTCGATTTATATGAGTAATATTTATTATGGTAATGCACCTGAGATGAATGGTTTATTCTTATTGAATCTCGATAGTAGTGATACACATGTTCACAACATAGATGCTGAATGAATAAAAATGAATGATAATTCTACATACATGTGGCACTGTCGTCTTGGTCACATTGGAGTGAACCGCATGAAGAAACTCCATTCCAATGGACTTCTTGAATCACTTGATTTTGAATCACTTGAAAGATGTGAAGCATGTCTAATGGGAAAAATGACTAAGACTCCATTCTCTGGGATAATGGAGCGAGCTACGGACTTATTGGAAATAATACATACCAATGTGTGCGGCCCAATGAGCGTAGCATCGTGCGGTGGATATCGTTATGTTCTTACTTTCACGGATGACTTGATTAGATATGGTTATGCCTACTTTATGAAACATAAGTCCAAAACTTTCGAGAAGTTTAAGGAATTTCAAAGTGAATTAGAAAATCATCGTAACAAGAAGATTAAGTTTATGCGTTCTGATCGCGGAGGTAAATATCTAAGTTACGAGTTTGGCATGCATTTAAAGAAACGTGGAATACTTTCGCAGTTGACACCGCCAGGAACACCACAGCGTAATGGTGTGTCCGAACATCGTAATCGAACTCTCTTAGATATGGTTCGGTCTATGATGTCTCTTACAGATTTACCGTTATCGTTTGGGGTTATGCATTAGAGATAGCCGCATTCACTTTAAATAGGGCACCATCTAAATCCATTGAAACGACACCGTATGAATTGTGGTTTGGTAAGAAACCTAAGTTGTTGTTCCTTAAAGTTTGGGGCTACGAAGCGTATGTAAAGAAGTTACAACCCGACAAGCTTGAACCCAAAACGAAAAAATGCATCTTCATAGGATACCCTAAAGAAACAATTGGGTACACCTTCTATCATAGATCTGAAGGCAAAGTTTTGTTGCTAAGAATGGATCCTTTCTTGACAAGGAGTTTCTCTCGAAAGAAGTGACTGGAAGGAAAGTAGAACTTGATGAGGTTGTTGAACCTTCTCTCAAATTTGAGAGTAGTGCAGCACCGGAAGATGTTTTTGTGCCGCCTGCACCAATAAGAGAGGAAGTTAATGATGATGATCATGAAACTTTGAACGAAGTTGCTACTGAACCTCGCAGGTCGATGAGGATTCGTGCCACTCCTGATTGGTATGCCCTGCGTTCAATGTCATGTTGGTGGACAACATCGACGACCCATGCGACGTATGAGGAAGCTATGATAAGCCCAGATTCCGACAAATGGCAAGAAGCCATGAAATCCTAAGTGGGATCCATGTACGAAAACCAAGTATGGACTTTGGTGGACTTACCGGATGGCCGCAAGGATGTCGAGAACAAATGGATCTTTAAAAGAAAAACAAATGTTGATGGTAATGTTACTGTCTATAAATATCGATTGTCGCGAAAGGGTTCCGACAAATTCAAGGAGTTGACTACGATGAGACTTTCTCACCGATAGCAAAGCTAAAGTCTATGAGGATTTTGTTAGCAATCGCTGCATATTTCGATTATGAGATTTAGCAGATGGATGTCAAAACGGTGTTCCTTAATGGTGACATTGAGGAAGAGTTGTATATGGTACAACCCAAAGGTTTTGTCGATCCTAAAGATGTTGACAAGGTGTGCAAGCTTCAACGCTCCATTTATGGACTGAAGCAAGCATCCTGGAGTTGGAATCAACGTTTTGATAAGGTGATCAAAAACTTTGGATTTATACAAACTTATGGAGAAGCTTGTATCTACAATAAAGTGAGTGGGAGCTCTGTAGCATTCCTAATACTATATGTGGATGACATATTGTTGATTGGGAATGATATAGAACTTCTTGAAAGTGTTCAATCCTATTTGAACAATAGTTTTTCAATGAAGGACCTTGGCGAAGCGGCATACATTTTAGGCATCAAGATTTATAGAGATAGATCAAGACGCTTAATCGCGCTTTCACGAAGTACATACCTGGACAAGGTTCTAAAGAGATTTAGAATGGAAGAAAGCAAGAAAGGGTTCTTGCCCATGTTGCCAGGTAAGACCTTGAGTAAGACTCAAAGTCCAGCTACAGCAGAAGATAGAGAGAAGATGAGTAAAATCCCCTCCTCGGCCATAGGCTCTATCATGTGTGCCATGCTATGTACAAGACTAGATATAGCACACGCTGTTAGTTTGACTAGCAGATATCAAAGTGATCCTAGAATGGAACACTGGACAGCGGTCAAAAATATCCTTAAGTACCTGAAAAGGACTAAGGATATGGTTCTTTCTTATGGAGGTGATGAACAACTTGTTGTAAACAGTTACACCGATGCTAGTTGGAACACTGATCTGGATGACTCGAAGTCACAGTCTGGATACGTATTTATTTTAAATGGTGTTGCAGTGAGCTGGAGGAGTGCCAAGCAAGCGTTGTGGAAAAATCTTCAACTGAATCGAAATACATAGCTGCTTCAGAGGCTGCACAAGAAGCAATATGGATGAAGGAGTTCATTACTGAGCTTGGTGTGGTTCTTAGTGCGTTGGACCCGATGGCCATCTATTGTGACAACACGGGTGCCATAGCCAATGCACAGGAGCCAAGGTCAAACAGCAAGCTGAAGCACATCAAGCTACATTTCCATGCTATTCGCGACTATGTCCAAGATGGCGACATAAAGATTTGCAAAGTACACATTGATCTGAATGTGACAGATCCGTTGACTAAACCTCTCCCTAGAGCAAAACATGACCAACACCAGAACACCATGGGTGTTAGGTACATTACAATGTAATCTAGATTATTGACTCTAGTGCAAGTGGGAGACTGTTGGAGATATGCCCAAGAGGCAATAATAAAATGGTTATTATTATATCTTTGTGTTTATGATGAATGTTTACATCTCATGCTATAATTGTATTATTAGGAAACACTAATACTTGTGTGTTTTTCAAACATAAAAGAGTCCCTAGTAAGCCTCTTGTCAAGACTAGCTTGTTGATTAATAGATGATCATGGTTTCCTGATCATGGACATTGGATGTTATTAATAACAAGATCATATCATTAGGAGAATGATGTGATGGACACACACCCATAGTAAGCATAGCATAAGATCAAGTCATTAAGTTCGTTTTGCTATAGGTTTTCAAATACATAGTAACCTAATCCTTCGACCATGAGATTGTGTTAATCACCATCACCGGATGAGTGTTTTGATGACATCAAACGCTGCTTTGTAACTGGGTGGTTATAAAGGTGGCATTAGGTATTCTAAAAGTATGTGTTGAAGCGCCATGGATCAAGACTAGGATTTGTCCATCCATATGACAGATAGATATGCTTTGGGCCCTCTAGGTGGAATGTCATCAAATTAGCTTGAAAGCATGTGACTAGGTCACAAGAGATGACATATCATGGAACGAGTAAAGAGTACTGATCAATAACGAGGTAGAACTAGGTATGGAGATACTGATGATCGAACCTTGGATAAGTAGAGTATCGCGTGACAAAGGGAATTGGTTTTGTATGTTAATGGTTCTATCGATCACGAAGTCATCGTTGAGTATGTGGGAGCCATTATGGATCTCCAGATCCCGCTAATGGTTATTGATCAGAGAGGTGTCTCGATCATGTCTACATATTCGTGAACCATAGGGTGACACACTTAAGGTTCGATGTTGTTTTAGGTAAATATGGAATATGTGTTGGAGACCGAATGTTGTTCGGAGTCTCGGATTGGATCCGGGACATCACGAGGAGATCCGTAATTGTCCGAAGAATATGATTCACATAATGGAGATCATTTTTTAGGTTTCAGAAATGTTCCGGAGTATTCATATGGAGATTCTAGAAGGTTTCTGAGTGTTTCGGAAAGTTCCAGAAGGTTCCATAGGGTTTACTTGAAAACCAAGAAAGAAAGAGGGAAACTTGGGGGGAGAAGAAATCCTCCCCCTCCCCCCCCACTCCCTTGGCGCGCCAGCCCTAGAGGGCCCAAGGGGGCAGCCCTAGGCCGCCTCCCCCTTTATATAAAGGAGGGGAGGGCGCCTCCCCCTTGCTCCCTTCCACCCCAAGCCCTGGCCGCCTCTCTCCTCCTCCTTCCTCCTGCTCCGGCTTAGGCGAAGCCCTGCAGGAATCCTTCTCCACCACCACCACCACGCCGTCGTGTTGCTGGGATTCTTTGGAGATCTACCACCTTCGCTGCCCGCTAGAACGGGGAGAGGAAGGTCTACATCGACTCCGCACGTGTGGCCTACTACGGAAGCGCTGCCGGAACACGGCGCCGGAAGGATCGTCTACTCGATCTTGAGATCGACAAGTGATCGTCTACATCAACCACGAGATCTCGCACAAGGTTTGCGGATCTACAGCGGTTAGTACAGATCTATCTCGTTGCACTTATCTCATAGATTATATCTTGGCTTTTCTATAGATTATATCTTGGTTGTGTTTGTTCTTGCGGTAGAAATTTTTTGTTTTCCCTGCTACGAATCCATCAGCTCGGTGTCCTTCTTGTCGGAGGACAAATAAAGGAGAAATAAAATTGAAGGGTATTGGGTAGGGGAGTTGGGCTAGGTGGGTCGGGGCAAAGGAAGAGAGGCGGGGAATGGAGTTGGGTAGTGGCATGTTCTCTCTCTCTGCCTCTATTTTTCTTTGGAAACTCTTTTCCTTTTTCTGTTTTTTATTTCCCTCTTTTGAATTCAATTTCTTTGTTGTTTTTGAATCATTTGAAACACTAGAAGTTTTTAAAATATTTTGAACACACTCATAGATCCCTTTATATAGTAGGGTTCCATTAGGTTTTTCCTTTTCAAAAAATCAAAACATTTTAAATGGTGCATTTGAGAGGGAGTAAAATAGAGGAAATTAAGGTTTTTCCTCTCTCTTGTTTCCAAAACGACAAGGAAAATGCAAGGTGATGATGCATGCCATGCTCACAATTGCAAAGTGACTTTATTACAAACGTGGGATGTTATAGTGATGACGAAGACATGTCGGCGATGGAGACCACGCGGACGAGGGCCACCAACAGCGACGCGGGAAGGCGTCCCTTGTGCGGTTCGTCCCACCTTGACATGGGGTTGATGATGGGCTAGCCGGTGTATAGTCGATGCCGAAGTCAGAGTAGAGGCGCGCGAGGATGACATGCGGTGGCGACACAATCCAATCTATGATCGGAGAACCAAAAAACAAGACCAGCCAAGCGGCCGACTGAGAGAAGACCACATCTAGAGATCAGAAAAAACTCACCGGGGAAGCCGATCACATATCGGCAGACGAACCCTACTATGGATCGCACAGACCCCGACGGAGATCATGGAGATCGACCTCCCCTAGGGCAGCACAGTGCAGAAGCGTGTACGGTGGCTAAGTCAATGATATTAGAGAATGAGATGGATTGCGGATTATGTTGTATATATTATTGAGTCTCTCGAACAAGTATATATAGATGTACAAAGATCAACTTAGAGTAAAAGATAAGAAATGAATCATGTCTCTACCTAATATTTTCATAACCAAAATGAACTCTAATCGAGATTCTACAAAACAATAAATACAATTAAACTCTAATACTACTAAATGATACTACCATGCATTCAAGAGGTAGTACCACACACCGGTATCATATACATGATACTAGAACATGATACTACAAACGTGACCTAAGTGTTTAACAACTCTGATAAAATAAGGCTAGTCATAGTGCAAACTATCTGTTGGGCCACGTAGAGATAAAATAATTTTTTTCCTATGCGGTGATCCCAAGATCTAGCCGAGGTAGAAGGCCACGAGGATTACCACTAGACGCGCGATTGTGGATTACTAATGAAGTGCATCAGTTGAAGCAGTGCAACCATCACGATCCGATCCAATCCACGATCGTCGGAGTGCTGATCGTACATCACCTCTGTCGGTATCCACACGTACGAGGAGGAGCCCCGTCGGTGGACTGCTAGGTCCAGTACCTCGGCTGGACTGAAATGGAGGTAGGGTTTCCAACGCATGGAATGACCTAACTATGCCACCTGGGCATATGCGCCCCAGTATATATAGGGAGTGAAAGTGGGATCTATTCACTTGTGGCCCATTCACTAAAGCCTATATTAGTCACTGCGAGTCCAACTCACTGACTCGGTCCGTGTCCGATTCCTGTCCAACCCTAACAGATTTCTGGTTCGGGTCCAACCCAAACTTGCTCCCGCTTTTAAGTGTGTGACCCGACAGGCTCATGGTGACTCGGACACGATTCGAGTCTTACTCGTGATCGATCAGTCGGTAGGGCTCCTAGCAGAACGTGTCGACTCCCAAGTACCAGAGTCACGACGACATACCTTCCGATGCGACTCGCATCTAAGTTCTGTATGCCTCACGATACATCTTGTCAAGCTATGGGTGAATAATTCTCATCCTTCAAATAGCTCAACTCTTTTCTCGATCCGAGATAAGTGATTAATCCGACTAACTCTTACTCGGACGCCTCAGTTAACACTTAACCAAGTCGTGCATGGCCATGCTTTCCAAATCATATCATTCGAGAGGGCTCAGAGAATATCCCTCCAGTTAGAGGGGCAAAATCCATCTTGGTTATCTACATCATGCAACTTGATTTTCAGCACACCAAACTCTGCCTTTATAACTGCCCTTTGACGGAATAACGTTTGACAGACCTAAGTCGATGATCTACAACTCGGATTATGTAATAACCTCAGGTCTAAAGATTACATTGATTGAGACATACAAATGACGACTTGTTTGTTATATCTCAATATGGGTCAATCTGACTCCCTAACTATTTAGCTGAATTCGTGTAAGTCGTAATATCATCACCATGCACATGACAAGTGGAACTGAGTCACCAGTCGACTTCAACATTAGTCTAAGTTGTGTGTCCAGCACAACCTCAATGACCAAGAATATTTAGTATGAACAACATGAATACATAGTTTCACAACTAAATCACATATTCAATGATACATATCAGAAATTCATACAAGGACAATATAACAACTTTATAAATACATCGGAAATAACATCATACATAATTGTCTCTAGGGCATATTTCCCAATAGTATCATACACTAATATCATGCATATGCTACGAGTATATAATACTACCTCTATAGTGCTTAGTATCATCTACTACCTCTGTTTCAAAGGTTAAGACTTACTCCCTCTGTTTCAAAATATAAGATGTTTTAACTTTATGAAAGGAGTGTATCTAGACCCTTTTAGTGTGTAGGTTCATCTAGGTTTGGAGTGAACCTACTCACTAAAAGATGTCTAGATACACTTTTTTCACAAAGCTAAAACATCTTTTATTTTAAAACGGAGGGAGTATATTTTTCCAAAAGTCAAACCACGTAAAGTTTGACCAATTTTTAGGAAAAAATATTAATATTTACAATATGTAATACATACCATTTGATACATCATGAAACATATTTTCACATAGTATCTATATAATATCATAGTTTTTGATAGTTTTTCTAAAAGTTTGGTTAAATTTTCCATAGCTTAACTTTTTTCTTAAATAAACTTAAGCTTTGAAATGGAGGTACTATATCTGGTAGTATCATAATATCATTATATTTAATCATTCATGAATTATGTTGCTACATCAGATTTTTATTAAGATGACATGCATGATATTTCTTCTTATGATGACGCAAGGGAGTGAGAAGGTAGATTAACATTGAACAAACAAAATATAAGGGCTAGTAGCACGTAAAAACCGATCACATCGAAATGTGTGCTTCATGCAGGCCCAACTATAAGAGCAAGGGCAATAGTACAGCCAGCTGTTGGCTATAAGCCATGTCCATGTCATCTAGAGTCAATCTAATAGCTAACATGTACAATAGTTAGAGATCAAAATATACTACTTTATTAATGTATTGCCCACTTTTTACTCTCACATAGTGCCTAGAGCACGTGCTGCAGCTGGCTCTTAACTAAGCACCCACTCCTCTTCTCTCTCTTCTTCTCTCTCATCCAACTAAGCATAAATATACTATTTTAAGTCTTATAGTCTGCTGACTGGACTTTATTGTACTTGCTCTAACTGGCGTGCATGTATGTTAATACTCCTAGATCAGTCCTAGGTTAACCGTCCGTAGCAAGCCGGAGTAGTACTAGTTTTCCATCGATTGGCATGCATAGGCTGGGTAGGCGGCGGCGATCAGCCACGGGACGCCGCGCCGGCCAGCCGTCCGATCACTTGGCTGGCGCGTGTGCATGATCAGTTATTGTCGCCGTAACTCCATCTCCATGCAATCCGTTTCCCAAGCAAGTTAGTCGCGTCACATTGAGAGGTCGCGACTCGCGACACGACCATTTTATCAAGGCGACTTGTATAGGTTGGACGGTTGGACGGATGCACGTTCACGTTTGGAGAAAAAACGGGCACACCCAGCGAGCAAAGTATCTGTACATACACGTCTTTCTTGCTGAACATATAAACAAGAATAAATTATTAAAAATTTGAAACAACGGGGATGTAGCTCAAATGGTAGAGCGCTCGCTTTGCATGCGAGAGGCACGGGGTTCGATCCCCCGCATCTCCAATATCAATTTTTTTAACTTTTCCATGTTACTCCCTTCGTTTTAAAATATAAGATGTTTTAGCTTTATGAACGATATCTTTGTCTTTCTGTTGGAAAGTTTGTTTTTGGGTAGCCTTTCTCCATGTTATTCATCAACATGCCTTTGTCTTTCTATTGGAAGATTTTCTTTTGCGGGTAGCTTTCTCCGGGAAGTTAAGATGAAACCAGGTTTTTTTGCGAAATTCCATCTATTAATAATCATCATAAGCAGTATAAAAAGTTTCAAAATTGGTTAAAAAATAAAAGTAGGATCACCTTGCGATCACTACAAACACTAGCACGAGCCGAAGACGACTGCCATGCTAGCCCGTCCATCACTGGAGCCACGCAAAACTTGTCATAATATAGTTTGTTATAGTAGATAGGTAGAAAGTCGTTGTGCTAGGACCCAAAAAAAACCAGCGCACCCCAACAACAACAATCATTGATGATCATAAACAGTAGATCGAAAAAGACTTACCAAAAGTTAGACCAAAGAACATGAGAAATGACCAGATACGAGGAGACCGTTAGACACACAACTCGATGCATCCTCTGTAGGTGATAGACGCACCGTCGTATCCATATCAATTTTGTAACCTTTTCCATGTTTTTCATCAAAGATGCTTTTGTCTTTCTGTTGGAAGGTTTTTTTTTTGCGGGTAGCCTTTCTCTGGGAAGTTAAGATGAAACCAGTTTTTTTTGCGAAACTACATCTATTAATAATCATCATAAGCAGTATAAAATATTCCAAAATTGATAAAAAAAATACAAATAAGATCACATTGCGACGACTACAAACACTAGTACGAGTCGAAGACGGGCCGCCATCCTAGCCACTCCATCCCTGGAGCCGGCCAAAACATGTCATAATAAAGCTTTTTATAGTAGAAAGACGAAAATCGTCGTGCTAAGACCCCAAAAAACCAGCCAGCAACAATCACCAATGGTCATAATCATAGACAAGAAGAGACTGATCAGAAATGATACCAACGAACATGAGAAATGACCAGATACGAGGAGACCGTTAGACACATGACTCCACACATCCTCTGTAGGTGCTAGACGCACCATCGTATCGAGGATAGGACATGGAGGACCTTTTCTGACTTCAAAAATGTAGCCATCACTTCAACATCACGAACAAGATACTAAAATACAGACTAAACACATAAACGGGACCCCACCAGCGAGGGGCCGTCATCCACCACGGCTCTTAGTCCCCAAGGCCACCGGAGGTGAAATAGACTCCCAGCGTCGCCAGCGAGGGGTGGAAACTTAGATGGGTTTCAGCAGCGCCTCACAATCGCCTCTGAGTGACGCGTTAAGATGACACCAGTTAGTACAACAAATTTCCTGGAATTACCCCTACCTTCACAAACTAGTGTGAACCGTTTCTCCGAGGCTTAGATGAAGAGCCATCGCCAAGCCAAGAAGAAGAAAAAGAAATGTGTGGCCAAGCCTTTTGCCATTTAGCGTAGTTGCGTGCAAAGATAAACTCGTGCAAAAGCGTTTTGTGGCGGAGAGAAATGGTTATTTTTATGGCCGAGAGTATGCCCTAGTTTTATAAGTTTAAAGTGTATCTAGGTTTTCAATTTGATTTATAATAAGTTATTGATATAAAAATTATATCATTAAAAAATAGAAAATGTAAAGTTTTTAATGATATATTTTTTGTATTATATAACTCATATTAAGTTGATCAAATTAACGACCTAGACACACGTTTCCTACGGTTTTTCTGGCGAAGGTTCTTCCCTGCCCCAAATAATCATGTGATGCATCCAAAATGACGCGGATAAACTCCGGCCAAAACAACAAAGGCATTTATAATAACCATGTGGTCCGTATCAAACTGAAAAACAAAATCACAAGGCCAAGGTTTATTTCTCTCTAGATAAACCTCCATCATATCTTCCCTCTGTTAGTATCGAACTGAAAAACCGTGCCAACATGTGGTGCAGGACGCCTGAGGCCCGGTAGCTGAACCTTTGCCAATTGGGTTGCACAAATACGTTGTGGTACCAAGCTGTGAGATGGGGCTCACCGCTCACAAAGGGCCCCGCCTCATCGGCTGCCCACCACAACTCGCACGCACACCTCAAGCTCCATGGGCTGCCGCCTCATGGCGGCATCCACAGCATCTGGCACCTTGGCGCCCTTCCTCTACAGCCACAAAGCACGCAGCCGGCGCCGCACAAGGTTCATCGTCGCGGCGAGCACGTCGGCGGACGCCGAGCCGTCCCAAGAGGAGGCGGCGGCGTCGACGGCAGGGCCGGGGAAGAAGAAGACGGTGGACACGAGGATACACTGGTCCGACCCGGACGAAGGCTGGGTGGGAGGCAAGGAAAAGAAGGGAGGCGATGGCCGCAAGAACGAACCACTGGGACAGAGATTCGCCGACCTCATCAACAACCCGTCGTCCGAGTCACACTACCAGTTGAGTTCAGCTTAGCAAACTTCACCGCACACTCCTTATCCATCTTTCTGGAAACTGAGCACCAAAACTTCTCTGGTACACCAGGTTCTTGGGAATTGCGCCTGAGGCAGACATCGAGGAGATCAAGGCAGCGTACCGGCGGCTGTCCAAGGAGTACCACCCGGACACGACGAGGCTGCCGCTGAAATCGGCGTCGGAGAAGTTCATCCGGCTCCGGGAGGTGTACAACGTGCTGAGCAAGGAGGAGACCCGCCGGTTCTATGACTGGACCCTGGCGCAGGAGGCCGAGAGCCGCCGGCTGCAGCAGCTCAGGTCCCGCCTTGAGGATCCCTACGAACTCGACATCCAGAACTACGAGTCCGTGCCAGACATGGTAGACCGCCTTGGTGGGAAAAACATGGAGCTCAGCGATCAGGCCATGACAGCACTCACCTTCGATATTGCCATCTTCATCTTCAGCATCTGCTGCATCATCTACGCCTTATTCTTCAAGGAGCAGTACTGATGACATGTGAAGGGCAAGATGCAGTGCTATATACAGAATTACACGCAAATGGTATAGAATATGCAAGGTAATAGCTGATGGCGATATGTCTTTTCAGTTGCATGTAATCTGAAATACAAGCTAGAAATCACTCATAGGTATTGTCGCATTCAACAATCCTATAGTTTTGTGCAAAACTTTGATTGTTGCGGTTTCTGAAATTCTCTTCAACTTATTAGTACAAGAAGTACAAATCTAAGATGCCAAAGTGCTAAACAGGAGACAACCATGTCATGCTGTACTTCTCTTGTTATCTCTGGTCGGGGTGAATGGAGAACAAAAAGTAATCCCAGGCATGTACTAAAACTGGTGCCTGAGAAATTGGTGTTTCATCTTTCAGCATCGTCGCACTCGATGATCTTGACAACAGAAGAATCGCCAATCTTTTCGAAAATTATCACCCTGTCGTACGGCTTTATTATGCCGACTGACCGTCCATAGTTTAGTGCAAGTTTTATCCCATATTCTTCCTTGGTGAGACCACCAGTTTCGGCCTGTTAGGGATCAGGAATATCATGAATCAGCTTGGATTTAGAAAGCTCCATACTGTAATAAGAAAGTTCCAACACGGCTCTCAGATGGTCACTCTGACCTCCAAAGGAAAATAATTCTGAGCTACTGCCTACCACATATGTTTAACATTGAAAAATAGCTGAATTTCAAGGTGCTTCTGGTATTACCAATTAAGAATACATACATACCTCATCAGTACTCCCCATCAAAGGGTAGACACCTCTCACAGAAAAACATTGCCTTGCCTGTAAGCAGACATAAGTTTACAGATTCTGATTGACAATTAACAAGAAAATTACATTCAGATAGATACATCTGTCTGTTACTTACCTGCGTCGTTCCATACGAACGCCACTTTGATGGATCAGAGCCCTCACGTGGAAACACAACTGCCAAAACTGGCATTGGGGGCCTGTACTTAGCAATTAATCTGCAGAACAGGATGCACAAAGTGAGTTGATAGCATTTGGATGACAGAAACATGTTTAGTCTGAGTACTGATCTTGCATAGTATAGATCACCTAGCAGCTCTCCCCGAGAAAGTGAACACAACAATTGCCGCAGCTTTTACTTTCATGGCAGAACGAACCTACATGTGAACAGTAGATTGTCACTGATGTTCTATAGTAAAAATATGTCTGGCATAATGATTTAGAAGTACTTACCGCTGATGATGCTACAGATTCTTCATGGGCCATGGGTTCACCTACATGCCTCACTACTTTCTTGAAGTGAAGTGACTGGTTATACACAGTCTCAGCCTAGAAGAGTAGTTAATCGTTGATCAGCCAATCAGTTAACATGATTTACAAATTATTCTTACATGAGATAGGGACGTACTTCTGCACATATCTTGCCCACAGTACTCAGGGCATCAACAGGATACTGCCCTCGAAGTGTCTCCGCACCGAGCAAAATGCCATCAGTCCCTGCAAGATGAGCAACATAGGAAGTAAATAAGTACCTACATACTCCCTCCGTTTCAAAATATAAGATGTTTTAGTTTTGTCAAGTGTATCTAGACTCTTTTTAGTGTGTAGGTTCATCTAGGTTTGGAGTGAACCTACACACTAGAAGGGGTCTAGATACACTTCTTTCACAAAGCTAAAACATCTTATATTTTGAAACGGAGGGAGTATAACTGTATAAGAGAAGTAGTTTTAAGAACAGTGCAAGTTTACAGACCATCTAAGACAGCATTTGCGACATCAGTCGCTTCTGCACGAGTAGGGCGTAGATTGTCAACCATGCTGTCCACAACTCTAGTGATGATCACAGGTTTGCCAGCCAGGTTGCACTTCTGAATACCAGTCTTCTGGGACATGAACACCTGAAGAGCAAAAAAATGGTAAGTTATGAAGCAACCAATAACTGCAATGACACCATGGATATTTTAGGGAAGGTTATGAAATGAAGCAACAAATATCGGCAGTGGGCCAAATAAGAGCTAAATGAGCTCATTGTAACTGTAAATTTTTCTGGCCGAACCACCAAACCACATCTTTTTTGATGGGAGGGTACTCTGAGTAGTGGGTACCTTGTAGGCCTTTGACCCGCTCTATTGCTCTGGCGTAATGATTTTTTTAGAGCAACAGGAAAAAGTGACTAAGAATTCCCCTTTATGTTTGCAAATCTATGTTTGTATCCTTTGAGCGCACGCCCATAAGTAGCGATCAAATCAAGGAAATCGATCAAATGATCCCAATATTGCGAATGAGAAAATTCCCAGATCTAGGAAAGCTTATCACAAAGGGCCCTGATCTACCAATTGAGCTCAGTGGTCTTCACCACTCACTGAGTATGTGAAACCTGTTCAACCTACTATCATAAGTCCAAGAATGGATCTTGAAAAGAAAAAGGTAGCATATCCAGTTCCTTTGACCATCAAACAGTATTGATTATGTTATGTCAAATGAAAAAAAACAAATGGCAAACTGTTGCAGTATAACAGCGAAGATATTCCTGTTTGGTTTGCCAAAACGTCTTCTAATATAAAACAGAGGGGGAGTAGTAGCTAATTGGTTCATAAGTATATATTTAACAGAAACAGAGGAGCAGAGGTGTACCATTTAATGGAAACAAGCCATCATGAATAGAAATGAATATACACATTTAACGGAGGGAGTACATGATAGAGCATAGGGTTTGCAAGGTGCACAATTGGGTCTTTTGAGAAAGATCAAAATTTACCCTTTCCGGTGGGAGGTCGATTCC
This sequence comes from Avena sativa, assembly GCA_916181665.1. NCBI lineage: Eukaryota > Viridiplantae > Streptophyta > Magnoliopsida > Poales > Poaceae > Avena > Avena sativa. The sequence goes on from OV702292.1 coordinate 140,676,220, forward strand.
CAGATCTCCTCGAGATATAATGATACCATCGGCCTCTTGGAGAATTTCATCAAAATGTTCCAAACCCTATAAAGAAATAAAGCACCGCGCGATGAAATTAATCATAATATAACAGTGGAACACACAGAACAGTATCATCGTGAAAGTATAACAGTTACCTCAGAGTTTTCAATCTTCGCATATATCTGTGTGTCTTGAAGATCATGGGATAGTAAAAAGGCTTTAAGCTGCACACAAAATATAACTAGGGATCAGCAGTGTTCCCAATTCCGATAGCTAACTACGAAGTCTTTGGTTTCTACTTATCGAGAAAGGTGCAACCAACTTATCATCAAGCAGAGGATGTGTTGCCTCGAATAAAACGAGAAACAGTAACACCATCTCAATGAAGTATCAAACAATCAACAAGTCAATAACAACACATTCTTCTCAATGTACAATTATATTTGATCAACAGCTTTTATCATTAACCAATGCAGTTCAACAGTTATGCCCCTTAAAATCTTAGCCTAAATGCAAGTCTGCACAACTGATTTATCTTTACATACAAGGTGCTAATCATCAAATCCCAACTATACAATTGGGTGAGAATTTGCATCACTATGCCTCTAGGAATCTGATTTCTGTTGAGTGCATACAAGATCATGAAAAGAATCTGAAACAAAGTATTACAGGTACTGTACAAAGGATATCACGAAGTAGGTGTGTGAATAACTGAAGATAAATTCAGGCGCAAGAGTAGAAGACCCAGAAAGAAACTCACCTCTCTGACATCCTCAGAAGAGCGGGTATGCGAAAGCGATATAATATCAACACTGTTATCCAAGCCCCATGTTGAAATGACCTATTGAATGGAAAATATGCTTAGGATGATTTTGAACGATGTAAATTAATATAATTGTATAAATATGCAAGTATGCATCAAAAATGTATTTCAGATACAAGTAATCTTAATTGAATATTTTTTACTTGTTTGGACTTAGACATAGTCTCCAACACATTAATACATATTTTTAACAGTAGTTCAGATTTAAGTATGTTCTCAAAATATGATAAAATAAATGATCAGATGAAGTTTTTTTTGTGACAAAGCTACTAATAACCATTCCATATGATAATCTAAACATCTCTGCATACATTGGTTGTCAAAGTTTTAAGATGTTGGTTTCAGACATTCAAGAAAAGAGTAAGAAAAAGCAAGGGGGAAGCAAGTTCAACTTTTGAAAAACGTTATTTAACAAATCCTCAACCACAACTAAAGATCAACACTAGTCAAAATCAAAAGAATAAAGGCATATCATGTTCACACGAGGAATACGGTTTTATTTACATGTAACATGGCAGCAGAATAGATTGTTTGATATGTCTAGTATTTTAACTTGTAAGGTTGTGTGTTCTTCTTCGCCAAACAAATCATATAGCTTCATTTCGTTGAATGTTGCTAAACAAAAACTTCACCAAAATCTACTGAGAATGAAACAAAACTAGAGTTGATATTGTACAAAAATTGCTAACCAAATTCTTTTGTACAGGGAAAACTTAGAGCAACAGATTGTTGATGATATATAGCAGAGTAGGTACAGAAACTTAGAATAGTGCAAATTACCTGTTTATCATATTCACTCAAAGTGGGCATACTGATATGTACTTGTGAAACATGTAGAGTGAAAATAGGCCCTGAGAGTGTAGCTGTGTTCTTCACAAGACAAATAACTTCTTGGCCGGAAGTCTCAGTAACCTGTTGTTATAGTATACAAGGACACATCAACATCGAAAAAAGGCATGCATATGAGGAGAACCTAGAAATTCATGTACCTCAAGCCACAGAGACGTTGATTCGCTTCCTGTAAAAAGATATTGACCCATGAAGAGAGTATCACCCTTCTTCACAACCTAAATTCAAGGAATGGCAAGAAATTCATAAATGGGTACATTCACTAGCATAATAGAAAAATCAAACAGCTTATGTTTATAGCATAAAAATCCATGAATTTTACTTTAATGCCAGAAGTAAGATGCAGTAGCGCAGAGAAAAAGGAACCCAGGGACATAAACGCATAGAGGTGGATATAATACAAGTATAAATAATACACTGATAACACTCGATTTGTTTTTTCTTGTCCGCTTACTTTTGCAAGATCGCCAAATTTAATTGGTAGAATATCAGCTGAGGGAGCTTTAGACCGATCTGGTGTTATTGTGACATGATTTCCACCTTTCAACTCAATTGATCCACCAGTTGAGTTGTCAACCTGAATTTCTGGACCCACCGTATCCAGCATTATCTGTAAATAATAAGGTCAAGTTAGATGTTGAGAGCATATGCCCCTTGCCACCAATCTTAAAGATCATATACCATACAAGCTTATTAGGAGAGCATAGAAAATACAAGCCAAATAAGATACTGAAAAGGTGTAAGCATATTATAAAAGGATGGCAATTTGAGAGCAGATAGTTGCTGCCTGAAATCAGGGTACTGAAGAAGTATACCACATTTAAGCTCTTCACTACTCAGTAAGCTAAGTCAAGGAATAATTTTTTATAAACACTGATGAGGAAGTAGAATGAACATAGGCGAAGTAAATATAAAAAGGCATCTCCAAATAGAGTACATATCTGAAAGGCACAAAGCTAACAGAGTAAATATCTAAAGGTAGAACAGTTAGCTAGATTTAGCCCTCTAAGAAACCATTCTTCACAAGTGAAGGCATTCTTATAAGGAGACATATATGACTACATGCAGTTATGCACATGGAACCAAAAAATGAAACATAGAGAAAGATTAAAAGAGAACATTCTACAAAGTTTACATATGAAATATCATAAAGTAACAAAGCAAGGAAAAGTTGGAAGTATTGAGTGGAGAAAAAAGTTGCCAAACAAAGAAAATGAAATTGTACATGAGTACACGTGTAGGTAATAGCTACAAAAAAATTGATACGTAAGTATATCTTACATATACGTAGAGGCCTATTACTAAAACATCTCATAGATGATCAATCCTTACTGCTGACACATAAATTAACACAATTTTTTAACATATCAGCTGGAACTTGAATCAAAACAAACAAAACCATAATAGGTCCCGCCAAATAAACAAAACTGTAAAGCATGACTCGTACATAGGGTATTGACTATAGGTAACTGGTACTCGACATACCGATTATAAAGAACTCAGTCTTGTAACTGGCTTTTCTATTAAAACTCTGAACCTATACGTCTATATATAGCATCAAAATAAATATGCAATGATTCTGACTTTGGTGTCTCAAGGTCACTACAATTTTTATATGTTTGTTTTCAATCTTGCAAGCATGGCTATGTTGTAGATCCAGAAATACATATCAACATTCCTGGATAAGTTCTTAATTAATGTTGCCAACTTACAGGGCATAGCTTCTTGACATTCTGTGCTGCTTTCCTCAGATTGTCAAGGGTCTCCTGATGATAAGTAGCATCCTTCCATGAGAAATCAAAACGTGCGACTGCAAAAAGGAAAGCACACACAGATCATTAGGGTTATTATCATAGAAAAAGAAGAAGAAATGTGATTAGGCACGTCGCACTGAATCCAGTTACTCAAAGGGAAACTGTCGTCACACCTGACATCCCAGCAGTGAGGCATTCTTGAATAACTTCGACCGAGCGCGAGTTGGGCCCAAGCGTACCAACAATCTTAGTGAGGGATGGGAATACTTTCTGCACAAGAGCGCACGCAAGGTATAAGGGTCGCGATCCAGCATCCTCAAAACGAAAGCAAAACCGTCCCCATTTCGGTATATAATTATCGTAAGTATCAAATTCTCCCACTTGCAAATAAAGGATTCGACTCGCAATTCTAGAGTGAAACGACTTCTCACGAAATCATGACAACACATATGGCGTCACGCAACATTAAGCCCCAAATCCCCAATTCCGTGCGGTCTCTACAGTTGGAGACACAGATCAATGGCATTCTGACGAAATGGATCACCGCGACGCCCTTTCGTCCCCGCCTCTCCGCACACCAAATCGGATCGAGGGCGTTGGAATCCACCCACAGGCGCCACCGATACACAGAGTTCCAGATCAATAGAGAAGGGGGGGAGAAATGGACGGGAGAGGGCGCTTACGGGCTTGGCGGGGGCGAGGCAGGAAGCGAGACGGACGGGCTCCTCGAGGAGCATGTGGTTTCCGCCCTGCATCTCCTCCGCGGGCGGAAGCTTCTGGAAGGGTCGGGAGGGATCCGCCTAGGGTTTTGCCTCTCTCGGGTGTGACGCGATGCGATCGAGTCTAGCTCCGAGCGGGCAAAGCGAGAGAGGAAGAAGAGGCCGCGAGGGGAGGAGAGCGAGCGAGGCGTGAGGAGAAAGAAAGGAAAAGAAATGCGAGAAGACGTGGCATTTCGATTTCGTTTTGCGTTAAAAACATCTCTTGACAGTTTGAAACGACAAATGCAAGTGGCGGGACCAGCGGCACGGTCGAGTTTCCAACTAGTACTTGTAGTCTTCTAGCATTGTCTTAATTCAAAAAATTAAAATTTGACAATCTTTATTGAAAAAGGAGCGGTATTTATGAGAATATATTAGTACCACCAGATTCGTTTTGAAATAGTGTTTCATAATATACCAATTTGATGTTATATGTGTTATTATTTTTTAATGAATTTGGTCAAATTTAAAAATATTTGACTTAGTAAACATAAACGTACACTTATTTGAGAACATTGCAATATCTTCAATTTTAATACTAACTTTTTTTATTAATTTTGTACAAAATAATTAGAAACTTGATGGTGTTGATACAATCTCGGAGTAGGAAACAGAAGAGAAGAGTTCTAAAAAATTTGACTTAGTATAAACATAAAAGTACACTTATTTGAGCATAGGGAGTAGTACAATTTATCCAGAGGTGGAATTATAGAGGCAGGATTACGTGGAGATGGAGGTTTGTATTACAATTTATACTGCTTTAATCATCATGTTTTGAGAGATATAAGCGGGATCCCGCTTTTGCAACCCATGTCCATGACCCAAGTGGAACCACCCAAAAGCCTCGCACTCACTCGGTTTCGGAAGCAATCACCCACTAATCCGCTACCAGTCCCTTTTCTCGAGAGGTAGGGAAATCGTGTACCATATTTTTATATAAGGCATAATTCAATTACAAAACAAGTACCATTCGTTGTGTACAACGAACGAGTGCTACGAACTCTAGACCATGGGTAGTTCGAAGATAACTACCATAGGCATTATAGCTAAAATACAAAAGAGTTTGTCCTGAACTAAGCACCAAAATCGTGTCTCAACCGACAACGGACGCCTCCAAAGAACAAGAACCCCCACTGTACTTTCCTTCGCTGCATACCATCAATCCTTGATGCCTAAAGGAGATGGCAAGTAGATGGTGGGAGTTGGTTGCTCTCCAGAAATGCATCATCTTAGACTCGTTGTCAACGTCGTGTATAGAGCAAGATTATCTTGGAGAGTGGAGAGCATTGAAGTAGTATACGGAAATTTGGAAATAATGGAGGAAAAATTGAAAACATTTTAATCCCTTTTTGATTCAAAGGAAATGTTGGAGGAAAATTATAGGAACGGTAACAACCATCACTTTACTAAAAAATACCAAGTACCAAGGTACAAACACATCACCTTACAAATAGTACAAGAAAATAAAGACCCTAAGGCCATCTACGACCTCGCACAACAATATTCTATGTCGCCTGCCACGATCCAATTATCGGGGACCAACCCACCTATAAGACATACATGAGATGAAATAAACAACATGATACTCAAAAAGACAAAGTTTTCAAGATGGAGGCGTCGTTTGTATGCAAATGTTATAAAAGCCAACTAAAAGGTCAAACTTGGGATTATGATCCCTGAAGCAGAGCATCAAAGTAGCACCTTCAACAAGGACAAGTGATGGAAACAAAACTAGTGTCTACTAATTCGTTAGGACTCCAAGCACAGAGTAATGCAACAAGTGGATCTATCCCTACAAGGACGACTTGAGGTTTATTATCAAACACTAAGGGATTTGTAGTTCCCTTTCCTTATCATATCTAACAATCCTACAAAATAAAGATGATTGTCTTTTCTCTCCAACTCCATTGTGGTGGTTGTCAAGCGACATGGGGTATTAGAATGAGATGAAAACAAAGTAAAAAAACAAATGCAATGGTGCTAGAAATAGTTGTTGCTGATGGATTTGAGATGTAAACTATAACTGCAATTAAAGTAAATGATTTTGTATCTTCGGATTAAAATAGTGCAGAAAAAGAAAATGCACGTAAAATAAAGTACCCAGGTCTCTCTCATAAATATGATGGCACGAATATAGCTTTTATAGATAAAATAATATTGATGCATGATCTATGTAGTGTTTGATTCACATTAATACGTGCATCACGTCCTAATGTAGAGATGATGCAACACATCTCTCCAATAGTCTTCTAGTAAGGGGAACTTTGCGTAGTAGAATTACGTGGTGCACAAAGTATTGATCTAATTAGTGATATGATGTTGGATCTCTCATGTGAATCCTCTAACACACACGACTATAGGTGCTCTCACTAGATAGATGAAGCATATTATTTCCCATTCTCACTAGTGATGTAAATATACAAAGGTAAAATCATAGTAGTTTCCAAATTTTGTCACTATTCAGATTGCCACTGCAAGTTTAGTCCAACTAACATGCAGTTCACCTTCTCACATCATATCATACTAGCTTGATCAGAACTCGCATACATTAAGAGAGTAATAATATGCATCTGCAGATGCATCAAACACATACTAAAATTCCATATAAGGGCATGTACAATGCGGTGCATCAACCTTCCTTTATGCTTGCCACGTTGGATTTTTGTTTAGTTGGAGAAGAGAGAAACAAGAAAAAGAAGATTGTCTTTCCTTAGCTAAGGGATGATCTCTTACAAATGATAAGACCATTTTCTCCATTGTACACATATGTCTTCTCTTAGCCAACCAATTTCTTATTAAAAATAGTTAATTCTCATTAATTGCTAGAGATAGAAATAAGAGATAATGCATTATACAAGTTATATATTGTATCTTCTCTAAGTGATGTGGAGGGCTAAGAGAAGGCATGTCTTTCCTAGCATTATACATTCCCTAATATCTCATCAAATAATCATAAGATCCTCCATAGGGAATTACGCATATGACCATAATTATACAGGATAGCTCGTATGATTATAAACATTGATAGTACATCGAGAGATCAAACTAGTGCCAAAAAATCATAGTTCATGATGGACTACTCACTCTTCATGATGGTGGCAATGAAGATGTTGGAGGAGTATATGGAGTAACCTTCCTATACATATTTCATCCCATCCAAAAAAAGAGTAAATAATTCCATTGAAAAATATAGTGTTTGATTGTTTCAGTATAGGTCAGAATGAATACGGACTTTCAAGCAAAATGATGTCCTGGTCGAAAACTTCCAACTGAATTCCGAAATTATTCTAGAGGGGGTCCAGTGCATCTTGTACCCCCTCCAGAACCACTTCAGGATATGTTCGGAATATTACAAAGGGGGCAAAATATTATCCAATTTTTTGAATTGATTCTACGTACTGGCTCAAAGGCTCAACCAACTAGTTTTAGGTCGACCTATTTAAGTTGCATATTCTTCCCCAATGGGGTATATTCCACTTGTGCGTAAGATGTCAAGAATCCACCTCCCTCTCCTCCATTATTGAGCACTAGAAAATTTTGAGATCTCCCTATTCCTCCACCCAAATCCAAATTACTTTGAGGAACTAAGAGAGGACACTAGTACATATCGGGTCTTCGCACATGGTGGAAATCACGCTTCACCCACGGTGAATCGAACCGTCACTACGCGTGAGTGGGTGATGAGCCTCTACTACACTGACGATTCCCGAAATCGTGTGCGAAATCGCAGACAGTGCCATTGGACCAACCGTGTGCGAGAGCACAAACAGCTATTCCTTTTTAATCGCCGACGTTATATAATGATTGCAACGATTTGTGGCTTCCCATCGTATGTGCTCATCTCAATTCACAAACATGTTTCAGAACCAGCAGCATGATTAGTTTTGCCGCGCTAGTGCAGACCCAGGATGCTAACAGTACATTTATGTAAATAAAGTACCAAACCAAAACTTTATTTAATTGCACATCGGATACATCATTTGTATATAATTATTTGCAACATAGCTTTATTTGGTAGTTGTACAAAGAAGAATGATACACAAAAAGAAGAAAATCTACAAATTTTCTTGGTGATGTCTTTGTCTTCACGACGATGATGTACCTTGTAAGGATAAAAATGGAAGATTTCTCCATTTGCCCTTTGGGGTCACCAACGTTGTGCTCCACTCCGCTGGTGTAACTCTCCTGTACAGAATCTACACTATTAGTAGATTGATGGGTTTGTCGCATGTAAAACATAATTTTCCTGTGGAATAACAAGAGAAAACTCCACAAGATCTAATCTACTAGATGTAAGTAACAAGTAGAATAGATCTAATCTACTTACCCTCGAAGAACACGAGGGTTAACGATCTAAAGATTGTGGGTGATATAGTCGATCACTTGCGACGGTTCAAACCATAGTACATCTTGACCTTCGAGATCCTAGCACCGAACGGACGACACCTCCGTGGTATCCACACGTTCTGCTACAACACTGCCTCCTACCACTGGTGAATTGGCTCATACTTCATGGAGGAGGCTCAAGGAGAAGAATGTGAGTTTTCGTAGCGCTCGGGGGTCCTTCGTGGTAACCCACACCATTCCAACGACGACATAACTTCCCTCAGCAAAGTGAACACCGGGATACACATCGTCGTCATTGTGTGCCTTAGTTATTCTATCCGGGCTCTTTTACTTGTGTAATTATCTTTGTGATAGTCGTCGTGCTTCAAATCTTATTTCGCCATATAGGATGTTTTCACTTAGTTGTAGACACACTTTATTTATCGACACATCCTAGAAAATAGAAGTAAAATTTGCAGAAACACTTCACGACATCTAGCCGCCAAGGATCATATGCAATTGTCAGATCCCTTTCTTTGTCTATATATTGTTAAAATTCATTTGCATATCAACTATTATGGTCTGCTAATTCATGTTCATTTGTAGTAAGCTAACGAATTTTTTACAACCCCCATCGACTTCGAGGTCTACTAAGCCAGGGAAGATAAAAATATATCTCATCCTTAAATTCTACAACTTTCAACCAAATTCATAACAACCATACAAATTACGTTAGACCAAATTTAGACAAGCTTTGAACGAATAATGCGTAGCTCAGTAACATTTTGAGCTCCGACTTCATAAATATACCTGCAAAAGTAAAGCTCACAAACCATAAACTTTCATCCCACCAAACATCCACTTTCAACCATACTTATACAAGATTTTACCACTCTTGATCAACCAAAAAGTCCGTGAGATTTAGTTTCTATGCTTGTTTTTTTATCTGGCGAGCATTCTAAAGAGCAGGTAGCCATGACCAGCTATGACACTACCACACATAATTTCACCTCTATATATCATGCTTACGAGTGGAAACGAATCGGGGAATGCACTTCCACTCTTGTTTTTTATGTATTCAAGAAAAATATGAATACAAATATGGATATATATTACTGTAGCTAATATGAATAGGTCGCTGATGATACTTTCTTTAAACAAGATCGCGGATGTTACTCAAGTAGGAATAGGAATGGATGATGGGTGCAGAATGAACACACTGGGCAGTTCGGGACGTCTATATGGATGTGAAAAATTGCGTTGACCGGAGATAACCCACTACAAGTAAAGACCCGTAAAGGGCAAAGATCAATCTATAATAAATAGATGAAGGATAAAAATGATCAGCTAGATTGGTTACTCCAAGTGATAAATAAAATACGAGCCATCTAAAATTTAGAATTGTGGCATATAAACTTCTCCCTACGAGATAAAAAATGCATACAAGTTTTCTGTGGTTGCCTTTTTTGTTCATTTTCATATACATTCCAAATTCATATTTAGTGTCACTGGTTCATAAATGCATGAAATTTTGGAATTAATATTTTCATATTTCCAAAAAAATACCACCAATATTTTTGAATGTATACTGAATAGAAGTGTGAAAATAAAATCAAATGAATAGAATCAAATATTCACATATTATAGAAACTTTAACAGGGAGTATTAAAATAATATAATAGATTAAAAAATTGATGGTCAAAAGTTACGTCCTGGAGACCATGATATATAAGTGATCCTTTTTTTAGAGACTGGAGGGAGCATTACTCATTTATGTGAGGAAACTTTCTTAAAGTTAACAAAGGACTATGGGGTCAGTTAATTTATAATTGCTTTCAATAGATTTATATTTTTTTTTGCGTAATTCCACCGATCTATTAATAATCATCAACAACAGTAGAAAGAGTCACTTAGAAGGGGTAAAAGTTGGCAAAACTTTCACTAAATGGGGTAACTTCGATAAAAAATTGGTAAAGAGGGTAATTAGTGTCACAAAAGATAAACTAGGGGGTAAAAACCAGAATTTACTCTAATAAAAATTACAAATAGATCACTGGACCATATAGCGACGACTACATACACTAGCACGAGTCAAAGGCGCGACGCCATCCTCGCCCCTCCATCACCGGAGTCGGGCAAAGCTTGTCGTAGTAGAGCTTGTTGTAGTAGACAGACGAGAAGTCATCGTGCTAAGGTCCGCAAAGGACCAGCACACCAGAACAACATCCATCACGAAGATGATAAACATAGATCGGAAGAGACTGACTTCAAATTACACCAACGAATACGAAAAACGACCGGATCCTAAGAGATCCGCCGCACACACGACTCCACGCGCCCTCCATAGATGCCAGACGCACCAACGGAGCGAGGATAGGATGGGAAGGACCTTAGTCTCAACATCCCGAAGAACACACTGAAAACTGTCTAAACAAAACACGAAGACTTCCCGCCGGCGAGAGGCCGTGGTCCGTCGCGCCTCCAAGGCTCTAAGGCCAACGGAGACGGAACGGATTGATGGCGTCGCCGGCGGAGGGAGGAAATCCTAGATGGGTTCTAGTCGCCGCCTTGGAGGGAAATCCTAGATGCTACTCTCGTCTCTCCCGTAAGAGATTTATACTTTCAAACGTCATACGTAATTTAAAGATGTTGCTCGCTTATTTTGCTAGTTGTTCTTTAATCACAACATAAAATGTATGAAAACATTTGATGATCCTATTGTTCACGAATACGTTCTGTTTTGGAAAAAAAAACGTTCTGTTTTGAGCACGCAATTTACTTGAAGTGCACGGGACCGTTTTCCAAACACATGAAACACATGAGGTTTGATCGATCACATCCAACTAGAGATCAACGAAGTAGTATATATATCGCTGCATCCAAGCGCAAACGTACTCGATCAGTCGATCTAGAGCTTGGCAACTAATAGGAGCAGCGGCTTTTGGCGCACACGTACGCGAGGTATGCCGGTAGCCATCGCCTGTAGCAAGCTCATGGATTTTCTACTCCTCTGCTATGCCTTCCTCCTCGGCACCGCAGCCTACAACACCCACGGCGGCGCCGCTTCCACCACCAGCACCACTCATCTCCACTTCTACATGGACGATTTCTACACCGGCCCGAACCCCACCGCCTTGCGCGTGGTGTCCGGCCGCTCCCTCAACGGCACGGCGACCACGTCGCCGCGGCAGTTCGGCGACATCGTGGTGCTGAACGACCCACTGACGGAGGGCCCCGACAGAGGCAGCGCGCGCGTGGGCAAGGCGCAGGGGTTCGCCGTGCGGTCGTCGGAGGGCGGCATCGTGTCGGACCTTCACCTGCACCTGTTCCTGGAGACCGGCGAGTACAACGGCAGCTCGCTGGCGGTGAACGGCCGCATCGACCTGGACATGGAGGTGCGCGAGTCGGTGATTGTAGGTGGTACCGGCCGGTTCCGCTACGCGCGGGGGTACATGCTCTCCCGGAACTACGAATACGACCTCACCGACGGCGGCGGCGTCGAGCTCAACGTCTACGTGCAACACGACGCGCTCCGCTCACAGTCACAGCCCCACAAGGTTGCGCATGCAGGCATGCTGGCCCGCGCTTGAATAATCTGCACGTGGCGCGTGATTCTCATGTATACGTGTGTAACCTGGTCACTGTTACTGTCTCCGTTATGAAATATGTCTATCCACTAAAAAAGTCCAGGTTCATGCGAATCTAGACAGATGTATAAGTCACTTATTCCATACTAAGGGAATATATATAGACAACAAATAAATGACATATACTACTGTTATACTATGTGCTTATACTGATTCGCTGCATGCACACATCTTTACATGTCTAATATGTCATGTAAATGTTCTAATGTGTTACTATAACAAAATGTTTACTCGGAATTGCTATCCATCCATTATACTCCCTCCATTATAAAAAGGAAAAGGATGTCGCAAATTTATCTACATTCGGATGTACCTATATAAAATAATGTCTAGATACATTTGAATTTAGACAAATCTTCGACATGCTTTTAAGGACAGAGCGAGTAATTCTTATCGTAGTTTTAGTACAAATTTGAATTAAAACCACGAAAAGAATGGAACGGAGGGAGTATCGCTGTCTTTTGCACGGTAATGCCAAGTATCAGTCGACCAATGATATCTTCAGTATAATACGTAGTAATTTTCTATGACTGTTATGGACTAGCTTACTAAAAACATTTAGTTGCCGGCCGGAGGGGTGGGGGGGGGGGGGGGGGGGGGGGGGAGGTGCTGGAGTAGTCTAGGGTAGTTTGTAGGTTGTTGTTGCGGTGTTTTCGCCGCCGTTGTGGGCGCCTTGCCCGGAGTTAGGGCTTCAATCGCGGGCCTCGATCTGAAGCTCGCCGGAGTAGATCTCCCTCCTCGAAGTGCTCCGATGGTTGGAGGCAAGTGGGAGTGCGAGATCTGCTGCCGGGACTCGTAATAATGGCCTTGGTGCTGGGATCTGGCAGATGAGGTGTGGTCCTAGGCATCCTTCTTGGCCGGGCGTGGTGGCGGGGGAGATTGGTGTTGCGGTGATTGGCGTGGTGTTTTCTTCTTCCTGACAGGCCGTGGTGGCGGCGGGGGGGGGGGGGGGGGAATTCACCGCGTCGTCCCTCTTCTTCTATGCCTGGATGCTGGTGCTGTTCGTGTCGCGATGGGTTCAACTCCTGCGGTTTCTGGCGACCTTGGTGGCCGCTCGGTCCACAGGTGGTGGTGGGCTGCTGCGGAGAGTTCTTCCTGGAGCTTATCTCCGACGTGTTCCGGTGAATTTGGTTCATCGCCGCGTCGGACCCAATGGCAGTAGGGTGCCGCTCCGCTGCTGCTCTTGCGCTGCGCCAGTGCTCGTCGTCTCCTCTCTGCCAAGTGGTTCCGTCCCCGGCGTTTTGGAGGTGGCCGGTTGCAGAGCTTCTTCTCGCCGGATGAGTTTGGTCGAGCCCGATGCGCAGACCTCGACGTTGGCTTGCCTCCGAGGTCGCCGGCGATGGTGGCAGAGGCACCGTGGGCTTGATTGCGTTTTTATTTTTCAGCTAGGGTGTTTTATGAATTTGTGGAGGCCCTTTTCTTTGAATTTAGGTTCTTTGCGAGTGTTGTCTTGGGCCTCTTCGTAATTTTTCCTGCCACGCTTGTATCTTGCAGCTTATATAAAATTGGGTGTGTTGCACCCTTTGATCGTCCAAGAAAAACTTGGGTGGTGAAAAAGGGCTATTGGGTTACTAGGACATAACATTGCATCGCATCGCATCGCGAACGGTCAAAAATGCTCATTGTACACGGATCATGGGCTGTCGCTGCCAACACGTCACTGTTGTGGAGGCCAGGCACGTTGCAAACAGAGGCAAACCGGGTGCAGTTTAAACCACGATGCACGCGATGCGTGTGCACTGTGGTACCATATCACAAACGGGTTGTTCATGTCAAATGCTTGCTTTGTGTTTTTACCTTGTCCAACCAAGCTCTCTTTAATGCAATAGAAACAGTAACAAATATTTCATATAGCAATACAAAAGTTCACATACACAGTTCCATAGCATAGATAGGTCAACTTCCATTCTTTCTTAAACATCCACTAATTCACATGTAACACATACAAGATCACATCCATCACAAAGTGTTAATTAAATGGTATTACCTCTGCTACGCTATTTTAGCATACCAATAATATCTTATATTTAGGAGCAGATAAGATCACATCCATTAATGACTTTAACACACTAGTAGAAAAGGGGGCTTCGGTTTGACCCCGATTCTGGCTCTAGTTCCGTGTGGGTTACGGGCCGGGACTAGTGTAGTCCCGGTTCGTCATGGCTCCAACGGCTAGGAGGCCGCGGCAGCTCTAGTTCCGGGTTGTTCTGGACCTCTAGTCCTCGTGATACGGCCCGGGACTAGAGGGCTCGCGCCAGCCAGGTCCACGTGCGAGACCTTTAGTCCCGGGTTGTATCACGACCCGGGACTATAGGTCAATTTTTTATTAGGCAAAAAGTTATTAAAAATTGAAATGTGTAATTTTAGAGTTTCAGAGCTCCGAGGAGTAGGCTGGGCTATGCACTCGCTATGTACGATGTAGAAACGTGGAGAATGCAATAGAAAGTTTTATTCGAGTCTTCAAATATATTACAAGCAAACACGACTCAAACATCACGCAACACCACTCGAACTATGCGCCGCCTAGGCTATCCCGGAAATGCGAGGATCTGGGGTTGCAATAAACTTGGGGCAAATCATTTAAGCATATGTATTTTCTTTTTATAAGGGTTTCCATACCCTGTCTTCGGTAAGTTGCTTTTAAAGCCATTTACCTAGTAGAGATGTATTTTTAACCTTAAGGACATGAATACCTACCCACCTTAATCCATTTAGCTAGTAGAGCTGTATTTTCCAAAGTCATGTTTTAGTATTACCCTATTTAATTTTTTCCAATGTGATTCGTTTGGATTGTTTCATGTAGCATTACTACCCCGTCTAGGATATTTATTCCTTGTATGTATGCATTCTGCCTGGGACAAACCACATGATCGGACATTGAGTTTAGCCTAATTGTTGCGGCTTTTGTGAATATTTTAAAACTAAAGTTAAGGAGACACGTAGGCTTGTATTGTTGGATACTTTCTGGTTCATTAACCTTACTAAGTTAAAATAACTTGTCGGAATTTGGTCAAATAGTTGTCTAGCATGAACGAAGCCAAACAAATCTAAAATGTACGATTTTATGATATCTCAGAAGTTCTGCCAAAACCCTCTAATGGAGTTTACTGGGGAAAACCATATCATTTTTGGTCACTTCCATGATGGTTGTTTGATGGGAGGCTAAACATCCTATTCTGGTATGCAAGTCCAATGTACACCTTGGTTAAATTCTCTTGGATTTTTTAAAAATTGAATGGGCCCTAAATCACAATATTGCAACTTTGCTTTCGAATATCAACATAGACATAAAAAATTCCGACATTTTAATGTAATAAGTTCCATGTGAGAAAAATGATATCTGCATGCTATAGAATAATTTTTTCACTACAATTCTAAATGAATCGACCTGAAAAAGCTAAGATCATATTGGAGATTTTCTTAGATATGGTTATATATATTTAGCAGATACGATCTATTTAAGTATGTTTCTGCACATCTAATGGCCGTAATTTACTAGTTCTTATGTTCCTTTTTATACGGTGTTTTAACAGCCTTAGGTGGTTTGCCAAAACGTGTTATAAATAGGAACTAAGGAAGTAATAAAATACTTGATGTTTTAAATTTTGCGAGCATTTATATGGGGCCTTCCTATTTTTTGTCCAACGTCAAGATACTCTAAGTTTCAGTAAGTTTATCGAAAAACATATCAACATTTACAAAACCAACTTAGTTCTATCAAACTTATCATAAAATATATTTTCTACTGTATAGATATGCCGCTTTAGATATTAGCGGGTTTTCTACGTGAATTCTATCAAAATCAAAGAAATTTGACTGTAAACAAATCTAGAACTTTTACCATTTTAAAACGGAGAGAGTACAATGCATAATGCATATGTCGTAGTTGGTGTGAATTGAGCGGCTGGTAGAAACATTTTTTCCTTAGTGATGCATACTTAACATCCGTTAGGAACGCTGCACGTCTTTTATTCATTAATCGTTGCTAGCGAGTTCTCACGCGTCCTTGGAGGTTGGGTGAAATGTTGACAGATAGCTAGCTAGTCACATGATAAATGTAGTACTCCCTCTGTTTCAAAAATCTAAGATGTTTTAACTTTATGAAGGTAATGTATCTTGACGCCTTTTAGTGTGTGTAGATTCGATGTGAAATTCTCATAACTTATACAGTAAAAGACGTCTAGATATATTATCTTCATAAAACTAAAATATAATAAAAGATGTCTAGATACACTATCTTCATAAAGATAAAACATCTTATATAATAAAACGGAGGAAGTATTTGTCTAAATTCACATACACCCAGATGCTTTTTAGTGGATATATACGAATGAATCTAAACAAATCAAAGTATCTTGGAACATGGGAGTATATTCGGCGAAAGAAAAGAGAGACACGTACAGCTCTGTTTCGCACGCGCTGATGTGCTACTGTGTGCTCCTCGCTATTTAAACACCACATACCGGCCAACCAAAGGAAAATCCTCCACCACAAAGAGGACCCGCATATGGCGTACATGCCTAGGTTTCTCACCAATTTCCCTGAATCCGAGAGCTAGCTCGCCCGGCGTGTGTGGCTCGGAGCCGAACGGTGGAGCCTCCCGGCCGGTGACGGCTGAGGCTTCTTTCAAGTGGTACCGTTGAAGCTCAACTGGATTTTTTTTTTCTTCAGGAAAAGGATGCTTTTATTACTTAGTATTACACCTGACCTCTGGATAATAGGATGCACACAGTCGATAACCATCTACTATTACACATAAAATAAACCAACTAGACGAGAAGTACACAATCGTCTAACTAAACAGGATTCATTCTTGAACACGTCTGTTGGTTAGCCTAGGTTCTCTCTAGCGCTTGCGATGGCAAAAACGCTAGACTCCCTCGATTATGTTTGCCGGCGACATGCCTCATTAGTCTCTAGTCTCCACCTCTAGTCGTATCTAGGGATAGATCCAGAAATTTAATTTTGGGTGTGTAAATTTGAACCAACAAAAAATGTAAAGGTGAAAAACCGTAAATAGGTGTTCGTGGGGCCCTACTATTTGCTAATTCGGGATTTCAGCTCAATTTAGATGAGAAAATACGACATATAGGCTAGCAAATACCACAAATGATAAATATGTCCACCCTACACTATATATGAATTTTCCTGTATTCCTTGGTCAAATCCTCACGAGTAGTTCTTTGCTCGTGAATTCCTCGTCCAACTCATCCCTGCTTAAAAGAAATTTTGATATAGTCAGTTCTTGTCGCCATACCCAACTCCAGGCCTCCAAGGTCCAAGATTTGCACATATTTATTGCAGCAATTCAATTAGTTGGCTCGTCACTTCAAGGTTGGATCTATTTCTCCTCACATTCTTACTTACCAAATCTTGGCTAGAATTGAGAATTCATGCAAATGTTCTACACATTTGTTTCTGTTTATTCATTATAAAATAGGATAATTTTCTCAGTCCTCATCGAGTAATCATGTCAGTTTATTGCTTAAAAACTAAATTTACTCTTGAACACCAAAATGACTCTACGAGTGACCACCATTCAGATGTACAACCATGAGTGTGCGGACACCAAGCCACACTGCGAATTATGAGAACGCACATATCACATTTTGCACCGGACCCCCCAATTTCTGAAGACAGCCCTGCATGAGACAAGAATAAGGTTTCCACGTCTCCTCGCCCAACTTGTCGGCAGTGATCTCACCAGTTACGCTGCATCGTTTTGCTCGCTGCTCACTTGGAGTGGTAGATCTCGTCCGGTCTATGTGTGTTGCTGGTTTCGTGTCGAGAGATTTGTATAGATTCAAGAATTCAATGGTAGCGAATTTGACCGTAGAGCGCTAATTCTTCGGGAAATATGCACGAAGATCTCTCGACTGTCATCAACAAAATCATGCATGATCTGGTAGGGAGCGGCGATAGCGAAACATCAGCGGCTTGCTCTAGTGGCATTAGTGGTTGTTATGCAGTTCAAGAATCTTGATGTAATTACTATTGGGGTGCTTTGTACTTCTTGCGAACATTCTCGTAATTCTTTTGACCAATGGTGTTTCACTCAGGTGCCACATGGTTGTCCGAAAACCTAGCATTGATGAATAAAAGGACAGTTCCACAACAACATATCATTAAGGTTTGTTACCCTAGAACTTGAATTAAACTAAGGAAGAACAGAACCGGTACATACGGGAGGACAGAGGAAGAGGCGATTTGAGGTGACTATAGAACCCATCTGGGGTTTCATCCCCCTCATTATCATCATGCCGCTGGTCCTTTCTGCCTCTAGTAGACTTGAGGCCTTGGAGGTGTGATAGACCACTAACTCTCGCCGCGGGATGGTTTCCGTCTTTGTTTAGACTATTTTGAGTGTCTTCTTTAGGATGGTGAGGTGTCGGCTACATCCTAAAGCTAGAATAAGGTCATCGCGGTCTTATTCTCGTTCTGGTGATGCGTCTAACACCCGTGGAGGGCCGTGGAGTTGTGTGTCCGACAGATTTCTTGGGATCCGATTGTTTTTCGTGTCCGTTAGTGTTGTTTCAGGTCAATCTCTTATGATCTACAATTGTCATAATTAGCGATGATTGCTGCTCTAGTGTGATGGTCCTTTCGAGTCTTGGCACGACGACTTCACGTTTGTCTATTACAACAAACTCCATTACGACGAGATTTCCCGGGTTCGGTGATGGAGAAGCGAGGGAGACGGCGCGTCTTCGGCTCGCGCTAGTGTTTGTAGTAATCGTTAGGTGGTTCAGTGACCTATTTACAAATTTTTATTACTTTTATTGCTCTTATTAATTGATCCGTGGAATTTTCGAGAAAACAAGTTTGTTACCCGAGGTGTCGCTCAGTGACAGTGAGAAGCCATAATAAAGAGCTCTTTTATGGTACTCTAATCAACCCGCAAAAACCGCATTTCTTCATTTTATTCATGAACGCAATGGAGAGGAATTAACAGATAAACGGTGACTGATGAACGCAATGGAGGAATTAACAGATAAACGGTGACTGATGAACGCAATGGAGGAATTAACAGATAAACGGTGACTGATGAACGCAATGGAAGCATATATTAACGCGGTACCCCTACACGCGCGCGCGCACGTACATGTCGATCTGGAGCACCGCGTTGAAGGTGGTGCTGTTTGCGGAGTATGTCCGGAGCAGGCCGTACCCAGTGGCTCCACGGAACGCGCCGGTGCCGCCGACGACCGGCAGCTCCCTGACGGGGTCGAGGATGGCGTCCCTCGCGAGCACGGCGATGGTGCTGCCGTTGTGCGGCCCCGCCGTGAACACCATGTTGACGGTGAGCATCAGCGCGAAGTCCGTCCGCGACGCCCAGATGTAGAACCCCTGCGCCGTGCCGATGGCCGGGGACGCCACGTCGGGCCCCTCCGTGAGAGGATCATCGATGACGAACATGTCCCCGAAGCGGATGGCGGGTTCCAGGGGCAGCGGCGTCACTCCCCTGGCGACGATCACCGCCGTCGCTGGGCTCGACGGCACCGCCGTCACGATGTCGTGCATGTAGAACTTGAGGTGCGTCGTCGTCTTCCTTGCCGCCGCCGCTCCCACGAGGAGGAGGGCCAAGGAGACTAAGACCGGTAGGAGCTTCATGGTGGGCTGGCTAGACAATATGGCACGTACGACGTCTGCGCAGTATGAGCTAGCTAGACGAGACTGCTTACAGGTTGTGTTCGATCTCCACTTATCTTGACGACGAAGGTACACTATTCTCTCTCTTATAGACGTACGGGGCCGGGTCATTTAGGTACGGGACTCTCAGCCCTAATATTTTCGATATACTAGTACTAGAAACCAAGAAACTAGAGTTTTCCGCTGCATCTAATTTCTGTTAATGCTCTCTTATTCTAAAAGAGCAATATTTTATTTTTTGATTGGAAACCCTTGACCATGAACAGTTTACCAGACTAGATTATGGTACTTAGCTGTCCACTTGTGCATATAGTATATATCATATGCCTCTAAGTCAGAGGTAGGAAGATAAGATTCAGGTATTACACAGCCGGCGGCTAGTGCAGTCAACTACTGCCTCGTACTCCTAGTACTCCCTCCGATCCATATCATATATTTTAGCAAAACAGAGGCAAACTAAATTAGTTTTCGTAGCATATGGTGACTTCACAATGCAGCTCACGTCGGGCTGGTTCCGGGTGCACAGGGCTCACGTGGATTGATAGCCTCAGCGCGCGGGGTTTCAATTAGAACACGTAAAATGGTTTTATCTTAGCAATGCCACACAGGATGATTGCTAAGTTAGAGGATAGAGAAACGAAAAAAAAACGTTTGCCTTCTCTTGGTTAAGAGATCATCTCTTAGCAAAAATATGTCTCACCACATATTTAGGAACATCTAGTACTAGAGATAAGACTAAAAAAAAGAACCCATTGTATATCGTATTTTGTTGTCATATCAAATGATGTGGCATGTATAAGATAAGACTGTCTTATCAACAATTGTACATGCCCTAAACGATACTCCCTTCGATCCAAATTAATTGACTTGGATTTGTCTAGATTCGGATGTATCTAGCACTAAAACATGTCTAGATACATCCGAATTTAGACAAATTCGAATCAATTAATTTGGATCGGAGGAAGTAGTACTAGTCCCCTAGGGCGAAAAAGCTAGACTTAATTCTGTTTACTCCCTCCGATCCAAATTAATGTTCTCACATTTATCTAAATTCAGATGTATTTGGTCATGTTTTAGTGCTAGATACATTCGAATCTAGCCGAATCTGGATCGGAGGGAGTATGAAAAGCTCATATTGACGGACGTGCTAACTACGGATTGGTTCAGTTTTTTTTCCTTTTAGTGTTTTTTGAACCGTGATTCCACATGAGTCCGTAAGTCTGTTCCGTGAAAATTAGTCCGCTCCCCGGGGCTATTTCACGCCTCCATCGTCCGGATCATATCCCCTGCACCTATTGCTATCCTAGCAGGTCCGACGACGGTATCCTTTATCTATTCCCCTGTTCTTTTCCTTTTTCTCGCTCGTAAAGCAAAAGCTCCACCGCTGGCTCCCCGAGGCGCCTCGCGAGCAGCCACTCCACCCCAGCTCCTCCCGCCTCCGCTTCGTGGCCAACTTCTCCCGCTGCACGTCCGCGCCCATCTCCCGCTTGTGTCCAACACCGCCGTCGCCATAATAACGCGCCACCGCTGCTACCTACAGCTCACCGCGCGCGCCATGGCCGAGATTTTGGGGACTGTGAGATGGTTGTGCTGCCTCACGCTGGTGGTGGTATCCATCTTCGCTTGCGTGCAGTTCCATGCCCGGTGCTGCAACCCCGTAGGCTCCTGGAGTAGCAGTGAGGCATGGTGCTACCAGCGTTGAGTCGTGGTGCTACGATATCACAACAACACTGCTACCATAGCACGACGGAGCTGCTACATCGGTTGGGCAGCTCTGCTGCATTGGCACGCCGGCTCTGCTCATCAGAGGAACTTGCCCGAGTTTTTTGCTATGATGCTACAATATCATGCTTTGCTACAAAGCCTTTGTTATTTTGCTACAATATTATAGGGAGTGTCTAGATCTCAGGCGCCCGAGAATTTCTTATATCTAAATCGCTGATGTTATCCTACTATTGTGTTAATTCTCAGTTGCAACCTAGTTGGAACTTATAAAATTTGTACTAATTCTCAGTTACAACCTAGTTGCAACTCATGTGTTTCTCAGTTACACCCTAGTTGAACTCATGTGTAACTTCTACATTGCACGAATCGCGAAGTAAATTGAATGATGAAAAAGGTGACTGAGAAACTAAGAAGTTCTCAGACGTTTGAGAACTAGCAAATCCTAATATTATATATGTTTTGCTACGAGATCTTCGGCGAGGTCTCCGACGAAGTCGGAATTGCTATAATATGACATTTTATTTGCTACATATGTTTTGTGGTTTTGCTACGTAAAGGTTTTGCTACACGGTCTCCGGTGAGGTCTACCGGTGAAAGTCTCTAGAGAGTCTCCGGGGAAATCGCGTTTGCTACATTAGCTCAACTTTTTTGCTATAAAGTCTACGGCAAAATCTCCGGCGAGGTTTCAGGCGAGACAATCTTTTTTATTCTATTTTTAGAACAAACCTTTTTTGTTACATATAACAAAAGGCGAGATATTTTGTAACAAACTAGAGCGTTTGTAGCAAAAAACGGGATTTAGAGATACAAAATTGGACAAGTGCTGGGGCCGCCGCCGCCGGGGGGGGGGGGGGGGGGGGGTTCGGGACGTAGAGCACGATCCTTTCAGTTATGCCATCGAGGTTTTGTATGGTACTAGAACAAGTTGACCATCAAGGTTTTGTCTGCTACTAGAGCAAGTTGGCCATCAAGGTTTTATTATAAATTCAGCAAGCAAACGTTACAAGTTGACCAAACAAGCCGTCCTGCTTTAGAATAGACAGCCCCCTTTTTCAAAAAAAAAAACAGACAAAATATTATGTGACTGGGGGCATCGATGAGATATGTTATCAAAATATTAACCTATATATATGCTTCATCCTTGTTTATGCATCTGCATTATTCTGTACATGTATTTTTTTTTTTTTGAAAATTATTCTGTACATGTATGACTTGATCATCCTCGATGAAGTTCATTTCCTAGAACTGGTCAGCACATCTCAACGACTAGGATTTTTTGTTAAAGGACACATATTTTTGCACTGATTTCCGAATCTTAGTACCCCTGTAACATACCTCACGGAAAGCTCTCACACGAAACTGAGCTAAACCAGAACACACGTCGACGCCATTTATGAGGGCGGTGCACCACTACTAGGAAAAAGCTCACCGCCGATGCATCCAAAACATCTACCACCGGCGAGGTTCGGTTCGCCGGTGACCCTCATGCCGGTGGTAATGCATTACCACTGGCGAACATCACCATTCGCCGGTGATAACAACACATACCACCAATGATTATCCTAATTCACTGGGGATAAGGTCCAGTAGCACTAGCGCATAGATATTCACTAGGGGTAAGAGAATTTGTTCGTCGGCGATATTTTGTACCAGAGCAAAAATAATAATAGGAAATACACAAAATACACAGATAAATACAGGAATACACAGTATACAGGATAATAACAATAAAATACATATTAAAACAGGAAATAGTACCAGTATCCAACAAATGTTCAATATAGCTAGGACATGCTCAATAACACAAGTATATACATTGGTTTATAACATTATTTAGAGTTCACTCATCTTCTCCCTCGTCAGAAGAGTCAGGAGGAAAGAAAGTGAAATAGATGATGCCATAATGATGATTGAGCATAAATTTGAACTCCCATCCCTCTTGCATGTTGCCGTACAGAATGTGGAGTATTGTCCATCCATGATCACTAAAATATGTTCGGACCTCCTCGTTGGTGACCCTAACCTGGTACGTCCTATCAGGATGATGATGATGCGTCAAAGTGACATTATACACGGTATCTCATCTATACTTCTATGGAGATGGTCCATGAAGCCGCGTCGTGCACCGCAAGGGATTGACTGATTAAAATCATAGGACAAAACAATTAGTCGTGATTTTCATTGAGCATATATATATATATATATATATATATATATATATATATATATATATATATATTGTAATGACCCGAACCCAGCTTGGGTCGAATCCCTGTGATTACAGTGCTAGTCCCTGGATTGAATAGCTAGTATCCACAGTTTAAGATATAATATCAATATACAAAGGTCATATTACATCGCATGATCCAGAATATGAATACTTTATTACAAACTCATATCCATAGGCTATCTTATTACAAAGCAGCAGAATACAAGTAAAGCATGGAGTCCTTCATCTTCATGTGCCACAGGCAAACATGTTGAGTGCAGACTCGTAACCCCTATCATCAATCCTCACTCATCAATAGAATAACCTGCAACATGATAGGTTGCAGCCACAAAAGGTCAATACTTTGAATATATTGGCAAGTGTCACTAGTATGTGAATATAAGTTGGACTATCACTACATGCATATTTGGCTAAGTAGAATTTAGGCTCATTTACAGAAAGCAATATGGTTTTATCCTATGTTTGTAAAATACTTTTCATCTTTCAACAACTTTCTGAACTCCTTAGCAAACTCCAAGTTCTTCTAATCCCTTGTTTACACCATCAAGTTTTACTTTGAGAAATTGGAATGTCGAGATCTTCCATAGCTTCAGGCCTTAGTTGCTCAGAGTTGTCCATAACCGGTGACACGGCTAAGTACTTAGAATTTGATCTTCTGCAGAAGTTGTACACTTTACCCACATGACACACTCTCGTCTTGACGCCACCAGTGGCCGCTGGATTAGTACACACCAAGATGGAGTACCGGCAGATCGAGAATGTGACAAAGTCTTTCCATAGAAGTCCTCTCAATACATAATGCCAGCACGTCTACCAGGCACCAATGCAAGGATATACTTCCAATACATAATTCAAGTTAACCTGAAGAGATACCAATGCAAGAGTCTTCCACTATGTAATTGACTAAGCCAGAGCCCATTTAGCATGTGGCTGTACATGGAAGTCATTGTACGAGAAACATGTTTAATCTCTAAGTTCCTGGGTGGTATTCTTCTAGTGCACACACGAAAGAGATAGCCATAGATATGGTTCCTTTCGTTGCCACCTTATTCACAACTGAGTATCCACATTCCACCCAGGTGATTCATTGAGTACTTGTTTTATTATATAAAACATATATTTTTCCAACACTTCATATAATCACAACAAGGTATATTTCACCCCGAATCTATAGCAGGGCTAAGCATACTACAACTACGATGTTTCAACTAAGCAAGATACAAAGGATATCCTAAATAGGACATATCATATCATAGTAACATAGTAGTCCTACCATGCATACTACAAAAATCCACTAAGTGTAATGAAAATAGTAGGACATGGATGATAGTGCCACTTGCCTTTGTAGTTGGTCGTTTTGGTAGACTCTTCGCAATAACACATTTGACAATCCACACAATCTATCAAACAAAACAACCAAGACAAAGAATGCACAAAATCAACACTAATGGCAATACAAAAATCATGCAAAATATGCAAGCATGCAAGATGGCAATTTTTATTGTACACATTGTTATAACAAGGTTTTGAACACTACTAAGTGCTTTCTGAACATTTTATATTTGCAAGATTACAAATGCAACCATTTGTGCAATTGTAACAATTAGCAATATTTTCTAGCATTTGGAAAGGCCATTCTCATTAAATAATTTCCATGTTATTATGTATAGTAAACTAAATTTATATTTTGGTCTTACTGGACAGAGGGTTCAATTTATAATCCATAACAAAATGATTCACCCAAAAATAATTTACAAAATAATTTTTATGGGTAAAATACTCCTAAAAAGGTTCTACCTAAAACTCCTATTTTCCAGAAGCTAAAGGGTGAAATAAGGCCTCTACAGTGAATCTCTCATTTTTCTGAATCCATGGACACCAAATTTGTATTTTTCTGATTTATGGATCAAAAGTTATTGAATTTCCAAGTTAAATATGTTTTCTGCCTATTTTCTAATTTTAACAGACGCAATAACTGACGTGGCGCAAACTTATTGGTCCATACCATTTCGGTTGGATCGATCACTATGGGCCGTTGGATTTAAGTGGCAACGAGCGAACCAGATCAGCCCGTACCGCTTCGGTCAGTGATATAATCCTAACCACTGGTTACAGATCCAACGGATCGTAGCGCTTGGCCAGGGACTGGCGGCGCTGGTTCTCTGTGCGCGGCGGCGGAGTGTCGGACGGATGGTGTTCCGGCGATTCTAGAGGGTAAGGGGAAGCAGCAAAGTTACCGAGGGGTAGCGGAGGTCTCAGCGGTCTTGGTGGTTGTCGCAGTTGAGGGAGGGGTGCTTGGCTTCGTCGGGGATTCCTCGCCGGAGTTCTTGCCGAAGTCGTCCGTGCTTGCAGTTGACGGTGGCGTCGTCCTGGGGCTCGAGCAGGCAAGGAAAAAGGTCAGTGAGGTGCGCCAGGTCGTGTAGAAGCTGGCGGTGGCCAAAGTAGGGCGGCGGGAACTCACGACTCATCGTAACTCGTCGGTGAACGGCGGCGGCAGAAGCAGGTCAGGTGACGACCGTGTCGACTATCTGGGGCAGGTAGAAATCGAACAAAGGGTGTTAATCGGTGCGCCTGAGGGTTGCGGAGCTTATAGGACAAAAAGGAGGGCGTGGGGTAGTTGATTCTCGCCGGAATTGTCGCCGGAGTCCGTCGATGCTCGTGGCGGTTTGAGCTCGAATTCGTGGAGCCTGGGGGCTCTCAGGTGGTGGCGTGTGAGGGGAAACGGAGAGGAGTGAGTGGAGTTTAAGGGTCCGTGGTCGGAGTGGAATATTACTCCTGTAATCAAACAAATTTAATCGAAATGAATCGACACAGAAACGGCCAGGAGCGGGGCGGGCTCCTCCATCGCTTGGTTGAAGACGACCAGGTGGCGGTGACGGGGTAGTAGGGCCGCGGTGTTAGCGAGAGGGGGCGAATAGGGGTCGGTAAGAAAGAAAACCAGCGGGGAGAAGGGGTGGCCGGGTGGGCTTAGTGGGCTATGGGTTTGGGCCGAGCAGGCCGGCTGTGCTGCGATTTTTTTCTCTTTTGCTTATTCTTTTTAGTTTTTCTTTTTCTGTTTTCTTCAAAAAAAAATTGATTTAGTGATCCAAATTGAATCAAACAAACTTCTAAAAATTTGTAAAACTCAAATTATGTTTTTTTAGGACATTATAGAACACATTTACTTTCCATCTCAAATTTACTAATCAAATTTATTCACTTTGGCTTTGATAGCTAATATTGTATTTTCTTAATTCTATTCTCAATTAATTCATATCTTGTTATCCATGGATCCAAATAGGATGAAACCAATTTCTATTGTTTTATTATTTTTTCCTTTATCTTTTTAGCTCACATAGAAGTTCTTTTGTATAATTTAAGTATGGAGTATATCTATAGTATTGTGTTGTTCTTGAGTGTTAACAAATAATTAGAGTTTTAGGTTTGAGATAATTTTCACTTCTCTTAGGTTTTTAAAATGCAACCAAGTCAAGATGCTCATGCATGCTTCATGATTTGGGATTTTAAAACATGCACACCACTTCACAAACAAAAATCATTTTATTTGACTTGGGTTTTGGAGGCATTATATTAAATGTTCCAAAAGTTTTTGTTCCTTCTGAATTTCAAAGAACTTGTTTCTTCACTTGATTTAAGTTTTTTTCACATTTAAAAATTTGGAAAATTTTGGGATGTGACAGACTACCACCCTTCTTACCTACTTCAAAACACAACCTTTTCAAAATACCCTCCTTACCCCAAGCTGAGCTTGATGGTAATCTTAGTAGTAGGCTTGAGGTGTTTGCTAGATGAATTGCCCTGATCTGCTGTTTGACTTGTTTGACTAGAAAGTAGTTTGGGTTACCCTAAAGGATATCCTTTAACAACAAAACTACCCAAGCAGTGCAACTGATACGTTGTTGACGTATCCATAATTTTTAATGTTCCATGTTTGGTTTTATCTACTTTCTTATGTTTTGTTCACACTTTAGAGTCCTTTTTATACACTTTCTTGGACTAACCTATTAACAAGATGTCACACTGCCAGCTGCCTGTTTTCTGCTGTTTTTGGTTCCAGGAAAGCTAGAAAATAAATATTCTCGGAATTGGACGGGACAAAAGCCAAAGTCAGTTTTTCACCGAGGGCGACACGGAACCAGAATACGAGACGGAGAGGGGCCAGAGGGCCGCTACACCACCTGGTCGCGTGGCCAGGCCTGGCCCGCACCAAGGGTGGTGTGGCCACCTAGGGCACCCCCTCGGCCTCCCCTTTCGCCTATAAGATGCCTCCGATACAGAAACCCTAAGGACCCGATCAAAAATTCCACGAAAGAGTCTGTAGCCGCCATCATCTCCATCCCTAGATCGGGACGGATCTAAAGCTCTTCCCGGCACCCTGCTGGAGGGGATAATTCACCTTGGAGGCCTTCTTCATCATCATGCAAGCCTCCGGTGTGATGCGTGAGTAGTTCATCCTTGGACTACGGGTCCATGTAGTAGCTAGATGGCTGGTTCTTCTCCTTTGTGCTACCATGTTTAGATCTTGTGAGCTCCGTTCATGATCAAGATCATTGATGTCTACGCACTTTTATTCTTGTAGACAGTTGTTGGGCCTCCAAGTGCAGAGGTTTGTAGAACAGCAGCAAGTTTTCCTTAAGTGGATTACCCAAGGTTTATCGAACTCGGGGAGGAAGTGGTAAAAGGTATCCCCTCTCAAGCAACCCTGCAATCAAGATACAAGATGTCTCTTGTGTCCCCAACACACCCAATACACTTGTCAGGTGTATAGGTGCACTAGTTCGGCGAAGAGATAGTGAAATACAAGTGGTATAGATAATTATAAGTGATAACGGTGATAGAAAATAGCTTGATGGCGTGAAAAAGACTAAAGGCAAAATGAAATAAAGAAGGAAGCAAGCAAACATGTAATAGATCTTATAGCAAACGGTGTATCAATGCTTAGAAACAAGGCCTAGGGATCATACTTTCACTAGTGAACTCTCTCATATAGATATATTATCTTCATGATACTACTCTTAACTACTCTCCGGTTGAACACTCTAATCGATGGTAGGGCTATAACAGCACACCTCAAAGTAAGTCTTTCCCATCTAGAAAACCCCACACTGTCACCTTGAGTACTAGATGAGTCCAACAAACACCACAATTTCATAAAGACATCCAACTCCAAATATAACTCATAACAAGTATTTGTAATCTCTAGCCTAAGTGCCACCATGGTGAGCACGCTGTCACTTTCACACACATGGGGAGAGCAGAGATCTATTAAAGCACTTGAGTAGCAAAGTAGATCTATAGACTACAAGCTCATGATCACAATATGATCATGCATAGAGAGAGATGAACACATAGCTACCGGTAGAACCCTTAGCCTCGAGAGAGAACTACTCCCTCCTCATCATGGGAATCAGCAGCGGTGATGGAGATGGTGGTGGAGATCGATGGAGATGGCTCCGGGGGCACTTCCCCGTCCCGGCAGGGTGCCGGAACAGAGACTTTCTGTCCCCCGAATCTCCCCTTCGGTGGCGGTGGCACTGCGGAACTTTTCGTGGATTTATGATTGACTATTTAGGGTTTACGCATCGGGAGGCTTCTTATAGGCCAGAGGGCAAGGTCAATGGGTGGCCAGGGGGCCCACACCATGCCCTGGCGCGGCTTAGGTAGACCCGCGCCTAGGGGTGGTGTGGCCACCATGTGCCCCCCCTCTGGCTCTCCTTCTGGCTCCGTGAGTCTTCCGGGAAAATAGTAACTTTGGCTTTTGTCCCGTCCAATTCCGAGAATATTCATTTTCTGACTTCCTGGAACCAAAAACAGCAGAAAACAAGCAACTGGCACTGTGCCATCTTGTTAATAGGTTAGTCCAAGAAATCATATGAAAAGTACTCCAAAGTATGGACAAAACATAAGAAAGTAGATAAAACCAAGCATGGAACATCAAAAATTATAGATACATTTGCAATGTATCAATCATCTATTTGTAATCCTACATGTTGTGTTTGCGAGGATCCGATGGATATTGAGATGCTATTTCAGATTGATTATTGATTCTATCATGTCTTTCTTATTTGCGATCTTGCATGCTTTCCGTTGTTAGTAGTTATCTTGGCCACGTAGATGCTAGCAACTCCAAGAGTTAGTATTTATGCTCGATAGTGGGTTCATGCCTCTAGTAATCTGGGAAAGTGACAGAAATCTCTAAGGTACTAGATGTGCTGTTGCTACTAGGGAGAAAACAACAATCCTTTGTTCATAGAACAATCATATTGTTTACTTTACACGCAATGCGTAATGCAATTATCTGTTGCTTGCAACTTAATACTGGAGGGGGTTCGGATGATAACTTGAAGGTGGATTATTAGTCATAGATGCAGTTGGATTACGGTCTATGTATAATGTTGTAATGCCCAATCAAATCTCAAAGGAGTCAAGATGTTTAGTATATGCATGTATGCTTTCTCGATGTTTGTCAATTGCCCTCCTGTAATTTGTTCACCCAACATGTCATCTATCTTAAGGAGAGCCACCACTAGTGAACTATGGACCCCGGTCCTTTCTTTTACCATCAGTCTACAACTGTTCACTGTTTTCTGTTTACTTTCTGCAAGCTTTTACTTTCTTCCACACAATATGTTTAATCTTTTGTTTTCAGCAAAACCAGTGAGATTGACAACCTCACTGTAAGTTGGGGCTAAAGTTCTGTGGTTGTGTTGTGCAGGTTTCCACGTTGCTGCTAGCACCGGTAGTGCGCCCTGCTAAAGGCCAGCTAGAAACACCTTGGAGATATTTCCTTGCTCGTACTAGTTCGATAACCTTGGTTTCATAACTGCGGGAAAACTTGCTGCTGTGCTCACCATACCTTCCTCTTGGTGGTTCCCCAACGAGCTCGATATATTTTGGGCCATCAAGTACTTTTTCTGGCGCCGTTGTCGGGGAGTCAAGGACATCTACAGAAGGGGAGTCCCTCATAACCAATCTCTTTACTTTATTTTATTTGTTTTGCTTAGTTTATTCTTGCTTTGTTTGCTTATTTATTTATCAAAAACACAAAAAATTAGTTTTACTAGTTTGCTTTCTTTATTAAAAACACAAAAAATTAGTTCCTACTATAGTTGGTATTTTCGTTGGTCTGTTATTGTCTTGCTTTATCATGCTTACTATCAATGGTTGGTTTCTTTGAAACTGAATCTAATTGGCAAGGTGGGTTCACGGAAGAACAACAAAAATATTATTATAAGGAACACCGCTTGTCAAAAAAAGGGAAACTCTTATGGGAACAAATTGATCAATTGAATACCATTGCTAGAAACGTGTTCTCTACTTATAATGTTACTTATTGCGTTGATAAATCTTGTTGCTGTAGGAGGTATAAACACCTCCCTTTTCAATGTGAGTATAATGATAATGTTACCATATCTTCTTATGTTAAAGGAAATTATGACTTTTATGATGTGGAACAAATTGAAGAATTTATTGCTTGGAAGGGTGCATTTGAACTTGCTAGTTTGCTTGAAAATACTGATGATGCACCTTATAAATATGAGGTTTATGATATACTTCAATTTTGCTTTGATAATTACAAGGAAGAAAATGGCTATATTCTTGAATATCTTAATAGATGCTCTCCACCGCGGAAGAGACTAATGTCTTGCAGGAGTCTATGGAAGAAGAAATTCCTGAAGCTGGAAGCTCATTAGATGAAAAAGAGGAGGAGAGTGATGATCAAGAGGAGGAAGAATGGATCTACCCATTCCTACCTTCTAATGAGAGTAACTCTTTACCCCTTACAATATTTGATTGTCCCCCATGCTTACTAAAGGAGGATGAATGATATGTTCCTGAGGATTCTTTTGAAAATGTTTATAATAAAGCTCTAGTGCTTATAGATCATGAAAAGCATGCTTTATGTGATATTTATATTGTTGAGTTTATTCATGAGGCTACTGAAAATTATTATAAGAGAGGAAAATATGGTTGTAGAAGTTTTCATGGTAGTGAAACACCTCTCTATGTGCTGAAAGTTTTGAAGTTACTTTTGTTTTATCTTCCTATGCCTGTCACTTTGTTCTTTGTGAGTTTATTTGCGTATAAGATTCCTATGCATAGGAAGTGGGTTAGACTTAAATGTGTTTTGAATTTGCTTCTTGATGCTCTCTTTTCCTTCAATTCATATTTCTTATGTGAGCATCATCGAAATTCTTATGCCTAACTTAAAGGCGTTAAAGAAAAGTACTTATTGGGAGATAACCCAAAAGTTTTAGATGAGTCTTGGAAGTTATTACCTCAGTAATAACCGTTCCTTATCCTTTTTATTTGCTTTTTGTGCCAAGGGTAACCTCTAATGAGAGAGAAATAATGCTTGGGAAAGTTGTTGTCCCGAAACAGATTTTTGTGCTTCACCGTAAAAATTTGTGTAAAATTTATGTATGTTGTTTTGAAGCGTTAATTTTTGTGCTTGTGTCCCAGGTTGTTATCTAACTTTCATTAGTTCAACACTTTTTGATTTGAGCAACAGAAGGTCTTCCAAAAAATTGGTTTTTACCTGCTGGTCTGTTTTGACAGATTTCTGCCATTATTTGCATTTGCTTCTTGTTGGTTCCTTTTTGAGTTCTCTTCGAGGAATTGAGCTTTTTGGGGGAAGTGCTTCAGTAGCTTGTGTTTTAATGGAAGTTTTATTGGTGTTTAAACTGAATCCAAAGACTTATTATCTTGAGTGCACTAATGTTGCTAATAAAGATTGAGTGAAGTTTTGTATGAAGGAAAAAATTTAGGTGTATGAAGAGAATGATGCAATGGGATGAAGAATGGACTAAATCTCAAGCTTGGGGATGCCACCCCATGTCACCCCAAAAGATGTTCAAGAGGTACAAGCGTCAGAGCTTGGGGATGCCCAAGACATCCCCTTCTTCATCAATAAAAATCCCAGGTTTCTTCCAAACACTTCATTTTTATTGTTTCATGCATAATTGTGTTGTTCTTGGAGCATCTTCGTTTTTGTTTTTGGTTTTCATTTGCTTGGTTTTCTTAGTTTGCTGAATAAATTGTTTGGACCCCCTCTTTCATGCATTAGTTTTCAAATAGTTTGGTTTGAATTGGAAAAGAGTAGGAAAAGTTCATGCTTAAGTGGTAAAAGGAGCTTGTTTTTACTATGGCCTATGCTTTGTCATGCCATGCTTGATATTGTTTTGGCTTTATGCTTAGTGATCTTTGCTATATCATTACATGTTATAAACAATTGAGATTGCTTAATGTGTCTTGGAAGAATCATGCGTTGTTTTAGCATATTAAAGCATAGTATTGTGGTATTCTCCTTTGATGCTTTATTTGGGTTGACTTGGCGCATGCTCACACCATGTTATGATTATCCCAAGTCACCATAGCCTTTATGATCCTTTAGTTTTCGACTTGTAATATCACTTTATACTTTGATTAATGATGTTTTGTCGCTCTACATGATTATGGCCATTATTGCTCTCTTAGTTGGTCGCTCCCAGTCTTTTGCTAGCTTCCATAACCAAGTGTGAGTTCTACTCATGCATCCAACTCCTAAAACCAAGTTATTCCAAAGAGTCCACCATACCTACCTATTAGCATTTGCTATTCCAAGTATATTCATGTTTTTATCTACCTTCCGAATTAAACTTGTTATGTGAAAAATAGTGATTAAAGCTCTCACGAACTTGATGGCACACTTTACTTTCTCGCACTTAATAAACTTGAACCATTGCGTCCATCTTTGTTGCGTATATGCTTGCGCTTTATAAGTTGAAGTTAGCAGAACCATGTATCATGGGGAACGCTTTCAACATTGCACTTGTACATTATACCCCGTTGATATCATGTTCTTTTGCTTGTGGATCCCGGCGGTGTGAAATAAAAGGGGAACTTGTAAGATCATGGAGTTTGTATTTGTGTTAGAGAAATGCCCGGGTCGCTAGCCTAAGCCATGCCTAATCATGGTGGAAACTTGTAGCATAACCATAATGAGCACTCTATGAAGCATCCTCAATAAAAACCTATGCAAATAGCAAATAAAAAGATCGCTGAGATGCTCATTGTCTGCTTGCCTTGTCATTTTGATTATGGGATAGCTCCTGTATCATGTGCAAGGGGTACCTCGTTGGCGATTCTCTCTGATACATATGTACTTAAAATGACAAGAGCTTACTTGTGACTAAAGTTGAGTAGCATGAGGTTCGGTCTTCGTAAGTAAGGGGCATGAGATTTCAACGTATAACTTGTTAAGCATATCCTCTTAGTTGTGTCACTTTAATCTTAATCACCTAAATATGCTTATGATAGGGGCAAGAGCTGAAAGCTAATAAGTACCATAATTTTTTGGAAGATCTTTATGAAACTTGAACCCCTACTTCCTTGTATGAAGGCTTTTCTTTTACTTTTATCTTGAGTCTCCACCTTCTATCTTTATGCACCTACTTTGAGAGCATAATGGCCATTCTTAGTTCTATATGCATTGTCCTAAGACTTGTTGATTGATGCATAACTTTGATATTGCTTGTTATTAAACTATTTGTATCTAGTCACTCTTATGAACTTTGAAGGTGTCCTATGCATTTATGTTTGCTACTCTATGAGGGACAAGCTGGATGCCACTATGCTATGTTTTCTTTATGTGAAACAAACAAACGTCTTGCAAAGCATTGTTATTCATGAATCTTTTGTTTGTGCCTTTTCATGTTGCAATATAGTTGCTATGTCTTATTGTTAGAACTTTATCTTTCATGCTATGT
Source organism: Avena sativa (assembly GCA_916181665.1). Taxonomy (NCBI): domain Eukaryota; kingdom Viridiplantae; phylum Streptophyta; class Magnoliopsida; order Poales; family Poaceae; genus Avena; species Avena sativa. The sequence continues at coordinate 140,710,733 of OV702292.1, forward strand.
TGAAGTACTATGATCCTAGTTATCAATGTTTTAAAAATACTTTGATCAAGTTTATGATGGTGCATGTCACCTCAAAAATTATTCTTTTTTTTTATCACTTACCTAGTCGAGGACAAGCAGGAGTTAAGCTTGGGGATGTTGATACGTTGCTAACGTATCCATAATTTTTGATGTTCCATGCTTGGTTTTATCTACTTTCTTATGTTTTGTCCACACTTTGGAGTACTTTTTATACACTTTCTTGGACTAACCTATTAACAAGATGCCACAATGCCAGCTATCTGTTTTCTGCTGTTTTTGGTTCCAGGAAAGTCAAAAAATGAATATTCTCGAAATTGGACGGGACAAAAGCCAAAGTCAGTTTTTCACCGAGGGGGACACGGATCCAGAATACGAGACAGAGAGGGGCCAGAGGGCCGCCACACCACCTGGCCGTGCGGCCAGGCCTAGCCCGCACCAGGGGTGGTTGTGGCTGCCTAGGGCACCCCCTCGGCCTCCCCTTTCGCCTATAAGATGCCTCCGATATAGAAACCCTAAGGACCCGATCAAAAATTCCACGAAAGAGTCTATAGCCGCCATCATCTCCATCCCTAGATCAGGAGGAATCCGAAGCTCTTCCCGAAACCCTGCCAGAGGGGAGAATTCACCCTGGAGGCCTTCTTCATCATTATGTAAGCCTCCGGTGTGATGCGTGAGTAGTTCATCCTTGGACTACGGGTCCATGTAGTAGCTAGATGGCTAGTTCTTCTCCTTTGTGCTACCATATTTAGATCTTGTGAGCTCCGTTCATGATCAAGATCATCTACTTGTAATCCTACATGTTGTGTTTGCAGGGATCCGATGGATATTGAGATGCTATTTCAGATTGATTATTGATTCTATCATGTCTTTGTTATTTGTGATCTTGCATGCTTTCCGTTCGTAGTAGCTATCTTGGCCAAGTAGATGCTAGCAACTCCAAGAGTTAGTATTTATGCTCGATAGTGGGTTCATGCCTCTAGTAATCTAGGAAAGTGACAGAAATCTCTAAGGTACTAGATGTGTTGTTGCTACTAGGGAGAAAACAACAATCCTTTGTTCATAGAACAATCGATTTGTTTACTCTACACGCAATGCGTAATGCAATTATCTGTTGCTTGCAACTTAATACTGGAGGGGGTTCGGATGATAACCTGAAGGTGGATTATTAGTCATAGATGCAGTTGGATTACAGTCTATGTATAATGTTGTAATGCCCAATCAAATCTCAAAGAAGTCAAGATGTTTAGTATATGCATGTATGCTTTATCGATGTTTGTCAATTGCCCTGCTGTAATTTGTTCACGCAACATGTCATCCAACTTAAGGAGAGCCACCACTACTGAACTATGGACCCCGGTCCTTTCTTTTACCATCAATCTACAACTGTTCACTGTTTACTTTCTGCAAGCTTTTACTTTCTTCCACACAATACGTTTAATCCTTTGTTTTCAGCAAAACCGGTGAGATTGACAACCTCACTGTAAGTTGGGGGCAAAGTTCGGTGGTTGTGTTGTACAGGTTTCCACGTTGCTGCTAGCACCGGTAGTGCGCCCTGCCAAAGGCCAGCTAGCAACACCTTGGAGGTGTTTCCTTGCTCCTACTGGTTCGATAACCTTGGTTTCATAACTTAGGGAAAACTTGCTGATGTGCTCATCATACCTTCCTCTTGTTCGATAACCAACTCTTGGCCTAATGGAAAACCAAGCTTTTCCAAAGTCTGACCGTAACCAACCATTTTGATCACATGGGGGCCTACAGCTGTTCCCTCTGCTAGCTTGCATTGCACAAAGGACTTAGCAACATTGTACCTCTCAGTCCTAGCCTGAGTCTAGAACATGTCCTTAAGCGCGAAGATCATATCGTACGCTTCCTGATCCTCAAATTGCTTTTGAAGATCAGGTTCCATGCATGTAAGCATAAGGCAGCTAATCTCAAGAGATTCATCACATGCTTTCTTGTAGGCATTCTTAAGGGCAGCAATTGCATTATCAGCAGGTTCATCCGGGATTGGGGTATCCAGAACAGTTTCCTTTTTATCAGACCTAAGAACAATTCTCAGGTTATGGACCCAGTCCGAAAATTTTGTTCCATTTAGTTTATCCTTATCAAGAATCGAACGCAAAGCAAAAGGTGATGAAGTGTTCGGTGCCATTGATCTACAACATAAAAACATGCAAAATACTAAGCCATGTAACCATGAAAGAGTAAAACATATTAAACAATTTAATAGCATATACTCCCACTTAAATCAACATCCCTCTATTGATACTAAGTGATTCAGGATCCACAATTAACAAGTCGATTAGTGAGATTTAGCATCACTGCTAGAAGACAAGGTAAACCGGTAAGCAACTCTTGCTAATCATATCACATATGACTCTTGTTGTTGGGTGACATCTCTATGTCAAAACTAGGTTCCCAATCTTTATGCCCCAAGGTCCTTAACTGTTAAGATGACCTTGTTAAGCTCACCAACCCTTATGCGTGTAGGTATCCAATACAAACCCATCTAGCCAAGGAAAACCGCGGCACCCTAATTTCATAGACCTACCAACAATTGTACAGGGCATAGGATGGTGCAAGGTTTGGTTGGGAGGGCATGGTTTAACTTAAACTTTGTGAGGGATCGTTCTACTTCTATCATCTAAGCATGCATAGTAGTAAAACGTATAAGAATAACATTCACATAGATGTGATACAGTATGGCCCATTTTCTCATGGTGATCTTCATCGCCATAGAACCTGTCCACCATGATGATCTCCATCTTCATGCTCTTATGCGAGTCATCCTCCAAGTGATGAGTTCTCCAAGAACTAATACAAGCTATTACTCTTAACAGCTAGTAATCAAAATTATATGGTATTGGGATCATCACAAGTTGGCACGCAGACCATTATAGTAATTGAGAACACATTTGGCTCCAGTATTTCCTTAATCACGACACGCAGGTCATGAAAAAAAATACATACATGTATCACATACATTTTTGGGCCATACTGATCACATACATCCTGTAAAACAAGTTGTGCATAGAATCACATTCTGCCGGATCATGTGAAATCGCAGCACCTATGAACCTTAACGAGATACGAATGGGGCTACGACTAAGGGGGGGCTAGGGGGTCTCCCCTTGCGAGGTTCGAAGGGGCAGCGCCCCTCGCGGTATCTCCGGGCGTCCGGAAATTTGTGAAAAATGAGAGATCGAATCTATACAATTTTCTTTAAGGATTTTGATCGGCAAATCAAATTTACCATAAACCGACTATTGTTCCGATTCGACCAAACTCCTTTGATCACGGTACGTCGATTCAGATCTAGTCCCCGATTCGATCAATCATATTGATCTTCACGTGATTCAACAAGATTTATATGTCACTGTCTACCCCGATGGCGAAAACCTACCGGTAGGGGTAAGTCGTTCAACGACCTTAGAATCACGATCACGGAAAGTAAGATCATAGGTCAATCCAGAACCACCGCCATACAAACGATCACATCATTCATATCAATCTACATATCACCATATGCAAACTTTCTGAACCTATGACTGAACAACATCGGCTCTGATACCACTGAAGGGTAACGAGTAGGCTATGCTAGTGATAAATCAAAAATTTCTGCTGCGTCAACTAGGAATACTGATGTCATAGATCACAGGTTTACCGCTAGACACGCAATTGCGAAACTCGATGAAGCACGTCGTGGCAGTGTAGATGTTCTACGTCTCCTCCTTGTCCTCGTCCCACGAGCAACTCCCCTTTGCACGGCTTGTCCAAGTGCTATAGCTGCAGCACCTCCGAGGTATCTACATGTCCGAAGTGGAAGGTCACACGGCAGACTGCTAGGTCCGCACGTGCAAGACATGCATAAGAGGAGTGGTGGCTGGGTGGAATGCTCAACCCTATTCAGCTCGCCTTACTCTCTCTTATATAGGCATCCCCGGTGGGCTTCTACATTAGTAGCCCATTAGCAGCCAAAGCCTGGTCTAATTCGGATCCAATCCTCATTAGGCTTCCAGCCCCTAAAGTGTGTGACCCAATAGGTTCATACATGTATAGACATGACACGAGTACACTTACTCCGTCAATAGTTGGTAGCGGCCTCTAGCAAGACGTGCCAACTCCTAAACGCATAAAAAGATCATTCGGACGAACCATCACAAGGTTGAGTACATGTATTTCTCTTTGCCCTACGATATTTGGTCTAGCTCCAAGCTGATCTCTCTTTCTCGATATTGTGATTCGGAATCCCTTTACTAGGTTAACTCTTAACCATATGTAGCACGACCATGCATTTCTGGATCCGATCACTCGAGGGGCCCAAAGATATCTCTCTCAAGTAGAGAGGGGCAAATCCCATCTTGATTGACCAATGCCTTGTAGCATGTATCAGGACAAACCCGAAAGCTACCTTTATAACTACCCAGTTACGGAGTAGTGTTTGATAGCCCCAAAGTAGGTTGATCCACATCTCAAGTACAAGCGACAATCTCAGGTCTAAAGACAAAACGTACACGATGTATAGAGAGAGCTGCAAGTATTATTACCAGTCTCAAGTTGGGCCAGTCCAACCCCATGTTCATAACATGTGTCCATATTATTGGTTTGGCATCTCCATGTCTATGACTTGTGAAACATAGTCATCAACCAATCGATGTGCTAGCCTAATATTCACATGTGTCCTCACATGAACTCCGACTAGGAACAACTATTAGATAACCATACAAGTAAAGAGTTTTACAAACAATTCAGATAATTTCCAATCAATACAAGTTGCCTGATATATGGATATTCAAGGAACATTACAAAAACTCATGGATACAAATGAAATACAATCATCTCTATGATTGCCTCTAGGGAATATTTCCTTCAATATGTTCTCTCTAACATGCAGCACCATTGTCTAGCCCAATAAAAGTTTAGTTATTTTATGGAATAAGAATTACAAACATGTGTCCTTTTCATTAATAATATCTTTCAGAGAGTTTGATAGATCCAATTAGGGTAAATCCACTTTGTACTGTGAGGTATCTGACATACCCTGCATGCACCCTTGACCTCAATCCAAAAGGCCTCATGGTTTTCCTATAGTAAAAAATAACAAAATCAGCCCTAATCTGCCTTTTATAATTTTTTAGGACAAAATAAAATATATTCTGATCTAAAACCAACTCAGAGAGGACGTACGAACCAAGAACCATCTAATACTAGGAGCTCAGATTTATTTGAGCATCCGGTGATTTTTAGTGATTTAAACCCTTCTGCATGGGGTTATTTAACCAAATAAATCATCCCATGAGTTCTATATCTCCAAAATGGGTGAATCCAATTTCTACAGAAAGGTATTTTAAATAACTAACATGTGTACTTGGATTCATATAAATATCCCCTGTATTTTTAATCTAGTGAAAAAAGCAGAATACCTACAGAACTGACTTTGGGTTTTCCCCAAGTGCATTCTAGTAATTATTTCGAGATGAATCCAACTCTCAGTGAACCAGCACTCAAAACCCTACATACCCATCCAAGTAAATAATTGTTGGTATTACCAATATTTTATGGTGATTTATTCTCTAAAACTAGAGTTTATTTCACTAGAAAACCCATAATTGATTAAAGAAAATTGATAAAATGATGGAACCACTTTTGGTGGCCTTGTTTGTTCCAAACCTATATGATGATATCATTCTTGCATATTGATATCATACTGAAGAAGGCCTTGGTTGAAAACCCCATATTGAAGTAGTTTTGGGCTAATAAATCATAAAAGAAATTCTCCTAATCCTTTTAAAGCAATCCCACTTGATATGGCACCCATCTATCGAAAACTACTGAATTGTAGTGATGCCTTGTTCATTCCTTGCTGTATTGAATTGGTGCTTGTGGCCTTGTATTGACTGTGGTCCTTTGCTTGTTTGCATGTATACTCTATAACGACGATAGTTGCGATTGTGTTGACGTCGTGAAGAAGGGATCATATTATTATTATTATTATTGGTTATCTAAGAAGAAGTCCAGGGACTTATTGATGATCACAGACAAGCCACCTTCTTGCTCATACACCTTGCTCATCACATCTCTGAATGTCGGGTTTCCTTTATAGAATGGGTCAACTGTTAGATAGTCATCTAGAGGAAAAGCGAATTACCCTCGGGAGCAGCCGGACGATACTATGAGCCTCTCATTGAAAGTGCCCACTCTCGAGTTGTCGGAATGCACTTCGGTTGGTCCATGGATCCTGACGTCCCAGTGTTGAGAGGAACAACTCATAGGGTAGGGCCCATGTTGGAGTAGACTTTCCGAGGATTATGTTTGATTATCTGAACCCCCATTTACCACGTGTAGTGGGCCGTGGTTGAATTCCCAGTGGATGTATTGATTCTTGTGGGTAAAGTGCACAAACTCTGTAGGGTATAATCTATTCGAATAGCCGTGTCCACGATCAAGAACGGTTGGAAAGGTGATTGCTAGGAGTACCCAAGTGATGTCTTTGAGAAGGTTAAAAAGGATGTGACTTGGTCACGAGAGAAAATGAGGATGAGGTTTTGTTTTGACCATGGATGGTCGAAGCTGTTTAAAAAGGGGTTTTCCTCTAAAACTGTTTGCAAAAAGGTTTTCAACAAGCATATGGAGATATCCAGCTTTTAAAACAGAGACATGTTTTCAAAACTCTTTTTAACAAAGATATAGAGATGTCGTATCTACAAGAGATGTTAGGCTTTTCAAAAAAAAAACATAGCCAGGGCTATATCGCTACAACCAAACTGCATTATCTTATTTACCTTATCTTGGTGATTTGCAGTACATTCAAAACTACTCATTGGCATTGTCCCTGTCTATTTACTTGGCCAGACTTTCAAAAGCTAGAAGATTGAAGGATGTGGTGACGTCTATGCGAGCTAGGCCACCTTCCCAGTTAGTTGCCTATAGGTTAAGGTATGATTGGGCTCTGCGTTTGATGAAGGTGCATTGCTGAAGATTATGTAGCCATAATGGTATCTATGTAAGTATTGTATTCGTTAAGTTTTGAATGTTGTAATGATACTTGTCGGTTATTTTCTACGGCTCACTGATCATGGGAATGTGGATATGTGCATAATATGGATTTCTCGGACGATAAATTCGAGGGACCCCATAGACTGAGTAAAACAATAACAATATAACAAAGTCCATGGTTTATTTTCGATTATATATAGACATGCGTATTTAGATTGCGCATATGTATTGTGTATTTCAGAACACATACCGTCCTAGCCTCAAACCCGACAGGAAGCACTATGAGAAACTTCTTGTCCAGGCACCTCCCCAATAGTTGAGCACAGTTGTTGCGCCCTTGATCCATTCTATATTTATCAAGAAAGAAAACGTATAGTAAATATAGCTAACTAGTTGACGATAGTTATGTAGTAATTATCACAAATAAAGTCTAGCACAGTAATTGAACATAAAACATCACAAAGTCTAGCATGATAAGTAATATATGACAAGTAGATGATCCACGTCTCTATCCTAGCTAGATCAGGCGTCATCATCGTCGGACAAACCTAAGGAAGATAGGTGATCATCCACCGACGACAACGGCTGTGCGATGGTAAAGTAGTCGGGGTTGAACCCGTAGTATGGGCCGTGAGGGCGCGCGGTGGAGGAGCCCATACCGTCAGACGGGGTGCTAGCGCGTAATGGCCGCCAAGAATCTTACGGTTCCACCATCACCGCAGGATCCTCACGGAGTGTCTGGACCAAGGGGTCAAGAAGCTGTCTCTCGACCAGTCGGTGCTCCTACTCCTCCGCCATCATGGCAACTCTCATACCCTCAGGGCTATTTTGAATGGCCCTAGATCGATACTCGGGAAAGTTTAGGATCACCATTTCCCCGAAGTGCTGGACTTCCATGCACTCGTAGGCGTGTGCCGCCTCCTGGGGGACCGCCATATCCCAAGGTGGTGCCTATTCCAATCGACGATGATTTGAACCTCCCAAGTGGGGATCTTCGTCAGCTTCTTGTACACACCATGGTACTTCGAATCTGACTGTGCCATACTACTTAAACATACAATAATCGTGAGACATATAACAATTATTTTAATTACAAGTAGAAATTTAACTAGCAACTAGCAATTTAATTACAACTACCAATATAACTAGCAACTATGAATTTATCTACAACTAGCTATTTAACTAGCAACTACGAATTTATCTACAATTAATCAAATCATCAACAATACTACTCCTAAATCATCTACACTAAAAGGGGGCATATAATCAAATCATCTACACGAATTTATCTACAATTAATCAAATCATCTGCAATACTACTCCTAAATTTCCCTAGTAGTGGACATATAATAGAGCATTCTGATCAAATTGCTACAACCAAGACACAGTTTCTTAGCTAATTGTATAAAGGCACATGCTAAACTACCGTTGAAAGCTGCAGGTTTCTACGAACTTGCTACAACCAAGACACGGTTTCTATGCAGGGTTAAATTGAGGAGGTGTAGAGAAGATAGACCTCAGCAGGGGCAGCACGTGGTGTCGGTGGCGGGCAACAGCAGGTTGAGGATGTCGTGGCCGGCAACAGCAGGTGAGCGAGTTGTACGGTCGTGGCCGACAGCATCAGGTGAGTAGCAGGTTGCAGACGTCATTGCCGGCAGCAGCAGGTGAGCGAGTTGTACTGCGTGTAGGCCGACTGAGCTAACCTAGAGCACCGCCATCGCGATCACCGGCTGCCCACGTGTCAAATCAAGCAACCGAAAAAGAAAAAACAGAGCATTCCGATCGGCGATTCGGTACACGCGTTATAATTCCAAAAACTAGTGCTACTGTAATCACAATCTGCAGATGAATCAACATGGAGAAGAGGAACACGGGGCGGCTGAATACCTTGCCCATGGCCGCGGCTGCCGCTTGTCCTGCAAGAGCCCTTCCTAGTTCCTTCCTTCTCTCCAGCGTTGGGCTAGGGTTTGTCAGGGGGCTCTAGATCAAAGACTCCATGCCGGCTGAGGTCAGCGGCATGTGCAACTGCCAGAGCCGACTGGAGACGACCGGAGCATGGTGGTGGCGCAAAGAGGTGCGCTGGTGAATGACGGGAGGCTGCGGAGGACTTGGGAGAGGGAGGAGAATCAAGGGAGAGGGAGGGTGTGTGGCTGTGGGTCGTGTGTGAGTGGATAAGGTAAGGGTGTGGTAGTAGGTGTGGGCTGTGTCTTCAAGGCCACTTAGGGGCTGTTTGGTTCAGTGGCTATCTAGTGGATGATAAAGGATATCTTTTTTTGTGTGGTTATCCAGTGTTTGGTTTAGAGGGTGGAGGGGATATGGATAACCATTTTTTGGCTCAAAATGGTGGTTGAGCATATCCCAAAAAAGAGCTGGATGAGCTCAACCACTTTTGGATAGCTCCTCCGAAGTGTTCTCCTGTTTGTAGATTTTGACTGGCTATCCCTAACCACTTTTTATCCCACTTTAGCCAAACACAAAAAAGGCTACCCCTAACCAGCTGGTTGGGGATATCCTCATCCCCTAAATGACATCCTCTAAACCAAACAGTCCCTTACCCCCGGCGCCTCAGCTACATATTTTCCAATGGTACCCGTGTTAGCCCCGGCGTATGCAGGACCGCTTCACCGGCGGTATGGAGCGGCCCACCTTAGCGCCGGCGCACGCAGCCCCGCTTTGCCGGCGATAGATAACGTAGAGCCGTCGCACCAGGAAGCCATTCACCAGCAGTAACGTGCGGTGGCCCCGGAAGGGGTTACCACCGATAACCTATGTTTAGATTCGCCGGCGGTAAGCCGTGCTGTTATAATTAAGCTATTCTCTAGTAGTATACCCCGAACTCACCAGAGTTGTATCCACAGGTTTGACACTTTAGTGTTTCATAAAGGGCAGAATATTCTTCAATAGGAGGCGACGTTCATGTCAATAGCGAGACACATGTGGTGATTTAGTCAAGCTTAATACCCATCGGATTAATCTATCAGGCTCAGTCTTTCGTAGGTGCTTATATGGGTAGGGTGTATGTACGTATTTGTGAGTGTTTGCGACCTAAAATGCAGGCACTCTGCCTATTCTATAGATACGTAAAAACAAAAATATAGAGTTCACATACAAGATCTGAAGGTCTAATTGAGGAACCAAAAAACAATATTTCCATACTAAAAGTATGCCATCCTCTGAGAGAGTTGTTCTGTTAATCCACTTCAGCAACCTCCAACAGTGACAACACCTCTAAGATCGACATCCACGTACGGCCTCCATATCTCGCAATCTTCTTCGGTACCACTTGTTAGAAAACTCAGAGGTGCACATCGACCACACGAGCAAAATCAACCAAAGCACGAGTCCATGACACCGAGATTTGCTGACAAGGTTCGAAAACTACCTATCATTCGAGGCATGGATACCGGTTCTCGTCCCCTTTTAATGATCTCGTACCTGTGGCACCACCTTTAGATTAACATCCGCGACCTCCAAATCTTCCAATCTTTCTCAGATGCCACTTCTTAGAAAATTTTGAGGTGCACATCGACCACATGAGGACAATCAATCGCACACGACATCAAGATGTTTTGACAAGGTTTGAAAAACTTCATACTCTCTGGGGCATCACTACCGGTGCTCCTTGCCATTTACAAATCGACATAACAAACACTAGTAAGGCCATCAGACAAAAGCTTGACCACCATGCCACACCGGTCCGATCATCCATGTCACGAACGCTAGAACGTTCCCTCATGATCATGTGTCCAACCTATCAACTTTTGTCTAGTATATTTTAGATATCCCGTGATGCCTTTATATATTTGGACTAGGCTACATGTGTTCGACTCAGACACCTAACCTACACTAATTACATGTTCAACCATCGCACAACTCATACACATATTCAAACAACATCTAGCATTAGCAAGCTATATATATCCATCTTGGTTGTGATGGGGAGTTGGTTGCTACCCAAGGTTCATTTGTTGAGTCCTTATTACTCTCTCGCACTTATAGTAGACTATAGGGCATGAGTTGCTCTTGATGAGTAGTGCAAGGAGCTTATGCATTGGTTGCATTTGTTTGAGCTCTCCAGGTCGATCATGTTCAGATGAAAGCGTGGCAGCTCGATAAATTTATGTAGATTGGTTTGGGAAGCGTTACCCTTGTTCTCAGGTACGTGTGCGTGTAATATCGGCCATGAATCAACCCTGGCATGGCGTACAAGGAGAAGCTTGACCAATTGGTTGATACAATATGACAGGTGATCATGTCACTAGATATCTCTTTGACCTCTTTGCCTCTGAACATGATTTTCCTGGTGGCCTGATTCTTGATAAAAGAGAAACACTGATGAAACACAACAAAAACATGATTATATAGATTAAGGCGGTGAACTGAAAGAATACATTTTGATGTGCCAGGAACATGCAATAAAATTTTAAGTTGCGAGATTTTATGGGGGCGCGAGTAAGAGAATTGCCAAATACTCCGTATGACTTATTCCCATATCTGCGCCATTGGTGTTGTGCACTTGTGTTTGTGATTTCAGTTTTTCCCGAATGGCCATCTTCTCAAGTTCACCGGTTATATGCTCTGTAGGCTGTGTCACCAATATGTATGTACCAATCTAAAGAAATAAACGAAGGGCACCCCAGGGCTTCCCACAAAATTCTGCGATTTTCGTCCGTCTGGTCTTGCCAAACACAAAAGTTACAGCAGATCTTGTCCGTCCAATTACATTCTACTGTTTCCTTGGCCCACCTGTCTACTACTAAGGGTAGGAAGTTGTTATAATCCTTTAATTGCAGCATACCCGGGACAGCAAAACCAGCATGAGCGCGTCCCGCGGTGAAAACCCCATCCGCCACGAGCCCAATCCCTGATTCCCCATTTGTGTCCCCTCCCCCAACCAGCTCCCTCGTCTCGTCCTGGTCGATTTGTCCCGCGGTGAAAATCTGAGCCGTCACGGGCTCAATCCCCATTTGCGCCTCCTTCCCCAACCAGCTCCCTTGTCTCGTCCCGGTCGATTTGACGATGCAGCATGGGCGTCTCCTCAGATTTTTGGAGCTCCATGGCCGCCTTACTCCTCCCACGTTTGCTCCTTCCCCCAATCCATGTGATCCTTCATGCGATATTTCTCGGCTTAGATTCATCAGGGTGGGCAGCATCAAGACTGATGAGGAGGATAAGGTGCAGAGGAGGATCGAGGTGGAGCCATTCACGCCGCTGCCGTCCTCTCCCCTGCGTGCAGACAACAAACCACCCGGGCATCTCCATATTGTCTGTAGGTACACGATCTTCACCATCCCTTTTCTACCTTGCCTCATCTTCTCTAGAGATGCAGCCATGTAACCTTGAGTTTTTGCATGTAAATTTGGTTCCCCCCACCATGAGAGAGGAGAATGATGGAGAAATAGGAGTTGGGGGTAAGAGGAGAAGATGAAGAAGATGAGCTCGCACCGCTGCTGCAGCGCCATACAAATGTGTTACATGGAGAAGCACGCGGGGAGGCACCGGACCGCTGCGAGGACCGACCGTCGGAGCTCCGCTGCTCTCGACCCGTTTTTAGTTCACACTTCAACCAACCAACCTATGCCTCCTCTACCCCACGCCTCCTCCTCCTCTAGTGGCACAACAGCCAAAAGTGGTCTCGCACGGCCGCAATTATGGATGTGGATACATGGTGCTCCGGCCATGCTACCACAGTGTGACGACGAGGCTTGCCATGTACAGGTCATTCTCCCACTAGGTCCCGTCCCTTCCCTTCATTTTTTGATTCAATTCATATGTGCAATCAAGATCTGGTTTGACCCTTCTTATGTGTTATGTGTTCTCTGCTTGCTCAGAAGTGTTGCTGCTACTGTTAGGAGTGCAAAGGGATTAGCATACACCAGTTTGTTCACATCATATAGGTGAAAGTTCAAAACGACTTTTATGTGTGATTCTATTTTTAGTTTTTCTGCATGATTCAAATATAAGTGGACTCATGTTTAGTTCTACTTAAATCTAAATTAGTATTCTTTTGTTATGTAGCTGGGTTATTTGATCAGATATTTAGGTTGAAATATGATTGGAATGAATGCATAGGTTGTGAAATAAGCAGATGCTCTTGCTATATGATTTATATTCATGTGGAAGGAAACGATTTGAACTACATGGAAGTGAAAAAGTAGAGAAGGACTCTCGAAAAAAAATTGTTGGCATTTCGACCAACTCTCATTGTAAATTTGTTGCTTTGAGAGTTAACTGCCCAGCCTTCTTGACTAAATTTTCATTAGAGGAGTGTTGCATGCCAATTTTTCATAATGCTTACATGTGTTCGTTACATTCATTTTAATCGTAGTATAATGCAAGTTCCTTTTTTTGTTACGATCTACTTAGTATGTCATTATTATAGGTTTCAAAAAATACAAGTTGCAAGGTGGTGGTTTTTTCTCTGGCCTTGTGAGAAGTACCATGCTATATGCATAGGTAGATAATATAGAATTTTCAATTGTGTATTTTTTAGAAGTTTTCTTGACAATGTATATTCTAGATTGAATGAATTATTGAATTAGGTTAATTTAGGTAATACACAAACTCAAGGTGCCGGCTTTAATGGTGTGTTCTCTAAAGAAATGCCAAGAGGTTTTAGTCAATGAATGTTTGGATGAAGCAAATTTAATAGAAGGCGTGCAACCTTGATTTGATTTTCTATTATTTCGTCTATGTTTTTCAAGTCTAGCAATACTTTGTGTTCTCTTTCCCTCTAAAAGAATGTGCTTCTACACAGTCTAGCTCCTGATAGTGCTCATCTTTATGTGTAGCCTATATTAATTTACTAAATGGATAATATATGATGCATTTACTCTAGAACTGAAGTAACAATTTAGTTTTTCCTAGACATTTTTTCCTTTTGATTTATTAGCCTCCAGGTCAGTAAAGATTTTGTTTATATTTGCCTCCATTTGATCTTACATGTTAAAAATCTAAATTGGTTATCTAATTGACAAGGCTTGTGGTGTCTTCTGATTGTTCGATCCAACAATTGCTCTATGCAAAAATATTTGTACAATTTAATATTTATTTTCTACATATTTCTCACAACATTAGCTTGTATGTATGGTTGCAGGAATCAATACAACTTCTCATGTCATGTGACAACACCAAAATGCCAACATCAATGTAGACCAGCAAATGCAACATGTATTTGACACTAAACCTATTTGTTATTTATTCAAAGAGCCTATAAATACTTTTCCCTTTTTTCTTAGAATTTAGTCGCGGGAGCACAGAAGGGAGACAAGATCACCTCATTGTGTCATCCAAAAAGTAACATTGCAGTAGCTGCTAGACAAATAGAACCGTTGTTTTCTTTGAACAAGATGTATGAACTTTGTCTACGTGATATATTACCTCCAGTTTTTTGAAATGGGTATTACCTCCAGTTTTAAGTTTTCCATGCAGTACTAGAATACACTAAAGTAATTCGGTTACAATTTTTCTTTCTGTCTACTAATATAAATGAAAGTTTCTACTACCGACACTACAACCGTGTAATGCTGGAATAAAGATAACTCGTGTTGATACTTTATTTGGATTTTTCTTTTGGTTGTCTGGGTTTTACACACTATGTTCATACATTATGAACCTGAATTAGATTTCCCAATGGTGTATGCTTTTATTCTTTTACTGGTTGTTAGCTCCAAATAGCATTTTTATCTTGATGCTCTTCCTATTGTCACCTTATGTTTGACCTTTCACCTTTCTTATGTGTCTTACAAATAGATTACTCCTGAAACAACTCTCCATCGGTCGCACCCCTGGACCTATTTATGTGTCCCTTATTTATTTGAGTTTGAGCACTTCGGCCTATGGTTCTATCATTTTTGTGTGGGGGTAATATGTATCATGTAATATGTTTTAGATTTTGAGAAGTGCTATATTAATGATGTGATCATGCATGTCCTCTATATAATATGCCATCAGGTACTATCATATCAAACCACAACTTTTGCTTGGTTTGTCACGATGCTCTGCTGTATAAAGTCTACTGGTATATATTAGTAGACCCTTAGGCGTGGCTTGGCGTGCCCCTTCCC
This sequence comes from Avena sativa, assembly GCA_916181665.1. Lineage (NCBI taxonomy): Eukaryota > Viridiplantae > Streptophyta > Magnoliopsida > Poales > Poaceae > Avena > Avena sativa. Next base: position 140,725,816 of record OV702292.1, read on the forward strand.
TAATGTTAGGCCTTTTGTTTTCATTCCAAGATGCTATCAGGCTATGCGATGGAGACACTGTGGAGGTGGACACCACATCCTAGCAGTGACAACCTAGCAGCAGACAACCTAGGGCAGAGATCCATTTAGATGGCCCCATGTAAACTATCCTGTTTAGGTGATGACAGCCTGTTATCGAGCCTCCCTTAGGCGGTTGTGACATCCTGACGAACATGACTTGGCATGTGTTGGTAAATACAAAATTCAGAAACATGTGAATGGAAAATTGTTGGTGGATGCATATTTCTGAAAGGAAATAATTAGTTTTACATTATGTTTTGGTCTGTAGTTGATTTTGTGTTGTAATTAGAGGTGTTCCGTGCGTGAACACTGATGTTTGGGTTACACTTCTATATAAAACTACCAATTTTTGCACATGATACATGCTACTACCAGTACAAAGCAGCTAGCAACATGAGAAATGTTGAATCAATGAACTGACTGCTATGTGTTTGTACATGCATTTCTTCTATGTGTTTGCTGCATCTATTTGATATACAAAAGTGTAGATATTGCTTCAGGTTATGAGCTAGGTTCAGGGCTTGAATACATGCCCTAGTATCACTGAAACTGATTGACATTAGGACATCTGAAATGGTTCTCATTCAGGATATCACTCGAACCACCCATATTGTAATAAAGAGGAAAGCTCCCTCTGCTGGCTACAAGTTAATTAACATGCATTAAGCCACAAAAAATAAGAGGATTTAAGTTTGACAGGACAAACACTTATCAGTGTGAATTCAACGGGATTGTGCACCAAGGTGCACCCCTAAATCTAGTTGATACCTATTCCACAGGAGGAAGTGTTGGCTATGCCAACCACCCTCTCTTCAGGTTTGTATGGTCCTCAAATCAATGTCAGCAGTTTGAGGCCACGTGTCTCTACTATAGCGGATCTCTCATGTGGGCCTACCATTGGAATGCCCACCGGTGTCGCCTTCTTGACGAGCGCCGGCAATTTAAATAAAAATAACCCAAAAGTTAAACAAATTTAAATAATAAACCTTCTAGCAAAAAAATTCACGCTGTTTAACCCTTTTCTGCAACTCCCGCCCGCGCGGTGCCGCACACATGCTTGCAACTCCATCTCGCACGGTGCTGCACCCCTGCCATGCTGGCGCGGTAGGACCCGACGCTGCAGCCCTGCCACGCTGGCGCACACGTGCGACGCTAGGCTACACGGCGCCGCAACCACCACTGTGTCGCCAGGCCATGCGGTGCTGCAGCCCCTGCCGCGCTGACACCGTGGGCCCAGCCGGCGCAAGTGTGGCGCCACTAGGGACGGCGTCGCATGCACGCCTGCCGCACCACGGTGGCTGGCGTCGCACACCCACCAGCACTTTGCCGAGGAGGTTCTTGTTCCCACTCATCGATCACGTGTCCCATGCCGCCCCCTCTCGCAGAGCTCCTCTCCCGCAGAGACCAACTCTGTTCCCGTCCTAGGCCTAGCCGAGGAGGTTCTTCTTCCTGTTCAACGGCGTCCGACTGGGAAATCTGCTTAGTTAGCTTTTCCTGAACATATGCTTATATTGTTCTTTTGCATGATTTCTTTTAAAGGTTTCAGAGATGAAAGCTGAATACTTCCCACCTAGGGAGGATGTGATTTTGCAGAATGAAGCACCCACTGTCATTCTAATAGTCGATAAACATGTTGCTTTTTCAGGAGTTACTTGAACTGCAAAATGGTGTGGAACATGGTGCATAGCAGGTAAGTCCTATGTTGCTTTGATGATTAACTTGAAGTAAATTTATATGCATCAAATGGTCCTTAAAGTAGTATGTTGTATTTGGTAATCTTTAGGTGGTGGGAGTGGCCAAGTCCGGAGATGTTGTTGGAGAAATTGGGGTTCTTTGCTATAGGCCTCAGATATTCACAGTTCGGACGAGATCCTTGTGTCAACTTCTACGCATGAACCGGATGGCCTTTCTCAGCATTGTTCAATCAAACGTTGGAGATGGAACTATCATAATGAACAACCTTATTCAGGTTTACTATCCATATTACCCTTTCAAGTTATCTTCTCTCCTATGAAAATTGCACATTTACAGAGACAATTAGATTTTTCTTGTTAAGATCTTGAGCAACAATGCTGGAGCTATTTAGCACAACCTCATATCCGACCCCTTCTGTTTGCTTATGGACACTGTAATACCATGAACAATTGTTGTACGCCTTTTAAGATCTTATTTTGGTACAGTTACTAAAAGATCAGAAAGACAACAACGTAATGGTAGGCGTGCTGAAGGAGATCGAGAACATGCTAGCTCGAGGTCGTCTAGAGTTGCCAATTACATTGTGCTTTGCAGTAACTAGAGGAGACGACAATTTGCTGCATCAACTATTTAAACGTAATTTGGATCCAAACGAATCAGATCAAGATGGGCGCACAACACTGGTCAGTATGCTCATCAATGCATAACTATGTTCTTTATTATACATATTTTGTAAGCAAAAAAATGACAATCCTCATTTTCATGATCAACAACACATATTCCATGGGAAATGAGCAGTGTGTCAAGCTTCTGTTAGAATATGGAGCTGATCCAAATGCCAGGGGTAAGCTACATCTAGATTTATGATAATTCCTTGTATATATCATCATAATGGAGCAAATCTGTTGTCTCTAGTATTCCTCTGAAATTTAAATTAATCATCGTGTACCAGTTAGGAAATTTTTACTCTTGACTAGCTAGAGCAAGCGTGATTTCTTAATTGTGCATAGTAATCGCAAAGAGTTGTTAGTATAGGTTTGATCATATCCCCATCTGACGTTCCTTTAATCCTTCCAATATCCAGATTCGGAAGGAAAGGTTTCGCTATGGGAGACTTTGTATGCAAAGCATGATACAGTTGCGCAGCTATTAGTCAAGGGTGGTGCAGATCTGTCATTGGGGGATACAGGCTTATATTGTTGCATCGCAGTTGAGCAAAACAATATACAACTGCTCGAGGAAATACTCGATCGTATCCATGATGCAAACAGGCCATCCAAAGATGGCAACATTCCTCTGCACCGTGCTGTCTGCGATGGAAACGTTGAGATGGTTGTGTTGTTGCGGAAACATGGAGCCGACATTGACAAGCAGGACATCAACGGCTGGACCCCAAGAGCTCTAGCTGAGCAACAAGGCCATGAGGAAATACAACAACTATTTAAACAACAAGAGCCAGCGCCAAGGAAGTACACCTCAAATGGCAGGGTGACGCCTATGCTGCTAGGCAGGTTCAGCAGTGATCCCTCGATGCAAAATGTGATCCGTGAAGACACTGAGATACCCAGCAAAGTTCTTCCACAAAAGCTAGGCAGGAGGAAAGTCAGTTTCCACAACTCCCTTTTCGCGGGTCATCTCTTCGCCTGATCCACAGCGAGACACTGACCATCTACTCTCAAGAGGTCTTGCAGCAACAGGTGGTCCGAGTTATCTTCAGCAACAGGGTGTGCGGCGCCAGCCACCGCGGCGTGGCAGGCGTGCGTGCAGCGCCATCCCGAGTGGCGCCACATTTGCGTGGCTGGGGCCCACGGTGTCAGCGCGGCAGGGGCTCCAGCGCCGGATGGCCTGGCGACGCAGTGGTGGTTGCGGCGCCGTGTAGCCTGGCGCCGCACGTGCGCGCCAGCGTGGCAGGGCTGCAGTGCCTGGTCCTACCGCGCTAGCGTGTCAGGGGTGCAGCGCCGTGCGAGGTGGAGTTGCAAGCATGTGTGCGGCGCCGTGTGGACGGGAGTTGCAGAAAAGGGTTAGATTGTGTGAAATTGTTTGCCAGAAGGTTTATTATTTAAATTTGTTTGATTTTGGGTTATTTTTATTTAAATTGCCACGAGCGCCATGGTTATTGGTGTAGTAGTGTGTGCCTCGATTGTTGTTGATGCCTGTATTGCGGCAGATGTGGACTCTTCGCTACCTGATGCATCCGCCTCTATAGCCGGTGTTCCCACGACCACATGAGTCAGTGTTTGTGGAGGACTTGAATCCTCTGTTGGAGCCAGTTCCTTGGATCATCTCCTAGGGAGCGTCATAGTTTGACGTGTGGGTATAAAGATCACCAAGGACGTGTTTGGTAGCCTGCATGTATTTCCTGGCCTGGCCCGGTAGTGCCAAGCACTCCTAGCCTGAGCCAGGAATCGGGCCTGACTTTGCAGCCCGTTTCATAGCCTGCATGAGCTGCGTGGGTATGGATTGGGCATTTTTATCTTTGTGTTTCGTTTTCTACATTAGTGACTTTTGGCCCATTGCATGCAAAAATACTTGTTTGGCTACACACAGGATGGCCCTTATGGTCACCGTATTAAAATTCTGGTATGCTTACCACAACTACAAACACATCCGATCATATGCACTACCCTAGAAGATGATCAACTTGACGATCACCATAAGAAGAATGACTATGATGAAGTCCTTCGGGCTATCATGTTGGACATGTTGTTGTTCTTTATAGACAGCAATATGCATCCGATGTTCTTCTTCCCCGGCAGCAACTTGCACCTGCTGCTGTTCTTTGTGGGCTGCATTGTCTAGCTAATGTTCTCCTTGGTTGATATTGTTGTCATGAACAAGGTTTTTGTTGTCATGAACAAGGTTGTTATTGTTTTGCTCAGATATATATCTGTGGTATGCCTCAAATGCCTTCTCCACGGTATCGAACCCTTCATAACTGTTGTTGGAGTAACCTGACACTTGATCCTGGCAGTGTCTTCATTCGGCGTACACCCCTGGTTTCCTGCTTCTGAACCCTGCATAGAAGTTTCTCTACAAGGCGGAAGAGTAACATGTCAATGTATAACAACACAAGATCATCATATGCATCTACCACCCATAACAAGTTCATAACACAAATACGTACTAACAGGTGCGCGCATGATCATTTCCAAAAGGAGATCACAGATTCATCCTACACTACATGGCGTTAACCTACCACCACATTAAAAGTGGGTGTTATCCTACCACCGCAATCAGGTTCTGAACCACATGAGGGGTTAGTATATACACCTCATCGATTTATACAAGCCATAGAAGTTTTTGGGTCCTACCTACTGCCAAAATGTACATCACAAAGATCATCAGTCCGTCATCAACACCACCACCGGCATCATCATGCACACCACCTCCAGGACCGTAGGAGCCAAATCTCAAGTCGAAGTACTTGGTCAGGAATGTCCTGATCCACATGATCCTATGCGCCTCACGCATGCCGACGAAGCTGGTGTCCTGCGCCTTGTTGTCGACGAGGTGGCTGAGAGCCGCCATGAGATGGACTCCTCAAAGACAACAATGTCCATCACTACCGTGTAGAGGTCAGGTGCATGTTAGTGGCCTTATTGTCCCTGATGGCCTGTGCAACGTCCTTCACGGCATTGGTCATGATGCTGAAGGCGTAGATCTCATCATGAGCAAGCACGCCCCTCTTCCTCTTGCTGTTAACGATAACAGTAGCAGCAGCTGCTGTTGTTGCTCCTGCTGTTACAACTCGAGCATCGATCGACTTCTGTGAGGCATCAAGGTTCATGGTGTCGGACTCTTGGGTGTCAAGTTCTTCATGAGTACCAAGGGGATCGTCTGACCCCATGGCATACCTCCCGGTGGCAAGATCATAGGATAAGATGGTCTACATATAGACATTGTTCTGGATGGGCTTGTTGAGGTACTCTATGTCCTTTGGGTGCGCCCTATGAGTTGCAAAAGAGTGTGTTAGTGATGAATGACAGTGTCAATGTTTTCTAGGAAGAGAGGGCGGCAGTGATCATTGGTGCAAACCTGAACATGTCCGTGGAAGTGCTCGGTGGCAAGAAGAATGGTGAAGGTGTCCTCATCCCATTGCGCGCCACCAAGGTCTCTCAGCTTGCTAATTTGGATCCAACGCACCCTCCACTTTCTCAGGTGGTTGTACACCTAAGTGCCTGAAACCTCAACACTGCAATGCTCAAACAAAGCTTGGTGCACACATTGAGATGAATCTCCTTGAACCCCTTCTCAGTACGGAGGTCGCTCTTCACTATCTCGCACATCTTATTCAACACGAAGGTGGACATGTAAGGGAGCCAGTTCATGGTCACCTTCATCTGAGCCTTCTTCAGCTTTGCCGCGACCTTCGCATCGATGGAGGCGTCATAGGCCTGGACAGTAGTGTCGGTAGACACGATGCCACTCGCTGGAGTGGGTGACATTGTTTTTAGTCAAGCAATTGACAAGAATCTCTCTAGCCTTTACATTAATGACTAATTATTGCAAAGATATGCAAACCATTGCTTTGAATTGTGTTGTGCAAGAAATAACACTTTTTAATGCGAAATCAGGAGTCATGAATGAAGATTTTGAGGAAGTCTACACGACCAAGTAATTCTGGAGCAATTACCAGGCGGCAACATCTGTAACTACCACCCTGCCCGTACTGTCCGCCTGTACCATGTGGTGGCGTCTGCATCCCGTCAAACCCTACAACTTTCATGAACGCGCCTATATATTTTGAGGTCCCAGCCGCTGCGTAGAGAGCCTCCATTCTCAGATTGCATCATAACACCACCAAAGGAGATCCACACCATAGTTCATCCCCTCCATCTTCCATCGTCTCCATCAGCCATAGCCATTACTTTGTACTTAAGATCTCCTTGTGATTCGGCGACCATTATAAGAATGTTTGATTTCAATCTAAGTATTTTGTACAATGTTTTCTATCTTGATCTTATTGTTATGAGTGAGTAGTACTCACGGGCTACGGGTTGGGGAGAAACCTCGTAGCAATTATGTGCATCTAACCTATGGGAGTATTGTGTATTGTTTGAATAAGTGATTTGTATCTTTTGTTTCTTTATCTCTTTCCTCGATCTTTGGACTTGTAGGTACACAAAACCCCCGAGATCAATAAAGGCTTGAGGTGAGATACTTGGCTAGCGGCGATCTCATAGGAAACCTAGTGACAGAAATGGCTGTACGGTCTTGGCTTAGCGACCCATTCAGGATCAACAACAACATCTCTTTTTAAGGCTTTGATCTGTGTTTTTCATGTAATAAATGTCTATAGCACAGTGCTTAGTGGTGCATTTGGTTGGATCAAAAGACTATTGCTATGCCTGTGGGTCGCAGGGCTTTAGTATATTAGGATGTGCTACCTGATGACCCATAAGTATAGGGGGTGTATCGCAGTAATTTCGATAAGTAAGAGTGTCGAACCCAATGAGGAGCAGAAGGTGCTGGCTAGTGGTATGGATCAGGAATTCTCTGCAAATACTTAGCAAACGGATTTTTAGGGTTTTTTGATAAAGCAAGTAAATAAAGTATGAGTAAATAAAAGACAGTAAGAATAAATGAAGCAAGTGGCCCAATCCTTTATGAGCAAAGGATAAGCCGGTTGTATTACTTAAGATGACCAAACGTTCTCGAGGACACATGGGAAGACTGTCAAGTGCTTTCGCTTCATATAGTTGATTAATCTTATTTAGCTTGCTAAGTGTTGTGTGGGTGAACCTGTGCTAATGTACCGACCTTCCTAGGACTAATACATACTTGTGATTATACCCCTTGCAAACATCCGTAAGTACAAGAAAGTAATTAAGGTAGAAACCTAACCACAACTTTAAACTCTAAGACCCTGACGTCCCTTGTGCAATGGTTTCCTAACGGGGGTTCAGGTTTCTGTCACTCCGGCAACCCCTACGATTAGTAGCCAAATACACAATGCATTCCCCTAGGCCCATATAGGTGAAGTGTCATGTAGTCGACGTTCACATGACACCACTAGAAGAAGTACACCACAACTTAAATATTAAACTATTGAATCTTTCTCAACACAACTCCACTACTAACAACATGACTTCTCCCATGTCCTCAAGAACAAAACGAACTACTCACAAGACATCATATGGATCATGATCAGAGATGGAATAATGATGTATAACAATCCGAACATAAACAATAATTCAATAGTTCACTCAATAGCATCAACTACAAAGAGTAATCAACACCGGGAAAGTTTCCCCTAAGAACTATGCAAGATTCAACTCAATTGTTAAGTAATATGGAGATGGTGATGAGGGTGCTGATGGTGATGATGGTGGTGATGATGATGATGATCCCGATGAAGTCCAGCTTGATGGTTGTGTTGATGGCGACGATCTCCCCTCTCCGGGAAGGAATTCCCCCAGCAGAATTCTGTCTGTCGAAGAGATCTTTCTCTCTCGATGTTTTCTGCCCCGCAGAGGCTGCGGAATCTTTCTATGGTCACTCCCCTAGTCTTAGGGTTTCGGGAGGAATATATACGCCAGAGGGGAGATCCAGAGGTGGGCCAGGGCGGCCACACCACCTGTTGGCGCGGCCTAGGGTGGCCCACACCAGGGGGTGGTGTGGGCCCCCTGTGGCCCATCTCCACTCCTCCTTCTGGCTTCCTTCGTCTTCTGGAAAAATAGGATTTTCTGTATATTTTCCCGGATTTTCTGATCTTCGCGAATTTTGTCTCCAAACAACACCTTTTCCATCAGAATCCTGACTGCAGCGGTCCATGCTCCAAAAGTCATCAACTACGCAAAAACAGATGAAATAACATAAGTATCATCTCTTAATATCAAATATATCAATGAATAACAGTAAATTATGATATAGAATAGTGATGCAAAATGGACATATCAACTCCCCCAAGCTTAGACTTCGCTTGTCCCCAAGCGAAACTGAGCTCAATAAACATGACCTCAGGTTTATGGAGTGAAGAGTCGATAAAAAGAATACGGACAAGAAGCATCACAATCATCAATACATAAATCATAATATAAGACAACTCAATATTATATAACTTAACTTGTAATAAGTAAAGGAAGCACAATAAAGATACATGAAGTAAATCATAATTGGTAATGGCAAACTTAGCTCTTGGTCGAAGAATAGTTGATAATTTGCTAGAGTTCACAAATAACTGATTTTCAATGAAAGCTTTCAAAGTAGTAATCACCAAGATAAGAGCAATGTGCAAAACCAGGAACATAAGAAACATGATTGAATAAATCATCATATGAATGAATGAAACACAACAACTCAAAATACTTGCCGAGATATAAGGGAATAGGTTTATTGACTCAACTAAAAAGTAAAAGAAAGGCCCTTCGCAGAGGGAAGCAGGGATTTCAAGTTTCATAAAGAGCTTCCAAAAATTATGGTACTTACTAGCTTTCAGCTCTCATTGCCCCTATCATAGGCATCTTTAGGTGATTAAGGGTAAAGTGATCAAATATGAGGATATGCATTGACAAGTTGTAAATTGAGAATCTCATGTCCCTTGAATACGAGGGCCGCTCCTCATGCTACTCAAGTTTAGTCACCGGTAAGTTCTTGTCATTGTAAGCACATGTGTATCATAGAGAACCGCCAACGGGGTACCCCTTGCCTGATGATACGGAAGAATCCCCATATCAAAATGACAAGGCAAGCACACAACAAACATCTCAACAATCTTCTTATTTACCATGGGAATATGGTGCTTTTTTCTCTCTTTCCTCTTTTCATAATCTCTTTTTTCTCAATATCGGACTCTTTTTTTTATAAGAAGAATGATTCATAGATGCTCGTTATGGTTACGCTGCAGGTTTCCACCATGTCAGCATGGATTAGACCAGCAGCCCAGGCGTTTCTCTAACACATATGCATAACTCCATGGACTTACAAGCTCCCCTTTCATTTCACACTGACGACATCCATAGACAAAAGAACATGATATAAACTAGGTACAAGGTACCAGTGCAATGTTGAAAGCGTTCCCCATGACAACATGTTTCTGCTAATTCACAACTTACAAAGCGCAAGCATATACGCAACATAGATGGTCACAATGGTTCAAGTTTATTAAGTGCAAGAAAGTAAAGTGTGCCATCAAGTTCGTGAGAGCTTTAATCACTAATTTTCACATAACAAGTTTAATTTGGAAGGTAGATAAAAACAAGAATTTACTTGGAATAGCAATAATGCTAATAGGTAGGTATGGGGACACAAATGGCATAGGTTTGGTTTAAAGGAGGTGGATGCACGAGAAGAAGTCCTCTCAGTACAGGTTTTTGGCTAGCAAGGCTGGGTAGCAAGTATAATAGTTGAAGGAAACAAACAAACATACAAGTGATAAAGACAAACATGCAATCTTCCTTGGAAGCACAAAAGATCTTAACTAGAGAATACTAAACTTATGAGCAAATCAAGAAAGAAAGAAAGATGATGAAATTATATTTCTTTAGAGTACTTTTATCTTTTCATTCAACTCTCAAAAATAGTGTTGCCACTGACCGAGCCAGGTTTGCCAAAACCAACTAAATTAACTCAATGATCCCAAAGTGATACCAATACTAACAACAAGATCGATCATATAACCATGAATTGAAAACTAATATAAGCTATGCAAAAGAGTAAATGATAGAACTTCTCATTAATAATCCATAACGGCAACTCACACCAAGGGATACCTATCTAACGAGAGAGGGGACAATTCCATAATGAAAACCATCCTACATGATAACTTCTCTATTCATGATATGACTCTACTAAAAAGGTAAAAAGATAGAAGATAGTGATGTGATACCATGACACTCCTCCAAGCTTGGAACAAACCAAGGGGATGCCAAACCTGATGACGAATTACTCCTTTGGTGGTGGTGGTAATATTTTCTTAGTTGACGTGAGGTAATCTTCCAGCATCTTGCGAAGCCTATTATTCTCCCACTGAAGCATGTCCACCTTCCTCCTCAAGTCTCGGTACTTATCGCAGAACTCCTTAGTGACTCGTAGGGCTTCCATTGATGCAGGGCAAGTGACTAAAGGTACCAGCCCCTCCTTGGGGTCTTGGAGATCTTCCTCCATAGGCTCCTTTCCTTTATCCTTTGCGGACACCATTGTTCTTCTAATCTTTCAAAGATAGTTCCTAGCAGAAATAGATCGAAACGAAAACACGATGGGGACATGATATACGAACCTCAGGGGGATCCAGGGGGTTATATATTACGAAGTTTCACAACAAAAGGAAGGTACTCGGAGAAAACGAGTCGGAGACAGAGTCCGGAGTGGCCACACCACCTGGTGGCGCGGCCAGGGGTGGGCCCGCGCCACAGGGTGGTGTGAGCCACCCTAGCTCCGTTTCCGTCCCCCTTTCGCTTCATAGCTTTCCTTATTGACTGAAAACTACAAAAATATAGTTGGATAGTATTTTCGCGGAACTTTTCTTACCAGAACTGTTACCTATTTGGAAACAAACTCTACAGGTCTCTGAATTTGGTCCTTGATAAATTTTTCCGGAGTTATAACTTGAATAACATCAATATCTTCATCTTCATACACTTATTACTTGAGTCATGAAACCTTTCTCTTCCTTATTACACCATTACCTCCACTACCTAGAAATTTCTTTCACACAAAACTTCACATAGTTCTCATTAGCAACATTAGTATAAGTGAAGTGATAAAACCTTTTGCGCTCAATTTCAATTGAAAACCATCAAAACATAAGCTACTGTAGCATCTCCTTCCGAAAACCCAAAAAGAATTCAAAAAGGAAATCGATTAAAGAAGCAAATGCAAGAGTGGCAAAATCTGTCAAAACAGACCAACAGGTAAATATCATTTTTTTCGAAAATCTTCTTTTGCTGAAATCAAAAAGTGAAAAACTAACGAAAGTTAAATAACAACCTGGGGCAGAAGCACAAAAAATTACAGCTCAATCCGACATACAGAGATCTCTCACGAATTTTTATGGTGAAGCACAAAAATCTGTTTCGGGACAGCAACTTCCCCAAATATTACTTCTCTCTCATTAGAGGTTGATCTTGACACAAAAACCAAACAAAACGGATAATGAGAGGTTATTACCGAAGTAATAACTTCCAAGACTCAAAGAAACAAAAACAAATTGGGTTGTCTCCCAAAAAACTCTTTCTTTATAGCCATTAAGATGGGCATGATAATTTCAAAGATGCTCACATAGGGATATGAATTGAAGTGAAAGAGAGCATTAAGAAGCAAAAATACACACATTTAAGTCTAACCCACTTCCTATGCAGGGGAATTTTGTAAAAAAACAAGTTGTTGAAACCAGAAGCTACTAGCATAGGAAGGCAAAACAAGTGCAACATAAAAACTTTCAGCATAAAACGAGAAAACTTGATATTATTGAGATACATAAGAACACTTTTCCCTCTCTCATAGTAACTTTCAGTATCATGCATAAACTTAACAATATAACTATCTCAAGGGCCATCGTAACAATGATCACTTATTCTAACAGAAAACACATGAATACTAGCTCTCATAACACTACTTTGTGAAACAATATTAGAGGTATCCTTACAAAGGATAGTGTGTCCCTCTTCTTCATATTTAGCAACAAAGTCTTTCACATTTGCTATTATAGGTTTATCAACCATTTGTTTATCAGGTTCAACAACTTTATGTGTACTTTCATTAACCATACTAGCTATCATAGAATGTTCCTTTATCTTAATCGGGAAAGGCATTCTCTCAATGTAAGGTTCAGGTAAAGCATGATTAGCAGTATAAACTTCAGTATTTCTTGCAGGAATACTCTTAGAAATATCTTTATAAGGTTCATGATACTTATTCCACTTCTTTTTAGGCACTTCAATGTAGGAAGCAAAAGCCTTAAAATAAGAAGCAATGGCTTGAGAGTCTAGAACATAAGCATTTTTAGTATTTTGAAAGTCATCAGTTCCCATAAAAGATTCAATGCATTCATAATCATAATTTATACCTGACTTTCTACCTTTGTCATTCTCCCAAGCTTCAGCATTGTCTTGAATATGGTCCAGAAGATCCCATTTAGCTTCTTCTTCCATGCGAGTGAATGATCCAGCACAAGAAGCATCTGATAAATCCTTATCATGTAGAGGGAGCCTTGCATAAAAGTTATTGATAATAATATTGTTGGGGAGCTCATGAATGGGACATTTGAGCATTAGTAACTTCAATCTCCCCCAAGCTTGAGTTGTACTCTCTCCATCAAGAGGCAAAAAGTTGTATATTTGATTCCTATCTTTATGAATCTCACTAGGAGGATAAAACTTTGAATAAAAGAGAGGTACTATTTCCTCCCATTCAAGAGCTTGGCCATTCTTCAACAGCTTATACCATTCCTCAGCTCTTCCTTTCAGTGATAATGAGAATAACTTCTTCTTAACTTGATCTGTAGTAATACCTGCACACTTGAACAACCCGCATAATTCGTGTACAAAGAGTAAATAATCACTGGGATGGACAGTTCCATCCCCAACATAGTAGTTATCCATAACACGATCAATAATTCTTGTAGGTATTTTAAAAGCATCATTCTCAGCAGGTGGTGGTTCATCTACTACCTTAGCAGTGGTAGTAGCATTACCAAATAAGAAACTCAGCGAATTATCCATAACGAAAATAAAGCAACTAACAGAAGTAAACAATACTCACAGTAGAAGTTTCCTTTACCAATTCCACTCTCCAATAACGCTTCACTCCCCGGCAACGGCGCCAGAAAATAGTCTTGATGACCCACAAGTATAGGGGGTGTATCGCAGTATTTTCGATAAGTAAGAGTGTCGAACCCAACGAGGAGCAGAAGGTGCTGGCTAGTGGTATGGATCAGGAATTCTCTGCAAATACTTAGCAAACGGATTTTTAGGGTTTTTTGATAAAGCAAGTAAATAAAGTACGAGTAAATAAAATACAGTAAGAATAAATGCAGCAAGTGGCCCAATCCTTTATGAGCAAAGGACAAGCCGGTTGTATTACTTAAGATGACCAAACGTTCTCGAGGACACATGGGAAGACTGTCAAGTGCTTTCGCTTCATATAGTTGATTAATCTTCTTTAGCTTACTAAGTGTTGTGTGGGTGAACCTGTGCTAATGTACCGACCTTCCTAGGACTAATACATACTTGTGATTATACCCCTTGCAAACATCCATAAGTACAAGAAAGTAATTAAGGTAGAAACCCAACCACAGCTTTAAACTCTAAGACCATGACGTCCCTTGTGCAATGGTTTCCTAACGGGGGTTCAAGTTTCTGTCACTCCGGCAACCCCTATGATTAGTAGCCAAATACACAATGCATTCCCCTAGGCCCATATAGGTGAAGTGTCATGTAGTCGACGTTCACATGACACCACTAGAAGAAGTTCACCACAACTTAAATATTAAACTATTGAATCTTTCTCAACACAACTCCACTACTAACAACATGACTTCTCCCATGTCCTCAAGAACAAAACGAACTACTCACAAGACATCATATGGATCATGATCAGAGATGGAATAATGATGTATAACAATCTAAACATAAACAATCATTCAACGGTTCACTCAATAGCATCAACTACAAAGAGTAATCAACACCAGGAAAGTTTCCCCTAAGAACTATGCAAGATCAACCCAATTGTTACAGCAATATGGAGATGGTGATGAGGGTGCTGATGGTGGTGGTGATGATGATGATGATCCCGATGAAGCCCATCTTGATGGTGGTGTTGATGGCGATGATCTCCCCTCTCCGGGAAGGAATTCCCTCGGCAGAATTCTGTCTGCCAGAGAGATCTTTCTCTCTCGGTGTTTTCCGTCCCACAGAGGCGGCGAAATCTTCTGTGGTTGCTCCCCTAGTCTTAGGGTTTCGGGAGGAATATATACGCCAGAGGAGAGAGCCAGAGGTGGGCCAGGGCGGCCACACCACCTAGTGGCGCGGCCTAGGGTGGCCCGCGCCAGGGGGTGGTGTGGGCCCCCTGTGGCCCATCTCCACTCCTCCTTCTGGCTTCCTTCATCTTCTGGAAAAATAGGATTTTCCGTATATTTTCCCGGATTTTCTGATCTTCGCGAATTTTGCCTCCAAACAACACCGTTTCCATCAGAATCCTGACTGCAGCGGTCCATGCTCCAAAAGTCATCAACTATGCAAAAACAGATGAAATAACATAAGTATCATCTCTTAATATGAAATATATCAATGAATAACAGTAAATTATGATATAGAAGTGATGCAAAATGGACGTATCACTACCCGCAAAAGATTATCTCTATTAAAACGTGACACATGGCTGTGCGTATTATTATCTTTTATCCCATATGATGTGCATCTACAGGTCGATTTTCAACCCTGGCCTATCTCCATCCATTGAATCAACCCACGATATAAATTAAACTAGATTTGTCTGATAAACGAAGGTAAAACGAAATAATAAAGTCTTGTAGACGTGTCCTTTTTAATTGATTTATCATTGTTTCCCAAGGTTCGATTAAACCAAGGTATGCTAGAGAAAAAGACTATTATACTACATCTGTGAATCTGTATCAAAGGTATCAGTGACATTGATGACACCACCTGGTTCTATGTGAGAGGTTGGCTGTCATACACATAAGAGGGGACCTAGGAGTCCCCAATGGGGATCAAAGCCTAGCTAAACTGTCGCAGAACGAGTCCTACAATGAGGACGCAAATGAATCAAGGTTTTAAGAAGATGGTGTTCTAATGGAGAAAACTAGCATATGCATAGATTTCATAACATTCTCACAATAAGATGGTCTTCTACTACTCTACCTAGCTTACGGTCATATCAATCTATCAACAATAATAGTTCATCTACAAGATCAAACCAAACACGGTCGAACATTCAGATCCTACAGAGCAAATCCTATAAATCTGGCTCAAACCTACACATCCTATTTGCACAACAATCTAACATGTACTTGAATAATGAAGCTATGAACTATAGCTCCTAACCCTAGCAGCTCTACAAATCTAAACTAACCCTAGGTGGAAGTGAAGATGCTTACCGTCATCGCGGGAGGTGGCCGACGCAGATCACTAGTAGTGGCGGAGGAGGAGGAGGTGCCCTTCACGCCGCCATCTCCATCGAAGCTCACCGGACAAGAAGAAGCTACTTACCTAGCGTATACAAAGCGGGGAATGGAGCTCGATTTGGGGGGGGGGGAATGATAGGTGTTGTTTCAGAGTTGGGCCGGGGTGGTAGAAATAGGGCACACTTTCGGCAGGAGAGATGAGCTCACCTCCCACCCCAACTTTTCTCTATAGCTGAAAAGCTCCCGCAATCAGCATCGCCGGCCGCGCTCGTGCGGGAAGCTCCATTTTTGCATCTGTTGGGCGCATGATGAGGGTGGCTCCCTAGAAATGGCCGAATTGACCGTAGTCATTGGGTCGGATGTAGGCTACTTTAAGGTTCGTGCCAGCGCAGCCCAACCCCTAGTGCGGGCAACCAATCGGCCCACTTTCTGTGCTAGCAGGCATGTTTGGATCTCATGCAGGCTACCAAACGCGCCCCAAGAGTTATCACCCCCTTCTGCGCAATAATGGAAGAGATTAATGAGTTTTAGTGCCATCTAGCCCTGCCAGCAGATATGCGATCATCTCTTTAGCGAGAGGCTTGCTAGCCACAGTTAGTTTATCACTGTAGCTTGTCATCTTGGAAAAGTAGGCCAGTCATGTTTCTCTTGGAGGCTTGAGCAAAGCTGGTTGTGATTCTTGATGTGTGATTGAGATTGTGACGTGCACATGTCTTCAAGCGTCAACCACACCCCATGCAAGGTGGTTTTAGAGATCACCTGCATCATAACCTACTTAGAAACTAGAGAGGGAGTTCAGCAGGTAGGCTAGGATTTGCTGATCCTGGGTGACCCATGCCGCATAGGTTGGATTCTAGGTCTCAGTCGCAGCTTGATCCCTCTCCTTCCCTAGAAGTTTCTTTGGTGGGGTGGGACATATATGTTGAGGTATCCGTAGAGGGGGCACCTTGGAATGCTAGAAGCACCCGGGCTTTCCATCGGAGATAATTTTCACGGGTTAATTTCTCCGTGAAGTTTGCACCTTGCAGAGCCGGTGAGGTTGAGGTAGACGCCATCCGATCTCCCATGATGAATTCTATAGTAGATGTAATTAAAGAAGAGGGGCTCCGAGACCATGTAAGTTACCGTAGATTGGTTGGGAAAGCTATTATAGCATCTCTACTGAAAACCGCCCGAATAGGAATCTAATTCCCAAGGTCCCAGGGGCGGAATCTATCTCCCAATACCGCCCCATCGCCCTGATCAATGTTGTTTTCAAAATCATCTCGAAAGCTTTTGCTTCCCACCTTGATCTGGTGGCCACCAAAATCATTAGCCCGAATCAAACAACGTTCATCAAGGGTCGGTTCATCCTTGATGGGTCATTGGCCCTTATGGAGATCATACACGAGTTGCGCAAGAAGAACCTAGGAGGCATACTCTTAAAACTATACTTTGAGAAAGCCTACGATCAGGTAAACTGGGATTTCCTGATCGAGGTTCTTTGGTGGAAGGTCTTTGACGCAGGGTATGTGCATAATCTTGCAACTTATCTCGGACGGACAAACTGCAATCTCTATCAACAATGAAGTAGGACCCTACTTTCGCAATAAGAGAGGGGTGCATCAAGGAGACCCACTATCGCCTATGCTATTCAACTTTATCAATGATGCTCTCTCTGCTATTCTCGGTGCTACAAGCGCGTCAGACCACATTCAAGGAATAGTCCCTCACCTGATTCTGGGGGGAATCACACACCTGTAGTATGCTGACGACACACTCATCATGATTCAGCAAGAAGATCACGAACTAGCTAACCTCAAGTTCCTGCTTATGTGCTTTGAAGATATGTCTGGTCTAAAAATTAATTATCACAAAAGTGAAGTGTTGGTCATGGGTCAGCCCATTGAGGAGCAACAGTGCATCGCCAACATGCTAAACTACAAATAGGGGGATTCCCATTTGTGTACCTAGGGCTGCCAATCTCTGATAGGAAACTTACGGTGGAAGAATGGTTGTTTCTAGTTCGGAAGATTGGCGGCAAAATAGAACCATGACTAAGAAGATTTCTCTCCTCGGTTGGGAGACTAATTTTGACGGACTCTTGCCTCGACAGTCTTCCCTTGTTTGCAATGGGGCTTTTCCTCCTCCTGGACGGGATTCATGAGAAGATGGACTCAGTGCGGTCAAAGTTCTTCTAGGAAGGGACGGGCCCCAAATGCAAGTATCACCTTGTTAATTGGCCAACGATCTGCTATCCCAAAGATCAGGGCAGGCTGGGCCTTACCAATACTAGGAAGATGAATGTTTCCCTGATGATGAAGTGGATCTGGAAGCTTTACCAGGGCGACAATGCTATTTAGGCCACCATTGTGCATGCTAAATATGGAGATGCCAGCGACATATTCTCTGGCTCGGGATAAGGGGTTCCCAATTTTGGAAAAGCCTCCATAAAATCAAACACCATTTTAAGGCAAGGACCAAACACATGGTGAATGATGGGGCTCGTACCTTATTTTGGCTCCATTGGTGGTTCGGGAATAGCCCCATTAGTGAACAATACCCAGAGTTGTTTGCCATTTGTGACAACCCGATGGTCTTGGGGGCAGAGGTCTATTTACACATGAACATCCACCTCACCTTTAGGAGGGCGCTCGACCAAGAGGATGTCGCGTCCTGGCTCGCCCTGGTGGAGGAGCTAGAATCTCTTACCTTGCGCCCAGGTCTGGACATAATCATTTGGCACCCTGAACCTTCAGGTGAGTTCTCGGTCAAGTTCATGTATAGCTTGCATTCCCAGGGTGTGTCGGTGGCACACTTCAAAGACATCTGTGCGGCAAAGATTCGTCTCAAGAATAAGATCTTGTCTTGGAAACTTGCTCTCGATCGCCTCCCGTCGAATCAGGTTAGCACTGTGAGACACGGCCCATCCAACGGCTCTTGCATGCTGCGTGGGGCAGGGGAAAACACCTCACACATCTTCTTCTCATGTTCCATGGCTAAGTTTTCTTGGGGCATGACTAGACAAATCCTAGGTTGACAGTGGCACCCAACCTGCTTTGCTCACTTCCATGCGATTCTTTCCAGGTTCTCATGGCAACTTAGGCGCCTTCTCTAGACGCTCTTTGTTGCGCAATCCTGGTCGCTATGTCTTACTCGTAACAAACTTACAATCGAGTCTAAAGTGCTCCACAATCCAACTGACTTGCTATACAAAATGATCATATTCTTGCAGCTCTGGAGACTAAATGCAAAGGCAAAGGAAAAGGAGGGCATCGAGTTGATGGCAAACGAGCTACGGTTTCTATACCTCAAGATGGCGCCAGGAAGCGGTGATTCACAGTGAGGCAGCAGTGCTCAGCTCTCGGCTTGTCTAGGGGAGGCCGACCCCGTAACTCTACTTAGTCTGGTAGTTTATGTGGATGAGCTGTAGGCCTCAATACTTTTATTTGCGTCGGTGGTTGTGGTTGTGAACTCTTGGCTTCATTAGTTTAAAGCAGGGCACCTTGGTGCCTATTATCTAAAAAACGCGCGTACTGAAAAATAACCATCACTATTCAGTTTTCAGTCAAAAAAAGTGTCCCGAATAGACACCGTAAAGTGGGTTCAGCATGGATTTTGTTTTTGGTGCCCCAATAATTTTCTCTCCTTGAATCAGGCTTTCGCCCCACTATATTAATATAACAAACCACCGATACATACGAGTCCACTACTAGGGAAAACAACACAAAGCAAGCCTAAAAGAAAAACAAAAAAGAAAGAAGAAGAGAAAATAATGTCAACAACGATGGCTCGATGAAAACGGCGATGATGCGCAACCGCCGCACCCACTGGAGGATGACCACCATGCTCCTCGCACTCCGACGCGCCTCGTACCAAGCAACACCTCCAAGAAGGAAAGCTACGATGATGACGTTGTTGCCCCGTACTAGTCCTAGGGTTCCCCCCGGTATGCTGTGGTGGTAGGAAAAGGGAACACCCGACGCCCTTCAGGAAGGATGGTGGCACCCGCAGGTGTCACCGCGTCGGGGCCGGCAAGGCCAACTGGGATTTCGCCCTACCCCAGAATCACAACTCCAGACAAGCCGGAGCACACCACCAACCACCTCGTCCACCAACATGTGCCACCACGGTCTTGCCATCACCATCATCGTCTCACCACGACACCCGCTGTAAGGTCGACTGGACCAGAAGGAAACAACTGAGGGCAAGGGTCAGCGGTACCACCACCATGCGGGAGGGAGCAACCTCCACCGCCAGAAACGGTAACCGATCAGACGCCGCGGCCCGAGCACACCAAACCACAAACAACCGGAGGGTAGCATAAGCCGAGCCACCCGGGGGACTTCCTCCACTGCCAATGGCGGGTGCCGACCGGATGCAGCCGCAAGGACACACCAGGCCGAGAAGGCCCAGCCGAGCCCTGGAAGGGCTCATAAAGTCCTCGCCATCACACTACAGCATGTAGGGCACCGCCGCTACCCTTGAATAAGCTATAGGTCCGGTCGAGCCAGAATGGCCCGTGAAGCTCCACCGCCGCGTTGCAGAAGGTGTGGCATCAGCATCGCAAGCCCCTGCCCAATGCGCTCCTTATTCCACCGGAGACAACCGCCCGAACCAGCCCACTCAGACCCATATCGGGACCCCTACAGGTGCCCCGCCACCAGGGGCAGCAACCCCGCCTCCATGTTTCCCCGGCCACTGCCTAGGCCACTGCTGGCTGGCCTACACTATCGCCAGCCACCACCCCCGACAGAGGAGCTCGCGCGCGGGAGAAGAACCGCCACTGCCACCGGCACACCACGCGCGTCGCCCGGATGGAGCCCACCAGCGATGGTGGGAGAGGAGGACAAGGAGGGGAGCTAGGGTGGAGTACCGGCGGGAGAACCCTGACCGCCGCGCTCGGGGTGGCGGCACGGGGGAGTAGGGGGAGTCGCCTCACCCGCTCCTCTTTTTTTTTGGCTCGTAGTCACCACCCTCATATACACATGTTGCAAGGATGACCTGAGTGGGCCTTGTATTGTATACATGTTGGTAGTTTGGCGGGAGTGAAGTTTCAGAAGCGGCGGGACACTGTCGCGGTGAAACTTGCCAAAATTCGGCCAAATTCTGGTGAACCTCGACTAATATCAACCAGGATGGGTAAGTGCCTACCATTAGAGGACGACACTCACCAGAATCAGCCCGTCCTCACCAGAATCAGCTGCAACGAAGGTCCACGAGCTAGGGGCGGCGGAGGTCCAGGAGAAGGCGCAGACGGCACGAAGCGGAAGGAGCCAGCTAGCCAACCTGTATCATCTAGGGGCGTCTGGTGCGGAGCAGTACGCGTGAGCCAGCCAGCGTGGGGGAGCTGGGCAGCGGCGGGGCTATGGCATGTGCGGCGGGGATCGGAGGAAGAAGACAAAAAAGAATAATGGTTACAGGTAGGTCCTATGTGACAGAAGTGGGTTATTTATCGATATCCGTTCTGTGTGAGTCTATTTTGAAACAAGGAACTCATTTTTGGTGGCCTGTAAAATCCGTTTTTAATCCGTTGGTTTACGGTGTCTCTTAGAGATGCTCTTAGGGCATGTCCATCGGGACGACCCAACCCGCCTAAGCGCATCCGAACTAGTCCGAGCAGACGGGTAGACCGCTGCACGGCGGCCCAACGGTGCGACCCAACCGGACAAACGCGCTCGCGGACCGACCCATCCGTGCATCATATTTGGGCAACACTTGGGTTGGCCCAGACAGCGCGCTCGTCCTTGCGCGTCCTCCCGCTTGTTCACCCAGCCCCCCTAGCTAGTGGCACAAAATACACTCCTCCCCCAAACCCTCGCCCTCCATATCTCGCGGCCAGAGCGCGTGCAACTTCACCATGCCGTCGCCACTGCCCGCTGTCGTCGTCGGCCCCGTGATATCGAGCAGCTCCACCGCAGGCCACGCGCGTTGCCGGAGCTGACTAGACATGACGTGGGACATCCCGCCTCCGCCTATCGATTAGACGCGCATAACCTATTCGGTCATTTGCCTGAGGTGTGTTTGCCGGTCCTTTCTTGGTTATCTGGTCCGCTGTGGGAGTTGGCATAGCCATTGACGGTCGTGTACTGGACATATGGGTAGAAGTGGAAGGGAAATCGAGTTCTTCTACAAGAATTTCGTCGAGTCATCGTCCGAGGAGGATCCCGACAGCGAGACCGAGATTCTGCTTGCAGCTGCACAGATGGTGCACGACCACTACCTCCTCGCGCTGCGAGAGGTGGCTCGGCGAAGCGGCGTGAAGCCAACGATGAGCGCGATCGGGAAGACAGGCACATATGCCTTTACAAGGACTACTTCCACCCAACTAATCAGGTTTTCAAAGAGAAGGCATTTCGTCGCCACTATCGGGTGTCCAGGAACCTGTTCTTGGACATACTCAATGGGTTGAGGGAGTATGACGACTACTTCGAGGCCAAGTACGATTGTACCGGTAAGGTTGGCTTCTCCTCTTACCAGAAATATTCTGCTGCCATTCGCCATCTTGCATATGGAGTGCCCGGTGATCTCCTCGATGACTACATGCGCATGAGGCCATGTATAGATTCTACAGCGCAGTTGTAGCGGTGTTTGGCAAAGTATATCTGAGAGAGCCAAACACCAAAGATACTATCCGCCTTCTGTCCATCAACGAGAGTAGGGGGTTTCCTGGGATGCTTGGCAGCATCGACTGTATGCATTGACAGTGGAAGAACTGTCCTTTTGATTGGCAAGGGGAGTTCCAAGGGCATGCGGAGGGTTGCACCGTCATACTTGGGCTGTTGCATCACAAGATCTCTGGATTTGGCACTACTTTTTTTGGCATGGTTGGATCAAGAAATGAGATCAATATGCTGCAGAGGTCTCCGGTGTTTGCTAGGCTAGCAGAAGGCAATGCTCCACAAGTTTCCTATGAGATCAATGGCAATGCATATGATATGGGGTACTATCTAGCTGACAATATCTATCCATCCTGAGCCACCTTCGTGAATGCAATCCGCAACCATGGAGATGAGAAATACAAGAGGTTTCCGAAAGAGCAAGAGGCCGCTAGGAAGGATGTAGAGCGAGCATTTGGTGTGCTTCAGTCAAGGTGGATCATTGTTCGATACCCTGCTAGAACCTGAAGCACGAAGAGGATGTAGGATGTGATGATTGTTTGTGTGATCATGCACAACATTATCGTCGAGGACGAGCGTGACGACGACATCTTAGGATTTTCAGGGTCAATTGGTTGAGCTAGAGCCAGGTGTAGCGTCCTGGGAAGAATTCATGCAAGTGCATAAAAATTTGCGTCACAGACACACCCATGACCGGCTTCAACTAGATTTGGTTGAGCATATATGGGCTCATGCGGAAAACCTAAACGATTAATCCTTTATTTGTTTTCTGTAATTTGACCGACGTTTGGTTAATTTTTATTGAACCATGTGAGTGTGAACTATTCGTATCTAAGCACTATTTTAATTAGATTACCTAATGTAGTTTATTTGCTTGTCAAAATATACATTTCTCTATATACTTTGTGTTCAAATATATAAAAGAAAGAAGAAAGTTCTTGTCAGCGACAACGCTGGCCAAGCGCGGACAGATAGGTCACGCCGCAGACGCGACAAACCGAACAAACCGGACCACGATCCCAACGCAACAGCAGGCCGATCCAACGTATAGAAACAGACCATTTCAGTCACCAGTTTAGGTCGCCCCATTAGAGATGCCCTTACTCTGGTTTTTGGGTGGTGCGTGGTGTTATATCTGCCATAAATAGCCCCTGGCATGGCGTACAAGACGCTCGACCAATTGGTCGTTACAATATGGCAGGTGATCATGTCAGGTTGATTAAGAGGAAGCTCAAATCTCCGAAAGACTTGTAGTAAATCGTTCTAATAACGCATGCACGTAGCATGCTAATGCATATCGGGACGGAAATACCTATACGTACACAAGCCAAGTAGCCAACGTGCAAGGCGCCTACACGTCGAGGTACATGTCGATCTGGAGCACGGCGTTGTTGGAGGAGGCGTTGAAGGTGTTCGTCCGAAGCAGACCGTACCCAGTGGCCCCGCGGAACGCGCCGGCGCCGCCGATGACCGGCAGCTCCCTGACGGCATCAAGGATGGCGTCCCTTGCGAACACGGCGACGGCGCTGCCGTTGTACTTCCCCGCCGTGAACACCATGTTGGCGCTGAGCAGCAGCGACGCGTCCGTGCGCGACGCGAAGAGGTAGTACCCCTGCGCCCTCCCGACGACCGGGGACGACGCGCCGGGCCCCTCCGTCAGGGCGTCGTCGATGGCGTACATGTCCCCGAAGCGGTTGGTGGGGTCGTTAGGCAGCGGCGTCACGCCCCTGACGACGCGCACCGCCGTGGCCGGGCTCGTCGACGCCTCCGCCGTCACGATGTCGTGCATGTAGAACCGGAGGTGCGTCGTGGCTGGAGCCACGGCGGCGACGAGCGCGAGAGAGACCAGTGCCGGCAGGATCAGCTGGACGCGGAACATGGCGGCCATGGCACGTATCGCACTACAAAATGCTGAAGATGGGACCTGAGAGGAGGAAATTGAAATAGTACTAGGGTGTGGGAAATGCGATCTTAGGTGAGATTAGGATGTGTTGTACCCTTAGTTGGGGAAAAGTGCTTTTCATCGTGACAGGACATGGATGCACGGTAGAGAGGGTAGGGTAGGTTGTCGCGCGCGCGGTCCTGATATTTGTTCTCTAATAAAGCATGTGTGATGGGTGGACAGGATCGATTCATCCACGTAGCTTCAGTTCGAATTTGAGTGGTGAGATACAGTCGTACAAAGAGAGGGTTTGTTGCAGTTGCAGGCATGTACGGCTGTCCCGGGTGATATAGGATTGAGCAGCTGACGATGTCAAGTCCAAATCGGAGTTCGGTACGTGCTCAATGTCGAAGGTTCCATCGTCTGCGTAAGCATGGCGCCATATTAGCGTCACATAAAACGAACTTTTACACACTAGCACGGATTGTAAAGCAATATACGGAGTATTAAGCAAGCAAACCGTCTTATTAAAACCTTCTAGCCCTCCTAGATATCCCGAAAGGAAAAGAGTGCGTATGAAACTTGCTGCTCCGAAGTCAACCAATAGTTACATCGTTTAGGAAGTTATTCAAGAGAAAGCTAGGAGGGTCATTGTTCCAGTTACAAGACACTTTATCGTGAAAACAAATTCTAGCTATCTCATGCGCCATTTTATTTGTTTCCCTAGGGCAATGTTTGAAAGAAACCCTGCCAATAGTACTGGCCGCATCCACATAGTCAGCGTAGATACCAGCTGAGCTGACTCCAACTACCAAGTGTCTTCATCAATACAAGCTTGAACAGTTTTATTGCCAGGGATAACCCCTTCTTCATCGCCATTGCTTCTGCCATAGGTACTGATATCACATGCGCTAGATACTTGCAGGCGGCCGCCACATAATTCCCATGTAGTCTCTGGCTACTACCCCAGTTGCACCTGCACAAAAATCTGAATGGAAGGAAGTGTCAATATTAATTTTTATCTGCCTGGTCTCCAGTTTGCACCATTTTTCTTCAGCAGTACTTGGTATCGTCGCCTTGGCATGATTCGCAGCGATAGCAAGGATAGACATCTTACATCTGGAGACAGGTGGAGCTGTCTCACCATGTGTTCGACGCCTTCTGATCCACCACAAATACCAGCAGGCAGCAGATATCAGTTCCTTCAATCCCACATGGTCAAATCCCAAGTAAGGGGTTTTCCGTGTATAGTTCAAACGATCTCTTAAGGCTCAAAACATCCACCTCTGCCCGCGACCTGGGTGCTCTCGTTCGCATGGACATCGCACACGACTTGTAATTATAAAGAGTGAGCAAGGTATCACTGTATCACACATGGACCAGTAGGAACGAATCGTCACCATTTGCTTCGAGTATCGTACACGATTTTCGATTTTCCGAACTAGCATCGTTTTCGCCATGAGGTACACCATGCAGGCAGAGTTTTCGCCATGAGGTCGATGCTTTTGGTGCATCAGCTACGGATGAAGATTCTTTGGTCAAGCCGATGCGTCATAAGGCTGAAAAGAACTTAGATTCTCCTGGTAAAATGAGTTCTTCCTAATCCTTCCTTTCTTTTTCCACCCTAGTTATTACTTTGAAGTTAGCTAATGTTGGTGTTAGTTTGGGTAGTTCTCCTAAGAAAGTTCTTTTTCCTTCTTATGTTTTGAGGCATATGGAGGTTGACCGTGTAACGGTTACTCCTAAAGTCTTTGTTGTTCCTGACTCTTCATCGATGGAAGAGGAGGAGTTGCATGCTACAGTAGATGGTCAACTTCTCTTTCACTTAGTTGGTGAAGTGTTGGAGGTGGGCTTCGATGAGTTGGCTCTTTATATGAGCTTAAATCATCTGGTTGTAGATCAAAGAGCCAAAAGTCTCACAAGAGATCCTATGTATCCAAATTCCCTATTGTTTCTCAATGAATGGCATGTTTTCAAATAGCAGAGGTCTTCGTGACTTGGCTAAACATTTGTTTTTTGCCGATTCCGTGAGAAATTATACATTGGATTTTTTAGGTATTTCTGAGACTGGTAGACATGATTTTTCACAAGCTCTACTCAATCGCCTCTCTGGTGGAGTGGACTTTACGTGGATATCACGTCTGCCGCGTGGTAGATCCGGAGGATCCTGTTAGGCGTCTGAGATGAGAATATGAAAGTCTTAGCTAGTTCGGTAGGAGATTTATATATAAAACTCTATATACGTAACAAGGCTGATGATTTCACATGGTCTAGTCGATTTTTGTGGGGCCGTCCAGGATGTTTGTAAGGCCAAATTTTTATGTAAGTTAGTGAATCTGGCAAAGGACAATCTGTATTCTATACTTATAGGTGGCGATTTTAATTTGCTAAGATTCCCTCATGAGAAGAGTCGGGGCCGTTTCGACGAACATTGGCCTTTCTTCTTCAATGTTTTCATAGACAGTTTAGACTTAAGGGAGGTTAACATGTTAGGAAGACAGTATAATTGGGTTAATAATCTTCCGGAGCCAACATACGAAAAACTAGATAGAGTGCTTATGGGTACAAAGTGGGAAGAGAAGTTTTCTATGATAACTGTTCGTGCTCTAGAGCGTATTGAGGTTTTGTCAGATCATGCTCCTTTACTATTATCTGTTGAAATACTGCCACGAAAATCCAAGCATGAGTTCAAATTTGAACTTGGCTGATTGATTCATGATGGTTTTCATAAGATGGTCAAGGCTATCTGGGAGAGACCTGTTAGTGGTCAAACGGCTATAAAGTGATGGAATAATAAAATGTATGCTTTACATAAGTTCCTTCAAGGTTGGGCCAGACATATTGCTGGAATCCTTAAGAAAGAGAAAATACGCCTTCCATCTATTATTAATGACTTAGAATCTTGTGTGGAAGTCAAGTCATTATCTGCGCAGGCGATTGAGCTTAAAAGCTAATCGAATGCGGAGATCACTAGACTGCTGCCAGAGGAGGAACTCAAATGCTACCAACTCTCTAAAGCAAAATTCATTCTGGAAGGAGATGCGAATACAAGATACTTCCATGTTGTGGCCAATGACAAGCATAAGAAGAAATTTATTCACTCTCTAAATCAGGATGAAGGTATTATTGAGTGACATGAGCTACTAAAGTCCTATATTACAAGTTATTACAAATCTTTGTTTGGGAAACCTCCGGATTTTTTTTCTATAGATAAATCCCAAACAACGGATATTCCACAAATTTATGTTGCGGAAAACAACTTCTTAACCGCTCCTTACACGGAGGAAGCGGTCAAGAAAGCAGTTTTCCAAATGGAACATAACAAAGCGCCAGGGCCTGATGGTTTCCTAGTGGAATTTTACCAAAAATTCTGGAAAGTTATCAAGGAGGACCTGATGAATTTGTTTGGGTATCTGCAGGTCGATCAACTGGATCTTTTTAGACTTAATTTTGGCAACATAATTTTACTACCTAAGGTTAATCATGCAGAACATATACACCAGTACCATCCAATCTGCCTTCTTAATGTTAGTTTTAAATTTTTTAGAAAAGTTACCAGGATTAGACTAAATTTGGTTGCTACCATGTTGTCCGACCTTCTCAAACTACTTTCATGCAAGGAACAAAACATCCTAGATGGTGTTGTAATCCTGCATGAAACAATTCACGAACTACACTCAAAAAACTAAATGGTGTACCGTTCAAGATTGATTTTGAGAAGGCTTATGATAAAGTTAATTGGTCTTTCCTCTCGCAAACACTCTGTATGAAAGGTTTTTTGGAGCAGTGGCCTGCTCTCATATAGTCTTTTGTGTCTAGTGGTAGTGTTGCCATAAAACTTAACGATGACACTCGCAATTATTTCTAGACCAAGAAGGGACTGAGACAAGGGGATCCACTAACGCCTATATATTTAATATAGTGGCTGGTATGTTGGCTATCCTTATTGAGAGAGCCAATGCTGATGGCCAAATTGAAGGATTAGTTCCCCATCTTATTGATGGCGGACTCACTATTCTTTAATACGCTGACGATACAATCTTATTTATAGAACACGATCTAGAGAAAGCTAAGTATCTAAAATTAATATTATTAACATTTGAGCAATTTTCTAGATTGAAAATAAACTTCCATAAGAGTGATTTGTATTATTTTGGTGAGGCTTAAAACAAAACGTCTTAATAGTTGGAAAGGTAAATTTCTATCCCTTGGGGGAAGACTTGTACTCACAGAATCAATACTCACCAACATGGTATTGTATATGATCTTGTTTTTTCTAGTTACCAAAAGGTGTCTTGAATAAAGTGAATTATTTCTAATCTAGATTCTTTTGGTAAGGGGTTAGTGAAAGAAATATCGACTGGCTAGATGGAATGTGGTCTGCCGATCAAAATAATATGGTGGACTTGGCATACATGATTTGCAAGTCAAAAACACCTTGCTTCTAGGTAAATGGCTTTTAAAAATACTTACAGAAGATGGTGTCTGACAAACCATTCTATGGAGGAAATAGGTTGGCCCCAAAGCTATGTCTCAAGTGGTTTGGAAACCCGGTGACTCACACTTTTGCGATGGACTAATGGCGTCCAAAAAGCATTTCTTCCGTTTTGGTGTTTTCAATATTAAGGATGGATATCAGATTAGATTCTGAGAAGGTAAGTGGCTTGGCCAAAGTTCTCTTCATGAACAATATCGAGCTCTATATTCGATTGTTAGGCACAAAGGAGATACACTTTTCGTAGTTATAGAATCTAATCCTCCGAATGTGTCTTTCAGAAGAAGTCTTATAGGTCCTAGACTGATATCTTGGAACAATCTTTTATTACGATTATCCAAGATACAACTGTAGGATGGTGTGGACGAGTTAAAATAAAAATTACTAGAAGGTGGTAAATTTTCAGTTGACTCAATGTATAGAGCCTTGATCTAACCTGATATTCCAGTCGATGATAATAGTAAAATTTGGAAGATGAAAATACCCCTAAAGACGATGATATTCACTTGGTATCTCCATAAGGGAGTAATTCTTACAAAAGATAATATTGTTAAGAGGAATTGGCATGGAAGTACACAATGCATTTTTTATCATCATGATGAGACAATCTGGTATTTATTCTTCCAGTATAAATTTGCTCGTGCTATATGGTCAATCATTCAAGTAGCCCCTGGTTTATCCCCCCATGTTCGGTTGCCAATGTATTTGGTAACTGATTGTATGGGATAGAAGATAAATACAAGACTTTGTTTAGGGTGGGAGCGCTTGCCATTATTTGGTCGCTTTGACTATGTAGAAATGACAAGATTTTTGATAACACTGTGGCTTGTTCCCTGCAGGTTATCTATCGGCCATGGCTATTCTTCGATCATGGACTACTCTACAACATATGGAGTTTCGCGACTTGTTTGTGGAGGGGTGTACGCGATTGGAGGACATATCTAGAGATATTTTCTCCCGATATGGATGGCCGCGTGATTTGCGGATTGATCTGCCATAGCTCGAGGCTGTTTGTTTTGATAGAGTTATTTGTAATTTTGGTCTTCTTACTTTGTTTTCTAGTTATGTGGATGGATCGTGTGTGTGCATCGTAGTTATGCAGAGGCTGGTAATAAAAGTGCTCGTTTCCAAAAAATAAATAACATGACTCTTTTTTTTTCCGGGTAATATACATGACTCATTTGAGGCGACCATCAACTATTCCTTAGCTAGGAGATTATTGTTCGGTCAGTTTTATTTTTGGTTTTTGTATTTTGGTCTATAAGAAAAAATCTAAATAAATGTTTTAAATTTTTTGTGTTTGTCTTGTATCATCATGGAACAATATTCAGTTAAAATTCAAAAGCACCTATCGTCATGGAACAATATTCACTTATAAGCCAAAATGCAAAAGAAAAAATAAAATTTCCAAACAACCCTAGGCATTCGATCGGCTGCTTACTTGCTTTAATCGTTCTGATGTAGCAGCTACGACCCTGAGAGTGGATTTACCACATGTATGTTGGGCCCTCGGCACTATCAGGATCGTCGATTGCCACAAGATAGGTGCAAAAGTTCACTAGTCAAAGTTTCTTGTTAGTTTTGCATTTTCACCCTTTTGGGAGTTGAACATCAACCCGCACTACTGCCCACCGACTCCTAACCCTAATAAGACCCCCACCACTAATGCATCTCTCTCCAGTGCCCTCTCTCTCCACCGCCACCACATCTTTCTCCAGATCGACACCACTGCCCCTCGTGATCGACGAGCCTTGACAGAGGTCATCCAACCCAGGCCCCGACGCACCTCCTCCCCCCGGGTGGAGGCCTCACACCAGCACACCTCATGCCAGAGAGGACAGGTCGGTTGCCCCGTCGGCAATAACCATGCTTGGCCTTCCACTAGTTTGCCTCCCACCGTGACAAGGTACGACGGCTGTTCGATGAACTTTTGGTTAGAGACCCTTCCTCCACCTCGGTCATCCCCAACATCGAGTCGACCAAATTCGGCATCGGCTAGATGAGCTTCCAGCTGGAGACCCTCCTCCACTACAAACAACACTACTGCAGCCTGGTCCGGTGACGAGGAGCTCATGGCTGTCGTGGTATTTCCGATGAGTACGCCATGGAGGGGTCCTCACAGAGCATGTTTAGAGAGGTGGGAGAAGGCGGTGAGTTGACGGGTACGAGGTAACACAGCTTACCCAGGTTCAAGTCCCGCGACGGTGGTGAAACTCTACTCCTATAAATCACAATAATGGCAATACACCAAGTTACAGGGATCGGTTCACTATACGAGGTGTTGCTCTAAGCACTGTTGCCCTAAAGGCTCTCATAGGTGTAGCTTATAAAGGCACCAGAACCTAGGGTTACAGGGAAAGGACCTTGCCGGACATGTTATAGAGTCCTACACTAATACTAACTAGTCTTCGTGTCTTGTACTCTAAGACTCCGAGTAGGTCGGTGACTGCAACATAGCCTTCCTTTATCCGGTATGGGCCTCCCTTCTGGATCCGTCTAACTGGGCTGCCCAGTAGGCCATGGGCCATGCTACCAACTGTGGGCCACCTAGTTATCCGGATTAGAGACATGCAATGGTGATACCCATTCAGCATATCCCCAATAGTATCCCCCGGAGGACTTTGAGATCTTGAGCCGTCTTGCCCTTTAGTCTTTAATGCTCCGTCTAGGTGATGTTGGAAATCCATCAAGAAACATCTTGAAGGTCTCCCAAAGAACCCTGCAGTCCACTCCGTCTTCATGATGTAAGCCAGAGAATATTTGAGTCATTTCTTCTAGAGTCGGATAGTTTCCGCCTTCCATGGAATCTTCAGACGTGACTCCTCTACTGCAATGGTCAGTAGGATGACATAGGCTACAACCTACGCTATCTCGAAACTCACATATGGCAGTGAATTAAACATTAGCTATTTTCGCACGCTCAAAATTTGAAACATTTAAGTGACATATTAGGGGGCGTGGAAAAATTACCGTGCACGTTCGCACACACGTTATCAACACTTCAACCGTTAGATTTTCCATGCATGAATCTTGATGCCTGGGTCTATAAATATTTACTGTGGCTAGAATATTTTCTTTTACCCGCATTCTCCCTTGCATCTTCTTCTTCCTCCTGCCGCACGACTGTTCAAGCTCCACAGCGAAAACCCTAGCCAGACTCCTTCCTCCTTCTTGTCCCTCCTCCATCTACGCAATGGCCAGCGGTAGCAGCGCTCCTTCGACGGCGGCGGCTCCTAAGGCTACTATCGAGCCGTCACAGAGAGTATCCGTCCCGCTGGAGGGAGTGGTGATTCATATCTCCGCCGTGGTGGAATCCACCGGCGGTGACCAGAAAAGGGCAGCTCATGATGCTACGGAGGAGGATGCTGACTCCCACAAGGGAGTGTGGAGGGGTTCTGACCTTTCTGTCGAGCAACTGCAAGAACTCATCGCCGAAGGATTGGATGGATGCCCGGGCATTGAGAAGGAAGGACGCTTTCAGAGGAGAAAGGCCATGGGGAGGATCTCCGATCTGGAAATAAATTGAGATGAAGTGTCAAGAAGTTCAATCAAGAAACTCTTTTCAATAGAGAGTTGGTTTAATATACAGAAAAGAGGGATGCCGAAACTCAGTCATCTCAGAGTTATTTGACGAGCTTGCAGGGGGTGGGGTTAAATTATTATCTTTATTCTTGCCCGCTTCAAGGTAGGATGACTAATTAAAAAATATCAATTTTGGGATAAAGAGTTTACACTGCTTATGTTTACTTTAACTTTTTTCTTGTATGTAGGAAATGAGATTTTTCTTTTTACTACAAATTTATAAGGTGTTTTGTTTCACTCATATAGCTATCTAGTTTAATACCAACCCGAATACGGAATAATAAAAGGAAGATAAATAGTTAATGGATTTTATAGGAAAAAGACCCTATTTCGTCTAATCACACGTAGAGATATTGCTAGCACATAAAAAGTTAATGGTATTTCATAACTAACTAGATCATGTAGGCGCGCGTTGCCGCGCCCCTCTATTAGGAGGGTAGATTAGATAGTTGAGAATTGACGGAAACATATATTTAGTCAAAGAGTGCTCTGAAGTTTTCACTTTCATCTACATTTGATGCGACTCACTTCACAGCGTCTAAGCATGCCACATCATAGGTCATCTTCTCATATAATAATGGGATCCATATAATAATATATCAGTGTAGTCTGAGACATAGTTTGGCAATCGATGGCCTTTTAACTAAGAACATCAAAGACATACCACATGGTTGAGGTGATTGATGGAACTTAATTGAGAAGAACACTTGATTTCGTCAGCATCACCTTTCTCATAAACAACCAACAGTTTCATTGCACTGAGAACTGGTTTGGAAGCCTTGAACCCTGCAATATAGCAAAAGAGGAGATAAAGGTTATTTAATCGACCAACAAAATATAAAATGTTTAGATGTTAATACACTAACAATCTAACAGCAATGCCAAACTTACTCTTAACATTCATTATAGGATTTCTGAGCTTGTTGAAATCATGTACATAAAGATAGATTAAGATAACACTCACGCAATCCTGCACACATAAAACAAATTCTAAATTAAGTGATATTGCTTACCTGAATAAGTAGAATCAAATAAATTCTCCAGTTTTCACATGAACATTTAATTAGGGATGAACTACATATCTTCCTACCTTGCATCATAACAATAAAATCTCTAAATAAGTAAGTGAGCACATTGTACTCTAAATATTTCCTTTTGTTGGCTCTTTATGGCATTACACTTATCTCAACCAAGTCTACACTAATCTCTGAATAAGTAAATAAGCACATTGTACTCTAAATATTACCTTGTGTTGGATCTTTATGGCATTACACTTATCTGAACCAAGTGTTCAATGGAGTGTAGTGACATCCCTGTACTTGTCAGCGGCCAAAGATGGAACGAAACGTAATATGAGTACACTATAAGGAATTCAATGGAAAATATCCAGATATAACCAAAATCGTACATTCACTATTCCTCGGATTTTGTAAAAAAAGGGAAAATGACTTTTGTACCATCCGCAACAATTTAGCTACAGAGAATATGAACGATGTATATATCCTCTCCTTGCCTCCTTGATTGGCTCCCATCAAGAATAAATACATCTATTAAAAAGCAATCATGCCATTAGATGCCTACACTAAATAGCTAGAGTAAGCCATGCAGAAGAAGGTAAACTTTGACCAAAATAGCTAGATCACATCCACCATACACTCCTTGCGCAGATTGCCTAAAGATTGCTAGCCTGAAGTAATCCAAAAATGGAGCTAAAAAAACTGCATTCTATGTGGTGCATCGCAGGGAAGCGAGGCAGATAAGAAGACAACAATACATGCAAGGCTAGAGAACCAATTCTGTATGGATTTTGGTACACAATAGCTGATATTAGCGAAAGGGGATCTGTTCCGTGGGATTTTGTTTTGCCGTTATTCCCTAATTGTTTTTCATGCACACACACATAATAAAATTGTGAACAAATGTACTTGTCCAGGCTGTACAAATAAATCATGATTTGTCAAATACTTTCTCAACTGTACTGAATAATTCTTACTGAGCAAATATTTCAAACTGTACTGGAGTTGACTGTGGTGATTTGTAAAATTCTTTATCAACCTGCACCGAATAATTCTTTCTCAAATTATACAATATACTTATTCGCATATTAATCAACATCCACTTGCAGAAAATAAGTGCCTTCGATA
The DNA here is from genome assembly GCA_916181665.1 of Avena sativa. Taxonomy (NCBI): domain Eukaryota; kingdom Viridiplantae; phylum Streptophyta; class Magnoliopsida; order Poales; family Poaceae; genus Avena; species Avena sativa. Next base: position 140,760,353 of record OV702292.1, read on the forward strand.
ACAATCGATCGAGAAACGCACCTTAGCTGAAATATGGGACACGGAGAAAACTTGCAGCCACCATGCTCGTAGAGGGTCACAGACGATAGCCGCGCGAGGCGTGCCTTGGGAAAGCCGACGGAGGAGGAACACGGATTCAGAGGTGGTGATCAGCGGACGGAGTCGGCCGAAGGGCCGTGAAATCCATGACTGGGTCTTACTCTTCTAACTTGAAGACCTCACCACCGTAGCATTCTTAAGGCGACAGTGTAAACTAAATTCCTGAAAATAATGCTTACTTGTTTTTAAGCCCTTACCTGTACCGAAATATATCAAATTGCAAGGACTGAGACAGACTTGAAGACCTCACCACCGTAGCATTCTTAAGGCGACGGTGCAAACTAAATTCCTGAAAATAATGCCTACTTATTTTTAAGCCCTTACCTGTGTACCGAAATATATCAAATTGCAAGTACGAAGATAGATTCATTAAAAAAAGGGACGAGGGGCAACAGATGGCAAGAAAACCTAGCTCTTGCTAGGGCTCTGATCACTTGAGTCGAGGGTTGATGACACGGATGGAGCCTCTGGCTGGGTAATCTCGCCTCGGCGACAAAATTGGGGTTTGCCCAGAGCTAGGCAGTAGGCGACGGCAATGGCGGCAAGACGGAGCTCTAGCAGGCGGCGCCACTCGATTTCGCATTCAGCGACCGTGCACATCGATTCGCTCTCAACGGCATCTCCCTTCCGCATCTCTCACTCCTGGCGGCAGCAGCAGCGGCGCACCAAGATTTATCCAGCGAACAGTTCTAGGAGTTGATGCACATGCGGCCAAATCACGCTCGTAGGTTTGGGATCGAACGGGAGGCTTGCGATTTGTTTTGCAGAGTAGCGGTTTCTAGGGACATCCGGCCTAGTAGCAGCCCACGTGGGGACAAATGTGCATCGGACGGCTAGGAAGCGGCTGGATGCCTGATCCGATGGCTAAAAATGAAGGTTTCATGAGAGAGCTCCTCCTTGACTTAGTTTTAATATCCCTAATAATTCTTTCTCAAATTATACAATATACTTATTGGCATATTAATCAACATCCACTTGCAGAAAATAAGTGCCTTCGATAATAATCGATCGAGAAACGCACCTTAGCTGAAATGTGGGACGCAGAGAAAACTTGCAGCCGCCGTGCTCGTAGAGGGTCACAGACGATAGCCGCGCGAGGCGTGCCTTGGGAAAGCCGGCGGAGGAGGAACGCAGATTCAGAGGTGGTGATCAGCGGACGGAGTCGGCCGAAGGGCCGTGAAATCCATGACTAGGTCTTACTCTTCTAACTTGAAGACCTCACCACCGTAGCATTCTTAAGGCGACCGTGCAAACTAAATTCCTGAAAATGATGCTTACTTATTTTTAAGCCCTTACCTGTACCGAAATATATCAAATTGCAAGTACGGAGACAGATTCATTAAAAAAGGGCCGAGGGGCAGCAGATGGCAAGAAAACTTGAAGACCTCACCATCGTATCATTCTTAAGGCGACAGTGCAAACTAAATTCCTGAAAATAATGCTTACTTATTTTTAAGCCCTTACCTGTGTACCGAAATATATCAAATTGCAAGTACGAAGATAGATTCATTAAAAAAAGGGACGAGGGGCAGCAGATGGCAAGAAAACCTAGCTCCTGCTAGGGCTCTGATCACTTCAGTCGAGGGTTGATGACACAGATGGAGGCTGGGTAATCTCGCCTCGACGACAAAATTGGGGTTTGCCCAGAGATAGGAGTAGGCGACGGCAACGGCGGCAAGGGGGAGACGGAGCTCTGGCAGGCGACGCCACTCGAGTTCGCGTTCAGTGACCATGCACAACGATTCGCTCTCAACGGTATCTCCCTTCCGCATATCTCACTCCCGGCGGCTATGGCGGTAGCAGCAGCGGCGCACCAAGATTTATCCAGCGAACAGTTCTGGGAGTTGATGCACACGCGGCCAAATCACGCTCGTAGGTCTGGGATCGAACGGGAGGCTTGCGATTTGTTTTACGGAGTAGCGGTTCCTAGGGACATCCGACCCAGTAGCAGCCCACGTGGGGACAAATGTGCATCGGACGGCTAGGAAGCGGCTGAATGCCTGATCCGATGGCTAAAAATGAAGGTTTCATGAGAGAGCTCCTCCTTGACTCAGTTTTAATATCCATAATGGATTGAGCAGCAACTCATAGACCGCCTGAAAAAGAATATTTATTATTTGAGCTATATCCTGCCATAAGAAGACCGATAGGGGTAATACTTGAAATGGCAATCCATAAAAAAACACCAATACTAAGATCAGCTAAAACAAAATGATATCCCAAAAGGGATAACTAAAAAACTTAATAAAATTGATATTTGTTGTTTTAGAGAACCCCCTCTTTTCTATATATTTTGGAAAGCAATCAAGAAAAAGATAAGCTCACACGCAATCATGTGGTGCAAAGTCTATTTCAATAAGCATAGAGTCAAAGATACACTTGCACAAGGGACCCTCCCGACCTGGGAAATTCACAGCAGGAAAGACTGGCACCGATTTAGAAAGCGAACCCTTCATTACATCGTGTTCAGCCCTCCCTCAAAATCCCATTTGTTTTATTGAGGAATCACTCTTGATCTGGCTCCCAACTACCTAGAAAAAACATAATAGAACATTGGAATAGAAAGAGGTAGTTTGATTTCTCCCTAAAAATTTGGTTGAGAACTTTGAGTATGCCTAGGGCGGATACTTTTCATTTCCATGGGTAGAGCACTACTAGAATGTTAGCCATTCCTATTAGGTTACTGAGCTCAAGTAGGGATTGTAGCTTCGGTGGATAGGACGTTGAAACCCGTCAAGAACTGCTAGTATACCTTCCAGCGACAAAGGGGTTGATCTGGCGGCCAGCACCGGACAACGAAGTGGTCCCTTCTCCCCATGCCAGAGAGAAGGTCTACCTCAAAGCCCAACTAGTATGTGGCGTTAGCATTCCAGTCTCCGCCTTCTTCCTTGAAATCCTCCGGCACTTCCGGGTTCTCCCCCACAATCTTTGCCCCAACATCATCCTTGTACTTAACAACTATGTAGCTTTGTGAAAAGAATACCTAGGAATCAAACCTAGGTTAGATCTGTTTATCTATATCTTTACCATCTAGAGAGAGTTCGTAGAGTCCAAGGATGAACTGCGGAACGGTGGAACCATTAGCTTTAAGATCCATCCTAACCGGCGGTTCCCCGACATTGTCGGCCACGATTCCTGCAAGAATTGGCAACAAACTTATTGGCCCAGATATCCCTCTGGCATGCTGGGAAGACTTGTACTCCAACTTTGTCGATGGAGCTGTTGCCGAGGCCACCACCTGGAGATCCTAAGGCCCTCTCCCGTCCAACGATGAAGCCTCTCGCGCTGTAAGGCAGGTCAAGTGGCTGGTAGACGGAGGTCTAACCGGCCTGGACCTAGCCATGTGCTGGTTCACAAGGCGGATCCAACCTCTGCAGCATCGCGCCGAGCTAATGCACTGATGGGAATATGCCCTGAGAGGCAATAATAAAGTTTTTATTATTGTATTCCAAGTATATGATAGATGTTTATTTTGCATGCTATAATTGTATTGATTGGAAACGTTAATACATGTGTGTTTAATAAACAAATAAAAGGTTCCTAGTTATGCCTCTCTTATAAACTAGCTTGTTGATTAACAAGATGATCAAGGTTTCTTGATCCTAGACACTTGATGTTGTTAATAACGAGGTCACAACATTGGTGGAATGATGTGATGAACATTTATCCAAAGTATAGCAATACGATCAAAGTCATTGTGTTTAAATTGCTATAACATCATACGAAGTAATTCTAGTCCTTAGACCATGAGATCATGTCAATCACTGACACTAGAAGAGTAACTTGATAACATCAAATGTCACACCGTAATAGGGTGACTATAAAGGTGGGTTCAGATACTCCGAAGGTGTTATGTAGAGGCTCATTGACAAGAGTGGGATTTGTCCATCCTGATGATGGATAGATATACTCTGGGCACTCTCGGTGATATCACATTGACATAGCTTGCAAGCAAGTGATGTGATCACTAGAATGTTATATCACGGGAACAAAGAAAGAGTGCATGTCAGTAACGAGATCAAACTAGGTATGAAGATACCGACGATTGTGAATCTCACACATGTAATATATCGCGAGACAAAGGGATTTAGTTACTGACGTTAAAGGTTCTCACGACCATAGAAGTCATCGTTGAATGTGTAGGAATCAGTATGGATCTCCAGGTCTTGCTACTGGTTATTGATCGGAGAAGAGTCTGGATCATGTCTGCATTATTCGTGAACCGTAGGGTTACACACTTAAGGGATACCGACACCATTTGGAGAAAATATGTTCCAGAGAAAAGAATTGCAATGCGCTAGAATTATTTCAATGGAGACCGGAATTGTTTCGGGTGAAATTGCTGAAATTGGTTCTGCACGTGATATTGAAACGTTGCACAGGGTTTTATGTGAATGTTTGTTAATTATAGTAATTAAAAAAATTCTGGATAAAATAAATAAAATAGTTTTATTAAATGAGAGTTGCATTAAATTTGGTGGAAATTTAATGGAGATGAGTGGGATTTTGAGTGGAAGGGAAACTGATGTGGGTGGGAGCTCCACCACATGAATGAGGAAGAGGTGGGGGAACCTCCCTTGGCTGTCGGACATGGAGAGGGGCTACCCCATCTCCCTATAAAAGGCCCCCACTCCCTCCTCCTCGTGAAGGGTCTCTCTCCCCCTCTAGAATTATTCCTCCGTGGTCTCGGATTAGAGAGATACATGTTCCCGATGGCTTTTCGTCTAGAAGGAGTTGCTTCTTCCACTACATCACTGGAGCAAGGAGGCGGAGGTTGTTTGGTGGACCGGACGTGTGTGCAATCACGGATGCGCTGCTGATTTGTGGCGCTGGACTTCCTCTCGATCTTGAGATCGGCAAGCGAATGACTACATTATCCATGAGTCCAACCTCGTTACACTTTGTTCGGTCTTCAAGGGTATTTTCTCTATGGATGTATATCCACCCGTTGTTTGTATCTAGGTAGATAGATCTTGGTGCTTGGTAGTTCCCATCGTAAGGATTTTTTTGTTTTCTATGCTGCAAGATCCCATGCGGGTTTGAGAGGGCAATTTCTCCAAGGACTCCATCAAACTTCAGCTAAAGGACATAATCAAGATGAAGAATAGGAAGCGTGGCTTCAATATCAACTTTGACATGTTCGAATGCAGAAAATGCCTAGAGGTAACCATGTTTCCTTTATTTCTTTTATACATACTCTAAAGCTTTCCATCTTGAATGTACCAATCATCTAACATACTTTTTTGATCCATCAGCTGGCGACCTTGGTGGTGGATCATATAGCCTCCCAAGTCTATGATCCAAGGCAGAAGGATATCTAGGTTGTGTCCGACGATGATACCTCCAAGGATCATCCAGCTCTAGCAGCGCAAAAGCGGAAGAGCTCCACCTCTAATGTGGCTGCCGAGGGCAAGAACAAGAAGAAAACGGAGAGTGGAGTCTCCAAATAATCCATTGCCGCCTTAGAGGCGGAGAAGAAGAAATCCACCGGCATCCCCTTAAAGGCATCAACCGCGGTGTAAGTATATTCATTCTCCGACTTAGCTTTGCGTTGCACCTACTCAATCCATGTACTTATACTTTGTATGTTTCAGGAAGAGATCTGGTGTTGGTTTGAGGCGTACCTCCAAAGATGTTGGAGGTTCCAAAAATATTCGTGACATGTCTTCCAAGTCAACGCCTGCCGTTGCTCCCCTAACTCCTGCCGCCAAGCCTACAACAGGCTCCGCTGGAACATCGTCCCCCGTCATTCCTTGGACCTCCATCATGGAGATGGATATCAATCCAACACCAGATATCTCAGGCCATGTCGGTAGGGACCTTGCTCCCAGCGACCAGGCAACGCATGAGGGTACCTCCTCCAAAGTGGCTGAAGCTTCGTCTAAGGATGCCACTGAGAAAGGGAAGCAATTAGCGGAGGGAGCAGATGTAGCAACAAGAATAACAACGGTTGAGCTCGGAGCCACTACGTCTTCAACTGCTCTTATTACACAAGTGACAACTAGGGCTTCATCCATGCCTCTGGCTTCTACAACTCCTTTGCCTCTGACTCCTCTGACACTAAGCTTGGATGATCTCATTCAATAGGCAAATGCCATTTATAACAATGCCCAGACCTTCCATGATGCATATGCCAACTTGGCTAACAATCTGAGGGTTATTGCTATTGTAAGTCTTTGATCTTTACTTTTTAGTTTATAATATATCCCATTGTATCCCCCTAGCTCTTAGTCCCAAAACCATTAGTTATTGGCCTGAGTGCTCCAAAGAACTAAGTGTATAACTTGATAGTGTAGCCCCCGAGTTTCTAGTTAGAATGAATAATTCCCGCTAGATACTCTAAGAAGGAACACACCCGATTTAAAATCTGACACTGTAGCCCCCGAGCCTTTAGTTGGAACTGAGAAGTTTCGACTAGATGCTCTAGAGAAACTAAGTTCTTATCATTTTTGCAAAATGAGAATGCTCGGCAAAAAATCGCCAATGAGAAATATGCCAAGCTGCAAGAAGCACTGGACATTGAAAAGGGTAAAACAACCTTTCTGAGGAACAGATCACAAATAGCAAGCATCTGTTTTCCTCCAACAGCTCCCAATTTATCCCTTGGATCATCTTCATCTGAATTCTCATAATGTTATCTTTGTTCTGCTTTACAAAGACTATCGCCAAGGCAAAGAGCATCGTCGAGCAATCCAAGTATATCTAGTAGCTCGACGATAAGAACAAAATTCTAAAGAAAGATCTGGCTGATACTATCAAAGTCCATGGGGAGGCGATGAAGGTTATACAAGAATCTGCTGACACCGAGATTCAGTGCCTAAAGAAGGAGATTTAACAACTCAAGGAGCAAAACCAAGCTGCCAAAGAGCAGAATGCTCGGGGCCTTGAGGTGTACAAGAAGCTTCAGAATGAGCATGACATCTTGGCAGAGACCTACCAACAAGTTGAGACGAGCATCTTTGGTAACTTTCCTCCATATTTGTCAATTCTATAACTCGGGTAAATTTGTATGTACTATTTGTACTCATGACCCTTGTCTCTGACAAAAACACAGCTCCCATTGATTTAACCAATATGGGTGAAGGTGCTTCAGATTCAAAGGAGTGCATGATTCTTGCCGACAACTTCATTAATACTGCCATCAATCAGTCCAAGGAGATTGCCGAGCCGCTGGACATTACCATCAAGGCGGCCGCCAAGTACTCGAAAATACTGCATCGAGCCCCCAAGAAAGTAAAGAGCTGGAAAGCATCTTGCGTTCGGGCTGGTGCAAGGATGGCCTTGTCCTTGGTCAAGGCACACTATGATGAAGCCGACATCAACTTGGTGACCTCTTGTATGCCGAAAGTTGACGAGGAGGGGCACGGAATCGACAGTGATGACATCTGGAACTCCCTCGCCGATTACGACATCAGGATTGCCAAGATGGTCCAGGCGGATCTCTTCATGCCTGTAGAATTTCTTGATGATGAACCAGCAGCTTCATACTCTAGCATTCAATCATCCAACTATTGGATGACCTTGCTAAGTCTGATCTCATGTAGCTGATGATGCAACATCGAAGTCTCCTGCAGCAGAGCCATAAAACACTTTGTATTAAATGTGCCTCTCTAATATTTTTGTATGTATGCGGAAAACTTGTAGAAGTAAGGCGAAAAATTTGTCTGCAAGCCTCTTACTACTTATCTAGATCCAACATGTATATAATTTTTAAGCAAGTGCTAGCTTATCCATTATTCTGGTTCAGATGCTTGACCTTTCGTGAGACGAAAGACTTGTTACATAGAACCATGCTCTTAGGTGATGATGCTTAATAGTACCGTCAAGAACCTAAGAACAAAATTGCTGGCTTTGAGTGCCGAAAAGTCACTACTCTGTAATCCGCATAAAACATCACAAAACATGTAGACCCAAAAACTTAAGCTAACGCCCGTAGGCGGAATTTTCATAAGTGCAAATGCAAACTGACACATAAAAGGTTTATATGATCCAAAAATGAACACTAAAGGAGGTAAAAGACTCAGAAAATATGAGTGAACCAAATGCTTTATTCCATCGATCATATAAGGTACTTATTACATAATATAAAATATGCTAAGTGTAATGCTATGTTCCATGGCCAATCAGTCTCCGAAAAATTATCATTGGGGTCATGTTGCTTGCACTTGCGTTCTTTTGGCCTATCTTTCAACTCGCGAATGTCGACGAGGTAATAGGAACCATTGAGCAATGCTTTGCTTATGACGAAAGGTCCTTCCCAAGGTAGGGATAGTTTGTGTGACTTTTGCTGCTTGAGTCGAAGCACCAGATCCCCCTCTTTAAACGAGCCATGCCTAACACGGTGACTATGGTAGCTGCATAGCTTCTGCTGGTAGATGGTGGATCTCTAGCATGCCAGCACGTGTTCCTCTTCGAGCAGGTCCATAGATAGGCATTTGGATTCTTCAACGTCTTCTTCATTGTAGGCAGCGACTCTTGGTGCATCATGGAGGATGTCGGATAGTAGGACTACTTGTGCTCCATAGACCATGAAGAAAGGGATCAAGCCAGTAGATCTGTTGGGTGTTGTTCGTAAACTCCATAGAACAGATGGCAACTCTGTTGGGTTTGCAGCATAGAAAACAATAGTTTTCCTATGATGCGAACTATTATACGCCAAGATCTATCTACTAGATACAAGCAACGGGTGGATAAACATCCATAGAGAACATACCCTCGTAGACCGACAAAGCTTTGTTAATGAGATGGAATTCGTGGATGATGTAGTCAAATGCTTGCCGATCTCAGGATCGTGTGGAAGTCCTAGCACCGCAAATTAGCAGAGCATCCGTCCTCGCACACACGTTCAGGCCACCGAACAACCTCCACCTCCTCGCTATAGCGATGGAGCGGAATCAGCAACTCCTTCTAGACGAAATGACACCGGGAACATGTATCTCACTAATCCAAGACCATGGGGGAATAATTCTAGAGGGGGGGAGAGATCCTTCACGAGGAGGTGTGCTTTGAGAGGGAGGAGAGGGGGGCTCTCTCCTCTCCATGGACGGTGCCCAAGGGGGGTGCCCCCACCTCTTCCTCATTCATGTGGTGGAAGCTCCACTCACATAAACATGCCTCCACTCAAAGTTCCACTCACATGCAATAAATTTCCACCAAATTTAATGCAACTCTCATTTAATAAAACTCTTTTATTTATTTTATTCAGAATTTTGTTAATTACTTTAATTAAAAAAACATTCACATAAAACCCCTGCAACATTTCAATATCACATGCATAACCAGTTTCAGCAATTTCAACCGAAATAATTCCGGTGTCCACTGAAAATAGTCCATCGCTTTGCAATTCTTTCGTCTAGAACATATTTGCTCCAAATGATGTTTGGCAAACCATAATTGTGTCACCCTATGTTTTGTGAATAATGCAAACATGATCGAGACCCTTGTCAGATCAATAATCATAAGCGGGACTGCTGGCGCGTGGTTGACGTGGGATCTTCTTCTTCTTCAAGTCCCCGGCAACGGCGCCAAAAAAGTAGCTTGATGGCCCAAAATATATCGAGCTCGTTGGGGAACCCCAAGAGGAAGGTATGATGAGCACAGCAGCAAGTTCTCCCTCAGTACGAAACCAAGGTTTAATCGAACCAGTAGGAGCAAGGAAACACCTCAAAGGTGTTGCTAGCTGAGCCTTGGCAGGGCGCACTACCGGTGCCAGCAGTAACGTGGAGACCTACACAACACAACCACAGAACTCTGTCCCAACTTGCGATGAGGTTGTCAATCTCACTGGTTTTGCTAAAAACAAAGGATTAAACGTATCGAATGGAAGAAAGTAATAGTTTGCAGAAAGTAAACACAAAGCAATAAATAGTTGATTGTAGATTGAAAGTAAAAAAAGGATCGGGGTCCATAGTTCACTAGAGGTGGCTCTCCTTAAGATAGATAACATGTTGGGTGAACAAATTACAGCGGGGCAATTGACAAACATCGAGAAAGCATACAAGCATATACTACTCATCTTGACTCCTTTGAGATTCGATTGGGCATTGCAACATTATACATAGACCGTCATCCAACAACATCTATCACTAATAATCCACATTCAGGTTATCATCCGAACCCCCTCCAGTATTAAGTTGCAAGCAACGGATAATTGCATTACGAATTGCGTGTAAAGTAAACAATACGATTGTTCTATGAACAAAGGATTGTTGTTTTCTCCCTAGTAGCAACAACACATCTAGTACCTTAGAGATTTCTGTCACTTCCCCAGATTACCAGAGGCATGAACCCACTATCGAGCATAAATACTAACTCTTGGAGTTGCTAACATCTACTTGGCTAAGATAGCTACTAACAATGGAAAGCATGCAAGATCACAAATAACAAAGACATGATAGAATCAATAATCAATCTGAAATAGCAGCTTAATATCCATCGGATCCCCACAAACACAACATGCAGAATTATAAATAGATGATCTTGATCATGAACGGAGCTCAGAAGATCTAAACATGATAGCACAAAGGAGGAGAACCAGCCATCTAGCTACTACATGGACCCGTAGTCTAGAGATAAACTACTCACGCATCACACCGGAGGCTTGCATGATGATGAAGAAGGCCTCCAGGGTGAATTCCCCTCTCCGGCAGGGTGCCGGGAAGAGCTTCAGATCCCTTCCAATCTAGGGATGGAGATGACAGCGGCTACATACTCTTCTGTGGATTTTTGATCGGGTACTTAGGGTTTCCGTATCAGAGGCAATATATAGGCGGAAGGAGAGGCCGAGGGGGTGCCTGGGGCGGCCAGACCACCCCCTGGCGCGGGCCAGGCCTGGCCGCGCGGCCAGGTGGTGTGGCCAGGCCCCATCCCCTCTCCGTCTCGTATTCTGGCTCCAGGTGTGTCTCGGTGAAATACTGACTTTGGCTTTTGTCCGTCCAATTCCTAGAATATTCATTTTCTGACTTTCCTGGAACCAAAAACAGCAGAAAACAGGCATCTGGCACTGTGGCTCTTGTTAATAGGTTATTCCAAGAAATCATATGAAAAATACTCCAAAGTGTGGACAAAACATAAGAGAGTAGATAAAACCAAGCATGGAACATCAAAAATTATAGATACATTTGCAATGTATCAGGGACCTGGAGATCCATACTGACTCCCACACATTCAACGATGACGTCTATGATCGTGAGAACCTTTAACGATAGTAACTAAATCCCTTTGTCTCGTGATGTATTACATGTTTGAGATTTAGTCATCAGTATCTCAATACTTAGTTTGATCTTGTTACCGACATGCACTCTTTTCTTATTCCCGTGATATACCATTCTAGTGATCACATCACTTGCTTGCAAGCTATCTTAATGTGATATCACCAAGAGGGCCCAGAGTATATCTATCCGTCATCGGGATTGAAAAATTCCACTCTTGATCCATGAGCCTCAACATAACACCTTCGTAATACCCGAACCCATCTTTACAGTCACCCTGTTACGGTGTGACGTTTGATGTTATCAAAGTATTCTATCGGTGTTAGCAATTAACATGATCTCATGGTCTAAGGATAAAGATTACTTCGTATGATGTTATAGCAATATAAACACAATGACTTCGTGCATAATGCTATACTTCGTATGAATGTTCATCACATCATTCACCAATGTTGTGACCTCGTTATTAACAACATCCAATGTCCATGATTAGGAAACCTTGATCATCTTGTTAATCAACGAGCTAGTTTATAGAGAGGCATAACTAGGAACTTTCTATTTGTTTATTAAACACACATGTATTAAGGTTTTCGTATTAATACAATTATAGCATGCAAAATAATCATCTATCATATACTTGGAATACATACAATAACAACTTTATTATTGCCTCTCAGGGCATATTCCCTTCCGTCTCCCACTTGCACTAGAGACAATACTCTAGTTTACATAGTGATAAATCTAACACCCATGGAGTTCTGGTGTTGATCATGTTTTGCCCTAGGGAGAACCTTAGTCAACGGATCTGCTATATTGAGGTCTGTGTGTACTTTACAAATCTTTATATCTACATCCTTGACATGCTTGCGGATGGAGTGAAACCAGCGCTTAATATGCTTGGAATTTTTGTGAGACATTGGTTCCTTGGCATTGGCTATGGCTCCATTGTTGTCACAATAGATCACCATTTGGTCCAACGCACTAGGAACCACACCTAGTTCCATTATGAACTCCTTCATCCAAATCGCTTCCTGCACCGCTCCTGAAGTAGCAACATATTCCGCCTCTATCATTGATCCAGCCACCACAGGTTGTTTGGAACTCCTCCAACTAACTGCTGCTCCATTCAAGAGAAATATGTATCTGGATTGAGACTTAGAGTCATCCGAATCGGTGTCAAAGCTAGCATCGACACGACCAGCTCTTCTTCACCCCCGTATACAAGAAACATATCCTTAGTTCTTCTTAAGTACTTAAGGATATTCTTGACCGATATCTAGTGTTCTAAACCTGGATCAGATTGGTACTTACTAGTCAAACTAATAGCATGTGCCACATCCGGTCTTGTACATAGCATGGCATAAATTACAGAGCCTATGGCTAAAGCATAGGGGACCTTATCCATTATCTCTCTTTCTTCCGCCATAGCCAGACTTAAGAGTCTTACTCAATGTCTTGCCTTGCAACATCATTCTTACTTCCGTCCATATTAAACTTCTTTAATATCTTATCAAGATATGTACTTTGTGATAGCCCAATTAGGCGCCTTGATCTATCTCTATAAATCTTAATGCCTAATATATATGACGCTTCGCCAAGCTCCTTCATCGAAAATTTGCTGTTTAGATAACTTTTAACACTGTATAAAGATCTACATCATTTCCAATCAATAATATGTCATCCATATATAGTATCAGAAATTCCACATTGATCCCACTCACTTTCTTGTAAATACAAGCCTCTCCATAAGTTTGGACAAATCCAAACTCTTTGACCATCTCATCAAAGCGGAGATTCCAACTCCAGGATGCTTGCTTCAGTCTATAGATGGATCGTTGAAGCTTGCATACCTTATCAGCATCCTTAGGGTCGACAAAACCCTTAGGTTGTATCATATACAACTCTTCTTCAATATTACCATTGAGGAACGTAGTTTTGACATCCATCTGCCATATTTCATAATTAAAATATGTAGCAATTGCTAACATAATCCTAACCGACTTTAGCATCGCTACGGGATAGAATGTCTCATCGTAGTCAATTCCTTGAATTTGTGGAAACCCCTTTGCGACAAGTCGAGCTTTATAGATGGTTACATTACCATCGGCATCAGTTTTTCTTTTGAAAATCTAGTTATTCTGAACGGCCTTTCGGTCATGAGGTAAGTCCACCAAAGTCCAAACTTGGTTTTCGTATATGGATTCCATCTCGAATTTCATGGCTTCTAGACATTTGTTGGAATCCAGGCTCATCACCACTTCTTCATACGTCGCAGGGTCATCTATTTCATCAACCATGAAATTCATAACATGATTTTCATACAGTTCAGGAGCTGCACGTGTCCTGCTTGACCTGCGTGGTTTGGTAGTGTCCTCTTTTGGAGTTTCATGATCATTATCATTAGTTCCCTCTTCATTCGGTGAAGTCAACTTCGGAACAATTTCTGGCGCTGCGCCACTCGTCGTTTCATGAAGAGAAGGTTCAATAACCTCTTGGAGTTCTACCTTCCGACTACACATGCCTTTCGTGAGAAACTCTTTCTCTAGAAAGGATCCATTCTTGGCAATGAAAACCTTGCCCTCGGATCTGTGATAGAAGGAATACCCAATTGTTTCTTTAGGGTATCCTATGAAGACGCATTTTTCTGCTTTGGGTTCGAGTTTATCATGTTGAAGTTTCTTCACATAAACATCGCAACCCCAAACTTTTAAGAAATGACAACTTAGGTTTGTTTCCAAACCACAATTCATATGGTGTCTTTTCAAAGGATTTATATGGTGCCCTATTTAAAGTGAATGCAGCAGTTTCCAGTGCATAACCCCAAAATGACAGTGGCAAGTCAGTCAGAGACATCATAGATCGAACCATATCCAATAAAGTACAATTACGATGTTTCGACACACCATTATGTTGTGGTGTTCCGGCAGGTGTGAGTTGTGAAATATTCCACAATCTCTCATGTGTGTGCTCAACTTGTAACTAAGATACTCACCTCCACAGTCAGACTGCAGAAATTTAATCTTTCTATTATGATGATTTTCCACTTCATTCTGAAATTTCTTGAACTTTTCAAAGGTTTCAGACTTATGTTTCATCAAATAAATATACCCGTATCTACTCAAATAATCTGTGCAAGTAACAAAATAACGATATCCACCTCGCGCTGACACACTCATTGGACCACATACATTTGTATGTATGTATGATTTCCAATAAATCTGTCGCCCATTCCATTGAATCGGAAAACAGAGTTCTAGTCATATTGCCCATAAGGCATGGCTCACATGTATCAAATGATTCAAAATCAAGTGATTCCAAAAGTCCATCAAAATGGAATTTCTTCATGCGTTTAACGCCAATATGACCTAGACGGTAGTGCCACATATATGCAGATATATCATCATCAAGTTTAATCCTTTTAGCATCAACATTATGAATATGTACACTATTATCGAGATCAACATAAATAAACCATTGATCATAGGTGCATGACCATAAAATATATCATTCATATAAATCTAACAACCATTGTTTTAAATGAATGACCGCTTCGCAACAAACATGATCCGGATACAATGTTCATGCTCAGTGGAGGCACCAAATAAGAATTATTAAGATTTATAACTAATCTCGACGGTAGGTGGAGAGGTAGCATTTCGATGGCAATGACATCAACTCTTGATCCATTGCTGACACGCATCTTGACCTCACCCCTTGCTAGCTATCCTTATTCCACCGCCCCTGATTCGAGTTACATATATTAGCAACCAATCTAGTATCAAATACCAAGGTGCTACTACGAGTACTAGTCAAGTACACATCAATAACATGTATATCACATATCCCTTTGTTTGCCTTGCTAGCCTTCTTGTCCACCAAATACTTGGGGCAATTGTGCTTCCAATGGACAACCCCTTACAATAATAGCACTCGGTATCAGACTTAGGGCCAGCTCGGGATTTCTTTTCAGGTGCGGCAACAGATTTGCCACCCTTCTTTCCCTTCTACTTACCCTTCTTGTCTTTCTTGAAACTGGTGGTCTTATTGATCATCAACACTTTATGTTCTTTCCTAATCTCCACTTCTGTAGTTTTAAGCATTGACAGAAGCTCGGGGAGAGACTTATTCATGCCTTGCATATTATAGTTCATCATGAAGCTCTTGTATCTAAGTGGCAAATATTGGAGAATATGATGTATGCCTAAGTCAACGGGGATCATTATTCCCAAGGACAAAAGCTTATCGGTGTACCCAGACATTTTGAGTACATGCTCACTAACAAAGTTGTTCTCTTCCATCATGAAGCTAAAGAACTTTTCAGAAGCATTATAACTCTCTATGGCAGCATGGGTATCGAAAATCATTTTCAACTCACCCATGGTATCAAAGGCATTTCCGTTTTCAAAATGTTTTTGAAGTTCGAGCTCTAGCCCATACAGTATGCCGCAATGAACTAAGTTGTGGTCCTCTTGATGAGTGAAATAGACGTTCTTTTCCTCGTCAGGGGCATCAGGAGTTGGTGGGGGGCCTAGCGGCGCATCTAACACATATTGCTTTTGTGCAGTAGTGAGGAGAATCCTCAAATTCATGGCCCAGTTGGTAAAGTTGCTACCATTTTTAGCAAGTTTCTCTTTCTCCATGAACGCATTGAAATTAAAAGCAGGTGGTGCCATATACAACAGAATTTGTAAAGTTTAGACTAAGTTTATGATAGATCGAGTTCAACTAATCAAATTATGAATGAACTCCCACTCAAAAAAACACCCCTCGTGTCTTTTTGGTGATTACATGAACCAAATCCACTACACCAAGTTCGATCATCACGTGAGTCGGTGTAGTTTCAAAGGCGAGCATCTATATGGGCATCACATCAACTATATGACTCATGCTTAACCTTTCGGTCCGTGTTTTGAGGCCATGTCTATACATGCTAGGCTCGCCAAGTAAGAACCATAGTACTCGCGTGTGTAAAACTGTCTTACACCTGTTTATGATCGTGGATTCAAGTACACCCAATCATCACGTGATGTCTTGAAGTGGCGAAACATAGAACAGTGCATACTTAAGGGAGAACACTTTTTTATCTTGATATCTAAATGAGGGATCATCTTATAATGCTACTAAAACGCCAAACAAGCAATATAAGATGCAAGCATCAAATGTGTAAAGTGAAATGATATAGTTCTTGCACTTGATCACTATCATGTGCATTGTGGTATGATCTTTATCATTCCTTTGTGTGTAAGGCCAAGGTCTATGGATCTTACACGTTAGGTGTGTTGCAAGAGTATCAACTATACATCAACTTGCAACATTACCATATCATGACACCAGCCCAACAACGATCTAAACTAGATGCCTCTAATTTATCAATTGCAAGTTTTACGTGGCTTAGGGATTTCGAAGATAGAATCGGTCTTACCTATGAACATGGAACCACAACGATGATAACCAAATTATTAACAACTCATTATAAATCAGATATTGACTATAGTAGGAGAGACAAACACCCGCTAGCCACTTATGCAAAACTAGTTGCATGTCAAGCATGGAACAGGTCTCATGTGCGAGGACATGTAAAGTTAGTACGGGCCGCTTCATCCCACTATGCCACCAATATCCAAAATACATGAAAGAAGTAATAACATGATCATCATCGCCCACATACTCATATGTGTACTACCTGTGCAAAGCATCTACGCATAAAGCTGGCTCTGACCACTGTTGGGTTTGCAGCATAGAAACAAAAAAATTCCTACAATGGTAACTATTATACGCTAAGATCTACCAACTAGATACAAGCAACGGGTGGATATATATCCATAGAGAACATATCCTTGTAGACCGACAAAGCTTTGTTAACGAGATGGAACTCGTGGATGATGTAGTCAAACGCTTGTCGATCTCAAGATCATGTGGAAGTCCTAGCGCCGCAAATCAGCAGCACCTCCGTCCTCGCACACCCGTTTAGGACACCGAACAACCTCCACATCCTCGCTCCAACGATGCAGCAGAAGCAGCAACTCCTTCTAGACGAAATGCCACCGGGAACATGTATCTCGCTAATCCGAGACCATGGGGAATAATTCTAGAGGGGGAGAGAGATCCTTCATGAGGAGGTGTGCTTTGAGAGGGAGGAGAGGGGGAATTTTATAGGAGAGGGGGGCTCTCCCCATCCCCATGGCCGGCGCCCAAGGGGGGGTGCCCCACCTCTTCCTCATTCATGTGGTGGAAGCTCCACTCACATAAACATGCCTCTACTCAAAGTTCCACTCACATGCATTAATTTTCCACCAAATTTAATGCAACTCTCATTTAATAAAACTCTTTTATTTATTTTATTCAGAATTTTGCACATAAAACCCCCTACAACATTTGAATATCACATGCAGAACCAATTTCAGCAATTTCACTCGAAACAATTTTGGTGTCCATTGAAATAATTCCAGCGCTTTGCAATTCTTTCGTCTAGAACATATTTGCTCCAAATGGTGTTTGGCAACCCTTAAGTGTGTCACCCTACGGTTCGCGAATAATGTAGACATGATCGAGACCCCTATCAGATCAATAATCATAAGCGGGACCTGGAGATCCATACTGACTCCCACACATTCAACGATGACTTCTATGACCGTGAGAACGCTTAACGATAGTAACTAAATCCCTTTGTCTTGCGATATATTACATGTCCGAGATTTGGTCATCAGTATCTCAATACTTAGTTTGATCTCATTACCAACATGCACTATTTTCTCGTTCCCGTGATATAACATTCTAGTGATCACATCACTTGCTTGCAAGCTATCTTAATGTGATATCACCAAGAGGGCCCAGAGTATATCTATCTGTCATCGGGATTGACAAATTCCACTCTTGATCCATGAGCCTCAACATAACACCTTCAGAATATCCGAACCCATATTTGTAGTCACCCTGTTATGGTGTGACGTCTGATGTTATCAAAGTATTCTTCCGGTGTTAGCAATTAACATGATCTCATGGTCTAAGGATAAAGATTACTTCGTATGATGTTATATCAATATAAACACAATGACTTTGATCATAATGCTATACTTTGGATGAATGTTCATCACATCATTCACCAATGTTGTGACCTCGTTATTAACAACATCCAATGTCCCTGATCAGGAAACCTTGATCATCTTGTTAATCAACGAGCTAGTTTATAGAGAGGCATAACTAGGAACTTTCTATTTGTTTATTAAAAATACATGTATTAAGGTTTCCGTATTAATACAATTATAGCATGAAAAATAAACATCTATCATATACTTGGAATTCATATAATAACAACTTTATTATTGCCTCTCGGAACATATTCCCTTCAAACTCTCCAGCTTCTCTATGTAGCGGTGCCTCCAAGCGTGGCTTGATTCCTTGCAGAATTAGTCCATTGGCTCGCTCAACTTACCCATTTGACTCTAGGTGTGCCATAGATGCTAGGTCAAGGCGGATACCTTTTTCATGATAATACTCCTCAACTTCTCTGAGATACAAGTTACTGGCGTTGTCAGTGATGATGCTATGTGGGAAACTAAATCTCACCACTAGATCTCAGAAAAATTTCAGATTTGTTGCTCCATCGAGCTTTCTAATGGGTTTAGCTTCAATCCATTTAGTGAATTTATCAACTGCTACTAGCAAATGCCTAAATCCATAAGGTGTTGTTTGCAAAGGACCAACCATGTCAAGCCCCCAGACTGCTAACGGCCAAGAAATTGGTACGGTTCGCAATTCTTCTGTTGGAACATGTGATTGCCGTGCATAAAACTGACACCCAATAAAGGTCTGCACCATCTTGTCGGCGTCTGCCTTGGCGATCAACCAGTAGAATCCTTGCCGGAAGGCTTTTGGAACCAGCGATCGGGGAGTGGCATGATGCACGCAATCTACGAGATGTATTTCTCTAAGGATATCCATACCTTGCTACTGGGAGACACACCATAGGAAAAATCATGTGGTACTTCTTTTGTATAGATGGCCGTCTTTTATGATATTTAGCATATCCCCAACAATGGCCACTGCCGGGATGGAAGAAAGGCCACATAAGGGGCTTACATGCCGCTCCCTTTTCCAAAGAAAAAAATCATATATGTTTCCTTTTTTCCAATTTTGATTTGCTTGGATTCGTTTCTTCTTCATTGGAGCTGGATCCGTTTAATTATGCATGGGATGGGAGCCTAGATCCATGACACGTGGAGCATGTCGTTACCTCATGACAAATTCAATTTGTTAACTTTCACAAATTTGTTAATAGTTCAGATCCATACTATATGCAAGATTGGATGTGCGAATGATTTTACCATGAATGTTGCTACTATTTCTTTCCTAAATTTATTAAAGGGATCTCAGAGAAAAAATGATTTGGATCCTTTTTTTGTTCAAGGAATCTCACTAAAAAATGATTGGGCCTCAGTACTGTAAGTGGTTTCCAATAATATATTCCGATAGGAATAAATGATCTAGATATGAGTAAATGGTTTCCTAGAACTCATGTTTGAAACGTGTATGGATCGTAAAAATTTCTATGGATCTTGTATTGATTCGCTGTCAAACTTTGATGAAATCATATATGATTTCATAATCTTCAAAAAAAGAAATATGTACGATTCTTGATAGAAACATGTATAGAAATTGAATAAATATTGTTGAAAATTCTTGTATTCCGGGATTCTGTTATGTATCTTATATGGATCTTAAATGAATCAAGATCTTGTATAGATTTGCTATCAAACTTTTATGAAACATTTAGGATTTGATAATGTTCTAAAAAATGGACTATATGTTGGAAATATGAGCAATTTACCTTATAATTTAATCCTTAGAAACAGTAGATAAAACATGACTAATTATATTAGAATAATACTAGTCATGCGATCTAACAGACATAGAATAAAGAGCAATTTTAGACAGATTGCTACACGTAGTATATGAGGCATAATTTGCACACAAAGATCTGAACTAGATAAAGGGAATTACCATATGGTGCAGAAGATGAAAAAACGATCGCATTAATGTTAGCCTTGGAATCAGTCATGTCATCGAAGAGGTTGTCGGTGTCAGGAAAGAAGTCATCATTGGGGAAGATGTCCTCGTTGTCCATGATGAAGCTAGTAGTCGTGCTCCCTAAAAACCTTATTGCCCTTCTCCCGTACAGGACTCGAAGTAGCGGGGTTATGGAGGCCTACTATCTCGGCTTGCGGTGCATGCCGCAAGACGAGAAGGGGAAGACTAGAGACTGCACAATGCTTTGGAACTAGAGGCATTGGGTTGTGGTGTCTTGTTCTAGAGAGGAGCGACCTCTTCTTGTATAGCAACAAGAGGGAGATGTGAATAGCTAGCGCAGGGATACAAAAACAATAGGTAGCGACCGGAGCTGAACATCCTCCACTAAGCTTGTATTCATTCTCCAATATCCATTGAATTCATATTAAAAATCTACTAGCGCAGACTGTTCATCTTCCATTCAAGCATGGAAAATACAGCTCGGCTCGGCGAGATTCCCGCAACCCGCAACCTGCGGCACACGCATCATGACGAGGCGAGGCAAGAGGGGGAGCGTGTGTGTATATGTGTTCTTTTCTCAAGCTTGTACAAGTGGTGGAAGAGCTCACCTTATAAGCTAGCCGAACTTCCACTCAACTAGCAATGTGGGACTATACTTTTGTCCCACCTCTTGCCTTGCATGAATGGACCAAGTAGGCCTCTAGGATTTCAGAAATTATTGGCATGATATAAATGGGTTGGACCTATTTTCGTAAAAATTCCAACAATCCCCCACCATATCCTAAGGCACACAAAATTTCCCTCTGGTTTCAAAGCATTGTTTTATATAACGACACTACAGTGGAGACTGTTAAGTTGAACTTCCACCTAGACTTCGTGCTACACTAGACTACAACTTGTATAGTGTACTATGTCTTGAATTGCAAGTTTATTGCGAATCTAGTTTCACATAAAGCTTGACCGATACTAGGCAACTGCAGAACTTCCCCTCAGGTGGAGATTATGCGTCATACTTTATGGCATTTCATGAGTCATAGACCGTGGCGTTAATAGTTAGACTCATATAGGTGTGCTATTCAAAAGATGTTCTGCAAGACAACATTTCTGTTTAAGAAATAAGCCACTTAGAACATATTAAGATAAAATAAGCCTGCTGTGAAAAATAGAAGAGTATTGCATCTTCATGGAGTGGTATTATACAAACGTAAGGATACCCTTCTCTCAATTGACCAGCAACTTATCTCCCAATTCTACTTTACGGGATCTCCGATCACATAGATTGGGTTACCACTGTAGGCAATTTAAGTTGTGGGTCTCATACCCATATCTCTCTATGCATTATATATCACATTACGTGATAAACCCTTTGTGAAGGGGTTTGTCGGGTTTTTAGATGTTTGAATATAATCCAACACAATAACTCCAGAGTTTCTCATTTTCCTGACATATTCTAGTCTCTTCTTTATATGTTTTGATGACTTCCTTAGAACTCATGAAGCCACTCTACTTCAACAATGGTCGTGTCTAATGATGTGAGTTATGCTTCCTTAGTTGAAGTTGTTAAGATGGTCTGCTTGCAAGACTTCCAAAAAGAAGCTCCACCACCAAGTGTAAATACTTATCCACTCGTGGACTTTATCTCATCGGCATCAGAAATCCAATTTGAACCACTATAACCTTCTACTACCCTTGGATACCTAGTATAGTGAATACCATAGCTTGTAGTGCCTATTAGATAGCGCATAAATCTTTCAAGGGCATGCCAATTATCATCTCCAAGATTTGAAACAAATCGATTGAGCTTTCTTACAGAAAAAGCAATATCATGCCTTGTAGATGTAGATAAATACATGAGCAAACCAATTATTTGAGAGTATCTCAATTGATCTCTAGCAATCCCTTGATTCTTTCGAAGCAACACACTACGATCATATGATCTTGGAGAAGACTTGTAGTCACTATACCCGAAGTGACTCATGACTTTTTCCACATAATTAGATTGAATCAATGTGATCCCACCATCATCATCCCTCAATAGATTGATGTTTAGGATAACATTAGATACTCCTGGATCCTTTGTCTCAAAAGATTGAGATAGAAAATACTTAACCTCCTTAATCGCATTAAGGTTGGTTTCGAAAATCAGTATGTCATCAACATACAAACAAAGGATGACTCCCTCGCCCCCACCATGGTGATGGTACACAAACTTGTCAGCTTCATTTACAATGAAGCCTACACTAGTTAAAGTTCACTACAAGAGAAAAGAGTTTTTGTGACAAATCACTTCCGTCACCGAAAATGCCATTTCCGTCACTAAGTACTCCCTCGTGACGAAAACATGGCGTCACCAGGGTTGTCACGGAAGCTCCATCACAGATTCTTTTATAGTGACGGAATACAAATTTTTGTCACGCAAGATTGAGCTTCGGTGACGCTCCTTACGGCGTCACCTAAGATAGGTTATCCGTGACAGACCTTCTACGTCACCTAAAATAGGAAAATCTGTCACCGTTTAGCATATTCGTTGATGAAATATGCCGTTGCAGAAGATTTATGGCGTCACAAGGATTCTGGCAGGTGGGACCTGCAATGCTGACGTGGCAGCTGGCAGGTGGGTCCCACCATGATGACGTGGCATCTGACAGGTGGGTCCGACGATGCTGACGTGGTAGCTGACAGGTGGGTCCGACGATGATGACGTGTCAGCTGGCAGGTGGGTCCGACGATGCTGACGTGGCAGCTGGCAGGTGGGTCCGACGATGCTGACGTGGCAGCTGGCAGGTGGGTCCGACGATGCTAACGTGGCAGCTGGCAGGTGGGTCCAACGATGATGATGTGGCAGCTGGCAGGTGGGTCCCACCACGATGATGTGGCATCTAAGAGGTGGGGCCAATGCAATGACGTGTCACCTTCGTGTTGGGCCCGCGGAGATGATGTGGCAGCTGGCATGTAGGTCCAACAACACTGACGTGGCAGCATGTAGGTAGGGCCGTCAACGATGACGTGGCGTCTGCATGTGGGGCCCGCGATGATGACGTGTCATTTTTTGGGCCGGCCCATTCGGAACTGCCTTGTGGGCCAGGAGGAATGTGACGCCGTCACCAATTTTTTTGCACGGACAAATTTGATTAAAAATTGAAATTCCACGCAAATTACAAAACAAAATTAAATGGAAGCAAATATTTGAAATGGCAGAAAATTTATAAATATGAATTGTATCACACGCAAACTTTAAAATTCTGGTAGACTGAAACTACTGTATCAAACTCGAATGACTAAAGGAATAAAAAAACAATGTTTCGGCCCACCCGGCCCATTAGCGCGTAGAGATTTTTTGCCCAAGTCACGGGGAGTGGGACTAGGAGTTCTGCGACATCCTCAACAGGTAACTAAGCATGCCATCCATTTCCTTCTGCCTGTTCTCAAATGCCAGACGATTCGCTTCGCTGAACTTTTTCACTGCTTCAAGTTCATCATCCTGCTTCTTTCTCATCTCTTCAAATCTCCTTTCCTGCTCTTGCATCCGTTCCTCCATCTCGCGTTGAACCCTTTCAGCTGCATTCAACGAATCTTGCTCCTGACTTGATAACTTTTCTTCTAAATCACGGATGCGCCTAGCTGAGACGCTAGACCTCTTGGAAGCAGATGAAACTCCGATGCTGGAAAGGAAAGTAATTGATCTTGAATTGTTCTGGTCTCTCAGGACTTCTTCAACAATCTCCAGATCAGTTTTGGGAATCCAATCTTCTGGGTGTGGTCCCATTTTCTGAAGCACCATCTCAGTCTACAATAGCATAAAAAAATAGCAAGTCCAGAGTTAGAAGAAATCAAATAATTAGACAAACTAATGAGAAATGCGTAGCACATAAAATAATTTACTAACATAAGCTTCTGCTGATTTCTGGGACATCATACTATCCTTGTTAGTGTGGCTTGCTTTAAAGAAAGCAATCGGGGAGGTATCGACGTCCTCGGTCTTCTGAGATTTCTACAAGAATTATGACACGATGAATTATAAGTGTGTATGGCATGTTCACAAAAATAAGTAGGTGCTGCATATGAAGAGTTCGAATACTCACAAGTGCATGGTAATGTGCAACAAAGCTTCTTGAGCCAGTGGTGTGTTTCTTCGTCACAGTATCTCTGTTCTTCTTGTTACTCTCGCAGATTGCCTATGTACAGATGCATGAATTTAGTATTCCACGGTACAGTAGTATGTCTGCGATAGATGTTGCTGAAACAACAGGAATCGTGTACCTTGTAGTGCTCATCATGCCATATATCAAGAAGCTCTGCCCAGCTTTCCTCGTCTACCTCTTTTGGTTTCAACAATAAAGCTAGCTCGCTGGTTAGATCTTTAACATCTTTCCAATAGACCTTTTTTAGCCTCCAACGTTGTTGGCGAATACCTTTCTGCAAAATGTCGGTGCAAATGTCTTTGCCAAGGTCACCACTGCTGTGCATTGCAAATTTTCCGTGCAGATAACATGGAACACAAATTCATATCAGCATCGAATGACAGAATTGTTAAAAAATCATCCACCAATGAGACATTTTATATGAAAAATGAATAAGAGGTTAACGGACTTACAATTATAGACTTAATGGTTTCCGGAATAGTATCTTTCAGACGACCTTCCTTGTCACCATACTGCTTCCAGTGGGTTGCCAGTGGCATCTTGCTGCGTATGTGAATGCCACACTCTTAACTCAGTTTTGCTGCTTGCACAGGATCAGTGGGTCTCCTCATGCCAGGAGTGAATTTGATCTGCATCTTAGCCCCTCCATTCCTTCTAGACCACTCGTGTACCCCATGCCCCATAGTAGGTTTGCGTATATTACGCTTTTCCTTTAGAGCAGCCGTGTCTACAATTGCAACTGAAACCAGTGACAAAACAAGAGTCAAGACTTCAATTGAAATTTTTGCAACTAAACGAGTGAATAAATTGTAAGACGTGCTGTCAATACCTTCCCGTTCGCTGCGGACAAGTACATTCTCCTGAGGTGAGTTGCTGCCTCTAGAGGTTTGAATTAGCATGGGCGAGGATTCATTTCCATTAGTACCCCTTCCCCTGCTTTATGGGTAGGGGTCTCTGTTTCACCATCATCTTGAGTCTCTGCATTTGCTGCTGACCTTGTTACAACATTTGGAGGCACAAAGGTTTTTTAGCACTTCTGCTTTTTTTTTTGTAGAACCTTCCGTTACCTGCATTTTAATAGATCAAGCCATAAATATTAAAGCAATCTGTACATATCCTACATGTGAAGGCAGGAGAATGCTGCATTTCTTCACCTTAGAGGAAGATTTAACGACATCATGGTCCTCTTAATTTGGAACAAACACATCATCATCAGTGGGCTCGTCGGTAGGATCAAGTTCATAATTAGGGTCCTCGGTGATATCCTTCTCCTGTGGCTGTGCCTCTTTCCGTGTTGTCACTGCCACCGGTTTCTTAGCAGTACCAAACACAAATTCACGCGCCATCTCCGTGAAATCCAACATTGCCTTGCCATGTTCAATAACATTCTGCTTCAGTGCTTCAGACATACGAGACACGTTCTCATCCATCACTTGTTTCCTAACATTTTCATATGCGTCTGCTGTTTGGACTTGAGGAACTGAAAACAATCAAGCAAAGGCAAGTCATGATCATACTCATTAGTACAAACAGAGTAGACAAGATCATTAAAGCAAAAGTTATGTGATCCATACTGTAAAATTAACATGCTCACAAAACATTATTCTATTGCCTCCAAATCTCGTATCGTCATTCAGTTAACTGTCTAAACCCTACTGTCAACAAGTTCAGTTAAGTGTCAGGTTCAGTGTATTAGGTATCAAGTTGTTCAGTTGCGTCAGTTAAGACGCCAAGCAGCAGGGTTTATCCAACAAGTTGTGCCCTATTACCTGAACCATTATGTAGGAACAGAAACCTAAATCTAACACATAGTGATAAGATCGGATCATAGGGTGTCATGCTCAACACATTCATGGCATCTGGAACCATGATCTATGAAATCAAAACCCAAGACAAGCACATTGTCGAAGGATTTGGATCATAGGGTGTCACGTTCAACACATGCTAGGCATCTCGAACCATGTCTATGATCTAAAACCTAGATCTTGCACATAAGCTGCAACATCTTGAACAACGATCTACACATGTTGATCTACTAGAACTCATGCTTGACTGATCTAGAAAGAGGCATAGACCTAGGGCGGCAGAAAAATTACCTGAGTGTTTACGATTTTGCTTCGGTGTCGGTGGTAGCACATTCCGGCGTGGTGTGCCGCTTCGAAGACTGCCGGACATGTCGCCCGCCGGCAACCATGGCCTTGCTTGACAGATCTGGGGTCGAGGAAAGTGGCGATGGGGTTCTAGGTGGGCGGTGAACAAGGAACGGAATTAGGGGATGGGTATGCGGGAGGTGGGGGCACGCCGTTTTTAAAGTATCATGGGGGCGGCAAATTGTTAGTGCCAAAATGGCGTGGGAACGAAATTTTTCGGTACACAAGTGGAGGGAACGAAAACCATTCATTGTAAATTTGATTGGAAAAAACAGAGGGAACGGAACGGGAGGTTTACAAGCGGGGATTATCTCTAATTACATATTGTAATTAAATAAATCCTAACACATGCAACGGTTTAGGTTTTGCCACTACTTAGACGTCCCGTGCGGAATTTGTAATATGGTTTATAAGCCGGGATTATCTCTAATTCATTGTACTATAAATTTATTTGGCCATGAACCATATTAAATTATTTGATTAAGTCATTTGTTTATATATGAAAAGGAAAACAAAATATGTTCATTCACATACAATAGTTGGATTACTGAGCAAAGAATACCATTAGTTTCCTTCATTCCACAACTCCAACTTGAAAGCTGAAGCACAATATCACTTAAACAAGTAAACCTCATTGATTCGAAAAACAAACAGAAGAGCAGAATTATTTCACATATTAGATATGTAGCCAGCAAAATTTTCTAACATCCACCAAAAGGTAGGTGATCTCATTAGACTTTACACCTAGAAACTCAGCAAATAGTTTTGCAACTAGGAACAGGGGCGGATCTGCTTGGTCACACCCTGATGCTCATGCAACAGGGTAGAAAAAGCATTTTTAGCCTTACATATTAGACTTAAGCATAGTGTGTCAGGAAAACTTAAACAGAGTGCATCAGGGTAAGTTTAATCCTAGATCCTCTTCCTAGTCTAGGAAGAGGCAGACATGGAAATCTGATAGGGTCAGGACACGGTCTGGACGTCCGTACTAGCCCTCTGACATCTCCTCCTCCTTGACGGGCATGGTCTGCGTGTCCCTGTCACCGCCACTGCCATCATCGTCGCTGTCATTGTCGCTGCTGGTGTCGTACTCCCGGCGGGAGAGCCTACCGCCATAGATTGTGACGACCAGCTCCCTATTGCCAGCATAGTAGTCGAACGCCAGGATGTTGCCTAGCGAAATAGTGTAGCACTTGACGAACTTGGGCTAGCCCCTACGGAGGTACAAGCGGCCGTCTCGATGATCGAAATACATCTCCACATCGAAGGTCAGCCTGCTGTTATGCTCCCGGACATGCACAGTGTTGGGCTGGTCACCGCTGATGTAATCTTTGAAAGCATGGCAGAGGGAGATCTTGTCCCACTTGTCCTCATGAAGGATGCGGATGAACATAAAGTCGGGGTTCGGATACAGCGGCAGATGGGGTGGTGGAGACAGTGACGGCGACGGCGATGGTGACGGCGATGGCGACGGCGACGGCGATGGCGACAGAGAAGTGGCTCTGCCCTTGTCACTGCCCCTGCCCGTACGATGGACAACACGCGTTGCCGGCGTACGCGTCTGTCCTTCACGTCCCCTGCCCGCCGTCGCCTTGGCACCCCTGAGCATGGACACCGGTGTTGGCAACAAATCATTTATTCTTCTAAATATGAAGACGAAACCCTCTCGGTTATGCCACCCTTCTGAATGCGCTTTCTTCGAGTATATGAGAACAGCTTGTCCCTCTTCTAGATCTGTGCTCTATACGAAACACTTCCACCCATCTGGATTGATGAAGAGGCGGTCATCCTTTTCTATCTTGAAGTCGATGGGGGTGATCTCCTCTTTAGGAAGACACACTCCAGTTGAGCCTCCCTCACAGATTTGTAGAGCATTAAAAACCTTCTTAGGCAATTTCTGATCAATACAAAACAAGATATATAAGTTAGTAAGTCGATGTCATAAACCACATAGACAAATTGCATACACGCATGGCAACAAAAAATAATTAAAAGAAAGTTATATGAATGTACCATGTGGTACAGCTTAAGATTCGTTTTGGTCAAGCGGGTTACAAATGGCAACCCGACAATTTTGCCCATGTTCGATTGAAGTTCCAACAGATGCTCTTGCTCACTCTCAATAAGCCAGCATCTTTGGGCGATGAGTGGTCTGAGATCACGCTTCTGCGAAGATGCTCCTGCCATGTTAAAGAATGGGCTGCGCATACAAATTTAGCACACATTAACAAATGGTAAAAGTGTAGGAAACACATTATAGGTATTACAGCGTCACAACAACGTATTTCATCACAACAATACAAATATTGTTTCTGCAAATACTTGCAAGTTATTACAATGCTACAAGCACTAGTCATAGCATAGGAAAGCTCCAGACTCCTATTCTGTCAGATATAAGTTCTCTAAGAACTACCTTTGCTGTGTTGGATTTTAGAAACATCGTAAGTACTACATTAGTTCTTGCCATATATAGTAGCTAGATGGCCAATCCTTTTTGGGATACTAGGAAGTTTAGGCCTATTTCTTATAGAAACAGATCATAGCTAGTAATTATGTTCTGTTTTAGTCACCAGAATATAATGCTTCAGCGATTTAGCACATCAGAGATGGCAAGTTAGTGTAGGTTCTTCCATTTTCGATGTTGTGGTTGCATGTGGTACAGCCGACCCCAAAACTGTCCCTCTATGCATCATGTGGTTGTACTTTCTAGGCATGTGTTTCTGGTTCATTGTCATTCATGCTCTGGACCTTGCTTACTGCGAGTTGTTTCCTTGCAACAAGGAAAACAGCCAGGTGGTATTTTCTACACATGAACATCCATCCATAATTCCGGCATCGACAATTTCTTAAGACATGTCATGCCTAACTAATTTATCATCTATATATGTGTGTGTCCAAACAAGTTCCATTTTTCATATCAAGATGTAGCTAGCTAAACTTGTTGTGTTTGATGGAGAGAATGAATGTGATCTGGTCATCTTGGTCATGGCAGAATGATGCATTATTGTGCACCAAGGAAATGGACCACCACCAAACTTCACTTTGAATCTCTGGCTTGTTAGTATTGTACATTAGATTTACTTTTTCATGCCTGATGTGCTAAGTTATAGATATAGTGTATTCCTACCTATTAGGAAAACATTTATTCACAAGTGTTATCTGTTGCTCACCCTTGGCTAAGATTTTCAAGAAGTGGCGCATGTTCTAACATGTTCTAGTTTCTCTTATTTGCAGGCACACAACGATGTAACTTCCTATAAGTACAAGGTTATCAAGTATTGGGATATAATTAGCACACTTTACTCAAGGGATCGAGCTACTGAGCGGGAGCTAGGACTGCAGCTGAAAGCCGTGCGGAAATGGCGGATGAGAACGCTAACAATGACAACATCATTGATCAAGCTGTGTTGATATAATGAGCAGACAAGTGTATTTGTGGATACATTGATCTTTATTCATGTTGTAGTTGATTTTTATTTTGAAAATATCATATTTTATTTACATTATGTAATTGAATTTTGAAGCCAAATGTGTTGTTGATTTCACAATTGGCTTAAAATGGCAGCCAAACAGAAGTTGTAAATCATTTCATTTCAGAATTCCAGGTGGCAGCCAAACATAAAAATTCATTAAGGAATTCAAATTCCATGCAAATGAAGTGACATGGGGATTTCATTTCATTTCAACCAAATAAAATGAATGCATAGGAGCCAAACGAGCCCTAATATATTTTCCTACACATGCATTGTAGAGTTCAGACCTTATGCAATGTTTCCTTCCAGTAGTGTTTGATTCATGGGATTGTAATGTGCAGGAATTATTCCAGTAGGTACACTAGTGTATTTTCATGGGAAATCTAGCTTCAGCACATAGCTCGTGGAAAACCCTACTGGACAAACAATGCAGACATGATTTCAGTGGGCAGCACAAGTAAACCCAACATGATTGGGCTCACCTTCAGCGCGGAGCAAGGTTGCAGAGATGCGGTCAACACCGACGGGTCGGCGTCGCGGTGGTGTGGCCGGAGTCGATGCGGACGTGCACGTCGTTACGGGTGGCGGATGCGTTGCGGAGATGCGTGGCGGCGTGGCTGTGGAGAAGTGTGGTGGCGGGGTTGCAGAAATACGGTTGTCGGTGGCTGGACAATCCTGACGGAGGTGATGCGGACGGTCACAGCGGTGCGGAGATGCGGCGGCGATGCGGAGATGCGGATGGAGAGGAGCAGTTTGGGGAAAGTATGAGCAGGGGCTAGGATATCTGCAGGGATAGATTTTTTCCCCAATTAGGTAAACTATTATTTGTACTAACATTGGTGCATGTTGGACCCACTTATACTAACATTGGTGCATGTGGGACCCACTTATCAATGTTTAAAATAGCGGGCTATTTGATTTAGGGGCGCCAATTTTAAAAGCTATCAAAAGCTATAGCGGAGCTATAGCTATGCCCATTTAGCGGGTTTGCTAAATAATGATTTTTTTTTAAAAAGAGCAGTACATATTGGTATATATATAAATAATTTACAAATATTTGATAGTTTTACAGATCAATGCTCTGACCAACTCACTTATAACAGGTTTGACAGTGCATAGTGCATATTACATAGTAAAATTTGAAACAGAGCCACTTATACTAACATTGGTGCATGTGGGACCCAATGGCATCTGTGGTTCCTGTTTGGCTGAGTTTGGGCAAAATTTGACCCTGATGACACATGTGGGTCCAGTTACACTAGCATCGGTGCATGCGAGTACCGATGGCATCTGTGGTTATAGTCTGAGTGAGTTTGGGCAAAAGTTTGACTGGAATTGTATAGACTTTCATGTTGAGTGAGTTTGGGCAAAAGTTTGAGTGAGTACCGATGGCATCTGTGGTTACAATTCTAGACTTTCATCAAGGCAAGTTTATATCTGTTGACAATCATATTCCTTTGAACTAGTATAGCCAGTGCACAAACACAACTGAACACACATATAACATTACATAGATATGTTTGCTAGCTCACGGTACTTTAAGAAACAAGCATACTAAAGTAGTTCAACTTAGAAAGTAAACAAGAACAAAGTACCACGATTTGTACTACATAAACAACATACAACATCACGAATATAACTGGCTATAGTCTAGTAACATGCATTAATTCCAGCCGGTGGTGTTGGAGGCGGTGGGGTCGGTGGCTTTGTCGCCCTAGGCAGTGGTGGTGGTGTCGCCCCAGCCAGCGGTGGTGGTGTCGCCCCAGCCAGTGGTGTCGTTCTGCTCGCCGTCCTGGCCATCTTCGCCCGCTTCCCGTGAGCGTTTGGCGACATGCACCACCTCTCCATCCGCCTCTTCCGCTCCCTAGACCGCCTGCTGCTCTTCCCAGCTCGCCCTCGCCTGTTCCCTTTCAGCTTGCTGCGTTGCATCATCCTGCTCGTCATCTGCATCACTCTGGTCTATAGCAGCTGCCGCCTCGGCCGCGGCTTTTGCCGCCTCGGCCTTAGCTGCTGCCGCCTTTTCTGCTACATTAATTGTAGCATTGCAAGTCCCCCGGTCTAGCCCGTCCCTTAAGGTAATGAGCCTACGATACAGCTCGTAGGCAACATACCCGTCTCTTGCTGCATAGTCTAGGTTCATCGCGGAAAGTGGCTTGTTCTCCCATACTTCGTGGCCATCGGCCGGGAGTGCCTTGCAATTCCCGAGATCTCTGTCAATGATGATCACTGCTAGAGATAACATCCCGTCCCTGTCATACGGCTGATTCCAATGGAACCGTTCTTCGGTCTTAAATATGTCTTGGATGTCGATGTGGTACTGTTCTGGAATGGTGATATCCTCATGTGCAAGCTTCTCTTTATCACTCCTGATGTCCACGCTAGCGAAAGTGATCCCCTTTTCCTGAAGGAACTCTGCCAGTTTCGGACAAGGCTCCCTTCTCCTGCAGTATAAATGCAAATTAAGACATGAAAATAATTTGGATGATGTACAATTATTTGATGATAATGTTAAATAAGGTAATTGCATAACCGTACCATTAGGCCATGTACAACACCCACAGATCATGCATAATACTTGAACTAACATGTCTAAGTATTTGAAATAAACGAGTGCAAGCAATGTATTTGCATTGGCTAATTATACATGATCTCAAATGGAAAATAAAAATATGCACATAACCAGTTTCGGACAAGGCTCCCTTCTCCTGCAGTATAGATGCAAACTATGACATGACAATAATTTGGATTGTGTACAATTATTTGATGACAACGTTGAACAAGGAAATTGCGAAACCGTGCTATTAGGCCACGTACAACGCCCATAGATCATGCATAATACTTGATCTAACAAAATTCACAAGGACTTAAACCTATAGGAATTAAACAATGCACATAGGAAAAATTTCTAAGGATCAAAATCCTCCAAAATTCATATGAGATTCCTTTGAATCAAACAAGCCCTGCATCAAAGGAGGCCTGATGTGAAAACGTTCGTACAGGGTACAATCCTATGAATCAAACATGTGTTGATGGAAAAAACATAGGGATTGAATAATGTACAAACCCATAGGAAATCCTTTGAATCAAAGGAGGGCTGAAATAGAAATGCCCATCCTTAGTACGTATATTACCTGCAGTAGTGGAACACGAGGACAATCTCCTTCAGGGCGAGCTGGACGACGGCGAGCTTTTGTGACGGAGCTTCGTCCCACCTATTCCTTGTGTACTCGAGGTTGAGTCCGAGGAAGTTGTAAGTCTCTTTCTCGAGCAATTGCTCGAACTTATCCAGCATGTGATTCAAGTAGTTCACATCATTGGTGTACACCACCTCCATAATCTTCGTGCCATAGGCACAGATGGGCTTGATGTCAACCGTGGTTTTCCCATCATCGAGGATGTCTCCATAGGGATCCATGGATGCTGAGTTCCCCGTCATGTGGAGGAGGAAGACGCGAGAGGAAGAAGAACAAACAAGAAGCGGACGCGTTGCGGTTATTGTGGTGTTACAGCGGCTGTGGAGTCGAGGCAGAGGGCCCGTACATCGATGTAGTCGACCCGTTACGGTGCGATGCGGTTAGTGCGGTGCAGTGCGGTCAGTTTTGTTATGGTGCGACGCGTTTAGGAGTGGTGCGATACGGTTATTGCGGTGTAGTGGGGTAAGTTTTAATTTGTTACGGTGCGACGTGTTTAGGTGTGGTGCATGCGATGCGGTTATTGCGGTGCAGCAGTGGGATCAGTTTTGTTACGATGCGACGCGTGTAGGTATGGTGCGGTCCGGTCGTGGCTGCAAACTTTTAACAATTGAACGCACGGGGCTTTCACCAATCCTCTGGTCGTGGCTGCAACTTAATTTCAAAAATTGAACCCACGACTTTCCTACAACTTTCAACTCAAGTTTGACCTAAGCTTGTACAGTGCATAACTAATTCAAAATATCTCATAAAAATTGAAAACCTACACACTGATAAATTTTACGTGAACTAGTTAACACGATTTTTTTTAAACTTGAAACATTTCATTCTCATCAAAATAACAATCACGTATATGAGCTTCCACATAGAATGTACCATGACTCACGTGGGTCCACATACACAAGCATTGGTGCAAGTGGGCCCAATAGCATATGTGGGTCCAGTTTGACTAAGATTGGGCTTAAGTTGACGCTGATGACACATGTGGGCCCACATAGCTAGCAGCGGTGCATGTGGGACCATATGGCATCTGTGGGTCTAGTTGGACTAAGATTGGGCTTAAGTTGACCCTGATGACACATGCGGGCCCACATAGCTAGCAGCGGTGCATGTGGGACCGTATGGCATCTGTGGGTCCAGTTTGACTAAGATTGAGCTTAAGTTGACCCTGATGACAAATATGGGCCCACATAGCTACCACCAAGTGTTTCCACGAAGCCGTGGATTTTTGCCCGGTTTCCACGTTTTGGCCGTTCAGTCCAACGTATCGCCCAGTTTTGGCATGTTTTGAGCGTAACCGACACACGCGAGACGCTAGTCGTGTTTTCCACGATGTCGGGCTATTTTCCATGATGTCTCCTGGTTTCCACGTTTTGCCCGTTCGGTCTAACATATCGTCCAGATTTGGCCTGTTTTGAGCGTAACCGACACACGCAAGACGCTAGTCGTGTTTTCCACGATATCGAGCACCAAGTGTTTCCGCTACTATATGCCAAGATACTTCCATGATGTTGAGGTACGTTCTTCCAGACTTGTTCAGTCTTTTGTTTCGCCAGGTTGTTATGGATTTTTTTCCTTCTGGCAATATTGTCATCTTGCTGTCTTGTTCGAATAGGAATGACCGAGTGTTAGCTTTTTAGATGCATGATGTTCAAACTCATGAACTTGGCTTGGTCAAAATCGCGTCGAACAAATATAATGCATTATGATGTGCAAGCTCTCTTTCAAAGTTCTACCAATATACAAACCACATGCTATACCTCCATTTTAACAACATATAAAAATATGGTATCAAAATTTGAAAGTTAACTTGCTCAAAATTCAAATTTGATTTGGAGGTGATTTAGTATTTTCAAATTTCTACATGCACCAAGTTTTGAATCTGAAAAAACTCTACAAACGAATAATGTGGCCCCTACATTCCTTCAAACAATGGTGAAAACCTCATGGAATTCAGACAAACATAGCTCCTCAAATTCAAATCTGAATTTTTCTAAAATTTATGTCAAAACCACCTATTTGATGTATTTAACTGAATTTTCAAATTTGTACATGCACCAAGTTTTGAATCTGAAAAAACTCTACAAATAAATAATGTGGCCCCTACGGTCCTCCAAACATTGGTAAAACCCTCATGCAATTCAGACAAACACAGCTCGTCAAATCCAAATCTGAATTTTTATCAAAAAATTCTGAAAACTAGTCGGAATCTGCAAAATATTTAAAAATGATAAAAACAAGAGTAAAAAACCTAAGTACATAAAAATATTACATTTATTTTACATACAGTTATCGAATCTTTATTACAAGCTATATTACAACTTACAAATAATATTGAAATAATAACAAAATGTTTAAAAAAAGAACTCAGCCCAGCCAGGCCTTCTGCCCGGACAAGCTATCTACGACCGAACTGGGCCTCTTTCAGCCTATTATGTCCCCAATGCCGCACGACGTCAAACGGGTCAGACGGTTGGGAGTTTAGTCCCACCTCGCCAACTGGAGAGGATTCTGACCAGCTTAAATAGCCGCGCGTTCGGCTGCTATCAACATCCTCTCTGTTCTATCTTACCTGCTATCAGGAATTCTACTTTAGGACGTTGGGCCTACTAGCAGGTCACGGGCCTGCATCCTGGCCATTCATTTGGTTTCTAGTCGTATGCAGGGCGTGATTCCCTTGAGAAATATCCTGCCAGTGGGTGGCCTTTTTTTTGCTTTATTTGATCTTTTTTGTCCTATATTTTAACATAAATTCATATGTTTTTAATACAAATTTACATGGCATAGTGCATATACAACACTATCTCTGCACTTAAATGGGCCAAACCATTTAAAATTTTGAAACACTACTACAATTTGCTACACCTATCAAAACCTTCCAGTTTAGAATTGACGCAATAAAATACATTTTTCTAACTGGCAGCACAACTATCATGGCACAACACAGATACATATATAAGAAACAAGCAATTAAGAGCATGTAACCATAACCTTACTAGCAGCATAATAACATAGTAGTCTTACGGAAACTTCACCCTACCATCACAAGGTTACCACTTATAACCACAGTACCAAAAGAACATAGTTCTCAACCACTTCTACCTAGTTAACCAGTTCGACATATTAACCATATATACATAAACATCATCGCTATACTGATGATGTGACCATACATACTAGCAGCTGATATCAATATTCACTCCTCTTCAGTCTCGGAGTCGCTGAACACAAACTCATCTGGCTGGAGGACCCTGAGTAGAGCTTCGTGCCTGCCATGATCACGCAGGTCACCCTCAAAGTAGTCCTCACCCAGACGTCCACGAGTGGCTACCTCTCGGACATGCTACACAAGCCCCACCCTCAATCCCCCATGTGGCTTGAAGTGGTGGAATGGGCACCTGTAGAACTCGGTGCTGAATGGCAGGTAAGGAGAAATCCCCTTGCGCCTGAGCTTCTTTTCTTCTTTCCTCACAAAGGACTTGTATGTCCATTGCTCCACTTAAGTATCTGAACCAGAGAAGTACTACACAATAAATAAAACAAGAAAACAGTTAGTACTGCCTACTAAATATAAAAACCTACTACTTTTGTGCATGTCCAAATGCACTACAGCTGCTTGAAATAACATACCTCCTCATCAGGCCACGGGGAGAGTACATCATAAGCATCACCTGGGGTTGGTGCCTGCCAGACAATTAAGATAAATGAACACTAGCATTTAAGGTAATTACTAAAAGCATTCAATATTAATAAATGAAAAACACTAGCAAAAATTAATAGCACAATAATTCGACTTCAT
Organism: Avena sativa; assembly: GCA_916181665.1. Classification (NCBI taxonomy): domain Eukaryota; kingdom Viridiplantae; phylum Streptophyta; class Magnoliopsida; order Poales; family Poaceae; genus Avena; species Avena sativa. Next base: position 140,797,444 of record OV702292.1, read on the forward strand.
AAATCTGATCATAAAAACAACATTGATTCAAGAAACAAATCATTAAACTACATCAATGCTTTTTATACCACATTCCATTAAATTATAATGATTATTTGGAGGTTGGAATTGAAGGTAAAGAAACTAGACTATACATTCAAACAAAAAAATTATCAAGGATCAATCAATTTAGTATCAGGTTGCATGAAGCTCCAGTAAGTCAAAATAGAGTAGTACAAAGTCTATAAACTAATTAGTCTACACAAATCTGTTCATACAAGCATAAGCATCTAAAGAAATGTGTCTTAAAATCAATTGGTACAAGTAAAGGAAAACAAAAATAAGTACACAGATCACTGCTTTGCACACTCTTATGAGGCACCACTACAATCAATTAATAACATACATGCCATATGGTTATAACCACATTGTTCAGATCTAGTGCTAGAAGTTAATAAAATTCTATAAGTAATTTTAACACATTTCCCGTAAAAGCAATTAAAGCAAAAAAAAAGAAACTACAAAAGTATACCGAAGATAGATAACCACATTATATCACAAAGCTAATTTAGACTAGTTGAATAGTTGTAGCCAGCTAACCACATTATACCACATGTACCAAAAAAACAAGCCATACTGTTAACTAGTTGAAACTAACTAACCACATTATATCACAGTAGCTCAAATGAGAATCATGTAAACCATGTTCCTTCAACATAATACGAATTAACTACAAATTAAACTCTATCAATTTAACAACAAACAAACCATCTTCCTACTAATTGGAAAAACTTCACCAATGGACTATCAACATTGGTCATCTATACAAAATTACACAACGAATCTATAGACCCAGCCTTCCATCCAATAAATCCCTAAGGCCCCAGTCGTTTTACTTTGGATTGTCCTGGTTTGACATGGATTGACGTGGTTTAAATCCTATCTAAGTCAAAATATACTCTAATCCAATCTAATCCAGTCCAATCTAACGTAGAGGTGGGTTAACCGAACATAGCCCAAAGGATATAAATCCCTTACACTGAAAGAGCTGAAACTACAAAACACATCTTACTTCCAAATGATTTGAAGGGATTGAACGGAAATTAGCAGAAAATAATACTAACCTGCATCGCGGCGACCTGTGGAGACTGGACCGGCGCCAGATCCTCCGTGCCGCCGACCGGCACGTCCAGATCCAGCATTTCCACCTCGCCGAGGTCCGCATGCACCAACTCCTCCTCTCCGAGCGCCTCATCGACCAGAGCGACCAGCGCGGAGCGACGACCTCCTCTACCGCCATGGCCCTCCACCACCTCGACCGCATCTGGGTGGCTCACGGCTCCAAACCCCGCCCTTGCAGAACCGCCTGCATCGCTGCCGGACCCCACTCCCGCCATAGTCGGCGTCGAAATATCACAGTATGGGAGAGCTCCAAGGCCTTAGGCGGAGGAGACGATGGGGAGAGCTAGGGTTTTCTCCCGTGCTTTTCTTTCCGTATCTGGTGAGGCAAAAGGGGGAAAATGGTGGGGATGAGGCCAGGCGAAGCGACCGAGGGAGCTCTTATACGTCGCGTCGGTTCGTTTCAGCTGATGTCACCCGCGCACGTGACACCCACCCGTACAAAACTGAATTTTTTCAGCAGACTACTTCTATTTTCTGGATAACTGAATTTTTAAATTTCTACATGCACCAAGTTTTGAATCTGAAAAAACTCTACAAATGGAAAATGTGTCCCTTGGAGTCCTTCAAACAATGGTGAAAACCTCATGGAATTCAGACATACACAACTCCTGAAATCCAAATCTGAATTTTTAGGTCAAATTCGCGTCGAACACAGAGGACGCATATGTACGAACCAAGCTGACCTAACAATATATCCATGATTAAACCACATCTTGTGGACCTAAAAATTATTTTTGCCAAAACAAATTAGGTTGCAATGATGTAGATGTAGATCAATACTTCAATGTTTTGACCATATTGACCAAAATTTGACTTGAGGTAAAATTTGAGCAAACAATCATTTGACAATGAACAAAGTGGTCACGTTCCAACTAAATGACCCCAAATACCATACCATGTTGGTGAAATACAAATTTTATTCAAATTTTTGAACTACCTTTATAAAATGTAGTTGAATTTCAATTATTAAAATGGAAAATGATATTTGAAATCATAATTGGACCAAAAACCCAAAAGATGAAATGTGTGCTATGACAAGATACACCTACATGCCAAATCTTAGACCATTCTGAGAAAGTATGCCATGGAGTTGGGCATCTCCTAGGTAATTTGGGTACTTACACATGAGACTCACACTTGAAACCAAGTGTGAGAGAGCAACCTCAACTTTCATTCAACAAACTCAAGGTTTATTATTTTTTGTGCAAACTAGGGTACAATGTAAGACACATGGCCAATGTTTTACTTTTTTTTGATTTTTTTGATTTGCTTAATTTGTATCAATTAGTATCCTGTTTGCTTAATTTTAATTTACCTTTTTACCATTTTCTTAATTTGCTGCTTATTAATGTGTTGATTCCATAGTGTGTATCAATTAGTATCCCGTTAAGTGTAATGATCAATGCGTTTGAAGCTTAAATTCATCCAAGTCTTGTTTCATTCTAGTGATTATGATTGCTCATATGATATCTATCAGTTAATAGTTATCAGATTACATTCTGAATTTATATAATATAGAATTTGTAGAGATTTCCGTTGCAACACGCCACTCTCCCAAATGTCATGCGTGGGTCCAATGTGAAAGCAATGGGAAAGTGGACTACATGCAGGACTACACGATTCCACACCCATGCGTGCACCAGAGGAAACCGAACCGCTAACATCTATATAACACATCGGTCTCATCGTCTCTCCCACCATCGTCCACTTCTTCCCCAATCTGCCGAAAACCCCAATCCGCTCCCACCACCGCACCACCAATCTCATCCCTTAGTGAATCTGCAAGATGAAGCGCGCTCGCGAAGACGAGCCGGAGTCGAAGGCGGTCGGCGGCTCTGGCGATGCACCCGCGGTCGTCGCCGCGGTGACGGGCGAGGAGTCTTCTTTGGGAGCACCAGCCGCTCGTCGACGCGCCGTGACCGTTGCGGACTCCACCGTACCGGTCGTGGTCGCTGTCGATGATGGGAAGAAGGAGGACGTCGTGGCTCCCGCGGCAGATCTATAGAACCCGCATGCATGCAGCCAGGTCATCGTCGTGCTAGACGCTGAGTACTACGACGGCGAAGACCCTGACTCCATCGAGTACCTCTATGAACAAGCCCGCAAAGAGGATGTACCGTTCAAGGAGGAGGCCTCCAACGACGGCACCGAGGTTCTGAGCTATTCTATTCGATCTCCTCTGTTCATCTTACTATTCACATAGGGTTTGTTCGTAGAGTAGATTGATTTGTGCTGTCTAGGTGGTCTTCTAGATATTCTTGATTCTAGGGTTCGTACGGTTCCTTTGTAGTTGACTTTGATTTGATCTGCCATATAGTATTCTTACTCATATGATATATATGGGTTCATGGTTATCAGATTAATTTCTGAATGTTGTGCCTTAAATTCATCCGAGTCTGATTTGATTGTAGAGATTATGATAACATAGATTTTTGTTTGGGAAGAAAAGATTGATCTAATGCATAGAATTTATAATTACCATTTTCTTAATTTGCTGCTTATTAATGTGTTGATTTCATAGTGTGTATCAATTAGTATCTTGTTAAGTGTAATGATCAATGCGTTTGAAACTTAAATTCATCCGAGTCTTGTTTCATTCTAGTGATTATGATTGCTCATATGATATCTATCAGTTAATAGTTATCAGATTACATTCTGAATATGTTAAGGTAGTTACCTTGCACATGATTGATCAACACAAGCGACTTAAATTTATTTGAGTCTAATTTGATTGTAGAGATTATGATAGCAAGAATTTTGTTTAGGAATAAAGGATTGATCTGATGCATGGAATTCATAATAACCATTATCTAAATTTGCCGCTTATTAATGTGATGATTCCATAGTGTGTTTCAATCAGTATCCTGTTTAGCGTAATGATCAATGCGTTTAAAACTTAAATTCATCCAAGACTTCTTTAATTCTACTTATTATGATTGCTCATATGATATCTATCGGTTCATAGTTATCAGATAACTTTCTGAATGTGTTAAGGTAGTTAACTTGTAAATGATTCATCATTAAGTGCCTTAAATTCATCTGAGTCTAATTTGATTGTAGAGATTATGATAACAAGAATTTTATTTGGGAAGAAATGATTGATCTGATGAATGGAATTTAATGTGTAATGATCAATGCATTTGAAACTTAAATTCATCCGAGTCTTCTTTCATTCTAGTGATTATGATTGCAAGAATTTTATTTAGGCAAAATTGGTTATTTGCCCCTAAAGTTCACATGCCTTGAATTATGTCCCCAAAGAATATTGTTCTTTAATAAATTATCCATTATGGACTTTGAAGCAGATAGAAATGAACGCTCAGGCGTTCCAGCGCTCACTAGACATGATAAGACAAAACTGTCCTCGATTCATCAAATGTTAGTACTATCACTGCAACAATTTAGAATAATTTTGGTAGTATTATTAATTTTTTACAGCTTATTTCGTTTGATCGTTGTTGTGCTCCTGTTTATCTCACTTCTTACGTATTTCAAGATTCACAGGAAGACTCTGACGACATGGGCCACGGCAAGGACGACAGGGACCGCAAGAGCCGCTTTGTTCTTAAGCGGCTGGTGAGTGGCCAGATACCTTGCCGCAGCCGCGGGGAGCTATCTTGCCCATTCTGCGGCAGGGTCATCACAAAGAACTTAGAGAGCATGATCCAGCACGCGGATGGCGTTGGTGTAGGCAGCAGGCAGAAGCACAAGGACCACACCAAGGCGAAGCATGCCGCCTTTGGCAGATTCCTCGACAAGTACGTCAAGGGTGGCCTCATCCCGGTTATCGGTCCTGCTGTTGGCCCTCATGTTCTGTTTCCACAAGTTTAGTTTATGTTTGTGTTGTCCCCCTGGAGATGAATAGAAACTGTGTGTTGTTTGAAGACTAAGTTTTTATTATGTATGGTGGAAGCTGGGCAATCATACCCAGTTGTTTAAGACTATGTTAATGAGTATGAAGTTTGCTGTTGCGTTACGGGTGCACTTGTTATCTAAATTCTCATGTTGATGCACACTGCATTTGTTTACTAAATTAGATGGTTTGATGCTTTATTTTGTAGCTAAGAAAATTTGAAGTAAGTTTTTGAAACCAATCTCAAACTAGAAACTTATGTACTTTACATACTGATGATCCTTCAGAATGTCTAAAAACAACCACAAACATGAAAGGCAAACTCTTTATTTCCAATACTTTTTATAAAATTTGCAAAATATTCTAAGTAAAGGATTTAATTAATATAGCTAATTCTTTCCTTGTTAGTCTCAAGATTCTATTTTAGAGGATCTTACAGGACCTAACTATGATGACTAAGTCAGAGCAATAAAAACCAAATCAATTTCCTTGCTCTACGCACTAAATGTAATCAATATATTTCCTTGTTTTGCCTAACGGCTAAAGCTAATCACGTCGAGCCCACAAATTAAGCTTACAACTGGGTCTAGGCCCGACATGCAAGCATAGCCGGACCATATATATATACGCTCTTCCTCCAACAAACCCTAAAGGCATAGTTGGAGTCAGCGCCGCTATCTAAACCACCTTTGCCTAGGCTGCAGATTTGTCGAGAGAGAGGGATGGCGAAGGGCAAGATCGTTGCGGTAAAAATCTAACCTCTCTAGTTTGCATGTACTGGATCTATTTGGACAAAAATGTACGGCCAATAATCTTTAAATTTTCTTTTTTTGATTCGTAGTGTCCTTGGTGTTTTGACACCAAGGGTCTGTGCGGCCTGGGCGACAAGATCAAGTCCTTTTTCGTTCTCACCCTTGTAGAGAATTTTGAAGAAATGACGGTACTGGTTTTTTTTGTATTATCATCAGTCTTTCCTGTTACACCCTTTTGTCATGAATTATAGCATCTATTAGTTTGTCATGTAGTAAACATGTTCCATTTTTCTTCAGTTAATACCCTGCTATGCTAGAGCAAATTTCCTTAAGAAGTTTGCCATCGACTCTGTCGACCACGAGAATGATTTTGTGGTCGAGGTGGATAGGGAAGAAGGGTTCGAATTCAACATTGATTGTATCAACAAGGATGACAAAACATATCTTGAAGGCCAATATTGGAGAGAATTTGCTACAGTCTACAATCTGGATGTTGGAACGGAGCTTGTCTTCTCTACCGACACACAAGGTCCATCTACCCCTGTGACGTCGATCAACCTACCGATCACCCACCCATGTAAGTAACTGCTTATTTGAAGTACTCCCTCCGTTTACAAATATACGATGTTTACGAATTTGTATAAAATGGATGTATATATGTAGATCCACTAAAATATTTAGGTTCACCCATTTTGCTTGGTTTCTAGTCTATTTTGTAATGTGTAGAATGTCACCGATGGAATTGTCTCTAGTTTTTTCCTTATGAAAAAAGAAGTAGTTGCTTTCTGTTTAGCACGATATTTTTTCTTTGTTCCTAAACAATCTTAATGTTGACGTACCTACCATGCATTAATCTTAATTTTGATTCAGTAATATTCATTTAATTAAGTATTTGAACTTGTACAGCATATTACAATCTGACCCAGGATAAGAAAGGCATACTTGACGCTATGCATGTCACTGATGGAACCATAATTAACTGGAGAATGATGGAGTCAGTGGTCAGCAATGTTGACATTATTGACATGCTGGTTGATGAACATGGAGCTGGGCCTTATCAAGTTGGAAAATGTGAGTCTCTGATCCACACATTAAGCTGGACAAATTGCAGGAAGAAAGAGCTGGTAAGTATGAGTGATCTACTTTGTTATGCCTGTAATTCCGATTAACAAACGTTCACATTGTGCATGTGGACCAAGAACAGAAACTCCCGCGACGCCTTGTCCCTGAAGACATGGCTGAATATGGTGATATCACAATTGTGTGTGATAAATACACAAAGATCAAAGGGTCGTACTCAATTTCTCCTGAGGATGGCCGAGTATGCTGCGCTGGGTGGAGGGAAGTGATGTCACAGGAGAAGGATTTTCGGCGAATTGGAGACAAGATGTTTTTCATGATGTACGTGGGACGTATGGGGGCTTTTCTATTTGCCTTCTATGTTCCAAATGTGGAACTTTAGTAGCCTTGATTATTTTCACTATGATGGTCATGGGTCATTTGTCGACCTAATAATATGAGATGTTAAGACAATATTTAACGGTCCTTTCATTATGTGGCATTAGTATGTCTGAAGACATGGTTAAGTGTAATGGTACTATTAATTTTTTTATGAGCTGAAATATATTATGCCTGTCGTTGCTGCCAATTATAGTGAAATCATATTAATTGAGTTTATTTCATCGGTATCTATGAATATTTTATGAGCTACAAATTTTATGCGTGCACAACTTACTAGACGGACATGTCTGTCGCGTAGGTTGTGTCACGTAAAGAAGTATCTATCTCCAGTAAATCTATTTTGATGCTCGAAGTAAGTATGACAAAAACAAGCAAAAACATCTAGGTACGACCATATATATCATTGTAATTAATAATTTTGTGTATAATATGGTTACTGGGAATTGAATGCAACAGTCTCCATAACTAGTATCAAACAGTACAACTGCGTGCTAGTATTTTAGTAACACATTTTTACAAGGTACTAGTCAATATCACTATCAACATCTAAAATGCTCCTCCCAAATTCAGCGACAACCGGTTCCAAGTCTTCTTATTCTTCGTCGCTCAGGTCCATATCATTCTTTACACCATTTTCCCCTGCTAGTTGTCTAACAGTCTGAGAGTCAACAAATATCACATCATCAGAGCGACCAGCCATGTCGTCTTCATGATCATCAACATATTCATCTTCCTCGTCCTCAATTTGGTGAACAATGGGACCTTCCGAGCCTAGGTCTTCCTGGTATGCACCTGCATTGCCTTCATCATCTTTTTCTAGAACATCGTATATATTCATGTGCTTGAAAGTTTGCACCACCTTCCAAGGATCACCAAATTTTGTGTCTTCCAAGTAAAAACAAGTTTCTGCTTGGTGAGATAATATGAAAGGGGCGTTCTTGTACCACAATACAGACGTATTGATGCTTTTAAAGTATCCATCATACTTCATCTCTGTGGTTTTCCTACTTCTAAGGTCAAACCAATCACAGCGGAACAAGAACACGGATCTGTCGCCGTGCTTGTTTCTCGGGTACTGTAACTCAAGAACCTCCTTCATCACACCGTAGTATTCTTGATCTTGTTCGTCAGAAACGGATCCCCTTGTCATTATGCCTGAGTTTTGAGTCCTCATGTTCTTCTCACGCTCGACGGAACGGAACCTAGCGCCATTTACATTGCACATAGGGTGTACAACTAGACGAGCATCTGGACCAAGTGCTAGTGATTTTAAATCTTCTGGAGCATTGTCCAAATTACTGACATGTTTTTTAAACCATGCAGGAAATTCTTTCTCTAGTTTCGCCTCAATGTTGTTCACACCCCTGTTCTGTAGTTGCTGTCGGAAATTCCTACAAATCAAAAACAAATTAGTAATGGTACTGCTATAACACAAAATATTACTGAAATTTTTGAATGATTAATAAAAAGGTAAATTGACCTACCGAATATAATTTTGTGCCTCATCACAGTTCTGAAGTACATACCAAACCATACTGTCAAATTCTTTGGGAAAATACTTCAACTTGGATAGTCCTAAACCTCTGGCTCCGTCTGAAAAAATATCAAACTCTAGCAGATCAACTCTTTGTTTCTTATCTTGGTTCCTCTCAGGCTTGTTATGTCTGGTTTCTATGACATCGGCCAAAAATTTAGAGCAATGATGCAAGCACTCATCCACGATATATCCCTTAGCAATTGAACCTTCAGGCCTTGATTTTCTATGCACAGTTGATTTCAGGTACCCGAGCCTTCTTTCAACTGGATACATCCAACCATATTGAACAGGCCCCCTCTGAAGTGCCTCATCAGGTAGATGAATAGCCAGGTGCACCATTACATCAAAGAATGATGGGGGAAATAGCAGCTCAAGCTTGCAAAGAATTATGACAATTCAACCTTCATTCGGCGCAGCACAAATGCTCTTAGAGTTTTGGCACACAACTCCCTGAAAAAGTTTCCCAGTTCAACAATGGTCTCATACATCGCCTTTGATGCAATCCATCTCAGACCAGCTGGCAACACACGCTGCATAAGTATGTGGCAGTCATGCGTCTTCAGACCGTGCACTTTACCCCCTGGGATGTCCACACATCTTGCTAAGTTTCCAGCAAAACCATCTGTGAACCTAGTGTTGGCCTTCCTTTTGAAGCGTCCACGTTGCTTTCTCCTTTGAAAAACCTTGGCCTCAGGTTTCATCCAGAACTTCTTCCTGACATTAAATTTCTCCAAATCTATTCTACCACCAACAACGTCCTTGTTCTTTCCATCAAGCTCAAGAAGGGTACCAAGGATATTGTCCAATATGTTCTTCTCAATGTGCATCACATCTAGGTTGTGAACAAACTTCAATCTTGACCAGTATGGCAGATCATATAAGCTGATCTTGAGGTGCCAGGTTGGCTCACCAGTCATGCCACGCTTTCTCTTCCTAGTTGATGGATTTTTCCCTGGCCTGTAATCCTGAACTCTCTGTACCCTCTCCTCTCTTTCTGCAAGTGTGAAACTTGTTGGTGCATCCTTAGGTTCAGGTTTTCCATTGAAGGCTCTGCTACTCCTCCACTTGTGATCGTGAGGCAGAAATCGACGATGACCAATATAACCAATTTTATTATGCAAAGACTCTTAGCAAGGATCCTTATCGCAGTGCGCACATGCGAAAAACCCTCTTGTGCTATGGCCAGACATCGTGGCATATCCAGGATAGTCATGAATCGACCAAAGAAACGCAGAATGCAACGGAAACTCTCTACCTGTGCACGCATCATATGTGCCCACGCCACTCCATAGCTTCATCATATCTTTTATCAATGGCTGCATAAATACATGAAAATCCTTTCCTGGTGAATTTTTTCCAGGGATTAGCAATGACATCATGAAGTTGGATTGATCCATGCACATCCATGGTGGGAAGTTGTATGGAATGACAAAAACTGGCCACATACTGTATGAACTACTCATGTTTCCGTATGGGTTGAATCCATCTGTCGCAATACCAAGCCTTATGTTACGGGCATCTGAAGCAAGCCATCCAAACTCCTTGTCAAAGTGCTTCCATGCTTCACCATTAGTTGGGTGCCTCAAAATACCTGGTTTTGCAACCCTCTTCTCCTTGTGCCACTTGGTGTTCATCGACGCTTCCTTGGAAACAAAAAATCTCTGTAACCTTGGGATTATAGGAAAGTATCGAAGCACCTTGTGGGGAATCTTTCTCTTTGCTTCCGGGTCTTTCCACCTTGAAAATCCACACTCGGGACAATGAGTTTTTTTGGCATGGTCTCCCCAAAACAGAGCACAGTCATACTTGCATACATGAATTGTGTCATAACCAAGCCCAACCTCAGAAAGAACACTCTTAGCTTCAGCATAGGACTTGGGAAAATTCACTTTTGGCAAAGCAGCACATAAGACAGCCATAAATTGATCAAAAGCTCTATTTGTGACCTGGTTGTATGATTTCACGTAAAGCATCTTCATAATGAATGACAACCTCGTCTCAGTGGTGCATCCCTCGTGAAGCTCTTTCTTAGCTTCTTCGATGAGTTTCGCATAGAAATTAGTGTCACTTGGGCCTCTGTCACCAGAATCATGCAACTCATCTAACATCTTGTCAACATGATCATTATGATTCTCATTTCCATCATCATAATCATCATCATCATCGCTTTGATACAAACTATGATCATAGTTTTCATCAGGACCATCATCTTCTCCATGACAACTCCACTTTGTGTACGAAACGGCCATACCATTGACGTGTAAGTGATACTCAGCAGTTTCCTGAGTCTGCTGCGTAATATTAAGGCATTTTTGGCATGGGCACAATATTGATGCACCTTCGTTGCAGTTTGCGTGCGCAAACTCCATAAACTCGCGGACACCTTGTATGTAAAAAGGGGTGAACTTGCGCCCATGAGTAATCCACTGTCGATCCATCGCCTAGAAAAATATATATAATGCGTTCCACTCGAGTCATGATGCCATTCAATTTGTACTAATCGATGTGAAAATTGTTTACCAAAGTCCAAATAAATCACAATGTGTAACATAAACACCAATCTAAATCAATTTCATAACAGATCTCAAAGGAACTCACATGTGCTTCCTATCGCCGTGCATCGGCCTACCGCGAAGCCTCGCTAGCTGGGATCGTGATCGATCGTCGTGATCGCGTAGGCGCAAGTCGCCGAGACTTGTAGATGAAGGGACAGCGAATGTCGTGATCGCCTAGACAAGGGATACCCTTGACGGCGCTCGTTCGCAAGAACAGAGAAGAAAACTGTTTGGAAGATTGCACAAGTCCTAACTATAACGATCCGTGTTTGTACATGCCACGTACTTCACATAGAGTTTACAAAATGGTAGGCCAATCAAACAATTCAAAAATCGAACGGTAGCCCAGCGGTAACGAAACGTTTTAATTTGTACTAGGTCCTCGGTTCGAAACCCATCTTTTCCCTTTTATCGTTTTTAACACAATTGCTAACTCGTTGGTCCCACGAACAATCGGCGACGGCTTAATCTACGATGCTCTAAAATCCGTCGTGCGGATAATCGGCGATGTTTTGCCGTGACGCGAAACGCGACCATCACGCATTATCAAGCATACGTGACGCCCAAAACTAATCCGTCACCTATGGTTACTTTCGGTGACGGTTCTGAATTTTGTCACCAGGCAATTCGTCACCGATTCTAGGACCTGTTCTAGTGGTTCTTTCACACTTCTCATGCCGCTGGGCTTGTTTCAGGCCATATAAAGACTTCAATAACTTGCAAATGTTTACTTATCGACCACTTACTACAAAACCATCTGGTTGATCCATGTGAATTTTCTCATCCAACTCTTCATTTAGGAAAGCTGTCTTACCATACATTTGATGAACGAGAGGACTGTGTGACACTACCAATGAAAGTAGTACTTGAATGGAAGTTAATCTAACAACATGTGAGTAAGTTGAAGGAGATATGCCCTTGAGGAAATAAATAGATAAAGTTTATTAGAATATATCAATTAGTTCCTAATAGTTTTATACCATGCTATAACTATATCAAGCAGATACATTTATACAAGTGTGGTATATAAACAAATCAAGGTCCCTAGTAATCTCTTGGATCAGGATCATAAGTGGAAATAAAGAGAAAATTCGGAAGGTTTTAGGTAAAGTCCACAGAAGTCCAGAATAATCAAAGATGTGTTTTAGATCCTGAGGAAATGTTAAATATGTTTTTAATGTTAATTATTGGAATTAATAATAAAAATAATATTAAAACTAATTTTAATCGGAAAACTTCCCTAACAGGTCAAATCCCTGGAGGGAAAAGGCCCAAAGGGGCAGCTGCCGCCTAGGCCCCCACCCGACCAATCTCGAGCCACGCGTGATGGTGGGTGGCCCACCCGACTAGCCCAATGGCGTGCGCTTCCCCTCCTCCTCCTTTAGTCCCACATTGCCAGCTAGCAATGTAGGGTTCCCTCCCTTCTCCTATATAATGAGGGGCAAGGGAGATGGAAAATACAACAAATAAATTGGGAAATTCATAAGGCATGTTTCGTTAGGGATTTTTCCCTTCTCTCTCTCATTGGATCTCGTGTGCGCGGTTCCTAGAAGAACTACGTGCGTCAGAGACAACACCACTCTGGTACGCCGTCGCGCTACTGGATCCTAGTTTCAGAAGGTCTACTTCCGCATCCCAGCTGGATCAGGGAGAATGGGAGATGTTGGAGGACAACGGACGTGTGCGAGACCATGGAGGTGATTCCACTTGGGGCACCTGGAAGTCCTACGAGGAGAAACTCGACCTTGAGGTTGGCTATGAGTATGACTACATCTCCCATGTTTCCCATGAAGCATTAAACACTTTTGGTCTACAAGGTTATGTCACCAAAGCTTTCCCGTTACTGCATTAACTCATAGATAGATCTTGGCATAGGTGTTGCGCTAGCTAAGATTTTTTTTGTTTTTAGCTACGAACCCCTTCAGTGGTATTAGAGCTGATCTATGTGTAGTTATGATAGTATGGGTACACATGTTGATTGTGTGGACATTGATCCTATATTTTTTACCCTCTCATGTGTACTTGTTTATATCGTGGCACTTTGAGATGAAGCGGCTCGGACTGACCTTACGCGTAAGCTTACACGACACTGGTTCCATGATCGACATATGGCTCGTACCATATAAGTGCCTAGAGGGTGTCTGTCTCTCTCACAGTATTTCATATGGCATTTGCAACGGAGGGCCCCAAAAGGGTTGTAGTAGAGAGAACTAATTGATAAATGTTGTGGTTCGAGTTCGTAGGTATGAAACGATTCTATCGTGAAAGCCCTAGAAGCCACATAAAACATGCAAGAGATAAAGTAGATGCGTCTAACTTTATTTTGCAGGGGGAATGTGATATGATATGGTTGTAATCATGATCAAGGTAAAGTAGTTTACTTTATGTTGCTAAGTAGTATTAATAGTTATCATGGTGGACCATAAAATGGTGGAGTCATGGACTTGGCGCCATACTGGTGGGCAAGATGGAGATCATGCCGAGGAGCACGATGGATATCATGGCATGACATGAAGTACAATATCATGCCACACATATTAATGCATGTGATGTTTGTGATTATGCATCTTGTTTGCCTGCTTGTATTCGATACGTGACGATAGCAATTAATAAGATGATCCCTAATTAATACCAACTGTAGTGTTCTCCCTGTGTGTGCACCACCAAGAAAGTCCATCGTTATGAACTAGGCTATGATGATAAGGTGCTAGATATATCGACGTTCGCGTACAGTTGGTGTAAGCCATGTTGCACACCGAATACACTTAGGTTAAATCGGTGAGCCTAGTATGTACATACATGGCCTCAGAACACGAGAAGATTGAAGGATCAAGCATGAGTTACATGAATGATGTGATTGACACTATGTTATCTACCTTTGCAGCTATATCACCGGCCATGATGATTGGGGATGGTGTGGTGAATTTGGAGCATGTAATCACTAGAATATCTTGGGGATGATAGTTTTAGAGGGAAATCGTGTAATAATTTGATTATAGAACTTGAACTTGTATTATTAACTTAGTCTTAATGTCTTTGCAAATACCCCTGTAGATCATGGCATACACGCATGTGCATTTTTACCATGGGAATTTTCTACAAGATGAGGATCTTAAGTTAGATGGGTCCAACTTCATAGACTGGTATCAATGCTTGAGGGACATTCTCATCTCGAATGATGTATTCTAGACAATACTAGATCCACTAGGAGATGATCATGATCATAATGAAATTGAGGAAGAGGATGATGAGTTTCGCGATCGTCGTGACCTATTCATTCTCATCTCATGCACATGCGATGGGCGATGGTACCTAAGCTACGGGTGCAGTTTCCACAGATCATGCCATATGATATGATCGATGGGTTGAAGGCAATGTTTATAGAACAATTCAGGCTTTTGAAGTTTGAGCTATTGGGTAAGTTCTTTCACAACATATGGAAGAAAACACGTGTCTGGACAATCACTTGGAGATCATGCATGGGTATCATTCATGCCTCGTGTATGATGAGGACAACTAGATGACTGACCAATATGCGATAGTTAGTGTGTTGTGATTGCTTCCTTATGGCAACAACTACATGTGTACCAACTCATTGGGACTCCAAGTGCAGAGTGTTGTCGCAAGCGTCTTTTCCCCACAAGGGTGACTCGAGGGTTAATATCGAACTCTCAGGGAATTGGCTCAGAAGTTAATTCTTCTTATCCTGTCAAGCAACTTGTAAATCAAAGTTCCTGTCTTGTGTCCCCAACTCCACCGTGTGGTTTTCAAGCACAAGATTTTGTATTAGTAATATGAACTTAAAATATAATATAAATAAAGTGCAGTAAAGTAAACTAAGCAAACAAGATGATGATGGTGATAGTTTGGTTGTTTTTGGTTTTTTGTGTGATTGCAAATGAAGAAAGTATTTTAGAAAATGTAATGTGTGATAAAAGTGTTGGAAAGGTGTTTCTTATGATTTAAAATGGACCGGGGTTCATAGGCTCACTTGTCTATTCTCTTTTTAAGTTGCATTGGACATAAACAATTCATTACATACATAACATTAATGGAACTTAAACATGTGTTTAATAAGCATTCATATGGGCATCATGTCCTAACATACATATGATGCAACAAATCTCTCTTATATTCTACAAGATAGGGAAAACTCCAATAAAATCTTGAATTAAGCATTACATAGAGTATAACCTTAAGCAATATGACATGATGTCTGAATTACAAATATGCTACCTTGACCAAACAATATTATCTAGCTGTCACAAGATAATTATAGCACATGAATTCACTTAATCCCTATGAGACAACAAAAGAAAGGTAAAAACCTTAGAAGATCATAGATTTTGTTGTCACTATCCAATCACTACCATCATGCTACTCCATCTAACACACACTGCTCCCCACACGGGCTCTTGTGTAAAAGTTGGATCAACACAAGTACTTAAGAACGGGGTACATGATATGCATCTATCAATACATATTACACATAATGGGTTCCAATCTCATATATCAAATCATCAAATAAGGATCCGCCACATAGGAATTATACATATGAGCATAATCATGTTGGCCAGCTCATATGGTACTAATATATATGAAGAACAAGAGAGAAATAGATCAAGCTACTGCCACAAACCCATAGTCTTGAGGTGGACTACTCCCTCTTCATCATGATGACGATGGTGGAGATGTTGGAGAAGGTGGAGATCCCTCTAGCGGTGCTCCGGTAGAGTTTCCCCTCCAATCTTTGTTGGTTCTAACTCCTTTTTGGTGTTTCTTTGATGTGCGATGCTCTCTACAATGGCTCCTCTGGGGGACCTTTTTATAGAGGTCTTTAGGTCAAGCCAAGTTCGTGAGCTAAAGAATCAAGGGCATCTGATGGTCGAGGACGAAGAGAGGGGGTGGCGCGCCCTACTGGGTTGGGCGCACCACCGGGTGCCTTTTGGCCCTCCTAGCCCTTCTGGTGGGATCCAAGCGCTCTAGATTCTTCCATTTGTGAAATATTTACGCTCCATAAATCCCCACTCCGTTTGACTTTGTTTAGGTCCCTGAAAGCTAAAAAATACACAAAACAGGTTTTTCCTGTCCTGTAGGGTTATAACCAAAATAAAGGGGATCATTGGTGAATCCCCAAAAATCAATATAAAACATGGATATAACATTAAATATGTTGCAAATATGCGGGAATACATGTCAATAAACTACAAGGTTCATGTATGCATTTTACATGCATCAACATCCCCAAGCTTAACCTATGCTCGTCCTTGAGCATAAAGGTGATAAAAACTAACATGGACTTTGGACTTTGTTGCCTTTGCTTATTTTCATTATCACATAAAAATTTTCTAGGTACAATCTTTAAGTAACAACAACAAGCAAGTGAGCAATAAAGTGATATATCTTACTCTCCACAAACATGCTCAACAATAAGTAAACTATGTGTTAAAATAAATAGAAAGTAGTATAGACCATATGGCACACTTAGATGTAAGCAGGGATTAAACATGTGAATAATCATGTTTAGCTTCCAATATATATTTCAAATAAATTCATGGTTGAGCCATAGTCCATCATTGTTGTTTGGCTCCATTTAACCCCATCATAAGCATCTTTCTATACTTTATATGTTTGACCCAGTACAAGTTGAATGTATCATATCCATTAAACTACTCATTATGCATGCTACTCAAGTTTAGATCAAAAGAAATTTGTCATTATATGCATACAGTTCCAAACGAGGTGCACTGAGGTACCTCTTGCCCTTTTGCACGAAGGCCCCCGGGAAGATACATCCATACTCACATGACAAGAAAAACAGACAAATAAAACATCTCAGTATCTTTTTATTTAATAGCGTTTTTATTAGAATGCCTCATAGAATATTCATCCTGTAAATTTCCACCATAATGGATTTTAGGCATTTTTAACATGGCTTAGATTAGCGGCTCAGTGCTCCCTCTGGTACATATACATACTATAATATTCTCAGTTTTATCCTGTTCATTTCACAATGTTAAGCATCCACATCCGAAATACATGATATCAACAAGGGAGTGTCACGCATAAACATTTCCCCTTAATTGTTTGAAAGCTTTCCCCATGTCAACATGGTTGGGCTAACAATCAACTCATAATTTGTCAAGCACATAACTTATTTATCATTAGGTAAGTTTCCCCTTTTGTTTGTGCCATCAGGTTCATGGTAACCCCACAACCAATTTCTCTATGTTCAACCATGTCCATAAATGTCATATTATTTGGTAGGTAAACAGGACACATGAGTTATGTACTTAGAATAACATTTGATTTTTGACTTTGGCAAAAAGATCTATTAATATACCATAGGATCTATAGAACTAAGTATTTATTTTCACATCATTATTCATCTGTGTATATGAGCAAAAGATGGCAATCATAAGGCACTATCAAATTATCATTCAGCAAAGTATTTGAGCTAGCAAACTCTTAAATTTCATCTTTTTTGCTTTCACTCCCTTTTTCTTTTCATGGCATATACTCATCTTAATCAAGTCATTCAATAATAGGGTAATTTTTTTAGTAGCTATTTCATAAACATGCAATACATTCACCATGGTGGTCACAATTATTTCTAACAAAATAAACTAAACAAGATGTTCCAAATTTCTATGACAATTCTATGTTGCTCAAAAAACAAAGTTTAGAGGTTTGCAAACCAAGAGTTTAGCAGGTCTAGTGGGGGTTCCTTGGGCATTCCCAAGCTTATGGTCTTCGCCATTCTTGGATAGCTCTTGGTAAGGTGTTCTTCCATTCCCTGTCAAAAAACTTCAACACAAAACTTTCTCCCATTTCTTTTTCTATGGGGTGACATTAGTGGTACATGAATGTGATAGTTGCTTCCATATATATGAAAGACAATGATTTTCCTTACATTTACAGTAGTAATATAATGTTCTAAACATTCTTAGCATGATAAAAGATTCATGGCAAATCATTTTGGGATACAAAAGAATGGCTCAAACAATATGAGGCAGAATCTGTCCAGATTTACAGCATTAGCAAAACGAATTTATTTCGACCACTTAAACATGTCAAGAATTTTTGCTAGTTTTTGTGCATATACGAGATGAAAACTTTCAAGTGTTGTTTAAATATGAGAGCAATCAGAGTTACAAAAAAATTAGAAAATTATTTTGCTAAAACAGTTCTACGTAGGAATTTGCTACTCCATGTGTGCTACAACTTTCTAGCATCCAAATGCATTCTACTTGGTACTTTATTACTAACCAACATTAAAGACACTAACAAAAACTCTTTTTCTATAGCAAGAATGCACAGAAATAAATAACCAAGTTGCCTCCCGTAAAGCGCTTTCTAGCTAGGCTTACTTACTTGAATCAAGTGATGTGGAATTCATGTGGTAGCTTGTGGCTTGGTGCTACCTCCTTCTTTCTTGGGAAGTGTTCCATACACTTCTTGTGTGGAAATTGGAACTTTAAATTTCCTTCCCTTGAGTCAATCACTGCACCTTTAGTTCTCAAGAAAGGTCTTCCAAGAATTATAGGACTTGAGGTTTTACTCCCCATGTCCATTATAACAAAGTCAATAGGAACACAAGTCATATGCTTTAAATAAAACATTTACTTTTCCTAAAGCATTTTTAATTGAGTCATCATCAAGCAAAATTGAGTCATCATCAAGCAAAAGATCTATTGAACTTTTTCATGGTTTTTTAATTCTAGTATATCATATAGTTCTTTAGATAAAACAGCAACACTAGATCCTAGATCTAGAATTGCATGGTGTGTCTCTTAGCCAATAATGATTAATATCTTGGGGAGCCAAGAATTCCAAAGATTTGGTGGTTTCATGGCTTCATTATTATATCTTTCTGTATTTTATTTTATGACATAGTTGGCTATGTAAGAGCCAAAACCTGTTGGTGAACATTAATGGATGGGTCATTATAAATATTTTGTACAATATTAATGAGTTCACTCAAGATACATTTATGAAGGTTAAGGAGTGGATCTTTTATTTCATTTAGTATTTTAACTTCTTCTATTTTTATCATTTGTTATCATAAGTGATTCCCTTTCTTTTTCTTTCATCAAATTAAGGGTCTCCTAAGACTTGTATATTACTTCTTGCACATACTTAATAGTTTCTTCATGATCCTTTTGTGCTTGGATAAGATTTTTAAAGGATATAACTTCTAGTTCTAAGAGATCAACTTTTTCATTTAAAGCATCTTGCCTTTCAAATTTGGCTATAAACTCCTTATTAAGTTCCTTTTGAGTTGATATAAAAATTCTCATGGTGTTTTCTAAATCATTGGAGATATTATTACCACTAGTGTATTTATTAGGGACATATGGTGGCTTACCATAAGAATTATTGTAGTTGTTCACATAGCCATTATTACCAAAATTTCTTATATAGTTGAGATCTACACATTTTCATTGGGGTTTCCAACTAGTTCTTGTAGGGGAACATTATCATTACTTTGTTTTGATATGTAGGCAAGTATGGCATCTATTTTATTAGAAAAGGGGTCTACTTCTTCAATAGAGTTTACTTTTTTAGATGGGTTTGGTGCTCTTTCAATATGCCATTGACTATGGTTATGTAGCATGTCGTCTAAGATGGATTTAACTTCAGATACAGTTTTACTCATAAAGGCTCCCCCTGCTGCAGAATCTATCATTCTTCTTGACATATAATTTAACCTATTCTAAAAAGAGTGTAATATTGACCATTCATTTACTCCATATAATGGGAAGTTCTAAGCATGTTTTTAATTCTTTCACATGCTACTGCTACATGTTCATTGTCATTTTTCCTAAATGATACGATACTATTTCTGTTTTGTAGGATTTTAACAGGTGGGTAATATTTCTTAATGAAGGATTCTTTGAGGTCATCCCACTAATGTATACTAGCAGTAGGTAGTGATAATAGCCATTCTTCAGCTTTGCCTCTAAGTGAGAATGGGAAAAGTTTAATTTTGACAATATTGTTTGCTACATTTTTAAAATTTTGCATGTCACAAATTTCACAGAAATCGTGCAAATGTATTGAGGGATCGTCACTAGCACTTCCCCCAAATTGTTCTCTAGTAATGAGCTTTAGTAGGCCCAGACTTACTTCCAAAATTTTAGCAGTTATTTCATGTGTGGTATTAATAGGCCTAGCCATGAATTGGTCATTGGGAGTGTTTGTGCAGTCACAAAGTTTAGTAGTTCTTTCTCCCATGTTTTCTAGTGAAAGAGATTTATATTAATTTTATGTGTTTTTGTGATTTAAAGGAAATCTAAACAGACTAAAAACAAGGCAAAGAAAATTACTTTACAAAACTCGTGTGTACCAACTCGTTGAGACTCCAAGTGTAGAGTGTTGTAGCAAGCATCTTTTCCCCACAAGGGTGACTCGAGGGTTAATATCAAACTCTCTAGGAATTGGCTCAGAAGTTAATTCTTCTTCTCATGTCAAGCAACCTGTAAAGCAAAGTTCCTGTCTTGTTTCCCCAAATCCACCGCGTGGTTATCAAGCACAAGGTTTCGTATTAGTAATATGAAATAAAAATAAAAATAAAGTGCAGTAAAGTAAACTAAGCAAACAAGATGATGATGGTGATAGTTTGGTTGTTTTTGGTTTTGTTGTGTGATTGCAAATGAAGAAAGTATTTTTGTATTTTCGGATTAAAATATTGTAGCAAATGTAAAGAGTGATAAAAGTGTTGGAAATGTGTTTCTTATAATTTAAAATTGACCAGGTGATGAGTCCAAAATTGAAGCATATTTATCTTTTATTTTTGCATAAATAGAGTAGGGATTTTTGTATTTGACTGTGTTTGCATGCACCTTTTTGTCCTTGTTTTGACAGGATCCCGAATGCACCTTTTTGTCCTTGTTGTGTGATTGCAAATGAAGAAAGTATTTTTGTATTTTCGGATTAAAATATTGTAGCAAATGTAAAGAGTGATAAAAGTGTTGGAAATGTGTTTCTTATAATTTAAAATTGACCAGGTGATGAGTCCAAAATTGAAGCATATTTATCTTTTATTTTTGCATAAATAGAGTAGGGATTTTTGTATTTGACTGTGTTTGCATGCACCTTTTTGTCCTTGTTTTGATAGGATCACTAATCATTAAGTCCTCTATGAACATATCAATTGGAGCTATCATATTATCCTATAATATGATATTTTTAAGTGATAAAAGTCATTTTATACATTTGCCTTTGCACCTGGGGGAATACTAAACGACGGGAATGCTACAGCAGCTTTAACGACCAGTGGTATAGGTCGAGCCCGCCCATACCGTCCGCCCGTACAGGATGGCAGCGTGTCCGCCCTCGTCAAATACTTTCTCCTGGCAAAGACAGCGGAGCGATCCGACATTCACTGCCACCAGAAACCACAAAAAACCACATCTGAAAGGTATCTAAAGGAGGAACTTGTCTGAGGCAAATCCCTGCCACTTCACGGATCATTGGAGGACATTGCATCATCCCCTTCACCATCAATCGCTGCATCTCCATCACCATCGCTATCCCCATATCTCATCTATTAGATCTTGTTGTAATTCTAGATTGAATTGTGGTTTTCATTAGATCTGCTTCCATACTTTTATCCATCCATTTGATAGTGATGATGTTGTTGATTGCTTCCATGTGTGAGTAGTTCCTTTATTCTTAGGGAGATGGAGAAACCCTAACACTATTATGAACTTGCAATAAAGATGATCTATTCTTGTGTCCGTATGACTGGCCGGTCTATGATAGATTTATGATTTGTGTTTGATCTCTCCCTTTAGATGGTATGTGTAGTCATCCACATATCATTTTCCTCTAGACTAAAGGGAGGGAGAAATCCTTTGGACGTGTTTGGGATCATGCCCGGAATATCTTCGCGACAGATTGGCACCGGCTTGTGAACTACATAGTCAAATGAGGATAAAGAGAAACTCCCTAAGGTAATTACGATATCTACTGGTAAACCCTTAATTGCGGTGGTTTGTGAGGGTGATTGCTCTCAGACATCGTAGTGGTTATTTAGAGGTGACCTCGCTCTTGGCTCAACAAAGTGGCTTCCTACGAGCCTTGTAGTGAATATCTTATTATGGAGCTCTCTCCACACATATCATGACACAAGAAGTATGTTATCTTAATTAATAATAATATCATTCTAGTGGTGTATCCTACATCCCCGAGAACGTTTTATCCCTATTAAATTCAACCACGCCTTCACATGACCTTGTTACTTGCTTTCTTTTTACTCGTTTTAATTACTTTTCCGCAATCAATCCAAAACCTTTAAAACACACTTTACTTGAGACCAAAGGCAGCTTACAAGTATCCTTTGGTAGATAGTAACAAGGGCATAAAGACCTTTACCAGTAGCTCTCTCTATGGGTTCGATACTTTTATTTCAAAACTAGATACAATTGGTATGTGCACTTGCAGTCATCAAGCTATTTTCTGGCGTCGTTGCCGGGGAGCTAAGCGCTTTTGGTCTTTGTTCTTAGTTGCTTATTCTACTAATTGTTTTACTAAAGTTTCTTACTAGTTTCAGGTAAACACCATGGATGAGTACCAACATATAATCTAGCTGGAGGCTGTAAAAAATTCCAGTCCACCCATGGACGCTTATTTAAAATCCAATAACCCAAGAGGGTATGATATTAACCCCATGCTTTTGGATCTTTTACATGCAACAATAATTGTAGGAGATGGTAAGGAGGATCCGTACGAGCATGTAGGGTTCTTTGAAGATATTCGTGGGACTTTTCATCTTAATATACTATACAAGGATGAGGTCAAATCTGCTCTTTTTGTTCAAACTCTTATTGATGAAGTCTGTTCTTGGTATATTCAAAGTCCTAAAAAGATTACTTATTCCTAGAAGAGCTTGGCCTCTTCATTCTTAGTTGCTTTCTTTCCAAGGACAAAAACTCTTGGAGCAAGACGCATGAGCACAAATTTCAAAGGAAAACCTGAAGAAAGCATGCATGAAGGATATACAAGGTTTCAGGGATTGCTTGATCGCTGCCCCCATCACAACTTCCCGCCTTGGTTGGTGATACATACCTTCTATGCAGGTTTGGATAATCATAATAGAAATGAACTCGACTCCCTTACCAATGGGTCATTCACTAAATTTAGTGTTGAAAGAGCCTGGAATTTGGTAGACATAGTGAATAGGATAGAGAAAGCTTATTGTGGGGCCAAGCTTAATCAAGAAAATCCTATAGAGTAAAATTGTTTGAAAATATTTCTAGCTTCAGGGAAGGTAGAAAATTTACTTGGAAATTTTAACGTTGACCATCACGTGGTTGTCCAAATTATTAAAACTTATGATGAATATTTGCAAATCCCAAAAGATTGGAAATGCTATACACCACATGTGGAGGAGAAACCCTCTAAAATTTGCCACAAAGACAAATACTCGCAAATACAGAAGAAAATGTTGGCTGAGGAGGAAACTATTCTTACAAAAGTAATAAAGAGTAAGGGTGAAAAAATAAAAGGATGGGAAGGTTAACTAAGGATCTAGGAACCATTAAAAAGAACATTGGGATAGCAAAAGAACTTCTGGAACACAAAATGTTTAAGGATGAAGTAATCGTGGTAAGTATAGAATCCTCCGAAATGATAGGAGGCAAGTTTGATGGTAAAAGTATAAGTCAACTGAAAATCCCTTTTTGTTTAGGGGAACTACGTATGTAGGGTTTTGTGACTTAAGTTCTTCCATTAACATCATGCCTTATGCAATCTATGAAGAGATATGTTGTCATCTTGATGAACCTTAACTTGAGCCACCAAAAGCTACTTTTATGCTTTCTAATCAAACTTTGCAGCAGATTCACGGGATACTTCATAATGCCTGTGTTTCTATGGGAGCTTTTGTGTACCGAGGTGACTTTCATATTATTGAAATACCTTTGGACTCCTTCTGCCCGGTCATTTTTGGTAACTGTTTTTACATCTCTATAAACCTTGATATTGATAACAAGAAATAAGTTTTCTCTTTACAGTTGGGGGAAGAAGTTTTAGAAATAAGTTGCAGCCAATTCGCGAAGTTGCCTTATGAAAAGAACGTTGAAATTAAAGAAGAGAGGACCATCGAAGAATTGGCGGCAATCTATTTTTGCACTCCACAATCCGAGTTTGAGAGAAGTTTGACGAGCGATGACTCATTTTCAAACAACTCTGCAAAAGAAGATGTGGATGAAATCCTCAACGCTATGCTAGAAATTGAGACTCACCTTAGAAATGAATTTGAAGAACTTGAAAGGAAGGGGGATGAAGAGCCGCCACCCCCTCATTTTAAAACCTCTTCCTCCAGGCCTGAGGTATGAATTCATGGATAAGGAAGGCAAGTGTCCAGTAATTTTAGATGATAAGCTCTCTCCTGAAGAAAATAAGAAATTGTTCGAAGTACTTGTCAAATACCGTGAAGATTTTGGATACACTCTTAACAACATAAAAGGGATAGATTCTTCCATAGTAACTCACAAGTTATCTATGATTGAAGATGCTAAACCACGTGTTGATAATCAAAAAAGTTTGAATCCTAAAATGAAATAAGTAGTGAGAAAAGAAGTTATACGTATATTGGACATCGGTATTATCTACCCAATCTTTGATAGTAAGTGGGTGAGCTCAGCTCATTGCATACCTAGGGAAGGATGTATAACTACAATTAATAATGATAAGGATAAATTAGTTCCCGCTAGAACAAATAGCAGGTTATAGAATGTGTATAGACTTCTAGAAATTGAACAAGGAAACAATAAAAGTTCATAAAAAATTACCTCTCATTAATAGCATTATGGAGAGGATGTCTGATAATTCTTACTTCTGCTTTCTTGACGGTTATTCGGGGTATTCTCAAATCGCTATCTAGCATGAAGACCAAGAAAATACCACTTTTACTTGTCCTTATGGAACCTATGCTTATGAACTAATGCATATTGGTTTGTGTAACATAGCTGCTACTTTTCAAGAGTGTGTCCTGAAAATATTCGACAATTTTGTAGAAAGTTCTATGGAAGTTCTTATGGACAACTTTGTTTTATATGGAACTGCTTTTGAACAATGCCATTACAATCTTAATAGAGTTTTGTAGCAATGCAGACAAACCAAAATGGTCCTCAATTGGGAGCACTGCTGATTCATGGTAAGGGAAGGTATAGTCTTTGGGCATAAAGTTTCTAAAAAAGGAATTGAGATTGATGATTCAAACTTGATCACCTTAGAAAAATGGTTGATACTACAAGACATTAAGGGGGTAAAGAACTTCCTTGGTCATGCCAGTTTCTATAAGTCCTTTAATAAAGATTTTGCTAAGATAGATGCTCCTCTAACTCGTCTCTTAGATAAGGATACTCTCTTTGCCTTTGATAGAGATTACATTTATTCCTTCAAACAATTAAAAAAGGCATTGATTTCTATACCAGTTATACAACCACCAAATTGGGATGAGCTATTTGAAATCATGTGTGATGCGAGTGACTGCCATTGGGGCTATTCTAGGACAAAGAGATGGATCGAACATTAACGCCATTCAATATGCTAGCCAGACTTTCAATGAGGATTAACGAAATTATGCAACAACTGAAAAAGAGTTTTTAGCTATTGCTTTTGCTTGTGCAAAATTTAGGCACTATATTATCAATTCAAAATTAATAGTTCACACAAATCATCAGGCTTTGAGACACCTTCTAGATAACAAAGATGCTAAAGCTTGTTTAATTAAATGGGTCTTATTACTACAAGAATATGACCTGTAGATAATGGATAGAAGAGGCAAGGATAATCCTGTTGCCGATCATCTATCGCGAATGGAGGGTATCTTGGAGGACCCCATTCCTATTAAAGAATCTTTGCCAGGAGAATATCTTGCAGTTATAGAGCCTCGCGACCCTTGGTTTGCAGATTATGCTAATTTTCTTGTAGGTAAGTTTCTACCAAAAGGGATGGATTAGAATCAAAGAAAGAAATTCTTTAATGATTTAAAATATTACTTTTGGGACGATCCTTATTTATACGGGCATGGTATAGATGGGATGATTAGGAAATGTGTACCTGACCACAAGGCGAGAGCCATTCTTAAGGTTTGCCACGATAGTCCTTATAGAGGACATCATGCTGGTGATCATACTGCAACTAAAGTCTTGTAGTCAGGCTTCTACTCGCCTACCCTAGTTAAAGATGCTCATGAATATGTTAGGAATTGTGATTCTTGCCAACGTATGAGTAATACCGGTAGAAGACAAGAAATATCTATGAATTATAACCTAGTAATAGAGCCATTTGATGTTTGGGGAATGGATTTTATGGGACCATTTGTCCCCTCTAATGGTTATACTCATATTCTTCTTGTTGTTGACTATGTTACTAAGTAGGTAGAAGCTCTACACACTTCTCATGCAGATTAAGCCACTTCCATCAAGATGATCAAGAACATCATCTTTCCCAGGTTTAGAGTACCTCAATTTTTAATTATTGATGGTGGAACTTATTTTATGAAAGGTACTCTTGGCAAGATACTCCAAAAGTATGGAGTCAACCATCACATAGCTTCACCTTACCACCCACAAACTAGTGGACAAGTGGAATTATCTAACAGGGAAATCAAAGTCATACTTTAGAAGACGGTGAACAGATCAAAGAAGGACTAGGCATTGAAGCTTAACGATATGTTGTGGGCGTATCGTGCAGCTTTCAAAAAATCATGTGGGAATGACACCATACAAGATGGTTTACGGTAAAACTTGCCACCACGACAAGGAATGTGCTAACATCTATAACCGTTTTATGGCCAAAAACAATAGGTCACATAATGAGGGTCACTATAGACACCTAATGACCTTTTTTTGAATTGGTCATGGATTACTATGACCAAAATAGATGATCATGGAACCTATGACCAAAATTTTGGTCAAGGTAATCTAGCTTGTCAACGTAAGCCAATCCTACGTGGAATCCGACGTGGCAGCAAATTCAGCCCGGTCTAGTTCAGCTTTTTAAATGGGTCTAGCCCGAATTTTGGCCTTTTAACTTTCTAGGCTGAACTGAACCTTATTTATAGTACAATTTATTTTGGGCTTTTTAGGCTAGAAGTAAACGGGCCAAGCCCAACATTTTAGCCATTTTATTTTCTAGGCCACAACCTTTTTACAATCAATATTTATTTTCAGCCTTTCTAATCTTGATCAGGTCCCACTTGTCAGATTTTTTCCGTTAATTCATCCTATATTTCAAATTATAAATACACATGGGGTCCTGGTGGACCATTGTATACGTCAACAATATTTCAAAAAGAATAGAGAACAGATGAAATTACTCACAAAACTACCAAAAATTAGTCTATTACAATATTATTATTCTATTATGACCTAGATATGCCAAATATTACACAATATTTTTGGAGACAGGGAGGAGGAAGTACAACCAATGAAGAAAACTGCTAGAAAGTAGTCTATTATTACAATATTATCAGTGGCATGCCAATGAAGGAAGTAGTATTGTCGGATATGTCCCAGTCAAGGAAGGCACGTGAAGCTGGCCGTATTGTACGCGTGTGGTAGCAATTGTGTGATGAGAAGCCCAGAAGGACCACCATTGTAAGCATAAATGCAAGCACTATAGGGAGAACATTGCCCGGTAAATGAGAAGAAACTCTCTAATAAAATGGAACAATGGATGCGCTAGCATTGAGTAGGGAATTAACATGAACTAGTTGAAAGCAACATTTACTAAGAAAAATCATTATTATATATCCCCACAAGAAACCAGCATATGCTTATGGTTCCATCAAAAAGAATCAATCGTACAAGATGTTCTATAGATAGTTATCCATTAAAAGAACACCTTCATTTCCGGAAGAACATGAACTACTCCCAATAATTATAGTGCATTCAAACAATAAAACATGTGTATGCTCTCAGGTTAATCCCATTTCAGCTTGAACAAAACTCTATAATTTATAGAATATGTTTCTTCAACCAAAAACAAACCATGAATCAAGTAAATGTATGATTTTCATGAGAACATGCAGCTAGATTTTTTGGCTTACATGAACAACATCACCACTACTTGTTCCAAGGTATCAATGAAAGAATCATCTCTTAAGTCACCAGGGGCACACACCTATGAGCAAAGCCACTATGAAAATACATATTCTACTAGGAGAACAAACAAACAGGAAGTTTTTTGGTCAGGCACTCAGCAAGTTACTCTGAATCACCTACTAGCACGTTGTTTCCACACTATCAAACAGATGGTACAATCCATCCACTTCCTATAACCACATAGCATCAATGCAACCAGCAAAAATGTTCTTGACATCTAGGTAGTAACCATTTTCACTATGAGCATGTAGCTCACATAGTCAGACACCATCAAACAGCAGCTACAAATAGTCATGTAGCCGAGACAGGAAAGCATGAGTGTTCTTATCGGCAGATCTGGCACAACCTATGCTCCTTCAACCAGCATCGTCCTTGATCTGTAGCAGCTTGCCCTCTTCATGCTATGATAGGCAGCACATGATACATGCACGAAATAGATTGGGATATTATATTTCTAAATTATCCTGACAAGAGTTGATACAATGGGATATTAGATTTCTAAATATCTATGAAGATCTTAACATGTTAGCTATCAAACAACACGGAATTTTGTATGCAATCATGCTAGTAGATATTTTATTTATGTTTAAAATGAAGAAGAGTGACCACAATAGCAAGGTAAGAAAGCAACATTGTATCAACTCCATGAACACTTCATCTCATTTGCCTACGTCATTTCTGGAAGGCTTTTGCATTTTCAAATAATAGACTGATTGCTTTAATTCATACATTATACTCAAAGGTAGTAATGGCAGGAAACTTAAAGCATCCTGAACAGTGGTAATCAGGACAAGGTGGATCCGGTTATTCTCGGGAGGGATCCACTCCTCCATTAACATCTTTAGCGGGGGTTTACTACTAGAACTCCTGTAATGAGGAAAAACCACATGTTTAGAATCTCAATATACACAATATCCGCTAACAATGGAACAAGGCAATTATATATCCTAGCAACATGTACAAGCCTAGCTTTTAGTATCATTATGGATCCTAAAGTAAAATCCTAGCACCTATCTGTTGATGTTTCTCAAACAGAAACCAAAATAGTTTCAAGTCATCGAACTAACTATAGTACAAAATAGGAAGATGATTTCCTTAATGTAAATATATAACACATCAAGTCAACTTGAAGAGAAATGCATAATGCAGATCTAATTATTATGTTAATCTTAATTTAGCTTAACTAGGTTCAAAATTAAGCAATAACTTCTAGTATATCTAGTGAACAAAACTAGAATCTTAATTTAGCTTAACTAGGTTCAGAATTAAGCAATCAATAGATCAAGCAATCAAAGAAATCTATAATCTAGATTAAGCAATCAATAGACAACAATGAAACAGCTAATGAAATGATACGCGTATGCAAATTTCTCTTATCAGTTCCCAATTTCTCGAGCGATCTAGGATCTTGAGCCCTCGGTGGTGGTCGGCAAATAGGCATGGAAAACTACCATAAAAGAAAAACAGAAACAAACAATCTATTTTGAGACCGGTGGTCGCCCCTCGCTCGTCCCCCTTCTCTATCCCTGGAAATAAGTTGTACAGGGGATAGCCAGAGCGGCTACACTCACCGAAGACCACCAGCACGGGAGGATGACAGTGGGTCACAAGGACACATCATGGGAGGCCCGCCGCTAGCCTTGAAACGTGCCGACTAGATGAAAAAACCTAGGGTAACCTGCACGAGCGCCTCCTCCTAGGCTGGACCGAACACCACAGCCTCCCTTCGATGATCTCCCTCCACCCTGTGAAAACCTCCTCCCTCTAGCGCCGAACACCTCCTCGTCACGGGCCGGTGTGTCATCGACCCCTCCGTCTGCCGACACCGCTATGCGGCAGAACCACTAGCTCCAGAGGTGGGCAAAGGCGAAGGGATGGGCGAGGCGATAGGGCGGTCATGGGTCACGAAGGAAGAGGAGAGGAGGGCTTTGTGGTGGCGGCGGTGGCTGATGGGTGGTGTAGAGAAGGGAGACTGTCTGTGGGAGAGTGCTGTAGGGTCAGAGGGATTAGGGTTTGGGTGGATGTCCCTCTCGATCTACACGGGTGGTGTGGAGGATTTCCCAAAACTGCCCCCTAATGATTTATGTGCTGCTGCTGTGGAAACTATGGGGCTTTTCAGTCATTTTGTGTTAAAATGTGGGTGGGGAGGGGAGGCGGGAGATGAAATTTGGGTCGTTGGATGGAGCCCATGTGGACGGCTGAGATATACTTATGTGGGGTGATCAACCTCTAGATAAGAATCTTCATGCCCACCATTTTGACCATAGTTTGAAACGAGCATAAGAAATTCAAAAACAATCCAAACAAGGTAAATCCTTCATGTGGACATGTGGTGTCATATTATGTGACATAGTTTCAAAGGAAAAATACCAAACTTGGTATATTGATTGCAACTTGAAAACACCTTTACAAAAATGACCTATCATGTTCGAGGTTTCATGGCTTTCAAGCCAAACGACCAATATTATGACTAGAGAATCGTGACATAGTTTATGATATGTGCCCATATTATGCACGCATGTGCATATTGGTATGGCGAACAATGTTATAGGAGGAAGTTTTTCTTTTCATCATACGGAAAAGCCGTTTTCCATTTTTTGAGCGCCGAAAATGGGGTGTTTTGTGAAGCAACACCAAATGGTCAATTCAAAATGCTACCACCCTATTTTTCGAAAATACTATACCACCTTACATGAATAATGTCCCAATCAGGGAATCTCAAACCTTTCCATCCACCCCTGGTGAAAAATACAGATGTTTGCCGAATCGGTAGGAAGTGGGTCCGGTTTGAACTATAGGTACATGATCTAATGCTCATGGTTTTTTGAAAAAAATCATTTTTATACTCACAATATGATGTTTCTAGATCCAATGCAAGTTTTAGCGAGGCTCATCCCCTATCTTCATGCCCGCCGTTTTGACCATAGTTTGAAATGGGAAAATTTAGAAACAGGCATAAGAAATTCAAAAAAGGTCTAAACAAGGTAAATCCTTTGCGTGGTGTCATATTATGTGACATAGTTTTAAGGAAAAATAACAAATTGGTATATTGATTGCATCTCCAAAAAACCTTCACAAAAGTGACCTATCATGTTCGAGGTTTCATGGCTTTCAATCCAAACTACCAATGTTATTGCCAGAATCGCGATATAGTTTGTGATAATGTGATAATATTGTGCACTCATGTGCATTTTAGGATGGCGAACAATGTTACAGGAGGAAGTTTTTCTATTCGTCGCACGAAAAAGCTATTTTCCATTTTTTGAGCACCGAAAACGGGGCGTTTTGTGAATCAACCACCAAATAAAAGTTTCAAAATGGTACCATCCCATTTTTCTAAAATACTAGACCATGTTACATGGACAATGTCCCAACTGGGGGTATTTCAAACCTTTTCTTCCACCTCTGGAGAAAAAGATAAATTCCTACTGAATCGGCAAGAAGTGGGTTCGATTTGAACTACATGTACATGATTTAATGCTCGTGATTTTTTGCAAAAACCATTTTTAGATTCACAATATGCTATTTTATCACATATCCATTAATATTTTTTATCAAGAAGCAACTCCTAGCAAAGAACCGTCACTCCCACCGGTTTAATCATATTTTGAATAACATAAAAAATTCAAAAAAGTCAAAAGGTGTATGTAAAATAAGAACTGACAAAAACATAAGATTTAAATATCATCAGTATGGATCAAATTAATTTCTCAATATTTTCAATCTAAGATCATAGGCAAGATGTGTGGTAAAATTACTGAAATAATTTATTTTCTCCATTTCTAAAAAGAAAACCATGATATTTCAAATCGGTCTTAGACCGAATTGATTTCTGGTTGATGATACCTTCGATCCGGATTACGGATGTAGTGTAGCTTATTTTCCCTAGTATACCTAGGTTATCGAATCCTCGGGAAGCGAATGCGTAGTGAAGTTACTTTAATGGACCTTTGGGAGTTTTAGAATTCCTTTTGTGTTTTTACCATACCAATAGCTTGCGTCTTTTTATTGTTGTCGATAATGCAGAGAGAGAGGGGCTAGGACGTTTGGTTTCACATGTAGCTGTGCAAAACATCTGATGGAAATAAAAGATAGAAATAAAGTATGGTGTACTTGTTAGAGCAAGATAAATTATATGCGGGCAGTGCATCCATAATTGCTATTGCCTCCGCAACCGCTTATAGCAATAACCTACTAGTATCATCTGTAGAAGAAAGAGAACTAATGATATGCATAGTGATGTCACCGTTTAATTCTAAGTAAATCCCTCACATACAGCCGTACTACCCCTTCTATCACTGGGATTCCCAACCTGCAGACCAGTCATTACTCATTCTCCCAAAACCTGGATCAACCCTCGGGGTCTTGGGTACCTGACAAGTCCTTGGATTGAGGCAAGAGAGGATACAATAATCATCATGTCATACAAACTAATACATGATCCCATCTATGATAACTACATGGCTAGGCCAAAGCCCTTAGCCAAGGAGAATTACTCACACATAGAGATGAGATCAACAATCACAAACATTGTAATGAAAATCATAATATTGATAGCAATAGTCTTACAATGTCGCCAATCGGAGAAGAGATCTACTATTACAAGTGGTGGAATATGGCTATGGAGATGGAGAAGGGTTTTGAGATCTGGAGGCGGCTGGAGATCTATGGTAGAGACTTTTTGGTGAGGTCTGGCTTGTTTTCTCGTCGCTTGAGGCTTCTTTATATAGGGGTCCCTTCATGAAAGTTATTTTGTTTGACCTAACGGTGGTGGCGCCAACTATACGACCGGAGCTATACAGCTGGAATTTTTGCTCTGGTCGTATAGTTGGTCGTTAAAGCGTCTGCCTCCATCTTACGGCTCCTGGTTTCTTCTGGTTGTTGGAAATCTCGTATCTTTGAATTTAATGTAGTGATTCCCTCCTTTAAACGACATTATCTGCGTAGGAAAAATATAAAAGAAAGGATTGCATACCCCTATGCATATTAGCATTAGTGACAGGGTTTAGAGAGATATTTCATCAAAATTATGAATACTATCCAGTTTAAATGTGGATGTAGATGGCTATATTTCAGAGCCATCAACCTCCCCAAGCTTAAACTTGATTGTCCCCGAGCAAGAAAACCAAAATCGAAAAGGAACTCAGCATTTAAACTGAAATAACGAGATGGTGATCTTACTCATGATTAGTAGTCTCATGTTTCCTCCACTTCATAAATCTGAAAAACTTCAGCATAGATAGAGTAATGGAAAGCATATCATACGGGTTTCATGCATCCTTATAGTGTAGCAAAATTATTGTAAACATGGATGATTCAAATGAGTAAACTTTATTACATGTCAAGTAATAGACTCATAAGCATAAAGTATAATCATGTAAATTAAGAGTGTGAGATTTGTCATGAAAGCATATACACTAGAGTATCTCAATTCTCCCACATCAATAAATCAAGACTTTTCAAGAACTACTTTTATATTCATTGTCCTTCAAGAATTTCATTTTTTTAGTAATTGAGAGCATGCCAAAGATTTTTATTAGTTTATCGGGCTGTGATGGAAACTTGTGGCATCACTAAGGTATTTGTTCCTTTTGCATAATGATTAATCATAATAGCCAGAGGAGTGATTCCATCATGATTATAGCTACCCGGGAGTGCCAAGAATCTTACCCACTATAGCATTGCTGCTACAAGTGTTTAATCAACTCATAGCCGAAATCTAGGAGTTTCCTCCATGAAGATTGTTCGTAGGCCAGCGGAGTTGTTGGCATCCCATGAAGTTTGACACGTGTAAAGCTATATCATTCTTATGATTAACAAGTCAAACTTTGGCATGCTTACAAAAACCGCTAATCATTAATTCGATCAAACAAATCCTTTAAAAGAGAGCTATCAAGTCAATCAACATTTTCAGTTGTGTTGAGTGTCTCTAGAGATAAGCCTTCAAGACTAAACACTACAACACCCAAGCCTTCAATTGTGAGACTTTTTCTTATTACAATTTTTTAGCAACTTTTAGGCAAGACTCAGTTAATTACGAGAGCTGGAACAAAACGTACCCAATTAAATACCCATGCAAACGAAAATATTACTATAATACAAAGACTCACTCCACCAATATAATATCTCAACATTTACTACTAACTAGCATGGGTTTCTCAAACTTCAAAAGTGGGGAGTCATAAGGCATACCTCTCATGTTTGGTTCCACTTCTCTCTTCCCTTTTTTATTTGTTTCTTTGAAACTCGAAGTCGATCACTCTCCTGCAAATGAAGACCTCGAGGCATAAAGAAAAGAAAGAGGGAAAATAAGGAAAACTGACAAATATTTTTGTGATTTTTAAAAGAAGGAATTTAAAGAATATAAAATTGGCGGCAAAGCTTGGCTAAAAAATCTCGAAAGCAAATAAAGAACTTAGAAAATAAAGTGTTGGGGAAACCAACTCGAGTGCTTATAAACTCGAATAAAAACACAACCTCGAAATAAATAAAAGAAAATGAACGCCAAATAAAGATACATGAGGAAACTTCCCCAACCTTAGGATTTTGCAAGCCCTTTAAATTATTGTGGTGGCGGGAAAAAGTCGTTACTCTAGTTCGCAAATTGAGTTGAGAGGTTACTTGTTGATTCTCGGAGGTTCAAATAGAGGCTATGCATCCTCTCCACAGTCCCTCCAAGTCCTTGAAAATCTTGGTATGTGGCGAACCGGGGTTTTGGCTGCTCCTCCTGATAAGGAACTTCTTGCTCCTCTTCTTGGTCCTCATCCTCTTCCGGAATCTCTTCCTCAGGTTGGTGTTGCTCAACCTGCAAGTCATATAGCAAACGTCTTTCCTCGATAGATAAAAGACCATTAGGCATAGGAGCGGGGTAGATACGCCCAGCTCCAACAATATGCAGGTAATAAGCACCACCTCTCCTAGTGAGCATCCCGCATGCTCTCAAAGTGGAGAAACCAACACGTGTCTCACCTAGTACGGGTTGCAACTCACCTAGATTGATGTCTAGGGCATGGGCAAGAACGGTGATGACGCCTCCTCCTGTGATTGGACCTTGGCTTTGGGAGGCTTGGTTCTCCAGGTAGCGCACAAGGATGGCACCCAAGTTGAGTGATAGGTTGTAGTTAATGTAAGCAGCCTTTGCAAGGACTAGGATGTCCTCCTCATTGAGTCTCGTGAACTCATTACGTGCCTGCAAGGTGCTAGCAATAACATAGAACAAATAGCGAATTGCAGGATGTTGAATATTGTTCCCCTTGCTCACTCTAGTAGTGAAACTCATTCCATTATAGTATTGTTCAGGGGAAGGTTCTAAGCCAGTAAAGGATGCGCGTAAATCATGAACATCATTGTTTGGAAAATTAAACCATGCGCACCATTCATATAATGTTAAGGTGTAGTTGTTATTCATTACACGGAAAGAAATAGTGTCCTCTCCTTGCCATTGTTTAACGGTGCTTTGCAACGAACTAAGGAAATCAATGGTTAAGCAGCGATAAGTAGGTACATCACTGTACACAAAGTTTTGCAGGCCAGCTCTATTGCAAAGTAAATTAAAGTCATCATAAATACCGAGTTGGTTCAATATAATGGGGCAATCCCACTTGGTGGCCTTCACTCCACGGTTCTTGATCCTATTGAAGCGTTCACGATGGGCCTCATCCCTGAACCGTATCCCCATGCATTCCTGAGCGGCAGCCCGAGAAGCACTAGCGATGGCACGAGCACGAGTTTGGATCCTTGTGTTCATCATCTAAAATATTGAAGAAAGGCAAAAAAATAAAGCTTTTTGATCCAAGAACAGTAAATACAATATATTCCTCATCATAGCACACTAAGGATCTCATCAAGATAATAATCTAGGCAAGAAAATCATGGCAATTGGTTCATAGTAGGTCTCACCCTAGATTGATAATGAGAATAGATCAAAGATGAATTTGCAAAAAGTAAGGAGAAACATACCGTAGATCACTCGTGTGCGAGGAAATTGAATGAAATTGAGTGAGATGAAGATCTCTTGTGGTTTTGAGAGAGTTTGGAGGGAGAAGATGGAAAAGAGATTGAAGTTTTGGAGTTGGAGATACCTTCCCGTGTGATTTTATGGTCGGACGCAACTATACGAGTGCAACTATACGGGCGGAACATGTGTTCCCGCCGTATAGTTGGCATTCTATCAAAATATTAGGGTTTCCTCCTGGCGACGCAGCTATGCGGATGCAACTATATGGCCGGAACAAAATGTTCCCGCTATATAGTTTGTTATTAAACTGTCCGTCCCTGCGAAACAAAATATACAAAGGCATCGATATCTATATGGCCGGAACTATACGGCCAGAATTTTTATTCCCGCCGTATAGTTGGTCATTAAACTCCCAGTACATATGAAAAGAAAATTGTCGAAGGCAAAGATATCTATACGGCCGGAATTTTTATTCCCGCTGTATAGTTGGTCGTTAAACTCCTAGTACATATGAAAATAAAGTTGTCGAAGTCAAAGGTATCTATACGGTCGGAATTTTTATTCTCGCCGTATAGTTGGTCGTTAAACTCTCAGCATGCATCAAAAAAATTCTATTACCTCGAGAATTACTTCTTTTCTTGTAACTTAGTGATATACCTTGTTTATGACAGAAAATTGATTGTAAATATGGTCGACCAATAATAACATGAATAAAGCAGAATTTCAAGTACTACCGAACTTCTTCTCCTCAAATGGAGTTTTCTAGCACTCTTTATTAAACATGAACTTAAACTAAAATTGAAAACTTACCTCAAACCTTTATTTAACATGGGTTGCCTCCCATGGAGCGCTATTTTATGGTCAATAGCTTGACTTTAATGATACTTACTTGGGCTAGATGAGTGGAACCCCCACTCCAAAGTAATTGGCCTTCAAAGTGATGGCCTCCTTCTTGTCATGTTTGGCTTTCTTTTTTCTGGGGAAATGGATAACAAAAGGATCCCGCGAAGGCAATTGCAACTTCACGTTCCATTCATGAAGGTTAATTAAAGCCTTTATAGTTCTTAAGAAAGGACGGCCTAGTATTATAGGAGCAACAGTATCCTCAGGCATGTCAACAATAACAAAGTAAATTAGAGCAGGACAGCCTTTGATGTAAACTAAAGTGTTCTCCTTAATTCCTACAGCTTGTTTGTAGGTAGAATGTGCTAGATGCAATTTTAACTCGGTAATTTCAAAGGAGCCAAGATTTAACTTGTTAAAAAGACTCTTTGGAATAGTTGAGATGCTTGCACCTAGATCACAAAGTGCAGCTATCTCATTGGTTCCAATCTTTATCTCAATAGTAGGCTCAAATATGTCATCTAGTTTAGCAGGTAACTTTTCAGCGATTTTCTTGTATTCCTCTTCAAGCTTGCGTACCTTAATTGCTACTTGATCAACAAAGTGTTGTTACATGTCTTCATCGTTACCTTCACTTCCCGGAATTTTGACATTGATCCTCTTTACAAGGTCTTCGATGGTGTAGCTTGGTGAAGGGGCATTACTATAATCAAGTTCTTCAGGCTCCTCCCTTTGGATCCTCATCATTTTGAGTTCTTCAATAGGATTGGGCTCAGCTTTACTTGCAAATTTAGCTAGAATGAGAGTTTGACATCGGTTCTCTTACCTAGTTGTGCCTCAATGATCCTCGTTCTTTCATGAAGGGCCTACAAATCATTTCTCAAACTAACAATTTGGTTAGATAATTTACCAAGCATGGCATCATGGTTCTCCGTTATTTTAACAAGAATATTGTTTTGTTCATTTTGCAAGTCTATAAAAGACTTAAGTGTTTCTTGGAGACTACCATTACCAGTTCTCGTATTATTATTAGAATTACCTATAGGACTAGAATAATGTTTCTGAAAGTTAGGATTATAACTCTTCTTCCAAGCAGGGTTGTAATCATTACGAGCTACGAAGTCTATTTCTTCAATATTTGTTTCAGGGGTTGCTCTTACCTGGGTTTCCTTACCTTTTACATCTAGTATGAGCTCATCCAACTTGGCATTGAGTTCTTCGTTTTCTTGTGGTGAAATAGCATTCACCTTCTTCATGTTTGATCTTTCCACATGCCATTGCGCATGGTTGTCTTACATATTGTCTAGTAGTTGCTTTGCTTCATAATATGTTTACCCATGAATGTTCCTCCAGCTGCAGTATCAAGCATAGACTTAGATATAGGATTAAGAACATTATAAAATAAATGGAGGATTAACCAATCTTCCATCCCATGACTAGGATAGTTTCTTAGGCATTCTTTCATCCTCTCCCATGCAAGCGCTAGTGGCTCACGCTTTTCCTGTCTAAAACCAGTAATATTAGATCATAGTTGCATAGTCTCTGTAAGTAGGAAAAATTTAGTCATAAATAAAGAAGTACATCCCACCCATGATGTAATAGTATTTCTAGGCAAAGATAGCAACCATTCTTTTGCTCTCCCTCTTAGAAAGAAAGGAAATAGACGTAATTTGACCGCATCAGGGTCAACATCTTTTATATGTTGGGTCCGCAGCATAGAAAACAAAAAATTTCCTACGGTGTGAACTACACGCGAAGATCTATCTACTAGGTACAAAGCAAACGGGTGGACATACATCCATATAGAACTTACCCTCGAAGACAACGGGCTTTGTTAACGAGTAGGAACTCATGGTTGATGTAGTCGTAAACTTGCCGATCTCAAGATCATGAGGAAGTCCGAGCGCCGCAAATCAGCAGCACATCCGCACTCGCACACACGTTCAAGCCACCGGACAACCTCCACCTCCTCGCTCCAGCGATCCAGCGGAAGCAGCAACTCCTTCCAGACGAAATGCCACCGGGAACATGTATCTCGCTAATCCGAGACCATGGGGGAATAATTCTAGAGGGGGAGAGAGATCCTTCACAAGGAGGTGTGTGTGGATGAAGGAGGGAATGGGTGGCCTTTTATAGGAGGAGGGGGGTGCCCCCTCTCTCCATGGCCGGCGCATGGGGGGGGTGACCCCTCACCTCCCCCATTCATGTGGTGGTAACTCCTCCACATTAAAATGCCTCTTCACATTCCCTTTTAAAGTCTCCACTTTAAATGCATTAAGTTTCTCCAAATTTAATGCTCTCTCATTTAATAAAACTCTTTTATTAAATTTATTCAGAATTTTGTTAATTACTTTAATTAACAAACATTCATATATAGCCCCTTGCAATATTTCAATATCACATGCAGAACCACCTTCTGCAATTTCAGCCGAAACAATTTCCGGTTTCTATCATGGTTTGTGAATAATGCAGACATGATCGAGACCCTTCTCCGATCAATAATCAGCAGCGGGACCTGGAGATCCATACTGACTCCTACACATTCAATGATGACTCCTGTGATCGTGAGAACCTTTAACGCTTGTAACTAAATCCCTTTGTCTCTCGATATATTACATGTCCGAGATTCGATCATCGGTATCTCCATACCTAGTTTGATCTCGTTACTGACATGCACTCTTTTCTCGTTCCCGTGATATAACATTCTAGTGATCACATCACTTGCTTGCAAGCTATCCTAATGTGATATCACCGAGAGGGCCCAGAGTATATCTATCCGTCATCTCGATTGACAAATTCCACTCTTGATCCATGAGCCTCAACATAACACCTTCGTAGCACTGAACCCATCTTTATAGTCACCCTGTTACGGTGTGACGTTTGATGTTATCCTGATACTCTTCCGGTGTTAGCAATTAACATGATTTCATGGTCTAAGGATAAAGATTACTTCGTATGATGTTATAGCAATATAAACACAATGACTTGATCGTAATGCTATACTTCGGATGAATGTTCATCACATCATTCCACCAATGGTGTGACCTTGTTATTAACAACATCCAATGTCCATGATCAGGAAACCTTGATCATCCTGTTAATCAACAAGCTAGTCTATAACAGAGGCATGACTAGGAACCCTTTTTGTTTATTAAACATACATGTATTTATGTTTCCTATCAATACAATTATAGCATGTAAAATAAACATCTATCATATACAAGGAATACATAATAACAACTTTATTATTGCCTCTCAGGGCATATTTCCTTCAGTCTCCCACTTGCACTAGAGACAATAATCTAGTTCACATAGTGATAAATCTAACACCCATGGAGTTCTGGTGTTGATCATGTTTTGCCCTAGGGAGTACTTTAGTCAACGGATCTGCTATATTCAGGTCCGTGTGCACTTTACAAATCTTTATATCTCCATCCTTGACATGTTCGCGGATGGAGTGAAACCGGCGCTTAATATGCTTGGAATTCTTGTGAGACCTTGGTTCCTTGGCGTTGGCTATGGCTCCATTGTTGTCACAATAGATCACCATTGGGTCTAACGCACTAGGAACCACACCCAGTTCCGTTATGAACTCCTTCATCCAAACCGCTTCCTGTGTTGCTTCTGAAGCAGCAACATATTCCGCCTTCGTTGTTGATCCAGCCACCACTGGTTGTTTGGAGCTCCTCCAACTAACTGCTGCTCCGTTCAAGAGAAATACGTATCCGGATTGAGACTTAGAGTCATCCGGATCAGTGTCAAAGCTAGTATCGACATAACACTTAGCGACTAGCTCTTCTTCACCTCCGTATACAAGAAACATATCCTTAGTTCTTCTCAAGTACTTAAGGATATTCTTGACCGCTATCCAGTGTTCCGAACCTGGATTAGATTGGTACCTACTAGTCAAACTAATAGCATGTGCCACATCCGGTCTTGTACATAGCATGGCATACATTATAGAGCCTATGGCTGAGGCATAGGGGATCCTATCCATTATCTCTCTTTCTTCCACCGTAGCCGGACTTTGAGTCTTACTCAATGTCTTGCCTTGCAACATAGGTAAGAACCCTTTCTTACTTCCGTCCATATTTAACTTCTTTAATATCTTATCAAGGTATGTACTCTGCGATAGCCCAATTAGGCGTCTTGATCTATCTCTATAGATTTTAATGCCTAATATATATGAAGCTTCACCAAGGTCCTTCATCGAAAATTTGCTGTTTAGATAACTTTTAACACTGTTTAAAAGATCTAAATCATTTCCAATCAATAATATGTCATCCACATATAATATCAGAAATGCCACATTGCTTCCACTCACTTTCTTGTAAATACAAGCCTCTCCATAAGTTTGGACAAATCCAAACTCTTTGATCACCTCATCAAAGCGGAGATTCCAACTCCGTGATGCTTGCTTCAGTCCATAGATGGATCGCTGAAGTTTGCACACCTTATTAGCATCCTTAGGATCGACAAAACCCTTAGGTTGTATCATATACAACTCTTCTTCAATCTTACCATTGAGGAATGCAGTTTTGACATCCATCTGCCATATTTCATAATCGAAATATGCAACAATTGCTAACATAATCCTAACCGACTTAAGCATCGCTACGGGAGAGAATGTCTCATCGTAGTCAACTCCTTGAATTTGTCGAAACCCCTTTGTGACAAGTCGAGCCTTATAGATGGTCACATTACCATCAGCATCAGTTTTCCTTTTGAAAATCCATTTATTCTCAACGGCCTTTCGGTCGTGAGGTCAGTCCACCAAGTTCCAAACTTGGTTCTCGTACATGGATTCCATCTCGGATTTCATGGCTTCTAGCCATTTGTTGGAATCTGGGCTCATCATCGCTTTTTCATATGTCGCAGGGTCATCCATTTCATCAATCATGAAATTCATAACAGGATTGCCATACAGTTCAGGAGTTGCACGTGTCCTGCTTGACCTGCGACGTTCGGTAGTGTCCTCTTTCGGAGTTTCATGATCAATATCATTAGCTCTCTC
This sequence comes from Avena sativa, assembly GCA_916181665.1. Lineage (NCBI taxonomy): Eukaryota > Viridiplantae > Streptophyta > Magnoliopsida > Poales > Poaceae > Avena > Avena sativa. The sequence goes on from OV702292.1 coordinate 140,839,697, forward strand.
TTCATTAGGTGAAGTCAACTCCGAAACAACTTCTGGAGCTGCGCTACTCGCCATTTCATGAAGAGAAGGTTCAATAACCTCTTCGAGTTCTACCTTCCGACTACTCACACCTTTCGCGAGAAACTCCTTCTCAAGAAAGGATCCATTCTTGGCAACAAAGACCTTACCCTCGGATCTGTGATAGAAGGTATACCCAATCGTTTCCTTAGGGTATCCTATGAAGACGCATTTTCCGCTTTGGGTTCGAGTTTATCCGGTTGAAGTTTCTTCACATAAACATCGCATCCCCAAACTTTAAGAAATGACAGCTTACGTTTGTTTCCAAACCATAATTCATACGGTGTCTTTTCAACGGATTTAGATGGTGCCCTATTTAAAGTGAACATAGCGGTTTCCAGTGCATAACCCCAAAATGACAGTGGCAAGTCAGTCAGAGACATCATAGATCGAACCATATCCAATAAAGTACGATTACGACGTTCTGAGACACCATTACGTTGTGGTGTTCCGGCAGGCTTGAGTTGTGAAACTATTCCACAGTCTTTCATATGTGTGCTAAACTCGTAACTAAGATACTCTCCTCCACGGTCGGACCGCAGAAATTTGATCTTTCTGTTACGATGATTTTCCACTTCATTCTGAAATTCTTTGAACTTTTCAAAAGTTTCAGACTTGTGTTTCATCAAATAGATATACCCATATCTACTCAAATCATCCGTGAAAGTAACAAAATAACGATATCCACCTCGCGCCGACACACTCATTGGTCCACACACATCAGTATGTATTATTTCCAATAGATCTGTCGCCCGTTCCATTGAACCGTAAAACGGCGTTCTAGTCATCTTGCCCATAAGGCATGGCTCACATGTATCAAATGATTCAAAATAAAGTGATTCCAAAAGTCCATCAGAATAGAGTTTCTTCATGCGTTTAACGCCAATATGACCTAGACGGCAATGCCACATGTATGTAGATATATCATTATCAAGTTTAATCCTTTTAGCATCAACATTATGAATATGCGTAATACTACTATCGAGATCCAACAGAAATAAACCATTCAACATAGGTGCATGACCATAAAAGATATTATTCATATAAATCGAACAACCATTGTTTTCATACTTAAATGAATAACCACTTTGCATCAAACACGATCCGGATACAATGTTCATGCTCAGTGCAGGCACCAAATAACAATTATTTAGGTTTATAACTAATCCCGATGGCATATGGAGAGGCAACGTTCCGATGGCGATCACATCAACTCTTGATCCATTGCCGACCCGCATCGAGACCTCATCCCTTGCTAGTTGTCGCTTGTTCCGCAGCCCCTGAACCGAGTTACATATATTAGCAACCGATCCGGTATCAAATACCCAGGTGCTACTGCGAGTACTAGTCAAGTACACATCAATAACATGTATATCACATATACCTTTGTTTGCCTTGCAGGACTTCTTGTCTGCCAAATACTTGGGGCAGTTGCACTTCCAATGGCCAGTCCCCTTGCAATAGTAGTACTCGGTGTCAGACTTAGGGCCAGCTCGGGGTTTCTTTTCAGGCGTGGCAACAGACTTGCCACCCTTCTTTCCCTTGTGCTTGCCTTTCTTGTCGTTCTTGAAACCGGTGGTCCTATTGATCATCAACACTTGATGTTCTTTCCTAATCTCCACTTCTGCAGTCTTAAGCATTGACAGAAGCTCGGGAAGAGACTTCTTCATGCCCTGCATATTTTAGTTCATCACGAAGCTCTTGTAGATAGGTGGCAGAGATTGGAGAACACGATGTATGCCTAAGTCAATGGGAATCGTTATTCCCAAGCACACAAGCTTATCGGCGTACCCAGACATTTTGAGTATGTGCTCACTAACGAAGCTGTTTTCCTCCATCATGCAGCTAAAGAACTTTTCTGTAGCATTATAACTCTCTACGGCAGCATGGGTATCGAAAATCATTTTCAATTCTCCCATGGTATCAAAGGCATTGCCATTTTCGAAACGTTTTTGAAGTTCTGGCTCTAGCCCATACAGTATGCCGCAATGAACTAAGTTGTGGTCCTCCCGACGAGTTATATAGACGTTCTTTTCCTTGTCAGGGGCATCAGGAGCTGGTGGGGGGCCTAGCGGCGCATCTAGCACATATTGCTTTTGTGCAGCAGTGAGGAGAATCCTCAAATTCATAGCCCAGTTGGTGAAGTTGCTACCATTCACAGCAAGTTTCTCTTTCTCCATGAACACATTGAAAGTAAAAGCAGGTGGTGCCATCTACAACAGAATTTGTAATGTATATTTAGACTAAGTTTATGATAGATTGAGTTCAACTAATCCAAATTACTAATGAACTCCCACTCAAAAACGACATCCCTTGTGTCCTTTTGGTGATTACATGAACCAAATCCACTACACCAAGTCCGATCATCACGTGAGTTGGTGTAGCTTCAAAGGCGAGCATCTATATGGGCATCATATCAACTATATGACTCATGCTTAACCTTTCGGTCCGTGTTCCGAGGCCATGTCTGTACATGCTAGACTCGTCAAGTAAGAACCTTAGTATTTGCGTGTGTAAAACTGTCTTACACCCGTTGTATGAAAGCGTAGAGTTGAAAACACCCGATCATCACGTGATTCCTCAAAACACGATCCACAAAACGGTGCATACTTAAGGAAGAACACATTTTATCTTGATATCTAAATGAGGGATCATCTTATAATGCTACCAAACGCGCCAAACTAGCAATATAAGATGCTAACATCTAATGTGTGAAGTGAGGTGATATGGTCCATGCATTTGATCTCTATCATTTGCATCGTGGTATGATCTCTATCATTCCTTTGTGTGTAAGGCCAAGGTCTATGGAACTTACACGTTAAGTGAGTTGTATGAGTATCTATTATACATCTACTTACAACAATACCATATCAAAACACTAGCCCAGCAACGATCTAAACTAGACGCCTCTAATTTATCAATTGCAAGTTTTACGTGGCTTAGGGATTTCGGAGATACAACCTATCTAACCTACAAACATGAACCACAACGAGGATAACCAAGTTATTAGCAACTCGTTGTAAATCAGATATTGACTATAGTAGGAGAGACAGACACCCGCCAGCCACTTATGAAAAACAAGTTGCATGTCAGTCGTGGAACCGGTCTCATGTACGATGACATGTAAGGTTGGTCTGGGCCACTTCATCCCACTATGCCACCAATATCCAAAGTACATAGAAGATGCAATAACATGATCATCATCGCCCACATATAAACATATGTGTACTACCCGTGCAAAGCACCTACGCATAGATCAGGCTCTGATACCACTGTTGGGACCGCAGCATAGAAAACAAAAATTTTCCTACGGTGTGAACTACACGCCAAGATCTATCTACTAGGTACAAAGCAAACGGGTGGACATACATCCATAGAGAACTTACCCTCGAAGACAACGAGCTTTGTTAACGAGTAGGAACTCGTGGTTGATGTAGTTGTACACTTGCCGATCTCATGATCGTGAGGAAGTCCGAGCGCCGCAAATCAGCAGCGCATCCGCACTCGCACACACGTTCAAGCCACCAGACAACCTCCACCTCCTCGCTCCAGCGATCCAGCAGAAGCAGCAACTCCTTCCAGACGAAATGCCACCGGGAACATGTATCTCGCTAATCCGAGACCATGGGGGAATAATTCTAGAGGGGGAGAGAGATCCTTCACAAGGAGGTGTGTGGATGAAGGAGGGAATGGGTGGCCTTTTATAGGAGGAGGGGGGTGCCCCCTCTCTCCATGGTCGGCGCATGGGGGTGACCCCTCACCTCCCCCATTCATGTGGTGGTAACTCCTCCACATTAAAATGCCTCTTCACATTCCCTTTTAAAGTCTCCACTTTAAATGCATTAAGTTTCTCCAAATTTAATGCTCTCTCATTTAATAAAACTCTTTTATTAAATTTATTCAGAATTTTGTTAATTACTTTAATTAAAAAACATTCACATATAGCCCCTTGCAATATTTCAATATCACATGCAGAACCACCTTCTGCAATTTCACCCGAAACAATTTCCGGTTTCTATTGAAACAATTCCTGCGCTTTGCAATTATTTTGTCTAAAACATATGTGCTCCAAAATGGTGTCCGGTAACTCTTAAGTGTGCCACCCTATGGTTCACGAATAATGCAGACATGATCGAGACCCTTCTCCGATCAATAATCAGCAGCGGGACCTGGAGATCCGTACTGACTCCTACACATTCAACGATGACTCCTGTGATCGTGAGAACCTTTAACGCTTGTAACTAAGTCCCTTTGTCTCTTGATATATTACATGTCCGAGATTTGATCATCGGTATCTCCATACCTAGTTTGATCTTGTTACCGACATGCACTCTTTTCTCGTTCCCGTGATATAACATTCTAGTGATCACATCACTTGCTTGCAAGCTATCCTAATGTGATATCACCGAGAGGGCCCAGAGTATATCTATCCGTCATCTGGATTGACAAATTCCACTCTTGATCCATGAGCCTCAACAAAACACCTTCGTAGCACTGAACCCATCTTTATAGTCACCCTGTTACGGTGTGACGTTTGATGTTATCAAGATACTCTTCCGGTGTTAGCAATTAACATGATCTCATGGTCTAAGGATAAAGATTACTTCGTATGATGTTATAGCAATATAAACTCAATGACTTGATCGTAATGCTATACTTCGGATGAATGTTCATCACATCATTCCACAAATGGCGTGACCTTGTTATTAACAACATCCAATGTCCATGATCAGGAAACCTTGATCATCCTGTTAATCAACAAGCTAGTCTATAAGAGAGGCATGACTAGGAACCCTTTTTGTTTATTAAACACACATGTATTGATGTTTCCTATCAATACAATTATAGCATGTAAAATAAACATCTATCATATACAAGGAATACATAATAACAACTTTATTATTGCCTCTCAGGGCATATTTCCTTCATTATACGCATCATATCACATATTTCAGTGAAAGTATTTAAGTGTATACCTATGTCTTCAACAGTAGAGTCTCCAAATTGATTCTATTGAACCAAACTTAAATAATGGGGCTTAATTTCATAGTCATCAGAAGCAATTGCTGGCTGAGTAAAAGGAGTACGCAAATAATCATTGTTGGGAGTAGCAAACTAAGTTTTTGGGTTTGCTTAATCAAAGAATTATAATAGTAAAAACAAGAATTTAAAGGCTAACTAGTTTTTTTGGTTTATCAAATAAAAATTGAAAGCAAAGTAACAAAATTAAAAACAAGAATTAAAACTAGCAAGGTTCCTAATAACCTCACCAGGGTAGCTATTGCTTCCCCTCCAACAGCGCTAGAAAAAGGGTTGATACCTTCGATCCGGATTACGGATGTAGTGTAGCTTCTTTTTCCCTAGTAGACCTAGGTTATTGAATCTTCGGGAAGCGAATGCGTAGTGAAGTTACTATAACAGACCTTCGGGAGTTTTAGAATTCCTTTTGTGTTTTTACTAGACCAATAGCTTGCGTCTTTTTGTTGTTGTTGATTGATGGAGAGAGAGAGGGGCTAGGGTGTTTGGTTTCACCTGTAGCTGTGAAAAACATATGATGGGAATAAAAGATAGAAATAAAGTATGCATGTACTTGTTAGAGCAAGATAAATTATATGTGGGAAGTGCATCCATAATTTCTATTGCCTCCGCAACCTCTTATAGCAATAACCTACTAGTCTCATCCGTAGAAGAAAGAGAACTAATGATATGCATAGTGATGTCACCATTTAATCCCAAATAAATGCCTCACATACAGCCGTACTACCCCTTCTTTCACTGGGGTTCCCAACCTGCAGATCGGTCATTACTCATACTCCCTATGCCTAGATTAACCCTCGAAGTCTTGGGGTACCTGACAAGTCCTTGGATTGAGGCAAGAGAGGATACAATAATCATCATGTCATACAAACTAATACATGATCCCATCTATGATAAATAACCTGTACAATTTCTACATGGCTAGGGAAAAGCCCTTAGCCCAAGGAGAATTACTCACACATAGAGATGAGATCAACAATCACAAACATTGTAATGAAAATCATAAGATTGATAGCAATTGCGGTGACCCAGCATACCACTTCATGTGTAGTATACTATAGTTGTTGGCATGACATCCACACTACACTATTCCGTAAATATCACATCCCTCAGAGTGGTACAATAGAAACACTGCGGGTCCATATTACAAACATACACACTTCATTACTATTACAATACCAGAAGTTCGAGACTTCAAGAGATTCAAACTTACAAACCAAATAACTTATTTCATAAGTCCAGCGGAAGAACGAAAGACACAATGATAATAAAGACGTGAGCTCAACAGCTTATTCTATAGGGTTCGTGCTACTCGGCTCAACCTAGATAACTACACTACAGCCTGACAACTACTCTGACTCATTGTCTTCAGCTCCATAGTGTATCCCGTAGTCCTCTCCTTTGATTCCACCAGACAGGTCTGGCTCTTCATAATAGACGTCATTCTGGACCTCCGTAGCATACTCCTGGTCATCCTTCTAGCCCTCAAAGTCTAATAAGGGGTTCAAAGGAAAGAGTGAGTAATAGCGTTACCCAGCAAGTTCACTATATGCAAGGTGGGAAGTTTGATGCTCTAACTACCACCTCAGACTATAAGTCCTTGGTACTATGCAGTTTTGGTAAGTGTTTCTTCAAAGGTTGATTTTAATATAAAAAGCTATGCCCATCAGCCTTCACAGGTTGACCAAAACTTCATGGAGTTCCTTTCATGCCGTGTTCGTAGCTCCTTCCCGGAACAGGGAGTAACATGTCACAATTCTTACACTCTACAGAGGTGCATTGCTTTACCCATAAGAGACCAAATCTTTGTTGCACAATCGGGTGTACTTTACCGTCCACAATTCCGTGATGTGGGGCCCAGTAGATGATCCGAGCCAATCACTACCCCTATCCGCGATCCCGCATGAAGACATGACCTCCCCAAGCAGATATACCTCCGTTAACCCCCATATAGGCAGATATAACCCTGGTAACCCCTTGGAGACTCTAGTGAGAATATCATGTCCCTGGCAACCCCCATATGGCCAGATATACCTCCGATAGCCCTTCACGGAAAGCCTAGACACCGATATCATGGGGAACTAGGAGTCTCACCCATCTGTTGAGTCCCCGCAAGGAAGTTACAACCTCACGATAAGGTCATCCGTCCATGCGAAAGGAAGAAGATACAGCTTACTTCTTCGTCCCATTCCAAATCTCATGGTTAACACGTAATATACGGCGCTAGAATCACTAATGTCATGGGTTATTTAGCCCTAGTTGTTCGACCATTGGAATCCTAGATTCCATAATCATTCTTAGTATTTATCATCACTTAGGATGACAATAGCATTCATTTGTTTGGGGAAATATTTATTTTTTGTCTCTTTAGAATATAGGTGATAACACACAATTTTCAAATACTTTTATAAAGACTCTTCAAAGGACATGAGCAATTGATGAACTTGCCTTGTGACTGTAAGGTAGTGAAGTCGGATACTTCCACCTAACCTTGAGCTCCGGTTTCTACAGAAAACCATTATTGCCTGGTAAGGACAATATTTAAAGAAGCAATATGCAATGCATAGTAATGTCACACCATGATTTGTTTTTCTCTTCTTTGCATGTTTTACCCACCTTGTAAAGGATTTAAGTTTCTTTTAATTAATAAAAGAAAAGCATTATTCAAGAATCATTAAATTCATATTATTTTGATATTTAGTATTTTTATAATAATTAGTATTATTTTAGTAGTTTAAAAATGAATTTATTTAATTTTTAACTCTTTTGAATATTTAACTAAAATTCCTTTAAGGAAATAAGACTTTATTTTTATCACACTTGATTTACTTTTCAAAAATACAAACTAGTATTTTTCTATAGTAGTACTTCCTTTTAGAATCTTAAAAATGAATTTTATTCAATTTTAAGTGTTTTGTATATTTTTATAAAATTCCAGAAGTAATATATAATTTTAATAATAGATCTATATTTAATTGTTGAAAATTACTATCTATTATTTTTATTGGATAGAAGATATTTTTGTGATTTCATAAATATATTATTTGTATTTTTTTGGATTTTTATTTATTTTTCTAGAGCCTAATTTATCTCAGGGATATATTTGTAATTAGGTATTTTATATAAGTCCTTCCTTTTAAAACACGGGCCTGGCCCACTAGGCTGGCCCGACCCAACCCGCTAGGTCTGGACAAAATGTCCTTGGTAGTACTGGGATGTCCACACCTTGCCCAGTACCAACCACTCGCCCTCTCTTCTCTCTCGCGTGACACCCTCTCTGGCCGCTCGATGTCGCCGCCATGGTGATTCCGGCCACCCCAGGCCGCCGTGCCTGTTGCCCTGGTGCAAGACGACATGGACGATGTCGCTGCTCAACGTTGTCCTGCTCGATTTGGCGCTGCTGCTATTCACTGCCGCGCTGACCCCCACCTCGTGGCTAGGGTTTGGGGTCCGTCGTGCTCTAGCGCTCCCTCGATGACTCTATGGTGGTTGTGGCGCCACCCTTCCATGGTTGCTACTGTCGTGTGCAGGCAGGGGTTGCAGCGCCCCCCTCGGGGTGCTCCCTATGTCGTCACCTCTTTGCCTTCGGCCTCCTCTCTTCTTCATCTTCGATAGTCTTACGAGGACCTCGAGTAAGTGCCCTCTTCTCCCCTCTATGCTCTACCTTTCCTATATTCCATGCCATATGGTCACTTGCGATGGATTTCTCCATTTAGGGTTCATAATTAAATTTCTAGGGTTCATTCCCCCTACAGTGGTGATTTAGCATAACTCTAGGGTTAATCTTTCCTATGCTAATCCTCTGATGTTGATCTACTGTTAGTGTAGTGCTAATCTCTGTTGGGCATGTTTGTTACTCTGTTCTCTATCAGAGAACACTCTGTTGACCATGATTTTGTTACCCTATTCTCTATCATAAACTGCTCTGTAAAAGCATGCTTTGTCTAATGTGGATACCCAAGTTGTTGTGGTTGTGGATTTACTCCTATGGAGTTGAGTTGAGATTACTCTCTATACTGATACTTGGTTAGTTACTTATTTGTAAAGTACTCATATGTTCAGTCTCAGGATTTAATCATGTTACTATGTAAATCTAGTGCTAGTCTCTGCTCTGTGATTAATAAGGAGATGATTTATAAAGATATGAATCCTATATGCTTCTAGGAAAGTGATTAAACTTATTGGTTTCTATACAGTGTGGCCTAGTGATAGACAGTGTTGATCTTTACTATCTTTTCTAAAATAAAGTTTCTATTTATGATTCCTAAATCATTTAGGAAGATGATTATCTTTGGTGAAGAGAATATGCTTGAGCTTCTACTCAAGCAGATATGAACCTGCTATGTACAGAGGTGCTACCCTTCCGAGAATGTGCCCTGTACCAGCAGCTATGATGTGTATCTATCTAGTTAAAACTAGATCATAGGGTCAGTGATGCTGGTTTGAGACCCTGCATGTGCAAGAACAGATGCATAAACTAGTTGTTTACCATCCGTTGTCCAACGTATTCACTTATCATGTGCTTGCAAGAAAATGAATGTGTAAAATGGAAAATGATTAGATCTAACTGTTGGAACATACTCTAGTTGCCCTGTCTTCATGTTGCCTTCTACTTCTGACTTGTGGTAGCCCTGGATTTGTTTTGGCTTCCTCTTGGCCTTTGCTGTTCTCCTCCTGGTGGTGTTGCTCATGTGTGACCTTACTATCCACCTAGAACAACCCCCTTCTCAAGTCACCATCTTTGTTGGTGATCTCCTGGGTTTTCTGTGGTGGAAAGTGACTTGATCTAGTGATATGGTTTCAAGATCTTGTGTTGTTCTTGCTTGTGCTGGTGAGAAACTGTGGTTGGGCTCTCTTGCAAAGTGAATAGCAAAGATGGCTTTGCTCTACGCTGCTGTGATTTGAACTTCTCCTTAGCTCTCTGCTTCTGACACCTCAATGCATGCATTTAGGTGTGTGAGCTGCTTCACTATTTGCTTTGGTTATGGATGAGATCAAGTAACTATGGTTTAAACTTCCCCATCCTTTTACTATTACTGATCCTGGTGAAACTTACCACTTTTCTATTTGGCTGAAGCTATTTGCTTAAAAGAACAGATACTACACTTTGGTGAAACTTGCCTCTATCAATTACTCTATGATGTAATATGAACAATGCACTTCACTGTTCACCACTGAGAGTAAAACTAATCAACTAACATTTTATTTGTTTTTGAGTGGTTTACCTTATTTTGCAGGAACAAGATCTGGATGCTCAAGATATAGTATAGGAATAGATAAATAGTGTAGATTTTTATTATAATCTCCATTTATTATTTTTGTAAAGAATCTTGTAACAATATTTCTATGATTTAATAAAGATTCACTTTATTGGACTCAATTCCTTGTAATATTCTGTCTTGGTGTAAATATCTCCATTTCTAATCTTATTATGGAATAAAGAAAAGAAATAAGAATTCATTTCTTATTTGAAGTTCCTTATCTTAAATTCATATTGTTGTTTATTATATCTATAATATAATCAAGCAATGTTAATACATCCATTTGGAAAACCACTTTATGATTCTAACTTCTAATTTTCAAATATTATTCAAATAATTTGAATTTCAAATGTGCATTCAAAATATTTCCCCCCAAAACACAATAATGCCTAAAGGTCATGTCAAAATTTATAGCAATCAGTTCAAAGAGCTATTCCTACCTCTAGATAGTGAAAGAAACTCTGATCTCTTTAGCTTTTTGTTTGGCGAAAAATTTACCCCGATTTTACATTTGAATGCATGCATATGCACAAATTCCTATTTCTACCCTTTGTTGGTTCATAAATGTTGGGGTGTTACAGACTTCCCCCCTTAAATTAAACTTCATCCCGAAGTTCGCTGATGTGTACCTGAATAGTTCTAGATATGCTTATTTTAAGTCATCCTCTTTCTCCCATGTGGCTTCTCGCTCTAGGTGATGTTCCTATTGCACTTTGCAGTATTTGATTGCCTGGTTTCTCAACCTTTTCGAGTTCTCTTCTAGAATTTTACAGGGTTTCTCAACATAAGTCAAATCTTCTTGTGACTCAATTTCTTGATGTGTAATTTCATCATCGAGAACTGTAAGACATTTCCATAATTGTGACACATGGAAAACATTATGAACTTGAGACAATCTTTTTGGTAACCCAAGAGTACAAGCTATTGTTCTATTCTGACTCAGTTCTTGAATGGTCCAATATATCTTGGACTTAGTTTTACTTTGACTCCGAATCTCTTAACTCCCTTCATTGGACTTACTTTGAGATATACCATATCCCCCACTTCTGGATGCCATGATCTCCGACTTTGATCAGCATAACTCTTCTGTCGACTTTGAGCTATCTTCAATCGGTCTCTAATAATATCGATGATATCTTGCTTCTCCTTGATATAGTCTGGTGCAAATTCCTTGCTACCACCAGGTTCATACCAACATATCGGTGATCTACATCTTCTCCCATTAAGTACTTGATATGGTGTTGCTTTCAGACTACTTTGATAGCTATTGTTGTAAGAAAATTCTTCCAATGGTAGATGATCTTCCCTTGAACCTCCAAAATATAATGCACAAGCTCTAAGCATGTCCTCTAATATTTGATTGGTCCTTTCTGTTTAGCCTCCAGTTTCTGGATGATAGGCTGTGCTGAAATCCAACTTTGAGCCAAGTGCTTCATGTAATTGTTTCCAAAATGCTGAAGTAAAAACACATCCTCTATCTGATACAATCTTCTTGGGTACTCCGTGCTTACTTACTATCTCCTTGACATAGATTTCTACTAACTTTTCAGCATTATCTTTTTGATTTACCGGGATAAAATGTGCACTTTTAGTGAATCTATACACAATCACCCATATCATATCCTTCCGCTTCGGTGTCATAGGTAATCCTGTGATAAAATCCATACCAATTTCTTCCCATTTCCATTCTGGAATTTCTAAAGGTTGTAATGGTCCTGCTGGACTTTGATGTTCTGCTTTTACCCTTTGACAAGTATGACATTCAGATACATACTTTGCAATATTCCTCTTCATGTTATTCCACCAGAATAATTCCTCAAGATCCATGTACATCTTCGTACTTCCTGTATGAATTGAATATGGTGTTTCAAGTGCTTGTCAAAGTATCACCTCTCTGATCTATGGTACATATGGTACACAAAGACGGTTTTGGAACCATAAAGATCCATAATCTCCTAGGTGAAAAACTGATTTTTGTCCTTCAGAATTTCTTCTGATTTCTTCAGCAATAAATGGATCATCAAGTTGATGTCGATAAATGTCATGATGAGGATCACTTCTTTGCTCTTCTACAACCCTCATAGTAGCTAAGCCTACACGAACTTCTGTCCTTTGGAATTGTATTTCTAACCTTCCCAAATCCATTTGCAACACTTTTGGTAATTCTTTATTGATGGGTTGAGTATCCATACTCTTCCGACTTAAAGCATCTGCTACTACATTGGCCTTTCCTAGAGTATAGTTAATTGTAAGATCATAATCCTTGATCAAGTCCATCCATCGTTTCTCCCTCATATTCAGCTCCTTCTGAGTAAATAAATATTTAAGACTCTTATGATCCATGTATAGTTCACACCTTCCTCCATAGAGAAAATGTCTCCATCCCTTTAAAGCAAAGACCACTGCTGCTAACTCCAAATCATGTATCGAGTAATTGACTTCATGAGGTTTGAGTTATCTAGACCCATAAGCAATTACCTTGCGATCTTGCATTAGCACACATCCTAGTCCTTCTTTGGATGTGTCACAATATACTGTGTAATCTTTTCCAGTTTCCGGTATAGCAAGGATTGGTGCGGTTGTTAATCTGGTTTTCAATTCCTGAAAACTTGCTTTGCACTTCTCATCCCATATGAATGGTGCATTCTTTCTTAGCAATTTGGTCATTAGTCCAGCTATCTTGGAAAATCCTTCAATGAATCTCCAATAATAGCCTGCCATGCCTAAGAAACCTCGGATTTGTTTCACATTAGTTGGTGCATTCCATTCCAATACTGATTGAACTTTGGACGAATTTATCGCAATTCCATCCTTACTGATCACATAACCAAGAAATTCTACCTTGTCCAACCGAAAATCACACTTGCTGAATTTAGCATACAACTTATGTTCTCTCAAGATTTGCAATGCTATTCTCAAATGATCAACATGTTCTTCTTTATCCTTTGAGTATATCAAAATATCATCAATAAACACTATGAGAAATTTATCCAGATACGGCATGAAGATTTTGTTCATCAGGTTCATACATATTGCTAGTGCATTAGTCAATCCAAAAGGTACAACGAGGTACTCATGATGTCCATACCTTGACACAAATGCTGTTTTTGGAACATCTTCAGGTTTGATTTTTATCTAATGGTACCCTGATCTTAGATCAACCTTGGAAAACACTCCAGCTCCTTTGACTTGATCAAATAGATCTTGAATTCTTGGCAATGGATATTTGTTCTTGATGGTAACATTGTTGAGATTTCTGTAATCACCACACAATCTTCGTCCTCCATCTCTTTTATCCACAGAAATTACCGGAGTTCCTCATGGGATACACTTTCTTGAATAAACCCTTTTCTGGCTAACTCGTCAATTTTCTCCTTAAGCTCTTTTAATTCTTTTGGTCCCATCTTGTATGGTGCTTGGGCTATTGGTGTTGTACCAGGTATCAGGTCAATAGTGAACTCTATTTCTCGATCAGGTGGCATTCCTGGTAACTCTGCTGGAAAAACATCTTGAAATTCCTTCACAATAGGAATATCTTCCAATTTGACCTCCTCCATTGAGTTCAATTGCAGATCTACCATGATATGACTATGTTTATCTGCCTGATAGACTATCCTTCCTCCACTTGGAGATTTGATTGAAACGGTTTTATCCTCACAATTGATCTGAGCCCCATACTTAGCCATCCAATCCATTCCCAACACTACTAGTATTCTCCTTAATGGAATCACATAAAGATCTACATAATAGGTTTGACCATAGATTGAGATAACTTGGTTTAATTTTATCTTTCTAACTACCACGATCCCTCTAGCGGTAACTACGGTCATAGGTTTTTCTAACGGTGCCCTTCTAATCCCGAATTTATCACAAAATTGTTCAGATATGAATGAAGTAGTTGCACCCGTATCAAATAGAACTTTTCTAGGATTTGTGACAATATTGAGCATACCTATCACCACTTGATCTGAGTTATCCACCTCCTCCAAGGTTGCGCAATCCATCTTTCTAGTAGGTTTTCCTCTCTTGCCATTGTCGTTTTTACCATAGCTTCCACCTCTATTAGGCTGTCCACCTCCTCCTCTTGCTTGACCATCGCCTGCTGTAGGCCAACCACCTGGTGGTTTCTTGGGACAATAGGGTTTCATGAGCCCCTTCTGACCACACCCATAGCATATGATGACTGGCTTCCGACATTCACTTTGAAAATGTCCAGGTAACCCACAATTATGACAGGTAACATTCCTTCCAATTGGATTTGCACCTCGATTGGGGTTGTTGTTGTTATTGAAGGGTCGATTCCTTGGTTTGAACTCCAACTTAGGTTTAGGATTACTTGCTTGTATCCTCTTAGTTTCTTTCTTTGCTCTCTTTCTTCGGTCCTCTTGGACATTCTTATAATCATCCTCAAATGTGATAGTTGCATCTAGTAACTATTGAAAAGTCTTCTTATTGGCCAGCCTCAACTGCATCTTCACAAATGGATTTAAACCATGCAAGAAATGCTTCTTCCTATTTTCCTCAGTGCTCACTTCATCCTCAGCATAACGAGATAATTGACTGAATTCCCGGATGTACTTCATGACACTGGTGTAACCCTGCTGAAGTTCTTCAAATTTCCTACGCTTCAGTTCAATAACACTTTCCGAAACATGATATTCACGGAATCTCTACTTAAACTCCTCCCAGGTATACTCCCTTCCTGGAGGTTGCATTGCTAACTGATTCTCCCACCATGATGTTGCAGGTCCAGTTAAGAGATGTGTTGCATACCTCATCTTTTCCTCATCATTGCATCCTACAGTTTTCAACTTTCTCTCTGTATCTGCTAGCCAATCCTCTTAATCCATTGGCTCAGGGGCTGATGCAAAAGGTAAAGGCCTTGCATTTTGAAAGTCAGAAAGACTCACACCCCGTCCTTCAGGTTCCCTCTGATGTCCCACTCGATCCACTAATCCCTCCATAAACTTGTTCTGGGTCTCTTGCATCATTTGCATGTACTGCATGAAGTTCTGTTCCATCAACAGCCTCATTGGTGGTGGTGGTAAATTTGCCTACATTCTGGCATCTTCATCCGCCTTTTCCTCAGTTTCGCGCTCCATGCGCTGATGTTCGGTCTCGTCCTCTACACCCGTTTACATACCCCCTAGTCCTGTAACATAAAGCAAACAGTCGTAATTACATCATGCATATGTGTTCTGAGATCAACTTCATGCACAGAACTACTCACACAATGGAAAACAAAATCCAAATAAGAACCAAATATGGATTTCACATATTATACATTACAAACAACATAGTTAATACAATGTCATTACAAGCCCACACCATTTAGGTATTACAACTCATGTGGATGCTATCCCACTTATTTAGTTACATCAAGTGCTCAGACTCTAAATCCTGTATCACCATTGGGATACTCCTCCTCAAGGTCACACTCCCTAGAAGTTGCGACGTTCATCGTACATTCTCGGAGTACAACCATGCTGACATGAAGTACGATGCACCATCTGTGGAATGACTTGCCTCGTTGACGGATGATACTCAGTATCAGAAGTATCTGGACTTGACACATCATCCAGCTGAAGTGTGTCCATACCTTCCAACTCATCTGAGGTATCTTCAGAGTCATCCTCATCACTGTCTTCTTCAATCTCCTCCTGCATCCCCACTCTAGAATCAACAGAATATTCCGCTTCCGATGCTCCCCAAGTACTCTGCTGGGTATGATAGTCCTCGGCTATAATTGGATAGTGCATGTTATCTGGAGTAGAATAATGTTCTGGTGACTCAAACACCCTTTCTTTAGGATCTTCCTCATCGGACTCTACATCCTCCACGTGGACATCCCTTCCATCAACTGAATAAGACCTCACTCCCATCCGACTAGTTTGCCCGATATCACCAACAAAATCTTCCACCAGAATAGGAATCCCAGCAGATCCATCCATTGATCCGCATCTCCATCCTTCGGAGTTTCCAATAGGTAGTTCCGAGTCCTCGGTTCCTCAAGAATTTTGTGGTACTGGATAACTAGTACCCTCATCAGGATATCTAGTGGGTTCTGGCATAGGTGAATAAGGATATGGTGTAAAAGATGCTGGATCTATATGTATATCCTTAAAAATTGGGCCAACCCTACCCACTGCTTCGTTCTCTAGTTTAGATGCTAACTTCTCCCTTTGTTCAGGATTAGTCAAATCCTCTAGCATATCAATCTGATCCTCTACAATAACCTGATGTGTCTTATACAAAGACCCAACCATCAGTCGATACAGATCCATAAACTTGGCAGCTAATTTTGGATGCTTCTTTACTAAAGTAAGATGATTCGGTGCTAGCTCCTCGTCTATAGAGTCATGAGGAATTACAGAATGTGTGCTTCCCGCTAGCTCTTCTGCTTTGTGCTCCCGAACATTGGATATCGCTTCCAGAATAGCAACATGGTATGCTGCTAGATGACTTCTACCTTCACCCATAGGTAAATCGTGATATAAACCAAGCTTTTTTTGGTAGTTGGATGCTAACACGATATTTGGCAAACATTCGCCCATCATGGTATGTCATGGTATTAACTGGAATATTAGTTGTGCAACCAAAAACCCTCAGAAGTTCTCAAAGTTGTTCAGTTAAAGTCCCTTGATAAGAGTTTCTTCTTTCCTTAACAAAGTCTGTTTTGGAAACTTTGGTGCCATTTTAACTGTATACAAAACATTCTTAATTAGTAACCAATAATTGTAATGATGCATCATAATAAAGAATTATCGCACTAAAAAATATAACTAAATATTCCCAATTGAATATTCATCATATAATCTAGAGAACTCTTTACTGTTGCCCTAAGACTCCTACAGGTAATTCCCTTTACTAGGTTTCCAACCTAAGGTCAAAGCAATTGCTCTGATACCAGGTGTGATGACCCAGCATACCACTACATGTGTAGTATACTATAGTCGTTGACATGACATCCATAGAACACTATTCCATAAATATCACATCCCTTAGAGTGGTACAACAGAAACATTGCGGGTCCATATTACAAACATACACACTTCATTATTATTACAATACCAGAAGTTCGAGACTTCAAGAGATTCAAACTTACAAACCAAATAACTTATTTCATAAGTTCAGCGGAAGAACGAAAGACACAACAGTAATAAAGACGTGAGCTCAATAGCTTAATCTATAGGGTTCGTGTTGCTTGGCTCAACCTAGATAACTACACTTCGGCCTGACAACTACTCTAACTCGTTGTCTTCAGCACCATAGTGTATCCCGTAGTCCTGTCCTTCAATTCCACCGGACAGGTCCGGCTCTTCATAGTAGACGTCGTTCTGGACCTCCATAGCATACACCTGGTCATCCTTCTGGCCCTCAAAGTCTAGCAAGGGGTTCAAAGGAAAGAGTGAGAAACAGCGTTACCCAGCAAGTTCACTATATGCAAGCTGGGAAGTTTGATGCTCTAACTACCACCTCGTACTATAAGTCCTTGGTACTATGCTGTTTTGGTAAACGTTTCTTCAAAGATAGATTTTAATATTAAAAACTATGCCCATCAGCCTTCACAGGTTAACCAGAACTTCATGGAGTTCATTTCCTGCCGCGTTCGTAGCTCCTTCCTAGAACAGGGAGTAACATGTCACAATTCTTACACTCTGCAGAGGTGTGTTGCTTTACCCATAAGAGACCAAATCCTTGTTGCACAACCGTGTGTACTTTATCATCCACAATTCCGTGATGTGAGGCCCAGTAGATGATCCAAGCCACATTGCCCCTCTCCGTGACCCCGCATGAAGACACGACCTCCCCAAGCAGATATACCTCTGTTAACCCTCATATAGGCAGATATAACCCTGGCAACCCCTTGGAGACTCCAGTGAGCAGATCATGTCCCCGGCAACCCCCATATAGGAAGATATACCTCTAACAGCCCCTCATAGAAAACCTAGACACAAATATCATGGGGAACTAGGAGTCCCACCCATCTGCTGAGTCCCAGCAAGGAAGCTATAGCCTCATGATAAGGTCATCTGTCCATGCGAAAGGAAGGAGATCCAGCTGAATTCTCCGTCCCATTCCAAGTCTCATGGTTAATGCGTAATATATGGCCCTAGAATCACTGATGTAATGGGTTATTAAGCCCTAGTTGTTCGATCATTGGAATCCTAGATTCCATAGTCATTCTTAGTATTTATCATCACTTAGGATGATAATAGCATTCATTTGTTTGGGAAAATATTTATTTTCCGTCTCTTTAGAATATAGGTGATAAGACATAGTTTTCAAATACTTTTATAAAGACTCTTCAAAGGACATGAGCAAGTGATGAACTTGCCTTGTGACTGCAAGGTAGTGAAGTCGGATACTTCCACCTGACTTTGAGCTCTGGTTTCTATAGAAAACCATTATTGCCCGGTAAGGATAATATTTAAAGAAGCAATATGCAATGCATAGTAATGTCATGTCATGATTTGTTTTTCTTTCTTCTTTGCGTGTTTTACCCACCTTGTAAAGGTTTTAAGTTTATTTTAATTAATAAAAGAAAAGCATTATTCAAGAATCATTAAATTCATATTATTTTGATATTTAGTATTTTGATAATAATTAGTATTATTCTAATAGTTTAAAAATGAATTTATTTAATTTTTAACTCTTTTAAATATTTAAGTAAAATTCCTTTAAGGAAAGCAGACTTTATTTTCATCACACTTGATTTACTTTTCAAAAATGCAAAATAGTATTTTTTTTCTATAGTAGTACTTCCTTTTAGAATCTTAAAAAAGAATTTTATTCAATTTTAAGTGTTTTATATATTTTTATAAAATTCCAGAAGGAATATATACAATTTTAAAAATAGATCTATATTTAATTGCTTAAAATTACTATATATTATTTTTATTGGATAGAGCATATTTTTGTGATTTCATAAATATATTATTTGTATTTTTTTAGGATTTTTATTTATTTTTCTAGAGCCTAATTTATCTTAGGGATATATTTGTAATTTGGTATTTTATATAAATCCTTCTTTTTTAAACACGGGCCTGGCCCACTAGGCTTGCCAGGCCCGACCCTACCCGCTAGGGCTGGACAAAACGCCCCTGGTAGTACTGGGTTATCCACACCCGGCCCAGTACCAACCACTCGCCCTCTCTTCTCTCTTCTCTCCCATGTGGCACCCTCTTTGGCCGCTCGATGCCGCCGCCGTGGTGATTTCGACCGTCCCAGGCCGCCATGTCCGTTGCAGTGGTGTAAGATTACATGGACGATGCCACTGCTCAACATTGTCCTTCTCGATATGGCACTGGCACTCTCCGCTGGCCATGTTGACCCCCACCTTGTGGCCAGGGTTTGGGGTTTGTCGTGCTCTAGCGCTCCCTCGATTACTCTGTGGTGCTCGTGGCGCCGCCCTTCCATGGCTGCTACTACCGTGTGCAGGCGCGGGTTGCAGCACCCCCCTCGGGGTGCTCCCCGTGCTGTCACCTCTCTGCCTCTGGCCTCCTCTCTGCTTCATCTTCGATAATCTTACAAGGACCTCGAGTAAGTGCCCTATGTTGGCCCAGACCTGACAATACTTTCGTCAGGACACTTTTCGGCGTAGACAACGAAGATCTCAGGTGATACACTCCACGGACATGCATGGTTCAACACTTCTAATGATTTCTGCCTCGCCGAAACAGACACACAAAAGACACAATTTTTTGATTGCCAAAGACACCTGGCATGCCTTGTAGTTTTCTTTGATTGATTCAACTCGCGGTGTGTTTACAACCTAGCTATTACATGTGTATATATACTAGTCTAACACTACCCGTGTCGAACTAGTACTCATGGACTAGACCAACTAGGGCACACGCACATACATGTTGTATCCAAGTCGTATACTACTAGCTACTTGGAATTTCCATGAAATGTTCGTA
The DNA here is from genome assembly GCA_916181665.1 of Avena sativa. Classification (NCBI taxonomy): domain Eukaryota; kingdom Viridiplantae; phylum Streptophyta; class Magnoliopsida; order Poales; family Poaceae; genus Avena; species Avena sativa. The sequence goes on from OV702292.1 coordinate 140,859,975, forward strand.
CGTGTGCGGGTCGGTGCCATACACGACGCTACATGTCGTGGTTATGTCTAACAATCACCCCCTAAGCACGATGTGCACTACTCTTCGTCCTGGGTCCCAAATACGCCAGCTGTTCCTCGCGGGCGTCATCCACGATGTTACTTTTGCCGCTCCCTTTCTCAGCATCCATGTCACAGACTTTGCTTTTGTCGGCTTCTCCATGGCTTCACACCAACAACCCTTTTTGTCTGCTCCCTTCTTCACGCCTTCATGTCGATTGTCCTTTTTATCCGTGCCTTGAGACATTATACTGGGTTCGATGAAGTACTTTCTCATCGATGCTTCGCATATTTGATCGTCTGCTTGCCGGTACTCTTGGATGCAATAGAACAAATACGTAGGAATTAGCTCACGTTGGTTGACTAGCAAAGCTAGTTTCCTACCGTGACTAGCAATTCTAACTTCTGCCTGTTCCTGACCAACGCCGTCTTCTGGATCATCCGAAGTAGAAATGTACAGGTTGCCTACCTATAGCAATTCATCTTTTCCTTTTAAATATCTTTCTGGCATGTTTCCTTCTACCTTCTCTATACCACGTGAAAAGCCTCTTGATGGATTTGCACCCCCTATTGTTTGGTCTCCTCCATCTGTCTGGCCACCAGTCCACACTCTTGGACCGTCGCCTTCTGGCCTTGCTGGTCTGTTTTCTGGGCTCGCTTCAACTCGCCCTCCTCTTATAATTGCTGGACAAACAAGTGCAGGTATCACTGCACATGCATCTGCGTGCCCTTCCAGTTCCATATCTTCTGGCCACGGACTACCCTTTTCTTCAAACTCTTTGTCTTCTAGGAGAATCCCTAGTGCTTCTGGCCTAGTGTCCATGCCTGGAGCACCTCCTAGGCCTTCAACGCCTTCTGGGCCCGAACTTGCTGACAAGGATAAGCTTGGTTGATCCATATTTTCTTCATACTCAAGATCCCACGTGACGTGAAAAGTTGGATATCCCGATTCATTGTAGCCCCAATTCCATGACTCGCCTTCCTTAAAAATTACGTCGCCCCTAACAACCACCTTATTGGTATAAGGATTGCACAAGCAGTATGTCTTTGAGCTTTCATAGCATGTCATGATCATTGGAGTCCTATGATCCACCAATTTACTCTTATGGTCGGGCTCCGTCTTGACATGCGCCACGCACCCAAAAGTGCGAAGATGATCAATTAAGGGTTTCCATTCGTACCATGCTTCGTACGATGTTATACCAACTCCACTCTCAGTTGGCTCCATGTTCAGCAAATACACTGCCGTATTGACTACCTCACCCCAGAATTTTCCTGGCAAGCCTTTGCTCTTCATCATGCTACGTGCCATGGTCAACACAATTTTATGCAGCTCACCCCCCTGATCAATGCATAGGGCTCTTATCTTCGCCTCCACCTTGAACTCTTCTGCTTCCTTGATCTTCTTGAATGCTTGTTGAGCTTGATCCTTACTTTTCATCAACACAATCCACATGTATTTACTACGATCATCCACCATAAGCATGAAGAACTTATTGCCGAACGGAGTTGCGGGTGAAATTCCAACGCATAGATCGCCATGAACAAGTTCCGAGGCTTCACTTGCCTCAAACGTGGCTTCACATGGTAACGAGGCACTCCGTTCCTCGTGATCCACACACGGTAGATCGTGATCCACTTCTGCCACAATCTCCGTAGTTGGTGATGGAGGATCCTCCTCATCCTTCAGCTTAGTTACTTTGAGCATCAGCATCATCGGTCCATCATATCCTTCATGGGCGATGAGATCCCTCTCCTTTTCCTTTGGTAGTTTCCAGCAATCAGCCTTGAAGTGACTGAGCTTGTCGCAGTTATGACACCTTACTTTATTTATGTCAAACTTCCTCCGCGGTGGGGCGTCATCTTCATCCTCCTGCCCCGCGATGTACTTTTTCACTGGGTGTTGTTTCTCCTTGCTTCTTGTGGAGCCTCCTTGATTTTCTTTCGAAAGAGTCATCCACTACTGCTTTATGAGCATCAGGTGCTCAACCTGTTCTGGATCACCGAAGCTGATCCGAATTCTCTCGTCGTGTGCCTTGAATCTTCCGATGAGATCCTCAACCGTCAGTGTATTCAGGTCGATACATTGTTCGATCGATGTGACAATCTGCATGTAGTGCACTGGTGCCGCACGTAGGAACCTTCTAACGTTCTTGACCTTGTCCAATCTCTCTCCATATCCCCTGATTGCGTTGACGAGGGTAAGAAAACGGGCGGCAAACTGATCGACCGTCTCGCTCTCCTCCATCTTCAGAACTTCTTAACTTTTTGTCAAAGTTTTAAGATGCGCTTCCTGCACGCGGGCATGACCTTGGTGCAAGATCTTGATCATCTCCCATGCATCCTTCACCGATTTCTTTCCGACAAGGTGTTGCATCACGTCCTTCGGCACAACGAAATAGAGCACCATTAGTGCCTGGCGATCCTTCCAGTACTTCGCGTCTCCCTTGACGTACTCGTCGCCTCCTGGATCGACGGCCTCCCCAAATCTCCTGAGCCTCCATGGCCACCTCCATGTTGAGTGCCCATAGCCCGTAGTCCTTGCGATCGAGGCGTGGATACAAAGCCGCCCCACCGTCTCTGTCACCGATGCTGATGCCGAGCTCTCGCCAAACTTCACCATCGCCATGACCTCCTAGTACTTTCAGCAGATCACGCACGACGACCCTGGCTCTGATACCAATTGTTGGCCTAGACCCGACAGTACTTTCGTTGGGACACTTTCTGACGTAGACGACGAAGATCTTAGGCGATATACTCCACGGACACGCACAGATCAACACTTCTGACGATTTCTGTCCTGCCAAAACAGACACATAGAAGACACATTTTTTGGATTGCCAAAGGCACCTGGCGTGCCTTGTAGTTTTCTTTGATTGATTCAACTCGCGGTGTGTTTACAACCTAGCTATTACATGTGTATATATACTAGGCTAACACTACCCATGTCGAACTAGTACTCATGGACTAGCCCAACTAGGACACACGCACATACATGTTGTATCTGAGTCGTATATTGCTAGCTACTTGGGATTTCCATGCAACATTCGTACATGTGCGGGTATGTGCCATACACGACGCTGCATGTCGTGCTTATTTCTAACACCCTATTCTCCCCTCTATGCTTTACCTTGCCTCTATTCCATGCCATGTGGTCACTTGTGATGGATTTCCCCATTTAGGGTTCATCCCTAAATTTCTAGGGTTCATCCCCCCTACAGTGGTGATTTAGCCTAACTCTAGGGTTAATCTTGCCTATGCTAATCCTCTAATGTTGATATACTGTTAGTGTAGTGTTAATCTCTGTTGGGCATGTTTGTTACTATGTTCTCTATCAGAGAACACTCTGCTGACCATGCTTTTGTTACCCTGTTCTCTGTCATAAACTGCTCTATAAAAGCATGCTTAGTCTAATGTGGATACCCAAGTTGTTGTGGTTATGGATTTACTCCTATGGAGTTGAGTTGAGATTGCTCTATGTACTGATACTTGGTTAATTACTTATTTGTGAAGTACTGATATGTTTAGTCTTAGGATTTAATCCTGTTATTGTGTAAATCTAGTGCTAGTCTCTGCTCTGTGATTAATAAGGAGATGATTTATAAAGATATGATTCCTATATGCTTCTAGGAAAGTGATTAAACTTATTGGTTTCTGTACCATGTGGCCTAGTGATAGACAGTTCTGATCTTTACTGTCTTTTCTAAAATAAAGTGTCTATTTATGATTCCTAAATCATTTATGAAGATGATTATATTTGTTGAAGAGAATATGCTTGAGCTTGTACTCAAGCAGATATGAACCTGCTAGGTACAGAGGTGCTACCCTTCTGGGAATGTGCCTTCTACCAGCAGTTGTGATGTGTATCTATCTAGTTAAAACTCGATCATAGGGTCAGTGATGCTGGTTTGAGACCCTGCCTGTGCAAGAACACATGCATAAACTGGTTGTTTACCATTTGTTGTCCAACATGTTCACTTATCATGTGCTTGCAAGAAAATTAATGTGTAAAATGGAAAATGATTAGATCTAACTGTTGGAACACACTCCGGTTGCCTTGTCTTGATGTTGCCTTCTACTTCTGACTTGTGGTAGCCCTGGATTTGTTTTGGCTTCCTCTTGGCCTTATCGTGCTCCTCTTGGTGTTGTTGCTCATGTGTGACCTTACTATCCACCTAGAACAACCCCCTTCTCAAGTCACCATCTTTGTTGGTGATCTCCTGGGTTTTCTGTGGTGGAAAGTGACTTGATCTAGTGATATGGTTTCAAGATCTTGTGTTGTTCTTGCTTGTGCTGGTGAGAAACTGTGGTTGGGCTCTCTTGCAAAGTGAATAGCAAAGCTGGCTTTGCTCTACGCTGTTGTGATTTGAACTTCTCCTTAGCTCTCTGCTTCTGACACCTCAATGCATGCATTTAGGTGTGTGAGATGCTTCACTATTTGCTTTGGTTATGGATGAGATCAAGTAACTATGGTTTAAACTTCCCCATCCTTTTACTATTACTGATCCTGGTGAAACTTACCACTTTTCTATTTGGCTGAAGCTATTTGCTTAAAAGAACAGATACTACACTTTGGTGAAACTTGCCTCTATCAATTACTCTATGATGTAATATGAACAGTGCACTTCACTGTTCACCACTCAGAGTAAAACTAATCAACTAACATTTAATTTGTTTTTGAGTGGTTTACCTTATTTTGCAGGAACAAGATCTGGATGCTCAAGATATAGTATAGGAATAGATAAATAGTGTAGATTTTTATTATAATCTCCATTTATTATTTTTGTAAAGAATCTTGTAACAATATTTCTATGATTTAATAAAGATTCACTTTATTGGACTCAATTCCTTGTAATATTCTGTCTTGGTGTAAATATCTCCATTTCTAATCTTATTATGGAATAAAGAAAAGAAATAAGAATTCATTTCTTATTTGAAGTTCCTTATCTTAAATTCATATTGTTGTTTATTATATCTATAATATAATCAAGCAATGTTAATACATCCATTTGGAAAACCACTTTATGATTCTAACTTCTAATTTTGAAATATTATTCAAATGATTTGAATTTCAAATGTGCATTCAAAATATTTCCCCCCAAAACACAATGCCTAAAGTTCATGTCAAAATTTATAGCAATCACTTGAGGGAGTTATTCCTACCTCAAGATGTGAAAGAAACTCTGATATCTTTAGGTTTTTGTTTAGCAAAAAATTACCCCAATTTTACAGATCAATGCATGCATATGCACAAATTCCTATTTCTGCCCTTCGTTGGTTCCTAAATGCTGGGGTGTTACAGCAATAGTCTTACAATGTCGCCAATCAGAGAAGAGATCTACTATTACAAGTGGTGGAATATGGCTATGGAGATGGATAAGGGTTTTGAGATCTGGAGGCGGCTGGAGATCTACGGCAGAGACTTTCTGGCGAGGTTTGGCTTGTTTTCTCGTCGCTTGAGGCTTCTTTATATAGGGGTCCCTTCATGAAAGTTGTTCTGTTTGACCTAACGGTGGCGGCGCCAACTATACGACCGGAGTTATACGGCCAGAATTTTTGCTCTGGTCGTCTAGATGGTCGTTAAAGCGTCTGCCTCTGTCGTACGGCTCCTGGTTTCTTCTGGTTGTTGGAAATCTCGTATCTTTGACTTTAATGTAGTGATTTCCTCCTTTAAATGACATTATCTGTGCAGGAAAAATATAAAAGAAAGGATTGCATACCCCTCTGAATATTAGCATTAGTGGCAGGATTTAGAGAGATATTTTATCAAAATTATGAATAATATCTAGTAGTTATGTGGACGTAGATGGCTATATTTCAGAGCCATTAGTTGACCACGGCCAGGCCCACCCACTCCTTTTCCTGTGTACAAATACCACCCATGTGTTCCATGAGAAGGCCCAAGTAGTAAACTAGCCCACCGGAAGAAACAGGTTCAACCGGTCCATTTAACACCGACAATATGTACAAGTACGATTTACACCTGACTCAGTCACAAACTCATCATTATAATGTTGGTTAGGGGTGCTCACTGTGAGCCTGGAGTTCTTGGGTTTGATTCCCACCTCCCGCTATTTGTTTTGCTTTGAACGCTTCTCTTTGGCTAGTAGTTTGGCGGGACCACATGTGAGCAGTTGGTCTATGTGTCAGGTCGGTGTGGGTCCCGCGTAGCGGTGTATATGCCACATGTTATTGGACCCACGACATGTAAGCAAAAAACTTGACACATAGGCGAAATTGCTGAGGTGGCTGACCAATAATTTTAAGGTATCATGAATAAGCAGTCATGACCATTTAAATTGGTCTTAATCGGTTAAATATAAGGTCCTAAACGAGTTCTAATCATCTACGACCAATTCACATGAAGAAATTAAGACCTTTTTGAAACAAATGGTCATAATTTTTTAAGCATTAGACCCTCCCAAATGCCTTATGACCATTTGTCTCAGAATGGTCATAGACCTGTGACCAAAAAACCATGGTCATTAAGGAAAGGTCACTAGTTAACACATTTCTTGTAGTTCACCTTCCATTAGAACTGGAGCATAAAGCTCGGTGTGCTATCAAAACCATGAATTTTGATTTTAAAAACGCTGGAGAAAAACGACTCTTAGATATTCATGCTTTGGATGAACTCAGAAATGAGGCCTATGAAAATGCTAGGATATTCAAGAAAAAGGTAAAGAAATAGCATGATAAAAAGTTAGAGGGGAAGGAATTTAAATCTAGAGATAAACTTTTTCTCTAAAACTCTAGGCTTAAGATTTTTGCAGGTAAATTAAAATCCAGGTGGGAAGTGCCTTATGAAGTCGAGGAGGCATACCCTTCGGGTGCAGTAATGTTGAAGAATACTACACCATCTTCTTCATCATGGATCGTTAATGGGCAACGTTTGAAATATTATAGAGTTGGAGAGGTTAACACAGTGGAGCTGATATCTTTAATCTCAGCTAAAGAATATAATAAGCAAAGTGAGGTAACAAAGTCTTAGTTGCTTAGTTTTGCTATTTTGGAAACTTTTTAGTCGATCTCATCTTGTTCATTGCTTTCCATTTGCTTTTCTTGATATTTTGGGCTGTTTTTCGACCTGGTACAGATGGACCGTACGGGCAGGCGCGCCCGTACCAGTGGTCGTTAAACGTTCAGGGTCCTCACTCATTTTTCGCCAATTCGGTATGGCCAGACCGTATGGGCGTACGCGCCTGTAGCGATTGTCGTTACTAGCTTTGTCTTTTTCGTGTCTATTCGCCACATTTTTCAATTCATTTTGCTTGTAAAAAAAGAACAGAAGGCGGTAAGAAGTCCGTACGGGCGCATGGTACGGACGGGGCCTTCCCGTACCATTACCCTGACCAATGTTAACCCTTTCACCTAGGGTTTTCTTCCATTAATTTGCACTTTTTCTCCTACCTTGTTCCTCTTTGTCATATTTCAGATCTCAAGTTTTCTTTCTACCCCTTTACAATGAAACCTCATATCTCACTTGATCACTCAAGACTATGCAGCCTTTTTATATCAAGAAAATTTGGGCCAAGAAGGGAGATGTTTTTGAGACACAAGCCAAAGGAAAGGGATCTAAGAGGGATACTTCATCCTCCTTAACCCACGAGTCCTCGCAAGTGGTTCCACTCCCTAACTGGGAAGACATGTTCCCGGACAAGTTGGAGATGCTCAGGCACATGGAGCAGAGGAGGAACAAAGGAGAATCTCCACCCAACCCCTACAGGTATAACCTTTGAGGATCTTCTCTTAACTCCCCTCTAGGACCCTTTTTTAGAAAAGAGGAAAACCAAGATGAGATTCGAGAACCTTGAAAAGATTTCCAAAGCTTGTATTGATAATATTGGAGAAGGAGTTGACTCTTACTGGATGATGGGCAAAGACCTCGAAAATAAGGTCGATGACATCGACGGTAGAGTGCAACTCCAGACCAAGAATATTCCGATGATAGGAAGACATTAAATAAGGTAATTAAAGAATTGCATGCTGGCATCATAGAGATGTTTACTCAATTCACGTGTAGTGCTCATGCTTGCAGCCTCAAGGAGGATGAAGAAGAGGAAGATGATGACTTCTTCACTCTCAAGAAGGAGTAAGTAGTCGCAAGGAATTATTTTATCCACCCGGTTTGATTCCAAGCTTGGGGGATCTGTGAGGACCTTGTAATCTATCTTATAGTTTTAGGATGTTTACTTTCTTACACGCATGTTAGGTTTTAATTCTAGAATTTTCATTCGTTGCATCAACTTTGAGCTCACTTTTTGTTCAAGAAAAGAATCATATCCGTTGAGTTGCGAGACTTTATGATATTTGAAGTTGTATTTTTGATTCATGATTATTATATAAGATGTTTGAACTAGGTTGAGTGTTATGGTAATTGTACAACTGTCATGATTTTAGGGACTTCCACACCAAATAAGAGTATTGATTAGATTATGGGAAGAAGAATATTGGTAGCATATTATAGTCACAAGTTTTGAAAGCCAAAAAGGTAGTGAGCATGATCAAATAGCTGTACTAAAAAGAAAAAGAGAGAGATAGAAGGAAAAAAGAGAAGAGGAGAAAGAAAAAGGAAGTAAAAAATATAGAGAAAGAGAAATAAATAAGAAGAGAAGCCATCAAAAGAATCAAAGAGTAGAAAGAAAAAGAATGATCATGAATCTTCATTACTGAATTAAGTGCCCAGTTATTTTAAAATTTATGATTATATGATATGTTAAATCACTAAAAGCTTCTTATAACTTCATCAACACTAAAAGGGTGTGGAAGCCTCTAAGTCATGTGATGTGTAAGGGTATGATAATACCCCCGAAGTAACTTTACATCTGATGTTGTATTCCTGTTTCAATTTCTACCTCATTTATCGTAACGACTCGTGCCTCATGAACATGATGATCTTCTCCATAAGCCACCAGCTTGCTCAGGGACGAGCAAGAGTATAGCTTGGGGAGTTGATGAGACCAAAATTGAAGCATATTTACCTTTCATTTTTCCATAAATAGAGTAGGGATTTTTGTATTTCACTATGTTTGAACGCACCTTTTTATCCTTGTTTCGACAGGATCCCAAATCATTAAGTCCTGTATTAACATATCAATTGTAATTGTCATATTATGTTATAATATGATATTTTTAAGTGATAAAAGTCATTTTATGAATTTTCCTTTGCACCTGGGGGAATACAAAACGAGGGGAAGGCTACAACAGCTTTAACGGCCAGTAGTATAGGAGGAGCCAGCCCATATCATCCGCCTGTAGTGCATGGCAGTGCATCCGCCTCATCAAATACTTTCTCTTGGCAAAGACATCGGAGGGATCTGACATTTACAGCCACTAGAAACCACGAAAAACCACATCTGAAAGGGATCTGAAGGAGGAACTTGGCTGGGGGACAAATCACTGCTGCTTCGTGGATCATTGGAGGACATCACATCATCCCGTTCACCATCAACCGCTACATCTTCATCACCATCGCTATCCCCATCTCTCATCTATTAGATCTTGTTGTACTTCCAGATTCAATTGTGGTTTGCATTAGATCTACTTCCATACTATTATCCATCCATTTGATTATGATGATATTGTTGATTGCTTCCATGTGTGAGTAGTTACTTTGTTCTTGGGGAGATGGAGAAACCCTAGAACTATTATGAACTTGCAATAAAGATGATCTATTCTTGTGTCCGTATGACTAGCCGGTCTATGCTAGATTCATGATTTGTGTTTGATCTCTCTCTTTAGATGGTATGTGTAGTCGGCCACATATCATTTGCCTCCAGGACTAAAGGGAGGGAGAAATCCTTTGGACGTGTTTGGGATCATGCCCGGAATAGCTTTGTCACAGATTGGCACCGTCTTGTGAACTACATGGTCAAAGGAAGATAAAGAGAGACTCCCTAAGCTAATTACGATATCCGAGGAAACCCTTAATTGCGGTGGTTTGTGTGGGTGATTGCTCTTAGACATTGCAGTGGTTATTTAGAGGTGACCTCGCTCTTGGCTCAACAAAGTGGCTTCCTACGAGCCTTGTAGTGAACATCTTATTATGGAGCTCTATCCACACATATCATGACACAAGAAGTATGTTATCTTAATTCATAATAATATCATGCTTGTGGTGTATCCTACATCCCCGAGAATGTTTTAGCCCTATTGAATTCAACCACGCGTTCACGTGACCTTGTTACTTGCTTTCTTTTTACTCGTTTTAATTACTTTTCTACAATCAATCCAAAACCTTTCAAACACCCTTTACTTGAGATCAAAGGCAGCTTACAAGCGTCCTTTGGTAGATAGTAACAAGGGGCATAAAGACCTTTAAAAATAACTCTCTGTGGTTTTGATACTTTTTCTTGAAAACTAGCTACAATTGATCTGTGCACTTGTAGTCATCACCAGGGTTCATGAGTTCACTTATCTACTCTCTTTTTAAGTTGTAGTGGACATAAACAATTCATTAGATACATAATATTAATGGAACTTAAACATTTGTTTGATAAGCATTCATATGGGCATCATGTCCAACACATCTCTCTTATACTCTACAAGATAGGGAAAACTCAAAGCAAATCTTGAATTAAGCATTACATAGAGTATAACCTTAAGCAATTTGACATGATGTCTGAATTGCAAATATGCTACCTTGACCAACAAGATTATCTAGCTATCACAAGATAATTATAGCACATGAATTCACTTAATCCCTAGTGAGTCGGCAAAAGAAAGGTAAAAACCATACTAATCATAGATTTTTTTGTCACTATCTAATCACTAACACCATGTTACTCCATCTAATACACACTTCTCCCCACACAGGATCTTGCATACAAGTTGGATCAAAACAAGTACTTAAGAACGGGGTACATGATATGCATCTATCAATATATCTTACACATAATGGGTTCTAATCTCATATATCAAATCATCAAATAAGGATCCACCACATAGGAATTACATATATGACCATAATCATGTTGGGCGTCTCATATGGTACTAAGATCTATGAAGAACAAGAGAGAACTAGATCAAGCTACTACCACAAACCCATAGTCCAGAGGTGGACTACTCCCTCTTCATCATGATGACGATGGTGGAGATGTTGGAGAAGGTGGAGATCCCTCCGACGGTACTCCGGTGGAGTTTTCCTCTCCAATCTCCACTGGTTGTAACTCCTTTTTGGTGTTTCTCTGTTGTGCGGCGCTCTCCATGATGGATCCTCTGGGGGGACCTTTTTATAGAGGTTTTTAGGTCAAGCAAAGTCAGTGGGTGAAAGAATTAAGGGCATACGATGATCAAGGACAAAGAGAGGAGGGTGGCACGCCCTACTGGGCTGGACACGCCACCAGGTGCCTTTTGGCCCTTCTGGTGAGATCCAAGCACTACAGATTCTTCCCTTGGTGAAATATTTACACACCAGAAATCCCCAGTACGTTTGAATTTTTTTAGGTCCCTGAAAGCTAAAAATACACATTACAGGGTTTTCCTCTCCTGCGGGGTTATAACCAAAATAAAGGGGATCATTGGTAAATCCCCAAAAATAAATATAAAACATGGATATAACATTAAATATGTTGTAAATATGTTGGAATACATGTCAATAAACTACAAAGTTCATGTATGCATTTTACATGCATCACTTCCTCCCAGCTACAAAGAGGTCGTCAAAGGCTATGTGATGAGAGAGGATGAGTCCACCTTTCATCAGTTCATGGCATAGTTGAGAACTATAAATTTAGAACCTATTGCTGGAGAGATCATCGACGGGATAGGTATATATGATATATAATTTATAAATGTGTTTCTCATAAAATAATTATTGTAGTTTTACCAAGTATACTGATACTTGTTCTGTTTTATGAAAACAGGACTGTCTGTTTGAGCGTTGTGTGGAGGAGACGAGGAGATACGGTGTGTTGATGGGAAAGCAAGATGTTGATGTCCGGTGACACTTATCCTTCTATGTTTATCGTCTCAATTAGTTATAATCTGTAATCTATTTGAGTATGTGAACTTATTAGTGTGTCTTGCATCTTGCAAGACGGTTTTTTATAATGAGTTAGTGATAAATCAGTTGTTCTATTATGACTGATTTCTATTATGTTCACATTTTTGGTTATGAATGTGTTATTCTTATTGTAATCTTGATGATAATGGCTTAAAAATTTATAAAAAATTGAAATGCTAAAAGATATAATGGCACTATTGTTTGAATTCATAATGGTGTGTGCATGTGCATAGTCTCATAAATGATGAAACTTAATATCTTTAGATATTCGATATTTTGACACATGCAAAGCCATGCCGCATTGGCGAAGATGACTAAAACTACATGTTCTGGTAAAACAGAATATGTGCTAAGTCGTTGAAATTCATACATAGTGATGTATTGTAATTCATAGAGATACTAGATATCATTATTTTGTAAAACATGATTGTGTTTTTGCGTGAATATAAGTATTTACTAAATGAATCATGAATCTGATATTATTTGAACTGTTCAAAGATTATTGGAACGAAACTGGATATAAAATTAATGAGAAACACGAGTCTATGTGATGTGATCAAAGGGACTAGTATTTCGATTTAAACCAAAGCATTAGAAATACTTGTGGAAGTTGTTCCACAAATTGTGATAATTGGATATTTTAAAGTGTATTGATATGTCTAAAATATCATAATCATAATGTATTAGATACATATGGTCTAAATTATCTATTACCGGGTTGACGTGGTTATTTTGGAGTTATAAGTCAATAGTAGCAAAACACTGAAATAGGAAATTATCCAAATTCATGGAAACAATACCATGTGAGATATGGCATATTCGAGTTTCTAGAGATTTTGATATTTCAAAATCATGAAGAATATATATGTATTTGTAGAGTATCCTTATGCAACTATTAATATATCTTCGACAACAAAAAGGGCAAACTTGCTATTGTCCAGTCTATTGATTCAAGAAAGTGTTTCTCAAAGGAAGTTCTGGTGGAAGAAAGTAAAAACCCAAACAAAGTATTTGACCACCTTACAAATTGAATCTGTCACCAACATAAAATAGTAAGATGGCAACTCACCCACCCTAAACCCTAGGCATCCTCACCGCTGATGATCTACCTAGATCGCTGGTAACCACCACCTCTTTTCCAAGTCCTTGTCTCTGACGTTCTCCTCTGCTTCAGGTGATCCACCTCTTTTTTCTCCTCTAAACCCACTCTCATGTCATGGTAGATCCAGATGTGCGGTGGAAGGCCACTTACTCCACAACTAAGGATTCTGATCGTGGGAGAGATAAGATCTATGATGGTGAGATCCATTTTTGGTCTCATTGCAACTGGTTGGCGCTGATAAATGCTAAAGGGGTGGGCATCATTGGCAAACATCTCAGTTCAAATGATCTTCCTGTGGTTGGATCTACAATCTTCTTTCCTAGTTTTCAATCCGTGGTACGTTCCTGTGTGATCTCCCCGCCTAAATTATGTGACTCATCCAATGATCTGGATAATCTAGATCTCCACTAACGAGGGGTAACCTCGACAATGCCCATGGTGATGGACTTAGGATTTCACGGAAAAGAGAACGTTGGGGATTTTGTCGGATGTCAGGAAAATAATAAAGTCAAAGTCATCTTAATATTTGGGAATTGCACTATTACAAATTGTCTTCTAGATTTCGGTACCCTCGCTTAGGCTTCTCCCGTCCTATATATAATAGGTCGGGTCTCAAAGTTGTTTGCGGATAGGTTTCATACACACGTAATTACAATACCAACACAATGTTGGTTCATAGTCTCTTTCGTAATACAGTCAAAGCCTTTGTCGGTTGCTTACTTGGGCTGTCATCTAAAACCTTCATGGGTTGTAAGCCTTTTACCCAATATAGGGTAGCGAATCATAAGCATCCAAGTAATCATACCTATGTTACCCACTCTAGTGCAGTACAATTCATGATTGAAATGGGTCTAGATTTCTCCCTGGGTGTTGAAGTAAAAAATGAGGTCAAGCGCAAATTTGGAGTAACAGTTCACCCTCTCGGAAGATCTAACCATTTTTAAGGGTGGTCTCCTTTGGACGTTCAAAATTTAGACTTGATGCTGATTCTACTAGTATTGCCATGGAGTCTTATATTGGAGGACTTTGTGATGATATCTCGGTCATCCATCTTGTAGACAGAGTTTTTCAGTTCTCGGTTTCATCAAAGAATGTGGGATTCCTCATTTATGATCTACGACAATACTTATGCATGACCTTTAAATGTTTCTTTCATTCATGGTGTAATGGTGGATATTTGTGGAAGTCGTAAGTTTATTGCTTGGCAAAGAGAATGTAATGAGGAGTGGACTTTAATTAGCCCCAATCAAAAGAGAACTGAACGTGCTTTGCAGGCTCTAAAGAAACGTCCAAGTCACTCAAACATTCATGGTTGTTTTCCCTCTATTAAAAGGAAATTGTCTTTTGCAACTATTGAAAAATATGAGACTCGTGAGGGATATGAATATCCTCTTACGAAAGAGCAAGCGTTGGACCTTTTGCAAGCCAACTATGATTGTCCAAAAATCAGGAAAGCCTCTAGGGTAATTCTTCCACCATCTTTACATTCTCCTTCAACAAATATTCAGTTTGGAAAGATACAGGTTTCCTCTAAAACTGAGGCATCTCCAAAGAATGAAGATCCAGAATTTGCGAAAATGATTGATGATATGGTATTTAGAGTTTGGAAATGCACAAGGTGTTTAGCTATGGACCATCAAACATAGGATTGCACAAACCAAATATGTTGTCGTTCATGTTTCCACTATGGCCATATTAAAAAAAATTGTCTGAAGTCTAAACGGCAAGGGGGAAACGGTGGCTACCTAAAAGAGTCACACCCGACCCAGGTGTCGTATGCAGCCCGTATAGGATTAATCTAGTCATTGATATTATACATATACCGGACACGAATAAACAGTGCATTGACGATACAACTTCGGCAAATCCCCAATCCTCCCCTTCTCAGAACCCCTTCTCAGAACCCCTCCCCAACAGCTCCGTCGTCATCATCCCTGCAGCAATGGCCAACTTTGAGCTTGATCCTACGAGGTAGATTCCTGAGGGCCATCAGATCATTGACGGTGGGCCAACTAGACTTCCATGTACTTTCTACACCCCCTCGGTGACCCCCTTCTCGTCACCATGATCACATCTACACTACTGAACTCATGCCACCTCCGCCACCACATCTCCATCCACATTGGAGGCAACATGTCAGAAATTTTATTGTACATCATCTACATAGAGCTGTGGAGGATGTGCAGCCATGTGTGTTTGGGCTTGGTTATTTTGTTCTGAGAAGTCAGGTAGCTAGGGCAGCATTGATTAAAAATCCTCCATATCAACTTCAGAACGGTGTTTTTGTGCGTTTTGTGGCACACGATGATAGACAGAATCATAGAGCAGAGCAAGGGTTTAATATAGGATGGCTGATGTTTTTGGGGATCCCACTATATTACAGAAACTACTATGATATAACCCATGTTATTAGTACTTTTGGGAAGTTCTTACACTGGCACCAAGATCTAGATGTTCTTGAGAGAATACTAGTTTATGCTTCTTTCCCTTCAGTTTCTAGGGTTCCTAGAGACTTTGTTTTTGGAAACTATGCCAATCTTGGAGGTTCTAGGGAATCTTGGACTACTGTTTGTTACATTCACACTGCTGATTTTGCTAGAATCTTACCAAATGATGAGGATCATATGCCAGTTGATGGTAATCCTCATCCAATGCCTAGGCACTTACATATAGGAAACCACAACTGGGTCTTGCCTCAATAACCTAAAATTGGGTGGGATCAACCTTTTGTTGAACCAAATCAACATCTTGTCCATGAGCCTGGAACAGAACAACAGATGGAGGAGGAAGAGGTTTAGCAAAATAACAATGCTGATGCAGCACAAGGAGGAGAACAATTGCAGGGGGATGATCCAGTTGTTGAAGATGTTGATGATTCCATTGAGTTAGATGAGTGTGATGATCCAGAAGGCTTGTTTCACAATTAACTGGTGCATCGTAACAATTAGCTCATTATCAGTAGGGTTATTATTGTGCCATCTTACCCTTTGATTCAGCAGCCTTTTGGTCCCATGCCTCCACCCAACATTATTATAGAAAAATTATTGCAGTATGTTATACCTCAGTATTGCACTACCCCATCCCCAATGTTATGCCTGATTTGCTTCCATTGAGATCAATTTTAGCAAAAAGGGATTGGTCTTTCGCCTTTGATTTGGACAAACAATCTTCTATACAAAACTGCAGTTTTAGTTTGGTGATGCTTGGACAGAGTGTCTCTACTAAGATTGTTGAGCTTGAGGACAGTATGGATGGGGCCAACATTGTTGATACCCCAATGATAACAGCAAGGAAAAAGAGTCGAATTAACTATAAGGAGCTTCTATCAAACATGCTTGTTAGAGTAACTAGAAGTGTTGCCAAAAAATCTGACACGGATGGTTTGGGTCTGCAGTTTAACAATACTAAACCTCTCTTTATTGGGAAAGGGCATCAAGAGAAGGAGGACATTTTTGTTAGAAGAAGCACAAGATATGCTACTAAGGCTGTTGGTTACAAGCCTGTGATTATTGCAGATATTACCTCTCCAAGGAAGAAGCCAAAGTCTACAAAGATGCTAGAGGATGCAGAGGAAAAGATGGTTCCTTTCATTCCCATTGAAGTGTTACAGCAGACAGGGAAGCAGTTGGAGATGTCAGATGAGGACCTCACTGTGGACAAGCTTATGGCTCAACCACCTATCAATTATGAGAAGAAGGTGCCTAATGGAGTGTAAACTCTCCAGCTTCAATTGGGGGAGAAATCCCCAAGACCTGCATTACAGTGTTTTTAGTTGTGTCAGTTATGTTATTCATGTTACACTATTATTTTCACTTTTCTATCAAGTCTGTGAACTATGGTGTCATTTTACTACTATTGTGTTTGTTAAATCTTGTGAACTATATGGTCATTTTGCTACTATTGTTCTTGTGGAAGTCATGGCAGTTTATATTGCTCCTTTGGTCAAATCCTCTGTTTAATGGCTTATTTTGTTGATGATTAGTTATGCTGATCACTTCTCTAGCTTTATTCTAAGATGTTCACAATGAATAGTTACTCAATATTAAATCTTGACTGGAAGGTTTTATGCTGGAATGTAAGGGGTTTGAATAACAAAAATAAGAGGCTGGCAGTTTATAACAAAATTGATGAGAGACATTGTTCAATTATTTTCTTACAAGAAACAAAGTGTGAAGATTTTGAACACTCTTTTATTAGAACCTTTTGCCCTAAAAGATTTGATCAGTTTGCTTGTGTGCCTTCGGTTGGGGCATCTGGTGGAATCATTGTGCTTTGGAATAGTGCCATGTTTATTGGTCTTTTAATTGAGACCCATCACTCTACAATTGTTTTAAGATTCACATCAACACATAACTCCGGACAATGGATCCTGGTGAATGTCTATGGACCCTATAGTGGACCTAAAATAGACCTCTTTGTCCAATGGCTATATGATTAACAAATTTCAACACGGGAACTTTGGTTACTTCTAGGTGACTTCAATTTTATGAGATATGTGGATAATACAATCAAAGATGGTGCAGATATGAATGATATTTTCCTTTTCAACAGTATAATTAGCCATTTGGTCTTGATTGAATTAGCCCTGAAAGGCAGAAATTTCAATGGTCTAATATGCAAGATAATACTCTTTTGGAATAGCTGGATTGGTTTTTTACAACCTGTGAATGGACCCTAAAATATCCAAATACTATGGTAAATCCATTTTCAAAATCCACCTCAGATCACCTGCCTTGTGTTGTCAGTATATCTACCACTATTCCAAGAGCGAAAATTTTCAGATTTGAGAACATTTGGATAGAGCAACCAGGTTTTATGGACAAGTACAAAAGGCCTGGCAACTCCCAGTAAAACAAGGTCCTATAGCCAATATGATAACTACAAAATTCAAAACTCTAAGATATGCCTTAAAGAAATGGGGGAAAATCTTTCTCATATCAAAATGTTAATAGACAAGTGTAATCAGGTGATCTTCATGATGGATGAGATTGAAGACAGCAGAAGTCTCAGTAGACCAGAATTTAATTTCAGGAACATTGTAAAAGTACATCTCCAGAAGTTACTTCTTGTTCAATCCACATATTGGAAAACTAGATATACAATTAGATGGGCGAAGTTGGGGGAGAACACCAAGTTCTTTCATGCAAAAGCTATTGAGAGATACAGACATAATACAATAAAAGAAATCAAGGATGAAGATGGGAATATTTTGGTTGATCATACTGCTAAAGATGATGCTTTATGGAAGTGCTACAAAAATAGGATGGGAGTTTCCACTACTATCAACCAAAATGCTGACATATCTGGTTTAATAAAAAATGTGGAAAATCTAAAAAACCTGACTACTAAGTTTACTATCAACGAGATTGAGGATGTGGTAAAGTACATGAAAGCAGATAAAGCCCATAGGCCTGATGGTTTCAATGAAATGTTTGTCAAAAAATGCTGGCACATTATAAAGGATGATTTCATTAAACTCTACAATGATTTTTATCATGGTCGAACCCCACTGGCCAGTATCAATGGATCTTTCATTACGTTAGTCCCAAAGAAAAACAATCCTGATACTATCAATGACTTCAGGCCAATTTCACCAACAAACACATGTCTCAAAGTCTAACCAAATTGGTTGCAAATAGGCTTCATAAGGAGATTAAAAGATGTATCCATGAAAAGAAATATGGCTTTATCAAATGTAAAACTATCCAGGGTTGTTTGGCCTAGACTTTTGAATATTTACATCAATGTCATGCGTAAAAGACAAGAACTGCCATCATCAAATTAGACTTTGAAAAGGCTCTAGATACTATTGAGCATGAGGCAATATTAAGGATTCTCCTTGCAAAAGGGTTTGATAATACTTTCATTGGATGGGTCAAGGAAATTTTGGCATCTGGCTCCTCTTCTATCCTTCTAAATGGTGTTCTAGGGAAGAACTTTCTGTGCAAAAGGGGTGTCAGGCAAGGTGACCCTTTGTCCCCACTATTATATGTTCTTGGAGGAGACTTGTTACAAAGTTATATTAATAAAGCTTTCTTAGAAGGTAAATTGAAGGCTCCTATCCCAACAGGGGCACAGCTAATTATCCAATAATCCAATATGCTGATGACACAATTATTGTCATGCAAGCAAATCCTAAGAAACTAATAGTTCTGAAAGGCATTCTTGAGGAGTACACTGCCTTTACTAGCTTGAAGGTCAATTTCCATAAATCATCCCTGGTTCCTATAAATCTGAATTCAAATGAAGCCTCGATTCTGGCCTTGGAGATTGGTTGTAACATTGCTAGTATGACATTCACTTATCTTGGGCTGCCTATGGGAGTAACTAACCCAACAATCAAAGACTTATCTCCCCTCACTGATAGAGTGGAAAGAAGACTTACAACTTTTGCATATTTTCTCTCCCATGGTGACAGGCTAGTTCTTGTCAATTTGGTCCTCTCTTCCATGCCCATACATTTTCTTTGCTCATTGGATATTCCCAAAGGTGTGATTGATGTTATAGACAGAGCAAGAAGACATTATCTTTGGAGAAAGAAAAAGGATGATGACAAGGCCCATTGTTTAGCTGCACGGGATATGATATGAAAGCCAAAAGCAAAAGGAGGGTTGGGAATAATCAACCTACAAATTCAGAATCAGTGTCTACTTATGAAGCACCTGCATAATTTCTACAATGATGCTGATCTACCTTGGTTTAAGCTGGTCAAGAATTCTTATTATTACAATATTGTTCCTCATACAGTAACTGTGTGTGGTTCTTTCTGGTGGAGGAATATAATGAGACTGAATGACTGTTATAGATCGTTGTCAACATGTACTGTGGGAAATGGAAATACTATACTATTCTGGCATGACAATTGGCAAAATCAAACCCTTGCAGAAAATTACCCACATCTTTACTCTTTTGTTTTGGATAAAGAATGTTCAGTTCATCAGGCAATCCAATTCACACAAATGCCTGAAGCTTTCCATTTACCTTTGTCTCCTGAAGCTACTGAAGAACTTGGCCTATTATAGGAGCAATTGAAGGATGTTACCTTGGCTCTAGACAGACATGATGTTTGGAAGAACAAACACAACCAAGCGGGAGACTACATTTCAAACATTGTTTACAAGACTCAATTCTAGCATTTTCCAGATCACTTTCCTTCTAAATGGTTATGGAAAATAAAATGCACATCAAAACATAATATTTTGCTTGGTTAATACTCCATGATCGTTTAAACACAAGGGACATGCTAATTAGAAGACACTGGAATGTCACCAATGATCATAGCTATGTTCTTTGCCCATGTGGTGTGCTGGAAGATTGGTCACATCTTTTCTTTGAATGCAATTTCAGTGTCAGGATCTTGAATTATTTCCAAATTAGTTGGGGCACTGGTTCTGGGCTAGAAATGTTAAAGAATGCACAAAGAAAATTTAGAGGCCCATGCTTCATTGAGATTATCATTCTTGCATGCTGGAATCTTTGGAAGCAGAGAAATGATAGCATTTTCAAAACAATCAGGCCCACTTTTAAGGCTTGGAAGGCATGCTTCATCCTTGATGTTCCTCTATTGAACATAGGGTTAAAAATAGTTCTATTCTCCCTTTGCCATCATGGCTTCACAATCTGTTGTAAATCCCCTAGTCTTAGTCTCTTAGTTCTAGTCCATAGATCTAGTTTTTTAATTTTGTCTCTATTTTCTTTCTGTTTGTTTTTTGTGAACTCTTTCTTTCAATAAAGGACCGTGGGGGGCTTCCCTATAGTAATTAGTCAAAAAAAGGTATTTGGCCTTACCTCTAAGTGTCGAGTAGCGCAACCGAATTATTTCTGAAGCAAAGGCTCTACAAGTAGAGGATAAAGTAATTATGATGATCATAATGTTCCAATTGAGTTTTTACTAAAAAAGTAGGACTCAATGATATAGTCCACCATTCATGTAATTATATCATTGATTTACTTGTCATGTTATTGTAACAAGACATACCTACAAACTGCAAAGAAGCGATGATGGACCTAAGTACGAGCAACGACTAAGAGTCGTCAAATTCTAAAATAAGTTACATTTAAGATTGTGAAGTAATGAGTTACTTGATCTTATTAAGTAAATATATTACTTGATCCTTCCCAATAATTGTGAAGTTATAAGAAAGAAATGAAACTTTAAAGGATGGCATAAAGCTTGATTTGTCATGAAGATTGTCTTGAAAAATTTAAATGATTAACTACAATATGTAGTGATGCTTAAAGTCTGTTGGCTTTACACTAAGCAATTACTACAATTCTAATAATTGATAGTTGGTTTTCAAAACTGCAAGTTCTTCAATGAAATGATTGAAGAAGGGTTGTAATTGGTACAACAAGAAGGATTTTGCCGAATCATGTGGATGCTTGTGTCTCATAGTGGGGAATTCTTGATTTGACATATGATCAAAAGAACTTTGGAATTACCAAAAATTATCAAGAAGGCCTACACTTGTGAAGTATTTAAGTGGGAGCTAAATAGTTTCTTGATCAAATGTATGGATGGCATATTTGAGTGGGAGCTAGGTGATTAACCTAATCTCTACATATGTAGATGACATATTTGAGTGGGAGTTAAGTAAGTGTCCTAGTATCTCATATATGAGTTCCATATTTGAGTGGGAGCGTGACAATATTCTAATATATGTGACTGACATATGATGAATGTTGTAATTGATATTAGCTATATTTAAGTTAATAAATATTCTATGAATGAAGTTAAACGAAGTATTAGACATTGAAATATATCGAGATAGATCGATACATTTAATGAACATTAGAGTCAAAATGTTTATGTCTTAGATTCTGAAGTGGTTCAAAATATCCTAAACCAAATTCTAAAGTAGTTCAAAGTGCCCTAGACTAGATTCTGAAGTAGTTTAGAATAGAGCAAGTAAAAAAGGATTCTTACTTGTGAAACTAGGTGAAACGTTGAGTTTAACTCAGTATATGTGAAAATAATAAATGAGTAAGAATAGAGATGATCTCCATCTCCTATTCTTTGGTCATAGGATCTTCCACATATAACTATACTGCAAATACTTGATCAAAATGTGGCTCATGTTCTTAGTAGGAAGAACAGGTTCTAAAAGTGATTCATGTATAAATAACTGAATCAGAATTAAGTATATTCTCTGCATTTAATAAGTCTAAAGGATCTAAATTGATATTTAAGTACATGGCTACTTCAGAGATAGCAAGTACGATAAGTTTGGCTAAGAAAGTTCGACTTTCAAAACTGACTGTGTTTATGGTATACATGACTATAGTGAAAGTCCACTTGACTGAACAACAGTCATTGTAGACACTGTGAAACAAATTCTCAGTCTACGCCAAACAGATACTTCGAAACATTATGTGATAATGTTGTAAATGTCAAATTAGGTGATAATAACGATTTGCAAAGTACATGTGGATCTAGTAATACATATCAAGTACATGACGTTTTCCATAAGCAAGCATGATCAAAAGCATACTATGTGATACTGTGTTTATGATTAGTAACAAATGCAGCTAGATTATTTATACGCTAGTGCAAGTGGAAGACTGAAGGAGATATGCCCTAGAGGCAAATAATAATAGAGTTTATTGTCATATATAAATTAGTTCGTAATAGTTTTATAACATGCTATAACTATATCAAGCAGAAACATTGATACAAGTGTGGTATATAAAAAACTAGGGCCCCTAGTAGCCTCTATATAACTAGTTCATTGGGCAATTAATGATAAAGGTTTCCTAATCATGGTGCATTTATGTCGATTGACAATGAAGTCATATCATTGGTAAATGATGTGATGGACATTACCCAACATAAGAATTGTAATGTGATCAAGTCACATAGTTCATCGTTGCAATAATTAGAAACATAGTAACCCTCTCCTCTAACCGTGAGATCATATTTAATCACTATCACCCGAGGATGCTTAGATTTACATCAACTGGCACACTATAATAGGGTGATCATAAAGGTGTATATTGGGTATTCTAGAGGGATAGGTTGAGGCATATGCCTCAAGATCAGCATTTGTTCTCCTGTCGTTGTATTGGGAACGGCAGTACCTAAGGAGGTTAGATAGAGGTTGTGGCGCCCCGTAGAAACCACTACTAGAAAATCGCGTTGTTTTTGTGCATTGCATCATCATGACCGCATGCTCATGTCGTCATGCCACATTGCATTGAGCATCGTCATCATCATGCATTTGTTTGTCTGAAACTATTTCCGAAACACATATTTGGTTTTCTAAATACCCCGCCTTTATTTCAAAATCCAAAAACCCGGGTCTCTGGATTATTTTGTTTCGTCTACCAATGGATTTCAAAAGCCCCGTTTTAAATAAATAAAAAAATTAAATTGTTTTTAGGAGGCAGCCCGCCAGGCCCGAAAGCCCGGTCGGCCACCTCCAAACCCTAGTCTAAAAATATCTAATCCTAATCCTACCTACACCTAATCCTACCCAGCCCCCCCCCTCCACCTCACCCCGTCCTATCGCAAACCGCCACCTCATCACTTCCCCAACCCCAACCACTCCCAGCCCTCCACCTCACCTCCCTGGTCCACCTCACCCCTGGACCCCAATCCCCACCCATCGCCAGCCACACACGCACACGCACGCTGTCCCGCGCGTCTCCCTGGCCGCACCCAGTCCCTGCCACGCGGGCCCCACCCCACCTGGCGCGACCCCCCAGCCCGACAACCCCTGGTCCCGCTCTGGCCCACCCCTCCCTCGGTCCTCTCGCCCCGCGCCCTAGTCCCCCCACCAACCACGCTTCCCTCCGCCGCCGCTCACCTTTCCCGGCCTCGCTCCTCCTCCTCGCCACCGTCGGCCTTCCTTCCGCCGCGCCTCTCCCGGCCGTCCCCCTCCCTCTCCCTGCGCGCGCGACCCCGGCTTGGAGCTCCTGCCGCGGCCCCCGAGCTCCATCCTCTCCCGGCCGCGTCGCCCCGCCTCTAGTTTGCGGCCGCCGGAGTCCCAGCGCCCTCCGCCGCCGTTCGACCTCGGCCCGGACCGCCTCGCCATCGGCGCCTCGAGCCCGCCTTCTCCAGTCGCAGTGCCGCGCCCTTCCTCGCCTGCGCCACCCCATCCTCACCGACCCCGCGTCCCCCGGGCTCTCCTCCGTCGCCGCCGAGCCCGGCCTCGCCCGGGCCACGCGGGCCTCCGCGACCTCCTCTGCCGCCGTGTCCTCCGCCGCCCCGGCGCCCTCCCTCGCTGCGTCCCTCTCCTCCCCTTCCTCTGTGTCCTCTCCTCCTTGGCCGGCAGCACCCCCGCGGCCCCTCCTCCTTCTACCGGCGCGCCGCAACCGTCCTCCTCGCCGTCGCGGCCTCTTCTCCTTCGGAGCCAACGATGCCACCGACCGCGACCACTCCGCCCCCGGCCTCGGCCTCCCTCTCGACCGCCCCTGCAGCCCGGCGCCCTCTCCCCGGTCGTCTGCGCCGTCGCCGCAAGCACGACCGCCATGTGCTGCCCTTCACCTTGCGACCGCGCGCGCGAGCCAAGTCCGACGTCCCCGACTGGAGCCATGTCGCACCTCCGCTCGGGCCGCCGCCACCGCCAGGAGGACCCCCGCCGCCAGAACCCCCGCCTCCTGAGCCCACCTCGCCTCTCGATCTCCGATCGCCGGCTCCTACGGAGTGTCGACGTCCCCGACGACATCTGACGCCGCCGTCGCCGACGGTCCCATCCCCGAGCGCCCCTGTGACCCCAGGTGGAGGTTCCTGACGGTCGCTGCTTGGACCGGTTCACTGCGGTACTGCTCCTGTACACAGCCGCGTACGTGCGTGTATGTACTGTGCTTGTGTGTTCTTTTGGGCTCCTAAACGTTGCTTTGTTTGTTGTTCCTGGAAGTTTTGGCCAGGCGTGCGAGTGCCCTCGCAGCTATCTTCCAAGATCATCTCGACAAGATCGACGATGTCCCGTGTGAATCCGATGAACCATCGGCGCCACGTTCCAAGATCGCCCACGAATCCGAAGACCCTGATCTCGAGGATTCGAAGCCCTGAGCCATGATCGCCCTCCCGGACGCCATGATCGTATTCACGAATCCAATGGCCGAGACCATCGGAACCGACCCAAGACCGCCACCGACCAATAAAGCCGGAACTCCAAGATCTCCTTCGTGGATCCAAAGACCGAACCCGAACCCTCGGACCCAAGATCTCCGGATCAATGTGTGACCCCTTTCCAAGCTCCATATTTTTATAATATATGATATTGATATTGTTGCATATTAATTTGTACATGCATGCATACTTGTCTGTGGTTTGGGGGCATTATGCCGATTCATCTCATAATTAAATATGGAGCCTATATGCGGGATATCTTTGTCTTATTCCAGACTCCGTTTAAATTGGCATAGCGAACCGAAGCCATGTTTTGTCTTGCTAATCCAACATTTAATTTGCGGGGTAGATAAATAACTTGAACTGTTTAATTAATTGTCGGGGCCTCGGTTCCGCTTAATATGACCTAAATGCATCACATCCTTTGCCATGTCATACATCATACATGCATCATGCCGATCTTTTGCCAAAGTAATAAATAGTGCACCCGGTGTTTCTTCTAGTGCTTTGCTTCTTCACGGATTAGGCCGATGAGTTGATGCGAGTGTCGACCCGATCTTCGGATGAACCTTCGACAATGTTTTCAGGCGAGCATCTCCCCCTTTCTACCTATCTTACTTTTATAGTATTTATTCCCTCCTGTTGATCTATTGCTATCTGTGTTGCGATGCTCTAGTTTTCGTACCCGTGATATCCCTTGCAGCCTTATATTGCCTTGGACACATCCTATTACCTGTTGATTGGTAGATAGTTGGACTTGCGCGTCGTAGTCGCTTGCTCAAGTGTTGTTGCGTGTCGTCAAGTACCACAGTTGTTGGAGTATTGCCGCATGTTTAATGTTGGAGATGATCAAGACTTTAATTACTGTTTAATAACTAAAATTGAAGTAGGTAAATGCAGAGGCACCGGTGGGTGATAGACAATATTTGGTTTCCAACCGCTCACTGGTGTCCTGTAGGACCCCGAGTTCTTGACACCTGTTCCGAGATCGAGCGCGCTAACCACAGGTGGGGTGTGTGGGCACCCCCATCGATTAGTACCTGTTTTCAAAGTATTGTACTGGGGGCCACAAGTAGTTTGGGGCTTTATTACTATTCTGTACTTATGCCATGCTTTACTGCTTAATTTAAATTGTGCGATGTACTGCACCTGTACTGTTTAGGGAAGCGGAGTGTTTTCGCGGTATCGACAAGCCAAGTCACACTTTCGGGTTCCCAGTCATTTACAGCCATTGACGCAAACCCTGAGTCCGTCCCGGAGACCGGCCGACTTCGTTGCGGGTAGCTTAGTGGGGTGGCCCCCATGTACTTTCTTTGGATCTGGGAAACATCATGACTTAGGCCCCGCCGACATACCGATGGGTGTATGTTAACTGATCTGGCAAAAAGGGTCGAAGTGCGTGTGGATACTTTGGTGCACCCCTGCAGGGTTAAATCTTTTCGAAAAGCCGTGTCCGCGGTTATGGACGACTTGGAGCACAGTTCTCGATCATAGACAACTATAACTAAAGTTCACTGTTATAAATTGACTTGTATCCGATATGACTAGTAATCAGCTCCACGGCAACGGAATGGCTAAATAAAAGTACCAACAACTGCTGGGTTTGGGGTATCTCATGCTAATCATATCTGACTAGTAAGTGTCGCAACTACAATGGAATGGTTTACTAAAACTGCCCACTGCTTCTTATATCAGGATGACTCATGCTATCTATACCTGACTAGTAATTGCTGCAACAATAACTAAATAAATAAAACTGCCAACTGTGTGAGTTCCTCGGTTGACTTCCTCGTTTGGTCTCGAGGGGGAAATACCAGGATGGGTATGTTTGGTGGAAGCATCAGGTTGGTTCCGAATAGGTCTTTCTTATCCCTCCCTGATAGCCGACAGTTATATCGAGTCTCTATAGGTTGTTTAGTGCATGCTGCGCTGCCGCTCCAGTCCACCATACCTATGTAGGCGAGGACCGCCGAATTCTAGTCTCGCCGTGTACTGGCCTCAGTACTGACCGCTCTCTTTTTCCTTTGCCCTTTGTCGGCACCCCTTTGTTTAAGCAGGTTTGAGATCGACGTCGTTAGCAGGGTTACCCTTCCGGCTTGGCCTGGGCAGGGTTATGGACACCATTGGTTATTCTTCAGGGCTCTTAGCTCAATTTGCATCTTGTCCGTACTCGGACACTGTATCGTTTTCAAGGTGATTTGGATCTTTGTATGTTATATCTGTATTCTTGACTCTTTGAGTCGCTGTTGTATATTTGTTCTGTGGGTCCCATCGAGGACTGTTGTGTAATGTTATTACTTCGTTTTCCACCCGCACGAAAGTGCCTGGTGGGCGTCCTTGAATCGTTTCTATGCGGGTTTGGCAGAAAAGGCTAAAACTTGCATAGGGCTGATTCGAGGGTGTTACAGAGGTGTGGGGACTAGCAGGGAAGCTATCGACGGCATCCGCAGGCAGGATTGGATACAAGAAAGCGTAGCTGGACGCAGGAAGTACCCAGGTTCGGAGCCCTTGTGATGAGGTAAAGCTCCTACTCCTGCCGGATCTGACTATGAGGGATATACGAACTACAAGTGCTCCTTGAGCTGTATTCTCTAGCTACTGCCTTAAATGCGCTGAGACCAACCCTTACTACTAAGGCCTTGCCTCTCCTTATATAGGCAGAGAGGCAACGGTCTCCCTGACCAATCCGACTGGCGGGCCCCACATGCGGGTCCCAGCTAACTGGTCATCTACAGTACTCGGTACGATACGTCACATCGGAGTGTGAGCGGTATGGCTGTCGTAGGCACAGTGGACGCCGTGCGAGCCTGCCGTCAGCATCGGGCCACTGTTCCTGCATCATCCCCGCAAAGTCTTCGGTATGGCCGGGTGGTTGCCGGTCTTGTCATCGTATAGGGCGTAGCATGCACTGATACGCACGTCGTCCTGTCTCACTGATTGGTTCCGCCTATGTCGCCGTAGCCGGCTGCTTCTTGCCGATCCGGCTACCATGCGATAGCCGGCCTGTCTTGCCTTGTCCGGCTGCGTCTGGTCAGCCGGACGCGATCCGACTGCCTAGTTTCTTATCTAGTTGAGGTACCTAGGGATCATCCCCCTGACATCTCCCGCATAACAAGAAGATATAATGGGCCCACTAGGTGGCATTGTATCCAAGAAGCTGCAGCGAATGACTAGGTCATGAGGATACAATATCATGTGAACGAGTTAAGTAGACATGTAGGTAACGAGATTGAACTAGGTATGGTGATACCGGTGATCGAATCCTGGACATGTTATGTATCGAAGAAACAATAGGAATTGGACTCGACGTTTATGGTTCAAACAACAATAAACCGTGGAATACACATGTGTCATTATGGGCATCACGGTCCCGATGATGATCATTGATATTAGAGGTGTCTCGATCATGTCTACGATATCCCCAAACTGTAGGGTGACACACTTAAGGGTTCTACAATGCCTGGAGATTCTTCTAGAAGCATAGGGATCATCACTAGAAATAAAGAGAGAAAACGGAAGGGTTCTGAGGGAAGTCCGAAGAAGTTCAGAATGATTGAAAAGGTGTTTTAGATCATGAGGAAATGTTAAATATGTTTTTAATATTAATTATTGTAATTATTAGTAAAAATAGTATCTAAAATTAATTTTAATGGTTAAACTTCCCTAATGGGCCAAATCTTTGGAGGGAAAAGGCCCAAAGGGGCAGACGCCACCGAGGCCCCCACCCAGCCGGCCCCATGGCATGTGCATCCCCCTCCTCCTCCTTTAGTCCAACATTGCCAGCTGGCAATGTGTGGTTCCTCCCTTCTCCTATATAAAGAGGGGCAAGGGAGAGGGAAAATACAACAAATAAATTGAGAAATTCCTTAGGGATTTTCCCTTCTCTCTCTCATTGGATCTCGTGTGTGCAGTTCCTAGAAGAATTGCGCACGTGAGAGACGACACCACTCTGGTAGAGCGGTACACCGTCATGCTGCTGGATTCTAGTTCCAGAAGGTCTACGTCCACATCCTGGCTATATTAGGGAGAACGGGAGTCGTTGGAGGACACCGGATGTGTGTGAGACCATGGAGATTCGGCCACTTGTGGCACTTGGAAGTCATGCGAGGAGCAACGCGGCCTTTAGGTTGGCTACAAGTATGACTATATCACCCACGTTTCCCGTGAAACGTTAAACGCTTTCGGTCTACAAGGGTATGTCATGGAAGCTTTCCCATTACTGCATTAACTCATAGGTAGATATTGGCATTGGTGTCATGCTAGCATGATTTTTTTGTTTTCTGTTGTGAACCCTTTATAAGTATCAAAGAAATCTTCACCTTATTTTTGAGTATAACCGTTGGCCACAAGCCGTGCGTTGTACTTCTCAATAGTACCATCGGGCCTAAGATTTTTCTTAAACACCCACTTACATCCTACAGGTTTGAACCCATAAGGATGGTCAGTGATCTCCCATGTTCCATTAGCTAAGATGGAATCCATCTCACTAATGATGGCTTCCTTCCACCAGTTAGCATCAGCAGATGCGTAGGCTTCTGAAATATAAGTGGGAGTGTCATCCACAAGGTACACAATGAAATCATCACCAAAGAACTTTGCAATCCTCTATCTCTTTCTCCTTTTAGGAATTTCATTATCCTCCTCAGGATTTTTAGAGTGTTCAATTAGAATGGTAGGTTAAGAAATTGTATAAAATTCTTGACTAGATGAACTAGGCATCTCCTGATTTGATAAGCTAGGCATATCCTTCATAGGAAAGATATCATCAAAGAAAGTCACATCATTTG
Organism: Avena sativa; assembly: GCA_916181665.1. Lineage (NCBI taxonomy): Eukaryota > Viridiplantae > Streptophyta > Magnoliopsida > Poales > Poaceae > Avena > Avena sativa. Next base: position 140,889,979 of record OV702292.1, read on the forward strand.
ACTCCATGATTGTACCAACATGCATGCTAGGTACTCAGATTTTATTATCAAGAATCTATAACCAATGCTATGGAAAGTATAGCCCAAAAGAACACAATCAACGATTTTTGCTCCAAGCTTGCGCTCCTTGGGGATTGGAACATTAACCTTCGCCAAAAAAAAAACAAGTTTGTAAGTAAGAGAGTTTTAAACTTTTATTCTCCCATTCTTTGAATAGAGTAATTTCTCTGTTCTTTCCGAGAACTCGGTTTAGGACATGACACGTGGTCAATAGTTTCTCCCCCACCATTCCTTAGAGAGACCCGATGTATCTAACATGGCGTTAACCAAAGCTGTTAGAGTATGGTTTTTTCTTTCGGCCACCCCATTTGACTGAGGTGAGTAGGGAGGCGTCCTCTCATGGATTATACCATGTTCTGCACAAAAATAATCAAACTCATTGGAAAAATACTCTCCACCACGATCAGACCTAAGCCTCTTGATCTTTCGATCAAGTTAGTTTTCTGCTTCAGCTTTATAGATTTTGAAGAAACTGAAGGCCTCATCTTTTGATTTTAGAAGATACACATAACAGTATCGAGTGGTGTCATCGATCAAAGTCATGAAAATATTTCTTTCCACCTTTTGTCAACAAACCATTCATATTATAAAGATCTGAATGTATGATTTCTAGAGGTGTCAAATTTCTCACCTCCGCAATTGTATGTGACTTATGAGGTTGTTTTTATTGCACACAAAGTTGGCACTTAGATCCCTTGACATTAGTGAAACCAAGGATTAAATTATTTTGGCTAGACACGTCAAACAACCAAAGTTTATATGAAAAACACGAGAATACTAGAAATTTGATTCAAAATTTCTTGTAAATATGATTAACAACTTTGTTACAAACTTCTGACAGAGATAAGAGGAACAAGCCTCCACACTCATAGCCTTTACCAATGAAAGTTCCATACTTGGATAGTACAAATTTATTGGACTCGAATACAATCTTGTAGCCATCTCGACATAGAACAGATCCGCTAACAAGATTCTTATTTATTGAGGGCATATAATGCACGTTCTTCAGGCGCACGGTCTTTCTCGAACTAAACTTTAGATCGACCGTACCAACACCATGAACAGAAGCATGAGAGTCGTTTCCCATCAATACAGAGGAAGTCCTTGCAACCTGATATGAAAAAACATGGAAATACAGAACAAACATATACATTGGCATCTGTGTCAATCCACCAATCAGGAGAATGACATACTGAAAGGACGGTAGGAAATATATCATATCCAACATCATTCATCTCACTATCTCCCATGATGATGTTAGCGGTCTTTACGCTCTTTCTATGTTGATGCTTGTCAAAGCAGTTAGGGCAATTAGGAGCCCAATCATCAGGATCACCACACACATGACAAATGCCTTTCTTCTTATTAGTCTTGTTCTTGAAGTTGGTAGATTATTATGGTTTGTTCTTTCCATCAAACTTTCCTTTGCCTTATGACTTGTTCTTGTTGTTGAACTTGTGAGGGTCGTAGTTCTTCTTTTATACCAAGTTGGCACTAGAACCACCTTCAGCACCTCGAGCGTGTGCGCCTTTTGCTCTCACCTTCTCTTCCATATTAGGAGTCCCATTGAGATTCGAAACGGAACACTCTTGTCTCTTATATTTCATAGAAGTGGCAAAATTCCTCCATGAGGGAGGCAGCTTGGCAATTATGACTTCGGCCACAAACTTGTCCAGTAACAAACAGGTGAATTTCTCAAGTTCTTTGGCAAGAGATTGTATCTCATGAGGTTTCTCAACCACAGAGCAGTCATCGGTTATCTTGTAGTCATAGAACTGTTCAATGACATACAACTCAGTGCCAGCGTCCATGATCCCAAATTTGGTCTCAAGCGAATCCCACATAGCCTTGCCAGAATCAAGTGATGTATAAGGATCAACGATGCTATTGCCAAGAATACTCAACAAAGCTGTCTTAAAGAGGGTATCAGTTTTTTCAAACTCAACATCCTAAATAAGAGTGAGCTCACCCTTAGGTTTTCTAAGAGTGGCTACATAGCAGCTCTGGGTCTAAGACCAGAGGACTACTCTCACGTGCCACCTCTTATAGTGCATACCCTCAAAGGTTGGTGGCTTCATAGCCGCGGCAAATCCACTTGGAGTAAATTTCCTATAATAAGGTTTTTGGATTGTTCGAAATATGAGAAATTTACCGTATAAGTTAATCCATAAAAATAGTAGATAAAATATGACTAATAATATTAGAATAAAAATAGTCATGCGATCTAATAGATATAGAGTAAATAGAAATTCTAGACAGATTGCTACACATAGTATATGAGGCATAATTTGCAAACAAATATCTGAACTAGATAAAGGGAATTAGCATATGGTGCAGAAGATGAAACGCTCGCGTTGACATTGGCGTTGGGACCAGTCATGTCGTAGAAGAGGTTGACACGACCAGTCATGTCGTCGAAGAAGTTATCGGTGTCAGGAAACAAATCATCGTTGTCTTGAAGGAGTCGATGATGAAGCTAGTAGTCGGCTCCCCAAAAACATTATCGCCCTTCTTCCATACATGACTCGAAATAGTGGGGTTCTGAAGGCCTACTATCCCAACTCGTGGTGCACGCCGCAAGATGGGATGGGGAAGACTGGAGACTGCGTAATGCTTTGGATCTGGAGGCGCTGGGTTGTGCTATGTTGTCTTAGAGAGGAGCGACCTCTTCTTATATAGCAACAGGGGATACAAAACCAATAGGCAGAGGCCGGAGCCGAACATCCTTCACTAAGCTCGTATTCATTCTCCATTATCCATTGAGTTCATATTAAAAATCTATTAGCGTAGAATGTTCATCTTTTATTTATGCGTGGCAAAATAATGCTCGGTCGGCGAGAAACCCGCATCCCGTGGCACGCGCGTCGTGGCGTGACGAGGCGAGCGAGGAGAAGGAGGGGAGTGTATATGTCTTCTCTTCTCAAACTCATACAAGTGGTGGAAGATCCCACCTTATCAGTTGGTTCAACTTCCACTCAACTAGGAATGTGAGACTAAATTTATATCCCACCTCTTACCGGACCAAGTGGGACTTTAGGATTTCAGAAATTATTGACATAATATAAATGAACTGGGCCTGTTTTAGGCAAAATTCCAACATTATATATGATTCTTGACAGAAACATGTAAGGAAAATGAATGCATATTGTTGAAAATTCTTGTATTCCAGGATTCTCGTATGCGTCTGTCTCACGTGAATCTTGGTACATTTGAAAAATCTGCTATGAATCTGTAACGAAACTATCTTGGTATAGATATTTATTAGACTTGATATGGTGGACTAAAAAATCTTAATGCATTTCCTAAAAAAATCGTCGGTATCCTATGGAGCTCATCTTCTGAGGTTTGTATATAAAACTGGCTAATGGAAACTATCTAACTAAAATAAACAAAGAATGTTTTATCAATGTAGCATATGAGACAAATCAGCAACGAAATATGTATAAAACTTGAAAATATTAGAGACCGCGAAGCAAAACTGCAATGAACTCAAGAAGTGAGGTGAAGGGAGCAGGGCCAGGCCGGCAAAATCAGGTGCCTTGTGCGAAACTCTAGATGTGGCCTATATTTCTAGAGAAATAGTGTATATATGTCTTAGATAGATGCTTAGAATGAAAAGCTACTCCCGACGCCATGAAAAGATATAGTTTTAAAAAATCGCCTTAGATCGTACAATGCCAAACCTGTGATAAAATTGTCTTAAAGTTATGTTAAGGCAAAACATATAGTTTTAAAAATGGCCACACGAGTGATCCAACCTAAAAAAACCTATATTTAATGATTTTAAAACATTTGAACTTTTTGGGTTTAAAACACTAGGAAAACATACGTTCAAATTCTCGAAGGCTTATAGCATGTAAAGCTATCCCTCCCAACAAGTACATGTACGTAGATGAACCCATTATAATTTAACTCTTCCAGCCGAGAGGAATACACTAATACTAGAAAAAATTACCACACTACTCCCGGTCTCAGGTGCAGATATTCCCGGTCTCGGAACCAATCAGGCGCCACGCGTTTCACTATTGGTCACCGTATTCATATGCATATTCCTTAGACTAGCCCCAACAAGGATATCATAGGTATATCATGCATGCCATGTTAGCAAAATTTTAACGTGATATCCTAATTAATGATAAAAGAGATCATGTTGGTATCATAGGTAGATTCAGTATCATAACACGTAGAACTAGAAAAACTAATCTCAAATAAATCTCGCACATAGTTTTACATTGAGATTCTACAAAACAATAAATGAACTAAGACTATGATACTACTATATGATATTATGCATTGTGGAGATTATATCATATACATACACTAGTAGAAACGGGCCTTTCGTCTGGGCCTTTAGTCCCGGCCGTGGCTGGAGCCAGGACTAATGGTCCGGACCCCAACGGCCCGAAGTCGCGGCACCATTTGTCCCGGCCCATTAGAGATCATTTGTCCCGGTTTGAGATACAAATCAGGAGTAATGTGTCTGGTCCCTGCTGCGCGGTCCTGTCACACCCATTAGTCCTGGTTTGTATCTCAAATCGAGACAAATGGACTGACCCTATATATATGGCACAACCCTTCTCTATTTTTTCATGGAGGATAGTTTGTATTAGGTTTTTTCTCTTCATATGCACTAGAGGTGCTCGACGAAATGCTTGTGAGAGCGATGCTACTTAAGTTCACACAAGACAAACATGATATGAGCCCGAGCCACACTTAAGGTTTCTCCTCTTTATTTCAAAGTGTCCTAAAAAGTTAGCAACTATTTTCTCGTTTAGACCACGTGGTACTAATTTTAGCATCGTGATTGTGTTTGATATATATGGTTGTATAATGCAGATGAGCCATCCATGGATGTACGGTGACCGATGGTTTGACGCTTACAGAGAAGGCGTGCGTTCTTTTCGCCTTGTGGCCGAGGCGAACAAGTGGCGGGATGGTTTTATGTGTTGTACATGTGTTGACTGTAGGAATGAGTAGGCTCACACTTCCTCAAGAGTCATTCAGAGCCACCTGCTTCGGTCTGGTTTTATGTCCGGCTATAATGTTTGGACCAAGCATGAAGAAAGAGGGATTATGATGGAAGACAGCGATGAACAAGACAATGATGATGACAACTACCGATCTATGTTTCCTAAATACGCTGATACCGCAATGGAAGACAATAAAGAAGAAGGAGGTGAAGAACGGGAACCAGATGAGACCACTGATAATCTTGGTCGGGTAATTTCTGATACAAAGCGAGACCGTGACACAGAAAAGGAGAGGTTGCAGTTCGAGCAGATGTTATAGGACCACAAAAAATTGTTGTACCCAACTTATGTAGATGGCCAGAAGAAGCTAGGTAGCACACTAGAATTACTGAAGTGGAAGACAGAGACCGGTGTGACTGACTCGGAATTTGAAAAGTTGCTGGTAATAATGAAGAAGCTGCCCTCCAGTACGTAGGAAGCAAAGAAGCTTGTCTTCCTTCTAGGATTAGGCGTGCAGAAGATACATGCATGCCCTAATGACTGCATCCTATACCACGATGAGAAGTACGAGAATATGGATAAATGTCCGGTATGCACTGCATTGCGGTATAAGATCAGAAAAAATGACCCTAGTAATGTTGAGGGCAAGCCACTCAGGAAAAGGGTTCCTGCCAAGGTGATGTGGTATGCTCCTATAATACCACGGTTGAAATGTTTGTTCAGAAACAAAAAGCATGTCAAGTTATTGTGATGGCACATGGAAGACCGTAAGAAATACGGGGTGTTGAGGAACCCTGCTGATGGACGACAGTGGAGAAAAATCGAGAGAGACTTCCCGGACTTTGCTGGTGACGCAATAAACTTATGGTTTGGTCTAAGTACAGATGGCATGAATCCTTTTGGGGAGCAGAGCTGCAGTCATAGCACCTGGACCATGACTCTATGTATCTACAACCTTCCTTCTTGGTTGTGTATGAAGCGTAAGTTTATTATGATGCCAGTGCTCATCCAAGGCCCGAAGCAACCCGGCAATGACATTGATGTGTACCTAAGGCCATTAGTTGATGAACTTTTACAGTTGTGGGCCAAACCAAGTGTACCTGTGAGGGATGAGCACAAATAGCAGGAATTTGACCTACAAGCATTGTTGTTCATAACCATCAATGATTGGCCTGCTCTTAATAACATTTCAGGACTGACAAACAAAGGATACAATGCATGCACACACTATTTAGATGAGACTGAAAGTATATATCTGGATAATTGTAGGAAGAGTGTGTACCCATACAATCATCGTTTTGTTACGCCCAGTCATACCTTAAGGAAGAAAGGCAAGCATTTCAATGGCAAGGCAGAAATCCGGACGAAGGATGTCCCCCGTACTGGTGCTGATGTATTTGGTATACTCGAGGATTTAAATGTAATCTTTGGAAAGGGTCCTGGAGGACAACCTATTCCAAAAGAGGCCGATGGACATGCACCTATTGATACCTTCGATCCGGATTACGGATGTAGTATAGCTCTTTTTCCCTAGTAGACCTAGGTTATCGAATCCTCGGGAAGCAGAAAGTATAGTGAAGTTACTTTAACGGACCTTCAGGAGTTTTAGAATTATTTTTGTGTTTAACCGGACCAAGAGTTTTCTATATTTTGTTGTTGTCGATGATGGAGAGAGAGAGCCTAGGGCTTTCGGTTTCACCTGTAGATATGCAAAACATCTGATGGGAATAAAAGATAATAATAAAGTATGCATGTAATTGTTAGAGCAAGATAATTATATGTGGGCAGTGCATCCATAATTGATATTGCCTCCGCAAACGCTTATAGCAATAACCTACTAGTCTCATCCATAGAAGAAATAGAACTAATGATATGCATAATGACATCACTGTTAATCCCAAGTAAATCCCTCACATACAACCGTACTACCCCTTCTGTCACTAGGGTTCCCAACCTACAGATTAGTCATTACTCATACTCCCTATACCTGGCTCAATCCTTGGGGTCTTGGGTACTTGACAAGTCCTTGGATTGAGGCAAGAGAGGATACAATAATCATCATGTCATACAAACTAATACATGATCCCATCTATGATAAATAACATGCACAAAAGCTACATGTCTAGGCCGAAGCCCTTAGCCCAAAGAGAATTACTCACGCATAGAGATGAAATCAACGATCATAAACCTTGCAATGGAAATCATGAGATTGATAACAAAGAGTCTTACAATATCGCCAATCGAAGATGAGATCTACTATTACAAGTGGTGGAATATGGCTATGGTGGTGGAGAAGGGCTTGGAGATTAGATCTAACTCTATTCCTCTGGCAGCTCTTCGGTGTTGTGGATGCAGGTTTATGAGGTTCTGGGAGGCCCGCGTTTCTTGTCGCCCAAAGCCTCTTTATATAGGGGTCCCTTCACGAAAGTTGTTCTGTTTGAACTAGCGGTGTCGATGGCAACTATACGGCCAGAACTATACGGTCAGAATTTTATTACCGCCGTATAGTTGGTCGTTAAAGCTTCTGTCTCCACTTCACGACCTCTGGTTTCTTTGGGTTGTTGGAAATCTCGTATCTTCGACTTTAATGTTGTGATTCCCATCATCAAACGTCATTATCTGCGTAGGGAAAAATAAAAAGAAATGATTGCATACCCCTTTGATCATTAGGCATTAGTGGCAGGGTTTAGAGAGATATTTCATCAAAAATATGAATAATATCATGTTTAAATGTGAATGTGGATGGCTATATTTCACAACCATCACCCATGTGGAAGAAGAAATCTATATTTTGGGAGCTACCCTATTGGGAAGTGCATGAGGTTCACTCTGCAATTGACGTGATGTACCTGATGAAGAATCTTTGCGTGAATATTCTAGGCTTCCTGGGCTTGTATAGGAAGTCAAAAGATACTCCGCGGCATGAGAGAACCAGGAACATCATAAAGGACGAGACGGCAAGCATCCATGGAAATTTCAAGGGCTTGTCAGCTACGCTCTTACCAAAGAAGAGAAGAAAATCTTTTTTGAAGTCCTTTTCAAGTATCAAGGTCCCGTATGGCTTCTCGTCGACTATTAAGGGAATAGTAAATATGAAAGAGAAAAAATTCCAAAACCTAAAGTCTCATGACTGCCACGTTCTTATGATGCAATTGCTTCCGGTTGCATTGAGGGGAATTCTACCAGAAAATGTTCGACTAGCCATTGTGAAGGTATGTGCATTCCTCAATGCAATTTCTCAGAAGGTAATCAATCAAGAAAGTTTATGAGGGTTATAGATTGATGTGGTCTAATGTCTGGTCAGCTTCGAGTTGTTGTTCCCGCAATCCTTCTTCAATATTTTGACGCACCTCCTAGTTCACCTAGTCGAAGAGATTAGAATTCTCGGTCCTATGTTTCTACACAATATGTTACCCTTCGAGAGGTTCATGGGAGTCTTAAAGAAATATGTTCGTAACCGTGCTAGGCCAGAAGGAAGCATCTCCAAGGGCTATGGAACAGAGGAGGTCATTGAGTTTTGTGTTGAATTTCTTCCTGACCTTAAGCCGATTGGTGTTCCTGAATCTCGGTATGAGGGGAGGCTGACTGGAAAAGGCACTGATGGCCCAAAATATATCGAGCTCGTTGGGAAACCCCAAGAGGAAGGTATGATGAGCACAGCAGCAAGTTTTCCCTCAGTTATGAAACCAAGGTTATCAAACCAGTAGGAGCAAGGAAACACCTCCAAGGTGTTGTTTCAAACTTGGAATCCTGCACAACACAACCACAGAACTTTGCCCCCAAGCTATAGTGAGGTTTTCCATCTCACCGGTTTTGCTGAAAACAAAGGATTAAACATATTGTGTGGAAGATAGTAATAACTTGCAGAAAGTAAACATAAAACAGTAAATAGTTGTAGATTGATGGTAAAAGAAAGGACCGGGGTCCATAGTTCACTAGTGGTGATTCTCCTTAAGATAGATGACATGTTGGGTGAACAAATTATAGCGGGGCATTTGACAAACATCGAGAAAGCATACATCATCTTGACTCCTATGAGATTTGATTGGGCATTACAACATTATACATAGACCGTAATCCAACTGCATCTATGACTAATAATTCACCTTCAGGTTATCATCCGAACCCCCTCCAGTATTAAGTTGCAAGCAACAGATAATTGCATTAAGCATTGCGTGTAAAGTAAACAATACGATTGTTCTATGAACAAAGGATTGTTGTTTTCTCCCTAGTAGCAACAGCACATCTAGTACCTTAGAGATTTCTGTCACTTCCCCAGATTACTAGAGGCATGAACCCACTATCAAGCATAAATACTCCCTCTTGGAGTTGCTAGCATCTACTCGGCTAAGATAGCTACTAACAACAGAGAGCATGCAAGATCACAAATAACAAAGACATGATAGAATCAATAATCAATCTAAAATAGCATCTCAATATCCGTCGGATCCCTGCAAACACAACATGTATGATAACAAATAGATGATCTTGATCATGAACAGAGCTCACAAGATCTAAAGATGATAGCACAAAGGAGAAGAACCAACCATCTAGCTACTACATGGACCCGTAGTCCAAGGATGAACTACTCACGCATCACACCGGAGGCTTGCATGGTGATGAAGAAGGCCTCTAGAGTGAATTATCCCCTCCGGCAGGGTGCTGGGAAGAGCTTCAGATCCCTCCTGATCTAGGGATGGAGATGACGGCAGCTACAGACTCTTTCGTGGAATTTTGATCGGGTACTTAGGGTTTTTGTATCAGAGGCGATATATAGGCGAAAGGGGAGGCCGAGGGGGTGCCCTAGGCGGCCACACCACCCCCTGGCGCGCGGCTAGGTGGTGTGGTCGGACTCTGGCCCCTCTCCGTCTCGTCTTCTGGCTCTGTGTCCTCCTTGATGAAATATTGACTTTGGCTTTTGTCCCGTCCAATTCCGAGAATATTCATTTTCTGACATTCCTGGAACCAAAAACAGCAAAAAACAGGCAGCTGGCACTGTGGCATCTTGTTAATAGGTTAGTCCAAAAAAGTGTATAAAAATACTCCAAAGTGTGGACAAAACATAAGAAAGTAGATATAAAACAAGCATGGAACATCAAAAATTATAGATACGTTAGCAACGTATCAGGCACACTAGGAAGGAAATCAATGGTATGTAGGGACATGCATTCTTTCACTCAAGCACACTATACAGTTCTACATAATTCCACCGTGGTGGCTCCATATATCGAGAAACACAGAATATTCTACGCTCCAAAAACTCGGGGAAGCCTGACTCCTGGATTAAAGGGGAACACGAGAAGAATTTAGGCAGTTGGTTGCAGACACATCTCATGAATAACAACAGTATTGGAGATCAGTTGTTCTCATTAGCCAGGTTACCATCTTCGACTATATATACTTTCCAAGGGTACGGGATAAATGGGAATACATTTTACACGATTGCCCAAGATAAAAGAGCACCAACCAAAACAGTGGTATCCGCTTTGATGCAACAGATGACAATGGGCAGAAGGACACATATTATGGGTACATAGAGGAGATATGGGAACTTGACTATGGACCTACTTTTAAGGTCCCTTTATTTCGGTGCAAATGGGTCAAGTTGACATGAGGCGGGGTACATGTAGACCAAAAGTACGGCATGACAACAGTGGATCTCAATAATCTTGCGTACATGGACGAACCATTCATCCTAGCCAACGATGTGGCTCGGGTTTTCTATGTGAAGGACATATCTACCAAACTGAGAAAAAGGGAAGATAAGCAAAAGAATACAGAATACGAAGAGTCGAAGCGCCACATAGTTCTTTCAGGGAAAAGAAACATCGTGGGAGTGGATGACAAGACAGATATGTCAGAAGATTATAATAAGTTTCATAAAATTCCTCCCTTCAAAGTGAAAACTGACCCAAGCATCATGTTAAATGATGAAGATTCTCCATGGATACGGTGCAGAAGAAAACCAAAACACTAGATAGGGATGTTGGTGATGTGTAATAATGTATTAAACCTTTTGTGTAATAAATCTATGTAATATATTCCAACTTTTATGTCATTTTTTGAAGGTTTTTTTAGACATAAATCTATGTAATGTATTAAACCGATTTGGCATCCTAAAGTAGGCGGCGGGGAATGTGTGGCAAGAAAACATGGCGGGAAGCGGAGGGAAAGGGCAGGAAAACATGGCGGGAAATAGGGGGAAAGGGCGGGAAAACATGGCGGTAAATATGTTTAGCCCCGGATGGTGTTTCCAACCGGGACTAAAGGTGAACCTTTAGTCCGGGTTGGAGACACCAACCGGTACTAAACATGGGTGGTGATACTATAAATAGGCATCCTAAAGTAGGCGACGGGGAATGTGTGGCAAGAAAATGTGGCGAGAAGCGGAGGGAAAGGGCGGGAAAACGTGGCCGGAAATGGAGGGAAACGGCAGGAAAACATGGCGAGAAATATCTTTACCCCAGATGGTGTTTCCAACCGGGACTAAAGGTTCATCTTTAGTCCCGATTGGAGACACCAACCAGAACTAAACATGGCTGGCAACACTATAAATAGGTCGGCATCCTTGTGAAGTTATCAAGTGCAAGGTATGTGAGAGCAGGGACAACACTACGGCCAGCTTGAGGGAGCTGCCGGCGGAGCCCAGTCCTCCGGCATCTCCAACAAGCTAGCCATAGATGCACTCCCTAATATGTGAAATTAGTTAGCTCCCCAGTTATTGATCTAGTTAGAGAAGTTATAAACTATAAGACGGTGTGCGAGAGCAGGGACAACACTACGGCCAACTTGAGGGAGATGCCGGCGGAGCCCAGTCCTTCGGCATCTCAGCCAAGTTGGCCATAGATGCACTCCCTAATATGTGAAATTAGTTAGCTCCCCGGCACAAGAATAGAACAACATCTTCATAGTTCGAAAAGTTGTAGAGAGACCAACACTAGTAGGAAATGATCCATTAGTCCCGGTTTCCTAACTAGAGCTAGGGAATCGGGACTAAAGGCCCCCCTTTAGTTCCGGTCCAGCCATAAACTAGGACTAACACTCAAGACATTTATTGTTATTAAAAAACTGGGACTATAGAATCGGGACTAAAGGCCCCCCATTAGTCATACTCATGTCTATCCCTATAGTACACAGCTTTAGGGTCGTCTTCGTCTTCGTCATCGTCGTCACTAGGCACACGCGGCTGGATCCTAAGCCTAGCCAGGGCATATTCCGGGTGAACCTGCCACTCTGGCCTCGGATTCACGACACGCGGGGGGGCTCCTGGATGACGAAGCCGCTACGCTCGCGGCCTTCACCACTGCCACCCTTCTTGTGGCTCTATGGGGGGTCAAAGTGCGGGCACCACAGGCGTGGATGATCTCCCTGGGCGATGTAGCGCATCGCACCGACGATAGTCTAGTTTGCCCACCAGAGGCGGCGAACGGCTTAGTTGTGGTTCACCGGGCCTAGGTCGTCACCCTCGTACCTGGCGAGCTCCCTTTCCTGCCGGTTAGCGAAGAAGGCATTCCAGTGTCGTAGTTGTCGAGATCCCAATGGGTATCCATCCGCTGTTCCAGCGTGAGCTCGAGGTAGAAGTGGTTCATGATGGCCGCCTAGCGGGCGGAACCTTGAAGCACAAGAGGGATAGGAACTCCTCCAATGCTCAGCATACAGTCGGCGAGCAGCCGGTAACCTGGCGGAGATGGGTAGCTGGAGGCCCACAGCGCCTCGGTCTCCTCAAGGGTCAGAATGGCCCAGTATGTGGTGTCCATTATTGTGAGAGGGGAAGTTCTGGATGTGTGGATGGCCATGGCGGCCGGTCTAGATATAGAGGAAAAAGGCGGGAAAATATGACAGAAAGAGGAGGAAAATGGCGGGAAATATCTTTAGTCCTGGTTAGTGGCTCTAACGGAGACTAAGAGCCCCAGTTAGAGGGAAAGGGCGGGACAACATGGCGAAAAGCGGTGGGAAGTTTAGTGAGATTCAAAAATATGCAAAATATAATAGTTAATACATTTTTAAATTGAAAATGGAAAATTGGTTAATAGTTTGACTAGTTAGAATAATTATTTTATAAAACAGAAAATGGATTTGGATAACTTATTCAAATTCAAGCATTTTTATGTTGAAAGTTTAGTGAGATTCAAAAATATGCAAAATATAATAGTTAATGCATTTTTAATTTGAAAATGGCAAAATGGTTAATAGTTTGACTAGTTAGAATAATTATTTTATAAAACAGAAAATAGATTTGGATTAATTATTCAAATTCAAGAACTTTTCATGTTGAAAATTTTCTCAAATTCATAAGTATGCAAAAATTGTATAATTCAAATGTTTGAAAAATATAATAGTATGCAAATTGAAATTTTTCAAAAAAACAGTACAGCGCGCTAATTTCAGTCCAGCGCGTGCAAATTTGGGCCTTTTGTCCCGATCCAAAACACTAGCCGGGACTAAATGCTCTACATCGCACTGGCCCGAAAAGCCACCCTCTTTAGTCCCGGTGTGTTGCACCAACCGGGACTAGAGACCCCCCTTTTGTCTCGGTTGGTGCCACGCACCGAGACTAAAGTGGGGTATTTATAGGCGGCCTCTTCCCCAGTCGAATCCACCGACCGAGACTTGGAGTCCATCGCGACGAACTATGCGCCGCCAGGCTCCCCAAATTTTTCGTTGGCTGCCAGCGCGTCCCTCCCTGGCCGCCACCCGCCAGGCTAGCCCTCCGCACCGGCCGCCACCGCCACCCTCCCCGTCCACGCCTCCCTGCGCCCCTCCCCGTGCCGATCGAATCCACCGCACCAAGCCGGCCCCTCCGTCGCCGCGGTCGCCGGCCACCACCGCCACGAGCTCCGTCCCCGGCCGCCACCGCGCCTCCCCGTAAGATTTTAGGAAAATATTCTATAGGAAATATTTTAGGAAAATAGGAAAATATTTTAGGAAATATTTGTATAGGAAATATTTGTATCAGAAAATATTGGATAGTAAATATTTGTATAGGAAATATTTGTATAGGAAAATAGGAAAATATTTTAGGAAAATATGGTATTGGAAATATTCGTATAGAAATAGTTGTATAGAAATATTTGTGTTGCAATTGAAATATTTTAGAAACTATTTTAGGAAATATTTGTATAGGAAAATATTGTATAGGAAATATTTTGTAGAAATATTGTATAGGAAATATTTGTATTGCAATTGAAATATCATATAGAAATATTGTATAGAAATATTATTGCATTGAAATATTGTATAGAAATATTGTACAGAAATATTGTGTTGCAATTGAAATATTGAATAGAAATATTGTATAGAAATGTGGATCTCACATTTTTTTTTGCTATGTTCAAATACTCCCTCTGTTTCAAATTACTCTGCTGGCACGCTTATGTAGGTGGGATAGTACTCCCTCATTTTTCATTCAAAAAAATTCTGGGATTTTTGAAATAGATAGTATGAAATTTGTACTACATATACCAAAAAACCTAGGAATTTTTTGGATAAAAATGAGAGAGTACTAGCCCACCTAGGTAAGCGTGCACGTGAAGTAATTTGGAACAGAGGGAGTATTGTGTGCATTTTAAAATAATATTATGTGCATCTCGCATTTTGCAGAAACTATGGATGCACCTAGTCCAATCCGCGGAGACCTAGCACAAGAAGAAATTCTCGAGGATATAATCCACGACGCTGATCCATTAGAATCTTCCTCAAGGTATCTGAACCCATCCGATGATGGAGAGGAGGTTGACCGAAGAGAGGGAGAAGCCGCCGACTCTAATGATGGAGAAGCCGATGGACCCTTAACGAAGACCGGCGAGGTATAATATGATGCCCGGTGATCACTAGATATATGTTGTATATATATTAATTGACGAATGTTTTTTCTCTTAGGCCTCTATATTAAGCAAAAAATATTCCAAACGAGGCCTAGCCAAAAAGTTGGACGCATCTACGTGTTATACAATTACGATGGTATCATCACTAGGCGAACCATTGGAACCCGAAAAAGCTAAAAATAAATTTGTACAACAATGCGGAGTTATGATTAGGGATCGCATCCCGCTCACCATTCGAGAGTGGAATAAGACCAAAGGGGCGGAAGAGAGTGAGTATGTCACCGAAAGATACAAAGAGGGTCTTTGAAATGACCTCATGGCACATTTCACCCTACCATAATATGAGGATGATGCCGACACAGCTACACTAAGGAAGAAAGTGAAGCAGTGGACTCTTAAGAAGATGGCTTAACTATTCCGGAACTGGAAGAAAGCATTATGGCTAAAGTATCAGAAGGACAAGACGACTCCAAAATTCAAAGGCTATCTAGCAAAGCAACAGCCTTACTAGGCTGCATTTGTGAAGTATAAGGAGTCAGAACCTACTCAGAAAAAAAACAAGATAAATACTGCGAAAAAGAAATATCACCATCACCTGTGGCCAGGGGCTACACGACTGCCATGCCAAAGTGGGCAAAAAAGAGAAAGAGTTGCTTGATAAAGGGGTCAGTCCAGAACCAATGCGCGAAGAATGGGATTTGAGGGTAAGAAATTGGTTCCTTGGCCATGGGAGTGAGCATGACGATACTATAAGGGACCTTGTTTGCAGTGACGGGATTAGGATACCCAGGCAGACATGGCTGACAGTAGTGAAAGAAATTAAAGAGGGGAAAACAAAGTTTCGTCCTGATAGAGAGAAAGACTTCCTAACAAAGGTCCTTGGGAATAAAGAACACAGAGGATGAATACGAGGCCTTGGCCCTACTTATACGTGGGAGATTGGATTTCCCAATGACAAAGATAGTTATAGAAGCCGAGAGAGAGGAAAGAGGCGACGGGAGGAGGAGGAGAGAGACAAGTTCAACAAGTTGCTAGGAAGAATTAAAAAGCATCAGTAGCAGATTGATCAACTTTGAGGAGTAGCGCACCTGCAAGATCCTGCACTCAATATACCGCTGTCCCATCTCAACGGAGAAGCAGCGTGGCTGAATCAGAGGTCCCGTCTGACAATGCACGGATGATAGATGGAGGTCCCGTCTACCTATCAATGGAATCAAGGAGAAGATATCTTGTGAGATCCATCAGAAGGTTAAGAACATATTCGTGAAGGTGGCGGTCGGATGTGCTTTACCTTGTCCACCTGACGCACGCTGGCATGGTCGTGAGATTCCAGCTGGCTATGCTAAAGTCGGGGTGGATGAAATTGCAATGGGTGGGACTCAATGGAGCTTGATATCCCTGGACCTAAAGGTGAGAGGACACTCAGAGAAGTACTTGATGATATCATTATATGGGACAAGAACAACATCAAGCTTCCAGGCTCGGCGCCAAGGCCAACACCGCCTCTGAGTCGTCGCATGTCACCTTCATCTCCATCAGCTCCAAGAAGCCCACCCTATGACTACGACGACCATAGCACAAGTCCATCTCGATCTCCGCCGCAGGGTCAGCCGTCTTCGCCGCCCGCTAAGGACAATAAGCGGAAGCGTGCTCCGTCGATGAGTACTAAACGACGCAGCAGCCCAAAACGATAAATGTCGCCCCTCCCAAGAGTACCTCATAACAATCTTCCCATCATACCTTACGATCGTACTAACGAGGAAAACATAGTGATCGCAAAGGTGGAATGTGTTGCGCAGCTTCAAAAGAAGAAACCCGAGCCGCCCCAGTATACATCGAGAAGTAAAAAAGCGTATGCACTTTCTTTTCTGAACACAAAATCGCAATATGACTTGCACCATAACCCAGATGACTATCTACGCACACTTCAGAAGGAAGTCAAGAAGAGCAAATCAAGTAGAAGTGCAAGCGGGAGCAAATCATCAAGTCAAAGTGCAAGCGGGAAAAGAAGGGATGTCCCCCAGCTCGGGAAACGGGACAAAAAATGATCCCACCTCTCAAGGTGTTATCCTATGATATTCCCCAGCAGGTACCCAAGACTGTTGTAGCCCCTAAATATGTCTTAGGGATGCCTTTGGTTAGCATAGAGAAGTTGTAACAAATGTCAACATAAATGTGGAGTTTACATAAATGGTTCTTAAAATCCGTAAAGGAGGAAAGAATAATGATCGTGGCGGAAGTCCCACATGACTACTACTTCCGAGCCGACGAGGTCCATGTTGACTTTTCAGAACACTTCCAGTTATACACTTTCGACACCTTCAACAAATCTACCATGAGTTTCTATTGTTTATAAGTTGTTGAATTTATTGTCTACATATAAGTTTTTTAGTTATTCAGTTGATTGCATGTAATTATCCTCATTATATCCTTTTGTACTCTATTATTATGCAGAATGAAGATCCAGGAATGTAAAAAAAGGTCACTCTTTAGTGTTTGGTTCATTGACCTAGATAAAATACATATAAAGACGATAACGGATAAACCCAATGAGATGGAGGAAACCTTCTAAGATTTGTAACGGAGCAAAATTTCTGTGACCACATATTGTTTCCTTACAATTTCAAGTGAGGGTTTTACTCTGTTGTACACATTAACTTTTGCTTACTCGATGTTAATTGTAATTGATGAGTTACTGATGTATATATGAATATATGTAGTTTCTACTGGATTCCGCTAAACATTCAACTTGATAAGGGGAGAGTTAAAGTCATGGACCATTAAAGAGACCCCTAAAACAGTTTAGGGACATGTAGGACATGCTCCAGAGGTAATTTTTACGCTACATCGGTCTCTTTCATTGATTTCCTGAGATATCACGTAATGAATAACTCATTCATTCATTTTCTTTGCCGGGCAGGGTTTGAAACCTGTTCAAGAGTGAGGTTACGGGTTCCTTTAGTGAGAAGCTGATGTTTACTCCGGTCTCGATAAGTAGTACGTGATATGTTCGCACATCTCTTTACTTCTAGTTTCAATACAATTATGATGCTAGATTATTATTTGATTGAATTCTATTCTCGTAAAGTGTGCGAGACAGCCACGGGGGACGCATCTATGTGATTCTACGTTTGCGAGTTGATTCGCATGTTTACTAGTATGCACAAAGATTATAGAGTCGACGTAAGCAATACATGCACAACATTATTTTATTACCGTCACTTTTTGTTATCATGATTGATATTCATAGTGATCTCTTTTTCTTATATAGTTCGAGAGCATGCGGGATCAGCTCCTACCAGAGCAACGCATACTAGGAATTGCACAAGAACTGGTGGGATTTTTGTTGAAAGAGATGGTAGACGATACCAGAGAATTTAGTGTGAATAGGCGTACTGATAATCCCCGATCGTGTAATTGAATAGACGGACTCTAGTTCCGGTAGATATTCATGTAACTATCCAAATTATATATATTTGTATGCTCGATCGTAAGACAAGTTATCTTATATATGCACGAATGTGTATGGTATGTGGTAGCATAGAAATATTAGAAAACTATTTTGAAATAAAAAAATAAAAAAATAAAAGAATACAAAATAAATTGTCTGCCTTGGCAAAGAAAGTACCTAAAATGCTGTTGCCGCAGATAACCATTTATTCCGGTCCGTAAAAGTAACCGGTACTAATGGGTAGACACCACGCGCGCCCGGTGGCCACGTGGATGCCCATTGCTCTAGGCTGGTGACAGAGTTGGGACTAAAGGGTTGACCTTTAGTCTCGCTGTTCCAGTCCCGGTTTCAAAACCGGGACTAATGCCTTACGGGCCGGGATTAAAGACTTGTTCCCTACTAGTGAAAATGCTATTGCGGCAGATAACCATTTATTCCGGTCCGTAAAAGTAACCGGTGCTAATGGGTAGGCACCACGCGCGCGCCCGGTGGCCACGTGGATGCCCATTGCTCTAGGCTGGTGACAGAGTTGGGACTAAAGGGTTGACCTTTAGTCTCGTTGTTCCAGTCCCGGTTTCAAAACCGGGACTAATGCCTTACGGGCCGGGATTAAAGACCTGTTCCCTACTAGTGATGATACTACTATATAATTGTTCCCATTGTGACCAGTCTTATGTACTCTTTTTTTTTACACGGTGCTTGGACCCATTTTAGCAGACACAGTTAATGCGTGCTGGGTGTGCGGCTCCTTCCGTACTCCCCTTTCTCTTGCCACAGTCCTCATCTTTCTTCCCCTCCGCCTCCCAGCTTCTCCGCTTTGGCAGAATGGTAGCTCCAACGAACGGAGTGAAGCAGAGCAGTGAAGGAGAGGCGAGGCCAAAATCTATTTCCAACTAGCTATGCTCCTATGCTTAGCCGAAGCACCAAGGACGGTGAATAATTTGGTGCTTGCCGCTTGGATAGCTGGATGTTATTAGAGCATCTCTACTCGTTGGGCGTTTCAGACCGAAATTCGACGCTATTTAGTATTGGACGGATATAACTTTTAGCCTGAGAATAGCTTATTTTCCACTCGCGTTCCTAGGCCGAGTTTTCATGTTCGACCGAATTTTGATCAAACTCGACGAAATTGGACGAATGTAGAAGATTTAATTAAATAGAGGCGAGTTCGTACATAGTAAGCCAAATTCGGACATATATCCGAATTTTGGTTGCATTAAGCTAAAAGAAAAACGAAAAAACATAAAAGTAACTACTAGGCGATGGTCCTTCCCGACGCACTCCACCAGCGACGGCGCCCCACCGCGTTGTTGCGCTTTGGCGGCGTGCTGGACGGGCCATCGTGGGCGGCGAGCTCGGTGTTCCGGCGCTCGACGAAGACGTTTTCCCAGTAAACCGGGTTACCGGGATCTTTGGCGAGCTCCGAATCCGGCATCGCCGTGATGGCAGCCTGGATCTCCTCGACCATCTCGTCGTCTTCAGGAACCGGCGGCACCGGCACGCCGCCGGTGTTGAGCCTCCAGTTGGGCAAGCAATGGAAGTCGGGTGGCGCCATGTAGCCAGCATCGTGCAGCGTCCGGACCTCCCACAGTTGGAGGGTGCGCCGGCCGAAGCCGTTCGCCGCCACGGGATCACTAGGGTATGATAGCGCTCCGCCATTGCTTCCGCCGAGTGCTACTTGTTTCTTGCAAGAGTTTAGTGTTCGCGGTTGGAGGAGAGAAGAGGCCGAGAGAGTGTCACTGTGAAGCGACGAGGGTGTCGGCATTTATAGCCGAACGCGGCAGCGAAGGCAGGAGGGGTGTAGCAGCGCGCACGGGAAACGCGACATGGCGGGAAGTCAGGCCGGCGGTGGCGCGCCATTAAGGCAACGCGTGGTCGACAAGACGGGCAGTCAATGCCCGATGGTCCGTCGCGGGAGCCGAGGAGAGAGGATGAGGACGATTTGGCTTGACTCGCTGACAGGACGGGGTCACAGGCGGGCGAGTTTTTTTCAGCATTTTCGCTGCGTCCGGCGTTCCCAGACAGTTCCCAGCGTCCTGGGTTTTGTCTGGGATCGCCGGATGAAAGTTGAGCCAAATCTGGACGATTTCGACGTTCTAGGAACGCGACTGAGCCATTTTCACCGTCCGCACGAAAATTTCGCCCGGAAAACACCGTCCTGAGAAACCGAGTGGAGATGCTCTTAGCATCTATACGCTTTTGCGATAATCCATTCCGAGGCCATGTCGATGGCGCGTCGGCGAAGAATTCAAGATGTGATTCTGATGCCTGTTTTCTCAGTTCTACAGTGACCCCTCCGAGGCAGGGCCTGCTCTTTCGTTGTTCCTCGATCTGGTTCTTTCTTATTTTCTACTAGTTGATGCCCCTGTTCAATTCCTCAAATCTTCCTTCTGTAAAATCTTTTCGGTTTCTCTCATTGGTTTTCCAAAAAGACTGTTTAAGTGGAAGCTCCTCCAATTTGCCATCTACCCCCTCCGTTCAGAAATATAAGATGTTTTAGTTTTGCGAATCGAATGTATCTAGACAGCTTTTATCACATGTTCGTAGAGGTTCGGAGTAAACCTATACACTAAATGATTTTTAGATATATTCATTTCATAAAGCTAAAATGTCTTATATTTTTGAATGGAGGGAGTATCTACAGCCTCCGATTTGAAATCCTAGCGTTCTTAAGACAGAAATGCAGAGGAAGGAAAATCCTATACCCACGGTACAGCGGTGCCTGTATCCTCTACCGCAGGTGCATGTTTCACAAGCGTTTCCACTCGTTCATGCTTGACTTTATTAGTATACCTATCTCTAAACCATACTTGCGTACCTATACGTGCTCTTTTAGACTTTTAAATGCAGTTTATATACATCTTCAAACAAAAGTCAGTTCTGGCACGCACGAATATCCAGATAACATAATTGGTCCAGCAAAGCAAGAGCATCTAGATCCGGAGCCAAAACTGCATCCCCTCATTAAGTTATATAATTTGAATATGAGAAGTTAAGGTATTTCAGCAGTTTCTCTGACATGATTAAGACTTGCAACTAGAAATTTGTTTTAGAAGTAGGTATACTGTGTTTTTTACATGCAATGATAGCTTGTCTGAGTTTCTATTGAAGGATAATCAACTATTCAACGTTCTAGGAACGTGACTGAGCCATTTTTTACCATCCGGACGAAAATTTCGCCCTAATAACGTCGTCCTGAAAAGCCGAGTGAAGATGCTCTTAGCATCTAGACGCTTTTGTGATAATCCATTTCCAGGCCATGTTGATGGCGCAGCGGCGAAGGATTCGAGATGTGACGTGTTTTCTCAGTTCTATAGTGACCCCTGTGAGGCAGGGCTGTTCTTTCGTTGTTGTTCCTCGATCTGATTCTTTCTTCTTTTCTACTAGTTGATACCCCCGTTCAATTCCTCAAATCTTCCTTCTGTAAAATCTTTTTGGTTTCTCTCATTGGTTTTCCAAAAAAGACTGTTTTAAGTGGAAGCTCCTCCGATTTGCCATCTATCTGCTCAGCCTCTGATTTGGAGTCCTAGCGTTCTTAAGACAGAAATGCAGAGGAAGGAAAATCCTGTACCCACGGTACAGCGGTGCATGTATCCTGTACGGCAGGTGCATGTTTCACAAGCGTTTCCACTCGTTCATGCTTGACTTTATTAGCGTACCTATCTCAGAACCATACTTGCGTACCTATACGTGCTCTTTTAGACTTTTACATACAGTTTCTGTACATCTTCAAACAAAAGTCAGTTCTGGCACGCACGAATATCCAGATAACATACTCCCTCTGTTTCAAATTACTCCGCCGGCGCTTATGTAGGTGAACTAGTACTCTCTCATTTTTCATTCAAAAAAATCCGCGAATTTTTGAAATAGATAGTATGAAATATGTACTACTTATACCAAAAATTCTAAGAATTTTTTGATGAAAAATAAGAGAATACTAGACCACCTAGGTAAGCGTGCGCGCGGAGTAATTTGAAACAGAGGAAGTAATTGGTGCAGCAAAGCAGGAGCATCTAGACCCGGAGCCAAAACTACATCCCCTCATTAAATTATATAATTTGATTTGAATATGAGAAGTTAAGGTATTTCAGCACAGTTTCTCTGACATGATTAAGATTTGCAACTAGAAATTTGTTTTAGAAGTAGGTATGCTGTGTTTATTTTTACATGCAGAACAGCGTGTGATAGCTTTGATAGCTTGTCTGAGTTTTTATTGAAGGATAATCAACTATTTGCGTGATAATAGGCATCATTCGGAATTAAAAAAACAAGAGATATTATATAATAAAGTAGGTGTGCTGCATGCGAGAATCGATCTTGCGAGGTCCTCTAGTTACCACACTTGTGAACAGGTCAACTGCGCTAGTCTGGTTCCCTGATTATTTTCTGAAGTTCAC
Source organism: Avena sativa (assembly GCA_916181665.1). NCBI lineage: Eukaryota > Viridiplantae > Streptophyta > Magnoliopsida > Poales > Poaceae > Avena > Avena sativa. The sequence goes on from OV702292.1 coordinate 140,912,681, forward strand.
CTATATAAAAGAGAAACACAAAAGTTTTGGGCTCCCAATTTCTTTGGGCCCTGTACGGCTGCACGGGCCGTACTCTCATCGGCCCCGGCCTGGAAGGGAGGGGATGTTCTGTAAAATAAAAAGCACGAATCTACAACAAATAAATGACAAAGATGTTACTGTCTCTGGTAGAACTAGAGCGCAAGGGTTTAAAAAAAAAAACTAGAGCCCAAGGCATTCGACCGGCTGCTTACTTGCTCAGTGGGGTATGGCCGTATGAGTACTATCCTGATGGAATCTGATTCCCTTATCTGATTAGAGCATCTCCACTAGCGTTCCCAGGACGCCGTTCCTAGGGCGTATTTTTGGTCCGGACGGCGATTTTTCGCCCAGTCGCGTTCTCAGGACGCAGGTTTCGTCCGGATTTGGTCCAAAATTGGTCCGGCGTTTCCAGGCCAAACCCGAGGCGCGGGGAACAGCCTGGAAACGCCTGATGGAGAGAAAACGAGGGTGGGCCAGCTCTGTCGGCGAGATATCCCATTTCCCATCACTAGTGGCCTCCCCCACGGTGAAGGATTCCACCCCAGCTGCCTCGTCGCCATGCTTGTACCGGGAAGCTCCGCCAATTCAAGCCGAACTCGCGCTTGTAGATAGGTCCGCCGCCACCGCCGCAAGTTCCCCCTGCAACCTAGGGCACTTTCGCCGTCCCTCCTTCGCCGTAACTCGGCCACGCTTCTAGCTCCCACCACCTCGCCCGCCAAGTGTTCGACGATTGGCCCGTTCGGCCATGGACTCCGACGATGAAGAGCTGTTCGCCGTGTTGCTGGAGGAAGAGAACGCCGCAGCCGCCGAAGATGTAGAGCACGTGCAAATACTCGCCTCCCTGGCACGGTTGTACATGCAGACTGCAACACCGAAGCGTGGAGGCTCGGCGAAGGGTCACTAGAAGTGCAAAGCAAGACAGCGCGCGGAGGGATACTGCATGTTGTACGCTGACTACTTCGCCAACGAGCCGCTCCACGAAGAGGTCGTGTTTCGGCGCGTTTCAGGATGAGCCAAAAGCTTTTCCTCGAGATCATGCACTCCGTCCGGGAATTCGACCCCTATTTCGTGTGCAAGAAAAACTGCACCGGCATGGTTGGGTTTTCCTCACTGCAGAAGTGCATAGTAGCGATGAGGTTGCTTGCATACGGAGCGCCAGGTGATAGTGCTGATGACTATCTTCGTATGCCTGAGTCCACCGCCATCGATTGCTTGTACCGGTTTTGCGGGGCGGTGATTGCAGTGTTTGGGCCACAGTACTTGAGAACACCCACTGCCGAAGACACTACTCGGATCCTCACAGTCAATGAAAAAAGAGGATTCCCTAGGATGCTTGGAAGCATAGACTGTATGCATTGGCACTGGAAGAACTGTCCATTTGCATGGCAGAGGATGTACAAATGCCACAAAGGAGGTTGCACTGTGATACTTGAGGCAGTTGCTACACATGTTCTTTGGATCTGGCACTCCTTCTTGGACATGGCAGGATCGAACAACGACATCAACGTTCTCAACTCCTCAAATGTCTTTGCCAAGCTTGTTGAGGGTCATGCTCCCCCCGTGGACTTTGAGATAAATGGGCACCACTACAACAAGGGATACTATCTTGCAGATGGCATCTATCCAAGATGGACAACATTTGTGAAGACTATCTCAAGCCCAATACTTCCCAAGCATGCTCAGTATACCAAGGAACAGGAAGCTTGCAGGAAGGATGTGGACCGGGCATTTGGTGTGCTCCAACAGAGGTTTGCAGTTGTCTGGTTTCCTGCAATGACCTGGTCGAAAGATCAGATGTGGGAAGTGATGAACTGTTGTGTGACCTTGCACAACATGATCATTGAGGATGAGAGGTAGGATCCAGTGAGTTTGGTCGAGCAGAACGAGCCATACAACAGACAGGGACCTTTTGCACAACCTGATCACCAGGTGCCGCCAACCTGGGCTGCCTTCATTGCCATGTGTCAGGAGATTCGAGACCCGATAGTGCATCAACTGCTGCAGGATGATCTGGTTGAGCACCTATGGATACGCAGGGGAAACACATATATGCCTAGCATGAATCTGGCCGAACAAGGCCAAAATATGTTGTATTTTCATTGTTCGCTGAACTATGTTTAAATTTATGTCGAATTGTGGTTGATTTCATCCGCACTATGCCGAACATTGCTATGTATTCTAAATATGCCAAAATATGCCAAAAATTGGACGAGTTTGAGCTAAATTTGGGCGAAAAACACCAACCCCGGGACCTCGGCCTGGGAACGCGAGTGGAAAGTCGGTCATTCCCAGTCCAAAACCTTCATCCGTCCGGCGCTATTTAGGTCCGGATTTCAGCCTGGGAACGGCCAACGAGTGGAGATGCTCTTAAAGCTTACAAAGTTCGATCTGGCACCCGAAGGTGTTATCCAAAAAAAGAAAAAGCTGAGACCTGAGGTGGTTTTTGCCCCTTTGGTCATGAAATAAATTAGCGCACGAGTTAGCTGCTCTAGGTGTTGGAAACTGTACCCGATGATGTAAACGTTGTGTTGGCAGCCATTTTAATGGAATCATGGTGTTTCAGGTAAAAGAAAAAAATCTAAATCCCAAAAACGAACACAACAGTATATATGGCAATAAAGACCCCTTTTCAAAAAAGAAAAAAGAAACACGACAATACAAGCCGAGATGCCTGTGCCTGACATCAATACAACAGGAGCATTATTAGTTTATTACTAGTGTGCGGCCTCGATAAGCAGGCCAGCAACTTTATTTAGCACTCGGCTGCGCGCTCCGCCTGCTAGTCGTGCCTCACGTAGACGTCGATCTCAACGATGCCGCCCGTGGCGAGGCTGTAGTCGTAGTTCTTGGTGAGCATGTAGCCCCTCGCGTACCGGAACCGGCCCGTGCCGCCGATGAGCAACGACTCCCTCACCTTGGCGTCCATGTCGATGCGGCCCCTCGCCGTGAGCGAGCTGCCGCGGTGCTCGCCGGCCTGCAGGACCAGGTGCAGAGTCAGGTCGGACACGATGCCGCCCTCCGACACGCGCACGGCCCAGCCCTGCGCCGTCCCCACCCGCGCGCTGCCGCCGCTTGGGCCCTCCGTCAGCGCGTTGTTCAGCACCACGATATCGCCGAACTGCCTCGGCGCGGTCTTCACCGTCGTCGTGACGTTGTCGTCGTCGTCGCTGGTGCGCCCGGAAACCACGCGCTTCGCGGTGGGGCGCGGGCCCGTGTAGTCGTCGTGCATGTAGAAGTGGAGGTGCGTGGTGGTGGTTGTGCCGCCAGTCTTGTTGCCGCCGGCGTCGTAGCGGTAGAAGAAGGCGGAGCCAGCGAGCAAGAAAGCAGACGCGAGCAAGAGGGAGGAAAGGGAAGCCATGATCACTACTAGATATAGGCTATGTGTTTACTTGGTTAGACCACTCACTGCGGCCATAACCTAGCGATTGCGGAGTATATATAGACATCCACGTATAGCTGTATTAAGCCATGATCTGCTCCCGACAGAACAGAATTAATGCCAACCGCTCAATAATGCATCTTCGATTACATTCTCTGTGATATTTATAGGAGTATTGTTCTGCACGTTACAAAAGCTAAGGGAGTGCCTAGATCTCATGTGTCTAAGAACTTCTTATGTCTAAGTCGTTGATGTCATCATAATATTTGTGCTAATTATTAGTTGCAACTAAACTCACTCATAATATGTGTACTAATTTCCAGTTGCAACCTAGTTGCCACTCAATAAACAGTTACATCCTAGTTGTAACTCATGTGTAACTTCCACTTTACACGAATACGAGGTAAATCGAACGGTGAAAGAGACGACTGAGACCTAACAAGTTCTCAGACGCATAAAAACTAGCAAAACCGAATTAAAATATATTTTTAAATGTTCCTACCTTTTTAGTAGGAAAAAATTGCTGGGCACAGTTCTTTCTTTGGTGGTACTGTCTAGATTAGATATCGGAAAGATTTGGTCTATTGATTTTATATTCAAAGTAATTCCTTAAGGAGTAAATGTGTCATGTTGCTCTTACAATATTAGAAACGCATCGCTCCAAACAGTGGAGGACCACACAGTGAGCAATGAGCATATATGCCTGTGTGAGTGTGTTACATGATATGATGTAACGGGTGAACTGAATTATTCTCAACAACGTGGAAAACAATTTTATTTTGTAAATGGAAAATATACAATTATTTCTAACAAACCGTGGCAATATTATCCTTCAAACGTTAACCTGAAGCATTTGAACATTTGAAACGCAATCTCGAACTATTGATAAGTTGCGCATTTCATAATCCTATGTTTCCAGGTTAGGGTATCTCTAACCGATCCCCTAAAATCAGTTAGAGGAGTAAAAATCTGGACGTGCGGCACCTAACCGATCTCAAAACGGTTAGAGGAGTATATTTTTACTCATCGGAGGAGTAAACCGAGCGGCCAACTCCTAAATTTACTCCTCGGCCACCATTTCTGAGAAAAACTCCCGCCTCCCGATCGGCCGCACCCATTCCCGCCAGCGACATACCCCGCCGCTCCCATCCCGGTCCCTGTGCCGCCCTCCGGCCTACCTCTTCCTCGCTCGTCGCCTCTAGCCATGGCCGGAATCGACAGGATAAGCTCGTTTTTGCCGGTCGCCGCCGGCCTCGATTCGCCGCACCTCCGGGCCGTCGGAGTCTGGGAAGGCGGTAGAAGGCAACCTCCGTCGTCCTAGACGCCTCCTCTACCCTACCCGACGACTGCCCGTCCAACCTCGTCATCTCCTCCGCTAGTGAGGTGTTCGACTGAATAGCAAGGTGAGAATTTTTAGCACAAGTCGTGTAGATGAAGAGGTTGAGGGAGTACCTCTTGGAAGACTCATCATCGTCGGAGGAGGATGACGATGACGTCGAGATGGCCATGGCCATCATTTTGAATGATGAAGTTCGGCGGCCAAGGCTAGGATCACAGTTTGGCCGCGCTTACATCAACCGGGATAGAACCGAGGGCCACACAAAGATCATGTGAGACTATTTCAATCCCAATGCCATCTATGCGGAGACGTACTTTCGCCGGCGTTTCCGCATGCACAAGAGACTCTTTCTCATCATTGCAAAAGCGGTGGAGAAGCATGATGATTGGTTCAAACTTCGGAGGAGTGCATCCGGTGAGATAAGCGCGAGCCCATTGATGAAGTGTCTTGCAGCTGTTCGAGTGCTTGCATATGGGTGTTCTGCGGATGCCATTGACGATTATGTTCGTTTATGTTTGTACTGGCGAAGACACCATCTTGGAGGCTGTCCGAAGGTTTACAATGGTTGTGATTGAGATCTTCGGAGATGAGTACTTGAGGGCACCCAATGATGATGACACCGAGAAGCTCTTGGGTGAGAGTCAAGAAAGAGGATGGCCGGGGATGCTTGGCTCAATAGATTGTATGCATTGGACATGGATGAATTGCCCAGCTGGATGGAAAGGTCGGTACAAAGGCCATTGCAATGATCCAACAATCATCCTAGAGACGGTGACATCGAAGGATCTATGGACACATTGAGAACAAGGAGGTGCATGAACAGCTGCAGCAAAACCTTGTTTAGCATCACTAGACTATCCATGGTGCTACCTAGTTGTGTTTGAACTATTCACATGATTCGTTGAATTTGAACTCTGCCATGTGTTTGGCTTTGAGTTTATTTGGTTTGTAAACTTAATATTTATTTATTCGTAAACATTTTATTTAATTGTATGTGAACTATGCCAAATATTTAGCTATCAATACTTCGATTTATAGACAAAAAAGTTTACTCCTCTAAGTTTTGGGGTTCGGTTAGGAACCACCAATCTTTAGAGGAGTACTTTTACTACTCTAAGATTTATTCATCCGTCTACTCCTCTAAAATTTAGTGGATCGGTTAGAGATACCCTTAGCATGCCACATGAGACCAGGCACCACCACAGTTTATTTTAGTTTACCTTTTTTACCGTGTGAGCATACACTTGTGGACTGTGATGCTATTTAAGGGAAAAACCACTTTTAGTGATAGAAGTTCAGAATCGAACCTGAGTATTTAAGGACAAAACCAACTTGCTCCAGACCTACGCCGTATTGTCAGGTACTCCCTCCGTTTTAAAATATAAAATGTTTTAGATTAATAAAAAGAGTGTATTTAGACTTTTTTAGTATGTAGGTTCACTCTAAATCTTAATGAATCTATACACTAAAATGAGTCTAGATACACTCCTTTCACAAATCTAAAACATCTTATATTTTAAAACGGAGGGAGTACTAGAGAACGTGGAGCCTAACGTCCGTCCGTGAGGAACGATTTGGTGAAATAATTAGTTAAAATTGTTGCCGAGCACTAATAGAAAACATGTCTTTCGTTTTGAGCTGTCAGAGCTCTAGTCCCGAAATGGTCTGAGACCCGGACTAGTGTTAGCATTAGTGCTGATTCATTCCTATCCCAACGGCTAGCAGGCCGCAAGTGACTAGTCCCGGTTTGTCTGGGAGCTCTAGTTCCTCTTGGAACTAAAGATCTGGACCCCAACGGCTAGGAGTTGGGTGACCTCTAGTCCCGGTTTATATTATAAATCGGTACTAGTTCTTGATCTTTAGTCCCGATTTGTATTATAAACCGGGACTAATTCTTTTTCTATATATACCCCTGCTTCATCCTGGCCGAGCCCATGGCCATTTTGCTTCAAGCTAGCTCAAGTTTATCCTTATTTTTTGTCCAAGATTTGTCAAGATTGGTGGCACCCTTCAATCCAAGGTTCTAAAAGGTTAGCAACATCATTCTTTCATCTACCATTATTATTTTGCTCAATGCTTTAGAAGTAGAAAGGGATTTCATGCTTTAGAAGTAGAAAGTTAGAGGGAATTTTAGATCGATGTGTAATTTTAGACATATTTTGATTATGCAAAAAGTTATTGAAAGTCGAAATGTGTAGTTTTAGAGTTTCGGAGCTCAGATTTGAATGAGGTTTTCATTACTAGATCAATAATTTAAAAATCAACATTTTTTATGTTAAAAGTTTTGTACAATTGAAAAATTGGTGCATGTAAAATTTTGTATATAGGTTGTTAGTAAAGACTAAATTTTTAGATTTCAACAAGTAAATGAAGTGAAAAAGATCTAAGCTTTTTATATAATGCAGATGAGCCGGTCATGGATGTACGACGGTTCCCGAATGTCTGACGCGTTCATTAAAGGCATGCATTCTTTTCTCGAAGTGACTGGGGAAAACAAGCGGAATGGTTTTATATGATGTCCGTGTCGTGTCTGTCGAAATGAGAAGGATTACTCTTTCTCAAAAACCATTCATGTCCACCTGATTCAGTACGGTTTCATGTCCGGCTATAATTATTGGACAAAGCATGGAGAAAGAGGGATTATGATGGAAGAGAACGATGACAACTATCCAACGTTCTCTACAATGGAAGATACTGATGAAGAACAGGCATTAGATGAGACCGCTGATGATCTTCGTCAGGCCATTCTTGATGCACAGAGAAATGTGAAAATGAAAATGAGAAGAAGAAGTTGGAGCGCATGTTAGAGGATCACAAAAAATTGGTGTATCCAAATTGCGAAGATGGCAACACAAAGCTCGGTACCACACTAGAATTGCTGCAATGGAAGGCGGAGAATGGTATATCTAACAAAGGATTTGATAAGCTACTGAAAATAATAAAGAAGAAGTTGTAAAAGGATAACAAATTGCCTGCTAGTACATACGAGGCAAAGAAGGTTGTCTGTCCTCTAGGATTAGAGGCGCAGAAGATACATGCATAAATTAATGACTGCATACTCTACCGTGGTGAGGAGTACGAGAATTTAGATAAATGTTCGGTATACACTGCACTGCAGTATAAGATCAGTCGAGATGACCCTGGTGATATTGAGGGCGAGGAGCGCCCCAGGAAGAGGGTTCCTGCAAAGGTGATGTGGTATGCTCCTATAATACCACGGTTGAAACGTTTGTTCAGAAACAAAGAGCATGCTAAGTTATTGTGATGGCACGAAGAAGACCACAAGAAAGACAAATTGTCCAGACACCCCACGGATGGGAAGCAATGGAGAAAAACGATAGAGAGTACCTGGACTGTGCAGATGACGGAAGGAACTTAAGGTTTGGTCTAAGTACAGATGTCATGAATCATTTTGGGGAGCATAGCAGCAGTCATAGCACCTGGTATGTGACTCTATGTATCTATAACCTTTCTCCTTGGTTGTGCATGAAGCGGAAGTTCATTATGATGCCAGTTCTTATCCAAGGCCTAAAGCAATCCGGAAACGATATTGATGTGTACCTAAGGCCATTAGTTGAAGAACTTCTACAGTTATGGTGCGATGAAGGTGTATGTATGTGGGATGAGCACAAACAGGAGTCTCCCTTTTGCAGGGTTCATTTGTTCATTTGTGTACCTAAGGCCATTAGTTGAAGAACCAAATGCAGTGTTCATTTGTGTTGCTCATAAGGAGTATCCCTTTGCATTTGTGCCATTCTATATGAGGCCATGTTTGATTGTTCATGTATGATCACTAGAATGTATGTGCTAACATGTGTTGCTTCTTTTTTCAGTGCCCGAAGATGCTGATTGGAGGTGCTCTCCCCATCAATGGAGGAGCATGCTCCATGGATGTTGGTGAGGGTAGTGCCTCCAAGAGGGCCAACGATGGTGGTGAGGGCAGCGACGCCAAGAGGCCGAGGGGGGGCTATGAAGATTGGGCACTTCCACGACTAGGTAGGACCAACCCATTTTGCCAAGGTCATCTTGGCACCTGGGTTAGACCTGCTTCCTATCCTGATGGCTTCAGATCTTTCCTTGGCACTGTGCCAAGGACGATCGTACTGAAGATGAACACCAAATGCAGCTGGATGGTGAAGCTTTAGGATGTCAGCGGCAGGATTTGCCTTGACTAGGGGTGGGCTGGCTTCGCCATTGCCGACCAGATCAAGATCAGGTACTTCATGACCTTTAAGATGCTGAAGGGTGACCTATTCAAGGTCAACATCTTTGACTAACACTGAAGTGATGAAGAAGTGCCCAGAGCATGATCCTGCCCTTGCCATGATCGACCTATGAACTTTGCTGTGAACTTTGTCTGTCCTCGTTACTGTGAACTTTGTCTGTATGTTGTGTGGTTACATTGCTACAATGTTTATGTCAGCGTCGTTAAATATGTTATGTGATGGGTTCGTAGCATGGAAAACAAAAAATTTCTACCGCAAGAACGAACAAAACCCAGATCTAATCTAGATAAAAGCCAAGATCTAATCTATTAGACATGTGCAACGAGATAGATCTGTACTAACCCTCGTAGATCCGAAAGCGTTACGAGATTAGATCTCGGGGTTGATGTAGTCGATCACTTGCCGATCTCAAGATCGTGTGGACGATCCTTCCGGCGCCGCGTTCCGACAGCGCTTCCGCAGTCGGTCACATGTGCGGAGTCGAAGCAGACCTTCCTCTCCCCGTTCCAGCGAGCAGCGGAGGTAGTAGATCTTCTCCACGGAATCCCAGCAGCACGACGGTGTGGTGGTGGTGGAGTAGAGAATTCTGCAGGGCTTCGCCTAAGCCTGAGTAGAGGGAAGGAGGAGGAGAGAGGCGGCGGCTAGGGCTTGAAGTGGAGGGGGGCAAGGGGGTGGCGCCCCCACCCCTCTATTTAAAGGAGGAAGGCGCCATGGGAGGGGGAGTCCTAGTAGGACTCCCCTCCCTCCTTGGCCGGCGGATTAGGAGGGAGGGAGGAGTCCTCCTCCCCACCGACTCCTTGTCTTACCCCACAAGGACTCCTTGATCCTTTCTTGGTTTTCAAGCAAACTCCAAGAAATCTCCTAGAACCTTCCAGAACATTCTGAAACCTTCTAGAATCCCCATACAAATACTCCGGAACATTTCCTAACTTAGAAAATGACCCCCCAATATATGAATCTTATTCTCCGGACAATTCCGGATCTCCTCGTGATGTCCCGGATCCAATCCGAGACTCCGAACAACATTCGGTCTCCAACGCATATTCCATATCTACTTAAAACAACTTCGAACCTTAAGTGTGTCACCCTACGGTTCGTGAATATGCAGACATGATGAAGACACCTCTCCGATCAATAACCATCAGCGGGATCTGGAGATCTATAATGGCTCCCACATACTCAACGATGACTTCGTGATCGATAGAACCATTAACATATGAAACCAATTCCCTTTGTCACGCGATATTCTACTTATCCGAGGTTTGATCGTCGGTATCTCCATACCTAGTTCTACCTCGTTACTGATAAGTACTCTTTACTCGTTTCATGTTATGTCAGACCTTATGACCTAGTCACATGCTTGCAAGCTAACTAAATGACATTCCACCGAGAGGGCCCAGAGCATATCTATCCGTCATATGGATGGACAAATCCCAATCTTGGTCCATGCGCTTCAACACATACTTTCAGAATACCCAATGACACCTTTATAACCACCCAGTTACGAAGCGGTGTTTGATGTCATCAAAGTACCCATCCGGTGATGGTGATTAACATAACCTCATGGTCGAAGGATTAGGTTACTATGCATTTGAAAGCTTATAGCAATACGAACTTAATGACTTGATCTTATGCTACGCTTACTATGGGTGTGTGTCCATCACATCATTCTCCTAATGATATAACCTTGTTATTAATGACATCCAATATCCATGATCAGGAAACCATGATCATCATTTAATCAACAAGCTAGTTCCACAAGAGGCTTACTAGGGACTCTTTTATGTTTACAAAACACACATGTATCAGTGTTTCCTTATAATACAATTATAGCATGGGATGTAAACATTCATCATAAACACAAAATATAATAATAGCCACTTTTATTATTGGCTCTTGGGCATATCTCCAACATTATGCTGATATATATTTTGCTCGTTTTGTGCATATTACTGTGTGCTTGTTGTGATTTAGCCTTACTTGTGAGGTTTGGTAAGCTCACCATCTGGAGAAAAGGTTACACCACACACACGAGAATGCTGGAACCAAACACGCACAATCCTTTCTCCTAGACCTAATACAACTCACCAAATAATAGGACTTTATTTCTGCCCAAGTCCTAAATAGTATCAATGCGGGCTATCAAATAAATGAAAGATTTTGGCCTAAACACGGATCCGCACGTACAGTTCCCGCGCGTTCAACTTGCATGCCAAAAAAACTCACACATAACCAGACACTCCCAAAATTTGGATAGTCCAATCCTATACCGACAAAACCCATTTGTTTCTCTAGATACATAGAGGCGTTGGCCGAAGGAAAATGATACCAATCCCATCCCCCAGTAGCCATGGCACGCCTCGTGTGTATCCCAACACGACCATCTCCCGCGGGCCCCACCACACCCACACGTCTCCTCCTATGTTTCCTCTTATCTCCTTCATCTGCAACGCCCTGTGCGCCGCTCGCCACCGCCTCCAGCTCGTGCGACGCCGCCTGCAGCTCGTGCGCCGCGCGTCGCCGCGCCGCTGCAACTCGTGCGCCACCTGCCTTGCAGCTCGTGCCGCCGCGCTCCTCCCATCCCGTTCCCCTCGCCGGAGATGGCGGCCGCCGGCCCAGGGCGCCCCGCTGCTCCGCCTCCACGGGCCATGGCCGCCGAGCTCCGCACCAGAGGCCATCTCTTCGTCGGGCACCGAGCGGACAGCCATCGCGCCGCCGAGCTCGTCACCGGAGGCCATATGGCCACCGAGCACCGCACGGGCGACCATGTCGCCACCGAGCTCCACACCGAAGGCCATCTCGCCAACGAGATCCGACACGGAGGCCATCTCGCGCTACTACAGACGGTCACGCAACCCTGCTACATATGGGCCGCCGGCCTGCTACAAGTGGTCATCGTCCTTGCTACACGCTGCGTCGGTGCCGCTACAGACTGACGCCAGCCCGGCTACTTATTTTTGCTACACGCTTTTTTTGTTTCGCTATGTATTCGGTTCGCTTTTGCTACATTGGTGTTCTCTCTATGCTACACTATTTTTCATATAAATTTTGTGCTATGAATTTTGGCGATTTCTCCGGTGAAGTCGTCTTTTTGCTACGATTAGATAATATTTTTTGCTATAACTGCTTTGTGGTTTTGCTACGATAGCGTAATTTTTTTGCTATGAGGTCTCCTACGACCTTTTTTCCGATGAGTCTCCAGCGAAGTCAGTTTTGCTACATTAGGACATCTTTTTTGCTACAAGATCGCCGACGAAGTCTCCGACGAACTCTCCGGCAAGGTCTAGTCTGTTTATTATTTTTCTGAACTAAACCGTTTTTGCTACAGATAGCAAAAGCGGGATACTTTGTAGCAAAATCAGACCAATTATAGTAAAAACGGGATTGACAACTGTTTTAAGGACACGTGTCGTCCTCGGGACCCGGGGAATCGGGGACAATTATCCCCCGGGGGACGCGTAGCACTCCCCTTGGCCGAATGTACCCTTAACCCTAGATCTTCCACTTCCGTCAGCACTCCTCGAATTTGAGCTCCCTATTCACCCACACGCCGGAGCCCGATTCCGTCGAACCAAACCCTAGAACCGGTCGCCATTCCAGACAGTTGTCGTCGTCGTCATGCCCCGCCGCAGGCACTGCCAGAGCAACGAGCCCATCGATCTCGACGGCGAGGATGGTGAGCGTTCCCCAAGAAATCCGCCCCCTGCCCCCTTCCCTTCCCTCCGCGATTTAAAGCTAGTTGTGATTCCTGGGGATGCTTGGTGACCTGCTTGCTGCGAAAATGGTTAATGCTGCACTTTGGTTGCTTGCTCCTTCCTCTGTAAGGGTTTAGATGGTTCCATATGTTTTGTGAATAGGTCAAGGGACGCTTTGCATTAGTGCTGCGGCATACATGATGGCAATCTTCGGGTATGACGATTCATTTCCCAGAAGGACGCCTTGTTGCAAGGCTTGATTGATTGCTGGTGCTTGCACATGAACATTGTGTGTAGAGGATGTTTGTGTATGCATATTCTGCTTATTCTTAAGGAGTATAAATGTTTCGGGTTTTCTACTAGTTAGCATTGTTCACCAAGGTTCTAGGCACTGGCGCAGCGCCTATTTGGTGATATCACAAGCCTAGGATTCAATCAGTACATAGGTACCTTCTAGATGGGAAACCACTGCCCTGTAGAACACTCTAATTGAACTGTATATGTACTAGCAAACAAGGCTATGCTGTTTCGAGCACCAAGGATTCTAAAGTTTAGCTTATTATACTCCGGAAGCGGTGTGACTCTTTCTTCGCTAGTTGCTTTGAAAGCAAATATTCAGCCCCTGCTAAAAGTGCTAGCGTCTAAATTTAAAATTGAAGATTTTTTTCTTTGCTCATTTCAAGTTTCAGTTGGAGATATCAATTTGAAAGACTATCAACTTAGCACTTTCTTAGATTTGCTGGTACATTCTAAAACCGTGGTATAGGTATTTATTTTATCAGCATATGCGTTTTCCTAGAAGGGAGGGACAGTTATTTCTGGTATCTATTTATTGTGTTCATTTACATGAGTTGTAGCCTAGTGCATTACACTATCAAGTTATATGATAGTTCCTGTCTCATATAATGGAAATTGCAACTAAAAAGAGCTACCCATGGGCTGAGGTCAGATTATTGGTTTGCAGTTTGTTGAACTTCCTGTACCCGGAATATGTATTTAGCTTGGCAAACTGTTTGCATCCTTATTCTTGGGAAGGCATCTCCTATCATTGTTCCATCTCCTTGTTTCCTATTAGAGCTCGTTTGGCTCCCATCATTTGGGTCTAGAATCAAAGAATTCATTTGTGATTCCAAGAACCAACTCGTTTGGCTGCCATGGAACCAGTTACAGAATTCAATTGAGATTCCATGGATATTCATCCCATGCCTAACCTTAATTCCTTCTGGTACCCCTGTCATTCACGTGGATTTGAAAATGATGCCATCAGTTCATTTCATTTGCCAAACGAGCTCTTATAGTTTCTAGATTATCAAATAACTTTTTTAGGCAAGATTATGACATAATTATGCTAATGCTGCCAAACGAGCTCTTATAGAAGGGACGCGGCTTGCCTGTGCCTCCTTCGTGCAACCATCCGTGCGACTAATCAATCCAGCGGCTCGCCCGCCTGGAACCCCGAGCTCTGAAGAGGTTACCTTGCGTAATTATTGGAGAGAGCCAGTCTGAAATCTCCCCGCGTCACTCGACACACACGACTCCGACTCTAACCCTAGCAGCGCCGCCACTTTCTCCCTCCCCTGCTGCGCCGGTGTCGGTGGGGGCATCTTCTCGCTGATTTTGGACACTACAATTCTTCTCGTTGATCGTCGGAGTTTCATTAGTCTTTTGGGAGTTCTTGCCAAGTCCTATCATATCTAATATTAGCATATATGAGCATTTCAATGTGTTGTAAACTTGTGAACATTCGAGTGTGTTATGAACTCGTGAACATTGAAATGTGTTGTGGACGTGTAATGTACTGTATTCATGTTTCCACGCTAAAATTATTGTGAAAACTATATTTGTCCGAGAAACTTTTTAGAGTCCTTGCAGCGTGCCCAGGCTTCGACAGTTTCCTGGGTCCGCCTCTGCATAGAGGCATGACATTTAATACTTTGTATGCTCGGTGTACATAGAGTCAGTGGTTGTTATTTATGCTCAGTTCTTTGTCATGCGTCTTATTTTGATTTAACACAACAGTAAATGTATTATTTCCAGATGGAGAGAATGAACTTTAGCCACATGCAGTTCCCTTATGGTGGATGTACTTGTGATACAGATTGCTTATTCTGAAAGTTTGGACTTCTAACTACGCTTTTAGTGTTACTAATTACCATTTCTTGTTACCAAGAGATTTGTGTTTGATACATCATGTGTGGGTATCTTGAGTAGTAATGTTATTCCTATGTTTCCTCGTGTAGAGTGCAAGAGCAAGCGTTCTCGAACAAGTAGAAGGCCAGCAGTGAAGGGCTCAAATCGCATTGTAAGTAGCAAGAGGGACAAGACGAATCAAGACAAACTGGATACCCGTATATTGATCTATACCTGGAGTATGTGTGCTACCTCCCCCCCCCCCCCCCCCCCCCCCCCCAAATCTCTTCCTGCCAAAGAAAACGAAGATCGATTAGCTGGTCTTCTTGGAGAAATCTGTATAATTATTTGGTGCTGCAAATTTGTGCGTATAGGGATCTTTGGAAGCACATAGATGAAGACAAGAACAGTGCTTACGCATATTTGGATTCGTTATGGTTTAACAGTTATATCAACGCAAGCGCCGAAAAGAAATCAAAAATTCTTAAATGGACGAAGTCTCTGAAAATATTTTCAAGACAATATGTGTTTGTCCCTATTGCTTGTTGGTAGGTTACTCTTATTTGTACCTCGTACATGAACTTATTTTATTGTAAAGAGAGACGGAATTCACTTTCCTGACTACAGGGGACACTGGAGCCTCCTTGTCTTGTGCCACTTTGACGAGACAGACTGCTCAGATGCTAAAAAAGGACCACGCATGCTGCTGCTGGATTCACTTAATCAAACAGATCCGACAAGGTTGCAATCAGATATCAGAAGGTGTGATCCCGTTATTCTTTCCTTTCAAACCTCTAAGATACTTATAGTACTGATCTGAATGATAATACTAAGTTTTGCTAGTAGTGGTTATGTGAATGACCATTTGTTTGGTCTAGTAGATGATTCAAATATTAGAAACAAGATGCTGTCAGAGGGTGTATATTAATATATATTATGTGAGCCAGATAGATGGTTCAAGCCAGTGAGCCAGTCCAATCACTAAGTTCTCTACACATATTATGCAACTGTCAGAGGGTAACAACAACTAGCAGTATACGTCCCCATCAAATCCAACTTTAGTACAGCACATCACAAACCATCTGACCCTTGCCGTAGTTAGTTTGATGGTTCCAGGCATTTAGCAGTCATCCCATTTAGCTGGGAAGTTTTTAGTCTATGTTCGTGGAAATGAATGATTTTAATCACATAACTATGCTTGTAACAAATGAAAAAATGTATCATGCCCCCAATGTTAAATTAAGTGTCCCTAGGCGTACACTTAAGCGAGCCTATGCACTGAGTGGAGACAAAACGCCTAGCGCTTAATTGCGCTTTAATCCTTTAGAAAAGGGAAAGGCGGAGGCAAAACGCTTGCTCGGCGCCTAGCGGTTAATAGAACCTTGATCATGCCAAGAGCTCTAGGATCCCATGGTCTTTTAAGTTTGTCTTTGCTGGTATACCAGATTCATTCGAGGTATTTATGAAACCGAAGAGCGGGATGAAAGCAAGCACTTTATAAATAAAATCCGTCTTGAGTTTCCTAAGGTATGATGGTTAATATCTAGTGTACTGGTAGCCAGTTCATATAATTTATTATTTTGAATCTGGAGTTTTTGACATGGTCCATAAACAACCATGCAGGTGCCACAGCAAAATGGGGAGGAATGTGGTATATATGTTCTGTACTTCATCTACTGTTTCCTTCACAGCAAAAAATTGGCAGAAGTTCTTGAAAACAAAAAACTGGAAGAAGATTTCGGCCAGCTGGTGTGTCATACTGTCATGTGTTTCCATCTTACATACCATTCTACCTATCAAATCCTTTGCTAATTTGTTTGATCTCTATAAATAGTTTGATGATGGCTTGTTTGATCCCGAGGAATTTGAGAACTTCCGCAAGGACATTCACTCATTTCAAGTGTATGTTTTTCATGTTCTATGTCTATATTCGGTGTATGTTAATTAGTGATCTTACTGTATTTTTCTTATGACTTTGCAGGAAAAGGAGTACCGCGGTTGAAGATCAGGGTTGATCGTAGCTTGCGATGCATATATATAGTTACTTATTACAAGAGAAAACCGAGGAAGTTTCATCTTCACTGGTGGCGAATACTGAAGAAGTTTGAAGGTTGTGGAGAAGCTGGTGATAATTTACAGTTTATGCAGCCGAGCGGAAGTTGTCAATTTGTCCAAAGATGGAGCTTCATGATAGTTAGCATCTATGTGTACGGTATATGTAGATGTTTCCTTTTTAGCGGGTGTTATGTGATCTGTATTTAGGGGGTGACCAAATCAGGTTTAGATGCCAACCGTGGAAACTGGTCAAAGCTGTTGTGGTTCATTCTCTTTCGATAGCTCTAATCACGCTGGCAAAGCCAGTGCAAAAAGTTGGCCTCTACGGGTTGAGCTCAACCCGTATTTGAACACCACTGTCTGTATTAGTATACTTTTATGTATTGGCATTTTAGAGGTGTTGTATGTCCATCTTATGTATAACGTGATCAGGGTTATCAACTTGATGCACTCGAATGGTCTAAAGTGTTTTATTTAGAATGTTGGCAATAGTCTTACTGTCTCAGCACGTTGTGAGACGTGCATTATCGGAGTAGCACGGGCAGCTCATCGGGGCTTGGTGCTTCAAGTGGAGGCGAGGTAGTGGTAGTTGTTCGTGAGGTCGATGACATTGTCGGTTTCCCACGCTGCTAGCACTGGCCGAAACTCCAGGTTGCCGCTTGAGGGATGTCGAAGGACTAGTGTAGGAACTCCGTTGGATCGGCTGGTCGTGGAGGGCTGCTTGTGCCAATAAATGCTCCCACCACGCCTCTGCTGGCTCTTCCTTCACCTTCTTCGTCATTGGTGTGGGTTTCTTTGAGGGGCGGCGGAGGTAGATGCATCTCCTCGGCATCGACGGAGGCTCAGGCTTCAGCTGCTGGAACGGGATGCCGCAACCTCTAGGACTCGAGTGCATTTCTGGCTTGGGCGTTCGGAACGAAATGCCGCTGCTCCTGGGAGGCGTGTGCGGCTCCGGCTTAGGCTGCTGGAACGTAATGTTGCCACCGACCCTTGGTGGCATGCATGACTCTACCTTTGACGAAATGTTGATGCAACGCTGTTGGGACGACGCTTGCAAGCACGAGGGTGGTGGTGACGGAGGCGTGCGCTATGAGGAGTACCGTGAGGATGACAACACACAGAACATAAGGGGCGTTACTATCTACAAGCCGCTGAAGGAGAATATCATTTTGCGGCCCGAAAGTTGGGGTGTCCAGGCAACGTGGTACCTAAGTTTTCTGAAATCAGCCGCGATGACTACAATTGCTGTGTCAAATACTCAGAGGGTCTTTTTCGGTACGAATTCAACTTTACGTTTTAATACAAAAAATCAGGCTAACGGCCGTCAAATTAGGTCCCCCTGTCAGTTCTCGCCGTTAAGTCGCTCCCGTCGCTTAGGTGTCAATTAGGCTTACAGCGTTGACGCCTGTATTCATTACGCGTCTTCTTCCCCGGAGCGGCAATCTGTGGGGCGTCGCAGCCATGGCGCGAAGCTGGGACGTGGACGAACCTGCTCGGCCTAGCTCTCCTCCCTGTAGGTTTGCAGCGTTGGCGTCTGCATCCATTACGCGTCTTCTTCCCCGGAGCGGCATCTGTGGTCGCGGCCATGGCGCAGAGCTGGGACGTGACGAAGCTGCTCGGCCCCGCTCTTCTCCCCATCCCGAGTCGGAGCTCGCCCTCACCGTGGACGCACCCATGGCACGGTGCGGGGACGAGAATTGGTTCCCGTAAGATCTATCACCTTGTCGACCATGCTCAGTTCTGTTTTCCTCCTCTAGAATCCGAGCTCGCCGTCGCCGTGGTTGCACCCGCACCAATTCTGCCACCTCTGCCGAGGTCTCTATGGTAGCTCAAGTTCTGCCATGTTGGGCCTGTAAGGGTTCTATTGTGTATGCATGAAGAATAATTGTAACAAAGGCCTAAAAATCTTGGGGCGATATCGCATATCGGAAGTATATGACGATTGCATTGAGTTCACCGACCCCTGGACTGAATTCTATGCTAAAAATAGAATTTTCCTTGATGATCTGCTCGTCGTCTAGGTCAAGGTGATGAGGCACTATATCAAGCTAATTATTGAGGTGGTCACCGGTCCGGCAGAGGAAACAGGAGGATGCGGAAGACGACAACGACGAGCAGCACGAGGAGGACGAAGACGAGAGCGTTGGCTCTGTAATGTCGGTTGTAGCTCAGAACTTCTGAATAAATCATCAGAATTTAAATTTCAAGAATACATGCTCAGAAACTTTTGTGTTGTTGTATGTTAAACTATCAAATCTCTTTTGTTCAAATCTCTTGGGCTGTACCAACTTCATTGTGTTTAATTACGAAAGACAAAATATAAATGATTTCTCTCAATTTCTCGCATAGAAAAATACACAGCTAATTTCATATTCTCGCAGGAACTAGCCCCACTTGTTGAACCAGCGGCACTGCCACGATCTCCACGTAACCACGGTGAGTTCTCGAACCGAAAGTTGCAGTTACCACGTTTTTATGCAGTCATTCCTCTTCCTTAGTTATTCCTCTGCAGTTTTTCCTTGGCGCTTCTTCTTCCTCTGTTCTGGAACCGTTGGTTCATCTTCTTCTTCCTGTCGCAGGCAGTTCCTTGCAGGCATTTCCTTTCACCCATTTCCTTGCATGCATGGACGATGGGAAACGCACAACAGAGACCCACTTGGTCCCTGCCCATGGCACCACGACTTTGACAGTGGTGTACACAAATGATGAAGCGACTATGGAGACAACTCTCGCCAGGTTTGAGCAATTGCTTGGGAAAGAGAAGCACAAGTTTGTGGGGCTAGACTTGGAGTACACCCGTGCAAATAAGCGAAAAAAATCCTCCATAAGAGATTGCTATCGTGCAAATCACCATACATGAGGAGGTCCTCGTTTACCACTTCTGCATCCCTTGTTCCCTTACATCCCTAGAACCATCTAAGTGTAGGAGCAAACTAACTGAGATGCATTGTCTGGATCTGGTCAAGTTCTTGAGTAGGAAAGGGATAACTTTCACTAGCGTGGATATCACAAATGACACAATTATGCTTTCTCGTGCGTTGATAAAAATCCCAGATGGGCACCACATCGACATCCAAAATCTGTAGAAGATCAAACCATACCCAGCGAAGGATGGCATGGGTGATCTGGCAGCGGAAATCATCGATAAATCCTATGAAAAACTGAAGAAATTGAAGCGACTCGATCACGACTACTGGGAGTGGAAGCCGATGAGCCAGGTGCGCCTCGAGTATGCAGCTAGAGACGCCTACATGGCGTACGAGTTGTATAGTAAGCTCATTCCCATGAAAGATGGGATGGTTAAGGCGGGGTTTTTCGCGAGAGAGCTATGCCCTGTTTGCAAGCTAGCCCAGGAGAAGAAGCGCGAGGAGGACAGAAAGCGGTTTCAGGACGATCAGGGATCTTGGGACGGTGGCGACATCAAGTAGTTGAAGGGGAAGCAAGTCAAGGACGACAACAAGTGGTGGTGATACATTATGTGTTTGAACTAGATTTTAGTTTCTAGTTTATTATGTGTTTGATATATTTAGTTACTTTAATACAAAATTTCGACCAATTTAACTTGTTGATGTATTTCTTGATAATTATAATATAATCGAGCACTAGAAATATTTTATAGTGTGCATGAGCATGATCAGTAAATATAATTGAACACTAAAAACTTTAAGACACTCCATATAAAAGAGTAGATTAATATAGAAGGCTCACTAGAGACACCACGGATATATTGTATTACATGCCATACACAGGTAATAATTAACTAGAACAAAATAAAAGCAGGGGCTGCAGTAGGAGGCCGGGACATGGAGATGCCTAGCAAGGCAGGGGTTTATCAGCAGGAGGCAGCGACAGCCTAGTCGATGGGATACAAGCCAGTCCTGACATACTCCTGGAGGAATTTGCCGTAGGCTGCGTGCCGTGCCAAGGTAATCGGCCTATGGCTTCTGCCTCCGCTTCTGCCAACGTCTTTCGCGTGCTGGATCATGCTGTTGAGGTCCACGCTGATTGCTCTGCCACAGAATGGGAAAAACAGTCTCCCCCTACGGTGGAAACGGATTAGCCCACACCGTAATCGCCTCAGCACGTAGCGGCTCTTGTTATCCCTGGATACCTTGCTATTGTCCACTTCATCATCCTCCTCCTGTTGATTTTTAAGAACATAACTTAGAACTCATACTATGATTGAATTGTATTACAACTCAAGAATTAACAACATGTATATATAAGACAATATATCCGTGGATATCAAAGATAAAGCATCTCAACAATAATTTGATCGGTTCATATATCATTTCATCTCCACACAATGACAAATAATTGCATCAGAGTGAATGTAGGATAAATCTAGGGGCCTCATAAGTTTCTTCAGGGATGGAGTCAGTGAACCAAGTAACAATTGCACAACCTGTAATGTTGTTGTACATCGCCCCAGGTTCACTAACTCATCCCTGAAAAAATCTAACACCAATGTGTCTGCCTCTCTTTTGGGACAAATTTGAATCATTAGCCCCAATAAGAAATTGAAATGTAATCGTACAAAACATTATTCAGGGATATACATAGTCAGGTACAAAAACAAGCCTAAATAATGTAATTATAAATAAAAAACCAAACAATTAATCTTCAGGTACATGCTAAAAATACTTATGATCAAAACCATTCGTATACATATGCATCATACCAATCATTAAAAGATCAGAAACAATTCAAGAATCATATATGTAGTTCCATATGAGAATAAATCTAGGGCCTCATAATTTGTTTCAGAGATGAAGTTGGAGAACCAAAGTACCAACAACACAACCTATATTATTTGTGTGCACTGTTGCCTCAGGTTCACCAACACATCCCTAAAACACGACACCATCATACATGTCTCTCCTTGAACTCTTTTGGGGCAAATTTCAATCATCGGCCTCGGTGACAAACTAAAATGTAATTCTTATACACTATGAATGTATGGAATAGATAATTCGAATATCATAGTTCTATGAATAAGAATAAAGATTGCGTCCTCATAAGTTTATTCAGGGATGGCGTGAGCGAACCAAGTAACAATTGCACAGCTTATATTGTTCTTGTACATGGTCCCAGATTCGCTCACTCATCCCTGAAAAAATCTGACACCAATGTGTCTTCCTCTCCTTGGGGCAAATTTGAATCATTGGCCACAATAAGAAATTGAAATGTAATCGTACAAAACAATATTCAGCGATATACATAGTCAAGTACAAAAACAAGCCTAAATATTATAATTATAAATAAAAAACCAAACAATTAATCTTCAAGTACATGTTAAAAATACTTATAATCAAAACCATTCATATACATATGCATCATACCAATCATTAAAAGATCAGAAACAATTCAAGGATTATATATGTAGTTCCATATGAGAATAAATCAAGGGCCTCATAATTTGTTTCAGAGATGGAGTTAGAGAACCAAAGTACCAACAATATAACCTATATTGTTTGTGTGTATTGCTGCCTCAGGTTCACCAACCCATCCCTAAAACACGACACCATCATACGTGTCTCCCCTTAAACTCTTTTGGGGCAAATTTCAATCATCGGCCTCGGTGACAAACTAAAATGTAATTCTTATACACTATAAATGTATAGAATAGATAATTCAAATATCATAGTTTTATGAATGTAGAATAAAGATTGCAGCCTCATAAGTTTCTACAGAGATGGCGTAAGCGAACCAAGTAACAATTGCACAGCTTATATTGATCTTGTACATGGCCTCAGGTTCGCTCACTCAACCCTGAAAAATCTAACACCAATGTGTCTGCCTCTCTTTGGGGCAAATTTGAATCATTGGCCACAATAAGAAATTGAAATGTAATCGTACAAAACAATATTCAGGGATATACATAGTCAGATACAAAAACAAGCCTAAATATTATAATTATAAATAAAAAACCAAACAATTAATTTTCAAGTACATGTTAAAAATACTTATGATCAAAACCATTCATATACATATGCATCATACTAATCATTAAAAGATCAGAAACAATTCAAGGATTATATATGTAGTTTCATATGAAAATAAATCAAGGGCCTCATAATTTGTTTCAGAGATGGAGTTGGAGAACCAAAGTACCAACAGCACAACCTATATTGTTTGTGTGCATTGCTGGCTCAGGTTCACCAACCCATCCCTAAAACACGACACCATCATACGTGTCTCCGCTTGAACTCTTTTGCGACAAATTTCAATCATCGGCCTCGGTGACAAACTAAAATGTAATTCTTATACACTATGAATGCATGGAATAGATAATTCAAATATCATAGTTCTATGAATGTAGAATAAAGATTGCAGCCTCATAAGTTTCTACAGAGATGGCGTAAGCGAACCAAGTAACAATTGCACAGCTTATATTGATCTTGTACATGGCCTCAGGTTCGCTCACTCATCCCTAAAAAAATCTGACACCAATGTGTTTGCCTCTCTTTGGGGCAAATTTGAATCATTGGCCACAATAAGAAATTGAAATGTAATCGTACAAAACAATATTCAGGGATATATAAATGTATTATACAATGCATTCATAGATCAGAAACAATACAAAGATTATATATTTAGGTTCCATATGAGAGAAAAATTAGGGCCTCATTTTTTCAGCGATGGAGTCAGAGAACCAAAATACCAACAACACAACCTATATTGTTTATGTGCATTGCTGCCTCAGGTTCACTAACCATCCCTAAGAAACGACACCATCAGATGCCTTGCACTATTTTGGGGCAAAATTGAATCATTAGGCTCAGTAAGAAATAGAAATGCAATGTTATAGGCCTGCTGTGTATCGAAATTAACACTCAACTAGCAAACTCAACTAGATGGCAGATGAGCAGATTGGGGTTTTATGACTAGACGGATTGGGGTTTTGTGACTAGATGGCAGATGCATCAATCAACCGATCGAACCATATATATACTACCCTACTTCAAGAGCAAAAGAATCTGTACACGATTGAGCAAATCCTATGTATGAACAGTGAAAACTGCGTCTGTGAATAGAGAAGCTAGCAATATAGTATCTCGGACTCCTCATCAGGGACCTCCTCCTCGAACTCATCATTCTCCACGATTGCGTCGAAGATTTCTTATATGGCGATGGGGTCGTTGATGTAGATCACCGGATTGCCTCCGCCTGCCGCCTGCCCCCCATCCAGATCTGCCGCTAGCACAACGACATTGTCGGCCACCTGCTGCTCGGCGGCGACGGCTACTACCTGCTGCTCGGCGGTGATGGCTACCACCTGCTGCTCGGCAGCAATGGCTACCACATGCTACTCGGCAGCGACGGCTACTAGCTAGACAGATGAGCTCGCACCCTCGACGGCACAGTGACGAGCGGCATTCGTGCCCGGAGAAGACGCCTCCGCCTGCTTGGCGACGACCGAGCCATCTGCTGTTGCGCCTTCAACTGGCTTCACCTCCGGCTTGTCTCCACGCGTACGCTTCATGGCGCACCAAGGGAAGGAGGTAGTGCAAGCAAGGGAGCTTCGGCGCGCGCGACAGGTGTAGATTGGGGTCTTGGGACTAGACAGACTGGGCGGAAATGACACGAGCTCATGGAAGAAGAAGGTCGAGGGGGGTTATAAACACCGGACCGTTCGTAGTCCCCGAGTGGACTCGTGTGGTGGGCGGGGGCAAGGGGCTACCACGATCTCCACCCTTTTTGGGTTCTTTTTTGAAACAGCCACGATCTCCACTTTAGAGCTGCATTAAAAACACGCTCATGACAGACCTCGATTCCACTGCATGCAAGTGGCACGGAACCAATTTCTAGAAACGTTAGATCTACTCGAGGGGGGGCCCTTGACTCATGGAAGTTACTAGCGGTAGGGCCCAGTTGGAAGTGAGATTGAGAGCGCTACGTAAAAATGGGATATGTCTTATTAAAATCAAGTGGCAATAAATTGCAGCGTCTCGTTGACAACCGTGCACTCGATGACCCCGTTGCCTTGTGCATGTGTTGTAGTAGCAGTAGTAGGCTTTTTAGACTTGATTAAACTTGACATGACCGATGGCTCAATGCACGGCGCCCAGAAAAGTGTTGATGGATCGTGGTTGATGTAGAGCTCGTTAGGAACCCCAAGAGGAAGGTATGATGAGCAGAGCAGCAAGTTTCCCTCAGTTATGAAACCAAGATTTAATCGAACCAGTAGGAGCAAGGAAACACCTCAAAGGTGTTACTAGCTGAGCTTTGGCAGGGCGCACTACCGGTGCTAGTAGCAACGTGGAGACCTGCAC
Organism: Avena sativa; assembly: GCA_916181665.1. NCBI lineage: Eukaryota > Viridiplantae > Streptophyta > Magnoliopsida > Poales > Poaceae > Avena > Avena sativa. Next base: position 140,937,802 of record OV702292.1, read on the forward strand.
AACACAACCACATAAATTTGTCCCCAACTTGCGATGAGGTTGTCAATCTCACCGTGTTTTGTGGAAAACAAAGGATTAGACGTATCGAATGGAAAGAAGTAAAAGTTTGCAGAAAGTAAACACAAAGCAGAAACAATTTATAGATTGTATGTAAAGAAAAAGGACCGGGATCCATAGTTCACTAGAGGTGGCTCTCCTTAGATAGATAACATGCTGGGTGAACAAATTACAGCGGGGCAATTGACAAACACCGAGGAAGCAATACATGCATATACTAATCATCTTGACTCCTTTGAGACTTGATTGGGCATTACAACATTATACATAGACTGCCATCCAACTGCATCTATGACTAATAATCCACCTTCAGGTTATCATCCGAACCCCCTCCAGTATTAAGTTGCAAGCAACAGATTATTGCTTTACGAACTGCGTGTAAAGTAAATAATACGATTGTTCTATGAACAAAGGATTGTTGTTTTCTCCCTAGTAGCAACAACACATCTAGTACCTTGGAGATTTCTATCACTTCCCCAGATTACGAGAGGCATGAGCCCACTATCGAGCATAAATACTAACTCTTGGAGTTGCTAGCATCTACTTGGCGAAGATAGCTACTAACAACGGAAAGCATGCAAGATCACAAATAACAAAGACATGATAGACTCAATAATCAATCTGAAATAGAATCTCAATATCCATCGGATCCCCACAAACACAACATGTATGAATTACAAATAGATGATCTTGATCATGAACGGAGCTCACAAGATCTAAACATGAAAGCACAAAGGAGGAGAAACCAGCCATCTAGCTACTACATGGATCCGTAGTCCAAGGATGAACTACTCACGCATCACACCAGAGGCTTGCATGGTGATGAAGAAGGCCTCCAGGGTGAATTCCCCTCTCCGGCAGGGTGCCAGGAAGAGCTTCAGATCCCTCCCGATCTAGGGATGGAGATGATGGAGGCTACAGACTCTTTCGTGGATTTTTGATTGGGGCACTTAGGGTTTATGTCCCGAGGGCATCTTATAGTCGGAAAGGGAGGCCGAGGGGGTGCCGGAAGCGGCCACACCACCCCTTGGCGCGGGTCAGGCCTGGCCGCGCGGCCAGGTGGTGTGGTGGCTCCCTGGACCTTCTCCGTCTCGTATTCTGGCACTTGATCACTTCCGGAAAAATAGGCACTTTGGCTTTTGTCCCGTCTAATTCCGAGAATATTCATTTTCTGACTTTCCTGGAACCAAAAACAGCAGAAAACAGGTAGCTGTCACTGTGGCTCTTGTTAATAGGTTAGTCCAAGAAATCATATGAAAAGTACTCCAAAGTTGGAACAAAACACAAGAAAGTGGATAAAACCAAGCATGGAACGTCAAAAATTATAGATACATTTGCAATGTATCAACATCCCCAAGCTTAGCTCCTGCTCGTCCTCGAGTAGGTAAGTGATAAAAAGAAAAATAATTTTTGAGGTGACATGCACCATCAAAGACTTGATCAAAGTATTTGCAAAACACTCAAAGCTGGGATCATAGTACTTCAATCATAACATGAAAGACAACGTTCTAGCAATAAGCAAAGAAACTATGATGCAACATGAAAAGGCACAAACAAAAGATTCATGAATAACAATGCTTTGCAAGACGTTTGTTTGTTTCACATAAAGAAAACATAGCATAATAGCATTCAGCTTGTCCCTCAATAGAGTAGCAAATGTAAATGCATAGGACACCTTCAAAGTTCATAAGAGTGACTAGATACAATAATTTAGAACAAGCAATATCAAGTTATGCATCAATCAACTAGTCTTGGGACAATGCACATAGAACTAAGAATGGCCACTATGCTCTCAAAGTAGGTGCATAAAGGTAGAAGGTGGAGACTCAATATAATGGTGGAAGAAAGGCCTTTTTATAAAAAGAAGTAGGGATTCAAGTCCCATAAAGAGCTTCCAAAACTTATGGTACTTATAGCTTTCAGCTCTCATTGCCCCTATCATAGGCATCTTGAAGTGATTAAGGTTAAAGTGAACAAACTATGGTGTACATGCTTGACGAAGTATAAGTTGGAAATCTCATGTCCCTTGAATACGAGGGCCGCTCCTCATGCTACTCAAGTTTAGTCACCGGTAAGTTCTTGTCATCGTAAGTACATGTGTATCATAGAGAACCGCCAACGGGGTACCCCTTTCCCGATGATACGGAAGAATCCCCATATCAAAATGACAAGCCAAGCAGACAACGAGCATCTCAGCAATCTTCTTATTTACCATGGGAATATGGTGCTTTTTTCTCTCTTTCCTCTTTTCATAATCTCATTTTTTTTCTCTTTTTCTCTTTTTTTTCTCAATATAGGACTCTTTTTTTATAAGAAGAATGCTTCATAGACAACTCATTATGGTTACGTGCAGGTTTCCACCATGTCAACATGGATTAGACCAGCGGCCCAGGCGTTTCTCTAACACATATACATAACTCCATGGACTTACAAGCTCCCCTTTCATTTCACACCGACGACATCCATATACAAAAGAGCATGATATCAACTAGGTACAAGTACCAAGTGCAATATTGAAAGCGTTCCCCATGACAGCATGGTTCTGCTAATCCCCAACATATAAGTGCAAGCATATACAACATAGACGACACAATGGTTCAAGTTTATTAAGGGCAAGAAAAGTAAAGTGTGCCATCAAGTTCGTGAGAGCTTTAATCACTAGTTTTCTCATAATAAGTTTAATTTGGAAGGTAAACAAAAACATGAATATACTTGGAATAGCATATGCTAGTAGGTAGGTATGGTGGACTCTTTGGAATAACTTGGTTTAGGAGTTGGATGCATGAGTGGAACTCATACTTTGTTGTGGAGGCTAGCAAAAGACTGGGAGCGACAAACTAAGAGAGCAATAATGGCCATAATCATGCAGAGCGACAAAACATCATTGATCAAAGCATAAAGTGATACTACAAGTTGAAAACTAAAGGATCATAAAGGCTATGGTGACTTGAGATAGTCATAACATGGTGTGAGCATGTGTCAAGTCAACCCAAATAAAGCATCAAAGGAGAATACCACTATACTATGCTTTAATATGCTAAAACAACGCATGATTCATCCAAGGCACATTAAGCAATCTCAATTGTTTATAACAAGTCATGCTACAGCAAAGAATACTAAGCATAAAGCCAAAACAATATCAAGCATGGCATGATAAAGCATAGGCCACAGTCAAGAACGAGCTCTTTTTACCACATAAGCATGAACTTTCCTACTCTTTTCCAAACCAAACCAAACTATTTGCAAACCAATGTATGAAAGAGGGGGTCCAACCAATTTATTCAGAAAACTAAGCAAACCAAAGCAAATGAAAAACCAAAACAAAAACGAAAACAAAAAAGAAGACGCTCCAAGAAAAACACAACTGTGCATGAAACAATAAAAATGAAGCGTTTGGAAGAAACCTGGAATTTTTATTGATGAAGAAGGGGATGCCTTGGGCATCCCCAAGCTTTGACACTTGTACTTCTTGGATATTTCTTGGGGTGACACGCGTGGAATCCCCAAGCTTGAGCTTTATTCCATCCTTCATCTCATTACTCATTCCTTCTATACACCTGAAATTTTTCCTTCATACAAAACTTCACACAATCTTATTAGCAACATTAGTGCACTTAAGATAAATAAGTCTTAAGGTTCAGTTCCAACACCAAATAAACTTCAATTAGAACACTAGCTACTGTAGCACTTCCATCAAAAAGCTCAATTCCCCAAAAGAACTCAAAAAGGAACCCACAAGAAGCAAATGCAGAAAATGGCAGAAATCTGTTAAAACAGACCAGCAGGTAAAGACGAATTTTTTCTAAGACCTTATGTTGCTCAAATAAAAAAGTGTTGAACTAACGAAAGTTATATGACAACCTGGGACAGAAGCACAAAAAATTATAGCTCAATCCGACATACAGAGCTCTCTCAGGAATTTGTACGGTGAAGCACAAGAATCTGTTTCAGGACAGCAACTTTCCCAATCATTACTTCACTCTCATTAGAGGTTACTCTTGGCACAAAAAGCAAATAAAAAGGATAAGGAGAGGTTATTACAGAGGTAATAACTTCCAAGACTCATCTAAAACTTTTAGGTTATCTCCCAATAAGTACTTTTCTTTAACGCCTTTAAGTTAGGCATAAGAAGCAAAGAAAGAATCAAGTGTTCTCAAATGAAGAAGCATTAAGACCAAATTTTGTTTTCATAGGAGAAGCAAAAGAAATCTTTTCTCTCTTTTTAGGGAAGTGTTCTATACCTTTCTTGAGTGGGAGTTGATATTTAATGGTGCCTTCTTTCATATCAATGATAGCACCAATAGTTCTAAGAAAACGTCTTCCCAAAGTAATAGGACAAGAAGCATTGTATTCAACATCCAAACCATAGAAATCAACAGGGACATAGGAATCGTTAACCATAATAAGAACATCATTAAGACTCCCCATGAGTTTCTTTTTAGCATTATCATCAAGTGGGACATTCAAATAACAATCTTCAAGAGGAGGCAAATCAAGCATATCATAAATCCTTCTAGGCATAATAGAAACACTACTATCAAGATCACACAAAGCTTTGAAATTAAAGTCATTCACTTTCATATTAATGATGGGTTCCCAACCATCTTCTTGTTTTATAGGAATAGAAGCTTTATGTTTCATCTTTTCTTCTTTAATCTTTATGAGAGCATCAGTAATGTGTTTTGTAAAGGCCATGTTCATAGCACTAGCATTAGGACTTTTAGCAAGCTTTTGTAGGAACTTAATAACTTCAGAGATGTTGCAACCTTCAAGTTCAAAATCAAATTTATCATCTAAAGTAGTAGAACTATTGTTAGCCTCAACACTAGTGGTGGTGATAGTAGAAACACTAATGTTTCTAGCAATTTCATCTTCTCTTTCCCACTTAGCATGTAATTCAGCTAATAGTCTAACATTTTCATCAATTCTTACTTGTATGGCATTAGTAGCTGCAAAGGGATTATCATTAGTTTCAGGTTTAGCAGCCATTTTATTAATCAATGAAGATTGAGCTTCAGACAAAGATGATATATTTCTTTCAGCATTAGAGAGTTTCAATTGTAAACTAGGTATTTCCCTATTTAGACTCTCAAGTTTCTTCAAGATGGTGGATTGTTCCTCCATAGTTTTAGTAAATAGTTTATTTTTCTCATATTGCATTTGCATGAAGTTTTTAGTGGCTCTTTCAACTTCTAAAATTCTTCCTTCAGTAGGTAATTCAGGTTTACCATTATAGCCATAAGTATTATTAGGAGGATATGGCTTATAATTGTTGTTACCAAAATTGTTCCTATAAGCATTATTACCATAAGCATTGTTGCCAAAGTTGTTATTTCTTATGAAGTTCACATCAACTTGCTCTTCTTGAGCAACCAAAGAAGCTAGAGGAATATTGTTTGGATCAATATGGGCTTTCCCATTAACAAGCATAGACATAATTATATCAATCTTATCACTCAAGGAGGAGGTTTCCTCAACAGAATTTACCTTCTTACCTTGTGGAGCTCTCTCAGTATGCCATTCAGAATAATTAACCATCATATTGTCCAAAAGTTTTGTTGCAGCACCCAAAGTGATGGTCATAAAGGTACCTCCAGTAGCAGAATCCAATAGGTTCCTTGAAGAATAGTTCAATCCTGCATAAAAAGTTTGGATGATCATCCAAGCAGTCAGTCCATGAGTGGGACAATTCTTTACCAAAGATTTCATTCTTTCCCAAGCTTGAGCAACATGCTCATTATCAAGTTGTTTAAACTTCATTATTTCACTTCTCATGGATATAATCTTAGCAGGAGGATAGTATTTTCCAATAAAAGCATCTTTGCACTTAGTCCAAGAATCAATACTATTCCTAGTTAAGGAATTCAACCACTCTTTAGCTTTTCCTCTCAAAGAGAAAGGAAACAATTTCAGCTTAATAATATCACCATCTATATCCTTATGCTTTTGCATCTCACAAAGTTCAACAAAGTTATTTAGATGGGAAGCAGCATCTTCATTACCAATACTAGAAAATTGTTCTCTCATAACAAGATTGAGCAAAACAGGTTTTATCTCAAAGAAAGTATTTTCAGCCACAGGAGGAGCAATAGGTGTGCTCATAAAATCATTGTTGTTGGTGCTAGTGAAGTCACACAACTTAGTGTTTTCAAGAGTAGTCATTTTTTGGGGGGTTTCAAATAAGAAAGCAAACTAGTAAAACTAAATTTGTTGTGTTTTTTGAAGAACAAAACAAGCAAACAAAGCAAAAAGAAAACTAAGCAAAAAAAAACAACAAAGTAAAGAGATTGGTTATGAGGGACTCCCCTTGTGAAGATGTCCTTGACTCCCCGGCAACGGCGCCAGAAAAATGCTTGATGGCTCAATGCACGGCGCCTAGAAAAGTTTTGATGGCTCGTGGTTGATGTAGAGCTTGTTGGGAACCCCAAGAGGAAGGTATGATGAGCACATCAGCAAGTTTCCCTCATTTATGAAACCAAGGTTTAATCGAACCAGTAGGAGCAAGGAAACACCTCAAAGGTGTTACTAGCTGAGCTTTGGCAGGGCGCACTACCGGTGCTAGTAGCAACGTGGAGACCTGCACAACACAACCACAGAACTTTGTCCCCAACTTGCGATGAGGTTGTCAATCTCACCGTGTTTTGCGGAAAACAAAGGATTAAACGTATCGAATGGAAGGAAGTAATAGTTTATAGAAAGTAAACACAAAACAGTAAACAGTTTATAGATTGTATGTAAAAGACAAGGACCGGGATCCATAGTTCACTAGAGGTGGCTCTCCTTAGATAGATAACATGCTGGGTGAACAAATTACAGCGGGGAAATGGACAAGCACCGAGAAAGCAATACATGCATATACTAATCATCTTGACTCCTTTGAGACTTGATTGGGCATTACAACATTATACATAGACCGCCATCCAACTGCATCTATGACTAATAATCCATCTTCAGGTTATCATCCGAACCCCCTCCAGTATTAAGTTGCAAGCAACAGATTATTGCTTTACAAACTGCGTGTAAAGTAAACAATACGATTGTTCTATGAACAAAGGATTGTTGTTTTCTCCCTAGTAGCAACAACACATCTAGTACCTTAGAGATTTCTGTCACTTCCCCAGATTACCAGAGGCATGAACCCACTATCGAGCATAAATACTAACTCTTGGAGTTGCTAGCATCTACTTGGCCAAGATAGCTACTAACAACGGAAAGCATGCAAGATCACAAATAAAAAAGACATGATAGACTCAATAATCAATCTAAAATAGCATCTCAATATCCATCGGATCCCCGCAAACACAACATGTATGAATTACAAATAGATGATCTTGATCATGAACGGAGCTCACAAGATCTAAACATGAAAGCACAAAGGAGGAGAAACCAGCCATCTAGCTACTACATGGATCCGTAGTCCAAGGATGAACAACTCACGCATCACACCGGGGGCTTGCATGGTGATGAAGAAGGCTTCCAGGGTGAATTCCCCTCTCCGGCAGGGTGCCGGGAAGAGCTTCAGATCCCTCCCGATCTAGGGATGGAGATGACGGTGGCTACAGACTCTTTCGTGGATTTTTGATCGGGGAACTTAGGGTTTACGTCCCGAGGGCATCTTATAGTCGGAAGGGGAGGCCGAGGAGGTGCCAGGAGCGGCCACACCACCCCCTGGCGCGGGCCAGGCCTGGCCGCGCGGCTAGGTGGTGTGGTGGCTCCCTGGCCCTTCTCCATCTCGTATTCTGGCACTTGATCACTTCCGGAAAAATAGGCACTTTGGCTTTTGTCCCGTCCAATTCCGAGAATATTCATTTTCTGACTTTCTTGGAACCAAAAACAGCAAAAAAACAGGCAGCTAGCACTGTGGCTCTTGTTAATAGGTTAGTCCAAGAAATCATATGAAAAGTACTCCAAAGTTGGAATAAAACACAAGAAAGTGGATAAAACCAAGCATGGAACGTCAAAAATTATAGATACATTTGCAATGTATCAATGACCGCTCGACGACTTTTTCCATGGACGGCATCACGTTCCTTTCTGTAGAAGTCTCACTGAGGGAGACGTCCGTGCTGTCTCACGCTGTACTGTGAAGGGCACGACGTGTGAAACAATCATCATTGGATCACACAGAATCAACGGTTGGTGCGCACGATCCGCATGACAACTGTGACAACCAATCAGGGAGTAGCAGACAGGGTGATCACAAGTTTGGGCTTCTACGAAAGATAGAGAGAGGGGGGCAAAACTAAGTAGTACTCCCTCCGTCCCAAAATGTAAGGAGTCTAAGCTTTAGTCAAAAGTCAATATATTTTAAGTTTGACCAAATTTATACATAAAAATATAAACATTCACAATACTAATTCAATATCAATAGATTCACCAAAAAGTATAGTTTCTCAAAATGTCTATTTGATATTGTAGATATTCATATTTTTTCATATAAACTTGGTCAAACTTAGAAGATGTTGACTTTTGAGTAAAGCTTAGGCGCCTTACATTTTGGGATGGAGGGAGTACCACATAAAACCAAGGGCAACACTGAGTAGTATAAAAATGGAAAGTGTCTTGTACAATGAAATTCATCGTGGAATACATCAAATTATGCCAAGATATATCCACTAGAGTTCATTGGATGTGTGTTCTTCTCATAAACCACACATGGATCCACCTGTGTGATTGCATGTCTGCTCCTCTAAACAAACCACATAAGGATCCACTAGTGTCATTGCATGTGATGGAAATATGCCCTAGAGTCAAATAGTAGTAAGGACTATTATCATATTTCATATAGTTTATGATTAAGTTTTATATCATGCTATAACTATATTGAGTGGAAACATCAATGCACATGTGATATACAAACAAACCAGGGGTTTCCAGTGAAACTCTAGTCATTGGTTCATTGGTCAATAGATGATCATGTTTCCTGATCATGTGGCATTTATGCCAGTTGGAAATGGAGTCATCTGATTCTGAGAATGAGATAATGAACGAATACCCAAGCTAAACATCATGACCAGATCATGTCACGAAGTTCAAGTTATGATGATTAGAAATGGATCCTCGTAGACTATTCCTTAGACCATGAGGCTATATCAATCACTGTCTCCCGAGAGTGCTTAGATAGCATCAAACGCCATCTGGTAAAATGGTTGTTATAAAGGTGTGTTCAGGTATTCGGAGGAAACCATAGAGGCAATATATGTCAAGAGCGGGATTTGTCTGTCCATGTGACGGGAAGATACTCAAGGGCCCACTCAGAGAAGTTATATCCAATAGCTGCGTAGCGTGTGATTTGATCACGGGGATATCACTTGTCGGAACGAGTCAAGTAGCATTGTTCAGTAACGAGATTGAAAACAACATGGTAATGTCATTGATCAGATCTCGGGCAATGCAAGTATCAAGAGACAAAGGGAATAAGACACGATTGTCCCGGTTCAAACGACGAAAGATCTTCGTGGAACGCATAGGGGTCACATGGCCATCCAGGTCCCTCTGTCGATCATTGGTGCGGGAGTGTTCCGACCATGTCTGGAGTGTTCCCGAACCGTGGGGTATCACGCTTAAGGACTTGATGATGCTTAGAGAGTGTTTATAGGATCAGTAGAATCACCGAAGAAAGGAAGGGAGAAAACCGGAAGGGTTTCGGTAAGTCCGGAGGATGTCTAGAGTGGAGGTGGAAGGTGTTCCATGGCCACAAAGGTTGAATAATATGTGAATGAATGTTAAATATTGATTTAATCATTTATTCATAATTATTTAAATAAAGAGAAAATCAATTAAAGGTCAAAAAGGCTTAATGGGCCAATTTCCGGAGGGAGAGGGCCCATTAAGGAAAGGAGAGAGGGAGAGGGGCCAAGGGGGCTGGCCAGCTAGGCCTAGCCCCCCCCCCCCCGTGGGGCCCACTAGGGGCTAGCCGGCGGCCACCCCACCCCCTTCTCTACTTTAGTCCCACCCCGGGACTTTGAGGGAGGGTGTACCCCCTCCTCCCCCTATATATAGTGGGGTATTTGGCCTAGAAAAATACACCAATAATCAATAAAGGTCTCCCCACTTTTGGGAGGACCTCTAATTGATATTTTTTTCTCCCCCCTCTCTCTCTCGTGACCGTGGTCCCAAGTCTGGACTGCGCGAGCGAGAGACATCCTCACCGCGGAGCGCCGTCGCGCTGCGGGATTCGGATCCAGGAGCTCTACTTCCGCAACTGCTGCTGGATCGAGGAAGCGGGAGTCATCGTCAGGCATCGGACATGTGTAACTCCCCGCAAGGTGTCGCACTTGAGGCACTCAAGTCGTTGGAGCCAGAAGGAGCGCAAGGACTTCATCATGACCTTGAGGTCGGCTTCGGCTCGTCTACATCAACCACGCTCTCCTGAGCGTTAACAACGCTTTTCGATCTTTAAGGGTAAGTTCGCGAAAAGCCCCTCCCGTTACTGTATTACTAATAGATAGGTCCTGGTAGCTTTAGGGGTTCAGGGGCGTTGGATAAATTTTTATTGTTTTCATGCGCAGAACCCCTACAGTGGTATCAGAGCTAGATCTTTGCGTAGTAATGCTGGTACGGGTAGAACACACGATATGTAGCGTGTGGGCGTTGATCTTTTAGTTGTTACCCTCCCACATGTACTTGTGTATACCGCAGTAATGCTTGATGAAGCGGCCCCCAACCGACTTTACGCGTTCATTCGTGAGACTGGTCCACGCTTGACATACGGCTTGTACCGTATAAAGTGGCTTAGGGGGTGTCTGTCTCTCTCTCATTAGTTGGTATACCATTTGCAACGGAGGGCCCCGAAAGGGGTGTAGTATAGACAACTACTTGATCAGCGTTGTGCTGAAAGTTCGTAGGTAAGAACGGTTCTTGTGCGAAAGCCCATTCAGCCACGTAAAACATGCAAAGATAAAGTAGAGACGTCTAACTTTGTTTTGCAGGGGGCGTTGCTTTGTGATATGGTTGTGGCAAAGGTAAAGTGATTACCTCTTGTTACGTAGTAGTAGATAGTCATGAAGGATGCACTACCACGCCGGAATGACACTGTACCCTGGTGTCTACGGTGCCGGAACTCTAGCGCCGGAACCCGGTGACGGCAGATGGAGATCACGACATGAAGGACCATATCACATAGCATTTACATTCAATGTTATTGTTTGTATGTCTTATTGTGTGCTAGTATTAGATACTCGACGGTAGCCTAATAAGATGATCCCTATTAAAATTACCAACGATTGTGTTCCCCCTTAATGTGCACCACCAAGAAAGTTCTTCGGTATGAGGCGATCCAGGGTTACAGGCCTGGGTGTCAGACATATCTACGTTCGCATACAGTGGGTGTAAGCCATGTTGCACAGCGAATACACTAAGGTTGAGTTGGCAAGCCTAGCATGCTAGAGAAGCGTGGCCTCGGAACACGGATGGTCGAAAGATCGAGCACGAGTCGCATGTATGATGTGACCGACGTTTAGCGTCCACCCTTGAACCCACATTGATGGCCATGACGATCGGGGGAGATGTGGCTGATAGGGGTCGTGTTATCACTAGGAACCCTTTTGGGGATAGGTGTTTCTGAGTGGAGTTACTATCAAATTATTTAATTATAAACTTAGTCTAAATTCCTTTTGCAAATTATAAATGTAGATGGGACCTTTCGTGTTGACAATTGAATGGTTAGAAGGAGAAAAGCTCAAGTTAGATGGATCCAACTTTTCTGCATGGGTCGTACGCCTGTTTGATCTCCTTGGGGATAACAATGTAGCTGACTACATGACCTGCGAGATGTATTTAGAGCCACCCTATTCTCATGAGACCCAGGAGCAGCGGGATCTGCATTATCGTTGGCGTGTGATGGCCACATTCATATCAGTGACCATGCGCCTCGGAATGGAGGATGGGCTATGGCCAAGGGTGGGAAGTCTCAAGCCCCGATTGGTCATGGCACATCTAAGATCGCATTTCATGGAACAAGTGCGCATGTGGGAGTATGAGCTGATTGGGGACTTCCTCTCCATAAAGATGGAGGAGGGCTCCTCACTGGATGAGCACTTATTGCGCATCTACGATGCGTACATGAGTCTGGCATACTACCTGGACAACTGGTTCTCAAGCTCATTTGCGATGGGAGTTGTGCCGCGGTCGCTTCCACCAAGCTTCCAAGCACAAGTCAGGATCTGCATTACGAGATGTGACACAGAAACACTGGATTTCCTCGAGTTCATATCACATTTCAGAAATGTGGTAGATGAACCCAACGTCGCTGGAGTCGTCAATGACAAAGGTATATATTTTATATATAGTTTTATAAATGTTATAATCTTGCAAACACATTGCAGTGTTAAGTATAACTGATACTTGTTCTGTTTTGCTGAAAACAGGTCCTTCTGCATGAGAGGTGCTTGCTAGAGAGGAGGTGACGTTGCGTGTTGATGGCAAGCATGATGATGGCCAACGACACTCTCCCTCGACATTTATCATTTAGTTCGTGTTTTAGGATGATTATTGTAATCAAGAGATTGTGAACTTCTTTAGTGTGTCTCACACTTCGTGAGACGGTGATTCATATGAGTTTGTAACAAATAGTTGTTCTACTTTTATGAATGATTTCTATTAGTGTTCATATCTTGTTTGATTACTTGTGAATTATCCTTGTTGTTTGAAACTAAATTGATAATGCATGAACATTTGTAAAACATTAAAAATGCCTTGTTTAAAAATACCCAACTTAATGATATGTTCATTAATGAATGAAACCATTGTTTTAAATTCAAAGTTATGGGATAATATGTGAAAGTCATTCGATTTCTTATCACATATAAATCATGCCTAAGTTCGGCAAAATAACTTGAACACCATGTATTACTTGAATACAGAGTGTTTAAATAATTGTTAAAAGTAAATACATATTCGATGTATTATGTTTTAACGAAAATGGTAATTATCATTAAATGATTGTTTAAATGTGTAAAGTAGTTTACCAAAGGAAACATGAATATGAAACTATTTGATTTGATCAAAGTGTTTTATCAACAAAGGGTATAAGTATAAAAGAGAATCTAGTTACTACGATTTGATCAACAGTAATGAAATTCAACTTTATAAGAATGGCATAAAAGTAATTGTGAAATGCGAAGCGTTTTGAAACGTCAAAATGCAAAGCGTAACAATGTGATATTAGATATCAAAGGGGTTGAATAGAAGGCACCAAATAAATTGTTGTAGTGTAGATGTAGAGACCATTAGCTTAGAAATAGTTAGCACTCAATTAGAATTGGTAAACCATTTGAATTCGTGAAAGTTTTGGGGTTATTCGATATAACCAAAACAATAGCGAATAAGTCCTTGTAGAGTATTCATTGGAAACTTTGAATACAAAAACCCATGGCTGAAACCAAAAAGAAAGCAAGATTTGTATTGCTTGGATTTTGGTACATTCTTGAGAAAGCTCACTTTTAAGTGATGTTTCTCAATTATGGAAGCAAATTGAAATTAGTGAAAAACACGATGAGGATTCAAAACCCTGCATCAGAGTGTTTAGAAGCGCAATGGACAACGTTCCTGAACGATTCTCTTCATGGAAGGAAAGAATTAATGATTTTGATCATTGTGTTTTCCCCACTAGCGTTTTCACTATATGAAGTAGGATTCAAAATGTAATCCATATCTTGTATGGAGACATTTGTGAATCACTTGTCATGATTATTGGAATATGACATACCTACGAACTACTAAGGAAATAATGGTAACTAGAATTATGAGAAGTCCTAAAAGCAAAATTCCCTTGAGATTAGAAAGCAATTCGTTGCTAAATCTCACAAGTAAAATGGGTTACTTGAATTTTCCCAAATGACTGCAAAGTCATAGTAGGAAAAAGGGGTGAATGACAAAAGCACAATTTGTCAAGTATTGGATGAATTCAAATGAATTTGATTCATGTGTGCTAAATGTCTAGTGGATTTAAAACTAGTAAAGTACTAGTATCTCATAGTAAATCTCCAAGTTTGATATTTGATCAAAGGATTTTGAAGTTATTCAAAATAGTGGGAGGATATGCAATTTGCATAAAATTGAGTGGGAGCTATGAAAGTCTTCCTGAAACAATATGTGATTGACATATTTTTAAGTGTGAGCAATATAAGTCTCAAATTCAAATATGTAGGAACATATTTTGAGTGGGTGCCGCAAATACTTATAAATAATGATTTATAAGATGTAGAAGTTGATAATAGGTGTATTATGATATTATGTAGTATTCCTTAAGGGATTCTGGAAAGGAGTTTTCAGAATAGAAGTTAATTAAGGAGCTGGTCCTTAATAACTCAAATTAGGAATAGTATTAAGTTTAACATCAATGGTTGAAAGAAAGGAAAAGGATGATCATCATCCACTATGTTGAGACATAGGTTCTTTCTTAGAAAACCATGATGATAACTTAGCATAATATGTGATCCAATTAAGGAACGTTTAAAAGTGATTAAGTTCGAATCACAGAACGTTGAGCAGAGTTTTCTTCGCAGTGTCTTAATAGAGAACTGTAGACATGTTTTCCAAATCCATAAAGGATGACATATCTTAAAACATAAAGGGTTATGTTATAAGGGAATATGTTGGAAACTCCTGTAGATACTAATTAAAGTTAAGTAGGAAGCGAGATGAACAAAAACATTGAAAGTTGCACAGAGTGCGCTAGTGTTTCGATGAATACATTTACAATAATATATAAGGGTTCCATCTAAAGTGTTGTATAAAGTTATGGCGGGGCTAGTTCGCTTTGAACATAGAATGATGTGTCCCAGGGCATAGTGCCCATGAGAAAGCCCTCGAGGTTGATCTAACGTCACTGTAGGCTCCTGGAATCAGGCCTCCTTCTGCTGCCATAGCAATGGTGCATTCACATAGATGCTATCATGTGATGATAAAGTATTAATGTCAATCAAAGCGACATTAATAAGTTGCAAAGGATTTGGGAGTGTAAAGTACAGACCCAAGACTCGACCTCTTCCATGAGCAAGCATGTTCTAGGTACCAGTTATATGGTGCCAATGATTGAGAACAAATGCAGCTAGTGTATTTGTACTCTAGTGCAAGTGGGAGACTGTTGGAAATATGCCCTAGAGTCAAATAGTAGTAAGGACTATTATCATATTTCATATAGTTTATAATTAAGTTTTATAGCATGCTATAACTGTATTGAGTGGAAACATCAATGCACGTGTGATATACAAACAAACCAGGGGTTCCCAGTGAAACTCTAGTCACTGGTTCATTGGTCAACAGATGATCATGTTTCTTGATCATGTGGCATTTATGCCAGTTGGAAATGGAGTCATCTCAATCTAAGAATGAGATGATGAACCAATACCCAAGCTAAACATCGTGACCAGACCATGTCATGAAGTTCAAGTTACGATGATTAGAAATGGATCCTCGTAGACTATTCCTTAGACCGTGAGGCTATATCAATCACTGTCTCCCGAGAGTGCTTAGATAGCATCAAACGCCATCTGGTAAAATGATGGTTATAAAGGTGTGTTCAGGTATTCGGAGGAAACCATAGAGGCAATATATGTCAAGAGCGGGATTTGTCCGTCCATGTGATGGGAAGATACTCAAGGGCCCACTCGGAGAAGTTATATCCAATAGCTGCGCAGCGTGTGATTTGATCACGGGGATATCACTTGTTGGAACAAGTCAAGTAGCATTGTTCAGTAACGAGATTGAACACGACATGGTAATGCCATTGATCAGATCTTGGGAAATGCAAGTATCGAGAGACAAAGGGAATAACACACGACTGTCCCAGTTCAAACGACAAAAGATCTTCGTGGAACACACAGGGGTCACATGGCCATCCAGGTCCCTCTGTCGATCATTGGTGCGGGAGTGTCCCGACCATGTCTGGAGTGTTGCCGAACCATGGGGTATCACGCTTAAGGGCTTGATGATGCTTAGAGAGTGTTTATAGGATCGGTAGAATCACCGAAGAAAAGAAGGGAGAAAACCGGAAGGGTTTCGGTAAGTCCGGAGGATGTCCGGAGTGGAGGTGGAAGGTGTTCCATGGCCACAGAGGTTGAATAATATGTGAATGAATTTTAAATATTGATTTAATCATTTATTCATAATTATTTAAATAAAGAGAAAATCAATTAAAGGTCAAAAAGGCTTAATGGGCCAATTTCCGAAGGGAGAGGGCCCATTACGAAAAGGAGAGAGGGAGAGGGGCCAAGGGGGCTGGCCGGCTGGGCCTAGCCCCCCCCCCCCCCCCCCCCGCGGGGCCCACTAGGCGCTGGCCGGCGGCCACCCCACCCCCTCCTCTCCTTTAGTCCCACCCCGGGACTTTGAGGGAGGGTGTACCCCCTCCTCCCCCTATATATAGTGAGGTATTTGGCCTAGAAAAATATACCAATAATAAATAAAGGTCTCCCCACTTTTGGGAGGACCTCTAATTGATATTTTCTCTCTCCCCCTCTCTCTCTCATGACCGTGGTCCCAAGTCTGGACTGCGAGCGAGAGACATCTTCACCGCGGAGCGCTGTCGTGCTGCGAGATTCGGATCCGGGAGCTCTACTTCCGCAACTGCTGCTGGACCGGGGAAGCGGGAGTCATCGTTAGGCACCGGACGTGTGTAACTCCCCGCGAGGTGTTGCACTTGAGGCACTTAAGTCGTTGGAGCCAGAAGGAGCGCAAGGACTTCATCATGACCTTGAGCTCGGCTTCGGCTCGTCTACATCAACCATGCTCTCCTGAGCGTTGACAACGCTTTTCGGTCTTCAAGGGTAAGTTCGCGAAAAGCCCCTCCCGTTGTTGTATTACTAATAGATAGGTCCTGGAAGGTTCAGGGGTTCAGGGGCGTAGGATAAATTTTTATTGTTTTCATGCGCGGAACCCCTACAACATGTCTGTTCTTTTCATGAACCACAGCTAGAGTCATTGCATGTCTGTTACTTCCATAAACCACACATGGATCCACCGGTGTCATTCCATGTCTGTTCTTTTCATGAACCATACCCAGTGTCATTGCATGTCGGTTCTTTTCATGAACCACATAAGGATCCACCAGTGTCATTGCATGTCTGTTCTTTTCATGAACCACACCCAGTGTCATTGCATGTGTGTTCCTATAGACAAACCACATAAGGATCCACCGGTGTCACTGCATGTCTGTTCTTTTCATGAACCACATAATGATCCACCAGTGTCATTGGATGTGTGTTCTTCACATGAACCACACATGGATCCACCAGTGTCATTGCATGTCTATTCTTTTCATGAATCATAGCTAGAGTCATTGCATGTCTGTGACTTCCATAAACCACACATGGATCCACCAGTGTCATTGCATGTCTGTTCTTTTCATTAACCACACCCAGTGTCATTGCATCTGTGTTCCTCTAGACAAACCACATATGGATCCACCAGTGTCATTACATGTCTGTTCTTTTCATGAATCACATAGGATCCACCAGTGTCATTGCATGTGTGTTCCTCTAGACAAACCACCTTAGGAATCCACTGGTGTCATTGGCTGTGTGTTATTTTCATGAACCACACCCAGTGTTATTGCATGTCTGTTCCTCTAAACAAACCACATAAGGATCCACCAGTGTCATTGCATGTCTGTTCTTTTCATGAACCACACCCAGTGTCATTGCATGTGTGTTCCTCTAGAAAAACCACATAAGGATCCACCCAATGTGATTGGATGTGTGTTCTTCTCATGAACCACACATGGATCCACCAGTGTCATTGCATGTTTGTTCTTTTCATGAACCACACCCAGTGCCATTGCATGTCTGTTCTTTTCATGAACCACACCCAGTGTCATTGCATGTGTGTTCCTCTAGACAAACCACATTAGGATCCACCAGGGTCACTGCATGTCTGTTCTTTTCATGAACCACATAAGGATCCACCAGTTTCATTGGATGTGTGTTCTTCTCATGAACCACACATGGATCCACCAGTGTCATTGCATGTCTGTTCTTTTCATGAACCACATCTAGAGTCATTGCATGTCTGTTACTTCCATAAACCACACATGGATCCACCAGTGTCATTGCATGTCTGTTCTTTTCATGAACCACACCCAGTGTCATTGCATGTTAGTTCTTTTCATGAACCACATAAGGATCCACCAGTGTCATTGCATGTCTGTTCTTCTCACAAACCACATAAGGATCCACTAGTGTCATTGCATGTCTGTTCTTTTCATGAACCACACCCAATGTCATTCCGTGTGTGTTCTTCTAAACAAACCACATAAGTCATTGCATGTCTGTTCTTTTCATGAACCACACCCAATGTCATTGCATGTGTGTTCCTCTAGACAAACCACATAAGGATCCACCGGTGTCACTCCATGTCTGTTCTTTTCGTCAACGACATAAGGATCCACCAGTGTCATTGGATGTGTGTTCTTCTCATGAACCACACATGGATCCACCGATGTCATTGCATGTCTGTTCTTTTCATGAATCACAACTAGAGTCATTGCATGTTTGTTACTTCCATAAACCACACATGGATCCATGATGGCTCAATGTACGGCGCCAGAAAAATGCTGGAGCGATGTTGATGTAGAGCTCGCTGGGAACCCCAAGAGGAAGGTATGATGAGCACAGCAGCAAGTTTCCCTTAGTTATGAAACCAAGGTTTAATCGAACCAGTAGGAGCAAGGAAACACCCCAAAGGTGTTACTAGCTGAGTTTTGGCAGGATGCACTATCGGTGCTAGTAGCAACATGGAGACCTGCACAGCACAACCACAGAACTTTGTCCCCAACTTGCGATGAGGTTATCAATCTCACCGTGTTTTGCGGAAAACAAAGGATTAAATGTATCGAATGGAAGGAAATAATAGTTTGCAGAAAGTAAACACAAAACAGTAAACATTTTATAGATTGTATGTAAAAGACAAGGACCGGGATCCATAGTTCACTAGAGGTGGCTCTCCTTAAGATTGATAACATGCTGGGTGAACAAATTACAGCGGGGCAATTGATAAACATCGAGAAAGCAATACATGCATATACTAATCATCTTGACTCCTTTGAGACTTGATTGGGCATTACAACATTATACATAGACCGCCATCCAACTGCATCTATGACTAATAATCCACCTTCAGGTTATCATCCGAACCCCCTCTAGTATTAAGTTGCAAGCAACAGATTATTGCTTTATGAACTGCGTGTAAAGTAAACAATACGATTGTTCTATGAACAAAGGATTGTTGTTTTCTCCCTAGTAGCAACAGCACATCTAGTACCTTAGAGATTTCTGTCACTTCCCCAGATTACCAGAGGCATGAACCCACTATCGAGCATAAATACTAACTCTTGGAGTTGCTAGCATCTACTTGTCCAAGATAGCTACTAACAACGGAAAGCATGCAAGATCACAAATAACAAAGTGATGATAGACTCAATAATCAATCTGAAATAGCATCTCAATATCCATCGGATCCCCGCAAACACAACATGTATGAATTACAAATAGATGATCTTGATCATGAACGGAGCTCACAAGATCTAAACATGAAAGCACAAAGGAGGAGAAACCAGCCATCTAGCTACTACATGGATCCGTAGTCCAAGGATGAACTACTCACGCATCACACCGGGGGCTTGCATGGTGATGAAGAAGGCCTCCAGGGTGAATTCCCCTCTCCGACAGGGTGCCGGGAAGAGCTTCAGATCCCTCCCGATCTAGGGATGGAGATGACGGTGGCTACAGACTCTTTCGTGGATTTTTGATCGGGGCACTTAGGGTTTACGTCCTGAGGACATCTTATAGTCGGAAGGGGAGGCCGAGGGGGTGCCAGGAGCGGCCACACCACCCCCTGGCGCGGGCCAGGCCTGGCCGCGCGGCTAGGTGGTGTGGTGGCTCCCTGGCCCTTCTCCGTCTCGTATTCTGGCACTTGATCACTTCCGGAAAAATAGGCACTTTGGCTTTTTTCCCGTCCAATTCCGAGAATATTCATTTTCTGACTTTCCTGGAACCAAAAACATCAGAAAATAGGCAGCTGACATTGTGGCTCTTTTTAATAGGTTAGTCCAAGAAATCATATGAAAAGTACTCCAAAGTTGGAACAAAACACAAGAAAGTGGATAAAACTAAGCATGGAACATCAAAAATAATAGATACATTTGCAATGTATCAACATCCCCAAGCTTAACTCCTGCTCGTCCTCGAGTAGGTAAGTGATAAAAAGAAAGAATAATTTTTGAGGTCACATGCACCGTCAAAGACTTGATCAAAGTATTTGTAAAACATTCAAGGCTGGGATCATAGTACTTCAATCATAGCATGAAAGACAAAGTTCTAGCAATAAGACAAAGAAACTACGATGCAACATGAAAAGGCACAAACAAAAGATTCATGAATAATAATGCTTTGCAAGACGTTTGTTTGTTTCACATAAAGAAAACATAGCATAATAGTATTCATCTTGTCACTCATAGAGTAGCAAATATAAATGCATAGGACACTTTCAAAGTTCATAAGAGTGACTAGATACGAATAGTTTAAAACAAGCAATATCAAGATATGCATCAGTCAACTACTCTTGGGACAATGCACATAGAACTAAGAATGGCCACTATGCTCTCAAACTAGGTGCATAAAGGTAGAAGGTGGAGACTCAATATAATGGTGGAAGAAAGGCCTTTTTATAAAAGGAAGTAGGGATTCAAGTCTCATAAAGAGCTTCCAAAAATTATGGTACTTATAGCTTTCAGCTCTCATTGCCCCTATCATAGGCATCTTGAAGTGATTAAGGTTAAAGTGAACAAACTATGGTGTACATGCTTGACGAAGTATAAGTTAGAAATCTCATGTCCCTTGTATACGAGGGCCGCTCCTCATGCTACTCAAGTTTAGTCACCGGTAAGTTCTTCTCATTGTAAGTACATGTGTATCATAGAGAACCGCCAACGGGGTACCCCTTGCCCGATGATACGGAAGAATCCTCATATAAAAATGACAAGGCAAGCAGACAACGAGCATCTCAGCAATCTTCTTATTTACCATGGGAATATGGTGCTTTTTTCTCTCTTTCCTCTTTTCATAATATCTCTTTTTTTCTCTTTTCTCTTTTTTCTCAATATAGGACTCTTTTTTTATAAAAAGAATGCTTCATAGACAGCTCATTATGGTTACGCTGCAGGTTTCCACCATGTCAGCATGGATTAGACTAGCGGCCCAGGCGTTTCTCTAACACATATACATAACTCCATGGACTTACAAGCTCCCCTTTCATTTCACACCGATGACATCCATACACAAAAGAGCATGATATCAACTAGGTACAAGTACCAAGTGCAATGTTGAAAGCGTTCCCCATGAACGCATGGTTCTGCTAATTCCCAACAAATAAGTGCAAGCATATACAACATAGACGACACAATGGTTCAAGTTTATTAAGGGCAAGAAATGTAAAGTGTGCCATCAAGTTCGTGAGAGCTTTAATCACTAGTTTTCTCATAACAAGTTTAATTTGGAAGGTAAATAAAAGTATGAATATACTTGGAATAGCATAAGCTAGTAGGTAGGTATGGTGGACTCTTTGGAATAACTTGGTTTAGGGAGTTGGATGCATGAGTGGAACTCATACTTGGTTGTGGAGGCTAGCAAAAGACTGGGAGCGACAAACTAAGAGAGCAATAATGACCATAATCATGCAGAGCGACAAAACATCATTGATCAAAGCATAAAGTGATACTACAAGTTGAAAACTAAAGGATCATAAAGGCTTAGGTGACTTGAGATAGTCATAACATGGTCTGAGCATGCGCCAAGTCAACCCAAATAAAACATCAAAGGAGAATACCACTATACTATGCTTTAATATGCTAAAACAACGCATGATTCATCCAAGGCACATTAAGCAATCTCAATTGTTTATAACAATTCATGCTAAAGCAAAGAATACTAAGCATAAAGCCAAAACAATATCAAGCATGGCATGACAAAGCATAGGCCACAGTCAAAAACAAGCTCTTTTTACCACATAAGCATGAACTTTCCTACTCTCTTCCAAACCAAACCAAACTATTTGCAAACCAATGTATGAAAGAGGGGGTCCAACCACTTTATTCAGAAAACTAAGCAAACAAAAGCAAATGAAAAACCAAAACGAAAACGAAAAAGAAGACGCTCCAAGAACAACACAACTGTGCATGAAATAATAAAATTGAAGCGTTTGGAAGAAACCTTGGATTTTTATTGATGAAGAAGGGGATGCCTTGGGCATCCTCAAGCTTTGACACTTTTACTTATTGGATATTTCTTGGGGTGACACGCCTGGTATCTCCAAGCTTGAGCTTTAGTCCATCCTTCATCTCATTACTCATTCCTTCCATACACCTGAAATTTTTCCTTTATACAGAACTTCACACAATCTTTATTAGCAACATTAGTGCACTCAAGATAAATAAGTCTTAAGGTTCAGTTCTAACACCAAATAAACTTCCATTAGAACACTAGATACTGTAGCACTTCCCTCAAAAAGCTCAATTCCCCAAAAGAACTCAAAAAGGAACCAACAAGAAGCAAATGCAGAAAATGGCAGAAATCTGTCAAAACAGACCAGCAGGTAAAAACGAATTTTTTCGAAGACCTTCTGTTGCTCAAATAAAAAAGTGTTGAACTAACGAAAGTTAGATAATAACCTGGGTCAGAAGTACAAAAATTCACGCCTCAAAAATAGGTTCAGAGATTTTACACGAATTTTTACGGTGAAGCACAGAAATCTGTTTCGGGACAGCAACTTTCCCAAACATTACTTCTCTCTCATTAGAGGTTACTCTTGGCACAAAAAGAAAATAAAAAGGATAAGGAGCGGTTATTACTGAAGTAATAACTTCCAAGACTCATCTAAAACTTTTGGGTTATCTCCCAATAAGTACTTTTCTTTAACGCCTTTAAGTTAGGCATAAGAAGCAAAGAAAGAATCAAGTGTTCTCAAATGAAGAAGCATTAAGATCAATACCAGAAATATTTTCAACAAGGCAAGGTATATCATCCAAATAAGTTCTAGAGGATCCTCTATCAATGCTCTTAGGTTAACTATTCTCATCAAAAGGGTTTGCAAGAACAATCCAATCAAGATTCTTTTCTATGGCATCATGTATTGCTAGTAGTTTAAAAGGTATTGGTATCTTAGGTTCCTCCCCATTAGGTTCCTCCCCATTAGGTTCGGTTTTGTTCATTTTTTCTCGTGTACCAACAACATCTACACATGAGCCTAGCATATTGAAATGTTCAAAGACTTTCCTAGCTTCCTTGGCAACATCATAGAACTCCTTAAACAAAGTTTCTAGAATAAAATCCCTCTTTTCAGGGTCTTCAATTTCTTTAAGCTTAAGAAACATTACTTGCATTAAGGGGTTGAGGTTAACAAACCTAGCTTGCAACATGTGAATTAAAGAAGCTGCAGCAATCTCATAGTTTGGAGCAAGTTCTGCAAGGGATCTATCCTCAGTATCTTCATGCTTACTAACATGATTAAAGAATTCTTCAATATTATCTTTCCCAATTATAGAACCACTACCAATTGAAAGTTCTTTCAAGGTGAATTTAGGGATCAACATGGTGAGATAAGGAAGAGGTGACAACTAAAGGAGACTTAATTTTTTTGTGTTTTTGAATAAGAAAGAAAACTAGTAAAACTATTTTTTTGTGTGTTTTCGATAAAGAAACAAGCAAACAAAACAAAAAGAAACTAAGCAAAACAAAAATAACAAAGTAAAGAGATTGGTTATGAGGGACTCCCCTTGTGAAGATGTCCTTGACTCCCCGGCAACGGCGCCAGAAAAATGCTTGATGGCTCAATGTACGGCGCCAGAAAAATGCTGGAGCGGTGTTGATGTAGAGCTCGTTGGGAACCCCAAGAGGAAGGTATGATGAGCACATCAGCAAGTTTCCCTCAGTTATGAAACCAAGGTTTAATCGAACCAGTAGGAGCAAGGAAACACCCCAAAGGTGTTACTAGCTGAGCTTTGGCAGGGCACACTACCGGTGCTAGTAGCAACGTGGAGACCTGCACAACACAACCACAGAACTTTGTCCCCAACTTGCGATGAGGTTGTCAATCCCACCGTGTTTTGCGGAAAACAAAGGATTAAACATATCGAATGGAAGGAAGTAATAGTTTATAGAAAGTAAACACAAAACAGTAAACAGTTTATAGATTGTATGTAAAAGACAAGGACCGGGATCCATAGTTCACTAGAGGTGGCTCTCCTTAAGATAGATAACATGCTGGGTGAACAAATTACAGCGGGGCAATTGACAAACATCGATAAAGCAATACATGCATATACTAATCATCTTGACTCCTTTGAGACTTGATTGGGCATTACAACATTATACATAGACCGCCATCCAACCGCATCTATGACTAATAATCCACCTTCAGGTTATCATCCGAAACTCCTCCAGTATTAAGTTGCAAGCAACAGATTATTGCTTTACAAACTGCGTGTAAAGTAAACAATACGATTGTTCTATGAACAAAGGATTGTTGTTTTCTCCCTAGTAGCAAGAGCACATCTAGTACCTTAGAGATTTCTGTCACTTCCCCAGATTACCAGAGGCATGAACCCACTATCGAGCATTGATACGTCCATTTTGCATCACTATTCTATGTCTTAATTCACTATTATTCATTGATATATTCCATATTGAGAGGTGATACTTATGTTATTTCATCTATTTTTGCATGGTTGATGACTTTTGGAGCATGGACCGCTGCACTCAGGATTCTGATGGAAAAGGTGTTGTTTGGAGGCAAAATTCGCGAAGATCAGAAAATCCAGGAAAATATACGGAAAATACTATTTTTTAGAAGACTTAGGATGCCAGAAGATGGAGTGGAGATGGGCCACAGGGGCCCACACCACCCCATGGTGCGGGCAGGCCTAGGTCGCGCCAGGAGATGGTGTGGCCACCCTGGCCCACTCCAGCCTCTCCCCTCTAGCGTATATCATCCTCCCGAAACCCTAAGACTCAGGGAGCAACCACATAAAGATTCCCCGCCTCTGCGGGGTGGAAAACACCGAGAGAGAAAGATCTCTCCGGCAGACAAATTTCTGCCGGGGGAATTCCTTCCCGGAGAGGGGAGATCATCGCCATCAACACCGCCATCAAGCTGGACTTCATCGGGATCATCATCATCATCACCACCATCATCGCCATCAGCACCCTCATCACCATCTCCATATTGCTGTAATAATTGCGTTGAATCTTGCATAGTTCATAGGGGAAACTTTCCTGGTGTTGATTACTCTTTGTAGTTGATGCTATTGAGTGAACCATTGAATTATTGTTTATGTTCAGATTGTTATACATCATTATTCCATCTCTGATCATGATCCATATGATGTCTTATGAGTAGTTCGTTTTGTTCTTGAGGACATGGGAGAAGTCTTGTTGTTAGTAGTGGAGTTGCGTTGAGAAAGATTCAATAGATTGTTATTTAAGTTGTGGTGTCATGTGAATGTCGACTACATGACACTTCACCTATATGGGCCTAGGGGAATGCATTGTGTATTTGGCTATTAATCGTAGGGTTGCCGGAGTGACAGAAACCTGAACCCCCGTTAGGAAACCATTGCATAAGGGACGTAAGGGTCTTAGAGTTTAAAGTTGTGGTTAGGTTTCTACCTTAATTACTTTCTTGTACTTACGGATGTTTGCAAGGGGTATAATCACAAGTATGTATTAGTCTTGGATGGGGCGGTACATTAGCACAGGTTCACCCACACAACACTTAGCAAGCTAAAGAAGATTAATCGACTATATGAAGCGAAAGCACTTGACAGTCTTCCCATGTGTCCTCGAGAACGTTTGGTCATCTATAGAAACACAACCGGCTTGTCCTTTGCTGCATAAAGGATTGGGCCACTTGCTGCATTTATTCCTACTGTCTTTTATTTACTCGTACTTTGTTTACTTGCTTTATCGAAAACCCCTAAAAATCCGTTTGCTAAGTATTTGCAGAGAATTCCTGATCCATACCACTAGCCAGCACCTTCTGCTCCTCGTTGGGTTCGACACTCTTACTTATCGAAAATACTGCGATACACCCCCTATACTTGTGGGTCATTAAGACTATTTTCTGGCGCCGTTGCCGGGGAGTGAAGCGCTATTGGAGAGTGGAATTGGTAAATGAAACTTCTACTGTGAGTATTGTTTACTTCTGCTAGTTGATTTATTTTCGTTATGGATAATTCGCTGAGTTTCTTATTTGGTAATGCTACTACCACTGCTAAGGTAGTAGATAAGCCACCACCTGCCGAGAAAGATGTTTTCAAAATACCTACAAGAATTATTGATCGTGTTATGGATAACTACTATGTTGGGGATGGAACTATCCATCCCGATGATCATTTACTCTTTATACACGAATTATGCGGGTTGTTCAAGTGTGCAGGTATTACTACAGATCAAGTTAAGAAGTTATTCTCATTATCACTAAAAGGAAGAGCTGAGGAATGGTATAAGCTGCTGAAGAATGGTCAAGCTCTGGAATGGGAGGAAATAGTGCCTCTCTTTTATTCAAAGTTTTATCCTCCTAGTGAGACTCATAAAGATCGGAATCAAATATACAACTTTTAGCCTCTTGATGGAGAGAGTACAGCTCAAGCTTGGGGGAGATTGAAGTTACTAATGCTCAAATGTCCCATTCATGAGCTCCCCAACAATATTATTATCAACAACTTTTATGCAAGGCTCCCTCTACATGATAAGGATTTATTGGATGCTTCTTGTGCTGGATCATTCACTCGCATGGAAGAAGAAGCCAAATGGGACCTCCTAGACCGTATTCAAGACAATGCTGAAGCCTGGGAGAATGACAAAGGTAGAAAGTCAGGTATAAATTATGATTATGAATGCATTGAATCTTTTATGGGAACTGATGACTTCCAAAATATTAAAAATGCTTATGGTCTAGACTCTCAAGCTATTGCTTCTTATTTTAAGGCTTTTGCTTCCTACATTGAAGTGCCTAAAAAAAGTGGAATAAGTATCGTGAACCCTATAAAGATGTTGTTAAGAGTGTTCCTGCAAGAAATACTGAAGTTTATACTACTAATCATGTCTTTCCTGAGCCTTAGATTGAGAAAATGCCTTTCCCAGTCAAGGTAAAGGAACATTCCATGATAGCTAATATGGTTAATGAAAGTACAAATAAAGTTGTTGAACCTGATAAACAAATGGTTGATGAACCTATAATAGCAAATGTGAAAGACTTTGTCACTAAGTATGAGGAAGAGGGACACACTATCCATTGTAAGGATACCTCTAATATTGTTTCACATAGTAGTGTTATGAGAGCTAGTATTCCTGTGTTTTCTGTTAGAATAAGTGATCATTGCTATGATAGTCCTTGTGATAGCTATATCATTAAGTTTATGCATGATACTGAAAGTTACTATGAGAGAGGGAAAAGTGTTCTTATGTATCTCAATAATATCAAGTTTCCTCGTTTTATGCTGAAAGTTTTTATGTTGCACTTCTTTTGCCTTCTTATGCAAGTTGCCTCTGGTTTCAATAACTTGTTTGTTTACAAAATACCCTTGCATAGGAAGTGGGTTAGACTTAAATGTGTGTGTGTTTTTGCTTCTTAATGCTCTCTTTCACTTCAATTCATATCCCTATGAGAGCTTCTTCAAAATTATCATGCCCATCTTAATGGCTATAAAGAAAGAGCTTTATGGGAGATAACCCAATTTGTTTTTGCTTTCAGTTTGTTTTTGTTTCTTTGAGTCTTGGAAGTTATTACTTTGGTAATAACCGCTCTTTATCCGTTTTGTTTGGTTTTTGTGTCAAGATCAACCTCTAATGAGAGAGAAGTAAGATTTGGTGAAGTTGCTGTCCCGAAACAGATTTTTGTGCTTCACCATAAAAATTCGTGAGAGATCTCTGTATGTCGGATTGAGCTATAATTTTTTGTGCTTCTGCCCCAGGTTGTTATTTAACTTCCGTTAGTTTTGCACTTTTTGATTTGAGCAACAGAAGATTTTCGAAAAAATTGATCTTTACCTGCTAGTCTGTTTTGACAGATTTAGCCACTCTTGCATTTGCTTCTTTATTCGATTTCCTTTTTGAATTATTTTTGGGTTTTCGGAATGAGTTGCTACAGTAGCTTATGTTTTGATGGTTTTCAGTTGAAGTTGAGCTCAAAAGGTTTTATCACTTCATATATACTAATGTTGCTAATGAGAACCGTGTGAAGTTTTGTGTGAAAGAAATTTCCAGGAAGTGGAGACAATGGTGTAATAAGGAAGAGAAGGGTTTTATGACTCAAATAATAAGTGTATGAAGATGAAGATATTGATGCCTTTCATGTTATAACTCCGGAAGAACCTACTATATACCAAATTCAGAGACCTGCAGAGTCCGTTCCCAAATAGGTAACAGTTCTGGTAAGAAAAGTTCCGCGAAAATACTATCCAACTATATTTTTGCAGTTTTCAGTCAATAAGGAAAGCTACGAAGCAAAAAAGGGACGAAAATGGAGCCAGGGTGGCCCACACCACCCCATGGCGTGGGCCCACCCCTGGCCGCACCACCAGGTGGTGAGGCCACCCAGGACTCCGCCTCCGACTCGTTTTCTCCCAGTACCTTCCTTTTGATATGAAACTTCGTATTATATAACCCCTCGGATCTTCCGAGGTTCGTATATCGTGTTTTCGTTGTGTTTCTGTTTCGATCTGTTTCTGCCAGGAAGAATCCCATATTTGGAGCCACAATGTCTTCCTCTGGATCATCAAAGGGGGGTTCCTTAGAAGATATCATCAACCCATACATGAGAGAATTGAAGATTCATCCCAAGGAGTTGTTGCTCGAAGGTGGGGAGGTCCGGATTAAAGAGGTTCAAGGCCCTAAAGGTGAAGGAAGTCTGGAGGACAGGATGGAAGCACTGGAGCAAGAAGTCTTTAGGTACAGGAAGATGGCGGAGCGCGAAGTGGATATCATCCATAAGATTTGCTCCGAACTCATCAGCGAGCACCAAAAGGAGACTGCTAAACTCAAAGACGAAGTCTTCTCACTCCGCCAAACAACCAACAAACTGCAAGCACAGTTCTATGACATTCAAAATCAAAACTGTGAGTATGAGGCTAGATTTAAACGCATAAGTGCTACTGCAAGTTTCAGGATGTTGGAAACCACGATGTCCTTTGTTGATGGGAAGCCTTTACCCTAGAAGACGGAAGAAGATGAGAGGATACCACCACCTAAGGAGTAATTCGTCATCAGGTTTGGCATCCCCTTGGTTTGTTCCAAGCTTGGGGGAGTGCCGCGGTATCATATCACTATCTTCTATCTTTTTACCTTATTAGTAGAGTCATATAATGAATAGAGGAGTTATTTATAGTATGGTTTGCATTATGGAAGTGTCCCCTCTCTCGTTAGATTTGTATCCCTTGGTGTGAGTTTCCGTTATGGAATATTAATGAGAAGTTCTATCATTCACCCTTTTGCTTAGCTTATTAGTTTTCAATTCATGGTTATATGATTGATCTTGTTGTTAGTATTGGTATCACTTTGGGATCATTGAGTTAATTTAGTTGGTTTTGTCAAACCTGGCTCGGTCAGTAGCAACACCTTTTTGAGAGTTGAAAATAAAAAGATAGTAGTACTCTAAAGAAAATAATTTCATCATCTTTCTTTCTTGATTTTCTTATAAGTTTAGTATTCTCTAGTTAAGATCTTTTGTGCTTCCAAGGAAGATTGCATGTTTTTCTTTATCACTTGTATGTTTGTTTGTTTCCTTCAACTCTTGTATTTGCTACCCAGCCTTGCTAGCCAAAAACCTGTACTGAGAGGGTATTCTTCTCGTGCATCCACCTCCTTTAAACCAAAACCTTTGCCATTTGTGTCCACCATACCTACCTAGTAGCATTATTGCTATTCCAAGTAAATTCTTGTTTTATCTACCTCCCAAATTAAACTTGTTATGTGAAAATTAGTGATTAAAGCTCTCACGAACTTGATGGCACACTTTACTTTCTTGCATTTAATAAACTTGAACCATTGGGTCCTTCTTTGTTGCGTATATGCTTGCGCTTTATGAGTTGAAGTTAGCTGAACCATGTATCATGGGGACCGCTTTCAACACCTCATTGGTACTTGTACCTAGTTGATATCATGTTCTTTTGCTTATGGATCCCGGCGGTGTGAAATAAAAGTGGAACTTGTAAGATCATGGAGTTTATATGTGTGTTAGAGAAACGCCTGGGCCGCTAGCCTAAGCCATGCCTAATCGTGGTGGAAACTTGCAGCATAACTATAGTGAGCATTCTATGAAGCATCCTCAATAAAAACCTATGCAAATAGCAAATAAAAAGATCGCTGAGATGCTTACTATCTGCTTGCCTTGTCATTTTGATTATGGGATAGCTCCTGTGTCATGTGCAAGGGGTACCCGTTGGCGGTTCTCAATGATACGCATGTATTTACAATGACAAGAGCTTGCTTGTGACTGAAGTTGAGTAGCATGAGGATCGGTACTCATAAGTAAGGGGCATGACATTTCAACTTATAACTTCTCAAGCATATCCTCTTAGTTGTGTCACTTTAACCTTAATCACCTAAAGATGCCTATGATAGGGGCAATGAGAGTTGAAAGCTAGTAAGTATCATAATTTTTGGGAGCTCTTTATGAGACTTGAAATCCCTGCTTCCCTCTTTGAAGGACCTTTCTTTTACTTTGTAGTTGAGTCAGTAAACCTATTCCCTTCTATCTCAGCAAGTATTTTGAGTTGTTGTGTTTCATTCATTCATATGATGATTTATTCAATCATGTTTCTTATGTTCCTTGCTTTGCACATTGCTCTTATCTTGATGTTTACTACTTTGAAAGCTATCATTGAAAAACCAGCTATTTGTGAACTCCAGCAAATTATCAACTATTCTTCGACCAAGAGCTAAGTTTGTCATTACCAATTATGATTCACTTTATGTATCTTTATTGTGTTTCCCTTACTCATTGCAAGTTGATTTATATAATAGTGAGTTGTCTTCTATTATGATCTATGTATTTGATGAATGTGATGCTTCTTGTCCGTATTCTTTTATCGACTCTTCACTCCATAAACCTGAGGTCATGTTTATAGAGCTCAGTTTCTCTTGGGGACAAGCGAAGTCTAAGCTTGGGGGGAGTTGATATGTCCATTTTGCATCACTATTCTATGTCTTAATTCACTATTATTCATTGATATATTTCGTATTGAGAGGTGATACTTATGTTATTTCATCTATTTTTGCATGGTTAATGACTTTTGGAGCATGGATCGCTGCAGTCAGGATTCTGATGGAAAAGGTACTGTTTGGAGGCAAAATTCGCGAAGATCAGAAAATCCGGGAAAATATACGGAAAATCCTATTTTTCCAGAAGACTCAAGATGCCAGAAGATGGAGTGGAGATGGGCCACAGGGGGCCCACACCACCCCATGGCGCGGCAGGCCTAGGCCGTGCCAGGAGGTGGTGTGGCCACCCTGGCCCACTCCAGCCTCTCCCCTCTGGCGTATATCATCCTCCCGAAACCCTAAGACTCGGGGAGCGACCACAGAAAGATTCCGCCGCCTCTGCGGGGCGGAAAACATCGAGAGAGAAAGATCTCTCCGGCAGACAGATTTCTGTCGGGGGAATTCCTTCCCGGAGAGGGGAGATCGTCGCCATCAACACCACCATCAAGCTGGACTTCATCGGGATCATCATCATCATCACCACCATCATCACCATCAGCACCCTCATCACCATCTCCATATTGTTGTAACAATTGCGTTGAATCTTGCATAGTTCATAGGGGAAACTTTCCCGGTGTTGATTACTCTTTGTAGTTGATGCTATTGAGTGAACCATTGAATTATTGTTTATGTTCAGATTGTTATACATCATTATTCCATCTCTGATCATGATCCATATGATGTCTTGTGAGTAGTTCGTTTTGTTCTTGAGGACATGGGAGAAGTCTTGTTGTTAGTAGTGGAGTTGCGTTGAGAAAGATTCAATAGATTGTTATTTAAGTTGTGGTGTACTTCTTCTAGTGGTGTCATGTGAACATCGACTACATGACACTTCACCTATATGGGCCTAGGGGAATGCATTGTGTATTTGGCTACTAATCGTAGGGGTTGCCGGAGTGACAGAAACCTGAACCCCCGTTAGGAAACCATTGCACAAGGGACGTAAGGGTCTTAGAGTTTAAAGTTGTGGTTAGGTTTCTACCTTAATTACTTTGTTGTACTTACGGATGTTTGCAAGGGGTATAATCACAAGTATGTATTAGTCTTGGATGGGGTGATACATTAGCACAGGTTCACCCACACAACACTTAGCAAGCTAAAGAATATTAATCGACTATATGAAGCGAAAGCACTTGACAGTCTTCCCATGTGTCCTCGAGAACGTTTGGTCATCTATAGAAATACAACCGGCTTGTCCTTTGCTGCATAAAGGATTGGGCCACTTGCTGCATTTATTCCTACTGTCTTTTATTTACTCGTACTTTGTTTACTTGCTTTATCGAAAACCCCTAAAAATCCGTTTGCTAAGTATTTGCAGAGAATTCCTGATCTATACCACTAGCCAGCACCTTCTGCTCCTCGTTGGGTTCGACACTCTTACTTATCGAAAATACTGCGATACACCCCCTATACTTGTGGGTCATCAAGCATAAATACTAACTCTTGGAGTTGCTAGCATCTACTTGGCCAAGATAGCTACTAACAAAGGAAAGCAAGCAAGATCACAAATAACAAACACATGATAGAATCAATAATCAATCTGAAATAGCATCTCAATATCCATCGGATCCCCGCAAACACAACATGCAGAATTACAAATAGATGATCTTGATCATGAACGGAGCTCACAAGATCTAGACATGAAAGCACAAAGGAGGAGAACCAGCCATCTAGCTACTACATGGATCCGTAGTCCAAGGATGAACTACTCACGCATCACACCGGAGGCTTGCATGGTGATGAAGAAGGCCTCCAGGGTGAATTCCCCTCTCCGGCAGGGTGCCGGGAAGAGCTTCAGATCCCTCCCGATCAAGGGATGGAGATGACGGCAGCTACAGACTCTTTCGTGGATTTTTGATCGGGCACTTAGGGTTTTCGTCCCGAGGGCAATATATAGGCGGAAGGGGATGCCGAGGGGGTGCGGGAGGCGGCCACACCACCCCCTGGCGCAGGCCAGGCTGGGCCGCGCGACCAGGTGGTGTGGTGGCCCTCTGGCCCCTCTCCGTCTCGTATTCTGGCATCTGATGACTTCCGGAAAAATAGGCACTTTGGCTTTTGTCCCGTCCAATTCCGAGAATATTCATTTTCTGACTTTCCTAGAACCAAAAACAGCAGAAAACAGGCAGCTAGCACTGTGGCTCTTGTTAATAGTTTAGTCCAAGAAATCATATGAAAAGTACTCCAAAGTTGGAACAAAACACAAGAAAGTGGAATAAACTAAGCATGGAACATCAAAAATTATAGATACATTTGCAATGTATCAATCCACCGGTGTCATTGGATGTGTGTTCTTTTCATGAACCACACCCAGTGTCATTGCATGTCTGTTCCTCTAAACAAACCACATAAGGATCCACCAGTGTCATTGCATGTCTATTCTTTTCATGAAGCACATAAGGATCCACCAGTGTTATTGCATGTTTGTTCTTCTCACAAACCACATAAGGATCCACCAGTGTCATTGCATGTCTGTTCTTTTCATGAACCACACCTAGTGTCATTGCATGTGTTTTCCTCTAGACAAACCACATAAGGATCCACCCAATGTGATTGGTTGTGTGTTCTTCTCATGAACCACACATGGATCCACCAGTGTCATTGCATGTCTGTTCTTTTCATGAACCACACCCAGTGTCATTGCATGTCTGTTCTTTTCATGATCCACACCTAGTGTCATTGCATGTGTGTTCCTCTAGACAAACCACATAAGGATCCACCGGTGTCACTGCATGTCTGTTCTTCTCATGAACCACATAAGGATCCACCAGTTTCATTGGATGTGTGTTCTTCTCATGAACCACACATGGATCCACTAGTGTCATTGCATGTCTGTTCTTTTCATGAATCACAGCTAGAGTCATTGCATGTCTGTTACTTCCATAAACCACACATGGATCCACGAGTGTCATTGCATGTCTGTTCTTTTCATGAACCACACCTAGTGTCATTGCATGTTAGTTCTTTTCATGAACCACATAAGGATCCACCAGTGTCATTGCATGCCTGTTCTTCTCACAAACCACATAAGGATCCACCAGTGTCATTGCATGTCTGTTCTTTTCATGAACCACACCCAGTGTCATTGCATGTGTGTTCCTCTAGAGAAAGCACATAAGGATCCACCGGTGTCACTGTATGTCTGTTCTTTTCATGAACCACATAAGGATCCACCAGTGTCATTGGATGTGTGTTCTTTTAAAGAACCACACCTAGTGTCATTTCATGTATGTTCCTCTAAACAAACCACATAAGGATCCACCAGTGTCATTGCATGTTTGTTCTTTTCATGAACCACACCCAGTGTCATTGCATGTGTGTTCTTCTAAACAAACCACATAAGTCATTGCATGTCTGTTCTTTTCATGAACCACACCCGGTGTCATTGCATGTGTGTTCCTCTAGACAAACCACCTTAGGAATCCACCGGTGTCATTGGATGTGTGTTCTTTTCATGAACCACACCTAGTGTCATAGCTGGGATCATAGTACTTCAATCATAACATGAAAGACAAAGATCTAGCAATAAGACAAAGAAACTATGTTGCAACATGAAAAGGCACAAACAAAAGATTCATGAATAACAATGCTTTGCAAGACGTTTGTTTGTTTCACATAAAGAAAACATAGCATAATAGTATTCAGCTTGTCCCTCATAGTGTAGCAAACATAAATGCATAGGACACCTTCAAAGTTCATAAGAGTGACTAGATACAAATAGTTTAAAACAAGAAATATCAAGATATGCATCAATCAACTACTCTTGGGACAATGCACATAGAACTAAGAATGGCCACTATGCTCTCAAACTAGGTGCATAAAGGTAGAAGGTGGAGACTCAATATAATGGTGGAAGAAAGGCCTTTTTATAAAAGGAAGTAGGGATTCAAGTCTCATAAAGAGCTTCCAAAAATTATGGTACTTATAGCTTTCAGCTCTCATTGCCCATATCATAGCAATCTTGAAGTGATTAAGGTTAAAGTGAACAAACTATGGTGTACATGCTTGACGAAGTATAAGTTGGAAATCTCATGTCCCTTGAATACGAGGGCCGCTCCTCATGCTACTCAAGTTTAGTCACCGGTAAGTTCTTGTCATCGTAAGTACATGTGTATCATAGAGAACCGCCAACGGGGTACCCCTTTCCCGATGATACGGAAGAATCCCCATATCAAAATGACAAGCCAAGCAGACAACGAGCATCTCAGCAATCTTCTTATTTACCATGGGAATATGGTGCTTTTTTCTCTCTTTCCTCTTTTCATAATCTCATTTTTTTTCTCTTTTTCTCTTTTTTTTCTCAATATAGGACTCTTTTTTTATAAGAAGAATGCTTCATAGACAACTCATTATGGTTACGTGCAGGTTTCCACCATGTCAACATGGATTAGACCAGCGGCCCAGGCGTTTCTCTAACACATATACATAACTCCATGGACTTACAAGCTCCCCTTTCATTTCACACCGACGACATCCATATACAAAAGAGCATGATATCAACTAGGTACAAGTACCAAGTGCAATGTTGAAAGCGTTCCCCATGACAGCATGGTTCTGCTAATCCCCAACATATAAGTGCAAGCATATACAACATAGACGACACAATGGTTCAAGTTTATTAAGGGCAAGAAAAGTAAAGTGTGCCATCAAGTTCGTGAGAGCTTTAATCACTAGTTTTCTCATAATAAGTTTAATTTGGAAGGTAAACAAAAACATGAATATACTTGGAATAGCATATGCTAGTAGGTAGGTATGGTGGACTCTTTGGAATAACTTGGTTTAGGAGTTGGATGCATGAGTGGAACTCATACTTTGTTGTGGAGGCTAGCAAAAGACTGGGAGCGACAAACTAAGAGAGCAATAATGGCCATAATCATGCAGAGCGACAAAACATCATTGATCAAAGCATAAAGTGATACTACAAGTTGAAAACTAAAGGATCATAAAGGCTATGGTGACTTGAGATAGTCATAACATGGTGTGAGCATGTGTCAAGTCAACCCAAATAAAGCATCAAAGGAGAATACCACTATACTATGCTTTAATATGCTAAAACAACGCATGATTCATCCAAGGCACATTAAGCAATCTCAATTGTTTATAACAAGTCATGCTACAGCAAAGAATACTAAGCATAAAGCCAAAACAATATCAAGCATGGCATGATAAAGCATAGGCCACAGTCAAGAACGAGCTCTTTTTACCACATAAGCATGAACTTTCCTACTCTTTTCCAAACCAAACCAAACTATTTGCAAACCAATGTATGAAAGAGGGGGTCCAACCAATTTATTCAGAAAACTAAGCAAACCAAAGCAAACGAAAAACCAAAACAAAAACGAAAACAAAAAAGAAGACGCTCCAAGAAAAACACAACTGTGCATGAAACAATAAAAATGAAGCGTTTGGAAGAAACCTGGAATTTTTATTGATGAAGAAGGGGATGCCTTGGGCATCCCCAAGCTTTGACACTTGTACTTATTGGATATTTTTTGTGGTGACACGCGTGGAATCCCCAAGCTTGAGCTTTATTCCATCCTTCATCTCATTACTCATTCCTTCTATACACCTGAAATTTTTCCTTCATACAAAACTTCACACAATCTTATTAGCAACATTAGTGCACTTAAGATAAATAAGTCTTAAGGTTCAGTTCCAACACCAAATAAACTTCCATTAGAACACTAGATACTGTAGCACTTCCCTCAAAAAGCTCAATTCCCCAAAAGAACTCAAAAAGGAACCCACAAGAAGCAAATGCAGAAAATGGCAGAAATCTTTCAAAACAGACCAGCAGGTAAAGACGAATTTTTTCGAAGACCTTATGTTGCTCAAATCAAAAAGTGTTGAACTAACGAAAGTTAGATAACAACCTGGGGAAGAAGCACAAAACATTACAGCTCAATCCAACATACAGAGCTCTCTCAGGAATTTGTACGGTGAAGCACAAGAATCTGTTTCAGGACAGCAACTTTCCCAATCATTACTTCACTCTCATTAGAGGTTACTCTTGGCACAAAAAGCAAATAAAAAGGATAAGGAGAGGTTATTACAGAGGTAATAACTTCCAAGACTCATCTAAAACTTTTGGGTTATCTCCCAATAAGTACTTTTCTTTAACGCCTTTAAGTTAGGCATAAGAAGCAAGAAAAAGAATCAAGTGTTCTCAAATGAGGAAGCATTAAGAGCAAATTTTGTTTTCATACGAGAGGCAAAATAAATATTCTCTCTCTTCTTAGGGAATTGTTCTATACCTTTATTGAGTGGGAGTTGATATTTAATGGTGCCTTCTTTCATATCAATTATAGCACCAACAGTTCTAAGAAAAGGTCTTCCCAAAGTAATAGGACAAGAAGCATTGTATTCAACATCCAAAACATAGAAATCAACGGGAACATAGGAATCGTTAACCATAATAAGAACATCATTAAGACTCCCCATGAGTTTCTTTTTAGCATTATCATCAAGTGGGACATTCAAATAACAATCTTCAAGAGGAGGCAAATCAAGCATATCATAAATCCTTCTAGGCATAATAGAAACACTACTATCAAGATCACACAAAGCTTTGAAATTAAAGTCATTCACTTTCATATTAATGATGGGTTCCCAACCATCTTCTTGTTTTATAGGAATAGAAGCTTTATGTTTCATCTTTTCTTCTTTAATCTTTATGAGAGCATCAGTAATGTGTTTTGTAAAGGCCATGTTCATAGCACTAGCATTAGGACTTTTAGCAAGCTTTTGTAGGAACTTAATAACTTCAGAGATGTTGCAACCTTCAAGATCAAAATCAAATTTATCATCTAAAGTAGTAGAACTATTGTTAGCCTCAACACTAGTGGTGGTGATATTAGAAACACTAATGTTTCTAGCAATTTCATCTTCTCTTTCCCACTTAGCATGTAATTCAGCTAATAGTCTAACATTTTCATCAATTCTTACTTGTATGGCATTAGTAGCTGCAAAGGGATTATCATTAGTTTCAGGTTTAGCATCCATTTTATTAATCAATGAAGATTGGGCTTTAGACAAAGATGATATATTTCTTTTAGCATTAGAGAGTATCAATTGTAAACTAGGTATTTCCCTATTTAGACTCTCAAGTTGATGGCTAATGTTCTTCAAGATGGTGGATTGTTCCTCCATAGTTTTAGTAAATAGTTTATTTTTCTCATATTGCATTTGCATGAAGTTTCCATTGTAAACTAGGTATTTCCCTATTTAGCCATTTTATTAACCATGTTTCCCTCTCTCATAATAACTTTCAGTAGCATCATGAATAAAAGTAACAATATAACTATCACAAGAAACATTCTTATCATGAGCCATATTCATAAAAGAATTAATACTCCCCACATAAACATAGTCATTCTTATTAATTGTAGTGGGAGAAATTCAACAAAATAGCTATCATTATTATTTTCATCACCATAATCATCAAATATAGGAGGCATATTGTAATCATTAACTTTCTCCTCAATAGTAGGTGGACTGAAAATATCATATTCATCATTGTAATCATCATATATTGGAGGTTTAGTATCATCATAAGAAATAGAATAGATATCTTCCAAAGCTGGGGAACTAAAAGGATCCTTTTCATAAAAACTAGCTTCCCCAAGATTAGACTTTTCCATAGCATTAGAAATAATGGTGTCCAAAGAATTCATACTAACAACATTGCTATTAGCATGCAAATAAAGTTCCATAGGTTTTTTAATTTTCTCTTCAAACACTTCATGTCCTAACTCAAGATAAATACTATAAAGCTCTCTAATTTTGTTGTTGTTTTCCATTAAGCCTAACTAGTGAAAACAAGAAACAAAAAGACAAAATTGCAGAATCTAAAGGAAATAACTTCAAGCACTCACACCGGAGGATGTGAGTACCTTTTACCTTACCTCCCCGGCAACGGCGCCAGAAAATAGGCGTTTCCCGTGGGAGGTTCTTCTTCTTTAATCCTCCGGTGTGAATACCTTTTACCTTACCTCCCCACCAACGGCGCCAGAAAATAGCTTGATGTCTACGCACTTCTATTCTTGTAGACAGTTGTTGGGCCTCCAAGTGCAGAGGTTTGTAGAACAGCAACAAGTTTTCCCTTAAGTGGATCACCCAAGGTTTATCGAACTTAGGGAGGAAGTGGTCAAAGGTATCCCTCTCAAGCAACCTTGCAATCAAGATACAAGAAGTCTCTTGTGTCCCCAACACACCCAATACACTTGTCAGGTGTATAGGTGCACTAGTTCGGCGAAGAGATAGTGAAATACAAGTGGTATGGATAATTATAAGTGGTAATGGTGATAGAAAATACTTTGATGGCGTGGAAGAGACTAAAGGCAAACTGAAATAAAGATGGAAGCAAGCAAACATGTAATAGATCTAGTAGCAAACGGTGTTTCAATGCTTAGAAACAAGGCCTAGGGATCATACTTTCACTAGTGAACACTCTCATATAAATATATTCTTCTTTATGATACTACACTGAACTACTCTCCGGTTGGACACTCTAATCCATGGTAGGGCTATAACAGCACACCTCAAAGTAAGCCTTTCCTATCTAGATAACCCCACACTGTCACCTTGAGCACTAGATGGGTCCAACAAACACCACAATTTCATAAAGACATCCAACTCCAAATATAGCTCATAACAAGTATTTGTAATCTCTAGCCTAAGTGCCACCATGGTGTGCAGACTGTCAACTTCACACACATGGGGAGAGCAGAGATCTATTAAAGCACTTGAGTAGCAAGGTAGATCTATAGATTACAAGCTCATGATCTCAATAAGATCATGCATAGAGAGAGAGAGAGATAAACACATAGCTACCGGTAGAACCCTTAGCCTCGAGAGAGAACTACTCCCTCCTCATCATGGGAATCAGCAATGGTGATGGAGATGGTGGTGGAGATCGATGGAGATGGCTCCGGGGGGCACTTCCCCGTCCCGGCAGGGTGCCGGAACAGAGACTTTCTGTCCCCCGAATCTCCCCTTCGGTGGCGGCAGAGCTGCGGAACTTTTCATGGATTTCTGATTGACTATCTAGGGTTTTTGCCTCGGGAGGAATATATAGGCGAAAGAGGCAAGGTCGGTGGCCGGCCAGGGGGCCCACACCATGCCCTGGTGTGGCCTGGGCTGGCCCGTGCCAAGGGGGGTGTGGCCACCCTTTGGCCCCTCTCCGACTCTCCTTCTGGCTCCATGAGTCTTCCAGGAAAATAGTAACTTTGGCTTTTGTCCCGTCCAATTCCGAGAATATTAATTTTCTGACTTCCTGGAACCAAAAACAGCAGAAAACAGGCAACTGGCATTGTGGCGTCTTGTTAATAGGTTAGTCCAAGATATCATATGAAAAGTACTCCAAAGTTGGAACAAAACACAAGAAAGTAGATAAAACCAAGCATGGAACATCAAAAATTATAGATACATTTGCAATGTATCAATCCACCAGTGTCAATTTTTTGAAACTCTTGACAGTAGGTGTTGTCCTATTGTCTTTATATTACTTTAGGATTCCCCAAGTTGGGGAAGCCTAGAAAGGTTACATGTGTTCCTGAAACTGATACGGGGGGTAGAGGGGGCAGAAAGGAGTAAGGGAAAGAGCTACAAAGAGCTACAAAGAATTACAAGTATTATGTATCTCCTGATGAAATTTAGGTTTAGTCCTATGCACCAGTAGTCTAAAGTACTGCTGAAATATGTCCTTCCATGAGTCAATAGAGGGAGTAATATTGTTAAACCACAGGTCATTCCTCTCTTTCTAGATGCTCCAGGTTGCTACAATAACAATTTCCATAAACAACTTGCTTGTTGAATCCTTTTTCCCTCTTTCGATGATGTGCAGATGATCCCCATTTGTCGTGGAAATGGCCACGACAGTCGCTGCCAAAGGCAGCGATTGAGAGTTTCGTGAGGAAGAGTTGGCGGCCATCTGCGGTGCGAGATGGGGGCAGATGCACAAGGGTTTACCCAGGTTCGGCCCCCCGAAGGGTAAAGACCTACTCCTGCTAGGTTAGATTATGAAAGAGCGAGTTACAGGGGTGGCGAGCTCGGCGGCTGGGCGGCGAGTCGCTTGAGGGGGTGTATGATGGAACGTAAGTCTCTACTGTACCCTAGGGAGGTTTATATATGAAGCACCTCCCAGGGTTTACAAGTTGTCCCCGAACAAGATAAGGA
Organism: Avena sativa; assembly: GCA_916181665.1. Lineage (NCBI taxonomy): Eukaryota > Viridiplantae > Streptophyta > Magnoliopsida > Poales > Poaceae > Avena > Avena sativa. The sequence goes on from OV702292.1 coordinate 140,979,279, forward strand.
TCCGGGAGCCTTTGACCTAATCCGACTGGGCTTCTGCTACGCTCCTGGGCTTCTAGTCGCCAGTCGATGGGCCTCTTCTTTCCTCAGAGTCCAGTTGCTGTCCTTCAGGCGCACTCGCGGGCCTTCCGGCCCACTCGAAACCTACTACTGAGAATACCCCCTTTGGCATATCCCCATCAGTAGTCCCCAAGGCCATTGTTGATATAGGTGCAGGCGTCCTTTTGGTGCTTGAAGTAGGCGAGCCCAATTTGGGTGCCCAGTCGAATCAGCGATGGACTCTATTAATGCCAAGGGGAATTTCTCCACAGCTCCACTCGTCACTTTAATGAACATCATTGCTGCTCAGTCGTCATTTCGGCGAGGAGAGAGATTGGCGGACGGCGAGTGGACCACCAGAGTTGGACCGTAGACCTTAGTCAAACTATCCGTTGGAATTTCCAACGGTAACTATGGCGCAATTACCGTGGGTAACGGCTATCCTGATTTTGGCGGGTGACCTTTCCCATATAAGGGGAGTGATGGATCAGCTTCGCGACCCTGCTTTGCATTCTTCATCCTTCCTCATTTGCTTTTCCTCTCTGCTCACCCCCGACCTATTCTCCTCACATCGCGCGATTCCGCTTTCCACTCAATGGCGCCTCCCAAAGGCTCGTGGGGAAAATCCAAGTGCACCACAGCCCAGCTGAAATCCTTCGAGGACACCGGGGTGCTTCGCAAGTGGAATTGGCAAGTTCCCCCCTCTACCGAGACCGAGCGGAAACCGCGACCCGGCGAGTTTATCTACTTCACCAGCCATCTCGAGAGGGGCTTAGGGTTCCCCACTTCGCTCTTCTTCCGCCGCTTCTGTGCGTACTACGTGATCAAGCCCTTAGATCTTGGTCCGCATAGCATCGAGCAGCTGGCGATCTTCGTCGCCTTCTGCGAGTGTTACCTCGGCTGCAGGCCGTACTTCCCACTATGGCTGGAGCTCTTCCACGGCCGCATCGGGCGCGAGGTGTCTAGTGGTTTGATGCTGGCCGCAGGCGGGGTTACCTTCCAGTTGAAGCCAAAGGCCAACTTCGTCAAGCTTCTCCTGCCGAAGAAGGCCGCTAGCGAGTGGAAGAAAAGCTGGTTTTACGTCAAGGAATCCACTCCCTCCGGCGAGGTCTCCCTCCCTGAATTCGTTGCCGAGAGGAGCGAGCCCTGCCGACTAGCACCAAAGAAGCTCCCTGAAGATCAACGGATGGCCGTCGCGGAGATGATGGACCAGATCCAGAAGCTGAAGGACCAGGGGTTGATTCCGATCAACCTCTACAATTGCTGGCTCGGGCGCCGCCTGGTTCCGCTGGCGGCTCGTCCACACTTGATGTACGAGTACAGCGGGAAGCTTGATCCATCTCGCACCAGCAAGGAGTCGTGGGAGGCTGAAGATTACAAGGCCGCCCTGAAGAAGATCACCGACGCGGAGTTCACCGGTGCGGCAGTCGGAGTCGCCCTGTATACTCCCGTGAAGAATGAAGCCCCTACAGTAAGTCTTCTTTCCAATTGCTCCATTCGTGTTCCAATTTTGTTCTTTTCGCTTGTCGTGTTTCTGACTCGCAATGGTTCTCAGCTTTTTCAGGTATTGGAGGGTTGGCTCCCTCCACTCGATGAAGAAGTCCCCCAGGAGCTGGAGGAAGATTCCGAGGGGAATCCTTCCGATAGCGATGGGGAAGACGAAGAGGTCGCTCCCCCAGTGCCTGTGGCTCGCAAGACCCGAATGCAGAAGCAGCGAGAGGTCAAAGCGAGCCGCAGCTTGGACGAGTTCGAAGAAGGCGACGAGGTCGCCCAGGAGCAGACGTCTCGGCGCACCGCCACGCCTTCGAAGCCCCCACGCCGGCCCAAGTCACCGGCGAAAAGGCCCGCGTCGCTAGTCAGGTTGTAAGTGGTGTTTGGGTCGGACGACGACTCCGACGGCGAAGGGTCTCCTGAAGTCTCGCACAAGGTCCCGAGGGCCGCGATCCCGACGAAGGGGTTGGAGGGCGAGGATACGGAGGTGGTGGTAGAGGCGCCCCTGGCTTTGATCGTGCCGTCGAGCTCGGGGTCCCAAGCCGAGAAACAAAGACGTGGTGCCGCCCAAGTCGCCATTGTCGTCGAAGGCAGCAGCGTCAGAGCCGGGGATCCCGGCGACTGCGGCTTCATCGTCAAGGAAGCCTTCGGTTTCGTGGGCTTCAGACGTATTCGAGCGGGGGCTCAGTCGCAAGCTTGGTCCCGAGTTGGACAAGCCTGCCCATATCAGTACCGGTCTTCGCGTTCTTCCAGTCGCCAAGTAAGTTACACTTCCTTGTCCCAATTTGCTTTGCACCTTTCGTGCCGTGGTTGTGCTGATTAGAAGGGCTCGTGCAGGTCGGGGGCTAAGAAGATTGGTCGCCCTTCGGTGGCCAAGATTCCCCCGACCACTATCACGGGAGAAGGTGATCTCCCCAGGAAGAGGAAGGCCTCCGAGGATGTCGCGTCTGCTGAAGTCGCGAAGAAACAGAAGGACGGCGTCGACGACTCCGCGACCGGGGGAAGCGCCGCGGAGCCAGTTGCTACGCTGCTTGTCAAAGAGGGGACGGCGACGTGATCAGAGCTAGCGACAGCTGCATCCGCGCCAGAGGTGCCGGCCCCGGCGGCCAGCGCCCCTGCCAGGGCGTCAGCGACGTTCTCTCGCTTTATGGCGAGGGGGTTTCCAGGCGGTGCGGATGTGCAATCTCCACAGTTCCCGGAAATCGTGGACGCGGAGATTAAGGCCTGCCGCGAGCGCACCTCCTTCACGGTCCCGTCGACTGACGCTGCTGAACTTCACAAGATGCTCGGCGCTGCCATTCAGGTATGTCCAGTCCCCGAATTCCTAGTCGCTGAATTTCAGCGGCTGGGAATTGTCTTTATCTTCCTATATTCTCCAGTCCCCGAGTTCCTAGTCGCTGAATTTCAGCGACTGGGAACTGGTCTTGGTTTTTCTTCCTTCTCCAGTCCCTGAGTTCCTAGTCGCTGAATTTCAGCGACTGGGAACTGGTCTTGGTTTTTCTTCCTACTCCAGTCCCCGAGTTCCTAGTCGCTGAATTTCAGCGACTGGGAACTGGTCTTGGTTTTTTCTTCCTTCTCCGGTCCCCGAGTTCTTAGTTGGTCTTGTTGTTTTGCAGGGGTTGCAGCGGGAGTCGACTGATCGGCAGGCTGCACGAGAGCGCCTAGAGCGTGACTTGCACGAGGCGAAGGAGGTGAATCGACAGCTTCAGGAGAGGATCGGTGAGTGTTTGACGTTGTTCTTCTTTGCTTGTTGTGAGCTAGTTTTATGCAATACTTTGACATCTCCACTTGCAGATAGTTTCCCGGCTGAGGTCTCCAAAGCCCGTGAGGGGTATGTTCCACTCGCGGAACTGGACGCAGCGAATGAGCGAGTGGCCTCCTTGGTCAAGGAGTTGGAGGATGCTAAGGCGGCCTCAATTTCTTTGGAAGAACGGGCAAAGGCTGCCGTCGCTGCCGCTGAAGAGGAACGCAAGGCCGCGGACTCCATCATCGTGGGACTACATAACGACCAGGCCACCTTGGAGAAGCACGTCAAGGAGAATTGCCGCAAGCTGCTTGGTGAGTTTCTGTCATTGCTTTAGCCTTTTGTCGGGTCCCCGCTTTGGGGGTTTCATTGTTTCACTGACATCTGACTTTGCAGCTGTGGTAGGCCAAAGCGACCCGGTGGTGCAGACTTATACTGCCTTGCAGTGCGTAACTGCCGTGGTAAATGCGGCCACAGCCTCGGCGTTGTGTGTCCATGCGGCTCTTCAGGGCATGTCTCCCACCGAAGTCATCCCCGGGGGGCTCACGGAGGTGTGGCACTATCTGGAGGAGGTGCCCGCGGTTGTTGAGTGGATGGCGCGCTCGGCGTTCAGACGCGGGGCCGCCACGGCGTTGAGCTTGTGTCTCGCGCATTTACCCGACGACTTTGATCTTGACGATGTCACGAGTGGATATCCCTCGGTGACCGGCACGGTGGAGATGTCGGAGGTGCTGAAGCTGACCGCGAAGGCCGCTCCTTATGCTGATCGTGTCTTGGCCATGGGGGATCTGCTGCCGTACCAGGAGACGGTGTTGGCGCCTGGCGACCCCAAGCCGGAGCACCGCGATATGAAGTCGGAGCAGCCCTTCCGGTCGTCATTGGCAAAGTCGCTGACCACGTACCCGATGAACCCGTGGCAGCCCTTTGTGCGCATCAAGGGTGGTGGTTCTTCTTCCTCGTCTGGGCCTGTGGAATGAGCAAATGTAAAAAGTTGTAATAGATGCCAGGTGGCGAACGTTTGTATGATTTTTGTAACCCGTGTCGCAGGGACTTGGTCGACTTGTGTTTTATTAAGGCAGTGTTTTGTTTAACAGCAAGTCCCCGAGCGCGTCCGCCCTTTAATGGGGTATAACTCGACTATGTATTTTCTATGTGTTTGCCTTGTTTTCGTGTTTTTTTGCCCCTCGCGTCTCCTGAGCGGCGAGTTCTCGAGTGCGGGTGGGGTTCGTTTGTGAACGAGTCCCCGAGCATTGTGCTAGACCGTATTGGTTGTGATCCTGTTGCAGGTTATGAATGCGTTGTTTGTAACGCGTCTCCTCCCCTGGCTCGGAGAGCCAGTCGCTTGGCGAGCCCTAGGCAGCTCTCTTATTAGGTGTGTTCCCGAGCCGCGTGGGGTCCCCGTTTTGCGGAGTCCCCGTGCGTGGTACTTAACCGTTCAAGTCGCTTTGCGCGAGGGTGGGAGGGACATGTCGCTGTGAGAAGCGTGTATCGGATGTCTTGGCCCGGCGGGCCAGTCGGGCTAGGCGACTCCAATGGCGGCTCCGGGTTGGCGTTTTTCATGGACGACCCAAGGCCCGAATTTTTCCGGTGCCCTTGTGCCGCACTACTTGGCCGTGCCGGTCGCTCGACCAGAGGTTGACTTCCGTAGGCAGCATATTGCTAGTATGTACGAGTGCGAGTGGCACAAGAATATGGCGAGTGGACACGATTTGTGCGATCCGAATGAATTTCATTATATATGCCGATGGAGTACAGTGTGAGGTTCTAAGTATAGAACTTTCTGAGGAGGTTTACATTCCATGGCCTCCCGACCTCCAATTGGCCGTCACCCCGTATGTCGATGAGGTAGTAAGCATCGTTGCCAAGGACTCGGCCTATGGCGAATGGCCCCTCCCATGGGGGGGATAGCTTGTGCATGCCCTTTTTATCTTGGACCAGTCGTAGGACCAGGTCGCCTTCCTGGAAGGTGCGAGTTCGCACTCGGCGGCTGTGATAGCAGCGAAGTCCCTGCTGGTATATGGCGGTGCGGGAGCGAGCCAGGTCGCGTGCTTCGTCGAGTTGATCAACGCTGTCTAGGCGGGTGGTTTCGTTGGCCGCCTAGACGTAGTTGGCGACTCGAGGGGAGTCGTGCTCCAGGTCTATTGGCATTACGGCCTCGGCGCCGTACACCATGAAGAAAGGCGTGAACCCTGTTGATCGGTTGACGGAGGTGCGGATCCCCCATATCACGGAAGGGAGCTCGTCGACCCAGCATCCTAGGGTGCGCTCGAGGGGAACCTGTAGTCGCGGCTTGAGACCGTGGAGGACGCTCTGGTTGGTGCGCTCTGCTTGGCCGTTTGACTCCGGGTGGGCGACTGATGCGAGGTCGAGTCGTATGTCGTGCTCCTCGCAGAATTCCGCCATGGCCCCCTTGGCGAAGTTGGTGCCGTTGTCTGTGATGATGCTGTGTGGGTAGTCGTACCGGTAGATGAGTTCGCGGAGGAACTTGGTAGCCGTCTTGCCATCGCACTTCTTGATCGGCTTGGCCTCCACCCATTTGGTGAACTTGTCGACTGCGACCAGGAGGTGAGTGAAACCCGATGGGGCCTTCTTGAACGGGCGACCATGTCCATGCCCCATACGGCGAATGGCCACGTGATGGGGATTGTCTTGAGCCCCGAACCAGGAAGGTGCGCCTGGTTGGCGTACTTCTGGCATCCGACGCATCTTTGGACAACGTCCGTGGCGTCGGCGTGTGCGGTTAGCCAGTAAAACCGTGCCGCATGGCCTTGGCGACTAGCGACTTGGCGCCGGCGTGATGGCCGCAGTCGCCGGCGTGGATGTCCTGGAGGATCTTGCGGCCTTCCTCTAGTTGTACGTAGCACTGGAACACGCCGGTCACGCTGCGCTTGTGGAGCTCGCCGTTGATGATGACGGAGGATTTGTAGCAGCGTACGATCATTCGCGCCTCTGTCTCGTTGCTCGGTAGGAGTTTGTGTTCCAGGAAGGCGACGTATGGCGCTGTCCAGTCGCTAGGTTCCACAACCATGGCGACTAAGGCCGGTTCTGGTTGTAGTGGGATCCCGACGTCGATCTCCTTCGGTGGGCTGATGGAGGGCTTCTGGATGATGTCGAGGAAGGCGCGTACTGGTGGCGTCTGTCGAGCCGACCTGATCCGGGAAAGGGTGTCCGCCTCCTTGTTTTTACGCCTGTCGATCCACTCGACGGAGTAGCCGTCGAAGTGTCCTCCCAGTTGGTCGACGGCCTGGCGGTACGCTATCATTGTTGGGGAAACAGCGTCGCATGTCCCGGCCACTTGGCCGGCGACTAGGTCGGAGTCACCGTAGCATCGCAGGCGATTGATGTTCATCTCCTTGGCGGCTCTCATGCTGTGGAGGAGGGCCTCGTATTCCGCCACGTTGTTGGTGCAGGGTGTGAAGTTGAGGTGGAGCATGTAGTGGATCTTGTCTCCTTTGGGGGAGGTCAGTATGACCCCAGCCCCCGCGCCGTCGGCGTTCTTGGAGCCGTCGAAGTGGAGCGACCGGTAGTGGAGGTATGGGAGCTTCTCTGGCTGCTGTGCCTCTTCCCAGTCGGCGAGGAAATTGGCCAGGGCCTACGACTTGATCGCTTTTCGGGGCTCGTATTTGATGTTGTGGATGCCGATCTCGACGGCCCACTTGGCGACTCGCCCAGTCGCATCTCGATTGCGTATGATGTCTTGCAGTGGCGCGGAGGATACCATCGTTATTGGGTGCTCCTGGAAGTAGTGCGGGAGTCGCCGCTGTGCTCGGAATACAGCGTACACCAGTTTTTGGTATTGCGGGTAGCGTTGTCGTGAGTCTGTTAAGACTTTGTTGATGTAGTATACTGGGCGTTGTATGGGGCGCTCCTTGCCCTCTTCTGGTTGTTCGACGACCATCACGGTGCTGACGACCCGATTGGAGGCCGCGACGTAGACGAGCATTGGCTCTCTGTCGAGTGGCGCGGCGAGTAGTGGTGCCGCGAGTAGCACTTCTTTGAGTGCTTTCAGTGTGTTGTCGGCCTCTGCGTCCCATTGGAACGTTGGGTTCTTGCGCATCAGGCGATATAGGGGCATTGCCTTCTCGCCTAGTCGGGGGATGAAGCGACTCATCCTGCCAACTTTTGGACATCGCGCAGGCACTCGGGTTTACCGAGTCGCGCGATGGTGTCGATCTTGGTGGCGTTGGCCTCTATGCCTCTCTTGGAGACTACGTACCCCAGAAGTTATCTAGTGGGTACGCCGAAGGTGCATTTTTTGGGGTTCAGCTTGATGTTGTACCTCTGCAGATTTGCGAAGGTTTCTGCTAGGTCGGCGAGCAGATCGTCCTGGCGGGTGGATTTTACCACCACGTCGTCGAGTAGACGTGGATGTTGAGGCCAATTTGGCTCGCTAGACACTCCTGCATGCACCTCTGATATGTGGCGCCTGCGTTCTTGAGGCCGAATGTCATGGCCGTGTAGCAGAATGCGCCGAATGGCGTGATGAATGTCGTCTTCTCCTCGTCTTCGACCGCCATATTGATCTGGTTGTAACCAGAGTAAGCGTCGAGAAAACACAGCGACTCCGATCCCGCGGTCGAGTCGATGATCTGATCGATGCGCGGTAGGACGAACTCCTCCTTCGGGCAGGCGCTGTTGAGGTTGGTGTAGTCTATACACATTCTCCGGGTGTTGTTCTTTTTGAGAACCAGGACTGGGTTTGCCAGCCACTTGGAGTACTTAATTGGCCGGATGAAGCCTGTGGCTAGCAGGCGCTGGACCTCCTCGGCGATTGCTCGACGGCGCTCTTCATTGAAGGGCCGTAGCGACTGTTTTACTGGTCGCACTTTGGGGTCGGCATTGAGTTTGTGCTCAGCGAGTTCCCTCGGGACACCTAGCATGTCAGATGGCTTCCATGCAAAGATGTCGCGGTTCTCACGGAGGAACCTGATGAGCGCGCTTTCCTATGCGGGGCTCATATGCGCCCCGATGGTGACCGTCTGGCTGGAGTCGCCTGGGACAAGGTCGACGGTGCGGGTGTGCGTGGTCGCCTCGAACGTGGAGTTCGCGGCGGTCGGTTTCTTCAGGATGGTGGGATCGTCCTTGTTGATGTTGCTCACGTATTTCGCGAGCTCCTCCGCGTGGTCAGTCTCCGCAGCGATGATGGTGTCGGCGAGCTCGGCGCCTTTTTCCTCGCATTCCACGGCCATGTCGGGGTCGCCGTGGACGTTGATGATGCTGCTCGGCCCGGGGAGCTTCATCATGTTGTAGGCGTAGTGTGGGGTCGCCATGAACTTTGCGAATGCCTGGCGGCCTAGGACGCAGTGGTAGGGACTGCGGAAGTTTACTAGCTCGAAGACGATCCTCTCCATGCGGTAGTTTGCCGGGGTGCCGAAGGTGACTGGCAGCATCACCTTCCCGATCGGGTACGCCTTCCGACCGGGAACGATGTCATAGAAGGTCGTCAGTGTTGGCTCGATGGCTGTTTCTGGGAGCTGGAGCCTTTTGAAGGTGTCGAGGTACAGGATGTTGATGGAGCTCCCACCGTCCATCAGCGTCTTAGGCAGCCAGTAGTCAGCCACCTTTGGCCTGACCACCAGGGCGACTCGCCCTGGATACTCGATTCTTGGCGCGTGGTCCTGGCGACTCCAGGTGATGCTTTGCTCGGACCAGTTTAGGAAGCGAGGGATGTCGACTTGCGTCATTGCATTGACGGCGACCGCGCGGGCGAGTACCTTCTTCTCACGCTTGGTGCCGAGCCCGGTGAAGGTATGAAGCGATCCGACAGCGGTTCCGAAGCCACCGCCATTCCCGTTGTCCCGCGGTTGGTTGTTGTTGGGGTCCTCCCTTGCACATCTTGCCTTCTCGATCTCTTTGAGAGAGTGGCCGTTAGCGGTGGTGTGGGTGGCTGGTTTTCCCTCCCTGCTGTGGTAGATGCAGGGCTGATTAAGCAGGGTGGCGGGGTCGAATTTCGGCCTCGTCGCGTTGTTGGCACGGTAGTTCCCGCTGTCGCGGTAGTTTCCTCCGTCGTGGCGGTAGTTCTTGGAGTCGCGTTGGCCGTAGCCGGCGTTGGCGACGAAGTCGACTCGCCCGTCGGTCCGGCACTTGCCGGTGATGCGGGTGTTGCTGTAGCGCATGTCGCGTAGTCGCCCACTGTCATGGATGCCGGTGCGCCGTCTTCCTCCCGACTCATCGTCGGAGTCTTGGTTGGGATCTTCCTCTGCGTAGCGCTTGGAAATATCGAGGAGGTCGGGGATGTTGTCGAGCGTCCAGTAGACCCTCTTGATTTTGCCGACCAGAGGTTCGTACCGGCACGCGTTCTTGAAGCAGTGTATCGCCGTGTCTAGGTGGATGCCAAAGGCGTTTATCCACAGCTCTTGCCGCCTTTGGATCCACCGGCGGGTCGACTCGCGTTGTCCCTGGATGCATCGTTCCAGGTCCTCAATGGTGGTGGCGCGGGTGTAGGAACCCTCGAAGTGCCTGACGAAGGCGTCCCGCATTTCTTCCCAGGAGTCGATGCTGTCGGCGGGTAGCGTATTGATCCATTGCCGGGTCGCACCCTCCATCATCAGGGGGAGGTAGCGAGCGGCGAGCAGGTCGGTGTGTCCTGCGATCCCCATTGCCATGAGATATGTGTCTAGCCAAACGGCAGGGTCGTACGTCGGGTCGTATTTCTCGATCTCCTTGGGGGCCTTGAAGTTGGCGGGGTATTTTTCCCCGTGGATCATGGGTCCAAAGCATTGTGGCCCGACTTGACTGAGCGAGCCTCTTGGCTCTGGGTCGCCGCGGTTGGCGAGGGTGTGTCGCAGATCATAGGGCTGGCGTGACCGCCACGCCTGATTGTTGATGATGTGCGTTAGGGCGTCGAGTGGTTGCCCGTTTGCGGCGACGGTGTTGTTCGTGGGTCGCGGATCGTTGGTCGACAATGCGGGGTTGGCGGCTCGCAGTTGGTTTGCCAGGGGTTGGGGTGGTGGGCAAACTATTGCGTTGGCCACGGTTGGGTGGCCGCTTGATGCCACCCTGCTTGCTGACAAGCGGGAATACATCCGCCCTCGCGGATCTACTCCCGCGGCTTGTTGCTCGATGGCCCTGACGAGTAGGGCCTTGGCGTACTGGATTTGTAGCGCGCCGTCGCCTTGGACATCGAGGTTGGCGATCACGGCGTCGGCCGCGACGACGTTGTCCATCAGGGTGGAGTATAGTGGTAGCCCGTTGGCGTCCCGGGCTTGAGGCGAGATGATGATCCGTGGTTGGTCAGGTGGGGGCGCACGGCCCATGGGTGGTGGAGGGGCCCCATTCGCCGGTGCTCCAGGTGGTGGTCTTGCGGGGTTGCCTCCTCCTGGCGGTGCGTTCTCGCCGTGTTCACGCTCGGCGGCGCGTGTGGGGTCGCCCTCGTCGTTGAAGTTCGGGACGCGGCCCTGAACATCGGGGTTCAGGCGGGTCCTGATGCGGCGTTGGTGATAGAGTGACAGCTCCTTCGCCGTCTCTCGTTCGAGGCGGTATTTCTCGCGCTCGGCGAGTTTGTTGCGCTGCGCCTCCTGGAGCCGCAGGCGGGCTTGTTCCACCTCCATGGCCGTCGCGGTCGGCGGAATCGGTGTGGAGAACGGATCTGGCAGGGTGGCCGTGCTACCCGCCATGTAAATCGCGTTGAAGCGATTGGATCTGGCGCGAAGATCCTCGGGGGATTCCGAGCCGGAGTCGGAGTCGAAGATCCCCAGTATGGACGGATCCTCGAAATCTTCGGGGTTGGAGACTCGCGTGATGGAGTCCTCCCGTGATGCGGCGGTGATGGATCCGTTGGCCGATGCGAGGGTCGCGGAGTCGGCGTCGTCATTTAAGGCGTCGTCGTTGGTGGCGACGTTGGTCTCGACCGCGTTGCTAGCGGCCGAGTCGTACTCGGTGATGAGGCCCTTGATGGAGCGGACCCGCTCCTCCGAAAGCAGATCGCGGTGTGGAGGCGATCCACCGACGATCATGGTCATGGCTGGGTCGACCGTGCCGGTAAAGCCGGCGAAGAGGTTGATGGAGCCGATCGGCATCACCGCGGCATGTGTGACTGGGCGCGACACCGGGATGTAGCTGTTGGGCACGATCTGCAAGATCCCGCCGAAGGCGATCATGCGGCCGGTGGTGAACGGCCGCTCGATTGGCGAGTAGGGTCTCGCCGCAGAACTCAGGCCAGTCCCACTATGCCCCACGGTGGGCGCCACTGTCGTGGAAATGGCCACGGCAGTCACTGCCAAAGGCAACCATTGAGAGTTTTGTGAGGAAGAGTTGGCGGCCATCTGCGGTGCGAGATGGGGGCAGATGCACAAGGGTTTACCTAGGTTCAGCCCCCGGAAGGGTAAAGACCTACTCCTGCTAGGTTAGATTATGAAAGAGCGAGTTACAGGGGCGGCGAGCTCGGCGGTTGGGCGGCGAGTCGCTTGAGGGGGTGTATGATGGAACGTAAGTCTCTACTGTACCCTAGGGACGTTTATATATGAAGCACCTCCCAGGGTTTACAAGTTGTCCCCGAACAAGATAAGGATCAGGGAGCCTTTGACCTAATCCGACTGGGCTTCTGCTACGCTCCTGGGCTTCCAGTCGCCAGTCGATGGGCCTCTTCTTTCCTCAGAGTCTAGTTGTTGTCCTTCAGGCGCACTCGCGGGCCTTCCGGCCCACTCAAAACCTACTGCTGAGCATACCCCCTTTGGCATATCCCCATCACCATTGTCATCCCAATACATACCAAGAGCCTGCCAACATTGTTTGCTGAAAGAGCAGCCAAAGAAGAGGTGTTCCACAGTTTCCTCATAGTTATTGTTACATATTAGACATTCATAAGTAGAAACACTATTGTAGTGTCTATCTTTGAGCATGTTTTTAGTATTCAATCTATTAGAGAGTAATAGCCAGCAGATTTTTTTTAACTTCGGTGTACATTTGCTCTTCCATAACCAGTTGAAAGAAATGTGTGTTTCCATCTCTCTGAAGCAGAATTGATAGAATGCTCTAGCCTGATAGTTCTCTAATCCCCAATTGTAACTCCAGATATCCTTTATAGAGCCAGTAATTTCTACATTTCTGACTTTTTGCTGCAATTCTTTCAGTTCATCCATAGCTTGAGGTGAAATCGGTAAAGCAAAATTTGTGGCAAGGTCAGGGTCACTGAGAAATTCTGCCACCGAAGAGTCCTCTTTAGATGTAAAATAGAAGGCTCTAGGGAACATTTCAGTTGCCACCCCTTCCAACCAGTTATCCTTCCACATCAACACTATGTTCCCAATTTTAACAGTACAATGAGTAATCCCTCTGTAAATTGGGAAAAGTTTAACAATATCCTTCCACCAGAAAGATCTACATGTTTCAGAGGCATGTGGAATTTTCCCAATATAATATGTACTCCAGATTAAAGATACCCAAGGGATGTCTATTTTGTTGTAAAACTTATGTAGAAACTTCAGAAGCAGTGCATCATTCTGTATTTTAAGATTTAGAACACCCATACCTCCTTTATTCTTTGGTCTACAAACCTTGTCCCAGGCAACTAAGGCATTACAATGCTCTCCTGCCTCATCCTTCTTATTCCACAAGCAATGTCTCCTGATCTTGTCCACACGTTCAATTATTTTTGGTGGTATCTTAAGAGTACACATAGGGAACATGATAATGGAAGTTAACATTGAGTTTGTAAGAGTTGTTCTACCACTGTAAGACATCAACATGTAATTGGCAGAAAGATTCCTCTCAACTCTATCCACAAGTGGCATAAGATCAGTCACAGAAGGCCTGGTGGTTCCTAGAGGCAAACCCAGGCAAGTAAAAGGCATTTTCCCAATTACACAGCCAAGAAGGGCAGCCAGCTCTTTAGTAAATTGCTCATTAATATTCAAAGGAATCATAATAGATTTACTATAGTTGATATGAAGACCAGTGGAAGCAGCATAGGTATCAAGAATGTTTTTCATTGTAATAACTTGATTAATCTTGGCAGGCATGATAATGATGGTGTCATCAGCATATTGTACTACTGGGTAATCCATATTTGGGTTGCATGGACTTGGTGACTCCAGTGTATTAGTAGCTAAGGCTCTATTGATTGCAGACTGAAGGAGGTCAGCAGCAAGAACAAAAATAAGAGGTGAAAGAGGATCCCCTTGTCTAACACCTCTTCTGCAGTGAAATTGTCTTCCAGGGACACCATTAAGCAGAACAGAAGATTTCCCAGAGTCAAATATTATTTCAATCCACTTAAGCCACTTGTCATGAAATCCCATTTGTGCCATTATTTTAATCATTGCCTGGTGGTCAATTGTGTCAAAGGCCTTGGCAAAATCTAGTTTGAGTAAGATTATTTCCTTCTTAGATTGCTCACATTGATGGATGAATTCAAATGCCCAGGCTAAACAGTCTTGGATGGATCTTCCTTTAAGAAATCCATATTGGTTCTTATGCACTATTCCAAGTACCACCTTCTGTAGTCTGTTTGCAATAATTTTTGTGATGATTTTGAGGCAGTAATTTAGTAAAGTAATAGGTCTATAGTCATTAATAGATTTAGGTGTACCCTTTTTGGGGATCAGGGTAATATATCCTGCATTTATGCTTTCCAAATTCATGTTTCCAGAATGGAAATCCTAGCATAATTTGTAGATATCATCTTTAATGATATGCCAACAAGTCTTGATAAAGTGCCCATTAAAGCCATCAGGACCTGGAGCTTTGTCAGGAGGCATTTTCTTGATAACTAAATTAATCTCATTTACTGTGAAAGGTTCAGAGAGTTTGTCAAGTCCCTCAATGGGCTTAATGAGGTCTGTCAGATTCATGATCATTTGAGGATTCTATGTAGTACCCAATCTTTCCTTGAAAGCATGGAAAATAGCCTCATCTTTGTCCTCATGTGTAGTTGCCACAGTACCCTCATTCAATTTCAAATGAGATATGTTGTTTCTTCTGTATCTTTCAGTAGCCATAGCATGAAAGAATTTGGAATTTTCATCTCCAAACTTTGTCCATCTAATTGTACATCTAGCTTTCCAATACTACCTTTTGTAGTCAAGTAATTTGATGATATGCTTCTTAATGATCTGTCTAAAATTTTCTTCAGGAATTGTTAACTGCCTCTTGTCCTCAATTTTATCTAGTTCCATGAGAGCTCTATTAGAATTATCAATACAGATAGATAATTTGGAGATAGATTTGCTCCAAAATTTCAGATCATATCGAAGTCTTTTAAATTTGGCATTCAATATTGCAGCACTGTTCCCTTTAAATACAGGCTTGTCCCAACTGGAAGCCACTATGTCAAAGAACCCAGAGTGAGCAGTCCAAAAGGATTCAAACCTAAAGATCTTAGATCCAGGAATTGAAGTCTGTACAGAAATCACACATGGTGTGTGATCAAAAGTAGGTTTACCCTGGGCCAAGACAGAAGTAGCAGGGTAAGACTCAGTCCAATGAAGAGATGAGAAAACCTAGTCTAATTGCTCCAACAGAGGATCTGATTGCATATTACTCCAACTATAATTTTTGCCTTTTATTGGAATTTTAGTGAGTTTCTGAATTCTAATGAATTCATTGAAAGTTAACATATCTTGGACACTCCCTCCAGGTCTGGTTCTATTTTCTAGTGATCTTATGAAGTTGAAACCACCCATGATTAGCCTATCCTCATTGTCTGGAATTTGAAGATTCATTAACCAATCAACAAAATCATCCCTGAGAGTACCATTGCAAGGACCATACACATTAACCAAAGTCCAGGACATAGCCGATTGAGTTGATGTAAAATGCATAGAGATAGCAAAGGGTTCACAATGCATAATCATACCAGAGAAGACAGAGCAATTTCAAATAATTATAAGACCACTAGAGGCACCATTAGATGGAATATAAACAAATTCATCAAATCTCTTAGGGCAACAAGACTTGATAAAGGTGGAATCAAAATGATGTTTCTTGGTTTCTTACAAACAAACTACAGCACAACCACTAGAATTTATGGCATTAAGCAATGCCAGTTGCTTTTTCCTAGCATTAAGCCCTCTGATGTTCCAACACAAGATAATCCATTGTTTGTGATTATTCATTACAATAAGAAGAAAATTTATTTCTTAGTTGCCAAAAGCTCCTTAGAAGTGAGCTCAGCTTCAGGGACACCACAAAGCTTCACACCAATGTTCTGCAGAATAGCAATAGGAGTAGTTGGTGGAGGAAGAGCATCCTCTTCAGCATCATTCACCTCCTGAACTTGTCCTGCAATGATCTGTAAATCCTTAGCTTCAATGGCAGTAGGAATTTTCCTAGGCTTGGCCTTAGATTTACACTTCTTTCCATCTACAGGCATGTGAACCTTGAAGCCATCATATTTGGTGCTTCTAGGACTCCTTCTAACCTGGGAAGTCATCAGAGGCATGTTGAAATTATTAACATCAGTTACTCTGTCAAGAAATTGCTGCTTAACAATATTATCATGAAAACCAGAGATGGCCACCTCCTGAAATCCCAAGTCCTATTGCATAGCCTCTGAAAGGTGACTTAGCTCCCTGGATGGAGATAAGTTAAGGTCCATCTTTCTAGCAACATTCCTGAGCAAGGGGCCAGAGGAGAGTCTCTTCCCAAGCACCACATTCACATTACTAAAAGCATGCAGTGAAGATAAAAGTCCCATGTTAACCCAAATATCCCTTTTTAATTTCTGCATGACAATGTTCTGGATAATTGATAACTTAAGCCCAGTATCAGAATCAAGTGGATTTAAACCACAAACCAGAGCTTTTGCAAAATCTAGACTGTTAACTTCACTGGATGAGAGGGTCTTCCAGTGGGGTAAAAAAGAATTAACTCTAGACAGAGCTAAGGTGTTAGCCTCAATAAAGGATCCAGAGGCAGTCTGGAAGGCATTCACAATGACAGTGCTAGAAGAGGATGAATCTTCAGACATAGGACTGTCAACGTTCTCATTCCAAGCAAATAAAGGGCTATCAGATACATTGGTAGCAGGAGGTGGAATCCCAGCTTCAACAGTGAATCCTTGTTCAAGAAGAATTGCCTGGAAATTATAGAGGGGAGGTGAAGCAATGACATTATCTACATCAGCAGCCATCTCCTGATCTAACTGATGGTTCTGAATAGGTGCATGCTGATGCCCCTGATTATGGTTATTACCCTGCCCTCCATGCACACCATTTTGCTGGAGCCAAGCAGCCAATTGCTGTTGATAAATCTGTTCAGCAGTTTGTTCAAGGCCATAGAGAGGATGAGGGTTCCTATCTTCAGGTTCTGGGTCCTCATGGGGTGGTGGCAGGTCATGTATATGTGCATTCCAGTCACTACTGTGTAGAATATAAACTGGCACAGTCCAAGAATTTCTTGCCCCACCTAACTGAGAAATCACTAAACTTTTTGGGATGAACTTTGGGTTTGCCATAGCCACCTTAACTAGAACATATTTCAGGTGTTCCCTAGGCATGTGCCACATTGTGAGTAAGCCAAAATCCTCAACAGCACTACATATATAGGAATTAGTCTGATAATCTGCAGGAAATCCTAGGAAGAGTATCCAAGTTTGTCGACCAAAGGAGGCTAATCTGCGGTTTCTAGCCTGGTCATGCCTCACAAATGTGACAGTGGTGATTTCATCAATTTCAAAGGTGGTTCCTACCACAGTGTCAGCTTTCAGAGTATCAACCAGAGTAAAACTACCTAGGCCAAAAGGATGATCATCACATTGGGCAACCTCAAACCCACTCTCATTCAGCAGCCCTTCAATAGTGTTTCTCATGTCAGATCTAAACTGAATCGGGATAAATCGGTTTGGTTCAGCAATGACAACATTGTCATGGTTCAGAGGAGCAATAGGATCAACCACGAGAACCGAGCGAACACGATGATCAGAAGGGCCATGGTCAATAGACATACCGTTCGGGATGAAAGCTAGGGGATTCACTGGGAAGTTCGCCATTGCAATCTCTTGGCCAGGGTTTACTGTAGAGGTTTCCTCGAGAGCTCCGAAGACGAAGAGGCCAGGGTTTAGTTTGTTTCTTAACAACCTAGGTATTCCGACCCAATAAATCGGTCCGATTTTGCCTGATACGGTTCTGTTTTGGTATCCAAATTTGTTGAACCAACTTTCTGTTCAAGTTACAATGCTTGGCCCAATGACCAAGATCCACCAGTGTCATTGCATGTATGTTCTTTTCATGAACCACACCCAGTGTCATTGCATGTGTGTTCTTCTAAACAACCCACATAAGTCATTGGATGTCTGTTCTTTTCATGAACCACACCCGGTGTCATTGCATGTGTGTTCCTCTAGACAAACCACCTTAGGAATCCACCGGTGTCATTTGATGTGTGTTCTTTTCATGAACCACACCCAGTGTCATTGCATGTCTGTTCCTCTAAACAAACCACATAAGGATCCACCAGTGTCATTGCATGTCTATTCTTTTCATGAACCACACCCAGTGTCATTGCATGTGTGTTCTTCTAAACAAACCACATAAGTCATTGCGTGTCTGTTCTTTTCATGAACCACACCAGGTGTCATTGCATGTGTGTTCCTCTAGACAAACCACATAAGGATCCACCGGTGTCACTGCATGTCTATTCTTTTCATGAACCACACCCAGTGTCATTGGATGTGTGTTCTTCTCATGAACCACACATGGATCCACCGGTGTCATTGCATGTCTGTTCTTTTCATGAATCACAGCTAGAGTCATTGCATGTCTGTTACTTCCATAAACCACACATGGATCCACCGGTGTCATTGGATGTGTGTTCTTTTCATGAACCACACCCAATGTCATTGCATGTTTGTTCCTCTAAACAAACCACATAAGGATCCACCCGTGTTATTGCATGTCTGTTCTTCTCACAAACCACATAAGCATCCACGAGTGTAATTGCATGTCTGTTCTTTTCATGAACCACACCCAGTGTCATTGCATGTCTGTTTCTCTAGGCAAACCACATAAGGATCCACCCAATGTGATTGGATGTGTGTTCTTATCATGAACCACACATGGATCCACCAGTGTCATTGCATGTCTGTTCTTTTCATGAACCACACCTAGTGTCATTGCATGTCTGTTCTTTTCATGAATCACAGCTAGAGTCATTGCATGTCTATTACTTCCATAAACCACACATGGATCCACCAGTGTAATTACATGTCTGTTCTTTTCATGAACCACAGCCAGTGTCATTGCATGTCAGTTCTTTTCATGAACCACATAAGGATCCACCTGTGTCATTGCATGTCTGTTCTTCTCACAAACCACATAAGGATCCACCAGTGTCATTGCATGTCTGTTCTTTTCATGAACCACACCCAGTGTCATTGCATGTGTGTTCCTTTAGACAAACCACATAAGGATCCACCAGTGTCACTGCATGTCTGTTCTTTTCATGAACCACATACGGATCCACCAGTGTCATTGGATGTGTGTTTCTTTTCGTGAACCACACCTAGTGTCATTGCATGTCTGTTCCTCTAAACAAACCTCATAAGGATCCACTAGTGTCATTGCATGTCTATTCTTTTCATGAACCACACCAGTTTCATTGCATGTGTGTTCTTCTAAACAAACCACATAAGTCATTGCATGTCTGTTCTTTTCATGAACCACACCCGGTGTCATTGCATGTATGTTCCTCTAGACAAACCACCTTAGGAATCCACCGGTGTCATTGGATGTGTGTTCTTTTCATGAACCACACCCAGTGTCATTGCATGTATGTTCCTCTAAACAAACCACATAAGGATCCACCAGTGTCATTGCATGCCTATTCTTTTAATGAACCACACCCAGTGTCATTGCATTTGTGTTCTTGTAAACAAACCACATAAGTCATTGCATGTCTGTTCTTTTCATGAACCACACCCGGTGTCATTGCATGTGTGTTCCTCTAGACAAACCACATAAGGATCCACCGGTGTCACTGCATGTCTGTTCTTTTCATGAACCACATAAGGATCCACCAGTGTCATTGGATGTGTGTTCTTCTCATGAACCACACATGGATCCACCGGTGTCATTGCATGTCTGTTCTTTTCACGAATCACAGCTAGAGTCATTGCATGTCTGTTACTTCCATAAACCACACATGGATCCACCGGTGTCATTGCATGTCTGTTCTTTTCATGAACCACACCCAGTGTCATTGCGTGTCAGTTCTTTCCATGAACCACATAAGGATCCACGAGTGTCATTGCATGTCTGTTCTTTTCAGGAACCACATAAGGATCCACCAGTGTCATTGCATGTCTGTTCTTTTCACAAACCACATAAGGATCCACCAGTGTCATTGCATGTCTGTTCTTTTCATGAACCACACCCAGTGTTATTGCATGTGTGTTCCTCTAGAAAAACCACATAAGGATCCACCCAATGTGATTGGATGTGTGTTCTTCTCATGAACCACACATGGATCCACCAGTGTCATTGCATGTTTGTTCTTTTCATGAACCACACCCAGTGCCATTGCATGTCTGTTCTTTTCATGAACCACACCCAGTGTCATTGCATGTGTGTTCCTCTAGACAAACCACATTAGGATCCACCAGGGTCACTTCATGTCTGTTCTTTTCATGAACCACATAAGGATCCACCAGTGTCATTGGATGTGTGTTCTTCTCATGAACCACACATGGATCCACCAGTGTCATTGCGTGTCTGTTCTTTTCATGAACCACATCTAGAGTCATTGCATGTCTGTTACTTCCATAAACCACACATGGATCCACCAGTGTCATTGCATGTTTGTTCTTTTCATGAACCACACCCAGTGTCATTGCATGTTAGTGCTTTTCATGAACCACATAAGGATCCACCAGTGCCATTGCATGTCTGTTCTTCTCACAAACCACATAAGGATCCACTAGTGTCATTGCATGTCTGTTCTTTTCATGAACCACACCCAGTGTCATTGCATGTGTGTTCCTCTAAACAAACCAGATAAGGAACCATCGGTGTCACTGCATGTCTGTTCTTTTCATGAACCACATACGGATCCACCAGTGTCATTGGATGTGTGTTTCTTTTCGTGAACCACACCTAGTGTCATTGCATGTCTGTTCCTCTAAACAAACCACATAAGGATCCACTAGTGTCATTGCATGTCTATTATTTTTATGAACCACACCAGTTTCATTGCATGTGTGTTCTTCTAAACAAACCACATAAGTCATTGGATATCTGTTCTTTTCATGAACCACACCCGGTGTCATTGCATGTGTGTTCCTCTAGACAAACCACCTTAGAAATCCACCGGTGTCATTGGATGTGTGTTCTTTTCATGAACCACACCCAGTGTCATTGCATGTCTGTTCCTCTAAACAAACCACATAAGGATCCACCAGTGTCATTGCATGTCTATTCTTTTCATGATCCACACCCAGTGTCATTGCATGTGTGTTCTTCTAAACAAACCACACAAGTCATTGCATGTCCGTCCTTTTCATGAACCACACCCGGCGTCATTGCATGTGTGTTCCTCTAGACAAACCACATAAGGATCCACCGGTGTCACTGCATGTCTGTTCTTTTCATGAACCACATAAGGATCCACCAGTGTCATTGGATGTGTGTTCTTCTCATGAACCATAGATGGATCCACCGGTGTCATTGCATGTCTATTCTTTTCATGAATCACAGCTAGAGTCATTGCATGTCTGTTACTTCCATAGACCACACATGGATCCACCGGTGTCATTGCATGTCTGTTCTTTTCATGAACCACACCCAGTGTCATTGCATGTAAGTTCTTTTTATGAACCACATAAGGATTCACCAGTGTTATTGCATGTTTGTTCTTCTCACAAACCACATAAGGATTCACAAGTGTCATTGCATGTCTGTTCTTTTCATGAACCACACCCAGTGTCATTGCATGTGTGTTCCTCTAGAAAAACCACATAAGGATCCACCCAATGTGATTGGATGTGTGTTCTTCTCATGAACCACACATTGATCCAACAATGTCATTGCATGTTTGTTCTTTTCATGAACCACACCCAGTGTCATTGCATGTCTGTTCTTTTCATGAACCACACCCAGTGTCATTGCATGTGTGTTCCTCTAGACAAACCACATAAGGATCCACCGGTGTCACTGCATGTCTGTTCTTTTCATGAACCACATAACGATCCACCAGTGTAATTGGACGTGTGTTCTTCTCATGAACCACACATGGATCCACTAGTGTCGTTGCATGTTTGTTCTTTTCATGAACCACATCTAGAGTCATTGCACGTCTGTTACTTCCATAAACCACACATGGATCCATCGGTGTCATTGCATGTCTGTTCTCTTCATGAACCACACCCAGTGACATTGCATGTTAGTTCTTTCATGAACCACATAAGGATCCACCAGTGTCAATGCATGTCTGTTCTTCTCACAAACCACATAAGGATCCACCAGTGTCATTGCATGTCTATTGTTTTGATGAACCACACCCAGTGTCATTGCATGTGTGTTCCTCTAGACAAACTACATAAGAATCCACCGGTGTCACTGCATGTCTGTTCTTTTCATGAACCACATAAGGATCCACCTGTGTCATTGGATGTGTGTTCTTTTCATGAACCACACCCAGTGTCATTGCATGTCTGTTCCACTAAACAAACCACATAAGGATCCACCAGTGTCATTGCATGTCTGTTCTTTTCATGAACCACACCCAGTGTCATTGCATGTGTGTTCTTCTAAACAAACCACATAAGTCATTGGATGTCTGTTCTTTTCATGAACCACACCCGGTGTCATTGCATGTGTGTTCCTCTAGACAAACCACCTTAGGAATCCACCGGTGTCATTGGATGTGTGTTCTTTTCATGAACCACACCAATTGTCATTGCATGTATGTTCCTCTAAACAAACCACATAAGGATCCACTAGTGTTATTGCATGTCTGTTCTTTTCATGAACCACACCCACTGTCATTGCATGTGTGTTCTTCTAAACAAACCACATAAGTCATTGCATGTATGTTCTTTTCATGAACCAGACCCGGTGTCATTGCATGTGTGTTCCTCTAGATAAACCACATAAGGATCCATCGGTGTCACTGCATGTCTGTTCTTTTCATGAACCACATAAGGATCCACCAGTGTCATTGGATGTGTGTTCTTCTCATGAACCACACATGGATCCACCAGTGTCATTGCATGTCTGTTCTTTTCATGAATCATAGCTAGAGTCATTGCATGTCTGTTACTTCCGTAAACCACACATGGATCCACCAGTGTCATTGCATGTCTATTCTTTTCATGAACCACACCCAGTGTCATTGCATGTCAGTTCTTTTCATGAACCACATAAGGATCCACCAGTGTCATTCCATGTCTGTTATTTTCATGAACCTCATAAGAATCCACCAGTGTTATTGCATGTCTATTCTTCTCACAAACCACATAAGGATCCACCAGTGTCATTGCATGTCTGTTCTTTTCATGAACCACACCCAGTGTCATTGCTTGTGTGTTCCTCTAGACAAACCACATAAGGATCCACCCAATGTGATTGGATGTGTGTTCTTCTCATGAACCACACATGGATCCACCAGTGTCATTGCATGTCTGTTCTTTTCATGAACCGCACCTAGTGTAATTGCATGTCTGTTCTTTTCATGAACCACACCCAGTGTCATTGCATGTGTGTTCCTCTAGACAAAGCACATAAGGATCCACCCGTGTCACTGCATGTCTGTTCTTTTCATGAACCTGAAGGAAATATGCCCTGAGAGGCAATAATAAAGTTGTTATTATGTATTCCTTGTATATGATAGATGTTTATTTTGCATGCTATAATTGTATTGATAGGAAACATCAATACATGTGTGTTTAATAAACAAAAATGGTTCCTAGTTATGCCTCTCTTATAGACTAGATTGTTGATTAACAAGATGATCAAGGTTTCCTGATCATGGACATTGGATGTTGTTAATAACAAGGTCACAACATTTGTGAAATGATGTGATGAACATTCATCCGAAGTATAGCATTACGATCAATTCATTATGTTTATATTGCTATAACATCATACAAAGTAGTCTTAGTCCTTAGACCATGAGACATGTTAATTGCTAACACTGGAAGAGTATCTTGATAACATCAAACGTCACACCGTAACAGGGTGACTATAAAGGTGGGTTCAGTGCTATGAAGGTGTTATGTTGAGTCTCATGGATCAAGAGTGGAATTTGTCAATCCCGATGACGGATAGATATACTCTGGGCCCTCTCGGTGATATCACATTAAGATAGCTTGCAAGCAAGTGATGTGATCACTAGAATGTTATATCACGGGAACGAGAAAAGAGTGCATGTCGGTAACGAGATCAAACTAGGTATTTGGATACCGATGATCGAATCTCGGACATGTATTATATCATGAGACAAAGGGATTAAATTGCTGACGTTAAAGGTTCTCACGATCACAGAAGTCATCGTTGAATATGCAGGAGTCGGTATGGATCTCCAGGTCCCGCTTCTGATTATTGATCTGAGAGGAGTCTCAATCATGTCTGCATTATTCGCGAACCGTAGGGTGACACACTTAAGGGTTGCTGGACACCATTTAGGAGCACATATGTTCCAGACAAAAGGTTTGCAAAGCGCAGGAAATGTTTCGATAGAAACAGGAATTGTTTCGGGTGAAATTGCAGAAAGTGGTTCTGCATGTGATATTGAAATGTTGCAAGGGGTTTTATGTGAATGTTTGTTAATTAAAGTAATTAAAAAAATTCTGAATAAAATAAATAAAAGAGTTTTATTAATTGAGAGTTGCATTTAATTTGGTGGAAATTAAATACATGTGAGTGGGATTTTGGGTGGAGGCCATGTTTATGTGAGTGGAGGTTCACCACATGAATGAAGGAGGGGAGGAGTCCCCCCCCCCTCATGCGCCGGCTATGGGTGGGGAGGGGTCTCCCTCCCTCCTATATAAAGCCCCCCTCTCCCCTCTCACAAAACACACCTCCTCGTGAAGGATCTCTCTCCCCCTCTAGATATTCCCCCATGGTCTCGGATTAGCGAGATACATGTTCCCGGTGGCCTTGCGTCTGGAAGGAGTTGCTGCTTCCGCTGATTCGCTGGATCGAGGAGGTGGAGGTTGTCCGGTGGCTTGAACGTGTGTGCGAGTATGGATGCGCTGCTGATTTGCGGCGCTCGGACTTCCACATGATCTTGAGATCGGCAAGCGTACGACTACATCAACCACGAGTTCCTACTCGTTAACAAAACTCGTTGTCTTCGAGGGTAAGTTCTCCATGGATGTATGTCCACCGTTGCTCTATATCTAGTAGATAGATCTTGGCGCATAGTTCTCATCGTAGGATTTTTTTTGTTTTCTATGCTGCGGACCCAACAGTGGTATCAGAGCCTGATCTATGCGTAGATGCTTTGTACGGGTAGTACACATATGTTTATATATGGGCGATGATGATCATGTTATTGCATCTTCTATGTACTTTGGATATTGGTGGCATAGTGGGATGAAGCGGCCCGGACCAACCTTACATGTCATCGTACATGAGACCGGTTCCACGACTGACATGCAACTAGTTTTGCATAAGTGGCTAGCAGGTGTCTGTCTCTCCTACTATAGTCAATATCTGATTTACAAGGAGTTGCTAATAACTTGGTTATCCTTGTTGTGGTTCATGTCCGTAGGTAAGACCGGTTCTATCTCCGAAAGCCCTAAGCCACGTAAAACTTGCAATTGATAAATTAGAGGCGTCTAGTTTAGATCGTTGCTGGGCTAGTGTCTTGATATGGTATTGTTGTAAGTAGATGTATGATAGATACTCTTATAACTCACTTAACATGTAAGTTCCATAGACCTTGGCCTTACACACAAAGGAATGATAGAGATCATACCACGATGCAAATGATAGAGATCAAATGCATGGACCATATCACCTCACTTCACACATTAGATGTTAGCATCTTATATTGCTAGTTCGGCGCTTTTGATAGCATTATAAGATGATCCCTCATTTAGATATCAAGATAAAATGTGTTCTTCCTTAAGTATGCACCGTTTTATGGTCATGTTTTGAGGCATCACGTGATGATCGGGTGTTCTCAACTCTACGCTTTCATACAACGGGTGTAAGACAGTTTTACACACGCGAATACTAAGGTTCTTACTTGACGAGCCTAGCATGTACATACATGGCCTCGGAACATGGACCGAAAGGTTAAGCATGAGTCATATAGTTGATATGATGCCCATATAGATGCTCGCCTTTGAAGCTACACCGACTCACGTGATGATCGGACTTGGTGTAGTGGATTTGGTTCATGTAATCACCAAAAGGACACGAGGGATGTCGTTTTTGAGTGGGAGTTCATTAGTAATTTGGATTAGTTAAACTCAATCTATCATAAACTTAGTCTAAATAAACTTTACAAATTCTGTTGTAGATGGCACCACCTGCTTTTAATTTCAATGTGTTCATGGAGAAAGAGAAACTTGCTGCGAATGGTAGCAACTTCACCAACTGGGCTATGAATTTGAGGATTCTCCTCATTGCTGCACAAAAGCAATATGTGCTAGAGGCGCCGCTAGGCCCCCCACCAGCTCCTGATGCCCCTGACGAGGAAAAGAACGTCTATATAACTCGTCAGGAGGACCACAACTTAGTTCATTGCGGCATACTATATGGGCTAGAGCCAGAACTTCGAAAACGTTTCGAAAATGGCAATGCCTTTGATACCATGGGAGAATTGAAAATGATTTTCGATACCCATGTTGCCGTAGAGAGTTATAATGCTTCTGAAAAGTTCTTTAGCTGCATGATGGAATAAAACAGCTCCGTTAGTGAGCACGTACTCAAAATGTCTGGGTACGCCGATAAGCTTGTGTCCTTGGGAATAACGATTCCCATTGACTTAGGCATACATCGTGTTCTCCAATCTCTGCCACCTAGCTACAAGAGCTTCGTGATGAACTATAATATGCAGGGCATGAAGAAGTCTCTTCCCGAGCTTCTGTCAATGCTTAAGACTGTAGAAGTGGAGATTAGGAAAGAACATCAAGTGTTGATGATCAATAAGACCACCGGTTTCAAGAAGGACAAGAAAGGCAAGCAGAAGGGAAAGAAGGGCGGCAAATCTGTTGCCGCGCCTGAAAAGAAACCCCGAGCTAGCCCTAAGTCTGACACCGAGTGCTACTATTGCAAGGGGACTGGCCATTGGAAGCGCAACTGCCCCATGTATTTGGCGGACAAGAAGGCCGGCAAGGCAAACAAAGGTATATGTGATATACATGTTATTGATGTGCACTTGACTAGTACTCGCAGTAGCACCTGGGTATTTGATACGGGATCGGTTGCTAATATATGTAACTCGGTTCAGGGGCTGTGGAACAAGCGACAGCTAGCAAGGGATGAGGTCACGATGCGGGTCGGCAATGGATCAAGAGTTGATGTGATCGCCGTCCAAATGCTGCCTCTCCATATGCCGTCGGGATTAGTTATAAACCTGAATAATTGTTATTTGGTGCCTGCACTAAGCATGAACATTGTATCCGGATCGTGTTTGATGCAAAGTAGTTATTCGTTAAGTCTGAAAACAATGGTTGTTCAATTTATATGAATAATATCTTTTATGGTCATGCACCTGTGTTGAATGGTTTATTTCTGTTGGATCTCGATAGTAGTATTACGCATATTCATAATGTTGATGCTAAAAGGATTAAACTTGATAATGATATATCTTCATATATGTGGCACTGCCGTCTAGGTCATATTGGCGTTAAACGCATGAAGAAACTCCATTCTGATGGACTTTTGGAATCACTTGATTTTGAATCATTTGATACATGTGAGCCATGCCTTATGGGCAAGATGACTAGAACGCCGTTTTCTGGATCAATGGAACGGGCGACAGATTTATTGGAAATCATACATACTGATGTGTGTGGACCAATGAGTGTGTCGGCGCGAGGTGGATATCGTTATTTTGTTACTTTCACGGATGATTTGAGTAGATACGAGTATATCTATTTGATGAAACATAAGTCTGAAACCTTTGAAAAGTTCAAACAATTTCAGAATGAAGTGGAAAATCATCGTAACAGAAAGATCAAATTTCTGCGGTCTGACCGTGGAGGAGAGTATCTTAGTTACGAGTTTAGCACACATATGAAAGACTGTGGAATAGTTTCACAACTCACGCCTGCCGGAACACCACAACGTAATGGTGTGTCAGAACATCGTAATCGTACTTTATTGGATATGGTTTGATCTATGATGTCTCTGACTGACTTGCCACTATCATTTTGGGGTTATGCACTGGAAACCGCTGCATTCACTTTAAATAGGGCACCATCTAAATCTGTTGAAAAGACACCGTATGAATTATGGTTTGGAAACAAACCTAAGCTGTCATTTCTTAAAGTTTGGGGATGCGATGTTTATGTGAAGAAACTTCAACCGGATAAACTCGAACCCAAAGCGGAAAAATGCGTCTTCATAGGATACCCCAAGGAAACAATTGGGTATACCTTCTATCACAGATCCGAGGGCAAGGTTTTTGTTGCCGAGAATGGATCCTTTCTTGAGAAGGAGTTTCTCGTGAAAGGTGTGAGTAGTCGGAAGGTAGAACTCGAAGAGGTTATTGAACCTTCTCTTCATGAAATGGCGAGTAGCGCAGCACCGGAAGTTGTTTCGGAGTTGACTTCACCTAATGAAGAGAGCGCTAGTGATATTGATCATGAAACTCTGAAAGAGGACACTACCAAACCTCACAGGTCAAGCAGGACACGTGCAGCTCCTGAACTGTACGGCAATCCTGTTATGAATTTCATGATTGATGAAATAGATGACCCTGCAACGTATGAAGAAGCGATGATGAGCCCTGATTCCAACAAATGGCTAGAAGCCATGAAATCCGAGATGGAATCCATGTACGAAAACCAGGTTTGGACCTTGGTGGACTTACCTCACGATCGAAAGGCCGTTGAGAATAAATGGATTTTCAAAAGAAAAACTGATGCTGATGGTAATGTAACCATCTATAAGGCTCGACTTGTCGCAAAGGGGTTTCGACAAATTCAAGGAGTTGAATACGATGAGACATTCTCTCCCGTAGCGATGCTTAAGTCGGTTAGGATTATGTTAGCAATTGCTGCATATTTCGATTATGAAATATGGCAGATGGATGTCAAAACTGCGTTCCTCAATGGTAATATTGAAGAAGAGTTGTATATGATACAACCTAAGGGTTTTGTCGATCCTAAGGATGCTGATAAGGTGTGCAAACTTCAGCGATCCATCTATGGACTGAAGCAAGCATCCCGGAGTTGGAATCTCCGCTTTGATGAGGTGATCAAAGAGTTTGGATTTGTCCAAACTTATGGAGAGGCTTGTATTTACAAGAAAGTGAGTGGGAGCAATGTGGCATTTCTGATATTATATGTGGATGACATATTATTGATTAGAAATGATATAGATCTTTTAAACAATGTTAAAAGTTATCTAAACAGCAAATTTTCGATGAAGGACCTTGGTGAAGCTTCATATATATTAGGCATTAAAATCTATAGAGATAGATCAAGACGCCTAATTGGGCTATCACAGAGTACATACCTTGATAAGATATTAAAGAAGTTTAATATGGACGGAAGTAAGAAGGGGTACTTACCTATGTTGCAAGGCAAGACATTGAGTAAGACTCAAAGTCTGGCTACGGCGGAAGAAAGAGAGATAATGGATAAGATCCCCTATGCCTCATCCATAGGCTCTATAATGTATGCCATGTTATGTACAAGACCGGATGTGGCACATGCTATTAGTTTGACTAGTAGGTACCAATCTGATCCAGGTTCGGAACACTGGATAGCGGTCAAGAATATCCTTAAGTACTTGAGAAGAACTAAGGATATGTTTCTTGTATACGGAGGTGAAGAAGAGCTAGTCGCTAAGTGTTATGTCGATGCTACTTTGACACTGATCCGGATGACTCTAAGTCTCAATCCGGATACGTATTTCTCTTGAACGGAGCAGCAGTTAGTTGGAGGAGTTCCAAACAACCTGTGGTGGCTGGATCAACAACGGAGGCGGAATATGTTGCTGCTTCAGAAGCAGCGCAGGAAGCGGTTTGGATGAAGGAGTTCATAACGGAACTAGGTGTGGTTCCTAGTGCGTTGGACCCAGTGTCATTGCATGTATGTTCCTCTAAACAAACCACATAAGGATCCACCAGTGTCATTGCATGTCTGTTCTTTTCATGAACCACACCCAATGTCATTGCATGTGTGTTCTTCTAAACAAACCACATAAGTCATTGCATGTCTGTTCTTTTCATGAACCACACCCGGTGTCCTTGCATGTGTGTTCCTCTAGACAAACCACCTTAGGAATCCACCGGTGTCATTGGATGTGTGTTCGTTTCATGAACCACACCTAGTGTCATTGCATGTCTGTTCCTCTAAACAAACCACATAAGGATCCACCAGTGTCATTGCATGTCTGTTCTTTTCATGAACCACACCCAGTGTCATTGCATGTGTGTTCTTCTAAACAAACCACATAAGTCATTGCATGTCTGTTCTTTTCATGAACCACACCCGGTGTCATTGCATGTGTGTTCCTCTAGACAAACCACATAAGGATCCACCTGTGTCACTACATGTCTGTTCTTTTCATGAACCACATAAGGATCCACCAATGTCATTGGATGTGTGTTCTTCTCATGAACCACACATGGATCCACCGGTGTCATTGCATGTCTGTTCTTTTTCATTAATCACAGCTAGAGTCATTGCATGTCTGTTACTTCCATAAACCA
The DNA here is from genome assembly GCA_916181665.1 of Avena sativa. Lineage (NCBI taxonomy): Eukaryota > Viridiplantae > Streptophyta > Magnoliopsida > Poales > Poaceae > Avena > Avena sativa. Next base: position 141,009,319 of record OV702292.1, read on the forward strand.
CACATGGATCCATCGGTGTCATTGCATGTCTGTTCTTTTCATGAACCACACCAAGTGTCATTGCATGTCAGTTCTTTTCATGAACCACATAAGGATCCACCAGTGTCATTGCATGTCTGTTCTTTTCATGAACCACATAAGGATCCACCAGTGTTATTGGATGTCTGTTCTTCTCACAAACCACATAAGGATCCACCAGTGTCATTGCATGTCTGTTCTTTTCATGAACAACACCCATTGTGATTGCATGTGTGTTCCTCTAGACAAACCACATAAGGATCCACCCAATGTGATTGGATGTGTGTTCTTCTCATGAACCACACATGGATCCACCAGTGTCATTGCATGTCTGTTCTTTTCATGAACCACACCCAATGTCATTGCATGCCTGTTCTTTTCATGAACCACACCTAGTGTCATTGCATGTGTGTTCCTCTAGAAAAACCACATAAGGATCCACCGGTGTCACTGCATGTCTGTTCTTTTCATGAACCACATAAGGATCCACCAGTGTCATTGGATGTGTGTTCTTCTCATGAACCACACATGGATCCACCAGTGCATTGCATGTCTGTTCTTTTCATGAATCACAGCTAGAGTCATTGCATGTCTGTTACTTCCATAAACCACACATGGATCCACGAGTGTCATTGCATGGTCTGTTCTTTTCATGAACCACACCCAGTGTCATTGCATGTGTGTTCCTCTAGACAAACCACATATGGATCCACCAGTGTCATTGCATGTATGTTCTTTTCATGAACCACAACTAGAGTCCACCAGTGTCATTGGATGTGTGTTGTTCTCATGAACCACACATGGATCCACCAGTGTCATTGCATGTCCGTTCTTTTCATGAATCACAGCTAGAGTCATTGCATGTTTGTTACTTCCATAAACCACATATGGATCCACCTAGTGTGATTGCATGTCTGTTCTTTTCACAAACCACACATGGATACACCAATGTCATTGCATGGGTGGCCGTTAGACCGAGTCTTCTAGAAGGCATGCCCTAACACAGTTGTTCTGCTTGACGATTGTTACACACCGTTCGATCGGGGCGCTTGGATGATTGGGATGGTCTTCGTGAGAGCGATTCGCGAGTAGGCTGTTTTGCAGCATGATTGGCCACGCTTGCTCTAGACAAACTGGCAACACCGGGCGCTCCCCTGTTGCGAGTGTCACATCTCACGAGTTTAGTGGGCCACATCCCAGTGTCACGTCCCCATTACTTCTCTTCCTTCCCCTCGAAGCCACTTTCCCCACTTCACTCCCATCCTGCCGTAGCCGCAAGCCGACGACGCCTCCATCCCAATCCCCTCTCCGGCAGCCACCCCCTCCCCTCTCGTCATGGGTTCAAGGGGAGACAGCGAGGAAACGCGTCGTGACGACAGGGACGGTGATTTCGATATGAGTCGTCTCATCTCTATTTCTATCATCTGTGGCCAGTTATCTATTTTTTGAGCTAGATCTAATCTGTTTACTCATGCGCGTATGATGTGTTAGGCCAACCAGACGATGTATGACTCCGATTATCACGGTTTAGTGGATGAAGACAGTCCTCTGCTATGTAAACATGGATATGTGCCCGCTAAATTTGTAGCGTTCGAAGGACGAAATGCAGGCAGGAGGTTTCTACAGTATCAAGGACATCATGCAATGGTGCAAGGCGGAAGTTGCGGTGTTGTCAAATGGGTAGATCTAGAGTGGCCCAAATCGATGCAGAAAACGCTGGACAAACTATGGGATATGACTGTTGAGTTGAAAGAATCCGTAGTCAGCTCACTTCTTGACAGTGTTGAGATGAAGCTATGGGACCTAGTTGACACGACCAAGCTTAACCGAGATCTCAGGAGGGTACAAGATAAGGTTAGCAAAGTCGAGAAGGAGAGGGACGTGGCGTTGGCCCTGAAGGCTAAAGCAGAGCAAGAACTGACTCAAGCAAGGAATGGTCTTCACCAGGCCAAAGTCCTGCAGTTCACAACTACGAGTATTGACAAGTGCATGAGGAAAAATGCAGAGAAATAATTGAAGATGTGCAAGGAAGATGCTAAAAGGAAGGAGCAGACGATTCGATCATTGCTCTCGTAGGAAGATGCGCATCGGGCTAAGATTAGAAAGATCAAGGAGATGTGTGATAACTAGTTCTATTTAGCTTAAGCTCTGTGCCTTTTTAAGTTGTAATAGTTGTACTTGTTGACCTAGCGGTCTGAACTATTGGTCCTGGAGTCCAGGGAGGAAAAAAATTGCTCCCCCGTTAGTCTGACCCCGCATTACTTCTTTTGTCTGACCAATGCCCCTTGGATATTCCGCCCGTCGCTTCATCGTCCTCGTGTACAAATAGGAGGTGCCACAGCGCGTCGCTTCGTCGTCCATCCCCTCGTCCTCTCCAATCTCCACCGCGCCGTCGCTTTGTTGTCCATCCCCTCGCTCCCTCTCCAATCTCCACCGTGCCGTCGCTTCGTCGTCCATCCCCTCTCTCCCTCTCCAATCTCCACCGTGCCGTCGCTTCGTCGTCCATCCCCTCGCTCCCTCTCCAATCTCCACCGTGCCGCCATGGAGATGCCCGATCTAAACTTCTACGAGGCGGTGATGTTCGTGAACTTCGACATCCTTGCGCCGCCAGCCGTGACGGTGCCCCACGGATGGCGCATCAGCTCTGCGGGGGTGCTGGTGGCTCCGCTCCCTGGCCGAGCCGAGATGGAGAGCGAAATCGCGGCGCGCCGCTGCCAGATGCCCGCGTGGAAGAGGGTGCTGCCTCGGTACGCGGCGGCCAGCCCGTACTGGTCGGCGCTGTTCAAGAAGGAGCGGAAGGCCAAGATTGGCAACCGCATCGTTGACGGGCGCGTGGTGCACCGGGATCTCCGCAACCGAGAAGGGTGGGAGAGGTTCTGGTCTGTCCCTGGACGGACCAAGTACACCGTCATCGCCGTCGATCGCCGCGAAGAGGTGCTCCGTCTCGCGAACAATACGGAAATCGTGGAGGTTCCGTCCGGCAGCGACGAGGAAGCCGACGGCTCGGAGGACAGTGGCAGCAAAAGTGAAATTGTTGACTAGTGGTTGAATTAATGTAGGATGTGAAATCACACCTTTGTTTAGAAGAATTTGTGGTTGAAGTAATGAAATGCCTCGATTTAGATCTCTGTCTCGATTAATTTGTGGAAGAATTTGTGATTTAGATCAATTTCTACCTCGATTTAGATCTCTGTCCCGGATTGGAAATGTGACCGTGGATCAAAGACACCTTTTCTACTAGTGTATTCTGACATTGGTGGTTTGTTTAAACGTAATCTATATGGATTGTGCCGCATGCAAATGACACAACCACAATTTATAAAGTGGAAGCACGTACACCCGGTTATTGGAGATCCGGAAGCTTCGCCAGATGCAAGGGATGCAGGAGCAGAGAGGCGGTGAGATAGACGGGCTCAAGATTAGGCCAGAAAGTGGTACCGATTTCCTTATCATCTGGGCATTATCGGTTGCCATTGCTGTTTATGTTGCCATGTCGTTGTGTGCAGTAGCTGAAATAAGTTGCTGCTTCGTGGAGTGTAGCAACTTAAATAATTTATTTCTGTGCCACTTATATTCCGTCATATTTGGAGACCTCCTGCCCCTCAGCAATCATGGAAACGATGCTGCGTGTTTTCAGATAGCAGTGGCACAATCACAATTTCGGATTCAACTACTGACTCAGTCGTTTCCAAACCCTAAGTCGCAGTACATTTTACCCAGAGAACGTGGGTAGATTGTTTCGCCCAGCAACATGCCATACACAGAGCTCCAGAATTTAACAGAATTACATATATAGGTTCAAGTTCAACACATTACTATGCATCTTCATTGCCAGCAGCCTTCTTTCACAGCCTGGGTGCCAAGCCTTCATGTCCACTGGCTTCTTCATTTCCTGCCTTCTTCCTCTTCCTTGGTGCCAATTTTCTTAGCTTCACGTACTCTGCATCGCCGGGATAATGGGCACCAGAATCATGTCCAACATCATCTTTCCACTCGTTTTTAATTTCTTCGGGCAGCAAAATGGCTGACTCGGAAGTCATGTTTTTAACCTTGCGGCGCTTCCTGTCAAAGAAACAAGACTGTTGCATAACTGCCCAATATCTACAGAGTAAATAAAACAAAAATTACAATTCAACACAAACATACGAACCCCAAGAGACCTTTGCTTACCAGGAGCTAATTGGGTTCGAGCAACCACCCTGTCCAAAAATAGAAGGGCGACTCCCAGTTGCAGCAGCTTCCACATCCAGTATATCACATTTCAACTCAAACATGGCAACCGAAGCATACCTTTTCATCAACCCAATTAGCTGACTATCACACGTTATAGGAACCATGATGCCACGTTCATCCATGAAGCTGAACATTGCAGTCTGCTTCGGCCATAATTCAACATGATTACACAGAGCAGCAACCATACCAGATATAATGCAGATCTGCGCAGGCGCTTCTTCCATCGTGAAACAATGGTGTCCATACCACTTGTCCTTAGAGTCGTACCTGTAGAGGACTACCGTAACCAGGTAAGGGGGGTCCGCGCAGATCCCACTTGACAGAAAACTATGAACAAAATATGTTTGTCAGTGTTGGGCTAACAAACAATTTGAGGTTCAATAGCCAGCTAGCAGTTATAATTAGTGCGAATAGCAAAGAAAAGGGTAGCTCACCCGCTTGTAGCCAGAACTTCTTCTTCCTTGATAGTAGGATCTGCCATCCTCCGAACTGCTCGGCTCGTCGGCGGCGGAGGCGGGCTAGAGCCTCGCAACGGCGGCTACGGCATGCGCCATTGGAGCTCGAGATCAGCGACTGGACGCAGCAAATGGACGCAGCAACTTGGCATCAGAAGTCAAATGTCCGAAGGGATCGTCCTGCCTGGAGGGTGGATTTTGATGCCGCCGGTGCTAGGGGAAAGGTGAGAATAGATTTGTGAAATTGGTCAACGCATCCAATTCACTTAGCTACTCGATTTGCCTAAGAGGTTGCCGCGTTGGCGCTTGCGTCACAGACAGATGACCGACATGGGGGTTCCGACCGTCTACTTCACGGGGCAGTTTAACAGAATGTTTGAATTTGGCAGGGGTGAGATGAGTTTGCCTCGAAATGGCCCCTCTCAGTAATTGGCGGTCCAACTTTTCGAAACGCGACAATTTCAGGCAACTTAGGTACCGCCATGCGCTGGCCTGCGAACTTTGGTACCGCAGACGAACAGACCTCCGCTGAAGGCCAGGATGCCGTCGAGCGTTCTGCCATTCGGCGCTCCCTGCTGTTGATGTAGCCGGGAGGGTACGGTCCAACAAGCCACTCGATTCGTCCTAACATTCAAAGGAACAACATCGGCTACAACTCGCTGTTGGGTGCCCAACGTGCACTTAATTAAGTTGATCGGATGTCGCCTATGTGTTTGTGCCGCTGATAAGGGGGTTTGTCAAAGAAATCCAAGTGGCGACGCGTGCCGCCGCTCCCACGTCGGTCCCTGTGGGACGAGACTCACGTTGGAGTGTGAGCCCATTTTATGTATGTGCTCCAATAATCCTATTGTGAGGGGGTTGGGATATTAAGGCCGCCAATGAAGATGCTCTCGTAGCTGCAAATGGTAATGAAAGGTCGGCGCATGAATAATCATTGAGAAGATAGAGCCATTTTCCAAGTAATGTTTCTCCAAACAAATATTTGTACGGCTAAAAAGTCGTTTTGTACATCCTGTTAAGCACGTGATTTTTTTGGTGAAAAAGTTCTTTCTGTGCCAGTAGGTGGTTTATGGATCTATTTATGATTTTTTACTTCCATTATTAGTCTTTCCCTGAAAAAAAATTACTTCCGTTCAAGTAAAAAAAAAAGTGTCAAGTCGTTCCCGCAGAAGCAGCACTTCTTTCTGGTCGCACCGCTGGAACGCTCACATTTGAAACCGACCCAAAACAGCTCCAGAAAAGAGGTGAGCAAGAAACAGGCGTCCCATCCCGTTTGACCTCCCACTCCCCAAAATCGAGCTCGCCGTCGCCAGCCGAATCAATCAATCTAACCCTAGGAACAGATCTCCGCTCTCGAGCGCCTACCGCCATGCCTCGCCGCAGCAGCAGCCGCAGCCGCGGCCGCACCCAGGTGTTCGTCGACCTAGACAGCGACAGCGACGACGGCGAGGGTGAGCGCCCTCAGTCTCCCCCTTTTCTCTCTTCGAAAGACTCTGCTTGTTCTACTTTTCGCGAGGAAGATTTGGATCTATTCCATGAGTTCACAAGAAGTACAAAGCACACAACACATAATAAAAATTTAGGTCATTATTGGACCACCTAACGACCACTACCACGGCTAGAGCGAGCCGCCGACGTGTCGCTGTTCCTTTACCTGAGCTGGCCTGACGTTGTTGATGACAGTCAGGAAGTCTTCGTGCACGTTTCCCTAAGGACCAGCGCCCGAGAGCCGAAGTCGCCGTCAATGGAAGCAGTGACCAGACGAATCCCTGCCCTCCTCAGCGCCACCGGCGAGATCCCCACTGACAAGGTGTACGAGGAGGAGGGTATATATTTATTCTTGTCCCGCACAGTGCTGCCATAGCCACCATAGCGTCGATGTCGGTTGACCAAACTCTAACTTTACGGACCCCTATACAGCGCCGAGCGCAGGTCTGAGGTCCCCACCCCCTCCCGCTACCAGAGCGGCAACCAGAGGAGGCGGGGACCCGTGTCGATTTCCGATCGTAGATGGCGAAGACGAGGCACATATGGCGGCGGCGGGTGGGGGTTCCACCTTAGCCGCCGCCTCTTTTTTTGGTGGGAGGAAACAGACGTGTGGCAAGGGATCGTGGCCAGGTTATTTCTGGAAACTCTTCAAGTACGAAATCTATTATTGCTCTGCTTGTTGCCGTGGTACGCATCCGTGGAGATTCACTGTTGGTTTCTCGGTCGCACTGATGGTTAGTGATGTGGTGGTGGTAACATTTGGGTGGTAGGCTAGATTGAGATAGTCATTAGTATTCAGCTTGGGTCATACCGTTGCTCGATCCCTGTTTAATTTCGTAAAATGGAGAAGCTTACTGGTGCCTGGAAACTTCTTTTATTACCTAATTTCTTGATGGTCCTTGTGTAGCTAGCTTACATGATTGCTTGTTTGTTGGGAAAGTTATTTTTGAGCTCCCACTTATGTAAGCCTTGCTATCTCCACATGCCCCTGTCCTTCACTTGTTGGACCTGGCTTCGATCCTTGTAGCTCTAGCTGTTTTGGCTTATAATTTTCCTTGCTATTATGGTTTGTTCTGCCCAAGCTGGCCGTGTCCTGACAATCTACTTGCCATTTTGTTTTCCCATCGCGGGCCGATTTGTTCAGGAGCCAAAGCTGGTCACTTAAGTTGGGATATATGTGAAGGCTATGTGCAGTGAACAATGTAAAGGCCGAGGAAGATCCTCTCCTCCTTTATCTGATCCTTTTGGGTTCATTTCTATATGAGTTTTCTATCTGGTGCTTGCATAGGTAGCAATTTTGTTGGTAAATCATAGCCTAGTGTGTCTACTGTGGAGGATCCAAATCTATGTTGGTGCACTATCACATACATTAGGTGCTGTAACTGAAAATATTGCTTGTGAAATTTGATTAGGAGGACCAGATTGTTAGTTTGATTCTTCTAGAAATATTGATGTGTAGCTAGGAAATAGAACATTTCATTATTTATTAGTTTACTATTCCTCAGTTTCCGGTTAGTGTGTGGATCTTAACATGACTTCATCTATGCTTATGAAGCATAGGTGTTTATCTGTTTGGATGATTTTTATACGTCATTTCTATTTTTCCATGTATAGAGTGCAAAAGCAAGCACTCTCAAACAAGCAGAAGGGAAATCATGAAGACACCAGTGAGCTGCAAAAATGTACTACCCTCCTGTGGTGACGACCTTCTCCCAAAAGGAAGTTCAAAGCGCATTGCAAATAGCAGGAGGGACAAAATGAACAATAACAAGTTGGATACCGATATTTTTGAATCGTACATGGAGTATGTCCTGCTTTTGTCTGTCTTTTCTTATTTTTTTCAACACTGGGTTTTCTTATTTGCTGCGATAACTTTGTGTATAGGGATCTTTGGAAGCGAATAGATGAAGATAAGGAGAGTGCATACGCATACTTTGATTCAATATGGTTTTACATGTACAACAGCGGGAATAATAAATCAAACGTCCTTAAGTGGATAAAGGCTAAGAAGATATTCTCAAGACAATATGTTTTTGTCCCTATTGTCTGTTGGTAGGTTAATTACTCTTGTTATTACTTCGTTAAGTGACCTATTTTGCTTGTGTAATATAGTACGTATCATATTTGCACTTTCTTCACCATAGGGGACACTGGAACCTCCTTGTGTTATGCAATTTCGGTGAGACGAATTACTTGGATACTAAGAAAAAACCACGTATGCTTCTGCTGGATTCACTCAGAACAACTGATCCGGTATATTTGCGATCAGCTATCAAAAGGTCTGATTCCTTTATATCTCTGTTTATAGGCCTCTAAAATATAGAAGCGATCTGTTTGCAGTCATGATTTACACTTCATAGCACATATTTGGCAACCTTGTGTTATGCTTAGATTATCGTAGTCTCATTTTGTTTTCTTCACTGTTATTACAAGATTGATTGTTGATATTTTAAAAACTGAAGAGCGGCAAGACATCGAGCAGTTCATGAACGAAGTCCATCTTGAGCTACCTGAGGTATGTTATTTAACATCCTGAATTTATTTTTCACGTCTACATCATTGCTTCTGATTTCAAATTCTCATTATGGCACATTGGTACTTAATACAACTTTGCAGGTGCCACAGCAAACGGGGGATAAATGTGGCATATATGTTCTTTTCTTTATCTACTGTTTTCTTCAAAATGAAAAGTTGGGAGAAGATTTCAGCCAGCTGGTGCATCACACATTTCAACCTGTATATACTTTCCTACCTGTACCTGTTTTTTTACTAATTGTACTTTTTTCTGTGTTATTTAGTCTAAGGACGTCATGTTCAATCCAGAGGAACTAGAAAAATTTCAGAAGGACATTGATTCATTTCGAGCGTACGTTTCTCCTGTTATCTATATTTTATATTTTCTGTACGTTCAATCGTGATCTTGTTGCCTTTGTTATGTGTCTGCAGGAATAGAAATGTATTACCATCCTATGGTGATGACCTTCTCCCGAAAAGAAGTTCAAAGCGCATTGCAAATAGCAGGAGGGGAAAAACAAAGGAAGACAAGATGGATACCGATATTTTTGAATTGTACATGGAGTATGTCCTGCTTTTGTCTTTCTTTTATTCTTTTCTCAACACTAAGTTTTTTATTTGCTGCTATAACTTTGCGCTTAGGGATCTTTGGGAGCGAATAAAGGAAGATAAGAAGAGTGCATATGCATACTTTGATTCGATATGGTTTTACATGTACAACAGCGGGAACAATAAAGCGAACGTCCTTAAGTGGATAAAGGCTAAGAAGATATTCTCAAGACAATATGTTTTTGTCCCTATTGTCTGTTGGTAGGTTAACTGCTTTCATTATTACTTTGTAAAGTGACCTCCTTTGCTTGTCTAGTATGGTATCATATCTGCACTTTCTTTACCATAGGGGACACTGGAGTCTCCTTGTCTTATGCAATTTTGGTGAGAGGAACTACTCGGATACTACGAAAAAACCACGTATGCTTCTGCTGGATTCACTCAGAACAACAGATCCGGTAAATTTGCGATCAGCCATCAGAAGGTCCTATTCCTTGATATCTCTTTTTGTAGGCCTCTAAAATATTCATAGAAACGGTTTGTTTGCAGACATGATTTACACTTCCCATAGCACACAGTTGGCAACCTTGTGTAGAATATTGAAATTTATTATGTTTTCTTTGTCGGTATTACCAGATTGATTGTTGATATTTTTAAAACTGAAGAGCGGCTAGACAGTGAGCAGTTCATAAACAATGTCCATCTTGAATTTCCTGAGGTATATTAGTTAACATCTCGAAGTCATTTTTTCACATCTGCATCATTGCTTCTGATTTCAATTTTTCATCACGAAACATTGGTACTGAAACAACTGTTGCAGGTGCCGCAGCAAACTGGGGATGATAGTGGCATATATGTTCTTTTCTTTATCCACTGTTTTCTTCAAGACAAAAAATCAGGAGAAGATTTCAGCCAGCTGGTTCGTCACACATTTCAAGCTTTATATATACTTTCTTACCTGTAATTTGCTTTTTACTATTTTTTCTTTTGTTTGTATGAATTAGCCTAAGGACATCATGTTCAATTCGGAGGAACTAGAAAAATTCCAGAAGGGCATTGATTCATTTCGAGCGTATGTTTCTTGTGTTATCTTTATTTTCTGCTTGTTCAATCGTGATCTTGTTGTCTTTTTATGCCTCTGTAGGAATGATAATACCACAGTTGCAGAGTAGGGTAGATGGCAAGGCTGCATCAAGTAGTGCATTATCATCTTGTTTTTTGGGTAATCGAAGACTGTTTGTTTGTCATTAGACCATTTGGCATTCCCTTATGCTCTACACTCTGGTGGTAATTATAAAGTTTGTTTTGTTCCTTACCTAGGTACCATCATACCTTACGTATGTACAAATCGCTGACTTTCATCATCTTTGATAACAACAAAACCTGATGAGGTTTGAAGACTGCCAAAAAACTGTTGGTCATATATGGTTTATGAGCTTGGATTTGCTACCCTGCCCTCCAGGCATCCGATGTTCATCTATTTATAGAGATTCGAGCTGATGGGTTCTTAGCTAGTACTAGTAGCATGGGTGGTGGCTAAATCTGGGTTATGTTGTTTGACCTGGACATATGATTGGACGCGAGATGCTTTCAAGATCCTAATTAGTTTGTTGAAATCAACTGAGGACTTACTCTAAACTCTCATTGTGTTCGTGTGATACCAGTGAGGACATGTACGCTGCATGTCAGGTTTCATTGTTTCAGACTAACTAAATACTTCAGCTCCTATGCAACACGTCCTAGTTAGTGAACTTACCTTCCATGCAATGCAGTCTCTCGATTTTCACATCCTACCTGCCAAAAGGTATGCTCTACCTAGTGACAAGATTATTAGAATAGGCTTATACGTGAGTGCACAACTTAGAGATATATATATGAATTCTAAAGATAAAACATCTTTATGTATGCTTCTGGCGCTCAAGTCTTTCAACGTGATATGTTCTTCAAGGAGGCTTAATAGAAATATCCAGAAAACTTTTTTTTTTGCATATTCATCTTGTTTTTCCATGTGGTCTCTGAGCTTGTAGACAAATGTTGCTTCATTCTATCATCCACCACCACTTTTGTGCAACCCCTGGGAAGATCAATATTTATGATCTCAGACATACAATTAACAACGCGTAGATTTAGAACTTGTGAAAAGTAGTGGGAGGGTTTAGTTTTTCCATGCTCTGCGAGGACGTATCCAGGGCAATCTGTGCACCGGCTGCACCACTAGTTTTTGGACCGTTCGATTAAAGAACAACGGTCAAAGTGGAGACACAAGTTGAGCTGTAACTGTTTTGTCAAATCAACCTGCACCCCAATTTGCTTGGAGACTTGTTGCCATCTAAAGACATAAAGCAGACTTGATAGGCCGTCAGACCTGTCAGAGAGAGGGAAAGGAGAGGATCTCAGCTGTCCATTTTTTGTACCACGAACGCTTCTACTAGATGGACCGGCCGTGGCCTGGAGGTGCTCTGGCGTTGCTTTTGGGCCCCGTGTTGCGTCTGGCCCACTTTTCAGTGTCGAACGGGTAAGCCGAAGGGGGTGCGAGAAGTTCCTGGGGCGTTCGAGCCGCGCGCCCGCTCGTGGCGGGACATATCCCCGCTTTCCCAGCCCCACTCCCAAACCCTAGCTGCTTCCTCTTCTTCTCCCGTGTCCTTCCCCTTCCTCCCCTCCCGTGTGGCGACTGGCCGATGGCACTCCGCCTCCCTCCTCCCATGCCTGGAGCCTCCTCCTGCCCCTTCCTCTCCATCCCCAGGTGCAGCTCCGGCCGCCACGCGCACGTCACCTGGCCCTTGGTAGAAGGAAGGCTGCGATGGGAGCGAGGATTGGGAGGGCGGCCACTCGTCATCAGAGGTCGCCGCCGTTCTCCTCAAGGACGAGTTGAACCGGAGGACCAAGGCCCGCTACCGTCATCATCGGGTTGCCTCTTGCCCTCCGCCTCCTTGCAGGTCCTTGACTACAGAAGCACGCCCAACCTCGATTTTTGGTGATTCTCTCTCTCTCTCTCTCTCAGCCAAATATTTTCTAGGATCCTCTCCCCCTTGATTCATATATGCAACTTTGGCCCAAATGAGCCACATCGACAGCTAATTCTATCAATGGCTTGTTCCTGCAACATCCCGGGTAAAGGGCAAATGTACATGATGCTGACTTTGTGAAGCTGAATTAGGTTGATATGGAGGAACTGATAATGGATCAGTGAGCTAGCTTGGTAGTGGTGGGGCGAGACATTCTGAGATCAAGTGGTGAGATAATATTGTGTACTTATACTAAGTACTATCCATTTGTCCGCTGAGGAACTTATCTCATTCCAACATTTACTTCATAATCATGGTCGTTTTTGCCTCTTAGGTGAGCTCAGTTTGCATAGTACGCGGCAATAACTATTGTGGAGAAGTCTATAGCCCACTTAAGAGCTAGGACATAAAGAAACTTCTGGTTAGTGTATTTTCTACCTTCTCTACCGACCATTGTGCGTAAATTACTGGCTCTCCTGATTATATTTTGTGGCTTTGCCCTGAGCTTGCAGGTATCATGTTGGATACAAACAACCTTCATAAGATGTGCTCAGACAAAGATTCAGAGGCAGTACAACTGCTCCTGTTTGGTACCTATGAACATAAGAGGAACAAATTGTTTCAATAATGTGATGTGCTAATCTTCATATGATGATCAATTTACAAAACACCGATATAGAATAGTTGCAAAATCGTACTAGGAATAAGCCTAAGGGAGATAAGTTTAGTCCAAGTACAAATACAAGGGACAATTTTTCTCAAGGTAAATTGTCTCAAATCCTTTAGTACCTTTAATGTGTTCCAGCTACATGATACCAATTCATGAGATTTAAGATCCTCCACAAAAAGTATATATTTTTGTGTGCTTATTTTTGGGGAGATAGATCGCAAATACTGATTGTTTTTTAGTGTACATCAACTTCTGTTGTAAATGCTAGATTTCTCTTGTTATATTTTGCAAGCTATGTGTAGAGAAAATCCCTATTCTATTAATATGATATTGTGTTATTATATGTGCAAAATCTATGCAGGACTTCAGCTCAGGAATAGTGTGAATTGGGAGCTAGATGTCATTACTCATAGTTTATTAGTTTACATCGATTTCTGTTGTTCATGTTACATTTCAACCATTATTTTTGCTAGGTTATCCCAACCATAATTTTGATCTTCTGTAGGTATTAGGTTGCTTACTAAAATATCATCTCCTCACCACACTCCAACACCATTGGATTCCCACAAATCTTGCAAGTTCAAGGGCAGGCCATGCCAACGGCAGAAACCAACGCTCAGAAATTGGTTGGTATCAATTGTCAACCTTTGCACCTATTCATGATATACGGGGCTTTATTACGAGTCCAATAGTACCATTATCTAGGTTGGCCTCACTACTCTTTCACATGCTTTTTTCTATTCGGTAGTGTTTTGTTCTAATTTTGATGTCTCAAAAATTCTTAGGTTGGTACAAAATTCATTAGTTCACCATTATGTTGTTAATTGAATGATTGCAAAGCATACTGCTTTAACATTTTTCTTGCACTTCTATTTTTATAGAGAAAATGCTCATGTTTCTGCTAGAATCACATCTCTGGTAAATGAGAAGAAGCTCCACAATCCACATCTCTGAAAATTTATCATGGTTACGCCGCACAATATATTTTGGACAATCTGCTGGGGCCTCGCAATCTTTTATCCATAGATAACTTGGTTTGGTGTAACTTGTGGTTACACGAATATTCTAGTTTTCTTCTTATGGTTGACGATTCACACACCTTTTACGAAAATGGTTGTTTAGGCTTCCTAACTTATCTAATGTGCATATTTTTTATCATGATAGCAAGACAGTCTTATTTTTAACGTGTCTAACTATTTAGTATACTTCTATGACTATAGGAAGGCACATATATTATTTACGCAATGTAATATTTATCTTTCTTTTGTTTTTGATGGACAGACTGGAAAAAGGTGATTGATTTCTTTGTCCCGTATCATGAAATGTATTCATTTTTGTCTCCATTTCATTCCTATAGGTCATGAATCATCCCTCCATCTTCTTTGGTTTATCTCAACCAATTCTAAAGATTTTGTAATGGATTGAATTTTTTCCGATGATGATTCTTTCTTAATTTATATAATGTTGTTTGTGATAATTAATCTACGTTGATATGGAGGCTACATATTTGATCTCAACTTTGTGTCTGGTTACAAATCCGAGAGTTATGCACAATGCCAGTTTGCGTAAAATTAAACATACACACTGTTGCAAGGTTTTAGTCGGTATGTCCAGTTCTACAGTGCAAGATCTTTTTTCTAATATTTAGCACACACTTTGTATTTGAGTAGACCATTTAGTTTTCTGAAGAGGTTAAACAAAACCTAAATTTCTTGTGATGCCTACCAGTGAATATGTCTTAGATCAAGTTTATTGCCTAAATGAGGCATCCTCGCCTAAAATATTTAACATCAACAAGGATCTTTTGGAATTCATCTTTGCATAGAGATTTGTTCCATGATTCCCTTCAAGCCGTGGCTTAAGAGATAGTTACTAACCTGGTAGACATGGTTTTCGGATTACTTGTGCTTAGTATACTTATGGTCTACCTGGATGCCATGTTAGGTTTCTCCATCTGTGGCTGATGATCTGAAGTTAGGTTCCCCATCTATGGTTTATGATCCGAATGTGCTACCGGCATCATCCGATGCATCTGGAGTAAATAAGAGATAACTACTCTTTCTATGCGTGGAAGCAGCTTATAGAGATCTGCCTGGATAGTGCTTCTATGTATCCCTTTGCTTAGTAAGGTTCTGTATAAAATGGTTTTAGAGGCAGACAACCTTCGTAAAAATCACAGAATGATACTTAGAGTAAGAAGAAAAGACCTAAAATGTTGTCTTTGTATGATAGCAGTACATGTTATATACTTTAAGAGTATGATGAAATTACTCTAGAGTTGTGTAGTTGTGGGAGATGTTAGGCATTACTAGATTTATCAGTGACGGATGTCGCGGCGACATGGTCCATCTCTCCCACCAATGTTTAGCGAGGCACCATGGATCCTTCCTTTTCAACCAACCTTACTAGCCTATTTGGCATTGCTACCTCTCGAGGGATGGGTCGTTCTGAGGTGAGCCTCTGTGTTTAATTCGATCCATTCCTTGTATTGATTTTCTTAGTGTGTGCCTGCGATTTTTGTGTATGTTGAAATACTTAACATAGCCTTGTGAGATCTATGTGTTCATGTGGTTGTCCTGAGCGCAAATAAAAGGTGAGAGACATGCGGTACTAATGCATACAGTAGCAAAGGCCAGTAAGAATGAATGGGAATAAGGTCCATATCGAACACATGTGCATGTGCATCTAGATGCACCATATGGGTCTCGTATAGCAGTTCTGGTTTAAGTGTCCAATCTTTGCACCCCTCATATTTTCTAATAAGTAATTATGTTTTGTAATATTTAAGATTAGTGACCTACTAAAGAATCTCTTCTTTCTGAAATTTAGCTACATTTAGAGATTACTTGTATGTAAAAATATACTACTTCAGTCAATCATGTGACTTAAATGTATAATAGGGTTGTAGGTTACTATATGCAGAAGACAGAAATACCTTTTCAGGTAAATTTGTTTTGGATGAATAAGGAATAATTTGGTACCGCGAGGTCATAATTTAGGAATCAAAACTGCATCTATTCGAGTATTTTAGTTTTGAGTTTTCACTAATTTTGAGTACAGAGTAACTTGGTTGCACCTTTTTTCCCTAGGAAGATGTACTCCTTTTTAGTGAAAAACTTAATTGTATTTCATGTTTTACTTAATGTTTGCATGATTCATGGTGGATTTACGGTTTGGGGGACTTGATAATGGCCATTTGGTCCTTCTGCAAGTAAATGGGCTAAATTAGGCAAGCTTAAGTATTAACTTTGTTTCTTTTCCATTTTTCTCTAATTCTGCATAATATGGTGCTATTACATTAAATGTTGTGCCTCTTTTAATGTTATATATACATGTTCCATTGCTTGAGATAGAAATGCAAGTATGGTAACTGAGTTGATAATTTTTTTGTAGATGCACAACTTGTTTTTCTTTTGTAGGAGTGTTCCGGGCCAGTTATATTTTTAATTTCATTACATTTTTAGTGAGATATGTTTTGTACTTTATGTAGGGTTCCGCAGCAGAAAACAAAAATTTTCCTACGTTGGAACCTTCTAACGCCCAAGATTTATCTATATAGTAATGCAGTAACGGTCGGAGCGTATAGAATACATAACCTTGTAGACCGTACGCGGTTAACGTTCCGAGGGGAACGTGGTTGGAGTAGTCGAAGCCGTAGCTAACCTCAAGGTCGCGATGCTCCTCGCAGGTCACCCCTTGCTCCTTCTTCATCGTGTAGCAGCTCCAGCTCACGACATCCAAGATGCCTCAAGTGAGGCCCCTCGTGGTTTCGTACACATACGGTGTACGACGACGACCTCCGACTCCTTGATCCCTGCCGGGAGTGCGGAAGTAGATCTCCGGCTTGGAATCCCTGCAGCGCAACGACGTGCTGCAGGTGCGGCGTCTCATGCTCGGATAGTCCTTACTTGGGACCGTACCAACGCATGGAGACGAGAGAGAGAGGGAAGGAGAAAATCAACCAAAGGACTTCTCCAAATATTGGTGTGTTTATTCCCATCCATGGGCACCCCTTTATATAGGGGGAGGGGGTGTGCCCTCCCCTTTGGGTTTCCCATGTGGGACTAAACAAGGGAGAGGGGAGAGGCGCATGGGCCTTCATGGGCCAGCCGGCCTAGGGTTGGCCCCACCCCGCGCACAGCCCTAGGCTGGCCGGGTGGGCCCCCTTGAGGCACCTGGGCCTTAGCCGTTTGGCCCTTGGCCCTTCCCTCCTTCGGTTTTCCCTAATGGGCCCTTTTTCCCTAGGAAGTTTGGCCCATTAGTAGAATTCCCCCTTTAAATTAGATTTTAATATTAATTACATTAATTAATATGTAAATACATATTACAAAATCCGATTTGACCCGAAACACCTTTCGGTTGCCTTTCAATTTCCTCCGAACAACTTCGGAACTTTCCCAGAACAATTCCGGTTCTCTCACGGAACTTTTTCGGTTTCCTTTTCTCTTTCATATGGTGATTCCAACTTACAGAGGATCTCTAGCTCATCATACCCTTAAGTGTATTTCCCCACGGCTCGAGAATGGCACAGACATGATCTCCATCAATGATCAATAGTGGGACCGGGATGCCCATATTGACCCCTGTACATTCCACGATGACAATGTCGTTTAAACCGTAAACAGTCGTTTTCCATTCCCTTTGCCACTTGATACCTAGTTCATCCGAGATTTGATCTATGGTATCTCCATACCCTCGTTCGATCCCGTTACCGATGAACTTGTTTTCTCGTTTCCATGTCCTTGCATTCTGTGAGCCAGTCACACGCTTGCAAGCTTCGTTAATGCAACGTCACCGAGATGACCACATATGTATCTATCCGTTACATGGATTGGCAAATCCTGGTCTTGATATGTACTCCTCTACGCGCTCCTTTGGGAAACCTGAGTAACACCTTTTCGATCACCCAGTCACGGAGTGATACTTGATAACCATCTAAGCTTCCTCCAGAACGGTGATTTGCATTGTCTCACAGTCTAAGGACAGGTCGCGAGGTTTCCTTAGTTTTATCATTAATGGTGAACTTTGTAACTAGATCTTATTAAGATACAATTGGTTGGGTTGTTTGTCTATCACATCATTCAACTAATGATGTGACCTCATTGTCAATTGGCATAAATGCCCATGATCTCGAAACCCTAGATCATCCTCATGACCAATGAACTAGTTCGCTAGAGGTAACTAGAGACACGGTTTGTTTACATACCACACGTGTATTAATGTTTCGTATTAATATAGTTATAGCACAGTATAAAACTATTATGAACTAATTGAGATATGACAATAAAAACCTATTTATTATTTGCCTCTAGGGCATATCTCCTTCAGTCTCCCACTTGCACTAGAGTACAAATAACCTAGCTTGCATTTTACTCATCATAAACCATATCACATATGCGTTTATTGATCATGCATGCTTATGGAAAACGTCCTGTCCATGTTCTGTTTTACCAGATCATTATGTCTTTGCAAATCGTTAATGTCTTCCTAACTTTGACATTCACACCATCATCTCATAATGGGTCGAAGTATTCGTTTGGCAACAAAGTGAGACTTTGTTTCTACTGTTTATAATGACGGTCGTTTTCACTGTTGTCATCTAAACTTCGAAACACACTTTGCAATCCTTTGTGTATATACGGCAGTTATGGCAGCAGAACGAGGCCGATTTCTAGGAGCCTACAGTGACTTTAGATCAACCTCGAGGGCTTTCTCATGGGCACTATGCCTTGGGACACATCATTCTACGTTAAAAGCGAACTAGCCCCGCCATAACAATATACATCACATCAGATGGAGTCTTTATACTTCTATATCTATGTAGATCCTAGTGCATGAAATGCAACTATGCCACTTACTTTGCTTCTTGCCATTTAAGTACAAACTTAATTCTGGTTCAGTGATTAACCCAAGAATCACTTCAAGACATGTTCTTACAGTTAAGAGCTTGTCCTTCCAACCAGAACTTCGGGCCACATTATGTCGAGTATACAATATGGTTGTATGGAAGAACCTATGACTGAGGCATAGGAGATGCAACACATCTCTTTCTTCATTTTAACCATCATTGCAATACTAAGACTAACTCAATGCTTCATACAAGTAAGAACCTCTTTTTTTTCCTTGTTCCATTCTGAACTACTTCAGAATCTCATCTAGGATATTCTGAACATCTTCAGAATCAAGTCTAGGAAGCATTCAACTATGATGTTTATTAAACTTACCAATCTATCTTGATAGATCTTATTGTTTAATAACTTATTCAACTCCATCCATATTTACTAACTTAAATGTTATCAATACCAATCATATCATTCACATATGTCATCCACATATCCTAGAATGATCTCACGCTCCTACTCAAATATGACATCCATATTTGAGATCCAGGGATTTCACTTAGCTTTCACTCAAAATATGTCTGATACATATTATGATTCAGCCAAGATACTTAGCTCCCACTCAAAATATGTCTCTTACATATTAAGATTTGGCTAAGATAATTAGCTCCCACTCAAATGCAGGTCCTCTCTATAATCTTGGACATTCCAAAATTCTTTGATCATCATCAAATTGAGAATTCCAGCTACGAGATTCCAATATCCATATATTGCTGGTGTAAATCCAATAAACTCAAGCATCGCTACATTGTAGTCAACTCCTTGAATTTGTCCATACTTTGAGACAAATCGAGCTTTTACGTCTTCATTAAGTTTCATTTCCATCTTATGACCTTGAAGTCATTCAGAAATATCAAGTAAACTTCTTTACTTAATAAGATCAAGTAACATATTACTTTGCAATATTAAATGTAACTTAATACATGATTTTATGACTCCTAGTCATTTCTCGCACTTAAGTCCATCACACTTCTTTGTAATTCATAGGTATGTCTTGTTCATAAACATGACAAGTGAATCAATAATATATTTCCACTAACTTGCAGAGTATATATTGTTGAATCCTACTTTTTTTAGTAAAAGTATTCGTTGAAACTTTTATGATCATTATCATTAATTTCTCCTCTATTTGTAGAGTTCGGTTTCATGAAACAAATTCCGCTGCGCCACTCAACAATTCAGAGGCAAGGTCAAATACCTTGTTTTGATCTTTTACTTTCTTCCACCTGTATCTTCATCAAGACACGTCAACTTTGGACAACAGCAGGTTTGTCCTTTGTGGAAGATGCATTCATAGCTTCCTAAGAATGCTCTACAAAGACTTGTTTATTCACCACGATTTCAACTTATCGAAATCTCCAGAAACTCGAACATGCCATAACACTTATGGTGTTGTTTCCACGAATCTTTAGATGTTCCTTTGTATTTCAACCGAGTGTTCGCTCATTTTGATCTCTAACTCTAAACGATAACTATAACCCCAATAAGAGATAATGTTATACCATATGTATCTAATACATAATGATTATGATATTTAGACATTTCTATACAGTTTGAATTTGCCCTATTATCATAATTTGTGAAACCTCTTTCACATGTCCTTTTATGCCAAAATTAACTCAAATACTTTAGTCATATCGATCAAATCAAAGAGACTCTTGTATTCTTGTTAATTCAATAT
This sequence comes from Avena sativa, assembly GCA_916181665.1. NCBI lineage: Eukaryota > Viridiplantae > Streptophyta > Magnoliopsida > Poales > Poaceae > Avena > Avena sativa. Next base: position 141,029,832 of record OV702292.1, read on the forward strand.
CCTCCTTCATTTTGAAATCTTTTGAACAATTCAAAACTGTTTCAAACTTATGTTTCATTAAGTAAATGCTCATATTCACTTAAATCCACAATGAAGTGTGAAATAATGATTTCCACTATTTGTTGAAAATACGATACATCACTATGTATAAGATTCAACATTAAGTATAAATAATGATTTCCACTATCTTGTTGAAAATACGATACATCATTATGTATAAAGTTCAACATTTCTTTGCATATCACCGTTTTACCAGAATGCGGAGTTTTTAGTCATTCTGCCCAATGAGGCATGGTTTTGCAAAGTCTCTAGATCAAGCATGTAAGACCCGATCTTCATTTAGAATGAAGAACATGCAATAACCAAAATGACTTAAACAATAGTGTCATATCATAATCAAACTGTGGATATATTTTAGCATTCTAATCCTTTATAAATGCTTAAACTATTATCATTAACATAGTGATGAGAATAACTCATTTATAATCGTAATGTGACCATAAATGTATTATTCATAAGAACAATACAATTAGCTTGTACCTTATTCATATGAACAGTCGTCTTGCTAAAAGCAAGACACACAAACAAGGATTACAAAATTATATTCAAGTCCACTAATCCAAATGATAATCTTTGAGGAAAGGGGTGATGTCAGCCATAAAATGTTTTGCTTGCCATCATCATGCCATATTGCCTCAATTCTAGCAATTCTCAAGCAGACCATCTTGTTTTCACAAAACGGGACAAGTATCCAATACTTATGTAAACTGCAACGAGTTTTGCAAGAACTACATTTATAACTTTGTATATCTAACATATACCCTTTTTCATTCATGACCTCCATTGCAATCAAGACCTTCTGAGAGTTCATAACTCCAATGCAAGATTGCTAAGTGTTTCTCCAAATATTCCCTTTTTCATCTATCATGGATGAAAGCTCATCCAACGGCTCATACTTTATGTGCCTGATCTTGTCGAATACAAGATTGTAATCCAACTCTCCATCGAATGGAGAATGGTTTATTGGATGATTACGGAGAATATACAAACATTGCAGAGTCATCGGATTATCTCCTAATGGTCATTGTATCAAGAAGAGAAGATCACCTTTTACGAGGATATCCCTCAGGCGTGGGTATTAATCTATGAAGTTGGACCCTTTTGCTAAGTTCCACAACAAGAAGTATATTCCCATGGTCGCAAAGGACCTCAATGGGATAGGCCATGATCTACTAAGATATTTGCAAACAGACATCTAGACTAAGTTCATAATATGAGTTCAATCCTAATTGAGCTCCCACTAAAATTGTCATCCCCTGGACGATTTTAGTGATCACATGATCCCAATCCTCTGCACCTCCCCCGATCGTCACGGCCATCAGTGCAACATCAAAGGTAGACATTCCCTAATGTCAATCACATCAACCATGTGACTCATGCTCGACCTTTCGGTCTCTTGTGTTCTGTGGCCATGTCTACACATGCTAGGCTCGCCAAATCTAACTTGTGTGTATTTGCTGTGTAACATGGCTTACACCCACTATATGTTGGGTCCGCAGCATAGAAAACAAAAAATTTCCTACGGTGTGAACTACACGCCAAGATCTATCTACTAGGTACAAAGCAATAGATGGACATACATCCAACGAGAACTTACCCTCGTAGACAACGAGCTTTGTTAACGAGTAGGAACTCGTGGTTGATGTAGTCGTACACTTGCCGATCTCAAGATCGTGATGAAGTCTAGCAGGTCCGGTTCCAGCACGTCCATCAGATCCAGCTCCAGCACCACCAAGTCCAGCACCGCAAAGCAGCGGTGCATCCGTGATCGCACACACGTCTGGTACCCCGACAACCTCCATCCCTCGCTCTAGCAAAGCAGCGGAAGCAACAAATCCTTTCTAGATAAAGCCACCGGGAACATGTATCTCGCTAATCCGAGACCATGGGGAATAATACTAGAGGGGGAGAGAGATCCTTCACAAGGAGGTGTGTGTGAGAAGTGAGGAGGGGGTGGCCTTTTATAGGAGGAGGGTGGGTGCCCCTCCTTCATGGCCGGCGCATGGAGGGGGTGACCCTTCACCTCCTCCATTCATGTGGTGGTAACCCCTCCACATTAAAATGCCCCTTCACATTCTCTTTTAAAGTCTCCACTTTAAATGCATTAAATTTCTCCAAATTTAATGCTCTCTCATTTAATAAAACTCTTTTATTACTTTATTCAGAATTTTGTTAATTACTTTAATTAACAAATATTCACATAAAACCCCCTGCAACATTTCAATATTACATGCAGAACCAATTTCAGCATTTTCACCCGAAACAGTTTTGGTGTCTATTGAAATAATTCCAGCGCTTTCTTAAATCTTTATCTGAAACATATTTGCTCCAAATGGTGTCGGTATCCCTTAAGTGTGTCACCCTACGGTTCGCGAATAATGCAGACATGATCGAGACCCCTCTCCGATCAATAATCAACAGCGGGACCTGGAGATCCATACTGACTCCTACACATTCAACGATGACTTCTGTGATCGTGAGAACCTTTAACGCTAGTAACTAAATCCCTTTGTCCCGCGATATATTACATGTCCGAGATTCGATAATCGGTATCTCCATACCTAGTTTGATCTCGTTACTGACATGCACTCTTTTCTCGTTCTCGTGATATAACATTCTAGTGATCATATCACTTGCTTGCAAGCTATTTCAATGTGATATCACCGAGAGGGCCCAGAGTATATCTATCCGTCATCAGGATGGATAAATCCCACTCTTGATCCATGAGCCTCAACATAACACCTTCGTAGCACTGAACCCACCTTTATAGTCACCCTGTTACGGTGTGACGTTTGATGTTATCAAGATACTCTTCCGGTGTTAGCAATTAACATGATCTCATGGTCTAAGGACTAAGATTACTTCGTATGATGTTATAGCAATATAAACATAATTACTTGATCGTAATGCTATACTTCGGATGAATGTTCATCACATCATTCCACCAATGGTGTGACCTTGTTATTAACAACATCCAATGTCCATGATCAGGAAACCTTGATCATCTTGTTAATCAACAAGCTAGTCTATAAGAGAGGCATAACTAGAAACCCTTTTTGTTTATTAAACACACATGTATTGATGTTTCCGATCAATACAATTCTAGTATGTAAAATAAACATTTATCATAAACATGGAATAAGATAATAACCACTTTATTATTGCCTCTCGGGCATATTTCCTTCAGTCTCCCACTTGCACTAGAGTCAATAATCTAGTTTGAAAAACTTTGCGTATTGAACACCTATGGCTTTCTGGTGTTGTATATACGCAATTGCTAGTGGTTAACATAATCTCCGGATGTGACAGTTTCAGATCCGTGTGTATTTGCATGTCTTTGCGTCTCTATGCATCACTCATTCTCAAATGAGATGGCATTGTATAAATTTGGTCCTTTGGTGAGACCTTTAGTTCGTTCGGCTCAAAATATATCGATATTATTGTCACACAATATATCTTCATAGTATTAGCCCACTTTGAACCACACCTAGTTTGATAACAAACTACTTAACACAAATGCCCTCCTTTGCTGCTACTATAGCAGTCATATACTTAGCCTTTTGTTGTAGTATCCGTCACAATGTCTCAACTTTGGAACTCATCCAAATCCATCATGGAACATCCTTTCCATTACATTGTGCCACCCATAGTCTAAATTGAGATAAATTTAATTTGTATCTTGTGACAAAACTAGTATCAATGTAACACTTTACAATGAACTACCTTTAACTATTTGTCACTTATACATTATATATTCTTAGTTCTTCCAAAGCTCATAAGAATATCTTTACTATTGTCCAATGATCATCTTATGAATCATTCTGTTATATGCTCATAACATTTAGAGCATAGGACATTCTGGATATATACATATCATGGTATAATCGATCAAAATCTTCATGTGATTTTACTCACCAAGTGTTGAAACACTTGAATTTTGATACAATCCTTTCCATGCAGCAAGAACCTTTCTTGCTGTTTCCATATTGAACCCTTTCAATATCTCATATATGTATGTCTAGCACAACCATATTAGCGCCTTAATCTATCCATATAGATATTGATGCCTAATATTTTGGGTTTGCCCAAGTCTTTCATCGAAATCTTATTTTAATGAAATTCTTAACTTGTGTCAATACAAGATACATCATTTCCAATCAACAATATGTCCTCTACATAATGTATTAGAAATATGTCTCAGCGCTCCCACTTAATTTCTTGCAAATGCAAGCATCTTCATCATCTCCGATGAATTTAAACTCTTTTAACAGTTTCATCATGGTGAAGATTCCAACTCTGCTATGCTTACTTCAACTATTGAAGTTTACATGCCCTTTTAGCACCCTTTGAATTAACAAAACCCTTCGGACCATGTCATGTACATGTCCTAGGTTACCGTTCTATTAGAAGAACCTTGTTTTGTTTATTCAACTACCATATACCAAATTATATGTAGTGGTTGCTACATTAATCCGTCAAGACTATATATCGCTATGAAAGATCAAATCTTGTCATAATCAACTCCTTGAACATTGTCGTAGACTTCTTTCCGACATGTCGACTATTTCATAGATGTTAAACATCCATGTCTTATTTCTTTATAGATCCAAACACGACCGATAGGCTTCACGCCTTTCCGGAGGGTCTTCCAAGTTCAGAAACTTGTTTTCTCGTGTATGGATACTATCACGGATTCTATGACTTCTAGTCATTTTATGGAGTCAGGGCCCATCATCGCTTCTTTGCATGTAGTCGGTTCATCATTGTCAAAACAATAACGACTTTCTTATCAAATCTTACTATTTGATTCTTACCAACCCACACGGTTCTATAGGAACCCTAATCTCCGAGATCACACCTTTTGTAATCACGAGAGCCATGAGCATTGTGGCCGCCACCGGGACACTTTCCGGCGCTGCGCTACTTTGCACATATAGCTAAGGTTCAACAAATTTTCACGAAAAATTCCTTCTCAAGAAACTTGACGTTCCAAGTAACAAGTCCTCGGTGTTATGGAGAAATTCCCAACAAATTCTTTGGGATAACCTACATAGACGTGCTTATCCGACTTTGGTTGTAAACATTTTACTTATTCATAGCATACCAAAATTTAAGAAAAGACAATTCGGGTTTTATCCCAAACCATAACTCATATGGTGTCATTTCAATGGATCACGATGGTGCTCTTTTCAGTGTAAAAGCGGTAGTCTCTAAAGCTTCAATCCTTAAAACATAATGGCAGTTTTATAAATGACACCCTTGATCTTACCATGTCAAACATGGTTTGATTTTATCTCTCGAATATGCCATACTCCTATGGTTTATCGGGAAACACAAATCATGGAACAATTCCTCAAGTCTTAGGTGTTTTTGCTAAACATGTAACTCAAATATCTTCCTTTATGATCGAATCATAAACTCTTTATTTTCTTGTTACAATGATTTTCCACTTCATCTTAAAAGTATTTGAACAATTTTCAAATGTTTCATACTTCTTCCTTGTTAAGTAAATATACAGATATATTCACTCAAATTTTCGGAGAAAGCATATGAAGCAAAAAGATCCATCGCATATGGCTACACATAATGGACTATGCACATCAGCATGCACAATTTCCAATAAGCTAGTCATCCGTTCCTCTCTGGCCTATGGACGGAGTTTCAATTATCTCGAGGAAAGTCTCACATGCGTCAATTGATCAAAATCAAAGACTCCAAAAATCCATCAACATGGAGTTTCTTCATGTTTTCTTTCAAATATAATTTAAACAGCAATGTCACTTCATAAGTGATCTTTCAATCATTTGTCTTGCGACATTTTAGCAATAGTGTTTATGGATGTGATTTCTCCAACTAGACTTGTAAAAGTTCATCCATCCTTTATGGAATACGGTAATTATTTGAACAACCATTGTTCTCATGATACCAGAACAAAATAACAATTATTTAAACAAATCTTGAAGGCTTGGTTTGATGACAATGAAAAACACAATAACACTTTATTTGTTTTCGATGAACATCATCACTCATTCTCTTGCTGGTTACCTAGGCCATTGTAGTTCATGAATTGCGTTGTCCTGTATGACACTTCATACCAACCAATTCGGTATCCAATACCGGTTTCCAATACCTAAGAACCACATTGTTTAACAAGCAAGGAATATAGCCATAACATGTATATCTTCTATATACCTAAGTTGGACATCTCCAACCTTTTATTTTCTGCCAAATATTTTATAGATTCTCTTTCAACAATTCCTTTTCTTTTAAAAGAATCTATCAACATCAATAGTGGTGTCATCAACATGACACATGGTACAAAGCGTATATAGTCAAATACTAATACCTTTGGACTTGCACTTTGAAGTGGATCACCATCATCAAATGTTTGGTGTTCTTTCAAAAATCCATTCTTTAGTAATCTATTAGTGTAGTAAACATTTTACTTACATCTTCTATTCATCCTTATCATGACAACTTTCATGATCAAGCTTTTATAGCATATAAGGAAGAATCACGAGTATAATATCAGTTCCCAAAACCTTTTTGGTAGATTCGGATGCCTAGCATCTCCATCCTTCACAAATTTTCATACAATATGAGAACATGTATTTTGCTAAATTATACTCTATCATAATGCAACCAAAAACTTTGTTTCAGATATCACAATATCTTTCACACATGATGGTTTCTGAAACAATTCTTTCAGCTCCAATATAATCTTGATATTAAAACAACTTTTGAATATCAATAATCATGGAGGCAAACATGATACTTTAGATACTAACATTGGAATTCTTACTCTTGATTTAATACTACTTATTAAACTTCATGGAGTAAATAGAGTTTGCTGAAAGTTTGCAATAGGACTTATAAACTTTAAATTGACATTCAAAACAATACGATACCAGTTCGTAAAGTAAATATCCAGAATTCTATAGTTCTATTATCTCAAATAAAAACTAAGCATAAGGTAGAAAACGAATGCCAATGACTACAACAAACTATGCAAATTCACTTTGATTTAATTTATGACAAATTTGGTTCGACTAATCCAAATTAGAAATGAACTCCCACTCAAAAACGACATCCCTCGTGCCTTTTTGGTGATTACATGAACCAAATCCACTACACCAAGTCCGATCATCACGTGAGTCAGTGTAGCTTCAAAGGCGAGCATCTATATGGGCATCATATCAACTATATGACTCATGCTTAACCTTTCGGTCCGTGTTCCGAGGCCATGTCTGTACATGCTAGGCTCGTCAAGTAAGAACCTTAGTATTTGCGTGTGTAAAACTGTCTTACACCCGTTGTATGAAAGCGTAGAGTCGAGAACACCCGATCATCACGTGATGCCTCAAAACACGATCCACAAAACGGTGCATACTTAAGGAAGAACACATTTTTATCTTGATATCTAAAAGAGGGATCATCTTACAATGCTACAGAAAGTGCCAAACTAGCAGTATAAGATGCTAACATTTAATGTGTAAAGTGAGATGATATGGTCCATGCATTTGATCTCTATCATTTGCATTGTGGTATGATCTCTATCATTCCTTTGTGTGTAAGGCCAAGGTCTATGGAACTTACACGTTGAATGTGTTGTAAGATTATCTGTCATACATCTACTTACAACAATACCATATCAAGACACTAGCCCAGCAACGATCTAAACTAGACGCCTCTAATTTATCAATTGCAAGTTTTACGTGGCTTAGGGCTTTCAGAGATAGAACCGTTCTTACCTACGAACATGAACCACAACGAGGATAACCAAGTTATTAGCAACTCGTTGTAAATCAGATATTGACTATAGTAGGAGAGACAGACACCCGCCAGCCACTTATGCAAAACAAGTTGCATGTCAGTCGTGGAACCGGTCTCATGTACGATGACATGTAAGGTTGGTCCGGGCCGCTTTATCCCACTATGCCACCAATATCCAAAATACATAGAATATGCAATAACATGATCATCATCGCCCACATATAAACGTATGTGTACTACCCGTGCAAAGCACCTATGCATAGATCAGACTCTGATACCACTGTTGGGTCCGCAGCATAGAAAACAAAAATTTTCCTACGGTGTGAACTACACGCCAAGATCTATCTACTAGGTACAAAGCAATGGGTGGACATACATCCAACGAGAACTTACCCTCGTAGACAACGAGATTTGTTAACGAGTAGGAACTCGTGGTTGATGTAGTTGTACACTTGCCGATCTCAAGATCGTGATGAAGTCCAGCAGGTCCGGGTCTAGCACGTCCAACAGATCCAGCTCCAGCACCACCAAGTCCAACACCGCAAAGCAGCGGTGCATCCGTGATCGCACACACGTCCGGTACCCCGACAACCTCCGTCCCTCGCTCCAGCAAAGCAGCGGAAGCAACAACTCCTTTCCAGATAAAGCCATCGGGAACATGTATCTCGCTAATCCGAGACCATGGGGAATAATACTAGAGGGGGAGAGAGATCCTTCACAAGGAGGTGTGTGTGAGAAGTGAGGAGGGGGTGGCCTTTTATAGGAGGAGGGTGGGTGCCCCTCCTTCATGGCCGGCGCATGGAGGGGGTGACCCTTCACCTCCTCCATTCATGTGGTGGTAACCCCTCCACATTAAAATGCCCCTTCACATTCTCTTTTAAAGTCTCCACTTTAAATGCATTAAATTTCTCCAAATTTAATGCTCTCTCATTTAATAAAACTCTTTTATTATTTTTATTCAGAATTTTGTTAATTACTTTAATTAACAAACATTCACATAAAACCCCCTGCAACATTTCAATATTACATGCAGAACCAATTTCAACATTTTCACCCGAAACAGTTTCGGTGTCTATTGTAATAATTCCAACGCTTTCTTAAATATTTATCTGAAACATATTTGCTCCAAATGGTGTCGGTATCCCTTAAGTGTGTCACCCTACGGTTCGCGAATAATGCAGACATGATCGAGACCCCTCTCCGATCAATAATCAACAGCGGGACCTGGAGATCCATACTGACTCCTACACATTCAACGATGACTTCTGTGATCGTGAGAACCTTTAACGCTAGTAACTAAATCCCTTTGTCCCGCGATATATTACATGTCCGAGATTCGATCATCGGTATCTCCATACCTAGTTTGATCTCGTTACCGACATGCACTCTTTTCTCGTTCTCGTGATATAACATTCTAGTGATCACATCACTTGCTTGCAAGCTATTTCAATGTGATATCACCGAGAGGGCCCAGAGTATATCTATCCGTCATCGGGATGGACAAATCCCACTCTTAATGCATGAGCCTCAACATAACACCTTCGTAGCACTGAACCCACCTTTATAGTCACCCTGTTACGATGTGACGTTTGATGTTATCAAGATACTCTTCCGGTGTTAGCAATTAACCTGATCTCATGGTCTAAGGACTAAGATTACTTCGTATGATGTTATAGCAATATAAACATAATGACTTGATCGTAATGCTATACTTCGGATGAATGTTCATCGCATCATTCCACCAATGGTGTGACCTTGTTATTAACAACATCCAATGTCCATGATCAGGAAACCTTGATCATCTTGTTAATCAACAAGCTAGTCTATAAGAGAGGAATAACTAGGAACCCTTTTTGTTTATTAAACACACATGTATTGATGTTTCCGATCAATACAATTCTAGCATGTAAAATAAACATTTATCATAAACATGGAATAAGATAATAACCACTTTATTATTGCCTCTCGGGCATATTCCCTTCACTATATGCGAATGTAGATATGTCTAGCCCCCGATTGTCACGTCCGGCTTCATAACGGCAAACTTTCTTGGTGGTGCACACACAAGGGGAACATTATCATTGGAATTATATAGGGATTATCTTATTTGCTACCGTTGAGTATCTAATACTAGCATATAATAAGATATAAAATAGGTATCAACATCACATGTAAATTTTGTGATATGATATGGTCCTTCTTCTCGCGCCTTGATCTCCATCGAGCGCTCCGGCATGATTTCCATCTTGCCCCTGGTTCGATGCCAAGTCCATGACGCCACCACCCGGTCATCCATCGAAACGATGGCTATTACTACTTAACTTAGTAAAATAACAGTAAACTACTTTACCTTCGTAACGACCAATACCATATCATAACACAAGCCCTCCTGCAAAATAAAGTTAGACGCCTCTACTTTATCTTTTGCATGTTTTACGTGGTTGTTAGGGCTTTCGCAATAGAACCGTTTCTAAACTACGAACTTTCCAACCACAACATGGATCCAACAGTTGTCTCTACTACACCCCTTTCGGGGCCCTCCGTTATAAATGCTATATCAACTATTGAATGAGAGACAGACACCCGCTAGCCACTTATATGGTACAAGCCGTATGTTGAGCGTGGAACTAGTCTCGCGTACGAATACGCGTAAGGTCGGTCCGGGCCGCTTCATCAAACAATACCGCGATATAAACAAGTACACGTTAGAGGGTAACAACTAAGGGATCAATGCCCGCATAATACTTGTGCGTACTGGCCATACATCACTCCTATGCATAGATCGGCTCTGATACCACTGTAGGGTTCCGCAGCAGAAAACAAAAAATTTCCTACGTTGGAACCTCCTAACGCCCAAGATCTATCTATGTAGCAATGTAGTAACGGCCGGAGCATATAGAATACATACCCTTGTAGACCGTACGCGGTTAACGTTCCGAGGGGAACGTGGTTGAAGTAGTCGAAGCCGTAGCCGACCTCAAGGTCGCGATGCTCCTCGCAGGTCACCCCTTGCTCCTTCTTCATCGTGTAGCAGCTCCAGCTCACGACATCCAAGGTGCCTCAAGTGAGGCCCCTCGTGATTTCGTACACATACTTCACAAGCTCCATGAAAGAGAAGCCCGGGTCTCTTCACAATCTTCCATGAAGAGGACACCGCGACCCCAACCGCCAAGCCAACTAGGAGGTCACCCTCCAAGAGTAACAAGCTCACGGTCTCTCACTCGAACAAAGGGTGCTCAAATCCTTCACTCTCAAATCCCACCAAAGAAACAAGTGGTAGGGAGGAATTAGAGAGGAAGAGCAATGGTGGAATTGAACAAATAACTCCAAGGTCTAGATCTAATGGGTCTGCCTTACTTAGAGGAGGAATTGATTCATGGGGATTGTAGATCTAGATCTCCTCTTCCAAAGCCCTCAAAAAATGCAAGAATCATAGGAGGGAAGTGAGATGAAGCAAGCTCAAAGGTGTCAACAATGGTGGTCAATTGTTTTCTCAAGAACACTAAAAAACCTTGGGGAAGAAGCCCTTAGGGAAAGGCATCTGCCCGTTGGGGATGAAACCGTGCACTCCAGGCAAATCCAACAGTCAGTTCGACGGTGCCGGGCCCTATGCCAAACTGAGTCGACGCCATGCCAATTTGGCTTTTAGAATAGCAGTTCAGCGTATGCCAATCTGAGTCAGCGCCACGTCTGGCGGTGCCGGTTTGCCCGCTGACAGAAAACATCAAAGACTAAAATGGTGCTAACATTTGCGTCCGAACTCCGATTTTAGTAAACTTGGGCTTTTTGAAAAGCTAAGAACAAGTTCTGTATAGTAGAGACTATAAAGACCAAGAAATGTCAAGAGGTATGAAACCTCCCTAAAGAAGAGCCACTAAAACCTCCAAACTCGAAAACACAATAGAAGATGCATACGAATTTCGTTTTCTATGAACTTGGGATTGTTGAAGAGCTTGCAACAAGCTCAAGAACCTCACACAGAGAAATACCAAGAAGCAACAAAATAGGGAGAATAAAAGTATGCAAAATATTAAGCTCCCTCAGACGATGTGATCAAGTTACCCAACTGAAAGCCCCTCTTTATAGTGCATCTATCTATCCTATAACCCGGTCTCGCAACAACCACCATGAGACTAGTAAAAAGGAAAACCTAGAAAGGCCATACATTTTCCTTGCGCATCCCACTTCATCTTGATGATAACGCTTCAGGCTTCATTCAAGGCGGAATGCCTCACTTGATCATTGTTTCTTCGTGAAGACTCATAATTTTCTCCCCCATACACTACTATGGGATAGTGATGGCCTGCAAGAGCGCAGGTTCGTCAGAGCATGTTTTCGTGGAAGTAGTAATTCAAGTTTTCATATCGATCCCAACAAGGAGCTTAGGAAAGTGTCCATCTGAGGTGTTTTGTCGCACCAAAGGTGTCATGTTGTCTTGAGTGAATTGACTACAAGTGTTGAGAGTGGAAATGGGTTAGTGAATAAGGGAACAGTTTTAAGTATTGAATGGAACTGAATGTATATAACATAAAAGTAGAAGTAAGGATGTGATACATTGCAAATGTATCTATAATTTTTGATGTTCCATGCTTGGTTTTATCTACTTTCTTGTGTTTTGTCCACACTTTGGAGTACTTTTCATATGATTTCTTGGACTAACCTATTAACAAGAGCCACAGTGCTAGCTGCCTGTTTTCTGATGTTTTTGGTTCCAGGAAGTCAGAAAATGAATATTCTCGGAATTGGATGGGATAAAAGCCAAAGTCACTATTTTACCGGAAGACACTTGGAGCCAGAATACGAGACGGAGAGGAGCCAGGGGCCACCACACCACCTGGCGGCGTGGGCCAGGCCTGGCCGCGCCAGGGGTGGTGTGGCCAGCCCAGGCACCCCCTCGGCCTCTCCTTCCGCCTATATATTGCCTCCGATACCAAAACCCTAAGTACCCAATCAAAATTCCACGAAAGAGTCTGTAGCCGCCGTCATATCCATCCCTAGATCAGGAGGGATCTGAAGCTCTTCCCGGCACCCTGCCGGAGAGGGGAATTCACCCTAGAGGCCTTCTTCATCATCATGCAAGCCTCCGGTGTGATGCGTGAGTAGTTCATCTCTAGACTACAGGTCCATGTAGTAGCTAGATGGCTGGTTCTCCTCCTTTGTGCTTTCATGTCTAGATCTTGTGAGCTCCGTTCATGATCAAGATCATCTATTTGTAATTCTGCATGTTGTGTTTGTGGGGATCCGATGGATATTGAGATGCTATTTCTGATTGATTATTGATTCTATCTTGTCTTTGTTATTTGTGATCTTGCATGCTTTCCGTTGTTAGTAGCTATCTTGGCCAAGTAGATGCTAGTAACTCCAAGAGTTAGTATTTATGCTCGATAGTGGGTTCATGCCTCTGGTAATCTGGGGAAGTGACAGAAATCTCTAAGGTACTAGATGTGTTGTTGCTACTAGGGAGAAAACAACAATCCTTTGTTCATAGAACAATCGTGTTGTTTACTTTACACGCAATTCGTAAAGCAATAATCTGTTGCTTGCAACTTAATACTGGAGGGGGTTCGGATGATAACCTTAAGGTGGATTATTAGTCATAGATGCAGTTGGATGGCGGTCTATGTATAATGTTGTAATGCCCAATCAAGTTTCAAAGGAGTCAAGATGATTAGTATATGCTTGTATGCTTTCTCGATGTTTGTCAATTGCCCGGCTATAATTTGTTCACCCAGCATGTTATCTATCTTAAGGAGAGCCACCTCTAGTGAACTATGGACCCTGGTCCTTTCTTTTACATACAATCTACAAACTGTTTACTGCTTTGTGTTTACTTTCTGCAAACTATTACTTCCTTCCATTCGATACGTTTAATCCTTTATTTTCTGTAAAACCGGTGAGATTGACAACCTCATTGTAAGTTGGGGGCAAAGTTCTGTGGTTGTGTTGTGTAGGTCTCCACGTTGCTGCTGGCACTGGTAGTGCGCCCTGCCAACGTTCAACTAGCTACACCTTTGGGGTGTTTCCTTGCTCCTACTGGATTGATAACCTTGGTTTCGTACTGAGGGAAAACTTATTGCTGTGCTCATCATGCCTTCATCTTGGGGTTCCCCAACGAGCTCGTTAAGACACAAGTCATCAAGAATTTTTCTAGCACCTCTGTCGGGGATCAAAAGAAGAAGAGACTCCCACGTTAATAACGAGTACATCAGGATGTTATTCGAGATTCCTGCAGATGAGAAGTTAGTCACGGAGAGAAATGGTTCATGGTTATAGTGAATGTGCCAGGTGGATAAAGTGGAATAAGTGATTGTGATACTTCTTATTCATATGTGAGTAGGCAAGCAACCCATATACCAATCAGGAGTCCTATTGGTAGATTCTTCCCAATACCAATGATCCATCTGTTTGTTACCAGAATAATGGTCAGCACATCAATTAATATCTTTCGACCAGATCAAGGCTTTAAACTTGATGGCTCCTTGTTATCCTCAAGTTGTACTAGCTCCTCTTTGATATCGGCCGTGTCACTCGGGGGTCACCGATTCACTAGTAAAGAAGTTCATACCTATGAGATCTTAGGATCATGTTGTCTGGGCCCTTAAATTGGACAACAAGCATTAGGCAAACATAGATAGTCATTCTCACAATATAATAATCACGACAACAATCACAAATAAATGGAAATATAGGAGTCACAACACATCTCAACAATCCCCTACATATCCCACGCTTATGGGGATTTACTCAGACATGAGAGGAAGACAGATCAAAGGCTTAATTATATTGCAAATAGAAATCATCTCAACTTTACCGTAGCAAGCCACAATACCATTGGAGATCAAATCAAGTACACACCAAAGTGGAATAGAGGTTCAAACCCTAATCTTACAAGTATAAATCTCTCTTAATACAAATGGGAATTATGGTGGAGCTGATGATTGAGAGGTTGGGGATCGTCGAAGGATGAGGTGGTGTTCTTCTCCTTCTTCAGATCTGATCTCCTCTCTTTTGGGACTGTTTGTGGCAGTTGCATTTGTATTTCATCCCCTCTCCTTCATGAAAGTTGCTCGTATTGATATAACAGAGGCGAAGGAGTACTATGGGAGGGATGTATGGGCGACCTCCGACCATACCAGTGGTTGTTAAGGGCGTTGGATGTCTCGAATGAAAGAGTCTTCAATTGAGGGTTTGCTCATTTAGGTGTAATTAGCCCATAAATGCTCTCAGACTTTCAGAAGTTTTCATTACCTAAAAACCAATACAATAAAACAAGGTTTTGCTAACTTGTGATGTTCACATTAGTTGAAAGATGAAAATCAACAAAACCTGGTGAAAACCAATGGAAAATCCTTGATAAAATGTGTCAAAATTTGGATCTATCAACTTCCCCAAGCTTAGCTATTACTCGCCCTCGAGTGAAAAAGCTATAAAGAATAATAGCGAGAAATGAACTCAAGCGAGGAAACTCACAAGTTCAAGGTTGTATCATATTCCATCGCCACAAATCCTGCAACCTTAAACATGCTCATAGTATATCTGAACAATTGCACTTGAGTTCTCTTCCTAACTGCATATAACTCACTAGCTAATAATTCTTAAACTCAAAAGTGACTATCAAAATTTGGTTTGGCTCGCGAATCAATTCTTTCAGCACCCCTCTTTTATGAGAGTAAGATCAATTTAAGCAAGGATGCTTCAGTTAAATTTGGGGTCCACTAGTAGAAGTCAAAAGAAGGATAAACTTAGACTCTTTCATTAACACCCACTTCAAAATTCGTGGCCTTCCAAGTGAGGTGATACCAAGACTTTCATAAAAATCAAACAATTTCAACTCATATCTTTATGGTAGTTTCTTTTGCTCTAGTACTTGGGCTCAAGGAATTAAATTTTTTCACACCACAACAATGCTACAAATGTTACCCAACTCGTAGCAGAAATCTGAGATGAACTCAAGATCGTTCGTAGGCCATAGGAGTTGTTAGTTTCATGAAGTTTGTAATTCTATTTAATAAACATATTTATTCTTAACTAAGAAAGACAAGTTTGGCATCTCCCTCAACCACCGCACAATATCTATTCCTTCAAACAATTCTTTTTCAAAAGGTGTTATCAAGTCAAACCGTTAAGATGTGGGGTTGAGTGCTACTAATATTAAGCCCTTAAGACAAAAACATGGCACCAAAGTTGTCAAGAAAACACGTTTTCTTGTTCATAAAAGAGTGAAATTTAATCCAATGCGGCTATTTTTGTAACTGAGAATAATTGTCATAAGTCAAAGACAAAGTAGTGACATTAGCCTTGAGAGTAAGTCTTAAAATATAACGAGCTAAGCGTGGAGTGCGATGATACGTTACTAACATATCTATGATTTTTAATGTTCCATGCTTATTTATATCTACTTTCTTATGTTTTGTCCACACTTTGGAGTATTTTTATATATTTTCTGGAACTAACCTATTAACAAGATGCCACAATGCTAGCTGCCTGTTTTCTGCTATTTTTGGTTCTAGGAAAGCCAGAAAATGAATATGCTCGGAATTGGATGGGAAAAAAGCCAAAGTCAATATTTTACCGAGGGAAACATGGAGCTAGAAGACGAGACAGAGAAGGGCCTCGAGGGGGCCACACCCCCTGGCCGTGTGGCCAGGCCTAGCTCGCGCCTAGGGGTGGGGGTGCAGCTGCCTCGAGAACCCCCTCGGTCTCCCCTTTCGCCTATAAGAAGCCTCCGGTACAGAAACCCTAAGTACCTGATCAAATTTCCACGAAAGAGTCTGTAGCCGCCGGCATCTCCATCCCTAGATCGGGAGGGATCTGAAGCTCTTCCTGGCACCCTGCCGGAGGGGAGAATTCACCCCGGAGACCTTCTTCATCACCATGACTGCCTCCGTGTGATGCGTGAGTAGTTCATCCTTGGACTACGGGTCCATGTAGTAGCTAGATGGTTGGTTCTCCTCCTTTGTGCTATCATGTTTAGATCTTGTGAGCTCCGTTCATGATCAAGATCATCTATTTGTAATCCTACATGTTGTGTTTGCGGGGATCCAATGGATATTGAGATGCTATTTCAGATTTATTATTGATTCTATCATGTCTTTGCTATTTGTGATCTTACATGCTCTCCGTTGTTAGTAGCTATCTTGGCCGAGTAGATGCTAGCAACTCCAAGAGGGAGTATTTATGCTCGATAGCGGGTTCATGCCTCTAGTAATCTAGGGAAGTGACAGAAATCTCTAAGGTACTAGATGTGTTGTTGCTACTAGGGAGAAAACAACAATCCTTTGTTCATAGAACAATCGTATTGTTTACTTTACACACTTTGCTTAATGCAATTATCTGTTACTTGCAACTTAATACTGGAGGGGGTTCAGATGATAACCTGAAGGTGGATTATTAGTCATAGATGCAGTTGAATCACGGTCTATGTATAATGTTGTAATGAGCAATAAAATCTCATAGGAGTCAAGATGATTAGTATATGCATGTATGCTTTCTCGGTGTCTGTCAATTGCCCTGCTGTAATTTTTTCACCCAACATGTCATCTATCTTAAGGAGAATCACCTCTAGTGAACTATGGACCTCGGTCCATTCTTTTACCATCAATCTACATCTATTTACTGTTTTCTGTTTACTTTCTGCAAGCTATTACTATCTTCCACACAATGTTTAATCCTTTGTTTTCAGCAGAACCGGTGAGATTGACAACCTCACCGTAAGTTGGGGGCAAAGTTCTGTGATTGTGTTGTGCAGGATTCCAAGTTGGAAACAACACCTTGGAGGTGTTTCCTTGATCCTACAGGTTTGATAACCTTGGTTTCATAACTTAGGGAAAACTTGCTACTGTGCTCATTATACCTTCCTCTTGGGGTTCCCCAACGAGCTCGATATATTTTGGGCCATCAAGCTCTTTTTCCGGCGCCGTTGCCGGGGAGTCAAGGACATCTTCACAGGAGGAGTCCCTCATAACCAATCTCTTTACTTTGTTGTTTTTGTTTTGCTTAGTTTATTTCTGCTTTGTTTGCTTGTTTCTGTATCGAAAACACAAAAAAATTAGTTGTACTAGTTTGCTTTTCTATATTAAAAACACAAAAAAAATATTTATAGTTGTTACCTAGTTCCTAGCTCACCATGTTGATCCCTAAGTTCACCATGAAAGACCTTTCAATAGGTAGTGGTTCTATAATTGGAAAAGATAATATTGAAGAATTCTTTAATCATGTTAGTAGGCATGAAGATATTGAGGATGGATCCCTTGCAGAACTTGCTCCAAATTATTAAATTGCTGCAGCTTATTTAGTTCACATGTTGGAAGCTAGGTTTGTTAACCTTAACCCCTTAATGCAAGTAATGTTTCTTAAACTTAAAGAAATTGAGGACCCTAAAAAGAGAGATTTTATTCTAGAAACCTTGCTTAAAGAATTCTATGATGTTGCTAAGGAAACTAGAAAAGTCTTTGAATGTTTTAATATGCTAGGCTCATGTGTAGATGTTATTGGTACACGAGAAAAGATGGACAAAACCGAAGCTAATGGGGAGGAAATTAAGATACCAATACCTTTTAAACTTGTAGCAATGCATGAAGCCTTAGAAAATAATTTTGATTGGATTGTTCCTGAAAACCCGTTTGATGAAAATAGTGAACCCAAGAGCATTGAGAGAGGATCATCTAGAACTTATTTGGATGAGATACCTTGCCTTGTTGAAAATATTTCTGGTATCAATCTTAATGCTTCTTCATTTGAGAACACTTGATTCTTTTCTTGCTTCTTATGCCTAACTTAAAGGCGTGAAAGAAAAGTACTTATTGGGAGATAACCCAAATGTTTTAGTTGAGTCTTGGAAGTTATTACCTCTGTAATAACCGCTCCTTATCATTTTTGTGTGATTTTTGCCAAGAGTAACCTCTAATGATAGAGAAGTAATGCTTGGGAAAGTTGCTGTCCTGAAACAGATTTTTGTGCTTCGCTATAAAAATTCGTGAAAAATCTCTATATGTCGGTTTGAGCTGTGTTGTTTTGTGCTTCTGCCCCAGGTTGTTATCCAACTTTAGTTAGTTCAACACTTTTCGATTTGAGCAACAGAAGGTCTTCGAAAAAATCAGTTTCTACCTGCTGGTCTGTTTTGACAGATTTCTGCCATTATTTGCATTTGCTTCTTGTTGATTCCTTTTGGGTTCTCTTTGGGGAAATTGAGATTTTTGAGGGAATTGCTACAGTGGCTTGTGTTTTAATGGAAGTTTTACTTGTGTTGAAACTGAACCAAAATACTTATTATCTTGAGTGCACTAATGTTGCTAATGAAGATTGTGTGAAGTTTTGTATGAAAGAAATTTTTAGGTGTAGGGAAAGAATGATGTAATGAGATGAAGAATGGACTAAAGATAAAGCTTGGGGATGCCAACCCGTGTCACCCCAAGAAATATCCAAGAATTACAAGCGTCAAAGCTTGGGGATGCCCAAGGCATCCCCTTCTTCATCAATAAAAATCTCAGGTTTCTTCCAAACACTTCGTTTTTATTGTTTCATGCACAGTTGTGTTGTTCTTGGAGCGTCTTCGTTTTTTGTTTTTGGTTTTTGTTTGCTTAGTTTTCTTAGTTTGCTTGAATAAATTGGTTGGACCCCCTCATTCATACATTAGTTTTCAAATAAGTTGGTTTGGGTTGGAAAAGAGTAGGAAAAATTCATGCTTAAGTGGTAAAAAGGAGCTTGTTTTTGACTGTGGCCTATGCTTTGTCATGTCATGCTTGATATTTTTTTGGCTTTATGCTTAGTGATTTTTGCTGTAGCATGGAATGTTATAAACAATTGAGATTCCTTAATGTGCCTTGAAAGAATCATGTGTTGTTTTAGCATATTAAAGCATAGTATTACGGTATTTTCCTTTGATGCTTTATTTGGGTTGACTTGGCGCATGCTCACACCATGTTATGACTATATCAAGTCACCATAGCACTGATGATCATTTAGTTTTCGACTTTTAATATCACTTTATGCTTTAATTAATGATGTTTTGTCGCTTTGCATGATTATGCCATTATTGCTCTCTTAGTTGGTCGCTCCTAGTCTTTTGCTAGCCTCCATAACCAAGTATGAGTTCCACTCATGCATCCAACTCCAAACAAAACCAAGTTATTCCAAAGTGTCCACCATACCCACCTATTAGAATTTGCTATTCCAAGTATATTCATGTTTTTATCTACCTTCCAAATTAAACTTGTTATGTGAAAATTAGTGATTAAAGCTCTCACGAACTTGATGGCACACTTTACTTTTCTTGCACCTAATAAACTTGAACCATTGTGTCGTCTATGTTGTATATGCTTGCACTTATACGTTGGGGATTAGCAGAACCATGCTATCATGGGGAACGCTTCCAACATTGCACTTGTACATTGTACCCAGTTGATCTCATGCTCTTTTGTTTATGGATGTCGTTGGTGTGAAATGAAAGGGAACCTTGTAAGTCCATGGAGTTATGTATGTGTGTTAGAGAAACGCCTGGGCGGCTGGTCTAATCCATGCCTAATCATGGTGGAAACCTGTAGCGTAACCATAATGAGCAATATATGAAGCATTCTTCTTATAAAAAAGAGATAGAGATTGAGAAAAAAGAAAAAAAAGAGATGAGAAAAGAGGAAAGAGAGAAAAAGCACCATTTTCCCATGGTAAATAAGAAGATTGCTGAGATGCTTATTGTCTTCTTGCCTTGTCATTTTGACATGGGGATTCTTCCATATCATCGGGCAAGGGGCACCCCGTTGGCGGTTCTCTATGATACACATGTACTTACTATGACAAGAACTTACCGGTGACTAAACTTGAGTAGCATGAGGAGCGACCCACGTATTCAAGGGACATGAGATTGCCAACTTATACTTTGTCAAGTATATACTCCATAGTTTGTTCACTTTAACCTTAATCACTTCAAGATGCTTATGATAGGGGCAATGAGAGCTGAAAGCTAATAAGTACCATAATTTTTGGAAGCTCTTTATGGTGAATCCTTGCTTCCTTCCAAGAAGGCCTTTCTTTTACTTTTATGTTGAGTCTCTGATGACCCACAAGTATAGGGGGTGTATCGCAGTATTTTCGATAAGTAAGAGTGTCGAACCCAACGAGGAGCAGAAGGTGCTGGCTAGTGGTATGGATCAGGAATTCTCTGCAAATACTTAGCAAACGGATATTTAGGGTTTTTTGATAAAGCAAGTAAACAAAGTACAAGTAAATAAAGGATAGTAGGAATAAATGTAGCAAGTGGCCCAATCCTTTATGCAGCAAAGGACAAGCCGGTTGTATTACTTAAGATGACCAAACGTTCTCGAGGACACATGGGAAGACTGTCAAGTGCTTTCGCTTCATATAGTTGATTAATCTTCTTTAGCTTGCTAAGTGTTGTGTGGGTGAACCTGTGCTAATGTACCGACCTTCCTAGGACTAATACATACTTGTGACTATACCCCTTGCAAACATCCGTAAGTACAAGAAAGTAATTAAGGTAGAAACCTAACCACAACTTTAAACTCTAAGACCCTTACATCCCTTGTGCAATGGTTTCCTAACAGGGGTTCATGTTTCTGTTACTCCGGCAACCCCTATGATTAGTAGCCAAATACACAATGCATTCCCCTAGGCCCATATAGGTGAAGTGTCATGTAGTCGACGTTCACATGACACCACTAGAAGAAGTACACCACAACTTAAATATCAAACTATTGAATCTTTCTCAACATAACTCCACTACTAACAACATGACTTCTCCCATGTCCTCAAGAAAAAAACGAAATACTCACAAGACATCATATGGATCATGAGCAGAGATGGAATTATGATGTATAACAATCTGAACATAAACAATAATTCAATGGTTCACTCAATAGCATCAACTACAAAGAGTAATCAACACCGGGAAAGTTTCCCTATGAACTATGCAAGATTCAACACAATTGTTATAGCAATATGGAGATGGTGATGAGGGTGCTGATGGTGATGATGGTGGTGGTGATGATGATGATGATGATCCTGATGAAGTCTAGCTTGATGGTGGTGTTGATGGCGACGATCTTCCCTCTCCGGGAAGGAATTCCCCCGGCAGAAATCTGTCTGCCGGAGAGATCTTTCTCTCTCGGTGTTTTCCACCCCGCAGAGGCGGCGGAATCTTTCTGTGGTCGCTCTCCAAGTATTAGGGTTTCGGGAGGATAATATACACCAGAGGGGAGTGCCAGGGGTGGACCAGGGCGGCCACACCACCTGGTGGCGCGACCTAGGCTGGCCCGCGCCAGGGGGTGGTGTGGGCCCCCTGTGGCCCATCTCCGGCCCCCCTTCTGGTTTCCTTCGTCTTCTGGAAAAATAGGATTTTCCATATATTTTCCTAGATTTTCTGATCTTCGTGAATTTTGCCTCCAAACAGCACCTTTTCCATCAGAATCCTGAATGCAGCGGTCCATGCTCCAAAAGTCATCAACCATGCAAAAACATATGAAATAACATAAGTATCACCTCTCAATACGAAATATATCAATGAATAACAGTGAATTATGACATAGAATAGTGATGCAAAATGGACGTATCAGTCTCCATCTTCTATCTTTATGCACCTATTGAGAGAGTATAGTGGCCATTTTTAGTTTAATGTGCATTGTCCCAAGAGTTGTTGATTGGTGCATAATTTTGATATTGCTTGTTCTTAAACTATTTGTATCTAGTCACCCTTATGAACTTTGAAGGTGTCGTATGCATTTATGTTTTGCTACACTATGAGGGACAAGCTGAATACCATTCTCATTATGTTTTCTTTATGTGAAACAAACAAACGTCTTTCAAAGCATTGTTATTCATGAATCTTTTGTTTGTATCTTTTCATGTTACAACATAGTTGCTATGTCTTATTGTTAGAACTATATCTTTCATGCTATGTTAAAGTACTATGATCCCAATTATGAATGTTTTATAAATGCCTTGATCAATATTGTGATGGTGCATGTCACCTCAAAAATTATTCTTTCTTTTTATCACTTACCTACTCGAGGACGAGCAGGAGTTAAGCTTGGGGATGTTGATACGTTGCTAACGTATCTATAATTTTTGATGTTCCATGCTTGTTTTATATCTAATTTCTTATGTTTTGTCCACACTTTGGAGTATTTTTACATTATTTCTAGAACTAACCTATTAACAAGATGCCACAGTGCCAGCTACCTGTTTTCTACTGTTTTTGGTTCCAGGAAAGCTGGAAAATGAATATGCTCGGAATTGGATGGGTCAAAAGCCAAAGTCAACATTTTATCGAGGGGAACACAGAGCCAGAAGACGAGACGGAGAAGGGCCTCGAGGGGGCCACACCCCTGGCCGCACGGCCAGGCTTGGCCCGCACCTGGGGGGGGGAGGGTGCAGCCGCGTCGGGCACCCCCTCGGTCTCCCCTTTCGCCTATAAGAAGCCTCCGATACAGAAATCCTAAGTACCCAATCAAATTTCCATGAAAGAGTCTGTAGCCACCGTCATCTCCATCCCTAGATCGGGAGGGATCTGAAGGTCTTCTCGGCACCCTGCTGGAGGGGAGAATTCACCCTGGAGGCCTTCTTCATCACCATGACTACCTCCGATGTGATGCGTGAGTAGTTCATCCTTGGACTATGGGTCCATGTAGTATCTAGATGGTTGGTTCTCCTCCTTTATGCTATAATGTTTAGATCTTGTGAGCTCCGTTCATGATCAAGATCATCTATTTGTAATCCTACATGTTGTGTTTGTGGGGATCCGATGGATATTGAGATGCTATTTCAGATTGATTATTGATTCTATCATGTCTTTGCTATTTGTGATCTTGCACGCTCTCCGTTGTTAGTAGCTATCTTGGCCGAGTAGATGCTACCAACTCCAAGAGGGAGTATTTATGCTCGATAGTGGGTTCATGCCTCTAGTAATCTAGGGAAGTGACAGAAATCTCTAAGGTACTAGATGTGCTGTTGCTACTAGGGAGAAAACAACAATCCTTTGTTCATAGAACAATCATATTGTTTACTTTACACACTTTGCTTAATGCAATTATCTGTTGCTTGCAACTTAATACTAGAGGGGGTTCAGATGATAACATGAAGGTGGATTATTAGTCATAGATGTAGTTGGATTACGATCTATGTATAATGTTGTAATGCTCAATCAAATCTCATAGGAGTCAAGATGATTAGTATATGCATGTATGCTTTCTCGGTGTTTGTCAATTGCCCCGCTGTAATTTGTTCACCCAACATGTCATCTATCTTAAGGAGAATCACCTCTAGTGAACTATGGACCCCAGTCCATTCTTTTACCATCAATCTACATCTATTTACTATTTTCTGTTTACTTTCTGCAAGCTATTACTATCTTCCACACAATACATTTAATCCTTTATTTTTAGCAAAACCGGTGAGATTAACAACCTCACTGTAAGTTGGGGGCAAAGTTCTGTGATTGTGTTGTGTAGGATTCCAAGTTGGAAACAACACCTTGGAGGTGTTTCCTTGCTCCTACTGGTTCGATAACCTTGGTTTCATAACTGAGTGAAAACTTGCTGATGTGCTCATCATACCTTCCTCTTGGGATTCCCCAACGAGCTCGATATATTTTGGTCCATCATGCGACTCAAGTGCAACCAAACAAACATAGTATGTTCATGAATAAACTTACAGAAGGAGGGAAAATAGGAATGTGGTACCTCCTCTCGCTTGCTCATCTCTCACTTGAATCGAATCCTCACGTTCTTCTCCATAGGAAAGTCACTTTAAGTGAATAATCAGCA
The DNA here is from genome assembly GCA_916181665.1 of Avena sativa. Taxonomy (NCBI): domain Eukaryota; kingdom Viridiplantae; phylum Streptophyta; class Magnoliopsida; order Poales; family Poaceae; genus Avena; species Avena sativa. Next base: position 141,054,440 of record OV702292.1, read on the forward strand.
AGAAATAAAAAAGAGAACCGATAGAACTTTACACAAAACAAGATAAAATCCAATTATAATATTTTGTGTGTTTTCTTTTACCACTTGAAAACTAAAAGTAAACATACAGCTAGAGAAAAATAAATAAAACAAAAGAAGAAAGCAAAAAATATGAATGCAAAATGTGGGGAGGAGTTCAACCTCACCAAGATTAGAATATTGGTCTATCTTGAATCAATTATCACCGCCATCGTTGGGCAGTGGCTGCTGTTATGGCTGGTACAGGTAGTGGTTCGGAAAATCATACATGAAGTGGGTGATGTCCTGGTTGAGAATGATGATGTTGGCATTCACATCTTGCAATGTGTTCTCCACATTGCTGATACGATGCACCACCTGGTCAAAGTTGCCTCTTGGGACATAGTCGAATCCCGATTGAGGTGTAGTCATGTTCTGCTGCTGGTGGTACTATGGAAATGGTTGTTGATGATGATGTTGCTGACCATAATCATCCCAGTCCATGGTGTTCCAGTGCTGCTCATCCTCCTCATGCTGCTGCTGGTTCCCCTCGCACTCTCCCAAGCGGGGTTCCCTCTTATGGGTACAATCCTCCCTAAGGTAATCATTGCTTGATGGAATTACTCTTCATTGAGGACCAAATTCTGTTTTCTTGGCAAACCAAAAGCTGGAACAAATGGAAGCAAAGTTTGCTGGGCATCACCATTAGGTTCAAAATAAAATTGATAGGCACGAAGAGAGTGTTGAGGCCTATAGCCCCCCATGAATTTGGTGTTGGCCATGTGAAAATCATCCAGAAACTTACTACCATCCACAACTCTCTCACGAGGCATGATAAACCCACTTGTGTAGGTGACCTAAGTTATCAAACCTCCACAACGAATGTCATCGGAGTGAGCCAACCTTTGGCAGCGAAAGTGCTGGATGAGCAAAGCACCCAAGTGTACCTTATGATCCATCTCTAGATGGAGAGCCAGATAAATAACACTTATCTCAGGGCCTATCATTGCCCCGGTATCTCCCTTCCCAAAAATAGAATTCCCAAAGAGGGTGGCAAAGTAGCGGATAGTGGGGTTCTAGATAGTGGCACACTTCTTCCACAAATAATTAGTACTCCTGAAAACAGAAATATTCTCCCAAGCATAAATTACATCTACGAGGACTTCCTTAGTGGTATAGAGATCTCGCTCATAGCAGAACCTGGAGCAATTGCAAAATTGGTAAAAAGTAAGGCTGCGTGGTTGCCCATTGATCATGAAACTTACAGTGCAATGAAATTGTTGGAGCTCGAGGTCATCGTGGAAATATGAAATAAATTCATGCGTATAGGTGTCGAGGGAGAGAAGGGAAAAGGCCACCATGTCGATATTCACGGTCATCGTGTCGAAGTCCTCCTTCAGACCATGGCGAGAGAGGAAGTTATGGCACACCCACTTGGTAGGCAACACCTTGCATTCACTCACCCTCTTATAGTCTTTGTCAAGGGCGACATTCAAATAATCCCCCAATGAACGCCTGTTCTTTGCACCCGGTGCCTTGGAGGTTCCCGAGGTTCCTGTTGTTCTCGAGCCCTTCCCGGTGTGGAAAATCTTTCCAATATTCATTGTACTAAAAAATTTAAAAGCAAAACTTTAGGCATCAGGTTTCTATCATATAAACAAACGATTACAGGTAGAAAATACAAAACTTAACATGAGGAATCAATAATAATCTCAAAATATGAAGAACTCATCTAGATAGCCAATGTGAGAGATTCAACAGTGGATTTCGAAAATAAAGAGTGGATCAGGTGAGAAACTTACCGATGTGAAGATTCCCCCACTCAAATGAACAAAATCAGTGAAGAATCAAGAATTATAGGAGGTTAGGCGTTGAGTTTGATTGATAAAGAGAGACAAAATGAGAGGAAGAAGATGGCTGGTTGGGTTGGCAGGCAGTCATCGTTCCTCTTATGGGGCGACGCAGTCGGTACGGGCGCACGATACAGGCGCATCCCGCCCATGACAACGGTCGTCACCGTTGGATTTGACGATAGGGTTTCGAGATCAAACCTGGATAGTGATGTCTGCAAGTGCACATATCGTTTGTAGCTAGTTTTGAAGTATAGATATTGATTCCACATGGAGCCCAAAGGTAAGTGTTTATGAATGAAGTCTCTGTCACACTCAAAGTTGTCACAGGTCTTCGAGTGAATTGACTGCAAGTGTGGAAATAAGAATGAAATTTGGATTAAACTGGATGTATTTAAATAAAACTAAAATGTAAATAGGAATAAAAAGCATAAAAGTAAAGAACGATTCAATTGTTTGTGGTTTTCTGCAGATGACAAAGAAGGCGCGGGGAGATACAGTTCATGGTGATAGTGACTATGCCAGGTGGATGAATGATAAGTGTAACAATTATAATCTTATAAGTATATGTGTAGGCGAGCAACCCTTAATTAGCCGGAACTCCTCTTGGCAGATTTCATCCCAACTTCAATAATCCTAATAGTTTGTTACCAAAACCATGGTCAGTCACTAGATGATTAAGATCCTTTAGGTTTCTTACCAATTAAGCTCCTTGGATCAGATTAATGCAATAATCACAGTGGTTCCTCATGATCCTCGAGTCAAACTATTTTCCCATTGATATCCCGTGTCACTCGGGGGTCACCGGTCTGCTAGCAAACAAGATACTATCTATGTAGAACAAAGCATCATGTTGTCTGGGCCCTTAATTGGACAACAAGCATTAGGAATCCCACAAATAGTCAAGCACACATAATATAGTAATTAAAATCAATCACAAACTAATGGAAAATATATGGAGGCACATCACATCTCACCAATCCCTTACATCTCCCACGCCCAAGGAACTTACTCACACATGAGAGAAGAAAGCATCATCGATAGAATTAAATAAAGGGAGTTCTTCTCGATATTACCGTGGAGATCCACAATAAGAATAGAAAAGTAATCCAACACAATTCAAGAGAGGAAGAAACAATCTCAAACCCTAATCTTGCAAAGTGAAGATCTCTCTCTCTCTCTCTCTCTCAAGTACAAGTAATGTCTATGAGAGTGTGATGGCTGGGAGGTCGAAGATCATGAAACGAGATGAAGAACGTCTTCCCCTTCTTCTCCGGATCTCTTCTTTTTCCTTCCTAGATGGGATGGCGGCTGCTGTGTTGTGATTTCATGTCTCGACTCTTCATGAAAGTTGTCCCTTTTGACAAGACGGAGGCAGCGACAACTATATAGCGGGAACTATATGGATGGAAAAATATTCCCGCCGTATAGTTGCTCGTTAAAGCTACAGTATGCCTCCCTTGATCGCTTCCAAAAAGATACTTGCTTGTTTTCACTAGAATATTGTGTTTTTCCTGTTAAAACCTTCTGTTGATGTTCAGAACCTGAAACACACATTAAAAACCAAGTTTTCTTCACTAACAAAGTATTAGCGTTAGGTAAAGCTAGAAAATGATCAAATCCAGAAGAAAACCATCAATAAAAACCATCGAAAAAATGTTGAATCTCACAGCTATCAACTCCCCTAAGCTTATATGTTGCTCGCCCTCGAGTGACAAGAATATAAGGAAGAATAGCGGAGATTTGAGACTGAAATAAAAGAACTTACAAGCTCGAATTGGTGTCAAATTCTTTTCTTCACAATTCCTGCAATCTTAAACATGATCATACATGTATTCACAATATTGCACTGAGTCCACTTCCTAACCACCTATATCTTGTTAGCAAATAAATCATATGCCCAAGCAAGTGTCAAAAGTTTAGCGAAGAAAGTGAAACAAATTCTTTTGGTGTCTCTTTGTTGAGAGATGAAAACTTTTTTTTGCTCTTGTTTCTTTAATCAATTAAGAGTACTCAAGTTGGCACCAAAAACATTCAATTTAAGAACAACTCATCTATTCCCATGTCAAAATTTCAAGACTCTCAAAGCACATTTTTCCTTTCCTTGTTTTTCAAAAACTTCAGCCCTTTCATAGAGAAATCATGCTACTGTTTTTAACATGTTAATTGGGACCGTGTTGCGCACTCCTGACCATGCCAATAGATAACTGTTGAGCAATAGTGGGTCAGAGGAGTACTACAACTTCACTTGGAGCGTGAAACCATGAGGAGACTAAAATTTTACCCGTCATAGCATTGCAGCTACAAACGCTTACATAACTCAATAGTCGAAATCAAGTGGTTTCCCACATTTAGATCGTTCGTTGGCCATCAGAGTTAATAGTTCCCAATGGAGCACGACAGTGTTGTAATGACACGCGTAAAGCAATATCTTATTGTAATTATTAGAAAAAGTAGTGGCATAATCTCTACTACTTCGAATCATCCATTTTATCAGACAATTTCATTCAAGAGTGCAATCGAGTCTATTTACATTAAGCTCAAATGGGGTTGAGTAGTTATAAAATCAAATCCTTCGGACTAAACATGGACTCAAGTCATGTTTTGGATGCTTTTTCTTGTTGTAAAAATGTTGGAAATATTTTTAACCAAGTTCATTGCTCATTATTTCAAAGTTAAAAAGGAGACATCGGCAAAGGAATAGAATTTATAGGATAACAAGCTAAGTGGGGAGGGGCTCAAGTGCAAGCGAGTAAATAATTGTAGGGTCAATTTAAAGTTGCAGAAAAGGTGATGAAAGGAATGTGATACCTTCTCTTGCTTGCTTCGTTCTCGTACTTGAGTCGAACCCCTCTATATTTCCCTATTGCCAAGTCACCTGAAATTGAGCAATCTCTGAGAGAAACAAAGAAACAAAATTGCAATAAAGGTTACAACTAATTTTTGTGTGTTTTTGGTTTAGGAATGCAAACTGAAAGTAAACATGCAATTTTGAAGAAGTAAAATAAATAAAAAAAGAAATAAAAATATGAATGCAAGGTTTGGAGGTTTTCAAACCTCCCCAAGCTTAGGTTGTTGCCAGGCTCAATTGTTGCCATCGTTCGGCGGCGGGTGCGGATACTGCTGGTAGTAGTTGGGGAAGTAGGTCATGAAGTGACTGAAGTTGTGAGTTAAGGCACTAACATCCTCATTCACTCCTTGTAGCGTGTGGTCAATCTCCCCAATGCGCTGATACATTGCAAATGTATTTATAATTTTTGATGTTCCATGCTTGGTTTTATCTACTTTCTTATGTTTTGTCCACACTTTGGAGTACTTTTCATATGATTTATTGGACTAACCTATTAACAAGAGCCACAGTGCCAGCTGCCTGTTTTCTGCTGTTTTAGGTTCCAGGAAAGTCAGAAAATGAATATTCTCGGAATTGGATGGGACAAAAGCCAAAGTTAGTTTTTCACCGAGGGACACCTGGAGCCAGAATACAAGACGGAGAGGGGCTGGGGCCCGGCCACACCACTTGTCCACGTGACCAGGCCTAGCCCGCGCCAGGGGGTGGTATGGCCGCCCCAGGCACCCCCTCGGCCTCTCCTTCCGCCTATATATTGCCCCTGATACGGAAACCCTAAGTACCCGCTCAAAATTCCACGAAAGAGTCTGTAGCCGCTGTCATCTCCATCCCTAGATCGGGAGGGATCTGAAGCTCTTCCTGGCACCCTGCCGGAGAGGGGAATTCACCCTGGAGGTCTTCTTCATCATCATGCAAGCGTACGGTGTGATGCGTGAGTAGTTCATCTCTGGACTACGGGTCCATGTAGTAGCTAGATGGCTGGTTCTCCTCCTTTGTGCTATCATGTTTAGATCTTGTGAGCTCCTTTCATGATCAAGATCATCTATTTGTAATTCTGCATGTTGTGTTTGCGGGGATCTGATGGATATTGAGATGCTATTTCAGATTGATTATTGATTATATCATGTCTTTGTTATTTGTGATCTTGCATGCTTTCCGTTGTTAGTAGCTATCTTGGCCAAGTAGATGCTAGCAACTCTGAGAGTTAGTATTTATGCTCGATAGTGGGTTCATGTCTCTGGTAATCTGGGGAAGTGATAGAAATCTCTAAGGTACTAGATGTGCTGTTGCTACTAGGGATAAAACAACAATCCTTTGTTCATAGAACAATCATATTGTTTACTTTACACGCAATTCGGAATGCAATTATCCGTTGCTTGCAACTTAATACTGGAGGGGGTTCGGATGATAACCTAAAGGTTGATTATTAGTCATAGATGCAGTTGGATGATGGTCTATGTATAATGTTGTAATGCCCAATCAAGTCTCAAAGGAGTCAAGCAGAGTAGTATATGCTTGTATGCTTTCTCGATGTTTGTCAATTGCCCTACTATAATTTGTTCACCCAACATGTTATCTATCTTAAGGAGAGCCACCTTTAGTGAACTATGGACCCCGGTCCTTTCCTTTTACTTTCAATCTACAATCAACTGTTTTGCATCTTTGTGTTTACTTTCTGCAAACTATTACTTTCTTCCATTCAAAACGTTTAATCCTTTGTTTTTAGCAAAACCGGTGAGATTGACAACCTCATCGCAAAGTTGGGGACAACATTCTGTGGTTGTGTTGTGCAGGTCTCCACGTTGCTGCTGGCATCGGTAGTGCGCCCTGCCAAAGTTCAGCTAGCAACAACTTTGGGGTGTTTCCTTGCTCCTACTAGTTCGACTAAACCTTGGTTTCATACTAAGGGAAAACTTGCTGTTGTTCTCATCATACCTTCCTCTTGGGGTTCCCCAACGAGCTTGATATATTTTGGGCCATTAAGCTACTTTTCTGGTGCCTTTGTCAGGGAGTCAAGGACATCTTCACAAGGGGAGTCCCTCATAACCAATCTCTTTACTTTGTTATTTTTGTTTTGCTTAGTTTACTTTTGTTTTGTTTGCTTATTTCTTTATCAAAAATACAAAAAAATTAGTTTTACTAGTTTGCTTTATTTATTAAAAAAACACAAAAAAATTAAGTCCTTCTATAGTTGTTACCTCTTTCTTAGCTCACCATGTTGATCCCTAAATTCACCCTAAAAGACCTTTCAATAGGTAATGGTTCTATAATTGGAAAAGATAATGTTGAAGAATTCTTTAATCATGTTAGTAAACATGAGGATATTGAGGATATATCCCTTGCAGAACTTGCTCCAAACTATGAAATTGCTGCAGCTTCTTTAGTTCACATGTTGGAAGCTAGGTTTGTTAACCTTAACCCCTTAATGGAAGTAATGTTTCTTAAACTTAAAGAAATTGAGGACCCTGAAAAGAGGGATTTTATTCTAGAAACTTTGCTTAAGGAATTCTATGATGTTTCCAAGGAAGCTAGAAAAGTCTTTGAACATTTCAATATGCTAGGCTCATGTGTAGATGTTGTTGGTACACGAGAAAAGATGAACAAAACTGAACCTAATGGGGAGGAAATTAAGATACCAATACCATTTAAACTTGTAGCAATGCATGAAACCATAGAAAATAATCTTGATTGGATTGTTTCTGAAAACCTGTTTGATGAAAATAGTGAACCAAAGAGCATTGAGAGAGGATCCTATAGAACTTATTTGGATTAGATACCTTTCCTTGTTGAAGATATTTCTGGTATTGATCTTAATGCTTCTTCATTTGAGAACACTTGATCCTTTTTCTTGCTTCTTATGCCTAACTTAAAGGTGTTAAAGAAAAGTACTTATTGGGAGATAACCCAAAAGTTTTAGATGAGTCTTGGAAGTTATTACTTCAGTAATAAATGCTCCTTATCCTTTTTATTTGCTTTTTGTGCCAAGAGTAACCTCTAATGAGAGAGAAGTAATGATTAGGAAAGTTGTTGTCCCGAAACAGATTTTTGTGCTTCACCATAAAAATTCGTGTAAAATCTCTGTACGTCCTTTTAAGGCGTGAATGTTTGTGCTTCTGTCCTAGGTTCTTATCTAACTCTTGTTAGTTCAACACTTTTCGATTTGAGCAACAGAAGGTCTTCGAAAAATTCGTCTTTACCTGCTGGTCTGTTTTGACAGATTTCTGCCATTTTCTGCATTTGCTTCTTGTTGGTTCCTTTTTGAGTTCTTTTGGAGAATTGAGCTTTTTGAGGGAAGTGCTACAGTATCTAGTGTTTTAATGGAAGTTTATTGGTGGTAGAACTGAACCTAAAGACTTATTATCTTGAGTGCACTAATGTTGCTAATGAAGATTGTGTGAAGTTTTGTATGAAGGAAAAATTTTAGGTGTATGGAAGGAATGAGTAATAAGATGAAGGATGGACTAAAGATCAAGCTTGGGGATGCCACGCGTGTCACCCCAAGAAATATTCAAGAAGTACAAGCGTCAAAGCTTGGGGATGCCCAAGGCATCCCCTTCTTCATCAATAAAAATCCCAGGTTTCTTCCAAACGCTTCCTTTTTATTGTTTCATGCACAGTTGTGTTGTTCTTGGAGCGTCTTTTTTCGTTTTCATTTTGGTTTTTTGTTTGTTTTGTTTTCTTAGTTTGCTGAATAAATTGGTTGGACCCCCTCTTTCATACATTGGTTTTCAAATAGTTTGGTTTGGATTGGAAAAGAGTAGGAAAAGTTCATACTTAAGTGGTAAAGAGAGTTTGTTTTTGACTGTGGCCTATGCTTTGTCATGCCATGCTTGATATTGTTTTGGCTTTATGCTTAGTGTTATTTGCTGTAGCATGACTTGTTATAAACAATTGAGATTTCTTAATGTGCCTTGGAAGAATCATGCGTTGTTTTAGCATATTAAAGCATAGTATTGTGGTATTCTCCTTTGATGCTTTATTTGGGTTGACTTGGCACATGCTCACACCATGTTATGACTATCCCAAGTCACCATAGCCTTTATGATCCTTTAGTTTTCAACTTGTAGTATCACTTTATGCTTTGATCAATGATGTTTTGTCGCTCTACATGATTATGGCCATTATTGCTCTCTTAGTTTGTCACTCCCAGTCTTTTGCTAGCCTCCGCAACCAAGTATGAGTTCCACTCATGCATCCAACTCCTTAAACCAAGTTATTCCAAAATTGTCCACCATACCTACCTACTAGCATATGCCATTCCAAGTATATTCATGTTTTTGTCTACCTTCCAAATTAAACTTGTTATGAGGAAACTAGTGATTAAAGCTCTCACGAACTTGATGGCACACTTTACTTTTCTTGCCCTTAATAAACTTCAACCATTGTGTCGTCTATGTTGTATATGCTTGCACTTATTTCTTGGGGACTAGTAGAACCATGTTATCATGGGGAACGCTTTCAACATTGCACTTGTACTTTGTACCTAGTTGATATCATGCTCTTTTGTCTATGGATGTCGTCGGTGTGAAATGAAAGGGGAGCTTGTAAGTCCATGTAGTTATGTATATGTGTTAGAGAAACGCCTGGGCCGCTGGTCTAATCCATGCTGACATGGTGGAAACCTGCAACGTAACCATAATGAGCTGTCTATGAAGCATTCTTCTTATAAAAAAAGAGTCAGATATTGAGAAAAAACAGAAAAAGAAAAAAAGAAATTTTTGAAAAGAGGAAAGAGAGAAAAAAGCACCATATTCCCATGGTAAATAAGAAGATTGCTGAGATGCTCGTTGTCTGCTTGCCTTGTCATTTTGATATGGGGATTCTTCCGTATCATCGGGCAAGGGGTACCCCGTTGGCGGTTCTCTATGATACACATGTACTTATGATGACAAGAACTTGCCGGTGACTAAACTTGAGTAGCATGAGGAGTGGCCCTCGTATTCAAGGGACATGAGATTTCCAACTTATACTTCGTCAAGCATATACACCATAGTTTGTTCACTTTAACCTTAATCACTTCAAGATGCTTATGATAGGGGCAACGAGAGCTGAAAGCTATTAAGTACCATAATTTTTGGAAGCTCTTTATGAGACTTGAATCCCTACTTCCTTCTATGAAGGCCTTTCTTTTACTTATATATTGAGTCTCCACCTTCTATCTTTATGCACTTAGTTTGAGAGCATAGTGTCCATTCTTAGTTCTATGTGCATTGTCCCAAGACTTGTTGATTGATGCATAACTTGATATTGCTTGCTTTAAACTATTTGTATCTAGTCACTCTTATGAACTTTGAAGGTGTCCTATGCATTTATGTTTGTACTCTATGAGGGACAAGCTGAATGCCACTATGCTATGTTTTCTTTATGTGAAACAAACAAACGTCTTGCAAAGCATTGTTATTCATGAGTCTTTTGCTTGTGACTTTTCATGTTGCAACATAGTTTCTTTGTCTTATTGTTAGAACTTTGTCTTTCATGTTATGATTGAAGTACTATGATCCCAACTTTGAATGTTTTACAAATACTTTGATAAAGTTTATGATGGTGCATGTCACCTCAAAAATTATTCTTTCTTTTTATCACTTACCTACTCGAGGACGAGCACGAGTTAAGCTTGGGGATGTTGATACATTGAAAATGTATCTATAATTTTTGATGTTCCATACTTGGTTTTATCTACTTTCTTATGTTTTTTCCACACTTTGGAGTACTTTTCATATGATTTCTTGGACTAACCTATTAACAAGAGCCACAGTGCTAGCTGCCTGTTTTCTGCTGTTTTGGTTCCAGGAAAGTCAGAAAATGAATATTCTCAGAATTGGACGGGACAAAAGCCAAAGTCAGTTTTTCACCGAGGGACACCTAGAGCCAGAATACAAGACGGAGACGGGCTAGGGCCCGACCACACCACCTAGCCCGCACGGCCAGGCCTGGCCCGCGCCAGGGGGTGGTCTGGCCGCCCCAGGGACCCCCTCGGCCTCTCCTTCCGCCTATATATTGCCCCTAATACGGAAAACCTAAGTACCCGATCAAAATTCCACGAAAGAGTCTGTAGCCGCCGTCATCTCCATCCCTAGATCAGGAGGGATCTGAAGCTCTTCTCGGCACCCTGCCAAAGAGGGGAATTCACTAAGGAGGCCTTCTTCATCATCATGCAAGCCTCCAGTGTGATGCGTGAGTAGTTCATCTCTAGACTACGGGTCCATGTAGTAGCTAGATGGATGGTTCTCCTCCTTTGTGCTATCATGTTTAGATCTTGTGAGCTCTGTTCATGATCAAGATCATCTATTTGTTATTCTGCATGTTGTGTTTGCGGGAATCTGATGGATATTGAGATGCTATTTCAGATTGATTATTGATTCTATCATGTCTTTGTTATTTGTGTTCTTGTATGCTTTCCGTTGTTAGTATATATCTTGGCCAAGTAGATGCTAGCAACTCCAAGAGTTAGTATTTATGCTCGATAGTGGGTTCATGCCTCTGGTAATCTGGGGAAGTGACAGAAATCTCTAAGGTACTAGATGTGCTGTTGCTACTAGGGAGAAAACAACAATCCTTTGTTCATAGAACAATCGTATTGTTTACTTTACACGCAATTCGTAATGCAATTATCCGTTGCTTGCAACTTAATACTGGAGGGGGTTCGGATGATAACTTGGAGGTGGATTATTAGTCATAGATGCAGTTGGATGGTGGTCTATGTATAATGTTGTAATGCCCAATCAAGTCTCAAAGGAGTCAAGATGAGTAGTATATGCTTGTATGCTTTCTTGATGTTTGTCAATTGCCCCGCTGTAATTTGTTCACCCAACAAGTTATCTATCTTAAGGAGAGCCACCTCTAGTGAACTATGGACCCTGGTCCTTTCCTTTTACTGTCAATCTACAATCAACTGTTTACTGCTTTGTGTTTACTTTCTGCAAACTATTACTTTCTTCCATTCGATACGTTTAATCCTTTGTTTTCAGAAAAACCGGTGAGATTGACAACCTTATCGCAAGTTGGGGACAGAGTTTTGTGGTTGTGTTGTGCAGGTCTCCATGTTGCTGCTGGCATCGGTAGCGCACCCTGCCAAAGTTCAGCTAGCAACACCTTTGGGGTGTTTCCTTGCTCCTACTGGTTCGATTAAACCTTGGTTTCGTATCGAGGGAAAACTTTCTTCTGTGCTCATCATGCCTTCCTCTTGGGGTTCCCCAACGAGCTCGATATATTTTGGGCCATCACACGCTAGTTGAGCTGCTGAAAATCTTGATAGGGGACATTGTTGAACCCCTGCTGCTACTGATTGGGCCATGGGTCCCAGGATCCCTCCTGTTGCTGCTGCTGTTCTTCCCAAGTAGGGTCGTATTCCTTCTCCTCCTCCTTCTCATCCTCATCTTGATGCTCTCCTTCTTCATCTTCTTCTTGATCAGGCTGGAATTCAGCCATGATCTCCACCACTTGATCCTGGGTGAAGATCCAGTTGTCCTTTTCCACAATCGAGAAGGCTTGTGGATAGGGCAACGGAATCTGTTCAACCTGTGCATCACCAAGATAACCAAACTGATATGCTCGGAGCTTCTTGTCAGCTCGGTAAACACCGAGGAAACCACAAGTAGTTATATATTTGACATCCATAAATTTGGAGCCGTCAACAGGTTGCATAACTGTAATGTAAGGTTCAATGGTAGGACAAGGTGGGTTACCAATCCACCAATGCGAATGTCACCTTTATTTTTGTTGTTCTGGTGGCGAAGGTGCTGGAGGAGTAGAGCCGCGGGATTGGGACTTTGCGGTGCATTGGGGAAGAGTGCCTTGGTGATCATGGCCATGTCCACATTGGCCATGGAACCGGTATCTCATCTTCCCAACAGTGTATTGGCGAGGAGCAAGGCAAAGTAGCGAATTGTTGGGTTCTGAATGGTGGACATCTTCTTCTGGTAGAAGTCCCTGCCACCATTAATAGAAATAACCTCCCAAGTTTCTCCACTTGAGATGCTATATAAATTTGTAAGAGTTGACTCCCCATCATGAGGAAGCCAAAAGCATCACAAAATTGTTGGAAAATTATTTCATATGGCTGTTGGTTTATGGTGAAGTTTACCGTGCACGCATTACCTTTCTCCTTGTGGTCATCATAGAAAGAGGCAAGGAAATCATAGGTGATCTTGGTGTAGGTATTGTGGCCTGCGTAGGCGAGTAGTGATAGCCCTGCATTTTCACACATGAGGTCGAAGTCCGCCCTCAACCCTGCCATGGCGAGAAAACTATCATCGGCCCAACGTGTGGGCATCACCCTCCTTGATGAAACCATGGCCAACTTGCTGTTGAGGTTGGCCCGGAGCCCTGAGCTCTCGCCACTTTGGCAGTTTCTATTGCAAAAAATGCTACCAATTTTGTTCATCTTGATGCACTGAAAAATTTCACCATGAAACCTTAGGCATATAGATTCTACATGATATACGAACGATTCTACGTGGAAAAATTTAATCCTAATGTGAGAAATCAAAAGGGAAAAAACAAAATAAGCTTGAGTTCATCCACTAGATCAATGTGAGAGTTTTAACCATGGGATTCTGAAAATAAAGCATGGATAGGGAGAGAAACATACCAATCTATTGATTCCCCAACTCAAACGAGTGAAACCCGTGAAGAATCAAGAATTCTAGGTGGGTTTTAATGGGTTTGGAGAGAGAATATGAGAGAAAAAGTGAGGAGGAGGAAGAACCCTAGCCGCCCTGGTGCATTTAAGTGGTCGCGCCAAATTATACGGGCGGGAAAAGTAGTTCCCGGCGTATAGTTGCGGCCACGTCGACAATTAGGGTTTCTTTATGCCAGATCACAGCTATACAGGCGCAACTATACAACCGGATCAGAATGGTCCCACCATATAGTTGGTCGTCAAACCTTCTGGAACCTCAAGATAAATTTTCTCAAACAGGCATCGATAACTATACGGCCGGAATTTTTATTCCTGCCATATAGTTGGTCGTTAAACCTTCAGTATCCTAGAAACGAAATTTTACAAAGGCAACAATAACTATTTGGCCGGAACTATATGGCTGAAATTTTTATTCCCGCCATATATTTGGTCGTTAAACCTTCTGTGCAAGCTTTTTCGCTCAAAATTTATAGAGATTCACTTTTTAATCTGGGCAAAATGATTAAGCTAGTTTTTGTAGATAAAACTCAAACTTTTATTTTTATACTTATTCTACAGTTGTTCAATCAATATTTCTACTACGTTAAACCTTCTATACCAAGCTTTTTCGCTCAAAATTTATAGAGATTCACTTTTAATCTGGGCAAAATGATTAAGCTAGTTTTTGTAGATAAAACTCAAACTTTTATTTTTATACTTATTCTACACTTGTTCAATCGATATTTCTACTACTTTTTGACAGCTGCATCTTCACGGGCGCGCTTCCGCAAGATTGTCTGTGAAAAAGTTGTAGGAATGCGATGAACATTTTATTCTTTATTTTATTTTATTAATGTGATGGGTTAACTCCCATTAAGCATTTTATTAAGAATGGTTGAATAATTCAACCCCTTCTCTATTCTCGAATTATTACCTTGGGTTTCCCCTTATCAAAGGCACTTACCACATGAACTTGTTTTGCCGGTGAAATATATATTTCTCCTGCTTCTAGCTTCTTTGGAAAATACATGATGAGTTCAGCATCATAAACATTGAAGATTATTTTTCCCTCAGCACAATCAACTGGCGCTCTTGTAGTACTAAGGAAAGGTCTTCCAAGTGTTATGGATAATTTTTCATCCTCTGGCATTTCAAGAATAAGAGAATCAATGGGAATAACATGCTCATCTATTCTAAGTAGAACATCCTCAATCATACCAATGGGTTGTTTAGTGGACTTGTCAGCCAACTATAAAGCGATAGTAGTAGGGGAATACTCCCCTAATCCTAACCTTTTAGAGAGGGAAAATGGCATTACACTAACTCATGCACCTAAATCACACAAGGCATTGTGAATATCTGTTTTGCCAATTGAGCATGAAATAGTTAGTATTCCAGGATCTCCCGATTTAGACAATAGCTTCCCATTAGCAGTATAACTAGTCACCATGGGAACGGTTTCAGTTATTTCTTTCTTTCTACTAAGAATATCATGGAGGAATTTAGAATAGGTAGGAACTTTTATTGCATCCGCAAATGGAATTTCCAGACAAAGATTACCAAGTGCCTTTTTTGAAAGAATCATAGATTACCTAATTAGGTGCTTTCTTTTTTCGATCTGGATAAGGAAGCTTTTGCTCACCTTTCTTATTCTTGTCTTTTCCCTTTTGTGGGGGACCAGGCTCTTTTGTTGCTACTTATCGCTCTTCTTCTTTTCTACTACAACAACTTCATCTTCATTGCTTGTCACTTTTTCTTCTCTTGGATCAACTGTCTCTACATCAGAGTCATAACGGTCATACTGTGCATCATTCTGGTCCTCCATGGTTTGATCTTGTGTTTCTAGAACAATTTCATCTTGGGGACCCACCAGTGTATCATCTTCTTGGCTTGCTTTGAGAAGGATTTTTCCTTTCGATCTTTTTCAAATTCATATTCTGGTTGTCCTAATGGTCCTGTAACAACTGCACCTCCCCTTCTAACAACATTAGTAGAAACAAGAATATCTATATCATCTTGAAGAAAAATTTGATAACCAGATGTTGTTTGTTCACATTGGGTTTCAATCATACTAAGGTACTTGTGAAATAATTTTATTTCTTGGCCAATCTCATCATAATTTTCCATGAGTTCCGCCAAAATCTTCTTATGTCTTTGAAATTGCTTATGCAGGTTATTATGAGATTTTGCTTGTCGATGTTTTAATTCTTGAAAAACTTTTCTAGTTTCATCTTCTTCAGTAAAAACTTGTAACAAGTCTACTTTGTTGTCCTTAATAAGTTCAGAAGGTATACATTTTTCTTTCATTGTTTTGCGTATTTCAGGCATAAGATCAAAAGTTATACAAAGTATCCCTTTTTCCAGCTTAGTGCCGAAATCAGGATTATATAAAGAATCATTCTTAGCCCTAATATACATCAATTCCAAACATGCTTTAATAGTTAAAGTATTTATCGATCCTCCTGCTGATAAGTAAAGCAACTCTCTGCATTGAGTATTAAGACCATGGTAAAATAAATGGCAAATAGTTGATTCAGAATAGCCATGATTAGGAATACTATTGATCATTCCAAAGAATCTATTCCATGCTTGTGGGTAGTTTTCTCCCACATTCTGACTAAAGTTGCCTATATTCTTTCTAATTTCAGTTACCTTTTTAAAAAGATTAAACCTGTTTATGAATTTAAGAATACAATTTTCCCAACATTTAATGTAATGACGAGGGAGAGAATATAACCAGTCTAGAGCCTTACCTTTAAGAGACCAACGAAATAATTTTAGACAAGAGAAGTCTCTTGGTAAACCTTTTGGTCCAAGTGATGTTATCACATCGTCGAACTCTCTAAGATGTCTTCCTGGATCTTCATCTTCCTTTCCACTAAAAGCTTTTTCTTGCAACATTTTAATAATTCCACCATCAAATCGATATTCTCTAACTCCAGGATTAGGAAATTCTATTGTTTGTTTAAGAAAAGCAGAATTTGGAGCACTGTATTCTCTGAGATTTTTCTCAGGTTTCTTGGGAGTTGTCCTATAAATGGACATGATTTCCATAAGATCACTCAGGTTTTCAACTTCAACCTTATTTGATCTTAAAAGTTTTTAAATAATTTCCTCGCGCCTTTGAATAGGCACGCGCTCAATATAATCTGGTAAATAGGTCCTACCAGAGCGTGTAGACCGTTTGTCTCCTAGGGAGACCATTTTGTAGTAGTAACACCTGAAATGTCAAGAGACAAACACTTAGCACTTAGTTCCCCGGCAACGGCGCCAGAAAATAGCTTGATGTATGCAAGTGCACAGATTGTTTGTAGCTAGTTTCAAAGTATAGATAGCGATCCCACAGGGAGCCCAAAGGTAAGTGTTTATGAACAAAGTCTCTATCACACTCAAAGTTGTCATAGGTCTTAGAGTGAATTGACTGCAAGTGTGGAAATAAGAATGAAATTTGGATTAAACTGGATGTATTTAAATAAAACTAAAAGGTAAACTTCAGGAATAAAAAGCATAAAAAGTAAAGAACGAATCGATTGTTTGTGGTTTTCTGCAGATGACAAAGAAGGTGCAGGGAGATACATTTCATGGTGATAGTGATTGTGCCAGGTGGACGAATGATAAGTGTAACAATTATAATCTTATAAGTATATGTGTAGGCGAGCAACCCATAATTAGCCGGAACTCCTCTTGGTAGATTTCATCCCAACTTCAATAATCCTACTAGCCTGTTACCAAAACCATGGTCAGTCACTAGACGATTAAGATCCTTCAGGTTGCTTAGCAATTAAGAACGTTGGATCAGACTAATGCAATAAGCATAGTGGTTCCTCGTGATCCTCAAGTCAAACTAGTTTCCCATTGATATCCCCGTGTCACTCGGGGGTCGTCGGTCTGGTAGCAAACAAGATCTTATCTATGTAGAACACAACATCATGTTGTCTGGGCCCTTAATTGGACAACAAGCATTAGGCATCCCACAGATAGTCAAGCACACATAATATAGTAATTAAAATCAATCACAAACTAATGGAAAATATATGGAGGCACATCACATCTCACCAATCCCTTACATCTCCCATGCCCAAGGAACTTACTCACACATGAGAGAAGAAAGCATCATCGATATAATTAAATAAAGGGAGTTCTTCTCGATATTACCATGGAGATCCACAATAAGAATAGAAAAGTAATCCAACACAATTCAAGATAGGAATAAACAATCTCAAACCCTAATCTTGCAAAGTGAAGATCCCTCTCTCTCAAGTACAAGTAATGTCTATGAGGGTGTGATGGCTGGGAGGTCGAAGATCATGGAGCGAGATGAAGAACGTCTTCCCCTTCTTCTCCAGATCTCTTCTTTTTTCCTTTTTGGATGGGATGGCGGCTATTGTGTTGTGATTTCACGTCTTGCCTCATCATGAAAGTTGTCCCTTTTGGCAAGACGGTGGCGGCGGCAACTATACGGCAGGAACTATACGACTTGAAAAATATTCTCGCCATATAGTTGCTCGTTAAAGCTACAGTATGCCTCCCTTGATCGCTTCCAAAAATATACTTGCTTGTTTTCGCCTGAATATTGTGTTTCTCTTGTTAAAACCTTCTATTGATGTTCAGAACCTGAAACACACATTAAAAACCAAGTTTTCTTTGCTACCTAAGTATTAGCGTTAGGTAAATCTAGAAAACGATCAAATCCAGAAGAAAACCATCAAAAATATGTCGAACCTCACAGCTATCAGATAGCGGTAAGGGCGGACGGTACGGTACACTCCGATTGTACCAGTGATCGTTAACTGCTCAGTACCTCAGGAGAAAATTGCCGATTTCCTTCGATGTGTGGTACGAGCGCGCTATACGGGCCATTCCGGTCGTACTACTACTCGTTAGGTGCACTACTTTGAAGAATAAGTTTCTGCTTTCCTTGCTCCATCAGTATGGGCACGTGATATGGTCTTTTCTCGTCATACCAGTGCTCGTTAAGGCCTCTGACCCCTTTCTTCTTCTTCTTCTTCAATTTTCAACACTTTCCTTCAAACTTAAACCTTGGCTTCATATTGGAATGTTTTCTCTGCACATTATGACTACAAGAATTTTATTAGAATGAATAAACTAAAACATGAAAATAACAAAACTAATTTATTTTGAAAAAGGGTTGATTCCCATTAAGCTTTTATTTGAGAAGGGTGATCTTAGTTAACCAGCCTTCGAGTTTTTAGCACATACCTTGGGCTGCCCTTCATCGAGTGTTCTTACGACTTGAATATTCTTAGGCGGTGGTATATATTTCCCACCCTGTTCTTGTTTCTTAGGAAAATATCGAACAATCTCATCATCATATATGTTGAAAACAATTTTCCCGCTAGAGCAATCCACATTAGCTCCTGCAGTGCTAAGCAAAGGTCTTCCAAGGATGACTGAAAGTTTGTCATCTTCAGGAACATCAAGTATAATGAAATCAGTGGGTAGGACATGTTGATCAATTCTAAATAAAACATCTTTGATCATACCGATAGGTTGTTTAGTGGTCTTATCAGCCATTTGCAAAGTAATTGAAGTAGGATAGTAATCTCCAAGGTTTAATTTCTTAAAAATGGAATAAGGCATGACACTAACACCTGCACCTAAATCACAAAGAGCATTAAGGATGTTAGTTTTTCCAATAGCGCAAGTGATAATTGGTATACCTAGGTCCCCAAGCTTAGCAGGCAGCTTGTACCCAAAGCTTGTCATCATTGCTATATTTTAGTAACCTTTTTATTTCTATTAAGAATATCTCGCATGGACTTTTTATAAGTAGGAACTTGAATTCCATTAGCCAGAGGAAGTTCTAAATGAAGATTACCCATAGATTTAGAAAATGAGTCACAAACACTCTTGTTCGGTTCACATTGGACACAGTTAGGATAAGGAATTTTCTTTCTCGTTGGTGTTACCTTTTCCTTTACCTTGACTGCTAGTTCAACATTCTTTTTATTCTTCTTCTTTGTTGTATGATTTTGCTTCTTAGCTTGTTTCTCACTTGAGGTGATAACTTTCTCTTCTTATTCCTGTTTAAGTTCAACTTCTTCTCTTGGATCAATAGTTTCAGCATCTATATCATATTGTTTATCTTTGTCTCCTGCCTCTTCCTCTTCTTCATCTTTATTTGAAGCTTCTTTTTCTTTCCTTTGGGCTTCATAATTGATATCATCTTATGTATCAATAAGTTCTTCTTATTCTTGGCTCATTTCTTGAGTCTCTCTTGCTTTCTGAGCATGTTCTTGATACCAAGGAGGCCCTTGAGGTTCCTATGTTTCTGTACCATGTCTAGTGTCAATGTTAGTAGAAACAGTATTTCGATTATAATTACTTTGACTTAAAATCAAAGCTTGATTCTCAGCTATTTGATCGCATTGAGTTTTAACTATACTCAAATATTTATCAAGGTGCCGAGTGGCATGTCCTAGATCACTACGAAAATTCGGTTAATTCTTTTATATTTTTCTCTTGAACAATTAAGTGCTTATAATATTTTTTACGGAACTGGCTTTGTTGGTGTCTAAACTTTTGCATTATAAGATTCATTTCATCCTCTAGAACAAAAGTTTGGAGAAGATCCACTTTATTTTCTTTAACAAGCTCTGCTGCTATTCCTTTTTCTTCCATGGATTTTTTACTTCAGGCATAAGTTCCCGAGGTATATGAAACATACCTTTTCTTGGTTTGATATCTTCAATAGGATTGCATTTATCATCACTGAGGGATCTTACCTTGAAAAGTTTTATGCACTCGGGTAGCGTCAGGTTACTAATAGCTCCTCATGCAATTAAATCAATGATATGTTTTGATTCATTAGTAAGCCCATTATAAAAGTATGGAATAATTAAGTGCTCTTTAAAGCCATGATTTGGGACTTTCATGATCATCCCATAAAATCTTTTCCATGGTTCATAAAAGTTTTCTTCAACTCTATAAAAGAAATTTGAAATATCACGCTTGATATACATAATTTTAGTGAACGGGAAATATCTTTGCATAAACTCTCGGATGCAATCTTCCAAGATTTTATAGTGCGATTAGGCAAGGATTGTAACCAAGTAAATGCTTTATCTTTTAAAGACTAGCGAAAAAGTTTAGGAAGTAGAAACTCCTTTGGTAGCCCTACTTGTTTAAGGGTGTCGCAAAGGTCATGAACCTTTGTCAAATGATCACATGGATTTTCATCTTCTCTTCCTACAAAAGTAATTTATTTCATCATATATATTAGCTCATGATATATTTCAAATTCCAGGCTTTCAAGATCAGGATAGATAATACGCATTTTTCTCAAGTGCCTAGATGGATTCCCGTAGTATCCCAATGATTTCTCAGGCTCTTTGGCCCCATGGGTGATGGTCAAATCTGCCATCATAGGAATCAAACTATTCACATCTACAGAAAATGAATTATAAAATCTTTCAATAAATTCTAGGCATCTTTTAGTTGGAATACGTTCGATATAAGGAGGTAAATAAGTTCTACTAGAATGCATAGTACCTCTATCTTCAACAGAGATCATGGATGATGTCAACACTTACGAATGCCAAGAAACAAACACTTAGCACTTAGCTCCCCGGCAACGGCACCAAAAAATAGCTTGATGGCCTGCAAGAGCATATGTTCATCAGAGCATGTTTTCGTGGAAGTATTAATTCCATTTTTATATCGATTCCATCAAGGAGCTTAGGAAAGTGTCTATCTGAGGCGTTTATGTCGCACCCAAGGTGTCATGTTGTCTTGAGTGAATTGACTGCAATTTTTGAGAATGGAAATGAATGAGTGAATAAGGGAGTAGATTTAAGTATTGAACAAAACTAAAAGTAACTAACAGAAAATTAGAAGTAAGGATGTTGTTCGAGATTCCTGTAGATGAGAAGTTAGGCACGGGAGAGAAATGGTTCATGGTGATAGTGAATGTGCCAGGTGGATAAAGTGGAATAAGTGATTATGATACTTTTTATTCATATGTGAGTAGGCAAGCAACCCATATACCGATCAAGAGTTCACTTGGTAGATTCTTCCCAATACTAATGATCCATCTTTTTGTTACCATAGTAATGGTCAACACATCAATTAAGGTCTTTCGACCAGATCAAGGCTTTAAACTTGATGGCTCCTTGTTATCCTTGAGTTATACTAACTCCTCTTGGATATTTGCTCTATCACTCGGGGGTCGCTGATTCACTAGTAAAGAAGTCCATACCTATGAGATCTCAGGATCATGTTATCTGGGCCCTTAAATTGGACAACAAGCAGTAGGCAAACAGATATAGTCATTCTCACAATATAATAATCATGATAACAATCACAAATAGATGTAAATATAGGAGGCAAAACACATCTCACCAATCCCATACATCTCTCACACCTATGGGTATTTAATCAGACATGAGAGAAATACAGATCGAAGGCTTAATTATATTGCAAATATAAATCATCTCAAATTTACGGTAGCAAGCCACAATACCTTTGGAGATCAAATCAAGTACAAACCAAAGTGGAATAGAGGTTCAAACCCTAATCTTACAAGTATGATTCTCTCTCTTTCTCAGTACAAGTGGGAATGATGATGGGGTTGATGATCGAGAGGTTGGGGATCGTCGAAGGATGAGGTGTTGTTGTTCTCCTTCTTCAAATGTGATCTCCTATCTTCTAGGACTGTTTGCGGCGGCCGCATTTGTATTTCACCTCCCTCTCCTTCACTAAAGTTGCTTGTATTGGTATAACAGAGGCAACGGAGAGTAGTACAGACGCGTCGTACGGGCGGACTCCGATTGTACCAGTGGTTGTTAAGGGCACTGGATGCCTCAAATGAAAGAGTCTTTAATTGGGATTGCTCATTTAGGTGTAATTAGCCCATAAATGCTCTCAAATTTTCCAGAAGTGTTCAAGACCTGAAAACCAATACAATAAAACAAGGTTTCGCTAACTTGCGATGTTAACATTAGTTGAAAGATCAAAATCAACAAAACCCGGTGAAAACCAATGGAAAATCCTTGATAAAAAGTGTCAAAATTTGGAGCTATCAGATAGCTTCATTAAGACACATCTTCACGTGTCCATTATCACCAAAATGGACAACAAGCTTGAACCATATGGTATTTTTGATATGCTTATATTGAACTTGCACTTGTCAAACTTGATGACAATCACCACTTCATGTCATCCTCTCATGGGCTATATCAAATCTTCACTTTTGATGCATGCCCATGGAAAGATACCTAGCCCATACAGAAAATGCAAAGGCACATATATAATTGGTTAGTTCATGAAGCATAACTGACAATGCTTACCCTACCACAAGATCCATGTGGTACACTCTTTATGCTTCATGATTTGACCAACTTGAAATCACTCTTTACTCTTTGTATTGGTCAACCATGTATCTTCCCATGCTCTATCTCAATATCTTGAGGTACATAAAGAACTCTTTATTTGATTGCACGCTCTAAACCTTTAGTCAACCATAGCTGAATTCATGAGGCTATCATGACACCGACTTAGATCCATAACTTGAATTCTTCTATTAAGATCAAACTCTCAATATATTGATGCCAATACTAAGTGTATATCTTTATCTTCATGGCATCCATACCCGAATCCAACACATAGACTACAAGCATGACCTATGGAATTTTCCTACATATAAAACTCAATGAAATCATTAGACCATAGGGACTTTCATTAATCACCAAAACCACAAATAGGGGCAATTACCCTTACAATCTCCCCCATTTTGCTAATTGATGACAATCACAACAAGAGGGTTTATATAATGAATATTAGAAACATGTACACAGCTTATTCGAGAATAAGTTGTATACAAGAGGTTGTATTTGGTATGGTTATGTAACACAAAGATACTAGAGCTTCGAGATATTTATCATCCTCTAAACATAGATTTTGAGGATCCATTGGAGGAGAAAAACCTACATCTAGAGAAATCGCTCTATATTTGGACACAAGGTCCGAAGATTACAAAGCAAGCAATTTATCCACAAAGTATAATTTGTGCCGTCAAATATAATTGTGTCATTATGCACTATACTACTAGCTGACATCTTTACACTATAGGCGGTAAAGCCTAAACAAGGAGAGACCTTGTTGATACCAATTGAAAGGACACAGATGTCGACTAGAGGGGCTGAATAGGCAATTTCAAAACTATTACGGTTTTAGCTTGATAGAATGCAAAATTAAACTAACATTTATTTTACAATCACAAAACCTAAATACACTAGGCTTAACTAAGTGCACTGATGGATGTGAAAATAGCCATCTTTCTCAAAAATGAAATAGTGCAAGGAGGAACTAGATACTTTTTTTGACATAGTAGAAGCGGGTCAGCGTGAGAATTTCGGAAATTCGTCCCTGACAGGGATCAAACTCCGGTCGCTGGGATGCTCCAACTGCGACCCAACCACTAGGATACTACCCCGTTCTGTATGTTTAAACTCCATTTTTAGTCAAGTAATTGACCAAGAATCTCTCTAGCCTTGCTACTAATGACTAATTATTGCAAAGATGTGCAATCCTTTGCTTTGAATTATGTTGTGTAGGAAATCATGCTTTTAAGGCGAAATTAGGATCTATTAAGGAATATTTTGAGGAAGTCTACATGACCAAGAAATCCTAGAGCAAAAACCAGTCGACAGAGGCCTTAATGACCACTGGTATGAGCAAGGCCCATATGTACCATATGGCGTTGGCTTCGTATCATCAAACACTACGACTTTCATGAAGGCGCTTATATTTTTGAGGTCCTAGCCGCCGCGCAGAGGGCCTCCATTCTCATATTGCATCACAACACCACCAAAGGAGATCCACCACCATAGTTCATCTTCTCCACCCTCCATCTTCTTCATATCCATGGTCATTAGCTTGTACTTGATATCTACTTGTGATTCGGCGACCACCATTGTAAGAATATTTGATTTAAATCTAAGTATTTTACAAAAAAAAATATATCTTGATTTTATTGTTATGAGTGAGTAGTCCTCACGGGCTACGAGCTGGGGTGAAACCTCGCAGCGATTATGTACATCCAATCCATGGGAGTATTACTTATTGATTGAATAGTGATTTGTATCTTTGTTTCTTTGTCTCTTGTCTCGATCTATGGACTTTTGGGTACCCAAGATCCCAAAGATTGATAAAGGCTTAGGTGAGATACTTGGTGAGCGGTGATCTCGTAGGAGACCTAGTGATAGAAAGGGGAGTATGGTCTTCGTTTAGCGATCCCTTTGGGAACAACAACAACATCACTTCTTAAGGCTTTGATCTGTGTTTTCACTTAATAATTGTTGTAGCCCAGTATTTCGTGGTGCAATTGTTGGATCAAAATACTATTGCTATGCCCGTGACTCGTAGGGGATCTAGTATATCAGGATGTGTTGCCCACAAGTTTTATCTTTATTAAATCATTACACATGAATATGCGTATTACTATCTTTATCACATATGATGTGCAGCTGTAGGTGAATCTTCAACGCTGGCCTATCTCCATCTATTGAAACAACTCACATTCTAAAGTAAACTAGAAATTTCCGGTAAATGAAGGTAAAACAAACAAACAAGTCTTGTAGACGTGCCTTATTAATTTTCTGTTAGCATTGTTTCCCAGGGTTCGATTAAACCTAGGTCTACTAGGGAAAAAGCTACTATACTGCATCCATAAATCTGGATCGAATGTATCAACCCTTTGTCTAGTGTTGTTGCTGGCGAAGCAATTTGCTATCCTGGTGAGGTCACTAGAGACCTTGTTTTCAGTTTTATTTTTGTTTATAGTTTATTTCTTGTTATTAGTTTACTTTCTATTATCTATTGAAAACCCCCAAAATTAGCTACTTGTTTATTTGTTTCTCTTATTTAGAAAACACCAAAAAGAAAAGAGTCATGACTCAAAAGAAACTTGGGGAGTATGCTACTCCCACTGATGATTTTATTCGTGCACCTATTACTCAACCCGCTGTTGATGCGGAAACTTATGAAATTAAACCAAACATTTTGAGTTTGGTTCAACAAAACCAATTTGGAGGGTCATCTGTTGAGGACCCAAGTTTGCACCTAAATACTTTTACTGAGATTTGCTACATGATGCGCATTAAAGATGTTGACCCAAACACGGTTAAATTATGTTTATTTCCTTTCTATCTAAGAGGAAAGGCTAAGGACTAGATGCTAGCTTTGCCTAAAGGCACTATTACATCTTGGGAGGAATGCACTAATCTTTTTATGATAAATTTTCCCCCTCTAGCTAAGGTCCAACATTACAATCTTTAGACAAGAAGAATGCGAGCCACTAGCGCTTGCTTGGGAAAGGATGAAAGAATCCATGATGAACTATCCTAGTCATGGGATGGAAGAATGGCTTATATTACATTTATTTTATAATGGTCCTAACCTAATGTCCAAGTCTATGATAGATACAGCTATAGGAAGAACCATCGTGGGAAAGAAAGTGAGTGTTGCAAAGGAAGTACTTGATGATATGGAAAACAACCATGCCCAATGGCATGTAGAAAGATCCTCAAAACGGGTGAATTCCATTACCGAGGAACACAATGAAGAGCTTACTGCAAAGGTAGATGAGTTACTTAATATTGTGAAGGGTAAGGAAGATACCCAAATTAATGCTATCACTACCAATGCTAATGAAGTTAATTTTATAGCTCGTAATCCTTATAATCCTGCTTGGAAGAGTAAAAACTTTGGCTCAAACTTTCAAAAAAAAGTTCTAATCCTACAGGTGGTCCTTATAATAACAATTATGATAACCATAGTGGATCAAATCATGGCAATCTCTCTTTTGAAAATACTGTTAGAACTTTCATGCAAGCTCAAACCAAGCAAAATAATATTCTTATTAAAATCACGGAGAACCATGAGACTAGTATTGGAAAATTATCTAACCAGGCCATTGCAATTAGAAATGATGTGCATGCTCTATAGGAAAGAACCAAGACCGTGGAGGCACAATTGGGCAAAGCAGTTGAGAGCCAAGCTCTCATACTTGCAAAGTTTGCTAGAAAGCCCAAGCCAAATCTGGTGGAAGACCTCAAGATGATGAGGGTGAAAAATAAAGATGAGAATCCTGAAGAGCTATATTATAGCAATGCGCCATCACCAGATTATACCATGGAAGATCTATTAAAGATGATCACCATAAATAATCCAGGTATAGAACACGGTAATGATGCTACATACCAACAATTTATAAAAGAAGTAGCATCTAAAGTTTGTGAACTAGAAATGGTGTGTAAGAAACTAGATGATAATATTCTAGCTAAGTTATATGATATTTTTTAGCCCACTATTAAAATTAAAATTGGGGTTAATGAGATAGCTACCCTTTGTGATCTTGGTGCAAGCGTCTCAACAATTTCCATGTGTCTATTTGATAACTTAAACTTAGGGACATTTACAACTACTGAAATGAGACTCCATCTTGCCGATTCAACCTATAAACAAGCTATTGGGATAAAAGAAAATATAGTTGTCGAAATTAAAGGATGTCCTGCTCTTATGGATCTTGTTATAGGGACATGCCTAAAGATCCCATAGCACCTATAATTCTAGGTAGGACATTCCTAAGAACCATTAAAGCTTTGATTAATTTGCATGAAGGGAATGTGAGAATAGGACTACCATCTAGAGATTCTTTTATAGTCCACTTCCCTAGGAAGAAAAAGTCCAAGCCTAATGGTGATGATGGTGTAATCACTTTAAAGCTAATTACTTTGGAGTGGGTGTCCCACTTACAAAACCGAAATAATCACCTTCTCGGTCAAGATAATTGACCTTAACTAAAAGTGCTTCATGGGAGGCAACCTACGTGAAATAAAGTTTTTAATCTTGTGTTAGTTTAGTTTTGTTTTGTTTTTAATAAAGATTGTTTAAGAAGGTACTTTGAAGAGAGGAGAAGAAATCAAGGTAATCCTTGACCTATTATATTTGCTGACACATGGCCATAAGGTACTGCTGTTTTTTATGAAGTTTATTTGCTGTCATTATTTTGTTGCTTGTGCAAAGGCATGTGAAGATACTAACTTAATTTCTTAAGTTTTTGAAGCTTAAAGTGAGCTTAACGAGCACTGGTACGACCGGAGGCCACCATACCACGCGCCCGTACCACATCACGGCACAAGGAATGCAAACTTTGATTTTTGCTGATGAACACAGTGCGTATAACGACCACTGGTACGTCAGGATATGGCCACACCGTCCACCCGTATCATACCCTAGAGAAAACATCAAGTTTGAGGTAAGTAATCTAAGGAATTAACGATCAGTACTATGGGAGCATGTGACCGTACCGTGCACCCGTACCGAGTGCACCACTGGAGGGATCCATCGACCCTAAGATAGGACACTCCGTACAGGAGGGATCCGGCTGTACCTCCCACCCGTACCGCATACTTCGTCATGACTTTAACCTAGGGAGAGGTAAACCTGAAATCCCCAAACCCTCTTTCTTCTTCCTCCAAACTTCAAACCACCTCCATTGGATCTTCATTTCTGCTCGTTCTTTCTTCGATTCCTTGTACCCAATCAATCTAAGGTATGTTTCTCTTCTGATCCCCAACTTATTTGCATCAAAACCTGCTCAATATTTCACCATTATCAATCTAGACTTAGGTCTTGTTCATGAGATAATCTTTATGAGCATGCTTAGTTTTGTTTTTAGAGGAGTTCTTTTGTAAGAAGTGTAGAGGATCACTTATGCCATGTTTCTATTGGAGCAGATTTTTAATTAGCTTAATTTTTATATTGTAGATGAATATGAGCAGCCGTACACGTGTAGTGGTGGCGGAACAAGCCGTACCACCTATTTATATGCTAATCCCTGAGTAATTTGGCATCGAGTTCATCGAGGAGTTTCATCGCACTCGTTTCAACCGTCTAAAGCATCGAGAAATCAAGTCCACCAAGTGGGTGTGTCCTTATATCCTCAACCAACTGGGCATTCATCATGATTTTGATTTACTTTGCAACAATATTGGTTTGTATCACTTTGTTTTTTAGGATGCTGCCACATATCGCCGCTTGACACTTGAGTTCCTCAGTACCTTGACGCATACGGTGGGTTCACACTACTGCTCCGAGGAGTATATGCCAGGAGTTGATTGCATCTTCCGCCTTATGAATCATGAGTATACCTTGACACTCTACCAATGGGCTTAGTATTTTGAGTTTGACAACAACACCACCGACATACGCTCCACCACCTTTGTTCTTGATCCCTCACCCTTGGACTACTTTAATAGAATGAAAATCCATGGAAACATTCCCAAGGGAAACCAAATTGATCACCATGTTGTTCGTTATTTTTTTATGTTATTGCTAACACTTTGCAGGCACGTGGTGAGTTTACTAGAGTTAATGAGGATGATATGATGATCATCGCAAGAGCTGCTATTCCAAACTATAACTTGACACCAAATTTGGGTGCCCTTCTACTGTTTTATCATTATCATCAAGCTCTTCAATCTTGTGGTCCCATATGTGGAGGAGGAGTTATCACCGTTCTTGCCCGTGTGCTTCACGTCAACCTAGGTAATATCCAACTGTTCGTAGGTGACCGCCGTCTCGGTTTCACTACTCTAAGAGCTTGTGGTATGATTTCTAAATCCAATGGTAGATACTTTCTTAATATACCTGGAATGGATCACTTGATCCCAGCTCCTTTGCCTAATGGTTTGTTCTCTATCGAGGATGGACGTTTGCATTTTGATGCGTAGGTTGAAGCAAGTCTACCCCAACAAGAAGAACCCATGGATGAGAAGGATAATATGAAGAAGTGGAACAAGAAGGACCCAAACAAGATGTGCAGCCACCAAACTACTACACCACCTATGATGATATCTACTCTCTCGAAGGAAGCATTCAGAACATGAGAAACCTCTCCATCAACCTTCGAGATGCTACCGCCAACCTCTCAACCCAGTTCACCAATTGGAGATGCCAATGGAACTTGGGAGATTATCCACCACCACCACAATGAGCAAAAAAAGGGCTTGCAAAAGCCTGAGCTTGGGGATGTGTCCCCCGACATTTATATTTGTGTAATGATGAGGTTGTACTCCAGCTCCTTATGAGCTTTGAAACACTCGTGTTGGTTTTTTTCCAACACTTCACTTTTTATTTCTTTTTTGTTTGATTTTGTTTTTTATTTTCTTAGTTTCTTGCTTGGTCGCAAGATTTTCTATTATTTAATACCCATCCTCAAAAATCCAAAAAGATTTTTCCTTTATCCTTTTTTGTGAGGATTTGCGTATTTCCTCTTTGCTTCAATATTATTATGAGAGTAATTTTGACTTGAGTTTTGAAGGAACACATCCCCATAAGGAAGAGAACTATGAAGTCACTCATGAGAGGTATGTCCTATGTCTCCCACTTTAGAAGTTTGAATTGTTTTTCTTAGTTAGTTGATTTGCTAAGATGCTATGCCAGTGGGAGTAATTCAAAATAGTTAGAGTAAAGCTTTTTATTTGTATGAGTAATTAGTTGTGAAAGCTTTTTCTCTAGTTCTTGTAGTTAACCGAGTCTTGCCTTGGAAATAATATTGCAAAACAAGTATAACAAGAAAAGTCTCCAAATTATGACTTATTTGATGAGTAATTGTCTTAAGAATATACCTTTGAAGATACTTAACCCCATAGATGTTTTGATAGACTTGATGGCACTCTTGAAAGGAGTTGTTTGATTGAAATGAAGTCTAGTGGTAATCGTGATTCATGCCAAAGCTAATCTTGTGGATGAAAAATGTGATACTGATGCGTGTAAAATGCGTCCATGAACTTTGCACTTTATTACTTGATATTCCAACATATTTGCATCATATATGGGGTATATTCATGTTTTATAATGATATCTGGGAATAATTCAAACTTCCCATTTTTTTGGAATTAACCCTGCCGAGACAGAAAACCCCTATTTTAATGTTTGTGACTTTCAGGTACACAAACGATGTGCAATTGACCTGAAACTTCACATGACATAGTATTTATTAGAACCAAGAATATTGGGTGAAAGATCAGTGAAAGAAGAAGGTCAAGGGAGGAATGGGCCCACCACACGCGGCCACCCCCTGACGCATGTGGTGTGCTTGTTTGCTCCTCGACTCTCCAATGCTATAGATTCTTTCTCCCAGGCAAAGGTTCTGACCTAAAACTACGTATAAAAAAGTTCTCCCGACGATTCTTGGAAAGGAGCGCCCCAGAAGACAAAAACACAAAACATAGAGGTAGGAGGCAGAAGATTGGAGGGGGAAAACGCCGGTGAGGCGCTGCCGGTGTGATATCCACCTCCTCCAATGACTCCAACACCTTCACCA
This sequence comes from Avena sativa, assembly GCA_916181665.1. NCBI lineage: Eukaryota > Viridiplantae > Streptophyta > Magnoliopsida > Poales > Poaceae > Avena > Avena sativa. Next base: position 141,085,105 of record OV702292.1, read on the forward strand.
TGATGAAGTGGGAGTAGTCCACCCCTGGACTATGGGTTTGTGGCAGTAGATATTGTATCTCTCTCTCATGATCTCGATTGTATTAGAACCGTATGATCTGCATAACATGATTACGGTCATATTTGTAATACCTATGTGGTGGATATTTATATAGTTGATATTTGAGACTGCAATTGTTCAGTATTGGAAGTATATGAATAGATGCATATTATGTACCCCCTTCTTGTTTACTTGTTTTGATCAAACTTGTATATGGGAGCGTGTTTGGGGGAACATGTGCATTAGTTGGAGCAACGGGGGTGATCTTGCGGGTAGGACAGTAAAACTTGTGAATCACTTGGGTGTTTACCTTACTTAGTTGACTCACTAGGGATAAAGAAAATCCATGCTTAGACTAGATGAAGTATGTTCTTATTTTAACTTTATGTCAAAGAACTTAATGCTATACTCTGAAATTGATCTTAATACTAGATTGCTTGGAGACCCTCCTTTCTAGTGGAGTAATAAGTGAACTGTTAGTAAAATAACATATCTATGTTAGGACGTGATGCCCATATGAATTGTTATCCATACTTTAAACATGTTGCACCAATATTATGTCAACTAGAGTGTCCTGTGTCCATCACAACTCAAACAGAGAGTGCATAAGCAAAACCATGAACCCTGGTCCATTTTAAACCATAAGAAAAAACTATCCAACACATCTACATCACTTTTTATTTTTAGTACTAATTAAATCCGAAAATACAAAAATATTTCTCATACTTGCAAACGGCAACCAAAAGCCAAAAACATCATATTCCATTGCATTTACCACCATTGCATATTAACTTTACTATTGCATTGCATTTTACTTTTATTGTATTTTATTTCAGTTTTGCTTACATACACCTTGTGCTTGACAACCACTTGGTGAGGTTGAGGGCACAAAAAAATCTATAACTATTTTGTATGTTGCTTGACGAAGAACAAAGAGGATCCTTCTCTTACACACAGCTCCCTGAGAGTTTGATATTTAAACCCTCGAGTTTCCCTCGTGGGGAAGACTTCCATTTACTACATCACTATCCACTTAGATTCTCAAACGTTAAGGTGCAGTGAGAAGCTCCTATGACAACTGTCAGGAAGTATTCTAGCGCTCACATCAAGCAAGTTTTCCGGCGCCATTGCCGGGGAGCTAGTAAAAGGATAGCTCACAAGAAAGTTCAACTTTGTCACCAACTTGTGTAAACACCTAATCTTGGGGAGGTTGCACCTACGTGAGTATCATCTCGTTCTTTTATATCTTCAAAGTAGTTTTAGTTTGGTTTTGTTATTATCTTTACTTTCATATTTACATTTTAGTTTTTACATTTTTAGTTTCTTTTACCATTCGGTTTTGCATTTAGTTTTTATTCTTCAGTTTTTGTCTTTACTTTTGTATTTCAGTTTGTCTTTTAGTTTTTTTCAGTTTTACATTTCATTTGTTAGTTGTTAGTTCAGTAGTATTAGTTATCATTTTACTTTCAGTTTTCATTCACATAAAACACATAAAAATTAGTATCACTTTACTACTTGCATAATGGGAGAAAGAACTAAATTGTGTGACTTACACACATACACCTAATGATCAATTTATTGCTAAGCCCATTACCACACCTGATATTATAGCAGAGAGCTTTGAAGTTAGTCCTAGTTGGTAAACTTGATAACTAGGGAACAATTTTGAGGTAGTGCAAATGAGGATGCCTCTATGCATCTTCATGACTTTTGTGAAATATGTGACATGCTAAGAGGAAAAGCTAAAGGAAAAGCTAAAGCATGGTTACTATCACTACCCATCGCTAGTATAAATTCTTAGGATGATTTAAAAGAAGCATTCATAAAAAAAGATTATCCCCCGTTAAAATTTTGCAAAATAGGAATATCATCTTATCATTTAGGCAAAATGAAAATGAGCATGTAGCTATGGCTTGGGAGATAATTAAGATAATGCTTAGGACTTGTCCATCACATGGACTCAATGAATGGACCACGCATCTTGCATTCATTCTATAATGGTTTGAACTATATTTCTAGAAACATACTAGATTCTGCGGTTGGAGGTGCTTTTATGAGTAAAACTATTGTATAAGAAAAAGCCATATTAGAAAGTATATTGCAAAATTATAGTCAATGGCATACTGAAAGAGCACCTGTTCCTTCCAAGAAAGTAAATTCCATAGAAGAGATAGACAATTTATCTAATAAAATGGATGCCATTCTTGCTTACATGTCTAAACAAAATGTTGAGAATGTTCCTTCTCAAGACTTAGTTGGTAATAATTGTGAAAGTGTAGATGTGAACTTTGTTAGGAATTTCGATAGAGGTAGTTATGGTAATAAGAATTACAACTCTTATAAGAAACCCCCATATGTACCAAACAATTATGGTAATCGTCCTTTCATTCCCTATCCAAATGCTAATGAAAATAAGTGGAAACCCACTAATATGCCACCAAGCAATGGTAATCAAAAAGAAGCTAATAGGAATCTTGATGAAAAAGTAGCTAGTCATAGCATGATGATAGAGGAATTAAATAAGTTCGTTGCCTCCATAAGTTCTGACATTAAAGGCTAACAAGCTCAAGCTGCAAATTTAGACAAAGCTCTTTCAAAGCTAGCTGATAATCAAGCCACTTTATTAAGTATGTCAGCGGGAAAACCACAAGCACCACCCGTTGATGGGATGAACTCCATTGTTATTGGTGAAAATACTCCTCTCACTTTGGAGGAAACACTTGATGAATTAATGAACTTTCCAGAATTTTTATTGCCACTTATGTCACGACTTTATTGTCTAAAAGAAGAATCTCACCAAGCGGGTTTTGGTTCTTATATAGCTAACCATGTGCTTAAATAAAAGAATGCTAGGTACAATCAAGATGCTATGATACCACCTAATCTTGGGGATTTATGGATCCCCAAGGTATTAATTACTATTAAAAAAACACCATGCTATACTTGATCTAGGTTCTAGTGTTTCAGTTTTATCCAAAGATCTATATGAATTGCTAGAATTGCAAAATATAGAAAAATTATCCATGGACTTACTACTTGCTGATGATACCATTAAACATGCTGTAGGAAAAGTTAGTAATGTAATGGTAGAGCTTCACATGACTTTCATTCCCGTTGATTTTATTATCATGGATATGGGGAGTAAAACCTCTAGTCCAATTATTTGGGAAGACCTTTCCTTCGCACTACATGTGCTATTATTGATTCAAAGGAAGGTAATTTAAAGTTTTAGTTTACATATAAGAAGTGTATGGAACACTTTCCAAGGAAGAGGGACACTTCAAAATTCAAGCTCCCTCATAAGCTTCACCCCGCTTGAAATTCAAGTGAGTAAGCCTAGCTATATGGATTTAAAGAAAGCATTTTGCAGGAGGCAACCCGAATGTTTTTGTTTTGATTTTCTTTGTGTCCTCTTGCTGTAGCAAGAGACTTTTTTTTTGTTCAGTAGTTTTCAATAAAGTACCAAGTTTTACCCATTTTGGACTGACAAAAGTTGAACACATATATGGAGTTGTAGATTTCTGCATGATTCTCTGTACCGTATGATTATTCATATTTGTTATATAACTCCGATAGCTCACATTGGAACTGTAGTTACAACTTTTCATCCTCTGTATGCTCATAAAATTTCATGATTTTAGTACATGCCTAAGTAGGGAAATTAATTATGTTTTGTTGCTGCTAAAATTCTGGATAGATTCTGCCCCATTTTGTTTTATGCAGTCTTTGAGCTTTTAAGTTGAATATTTTTGATTTATTTGAGTTCATGAGAAAGAACACAACATTATATACCTACTGGACATTTCATATATACATTTTTTAAGGATTTCTTGCAGCAACCAATGTGTCTTTTGTACCCAATAATGTCACCCCACAGAAAAGAGATGGGAGAAAATTTTGTGTTGATGTTTTTTCAGAGGGATTAGAGGAGCTGCACCAAAAAAATCCTCGGATGGTGAAAACCATAATTTGGGGATGCCCAAGGCACCCCCACTAGAACAACCACACTCTCGGTTTTGACACGTGTACTTTCTGTTTTTGTGCAACACATTACTATCGCATAAAGTTGGAGCATATTTTATTTGTTTTAGTTTGTTTTTTTATTTCCATTTGAGTAAGACCACGACTTTGATATATATTATGGGAGAGCTACTATAGGTTTGGTTTAAGTAAGGTTGGATGCTATTAAAAAGTTTGGATTGGGATATTGATGTTGATATTAAAAAGATTAGACGTAGTTGCATGGTTCATATGCTTTGAATGAGTATTGCTGACTCGTGTATTAACGAGCTCATTGGGGAACCCCAAGAGGAAGGTATGATGAGCACAGCATTAAGTTTTCCCTCAGTTATGAAACCAAGGTTATCAATCCACTAGGAGCAAGGAAACACCCCAAAGGTGTAGCTAGCTGAACTTTGGCAGGGCACACTACCGGTGCCAACAGCAACGTGGAGACCTGCACAACACAACCACATAACTCTGTCCCCAACTTGCGATGAGGTTGTCAATCTCATCGGTTTTGCTGAAAACAAAGGATTAAACGTATCGAGTGGAAGAAAGTAATAGTTTGCAGAAAGTAAACACAAAACAGTAAACAATTGATTGTAGATTAATAGTAAAAGAAAGGACCAGGGTCCATAGTTCACTACATGTGGCTCTCCTTAAGATAGATAACATGTTGGGTGAACAAATTACAGCGGGGCAATTGACAAACATCGAGAAAGCATACAAGCATATACTACCCATCTTGACTCCTTTGAGATTTGATTGGGCATTACAACATTATACATAGACCGCCATCCAACTGCATCTATGACTAATAATCCACCTTCAGGTTATCATCCGAACCCCCTCCAGTATTAAGTTGCAAGCAACGGATAATTGGATTACAAATTGCATGTAAAGTAAACAATACGATTGTTCTATGAACAAAGGATTGTTGTTTTCTCCCTAGTAGCAACAACAAATCTAGTACCTTAGAGATTTCTGTCACTTCCCCAGATTACCAGAGGCATGAACCCACTATCGAGCATAAATACTAATTCTTCGAGTTGCTAGCATCTACTTGGCCAAGATAGCTACTAACAACGGAAAGCATGCAAGATCACAAATAACAAAGACATGATAGAATCAATAATCAATCTGAAATAGCATATGAATATCCATCGGATCCCCGCAAACACAACATGCAGAATTACAAATAGATGATCTTGATCATGAACGGAGCTCACAAGATCTAAACATGATAACACAAAGGAGGAGAACCAGGCATCTAGCTACTACATGGACCCGTAGTCCAGAGATAAACTTCTCACGCATCACACCGGAGGCTTGCATGATGATGATGAAGGCCTCCAGGGTGAATTCCCCTCTCCGGCAGGGTGCCGGGAAGAGCTTCAGATCCCTCCCGATCTAGGGATGGAGATGACAGCGGCTACAGACTCTTTCGTGGAATTTTGATCGGGTACTTAGGGTTTCTGTATCGGAGGCAACTTATAGGCGAAAGGAGAGGCCGAGGGGGTGCTTGGGGCGGCCAGGCCACCCCCTGGCACGGGCTAGACCTAGCCGCGCGGCCAGGTGGTGTGGCCGGGCCCCAGCCCCTCTCCGTCTTGTATTCTGGCTCCAGGTGTCCCTCGGTGAAAAACTGACTTTGGCTTTTGTCCTGTCCAATTCCGGGAATATTCATTTTCTGACTTTCCTGGAACCAAAAACAGCAGAAAACATGCAGCTGGCACTGTGGCTCTTGTTAATAGGTTAGTCCAAGAAATCATATGAAAAGTACTCCAAAGTGTGGACAAAACACAAAAAAGTATATAAAACCAAGCATGGAACATCAAAAATTCTGGATACGTTTGCAACGTATCAAGTATCAATTTGCAAATGCATTGTGTAGATATATCTTTTATTCATGTTTTGATGCTTGCTATTAGTTTAAATTGTTTGACATGGACTGATTAGAACTATGGACTCTTATGCATGCATGTAGATGGTCAACTTTCTCCCTCTTGCTAGCCCAAAAATAAAACCAACAAGTTAAAACTTGTTATCCAACTCCATTGAACAAAGTTTTCTAGAGTGTCCACCATACCTACTTATTGGCATAATTGCTATTCCAACTATGTTTCTCATGTTTTATTGATTTATCTAGCTTCCAAATTAATATGATTATGGTTATGTTTGCTATGAGAAAATTGGTTAGTAAAGCTCTCACAAACTTGATGGCATGCTTTTATTTCTTGCACATAATAAACTTGAACCATTGTGACTATCTTATGTGTTGTGTGCTTGAAAAATTATGAGTTGGGAGTTATCACAACCATGCTTTCATGGGACACGTTTTCAACATTGCACTTATTCACATTTAGTTGATATCATGTTATTTTGTTATGGATACCTATCATTGTGAAATAAGTTGGAAACTTTGTGAGCTCATGGAGTTTGTATATGTGTGAGAGAAATGCTTGGGCCGCTAACCCAAGCCATGCATCATTCATGTTAGAAATTTACAGCATCCCATAGTGGGCATTCTATGAAGCATCTTCAATAAAAGGCTATTCAAATAGTAAACAAAAAGAATTGCTGAGATGCCCATTGTCTGTTTGTCTTGTTATTTTGGTATGGGAAACCTCCCATGCCATGGGGAAAGAGGTACCCCATTTGGCGTTCTAGGTGATACATATATACTTACAATGACAAGAACTTTCTTAGGATCCTAAGTTGGGTATCATGTGGTGTAGGTACTCGTATTCAAGGGGCATGAGGCATTCAACTTATACTTTGTCAAGCATATAATTCATACTTGCCATCACACTAACCTTAACCACTCAAAATGGTTATGATAGGGGAAATGAGGGCTCAAAGCTAATGTATACCTTAGTACAAACATGACCATAAGAGGAAGAGTTTCGAAGCTATATGAAACCTATTAATGATTAGTCTCTTCTTAATATCTATCTTCCCAAAGTGTCCATCTTAATATTTAGAATTGAGAAGAAAATTCTATGACCACTATAGGATGTTTTTACTTTACTTTTTCTTTTGCATTCATTTGGTCCATAGCTCTTTCTTCTATGTTACACTTTGTGAATTGCTATTGGTCATTCTTTCATGGTATATGAGATATCACTTCATTATCTATCTTGCATATTGCTATTCCTTTAAAGAATGAATCATTTGACTTTGTGTAGAAATAGTAATAAGTATTGATATCCAAAATAGTATTAAAATACAAAGTCTATGTTGGTTTTATCACCTTCATACTTGATGACGAGTATAGGTTAAGCTTGGGGATGCTGATGCATGTAAAATGCATCCATGAACTTTGCACTTTGTTACTTGATATTCCAACATATTTGCATCATATATGGGGTATATTCATGTTTTATAATGATATTTGAGAATAATTCACACTTCCCATATTGTTTTAGAATTAACCCTGCCAAGACAGAAAACCCCTATTTCAATGTTTTTGACCCAAACGATGTCCAATTGACCTAAACTTCATGGGACCCAGTATTTATCAGAACCAAGAACATTGGGCCAAAGATCAGCGAAAAAAGAAGGCCGAGGAAGGAATGGGCCCACCACACGCGGCCACCCCCTGACGCGTGTGGTGTGCTCATTTGCTCCTCGAGTCTCCGATGTCATCGATTCTTTCTCGCAGTCGAAGGTTCTGACCTAAAACCACGTATAAAAAAGGTCTCCCGATAATTCTCCAAAAGGAGCACCGCAGAAGACAGAAACATGAAATAGAGAGGCAGAAGGCAGAAGATTGGAGGGAGAAAACTCTTTATATAGTTGATATTTGAGATTGAAATTGTTCAGTATTGGAAGCATATGAATAGATGCATATTATCTACCCCGTTCTTGTTTACTTGTTTTGATAAAACTTGTATATGGGAGCATGTGTGGGGGAACGTGTGCATTAGTTGGAGCAATGGAGGGTTATCTTACGGGTAGGACAGTAAAACTTGCGAATCACTTGGGTGTTTACCTTACTTAGTTGCTTCACTAGGGATAAAGAAAATACCATGCTTAGACTAGATTAGGTATGTTTTTATTTTAACTTCATGTCATAGAACTTAATGCTATACTCTAAAATTGATCTTAATACTAGATTGCTTGGAGACCCCCTTTCTAGTGGAGTATAAGTGAATTGTTAGGAAAATAACATATCTATGTTAGGACGTGATGCCCATATGAATTGCTATCCATACTTTAACATGTTGCACCAGTATTATGTCAACTATAGTGTCCCATGTCCACCACAACTCAAAGAGATAGTGCATAAGCGAAACCATGAACCCTAGTCCATTTTAAACCATAAGAAAACACTATCCAAAACATCTACATCACTTTTTTATTTTCAGTACTAATTAAATCCGAAAATACAAAAACATTTCTCATACTTGAAAACACCAACCAAAACCCAAAAACATCATATTCCATTGCATTTACCACCATTGCATATTTAGTTTACTATTGCATTGCATATTACTTTTATTGTATTTTATTTCAGTTTTTCTTACATACACCTTGTGCTTGACAACCACTTGGTGAGGTTGAGGGCACAAAAAATCTACAAATATTTTGTACGTTGCTTGAAGAAGAACAAATAGGATCATTCTCTTACACACAGCTCCCCAAGAGTTTGATATTTAAACCCTCGAGTTTCCCTCGTGGGGAAGACTTCCATTTACTACATCACTCTCCACTTAGAGTCCCAACCGTTAAGGTGCAGCGAGAAGCTCCTACGACAACTGCCAGGAAGTTCTCTAGTTCTTGCATCAGATACTATTTTAAAAAGTTTATATGTTTTTGATGCACACCTTTGGATGCCAACAACTCCGCTGGCCTACGAACTATCAATGGTACAACCCCTAATTTTGGCTATGAGTTGATGACATGGGTGGCACTTGTCACCGTAATAGGGAAAATTATTGGTACTCTTGAAGGCTATGCAAACCATTGTTAAAAGAATCACTCAATGATCCTTGTTGAGAATTACCCTTGAATAATAAAGATCCACACGAACCATTCTTTGGCATGGTCTCATTACTACTCTATGAATTTTATTAAAAGACAATGATTGGAATAGTAGTGTTTTGATAGTCTTGATTTACTGATTTGGATGTTAATAAGACACTTCACCATTATGCTACTTAGGACATGATATCTCTTACTTAATTCTGCTATTATAAAACATTCTAGTGTTCCTTGGGAGTCTAAGAGTTAACTAGAGGAATTTGATTGGTTGTTACACTTCTAGTGATTCATACTTATATTAAACTCTACTTTGATTGTTTTTAGTTATCAAAGCTCGTATAGTATTCTTGGCATCTCTCTAAGTTGAAATCCCTTGCATTGAATTGTGTTGAGTAGGAAATCATGCATTTAATGTGAAATTAGGAGCTATTAATGAAGATTTTGAGGAAGTCTACACGACCAAGAAATCATGGAGAAAAAACCAGTCGACAAAGCCTTAATGACCATTGATACAGGAAAAGGCATGCCCGTACCATGTGGCGTTGGCTTCGTCTCGTCAAACCCCATGACTTTCGTGAAGGCGCCTATATATTTTGAGGTCCCAGCCGCTGCGCAGAGGGCCACCATTCTCAAATTTCATCACACCACTAACAAAGGAGACCCGTATCCTTTGGTATACCTGGAGTGGATCACTTGATCCCATCTCCTTTGTCTAACGGTTTATTCTCTATCGAGGATGGACATTTGCATTTTGACGCGCAGGTTGAAGCTAATCCACCCCAACAAGGAGGACCCGAACAAGATGAGAAGCCACCAAACTACTACACCACCTATGAAGACATTATGCACTCGAAGGAAATATTCAAAACATGAACAACCTCTCCATCAACCTTCAAGATGCTACTTGTCACATCCCAAGATTTTCCAAATCTTGTAATGTGAAAATTAAATAAACAAAATAAATTTTTGTTGGAAATCAGGGTGAAAAGAAACTTTTGTTTCTAAAAGAAGACTTGAAATCCCATCTTGAACAAACTTTGGCTAAAGTTTGAATTCAACAAAAATCCAAATCAAGGGAAAAGCATTCCTCAATGAATGTATCTGGAAATTTGAACACTTGGAAAATAAATCCAAAACCTTAAACCCAAATGGAAGGAAATCATTTTCCCAAGTTATCTCCAAATCTATGGATTTGATCCATACCAAATTTGATCAACAAATATTCACAAAGGATCAAGTAAGACCATAGAAGTTGGTTTCACTCAAATTGGAACCATAAACAAAATCTTAGGAGTATAAAAAGATAAGGAAATTGAATTTCCAAAGCCAATAAAGCCCTTACCAAAAGCCATACCAATTGGTGAACAATTATAATCCTAAAGGGATTAAAAAGATAAACATTTAATAAAGGAAAAATAAATTGTTTTGGAAATACTATTTGGATCTTTTAATAAAAGACTTTGTTTTCAAATGAAAAGGTGAGCCAAATTAATTTTGGCCAAACTTTTGTAATAAAATATTTTGTTTTGATAAAATGAGTAAAAGTTTATTTAAATAAAATAATAAGGATTTAAATATCCAATTTTATTTAAGTAAAGGATTTTCCCATTTTAAATGAACACCAAGTATTTTATTACTACTTTGAAATCTTTTATTAAAAGGTTTTGCTTTGATTAAAATGAGTAAAGGTTTATTTAAATAAAATAATAAGGATTTAAATATCCAATTTTATCTAAGTAAAGGCTTTCCCATTTTAATTAAACACCAAAACTTATTTATTTATTTAAATAAGTTTCCAAGTATTCTTTTACTTTTCAAATAAAACCTTCTGGTTTGGTTTTGAAAATAATTGGATTACAAATGGAAATTTTATTAAATAAATCAAACACTATTAATAAACTAAAGATCCATTTTCTTTAATTATTAAATGGATCCTAAAATAAATAAAAATATTATTTCATTTTGGATTTGGATTATGTTGATAAACAGAACCAAATTCAAATGAAAAGTTTGAGTGTTTGTTTGATTTGATTTGAGTGTTTGTTTGAATAATTGTTTGATTTTCAAAACAGAAAAATAGAATAAAAAAAGAAAAGAATGCAGAGACAGAAAAAAATAGGAAAAGACAAGCCAGCCCATCAAGCCCAGGAAGCCCACCTAGCCCAGCTCTCCCTCCCCCGAAGCGTTACTTTTCTCACCGCCGAAATAGCCCATAGAGTCAATGACCGGTGGACCCATCCTCCCTCTTCTTTTCTCACTGACGCTGGACCCCACACCTCCTGTTCTTCTTCCCCACCCGCAGACCACGCCCACCCCGTCGCCCGGCCGTTGCAGACAGAATAACTCCGGCGTAATTCTCCTTAAACACGCATTGAATTAGCCCTCTGACCACGCAGGTTAAATCGTCACCCTCTCCTCTCTCGCTCCCCTCAGACTCCTCCCCAAAGCTCGCCCCCAGGCCGCTCAATTTCCTCCCCGAACGCCCTCTGCTCCGACGAGCTGTCGCAGCAATTCCGGCCAACTCCGACCACCCCTCTGCCTCTACTTCACGCGAGTGGACTCCTCTCGACCTCACGCATCTCCTAGTACTCCTGGTTCGCCCGCGCGTGACCCAGAACACCGTCTTCGAAAAGCTCGACTCGCCGCCGCCATCTGCTTCCTCTCCGACGAGCCCCACCAGTAAGACCAGACCGTCCCTTCACTCCTCGTTCACGCACACGACCTTGCCTTGGACCCGCGCATCTAACCGTGTCTTCGCCTTGTCTTGGGGTGATCCACAGCGACGTCCACGACGACCACCCGACGCACCCGACGCCGTCCTCCACTCCGGTGAGGAATTGCCGCAGACCCCGAGCGCCCCTCGCCCTACCAACACCTCCCCGAGCATCGCCGTAAACCCCTGAGCCCGGTGAGCAACCCCTCCTTCTCCCTCACCTCCTGTAACGTCGCCTCCGTCGTCGACCGACCGCTCCGCCACCAGACGCCGCCGCCAGCGCCGCTGCTTTTTGGCCAAGCGATAGGAACCGTAGGATGCAGATCCACCGGCTTGGATAGAATGACTAACCGAAGGGGTAAGGATGAACCTGTGCCGCACGATCCACTTTAGATCTAACGTTCCACGTTGCCGATCCGGCCGAACCGGTACGGGCGAATTAAAACACGCCACGTGGCCAGGTTCTGTTTTAAAACAGAATTAGAAAACAGAAACTTTTGCAAACTTCAAACCCTTGTATCTTTGGATCCACACGTCCAAATTTTACAAATTTGATGTCGTTGGAATCAGCAAGACAAACCCTAGCCAACCCTACCCTTAGTTTAGCAAATAGTATTTGTTAGCTTGTTTGATTTTGCAGATTCTTTTGTGTGCTTGCTAACATTAGAAAAATCATTTAAAAATGATTTTTAGGTTAAAACCTTTGCAAATTGGTTTGTCGTGACCTTACTGACCCTAGGAACCAACCCATAGTTTGGAAAATGATTTTTGAAAAGTTTAGAATGGATTAATTGGTTTAGTCCATTTCTAGCCAAACAAAACTATTGTTTTGTTTACAAAAATGTTTTTGTAAAGAAAACTTTGAGAAAATGGTTTAGACCAAACCTACTGACCCAAACACCAAGTTTTGCAATAGCAACTCATTTGGTGAACCCTATAGGTTAATGCCTTAGTAAAAACATTTCCTCACCACATAAAATGACCAAATAAGTGCCTTGTTTGAAAAAGGTTTTTGAAGTGAAACCTTTTGCTAATAACTTTGCCACTTTGGTAAATGACCAATTTGGATCTTACAAAGTTTAGGAATCTAATAGAGACCCTCTTTGCAAATGACTTTGCCATTTTGGTAAATGACCAATTTGGAACTTACAAAGTTAGAAGCCTAGTGAAGACCATCCTTGCAATAGAACCAACCTTTGCATGCTTATGCATGACTTAGATGTACCCAAATGACTATGACCCACTAGGAACCACTTTTTCAAACAAAGCAAAGCTTGGCATGCTTGCATGCATTTCTTTGACTTTGTTGTTTTGTGTGTTGTTTGCTTGACTTTGGTTTGGAATGTGAATTGAATTGTGTTTGCTTGATTGACTTGTAGTGAAGTGTGAGACTAGCAAGATCAAGGAGTGAACCTATACCCTCTACCAAGGCAAGTGATATCTCCATGAATATTCCATTCCTATATTTTATACATGCATTAGATATATTTTGTTAGGACTTGCATGCTACTTTTGTCAATTGATGATGGGAAATCCTATTTAGAATAGAATGCTAGAGTTGCTAGGAAAATTCCCTAAGGATAAGTTGCCATGCCATGCTTAGCCTAGCTACTAGAAAACAAGGGTGGTTTATATATACACTATGGAAAAATTATTCTAAGTCTGAGGACTTGAGTTTTATTTAACAAAACAACTAAGTTAATGAATCTCCTGGGTGGAATGGGACTTGCTTGGTGGTTTTTGGTTGAGTGGTTCACAAGGCCCATGTTTATGGTTTACCTTAGTGTATATCACTTGTGGATGGCCACCCAGGAAACAAAGAGATTTGAGATGTCAAATGTTGAGAATCTTCAAGTGCAACCACTTGGCATTATGGGCTCTGCCATGATCTTAGGATGCTAGAACTTAGTATCTTGGACAGTTGGTGGTAGAGGGAATGATAGGTTGGAGCGCGTCCATTTGACTAAGGAAAGGCTACTGAAGGATCTTGTCTTTGGAAACCAAGTCTTGTGGGGAAAGTGCACCACCTCTGCAGAGTGTAAAACCTAAGTACTTAGCCATGTCCCTGGTAAAGGACAATTTGAGCATCAAGACATGGAAACTTCAAGAATCTCATCACTCCAATTTCTAAATAAAACTTGTGGGTGAACAAGGGTTAAAAGGATCTTCAGTCATTGATTGGTAGATGCCCTGAGTGGATCTGGAGTCTTTGATTGATAGATGCCTTGGGTGTTTTGTGCCAAGCAAAAACTTAGTGTTTTCAAAAGTTAAGGAAAAATATATTTTGAGCAATGCAAGCCTAAGCTCCACCAGCCAAATGAATATAGTATTATAGTCCACTTAAAATATACTAAGGTATCACTTGCCAATACTATTCCAATGTATTGACCCTTGTGGCTGTAACTTATGATGTTGCAGGTTTGATTGATTTAGTGAAGATTGATTGATTAGGATTACAAAGTCTACAACCAACATCTGCCTGTGGCACTTTGAAGATGAAGGACCCATGACTATAGTTATTCCGCTGCAATGTAATGTAAATAGCCAATGAGCTATGTTTGATGTAATAAAATTATTTTATTCCTGGTTATAAAGTTGTATATGACCTTTGTTTCTTGATATTACATCTAAACTGTGGATGCTAGCTATTGATCCAGGGACTAGCATTGTAAACACAGGGGACTCAATCTTATTAAAGGTTGGGGACCTTACAGAATGGTATCAGAGCATTGTGTTGCCTGTAGGATTTGTAAACCCTAGGATTGGACAAAAAACCCTTAGAAAAAAAATAGGAGTTGTATTTGTTCCAAAACTTATTTACAAAACAATCTTGTAAACTCTTTCCTCAACCATTTTGGTTTCAAATCTACTTCTCTTCTACTTCAAAACTTGATGGAAAAGCCTACCCCATGACCAAAGACTACACCATGTGCAAAGGACTTATTCAACACTTTCAACTCTAATGACTTCAACTTCTTCAAATGACTTCAACATCTTCAGCATATTCACCAAGGACTTCCAACTTGGATACCACTAAAGACTATAAGTGAGACAAGAAATGTTACTCAAGATTTGAAGACTAAGGAAAGACAACTTAGAAGAAGCCATCATCACCTTTGAAGTTTTGTGACCAAGACACAAGAATTCTCCAAAGATACAAAGATCTCAAGCAAGAAGAATCAACCAAGAAGGATGGAAAGATCACAAGTGAACCATATAGATGGACCACCATATTTAGTCAAACACACCAACCTATGTGGTGTAACAAAAATTATTTTGTTGCCTAAGTATATGCTTGAAACTTGTTGTTTGAGTGGAGTGTTTGTTTGTGATTGCATGCACATTGCTTGTGTGAATTGTGATGTGTGTGATTAGGATTGATTCCCTTAGAAATCTTTTGCCTATTCTAATCCCCTCCAACCCAAACAGATGACTTCTCCAAGAGACTCCAGCATCAAGGATGGTGACATCAACAACAACCAAGTTGACAACATGAGAGAGCTCATAGCAACCCAACACCAGTTGAACCAACTAACAACTCAGTTCATAGCCAACAATAGTGATAAAGACCCTACCTTGCAAAAGTTTTTGAAACTTCAATCCCAACTGTTGCAAGGATTGGTTACTCAAATGATCAACATGAGAGGAAACTATCCCAAAAGAGTGTATGACAACTAGGATGACAAGAATATTATTCTAGATGGAGCCCCAGCTTGCATTATTTGTGGAGACAAGGATCACACTTCCAAGGAGCATGAAGATCAATGCCCCCATTGTGAAGAGGAACATCCAGTTGGCCAATGCCCCACATCTCAAGTTACTTGTTACCTTTGTGAAGGAAACGACCATGTCCCTATCCAATGCCCCATATATGCTATTGTTGAACAAAGGAAACAAGAAGGATCCAAGTATGCCAAGAATGTTGATGACAAAGGAAAAGGACCACTTATACCTCCAAACAAGACAACCCAATTCAAAGGATCAAAGAAACCCAAGAAACCAAAGCAGGACATGAGCCTTGTGCAATGTCGTAAATGTAAGGAAATGGGACACTACCCCAGTGGATGCCCAGAGAACCCGAAGAATAAAGAGATCGGCCAAGTAGTGTGCAACAACTACAAAGATCTAGGCCACTATGTAGCCACTTGTCCACAGGAACTACGCAAGGAACTTGAAGACATCCACTGTTTCAATTGCAAGAACCCAGGACACTATGCAAGCAATTGTCCAGAAAAGATGAAGAACAAGTTGAACAAGCCTATGGAGAAACTCAACCTTGGCCCATGAGTCAAGTATGGAAACAAAGGACACTAAGCAGAAGTTTTCCAAGAAGAAGTTTTCCTCAAGATTCCAAGCAAGCCAAGATGTAGTCTAGTTGGAAAAATTTTAAGGGTGGTAGTACCCTAGATGCTTTTGAGCCAACTTGTAACCCTAGCCTCCCCAAATCTCGGGACGAGATTTATTTTAAGGGTGGTAGCCTGTCACATCCCAAGATTTTCCAAATCTTGTAATGTGAAAATTAAATAAACAAAATAAATTTTTGTTGGAAATCAGGGTGAAAAGAAACTTTTGTTTCTAAAAGAAGACTTGAAATCCCATCTTGAACAAACTTTGGCTAAAGTTTGAATTCAACAAAAATCCAAATCAAGGGAAAAGCATTCCTCAATGAATGTATCTGGAAATTTGAACACTTGGAAAATAAATCCAAAACCCTAAACCCAAATGGAAGGAAATCATTTTCCCAAGTTATCTCCAAATCTATGGATTTGATCCATACCAAATTTGATCAACAAATATTCACAAAGGATCAAGTAAGACCATAGAAGTTGGTTTCACTCAAATTGGAACCATAAACAAAATCTTAGGAGTATAAAAAGATAAGGAAATTGAATTTCCAAAGCCAATAAAGCCCTTACCAAAAGCCATACCAATTGGTGAACAATTATAATCCTAAAGGGATTAAAAAGATAAACATTTAATAAAGGAAAAATAAATTGTTTTGGAAATACTATTTGGATCTTTTAATAAAAGACTTTGTTTTCAAATGAAAAGGTGAGCCAAATTAATTTTGGCCAAACTTTTGTAATAAAATATTTTGTTTTGATAAAATGAGTAAAAGTTTATTTAAATAAAATAATAAGGATTTAAATATCCAATTTTATTTAAGTAAAGGCTTTTCCCATTTTAAATGAACACCAAGTATTTTATTACTACTTTGAAATCTTTTATTAAAAGGTTTTGCTTTGATTAAAATGAGTAAAGGTTTATTTAAATAAAATAATAAGGATTTAAATATCCAATTTTATCTAAGTAAAGGCTTTCCCATTTTAATTAAACACCAAAACTTATTTATTTATTTAAATAAGTTTCCAAGTATTCTTTTACTTTTCAAATAAAACCTTCTGGTTTGGTTTTGAAAATAATTGGATTACAAATGGAAATTTTATTAAATAAATCAAACACTATTAATAAACTAAAGATCCATTTTCTTTAATTATTAAATGGATCCTAAAATAAATAAAAATATTATTTCATTTTGGATTTGGATTATGTTGATAAACAGAACCAAATTCAAATGAAAAGTTTGAGTGTTTGTTTGATTTGATTTGAGTGTTTGTTTGAATAATTGTTTGATTTTCAAAACAGAAAAATAGAATAGAAAAAGAAAAGAATGCAGAGACAGAAAAAAATAGGAAAAGACAAGCCAGCCCATCAAGCCCAGGAAGCCCACCTAGCCCAGCTCTCCCTCCCCCGAAGCGTTACTTTTCTCACCGCCGAAACAACCCATAGAGTCAATGACCGGTGGACCCATCCTCCCTCTTCTTTTCTCACTGACACTGGACCCCACACCTCCTGTTCTTCTTCCCCACCCGCAGACCATGCCCACCCCGTCGCCCGGCCGTTGCAGACAGAATAACTCCGGCGTAATTCTCCTTAAACACGCATTGAATTAGCCCTCTGACCACGCAGGTTAAATCGTCACCCTCTCCTCTCTCGCTCCCCTCAGACTCCTCCCCAAAGCTCGCCCCCAGGCCGCTCAATTTCCTCCCCGAACGCCCTCTGCTCCGACGAGCTGTCGCAGCAATTCCGGCCAACTCCGACCACCCCTCTGCCTCTACTTCATGCGAGTGGACTCCTCTCGACCTCACGCATCTCCTAGTACTCCTGGTTCGCCCGCGCGTGACCCAGAACACCGTCTTCGAAAAGCTCGACTCGCCGCCGCCATCTGCTTCCTCTCCGACGAGCCCCACCGGTAAGACCAGACCGTCCCTTCACTCCTCGTTCACGCACACGACCTTGCCTTGGACCCGCGCATCTAACCGTGTCTTCGCCTTGTCTTGGGGTGATCCACAGCGACGTCCACGACGACCACCCGACGCACCCGACGCCGTCCTCCACTCCGGTGAGGAATTGCCGCAGACCCCGAGCGCCCCTCGCCCTACCAACACCTCCCCGAGCATCGCCGTAAACCCCTGAGCCCGGTGAGCAACCCCTCCTTCTCCCTCACCTCCTGTAACGTCGCCTCCGTCGTCGACTGACCGCTCCGCCACCAGACGCCGCCGCCAGCGCCGCTGCTTTTTGGCCAAGCGATAGGAACCGTAGGATGCAGATCCACCGGCTTGGATAGAATGACTAACCGAAGGGGTAAGGATGAACCTGTGCCGCACGATCCACTTTAGATCTAACGTTCCACGTTGCCGATCCGGCCGAACCGGTACGGGCGAATTAAAACACGCCACGTGGCCAGGTTCTGTTTTAAAACAGAATTAGAAAACAGAAACTTTTGCAAACTTCAAACCCTTGTATCTTTGGATCCACACGTCCAAATTTTACAAATTTGATGTCGTTGGAATCAGCAAGACAAACCCTAGCCAACCCTACCCTTAGTTTAGCAAATAGTATTTGTTAGCTTGTTTGATTTTGCAGATTCTTTTGTGTGCTTGCTAACATTAGAAAAATCATTTAAAAATGATTTTTAGGTTAAAACCTTTGCAAATTGGTTTGTCGTGACCTTACTGACCCTAGGAACCAACCCATAGTTTGGAAAATGATTTTTGAAAAGTTTAGAATGGATTAATTGGTTTAGTCCATTTCTAGCCAAACAAAACTATTGTTTTGTTTACAAAAATGTTTTTGTAAAGAAAACTTTGAGAAAATGGTTTAGACCAAACCTACTGACCCAAACACCAAGTTTTGCAATAGCAACTCATTTGGTGAACCCTATAGGTTAATGCCTTAGTAAAAACATTTCCTCACCACATAAAATGACCAAATAAGTGCCTTGTTTGAAAAAGGTTTTTGAAGTGAAACCTTTTGCTAATAACTTTGCCACTTTGGTAAATGACCAATTTGGATCTTACAAATTTTAGGAATCTAATAGAGACCCTCTTTGCAAATGACTTTGCCATTTTGGTAAATGACCAATTTGGAACTTACAAAGTTAGAAGCCTAGTGAAGACCATCCTTGCAATAGAACCAACCTTTGCATGCTTATGCATGACTTAGATGTACCCAAATGACTATGACCCACTAGGAACCACTTTTTCAAACAAAGCAAAGCTTGGCATGCTTGCATGCATTTCTTTGACTTTGTTGTTTTGTGTGTTGTTTGATTGACTTTGGTTTGGAATGTGAATTGAATTGTGTTTGCTTGATTGACTTGTAGTGAAGTGTGAGACTAGCAAGATCAAGGAGTGAACCTATACCCTCTACCAAGGCAAGTGATATCTCCATGAATATTCCATTCCTATATTTTATACATGCATTAGATATATTTTGTTAGGACTTGCATGCTACTTTTGTCAATTGATGATGGGAAATCCTATTTAGAATAGAATGCTAGAGTTGCTAGGAAAATTCCCTAAGGATAAGTTGCCATGCCATGCTTAGCCTAGCTACTAGAAAACAAGGGTGGTTTATATATACACTATGGAAAAATTATTCTAAGTCTGAGGACTTGAGTTTTATTTAACAAAACAACTAAGTTAATGAATCTCCTGGGTGGAATGGGACTTGCTTGGTGGTTTTTGGTTGAGTGGTTCACAAGGCCCATGTTTATGGTTTACCTTAGTGTATCTCACTTGTGGATGGCCACCCAGGAAACAAAGAGATTTGAGATGTCAAATGTTGAGAAGCTTCAAGTGCAACCACTTGGCATTATGGGCTCTGCCATGATCTTAGGATGCTAGAACTTAGTCTCTTGGACAGTTGGTGGTAGAGGGAATGATAGGTTGGAGCGCGTCCATTTGACTAAGGAAAGGCTACTGAAGGATCTTGTCTTGGGAAACCAAGTCTTGTGGGGAAAGTGCACCACCTCTGCAGAGTGTAAAACCTAAGTACTTAGCCATGTCCCTGGTAAAGGACAATTTGAGCATCAAGACATGGAAACTTCAAGAATCTCATCACTCCAATTTCTAAATAAAACTTGTGGGTGAACAAGGGTTAAAAGGATCTTCAGTCATTGATTGGTAGATGCCCTGAGTGGATCTGGAGTCTTTGATTGATAGATGCCTTGGGTGTTTTGTGCCAAGCAAAAACTTAGTGTTTTCAAAAGTTAAGGAAAAATCTATTTTGAGCAATGCAAGCCTAAGCTCCACCAGCCAAATGCATATAGTATTATAGTCCACTTAAAATATACTAAGGTATCACTTGCCAATACTATTCCAATGTATTGACCCTTGTGGCTGTAACTTATGATGTTGCAGGTTTGATTGATTTAGTGAAGATTGATTGATTAGGATTACAAAGTCTACAACCAACATCTGCCTGTGGCACTTTGAAGATGAAGGACCCATGACTATAGTTATTCCGCTGCAATGTAATGTAAATAGCCAATGAGCTATGTTTGATGTAATAAAATTATTTTATTCCTGGTTATAAAGTTGTATATGACCTTTGTTTCTTGATATTACATCTAAACTGTGGATGCTAGCTATTGATCCAGGGACTAGCATTGTAAACACAGGGGACTCAATCTTATTAAAGGTTGGGGACCTTACACTACTGCAAGCCTCACCACCCAGTTCCATGATTGGAGCAGTGATAGCTGTGAGATTCGACACATTTTGATGACTTTTATTGATGGTTTTCTCCCGGATTTGATTGTTTTCTAGCTTTACCTAACACGAATACTTCGGTAGCAAAGAAAACTTGGTTTTTAATGTGTGTTTCAGGTTCTGAATGTCAATAGAAGGTTTTAACTAGAGAAACACTATATTCTAGAGAAAACAAGCAAGTCTCGCTTTGGAAGCACTCGAGAGGAGCATACAGAAGCTTTAACGAACAACTATATGGCGGGAATATTTTTCTGGCCGTATAGTTCTTGCCGTATAGTTTCCACTGCCTCTGTCTTGTCAAAAGGGACAACTCCATGAAGGGACCGAGGATGAAAACACAACGCAACAGTCGCCACACCATCCAGAAGGGAGAAAGAAGAGATCCGGAGAAGAGGGGGAAGGCGTTCTTCATCTCGCTCCACGGTCTTCAACCTCCTAGCCAATACACCTCCATAGCCACTACTCTTACTTGAGAGAGAGAGGGATCTCCACCTTGCAAGACTAGGGTTTGAGATTGTTTCTTCCCATCTTGAATTGTGTTGGATATTTTCTATTCTTATTGTGGATCTCCACAGTAATACAAAGACGAATTCCCTTTATTTGATTATATTGATGATCCATTCTTCTCTCATGTGTGAGTAATTCCCTTGGGCGTGGGAGATGTAGGGGATTGGTGAGATGTGATGTGCCTTCATATATTTTCCATTAGTTCGTGATTAATTCTAATTACTATATTATGTGTGCTTGACTATCTATGGGATGCCTAATGCTTGTTGTCCAATTAAGGGCCCAGACAACATGATGCTTTGTTCTACATAGGTAAGATCATGTTTGCTAGTGGACCAGCGACCCCCAGGTGACACAGGGATATAAATGGAAAACTAGTAGACTCGAAGATAACGAGGAACCACTGTGCTTATTGCATTAGTCCAATCCAAGGAGCTTAATCGCTAAGCGACCTGAAGGGTCTTAATCCTCTAGTGTCTGACCATGGTTTTGGTAACAGGCTAGTAGGATTATTGAAGTTGGGATGAAATCTACCAAGAGGAGTTCCGGCTAATTATGGGTTGCTCGCCTACACATATATTTATAAGATTATAATTGTTACATTTATCATTAACCCACCTGGCACAATCACTATCATCATGAACTGAATCTCCCCGCGCCTTCTTTGGCCATCTGCAGGAAACAACAAACAACCAATTCGTTCTTTACTTTTATGCTTTATATTGTAACACCCTCGAATCGGCCCTATGCAAGTTTTAGCCCTTTCCGCCAAACCCGCATAGAAATGATTCAAGGACGCCCACCAGGCACTTTCATGCGGGTGGAAAACGAAGTAATACCATTACACAATAGTCCTCGATGGGACCCATAGAACAGATATATATACAACAGCGAATCAACGAGTCAAGAATACAGATATACAATACAAAGATCCAAATCACCTTGAAAACGTTACAGCGTCCGAGTACGGACAAGATGCAAATGGGGCTAAGAGCCCTGAAGAATAACCAATGGCGTCCATAACCCTGCCCAGGCCAAGCCAGAAGGGTAACCCTGCTAACGACGTCGATCTCAAACCTGCTAAAACAAAAGGGGTGCCGACAAAGGGCAAAGGAAAAGAGGAGCGTCAGTACTGAGGCCAGTACATGGGGAGGCTAGAATTCGGCGGTCCTCGCCTACATAGGTATGGTGGACTGAAGGGGCAGCACAGCAGCACTAAACAACCTATAGAGACTCAGTAAAACTGGCGGCTATTAGAGAGGGATAAGAAAGACCTACTCGGATCCAACCTGATAGTAACACCAAGCATACCCATCCTGGTATTCTCCCTCGAGACCAAACGAGGAAGTCAAACCGAGGAACTCACACAGTTGGCAGTTTTATTCATTCAATTATAGTTGAAGCACTTACTAGTCAGATATAGATAGCATGAGTCATCCTGATAGCATAAGTAGTGGGCAGTTTTAGTTAACCATTCAGTGGTAGTTGCAGTACTTACTAGTCAGATACAATTAGCATGTGACATCCCAACCCAACAGTTGTTGGCACTTTTATTTCATTCCATTGGAGTTGCGATACTTAGTAGGCAGGTATAACATGGCACAATACACACCAGTTCCACCAGTTGTTGGAACTTTTATTATCCATTCCATTATAATTGAGCTGATTACTAGTCACATATTAAGTCAAATTTATAGCACTACTTTAGTTATGCTTGTCTATGATCGACATAATATGCTCCAAGTCGTCCATAACCGCGGACACGGCTTTCAGAAAGATTTACCTGCAGGGGTGCACAAATAGCAACACACACACGATCAACCTCGGAAAAACCAAATCAAAACCCAACGAGGCTTTCACGACAAAGCAATCACACGATTCATAAAATATTTCAGGGGGCCACCCCATTAAGCTACCCGCAACAAAGTTGGCCGGCTCCGAGACGGACCCAAGGTTTGCGCCAATGGCTGTAAACGACTGGGAACCCGAAAGTGTGACTGGGCTTGTCGATACCGCGAAAACACTCCGCAATCCTAAACAGTACAGGTGCTCCACACACAATCTTAAATAAAGCAGTAAAGCATGGCATAAGTACAGGATAGTAATAAAGCCCCAAACTACTTTGTGGCCCCAAGAAATAAGAAATGAATCAAGCTACGGCTAAGGGGGATTCATAGACTCTTCCGTATGTGGATAGTGCGAATAGTCAAGGAACAGGTATCAAGTACTCGGGGTCCTACGGGACACAAGTGAGCGTGGAAGAACCAAATAACATTTATTGCCCACCGATGCCTCTGCATTAGTTATATCTAGCATTTTAATAGTTGTATTTAAAATCATGATCATCTCCACCATTTATCATGTGTCAACTTGCCGTCAACGGTGAAACGGCAACGACACGAAGCAACACATAAGCAAGCAACTACGACTCGCAAGGCTGACTATCTATCAAACAACAGGCAATAGGATGTGTCCATGGCAATATAGAGGCTGCAAGGTATATAAATGGTGCACGGAAACTAAAGCATCGCAATACGGGTAGAAATAGATCAACAAGAGGGAGTAAAGACTAGAAATGCAAAATAGGTAGAAGGGGAGAATGCTCGCCTGGGAAACACTGCCGACGGATCATATCCGGAGAACTTGTCGGTACTCGCATCAACTCATCGGCCTAATCCGCAAAGAAGCAAACACTAGAAGAAACACCGGATGCAATATTTAATACTATGGCAGAAGATCCGACATGATTATGATATGATGCAGATGCGGTGCAATTAGGCAGTATTAAGCGGAACCGGGGTCCCGACAATTAATGAGATAGTTCAGTTGTTTAGATACCCCGCAATTTAAATGTTATCTTAACAAGGCAAAACATGGTATCAGTTCGCTACACAAATTTAAATGGAGTCCGGAATAAGACTAGAATAGCCCGCATATAGACTCCATATTTAATTTAGGTGAATCGACTATTTAACCCAACCCACCAGATGACATGTATGCAAGCATGATGATTTAATGATGCAACAGGTATATGTCATATTATAAAAATAGAGGCTTAGGGTCACACATCTGGGTTCGGAAGATCTTGGGTTCCGGGGGTCCGGGGTCCGGTCTCAGGGTTTGATGGGAACGGCGAGGTTCGGATACAAGATGGAGAACTTGTCGTGACGGAGAACTTGGGTTCCAAGCGGTTGACCTTGTCGTCGATGGCGAACTTGAATGGGTCGGGTACCGGTGGTCTTCGGGTCCGTGTAGACGGTCATGGCGTCCGGGATAAAGAACTTGGTGTTCCGTGTCGGTGAACTTGGCGTCTGGTCCTCGGGCATCGGTGCGGGAAGAAGGTCTTGTCGTACCGGTGTCAACGCTTACGGGAAGGAGACTTGTCGTCCAGGGTCTCGGCGTCCTCGGATTCCGATTGGAGATCTTGGTGGTTCGAGGGTTCGGGATCGGTCTTCAGATCTAGGATCGGGTCTTCGGGGTTCGTCTTCGGATCATCGGAACTGTGAAGAGTACTTGTCGCTCTAGTCCAGTGTCGACCTCCAGGTACCGCCTGGTCTCGATGTGGTTCCTGTGGTTTGTCCGAGTGGATGCCGATCTTGCTTGCCGAGGTAGTCGAAGCCAAACGAAAATACACCATCGTCACATCCACACACAAGTACTTGACTCCAAGAACACATCCCACTCTACTGAATGTATCACCAGGAGAAACTTCCAACAAACGTCATCTGCAACTAGTGCTGCGACAACACCATATAGGAATGGTGGAGCAACGGGTATTGCTGGCTCCACAAGCAACGGGGCAGAGGCGGGCCGGCGGCGGAGACGCACGACGCGGCCAGGAGACGGCAGCAGCGGCCACACGCGGACGGTCGCGCTGCAGGGTGGTGGCCGGAAGCGGGCAGACGAGGTAGGGACGACGAGGGGATCCGCGGAGGGTGGGCGCGCGAGCTTGTGGCGCCCGGAGCCAGAGAAGATGGGGCGCGGTCACGGCCGGGGAGAGGTGGCGGGTCTATGGGGAGGAGGCGGAGGAGCTCTGGCAAGGGCTCGCCGCCAGGGCCACGAGGAGCGGGCGCTCGTGGGGTAGACGAGAGGATGATGACAGGAGGAGCTTGAGGGCGAGGCATGTTGGGTCCGCTTCATAGAAAACAAAAAATTTCCTACGATGAGAACTATACGCCAAGATCTATCTACTAGATACAGAGCAACGGGTGGACATACATCCATGGATAACTTACCCTCGAAGACAACGAGTTTTGTTAACGAGTAGGAACTCGTGGTTGATGTAGTCATACGCTTGCCGGTCTCAAGATCGTGTGGAAGTCCGAGCACCACAAATCAGCAGCGCATCCATCCTCACACACACGTTCAAGCCACCGGACTACCTCCACCTCCTCGCTCCAGCGATCCAGTGGAAGCAACAACTCCTTCCAGACGAAATGCCACCGGGAACATGTATCTCGCTAATCCGAGACCATGGGGGAATAATTCTAGAGGGGGAGAGAGATCCTTCACAAGGAGGTGTAAGGATGAAGGAGGGAATGGCTGGCCTTTTATAGGAGGAGGGGGGTGCCCCCTCTCTGCATGGCCGGCGCATGGGGGAGGGGTGAACCCTCACCTCCCCCATTCATGTGGTGGTAACCCCTCCACATTAAAATGCCTCTTCACATTCCCTTTTAAAGTCTCCACTTTAAATGCATTAAATTTCTCCAAATTTAATGCTCTCTCATTTAATAAAACTCTTTTTATTAAATTTATTCAGAATTTTGTTAATTACTTTAATTAACAAACATTCACATATAGCCCCTTGCAATATTTCAATATCACATGCAGAACCACCTTCTGCAATTTCACCCAAAACAATTTCCGGTTTCTATTGAAACAATTCCTGCGCTTTGCAATTCTTTCGTCTGAAACATATGTGCTCCAAAATGGTGTCCGGTAACTCTTAAGTGTGCCACCCTACGGTTCGCGAATAATGCAGACATGATCGAGACCCTTCTCCGATCAATAATCAGCAGCGGGACCTGGAGATCCGTACTGACTCCTACACATTCAACGATGACTCCTGTGATCATGAGAACCTTTAACGCTTGTAACTAAATGCCTTTGTCTCTCGATATATTACATGTCCGAGATTCGATCATCGGTATCTCCATACCTAGTTTGATCTCGTTACCGACATGCACTCTTTTCTCGTTCCCGTGATATAACATTCTAGTGATCACATCACTTGCTTGCAAGCTATCCTAATGTGATATCACCGAGAGGGCCCAGAGTATATCTATCCGTCATCTGGATTGACAAATTCCACTCTTGATCCATGAGCCTCAACATAACACCTTCATAGTACTGAACCCATCTTTATAGTCACCCTGTTACGGTGTGACGTTTGATGTTATCAAGATACTCTTCCGGTGTTAGCAATTAACATGATCTCATGGTCTAAGGATAAAGATTACTTCGTATGATGTTATAGCAATATAAACATAATGACTTGATCGTAATGCTATACTTCGGATGAATGTTCATCACATCATTTCACAAATGCTGTGACCTTGTTATTAACAACATCCAATGTCCATGATCAGGAAACCTTGATCATCTTGTTAATCAACAAGCTAGTCTATAAGAGAGGCATAACTAGGAACCATTTTTGTTTATTAAACACACATGTATTGATGTTTCCTATCAATACAATTATAGCATGCAAAATAAACATCTATCATATACAAGGAATACATAATAACAACTTTATTATTGCCTCTCAGGGCATATTTCCTTTAGTCTCCCACTTGCACTAGAGACAATAATCTAGTTCACATAGTGATAAATCTAACACCCATGGAGTTCTGGTGTTGATCATGTTTTTCCCTAGGGAGAACTTTAGTCAACGGATCTGCTACATTCAGGTCCGTGTGCACTTTACAAATCTTTATATCTCCATCCTTGACATGCTCGCGGATGGAGTGAAACCGGCGCTTAATATGTTTGTAATTCTTGTGAGACCTTGGTTCCTTTGCATTGGATATGGCTCCATTGTTGTCACAATAGATCACCATCGGGTCCAACGCACTGGGAACCACACCCAGTTTTGTAATGAACTCTTTCATCCAAACTGCCTCCTGCGCCGCTTCTGAAGCAGCAACATATTCCGCCTCCGTTGTTGATCCAGCCACCACAGGTTCTTTGGAACTCCTCCAACTAACTGCTGCTCCGTTCAAGAGAAATACATATCCGGATTGAGATTTAGAGTCATCCGGATCAGTGTCAAAGCTAGCATCAACATAACACTTAGCGACTAGCTCTTCTTCACCTCCGTATACAAGAAACATATCCTTAGTTCTTCTCAAGTACTTAAGGATATTCTTGACCGCTATCCAGTGTTCTGAACCTGGATCAGATTGGTACCTACTAGTCAAACTGATAGCATGTGCCACATCCGGTCTTGTACATAGCATGGCATACATAATAGAGCCTATGGCCGAGGCATAGGGGATCTTATCCATCATCTCTCTTTCTTCCGCCATAGCCGGACTTTGAGTCTTACTCAATGTCTTGCCTTGCAACATAGGTAAGAACCCCTTCTTACTTTCGTCCATATTAAACTTCTTTAATATCTTATCAAGGTATGTACTCTGCGATAGCCCAATTAGGCGTCTTGATCTATCTCTATAGATTTTAATGCCTAATATATATGAAGCTTCACCAAGGTCCTTCATCGAAAATTTGTTGTTTAGATAACTTTTAACACCGTTTAAAAGATCTATATCATTTCCAATCAATAATATGTCATCCACATATAATATCAGAAATGCCACATTGCTCCCACTCACTTTCTTGTAAATACAAGCCTCTCCATAAGTTTGGACAAATCCAAACTCTTTGATCACCTCATCAAAGCGGAGATTCCAACTCCGGGATGCTTGCTTCAGTCCATAGATGGATCACTGAAGTTTGCACACCTTATCAGCATCCTTAGGATCGACAAAACCCTTAGGTTGTATCATATACAACTCTTCTTCAATATTACCATTGAGGAACGCAGTTTTGACATCCATCTGCCATATTTCATAATCGAAATATGCAGCAATTGCTAACATAATCCTAACCGACTTAAGCATCGCTACGGGAGAGAATGTCTCATCGTAGCCAACTCCTTGAATTTGTCGAAACCCCTTTGCGACAAGTCGAGCCTTATAGATGGTTACATTACCATCAGCATTAGTTTTTCTTTTGAAAATCCATTTATTCTCAACGGCCTTTCGGTCGTGAGGTAAGTCCACCAAGGTCCAAACCTGGTTTTCGTACATGGATTCCATCTTGGATTTCAAGGCTTCTAGCCATTTGTTGGAATCAGGCCTCATCATCGCTTCTTCATACGTCGCAGGGTCATCTATTTCATTAATCATGAAATTCATAACAGGATTGCCGTACAGTTCAGGAGCTGCACGTGTCCTGCTTGACCTGCGAGGTTCGGTAGTGTCCTCTTTCGGAGTTTCATGATCATTATCATTAGCTCTCTCTTCATCAGGTGAAGTCAACTCCGAAACAACTTCTGGTGCTGTGCCACTCGCCATTCCATGAAGAGAAGGTTCAATAACCTCTTCGAGTTCTACCTTCCGACTACTCACACCTTTCGCGAGAAACTCCTTCTCAAGAAAGGATCCATTCTTGGCAACAAAGACCTTGCCCTCGGATCTGTGATAGAAGGTATACCCAATCGTTTCCTTAGGGTATCCTATGAAGACGCATTTTTCCGCTTTGGGTTCGAGTTTATCTGGTTGAAGTTTCTTCACATAAACATCGCATCCCAAAACTTTAAGAAATGACAGCTTAGGTTTGTTTCCAAACCATAATTCATATGGTGTCTTTTCAACGGATTTAGATGGTGCCTGATTTAAAGTGAATGCAGCTGTTTCCAGTGCATAACCCCAAAATGACAGAGGTAAGTCAGTCAGAGACATCATAGATCGAACCATATCCAATAAAGTACGATTACGACATTCTGACACACCATTACGTTGTGGTGTTCCGGCAGGCGTGAGTTGTGAAACTATTCCACAGTTTTTCATATGTGTGCTAAACTCGTAACTTAGATACTCTCCTCCACGGTCAGACCGTAGAAATTTGATCTTTTTATTATGATGATTTTCCACTTCATTCTGAAATTCCTTGAACCTTTCAAAGGTTTCAGACTTATGTTTCATCAAATAGATATACCCGTATCTACTCAAATCATCCGTGAAAGTAACAAAATAACGATATCCACCTCGCGCCGACACACTCATTGGTCCACACACATCAGTATGTATGATTTCCAATAAATCTGTCGCCCGTTCCATTGAATCGGAAAACGGCGTTCTAGTCATCTTGCCCATAAGGCATGGCTCACATGTATCAAATGATTCAAAATCAAGTGATTCCAAAAGTCCATCAGAATGGAGTTTCTACATGCGTTTAACACCAATATGACCTAGACGGCAGTGCCACATATATGTAGATATATCATTATCAAGTTTAATCCTTTTAGCATCAACATTATGAATATGCGTAATACTACTATCGAGATCCAACAAAAATAAAACATTCAACACAGGTGCATGACCATAAAAGATATTATTCATATAAATCGAACAATCATTGTTTTCAGACTTAAACAAATAACCACTTTGCATCAAACACAATCCGGATACAATGTTCATGCTCAGTGCAGGCACCAAATAACAATTATTCAGGTTTATAACTAATCCCGACGGCATATGGAGAGGCAGCGTTCCAACGGCGATCATCATCAACTCTTGATCCATTGCCGACCTGCATCGTGACCTCATCCCTTGCTAGTTGTCGCTTGTTCCGCAGCCCCTGAACCGAGTTACATATATCAGCAACCGATCCCGTATCAAATACCCAGGTGCTACTGCGAGTACTAGTCAAGTACACATCAATAACATGTATATCGCATATACCTTTGTTTGCCTTGCCGGCCTTCTTGTCCACCAAATACTTGGGGCAGTTGCACTTCCAATGGCCAGTCCCCTTGCAATAGTAGCACTCAGTGTCAGACTTAGGGCCAGCTCGAGGTTTCTTTTTAGGGGTGGCAACAGATTTGCCGCCCTTCTTTCCCTTCTGCTTGCTTTTCTTGTCCTTCTTGAAACCGGTGGTCTTATTGATCATCAACACTTGATGTTCTTTCCTAATCTCCACTTCTGCAGTCTTAAGCATTAACAGAAGCTCGAGAAGAGACTTCTTCATGCCCTGCATATTATAGTTCATCACGAAGCTCTTGTAGCTAGGTGGCAGAGATTGGAGAACACGATGTATGCCTAAGTCAATGGGAATCGTTATTCCCAAGGACACAAGCTTATCGGCGTACCCAGACATTTTGAGTGCGTGCTCACTAACGGAGCTGTTCTCTTCCATCATGCAGCTAAAGAACTTTTCAGAAGCATTATAACTCTCTACGGCAGCATGGGTATCGAAAATCATTTTCAATTCTCCCATGGTATCAAAGGCATTGCCATTTTCGAAACATTTTCTAAGTTCTGGCTCTAGCCCATACAGTATGTCGCAATGAACTAAGTTGTGGTCCTCCTGACGAGTTATATAGACGTTCTTTTCCTCGTCAGGGGCATCAGGAGCTGATGGGGGGGCCTAGTGGCGCATCTAGCACATATCGCTTTTGTGCAGCAGTGAGGAGAATCCTCAAATTCATAGCCCAGTTGGTGAAGTTGCTATCATTCGCAGCAAGTTTTTCTTTCTCCATGAACACATTGAAATTAAAAGCAGATGGTGCCATCTACAACAGAATTTGTAAAATATATTTAGACTAAGTTTATGATAGATTGAGTTCAACTAATCCAAATTACTAATGAACTCCCACTCAAAAACGACATCCCTCGTGTCCTTTTGGTGATTACATGAACCAAATCCACTACACCAAGTCCGATCATCACGTGAGTCGGTGTAGCTTCAAAGGCGAGCATCTATATGGGCATCATATCAACTATATGACTCATGCTTAACCTTTCGGTCCATGTTCCGAGGCCATGTCTGTACATGCTAGGCTCGTCAAGTAAGAACCTTAGTATTTGCGTGTGTAAAACTGTCTTACACCCGTTGTATGAAAGCATAGAGTCGAGAACACCCGATCATCATGTGATGCCTCAAAACACGATCCACAAAATGGTGCATACTTAAGGAAGAACACATTTTATCTTGATATCTAAATGAGGGATCATCTTATAATGCTACCAAAAGCGCCAAACTAGCAATATAAGATGCTAATGTGTGAAGTGAGGTGATATGGTCCATGCATTTGATCTCTATCATTTGCATCGTGGTATGATCTCTATCATTCCTTTGTGTGTAAGGCCAAGGTCTATGGAACTTACACGTTAAGTGAGTTGTAAGAGTATCTATCATACATCTACTTACAACAATACCATATCAAGACACTAGCCCAGCAACGATCTAAACTAGACGCCTCTAATTTATCAATTGCAAGTTTTACGTGGCTTAGGGCTTTCGGAGATAGAACCGGTCTTACCTAAGAACATGAACCACAACGAGGATAACCAAGTTATTAGCAACTCGTTGTAAATCAGATATTGACTATAGTAGGAGAGACAGACACCCGCTAGCCACTTATGCAAAACTAGTTGCATGTCAGTCGTGGAACCGGTCTCATGTACGATGACATGTAAGGTTGGTCCGGGCCGCTTCATCCCACTATGCCACCAATATCCAAAGTACATAGAAGATGCAATAACATGATCATCATCGCCCACATATAAACATATGTGTACTACCCGTGCAAAGCACCTACGCATAGATTAGGCTCTGATACCACTGTTGGGTCCGCAGCATAGAAAACAAAAAAATTCCTACGATGAGAACTATACACCAAGATCTATCTACTAGATACAGAGCAATGGGTGGACATACATCCATGGAGAACTTACCCTTGAAGACAACGAGTTTTGTTAACGAGTAGAAACTCGTGGTTGATGTAGTCGTACGCTTGCCGATCTCAAGATCGTGTGGAAGTCCGAGCGCCGCAAATCAGCAGCGCATCCGTCCTCGCACACACCTTCAAGCCACCGGACAACCTCCACCTCCTCGCTCCAGCGATCCAGCAGAAGCAGCAACTCCTTCCAGATGAAATGCCACCGGGAACATGTATCTCGCTAATTCGAGACCATGGGGGAATAATTCTAGAGGGGGAGAGAGATCCTTCACAAGGAGGTGTAAGGATGAAGGAGGGAATGAGTGGCCTTTTATAGGAGGAGGGGGGGTGCCCCCTCTCTCCATGGCCGGCGCATGGGGGAGGGGTGACCCCTCACCTCCCCCATTCATGTGGTGGTAACCCCTCCACATTAAAATGCCTCTTCACATTCCCTTTTAAAGTCTCCACTTTAAATGCATTAAATTTCTCCAAATTTAATGCTCTCTCATTTAATAAAACTCTTTTTATTAAATTTATTCAGAATTTTGTTAATTACTTTAATTAACAAACATTCACATATAGCCCCTTGCAATATTTCAATATCACATGCAGAACCACCTTCTGCAATTTCACCCAAAACAATTTCCGGTTTCTATTGAAACAATTCCTGCGCTTTGCAATTCTTTCGTCTGAAACATATGTGCTCCAAAATGGTGTCCGGTAACTCTTAAGTGTGCCACCCTACGGTTCACGAATAATGCAGACATGATCGAGACCCTTCTCCGATCAATAATCAGCAGCGGGACCTGGAGATCCGTACTGACTCCTACACATTCAACGATGACTCCTGTGATCATGAGAACCTTTAACGCTTGTAACTAAATCCCTTTGTCTCTCGATATATTACATGTCCGAGATTCGATCATCGGTATCTCCATACCTAGTTTGATCTCGTTACCGACATGCACTCTTTTCTCGTTCCCGTGATATAACATTCTAGTGATCACATCACTTGCTTGCAAGCTATCCTAATGTGATATCACCGAGAGGGCCCAGAGTATATCTATCCGTCATCTGGATTGACAAATTCCACTCTTGATCCATGAGCCTCAACATAACACCTTCATAGTACTGAACCCATATTTATAGTCACCCTGTTACGGTGTGACGTTTGATGTTATCAAGATACTCTTCCGGTGTTAGCAATTAACATGATCTCATGGTCTAAGGATAAAGATTACTTCGTATGATGTTATAGCAATATAAACATAATGACTTGATCGTAATGCTATATACTTCGGATGAATGTTCATCACATCATTTCACAAATGCTGTGACCTTGTTATTAACAACATCCAATGTCCATGATTAGGAAACCTTGATCATCTTGTTAATCAACAAGCTAGTCTATAAGAGAGGCATAACTAG
Organism: Avena sativa; assembly: GCA_916181665.1. Taxonomy (NCBI): domain Eukaryota; kingdom Viridiplantae; phylum Streptophyta; class Magnoliopsida; order Poales; family Poaceae; genus Avena; species Avena sativa. Next base: position 141,118,778 of record OV702292.1, read on the forward strand.
GAACCCTTTTTGTTTATTAAACACACATGTATTGATGTTTCCTATCAATACAATTATAGCATGCAAAATAAACATCTATCATATACAAGGAATACATAATAACAACTTTATTACTGCCTCTCAGGGCATATTTCCTTCAAGGCATGGTGCCATAGGGAGGAGAACCGCGGCGTCACTCATGCAGGGAGAAGGCAAGGGAGGCGGCCGGAGAAGGGGACGATGGCGACGGCGCCGAATAGAGGCAATGCCGGCGATGAGGGTGAGCCCGAGACAGGGCCGCACTCGGAGTAGAGGTTGATGGCGAGCTTGGCAGCGCGGAGGTCGCACGGGTCACGGGCGTCGGAGAATGCGCTGCGGCGGCGCGGGGCTCGCGTGGGCGGCCGCGGGAGGAAGCGAGGAAGGCGGCGGTGATTGGGGAGATGGGGGCTCGCGAGCGGTAGGTGGGGGTCCGGATGGGCAGACACGCATCATGGTGGGACCAGGGGAGTGGTCGGGGATCGATTTGCGTGCGGGAGAGACGTGAGGTTGGGATACGAGGCAAGACGCGGTCTTGACGCGTCGGGGTGGGGCCAAGAGCGAGGCGACGTGCGGGATTGGGTTAGGTGGGGGTGGTCGGGGCGTCAGGTGGCGTGGGGGAGCGTGCCAGCAGGAGGAGGTGCGGTAGGCTGGCGCAGGCAGTAGTTGGCGGGAGATGGTGGTGGGGATTCGCGCCCAGGTGGCGGCGGGGTGTGAGGTGGGGGTTAGGTGGTTAGGGTTTTCTGGTGGGGTGGTAGGTGGCTGTCGGGTGGGCTTTTGGGCCTGGCCGGTGGCTGCCTCCCCCACTAAAACATTTTATTTTATTTGTTTTGTTTTATTTTTAGAAAGGCTTTTGTAAATAGTTTTTAGACAAATAAAAGGCTTGGAAAAGACCGGAGTTTTGATTTGAAATTAAGACGGGGAATATTTAGAAAACAAAGATAGGCTTTTAGAAAATAGTTTTAGGGAAACCATGTGTGATGTCATGACGATGCTCAAATGCAATGTGGCATGATGACATGAGCATGCGGTCATGATGATGCAATGCACAAAAACACAGCGATTTTCTAGTAGTGGTTTTAGCGGGATGCCACATATATTTTTGAAGTTTACATTTTAGTTCTATTTAAATACATCTCATTTAATCAAAAACCCATTCTTATTTCAACACTTGCAGTCAATTAACTCGAAGACATGTGACAACTTTGGGTGTGATAGATATTTCACCCATAAACACTTACCTTTGGGCTCCCTGTGGGATCGATATCTGTACTTCAAAGCTAGCTACAAACGATCTGTGCAGTTGTAGACATCAAGCTATTTTCTAGTTTTTCCAGGGAGCTAAGCGCTAAGTGTTTGTCTTTTGACATTTCAGGTGTTGCTACTACAAAATGTTCTCCCTAGGAGACAAAGGGTCTACACGCTCTGATAGGACCATCTACCAGATTATATTGAGCACGTGCCTACTCAAAGGCGCGAAGAGATTATTGAAAAACTTTTAAGATCAAATAAAGTTGAAGTTGAAAACCTAAGTGATATTATGGAAATCATGTCTATTTACAAGACAACTCCTATGAAACCTAAGAAAACTCTCAGGGAATATAGTGCTCCAAGTTCTGAATTTCTTAAACAACCAATAGAGTTCCCTAATCCTAGAGTTAGAGAATATCGATTTGATGGTGGAATTATTAAAAATTTGCAGGAGAAAGCTTTTAGTGGAAGGGAAGATGAAGACCCAGGAAGACACATTAGAGAGTTCAATGATGTGATAACATCGCTTGGACCAAAAGGTTTGCCAAGAGACTTTTCTCGTCTTAAATTATTTCGATGGTCTCTTGAAGGTAAAGCTCTAGACTGGTTATATTCTCTCCCTCGCCAATACATTAAATGTTGGGGAAACCGCATTGTTAAATTCATAAACAGGTTTAATCCTTTAAAAAAGGTAACGGAACTAAGAAAGAATATAGGCAACTTTAGTCAGAATGTGGGAGAAAACTACCCACAAGCCTGGGAAAGATTCTTTGGAATGATCAATAGTATTCCTAATCATGGCTATTCTGAATCAACTATTTGCCATTTATTTTACCACCGCCTTAATAATCAATGTAGATAATTGCTTGACTTCTCAGCAGGAGGGTCTATAAATACTCTAACTATTAAGAAATGTTTGGAATTGATGTCTACTAGGGCTAAGAATGATTCTTTATATAATCCTGATTTTGGCACTAAGCTGGAAAGAGGGATACTTCGGATAACTCTTGATCTTATGCCCGAGGTATGCAAAATAATGAAAGAAAAAGGTATACCTTCTAAACTTTCTAAGGAAAACAAAGTAGATTTGTTACAAGTTTTAAATGAAGAAGATGAAACTAGAAAAGTTTTTCAAGAATTAAAACATCGACAAGTGAAATCTCATAATAACTTGCATAAGCATTTCCAAAAACACAAAAAGATTTTGGCGGAACAAACTGAAAATTATGATGAGATTGGCAAGAAATAAAACTATTTCACAAGTATCTTAGTATGATTGAAACCCAGTGTGAACAAATAGCATCTGGCTATCAAATTTTTCTTCACGATGATAAAGATATTCCTGTTTCTACTAACGTTGTCACAAGAAGGGGTGTAGTTGTTACAGGACCCTTAGGACCACCGGAATATGAAGCTGAAAAAGAGCGAAAGGAAAAGGCCTTGCTCAAAGCAAGCCATGAAGATGATACATTGGTGGATCCTCAAGATGAGACTAAAAAACAAGATCAAACCAAGGAGGACCAAAATGATGCACAGGATGACCATTATGATTCTGATGCAGAGACGGTTGATCCAAGAGAAGATAATGAAATAAGCAAGGAAGATGAAGTTGTTATAGTACAAAAGAAGAAAAGCAATAAGCAACAACAAAAGAAAGCAACGAAAGAGCCCGACCCCCCGCAAAAGGTAAAATACAAGATTAAGTCAGGTGAAAAAAGCTTCCTTATCCAGATCGAAAAAAGAAAGCACTGGATCAGGTAATTTATAATTCTTTTACAAAGGCACTTAGTCACCTTCGTCTGGAAATTCCATTTGTGGATGCAATCAAAGTTCCTACTTATACCAAATTCCTTTGTGATATTCTTAGTAGAAAGAAACAAATAACTGAAACTGTTGCCATGGTAACTAGTTATCCTGCTAATGGGAAGATGTTGTCTAAGTCTGGAGATCCTGGAATACCAACTATTTCATGCTCAATAGGTAAAACTGATATTCACAATGCCTTGTGTGATCTAGATGCAGGATTTAGTGTAATGCCATACTCCCTCTATAAAAGGTTAGGATTAGGGGAGTATTCTCCTACTACTATCACTTTACAGATGGCTGACAAGTCCACTAAACAACCCGTTGGTATGATTGAGGATGTTTTACTCATAATAGATGAGCATGTTATTCCCACTGATTTTATTATTCTCGAAATGCCAGAAGATGAAAGATTATCCATAATACTTGGAAGACCTTTCCTTAGCACTGCAGGGGCATCATTAGATTGTGCTGAAGGAAATATAATCTTTAATGTTTATGATGCTGAAATCATCCGGTATTTTCCAAAGAAGCTAGAAGCAGGAGTAAGACATATTCCACCAGCAAAACGAGTTCATGTGGTAAGTGCCTTTGATAAGGGGCAACCCAAGGTAAGAATTCGAGAGCATAAAAAAGGTTGAATTACTCAACCATTCCTAATAAAATGCTTAATGGGAGTCAACCCATCTCATCAATAAAATAGATTAGATAATACAAGGTTCATCGCATTCCTACCACTTTTTCACGGACATTCTTGCGAAAGCGCGCTCCTGAAGATGCAGCTGTCAAAAAGTAGTAGAAACATCGATTGAATGAGTTTAGAATAAGAATAAAAATTTAAGTTCGAGTTTTTCATCTAAAGAAGCTAAAATTTTGCTTTTAAAAAGCCAATGTTGGTTGACAGTTTCTACTATCAGTTTTCTGTCCAAAATAAGGTATTTCGCTAAGTTTTGGGATAAGAAGGTATTCTCAAAGAAATAGATTTTTTTTTGATGATTACTGATGGTTTAACGACCAACTATATGACAAGAATAAAAATTTCGGTCGTATAGTTCCGGTCGTATAGATATCTTTACCATCAACAAATTTTCTTCAAAGGCATAGAGAGTTTAATGACCAACTATATGGCGGGAATAAAAATTCTGGCCGTATAGCTCCGGTCATATAGATATCGATGCCTTCGTACAAAATTCTTTGAAATGTACTGAGAGTTTAACGACCAACTATACGGCGGGAATAAAAATTCCGGCTGTATAGCTCCGGTCATATAGATATCGATGCCTTCGTATAAAATTTATCCCAATGGTACTAAGAGTTTAACGACCAACTTTACAGTGGGAATAAAAATTCCGGCTGTATATTTCCGGTCGTATTGATATCGATGCTAGTTTTAGAAATTATCTCGAGGGATAGACGGTTTAACGACCAACTATATGGCAGGATCATTTCGATTAGGCCGTATAGTTGCGTCCGTATAGCTGTTTTCTGCATAAAGCAACCCTAGTTAGTGGCGCTGTCGCAACTATACGGGAAGAGCAACATCACCCCCTATATAGTTCTAGCCGTATAGTTTGGTGCGACCACAAAATCGCACCGGGGTGGCTAGGTCTTCCTCCCCTCCTCATTATTTCTCTCATATTCTCTCTCCAAACCTCTCAAAATCCACCTAGAACTCTTGATTCTTCGCGGATTTCGTTTGTTTGAGTGGGGGAATCGATAGATCGATATGTTTCTCTCCCTATCTCATGCTTTATTTTCAGATTTTCATGCTTGAAACTCTCACATTGATCTAATGGATGAACTCAAGATTATTTTATTTTACCTATTATTCTCACGTTAGGATCGAACTTTTCCACGTAGGATCGTTCATATATCATGTAGAAACTATATGCCTAAGGTTTTATGGTGAATTTTTTAGTGCATCACGATGAACAAGATCGGTAACCTCTTTCGTTCGAGCAAGCGCCAACGGGGTGAGGGCTCGAGCTCAGGGTCCCGGGCCCTGTGCAACTCCAACTTGGACATTGTCTCATCAAGGAGGGTGCTGCCCACACGTTGGGCCGACCACAACTTTCTCACTGCGGTAGGGTTGAAGGCGGACTTTGACCTCATGTGCAATAGGTCGGGGTTGGCGGTACTTGGCTTTGCAAGCCACGATACCTACGCGAGCTTACCCATGAGTTCCTTGCCTCCTTTTACGACGACCATAGGGAGAAAGGTAATATGTGCACGGTAAGGTTCACCATGAACCGTCAGCACTGTGAAATAAATTTCGAACAATGTTGCAATGCTTTCAGCTTCCCTCTTGTTGGGGAGCATACTATTACTAACCTCTATAGCGTCACAAGTGGAAAGACTTGGGAGGTTATTTCTGTTAATGGTGGCAAGCAATTTTACCAAAGAAGATGTTCACCATTCAGAACCCAACCATCCGCTACTATGCTTTGTTCCTCGTCAACACACTACTGGGAAGAGGTGACACTGGTTCCATGGCCAATGCGGACATGGCAATGATCACTGATGACCCACAAGTATAGGGGGTGTATCGCAGTATTTTCGATAAGTAAGAGTGTCAAACCCAACGAGGAGCAGAAGGTGCTGGCTACTGGTATGATTCAGGAATTCTCTGCAAATACTTAGCAAACGGATTTTTAGGGGTTTTCGATAAAGCAAGTAAACAAAGTATGAGTAAATGAAAGACAGTAAGAATGAATGCAGCAAGTGGCCCAATCCTTTATGCAGCAAAGGACAAGCCGGTTGTATTTCTATAGATGACCAAACGTTCTCGAGGACACATGGGAAGACTGTCAAGTGCTTTCGCTTCATATAGTTGATTAATCTTCTTTAGCTTGCTAAGTGTTGTGTGGGTGAACCTGTGCTAATGTACCGCCCCATCCAAGACTAAATACATACTTGTGATTAAACCCCCTTGCAAACATCCGTAAGTACAAGAAAGTAATTAAGGTAGAAACCTAACCACAGCTTTAAACTCTAAGACCCTTACGTCCCTTGTGCAATGGTTTCCTAACGGGGGTTTAGGTTTCTGTCACTCCGGCAACCCCTACGATTAGTAGCCAAATACACAATGCATTCCCTTAGGCCCATATAGGTGAAGTGTCATGTAGTCGACGTTCACATGACACCACTAGAAGAAGTACACCACAACTTAAATAACAATCTATTGAATCTTTCTCAACACAACTCCACTACTAACAAAAAGACTTCTCCCATGTCCTCAAGAACAAAACGAACTACTCACAAGACATCATATGGATCATGATCAGAGATGGAATAATGATGTATAACAATCTGAACATAAACAATAATTCAATGGTTCACTCAATAGCATCAACTACAAAGAGTAATCAACACCGGGAAATTTTCCCCTATGAACTATGCAAGATTCAACGCAATTGTTACAGCAATATGGAGATGGTGATGAGGGTGCTAATGGTGATGATGATGATGATGATGATGATCCCGATGAAGTCCAGCTTGATGATGGTGTTGATGGCGACGATCTCCCCTCTCCGGGAAGGAATTCCCCAGGAAGAAATCTGTCTGCCGGAGAGATCTTTCTCTCTCGGTGTTTTCCGCCCCACAGAGGCGGCGGAATCTTTCTGTGGTCCCTCCCCGAGTCTTAGGGTTTCGGGAGGTGGATATACGCCAGAGGGGAGAGGCTGGAGTGCGCCAGGGCAGCCACACCACTCCCTGGCACGGCCTAGGCCTGCCCGCGCCATGGGGTGGTGTGGGGCCCCTATGGCCCACCTCCACTCCATCTTCTGGCATCCTGAGTCTTTTGGAAAATAGGATTTTCCGTATATTTTCCCGGATTTTCTGATCTTCGCGAATTTTGCCTCCAAACAGCACCTTTTCCATCAGAATCCTAACTGCAGCGGTCCATGCTCCAAAAGTCATCAACCATGCAAAAATAGATGAACTAAGATAAGTATCACCTCTCAATACGAAACATATCAATGAATAATAGTGAATTAAGACATAGAATAGTGATGCAAAATGGACGTATCAACTCCCCCCAAGCTTAGACTTCGCTTGTCCCCAAGCGAAACTGAGCTCAATAAACATGACCTCAAGTTTATGGAGTGAAGAGTCGATAAAATAATACGGACAAGAAGCATCACATTCATCAAATACGTAGATCATAATAGAAGACAACTCACTATTATATAACTAAACTTGCAATAAGTAAAGGAAACACAATAAAGATACATAAAGTGAATCATAATTGGTAATGGCAAACTTAGCCCTTGGTCGAAGAATAGTTGATAATTTGCTAGAGTTCAAAAATAGCTGGTTTTTCAATGATAGCTTTCAAAGTAGTAAACATCAAGATAAGAGCAATGTGCAAAACAAGGAACATAAGAAACATGAATGCATAAATCATCATATGAATGAATGAAAACACATCAACTCAAAATACTTGCTGAGATAGAAGGGAGTAGGTTTACTGACTCAACTACAAAGTAAAAGAAAGGCCCTTCGCAGAGGGAAGCAGGGATTGCAAGTCTCATAAAGAGCTCCCAAAAATTATGATACTAGCTTTCAGCTCTCATTGCCCCTATCATAGGCATCTTTAGGTGATTAAGGTTAAAGTGACATAACTAAGAGGATATGCTTGACAAGTTATAAGTTGAAATCTCATGCCCCTTACTTATGAGTACCGATCCTCATGCTACTCAACTTCAGTCACGAGCAAGCTCTTGTCATTGTAAATACATGCGTATCATTGAGAACCGCCAACGAGGTACCCCTTGCACATGACACAGGAGCTATCCCATAATCAAAATGACAAGGCAAGCAGACAGTGAGCATCTCAGCGATCTTTTTATTTGCTATTTGCATAGGTTTTTATTGAGGATGCTTCATAGAATGCTCACTATAGTTATGCTGCAAGTTTCCACCATGATTAGGCATGGCTTATGCTAGCGGCCCAGGCGTTTCTCTAACACACATATAAACTCCATGATCTTACAAGTTCCACTTTTATTTCACACCGACGGGATCCATAAGCAAAAGAACATGATATCAACTAGGTACAAGTACCAATGAAGTGTTGAAAGCGGTCCCCATGATACATGGTTCGGCTAACTTCAACTCATAAAGCGCAAGCATATATGCAACAAAGAAGGACCCAATGGTTCAAGTTTATTAAATGCAAGAAAGTAAAGTGTGCCATCAAGTTCGTGAGAGATTTAATCACTAATTTTCACATAACAAGTTTAATTTGGGAGGTAGATAAAACAAGAATTTACTTGGAATAGCAATAATGCTACTAGGTAGGTATGGTGGACACGAATGGCAAAGGTTTTGGTTTAAAGGAGGTGGATGCACGAGAAGAATTCCCTCTCAGTACAGGTTTTTGGCTAGCAAGGCTGGGTAGCAAGTATAAGAGTTGAAGGAAACAAACAAACATACAAGTGATAAAAACAAACATGCAATCTTCCTTGGAAGCACAAAAGATCTTAACTAGAGAATACTAGACTTAAGAGCAAATCAAGAAAGAAAGATGATGAAATAATTTTTCTTTAAAGGTACTTTTATCTTTTTCATTCAACTCTCAAAAATAGTGATGCTACTGACCGAGCCAGGTTTGCCAAAACCAACTAAATTAACTCAATGATCCCAAAGTGCTACCAATACTAACAACAAGATCAATCATATAACCATGAATTGAAAACTAACATAAGCTATGCAAAAGAGTGAATGATAGAAATTCTCATTAATATTCCATAACGGAAACTCACACCAAGGGATACATATCTAACGAGAGAGGGGACACTTCCATAATGCAAACCATACTACAAAATAACTCCTCTATTCATGATATGACTCTACTAATAAGGTAAAAAGATAGAAGATAGTGATATGATACCACGGCACTCCCCCAAGCTTGGAACAAACCAAGGGGATGCCAAACCTGATGACGAATTACTCCTTAGGTGGTGGTGGTATCCTCTCATCTTCGTCCGTCTTCCAGGGTAAAGGCTTCCCATCAACAAAGGACATCATGGTTTCCATCATCCTGAAACTTGCAGCAGCACTTATGCGTTTAAACCGAGCCTCATACTCATAGTTTTGATTTTGAACATCATAGAACTGTGCTTGCAGTTTGTTGGTTGTTTGGCAGAGTGAGAGGATTTCGTCTTTGAGTTTAGTAGTCTCCTTTTGGTGCTCGGTGATGAGTTCGGAACAAATCTTATGGATGATGTCCACTTCGCGCTCTGCCATCTTCCTGTACCTAAAGACTTCTTGCTCCAATGCTTCCATCCTATCCTCCAGACTTCCTTCACCTTTAGGGCCTTGAACCTCCTTAATCCGGACCTCCCCACCTTCGAGCAACAACTCCTTGGGATGAATCTTCAATTCTCTCATGTATGGGTTGATGATATCCTCTAAAGAATCTCCCTTGGATGATCCAGAGGAAGACATTGTGGCTCCAAATCTGGGATTCTACCTGGCAGAAACAGATCGAAACAAAAACACGGCGAAAACACGATATACGAACCTCGGGAGACCTGGGGGGTTATATATTGTGAAGTTTCATATCAAAAGGAAGGTACTGGGAGAAAACGAATCGGAGGCGGAGTCCTGGGTGGCCTCACCACCTGGTGGCGCGGCCAGGGGTGGGCCCGCACCATGGGGTGGTGTGGGCCACCCTGGCTCCGTTTCCGTCCCTTTTTCGCTTCGTAGCTTTCCTTATTGACTGAAAACTGCAAAAATATAGTTAGATTGTATTTTCACGGAACTTTTCTTACCAGAACTGTTACCTAGTTGGAAACGGACTCTGCAGGTCTCTGAATTTGGTCCTTAATGAATTTCTCTGGAGTTATAACTTGAAAGGCATCAACATCTTCATTGTAAGAATCTCTAGCAATATAGTGTTTGAGTCGCAGTCCATTCACTACTTGTGTAGTATTATCCTTTAGAGAGGAAATTTTTATTGCTCCTGAACGGTATACTTCTTCAATGATAAAAGGTCCTTCCCATTTTGATAGTAGCTTACCTGTAAAAAATCTGAGACGAGACCTATACAATAGAACTTTCTCACCAACATGAAACTCTCTCTTAAGTATTCGCTTATCATGCCATCTTTTAACTTTTTCCTTAAAGAGCCTAGCATTCTCATAGGCTTCACTCCTCCATTCATCTAAAGAACTCAAGTCAAATAATCTTTTCTCACCAGCGAGCTTACAATCTCTATTTAGTTCTTTAACTGCCTAGTAAGCTTTGTGTTCTAATTCTAAGGGTAGGTGGCAAGCTTTCCCATAAACCATTTTATAAGGAGACATTCCCATAGGATTTTTGTAAGCTGTTCTATAAGCCCATAAAGCATCATTCAACTTCTTAGCCCAGTTTTTCTAGACCTATTAACAGTCTTTTGCAAGATAGATTTAATTTCTCTATTTGATAACTCTACTTGCCCGCTAGTTTGGGGGTGATAAGCTGAAGCAATTCTATGATTAACATCATACTTAGCGAGGGTCTTTCTAAAACCGCCATGAATGAAATGAGAACCCCCATCAGTCATGAGGTACCTAGGCACTCCAAACCTAGGAAAGATAACGTCCTTAAGCATTTTTAGAGAGGTTTCCCCGTTAGCACTTTTCGTAGGAATGGCTTCTACCCACTTAGTATCATAATCAACGGCAACAAGAATATGAGTGTAACCCTTCGAAGCAGGGAAAGGACCCATAAAGTCGAATCCCTAACAATCAAAAGGTTCGATAACTAGAGAGTAGTTTATAGGCATTTCATTGCGTCTAGAAATATTACCAACACGCTGACATTCATCACAAGATAAAACAAATTTTCTTGCATCCTTAAAAAGGGTAGGCTAGTAGAAACCTGATTGTAGTACCTTTTGTGTAGTTCTATCTCCTGCATGATGTCCTCCATAGGCGCTACCATGACATTTACGCAATATCTCTCTTTGCTCATATTCTGGAACACATCTTCGCATAATACCATCAACTCCTTCTTTGTATAAGTGCGGGTCATCCCAAAAATAATGCCTCAAATCATAGAAGAACTTTCTTCTTTGCTGAGCTGTAAAAGTTGGAGGCAAATACTTGGAGACAATAAAGTTAGCATAATCAGCATACCAAGGGCTTCCTCGCGAGCTCACCCCCACTGCAGCTAACTGTTCATTCGGGAAACTATCGTTAACAGGCATAGGATCAAAAGAGATGTTTTCCAAACGAGATAAATTATCAGCTACAGGATTTTCGGCACCCTTTCTATCTACTATATGAAGATCAAACTCTTGTAAAAGCAGTACCCATCTAATAAGCCTAGGCTTAGCGTCCTTCTTTGTCATAAGATATTTAATAGCAGCATGATCAGTATGAATGGTTACTTTTGAGTCCACAATATAGGGCCTAAACTTATCACAAGCAAAAACAACAGCTAGAAATTCCTTTTCAGTAGTAGCATAATTCCTTTGAGCAGCGTCTAAAGTCTTACTAGCATAATGGATAACGTTTAACTTTTTATCAATATGTTTCCCAAGGACAGCCCCTACAGCAAAATCACTAGCATCACATATTATTTCAAAGGGTAAACTCCAACCAGGTGGTTGAACAATAGGGGCTGTAGTTAAAGCCTTCTTAAGAGTTTCAAAAGCTTCCTTACAATCATTATCAAAAACGAAGGGTACATCTTTTTGAAGAAGATTAGTAAGGGGTTTTGATATCCCAGAAAAGTCTTTAATAAACCTTCTATAGAAACCAGCATGACCAAGGATACTACAAATACCTTTGATATCTCTTGGGCATGGCATCTTCTCAATTGCCTCAACCTTAGCTCTATCAACTTCTATGCCTCTTTCAGAAACTTTATGACCAAGAACAATCTCTTCATTAACCATGAAGTGGCATTTCTCCCAATTAAGAACAAGATTAGTTTCTTCACATCTCTGCAAAACTTTATCAAGGTTGTGCAGACAATTATCAAAAGAAGTTCCATAGACAGAAAAGTCATCCATGAACACTTCTACAATTTCCTCACAAAAGCCATGAAAGATAGCAGACATGCACCTTTGGAAAGTAGCAGGAGCATTACATAAATCGAAAGGCATACGTCTATAAGCATAAGTTCCATAAGGGCAAGTAAAAGTAGTTTTTTCTTGATCTTGTTGTTTAACAGCAATTTTGAGAGAAACCAGAATAACCATCAAGAAAACAAAAATGGGTCTTTTTAGACAACCTTTCCAACATTTGATCAATAAAAGGAAGCGGGTAGTGATCTTTCTTAGTAACTTTATTGACTTTTCTAGAATCGATGCACATCCTATAGCCTACCACTATTCTTTGAGGAATAAGCTCATCATTATCATTAGGGACAACGGTAATACCTCCCTTTTTAGGAACACAATGAACAGGACTAACCCATTCACTATCAGCAATAGGGTAAATAATACCAGCATCAAGTAGTTTCAATACCTCATTCCTTACCACTTCCTTCATCTTAGGATTTAATCGTCGTTGGTGCTCCACTACTGGCTTCGCATCTGGTTCTATGTTGATAGAATGCTGACATATAGTAGGTGAAATCCCTTTCAAATCATCTAGAGTATAGCCCATAGCTCCTCGGTGTTTCCTCAAAACCTCCAATAATCTTTCTTCTTCCTCCCCTGAAAGTTTAGCACTAATAATAACAGGATATATCTTTTTATCATCAATAAAAGCATATTTAAGATCATTAGGGAGAGGTTTTAGATCGAAAACCGGATCCTTTTTAGGTGGCATCATGGTACCCAACTCTTCTACAGGCAAGTCGTGCTTAAGCATCATAGGTTGATCTCGGAGAATCATGTCAATCTCGTTCCTTTCTTCCATGAAGATTTCACTTTCATGTTCTTCCATAAATTGCTGAAAAGCATTGTTAGGAGAAAGAGAAATAGAAGCAAGTTGTTTAACCCTAAAATCCTCATTATGGGTTTCCTTTTCGCAAGGTTCTTTAGCAAATTTCAAAAAATTAAACTCATAAGATTCCCCATCAAACTTAGTCAAGATTTTCTCCCTCTTGCAATCAACAATAGCTCCACAAGTACTCAAGAAAGGTCTACAAAAAATGATAGGATAAGTTTTACTAGCAGTTGAACCAAGTACTAGAAAATCAGCAGGGTACTTAATCTTACCGCAAAGAACTTCCACGTCTCGCACAATACCAATTGGAGAGATGGTCTCTCTATTAGCAAGGTGAATAACCACATCAATCTCTTCCAACTCACAAGGACTGGTCTCATGCATAATTTCTCTATAAAGCTCATAAGGAATAGCACTAGAACTTGCACCAATATCACATAAATCATAATAGCAATGATCACCAATTCTAACAGAAAGCACAGGAACACTAGCCTTTTTAGTTCTATTAGGATGTGAAACAATATTAGAAGCATCCTCACAAAAGACTATGTGCCCATCTTCTACGCTTTTAGTGACAAGGTCTTTCACAATTGCTACCACAGGTTCAATGTTTATTTGTTCATCAGGTTTGATAGTTATTTTTTCACTTTTGGTGATTACATTAGTTATCATTGGATGGTCCTTTACCTTTTCGGGGGAGGGAATCTTCTCGATATAAGGTTCAGGTAAGATGGGGTCGATGATGCAATACTCAGCACTTCCAATAGGGGCATAGTCAACAATATCTTTGTAAGGTGCATGGTACTTGTTCCATCCCCTTTTGGGAATTTCGATATAGGAAGCAAAAGCTCTAAAGCAATTCGTAATAACTTGCAAATCAAGACCATAAATATTACTAATATTTTGAAAGTCATCAGGTCCCATAAAAGATTCAATGCATTCATAATCATAATTTATACCTGACTTTCTACCTTTGTCATTCTCCCAAGCTTCAGCGTTGTCTTGAATACGGTCTAGAAGGTGCCATTTAGCTTCTTCTTCCATGCGAGTGAATGATCCAGCACAAGAAGCATCCAATAAATCTTTATCATGTAGAGGGAGCCTTGCATAAAAGTTATTGATAATAATATTGTTGGGGAGCTCATGAATGGGACATTTGAGCATTAGTAACTTCAATCTCCCCCAAGCTTGAGTTGTACTCTCTCTATCAAGAGGCCAAAAGTTGTATATTTGATTCCGATCTTTATGAATCTCACTAGGAGGATAAAAGTTTGAATAAAAGAGAGGCACTATTTCCTCCCATTCCAGAGCTTGACCATTCTTCAGCAGCTTATACCATTCCTCAGCTCTTCCTTTTAGTGATAATGAGAATAACTTCTTCTTAACTTGATCTGTAGTAATACCTGCACACTTGAACAACCCGCATAATTCGTGTATAAATAGTAAATGATCACCGGGATGGACAGTTCCATCCCCAACATAATAGTTATCCATAACACGATCAATAATTCTTGTAGGTATTTTGAAAACATCATTCTCAGCAGGTGGTGGCTTATCTACTACCTTAGCAATGGTAGTAGCATTACCAAATAAGAAACTCAGCGAATTATCCATAACGGAAATAAAGCAACTAAAAGAAGTAAACAATACTCACAGTAGAAGTTTCCTTTACTAGTTCCACTCTCCAATAGCGCTTCACTCCCCGGCAACGGCGCCAGAAAATAGTCTTGATGACCCACAAGTATAGGGGGTGTATCGCAGTATTTTCGATAAGTAAGAGTGTCGAACCCAACGAGGAGCAGAAGGTGCTGGCTAGTGGTATGATTCAGGAATTCTCTACAAATACTTAGCAAACGGATTTTTAGGGGTTTTCGATAAAGCAAGTAAACAAAGTACGAGTAAATGAAAGACAGTAAGAATGAATGCAGCAAGTGGCCCAATCCTTTAATGCAGCAAAGGACAAGCCGGTTGTATTTCTATAGATGGCCAAACGTTCTCGAGGACACATGGGAAGACTGTCAAGTGCTTTCGCTTCATATAGTTGATTAATCTTCTTTAGCTTGCTAAGTGTTGTGTGGGTGAAACTGTGCTAATGTACCACCCCATCCAAGACTAAATACATACTTGTGATTAAACCCCCTTGCAAACATCCGTAAGTACAAGAAAGTAATTAAGGTAGAAACCTAACCACAGCTTTAAACTCTAAGACCCTTACGTCCCTTGTGCAATGGTTTCCTAACGGGAGTTCAGGTTTCTGTCACTCCGGCAACCCCTACGATTAGTAGCCAAATACACAATGCATTCCCCTAGGCCCATATAGGTGAAGTGTCATGTAGTCGACGTTCACATGACACCACTAGAAGAAGTACACCACAACTTAAATAACAATCTATTGAATCTTTCTCAACACAACTCCACTACTAACAACAAGACTTCTCCCATGTCCTCAAGAACAAAACGAACTACTCACAAGACATCATATGGATCATGATCAGAGATGGAATAATGATGTATAACAATCTGAACATAAACAATAATTCAATGATTCACTCAATAGCATCAACTACAAAGAGTAATCAACCCCGAGAAAGTTTCCCCTATGAACTATGCAAGATTCAACGCAATTGTTATAGCAATATGGAGATGGTGATGAGGGTGCTGATGGTGATGATGGTGGTGATGATGATGATGATCCCGATGAAGTCCAGCTTGATGATGGTGTTATGGCGACGATCTCCCCTCTCCGAGAAGGAATTCCCCAGGCAGAAATCTGTCTGCCGGAGAGATCTTTCTCTCTCGGTGTTTTCCGCCCCACAGAGGCGGTGGAATCTTTCTGTGGTCCCTCCCCGAGTCTTAGGGTTTCGGGAGGTTGATATACGCCAGAGGGGAGAGGCTGGAGTGGGCCAGGGCGGCCACACCACTCCCTGGCGCGGCCTAGGCCTGCCCGCGCCATGGGGTGGTGTGGGCCCCCTGTGGCCCACCTCCACTCCATCTTCTGGCATCCCGAGTCTTCTGGAAAAATAGGATTTTAGGTATATTTTCCCGGATTTTCTGATCTTCGTGAATTTTGCCTCCAAACAGCACCTTTTCCATCAGAATCCTGACTGTAGCGGTCCATGCTCCAAAAGTCATCAACCATGCAAAAATAGATGAAATAACATAAGTATCACCTCTCAATATGAAATATATCAATGAATAATAGTGAATTAAGACATAGAATAGTGATGCAAAATGGACGTATCAATCACCAAGGCTCTCTTCCCCACTTCACCTCAAAGCCCCAATCCTACAGCTCTACTCTTCCAGCACTTTCGCCACCAAAGCAACAAGATCAAAGGTGATATTCGCATTGGTGGATTGGTAACCCACCTTTCCCATGCATAAATATTATACTACCTATTATGGAACCTGTTGACGGCTCCAAACTCATGGACGTCAAGTATTTGACTGCTTGTGGCTTCCTTGCTGTCTACCATGCTAACCAGAGGCTCTGAGCATTTCAATTCAGTTATCTTGGTGATGCATAGGGTGAGTAGGTTCAGTTGCCATGCCCCCAAGCCTTCTCGATTATGGAGAAGGATGTTTGGATCCTCACCAAGGACCAAGTGATGGAGATCATGGCTGAACTCCAGCCCGATGAAGAGGAAGATGAAGAAGGAGGATAGCAGGATGAGGATGAGCAGGAGTAGGAGAAGGAGGAAGAGCATGGACACAATCCTGCTTGGGAGGGACAACAGCAGCAGCAAGGGGGATCCTGGGACCCGTGGCCCAACCAGCCATAGCAGGGGTATGGCTACGTCCCCTATCAGGAATTCCAGCAGCTCAACCAGCGCGTTGGGGAGATCGACCACACTCTTCAGGAATTGAATGAAGATGTGAATACGTTGACTCACAACTTCAGTCACTTCATGACCCACTTCCCCGACTACTACCAGTAGTATCCGCACCAGCCGCCAAATGACGGCAACAACTGAGCCTGGCAATAGCCTAAGCTTGGGGGTGGTTTGAAAACCTCCAAACTCTGCATTCATGTTTATATTTCTTATTTCGATTTATTTTATTTGAAATTTGCATGTTTATTTTCAGTTTTGCATTCCTAAACCAAAAATACAAAAACAAATAGTTATAGCTTTATTTGCAAGTTCGTTTCTTTGTTTCTCTCGGAGATTGCTTAATTTCAGGTGATTTGGCAATATGGAAATACAGGAGAGGTTCGACTCAAATACGAGAATGAAGCAAGCAAGAGGAGGTATCACATTCCTTTTATCACCCTCTTTGCAATGTTAAATTGATCCTATAATTATTTACTTGCTTGCACTAGAGTCACTCCCCACTTAGCTTGTTATCCTACAAATTCTATTCCTTTGCTAGTGTCTCCTTTTAGCTTTGAAACAATGAGCAATGAACTTGGTTAAAGATACTTCCTACATTTTTACAACAAGAGAAAGCATCTGAAAGATGACTTGAGTCCATGTTTAGCCCGAAGAATTTGATTTTAGAACTACTCCATCCCATTTGAGCTTAATATCAAAAGACTCGATAGTACCCTTGATTGAAATTGTTTGATTAAATGGATGCTTCAAAGTAGTAGAAATTATGCCACTACTTTTTCTAATAATTACAGTAAGATATTGCTTTACGCGTGTCATTACAACTCTGTCATGCTCCATGGGGAACTATTAACTCCGCTGGCCAACGAACGATCTAAATGTGGGAAACCACTTGATTTTGGCTATTGAGTTATGTAAACGTCTGTAGCAACAATGCTATGACAGGTAATTTTTTAGTATCTCATGGTTTCACGTTCCAAGTGAAGTTGTAGTACTCCTCTGGCCCATTATTGCTCAACGTCATTTATTGGCATGGTCACGAGTGCACAACACAACCCCAATTAACATGTTAAAAATAGTGGCATGATTTCTCTATGAAAGAGCTGAAGGTTTTGAAAGACAAAAGAAAGAAAAAGGTGCTTTGAGAGTCTTAAAATTTTGACATGGGAGAATATGAGTTATTCTTAAATTAAATGATTTGATGCCAACTTGAGTACTGTTAATTGATTAAACAAACAAGAACAAAAAGTTTTCATCTCTCAACAAAGAGAGACACCAAAAGAATTTGTCTCACTCTCCTAGCTAAAACTTTCGACACTTGCTTGGGCATATGATTTATTTGCTCACAAGATATACATGGTTAGGAAGTGGACTCAGTGCAATCTTGTGAATACTTGTATGATCATATTTAAGATTGCAGGATTGTGAAGAAAAGAATTTGACACCAATTCAAACTTGTGAGTCCCTTTATTTTCAGTCTCGAATCTCTGCTATTCTCCTTATTTCCTTGTCACTCGAGGGCGAGCAAAATCTAAGCTTGGGGGGAGTTGATAGCTGTGATATTCGACACATTTTTGATGACTTTTATTGATGGTTATCTCCCGGATTTGACCATTTTCTAGATTTACCTAACACTAATACTTCGGTAGCAGAGAAAACTTGGTTTTTAGTGTGTGTTTCAGGTTCTGAATGAAACATAAGGTTTTAACTAGAGAAACACAATATTCTAGAGAAAACAAGCAAGTCTCGCTTTGGAAGCACTCAAGAGGAGCAACAGAAGCTTTAACGAGCAACTATATGGCAGGAATATTTTTTCCGGCCATATAGTTCCCTCCGTATAGTTGCCGTCGCCTCTGTCTTGTCAAAAGGGACAACTTCTATGAAGGGACTGAGGACCAAAATACAACACAGCAGCCACCACACCATCCATAAGGGAGAAAGAAGAGATCCGGAGAAGAGGGGGACGACATTCTTCATCTCGCTCCACGATCTTCAACCTCCTAGCCAATACACCTCCATAGCCACTACTTGTACTTGAGAGAGAGAGGGATCTCCACCTTGCAAGACTAGGGTTTGAGATTGTTTCTTCCCATCTTGAATAGTGTTGGATATTTTCTATTCTTATTGTGGATCTCCACGGTAATACAAAGATGAATTCCCTTTATTTGATTATATTGAAGATTTGTTCTTTTCTCATGTGTGAGTAATTCCCTTGGGCATGGGAGATGTAGGGGATTGGTGAGATCTGATATGCTTTCATATATTTTCCATTAGTTTGTGATTGATTCTAATTACTATATTATGTGTGCTTGACTATCTATGGGGATGCCTAATGCTTGTTGTCCAATTAAGAGCCCAGACAACATGATGCTTTGTTCTACATAGATAAGATCTTGTTTTCTAGTGGACCGGCGACCCCCGGGTGACACGGGGATATCAATGGAAAACTAGTAGACTCGAGGATAACGGGGAACCACTGTGCTTATTGCATTAGTACGATCCAAGGAGCTTAATCGCTAAGCGACCTGAAGGGTCTTAATCGTCTAGTGTCTGACCATAGTTTTGGTAACAGGCTAGTAGGATTATTGAAGTTGGGATGAAATCTACCAAGAGGAGTTTCGGATAATTATGGGTTACTCGCCTACACATATATTTATAAGATTATAATTGTTACATTTATCATTCACCCACCTGGCACAGTCACTATCATCATGAACTGAATCTCCCTGCGCCTTCTTTGCCATCTGCAGGAAACAACAAACAACCAATTCGTTCTTTACTTTTATGCTTTATATTTCTGAACTTTACATTTTAGTTCTATTTAAATACATCTCATTTAATCAAAACCCCATTCTTATTTCAACACTTGCAGTCAATTCATTCGAAGACCTGTGACAACTTCGGGTGTGACAGAGACTTCACCCATAAACACTTACCTTTGGGCTCCTTGTGGGATCAATATCTATACTTCGAAACTAGCTACAAACGATATGTGCACTTGCAGACATCAAGTAGCCGATGGAACGTGGGAGATTATCCACCGCCACCACAATGAGCAACAAAAGGGCTTGCTAAAGCCTGAGCTTGGGGATGTGTTTGCCTGACAAATTTATTTGTGCAATAACGAGGTTGTACTCTAGCTCCTTGGGAGCTTTAAAACACTCGTGTTGGCTTGTTCCAACACTTTTCTTTTTAGTTTGCTTTCATTTTTCATTTTTTTTGTTTTTCATTTGTTTTTATTTTTTAAAACCCTTGCTTGGTCGCAATTTCTTTTCTATTCTTTAATCCCTATCCTCGAAAAGACAAAAAGATTTTTCCGTTCTTCCTTTTTTGTAAATATAGATTCGCACTTTGCCTCTTTGCTTTAATATCATTATGAGAGTAATTTTCTTTGATTTTTGAAGGAACACATCCCTATAAGGAAGAGGATCATGAAGTCACTTATGAGAGGTATGTCCTATGTCTCCCACTTATGAAGTTTGAGTTGTTTATCTTAGTTGGTTGATTTGCTAAGATGCCATGCTAGTGGGAAGTAATTTAATATGGTTAGAGTAAGGCTTTTTATTAGTATGATGATTAGTTGTTGAAGCTCTTGCTCTAGTTCTTTTAGTTAACTGAGTCTTGCCTTGGAAATAATATTTCCAAATAAGTGCAATAAGAAAAGGTTTGAAATTTACGACTTGTTTGATGAATGATTGTCTTGAGAGTATACCCTTGAAGATACTTAACCCCATAGGTATTTTGATAGTCTTGACGGCACTCATGAAAGGAGTTGTTTGATTGAAATAAAGTCTAGTGGTAATTGTGATGCATGCCAAAGCTAACCTTGTGGATCAAACCGCGGTACTAGCTCAAAAAAGGAAGTGAGATAACTTTGTTTTATGTCTCTAATGCACACCTTTGGGATGCCAACAACTCCGCTAGCTTTTGAACGATCTATGGTATAACCCTAGATTTCGGCTATGAGTTTATGACATTAGTGGCATACATGTCAATATATGGGTAAAAGTATTGGTACTCTCAAAGGTTGTGCAAACACTTGCAAAAGAAACATTCAATGATCCTTGAAAAAATGAAAGAAATAATATACTTATGAGGATCCACATAACAAGTCCTTGGCATGGTCTCATTACTACTTTACGAGTTTTTCTTGAAAAACAATGATTGGATTAGAAGTTTTTTGATAGACTTGATATATTGATGTGGGTGTAAATAAGACACTTCATTGTCATACTAATGAGGACATGAAACTCTCTTACTCAATTATGCTATTTAAACATCCTAGTGTTCCTTGGCAAGCTGAGAGTTAATTAGAAGAATTGGATTGATTGCTACACTTCTAGTTACTTATACTTATATTGAACTTTACTTTGATTGTCTTGACTTACCGAAGCTTGTATAGTATTCTTGTCATCTCTCTAACTTTGATAAGCCTCGCAAATGAATAAAGTGTTGAGCACATATGACTACCAATCATAAGTGAATTCTTATTCTCATTTTTTCAAATTTAAACGTTGAATTCCTTATAGTTCTTTTGGTTCTTCTTGCTCGAGGGCGATCAAGGTTTGAGCTTTGGTGAAGTTGATGGCTCCAAAATTAGCCATCTTCCTAAACATTGTATTTGGTCAAGCAATTGCCAAGAAACTCTCAATCCTTGCCACTAATGACTAATAATTGCAAAGGTATGCAAAACCTCTATTTGAATTATGTTGTGCAGGAAATCACGGTTTTAATACGAAATCAGGAGTCATAATGAAGGTTTTTGAGGAAGTCCACACGACCAAGTAATTGGGAAGCTATTCCAGAGCGTCAGCAAGCATAACGACCACTAGTATAGGCAGGGTTCGCCCATACCATCCGCCCGTACCAGGTGGCGACGACTTCGTCTCGTTAAACCCTACAACTTTCATGAAGACGCCTACATATTTTGAGGCTCCAGCCACCGACCAGAGAGCCGCCATTCTTAGATTACATCACAACACCACCAAAGGAGATCCACACCATTGTTCATCCATTGTTCATCACTTCCACCATCCATCACATCCACTAGCCATAGCCATTGCTTTGTACTTTAGATCTCCTTGTGATTTGGCGACCATTGTAAGAATATTTGATTTCAATCTAAGTATTTGTATGATGTTTTCTATCTCTGATCTATTTGTTATGAGTGAGTAGTCCTCATGGGTTGCGGGTTAGGGAGAAACCTCGCAGCGATTATGTGCATCTAGATCATGGGAGTATTGTATTTTGTTTGCAATTGAGATTTGTATCTTTTGTTTCTTTGTCTCTTGTCTCGATCTATGAACTTGTAGGTACCCAAGATCCCATAGATTGATAAAGGCTTTAGGTGAGATACTTGTCTAGCAGCAATCTCATAGGAACCCCAGTGACAGAAAGGCTAGTACGGTCTTCGCTTAGCTCCCCATTCGGGATCACAACAACATCACCACTTAAAGCTTTGATCTTTGTTTTACACTTAATAATCGTTTGTAGCCCGTTGCTTCGGTGTGCACTCGGTTGGATTAAAATACTATTGCTATGCCCGCTGCATCATGGGGGCTCTAGTATATTAGGATATGTTGCCCACAAGAGATTATCTCCGTTCAAACATTACATATGACTATGCTTATTATTATCTTTTATCCCATATGATGTAGGTGGATTTTCAACCTTGGCATATCTCCATCCATTGATTCAACCCATTATAAAGTAAACTAGATTGGTACGGCAAACTAAGGTAAAACGAACAAACAAAGTCTTGTAGACGTGTGCTTTCTATTTCCTTTTAGCATTGCTTTCCGAGGTTCGATTAAACGTAGGTCTTCTAGGGAAAAGATATTATACTACATCTGTGAATCCAAATCGAAGGTATCAAGCCTGATATTTTGCGGTGCAATGGTTGGATCAAAAGACTATTGTTATGCATGTGACTCGTACAGGCTCTAGTATATACAGATGTGTTTCCCATAAATTTTGTCTTTATTAAATCATTACACATGAATATGCGTATTACTATCTTTATCCCATATGATGTGTAGCTGCAGGTGAATCTTCAACCCTGGCCTATCTCCATCCATTGAAACAACCCACATTCTAAAGTAAACCAGAAATTCCCGGTAAACGAAGGTAAAATGAACAAACAAGTCTTGTAGACATGCCTTATTAATTTCTTTTTAGCATTGTTTCCCAAGGTCTGATTAAACCTAGGTCTACTAGGGAAAAAGCTAATATACTACATCCGTAAATCCGGATCGAAGATATCATGCACCAATAACAAGTTAAGATAAGAAAGATACCACAAGATATAAGTACTTCAAGGTCGATGGCTATCACAAGGAAAGTAAGCTCGAGTATATAGATGACCGAGGCACGTGGAGACAAAGATGTATTCCCGTGTTCCCTTACAAGTAAGGTACATCACATTGGAGAGGTGTGGGACTCCACTAAGGATTTCCCAATGCCACGAAGGCTCACCTTCTTATCTGAGTCTATCCCACAAAGGAATAGGCCCTTTACTTATGGCAAGCTTTTTCTCCACTCCGGAGATGGCAAGATCCACGACCGCTTCACAAGCTCCACAAATTAGAAACTGTAATACCTCGGACCCTACGCTCTAAGCTCAAGCCTAGATGAACCCAAAAGTGGATAAGAGATTCTACCGCGGAGGCCCAAAGGCCACCCACGTGTAGGCCCGTAGAAGCGCAGCAGGGTAAAGTACCGGCCAACCACCCTACCCACTTTCAAGAACATCGGGACAAGAACGAGTGACGTAGTCGACAGGTAAAGCCATAAAAAAACATAAATGAGCATGTATGTCAACAACATACAATAGTCATCAGAGCCACACCATCTAAAAACAATAGAGACAAAAATATTCAACACCATATGGCAAGATCCAAATATCCTAGATAGAGATAATAGTTTAGGATATATCTTCATACATCACACAACAGAATATCAAGAGGAAGCAGAAAACAAGATTCGAGTATGGACAAGAAGCAAATTGGCATAAGATGCCCTGAAAATAAGCACATCCTGCCCACAGATCTCATGGAGTACCATTCCCGAAATCTCTACACTTGACAGTTGTTGCCACCACCATTAGCCTCTTCGACCCAGTAACCTTCTTGAGAGTATACGTGTCTATCTGAACCAAATATTTATCGTGTGAGACCCTAGGGGTACTTAGTAAGTCTTAATACATCTAAAAGGAAAAAACCTGGGGTGACGTAATTGCAGCAAAAGATAATAAATAAATAACTCTATAGCGACACGCTACACATCCGCCCAACCAAAGATGGACGAACGCCCGTTAATTTAGTAACAACAATTATAACGGTAATATAAATAGCATCGCTTGCCCTCCTTCTCTCTTAAGAATGAGTAGGCGGAATTACATCCCATCCGTTGGCAATTTTATTAACCCTTCCATGAGTGTTTCACTATTTACTACTCATGCTTTAGTCAAGTTAAAGGCGGTACTTTAGTTATGCTTGTCTATGATCGAGAAACTGTGCTCCAAGTCGTCCATAACCACGGACACAGCTTTCAGAAAGATTTACCCTACAGGGGTGCACAAATAGAAACACACACGATCAACCTCGGAAAGAACTAAATAAAAGGCAACGAGGCCACATGACAATGCATTCACATGATTCATAAATTATTCTAGGGGGCCACCCTAATAAGATACCCGCAATAAGGTTGGCCGACTCCGAGACGGGCCCAGCGTTTGCGACAATGGTTGTAAACACCTAGGAACCCAAAAGGGTGACTAGGCTTGTCGATACCGAGAAAACATTCCGCATTCCTAAACAGTACAGGCGCTCCACGTGCAATCATAAATAAAGCAATAAAGCATGACATGAGTACACGATAGTAATAAAGCCCCATACTAGTTTGTGGCCCCAAGAAATAAAGTGTGAATCAAGCTCAGGCGAAGGGGATTCATAGAGTCTCTCCAATGTGGATAGTGTGAATATTCAAGGAACAGAAATCACGTACTCGGGGTCCTACGAGACACAAGTGAGCATGGAAGAACCAAATAATAGCTATTGCCCATCGGTGTCTCTTTCTTTATTTATCCCATTACTACATAGTTTAAGTTGTTTACGTACCACGTTATCCAAAACTCGCACAAACCCTACACATGCAATTCTATGATTCACATGGCTCAAACAACTCCTGTAGTAATGGCTCATGAGATTTAGGATACAAGCTTTAATGGGGTTTAAAAGTAAATGTTATGCAGTACTTGGGATTCAATTTAATGCAATCGTGACTCCATGATGCAAGAATAAGATAGAGGCATATGTGCTATATGTACGCAAGCATAGGGAATTGCTTTCCTGGCCGTTCAGTTGCAGAATAGGAAGGATCCGGGTAATACTCCTAAGGCTTGTGATATACTCCTTGCTCAGCGTCTAACCCGATAAAAACCAAACACACGAGGGCCAAAATAAATATATTGCACAATCATATAAATCATATGCAACAAGCAAACATGATATTCCATGACGGAATGATACACAATTTCATGGTATAACATAGCATGGCATGGATGAGGTGTGGAAACAATAATAAATCACTTTATTTATTTATTTAGGCATGTTTTGCTCCCATAAACAGTTATTAAGAAAAGACATTTATTGGTATTTAAATAATTTCGAAATTTTAAATTGCTCAAAAATTGTTTTGGATGACATATTTGAATTCCTGGCATTTTTCTGATTCAAAAACATATATTATTTATATTATTTAGAAATATGAATTTAAAACAATATTAAATGTCAAAGAATTCAAATATGATCAAATGTGAAAGGTTTGACCAGATAGAGTCAACTCAGGTCAAATTTAAAAACATGTTGGAATTTATATTAAAAAATGAATCACTTTTCGTTTTGTAAGCTTTTGCATATTCCGAACATATTTATAGATATGAATTTAAATGTGCATTCGAATCATTTGAAATCTCTACTACTTAAAAAGGACGAGTTTCCTCTGTTTTCTCCGGTCACTAGTTTCGTCAACACTTTTTGAATAAGACCATTTTGCCCTCCCACCTCTCTATCTCTACTACGTCGGTCCGCTTCGTCGCTTCGTCCGACTCCCTACCCCTGCTCGATTTTTTCTATCGCTCCTCCTCTCGCAGAAAGTTCTCGGTCCAAATCGCCCGACCCTCTCGTCTCTCCGTCACCGACACCACGAGCAGCCAAATCTCCATGTTGCCAGATCTAGATCTTCATGGCGACTCCATTGCCGCACCGGCCCCTACCACCCCTCCTCTTCCTCTCCTCCGTCTTTAGCCTCTGGTGTTACCTTGAGTGGTCCAGCGGGAAGGCGCAGAAGAGGAGCCGCGCTCGGGACGCCCACTTTTGGGAGGCCCCCGTCGTCAATGCGATGCCCGCCTACTCCACCGCGCCACTCCCTACAGTCCACCTCACCAGGCCGGCCTACCTCGGGCGATCTAATCCCCTCCCCGATCTAGACAGGGAGACCGAGGATCCGACCTGCACTTTATGGGAGGAAGATGACGGAAGAATAGTGGAGCCTTTAGGTTTTCTTGTTTGTGTTCAGAGTAGAACCACCAATTGAGGAAGATGACCGCAGAGCAGTCGAGACTTTGGTGCTAATTGCTCTGAACTCTATCGGATTCCTATTCATATCAATACCATGTTGTTCGGTTAGCTGCAGTGATGGATCCACGTTATGGCTGTTACTTGAGCGACTACACAGGAATTTTGCAAGTCAAATACCCTCGCTTATGACTGAACGCAAAAACACACTAGATAATGGACCACTTAAGCCTACTTTTCATCTCCCCAATCATTTTTCTCTTAAATCGATTTGTAAGCCTAATTGGCCATGACGGCATGGAGAGGAGCAGAGCAGGCCGACCAGTAGTAATACCCAGTACGAGAGCTGAGGCCACCCTGCAGGTGGAATTCGCTGGTCGGACCACCTCTGGCGATCAGGCGTACGGCCATCTCAGCGGGCGCCGGCAGGCAAGTTTCTATGTCCACGTCATCAGTTCGTCAGACGGGCGATTGCCCGATCGACGCACCATCGTCTGTTCGTCTGTCCACATCCACTTCAGCACCACGACGAGGCCCTCCGCTTTTATTGTAAGTTCTATTTCCTTCTCTTCAAATTTTCAGAGTATTAGTGTAGTTTAGAAATCTACAATTCTTGTTCTACGCGATCTATCGTTTTAGCTGAGAAAAGAAGAATTGTTGTTCTACCGTTTCAGGGATAATACAAAGCAAAGTTTTTTCTTTCTATAAGAATTATTTGTATTACTGTTTTTTATACCAATAGCTTTTTATTGCCAATACTTAAATTTGGTAAATGGATATATTTGTGAAGAACTGGCAGTCCAGTTCCAATATTGCAAATTCTTCATAGTGGTCAGCTGAAAACGAGGAACTTGTTTTATGATAGCAATTGCTTTTTTGTCAGATCTAAAGTTTGTTAAATGGATAATTTTTGAAGAAGTGTGTTCTAAATTTTTTGTTTGCTGACATAGTTCGGATCCTGGCTCCGCCAATGGTTAGCTGATATCGTGAATGGGCTAATGTGTATGATGCATGTGCAGAGGGAACAAGTTTAGAATTTTCTATCATCACATGTACATGAATATATGACAAACTTAAATTGTTCCCCATGGTTTTCATTTAGGGTGTCAATAAAACTTGAGCATTGATCAAACGTGTCAATAATTTGGTCAATGTGTATTTTTGCAACCAGCACACCTACGATGAACGAATACATAAGAACACATGATCTTAAACTATTACAGGTTAATTTTCTTCAAATATCTTTTGTTATATATCACTTTGAACATAATTCAATCAAGGATTGCGCTGGAGATAGAGCTAAATGATCGGTTTCTGCATGCGAAACTGCTTAGCTTTTTCTGCTTAGCTTTTTTGTTCATTTGAATTGGTATTTCCTGTCAAATATCCCATATACATGTCCAATTTTTTGGGTCATCTCGTTGAGCCATTCTTGTGATTGGTGTATCACCCTGTTAAGATAACGAAGGTCATGCTTTGTACTTTAACTGATATTTGGCAGCATGATATCAATTTTCCTCTTGTGAAGCAAATAAGCTATATTTATTATGGCATGAAAACATACATTCTCTGCATCATGTTTATCTTTCTAGGGTCTGCTTTAATTGGAACTGAGCGCAAAGATGTAAACTATCGATCGCTTCTAGACGGCCAAGGATCCTATAGAAGTACCAGACTAACTCCGGGAAGATACTATGGGATGAGAAGCACAAGGTTCTTTTCTGATCTACTTCAGTAATTTCTTTCAACACCAATAACCAAATGAAAATATTCAGAATTTGCAAACCTTGGAAACGTTTTCAGAGCATTAGTGCAGAGGTTGGCATGGTGAAGAAGGAGGGAGAATGACAACATGAATATCGAGCTTAGGATAGCGTTACAGGATCTAGCTTTGATTTTATTTTTAGCACTTCAATGTTTTAACTATGTGTGATCCTTCAGTAAGTACCCAATGATTATTGTTTCTATATCACTTGCAGATATTTATTGATCATTATTTGTGTTGTTGGACAGAAGTTTTGAGATTGGTATTTCTGTGTTTTCCTTGGTCTGTCCAGGAGGAGGCATGACAGTGCATGTCTGCAGCTCCGGGCCAAACCCGACAGGATGCAGCTCAGATGTTGTCGCACAACACGATTGTCATTGGCATCTGATCTTAGGTGATCCCTATCCATAAGCAGCAGTAGTCAACAAGTTTATCTGGGATTTCCTCAATACATCCTTTTTCTTACAGGCATGCCATGCTCGGGTAGAATTCATGAACTATGTGAACTAATTTCTTGACAACTTACATAACCTATACTCCCAAACAAAGGAAATTGTCAAGAAATTCATTACTAAGGTAAGAACCACGTATTCATCCTACTACATGCTACTCCCTTATCCATATGGAAGTAAGGACAAAGTACTCTTGGTTTCCATTTTGGATGGCGATATTCAGCTAGGCCCTTTGAACAATTATTTTCTTTTATCTGTACGTATGTACTAGAATGCTACTATCTTCTCACCAAAAAGGGGTGGTCGGCATCTAATCTAGCAGCAACAGACAATCCATGCAGTAGCATTTTCATTCAATACATGAAGAGATAAAAAAATAGCAATGCAGTTCAGTCTGAGGTTTATATTTTTATGCATATGATCTTTATCTTTTCTATTGTTTCTTCATAGTACAGTCTAATCTGTTATTATATGTATGGCATATCTACTCAATATGCATTTTTAGTGTTAAATCGAATTTATGAGATGTAGGCTTCCAATGATTTCGTAAAGTTATACAAGCTTCACATGTTTTTGAATATCATGCATAATTGAATTTTCATTATTTCTTCATGAGATCTATAGTGAATTTTTTGAAAAAGTTATCATTATACTAAAATTATGCTACCTTCATCAAGAACTTGAGTTACACAAGTTCCCATGCAGAATATAGTCAAAGCGCCTACATACAAGAGAAATGAAACACTCATGCTATTTCAGACATAAATTTTCAAAAATAAATGTTGATTATGTTTCATGTTCATTTCTAGGAGAGGGCTACTAAAGATTCGTGTGTGTTGTCAGCATCTTCATCTTCATGATCAGGTAGTTCGTAACCAATTTGTTCAGAACTATCAATTTTATACCCATGTGGTCAATGGTTTATTGTGTCAATGTCATGCACGCAAATTTCTATAACTCCTATAGAACTGTTCTATATGTATCATGCATAAGCATCTATGTTGTATGAATTAATGTTTTCTGAGTGATGTCTTAATAATGGATATTCTAGCTATTCCTTGGGTGTGCTTGTTGTGAGAGTTTGCAGATTCACTCATCATTCTCTGCATTTTTAATGACTTCTAACATCACCTTTGTCTTGTACATATACTATTAATTGACATGTCAAAGCAGATGAGACAATCTATAGGTTTCCTGTTATAGACGGATCATCATGCAATCCATGCATCTGTTTCTTTAAATTTTTCGCAAGTACTATCCTGTTAAAAGAGTTTGATGTTGTAGCATGCATGAGTTTTTACTCCTCGAACAACCTGCGCGAGTTTTACAATGGATTTGTAGAAGGTTTTTTTCCCTCGAATATGTATATCAGATGTACCTTTTTAGCATCTAGGATAATATGCTTGTATTGAACTATTGATCATTGTTGTCTTCTATCTATTCTCCACATGGTATGCAATATATGATATCTTCAATTACCATGTTAACTTTTGCCTCTTATCCTTTTTAGGGGTTATGGTCTACAAAATGTATGAAAAGGATGCCAAGCAACCAAACATGAGAAAATGAGAAGATGCAGTGCACCATATTCCATCATACTTTCTTTATCAGTTGTCATGCTCATTTTTTCTTCTAATACATTACTGATAAGTATAGATGTCATATGAAAAGGATACAATAAGGCTGAATAAGGCGATTGTAATTGTCATGAACATTTTATTTGCCTAGCATTGGTAAAATATTTGTTAAATCATTAATTTGAGAACCAACATTTTCTCTATTTGAATGGTGTTATTACTATACTTCGTAGTTCTATTGGTGATCAGTTTGCTTCTTATCAATCAAAGGAGAAGATAGAAGGACGCGTAGTGGCTGGTGGAGCAGGTTGAAGCGGGAGTGACACCCAAGTCTCACCCAAGACAATGTAAAAATTTATCCATGAGTTTGTCAAAGCTCTAAAGACAAGGATTCCTGATGCCAATGAGAGTCCTAAAATTACATGTTTAACACAATTAGTGAAAATTTTATATCCGGTTGCAACGCACGGGCATGTTTTCTAGTATTAAAAAGGACTGAGTAAAGAAATAGAATAAAAGAGGCAGTGGGCCATCAGGAGGAAAGCTGGGCTACGGTGTCTGCTATCTATCGCGCCAGGGCGGAGATGAACGGACTGGGCCGGCCCAACTGATGCGACCAAGAAGCGGAGCTCGGGTTGAAGCACATGAAAACTAGGGGGCTTAGTGAAAGATTGACAAGATCTGATCAGAATGTCCGGGTGATCTGGTACCAAATGTGCTACTAGCTGAAACGATACTGGACGGAAGATCGTGAGATCTCCGCTAGTAATTGGGAAATGCGGTAAAGGAGAAAATGGAGAGGAGATGAAGAGCTTCAGCTTTGTTAATTGCACAATTGTGAAAAACTAGCTAGAAGGGGTAGATCTAGGGCAGGTTATGTTACTGCGAACATTGACAAAACTGATGGCATTGGACAGGGAACAGGACGCTCATCTGGACGAATTTCGTTAGGTTTCAGCGAGATACCGTGAACTTCTGTAGATGGTGGCGGTCGCTGTAGTGCTTCGTTAGGGTCAAGATCAGGCTTGATGGAAAGAGGGGAGTGTCGAGATCCATTATTTGCGAAAATCTGCTCCGGATCAGAATTGGCGCATCTAGAAAATGATGAGGAACATAGGGAGTAGCTGCAGTTTGCTGCAGTGTGCACGCACACTGTCAGTTAGCGGCAGGCGGCGCGTACGTCGTCGGTGAGGGAGCTGCGGTGTGGGACGTTGAAAGAGGTGAGAACTGAGAGGTCCAGCAGAACGAGGCCTAGCTCCGGAATAGGCTAACAAAACAAGGGGTCGACTTGGAGCGGCGGTACCAGTAAGGAACGGTAGAGGATGGCAAGCGGCAGCAACACCGATGTCTGATGGCGGCGAGACGGCGATGTAGACGGAGACGGGAACATGACAATGCTTCTCAGCGCTGCAGTACTCCAGGAAGTGCGCCATGTCGCTGGGAAAAAGACGATAACAAGTGGTGCACGCGGGGCTCTGCTGCTGTGGTCCGGTGCGCGTCGTGGCGAGCATGGCAGTGGCAAGGCGGCGTCTACAGCGACATGGGAGAAGGAGAGGGTAAAGGGGTGGGAGGAGTAGCTCACCGAGGGCGGCGAAGCCGGGAGGTGATGGTGCGGTGGCAGACGACGGCGGCATGCGGCACGTGAGGACGATGGGGCACATTTGTCCGGCTCCTCCTGGTGCTTCACAGTGACGCTGGGGCTGCGACCTTCTTCTCCTCCTGCTGTAGCTCCAGTGGAAGAGGTTCAACGGGGCGAGGAGGTGGCCATGGACGGCGGCGGCTAGGGTTTTGGCGACAGGCTTGGAAAGGAAGAAGAGGAGAGCGGATCAGGATCTAGGAGGGAGTAGTTGGAAAGAGGATGTTGCAGCTGCTGCTATAGGCCAGGACAAGGAGGGGAGAGAGAAGCAGGGATGGTCAGCTCGAGCACGTGCGAGCGCGAGGAAGAGAAACAGCGGGCGGGCTCTCATTCGCTACCCCCTGCTGGTCGAGCCAAACCCGTGAGGAGAGAGGAGGTCGGATGCAACAGGTAGAGGCAGAGGAAAAACCAAACTGGGTTCAGTTGTGTCCTTGGTTCCAGAGAACAAGCATGAGTTGAATTCAGAGTTTGGTGTGCGTGTGTAGTTAGACACCACATGCCTCATGCATGGCATATATGCACCTACACATACACTTGCATGCATGCATGGGTACACACACATACACTCATATGGATGGTTACACACACATGGAGCTAGAGTTTAAAGATAGAGAGGAAAAAGAGAGATAACAAGGTAGAATTTCTTATTTGTTTGATTCGTACCTTGGTTTGAATTCAAAACATCATAGAACCATGTTTAAAATACAAAAGAATACAAAAGGAGAAATAAGGAGGCATCATGCATGGCCATGCAAGCTAGGTACCTTCGTCTAATTTGTGAAAACAAACTATATCACAAAGGCACTTAACCATGCTTAAAGTGGAAACAAGCAACCAAAACATGATTTGTTCTTTAAGAGAGACTAATTGAATTCAAAGTCAATATAGTGTGTATTAACCACTAGAGTTTAATGTGACCATATAAATTCAATTAGGCTCCATATTTGATTAAACCATGGCTTGACTTGGAGTTTCTACTTCTACATAGCACTCAAGAAAGAACCATGTAGATTCCCATAGCAATATTGTGAAAAAAATAGACCTTATATGGAAACATGTAGACAAAGACAATATATCAAGAGGAGCCAAAAGAAAGGTGGTGGAGTTTGAAAAGATATGCCCACAACTCAACTTGCTCATGAACCAATATATCAAGAGGCAACTACAAGTGATACCATATAATGCATACGGGACAAGAACCAAATAGAGGGGTTTTATATGATGCTAAAATGCAAGGTGGCATGGTGACATGAGCATGATATAATGATGATGCAATTAATTATATGTAGGAAGTAGCAATATATTGACTAGGCAACTAGCATTGCAATTGTTAGACAATTGGGATGCTACAACTCTCCCCCACTAAACAAGAATCTTGCTTCGAGATTCCTAGGAAAAAGAAAAGACACAAGGAGAGGCGGGTGTTCTGAACAAAGGTGATCCTCACGTTCCAAAGTTGGTGAACAATGGAATGGTGCGACCATTACACCTTACAAAACTTGATACACTTGTTGCGAGTCTTGTGTTTTGCTTCTTAGAAACAACGGACTTGAAGAACTTGGAGAATTGTTGTGAGATGAGAAATATAGGATGAACATAGCTCTGGTGCTCTCGAGAAACACAATAAAAGAATAGAAACACTTCTTGAAAGAATTAAAAAGGACGATATATCATGGGTAAAGAAAAGACACATTGTTAGGATTAAAGATCAAAAGATGCATGTGAATATGATTGTTTGTTTCGCTAGAAGAATAGATCAACTTTGGAGAAGTTATCAACCAAGATGAAAATAGCATTGTTTCTTCCATCAGATTTAGAAAACTAAGTTTGGAGGACAATATTGCCTTCAAACAATAAAGTTCCTTGATATCAACAGAATAAGATTAGGATTGAGGACTTCTCGGATTATCTTCTTCTTGCGCCGGTAAGAACCAAAGGATCACAAAATTGAGGTGCGCAAATATCTTCAAGAGAAGGAGGTGATACAAGTTTATGGTGAACTCCTGAGAAAGAAGTTGAATGTTGAATATCTGGAGTTTATTATAGAGATGGCCATTGCTTTCCTTAACCATGAGGTTATTGCAATAGATTTTTTGATTGATGGCATCAACCATAATTAGCTTTACCAAGAGAAAGGAATTTGGTAAAAAGAAGTCAGATATAACTTACATCCATCTTGTTTGACGATGTTGAGCACCGGTAGAATGAATAGGATGGAGAAGATTTTGCATTTGCTTTCATAGACTGTTGAAGATTTTGTTCCATCTTGAAATAGTCGGGATCACCAACAAGAGATTATTGGTTATGTTCTTTGCGAGAACACTCCAGAAACAAGGACGAAATTGAAAGTATCAAGAGATAAAGGCCACTTCTAACTTCCGTGAAATGAGTGAAATCGCATAAGTCCACCAATTCAATGTACAAGAGCAAATGATAAGAGTAGTGGTATGCTCATGACTCCATCCCGCACTCAAAGCATTACTTCGTACATGAATAGGAAAACTATGCAACCCTAATATCAGAAATTTAGATTGAAGATCTTGACAAGCGGAATTCATGAAGCTTCAAAAGAAAACAAGGATGCAATGCAAACGCTTCACCGGAACCAAGTAGATAAAGATGATGATGTTGTCGTCATGTCAGAAGTCCTAGGACATTGAAGAAGATATGAAGGAATGTTATAGAGAACAACTACAAGATTCAACAGACAGAGAAAAAGATAGCACCAACTTGAATAGAAGGATTATGAAAGATCTGGAAATCGTCGTGGCTTCCTTCGGATTGAGGAAAAATAATAAAGCGAGAGAGTTTCCAAAGTTTTCTTGATGATTCATATACCAAAAGAACTTATTATACTTCTGGAGAATATCAGAGAGATTTAGCAGTTCTAAGGAAGTCTTCAAGAAAGCGGTGAGGATTACTTGTCAAACCGAGGATAAAGCTCTGTAGTTGGTTGAAATCTGTAGAAGGATGGAAACCAACAATTGACTTGATGATTCCATAATTGTAGCAATGACTTTAGAGAAGGACATGGCCGAGATAGGTGACTTCAAAAGGTCGGAATTCACACTTTGAGAACTCTGCACGCAAGCGGTGTTCACTAAGGTTGAGAGAAAAATAAGAAGATTTTCTTCCATGTTCTTCCATTGTTATAGAATAGGCGAGAATATCGTCAAGATATACCAAAATGAATTTAACAAGATATTCCAAGAATACCAAGTTCATTAGGAGAGAGAAACAAACAATTGCTCGAAACACTTTCTGAGCTCAACACTCTTTGAAAGATCAACATTAAGAGCAATTTTCATGTTGAAAGAGATGCATTGGAAGAATAGATTGCCTGGCCCTTCGGATGATAGAAGAGATGTTGAGTTGTCCACATAGTTGATCAGATCACCGGTTGGAACAAGAAGAGATTTCTGATAAGAACTGATGATAACTCATACATTACGCTATCAGAGATGAAAGAGTGGTATTCTCTCATATCAAAGAGAACCTTGTGGATATGAAGTTCAAAAAGATGTGAAGCATGATAATGGTGATAATCCACCATAGTGTCTTAAGAAACCTCTGGATTGCCAAAGATACTTGAATATGATATGGATATGATCACGGAATAACTCAAAATCACAAGAGATAACCGCCACCATTTTGGACAATTAGATTGATAGCATTGACCATATTCCACTCATGATAAGTGTCATATATCTATACCAAGAACCAAATTACAATCACAAGCATTGGACCAACACACGCTATGTATTTAGCCCCAAAAGAATTGAAGATGAAGTGAAAACCCCCGATTGAAGCGCTGTTAGCAAAGATTGAGTTAGCATGGACTTGCCAACAAAGAAGGTGAATAGTGTATCACACATGAATGATAAGGAGTGTGGAAACACAAATGTATTAAAGAAATTTTTTCTGATTTTTTTCGGCATTAAAATACCAACTAGATGCGCAAAACCACTTATCAGATGGAGATTAGCAACTCCACATTTGTTGAAAGCATGCAGGAAGGACGAACGTCCTTAACAAGATCACGTCGGTTAACAAAGAGTCAGATAGATCGCGTCAGTTTATACATAAGCCTGTCGGTATGAAATGTACCAACAGTTGACAACCAAAGGCAAATCAAGGTTGGATGCAATAGATCAATAAAGGATTAACACATCCTATGCTACTATGGAAACCCCAAACACGTGAATCCTAATTTGAATTTTTAGATGAGGATAGACAAACGTTACATTTCCTTACCATAAAAGGGTGGGTGGTGGGTAAGAAGAAAATGGAAGAAGTCCTACTCTCACGTTTAGTTTTTCCCTAGTATATATAGCTACCAAAATATTTCTAGAATGACAACAACCATCTTGGCTGAGACCCTAAAGGGCGGAATGGATTTGATACCAATTGTAATACCTCGGACCCTACACTCTAATCTCAAGCCTAGATGAACCCAAAGGTGGATAAGAGATTCTATCGCGGAGGCCCAAGGCCACCCACGTGTAGGCCCGTAGAAGCGGAGAAGGGCACGGTACCGGCCAACCACCCTACCCACTTTCAATAACATCGAGACAAGAGTAAGCGGCGTAGTCGATAGGTAAAGCAATTAAAAACATACACAAATGAGTATGTATGTCAATGACATACAATAGTCATCAGAGCCACACCATCTAAAAACAATAGAGATAGAAATATTCAACGCTATACGGCAAGATCCAAATATCCTAGACAGAGATAATAGTTTAGAATATATCCTCATATATCACACAATAGAGTATCAAGCGGAAGCGGAAAACAAGATCCGAGTACGGACAAGAAGCAAATTGGCATAAGATGCCCTAAAAATAAGCACATCCTGCCCATAGATCTCACGGATCTCCATCCCCGGAATCTCTACAACTGACAGTCGTTTCCACCATCATCAGCCTCTTCGACCATTAACCTTCTTGAGAGTATACCTGTCCATCTGAACCAAATATTTATAGTGTGAGACCCTAGGGGTACTTAGCAAGTCTTAATGAATCTAAAGAGAACAACTTGGGGTGACACAATTGCAACGAAAGATAATAACTAAACAGCTCTATAGAGACACGCTACACATCCGCCCAACCATAGATGGATGGACGCCCGTTAATTTAGTAACAACAGTTATAACAGTAATATAAATAACATCGCTCACCCTCCTTATTGCTTACCAACGAGAAGGAGGAAGAACATCCCATCCGTGGCAATTTTATTAACCATTCCATGAGTGTTTCACTATTTACTACTCATGCTTTAGTCAAGTTAAAGGTGATATTTTAGTTATGCTTGTCCATGATTGAGAAACTGTGCTCCAAGTCGTCCATAACCGCGGACACATCTTTCAGAAAGATTTACCCTTCATGGGTGCACAAATAGCAAAATACACACGATCAACCTCGAGAAGAACCAAATAAAAAGCAAAAAGGCCTCACGACAATGCATTCACGGGATTAATAAATTATTCTAGGGTCCACCCCAATAAGCTACCCGCAACGAAGTTGGCCGGCTTTGAGATGGACCCAGGGTTTGCGACAATGGCTGTAAACGACTGGGAACCCGAAAGTGTGATTGGGCTTGTCGATACCGTGAAAACATTATGCATTCCTAAATAGTACAAGTGCTCCACACGCAATCATAAATAAAGCAGTAAAGCATGGCTTAAGTACAGGATAGTAATAAAGCCCCAAACTAGTTTGTGGCCCCAAGAAATAAAGTGTGAATCAAGGTCAGGTGAAGGGGGATCCATAGAGTCTCTCGAATGTGGATAGTGCGAATATTCAAGGAACAGAAATCAAGTACTCGGGGTCCTACGGGACCCAAGTGAGCGTGGAAGAACCAAATAACAACTATTGTCCACTGGTGTCTCTTTCTTTAGTTATCTCATTACTATACAGTTTAAGTTGTTTAGGTACCACATTATCCAAGACTCGCACAAACCCTACGCTTGCAATTCTATAACTCGCATGGCTCAAACAACTACTGTATTAATGGATCATGGGATTGACGATACAAGCTTCACTGGGGTTTAAAAGTAAAGACTATGCAGTACTTGAGATTCAATTTAATGCAATGTGACTCCATGATACAAGAATAAGATAGAGGCATAGGTGATATATGTACGCAAGCATGGGGAATTGCTTGTCTGGCCGTTCAGTTGTAGAATAGGAAGGATCTGGGTAATACTCATGAGACTCCTGATATACTCCTTGCTCAGCGTCTAACTGGATAAAAACCAAACACATATGGGCCAAAATAAATATATTGCACAATCATATAAATCATATGCAACAAGCAAGCAAGGTATTCCATGATAGAATGATACACAATTGCATGGAATAACATAGCATGACATAGGTGAGGTGTGGAAACAATAATAAAGCACTTTATTTTATTTATTTAGGCATATTTTGCTCCCATAAACAGTTCTAATCATTTAATATTTATATGATTTATGCTTCAATTCATATCGTGGAATGCATAATTAGAACGGGCTCGTCGCGCTGACAAATTTAGACATATTATTTGTCGAATTTGGAATTACGGATTTAAAGTTATAAATTTATTAAGAAAATGCATTTATTGACATTTAAATAATTTCGAAATTTTAAGTTGCTCAAAAATTAGTTTGGATGGCATATTTGAATTCCTGCATTTTTCTGATACAAAAACATATAAATATGAGTTTAAAACAATATTAAATGCCAAATAATTCAAATATGGTCAAATGTCAAAGGTTTGACTAGATAGAGTCAACTCAGGTCAATTTAAAAACATGTTGGAATTTATATTCAAAAATGAATCACTTTTCATTTTATAAGATTTTGCATATTCCGAACAGATTTAGAGATATGAATTTAAATGTGCATTCGAATCATTTGAAATATTAAAAAGGATTGAGTAAAGAAATAGAATAAAAGAGGTAGTGTGCCATCGGGAGGGAAATTGGGCTACGGTGTCGGCTATCTGCCGCGCCAGGGCGGAAATGAATGGACTAGGTCGGCCCAACTGATGCGACCAAGAAGGGGAGCTCGGGTTGAAGCACATGAAAACTAGGGGGCTTAGTGAAAGATTGACAAGATCTGATCAGAATGTCCGGGTGATCTGGTACCAAATGTGCTACTCCATCCGATCCAAATTAATTGTCTCGAATTTGTCTAGATTCGGATGTATCTAGCACTAAAACATGTCTAGATACATCCGAATCTAGACAAACTAACGTCAATTAATTTGGATCGGAGAGAGTAGCTGAAACGATACCGAATGGAAGATCGCGAGATCTCCGCTAGGAATTGGGAAATGCGGTAAAGGAGAAAATGGAGAGGAGATGAAGAGCTTCAGCTTTGTTAAAAGGTACGGTATAATTTGCCTTTGTTAATTGCACAATTGTGAAAACTGGCTAGAAGGGGTAGATCTAGGGCAGTTTATGTTACTGTGAACGTTGACAAAAACTGATGGCACTGGACAGGGAACAGGATGCTCATCTGGTCGAATTTCATTAGGTTTCTGTGAGATACCGTGAACTTCTGTAGATGGTGGCGGTCGCTGTAGTGCTCCGTTAGGGTCAAGATCAGGCTTGATGGAAAGAGGGGAGTGTCGAGATCCATTATTTGCGAAAATCTGCTCCGGATCAGAATTGGCGCAGGTAGAAAATGATGAGGAACATAGGGAGTAGCTGCCACTATAGGAGAAAGCGGAGACGCCGACGGTCGGACAAATACGCCGACGGCCATTTGTCGGGGCCATCGGCGTAGAGGCCTCCCCTGGTTAGCTGCCCACTTTGGCCGTCGGCGGAGCTCCCCCCGTCGGCGTAGCCAAACGTGCCCTCGGCGTAGAGGGGCTGTCGGCGTAGCAGATCCGGCTTTGCCGACGGCGGCCCTCGGCATACTCCCTACCCTCAGCGTAGCCCTAGTTCGGACACGACGCTAAGGACGGCGTTAGATAGCCAGGCTGTGCCGATGGCCATGGCGTCGGCGTAGGCCTCAGCCTCTATGCGCGGAGTTGGTTGGCCGGGGGAGCCGCTACGCCGACGGCTAAGCCTTCCTATTTTTCATTCATTCTCTTTTAGCCATATATTTGATACTAATTTATATATTACTCCGACTGTAGTCATTTGTATCGTCCCAATAGCAGTCTCCATCGACGTAATTGCAGGAATCCCATGAAAACTTGTGTGTTGCCCTAAAATACCTGAACAAGTGGGGTGAAAGACGGTTCGCGCATGCAATAACACTTTGAAACAAACTCAAACTGTAAAGAAGGTCAGACCGGGGATCTAGACATTGCATCCATGGACCTTCCAATATACTTGGACACATATACTAGGTCCACGTGCAAGTTCCAGTGGGATTCCGGAGCTCCGGCGGTCCTTTTCCAGCGAAACCCTAGGCGGTGGGGCCCGCGGGTCTACCCCTGTAGCTTTCTTAGTACGAGGTTCAGACAACGCGCTTTTTTGTTGGCTTAGCTTTGTTTAGGTCATATCTACATGGCAAACAAAGGTTGGGACCTTATCGCACATGCTAGCCCTCCGGTATACCCGCAGCGGGACTGTTACCCCTACATGTCCAGGAATCTACTAAGTGTTATCGCACGCATGTGAAGAAGGTAAGACCGGGGATCTAGACATTACATCCATGGACCTTCCACCACACTTGGACACATATACTAGGTCCACGTGCAAGTTCTAGTGGGATTCCGGAGCTCCGGCGGTCCTTTTCCAGCGAAACCCTAGTCGGTGGGACCCGCGGGTCTACCCTTGTAGCTTTCTTTGTACGAGGTTCAGACAACACGCTTTTTTGTTGGTTTAGCTTTGTTTAGGTCATATCTACATGGAAAACAAAGGTTGGGACCATATAGCACATGCTAGCCCCCCGGTATACCCGCAACGGACTGTTACCCCTACATGTCCAGGAATCTACTAAGTGTTATCGCACGCGGGTCTACCCCTGTAGCTTTCTTAGTACGAGGTTTAGACAACACGCTTTTTTGTTGGCTTAGCTTTGTTTAGGTCATATCTACATGGAAAACAAAGGTTGGGGCCTTATAGCACATGCTATCCCCCCGGTATACCCGCAGTGGGACTGTTACCCCTACACGTCCAGGAATCTACTAAGTGTTATCGCACGCATGTGAAGAAGGTCAGATTGGGGATCTAGACATTGCATCCATGGACCTTACACCACACTTGGACACATATACTAGGTCCACGTGCAAGTTCCAGTGGGATTCTGGAGCTCCGGTGGTCCTTTTCCAGCGAAACCCTAGTCGGTGGGGCCCGCGGGTCTACCCATGTAGCTTTCTTTGTATGAGGTTCAGACAACGCGCTTTTTTGTTGGTTTAGCTTTGTTTAGGTCATATCTACATGGAAAACAAAGGTTGGGGCCTTATAGCACATGCTAGCCCCCCGGTATACCCGCAGCGGGATTGTTACCCCTACATGTCCAGGAATCTACTAAGTGTTATCGCACGCGGTTCTACCCGTGTAGCTTTCTTAGTAGGAGGTTCAGACAATGCGCTTTTTTGTTGGTTTAGCTTTGTTTAGGTCATATCTACATGGAAAACAAAGGTTGGGACCTTATAGCACATGCTAGCCCCCCGGTATACCCGCAGCGGGACTGTTACCCCTACACGTCCAGGAATCTACTAAGTGTAATCGCACACATGTGAAGAAGGTCAGACCGGGGATCTAGACATTGCATCAATGGACCTTCCACCACACTTGGACACATATACTAGGTCCACGTGCAAGTTCCAGTGGGATTCCGGATCTCCGGCGGTCCTTTTCTAGTGAAACCCTAGTCGGTGGGGCCCGCAGGTCTACCCCTGTAGATTTCTTTGTACGAGGTTCAGACAACGCGCTTTTTGTTGGTTTAGCTTTCTTTAGGTCATATATACATGGAAAACAAAGGTTGGGACCTTATAGCACATGCTAGCCCCCCGGTATACCCGCAGCGAGACTGTTACCCCTACACGTCCAGGAATCTACTAAGTGTTATCGCACGCATGTCTACCCGTGTAGCTTTCTTTGTACGAGGTTCAGACAACGCGCTTTTTTGTTGGTTTAGCTTTGTTTAGGTCATATCTACATGGAAAACAAAGTTTGGGACCTTATAGCACATGCTAGCCCCCGGTATACCCGAGGCGGGACTGTTACCCCTACACGTCCAGGAATCTACTAAGTGTTATCGCATGCGGGTCTACCCCTATAGCTTTCTTAGTACGAGGTTCAGACAACATGCTTATTTGTTGGTTTAGCTTTGTTTAGATCATATCTAAATGGAAAACAAAGGTTGGGACCTTATAGCACATGCTAGCCTCCCGGTATACCCGCAACGGGACTGTTACCCCTACACGTCGAGGAATCTACTAAGTGTTATCGCACGCATGTGAAGAGGTCAGACCGGGGATCTAGACATTGCACCCATGGACCTTCCACCACACTTGGACACATGTACTAGGTCCACGTGCAAGTTCCAGTGGGATTCCGGAGCTCCGACGGTCCTTTTCCAGCGAAACCCTAGTCGGTGGGGCCCGCGGGTCTACCCCTGTAGCTTTCTTTGTACGAGGTTCAGACAACGCACTTTTTTGTTGGTTTAGCTTTGTTTAGGTCATATCTACATGGAAAACAAAGGTTGGGACCTTATAGCACATGCTAGCCCCCCGGTATACCCGCAGCGGGATTGTTACCCCTACACGTCCAGGAATCTACTAAGTGTTATCGCACGCGGGTCTACCCCTGTAGCTTTCTTAGTACGAGGTTCAGACAGCGCGTTTTTTGTTGGTTTAGTTTTGTTTAGGTCATATCTACATGGAAAACAAAGGTTGGGACCTTATAGCATATGCTAACCCCTCGGTATACCCGTAGCGGGAATGTTACCCCTACACGTCCAGGAATCTACTAAGTGTTATCGCACGCATGTGAAGAAGGTCAGACCGAGGATCTAGTCATTGCATCCATGGACCTTCCACCACACTTGGACACATATACTAGGTCCACGTGCAAATTCCAGTGGGATTCCGGATCTCCGGCAGTCCTTTTCCAGCGAAACCCTAGTCGGTGGGGCCCACGGGTCTACCCCTGTAGCTTTCTTTATACGAGGTTCAGACAACGCGCTTTTTTGTTGGTTTAGCTTTGTTTAGGTCATATCTACATGGAAAACAAAGGTTGGGACCTTATAGCACATGCTAGCCCCCCGGT
Organism: Avena sativa; assembly: GCA_916181665.1. NCBI lineage: Eukaryota > Viridiplantae > Streptophyta > Magnoliopsida > Poales > Poaceae > Avena > Avena sativa. The sequence continues at coordinate 141,161,787 of OV702292.1, forward strand.
ATACCCGTAGCGGAACTGTTACCCCTACACGTCCAGGAATCTACTAAGTGTTATCGCACGCATGTCTACCCCTATAGCTTTCTTTGTACGAGGTTCAGACAACACGCTTTTCTGTTGGTTTAGCTTTGTTTAGGTCATATCTACATGGAAGACAAAGGTTGGGACCTTATATCACATGCTAGCCCCCCGGTATACTCGCAGCGGGACTGTTACCCCTACACGTCCAGGAATCTACTAAGTGTTATCGCACGCATGTGAAGAAGGTCAGACCTGGGATCTAGACATTGCATCCATGGACCTTCCACCACACTTGGACATATATACTAGGTCCACGTGCAAGTTCCAGTGGGATTCCGGAGCTCCGGCGGTCCTTTTCTAGCGAAACCCTAGGCGGTGGGGCCCGCGGGTCTACCGCTGTAGCTTTCTTTGTACGAGGTTCAGACAACACGCTTTTTTGTTGGTTTAGCTTTGTTGGGACCCTATAACACCTTTGGTCCTTTTCTAGCGAAATCCTAGGAAGTGAGGGCACCGGACTAGGGTTTCACGGGAAAAGTATAGTCGTAGAGCTGGTCTATATTTTATACGAAATAAATGAAAAGGAAGAGGAACAAAATAAAATAAAATATATTAACTAGTTGCAAATATAAAATTAAATATATTAAGTAGGAGCAAATAAAAAAAGAACCGGCAAAAAATAATAGGGTTGTGCCGACGGCAATGCCGTCGGCGTAGGGCCTTTTTTTGGTTGGCCTGAACCGACAAAAAATATTAAGGCTATGCCGACGGCAATGCCGTCGGCGTAGGCCTTATTTTGGGTTGGACCAACCCGACCCACCTCGAGCCTCTCCCCTCCACTCATTCTTTCTGCCTCTCCCCGTTCCAGATCCCCTCACCCCGCGCCACAGCCACCGTCGACCAACCCCTCACCCCGTACCGCCATCAACCACCCCTCACCCCGCGCCGCCACCGTCGACCATCCCCTCCTCCCCTCGTCCCTGACCTAGCATCTCCTCCCGTCCCCTGGTCCGGCGCCGCCCCTCCCCTAGGCCGCCGGCGCGTGGCTAGCTCCCCTATCCCATGGTCCGTCGCCGCTGTTAACCATCCCCCCCTTGTCCCTGACCTAGCGTCTCCCCCGTCCCCTGGTCCGGTGCCGCCCCGTCCACTAGTCCAGCCCTGACCCGTCCGCTAGGCCGCCGGCGCGCGGCCAGCTCCCCCAATCCCTTGGTCCGGCCACCTTGCTCCCCCCATCCCCTGGCTCTGCCTCCCCTGCACCACCACCTCCCCTACACCTCCTGTGCTCTGCCACCTTCCCTGCACCGCCACCACCCGTGCTCCTCCTGGCTCCTCCCCTGCAGGGCAGTGAGCTCCAGGTGAGGAGGAGATTCCCCCTACACCACCACCTCCCCTATAGCTATGCCACCTCGCCAGAGCTCCCTGCAGCACCACCTCGCCGGAGCTCCCTGCAGGTAAATCCTAGCTATTTTGTTCTCTATTTTAGGTAGTTAAGGTAGTATTGGGTAGTTTTAGGTAGTTTAGATAAATAGGTTAATTTATTTATGTTTGCAATTTGCAGACTTTGAGGTGGATACTAGGCCCCATCGGAGAGGTTGCCATCCCGGATGTCATCACCGCCCCGCAAATCATATCCTGACGCCGTTCCAGAGGTTGCCGTCGGAGAGGTCATCGTTCTGCTACTCGACCTTCCTCGACTATTCGCTCACGCTTCGAGGGTATAGATCTTGCGCCCATCTTGTAATGTACCTAGGTTTTTTTTGTGTCTAGATCACTGAGTCAGTCGCGAAACCTAGGCGTCTCCCGTTCGAAAGGGTTACACGAATAAATATGCATTCGATCGCATATTTAAAACTGTAACTCTTTTGGATTGTCCATGTTTTTTGGACAGCCGGAGGATGTGTAGATTGGATATGTTCTCCACGGTCTACCCTGAACTGAGGCAGGATTTCGGTGGCACCCCACGTTGTTCTCTGGATGCACATTCCTCTCGGCATTTTTGCCGAGACGTGTATCGGGAGAACAACGGGGAGGTGTTGCCGAAATTTTGTCTCAGTTCGGGGTAGACCGTGGAGAACATATCCAATCTACACATCTTCAGGTGGGATTAGGACATATCTTTTCCTATTAGACATGTTAGGTGTATGCATGGAATAACAACGCAAGATTTGTTTATTTAGTTTGATGTCATTAATTAAAATGAAATGTTATATTTGTATTGTGGCTCCCGATGAACAGAGGATGGCTGGTAAATGGTTGGATGTACAGTGGCCGTACTAATGTGCTTGAAAGAACAGAGGAGTGGGTATGGAAGAACAATTTTCTGGTGAAGGAGTTAGCGCGTGGTTCAAAGGTAGTTCGTGCAAGGTGTCCTTGTGCTCATTGCATGAGGCTTCGTCATCAGACAAAGGATGATATGAGTAAACACCTATGGCAGTATGGGTATATGCTTGACTACGAGCCTTCGGTCGACTTTTCTCAGTACGAATGTGATGGAGCTGAGGTGATGTGACAGCGGATCGATGGCATTGAGGATGATGGGATTAGAAACTTGCTAGAGGATCTCCGTGATGCCGACATGCCAGATTTGCCACCTCCACAGGAGGAACCGCTAGAACCGGAGGAACCAGGTCAACCGGGGGAACCGGAGGCAACCGCGAAGGCCTTCTTTGATATGATGGCCTCGGCTAAGAGGCCTCTATATCCGGGTGCGAAAGTGTCTCAACTCGATTCCATCTCGCAAATACTAGCCGACAAGTCCCAGTACACCACCACCCGAGCAAGATTTGAATGTAATTTGTTTACGTATGGTAACATGTTGCCCGAAGGGCATTATCTACCTAAAAGCATGTATGAATGCCGGAAAATGATGAAAGCGCTCACCATGGATTATGTAAAGATAGATTGTTGTCTAGCAGGCTGCCTTTTGTTTTGGAAACAGTTTGGGGGTGATAAGTACTGCATCAAGTGTGGGGCCTCTAGGTATCATGAGAGAAAGGGACGTGATGGTCAGATGACACAAACAAATGTTGCTGTGAAGATTCTTCGTTATCTCCCATTCATAAAAAGAATCCAGCGGCTTTACATGACCGAGGAGTCTTCCACACAGATGAAGTGGCACAAGATAGGGAAGAGATGCCATGACGAGAACGGACATGAAATGATGGAACATCCATCTGATGGTAAGGCATGGAAGAACTTCGATGCAAAACACGAGACGTTTGCAAGTGAGGCTCGGAATGTCAGAATTGCGATAGCAACCGATGGATTCAATCCATATGGTATGTCGACCGCCTCTTACAGCTGTTGGCCCGTGTTTGTTATTCCGCTCAATCTCCCTCCCGGAGTTCTAATGCAGAGGAATACCATATTCCTGTCGCTTGTCATTCTAGGGCCTGAATACCCGGGGAAGAATTTGAGTGTCTACATGCAGCCACTTATTGATGATTTGAACCACTCTTGGCACCACGGGACATTGACATATGACCGAGCATCTAAGACAAACTTCCTCATGAGAATTTGATACCAGTATTCCATGCACGACATGCTCGGCTACGCCCTATTTTGCGGATGGTGTACATCCGGTAAGTGGCCTTGCCCAGTTTGCATGCTCAAACTTGAGTTCTTTTGGCTAACCGCGGGTGGCAAGTATGTCGCCTTTGACAAACATTGACCTTTCCTCAAAAGAGGGCACCGATTCAGACGAGACAAAAAGAACTTCATGAAGGGCATAGTTGTGAATGAAGAAAAAACAATACCAACGTTTGATAGTGCAGCTGTTAAAGCCGAGCTACTTGCTCTTAAGCGTACTGAGATTCCTGGCCCACAATTTGAGGGATATGGTAAAACGCACAACTGGACTCACTAGGCAGCCATAACGAAGCTCAAGTATTACAAGGACCTCAAACTTCCCCATAACATCGATGTGATGCACACTGAAAAGAATGTAGGAGAGTCCCTCTTTCACAAAATTTGCAACATTCCTAGGAAGTCAAAGGATAATGTCAAGGCTAGGGTCGATGTTGAGAAGCTATGTGATAGGAAGAAACAACACATGCAGCCTCCTGACCGCAATCGAAGAAATTGGTTCAAGCCGCATGCCATCTTCTGCCTTGATAGTGACCAAAAGAAGGAGGCATTCAGGTGGCTCAAATATGTCGTGATGTTCCCTGATGGTTATTGTTCAAATATTAGTAAGGGAGTCAATCTTGCAACGGGAAAAGTCACCAGGCTAAAGAGTCATGACTATCATATATGGATTGAGCGGATGATGCCAGTGATGGTTCGAGGGTATCTCCCTGATCATGTATGGCGAGTGCTCGCGGAGTTGAGCCATTTCTTTCGCACTCTTTGTGCTAAGCAGGTATCTCCCGAGCCGATTGAGAGGCTGCAGGAACTAGTGCCAGAGTTGCTATGTAAGTTGGAGACGATCTTTCCGCCAGGCTTTTTTACTCCGATGGCACATCTCATTGTGCACCTCGCGAACGAGGTACTCTTGGGTGGACCAGTGCAGTTTTGTTGGCAGTTCTGTATTGAGAGAGAGTTTAAGTATATTTAGATGAAATGTGGAAACAAAAGTAAGATTGAAGCATGCATACCTGAGGCAACTCTGATCGCGGAGATAGCAGACATCACGACAAAGTACTATGCTGATGATGTTCCCACTCTGCATAACCCGATCACTCGGTACAATGTCGACGAGTTGGAGGAAGACCCCAAGATCCCACTCTTTCAATCTCCCGGTGGCAAGTCTGGTGCTGGAAAAGAGTACTTATTGAAGCCGAACGAAAAGGAGGGCATAATGTTCTATGTGCTCATGAACATGAAGCATGAACTTATCAGTTTCATGAGGTAAACTGATGAACAAATTACTTATTCCAACTAGTAACTCGGTTTTGGTCTAACACGCGTTTTCTCCTTTTAGCCAATTCAAGGATGAACAATGGTCGGAAATGAGGGATCCCAGTGTCGCGGAGCTGGACACTCTTCTAAAAGGTGGTGCCCCGGAAAAGAAAATTTTCGTGGCTTGGTTCAGGGCCAAAGTAATTTCTAACCTGTCCCTCTTTCCTTGCAGTCCGTGACTTGTCCCTATTATTACACATATCCCTCTTACCTTGCAATCCGTGACATGCAGGGAACTGATCGCAATGTTGAGATGACGAATGAGATTCGATGTGTTTCACAGGGTTGTAGCCGTAGAGTCATGATGTATCAGAAGTACGATGTTAATGGGTACCGCTTCCATACAGAGTTTTACCAGAACAATCGGCCTAATGCAAAAACTATAAATACCGAGGTCTTCACCGAAGGAACCGATGAAGTTGATTACTACGGGATATTAGAGGACGTATACGAGCTGACGTTCAAGACAAACATAAAACTCAAGCTCGTTGTGTTCAAATGCCGCTGGTTCAACCCCATTGATGGACAAAGAAGTACCCCTTCCATTGGGTTAGTTGAAGTTAGGCCTTCAACCACCTATAGCGGAGCCGATGTGTATATAGTGGCTCACCAAGCCAAGCAAGTTTATTATTTGCCCTACCCATGCAAGAAAGAGGAACTCCAGGGTTGGGAAGTCGTCTTCCAGGTATCACCACATGGTAAGCTACCCAGGCCCAACGCCGACGATTACGTCAACATTGACCCTGTAACATACGAGGGAGTTTTCTATCAAGAGGAAGAGAACTTCGGGAGTTTTGACATACAAGTGGGTCATGAGGGCCTCGAGAATGATGCACAAACTCGTGGTGAGACAGTGGTGGATTTAAAGGACGTTGATATGCTCACCAAGTTTCATGAGGCAAATTTCAACAATGATGAGCCTCCACCGTGCGACCAGCCTTACTACTCACGTGATAGTGATACTGATAGTGAAAATGAGAACAACCAAGTACTTTATGATAGTGACGACTAGAGGTGAGGGTCTTTTATGTCTTTATGCTTAGTATTTATTTCTCAACATGCTTCTTAATTTCATTATGTCTTTATTTATACTTAATTGTTTACTCTTTCTCAATGCAGGTGATTGACCAATGCCTCGGGGGATCAAGGAATCAACGGCCTCCCTTCTCAAGTTGATGAACCAAGAGAAGATTACCCAAAGGGGAAGGGTACATCGTCCCAAACCGCGCTACCCGAGAGCCGAGGACCCACCTCCCTCACAGGGAGAACTTCCCCCGATAGGAGGACGAGGACGAGCACGAGGAGGTGCAGCACGAGGAGGTGCAACATGAGGATGAGGAGGTGTAGCCTCGAGTACATACTCATCTCCCTCATTGTTTATGAATTACATCTATATTTTTTATGTCTTCATGCTAAATTGTTTACTCTTTCTCAATGCAGGTGCAAGACTCGATTCAGAGGATCTAGACTCGTCTCCCTTGCGGCGTGTTGCTCGTTTGTCTGACTTACCCTCTGCTTCTGGCACCGTGGCTTCATAGTCAGATTCAGACGAGGAGTTGGAGGGGATGTCGGATGAGGAGGCGGAGGCGCCGCCGGAGGGTGAGGAGCCGCCGAAGAAGTTGCCGACTCGTGGGGAGGGTCGTGTCCCTACAAAGGAGCCTCACCCGAAAGAGAGACCTACGATTGAGCCCTATGGCAAATAGTAAGTGACTTTACTAATTTGATCACCATCGTTCTTTTTTCACCATCATGCTAACTCATGCTTTTGGTCATAACAATTTGGCATGTACTAATGTATGTTTATTGTGCAGCAATTGGACACATCCTAAGGGGGTCCGCCACCCTAATAGCTTGCTTGGATCTTTGATTAGGAAGTATTGGTCGGGCTTGTACACTACAATCCCCAACGGCCAGAGGAAGCTAGCTTGGTTTTGGGCGGACTAGGAGGCCTCCATCGATTGCCCGGGCTTCGCGAGTGCTGCTACTGCTGTGATTAGCGGCTTTTGGGTAAGGCATACTTTTGCTCACCATCGTGCTAAATCATGACTTTCATAATTATTTTGCCCACCATCGTGCTAACTCATGACTTTTGGGTTGCATGATTGAAGGTCTTCTATCAGGTGAGACCTGAGCATCAGGTGGTGGCAGAGAAGACTTTGCTTGCAACTTGTCGGAAGTTGACAACGCAGCAATGGTACAACACCAAGAATACGTTGATCAATCACTTCCAAGCTGAGCACGGCCTTAAGACACGGAAGGATGAGATTGCCAAGGGTCAGAAGCCAAAAATGACGGTAGCTGATTTCATGACGGTAAGTAGATTATCAATGAGAAGTTCCATAGATGCTAAGTTCCCATTGCATTATCTGTTCTTCAAATAAGTGTTGTGGTTTCAGGTTATGCCAATGTGGTGTGAACACAAAGAAGACGCTTTTGAGGTGTTGGCTAGTAGGTGGATCGGGGAAGACCCTGACTTCGAGGTCGTGAGCAAGCAGAACAAGAAAAACCGTGGCAGTATGGGAACACACAGCGGGGGAAACCGCAACCATGGTCTCTTCAAGAAGCACTTGGTATATACATACATGGAACAACCTGCATTTATTTCCTATCATGTTATTAGTTGACACATATAATTAACATTTGTTTGGCGATGCAGGTGGAGACAGAGGGGGAGTTTGATAGCCCTATTACCGACCTAGTCGTGCGGGAGAAGATGAAGACGAAGAAGCCCGACCTACAGCAGCCTCAACCCCAGCTTGCCCGATGAGCCCATACACGTTGAGGTCGATGAGACTGCATTAATCATGGCGAGCCACAGCAAGCCGCATGGACGTTTCAACATTCTTGATGCGGTGGTCCAGCCTACCATGACCCTCACACAAGTCAAGGCTACCCTCACCCCCGATCACCCCTCTATCGCGCCTCGTCCTCGGCCTACTTACCTCCACCGTCGATGTAAGTGTTTCTCATTTTCACCGTCTTTCCGCAATTTGATCCTAAATGGCTAAGCTAACGAGATTCTTTATTTTTGAAATTATAGCATGATTTCTAGGATGCCTACAAGGCCATCCAGGCAAATTATAACAGGGAGTATGATGCATGGCTTGAGCTGAGAACAGAGTGCGATGCGTACTCTAAGAAAGTGACGACTGTAAGTTTCAACCTTTACTTTTGCAAATGATGACAAGTCCCACTTCCTCTACTTTGAGCCTTTGTTTCTATAACGACTGACATATAACTATCCTTGAGGCGATGAATCACTACTTTACCACTGGACAGTGGGTTCCAGTAGAAGATGATCAGCCACCTGATCCTGGGATGCCGTCTCGCTGCATATCGATGGAAGATTTCGCTGCCAGATACTACGGAGGGACCCCGGTAAGTTCTTTGACAAACCACTTGTTACCGCTTTCATATGCATCGTAAGTTGCTAAGTTTTGCTCAAACATGTAGGGCACGGGATGCTCCCGGACTGCATCCTTTGGTCGTGCCCCGATCTCGCCTAGTCCGCCACGCGATGACGCACAACTTCGTCTCATGACGCCCGGTGGTTCAGCTAGTGGTTCTACTTCCCCGACGGCCCGACGTGCGTCTCCTGAGCTCGGGACGGGAAGCCTCGGGCTCCTTGACACACCAACACATAAACCGAGTTCGAGACCATGATCATGGACATGGTTAGAGCTAGAGCTAGATCTTAATCTTGTGTATGCACTTGTGATGATGTTGTTTGGATAACGAATATGTTTTGTGGATGATTGTGTTGTTGTTTGGATGATGATGGATATTGCAATGTCATGTTAATTGCTTCAATATTTTATTTATAAATTTTGAAATTATTTTCACTACCGGAATCGAAGTCTTTGCCGTGTACCTAGTATACACGGCAAAGGACTAGAAAAACACGGCAATGCCTCTGCTCACGGCAAATATCACAATGCCATCGACGGCAAAGCGTCGTTGCCGTGCGTTTCGGCAAAGGCTTTCCTGTGCGTTTTATTCTACTACACGGCAACCTAAAGTAGCTTCACGCCGGTAAGTCACTCGGACGGCGTCATGCGTGTCAGTTTGCCGTGTGTGGAGTAAATGGTACACGGCAAAGGCTCTGTACAAAATTAAAAAAAGGCATCGTGGCCGCCATTGACGTACGCCGAGGCGACCGCCATGTTCACCACCTAGCGCCGCCGTTTTAGACTCTCCCGAGCCCATCCGACCAGGTCAATAGCTCCGCCTCTCCACCCACGTACGCCTCGCCGAAGAAATCGACGTGAGGTTCTATGAGTCGTCGCCGCCGCATCTTCCCCGCCTCCGGCCGAAGCTCTCTGCCATTCGTCCGTCGTCTCTGGCTGCTTCGGTTAGGGGACGGCAGCACACGCTGCTTTAGTCATGGGGTGTGGCGGCGCACGCGGCTGCAGCCTGGGGGGCGAACCAGGGGCGGCGGACAGGAAGCGGATGCAGCATGCGGAGCAGCGGCGGCGGACAGGAAGCGACTGCAGTATGCGGAGCAGCGTCGGCATGCGGCTTCGGCCATGGGGAAGAACAGGGGCGGCGGCATGCGGCTGCGGCCATGGGGCAGGCCAGGGACGGCGGCGCTCTCTTCGCTTGAGTCGTGCATGCAGCAGGGCAATGGAAAGAAAAAAGATGAGATATAAAGGATGTGCTGTAGAGTGTAGGTGCGGTAGGAGCTGGTGGGGTAAGGATGATAAGATTGGGTATGCCATGTCATCAATCCAGATACCTCTTTATCTCAGCCATTCAACAGCAGCGTGATCTAACGACCCATATTAATTTTAATCTTTGCCGTGTATATGAAACAAAAAAAATACTCGGCAAAGCAACCATCGTCATAACGGTCTCGTTAGACGAGACAAGAAGCTGGACCCACGTTGCCAGTTTGCCGTGTGGTTATGTTTGCCGTGTGCTTTTCTACTTCTTTGCCGTGTGCATTTTCTTTGCGGTGTGTTTTTTGTACTTTGCCGTATGGTTATTTTTTGCTGTATTTTTTTTAACAGCGCACGGTATTGTAGCCTTTGCCGTGTAGCTGACACAAGGCAAAGCTTTGGCACACGGCAACGACCAATTTTCCCGTAGTGTTTGCTGGTGCTAAAATAGATCTAAAAATGAAAATAATCAAAAAACAAATGCCAGGAGTTATGCCGAATGCCGTCGGCATAGCTTGCTGCCACCCAGGCCGGCCAGCCTATTATGTGTCATATGGCACAGGCTGTGCCGACGGCAGGCGCTCGGCGTAGCAGATGGGCCTGTGCCGTCAGCACAGATGGGCATCGTCGTTTTCTAGGCTGGGCCTGTGCCGACGGCCAGGCTGTCGGCGTAGGCGGACACGCGGCGGGCTCTAGCTACATCCTGGACGGGACCTGTGCCGACGGCCCGGCCGTCGGCGTAGCTTCAGGGCTGGGCCGTTATCAGACGGCCGTTGCCTGACAAAGTGGGACCCGCTGCAGAAATTGTGTCGAGAGGGTTCTCCTACGCTGACGGCAATTTCGCTACACCGATCAGCTGCTACGCCGAGGGGGCTACGCCGATGGTCACCGTCGGCACAGCCTGTGCCGACGGCTATATTGGGCTGTGCCGACGGCAGCCGGCGGCGCCTCCACCGTTTCCTGTAGTGTGCAGTTTGCTGCAGTGTGCACGCACACTGTCAGTTAGCGGCGGGCGACGCGTACGTCGTCGGTGAGGGAGCTGCGGTGTGGGACGTTGAAAGAGGTGAGAACTGAGAGGTCCAGCAAAACGAGGCCTAGCTCCGGAATAGGCTAACAAAACAAGGGGTCGACTTGGAGCGGCGGTACCAGTAAGGAACGGTAGAGGATGGCAAGCGGCAGCAACACCGATGTCTGATGGCGGCGAGACGGCGATGTAGACGGAGACGGGAACACGACAATGCTTCTCAGCGCTGCAGTACTCCAGGAAGTGCGCCATGTCGCTGGGAAAAAGACGATAACAAGTGGTGCACGCGGGGCTCTGCTGCTGTGGTCCGGTGCGCGTCGTGGCGAGCATGGCAGTGGCAAGGCGGCGTCTACAGCGACATGGGAGAAGGAGAGGGTAAAGGGGTGGGAGGAGTAGCTCACCGAGGGCGGCGAAGCCGGGAGGTGATGGTGCGGTGGCAGACGACGGCGGCATGCGGCACGTGAGGACGATGGGGCACATTTGTCCGGCTCCTCCTGGTGCTTCACAGTGACGCTGGGGCTGCGACCTTCTTCTCCTCCTGCTGTAGCTCCAGTGGAAGAGGTTCAACGGGGCGAGGAGGTGGCCATGGACGGCGGCGGCTAGGGTTTTGGCGACCGGCTTGGAAAGGAAGAAGAGGAGAGCGGATCAGGATCTAGGAGGGAGTAGTTGGAAAGAGGATGTTGCAGCTGCTGCTATAGGCCAGGACAAGGAGGGGAGAGAGAAGCAGGGATGGTCAGCTCGAGCACGTGCGAGCGCGAGGAAGAGAAACAGCGGGCGGGCTCTCATTCGCTACCCCCTGCTGGTCGAGCCAAACCCGTGAGGAGAGAGGAGGTCGGATGCAACAGGTAGAGGCAGAGGAAAAACCAAACTGGGTTCAGTTGTGTCCTTGGTTCCAGAGAACAAGCATGAGTTGAATTCAGAGTTTGGTGTGCGTGTGTAGTTAGACACCACATGCCTCATGCATGGCATATATGCACCTACACATACACTTGCATGCATGCATGGGTACACACACATACACTCATATGGATGGTTACACACACATGGAGCTAGAGTTTAAAGATAGAGAGGAAAAAGAGAGATAACAAGGTAGAATTTCTTATTTGTTTGATTCGTACCTTGGTTTGAATTCAAAACATCATAGAACCATGTTTAAAATACAAAAGAATACAAAAGGAGAAATAAGGAGGCATCATGCATGGCCATGCAAGCTAGGTACCTTCGTCTAATTTGTGAAAACAAACTATATCACAAAGGCACTTAACCATGCTTCAAGTGGAAACAAGCAACCAAAACATGATTTGTTCTTTAAGAGAGACTAATTGAATTCAAAGTCAATCTAGTGTGTATTAACCACTAGAGTTTAATGTGACCATATAAATTCAATTAGGCTCCATATTTGATTAAACCATGGCTTGACTTGGAGTTTCTACTTCTACATAGCACTCAAGAAAGAACCATGTAGATTCCCATAGCAATATTGTGAAAAAAATAGACCTTATATGGAAACATGTAGACAAATACAAGGAACCATACCAGTATTTGTGAGCTAGAATTAAATACCAAAGGGAAAACATTTGCTCATATATAAATAGTAAGGTAGAGTTGGTGGATGGAGCCAAAAGAAAGGTGGTGGAGTTTAAAAAGATATACCCACAACTCAACTTGGGCATGAAGCAATATATCAAGAGGCAACTACAAGTGATACCATATAATGCATACGGGATAAGAACCAAATAGAGGGGTTTTATATGATGCTGAAATGCAAGGTGGCATGGTGACATGAGCATGATATAATGATGATGCAATTAATTAATGTAGGAAGTACCAATATATAGACTAGGCAAGTAGCATTGCAAGTGTTAGAAAATTGAGATGCTACAACTCTCCCCCACTAAACAAGAATCTTGCTTCGAGATTCCAAGGAAAAAGAAAAGACACAAGGAGAGGTGGGTGTTCGGAACAAAGGTGATCCTCACGTTCCCAAGTTGGTGAACAACGGAATGGTGCGACCATTACACCTTACAAAACTTGATACACTTGTTGTGAGTCTTGTGTTTTGCTTCTTAGAAACAACAGACATGAAGAACCTAGAGAATTGTTGTGAGATGAGAAATATAGGATGAACATAGCTCCGTTGCTCTCGAGAAACACAGTAAAAGAATAGAAACACTTCTTGAGAGAATTAAAAAGGACGATATATCATGGGGAAAGAAAAGACACATCGTTAGGATTAAAGATCAACAGATGCATGTGAATATGATTGTTTGTTTTGCCAGAAGAATAGATCAACTTTGGAGAAGTTATCAACCACTATGAAAATAGCATTGTTTCTTCCATCAGATTTAGAAAAATAAGTTTGCGGAACAATATTGCCTTCAAACAATAGAGTTCCTTGATATCAACATAATAAGATTAGGATTGAGGACTTCTCGGATTAGCTTCTTCTTGCGCCGGTAAGAACCAAAGGATCACAAAAGTCAGGTGCGCAGATATCTTTAAGAGAAGGAGGTGATACAAGTTTATGGTGGACTCCTGAGAAAGAAGTTGAATGTTGAATATCTAGAGTTTATTATAGAGATGTCCATTTCTTTCCTTAACCATGAGGTTATTGCAATAGATTTTTTGATTGATGGCATCAACCATAATTAGCTTTACCAAGAGAAAGGAATTTGGTAAAAAGAAGTCAGATATATCTTCCATCCATCTTGTTTGACGATGTCGAGCACCGGTAGAATTAAGAGGATGGAGAAGATTTTGCATTTGCTTTCACCAGATTGTTGAAGATTTTGTTCCATATTGAAATGGACGGGATCACCAACAAGAGATTATTGATTATGTTATTTGCGAGAACACTCCGGAAACAAGGACGGAATCGAAAGTATCAAGAGAAAAAGTCCACTTCTAACTTCCGTGGAATGAGTGAAATCGCATAAGTCCACCAATTCAATGTACAAGAGCGAACGATAAGAGTAGTGGTATGGTCATGACTCCATCCCGCACTCAAAGCATTACTTCGCACATGAATAGGAAAACTATGCAACCCTAATATCAGAAATTTAGATTGAAGATCTTGACAAGCAGAATTCATGAAGCTTCAAAAGAAAACAAGGATGCAATGCAAATGCTTCACTGGAACCAAGTAGATAAAGATGATGATGTTGTCGTCATGTCAGAAGTCCTAGGCCATCAAAGAAGATATGAAGGAATGTTATAGAGAACAACTGCAAGATTCAACAGATAGAGAAAAAGATAGCACCAACTTGAATAGAAGGATTATGAAAGATCTGGAAATCGTCATGGCTTCCTTTGGATTGAGAAAAAATATAAAGCGAGAGAGTTTACATAGTTGTATTGATGAGTCATATACCAAAAGAACTTCTTATACTTCTGGAGAATATTAGAGAGATTTAGCAGTTCTAAGGAAGTCTTCAAGAAAGCGGCGAGGATTACTTGTCAAACCGAGGATAAAGCTCCGTAGTTGGTTGAAATCTATAGAAGGATGGAAACCAACAATTGACTTGATGATTCCATTGAAGGAAATATGCCCTGAGAGGCAATAATAAAGTTGTTATTATGTATTCTTAGTATATGATAGATGTTTATTTTGCATGTTATAATTGTATTGAAAGGAAACGTCAATACAGGTGTGTTTAATAAATAAAAAGGGTTCCTAGTTATGCCTCTCTTCAAGACTAGCTCGTTGATTAACAAGATGATCAAGGTTTCCTGATCACGGACATTGGATGTTGTTAATAACGAGGTCACAACATTTGTGAAATGATGTGATGAACATTCATCCGAAGTATAGCATTACGATCAAAGTCATTATGTTTGTCTTGCTATAACATCATATGAAGTAATCTTAGTCCTTAGACCATGAGATCATGTTAATTGCTAACACCAGAAGAGTATCTTGATAACATCAAACGTCACACCGTAACAGGGTGACTATAAAGGTGGGTTCAGTGCTACGAAGGTATTATGTTGAGGCTCATGGATCAAGAGTGGAATTTATCAATCCCGATGACGGATAGATATACTCTGGGCCCTCTCGGTGATATCACATTAAGGTAGCTTGCAAGCAAGTGATGTGATCACTAGAATGTTATATCACGGGAACGAGAAAAGAGTGCATGTTGGTAACGAGATCAAACTAGGTATTTGGATACCGATGATCGAATCTCAGACATGTATTATATCATGAGACAAAGGGATTAAGTTACTTGTGTTAAAGGTTATCATGATCACAGAAGTCATCGTTGAATGTGCAGGAGTCAGTATGGATCTCCAGGTCCCGCTTCTGATTATTGATCTGAGAGGAGTCTCAATCATGTCTGCATTATTCGCGAACCGTAGGGTGACACACTTAAGGGTTGCCGGACACCATTTTGGAGCACAAATGTTTCAGAAAAAAGGTTTGCAAAGCGCAGGAAATGTTTCGATAGAAACATGAATTGTTTCGATAGAAACCAGAATTGTTTCGGGTGAAATTGCAGAAAGTGGTTCTGCATGTGATATTGAAATGTTGCAAGGGGTTTTATGTGAATGTTTGTTAATTAAAGTAATTAACAAAATTCTGAATAAAATAAATAAAAGAGTTTTATTAATTGAGAGTTGCATTAAATTTGGTGGAAATTTAATGCATGTGAGTGGAACTTTGGGTGGAGCTTGAAATTATGTGAGTGGAGCTTCCGCCACATGAATGAGGAAGAGGAGGGGGCTCCCTCCTTGGCCGCCGGCCATGGTAGGGGAGGAGTCCCCCCTCTCCTATAAAATTCCCCCCTCTCCTCCCTCACAAAGCACACCTCCTCGTGAAGGATCTCTCTCCCCCTCTAGATATTCCCCCATGGTCTCGGATTAGCGAGATACATGTTCTCGGTGGCCTTGCGTCTGTAAGGAGTTGCTGCTTCCGCTGATTCGCTGGAGCGAGGAGGTGGAGGTTGTCCGGTGGCTTGAACGTGTGTGCGAGGACGGATGCGGTGCAGATTTGCGGCGCTCGGGCTTCCACACGATCTTGAGATCGGCAAGCGTACGACTACATCAACCACGAGTTCCTACTCGTTAACAAAACTCGTTGTCTTCGAGGGTAAGTTCTCCATGGATGTATGTCCACCCATTGCTCTGTATCTAGTAGATAGATCTTGGCGTATACTTATCATCGTAGGAAATTTTTTGTTTTCTATGCTGCGGACCCAACAGTGGTATCAGAGCCTGATCTATGCATAGGTGCTTTGCACGGGTAGTACACATATGTTTATATGTGGGCAATGATGATCATGTTATTGCATCTTCTATGTATTTTGGATATTGGTGGCATAGTGGGATGAAGCGGCCCGGACCAACCTTACATGTCATCGTACATGAGACCGGTTCCACGACTGACATGCAACTAGTTTTGCATAAGTGGCTAGCGGGTGTCTGTCTCTCCTACTATAGTCAGTATCTGATTTACAACGAGTTGCTAATAAGTTGGTTATCCTCGTGGTTCATGTTCGTAGGTAAGACTAGTTCTATCTCCGAAAGCCCTAAGCCACGTAAAACTTGCAATTGATAAATTAGAGGCATCTAGTTTAGATTGTTGCTAGGCTAGTGTCTTGATATGGTATTGTTGTAAGTAGATGTATGATAGATACTCTTACAACACACTTAACGTGTAAGTTCCATAGACCTTGGCCTTACACACAAAGGAATGATAGAGATCATACCACGATGCAAATGATAGATATCAAATGCATGGACCATATCATCTCACTTTACACATTAGATGTTTGCATCTTATATTGCTAGTTTGGCGCTTTTGGTAGCATTGTAAGATGATCCCTCATTTAGATATCAAGATAAAATGTGTTCTTCCTTCAGTATGCACCGTTCTATGGATCGTGTTTTGAGACCTCACGTGATGATCGGGTGTACTCGACTCCGTGCTTTCATACAACGGGTGTAAGACAGTTTTACACACGCGGAATACTAAGGTTCTTACTTGACGAGCCTAGCATGTACAGACATGGCCTCGGAACACGGACCGAAAGGTTAAGCATGAGTCATATAGTTGATATGATGCCCATATTGATGCTCGCCTTTGAGGCTACACGGACTCACGTGATGATCGGACTTGGTGTAGTGGATTTGGTTCATTTAATCACCAAAAAGACACGAGGGATGTCGTTTTTGAGTGGGAGTTCATTAGTAATTTGGATTAGTTGAACTCAATCTATCATAAAATTAGTCTAAATAAACTTTACAAATTCTGTTGTAGATGGCACCACCTGCTTTTAATTTCAATGTGTTCATGGAGAAAGAGAAGCTTGCTGCGAATGGTAGCAACTTCACCAACTGGGCTATGAATTTGAGGATTCTCCTCACTGCTGCACAAAAGCAATATGTGCTAGAGGCGCCGCTAGGCCCCCCACCAGCTCCTGATGCCCCTGACGAGGAAAATAATGTCTATATAACTCGTCAGGAGGACCACAACTTAGTTCATTGCAGCATACTATATGGGCTAGAACCAGAACTTCGAAAGCGTTTCAAAATGGCAATGCCTTTGATACCATGGGAGAATTGAAAATGATTTTCGATACCCATGCTTCCGTAGAGAGTTATAATGCTTCTGAAAAGTTCTTTAGCTGCATGATGGAAGAGAACAGCTCCGTTAGTGAGCACATACTCAAAATGTCTGGGTACGCCGATAAGCTTGTGTCCTTGGGAATAACGATTCCCATTGACTTAGGCATACATCGTGTTCTCCAATCTCTGCCACCTAGATACAAGAGCTTCATGATGAACTATAACATGCAGGGCATGAAGAAGTCTCTTCCCGAGCTTCTGTTAATGCTTAAGACTACAAAAGTGGAGATTAGGAAAGAACATCAAGTGTTGATGATTAATAAGACCACTGGTTTCAAAAAGGACAAGAAAGGCAACCAGAAGGGAAAGAAGGGCGTCAAATCTGTTGCCGCACCTGAAAAGAAACCCGAGCTGGCCCTAAGTCTGATACTGAGTGCTACTATTGCAAGGGGACTGGCCATTGGAAGCGCAACTACCCCAAGTATTTGGCGTACAAGAAGGCCGGCAAGGCAAACAAAGGTATATGTGATATACATGTTATTGATGTGTACTTGACTAGTACTCGCAGTAGCACCTGGGTATTTGATACAGGATCGGTTGCTAATATATGTAACTCGATTCAGGGGCTGCGGAACAAGTGACAGCTAGTAAGGGATGAGGTGATGCGGGTCGGCAATGGATCAAGAGTTGATGTGATCGCCGTCGGAATGCTGCCTCTCCATATGCCGTCGGGATTAGTGATAAATCTGAATAATTGTTATTTTGTGCCTGCACTGAGTATGAACATTGTATCTGGATCGTGTTTGATGCGAAGTGGTTATTCCTTTAAATCTGAAAACAATGGTTGTTCGATTTATATGGATAATATCTTTTATGGTCATGCACCTGTGTTGAATGGTTTATTTCTATTGGATCTCGATAGTAGTATTATGCATATTCATTGTGTTGATGCTAAAAGGATTAAACTTGATGATGATATATCTACATATATGTGGCACTGCCATCTAGGTCATATTGGCATTAAACGCATGAAGAAACTCCATTCGGATGGACTTTGGGAATCACTTGATTTTGAATCATTTGATACATGTGAGCCATGCCTTATGGGCAAGATGACTAGAACGCCGTTTTCCGGTTCAATGGAACGGGCGACAGATTTATTGGAAATCATACATACTGATGTGTGTGGACCAATGAGGATGTCGGCGCGAGGTGGATATCATTATTTTGTTACTTTCACGGATGATTTGAGTAGATACGGGTATGTCTATTTGATGAAACATAAGTCTGAAACTTTTGAAAAGTTCAAGGAATTTCAGAATGAAGTGGAAAATCATCGTAACAGAAATATCAAATTTCTGCGGTCCAACCGTGGAGCAGAATATCTTAGCTACGAGTTTAGCACACATATGAAAAATTATGGAATAGTTTCACAACTCACGCCTACCGGAACACCACAGCGTAATGGTGTGTCGGAACGTCGTACTTTATTAGATATGGTTCGATCTATGATGTCTCTGACTGACTTGCCACTGTCATTTTGGGGTATGCACTGGAAACCGCTGCATTCACTTTAAATCGGGCACCATCTAAATCCGTTGAAACGACACCGTATGAATTATGGTTTGGAGACAAACCTAAGTTGTCATTTCTTAAAGTTTGGGGATGCGATGTTTATGTGAAGAAACTTCAGCCAGATAAACTCGAACTCAAAGCAGAAAAACGCGTCTTCATAGGATACCCTAAGGAAACGATTGGGTATACCTTCTATCACAGATCCGAGGGCAAGGTTTTTGTTGCCAAGAATGGATCCTTTCTTGAGAAGGAGTTTCTCATGAAAGGTGTGAGTAGTCGGAAGGTAGAACTCGAAGAGGTTATTGGACCTTCTCTTCATGAAATGGCGAGTAGCGCAGCACTGGAAGTTGTTTCGAAGTTGACTTCACCTAATGAAGAGAGAGCTAATGATATTGATCATGAAACTCCGAAAGAGGACACTATCGAACCTCGCGGGTCAAGAAGGACACGCGCAGCTCCTGAACTGTACGGCAATCCTGTTATGAATTTCATGATTGATGAAATAGATGACCCTACGATGTATGAAGAAGCGATGATGAGCCCGGATTCCAACAAATGGCTAGAAGCCATGAAATCCGAGATGGAATCCATGTACGAAAACCAGGTTTGGACCTTGGTGGACTTACCTCACGATCGAAAGGCCGTTGAGAATAAATGGATTTCAAAAGAAAAACTGATGCTGATGGTAATGTGACCATCTATAAAGCTCGACTTGTCACAAAGGGGTTTCGACAAATTCAAGGAGTTGACTATGATGAGACATTCTCTCCCGTAGCGATGCTAAAGTCGGTTAGGATTATGTTAGCAATTTTGTTGCATATTTCGATTATGAAATATGGCAGATGGATGTCAGAACTGTGTTCCTCAATGGAAATATTGAAAAAGAGTTGTATATGATACAACCTAAGGGTTTTGTAGATCCTAAGGATGCTAATAAGGTATGCAAACTTCAGCGATCCATCTATGGACTGAAGCAAGCATCCCGGAGTTGGAATCTCCATTTTGATGAGGTGATCAAAGAGTTTGGATTTGTCCAGACTTATGGAGAGGCTTGTATTTACAAGAAAGTGAGTGGGAGCAATGTGGCATTTCTGATATTATATGTGGATGACATATTATTGATTAGAAATGATATAGATCTTTGAAATAGTGTTAAAAGTTATCTAAATAGCAAATTTTTGATGAAAGACCTTAGTGAAGCTTCATATATATTAGGCACTAAAATCTATAGAGATAGATCAAGACGCCTAATTGGGCTATTGTAGAGTACATACCTTGACAAGATATTAAAGAAGTTTAATATGGCCGAAAGTAAGAAGGGGTTCGTACATATGTTGCAAGGCAAGACATTGAGTAAGACTCAAAGTCTAGCTATGGCGGAAGAAAGAGAGGTAATGGATAAGATCCCCTATGCCTCAGCCATAGGCTCTATACTGTATGCCATGCTATGTACAAGACCGGATGTGGCACATGCTATTAGTTTGACTAGTAGGTACCAATCTGATTCAGGTTCAGAACACTGGATAGCGGTCAAGAATATCCTTAAGTACTTGAGAAGAACTAAGGATATGCTTCTTGTATACGGAGGTGAAGAAGAGCTAGTCACTAAATGTTATGTCGATACTAGCTTTGACACCGATCTGGATGACTCTAAGTCTCAATCCGGATACGTATTTCTCTTGAACGGAGCAGCAGTTAGTTGGAGGAGTTCCAAACAACTTGTGGTGGCTGGATCAACGACGGAGGCGGAATATGTTGTTGCTTCAGAAGCGGCGTAGGAAGCGGTTTGGATGAAGGAGTTCATAAGGGAACTAGGTGTGGTTCCTAGTGCATTGGACCCAATGGTGATCTATTGTGACAAAAAAGGAGCCATAGCCAACGCCAAGGAACCAAGGTCTCACAAGAATTCCAAGCATATTAAGCGCTGGTTTTACTCCAATCGCGAGCATGTCAAGGATGGAGATATAAAGATTTGTAAATTACACACGGACCTGAATGTAGCAGATCCGTTGACTAAAGTTCTCCCTAGGGAAAAACATGATCAACACCATAACTCCATGGGTGTTAGATTTATCACTATGTAAACTAGATTATTGTCTCTAGTGCAAGTGGGAGACTGAAGGAAATATGCCCTGAGAGGCAATAATAAAGTTGTTATTATGTATTCCTAGTATATGATAGATGTTTATTTTGCATGCTATAATTGTATTGAAAGGAAACGTCAATACATGTGTGTTTAATAAACAAAAAGGGTTCCTAGTTATGCCTCTCTTCAAGACTAGCTCGTTGATTAACAAGATGATCAAGGTTTCCTGATCATGGACATTGGACGTTGTTAATAACGAGGTCACAACATTTGTGAAATGATGTGATGAACATTCATCCGAAGTATATCATTACGATCAAAGTCATTATGTTTATATTGCTATAACATCATACGAAGTAATCTTAGTCCTTAGACCATGATATCATGTTAATTGCTAACACCGGAAGAGTATCTTGATAACATCAAACGTCACATCGTAACAGGGTGACTATAAAGGTGGGTTCAGTGCTACGAAGGTATTATGTTGAGGCTCATGGATCAAGAGTGGAATTTGTCAATCCTGATGACGGATAGATATACTCTGGGCCCTCTCGGTGATATCACATTAAGGTAGCTTGCAAGCAAGTGATGTGATCACTAGAATGTTATATCACGGGAACAAGAAAAGAGTGCATGTCGGTAACGAGATCAAACTAGGTATTTGGATACCGATGGTCGAATCTAGGACATGTATTATATCATGAGACAAAGGGATTAAGTTACTTGTGTTAAAGGTTCTCACGATCACAGAAGTCATCGTTGAATGTGCAGGACTCAGTATGGATCTCCAGGTCCCGATTCTGATTATTGATCTGAGAGGAGTCTCAATCATGTCTGCATTATTCGCGAACCGTAGGGTGACACACTTAAGGGTTGCCGGACACCATTTTGGAGCACAAATGTTTCAGACAAAAGGTTTGCAAGGCGTAGGAAATGTTTCGGAAATAGGAATTGTTTCGATAGAAACCGGAATTGTTTCGGGTGAAATTGTAGAAAGTGGTTCTACATGTGATATTGAAATGTTGCAAGGGGTTTTATGTGAATCTTTGTTAATTCAAGTAATTAACAAAATTCTGAATAAAATAAATAAAAGAGTTTGATTAATTGAGAGATGCATTAAATTTGGTGGGAATTTAATGCATGTGAGTGGAACTTTGGGTGGAGCTTGAATTGATGTGAGTGGAACTTCCACCACATGAATGAGGAAGAGGAGGGGGCTCCCTCCTTGGCCGCCGGCCATGGTAGGAGAGGAGTCCCCCCTCTCCTATAAAAGGCCCCCCTCTCCTCCCTCATAAAGCACACCTCCTCGTGAAGGATCTCTCTCCCCTCTAGATATTCCCCCATGATCTCGGATTAGCGAGATACATGTTCCCGGTGGCCTTGCGTCTGGAAGGAGTTGCTGCTTCCGCTGATTCGCTAGAGCGAGGAGGTGGAGGTTGTCCGGTGGCTTGAACGTGTGTGGGAGGACGGATGCGCTGCTGATTTGCGGCGCTCGAACTTCCACACGATCTTGAGATCGGCAAGCGTACGACTACATCAACCACGAGTTCCTACTCGTTAACAAAACTCGTTGTCTTTGAGGGTAAGTTCTCCATGGATGTATGTCCACCCATTGCTCTGTATCTAGTAGATAGATCTTGGTGTATAGTTCTCATCATAGGAATTTTTTTGTTTTCTATGCTGCGGACCCAGCATCCATAATTGTAGCAATGACTTTAGTAGAAGGACGTGGCCGAGATAGGTGATTTCAAAAGGTCGGAATTCACACTTTGAGAACTCTGCACGCAAGCGGTGTTCACTAAGGTTGAGAGAAAAATAAGAAGATGTTCTTCCATGTTCTTCCATTGATATAGAATAGGCGAGAATATCGTCAAGATATACCACAACGAATTTAACAAGATATTCCAAGAATACCATGTTCATTAGGCAAGAGAAACAAACAATTGCTCGAAACACTTTTCGAGCTCAACACTCTTTGAAAGATCAACATTAAGAGCAATTTTTGTGTTGAACGAGATGCATTGGAAGAATAGATTGTCTGGCCCTTCGGATGATAGAAGAGATGTCAAGTTGTCCACATAGTTGATCAGATCACCGGTTGGAACAAGAAGAGATTTTGGATAAGAACCGATGATAACTCATACATTTCGCAAAGCTATCAGAGATGAAAGAGTGGTATTCTCTCATATCAAAGAGAACCTTGCGGATATGGAGTTCAAAAAGATGTGAAGCATGATAATGGTGATAATCCACCATAGTGTCTTAAGAAACTTCTAGATTGCGAAAGATACTTGAATATGATATGGATATGCTCACGGAATAACTCAAAATCACAAGAGATAACCGCCATAATTTTGGAGAATTAGATTGATAGCATTGACCATATTCCACTCAAGATAAGTGTCATATATCTATACCAAGAACCAAATTACAATCACAAGCATCGGACCAACACACGCTATGTATTTAGCCCCCAAAAAATTGAAGATGAAGTGAAAACCCCCGATTGAAGCTCCGTTAGCAAAAGATCGAGTTAGCATGGACATGCCAACAAAGAAGGTGAATAGTGTATCACACATGATTGATCTTGACATTAAAATACCAACTAGATGCGCAAAACCACTTATCAGATGGAGATTAGCAACTCCACATTTTGTGAAAGCATGCAGGAAGGACGAACTTCCTTAACAAGATCACGTCGGTTAACAAAGAGTCGGATAGATCACGTCAGTTTACACATAAGCCTGTCGGTATGGAATGTACCAACAGTTGACAACCAAAGGAAGATGCAAAGCAAGGTTGGATGCAATAGATCAACAAAGGATTAACACATCCTATGCTACTATGGAAACCCCAAACACGTGAATCCTAATTTGAATTTTTAGATGAGGATAGACAAACGTTACATTTCCTTACCATAAAAGGGTGGGTGGTGGGTAAGAAGAAAATGGAAGCAGTCCTACTCTCACGTTTAGTTTTTTCCTAGTATATATAGCTACCAAAATATTTCTAGAGTGACAACGACCATCTTGGCTGAGACCCTGAAGGGCGGAATGGATCTGATACCAATTGTAATACCTCAGACCCTACGCTCTAATCTCAATCCTAGATGAACCCAAAGGTAGATAAGAGATTCTATCGCGGAGGCCCAAGGCCACCCACGTGTAGGCCCGTAGAAGCGGAGAAGGGCACGGTACCAGCCAACCACCCTACCCACTTTCAATAACATCGGGATAAGAGTGAGCGGCGTAGTAGATAGGTAAAGCAATTAAAAACATACACAAATGAGTATGTATGTCAACGACATACAATAGTCATCAGAGCCACACCATTTAAAAACAATAGAGACAGAAATATTCAACTCCATACGGCAAGATCCAAATATCCTATATAGAGATAATAGTTTAGTATATATCCTCATACATAACACAACAGAGTATCAAGCGGAAGCAGAAAACAATATGCGAGTACGAACAACAAGCAAATTGGCATAAGATGCCCTGAAAATAAGCACATCCCACCCATAGATCTCACGGATCTCCATCCCCGGAATCTCTACACCTGACATTCGTTGCCACCATCATCAGCCTCTTTGACTAGTAACCTTCTTGAGAGTATACCTGTCCATCTGAACCAAATATTTATCGTGTGAGACCCTAGGGGTAGTTAGCAAGTCTTAATGAATCTAAAGGGAACAACCTGGGGTGACAAAATTGCAGCGAAAGATAATAACTAAACAGCTCTATAGAGACACGCTACACATCAGCCCAACCAAATATGGACGGACGCCCATTAATTTAGTAACAACAGTTATAACAGTAATATAAATAACATCGCTCTCCCTCCTTCTTGCTTACCAACGAGAAGGCGGAAGAACATCCCATCCGTTGGCAATTTTATTAACCATTCCATGAGTGTTTCACTATTTACTACTCATGCTTTAGTCAAGTTAAAGGCGATATTTTAGTTATGCTTGTCCATGATCGAGAAACTGTGCTCCAAGTCGTCCATAACCACGGACACATCTTTCAGAAAGATTTACCCTGCAGGGGTGCACAAATAGCAACACACATGATCAACCTCGGGAAGAACCAAATAAAAAGCAAAGAGGCCTCACGACAATGCATTCACGGGATTCATAAATTATTCTAGGGGCCACCCCAATAAGCTACCCGCAACAAAGTTGCCCGGCTCTGAGATGGACCCAGGGTTTGTGAAAATGGCTGTAAACAACTGGGAACCCGAAAGTGTGATTGGGCTTGTCGATACCGTGAAAACATTCTGCATTCCTAAATAGTACAAGCGCTCCACACGCAATCATAAATAAAGCAGTAAAGCATGGCTTAAGTACAGGATAGTAATAAAGCCCCAACCTAGTTTGTGGCCCTAAGAAATAAAGTGTGAATCAAGCTCAGGCGAAGGGGGATCCATAGAGTCTCCCGAATGTGGACAGTGCGAATATTCAAGGAACAGGAATCAAGTACTCGGGGTCCTACGGGACCCAAGTGAGCGTGGAAGAACCAAATAACAACTATTGCCCACTGGTGCCTCTTCCTTTAGTTATCTCATTACTACACAGTTTAAGTTTCTTAGGTACCACATTATCCAAGACTCGCACAAACCCTACACTTGCAATTCTATGACTCGCATGGCTCAAACAACTACTGTAGTAATGGATCATGGGATTGAGGATACAAGATTCGGTGGGGTTTAAAAGTAAAGGCTATGCAATACTTGAGATTCAATTTAATGCAATCGTGACTCCATGATCCAAGAATAAGATAGAGGCATAGGTGATATATGTACGCAAGCATGGGGAATTGCTTGCCTGGCCGTTCAGTTGTAGAATAGGAAGGATCTGGGTAATACTCCTGAGGCTCCTGATATAATCCTTGCTCAGCGTCTAACTGGATAAAAACCAAACACATATGGGCCAAAATAAATACATTGCACAATCATATAAATCATATGCAACAAGCAAACAAGGTATTCCATGATAGAATGATACACAATTGCATGGAATAACATAGCATGACATGGGTGAGGTGTGGAAACAATAACGAAGCACTTTATTTATTTATTTAGGCATGTTTTGCTTGTAGGGGTTCCGCGTATGAAAACAATAATTTTTACCCTACGCCCCTGAACCCCTGAACCCCTGAGGCATGTTTTGCTTGTAGGGGTTCGCGAACTTACCCTGGAAGACCAAAAAGCATTGTCTACGCTCATGAGAGCGAGGTTGATGTAGACGACCCGAAGCCGACCTCAAGGTCGTGATGAATTCCTTGCGCTCCTGTGGCTCTAACGACTTGAGTGCCTCAAGTGTGACACCTCGCCGGGAGTTACACACGTCCGGTGCTTGACAATGACTCTCGCTTCCCCGATCCAGTACCAGTTGCGGAAGTAGAGCTCCTGGATCCGAATCCCGCAGCATGACGGTGCTCCGCGGTGAAGATTTCTCTCATTCGCGCAGTCCGAACTTGGGACCACGGTCACGAGAGAGAGAGAGATAGAGAAAATATCAATTGGAGGTCCTCCCAAAAGTGAGAAGACCTTTATTGAATATTGTGTGTATTTATCTAGCCAAATACCCCCACTATATATAGGGGGAGGGGAGGTACTACCTCCCTCAAAGTCCCGGGGTGGGACTAAAGGAGAGGAGGGGGGGGGGGGGGGGGGGGTAGCCGCCGGCCGGCCCTAGTGGGCCCCGCGTGGGGGGTTAGGCCCAGCCGGCTACCCCCTTGTCCCTTCTCCCTCTCTCCTTTCCCTAATGGGCGCTCTCCCCTCCGAGAATTGGCCCATTAAGCCTTTTGACCTTTTAAATTGATTTTATTTTTATTAAATGATTATGAATAAATGATTAAATCAATATTTAACATTCATTCATATATTATTCAACCTCTATGGTTATGGAACACCTTCCACCTCCACTCCGGACATCCTCCGGACTTACCGAAACCCTTCCGGTTTTCTCTCTACAATTCTTTGGCGATTCTACTGATCCTATAAACACTCTCTAAGCATCATCAAGCCCTTAAGCGTGATAACCCACGGTTCGGGAACACTCCATACATGGTAGGGATACTCCCACACCAATGATCGACATAGGGACCTGGATGGCCATGTGACCCTTGTGCGTTCCATGAAGATCTTTCATCGTTTGAACCGGGACAATCGTGTCTTATTCCCTTTGTCTCTCTATACTTGCATTGCTCGAGATCTGATAAATAAAATCACCATGTCGTGTTCAATCTCGTTACCGAACAATGCTACTTGACTCGTT
The DNA here is from genome assembly GCA_916181665.1 of Avena sativa. Lineage (NCBI taxonomy): Eukaryota > Viridiplantae > Streptophyta > Magnoliopsida > Poales > Poaceae > Avena > Avena sativa. Next base: position 141,188,894 of record OV702292.1, read on the forward strand.
CTGACAAGTGATATCCCTATGATCAAATCACACGCTGCGCAGCTATTGGATATAACCTCTCCGAGTGGGCCCTTGAGTATCTTCCCGTCACATGGATGGACAAATATCGCTCTTGACATATATTGCCTCTACGATTTCCTCCGAGTACCTGAACACACCTTTATAACCACTGTATTACCAAGTGGCGCTTGATGCTATCTAAGCACTCTCGGGAGACAATGATTGATATAGCCTCACGGTCTAAGGAATAGTCTATGAGGATCCATTTCTAATCATCATAACTTGAACTTCGTAACATGATTGAAGGAGATATGCCCTAGAGGCAAATAATAAATAGGTTTTTATTGTCATATCTCAATTAGTTTATAATAGTTTCATATTGTGCTATAACTGTGCCAAGTAGAAACATTGGTACAGGTGTGGTATGAAACAACAAAGTCCCTAGTAGCCTCTATTCATACTAGTTCGTTGGTCACGAAGATGATCTGGGTTTCAAGACCATGGGCATTTATGTCGACTGACAACGAGATCATATCATTGGAGAATGATGTGATTGGACATTCCTCAAAGGATTGCAACACGATCAAGTCATATAGTTCATTGTTGCAATATATATACCTAGACTCCTTCTCCTTAGACCGTGAGCTCATATTACTCACTGTTTCCCTAGGTTGCTTAGACTGCATCAACCGTCATTTGGTAATACGGTGGCCATAAAGGTGTATGTTGGGTATTCCGAAGGAACAGTAGATGACATGTGACTGCAAGACCGGGATTTGTTCACCGACATGACGGGTAAAGATACATACGGCCGGCTTGGTGAGATTACATCTATAAATTTTGCAACATGTGACTAGGTCACGGGGATGTAATATCACGGTAACAAGAAAACATAACTTGTTGTGAACAAGATTGAACAAAGGTATGGGATACCAATGATCGGATCTCGGATAAGTTGTATCGAGAAACAAAAGGAAGAGGATGCTACATTTAGACGGTTCAAACAACATTGTCATCAGGAATGCATAGGGGTCACATGGACATCCCTGGTCCCTCTGTTGATCATTGATACAGATCATGTCTAGAGCATTCCCGAGCCGTGAGAGGATACACTTAAGGGTACGATGAGAGCGATCATTCGTAAGACGGAATCATAGTAGAGAAAGAGAGAAAGCCGGAAATGTTCCGCGGAGAGATCCGAAGTTGTTCGGAGAAAGAATAAAGGAAAAGCCCCGAAAAGTGTTTTCGGATAAATGGGAATTTAAATAGATATTTATTATATGTTAATTGTGAATTAATATGTTCTAAATAATATTTAAGTTAAGATTTATAAAGACAACTTTTTTATTAGGCCAAATCTCGGAGGGAAAAGGCCTAGAAGAAAAAGATGCAGAAAAAGAATTGGAAAAAGAAAAATCAGCCAGCCCCGTGGGCGGCAGATAACTGCCGCCGCACAGGGCGGCATGTAGCCGGGCCACACTCGGGCCACAGGGGCAGGCAGCCCACCCGGGGCGAGCGCCAGCCGCTAGCTGCCGCGCGGGCGCTGAGCGAGCTGGGCCACCGGGGGCAAGCTGGCCCACCCGGGCAGCTCGGTGGGCGGTGGGGAGCTGGACCACGGGGGCAGCGCTGGCCCACCCGGTTGGCAGATGTGGCTGCTGCCGCTTGGCGTGCTGGGCCGCGGTGGGCAGGCCGGCCCACCCGGCTGGCTGATGCTGCTGCTTTCCCCCTTTTTTTTATTTAGGCATTTTCTGTTTTGGCTATTGGGCTGATTTTTGGCCCATTCGGCCAGGACGAAAATACCTGATATTTTCCTTTATCAATTAGTCCCACATGGCTAACCCAATGGGGAGGGCACACCCCATCCGCCTATATAAAGGGGTGCCCATGGGTGGGATTAAACATCAACAATTGGAGAAGTCCTTTGGTTGACTTTCTCCTCCTCCTCTCTCTCTATACCTCGTGACCATGGCCCTAAGTCTGGGCTATGCGATTGAGGCACACCTGCAGTATGCCGTTGCACTGCAGGGATTCCTAGCCGGATATCAACTTCTGCACTCCCGGTGGGATCGGGGAGCTGGAGGTCTCATCGTGCACCAGATGTGTACGAAGACACGAGGCACAACACTTGGGGTGCTTGAATGTCGTGAACCGGAGCTGTTGCACGATGAAGATGAAGAAGGAGTAAGGGGTGACCTGCGAGGAGCTTCGCGACCTTGAGGTCGGCTACAAGTACGACTACTTCAACCACGTTCCCCGCGGAACGTTAACCGCGTATGGTCTACAAGGGTATGTATTCTCTATGCTCCGGCCGTTATCGCATTAATACATAGATAGATCCTAGGCAAGTTTTGGGGTCGTAGGGAAATTTTTGTTTTCCGCACCGATTCCCAACAATGATCGGGTCACGATGTTTAGGTTGGGTATTGGTTCATCATCTCATTCTCAGAACTCCATTTCCAACTGGCATAAATGCCACATGATCAGGAAACATGATCATCTGTTGACCAATGAACCAGTGACTAGAGTTTCACTGGGAACCCCTGGTTGTTTGTATATCACACATGTATTGATGTTTCCACTCAATACAGTTATAGCATGATATAAAACTTAATCATAAACTATATGAAATATGATAATAGTCCTTATATCTATTTGTCTCTAGGGCATATTTTCAACAGACTCCCACTTGCACTAGAGTACAAATACACTAGCTTCATTTGTTCTTAATCATTGGCACCATAACCGGTACCCTGAACATGCTTGCTCATGGAGGAGGTTGAGTCTTGGGTCTGTACTTTACAGTCCCAAATCCTTTGCAACTTACTAGTGTCACCTTGATTGACATTAATACTTTATCATCACATGATAACATCTGTGTGTATGCATCGTTGCTATGGCAGCAGAACGAGGCCTGATTCCAGGAGCCTACAGTGACTTTAGATCAACCTCGAGGGCTTTCTCATGGGCACTGTGCCCTGGGTCCCATCATTCTATGTTAGAAGCGAACTAGCCCCGCCATAACATTATACAACACTTTAGATGGTACCCTTATCTATTATTATAAATGTATTCATCGAAACACTAGTGCACTCTGTGCAACTTTTGATGTTTTGTTCACCTCGCTTCCTACTTGACTTTAATCAGTATTTACAGGAGTTTCCAACATATTCCCTTATAACATAACCCTTTATGTTTTAAGATATGTCATCCTTCATGGATTTGGAAAACATGTCTGCAGTTCTCTATTAGGCACTGCAGACAAACTTAGCTCAACGTTCCGTGGTTCAAACTTAATCACTTTTAAACGTTCCTTAGTGGATCATATATTATGCTAAGTTATCATCATGGTTTTCTAAGATAGAACCTATGTCTCAACATAGTGGATGATGATCACCCTTTTCTTTCTTTCAACCATTGATGTTTAAACTTAATACTATTCCTAACTTGAGTTATTAAGGACTAGTTCCTTAATTAACTTCTATTCTGAAACCCTTTTCAGAATCCCTTAAGGAATACTACATAATATCATAATACACCTATTATCAACTTCTACACCTTATAAATCATTATTTATTGGTACTTGTGCTTTTATTCTTAACATCCTTAAGAATCACTCTATAAGATCCCACTCAAAATATGTTCCTAACATATTTGGGTATGAGTCACTACTCTTACTCAAACTATGTTCCTACATATTTGAATTTGAGACTTATATTGCTCCCACTCAAAAATATGTCATTCACATATTGTTTTAGGAAGACTTTTATAGCTCCCACTCAATTTCACGCAAATTGCATATCCACTCACTATTTTGAACAACTTCAAAATCCTTTGATCAAATATCAAACTTGGAGATTTACTATGAGATACTAGTACTTTTACTAGTTTTAAATCCACTAGACATATAGCACACTTGAATCAAATTCATTTGAATTCGTCCAATACTTGACAAATTGTGCTTTTGTCATTCACCCCCTTTTCCACTATGGCTTTGCAGTCATTTGGGAAAATTCCAAGTAAACCCTTTTTACTTGTGAGATTCAGTAACGAATTGCATTCTAATCTCAAGGGAATTTTGCTTTGGGATTTCTCATAATTTTAGTTTACCATTATTTCCCTAGTAGTTTATATGTATGTCATATTCCAAGAATCATGACAAATGATTCATAAATGTCTCCATACAAGATATGGATTACATTTTGAATCCTACTTCATGTAGTGAAAACACCAGTGGGGAAACCACAATGATCATTATCATTGATTCTTTCCTTTGTGAAGAGAATCATTCAGGAACGTTTTTCATTGCACTTCTCAATACTCTGATGCAGGGATTTGAATCCTCATCGTGTTTCACACTATATTCCATTTGCTTCATAATTGAGAAATATCACTAAATGCAAACTTTCTCAAAAAATTTACCAAAATCCAAGCAATACTAGTTTTGCTTTCCTTTTGGTTTCAGCTATGGATTTCGTATTCAAAGTTTCCAATGAATACTCTACAAGGACTTATTCACTATTGTTTTGATTATATCGAATAACCCTAAAACTTTTACGACGATCCATATTAGATATGGAGCCGCTTTCACGAATTCAAATGGTTCACTATATATATTCTAATTGAGTGCTAACTATTTCTTAACTAATGGTCTCTACATCTACACTACAATGATTTATTTGGCGCCATCTATTTACCGACTTTGATATCTAATATCACATTGTGATGCTTTGCACTTTGACGTTTCAAATGCATTGTAGTCCACAATTTCTTTTATGCCAATCTTATAAAGTTGAATTTCATTACTATTGATCAAATCATAGTAATTAGATTCTCTTTTATATTTATACCCTTTGTTGATGAAGCACTTTGATCAAATCAAATAGTTTCATGCTTATGTTTCCTTTGGTAAACTTATTTACGCATTTAAACAATCATATAATGATAATTACCATTTTCGTTAAAACACAATACATCGAATATGTATTTACTTTTAATAATTCATTAAACACTTTGTATTCAAGTAATACACGGTGTTCCAGTTATTTTGCTGAACTTAGGCATGATTTATATGTGATAAGAAATCGAATGACTTTCACATATTATCACATAACTTTTGAATTTAAACAATGGTTTTCATTCAGTAATGAATATCATTTAAGTTGGGTATTTTAAGGCATTTCTATGTTTTACAAATGTTCATGTATTATCAGTTAGTTTCAAACAACAAGGATAATTTACAAGTAATCAAACAAGATATGAACACAAATAGAAATCATTCATAAAAGTAGAACAACTGTTTGTTACAAACTTATATGAATAATCACCTCACAATGTGTGAGACACACTAAAAAAGTTCATAATATTTTGATTAGAATAATCATCCTAAACATAAACTAAGTGATAAATGTCGAGGGAGAGTGTTGTCGGCCATCATCATCATGCTCGCAATCAACACGCAATGTCACCTCCTCTCCAGCAAGCACCTCTCATGCAGAAGGACCTGTTTTCAGCAAAACATAACAAGTATCAAATATACTTAACACTACAAATGTGTTTGCAAGATTATAACATTTATAAAATTGTATATCAAATATATACCTTTGTCATTGATGACCTCTCCGGTGATTAGTTCAACCTTTACGTTCCTGAAACGTAATATGAACTCTTGGAAATCCAATTTTTCCATATCACCACTCATGATGCTACTCCGGACATGTCCTTCATAGCTGGGAGGCAACGATCGAAGCAGTACGCCTATCGCAAATGATCATCCATCCAGTAATCCACAAAGTGAACCAGTCTCATGTGTGCATCAAGCATGCGCCCCAAGTGACCCTTCAGACATGTGTGCTCCTCCATCTGTATGGAAAGGAACTCTCCAAGTAGCTCGTGCTTCCACATGCGCACATGGCCTATGAACTCTGCTCTCAGCTGATCCACCATTGAATATGGATCAAGATCACCCATGAGCGGATGGATTTCATCCACCATCCCGTAATGCATTATTATCTGAATGTAGGTGGACATCTCTTGATGATAGTAGCGGTCTGCCGGCTCTTGTGGGGTCTCATAGTGGTCTGGCTCAGTCAAATCCATCGTGCGGCGTATGTAGTCTACCACATGATTCCTTGTAAGGAGATCATTTAGGCGCACAAGCCAACTAGGGAGGTTGGATCCATCAAGTCTAAGTTTCTCACCCTTTACCCATTCCTCAATGACAAAGTAAGCTTCACGGTGAGCCATCTCTACATTTATAATTGCAAAAGGAATTTAGACTAAGTTTATAATTAAATGAGTTACTAATAACTCCACTAAGAAACACCTATCCCCATAAGGGTTCCTAGTGATAACACGACCCCTATCAGCCACATCTCCCCCGATCATCACGGCCATCAATGTGGGTTCAAGGGTGGACGCTAAACGTCGGTCACATCATTCATGCGACTCGTTCTCGATCTTTCGACCATCCGTGTTCCGAGGCCACGCTTCTATGGCGTGCTAGGATTGCCAACTCAACCTTAGTGTATTCACTGTGCAACATGGCTTACATCCACTGTATGCGAACGTAGATATGTCTGACACCCATGCCTGTACCATGGATCGCCTCATACCGAAGAACTTTCTTGGTGGTGCAAACTAAGGGGGAACACAATCGTTGGTAATTTTAACAGGGATCATCTTATTAGGCTATCGTCGAGTATCTAATACTAGCACACAATAATATATACAAACAATAACATTGAATGTAAATGCGATGTGATATGGTCCTTCACGTCGTGATCTCCATCCGTCGTCACCGGATTCCGGCGCCAGGGTTCTGGCACCGTAGACACCAGGGTACCGGTGTCTTTCCGGCGTGGTAGTCCGTCACCTCCGTGACTATCTACTACTACTTAAGATAAGGTAATCACTTTACCTTTGCCACAACCATATCACAAAGCAACGTCCCCCTGCAAAACAAAGTTAGACGCCTCTACTTTATCTTTGCATGTTTTACGTGGCTAAATGGGCTTTCACATAAGAACCGTTCTTACCTACGAACTTTTAGCACAACGCTGATCAAGTAGTTGTCTCTACTACACCCCTTTCGGAGCCCTCCGTTGCAAATGGCATACCAACTAATGCGAGAGAGACAGACACCCCCCTAAGCCACTTTATACGGTACAAGCCGTATGTCAAGCGTGGACCAGTCTCGCGAATGAACACGTAAAGTCGGTTGGGGGCGCTTCATCAAGCATTACTACGGTATGCACAAGTACACATGGGAGGGTAACAACTAAAAGATCAAAGCCCACACGCTACATCTCGTGTGTTCTACCCGTACTAGCATTACTACGCACAGATCTAGCTCTGATACCACTGTAGGGGTTCCGCGTATGAAAACAATAATTTTTACCCTATGCCCCTGAACCCCTGAAGCTGCTAGGACCTATCTATTAGTAATACAGTAACAGGAGGGGCTTTTCGCGAACTTACCCTTGAAGACCGAAAAGCATTGTCAACGCTCAGGAGAGCGTGGTTGATGTAGACGAGCCGAAGGCGACCTCAAGGTCGTGATAAAGTCCTTGCGCTCCTGTGGCTCCAACAACTTGAGTGCCTCAAGTGTGACACCTCGTGGGGAGTTACACACGTACGGTGCCTGACGATGACTCCCGCTTCCCCGATCCAGCAGCAGTTGCGGAAGTAGAGCTCCTGGATCCGAATCCCGCAGCATGACGGCGCTCTGCGGTGAAGATGTCTCTCGTTCGCGTAGTTCGGACTTGGGAGCACGGTCACGAGAGAGAGAGAGAGAGAGAGAGAGAGAGAGAGATAGAGATAGATAGAGAGAGAGAAAATATCAATTGGAGGTCCTCCTAAAAGTGAGAAGGCCTTTATTGAATATTGTGTGTATTTATCTGGCCAAATACCCCCACTATATATAGGGGGAGGGGAGGTACTACCTCCCTAAAAGTCCCGGGGTGGGACTAAAGGAGAGGAGGGGGGGTAGCCGCCGGCCGGCCCTAGTGGGCCCCGCGTGGGGGGTTAGGCCCAGCCGGCTACCCCCTTGTCCCTTCTCCCTCTCTCCTTTCCCTAATGGGCGCTCTCCCCTCCGAGAATTGGCCCATTAAGCCTTTTGACCTTTTAAATTGATTTTATTTTTATTAAATGATTATGAATAAATGATTAAATCAATATTTAACATTCATTCATATATTATTCAACCTCTATGGTTATGGAACACCTTCCACCTCCACTCCGGACATCCTCCGGACTTACCGAAACCCTTCCGGTTTTCTCTCTATAATTCTTTGGCGATTCTACTGATCCTATAAACACTATCTAAGCATCATCAAGCCCTTAAGCGTGATAACCCACGGTTCGGGAACACTCCATACATGGTAGGGATACTCCCACACCAATGATCGACATAGGGACCTGGATGGCCATGTGACCCTTGTGCGTTCCATGAAGATCTTTCATCGTTTGAACCGGGACAATCGTGTCTTATTTCCTTTGTCTCTCTATACTTGCATTGCTCGAGATCTAATAAATAAAATCACCATGTCATGTTCAATCTCGTTACCGAACAATGCTACTTGACTCGTTCTGACAAGTGATATCCCTATGATCAAATCACACGCTGCGCAGCTATTGGATATAACCTCTCCGAGTGGGCCCTTGAGTATCTTCCCGTCACATGGATGGACAAATATCGCTCTTGACATATATTGCCTCTACGGTTTCCTCCGAGTACCTGAACACACCTTTATAACCACTGTATTACCAAGTGGCGCTTGATGCTATCTAAGCACTCTTGAGAGACAATGATTGATATAGCCTCACGGTCTAAGGAATAGTCTACGAGGATCCATTTCTAATCATCGTAACTTGAACTTCGTGACATGATCGGGTCATGATGTTTAGGTTGGGTATTGGTTCATCATCTCATTCTCAGAATGAGATGACTCCATTTCCAACTAGCATAAATGCCACATGATCAGGAAACATGATCATCTGTTGACCAATGAACCAGTGACTAGAGTTTCACTTAGAACTCCTGGTTGTTTGTATATCACACGTGTATTGATGTTTCCACTCAATACAGTTATAGCATGATATAAAACTTAATCATAAACTATTTGAAATATGATAATAGTCCTTTTAACTATTTGTCTCTAGGGCATATTTCCAACATTGCTCCCATAAACAGTTCTAATTATTTAATATTTATATGATTCATGCTTCAATTCATATCATGGAATGCATAATTAGAATGGGCTCGTCACGCTGACAAATTTAGACATATTATTTGTCGAATTTGGAATTACGGATTTAAAGTTATGAATTTATTAAGAAAAGACATTTATTGGCATTTAAATAATTTCGAAATTTTAAGTTGCTCAAAAATTAGTTTGGATGGCATATTTGAATTCCTGCATTTTTCTGATACAAAAACATATATTATTTATATTATTTGGAAATGTGAATTTAAAACAATATTAAATGCCAAATAATTCAAATATGGTCAAATGTCAAAGGTTTGACTAGATAGAGTCAACTCAGGTCAAATTTAAAAACATGTTGGAATTTATATTAAAAAATGAATCACTTTTCATTTTATAAGATTTTGCATATTCCGAACAGATTTATAGATATGAATTTAAATGTGCATTGGAATCATTTGAAATATTAAAAAGGATTGAGTAAAGAAATAGAATAAAAGAGGCAGTGGGCCACCAGGAGGGAAACTGGGCTGCGGTGTCGGCTATCTGCCGCGCCAGGGCGGAGATGAACGGACTGGGCCGACCCAACTGATGCGACCAAGAAGGGGAGCTCGGGTTGAAGCACATGAAAACTAGGGGGCTTAGTGAAAGATTGACAAGATCTGATCAGAATGTCCGGGTGATCTGGTACCAAATGTGCTACTCCCTCCGATCCATATTACTTGTCATTGAAATGGATGTATCTAGCATTAAAACATGTCTAGATACATCCATTTTAGTGACAAGTAATATGGATCGGAGGGAGTAGCTGAAACGATATTGGACGGAAGATCGCGAGATCTCCGCATGGAATTGGGAAATGCGGTAAAGGAGAAAATGGAGAGGAGATGAAGAGTAGTTTATGTTAATTGCACAATTGTGAAAAACTAGCTAGAAGGGGTAGATCTAGGGCAGTTTATGTTACTGCGAACGTTGATAAAACTGATGGCATTGGACAGGGAACAGGACGCTCAACTGGTCGAATTTCGTTAGGTTTCAGCGAGATATCGTGAACTTCTGTAGATGGTGGCGGTCGTTGTAGTGCTCCATTAGGGTCAAGATTAGGCTTGATGGAAAGAGGGGAGTGTCGAGATCCATTATTTGCGAAAATCTGCTCCGGATCAGAATTGGCGCAGCTAGAAAATGATGAGGAACATAGGGATTAGCTGTAGTTTGCTGTAGTGTGCACGCACACTGTCAGTTAGCGGCGGGCGGCGCCTACTTCTCCTCCTGCTAGGGCTGCGGCATTCTTCTCCTTCTGCTATAGCTCCAATGGAAGAGGTTCAACGGGGCGACGAGGTGGCCATGGATGGCGGTGGCTAGGGTTTTGGCGACCAGCTTGGAAAGGAAGAAGAGGAGAGCGGATCAGGATCTGTGTCCTTGGTTCTAGAGAACAAGCATGAGTTGAATTCAGAGTTTGGTGTGCGTGTGTAGTTAGACACCACATGCCTCATGTATGGCATATATGCACCTACACATACACTTGCATGCATGCATGGGTACACACACATACACTCATATGGATGGTTACACACACATGGAGCTAGAGTTTAAAGATAAAGAGGAAAAAGAGAGATAACAAGGTAGAATTTCTTATTTGTTTGATTGGTACCTTGGTTTGAATTCAAAACATCATAGAACCATGTTTAAAATACAAAAGAATATAAAAGGAGAAATAAAGAGGCATCATGCATGGCCATGCAAGCTAGGTACCTTGGTCTAATTTGTGAAAACAAACTATATCACAAAGGCACTTAACCATGCTTCAAGTGGAAACAAGCAACCAAAACATGATTTGTTCTTTAAGAGAGACTAATTGAATTCAAAGTCAATCTAGTGTGTATTAACTACTAGAGTTTAATGTGACCATATAAATTCAATTAGGCTCCATATTTGATTAAACCATGGCTTGACTTGGAGTTTCTACTTCTACATAGCACTCAAGAAAGAACCATGTAGATTCCCATAGCAATATTGTGAAAAAAATATAGACCTTATATGGAAACATGTAGACAAATACAAGGAACCATACCAGTATTTATGAGCTAGAATTAAATACCAAAGGGAAAACATTTGCTCATATATAAATAGTAAGGTAGAGTTGGTGGATGGAGCCAAAAGAAAGGTGGCGGAGTTTGAAAAGATATGCCCACAACTCAACTTGGGCATGAAGCAATATATCAAGAGGCAACTACAAGTGATACCATATAATGCATATGGGATAAGAACCAAATAGAGGTGTTTTATATGATGCTGAAATGCAAGGTGGCATGGTGACATGAGCATGATATAATGATGATGCAATTAATTATATGTAGGAAGTAGAAATATATAAACTAGGCAAGTAGCATTGCAATTGTTAGGAAATTGGGATGCTATAGAAACCCAGGTATCTTCACAATCTTCCACGAAGAAGACACCATGACACCAACCGCCAAGCCTACTAGGAGGTCACCCTCCAAGAGTAACAAGCTCACGGTCTCTCACTCAAACAAATCGTAATGGAGATCTCAACACTTATGCAAGAATGCAAAGCAAGAACACCAAGGGTGCTCAAATCCCACTAAAGCAACAAGTGTTAGGGAGGAATTAGAGAGGAAGAACAATGGTGGAAATCAAAAAATGACTCCAAGATCTAGATCCAATAGGTTCCCCTCACTTAGAGGAGGAATTGATTTGTGGTGATTGTAGATTTAGATCTCCTCTTCCAAAGCCCTCAAAATATGCAAGAATCATAGGAGGGAAGGGAGAGGAAGCAAGCTTAAAGGGGTCAACTGTGGTGGTCAATTTCGTGCTCAAGAACACTAAAAAACCTTGGGGAAGAAGCCCCTTTTATAGGGAAAGGCAAATCTGCCCATTGGGGCTAAAAACGTGCACTCCACGCAAATCCGACGGTCATCTCGGTGGTGTTGGGCGCTGCGCCAAACCGAGTCGGCACCATGCCAACTGAATCGGCGCCATGCCAACTAAGTCAGTGTGATACGTCCAAAACGTATCTACTTTCTCGAACACTTTTGCTATTATTTTTCCTCTAAACTTGTGTGATTTGGATACAACTAACACGGACTGACGCTGTTTTCAGCAGAATTACCTTGGTGTCTAGTTTTTGTACAGAAAATCAACTATCAGGAAAAATCCCGGAAAATATGCCAAAAATCGTATTTCACCAGAAGACTCACGGAGCCAGAAGACGAGACGGAGAAGGGCCGCAAGGGGCCACACCACCTGGCCGCGCGGGCTAGGCCAGGCCGCGCCTGGGGGTGGTGTGGCCGCCTCGACTGCCCCCTCGACCTCCCTCTTCGCCTATAAGTTGCCTCTTGACATAAAAACCAAGGGGGGTTCGACGTTTTTCTAGAAAGAGTTCCGCTTTGCCGCTACCACCAGATTCCGTGATTCGGAACCAGAAACTCCATTCTGGCACCCTGCCGGGATGGGGAATTGGAGGAGATCATCGCCATCATCATCATCACCATCGCTTCTCCATCGACCATCCATGTTTCCCCCATCCATGAGTGAGTAATCACTCACTGTAGGTTATGGGGATGGTAGGGATTGGATGAAATCGTTCATGTAATGGCATCAAATTGTTAGGGCATGGTGCCTAGTATCTATTATTAGTGTTTTTTGACTTTGTTGCAACTTGTTATGCTTAATTCTTGTCACTAGGGCCCGAGTGCCATGATTTCAGATCTGAACATGTTATTGATTCATGATGATAGTATTGTTTATGATCTTACCTGCAAGTTGTATACACATATTGTTGTCTAGAACCAAAGGCCCCGAAGTGACAGCAATCGGGATAACCGGAGGGAATGGCTTTGATGTGAGGATCACATGTGTTCATGGAGTGTTAATGATTTTCTCCGGTGTTCTATTAAAAGGAGCACCTTAATTGCCAGTAGTTCCCTTGAGGCCCCGCTGCAAACGGGCTGGCAGGACAAAAGATGTTGTGCAAGTTCTCATTGCGAGCACATATGACTATATATGGAACACATGCCTAGGATTATTTAGTACTTGGATGCTTTATCTTATTTATCTGCAAATGCCCTATGTTCTGATTGCTATATGAATTGTCTTGTCTATGCAACGCCCGTCCATCCATCCCTATGCCTACTGCGCTTTAATCCTACTGTTTTCAGCAATTGTTACTATTGTTTTTACTTTTACTACTGCTATTACTTTGCTATTTCTACTACAAAACTGTTGCTACTAATAAACTGCTGTGAGCAAGATTGTTTCCAGGTGCAGCTGAATTGACAACTCAGTTGTTAAGGCTTATAAATATTCTTTGGCTCCCCTTGTGTTGAATCAATAAATTGGTTTTCACTTCCCTCGAAAATACTGCAATACACCCCCTATACTTGTGGATCATCAAGACTATTTTCTGGCGCCGTTGCCGGGGAGCATAGCTTTATTTATCAAGTTCACTTGGAATTACTATTGTTCGCTGCCATCCATCCATCATGGGTAATTCTCGTGATGGCAAGGTTCCTATTTTACCATCCACTACAAGAAGAGGTACGGTTCTAAACACCTCTGTTGCTCTTGATTCACCATTTGTTATGAGTAAGCTCCTTAAACCACCACATACACATGCTACACACACTGCTACTACTGCTGAATCTGAAACTTCTGATGCTTATGATGCTGCTTCTACTGTGCTTGATAAGAGTGGTTCATTAGGTCCATTCCTAGATGCTACGATTGCTAGAACTATAGCTGGAAATACTGAAACTCCTAATGAACACACTACTACACCTGTCAGTTCACCTGAGTCTAGAGAGAGCTATGATATTGAAGACGATTATATTGAGATGACCGATGAATTTATTAAAGAATGTCAAAACACCCATGATAGGAGTGCTATTAAGAGTCTCCTTGAGAGGCGTACTATAAAACCCAAATTTTCTCCTAATGCTAAGTTTGCTGCATCTCCGATAAATATTAAAGATAAGGATTATGATTTCTCTCTTGATCTATCTTATATAGCTATTGTTGAGAAAGAACCTTTTTGTGGGACTAAGAATGAAAGTGCGGTAGCACATATGACTGAGCTTTCTACCATGAGTGGCTTATTTTCTGATGATATTAAGATGCGCACCTACTTTGTTGCTAAAATTTTCCCTTTTTCATTGAAAGGAGAAGCTAAAACTTGGTTTAATAATTTACCTCCTGAATCTATTGATAGCCCTAATTGCTTGATTAGTACTTTCCTGCAGAAATATTTTCCTCCTAGTGCTAGACATGCTATTTTGCAGGAACTTTTTGATTTTAAACAGGGAGAAAAAGAGATATTGCCTGAATCATGGGCAAGGTTTTGTGCTTGGATTCATGCACAGGCTAGATCACCATTACCTAAGAATGAGCTTCTTGACATATTTTATAATGGACCAACTGAAGAATCTAGGACATACCTGGATAGTTGTGCTCATTGTGTTTTCAGGAATAGGACTCCCAAGGAAGCTGAGGAATTAATGGCTAAAATAAGCAAGAATTATGAAGACTAGACTCCTCCTGAACCAGCTATACCTGAGATAATTATACATGAACCAGCTATACCTGCGCCTATACCAACATCAAAGAAGAGGGGAGTTATTGAACTAAATGATGAAATGATGAAGGAAGCTAAGAAATGTCTTAAGGAGAAGGGTATTAAAGCTACAGACGTCAAGAACTTACCTCCTATAGAAGAATTATGTAAGCCAATATCCCACTCGTCCACTGTTGAGGTACACTCTCTCCAACATTTTGATGAAGGTGATATCCCTTACTCTAAACCTCCTGATCAATGCTTACAAGAATTCGATATTTTTATTGTTAAGCAAGATAATTTTAATAAAAGGGTGCAAAATCATTTAATGGAAAACACAAGAGCTATTGGAGTTGAAGGATATTGTGGAAAGAACATCTAATGATGTTAAAATGCTTGTTAAACATTTTCAAATGGTTCAAATTCAAATTGATCAGCTTATTAAAGTACAAAAAGACTTGCTAGTTAACGCTGCTAAAGAAAAACATGCATATAAAATTAGAACTAGAAGTGGTGCTGGTACCCAGGATCCTCTATATCCTGAGGGGCATCCTAAAAGAATTGAGCAGGATTCTCAACGAGTTGAAAATAGTGGTACTACTCCTAAGAAAAGAAAAAAGAAACATAAAACTATTGTAAAACCCTCTGAACCTGCTAAAGATTCTAATAGTATATCTATCACTGATGCTGAAACTGAAAGTGGTAATGAAGAAAATGATGCTCCTAATAAAGAAAAAGTTGAAGAAGAATCTGAAAGGCACACTAAGAATACTAAATACACTAAAGAAGATTTTGTTGCTAAGAAACATGGTAGTGAAAGAGAGCCCTGGGTCCAAAAACGTATGCCTTTCCCTGATAAGAAACACAAGTCAAAGGAAGATGCACACTATAATAAGTTTTGTGAATGGATGAAACCTTTATTCTTGCAAATTCCTTTGACTAATGCTATTAAATTGCCTCCTTATTCAAAGTATATGAAGGATATTGTCTCGAATAAAAGGAAAATCCCTAATGAAGAAATTTCTACTTTGCTTGCTAATTATTCCTTTAATGGTAAAGTTCCAAAGAAACTTGGAGACCCAGGGATTCCAACTATTCCATGCTCTATTAAAAATAGTTATGTTAGAACTGCTTTGTGTGATTTTGGAGGAGGAGTTAGTGTTATGCCCTTTTCTCTCTATAAGAGACTTCAACTAGAAAAACTAATACCAACTGATATATCTTTGCAAATGGCTGACAAATCTACTACTATTCCTGTTGGTATATGTGAGGATGTACCTGTTCAAGTGGCTCATAATTGCTTGATATTAACTAATGTTGTTGGGCTTGAAATGCTTGAAGATGATAATATGTCTATTATTCTTGGGAGACCATTTCTTAATACTGCAGGAGCTGTTATTAATTGTAATCAAGGAAAGGTGACTTTTAATGTTAATGACAAGGAGCATAGTGTCTATTTCCCCAAGAAGATTGATAGGACTTATGGATTAAATTCAATTGAACATGTTGAGGGCATTCAAGTTGGAGAAATATATTGTCCCATACAAAGAGAAAAACACGAAACTATTATGATTGGGACCATTGCTATCAAGGTTGAGGTAACATAATCATTAGTGGAATGCAAAGTTTTGTTTCATATAAAATTGTTTTGGTAACAGGACCTGATCAACCTTGTTAACAAAGGGATTTTAGTGAACAAAACAATGTTTTGACCATGATTATCTCCGCTTACATTTATTTTATCTTTTCTAGTTTTTTGCTTTCGTTTAGTTTACTTTTCTGTTGTTAGTTGTGTTGGGTCTGCAGCATAGAAAACAAAAAAATTCCTATGATGAGAACTATATGCCAAGATATATCTACTAGATACAGAGCAACGGGTGGACATACATCCATGGAGAACTTACCCTCGAAGAAAACGAGTTTTGTTAACGAGTAGGAACTCGTGGTTGATGTAGTCGTACGCTTGCCGATCTCAAGATCGTGTGGAAGTCCGAGCACCGCAAATCAGCAGCGCATCCTTCCTCGCACACACGTTCAAGCCACCGGACAACCTCCACCTCCTCGCTCCAGCGAATCAGCGGAAGCAGCAACTCCTTCCAGATGCAAGGCCACCGGGAACATGTATCTCGCTAATCCAAGACTATGGGGGAATATCTAGAGGGGTAGAGAGATCCTTCACGAGAAGGTGTGTTTTGTGAGGGAGGAGAGGGGGGATTTTTATAGGAGAGGGGGGCTCCTCCCCTCCCATGGCCGGCGGCCAAGGGGGGGGCCCCCACCTCTTCCTCATTCATGTGGTGGAAGCTCCACTAACATCAATTCAAGCTCCACCCAAAATTCCACTCACATGCATTAAATTTCCACCAAATTTAATGCAACTCTCAATTAATAAAACTCTTTTATTTATTTTCTTCAGAATTTTGTTAATTACTTTAATTAACAAACATTCACATAAAACCCCTGGCAACATTTCAAGATCACATGCAGAAACACTTTCTGCAATTTCACCCGAAACAATTCCGGTTTCTATCGAAACAATTATTGCGCTTTGCAATCCTTTCATCTGAAACATATGTGCTCCAAAATGGTTTCCGGCAACCCTTAAGTGTGTCACCATACGGTTCGCGAATAATGCATACATGATTGAGACTCCTCTCAGATCAATAATCAGAAGCGGGACCTAGAGATCCATACCGACTCCTGCACATTCAACGATGACTTATGTGATCGTGAGAACCTTTAACGCTAGTAATTTAATCCCTTTGTCTCATGATATAATACATGTCCGAGATTCGATCATCGGTATCCAAATACCTAGTTTGATCTCGTTACCGACATGCACTCTTTTCTCGTTCCCGTGATATAACATTCTAGTGATCACATCACTTGCTTGCAAGCTACCTTAATGTGATATCACCGAGAGGGCCCAGAGTATATCTATCCGTCATCAGGATTGATAAATTCCACTCTTGATCCATGATCCTCAACATAATACCTTCTTAGCACTGAACCCACCTTTATAGTCACCCTGTTATGGTGTGACGTTTGATGTTATCAGGATACTCTTCCGGTGTTAGCAATTAACATGATCTCATGGTCTAAGGAATAAGATTACTTCGTATGATGTTATAGCAATGTAAACATAATGACTTTGATCGTAATGCTATACTTCGGATGAATGTTCATCACATCATTTCACAAATGCCGTGACCTCGTTATTAACAACATCCAATGTCCATGATCAGGAAACCTTGATCATCTTGTTAACCAACGAGCTAGTCTGGAAGAGATGCATAACTAGGAACCCTTATTGTTTATTAAACACACATGTATTGACGTTTCCTTTCAAAACAATTATAGCATGCAAAATAAACATCTATCATATACAAGGAGTACATAATAACAACTTTATTATTGCCTCTCATGGCATATTTCCTTCAAGTTGCTTGCATGTTAGTGTGTCTAAGAACTTTTGAAGTTTTAGTTTTGTTTTGTCATTGCGTCATTCCAGAAACTTCTTTCTGTCAGAAAATCATTCATCTATACCTGAAAATTTCTCAAAAATAAAGTGTCTCGAAAATTTTTAGAAAATTCATATTAAATTTTTACGTGAAAAAAGGGGTAGAGGGGTGCCTGGAGAGTACCAGGGGGCCCACCAGGCAGGCACACCACCTGGTGGCGCGGCCACCCCAGGGGCGCGCCTGGCCATGGTGTAGGCCACCCCTGGCCCTCCACTCACTCTCTCACTTCCCACTTTCTTATCTCTCCCGAGAAAACATCAGTTCTTTGCTCAAAATCGCGTTCTTGCTATTCTTGCCCATGATTTTTCGATCTCCTTGCTCAGCCCATCTTTGCTGCTGAAATTTGGAGCATTTGTTCTCCGGTATGTGACTCCTCCGCTTGTCCAAGTAGATTTGTGTTTAGTGGTTTATATCTTGAGTATTTTGCTCCTATATGTGACAGGATATGAGATCTTGTAAGCTTGTTCAATGCTTAGAGATATTGTTTTGCTGCATGTTTAGGCCTCTTACAAGTCCCTATGAGTAGTGCCCTTCATTATATATTCACTTTGCAATCACTTGTTTAATGGATGTTTAAATTTCAGAATATCAAAGATGAACAACCATACCTTTGGATAAATATTTTATAGGGACACACCTAGGAGGTCAAGGCCCTCAAGATCATCATCTCAGTTTAGGCCTTCATACAATGAAGATCTCATTGCACCACGCTTTGGCAATGAAGGAGATGAGAGGGATGCTCACCCATCTACTTTTCCTTGTTATACCTTTTTGTAAGCTACAGGGATCCTCGATGATTTCTTACTACTAGTTCAGAGGGTCGGTTTAACCTCATACATGGAAGATGAGAGTGAGCAATATGCCGTGCTCACCAAAACTTTCGTTGAGAGTTCCTTTTCACTAACACCCCCTATCAGTCAACTGTTTCTTTCAGAATTTATAATCAGCCTATTACCATGTCACTGGAAAGATTTTGCAGCATTATAGGTATATGCATGATGGGGACCGTGAAGAAGATCCAAGGGCGACCCGCTGATTTACTGGAGTTCTATCGAAGTGTGACAAATGACGTTGACCGCGTAGCTCAGCGCGGGAAGATAAGAAACATCCAACTCCCAGCTCTTAGATACTTTGCTTATTATGTTGATACTAGCATTCTTGGTAGGGAGAATACGAGTAATATCTCCAATTATCATTTAGCCTTCCTAGCTGCTGCACTTAATAATGATACTCGGTACAATCTTGGCTCTCTCATTGCTCGCCGCCTTGCTGCCAGGGGACCTATTTATGGGGGCATTATTGCCTCACGTGTGGTTATTGCGTTAGAACTTTCTGTGGATCCTAATGATACTATATAGGAACCACAAAGGCTTGATCTTGCTGCCATGAAAACACATCACTTCGTCCCTGCTGACTCTGATACGGACGGTTTAGTATACAGGATGTTGTTTACTGACGGGGATGAAAGGGAGATTCCTTTGCCACAATCTACTTTGTTCAGTATTCACAGGAGGTCGTGGTCGCGTTCCAAGGAGGAGGTGGACGAGCAGCTCCGCTTGCTTGGTTTCCACAGGCAGCACCAGGAGGATGTGCCCTCCTACGATTACTCTGCGCACTACGGTGGGGCGTCCTTGAGCTCACACTAGGACGAGGGTACCTCCTCACCGTACTACAGAGGCGCTCCATCTTGGCCAGCTTGGGATTGATACCCACTTAGGCCAAAAGCCTAAGCTTGGGGGAGGTACACGACATCACACTCATCTACATATCATGTTTAGTCGGTACTTTGTATATCCATGTTTTGTTCTCTTTTTAGTTTTTGTTCTTTCTTTACTTTTGCTTTCTAAAACACAAAAAACCAAAAATATTTCCGTTGTTTCCCTTTGTTTGCTTCTTTTTGCCTTGGTTTGCTTCTTCCTTTTGGCTTTGTCTTAATTATTCAAAAAACCCAAAAAGATTTCACTTTGCTTCTTCTTCCTTTTGGTTCTTGTTTTAAAAAAAAATCAAAAACACCAAAAATATTTGTTGTTCTTCTTTGGTTTTGTGAAGTTTGTTGCAGGGTTCAACAGTCCTCAGTGGAATTTGGTTTCATGTTATTATTCAAGCCACACAAGTGAAGGGCAATAATGAGGATTAATGACAACTTGAGGTGTGGTAAGAGGCTGGTAACAAACTCTATTTGTTTTCATTTTTGTACATATACTCATCATTTGTGGCATGCTTAGTCTGTTCATGTAGGGTGTATGTTATTTATGTATGCTTAGTAGTTCTTGCTTTCTTATGATTAGCTCCAGCTCGCTAATAATTTGTAGCATGTCATATGAATGTTTGCTTGCATTGCTCTATTCATAACTTGGTATGACACTGTGGTATCCTCCTCTAAGTGTTTCACTTGAATTTACTTGGCGCATACTCATGCATGCATATGACTGAAACAATAATCAGTTAAGCCTCGATGAATTATTTTGCCTGAGGGGTCTTGAATCACTTTCATGCCATGATTAGTCCTGTTTTGTTGCAAGCATGATTATGACAGTTATTGCTATCTCGTTTGTCGCTCCCTTACTATTGCTAGCCTTCACCTGCACTGAGTATAAGCTTTACTCGTGTTTCCAACTCCCTAAAACCAATATTGCCAAAAGTTTCCACCATACCAACCTATTAGCATAATTTGCTATTCCGTGCATATTTAGTATGCCTTGTTTTCTGTCGAATAAAATGTTTGCTTGTTATGAGAAAGTTAGTTAGTAAAGCTCTCACTAACTTGATGGCACACTTTACTTTCTTGCACTTAATAATCCTGAACCTTTGCGTCTATCTTTGTTGTGTATATGCTTGCGCTTTATAAGTTGAAGTTAGCAGAACCATGTATCATGGGGAACGCTTTCAACATTGCACTGGTACTTTGTACCTCGTTGATATCATGATTCTTTTTCTTATGGATCCCGGCGGTGTGAAATAAAAGGGGAACTTGTGAGATCATGGAGTTTGTATATGTGTTAGAGAAACGCCTAGGCCGCTATCCTAAGCCATGCCTAATCATGGTGGAAACTTGCAGCATAACCATAATGAGCATTCTATGAAGTATCCTCAATAAAAACCTATGCAAATAGCAAATAAAAAGATCGCTGAGATGCTCATTGTCTGCTTGCCTTGTCATTTTGATTATGGGATAGCTCCTGTATCATGTGCAAGGGATACCCCGTTGGCGGTTCTCTATGATACATATGTACTTACAATGACAAGAGCTTACTTGTGACTGAAGTTGAGTAGCATGAGGTTCGGTACTCGTAAGTAAGGGGCACGAGATTTTAACTTATAACTTGTCAAGCATATCCTCTTAGTTTTGTCACTTTAACCTTAACCATTTAAAGATGCTTATGATAGGGCAATGAGAGCTCAAAGCTAATGAGTACCATACTTTCAGCATTTGGAAGCCTTTCAAACTCTTCAAAACCTTTTTTATTTTTTTTGTTGAGTCACCACCTATTCTATGAGCATTTTCTTGAGAGCATAATTGTCATTCTTAGTGTAATGTGCTTGTCTCAAAACTTGATTAATTGTGTTATGACTTTGATACTTGTACCTCTGATATCTTTACTTCTAGTCTTCACTTGAACTTTAGAGGTGCCTTGGCATTTATGTTTGCTCTACAATCCAAGGCAAGAGAGATTCCACTCTATCATACCTTGTTATGAGCATTGCAATGTTGCTTATGTTTATGTTTCATGCTACTTATTATTTTTGAGTTGGAATCTCTTCATAGCTTGCAATGACTATTGAGTAAACTTAGTTGCATACTCTTTATTATGAATTGCCTGAGTAGTTGACCATATACTGAGAATATTTACATCTTATGAAGCAAATGTGTTCATGAAAGTTTCTTTTATCGCACTCAGTTTTCAACTGAATTGCTTGAGGACAAGCAATAAGCTAAGCTTGGGGGGAGTTGATATGTCCAAAACGTATCTACTTTCCCGAACACTTTTGTTATTGTTTTCCTTCTAAACTTGTGTGATTTGGATACAACTAACACGGACTGACGCAGTTTTCAGCAGAATTACCTTGGTGTCTAGTTTTTGTGCAGAAAATCAACTATCAGGAAAAATCCCGGAAAATATGCAAAAATCCTATTTCACTAGAAGACGAGACAGAGAAGGGCCGCGAGGGGCCCACACCACCTGGCCGCGCGGGCCAGGCCAGACCGCGCCTGGGGGTGGTGTGGCCGCCTCGGCTGCCCCCTCGGCCCTCCTCTTTGCCTATAAGTTTCCTCTTGACCTAAAAACCAAGGGGGGTTCGACGTTTTTCCAAAAAGAGTTCCGCTTCGCTGCCACCACCAGATTCCGCAATTCGGAACCAGAAACTCCGTTCTGGCACCCTGCCGGGACGAGGAAGTGGAGCAGACCATCGCCATCATCATCACCATCGCTTCTCCATCAACCATCCATGTTTCCCCCATCCATGAGTGAGTAATCCCCCGCTGTAGGCTATGGGGATGGTAGGGATTGGATGAGATAGTTCATGTAAAGGCATCAGATTGTTAGGGCATGGTGCCTAGTATCTATTATTAGTGCTTTTTGACTTTGTTGCAACTTGTTATGCTTAATGCTTTTCACTAGGGCCCGAGTGCCATGAATTCAGATCTGAACATGTTATTGATTCATTATGATAGTATTGTTCATGGTCTTACCTGCAAGTTGTATACACATATTGTTGTCCGGAACCAAAGGCCCTGAAGTGACAACAATCGGGATAACCAGAGGGAATGGCTTTGATGTGAGGATCACATGTGTTCATGGAGTGTTAATGCTTTGCTCCGGTGTTCTATTAAAAGGAGCACCTTAATTGCCAGTAGTTCCCTTGAGGCCCCGCTGCAAACGGGCTGGCAGGACAAAAGATGTTGTGCAAGTTCTCATTGCGAGCACGTATGACTATATATGGAACACATGCCTAGGATTATTTAGTACTTGGATGCTTTATCTTATTTATCTGCAAATGCCCTATGTTCTGATTGCTATATGAATTGTCTTGTCCATGCAACGCCCGTCCATCCATCCCTATGCCTACCGCGTTTTAATCCTACTATTTACTGCAATTGTTACTATTGTCTTTACTTTTACTACTACTATTACTTTGCTATTGCTACTACAAAACTGTTGCTACTGATAAACTGCTATGAGCAAGATTGTTTCCAGGTGCAGCTGAATTGACAACTCAGTTGTTAAGGCTTATAAATATTCTTTGGCTCCCCTTGTGTCGAATCAATAAATTGGGTTTCACTTCCCTCAAAAATACTGCGATACACCCCCTATACTTATGGGTCATCACGATGCCATGACAATTTGGATTTTGGAATAGAAGTTCAGCGTATGCCAATCTGAGTCGGCGTCGTGCCAACCGAGTCGGCGCCACATCCGGCGGTGCCGGTTTGCTCGCTGACAAAAAACATTTGCGTCCAAACTCTGATTTTAGCAAAATTGGGATTTTAAAAAAGCTAAGAACAAGCTCTATATAGTAAAGACTATAAATCCCAATAAAGATCAATAGCTAAAGTACCAAATAAGGAGAGGTATGAATCCTCCCTAATAAAGAACCGGTAAAACCTCCAAACTCGAAAACGCAATAGAAGATGCGAACGCATTTTGTTTTCTATGAACAGGCTTGTTGAGAAGATGCAACCATCTCAAGAACCTCACACAGAGAAACACCAATAAGAAACAAAATAGGGAGAAGAAAAGTATGCAAAGGATTGATCTTCCTAAGTGGATGTGATCAAGTTACCCAACCAAAATCCCCTCTTGATAGTGCAACTATATATATCCTATAACTCGGTCTCGCAACAACCACCTTGAGACCGATAAAAGGAAAACCTAGCAAGGCCATACTTGGCCTTGCGTATCCCGCTTGATCTTGATGGTAATGCTTCAAGCTTAATTCAAGGCAGAATGCGTCACTTGATCATTGTTGATTCATGAAGACTCATAATTTTCTCCCCCATACACCACTATGGGATAGCTTCATTAAGACACATCTTCACGTGCCCATTATCACCAAAATGGATAGCAAGCTTCAACCATATGATATTTTTATATGCTTATATTAAACTTTTGTTGGAGATATGCCCTAGAGGCAATAATAAATATAGTTATTATTATATCTTTGTGTTTATGATAAATGTTTGCATTCATGCTATAATAGTATTAACAAGGAAACATTAATACTTGTGTGAATTGTAAACTTAAATTGAAGTCCCTAGTATAGCCTCTATACTTCACTAGCTTGTTGGTTAATAGATGATTGTGGTTTCCCTATCATGAACATTGAGATGTTATTAACAACAAGATCATATCGTTAGGAGAATGATATGGTGGACATACTCCTATAGATAAGCGTAGCATAAAGATCAAGTCATTTCAATAGTTCAATTGCTATATGCTTTCTGATACATAGTAACCTAATTCCTTCGACCATGAGATCATGCATATCACCTTTACTGGATGGATGCTTTGATGTCATCAAACACCACACCGTAACAGGGTGGCTATAAAGGTGGTATTGAGTGTTCGGAAAGTATTGGTTGAAACACATGGATCAAGAGTGGGATTTGTCCATCCACATGACGGATAGATATTCTCTGGGCCCTCTCGGTGAAATGTCATCCAATTAGCTTGCAAGCATGTGACTGGGTCACAAGGGATCACATATCACGGGAACGAGAAAAGAGTACTTATCAGTAACGAGGTTGAACTAGGTATGCAGAGATACCAAAGATCATAACCTCGGATAAGTAACATATCGTGAGACAAAGGGAAATTGGTATCGTATGTAAGTGGTTCATTCGATCGCAAAGTAATCGTAGAAATATGTGGGAGCCATATGAATTTCCAGATTCCTCTATTGGTTATTGTTCGGAGAAGTGTCTCGATCATGTCTGCATAATTCACGAACCGTAGGGAGACACACTTAAGGATTCGACGTTGTTTGAGTAGTTATGGTATTATGAGAAAGAGACCGAATGTTGTTCGGAGTCTCGGATGGGATCCGGGATATCACGAGGTGATCCGGAATGGTCCGGAGAATAAGATTCATATAAGGAAAGTCCCGTTTCGGAGTTCGGGAATGATTCCGGTGTTTTCATCGGGAACATTCTAGAAGGTCCCGGAATGTCCGGCACTCCGGGGGGGAAGGGGTACATGAATGTATCATTGCATGTTGGAATGATTGCATCATGTACTAAGTGTTCTCGCTGTCCGAAATAAAGGGTTAATTCAAATCCTAATTGAAAAAGTCAAACTGCCAGTTTTCGGTCAAACTGCCAGTTTTCGGAAAGAGGAGAAAGAGGAGGAGGTTGAAACCGACTTGGGGGAGGAGTCCCTCCTCTCCAAGCCGGCGCCCCACCAAGGCCGAGTTGGGGAGGGACTCCACTCCCTCCCCTTGGCCGCCGGCCCTCCCACCTATAAAGGGAGGGGCAGGGCTCCCCTCTCTACACAACACTACTAGTTCCTACCCTCTAAACTAAACCCTAGATCTAAACCCCGGTTTAGAGCTATTTTGGTTTAGAGCCTTCTAATTGGTTTAGAGCCCTCTAATTGGTGTGTCTAATTACTAGACCACTAATAGCCTCTCTCATAAGCTCCACCATACTCGCACCGGCTTAAGGCGAAGCCCTGCGGGATCTCCCCTCTACTTCCGGTACCACGCCGTTGTGCTGTCGGAATCGCGAGGAGAGTGCTACAACCTCCGCTGCCTGCTGGAACAAGGGAGAGGAAGGTCTTCGTCGAGTACCGAACGTGTGACCGACTGCGGGGGCGCTGCTGGAACGTGGCGCCGGAAGGATCGTCTACACGATCTTGAGATCGGAAAGAGTACGACTACATCACCCACGAGAATCTGCTCTCGTTAAACACTTTGGAATCTTCGAGGGTGAGTTATTCCATCGACTCGTTGCTACAATCTAGTAGATAGATCTTGGCTTGTTTGTTTGTATGCGATAGAAAATTTTTGTTTTCCATGCTACGAACCCCTACAGTGGTATCAGAGCCGTGTCTATATGTAGATCTGTTGCACGAGTAGAACACAATGGTCATTGTGGGCGTTGATGCTTTTATTGTAGATTGCTTTTTGTGTACTTTGCATCTTGCGGTATGTTGGGATGAAGCGGCCCGGGCTAACCTTACATGACATCGTTCATGAGACTTGCTCCACGCTTAACATGCAACTTGTATTGCATAAGTGGCTTTGCGGGTGCCTGTTTCTCCTAGCATAGTAAAGATCCAATTTACAACGGGTAATCAACAATGCTAGTATCAATGTTGTGGTTCTTGTTCGTAGGTTAGAACGACACTTATGGAAAGCCCCAAACCACGTAAAATATGCAAAGAAAGTAGAAGCGTCTAACTTTGTTTTGCAGGGGTGTGCAGTGATGTGATATGGCCATGATTGTGATTATATTTGATGTATGCAATGTTCCTTATTGTAAGTTGGCAACCGGCAGGAGCCATATGGTTGTCTTTAATTTCTGTTAAGACCTGCGTGTCTATTCAAAATAGTTGTAATAGTTGAAGCTGGTGGACGACAACCATGAAGAAGCGTCATTGACCTTGATGCTATGCCGGTGATGATGGAGATCATATTCGTGCTTGAAGATGGAGATCGGAAGCACAAAGAAGAAAGGCCATATCATATCACATATTATGAATTGCATGTGATGTTAATCCTTTATGCATCTTGTATTGCTTAGTAGACGACGGTAGCATTATAAGATGATCCCTCATGCACATAAATTTCAAGTTCTGAAGTGTTCACCCTTAGTATGCACCGTTGCCAAAGCTTGTTGCTTCGAAGCACCACGTGATGATCGGGTGTCTTTGATTCCGCGGGTGAATACAACGTAAGCAAGCCAGATTTGCTTATGCGGTAACTAAGGTTTGATCTTGACGAGCCTAGCATGTACAGACATGGCCTCAGGAACACGGATCGCCGAAAGGCAAAGCATGAATCATATAGTAGATATGATGAACATGATGATTGTTCGCCATTAAAACTATATCGGCTCTCGTGATGATCGGTGTTGATATAGTAGTTTTGGTTCGTGTGATCACTAAAACAATGTGAGGGATGTTGTTTTGAGTGGGAGTTCACCTAGTTTAATTTCATTAATTAATTTGAACTCAATTTGTCATAAACTTAGTCTAAACTATTGCAAATATGTTGTAGATCAATGGCAGCCCCTACCATCAATTTTAATGCGTTCCTAGAGAAAGAAAAGTTGAAAAACAATGGAAGCAACTTCGCGGATTGGTTCCGCAATTTGAGGATTGTCCTCACAGCTGGTAATTTGACCTATGTGCTGGATGCACCGCTAGGTGACCCACCTGCAGCTGATGCTACCGATGAAGTAAAGAATGTTTACCTCGCTCGGAAGAATCAGTACTCCATAGTTCAGTGTGCTATCTTGTATGGTTTAGAATCGGAGCTTCAGAAAAGGTTTGAAGAGTCAGATCCATATGATATTGTCGAGGATCTCAAATTAATTTTTGAGACTCATGCGGCAATTGAAAGTTATGAAGCTTCTGAAAAGTTCTTTAACTGCAAGATGGAAGAGGGTAGCTCCGTCAGTGAGCATGTGCTTAAGATGTCTGGGCACGCAAATAAACTTCAAAGTTTGGGTATAGTGATTCCTAATACTTTGGGAGTTTACCGCATCCTCCAATCACTACCACCAAGTTACAAGAACTTTGTGATGAACTACAACATGCAGAACATGAACAAAGAGTTGCCAGAACTATTTGCTATGTTAAAATCTGCAGAAGTGGAGATCAAGAAAGAGCACCAAGTGTTGATGGTCAATAAGACCACCAAATTCAAGAAAGGCAAGTCTAAGCAAAAGGGACACTTCAAGAAGGGTGGTAAGAAAGTTACCATGCCAACGAAGAAGACCAAGGCTGGACCTAAGCCTGAAACTGAGTGCTTTTACTGCAAGGGAGAAGGTCACTGGAAGCGGAATTGCCCAAAGTACTTGGCGGATTTGAAGAACGGCAACATCAAGAAGAAAGGTATATTTGATATACATGTTATTGATGTGTATCTCACTAGTATTCGTAGTAGTGCCTGGGTATTTGATACTGGTTCGGTTGCTCATATTTGTAACTCGAAACAGGAGCTGCAGAATAAACGGAAGCTAGCGAAGAACGAGGTGTCGATGCGTGTGGGAAACGGATCAAAGGTTGATGTGATCGCGGTCGGCACGCTACCTCTTCATCTACCATCGGGATTAGTTTTATACTTAAATAATTGTTATTTGGTGCCTGCGTTGAGCATGAACATTATATCGGGATCTTGTTTATTGCGAGACGGTTACTTGTTTAAATCAGAGAATAATGGTTGTTCGATTTATATGAGTAATATGTTTTACGCACATGCACCTTTGATAGATGGTCTATTCTTATTGAATCT
The DNA here is from genome assembly GCA_916181665.1 of Avena sativa. Lineage (NCBI taxonomy): Eukaryota > Viridiplantae > Streptophyta > Magnoliopsida > Poales > Poaceae > Avena > Avena sativa. Next base: position 141,217,639 of record OV702292.1, read on the forward strand.
CGATAGTAGAAATACACATCTTAATAACATTGAAGCTAAACGTTTGAAATCAAGCGATAATTCGACCTATATGTGGCACTGTCGTCTTGGTCACATTGGAGTGAAACGTATGAAGAAACTCCATTCCGATGGACTTCTTGAATCACTTGATTTTGAATCACTTGAAAGATGCGAAGCATGTCTGATGGGTAAAATGACTAAGACTCCATTTTCTGGTATAATGGAGCGAGCTACGGACTTATTGGAAATCATACATACCGATGTGTGTGGTCCAATGAGTGTAGCATCGCGCGGTGGTTATCGTTATGTTCTTACCTTCACGGATGATTTGAGTAGATATGGGTATATCTATTTCATGAAACATAAGTCCGAAACTTTCGAGAAGTTTAAGGAGTTTCAAAGTGAGGTAGAGAATCAACGTAACAAGAAGATTAAATTTCTACGTTCTGATCGTGGAGGTGAATATCTAAGTTACGAGTTTGGCGAGCATTTAAAGAAGTGCGGAATACTTTCACAATTGACACCGCCGGGAACACCACAGCGTAATGGTGTGTCCGAACGTCGTAATCGAACTCTCTTAGATATGGTTCGTTCTATGATGTCACTTACAGATTTACCGCTATCATTTTGGGGTTATGCATTAGAAACAGCCGCATTCACTTTAAATAGAGCACCATCTAAATCCGTTGAAACGACACCGTATGAATTATGGTTTGGGAAGAAACCTAAATTGTCGTTCCTTAAAGTTTGGGGATGCGAAGCCTATGTAAAGAAGTTACAGCCGGACAAGCTTGAACCCAAAGCGGAAAAATGCGTCTTCATAGGATACCCAAAGGAAACTATTGGGTATACCTTCTATCATAGATCCGAAGGCAAAATCTTCGTTGCCAAGAATGGATCCTTTCTAGAGAAGGAATTTCTCTCGAAAGAAGTGACTGGAAGGAAAGTAGAACTCGACGAGGTTGTCGAACCTTCTCTCGAAATTGCGAGTAGCGCAGCACCGGAAGAAGTTCCTGTGGTGCCTGCACCAATAAGAGAGGAAGCTAATGATAGTGATCATGAAACTTCGGTTGAAGTTGCTACAGAGCCTCGGAGGTCAACGAGAACTCGTACCACTCCAGATTGGTATGATTCCGTTATGAATGTCATGGTGGTGGACAACACCGATGACCCCGAGACATATGAGGAAGCGATGATGAGCCCAGATTCCAATAAATGGCAAGAAGCCATGAAATCCGAGATTGGATCCATGTACGAAAACCAAGTATGGACTTTGGTGGACTTACCGGATGGCCGTAAGGCTGTCGAGAACAAATGGATTTTCAAGAAGAAAACAGATGCTGATGGTAATGTTACTGTCTATAAAGCTCGACTTGTCGCAAAAGGGTTTCGACAAATTCAAGGAGTTGACTACGATGAGACTTTCTCACCAGTAGTGAAGCTAAAGTCTGTGAGGATTATGTTAGCAATCGCTGCATATTATGATTATGAGATATGGCAGATGGATGTCAAAACAGCATTCCTCAATGGAGACATTGATGAAGAGTTGTATATGATGCAACCCAAAGGTTTTGTCGATCCTAAAGATGCTAACAAGGTATGCAAGCTTCAACGGTCCATCTATGGATTGAAGCAAGCATCCCGAAGTTGGAATCAACGTTTTGATAAGATAATCAAAAGTTTTGGTTTTATACAAACTTATGGAGAAGCTTGTATTTACAAGAAAGTGAGTGGGAGCTCTATAGCATTCTTAATACTATATGTGGATGACATATTGTTGATTGGGAATGATGTAGACCTTCTTAATAGTGTCAAAGAATATTTGAATAATAGTTTTTCAATGAAGGATCTTGGCGAAGCAGCTTACATATTAGGCATAAAGATTTATAGAGATAGATCGAAACGCCAAATATCATTGTCACAAAGTACATATTTGGACAAAGTTCTAAAGAGGTTTGGAATGGAAGATAGCAAGAAAGGGTTCTTGCCCATGTTGCCCAATACGACCTTGAGTAAAACTCAAAGTCCGACATCGGCAGAAGATAGAGAAAGGATGAGTAAGACTCCCTATGCCTCAGCCATAGGATCTCTAATGTATGCCATGCTATGTACTAGACCCGACATTGCATATGCTGTTAGTTTAACTAGCAGATATCAAAGTGATCCAGGAGTGGATCATTGGACAGCGGTCAAAAACATCCTTAAGTACTTGAGAAGAACTAAGGATATGGTTCTTTCTTATGGAGGTGATGAACAGCTCGTTGTTAATGGTTACACCGATGCTAGTTGGAACACCGATCCGGATGATTCTAAATCACAATCTGGATACGTATTTATTTTGAATGGTGCAGCAGTTAGCTGGAGGAGTGCAAAGCAAAGCGTTGTGGCGAGATCTTCAACTGAATCGGAATACATGGCTGCTTCGGAGGCTTCACAAGAAGCAATATGGATGAAAGAGTTCATTACAGAGCTGGGTGTGGTTCCTAGTGCGCTGGACCCAATGTCTATCTACTGTGATAACATGGGCGCCATAGCCAATGCGCAAGAACCAAGGTCACACAAGAAGCTGAAGCATATCAAGCTACGTTTTCACGCTATTCGAGAACATATCCAGGATGGGGATATAAAGATTTGCAAAGTACACACAGATCTGAATGTGGCGGATCCGTTGACTAAACCTCTCCCGAGGGCAAAACATGACCAACACCAAACTGCCATGGGTGTTCGGTATATTACCATGTGATCTAGATTAGATGACTCTAGTGCAAGTGGGAGACTGTTGGAGATATGCCCTAGAGGCAATAATAAATATAGTTATTATTATATCTTTGTGTTTATGATAAATGTTTGCATTCATGCTATAATAGTATTAACAAGGAAACATTAATACTTGTGTGAATTGTAAACTTAAATTGAAGTCCCTAGTATAGCCTCTATACTTCACTAGCTTGTTGGTTAATAGATGATTGTGGTTTCCCTATCATGAACATTGAGATGTTATTAACAACAAGATCATATCGTTAGGAGAATGATATGGTGGACATACTCCTATAGATAAGCGTAGCATAAAGATCAAGTCATTTCAATAGTTCAATTGCTATATGCTTTCTGATACATAGTAACCTAATTCCTTCGACCATGAGATCATGCATATCACCTTTACTGGATGGATGCTTTGATGTCATCAAACACCACACCGTAACAGGGTGGCTATAAAGGTGGTATTGAGTGTTCGGAAAGTATTGGTTGAAACACATGGATCAAGAGTGGGATTTGTCCATCCACATGACGGATAGATATTCTCTGGGCCCTCTCGGTGAAATGTCATCCAATTAGCTTGCAAGCATGTGACTGGGTCACAAGGGATCACATATCACGGGAACGAGAAAAGAGTACTTATCAGTAACGAGGTTGAACTAGGTATGCAGAGATACCAAAGATCATAACCTCGGATAAGTAACATATCGTGAGACAAAGGGAAATTGGTATCGTATGTAAGTGGTTCATTCGATCGCAAAGTAATCGTAGAAATATGTGGGAGCCATATGAATTTCCAGATTCCTCTATTGGTTATTGTTCGGAGAAGTGTCTCGATCATGTCTGCATAATTCACGAACCGTAGGGAGACACACTTAAGGATTCGACGTTGTTTGAGTAGTTATGGTATTATGAGAAAGAGACCGAATGTTGTTCGGAGTCTCGGATGGGATCCGGGATATCACGAGGTGATCCGGAATGGTCCGGAGAATAAGATTCATATAAGGAAAGTCCCGTTTCGGAGTTCGGGAATGATTCCGGTGTTTTCATCGGGAACATTCTAGAAGGTCCCGGAATGTCCGGCACTCCGGGGGGGAAGGGGTACATGAATGTATCATTGCATGTTGGAATGATTGCATCATGTACTAAGTGTTCTCGCTGTCCGAAATAAAGGGTTAATTCAAATCCTAATTGAAAAAGTCAAACTGCCAGTTTTCGGTCAAACTGCCAGTTTTCGGAAAGAGGAGAAAGAGGAGGAGGTTGAAACCGACTTGGGGGAGGAGTCCCTCCTCTCCAAGCCGGCGCCCCACCAAGGCCGAGTTGGGGAGGGACTCCACTCCCTCCCCTTGGCCGCCGGCCCTCCCACCTATAAAGGGAGGGGCAGGGCTCCCCTCTCTACACAACACTACTAGTTCCTACCCTCTAAACTAAACCCTAGATCTAAACCCCGGTTTAGAGCTATTTTGGTTTAGAGCCTTCTAATTGGTTTAGAGCCCTCTAATTGGTGTGTCTAATTACTAGACCACTAATAGCCTCTCTCATAAGCTCCACCATACTCGCACCGGCTTAAGGCGAAGCCCTGCGGGATCTCCCCTCTACTTCCGGTACCACGCCGTTGTGCTGTCGGAATCGCGAGGAGAGTGCTACAACCTCCGCTGCCTGCTGGAACAAGGGAGAGGAAGGTCTTCGTCGAGTACCGAACGTGTGACCGACTGCGGGGGCGCTGCTGGAACGTGGCGCCGGAAGGATCGTCTACACGATCTTGAGATCGGAAAGAGTACGACTACATCACCCACGAGAATCTGCTCTCGTTAAACACTTTGGAATCTTCGAGGGTGAGTTATTCCATCGACTCGTTGCTACAATCTAGTAGATAGATCTTGGCTTGTTTGTTTGTATGCGATAGAAAATTTTTGTTTTCCATGCTACGAACCCCTACAACTTTCACTTCTCAAACTTGATGACAATCACCACTTCATGTTATCCTCTCATGGGATATATGAAATCTTCACTATTGATGCATGCACATGGTAAGATACCTAGCCCATATAGAAAATGCAAAGGAACATATATAATGGGTTAGTTCATGAAGCATAATTGACAATGCTTTCCCTACCAGAAGATCCATGTGGTACACTTTTTATGCTTCATGAGTTGACCAACTTGAAATCACTCTTCACTCGTTGTATTGGTTAACCATGTATCTTCCCATGCTCTATCTCAATACCTTGAGGTCATAAAGAACTCTTTATTTGATTGCATGCTCTAAACCTTTAGTCAACCATATCTCTCAACTCATGATGCTATCATGACTTAGAGCCATAACTTGAATTCTTCTATTAAGATCAAACTCTCAAGATCTTTATGCCAATACTCAATGTATATCCGTATCTTCATGGCATCCATACCTGGATCCAACACATAGACTACAAGCATGACCTATGAAATGTTCCTACATATAAAACTCAATCAAATCATTAGATCATAGGGATTTTCATTAATTACCAAAACCACACATAGGGGCAATTACCATTACACTAGGATTGCGTGGCGAAGTTGTGTAGACAAAACAAGCCTTCCCGAGTTGCTATATTTTTTCCCGCTAGCCTTTGGCTTCCATCTTGGCACCGAGTGGTGTGGGACTTGAGATCTTCAGAAGTTTGATGTTCTTCGTAAGTATGTAGTAGTATTCTTGGTGCGTTTGTGAATAAAGTTACTCTAGTTATTTCTTTGATGGTATCAGGAAGTTAGAGCAATTTGTGTTCTCATGTATCAGATTATTCAGATTTTATAAGTTTATGTTATTGTGTTATGTTTATTTTGTTGGTTTAATGCTTTGTAAAGTTGGAATATTTTCTTGACATTATGGTGAAGATTTCTGTGGTTCGACGATGTGCACTTTTAGGGGATTATACCTGGTCCAAGTACGTTAACATCCTAAGGCTTCCCATATTTTGAGATGGTGACTCAAGGGGCTTTCAAATACTTTTATTGATAATCAAGTTCGTGCATGTGAACGAGTGGTAGTATCATTACTCTAGTCCAACTACGGTCTCTTTACACCAGTCTTCGCAGCATTTTGTTTTGCAAAGACTGGTACCATGGAAAGATGTCTCCGAGAGATCTTATTGTCTTAGTTGTAACATTTACTTTGTAATTTATTGGAAAATGTATCCCAAGAAGTGTACTTGTAATGATTGCGAGTATGAGTAAAAGTTACAAGTGTTTCTCCAAAAAAATCCATCCTAGGCCCAAACGTATTTGAGTCATTTGGTAAAATAAGAACCAAGCTAACTAGTGAGCACCTCGGGTAGGTATGATTTTCGAGCGTTTGTTATCTATCTCACCATATCATAAAATTTCTTCTTTTATAATTGGTAGCCCATTCCACACGAGATGTTGGTCGTTACAAAAGAACCCCTGCCTGCCATTTTAGAAGATTTATTCCCAATTATCCATTGAAAAGCATATTCCCTTTTCTTATATGGTTAATATTATCCTTGCTTGAAAAATTCGAGTGGTTATGCTAGTTTGAAAATTTATAGGCATACTTTACATGTAGAAAGTTTTAAGTGATTTCAAAGTTCACCATGTCACATCAAAACGATGAATCCCCAAGTATAATGGAAACAAACTAGTAATGGATTCTTATTCAGTTGAAATTTGAATTTTGTATCTCGAAAAAATTCAAAGTTATGGTATTTCAATTATTGTATTTTACGAAATATGTTTGGAAATTGCCAAAATAAATGGATGCATCTTTTATATTTTAGAATGTTAGAATATTTACAATTAAACGGAAAGGTTTAAAGTAGTCTTATTTTTCAAAAGTGTCCATGTTATTTAAAAGGTTTGGTATCTCAAAGATTTTACAAATATAAATTGTAGGTCCACTTAACCAGTGTCGTCATCTGCACGAGCATTTTTGGCCCACCAACTTAGGCCAACCGGAGACCAACATGGTCATAGAACAAGCATTGGGCCATGTTCTCCAAAAGATTACCCTGTTAGGAGGGGGACACACTTAACCTATAAGTCACTCGCGGTCTCCTTCCACAACCGATGTGGGACTACACCCAACAAATACTCCTCCCTCACACAACAGACATCATGGTCCAGTTAATATAGTGTTCCTACCCACCGACAACTGTTAGTGCACCCGCCTTTTTCCTCCGGCACATGTGCTCTGAACCACCCCTTCTTGCATCTTTGTACCATAACTCTTGTTTCAAAAACAACTTACTGGGCGTCGTCTTGTCCACGAACTGCTCCTCCAATGTATTCTAGTCCATCAAATGATACAAGACCTGATTATTTAGGCTCGATTGTATGGTTTTAATTGAATGAGTGGAGTCATATTACAAAGCATTGTCCAACGTGGAATAAGACTAATGTAGCCACAAAAAATTGTTGTTGTAAATTTTGCACCCGATTCTGATAGTGAAAATCTGGATTTAATAAGTGAATTGTTCAAATACGTGTGGTTGTTGGATTCAGAGAGCTCTTATCATGTGATATATAACAAGGAGTGGTATGTTACCTACAAGTCTGGAGACTTTGGAGTTGTCTATTAAGTCGTTGGTGTGCCTTAGCGCATTATGGTCATTGGAGATGAAAGTGCATGTGTGCCCCCATGTGTGGTTTTGGTAATTAATGACAATCTTTATGGACTTATGTTTGCATTGAGTTTTACCTGTAGGATTTGTCCATAGGCAATGCTTGAACCATATGTTGGCTTCAAGGTTGGGAGAAGAAGAAAGTGAAGAAGATTAAGTGTTGACCAAGGTTTCAATGAGTGATCTGGAGATTGGTCAAGTGAAAGTTGAGCCTATAGCAAGTGTGTCTTGAATACTAAAGTTGGGGTGATATCTCTTATGTTCCTTCAAGACACCAACATAATGAAGAAAGAAGATATGATGTGCAAGTTCAATATGAGCTATCTCGAAGATATCATTTGCTTGGAGCTTGCCATCCTATGGTTATCATGGATATGGGAAGATGATATGCTCAAGAGATAAGCTCTACCATAGTGGAGTATGGGAGAGCAATTTGCAAGTCTTCACCAAGCTAGTGCAATCAAGAAAGGTGTTCCATCTTGAGGTGGACAAGATCGCTATCATCAAGCTCAAGTGGAATATTCTCAAGGCAAAGGTATGTTCTTGATAGGGTTTCTTTCTTACTGGTCTCATGGTGTTAGTTGGGGAGACCGGTTTATAAGATAGATAGCCATACTATCAAGAGGGGCTCTCGAGTGAGTAACTTGATCATATCCTTCATGAGAGCTCAAACCTTTGCATACTTGGCATCATCCTTTCTTGGTTTTTGTTTGGATACTATCCATGTGAGGTTCTTGAGCTTGTGGTAATATTCATAACAAGCTCTAGTTCATCGAAAACGAATTACATATGCATTCTCTATTGCGTTTTTGATATTGGAGGTTTTACCGGTTTGTCTTTTTGAGATTGGTAAAACCATACATTATTTGGTTCTTATCCATGAGAGAATTTAGAGATTTTGTTAATCTTCATGACAAGCCCAAGTTCATCGAAAACGGATTTCATATGCATTCTCTATTGCGTTTTCGATGTTGGAGGTTTTACCGGTTCGTCTTTTTGAGAGAGGTTAAACCTTTCGTCATTTGGTTCTATCCTCCATTGCTGGACTATGATGGTTCTCTGTATTATCTTGTAGATCTCGTTACTATCTTCGAAACGAGCCCAAGATCATCAAAATCAGAGTCCGGATGCAAAAGTTATGGTCGTTTCAGTTTTGCTATTTCTGTCAGTTTTACCTTGGGCGGAATGTCCGACCATTTTCAGCCAGAATGTCCGGCTAATTCACGCCGGACTGTCCGGCCCTGGGATCTTGTCGACCTCCCGGACATTCAGAACACCATATTGGACTCCACCCGGACTCTGGCCGGAATCTTCGTAGGCCGGAGTGTCCGGTCAGCATCTCCCGGAGTGTCCGGGGTAAGTTGCTCCAACGGCTCTAATTCCAGGGGCCCTATATAAAGTCCCCTTCTTCTACCTTGGTTGATGCGGTTTTTCCAACCTCAAGAACCCTAAAACTGAGCCACCATTGTTGATCTCTTGAGCTTGCTTACCTCTCAATCCCTCCTATGATTCTTGCATATTCTTGGGGGATTTGATAGAGGAGATCTAGATCTACAATCCCACCAATCAATCTCTCCTCTAAGTGAGGGGAATATATTGGGATCTAGATCTTGGAGTCTTTTGTGGATTTCCTCCATTGTTCTTCCTCTCTTATTCCCCCACAAGATTTTGTATCTTTGGTGGAATTTGGGAGTGAAGGACTTGAGCACTTCTTATGTTCTTGCCATTGCATTTGGTGCATCGGTTTGAGTTCTCGGTGAGGATTCGATTGGGTGAAAGGTGAGAAGCTTTTTACTCTTGGGTTCATTGGAACCTAGACGGTTTGGTGGTTTTGCAGGTTTGTGGATTACTTGGGGCCTCCAATTAAGTTGTGGAGCTTTCCCCAAGCTTGTTTGTTGGGAGCCTCCAATTAAGTTGTGGAGAAGTGCCCCAACCTTGTGAGAGGTTCCGGATTGCCACCGACAAGTGCACCGATAGTGGAAGTGTGGATCGATCCTGTTGGGGTGAGATTCACAGGAGAACAAGGGAGGCCTTTTGTGGCATTGGTGTTTTGATACCACCCCCTCTCCAAACGAGACGTACTCCATGTTGGGAGGAACTCGGTAAAATATCGTCGTCTCCGCGTGCCTCGGTTATCTCTATATCCGAGCTCTTACTTATGCACTTTACTTTGTGATAGCCTTCGTGCTTGAAGTATATATCTAGCTATCACATAGTTGCTTGTATTGCTTAGCATAAGTTGTTGGTGCTAATAGGTCAACCCTAGTTGTTCTAGGTTTTGTGCTTAACAAAGTAAACGCTTGTTTAATTCCGCCTTTGTTGAGCCACTCTCGGAAAAGTTTTCAAACCGCCTATTCACCCCCCCTCTAGGCGGCATCTATATCCTTTCAATTGGTATCAGAGCCCGGTCTCTCATTTTAGGCTTCACCGCCTTGAGAGTAAAGATGTCGGCTAGGGGATTAGTGCACAATGAAATGTTCATATTCGATGGCACAAATTATGATATATGGAAAACTCGTATGCTTATTCATTTTCGGGACATGGACCCAAATTTGGAGCGTATTGTAGATATAGGTTTTTTTCCTCCTATGGATTTCAAAAATCTATCTTGTGAGGATGAGAAAAACTTATATCTTGATGCTCAAGCTTCTAATGTACTTGTTAATGCTTTGAGCTATGTAGTTACATCTTCAATCATACCTTTTTGGAGCGCTCATGAGTTATGGACAAAACTTCAAGATAAATATGATGTGTCCAACATTATTGAGGATGATTGTATTGCTTCCACTTCCGGCCGTGATGAGTTCTCATCTTCTTCCACTTCACCAAAGTGTGGTAAGACACAAGGTAATGATATGGTGTGTGGTGATGAATATTGCAATGTTGATAGTGAGCGTACTCTTATTGATCCTTCTTCTCTATCTCATTGCAATACTTCATCTTTGGACTCTAACACTTGTAGCACCCAAAACTCCTTATATGCTTGTGTTGGTAGTCCTTGCATATCATGTAGAAGTGGCTTGAATAAATCTTATGATGATATGCGTGTGTTGTCTTGTTGCCATGATAAAAATCCTTCTATTTCCTCTAGTGCTTGTGTTGCTAACCATGTAGAGAAAAAGGAAGATTCTATGGGCCAAGACAAGGTTTTGAATGGAGCTTCAAGTAATTATCCATCATCATCATCTCACAGTTCCCACCTATGCCTTATGGCTCGGGATTCAAAGGTAACTCCTACTTTGGAACCCAATACCTCTTATGATGATGAGGATGGGGATAATGAGGAAAAAGATATTAATGTTGATGATTTATATGAAAAGGGTGAGATGGTTTATCATACTCTTGTTAAGAATAATATTGCTTGCTCTAACTTCGTTGAAATCTTGGACTTTGCCATTAAGAGCAAAGAACATATTGATAAGTTAGAAGCACAAATTGAGGAGCATGAGAACACCGTTGATAAAATGAGTAGCCTTGAGCATGAGTATGCTAATCAAATTGCACATCTAAATGAAGCTCTTGAAGAGGAACAAACCACTAAGGAATCTCTTGAGGAGACTTTTGCACTAGAGTTGTCTAGAGTGAAGGAATCTAATGATGGAGGTCCTAAGGTGGCTAGTGGTCTCAAAAGTAAAAATGATGAGCTTCAAGTTGCTTATACTAAACTCCTTGAGGATTTTGAGCACCTCAAAAATGGCTCTAGGGTCATCAAGGGTGAGCTCATCAAACTCACCGAGTCACATGAGCAACTTGAAGCCTCTTACTCAAAAGAGCTTTCAAAGTTGCCCTCACCTCTTGCAATTAATTATGATGCTTGTGTTACTAACTCTATTTCTTGTGAAGCATCTATTTTAAAGGATAATGTTGATCTAAAGACTCAACTTGCTTTTCTAACTAGCAAGTATGGGATCTTGGAAGAAAGTCATGGTAAGCTATCAAGCTCTCATGAGGATCTTCTAGCCTCCCATGATAGGCTAAAATTAGCTCACGAGGCTATTATGTCAAAGGTAACATCTAATGATCCTCATGTGGACATTAGCACTACTTCTACTCCAAATATCATATTGCCATGTGCTAGTCCTTGTAATTAATCCACTCATGCCATTGATACATCTTGTGATGAATTACTTTCCGTAACTTGTTGCTCTAACAATGTAGCATCCACTTCCTCTAGTATTTTTGTTCACACTAACCATGTAGAGGAAATTAAAGAGCTCAAGGCTCAAGTCACTTCTTTGAAGAATAACTTGAAAAAGGGTCATAAAGGGAAGGCCACACTCGATAATATCTTGAGTATGCAAAAATCCCCCAATGACAAGAGTGGGCTTGGATTCAACTCCAATGTCAAGAACAAGTCCACTATCAAGTTGAAGAACAAGGGCAACAATAAGAATGGCCAATATCAAGTCAAGAATCCGGCCAACATCGTTTGCTTCAAGTGCAAGGAAGAAGGGCATCATGTTAGATCCTTCCCATTGAAGAAGAAGCCTCTTAGTGTGAAGCAACAAGGGAGGCAACCTCAAGCTCTGCCTCAAGTTAGTGATGGGCCTCTTCCTAAGAGAACTACTCGAACTCTTCCTGTAGTTGTGGCTTCACCTAAGAAGAAAGATGGCAAGATAAGAACTTGTTATATATGCCGTGAGAAGGGGCACATTTCTTCCTCATGCACTATTGGTATCTCCTCATCCAACCCTATTATTATTGATGATACTTATTCTCTTTGTAAGGATGAGGTTGGCAATGTGTTTGCCAAATTTGTTGGTGCTCAATGTGGGTTCATGAAAAGAACCATTTGGGTTGCCAAGCCTATTGTGACTAACCTCTTAGGACCCAACTTGGTTGGGTACCAACAAGCCAAAACTTGATCAATAGGTATTGTTGGAGGGCATTGGAGGCTTTGTTACATTATGAAGAATTGAGGGATCTTCATCATTTATTTTTGTCAAGTCAAGCCATTTGGATTATCATGCTTCTATGATATATCCAATGTTCCTCCTTGCGGTAACATGTTCTTAACTCATTTACATTGAAAGTTACTTACTTCTTTGTGCATATGTTGGTTTTGTACCTTGTATGTGTTTGTACATGTTGTGCTTCCCTCGTACTTATATTGAGTTATCAAGTATACTTGTGTATGTTGGTTGTCACACCATGTATTTGTGTCTCTTGGGTTGGAGCCTTTGTTGAATTTATTTGGTATCTTTCTTGGATCTTGTGAGAGATTAATAGACTATCCCATTTTGGGGGAGTGTTATGCTTGGGCATTCCACAATCCTAAAATGTGTGTACATGAGGAATACCACTTAGTATGTATATTGCAAGTTTATCTAGTCTCTATGTGGTATGTCTTTCTCATGAGAAATTCAAGTTCCATAATGTTCATTAATCATCTCTATTTGGATGTTTTACCTCTTGTTTAGTATTCTTGGTTTATCACATTATGGGGGAGTCATACGCTTTGTGCATATTACAAACCTAGAAAATATGGACATTTGAGATTGTGTCACTTAGAATTGATATTGGTAATTATCTAGCTCCTAAGTGGCACATTTAGCTCAAACAAGTTCCAATTCCCTTGGATTGATTTTATTGTTCATCTTTTGGATCTTGTTTTGTGAGAGTTTTATTGGTATGTGCTTACCCATATTTGGACCTCCATATCCTCCATGGAAACCATTTGCTTCAAGTTACTTTAATCTTTTATGATTGTGTGACTATTTGGAGCTATCAAGAATCTCTATCTAAGCATCAAGCTTAATTTTTATATTTCGTCATATGCTTATCGTTGTGAATATGATCATGATATCCTTGAAAACTACCTTGGGAAATGTTTCCCCATAATTCTTGTCATTGGACAAGTGGTACTACATATATGGTAGAATTTATTGATCATATTGATTTTGGCCTTTGCTTAAATTTTGTTCTACCTCTTGCCAACAAAATGTTTTGTGTTTTCTCCCAAGCTTTCCTTGCCTCTTGTGGATCTTCTTATTTTTTTTGTATCCTCGTGTGTTTTATTTAATGTAGGTACTAGTGATGATCCCATCTGTGTGCATTTTTCATTCAAAAGGAAAATCCTACATAATGCACTATCCATGGGGGAGCTCTCCTATATTATTTAGAACACTCATATTTATGCTTCTTGTTTTGTTCCATATCATGTTTTATGTGCTTGGAAGTTTGATCTTTTCTTTTGGTACTTTGTGCCATCATGAGAAGTGTAGAGAGTTTGGCTCCTTTGTTGGAACCTTTTATTTTTTCAATTGGTATGTTGTTTGGGAGTTGATTTTCTCATTCCATGCTTTCTATTTAACCATTTGAATGAGATAAATTGTTGAGCATTTTTATTTGTTTATCCTCTTTTGCTCTTTGGCTTTAGCTTAGTTCATTGGTTGAACTTGTGTTCGGTCATGTGTTGATTTGACTCTTTGATGCAATTTGGACACCTTCTATTGTATCACTCTCTTGTGTGTGACTTCTTGGTTTACTTCGTGTTTTTTTGTTCAAATTGTATCTCCTTTTTGGTTCTTGAAAGTCTTGTGCATGCATATTTACTAAATGTATATATTATGGTATGCTTGCTTTCTTTGGTCCAATATATAAGGGAAACTCCACCAAATCCTATTTTGGCTAATATGTGCATGAAATTCAATTTCATATCAATATGCACATGTTTTTGTGGAGTTTGTCCTATGTATTGTAGTGTATCTAACTACTTTGGACCCAATGAGTTTTGGGACCATTGTGTACTTGAATGTGTTTTAGGTACACTTGAGATACATTGGATGCTTGTCTCAATAATAAGAAGATGTGGTGACTAAATGATAATTGGAGGCAAGCTAGGATGATATACAAACACATATCTACTACACCCTACCAATGTTATCTCGGTAACAAGTATCCCTCTCATGCATACTTTTCTAGCATCCAACCTTTGTGGTTGCATCATGGCATGATTTCCTTCAGTTGCTTTTATTGTGGTTCTTGCACGATTATATTGTATCATCCTTATTGTTATATGAGTAAGTTGACATGAATGCATATTTTGGGGAGTATATAAAATTCATGTTTATGATTCACCAATCCCACATATGCCAATCTAGCAATTTTATTGCTAATCATTTCCTCAATTTATCTCATGTGCAATATGGATGAATTTGCAAGGCTTATTTGTTCTTTATGATACTTGTTGCTTTTTCCAATTCATTCCAACTATCTCTTGTTCCCTTGTTATAGTTGTGGTGTATTTGTCAGTGTTTGAAGGTCTTTGATGTTCAATAAGATAAATTTGAGCCCTTGTCCATGCTTTCTAGCAAAAATCTTACTGGCATTATCTATGACTTTCTTTTGGATATCTTGCTCTTTCTTGAGTATGCATTTTGTGTGTACATGTTTCTTTGTGGATTAATATCTACCTAGAAACGTATACATATGATTATGGCTAAATCTCTAGTTGATATCCTTTTGGCTTTGGAGTCCACCTTGTGCTCCTTCTTTACTCTTTGGTGGCTCCAAAAGTTTTTGTGTGAGTGCTTGACATTTTCATTTGCATCTTTTGGCACTTGTTGGTGTTAAGAAAGTTGATCTCTCAAGCCTTGTGTTATTATGTAAGTTTGGGGGAGCAAGGATACCACGTTTATGCACTTTGCATTCAAAGCAATTATTATATTTGGTGCATAAACCTTGGGGAGCTTTCCTAATTTACCTAAGAACACACATTTGCCTTCTTGTTCTTGTTTGGTGTTTTGTTTGATTATGGGGAGTTAGGATTCCATAATTGTGAACTTTGTTGTGCATGCACCTTGGGGAGCTTCCTATTTTCATCTAAACACCCATTTGCTCTCATCATAATATCTTCTCTCTTGCTTGTGCTCGTGGTTTAAATGATATAGAGGGAATGAGGATGCCATGTTTGTGCATATTGTATTCAAATGCAGATTATAATTTGTGCACAAACCTTGGGGAGTCTCCTCATATTATTTAGATCACTCACTTTTCAACCTTATCATAATATCTATCTTTCTTTTAGCATCTTCCTTTTGTGAAGTGCTTCTTTTGATCTTTTGATTGCTTACTTCATTCGTTGATGCTTCCTCACCATTTTATTTCTTTGCAATCTTTGGATCCTCGGTTTAGTTTGATTTCCTCATGGTATTCATCATTGGATACGTGCATTTGATTCCACTCATATTATGAGAAATGCACACCATATGGAGGAACTCTCACTAAATTGGCCTTCTAAAGTTCTTCACCCATTTCGGCAATCAATGCCAATGGGGGAGAAGTTTTAGAGGGTTTTAGGGAATTTGGTTGTGTGTTGTGAGTTTTGTACTTAAACACCTACCTCGTGTGCTTTGCATCTTAGTGTATTGTATGGCATCTTGATTATATAGAGAAAACTCCACCACCGGTAATGGTTGGCAATATATGCAATGAAATTCAAGTTCATCCACACATGCATAGATTGTGGGGAGTTTGCTCTATATTATGGTTGTACTAACATCACATACTTGTGTTGTATTTGATGTTAGCATAATGTTTTCTTTGATTAATTCCTTATATAAACCCTCTCAAAGGGATTGTCATCAATTACCAAAATGGGGGAGATTGAAAGTGCATGCGTGCCCCCATGTGTGGTTTTGGTAATTAATGATAATCTTTATTGGCTTATGTTTGCATTGAGTTTTACCTGTAGGATTTGTCCATAGGCAATGCTTGAACCATATGTCGTCTTCAAGGTTGGAAGAAGAAGAAAGTGAAGAAGATTAAGTGTTGACCAAGGTTTCAATGAGTGATCTAGAGATTGGTCAAGTGAAAGTTGAGCCTATAGCAAGTGTGTCTTGAAGACTAAAGTTGGGGTGATATCTCTTATGTTCCTTCAAGACACCAACATAATGAAGAAAGAAGATATGATGTGCAAGTTCAATATGAGCTATCTCGAAGAGATCATTTGCTTGGAGCTTGCCATCCTATGGTTATCATGGATATGGGAAGATGATATGCTCAAGAGATAAGCTCTACCATAGTGGAGTATGGGAGAGCAATTTGCAAGTCTTCACCAAGATAGTGCAATCAAGAAAGGTGTTCCATCTTGAGGTGGACAAGATCGCTATCATCAAGCTCAAGTGGAATATTCTCAAGGCAAAGGTATGTTCTTGATAGGGTTTCTTTCTTACTGGTCTCATGGTGTTAGTTGGGGAGACCGGTTTATAGGATAGATAGCCGTACTATCAAGAGGGGCTCTCAAGTGAGTAACTAGATCATATCCTTCATGAGAGCTCAAACCTTTGCATACTTGGCATCATCCTTTCTTGGTTGTTATTTGGATCCTATCCATGTGAGGTTCTTGAGCTTGTGGTAATATTCATAACAAGCTCTAGTTCATCGAAAACGGATTACATATGCATTCTCTATTGCGTTTTCGATTGGTAAAACCTTATATTATTTGGTTCTTATCCATGAGAGGATTTAGAGCTTGTGTTAATCTTCATGACAAGCCCAAGTTCATCGAAAACGGATTTCATATGCATTCTCTATTGCGTTTTCGATGTTGGAGGTTTTACCGGTTCGTCTTTTTGAGAGAGGTTAAACCTTTCATCATTTGGTTCTATCCTCCATTGCTGGACTATGATGGTTCTCTATATGATCTTGTAGATCTCGTTACTATCTTTGAAACGAGCCCAAGATCATCAAAATCGGAGTCCGGATGCAAAAGTTATGGTCGTTTTAGTTTTGCTATTTTTGTCAGTTTTACCTTGGGCGGAATGTCCGGCCGTTTTCAGCCGGAATGTCCGGCCCGACCGGAATGTCCGGCTAATTCATGCCGGACTGTCCGGCCCTGGGATCTTGTCGACCTCCGCGGACATTCAGAACACCATATCGGACTCCACCCGGACTCTGGCCGGAATCTTCGTAGGCCGGAGTGTCCGGTCAGCATCTCCCGGAGTGTCCGGGGTAAGTTGCTCCAACGGCTCTAATTCCAGGGGCCCTATATAAAGGCCCCTTCTTCTACCTTGGTTGCTGCGGTTTTTCCAACCTCAAGAACCCTAAAACTGAGCCACCATTGTTGATCTCTTGAGCTTGCTTACCTCTCAATCCCTCCTATGATTCTTGCATATTCTTGGGGGATTTGATAGAGGAGATCTAGATCTACAATCCCACCAATCAATCTCTCCTCTAAGTGAGGGGAACATATTGGGATCTAGATCTTGGAGTCTTTTGTGGATTTCCTCCATTGTTCTTCCTCTCTTATTCCCCCACAAGATTTTGTAGCTTTGGTGGAATTTGGGAGTGAAGGACTTGAGCACTTCTTGTGTTCTTGCCATTTCATTTGGTGCATCGGTTTGAGTTCTCGGTGAGGATTCGATTGGGTGAAAGGTGAGAAGCTTTTTACTCTTGGGTTCATTGGAACCCTAGACGGTTTGGTGGTTTTGCAGGTTTGTGGATTACTTGGGGCCTCCAATTAAGTTGTGGAGCTTTCCCCAAGCTTGTTTGTTGGGAGCCTCCAATTAAGTTGTGGAGAAGTGCCCCAACCTTGTGAGAGGTTCCGGATTGCCACCGACAAGTGCACCGATAGTGGGTGTGAATCGATCCCGTTGGGGTGAAATTCACAGGAGAACAAGGGAGGCCTTTTGTGGCATTGGTGGTTTGATACCACCCCTCTCCAAACGAGACGTACTCCATGTTGGGAGGAACTTAGTAAAATATCGTCCTCTCCGCGTGCCTCGGTTATCTCTATATCCGAGCTCTTACTTATGCACTTTACTTTGTGATAGACTTCGTGCTTGAAGTATATATCTAGCTATCACATAGTTGCTTGTCTTGCTTAGCATAAGTTGTTGGTGCTAATAGGTGAACCCTAGTTGTTCTAGGTTTTGTGCTTAACAAAGTAAACGCTAGTTTAATTCCGCCTTTATTGAGCCACTCTCGGAAAAGTTTTTAAATCGCCTATTCACCCCCCTCTAGGCGGCATCTATATCCTTTCAGGAGACATCAAGATCAAGACTCAAGATTATGATGAATGGGTGCTCCAGAATGTAAAATATGTGCCAAGGGATCGGAGGAGTCTAGTTTCACTTGTGGAATTCCATGACAAAAGTTATGTCTACCGTGTGGTTAGGGACAAATTGACCATGAGAAACAAGAAGTATAAAAATCTAGGGATGAGGGCATGGTGAATAGGAATAACATGTACAAGGTGCATGTGAGTATTGTTCTAGGAGGAGCAAAATACGGCGACAGGATCAGTCGGGGAAAGGGAGACTGATGAGGATTCTCCCCGGCTCGTGCAAGTGAGCAACAAGAAAACCAAGTTCAACATACATAGGTGTTCGCACAAATATGATAGTTTCAAGTTGGCAACATATTTGCCAATGTGCAGATTGTTGAAATCTTGTCGAATGTGTGTATATGTTATAGTTGGACTAGGATTACATGGTAGGTTAGGTGTTCCTATTGAACACTTGTATCCTAGCCTAATATATAAAGGTACCTGAAGTAGCCAAAATAGATTGATGCAAGTTGTAAGTTCAACACAAGATTGGTTTTGGGACGGCCTGACACCCATGGCAGGGGCTGTCGAACCGGTGTGTGTTTGGGATTTGATGTGTTTGTAGAAGATATATCATGTTGGATTAACACGGGGTATTGAAAAGCATTGATGATATTAGGTGATTTGTTCGCCAAGAAGTGGTACCCTCCATCTTTAGAATCCTCTATGATGTTGACATCCAAGAGGAAAGTGGTTTACAATCTCCATGACAATGCATTTGACTTGCTCCATACTATATTTGGCTTGCCACATCACCGCCAAGTACTAGTACATATCGACCCTAAGGACACCCCTATGAAAACAGCGCTACAACCAACAATTATATGAATTTACATGTGGCCATAGGGGCTAATAATATTGGGCCGTAGACGTATCCCAGACTCATTTTCAATGGTTGGAACAATGGCCCATTGATAATTAAGTAAGTAACAGGGTCGTCGGATGTCACCATTGTTGATTGACCCTCATATCAAATAGAGATATGGATATATCTATTTCCATTCTTAGAATCCCAGTGAGCCCACTAGGCATTCGTGTCACTTATAATCCCCTACACCCATCGCTCTCAGTCTAACTCTGCTCCCTACCGTAACCGACAACTGCCCACGGTCGTCTCCACGAGCTTCACTTCTCTTCCTTCTTGCTCATGTATGTGCTCTTCGGTGGCAAACCACTCCTCCTACGCAACCACGACCACAGACGTGTAGTCCCAGCCGCCAACCACAGTGATGCACGGCAGGAAGGCTTTAGCTTATCCACAACTGGTATTGGATCTCCCTAGATAGTGAGTACATCCTCCAATGTCGGAGCACCCCTGCGCACCTACCCGATCTCCTCATCTTCCTTGTCCTCATTGAAGGATGCTGATTAAAATCTGGAGGTGGTGCGCCTTATTTCTCGCACCAAGTTCGAGCACGAGCACGTCAATGGCCATATCTGGGTGGCAGCGATGGAGAGTGCCCTCTGCATCACCACCGTAGAGCACTAGATTTATAGACCGAATAGGCGGTGTTCAGACGCAGATCTAAGCTGCCACAACCTTGCATGTGCTCCCCGGCAATGTCTTAGGGCCAGAGGCGGCTGCAATGGTGGAGGAGGAGTAGGAGGCAAAGGAGGAGGATACAGCAGAGGAACAGGAGGAGACATAAGAGAAGCAGGATGACTCCGACTCTTTTGACGGTGGCTTTGATGCCAGTGCATCAGCCGAGGATGCTAAGTGATCCCACGTTGCCTAAGGTAAAAGCCCTAACCCTAGATCTATATTGGAAGTATCTTAATTAGATTACCTATGCAATTAGATTAAGTACTTCACTTAATTGGATTACCTACATAATTATATTACCTATGTGTTGGGATTGCAGCATAGAAAACAAAAAATTTCCTACGGTGTGAACTCCACCTCAAGATCTATCTACTAGGTACAAAGCAATGGGTGGACATACATCCAACGAGAACTTACCCTCAAAGACAACGAGTTTTGTTAACGAGTAGGAAGTCGTGGTTGATGTAGTCGTACACTTGCCGATCTCAAGATCGTGAGGAAGTCCGAGCGCCGCAACTCAGCAGCACATCCGTACTCGCACACACGTTCAAGCCACCGGACAACCTCCACCTCCTCGCTCCAGCGAATCAGCGGAAGCAGCAACTCCTTCCAGACGAAATGCCACCGGGAACATATATCTCGCTAATCCGAGACCATGGGGGAATAATTCTAGAGGGAAGAGAGATCCTTCACAAGGAGGCGTGAGGATAAAGGAGGGAACGGGTGGCCTTTTATAGGAGGAGGGGGGTGCCCCCTCTCTCCATGGCCGGTGCATGGGGGGTGACCCCTCACCTCCCCCATTCATGTGGTGGTAACCCCTCCACATTAAAATGCCTCTTCACATTCCCTTTTAAAGTCTCCACTTTAAATGCATTAAATTTCTCCAAAATTAATGCTCTCATTTAATAAAACTCTTTTATTAAATTTATTCAGAACTTTGTTAATTACTTTAATTAACAAACATTCACATATAGCCCCTTACAATATTTCAATATCACATGCAGAACCACTTTCTGCAATTTCAGCCGAAACAATTTCCGGTTTCTATTGAAACAATTCCTGCGCTTTGCAATTCTTTCGTCTGAAACATATGTGCTCCAAAATGGTGTCCGGTAACTCTTAAGTGTGCCACCCTACGGTTCACGAATAATGCAGACATGATCGAGACCCTTCTCCGATCAATAATCAGCAGTGGGACCTGGAGATCCGTACTGACTCCTACACATTCAACGATGACTTCTGTGATCGTGAGAACCTTTAACGCTTGTAACTAAATCCTTTTGTCTCTCGATATATTACATGTCCGAGATTCGATCATCGGTATCTCCATACCTAGTTTGATCTCGTTACCGACATGCACTCTTTTCTCGTTCCCGTGATATACCATTCTAGTGATCACATCACTTGCTTGCAAGCTATCTTAATGTGATATCACCGAGAGGGCCTAGAGTATATCTATCCGTCATCGGGATTGACAAATTCCACTCTTGATCCATGAGCCTCAACATAACACCTTCGTAGTACTGAACCCATCTTTATAGTCACCCTGTTACGGTGTGACGTTTGATGTTATCAAGATACTCTTCCGGTGCTAGCAATTAACATGATCTCATGGTCTAAGGATAAAGATTACTTCGTATGATGTTATAGCAATATAAACATAATGACTTGATCGTAATGCTATACTTCGGATGAATGTTCATCACATCATTCCACCAATGGTGTGACCTTGTTATTAACAACATCCAATGTCCATGATCAGGAAACCTTGATCATCTTGTTAATCAACAAGCTAGTCTATAAGAGAGGCCTAACTAGGAACCCTTTTTTGTTTATTATACACACATGTATTGATGTTTCCTGATCAATACAATTCTAGCATGTAAAATATACATCTATCATATATAAGGAATATATAATAACAACTTTATTATTACCTCTCAGGGCATATTTCCTTCAGTCTCCCACTTGCACTAGAGACAATAATCTAGTTCACATAGTGATAAATCTAACACCCATGGAGTTCTGGTGTTGATCATGTTTTGCCCTAGTGAGAACTTTAGTCAATAGATCTGCTACATTTAGGTCCGTGTGTACTTTACAAATCTTTATATCTCCATCCTTGACATGCTCGCGGATGGAGTGAAACTGGCGGTTAATATGCTTGGAATTCTTGTGAGACCTTGGTTCCTTTGCGTTGGCTATGGCTCCATTGTTGTCACAATAGATCACCATTGGATCCAACGCACTGGGAACCACACCTAGTTCCGTAATGAACTCTTTCATCCAAACCGCCTCCTGCGCCGCTTCTGAAGCAGCAACATATTCCGCCTCCATTGTTGATCCAGCCACCACAGGTTGTTTGGAACTCCTCCAACTAACTGCTGCTCCGTTCAAGATAAATACGTATCCGGATTGAGACTTAGAGTCATCCGGATCGGTGTCAAAGCTAGCATCGACATAACACTTAGCGACTAGCTCTTCTTCACCTCCGTATATAAGAAACATATCCTTAGTTCTTCTCAAGTACTTGAGGATGTTCTTTACCGCTATCCAGTGTTCCGAACCTGGATCAGATTGGTACCTACTAGTCAAACTAATAGCATGTGCCACATCCGGTCTTGTACATATCATGGCATACATAATAGAGCCTATGGCCGAGGCATAGGGGATCTTATCCATCATCTCTGTTTCTTGCGCCATAGCCGGACTTTGAGTCTTACTCAATGTCTTGCCTTGCAACATAGGTAAGAACCCCTTCTTATTTTCATCCATATTAAACTTCTTTAATATCTTGTCAAGGTATCTACTCTGCGATAGCCCAATTAGGCGCCTTGATCTATCTCTATAGATTTTAATGCCTAATATATATGACGCTTCACCAAGGTCTTTCATCGAAAATTTGCTGTTTAGATAACTTTTAACACTGTTTAAAAGATCTATATCATTTCCAATCAATAATATGTCATCCACATATAATATCAGAAATGCCACATTGCTCCCACTCACTTTCTTGTAAATACAAGCCTCTCCATAAGTTTGGACAAATCCAAACTCTTTGATCACCTCATCAAAGCAGAGGTTCCAACTCCGGGATGCTTGCTTCAGTCCATAGATGGATCGCTGAAGTTTGCATACCTTATTAGCATCCTTATGATCGACAAAACCCTTAGGTTGTATCATATACAACTCTTCTTCAATATTACCATTGAGGAACACAGTTTTGACATCCATCTGCCATATTTCATAATCGAAATATGCAGCAATTGCTAACATATTCCTAACCGACTTAAGCATCGCTACAGGAGAGAATGTCTCATCGTAGTCAACTCCTTGAATATGTCGAAACCCCTTTGCGACAAGTCGAGCCTTATAGATGGTCACATTACCATCAGCATCAGTTTTTCTTTTGAAAATCCATTTATTCTCAATGGCCTTTCGATCGTGAGGTAAGTCCACCAAGTTCCAAACTTGGTTCTCGTACATGGATTCCATCTTGGATTTCATGGCTTCCAGCCATTTGTTGGAATCCGGGATCATCATCGCTTCTTCATACGTCGCAGGGTCATCTTCATCAACCATGAAATTCACAACAGGATTGCCGTATAGTTCAGGAGCTGCACGTGTCCTGCTTGACCTGCGAGGTTCGGTAGTGTCCTCTTTCGGAGTTTCATGATCATTATCATTAGCTTTTTCTTCATCAGGTGAAGTCAACTCCGAAACAACTTCCGGTGCCGCGCCACTCGCCATTCCATGAAGAGAAGGTTCAATAACCTCTTCGAGTTCTACCTTCCGACTACTCACACCTTTCACGAGAAACTCCTTCTCAAGAAAGGATCCATTCTTGGCAACAAAAACCTTGCCCTCGGATCTGTGATAGAAGGTATACCCAATTGTTTCCTTAGGGTATCCTATGAAGATGCATTTTTCCGCTTTGGGTTTGAGTTTATCTGGTTGAAGTTTCTTCACATAAACATCGCATCCCCACACTTTAAGAAATGACAGCTTAGGTTTCTTTCCAAACCATAATTCATACGGTGTCGTTTCAACGGATTTAGATGGTGCCCGATTTAAAGTGAATGCAGATGTTTCCAGTGCATAACCCCAAAAATGATAGTGGCAAGTCAGTCAGAGACATCATAGATCGAACCATATCCAATAAGGTACGATTACGACGTTCCGACACACCATTACGTTGTGGTGTTTCGGCAGGCGTGAGTTGTGAAACTATTCCACACTCTTTCATGTGTGTGCTAAACTCGTAACTTAGATACTCTCCTCCACGGTCAGACCGTAGAAATTTGATCTTTCTATTACGATGATTTTCCACTTCATTCTGAAATTCCTTGAACTTTTCAAAAGTTTCAGACTTGTGTTTCATCAAATAGATATACCCGTATCTACTCAAATCATCTGTGAAAGTAACAAAATAACGATATCCACCTCGCGCCGACACACTCAATTGTCCACACACATCAGTATGTATGATTTCCAATAGATCTGTCGCCCGTTCCATTGAACCAGAAAACAACGTTCTACTCATCTTGCCCATAAGGCATGGCTCACATGTGTCAAATGATTCAAAATCAAGTGATTCCAAAAGTCCATCAGAATGGAGTTTCTTCATGCTTTTAACGCCAATATGACCTAGACGGCAGTGCCACATATATGTATACATATCATCATCAAGTTTAATATTTTTAGCATTAACATTATGAATTTGTGTAATATTACTACCGAGATCTATCAGAAATAAACCATTCAACATAGGTGCATGACCATAAAAGATATCATTCTTATAAATCGAACAACCATTGTTTTCAGATTTAAAGGAATGACCACTTTGCATCAAACACGATCCAGATACAATGTTCATGCTCAGCGCAGGCACTAAATAACAATTATTTAGGTTTATAACTAATCTCGATGGCAAATGGAGAGGTAGCGTCCCGACGGCGATCACATCAAATTTTGATCCATTGCCGACCCGCATCCTGACCTCATCCCTTGCTAATTGTCGCTTGTTCCGTAGCCCCTGAACCGAGTTACATATATTAGCAACCTATCCCGTATCAAATACCCAGGTGCTACTGCGAATACTAGTCAAGTACACATCAATAACATGTATATCACATATACCTTTGTTTGCCTTGCCGGACTTCTTGTCCGCCAAATACTTGGGGCAGTTGCGCTCCAATGGCCAGTCCCCTTACAATAGTAGCACTTGGTGTCAGACTTAGGGCCAGCTCGGGGTTTCTTTTCAGGCGTGGCAACAGACTTGCCACCCTTCTTTCCCTTGTTCTTGCCTTTCTTGTCTTTCTTGAAACAGGTGGTCCTATTAATCATCAACACTTGATGTTCTTTCCTAATCTCCACTTCTGCAGTCTTAAGCATTGACAGAAGCTCGGGAAGAGACTTCTTCATGCCCTGCATATTATAGTTCATCATGAAGCTCTTGTAGCTAGGTGGCAGAGATTGGAGAACACGATGTATGCCTAAGTCAATGGGAATCGTTATTCCCAAGTACACAAGCTTATCGGCGTACCCAGACATTTTGAGTACGTGCTCACTAACGGAGCTGTTTTCCTCCATCATGCAGCTAAAGAACTTTTCGGTAGCATTATAACTCCTACGGCAGCATGGGTATCGAAAATCATTTTCAATTCTCCCATGGTATCAAAGGCATTGCCATTTTCGAAACGCTTTCAAAGTTCTGGCTCTAGCCCATATAGTATGCCGCAATGAACTAAGTTGTGGTCCTCCTGACGAGTCACATAGACGTTCTTTTCCTCGTCAGGGGCATCAGGAGCTGGTGGGGGGCCTAGCAGCGCATCTAGCACATATTGCTTTTGTGCAGCAGTGAGGAGAATCCTCAAATTCATAGCCCAGTTGGTGAAGTTGCTACCATTCGCAGCAAGTTTCTCTTTCTCCATGAATACATTGAAATTAAAAGCAGGTGGTGCCATCTACAACAGAATTTGTAAAGTTTATTTAGACTAAGTTTATGATAGATTGAGTTCAACTAATCCAAATTACTAATGAACTCCCACTCAAAAACGACATCCCTCGTGTCCTTTTGGTGATTACATGAACCAAATCCACTACACCAAGTCTGATCATCACGTGAGTTGATGTAGCTTCAAAGGCGAGCATCTATATGGGCATCATATCAACTATATGACTCATGCTTAACCTTTCGGTCTGTGTTGAGAGGCTATGTCTGTACATGCTAGGCTCGCCAAGTAAGAACCTTAGTATTCGCGTGTGTAAAACTGTCTTACACCTGTTCCTATGAAAGCGTAGATTCGAGTACACCCGATCATCACGTGATGTCTCGAAACACGATCCACAGAACGGTGCATACTTAAGGAAGAACACATTTTTATCTTGATATCTAAATGAGGGATCATCTTATAATGCTACCAAAAGCGCCAAACTAGCAGTATAAGATGCAAACATCTAATGTGTAAAGTGAGATGATATGGTCCACGCATTTGATCTCTATCACTTGCATCGTGGTATGATCTCTATCATTCCTTTGTGTGTAAGGCCAAGGTCTATGGAACTTACACGTTGAGTGTGTTGTAAGAGTATCTATCATATATCTACTTACAACAATACCATATCAATACACTAGCCCAGCAACGATCTAAACTAGACGCCTCTAATTTATCAATTGCAAGTTTTACGTGGCTTAGGGCTTTTGGAGATAGAACCGTTCTCACCTACGAACATGAACCACAACGAGGATGACTAAGTTATTAGCAACTTGTTGTAAATCATATATTGACTATAGTAGGAGAGACAGACACTCGCCAGCCACTTATGCAAAACAAGTTGCATGTCAGTCGTGGAACCGGTCTCATGTACGATGACATGTAAGGTTGGTCCGGGCCGCTTCATCCCACTATGCCACCAATATCCAAAATACATAGAAGATGCAATAACATGATCATCATTGCCCACATATAAACATATGTGTACTACCCGTGCAAAGCACCTACGCATAGATCAGGCTCTGATACCACTATTAGGTCCGCAGCATAGAAAACAACATTTTTCCTACGGTGTGAACTACACGCCAAGATCTATCTACTAGGTACAAAGCAATGGGTGGACATACATCCAACGAGAACTTACCCTCGAAGACAACGAGTTTTGTTAACGAGTAGGAACTTGTGGTTGATGTAGTCGTACACTTGCCGATCTCAAGATCGTGAGGAAGTCCGAGCGCCGCAACTCAGCAGCGCATCCATACTCGCACACACGTTCAAGCCACCGGATAACCTCCACCTCCTCGCTCCAGCGATCCAACGGAAGCAGCAACTCCTTCCAGACGAAATGCCACCAGGAACATGTATCTCGCTAATCCGAGACCATGGGGGAATAATTCTAGAGGGGGAGAGAGATCCTTCACAAGGAGGTGTGAGGATGAAGGAGGGAATGGGTGGCCTTTTATAGGAGGAGGGGGGTGCCCCCTCTCTCCATGGCCGGCGCATGGGGGGTGACCCCTCACCTCCCCCATTCATGTGGTGGTAACCCCTCCACATTAAAATGCCTCTTCACATTCCCTTTTAAAGTCTCCACTTTAAATGCATTAAATTTCTCCAAAATTAATGCCCTCTCATTTAATAAAACTCTTTTATTAAATTTATTCAGAATTTTGTTAATTACTTTAATTAACAAACATTCACATATAGCCCCTTGCAATATTTCAATATCACATGCAGAACCACTTTATGCAATTTCACCCGAAACAATTTCCGGTTTCTATTGAAACAATTCCTGCGCTTTGCGATTCTTTCGTCTGAAACATATGTGCTCCAAAATGGTGTCCGGTAACTCTTAAGTGTGCCACCATACGGTTCGCGAATAATGCAGACATGATCGAGACCCTTCTCCGATCAATAATCAACAGAGGGACCTGGAGATCCGTACTGACTCCTACACATTCAACGATGACTTCTATGATCGTGAGAACCTTTGTAACTAAATCCCTTTGTCTCTCGATATATTACATGTCCGAGATTCGATCATCGGTATCTCCATACCTAGTTTGATCTCGTTACCGACATGCACTCTTTTCTTGTTCCCGTGATATAATATTCTAGTGATCACATCACTTGCTTGCAAGCTATCTTAATGTGATATCACCGAGAGGGCCCAAAGTATATCTATCCGTCATCGGGATTGACAAATTCCACTCTTGATCCATGAGCCTCAACATAACACCTTCGTAGTACTGAACCCATCTTTATAGTCGCCCTGTTACAGTGTGACGTTTGATGTTATCAATATACTCTTCCGGTGTTAGCAATTAACATGATCTCATGGTCTAAGGATAAAGATTACTTCGTATGATGTTATAGAAATATAAACATAATGACTTGATCGTAATGCTATACTTCGAATGAATGTTCATCACATCTTTCCACCAATGGTGTGACCTTGTTATTAACAACATCAAATGTCCATGATCAGGAAACCTTGATCATCTTGTTAATCAACAAGCTAGTATATAAGAGAGGCCTAACTAGGAACCCTTTTTGTTTATTAAACACACATATATTGATGTTTCCTGATCAATACAATTCTAGCATGTAAAATAAACATCTATCATATATAAGAAATATATAATAACAACTTTATTATTGCCTTTCAGGACATATTTCCTTCACTATGGCCTTAGATTATGTTCATCACAACACTGAGTTTACTGAATAACTCTGTTTTTCATATTTCAGTCGTAGCTGAATGACTTTGTTTTTCATCTTTTAGTTCTAACTGCATACATTATTTTTCATATTTTAGTTGCAACTAAAGTGTCCATGTTTTGCATCTTTTAGGGCAAGGAGGAAGCCTGGAGACGATGTGATGTCCATCAAGGTGTTGGAACGACGCTCCGTTAACGTTGTTATGAAGTTGGTGTCTCTAGACTAGCACAAAAGCATTCCTTAAAGGCGTCAATTTCCCATGGGCCTCAGCCGGTTTCTCGTTCCGGCTCAAGCGCATAACTTCTAAGAGCACACCACCGGAGCCGGTTTTTCTTTGCGACTCTAAGATATGAGACCTCAGATGGTGCCAAAAGGAAAACACCTCTAACATGTTCGAGATCGAGACGACCCGTATTTCTGACCGCTTGGAAGAACTCCTCAACCTCAGACGGCCTATACTAGGGACCGTCTCCAATAGTCAGGCGACATGAGTCAGATTCTAACAAAGACCGTCTCTAGAACTAGTGTGCCTCGAAGCGACTTTTAAAGTGATTGTCTCCAGTGTGTGTAAACCATTTTAAATCATAGCATGCTAATTCGAACTCGATCATAGATGAACGACACATAATCATGATTCAGCAGATAGGTAGACTCATTAACTAAAGAACTTATAGCAGCTCGATCATGTCAACATTAGCCAGATAGTTGGGGAAATCCATACAAATTTAGCCATTACACGTTATGGCAGTATATATATATACAAAGTGCAATCCATAAATCAAGCAGCTAGCATAATTATTACTCTCTAACAAACCAGGATTGCATTTATAATCGTCCACCCACTGAAAGTTACTAAACCAGAATATGTACCTCTCCATTATCTTTTTCCTCAAAGCAAAAAAGGACAATGATATCCTGCTTTAGGTCGAAGCTTCTCACAACCTTCTCCCATCCAGTCGTCAAGATTGCATTCGACCTAGCTCCCATCTTCATCCTAACCATATTTGGCTTTTTGCTCTTGATTTGCCAAACATGGACATCAATAGGTTCATCAAGGAGATTCTTTAGGTATTTTCTTGTGAACTCAGCTCCAAATGTCTAGGTAAGTACAGAGAATTGAATAATTAGCATGCTTGTGATTATTGAAAGTATTTAAATATCATAGGGTAGCTTGTTGATAACATGATCAAGAATATATCATCTTACCAGGCTGCACTTCTTTTTCATGATAGATGAATATGGCAGCCTGTAGACATAGTACTACATTTTTGGTGGAAATTCGGGTTCACACCAGTCTAAGAGAAAGTCTAGAACTTCTTTCAGATATATGTCATTTCCAAAAAGGCTCTGCTTATCAAAATCAGTGTCCCCCTTGTGTTGAGGCCCTGATGCAACAACACATAAAAATTTCAAGTGGTGGAATGTTAATGTCTACTGTCTAAATGCATACCAAATAGATGACTGCAATTTTGATGTCCTTTTGATACCTCTAAACTGAATCCTCTCAGTGGACTCTTCATCTGTTGACTAGAATTCAAAACCACCAAAGCTAATGCGAAAACTGTCATCGCGAGAGAGCGTGACTGCATCTTCATTGCAGGTTCCCATATGTTAAATAGATACAGACAGAGAGCATCTTAATACAATTAAGATGCAAGCAGACCAATGAAGTGACAATTAAAATCTCTATTGCTAGAAGTGATAGTTAAATCTCTATTGCTAGAAGTGACAGTTAAATCTCTATTGTTGGAAGTGACAATTGCAGATTTTGAGATTTATACAAGGGGAAAAGAGTTTTTTGAGACCCGTTGTGGATAACAACTTACGCTAGTGACACGTCGCGATATAGATGTCACTAGACCTGGAGATCCACGAGAAGACCAAGCCGTTGATCTAAAGGATCAGCAAGCACACGTTGCCATCAACTCAAAGACGCCACCGTCAAGGTTGACACCGGTGTGGGAGAAGAGTTGAGGCAGGTTTATTCACCCGTGCGTCGCTCCCACCACCCCAACGACACACCACAGCAAAAAGACCCTAACCCTAACTACAGAACGGAGGAACGAGGTCCCCCTCCCTCTTGCCACCGAAGCAGCATGGAGGGAGAGGGGACTCACGCTATGGCCGGTGGAGATTGGGGGAATTTTTGTTGTCTCCGCCTCTCGTACGGGAGGAGGAGGAGGACCGACAGGAAGGTCAAAAATGCCAAGGGGAAAAGATTTGGGACAGATGCAAGCCGGCTGGGGGAGGCTCTCCCGACGACGTTGTTGGGTATTTGCAGCTCAGTAACCCTGAACCTTAAATTCGAGAAGCAAAATGGAAAATTCCATGGCAAAATTCCTAAATCGAAGCTGCTGATTTAGGGTTTTGGGGGTTTGTATTTCACGCATACCTACCTGGACGACGAAGGGGTCCTCAGAGGTGAGGGATAGCATCCGCACCACGGCAGACCGGAGGTGGTGGTGGTGGAGAGGCAGGGGACCGGAGGTGGCGGTGGACTAGGCTAGCGGGAAAGAACAAAAGTTGCACAGATCTGAAATATTTGTCCAAATATTTTCAGATATTTGGCGCCAAGTACTAGCCTCAGAAGGCTGCAAGTGTAAAAGTCTCTAAGAACGTCTATTCTCTGAATATTTCACATTTTGCCGCCAAGTACTTGACGACTAGTAATTTGAAAACAGCTAATATTCGGAACTCTAGATATATTTGGAACTCCGGCGTTTGATTATCCTAAATTTGAGAATTATTCATAATTTAAAGCAAATAAAGGTGTGTATACATGCTTGCCAGAGTGAAATTGAGTCCCCTAAGACTAAATGAGGTTCATAAATTGAAGAAAATAATTGACGTAGTACAAACCTTGAATCTTTATCCTGAAAGGCATGACGACTAGTGTTCATGCGCTTTGCTACAGAGAAATACGGTGCAAGTGTTTTGAATTTGACTAATTCAAATTTTTAATCACGAAGTGAGATCATTTGGTTACTTAATTATGAAATTTTCACCAATATAACCTTTTTTCATGTATTCTTTGAAGGAAGTCTCGTTGAGTGAATATTCGGACTTCTGGATATATTCAGAACTCTAGATTTTGTTAATCCTAAATTTTGAGAGCAATAAGGTGCAACTGTTTTGAATTTGACTAATTCAAATGAGGTTCGTACTATGTTGCAGAGCAATAAGCTGTTTTTTTTTGAATTTGACTAATTCAAATGTTTAATGCATATGTGAGATCATTTAGGTCCCGTTTGGCATCAAAGTATGGCATTAAATACTTTGAGGTGTTTGGATCCATCAAATAATATGGTTTCAAAACTGAAGTATTCTCCAAACCTATGGTTTTTTTTGAAGTATTTGAGAAAGAAGTCAGACCCTCTTTTTCTAAAACTAATAAAAGAGAAAACAGAAGTATCTTTGCTAGGCAATAGAATACTATGGTATTGATATACTTCGGTTTTAGAAAAAGAGGGTTCACGAGGGATATATTGGTAGTGTGCATGATCAGTAATATAAAGGAGTAGATTAATATAAGGTAGTGTGCATGAGCATGATCGGTAATATAATTGAACACTAGAAATTTTAAGGAACTCCATATAATATATATATAGAGAGAGAGACGAGGTTCACGAGAGATATATTGTATTACATGCAACCAGGGTAATAATTAACTTAAACATAATAAAAGCACGGGTAGCAGCAGGGAGGCCGGGACACGAAGACGCCTAGTAGGGGCAGCAGCAGGAGGCTGGGACAACCTACTCGAGGGGATGCAGGCTAGTCCTGTCATATTCCCAGAGGAATTTGCCGAAGGCTGCGTGTTACGCCAATATCTTCGGCTGATGTCTTCGGCCTCGGCTTTTGGCAACATCCACCGCGTGATGGATCATGCTGTCGAGGTCCGTGTTGATGGCTCTTCCACAGAATGGGCAAAACAGTTTCCCCCTAGGTAGAAAGGGATTTTCCCACACCATAGCCGCCTCAGCACGTAGCGGCTCTTGTTGTCCCTGAAGTACTTGCTATCATCCACTTCATCAGAATCCTCCTGTTGGTTTTTAGGAACATAACTTAGAACTCATACATATGATTAAATTGTATTATAACTCAAGAATTGATACCATATATGTAAGACAATATTAAATTGATATCCAGGAGAATGCATCTCAGCAATAGCTTGATCATTTCATATATCATTTCATCTCAACAAAATAACAATTAATTGGATCAGAGTATATGTAGAACAAATATTGCAGCCTCATAAGTTTCTTCAGAGATGGCGTAAGAGAACTAAGTACCAATTGCACAACCTATTGTTTTTGTATATTGCCCCGGGTTCGCTAACTTATCTCTGAAAAAATCTGACACCAATGTGTCTGCCTCTCTTTTAGGGCAAATTTTAATGATTGGCCATAATAAGAAATTGAAATATAATTATACAAAACAATATGCAGGGATATACATATTCAGATAAAAAACAATCCTAAATATTGTAATTAGAAATAACAAAAAACCAAACAATCTTCAGATACATGTAGAAACAACTTATGATCAAAACCATGCATATACGTATGCATCATACTAATCATTCAAAGATCATAAATATAGTTTCATATGAGAATAAATCAAGGACCTCATTAATTTTTTCAGAGATGGAGTTCGCGAACCAAAGTACCAACAACACAACCTATATTATTTGTGTACATTGCAGCTTCAGGTTCACTAACCCATCACTCAAAAAACGACACCAACAAATGTGTCACTAATGCACTCTTTTGGGACAAATTTCAATCATCGACCTCAGTGAGAAACTGAAATGTAATTCTTATACACTATGAATGCATATAATAACAATTCAAAGATCATAGTTTTATGAATATAGAATAAATCTGGGGGCCTCATAAGTTTCTTCAGGGATGGCGTTAGTGAATCAAGTACAAATTGCATAACCTATTGTTTTTGTATATTACCCTAGGTTCGCTAACTCATCCCTGAAAAATCTGACACCAATGTGTCTGCCTCTCTTTTGGGGAAAATTTGAATCATTGGCCATAATAAGAAATTAAATTGTAACAAGAACAATCCTAAATATTGTAATTATAAATAACAAAAAACCAAACAATCTTCAGGTACATGTAGAAACAACTTATGATCAAAACCATGCATATACATATATGCATCATACGAATCATTCAAAGATTAGAAACAATTCAAAGATCATATATATAGTTCCATATAAGAATAAATCAAGGTCCTAATAATTTTTTCAGAGATGGAGTTGAAGAACCAAAGTACCAACAGCACAACCTATATTGTTTGTGTACATTGCTGCCTTAGGTTCACCAACCCATCCCTAAAAAACGACAGTATCATATGTGTCTCCCCTTGCATTCTTTTGGGGAAAATTTCAATCATCGGCCTCAATGAAAAACAGTTTAAAGATCATAGTTCATATGTGTAGAATAAATCTGGGGCCTTATAAATTTTTTAGAGATAGAGTTAGCAAACCAAAGTACCAAGTGCACAACTTATATTGTTGTACATTGCCTCAGGTTCACTAACCATCCCTAAAAAAATTGACACCATCATATGTGTCTTCCCTTGCACTCTTTTATGGCAAATTCAATCATCGGCCTCAGTAAGAAATATAAATATAATGTTACATGCATGTTGTGTATCGAAATCAACACTCAGCTAGCAAATCCTAAAACCCCTAAATCAAATGTTACAGATCGATAAAATTTACAGCACAAGAAGAATCGTATGAACAACAACAAGTTAAGAAAATGTAAATTTACTAGATAGCAGATGAGCAGATATAATCA
Organism: Avena sativa; assembly: GCA_916181665.1. Lineage (NCBI taxonomy): Eukaryota > Viridiplantae > Streptophyta > Magnoliopsida > Poales > Poaceae > Avena > Avena sativa. The sequence continues at coordinate 141,252,138 of OV702292.1, forward strand.
AATCTCCAAAACAATCGACCGTTCAAACCATATATATATTACCTACTTCAAGAGCAAAAGAATCTATACATGATTGAGCAAATCCTATGTATGAACACTAAAAACTGTGGCTACGACTAGAGAAGCTAGCAAAGTAGTAACCCAGACTCCTCATCGGAGACCTCCTCCTCGAACTCGTCATTCTCCGCGATTACATCAATGATTTCTTGGTGGAGGATGGGGTCATTGATGTAGAGCACCGGGTTGCCTCTGCCTGCCACCACATATCCCTCATCCAGATCTACCGCTGGCACCATGACATTGTCGGCCACCTCCTGCTCGACAACGACGATGACTAGATGGACGGAGCTCGAAGCCTCGACGGCGCGGTGACGAGCGGCGTGCGTGCCCGGCGAAGCCGCCTCCGCCTGCTCAGCGACGACCGACCCACCTGTTGTTGCGCCTCCAACTGGCTTCACCTCTGCCGGCTCGTCTCCACGCGTATGCTTCATGACGTAGCTAGGGAGGGCGGTGGTGCAAGGGAAGGAGCTTCGGCGCGCCCGGAAGGTGCAGATTGGGGTTTTGTGACTAGACAGATTAGAGAAAATGACATGAGCTCGTGGAAGAAGAAGGCCAAGCGAGTTTATATACGCGGGACTATTGATAGTCCTCAAGTGGACACGTGGGTGTGGACTCGTGTGGGTGGGGGGCTAACATGATCTCCACTTTCTAACCGCATTAACAACACGTGCATGCTTTCCCTAAAAATACGCGCATGCTGCCTCGGGAACGTGCACAACGCCAGTTTTTGAGACGAGCGGCATAATGGTCCGCCTCGGTAGACACCTAGAGGCGATTAATATTTCTGACCGACTACAGTTGAGTGATCTAGAGAGAAGGGCAATAATTTCCGTCATCTCAATTTCGGTTTCCTTTATAGACCGGCTGAGGGGGGGACTCAGTACTAGAGACGGTGCAGATTAACAACTGACTGAGATTACAGTTAGAGGCGGTCAAAAAATTACGACCGCCTAAGGTTGATGAACACAGCCGGTGATTTGTATTTTTAGGATAAACCGGTTCTAGACACAGTCTCTAAGTAACGAGTTTATACTAGTGCTTGGAATAGCAACACCTTTGTGCATTAATGTAGCAGTTAAAGGAGAAGAGGACATGATGTTGGACGAACTGGCGGACCTCAGGTTGCAGGAGCGGGGCTTCGTGCAGGACGCTGTCCTCACTAAGTCTTTTTTATTCCCTATGATCCTCATTAGAAACATTTATTAACAATGCTCGTAGCTGATGTAAGTAAGTTAGATAGATCGTTACCAATATAATATGGACAAATGTCGCAACTGAGTTTTCACATCAGTGACCCCTAACTAACTGGTAATGTATTGTTTCTCCATTTGTCTATGGGGGTTTTGACTCGTGGCAATAGCATCGCTATGTACTAGTGAAGCCATCCTTATGAGATATCTCAACACCCCTAGTGTAGATTATGAGAGATAATTCATTACCGAGGTAGTGAACTAGCCCCTAGATGGCCGAGGCCAAAGAACTTGCTACAATATTTTCACCCACACGAGTCACCACATAAATGGTTAATTACATTATCCCTTGCTGAGAAAGGATGTATCGGCATGGAAAGGGTGAAAAATCGAAACATATAATCTTGAAACGTAGCTCAATTGGTTGGGTCAGTGGATGTACAAACCCAACACCTGAGTTCAAATCCTCACGGAAGCGAATTAAGGTTCCTATTTATATTTGAGGACCAGGCTCTCTAGGTACTCATGCAATTTTTTCTGAGGACCAGGCTTGGTACTTAACCTCGACGACGATCTGATGGCGGTGGGGTCTGGAAGCCGGGCGGCGGCCTCGGGCTTTGATGGAGGTTCTCCCTTGGCGGATGGCGGTGCGGGTCACATCTGTTGCTAGGGGCGCAGTCCTAGGGTTTCTCTCACGCCAAGACGAAGATCTACCTTCAGCCTATTTTATTGATCTGGTGGCAGTGTCGTGTTCCGGAAGGCTCCGCCGGCAAACTCCCATGGGCGATTCATGCCTGGAGACTGCTGGAATGGATGGGATTCGGTCGCGCGCAACCGATATTTTTCTGACCGTTTGGTTTCAGAGGGAGCGAGGCGAAGCTCTGCAGTATGTTTCCATTGTGGAACATGCCTTTAGTTCCATGGTGAAGTTAGTGTGCGGAGAATGTCATGGAAGCCAAGATTTGTGGACTAGCTATGGTGGGTCGAGTCCTGGTGGCGATGAGGAATTGGCTTAATGATTCGTGAATTGTAGCAGCGGCATCGGAAGGTGGGGGCGGCAGCACAAGAGGAGTTCACAGTCTTACCTCGCAGGGTGAAAATACAAGGTCTGGCCTTAATTGGTTGTGTCTGGCAATGACCTTGTTGAAGGCATTGTTTTGTGAGCGGGAACTTTCTCCAGGGTAAAAACCTATGATCTTTAATCGAGCGACGACGGTGCTTCTGCTCTGTTTCCTTCTTGAAGGCGTCGCTATTAGAGATGTTGGACTTCTGGTGTTGTTCTGGTGGGGTTAGTGTCGCTGCTACTAAGGATCTTATCGCTGCAGCGAGACTTTTCCTTTTTGTAATTCTTGTTTTTTTTGGCTATGTCATTCCGTAATTCCAATAGAGTAATGCGTTGTTGCAGAGGCTGGATGTAATTGATATCATCGCGATATTAATATATGCTCCTTTCCAAAAAAAATATAATCTAGAAGCTGAGGCAGGAATACTGTGCGTGCGAGTACCGTTTCAAGGTATGAGCTACTTGTCCTGTTTTCAAAGATAGTTTGAAAGTTGAGAATTTACATAACCTAGGGGTTGACACATAAACATTGTTAGAGTACGTATACGTGTATAGACTAGAGATAGACTATGATTTTACATCTTGTACTCCACGTCTCCACCTTTTCCGTGTAACTCTATATAAACCCTCACAACGGTCAGGGTTGCCGGGCCGGCAAAATCGGAGGCCCTGTACGAAACTCTAAAATATGCCCTATAATACTATAAATTTTTAACTATTGAACAATTATAACATATATGCTAGAGTGTATCATACATAGTAATTGGACATATGAAAAAACATACCTATTAAACTTCCGATTGCATAATGTTTATTTGAACAACATCATTCTCTTAGTGTTCTTCGAAATAAAATCTTCAACAATATCCTCATAATCAATCTTCTCCAACACTTCACTCTCAAGTGCTATTGTTGCTAAATTATTTAGTCTCTGTTGTGTCATCGTAGTACGCATATATGACTTCAATAGCTTCAATTTTGAAAAGCTTCGTTCTGCAGATGCAATAGTCACAGGAATGGTTAACAGAACTCTATACGCAATACTTGCATTGGGAAAACAACCATGTCATATTAAAAAAATTAGAACTTCAACAGGCCCCTTATTTTCCTTTGGAATAAAATCTTGAAGAAGCTTCAGCTCAACGTACAACTCTTTGGCATCAATGTCAGATTTTCTATCTTTATTTCCATCATTATCATGTTTTCTATCCTTAAGGGCAACCTCAAGATTATCACAAGAAGATCTCAAGCTATCGTTATCCAATGACTGCAATGTATCAGAAGTAAATAAGAAACCAAAAAAATTCTTGTAACCCTTATATTGTTCAAATCTGCTTTTCAGTGAGGAAATTGCTTGATCAACAAGAGGTATAAAATAGTTGATTCGAAATGATTCCTCTGCAGACTGTGTGGCAATATTTGTGTCACCTGGGTTCTCATCAAACTGTTTCTTTCTTTTAATTTCTCGCTTTTCAGGAAATTTTGCACTAATATCCAACTCAAGTGCAATTCCTTTCGCCATCTCCAATGCTTGCAAGAAACCAGTTTCCCTGTACCGCTCGAAGAAAGATATAAGCCCTTGCATTTTCTCAATAGCAACATCAATAAGCATATCCTTTGTTTGCAAAGTTTTGCTTACTACGTTAACTGTATACAATACCTCATACCAGATGACTATGGCCACTATAAATGCATAGTCTCCAAGTTCATTTTTTGCCAAACCTAAAGCCTGATTACTTGTCATTGGATCCTTATCAATTTCGGATACCTGAAATAAAAGATAGGAAATAAATATTTTAGTTGGATATGTAGCCAAAAACCAAAGGAACTACATCATTAGTAATATAAAAATATTATGTACCTGAAGTAGAGCCTCTCGAATGTCTGCACATTGGAATCTGATAGATTTAACACTTTCAACAAGACTCTCCCAACGTGTAGCTGACACTGACTTGAGTGTCCATCCTGATATATTATCTTTTAGAATATGCCATTTCTTAGTAGAATTAGAAAAAATTGTGTAGATGCGTTGGATGATCCCAAAGAAGTCTTTAGCTCTACCACGAGTCTTGGCCATATCACAAAGTGTTAAATTAAGGCTATGGCAACCACACGCAGAATAGAAAGCTCTTGGATTCACATTCAAAAGCTTCTTTTGTACCCCTTGATGCTTTCCTTTCATGTTGGATCCATTGTCATAACCTTGTCCTCGCACGTCATTTATGTCAAGATCAAGAAGCTTTAATTCATTCTCTAGCACATCAAAAAGTCCTTGTCCAGTTGTATCATTTACATGTAGAAATCCCAGAAAGGATTCTTCTATGCAAACGTGACCTGAAGATAAATTCACATATCTTATAATTAAAGACATTTGCTCTTGGTGACTTGTATCAGGGGTACAATCAAGTATGATAGAGAAATACTTTGCACGCTTTATTTTCTTAATAATTTCAGACCTGATAGAAAAGGCAAGCAAGTGCAACAACTCATTCTGAATCTTATGATCAAGATAATGGGCATGAGTTTCTTCATTTGTAATACGACGAACATGCTCCTGAATAATAGGGTCAAATTCAGCCAACATCTGTATCAAACCCAAGAAATTACCATTGCTGTCTTCATACAGTTTGCTATTACTACCACGAAAGGCTAGATTATGCTTGGCAAGAAATTTTACAATGGAAACAATTCTGAACAAAACCTTTCTCCAGTGGTCCTTTTCTTTCTCAAGTTGACGTTGAGCAGCTTTATCAATTGTCTGATGCTTCTCCAATCTAGTGCGCAACTCATACCAATTGGTCATATTCAAAACATGATCTGCACTTGTCTCATGCTCTTTTAATCTATTGATAATATGTATCCAATCATTACAACCTTCCTTAGCCAACTGACCTTTTCGCTTCCCTTTTGTGAATACTTTACAACCAAAGCAAAAGACTCTATCGAGCTCCTTAGAGTACACAAGCCAATCCCTATCATATTGATCCCCATTTGACATAAATCTAGTGTACAATTGCGCAGAAAACCTTCTCTTATTTCTATCTTTAGGACCTTTCTTAAATGATAAATCTCTTCTCGGACCCTTTTGTGCTAAAATATCAATTTGTTTCTGATCAAGAGAATCCCAATCTCTTGGAGCTCAAAATTATTTTTCTCTACCTCAATAGTGTCTTCCTCTACCTCAACATTATTTTCTGTCTCAGTCTGATCGTCTATAGGATCATTATAAGGAATAATAGCAAGTGCAAGGGTTAAAGGATCAACTGACTGATTATCGGATGACACCTGTGGTTTCTTTTTAATAAACCTATCCATTGCCTCTCTTTGAGATTGAATTAATTCTTCTTCCTTTTCTTTTCTCTTACGCTTTTGATAACCAGATTCTTGCTTCCCCATGCCGAATCCTACAGAAGAGATGAAGAGCACATTTAGACGAATTTAAGACTGAATTGAAGTACCCTAGAGCTAGGGCTAGGGGCTAGGACACAAAGAGAAGAAAATATACAGGGATCCAGGGAACGCACCTGCCTGCCAGATTATGAGATTACCTGATGATCGATCGATCGATTGGATTTACAAATTAAAGCTTTCGTAGATTGGACGAAGAACGGCGAAATAACAGAACGGAAACAGCGAGAACCGTCGCGTCCAGGTCTCCACGATCCTATGCGATCTCCTGATCGATCTCACGTCGAGGACTCCTGATCGATCTCACTTCCAGGCTAGCGTACGTGTATCACTAAGGCCCAAGTATGGGCAGGCCTTTTAATTCCCAAAAAGGCACACCACGCGACACGGTCAGATTCCTGAAAAAAAATATTTTTTTCCTGTATACTATATAGGTCTATATACAAATTTTGGCCTCCTAAAAAATCTAGGCCCTGTAGGGCTGCACACTTTGCACTCCCATCGGCCCGGGCCTGCAACGGTCATTATAGTATAACATAATATTCTAGGGATCAATATTCTAGAGCGGTTAGACTCGCGGCGCCAATCCTAGAGTTCTCCATCACTTCCGCACCGCGTTCCCGTGGAGATCTCTTCTCCTGGGGGCGCGGCACCCGGTTTCGATCAAAGATCGGATCGGTTCTTTAGATTAGATTAGACTAGATCTAAAATTTCAAGATTCCAATTCCATAGATTATATCCAATTAGCCCAATAAAAAATCCTAGACTACTGTCCTCAAATCCGGTGAGAAGAAATTCAAGATTCGATCGCCGCCGCGCTAGAAAAATACTGCGGCCAGCTTGCGATTCAAGCACACGAACCGCAAGCCAACTGGCTGGATTGCACCGGTCGTCATCCCCGACTACTACTTGATCCAATCTGCAGACAACGAGGCGGCAATGCGCGCATGGAACTGGCACCACGTGACACCACACCGTGTAAAGCAAGTCTGGTTGTGATCCAATCCGCTAGGTATGTATGTTCAACATGTAGGAATCAATCCACGCACTAGAAGACAAGACGCCAAGGAAACACGCCCATGGATCAGGTGTACACACCGCCACACGCCTCCATGCATAGCGCGCTGCTCTACACTGACATCTACAGTTCGTCAAACCGGAACTACATCGACCCAAATCGCAACGTTAAGCTGTACGACTACATCACGCTACGAGAACACAAGCACGACGTAGATACCATCGTCGCCACAAGGGACGCCTTAAAGCAATGATCTACGTCATGCCTACTACGACATCGCATACAACATCATCGTTAAGGTCTATATCAACATGGTCTTTATCAACATCTTCATCAACACACACCGTCGCCGTCGCTACATCGTCCATATGATGGACATACAACTACGACGCTCTTTGACAGTACACGTACTGCAAGGCACGACGACGGCATGGCCGCGTCCACGACCCCGACGACGGCATCGACCGCGTCCATGACACCGACGACTGCATTAACAAACCAGCGTCACAATTGTGATGCCCCTACGATCGCACATACGGTTCTGGCAAAACCATGTGTGCTTGGTGGCTGCCTCTAGTGCTGGCAAAACTGATGGTCTTACCTATGACCGTGTCCGCGAGATGCCCCCAACGGTACCTTTACAAGGTGCAAAACGTCCACAACTGTAGCTTCGTCAACAACAACAAAAAACACGCAATTTATGTGCCTCCGGCAATGGCGGCCACACAACATACGACGATTATGACATCGACCACACCAACCTCGACCACGGCTACATCACGATCGGCTACCTCGACATCGACATCAAGAACAACGACTACAACAACTTAAGAACTCCAGTCAATAGCGTATGTGTCGTCACTTGCGTCCACGCCACTCCCGCTGTGACTGCGAGAGGGAAGAGAGGCACCAGAAGGGGACGCAGTCACCATCCCTAGGTGTCAGCCATAATCATGTCCACACAAGTGAGGATGACAAGGAGGCAAAGACGACGGAAGCGCAAGACTTTAAATCTAGTCGCAAGCGTCCGCTTCACTCCTGCTCCGAGTGAGGGGGATGTTAGAGTACGTATACGTGTATAGATTAGAGATAGACTAGGACTCTACATCTTGTACTCTAAGTCTCCATCTTCCCCGTGTAACTCTATATAAACCCCCACAAGGGTCATTGCAGTATAACACAATATTCTAGGAATCAATATTTTCTACAAACACGTCTTCTTCTAAAACTCCATGGAGGAAAATGGTCTGAACCTTGGAGTTTTCCATGGACAAGATCACCAGAGAGTGGCTTGTTTGAATGTTTCTACATAATCCTCCTCATATCATTGTCTGGACCCTTTAGCAGTCAATCTGATTTTTTGTTTCGATCAATGGTGCCATTTTTTTTTGCTTGGTGCTTTAATTTGAAGACCACCTTGCATTCGATGAGACTATAGTACCGATGTGGTTGGACCAGATGCCAAGTTTTCCTAGCCTGGGTAGATGAGTTCAAAACTTGCCCGTAACTTCCGAGATTTCATCTGCGGTAGTATTAAATTGTTTATGCCTGGGCCACAAAATGTCATAGAAAACCGTCGAAAGGGGCAAGGTAAAAACAGGCTATGCAAATCCATCAGCCAAGATGACTCCCAATCCTTAGATGACTTGAAGAACGCCCACTACCCCAAATTGGATCCAATAGAGCAGTCAGACATTCTTATTCCTTTGCAATGTCGCCGCCTCCTTGTCAACACCATCGCAGAAAATCCCTATACTAGAATCCTACAGATGAGCAGAAGTTGTAGCCTGCCCTAAAAATCATCAACATGGTCTAGGTACATCAGAACCCAATTTTAATAAACCTCACAAAATTGCATTGTCAGTTTGAAAAGTACGAGAGGAAAATCACACATGTAAATATGGGGTAGAATCTTACTTTTGTATATTTCCAAAAAAAGTTACGAACATTTGCGAAGAGTGAAAAAAATCACAAGACCATAATTGTCGACTTCAAGTTTCAATATTTGGAACTTGGTACACATCACGAATCATTATTTGATTTTTTAATCATCATATGTAAATTTCATAACTTACATGTAGATTTCAATGTAACCAAGTTCCAAAATTTCCCCATACGGTGTTGACGGAAAACATTCACGCGCTATACGGCATTGTGTGGTGTATTAATTAACCACGGGTGAAGTTTTCATTAAAAAGTGTAGCATGTGACACAGACTTGTCAACCCGTTTGGTCCTGGCCCACGCCAGTTACCGTTTGAAAAAACAAGTGACAACCCACAAGGCCCAGTGTCCAACCAAGAAATCAGACGCTTTTACACACGACATGCAAAACCAAGCGCGTTCTCTTCTCTCCAGAAAAGGAAGTGAACGCAAGACCAAAACCACGACAGAGAGGCGTCCCCCATTCCTTACCACTTCCCATATCTGAACTCGTCGTCGCCTATTTGTAAATCTCCAACGCAACCAAATCCGAGCAATCTGATCCATTCCGGACCCCTGGGAGGAGGATCCGCCACCATGCCCCGCAACACCGGCCGCGACAAGGAGGTCGTCGACCTCGTTAGCGACGAAGACGGCGACGGCGTCGATGGTAAACACACGGTTGCTTCCCTTTCCCTCCGCTTGATCTGCTCATTATGGTGGTGGCGGGTCATGGGCGTCCCTAGTGATTTCATCTTTGATCTTTGTTGATATTAGATGGTGATCTATGGTTAGGTAGATCGTTGCTTGCCTAGTTAGAGGCTACTCCCATATGCATCAATCGATGTAGAGGCCGGGGTCTTTATCCCTTTTCTGAAACAAAGCAAAAAAAACTAGAGGATACTCCTTGTTTTGTTCATGTTAGGTTGTTGTTGCTTGCTCCTTGTTTATTTCTCTTGAATGGAAATTCTTGGAAACCAATAGATGCTTATATTTTTTATTTTTATTTTTGTGTTGGTCTGTTACTCGTTTTGTTCTCTACCCCCTCTTTTTATTACATATACACATGATTGTTTGGAGTGGACATGGTTTCTAAGACCACGGACCCCTCAGATCTCATTGTATTAGATCTCCATATATTGCCTGTCCTTGGAGATCTAGAAGGCTTAAGCACTTGAGCTTTAAGGTGAATGGGTATATCTGTATAAATCAAAAGGCAATATTATACCTGGATATGAATAAGTGTTATTATAATTCAGTAGACCCTTTGCAGTATTTCGATGGTTTATTCGTTTTTGGATATGGTGTTATATATAAGCACAATAGTGATTACATATTAATTGCGCAATTTTGTTGTCTTGTCCTTACATGGATTAATATTTTAATGAGAATTACAATACATCGCTAGCCAGTGTATTTCCCTTTTTAATGCATGTGTCGCATATATTAAATATTTTGGTAAATGAAAAATATTAGTATCAAGAAGATAGATACCCAATTACATCAGATCCCTACAATAACGTAATATCAAGAACTAGTCAACATATCGAGAATCCACGGAGCCAAAAAGACATAAAAAGGAAAAAAAGAAGAAAAGGGCCCAACCAAAGTGACCAGCGCCTCACATCGAAAAAAAACCATCACCATTGGCAACACCCGGGATGCTATGGAGGTTCAACCATATCGACGCCTAGAGGAACCGAACAATGAAGAAGAACCAGCGTCACTCATTCTCAGATCATGGTTTTTCGCCCTAGAAAAAGTCTGAACTATCTTTGGGCAATGCCTTCAAGGTGGCTTACATTTGTTGGAACAACCTATCAAGGTGACTAAATTATTATCTCATACATGTTGCTAAAGATATGACACATAGTTGTGTTGATTCATAGATTATGTTCCATACAGCACCACATGGTCAAATTCTAGGTTGCATCCCTATCTCATACATTGGATGTTGTAAATGAAAAGATTACTGGCTTTTCAACTTGATTAAGAAAAATGTTAGTTTTCCAATTCCTTGCATTTCATTACTAGGAATATTAGTTGTGGCAGTAGGAAGCAAATCATCTCATTGATTCATCAATAATCAAGTTGTTTATGGGTGCTAACTTTTTGTAGAGTTAGTTACATATATAATTTTAACGAGAACAATTAGATGTGGCTTAGTATGTAATGTCTGTGTATCCTGACCTCAAAGTTATTTTTACATTCCCTATATAGTCTGCCAAAACAAGCACTCTCTTACAGGCAGCAGACCAAAAGCAAAGACATCACGGAGATTGAATAATGCATTGCCCTCATCTCACCTCCCCCCGAAGAAAAGGTTCAATCGCCTTTCCTATAGTCGAAGGCAGAAAATAAATAAAGACAAGTTGGACACAGAAATTTTTGAATTGTGCATGGAGTATGTCCCACATTCTTCTTTTCCTCTTACTTTCTATTTTATTTTTATTAGTTTATTGTTCTTATTTTTTTGTTACTACTCTATGTGTAGGGACCTTTGGACGTGCATAGATCCGAAAAAGAAGAGCGATTATGAATATTTTGATTCATTCTGGTTTAATATGTACACAAACGGGATTGATAAATCAAATCTCCTTAGATGGATAAAAGCTAAGAAAATATTCTCAAGGCGATATGTATTTGTCCCTATTGTTGGTTGGTAGGTTACTCTCCTTGTTATCTCGTGGAATCACTTATATGGTTGTCATGATATATACCACATATTCACTTCCTTGAGACCTTGACTATAGGGGTCACTGGAGCCTCCTTGTGTTGTGCAATTTTGGTGAGACAAGCTACTTGGGTACTGAGAAAGGACCGCGTATGCTGCTGCTGGATTCACTTAAAGCGACAGGGCCGACGAGGCTGCGAACAATCATCAACAGGTTTGGTCCCTTTATTTTCTACCTTCCTAAGCCTCGAGAATTGTTATAAACATGATGATTTGGCTGGTAACATGTTTAGGTATTTTTCTATAGCATATTATTCCTATACACAATTTTAAATTTTAAAAACATGATATAATTTTAATCTGTATGGTCTGCCCAACAAGGTGTATTTGCTGGAATTAACACGTTTGTTATGATTTATATTTATATAGCCTTATACTACGTTCAAAATCTCCTAGATTCATTTGCCCTTTATTGCTGGTATAACAGATTCGTTGTTGACATTTTAAAAAATGAAGAGCGGGAGGAGTCCGAGCGGTTCATAAACGAAGTCGAGCTTGAGTTTCCTGAGGTATATATCTTGCTTAATATCTGGAAGTTTGCTTCTCAACTTTTCGAATTTCCTTTTCTAATAGTACTTACACAACATTGCAGGTGCCACAGCAAAGTGGGGATGACTGTGGTATATATGCCCTTTACTTTGCATACTGTTTTATCGTGATCAAAGAGCTGGGTGAAGATTTGAGCAAGCTGGTGCGTCACCCATTTCATACTTCATGGAATTATTAGTTTTCATGTTTGTGGCCTTGCAAGTGATATACTGACTGTTTCTTTATCTGACGGTTTTGGTATAAGGATGCCTTGTTCGATCCGGAGGAGCTAGAGAACCTAGAGCGCATCCGCAAGGATATCCATTCGCACCGAGAGTATGTATATCCTGCTTGTTCTTTATTTTCTATTTGTTAATTAAATTGTGATCTTATTTGTCTTTTTTACTTCTCTGCAGGAAAAGGGATCCAAAAATTACGGAGTGGGTCATCTGGCAAGACTGCAAGTTATGAGGAAGGTTAAAGATTATCGATGCAATGGTGGTAATACAGTTTATGCATACAGTCAAGACGAAGATGCTACCTGTCGAAGTAGAAAGCTTCAGTGATAGCCAGCAACACCTATATATTCCGTGATACAGACTCTACAAACGTTTCCATTCGTTCAGTTATTTAAGACACCGTTATACTAAGTGCATTTGATCGAATTCAGTTTATAGTCCTCCATTACCGGTCAGTAACTTCAGAATGGCTTGACCAGTCGGTTATCCTCCTCCTTTGGGACCAAATATTACTGGGAGAACCTCTTTATTTAATCATGCAGTTCTATCGGCACATTTAATCTATGTTAACATTTCTCCTTCTGGATGGATAATAGTGGAGTGCCATTGTTATTGGTTATTGCCATATGTATGTGCCTGCGTGGAGGTAGATGGTGGCTGTAATCTGAAATTAGCAGAATGCCGTAACGAGCTGCTTCAGTACAAGAACACTTCTTATTAGGGTGAGAGAGATTAGAACTGCACGCCATGCCTTCCACCTCCTCAGATTCCGCATGATGCTGGTCGAGCTGAGCTCCGGTTCGGTAGGTGGAAGCCACGAGGTGTATAGTAGGTCAGAGCATCTCCGCTCACATTTGGGAGGGCCTCCTGATTTTTTCATCCGGACAGCGAAAAATCATCTAGTCACGTTCTTAGGAATCAAGTTTTCGTCGGATTCGGTCCAAATTACATCCTGCATTTTCAGGCTGAAGTGGGGAGCCGGGTGTGGACTGGGAACGAGGGATGAAGCTAAATCGGCGGGGGAGGAAAATCTGGGCTGGTGGTCCCGTCCTGTCAGCGACTGAAGCAGTTCATCCTCATCCCATCGCCTCGACTCCTGTGAAGGACCGTCCACCTTCCCGCCGCTTATCCTTTTTCCACTCTCACCGCTACACCCCTCCCGCCCTCGCCACCCTTTCACCATTGGCTATAAATGCTGATGCTCTCGCCGTTCCCAGAGCACTCACTCCGCCTCCCTTTCCCTAACCCCAAAGCTCCAAGTTTCGAGAAGAGCTTGGTGACTTCGATGGCAGAGCGCTATCCCGGCGGCAGCGAACGGTTTTGGCTGGCGATCTCTGCAGACATGGGAAGCCCGCCAACTCCATGATGCTAGCTACCCGATGGTGCCGGACGCTGCCCGCCGACGTGGAAGCTCAACGCGAGCGGCGTGCCCGTGCCACCGGTGCCAGAGGGCCACGAGCTGGTCGACGAGATCCAGGCGGTCATCGGCACCATGGAAAACCCCAAGCTCACCAAGGATCCGGGTAACCTCGCCCACTAGGAGCAGTTTTTCATCGACCGCCAAGAGCAGGAGCTGACCTCCTACGAGGGCGGAGGAGCGCCGCCGGCGCGATACAATGCCGCATGACGATGACGGTGGTGGAGCGCACCCGTCCACACACTCGCCGCCGTCCTTCTCCCGTCACCGTGGGGTTGGGGTGGGAGGGGGCAGCTGGATGCCAAGAAGGATGGCCCGCGGGCTGTCTTCGTCCTCGGCGTCGGCCTCTCGCTCATCTGGCTCGGTGCCAACGAACTCACCGGCGCACTCTGGCAGGTGAAGCGGGAGGCGGAGTCACCGATGCGCTCGCTGAAGCAGGCACGTTCACGCGGCATCATCATCAACGAACACCGCGCGTCGTCGTCACAAGCGGCCACCTTCGGCTGTTGAGGCCGAAGTTGTGCGAGCCAAAGTCGGAGCCGGCGGACTTGGCAGTGTCGGTCGACGAGGACGAGTTCCTCCTGAAAATGGCGTTGGAAGCGTCTCTCAACGACGTGCCACCGATGCAGGCCCCCGACGCGTGCGCCTGGTTCAGGGCGGACTAGGAGCGGGAGGAGGCCGAGCGCATCCGGCATCTGCATGAGCAGGTCGAGCGGTAGGCCACGCGCCTATCAAGGCGCGCCGCTCGTCGTATATGTCCGAAGTTTATTTAGTATTTTCGATGTGTTTTAAGTTTTTTTTAGCCTACTGTAGTCACGGGTATATGTCCAAAGCTGACATAATATGTAAATTAGCCTAAATTTCGCCATCTTTACTCAAACTTTCGTTGAACTTTCAAATTCCAAGAGAGTGCTCGAGAACTTTAGCGGCCAATCTGATTTTTTTTCGATCAGCGGTGTCATTTTTTGCTTGGTGCTTTCATTTGAAGACCACATTGCATTTCGATGAGACCGTAGTGCCGACGTGGTTGGACCAGATGCCAAGTTTTCCTAGCCTGGCTAGATGAGTTCAAAACTTGCCCGTAACTTCCAAATTTTCATCTGCGGTAGTATTAAGCTGTTTATGCCTGGACCACAAAATGGCATAGAAAACCGTCGAAAGGGGCAAGGTAAAAATAGACTCTGCAAATCCATCAGCCAAGATGACTCTCAATCCTTAGATGACTTGAAGAACACCCACTGCCCCAAATTGGATCCAACTGAGGAGTCAGACATTCTTATTCCTTTGCAGTGTCGCCGCCTCCTTGTCAACACCATCGCAGAAAATCCCTAGACCAGAATCCAACAGATGTACGGAAGTTGTAGCCTGCCCAAGAAATCATCTAACATGATCTAGGTACATCGGGACCCAATTTTAATACACCTTAGAAAATCGTATTGTTACTTTGAAAAGTAAGGGGGAAATCACACATGTAAATATGGGGTAGAAACTTAGAAATATGGGCGGCGACGAATTCCGGCCAGCCGGCCGTCTGGTGCGCGGAAGCGCATGGAAGAGTGCGGCAGAGGTAGAGGGAGGCCTCTTCCCACTTTTCTCTATTTTTTCGGAGGGAGGGAGTTTTGTAAAAAGACCTAGAATTTATAATCCTTGTAGCATTTCTATCCTAACCATCACAATTGTACCACATCACAGCCTGACAGTGGGCTCCACTTGTCAGAAATCCAGTTAGTCCGGCTAAATCTCAGCGTCAGTGCACATTGCAACCCACGAGCGTAATGTACGTAGATTTTTGCCAATCTGCCGTAAGTTGGTGGATTTTTGAACTTCTCGCACAATTGCCGCGGTGTAATTAACTCTTTTTTTACCGCATTGTGTGGTGTGTTAATTAACCACGTGAAGTTTTCATCAAAAAAAGTGTAGCATGTGACGCAGACCTGTCAACCCGTTTGGTCTCGGTCCACGTCAGTTACCGACAATATCCCACAAGGCCCGGTGTCCAACCAAGAAATCAGGCACTTTTACACAGCACATGCAAAACCAAGCGCGTTCTCTTCTCTCCATAAAAGGAAGTGAACGCAATAGCAAACCCCACAACAGAGAGGCGTCCCCCATTCCTTAGCACTTCCCATATCTGAACTCACCGTCGCCTATTTGTAAATCTCCAACGCAATCAAATCCGGGCAATCTGATCCATTCCGGACCCCTGGGAGGAGGATCCGCCACCATGTCCCGCAACACCGGCCGCGACAGGGAGGTCGTCGACCGCGTCAGTGACGAAGACGGCGACAACATCGATGGTAAGCATACGGTTGCTTCCCTTTCCCTCCGCTTGATCTGCTCTTTACGGTGGTGGCGGGTCATGGGCGTGCCTAGTGATATCATCTTTGATCTTTGTTGATATTAGATGGTGATCTATGGTTAGGTAGATCGTTGCTTGCCTAGTTAGAGGCTACTCCCATATGCAGCAATCGATGTAGAGGCTGGGGTCTTTATCCCCTTTCCGAAACAAAGCAAAAAAAACTAGAGGAGACTCCTTGTTTTGTTCATGTTAGGTTGTTGTTGCTTGCTCCTTATTTAATTTCTCTCAAATGAAAATTCTTGGAAACCAATAGCTGCTTATTTTGTTCTTTTTTTATTTTTGTGTTGGTTCTGTTAGTCATTTCGTTGTCTAATCTCTCTATGGATTATATATACACATGATTGTTTGGAGTGGACATGGTTTCTAGGATCACGGACCCCTCAGATCTCGTTGTATTAGATCTCTGTATATTGCCTGTCCTTGGAGTTCTAGAAGACTTAAGCACTTGAGTTTTAAGATTAATGAGTATATCTATATAAATCAAAAGGCAGTAGTATACCTGGATATGAATAAGCATTGTTATAGTTCAGTATCCCCTTTGCAGCATTTCGATGGTTTATTCTTTTTTGATATGGCGTTATATATAAGCACAATACTGATTACATATTAATTGCTCAATTTCGTTGTCTTGTCCTTGCATGGATTAATATTTTAATGAGAAGTAAAATACATCGCTAGCCCCTGCAATTTTGTTTTTAACGCATGTGTCGCATATAGAATATATTCTTGATAAATGAAACATATTAGTATCAAGAAGATAGATATCCAATTATATCAGACCCCGGCAATAACGTAATATCAAGAACTAATCAAGATATCGAGAATCCACAGAGCGAGCCAAAAAGACATAAAAAGGAAAAA
Organism: Avena sativa; assembly: GCA_916181665.1. Classification (NCBI taxonomy): domain Eukaryota; kingdom Viridiplantae; phylum Streptophyta; class Magnoliopsida; order Poales; family Poaceae; genus Avena; species Avena sativa. Next base: position 141,268,937 of record OV702292.1, read on the forward strand.
AAGAAAAGAAAAAGGTCCAACCAAAGTGACCAGCGCAGCAAAAACAACCATGACCATTGGCAACACTCGGGCTGCTATGGAGATTCAACCATATCGATGCCTAGAGGAAGGGAACAATGAAGAAGAATCGTCGTCGCTCATTCTCAGATGATGGGTCTTTACCCTAGAAAAAGTCTGAACTATCTCTGGGCAATTCCTTCAAGGTGGCTTAAGTTTGTTCGCACAACCTATCAAGGTGGATAAATTATTAGCTTATACATGTTGCTAAAAGATATGACCACATAGCTTTCTGTTGATTCATAGATTACGTTCCATAGAGCACCGCATGATCAAATTCTAGGTTGCTTCCCTATCTCATACATTGGATGTTGTAAATGAAAAGATTGCTGGCTTTTCAACTTGATTAAGAAAATTGTTAGTTTTCAAATTCCTTGCATTTCGTTACTGGGATTATTAATTGTGGCAGTCGGAAGCTGATTCATCAATAATCAAGTTGTTTATCAGTGCTAACTTTTTGTAGAGTTAATTACATATATATATTTTTAACGATAACAATCAGATGAGGCTTAGTATGTAATGTGTGGGTATCCTAACCTCAAAGTTATTTTTATATTCCCTATATAATCTACAAAACATGCTCTCTAAAACAGGCAGCGGACCGAAAGCAAAGACATCACAGAGCTTGAATAATGCATTGCCCTCATCTCACCTCCCCCCGAAGAAAAGGTTCAGCCGCCTTACCTATAGCAGAAGGCAGAAAATAAATAAAGACAAGTTGGACACTGAAATTTTTGAATTGTGCATGAAGTATGTCCCGCATTCTTCTTTTTTCTGTTACTTCTATTTTATTTGATTAGTTTATTGTTCTTATTGTTTTTGCTACTACTCTATGTGCAGGGACCTTTGGACGTGCATAGATCCGGAAAATAAGAGTGATTATGCATATTTTGATTCATCCTGGTTTAATATGTACATGAACGGGATTGATAAATCAAATATCCTCAGGTGGATAAAAGCTAAGAAAATATTCTCAAGACAATATGTATATGTCCCTGTTGTTGGTTGGTAGGTTACTCTCATTGTTATCTTGTGGAACCACTTACCACATATTCACTTCCTTGAGACCATGACTATAGGGGTCGGTGGAGGCTCCTTGTGTTGTGCAATTTTGGTGAGACAAGCTACTTGGGTACTGAGAAAGGACCGCGTATGCTGCTGCTGGATTCACTTAAAGCGACAGAGCAAACGAGGCTGCGAACAACCATCAACAGGTTTGGTCCCTTTATTTTCTCCCTTCCTAAGCCTCGAGAATTGTTATAAACATGATGATCTGGCTGATAACATGTTTGAGTATTTTTCTATAGCATATTATCCATATATTAAAATTTTAAAAACATGATGTAATTTTAATCTGTATGGTCAGCCCAACACTGTGTATTTGCTGAATTAACGTTTGAAACCCTCCTTAGGCCTTTCTTTTTATTTTGAGAAACACCGAGTATAACATAGATGCGCACGCACACACACCCATGGTCATATAAATGTTATGATTTATATTTATATAGCCTTATAATGCGTTCAAAATCTCCTGGATTTATTAGCCCTTTATTGTTGGTATACCAGATTCGTTGTTGATATTTTAAAAAATGAAGAGCGGGAGGAGTCCGAGCAGTTCATAAACCAAGTCGAGCTTGAGTTTCCCGAGGTATATATCTTGCTTAATATCTAGAAGTTTGGTTCTCAACTTTTTGAATTTCCTTTTCTAATAGTACTTACGCAACATTGCAGGTGCCACGGCAAAGTGGGGATGACTGTGGTATATATGTCCTTTACTTTGTATACTGTTTTCTCGTGATCAAAGAACTGGGTGAAGATTTGAGCAAGCTGGTGGGTCATCCATTTCAAAGTTTATGGAATTATTACTTTTCATGTTTGTGGCCATGCAAGTGATATACCGAACTGTTTCTCTATCTGACGATTTCGTTTCAAGGATGCCTTGTTCGATCCAGAGGAGCTAGAGAACCTAGAGTACATCCGCAAGGATATCCATTCTTACCGAGAGTAAGTATACCCTGCCTGTTCTTTATTTCATGTTTGTTAATTAAATTGTGAACTTATGTCGCTTTTTTACTTCTCTGCAGGAAAAGGGATCCAAAAATTGCAGAGTAGGTCATGTGGCAAGACAACATCAAGTAAACTGTTCACCTGTGGCGAGTTATGAGGAAGTTTAAAGATTATATTGGTGGTATGCTGGTAATACAGTTTATGCATACAGTCAAGACACACTGTTATATTCCGTGATACAGACTCTACAAACGTTTCCATTGCGTTCAGATATCTAAGACACCGTTATATTAAGTGCATTTGATTGAATTCAGTTTGTAGTCCTCCATTACCGGTCAGTAACTTCAGAATGGCTGGACCAATCTGTTATCCTCCTCCTTTGGGACCAAATATTGCTGGGGAAATAAACCTGTTTATTTATTTAATCATAGAGTAATTCTATCGGTACATTTGATCTGTGTTAACGTTTCCCCTTCTGGATGGATAACATTAGTTTGCCTATATTGGTTATTGCCATAATATGTGTATGCATCGACCTAGATGGTGGCTGTAATCTGAAATTAGCAGAATGCTGTAATGGGCTTCAGTACAAGAACACTTCTTATTAAGGTGAGAGATTAGAACTGTAGGCGCAGCACAGTACATATCCAGCATGGTGCATGCAGTGATGCAGGAGGACTAGGAGCAATGGTGGATGAACTCTACTGCGCTGCGTCATGCGTGCACGCGATGCCTTACTAACTTAGCTTAATTAGATTCCGCATGGTGCCGGTCGAACTGAGCACGCCACCACCAGGCCGGCGGAGCTCCGGTTCCGGTAGGTGGAAGCCACCGAGGTGCATAGTAGCTTAGCTGCAAATCAACTCAAGAAGACTGGACAGACGCTACCTCTCGTCTTATGTGAGTTTGGGAGGAGAGATACACCGAAGCAAAAACATGTCGTGTCCGGGCGCGCGATCATGGCGAGCTCGTACGGCATGTTCTAGCCCATGTCCTGGGTCGGTCTGTATTCTGTGGGATGGCACAGATCAATTGGACGGTGGCGCAAAGTTCAGCCATTGTCGTTTTCCCTTTCAGTGAATAAAAGGAGCATAAAAAAGAGAAGCATCACATTTTTAAAATATGAACTTTTTAAATCAGAATATTTATCAAAACCTGATTTTTTTTTCCAAAAACTGAACGAAAAATGAAATAAAAGACCGAACTAAAACAAACAAAAACTTAACCAGAAATGAAAGCCGAAGAAAGCATAGCAATCACGCCGTCCACATGAAAAGTGAAAGGGGAAAAGCAAACCGGCCCGGCCCATTTGAGCAACGCGTTGTGAGCGGAGCTCATTGTGCTCAGCAGTGAGCGGAACATAGGAATTCCATCCATGTCTATCTAGGATCGGCAGTAGATGGTGCTATATGCTGAACACAGAACACCAATCTGTCATAGGTCATCGGAGGTTGTTTCCTTCTAGGGTTTTTATCATTTAGGTTATGCCACTATGACCGATTCAATATTTAGTTTTGCCATTTGATCGATCAAAACTCGAATTTTTGTCACTACTCCGTTATAACACTCCTCAATTTTGGCATTCCGTCTTTGCATCGTTAGTCTATAATCAGTTTTTCCATTTTGGGTTTTCCACCCCTTCCTCTTTAGAGTTAATTTCATTTTTCACCCCATAATTTTACATTTCTAACAATATTTACCCTTAATTAGAGAAAGTACTTTTATTTACCTATTTAGTGAAATTTGTGACATGTTTTTACCTATTCTATGAGGTGTGACCTCGGCATATTGTATGGCTGTCATTTAGTAATCGTATTTGTGATTCCGTCACCGCCATATGTCAAGGAATCAGTTTAATTGGTGGTAAAATAAGTAGCATCTAGGACTTGTTTGAGCCAGCACCATGCATGGTCTCCACCATCCTTGTCTATGACAATGTCCAACACAAGGTCGTCGATGAGGAAAAAGCGAGGGGTAAATATCGAAAAGAACCCTCCCGTGTCGCTCCCGCGAGCGACCGAGGGGGGGGGGTGCTAGCTTCCTGCTCAGGCCGCCGCCCCTTCCTCCCCTCCCCCCGCCGCCGTCGGGGCGCGCTGGCAGGCGAAGCTCGGCCGGCATCAGCGTCGGCGAGGCCTCTTCTCCCTCCCCTCGGCGGCAGGTCGTGCGGGATGGCCGTGCTGAGCGGGGCGGCGCGCTGTTGCGGGGGGGGGGGGGGGTGGTGGCGTGGAAGCGGGCGGCGTCGGCGGAGGTCGCGGCGTCTGGGCTTCGGCGCGGAGGGCTGCAAGACGGCGCGGTGCAGGTGGCGCGTCCCGACGCGTCTCGGGCTGCGGCGGCGGCGGCTTCGAGCGGATCTGGCGGGCGGTGGCAGGTGGGTCGGGGCTGCTCGGTGACCTCTGCTTGGGGGTGGTGACAGGGCCCAGTGGCTTGGCCCTTGGACGTGGTGGTGGCGCTGTGGTGCCGGCGGTGGCCGACAGGGAGGTGCCCGGCTGGCCCGTTCCCCCTGCAGCTCTTGCTCGCCTAGATCTGGGCCCTCTTGGGCCCATTCTGGGTTTGGGCGGGCCTAGTGCACGGCGGCTTCTCTCTAGAGGTGGTGGGGCGGGTGTGGGGCGTATAGGAGGGCGGCGACAGCTGTGGTGGCTCTGCTGCAGCGTGGTGGCGGGGTCTTTATGGGCCTTTCGAGGCCCGGCCCGGCCGAGTGCCTGGTATTCCCCTGCGGCCGCGACCGGACGGTGACCACCATTGGCGGTGGAGGTCGGGCTCCTCCGCGCGGTTGCGCTGTTACCACCAACCTGGGTTGGCCATCCCTATCCCATCTGCCTCGTAGGTCACGCAAAAAATCTGTCTTAGTGGGTGTGAGTCCATGGATGCCGGGGCGGTGGCCCCGGAAGGTGGTCTACAAGGTGTCCCTTCGGCGGAGGTGGCTCCAGAAGGTGACTGGTGTTCTTCGGCAGACGGTGTTCTGGTGATGTTCTGGATAGCGGCAGGGCAAGGGCGCTGCTGCTTGGTGGCGGTGGTGGCCAAGACGAGCTTGGTCGGCGGCTCCGAACCCTAGGTTGGGTTTGGGTGGGCTAGCTTGCTCTCTGGTCGCTTCCATGGTTGGTTTGGGGTATGCTTCGGGATAGGGAGAGCGGCGATGCCAATGCGTATGCTGCAACGCGGCGGCGGGGGCTTCACGGTCCCGAGCTGGGCTCGGCCGGGCCTTGTTGGCCTGGTATGCTCCTGCTACTTTGTCCGGTCTGCTACCGCCCTGGCGATGGAGGTCGCTCCCTCCCATGCGGCGGTAGTGTCGCTGCCCCCTGTCTTCGATGGGTCCCTCGCGCCGGCCAACCTCGTGGTGTTTTCCATGGAGAGACTCCGATGAAGACGGCGAGACTGTTTTGGCGCATGTTGGTGGTCGGCTAGTTGGTGGAGTGCCAGGATTGGCTGGGGTTTGGGTTTTGGGGGGTCGGGAGAAATCCTTGCCGGCTAGGCTCGCTCTAGCGCGGTGACATCTGTGGGTGCCGCCTTCCTTCTGGAAGGGCGTCAGATGTACCCTCCTCTCACTCCCTAGCGTGTACCGGGAGAAATCCTAGGAGTAGTCCGGGCAACAGCGTCGTCATTGTCGTTTCCTTCTTGAAAGGTGCTGCTTGGTACACGACAATTCGGCGGCATAGGAGCGTGGTAGGACTTTCTCGGAGGGCGCAGTGGTCGCGCGTCTTTGTCGGTAGTCGACCCGATGCTATCGTGCCTTTCTTTCCTTCTCTTTCTTTTTTATGTTCTCTTGGGCTTTTGCTTGTGCTGTTCGGCCCCAACAGTGTTCGGTACTTCCTTCGGGCATTGTGCTGTCTGGCCCAGCAGCGGTCCCACCAGTGTGCTTTATTTATAAAGCGGGACGAAAGCCTGTTTCGAGGAAGGTCGTCGATGAAGCTAGGAAGCTGCCAGCCAAGGACGTCTGCATGGATCGCATCAGGATGTTAGTTGTAGCATCCCAATTGTCTAACAATTGCAATGCTACTAGCCTAGTCTATATATATGCTACTTCCTACATATAATTGTTGCATCATAAGTATATCATGCTCATGTCATCATGCCTCCTTGCATTTGAGCATCATATAAAACCCCTTTTAATTTGGTTCTTCTCACATATGCATTTATATTACTTGTATTTGCCTCTTAATGAATTGTAGTTGCTTCTTGATAAATTGCGTCATGCCCAAGTTGAGTTGCGGGCATATCTCTTACAACTCCACCACCTTCCTTCCACCACCTTATAATCCTACCATCCCTTTTAAGGTGAGCATTTGCATCTTATTTTGTTTTTAAACTCAAGCTCATTACTAAGGGGTATGGATCCTTATCTTTGAGCTACATGCCTCCATACATGGTCCCATATTATTTTCATAATATGTAGTATGGGAGCCTACATGACCATCCTTGCATGGCTAAGTGGAGTAGTGTCCTTTTGTTTTCCTTTATATGGTTCTATTGAATTATGGGCTTATTTGAATGCAAGGTGGCCATATGAAATAAAGGGAGAATACACACCCATTGTAATTTCTCCCTTTATTCAAACATGCCCATATTTCCAAATGTATCATGAAAAAGGAAAATAATCCCTTCCTTTGTTTGTAAAATCATCCTCTATGTCGGGGTATCATTATTTCATGTCACATGAAATATAGACACCAAACTCCATATCTCTCTATCTCCCTCCTTTTTGTTTTTTTCTCTTGCATGCTTAATATTGCATGTCACTTGTGGTAATAAGCCTTTTACCTAGTCACATTTTCTTTCTGGACCGTTTAAAAATTTTAAAAGGGTTTTCTTGTTTGACTAAAAGTAAAAGTTGACTCTAAGTCCGTCTAAAGTTTTGGCCTAAAACCAGTCTCATCTAGTCTAGTTTGGACTATATAAAACTCCAGTCCCTTTTATTTCAAAAATCCTATCACGTGTGTGTACACCCACATCTATACACACTACACCCAAATCTGTTTACACGCCTCTTCCTTCCTCCCTGGTCCCACCTGCAGCCCCTCTTCTTGTCCCTGTTCCTCTTCTCTCTCTCGATCACGTGGCCGTGCCCCTCCTTGCTCTCTCGCTTTGCCTGGCATAAAGTAGCAGCAGCAGAGACGACCTCCCTCGCAATCACTCCCGTCCTATCCCTTCCCCTCTCCAAGACAAACCAGATCGAGATCCTCCTCTACCCTTCTTCTCCAGCAAGACAACACCAAGCCACCACAACCATGCCGCCCGTCTACCTCGCTGCGCCGCTGGTCCATGTCGCCAGAGCCACCGCTGGGCCGAGACGCTCCGCGCCGTTGACAGCCACCTCTTGGAGCATCGCGCAAGGAGGAGAAGAGCTGCGCACTATGCCCCGTGTCCTCGCAGTCCCCAGGCAACTGCAGCGCGTGGGCGCCATCACGTCGCCAGGGCCTCCTTCCTCTCGACGTCGTCCTCGTCTGCCTCGGTAAGCCCCGCCTCGCCCAGCTCTCCGGTGCCGTGCATCTTGCGCCGACGCGCGCCGCGTTTCCGTTTGCCGCGCAAAACAGCAGCCGCCGCACGCCTTTAGCCTCGCCCGCTCGTGCAGCTTGACGGGACAGCAGCAGCAAATCCGCACACCTCTGAACCCGCGTGTTTTCCGACGAACCTACATCTCCACCGGTGAGGCTTACTTGACAATAAACAATCTAGGTTGTCCCAGGAACGCACAGGAGCAAACGTCTTTGAAAACCATGATCTATATCTCTCGCTCTCATCTGCCAAAGTCAGCCCGATCTGCCTACCGAAACTGAAGTTCGTCCGACAGTTTGCACCTTTGTTTTCCCTCTGTTCTTCCCTTTGCCCCGTCCGCTTCGGACCTCCGTTGGCGAGGATCCAAAAACCAAAGTTGTAGTCTGATGTGGGCCCTACAACTTTTGTTTTTGCAGCGTCGCAAAATTCCCGAAGGATTTCTCGCCATCGTCTTCCGCAGATCAGGCCAGCTAGCTCGTTTTGCGGCGCGAATTTTCAGTTTCGTCAGCCTCGCGGTGAGTTTTGCGCTTAGACCCTTACCGTTTTTCCCGCCTAAACCCGCGCCCCCGGACTGCCCGCGTGTCAGCACACAGTTGGGCCGCGCCTGGATGGACCCGCTACAGTCCCGGGCCCATTCGCCTCTCCCTTTGGCTAGCTAGTGCCGCGGTGAGAAAAGTTCCGCGCGCGTCGTTTTTCTGCCAGCTCAGCGCCTGGCCCATTGTCAGCGGCTCGGGCTAGTTTCACCTGGGTACAAAAAGTCGTTTCGTTTTTCTGTTTGATAAAAACAATTTCTGAAAAATGTTTTAATATGAGTTAATTTCTGTTTTTATTAACTTTTGTTTTGTAATTCCAAATAATATATGTTTTTGAATCAGAAAAATGTGAGGAATTCAAATATGCTATTCAAAATATATTTTGAACACTTTAAATTTCGAGATGATTAAAATTACAATAAAATGCCCTTTTGCCTTAATTAAATTAATAACTTTTGTTTTATAACTCCAAATTTGACAAATAATATGTCTAAAATGATTAGCTCGACGAGACCTTTCTGTTTATGCATTCCATGTTCTGTTTTGCAGCATGCATCATATAAATATAAAGTATACAACAACTTATTTGAGCATAAATATGATTAATACCCCATAAAATGTTTATTTCTTGTATTCCACACCTCACCCATGCCATGCTACTTTATTGCCATGCAAATTGTGCATCATTCATCATGGCATGATTGTTTGCTTGTCGCATCTTTATTCATATGTTTGTGCACTTTATTTATGTTGGCCCTTGTTTGTTTGGTTCTTCTTCGAATAGACGCTGAGCAGGGGATAAATCAAGAGAACCAGGAGCACTACCCAGATCCTTCTCTCGCTTCAACTGAGCTGCCAGGCAAGCACTACCACATGCTTGCATACATATAGTACCTATTGCCTCTATCTTATTCTTGCATCATTGAGTCGCGATTGTATTAAACTGAATCCAAGTACTGCATAGCCTTTACTTTTAAACTCCACCGAAGCTTGTTCCTCCATCCCATGAGCCATTACTACAGAAGTTGTTTGAGCCATGCGAGTCGTAGAACAGCATGTGTAGGGTATGTGAGAGTCTGATGGATAACGAGGTACCTATACAACTTAATCTGAGTAGTAATGGGATAACTAATGGAAGTGGCATCGGTGAGCCATATTCGCTATTTGGTTTTTCAGGCTCACTTGTGTCCCATAGGACCCCGAGTACTTGATTCCTGTTCCTTGAATATTCGCGCTATCCACATCCGGGAGGCTTATGAACCCCCCTGAGCCAGAGCTTGATTCATTCTTATTTCTTGGGGCCACAAACTAGTTTGAGGTTTTATTTACTATCATGTACTTATGCCATGCTTTACTGCTTTATTTAAAATTGTGCGAGGTACTGCACCTGTACTGTTTAGGTAAGAGGAGTGTTTTCGCGGTATCGACAAGCCCAGTCACATTTTCGGGTTCCCAGTCGTTTACAGCCATTGACGCAAACCTTGAGTCCGTCTCGGAGCCGGCCAACTTCGTTGCGGGTAGCTTAATGGGGTGGCCCCCTGAAATATTTCTAAATCCTATGATCGCTTTGTCGTGAATGCCTCGTTGGGTTTTGATTTGGTTTTTCCGAGGTTGATCGAGTGTGTGTTGCTATTTATGCACCCCTGCAGGGTAAAACTTTCTGAAAGCCGTGTCCGCGGTTATGAACGACTTGGAGCACAGTTTCTCGATCATAGACAAGCATAACTAAAGTACCGCTTTTAATTTGACTAAGTACCTGACTAGTAAATAGTGCAACACTCATGGAATGGATAATAAAACTGCCAACGGATGGGGGTTGTTCGTCCGCTTCCTCGTCGGTAAGCGAGGAGGAGGATGGATCTGTTAATATTACCTTTATAACTGTTGTTATTAATTCACGGACATCCGTCTATCTCTGGTTAGGCGGATGGTTAGCGAGTATCTATAGAATTGCTAGGGTTTATCTTTTGCTGCAATTGCGTCACCCCAGGTTGTGTCCCCTTTAGAGGCATAAAGACTTGCTGAGTACCCCTAGGGTCTCACACGATAAATTGTTTGATTCAGATGCACAGATAAGCTCGCAAGATGGATACTGGGTGGAGGAGATGGACGATGTGGGCAACGATCATTCGGTGTAGAGATTCCGGGAACGGGGATCCGTGAGATCTGTGGGCGGGATGTGTTTATTTATGGGGCATCTTATGCCGATTTGCTTCTTATCCGTACTCGGATCTTGTTTTCCGCTTCCGCTTGATACTTTGATGTTTGATGTATAAGGAGATATCCTAAACTATTATATCTATCTAGGATATTTGGATCTTGTCGTATGGCGTTGCTATATTTCCTTTCTTTTTAGATGGAATGACTCTGAGAACCATTGTATGGTGGCTTGCATACATACTCATTTGTGTATGTAGTTGATCCCTTCGCCTGCCGATTACGCCGCCCGTTCTTGTCCTGATGTTTGGAAATGGTTAGGACGGCCGAAAGGTCTACCTGTGAGTGGCATTTGGGCCCCACCGTACTATTTTAACCATTTCCGCTCATCCAGGCTTGTCACTAGGAGCGTAATTAACCGAGGTAGTTACAATTGGTATCAGAGCCATCCCGCCCTTCAGGGTCTCAGCCAAATGGTCGTTGTCAGTCTAGCAAATATTTTGGTAGCTATGTATACTAGGGAAAAACAAAACGTGAGAGTAGGACTGCTTCCACTTTTCTTCTTACCCATCCACCACCCTTTTCTGGTAAGGAAGTGAAACGTTTTCAATCCTCTTCTTAAAATTCAAACTAGGATTCACGTGTTCTGGGTTCCGTAGTACCATAGGTTGTGTGTGTGTGTAATTCCTTGTCTATCTGTTGCATCCAATTTGTTATCACAATCTGCCTTTGGTTATCAACTGTTGGTACATTCCATACTGACAGGCTTTTGAAAACCGGCGCGATCTATCTGACTCCTTGTTAACCGGTGCCATCTTCTTAAGGGTGTCCTTCCTTCTAGCAACTCCACATTCTGTGAAACCTTTAGTTGCTAATCTCTACCTGATAAGTGACTTTGCGCATCTATTGGTATTTTAATGCCAAAAATGCGGAAAATTTTTCTTTGATACATCTGTGCTTCCATACTCCTTTTCAGTCGTGTGTGAAACATTATCTATCTCCCTCTTATCAGCATGTCCATGCTAACTCATTCTTTTGTCACCGGCGCTTAATCCTAGAGTTTCATTTCATCTCCAATTCTCTTGGGCTAATTACATAACATGTGTCGATCCGATGCTCGTGATTGTAATTTGGTTCTCCCATAGCTATAGGACACTTATCATGAGTGGAATATGGAAAATGCTATCAACACTATACTCCGAATGGTGACGGTTATCTCCTGTGATTTTGAGTACACCTTGATCATATCTATGCATATTCAAGCATCTTTGGCAAACCGGAGTTTCTCAAAGCACTACGGCGGTCTATCATCTGTCCATCATGCTGCACATCTTTTTGAACTCCATATCTGCAAAATTCTCTTTGGAACGAGGGAATTGCATCTTTTCGTCTCTGATAGCTTTGCTTAAGGTATGATCTATCATCTTTTCTTTATCCAAGATCTCTTTATCTTTGTAACCGGTGATCCGATCGACAATGTGAACCAGGTGACATCTCTTTTTCTTCCGAAGGACCAGATAATCTATTCTTCCAGTGCATCTTCTTCAACACGAACCCGTGCTCTTAATATTGATCTTTCTAAGAGCGTTGAGCTCAGGAAGTGTTTCGGGCATTTGTTCGTTTCTTCTCCTCTTGAACTTGGTATTCTGGGAATATCTTGTTAATCCATGGTGGTATATGTTGATAATATGCTTGCCTATTCGATATCAATGGAAGAACATGGAAGATCACCTGTGTCTCTTTCTCTCAAGCTTTGTTAACACTGCCGTGTGCAAAGTTCCCAAAGTGGAAATTCTGGCTTCTTGAAGTCACCTATCTCGGCCACGTCCTTCTGCTAAATAGATCGCTTCAACTCTGGAATCAGCAAGTCCATTGTTAATTCCATCTTCCATCTTCAATCAAACCCGGAGTTTTTCCTTGTTGGCAAGTTATCATCGTCGTTCCGCTAAAGATTTTCCTCAAAACTGCTAAATCTCTCTCTATCTTTTCAAGAAGAACCTGGAGTTCTTTTCACCTCTATCTCGTTAAGTAATCTCTTGAAACCCTCTCGTTCTATCGTCTATGCTCAATCCACCGGAGGCCATGAAGATTTTTAGATCTTTTGTAATCCTTAGGTGCAAGTGGTGCTATCTTTTTCTTTATCTGTGGAATCTTGCAGTTTTTCTCCGTAATCTTCCTTCATATCTTTCCGGTGGCTCGATACTTCAGACATGACGACAACATCATCAACCTTATCTATCTTGGATCCGACGAATCGTTTGCATCTATCCTTGTTTTCTAACGAAGTTCCATGAGTTATTGTCAAAACCTTCAGTCTGTTTCGGTAGTTGGGTTGCATGGTTTCCTTATTCATGTGCGGAGTAATGCTTTGAGTGCGGGATGGAGTAGCTACCATACCACTACTCTTATCATTCGCTCTCGTACATTGAATTGGTGAATTAATGTGATTTCACTCATTCCACGGAAGTTAGAAGTGGCCTTTATACCTTGATACTTTTACTTCCGTCCTTGTTTTTCCGGAATGCTCCCTCGAAGAAAGTAATCAATAATATCTTGTTGGTGGTCTGTCTATTCTAGATGGAGCAAAATCTTCAATCATCTGATGGAAACAAACGCAAACTCCTTTCGGCCCTCGTCTTTCTACCGATGCTCTACATCCACAAACAAGATGAAAGGAAACTATCTCTCTCTTTGTTTCATCAATTCTTTTTCTGTGGTAAAGCCAATTATGGTTGATGCCATCAGCCGCAAATCTATTGCGTTAGCCTCAAGGCTAAAGAAAGCAATAAGTATATCTACAATAAACTCCAGATCCTCCATATTCTTTGCTTCTCGGGATTCCACCATGATCTAGCTTCACATCCATCTCTGGAAGTTATATCCGCGCACCTCAATTGTGTGATCCTTGGTCCTTACCGGCGCAACAAGAATCTAATCCGACGATGTCTAACTAAATCTTTCTGTTGATATCTAGGGACTCTATTGTTTGAAGGCAATATTGTTTCCGAACTTCATTTCTAAAATCCGAGGGAAGATACAATGCTATTGTCATAGTGGTTCCAAACCTCTGCAAGCTAGCTCTTTTCTCCCAGCGAGACAAAGATTCATCCTCTCTAGTATCGGTAAATCTTTAATCTTAACGGTGTGTCTTTCTTTATCCATGATGCATCATCTTGTCCTTTCTTTCACAAGTGGTTATAGTCTTTATCTTGTTTCTTGAGAAAACCGGAGCTATGTTCATCCTACCTTCTTGCCTCACGACAATCCTTCTACTCTTCTAACCCGTTGTTTCTCTAGCAAAACGCAAGACTCGCAACAAGTCTAGCAAGTTTTGCAAGGTGTAGTGGTCGCACCATTCCATGGTTCATCAACTTGTGAACGTGAGGGTCACCTTCGTTCGAACACCCGTCTCTCCTTGTGTTGTTGTCCTTTTGCTAGGAATCTCGGGGCGAGATTCTTGTTTAGTAGGGGAGAGTTGTAGCATCCCAATTGTCTAACAATTGCAATGCTACTAGCCTAGTCTACATATATGCTACTTCCTACATATAATTGTTGCATCATAAGTATATCATGCTCATGTCATCATGCCTCCTTGCATTCGAGCATCATATAAAACCCCTTTTAATTTGGTTCTTCTCACATATGCATTTATATTACTTGTATTTGCCTCTTAATGAATTGTAGTTGCTTCTTGATAAATTGCGTCATGCCCAAGTTGAGTTGCGGGCATATCTCTTACAACTCCACCACCTTCCTTCCACCACCTTATAATCCTACCATCCCTTTTAAGGTGAGCATTTGCATCTTATTTTATTTTAAACTCAAGCTCATTACTAAGGGGTATGGATCCTTATCTTTGAGCTACATGCCTCCATACATGGTCCCATATTATTTTCATAATATGTAGTATGGGAGCCTACATGACCATCCTTGCATGGCTAAGTGGAGTAGTGTCCTTTTGTTTTCCTTTATATGGTTCTATTGAAATTATGGGCTTATTTGAATGCAAGGTGGCCATATGAAATAAAGGGGGAATACACACCCATTGTAATTTCTCCCTTTATTCAAACATGCCCATATTTCCAAATGTATCATGAAAAAGGAAAATAATCCCTTCCTTTGTTTGTAAAATCATCCTCTATGTGGGGGTATCATTATTTCATGTCACATGAAATATAGACACCAAACTCCATATCTCTCTATCTCCCTCCTTTTTGTTTTTTCTCTTGCATGCTTAATATTGCATGTCACTTGTGGTAATAAGCCTTTTACCTAGTCACATTTTCTTTCTGGACCGTTTAAAAATTTTAAAAGGGTTTTCTTGTTTGACTAAAAGTAAAAGTTGACTCTAAGTCCGTCTAAAGTTTTGGCCTAAAACCAGTCTCATCTAGTCTAGTTTGGACTATATAAAACTCCAGTCCTTTTTATTTCAAAAATCCTATCACGTGTACATATACACACGTACACCCACATCTATACACACTACACCCAAATCTGTTTACACGCCTCTTCCTTCCTCCCTGGTCCCACCTGCAGCCCCTCTTCTTGTCCCTGTTCCTCTTCTCTCTCTCGATCACGTGGCCGTGCCCCTCCTTGCTCTCTCGCTTTGCCTGGCATAAAGTAGCAGCAGCAGAGACGACCTCCCTCGCAATCACTCCCGTCCTATCCCTTCCCCTCTCCAAGACAAACCAGATCGAGATCCTCCTCTACCCTTCTTCTCCAGCAAGACAACACCAAGCCACCACAACCATGCCGCCCGTCTACCTCGCTGCGCCGCTGGTCCATGTCGCCAGAGCCACCGCTGGGCCGAGACGCTCCGCGCCGTTGACAGCCACCTCTTGGAGCATCGCGCAAGGAGGAGAAGAGCTGCGCACTATGCCCCGTGTCCTCGCAGTCCCCAGGCAACTGCAGCGCGTGGGCGCCATCACGTCGCCAGGGCCTCCTTCCTCTCGACGCCGTCCTCGTCTGCCTCGGTAAGCCCCGCCTCGCCCAGCTCTCCGGTGCCGTGCATCTTGCGCCAACGCGCGCCGCGTTTCCGTTTCCCGCGCAAAACAGCAGCCCCCGCACGCCTTTAGCCTCGCCCGCTCGCGCAGCTTGACGGGACAGCAGCAGCAGTTCCGCACACCTCTGAACCCGCGTGTTTTCCGACGAACCTACATCTCCACCGGCGAGGCTTACTTGACAATAAACAATCTAGGTTGTCCCAGGAACGCACAGGAGCAAACGTCTTTGAAAACCATGATCTATATCTCTCGCTCTCATCTGCCAAAGTCAGCCCGATCTGCCTACCGAAACTGAAGTTCGTCCGACAGTTTGCACCCTTGTTTTCCCTCTGTTCTTCCCTTTGCCCCGTCCGCTGCGGACCTCCGTTGGCGAGGATCCAAAAACCAAAGTTGTAGTATGATGTTGGCCCTACAACTTTTGTTTTTGCAGCGTCACAAAATTCCCGAAGGATTTCTCGCCATCGTCTTCCGCAGATCAGGCCAGCTAGCTCGTTTTGCGGCGCGAATTTTCAGTTTCGTCAGCCTCACGGTGAGTTTTGCGCTTAGCCCCTTACCGTTTTTCCCGCCTAAACCCGCGCCCCCGGACTGCCCGCGTGTCAACACATAGTTGGGCCGCGCCTGGATGGACCCGCTACAGTCCCGGGCCCATTCGCCTGTCCCTTTGGCTAGCTAGTGCCGCGGTGAGAAAAGTTCCGCGCGCGTCGTTTTTCTGCCAGCTCAGCGCCTGGCCCATTGTCAGCGGCTCGGGCTAGTTTCACCTGGGTACAAAAAGTCGTTTCGTTTTTCTGTTTGATAAAAACAATTTCTGAAAAATGTTTTAATATGAGTTAATTTCTATTTTTATTAACTTTTGTTTTGTAATTCCAAATAATATATGTTTTTGAATCAGAAAAATGTGAGGAATTCAAATATGCTATTCAAAATATATTTTGAACACTTTAAATTTCGAGATGATTAAAATTACAATAAAATGCCCTTTTGCCTTAATTAAATTAATAACTTTTGTTTTATAACTCCAAATTTGACAATAATATGTCTAAAATGATTAGCTCGACGAGACCTTTCTGTTTATGCATTCCATGTTCTGTTTTGCAGCATGCATCATATAAATATAAAGTATACAGCAACTTATTTGAGCATAAAATATGATTAATACCCCATAAAATGTTTATTTCTTGTATTCCACACCTCACCCATGCCATGCTACTTTATTGCCATGCAAATTGTGCATCATTCATCATGGCATGATTGTTTGCTTGTCGCATCTTTATTCATATGTTTGTGCACTTTATTTATGTTGGCCCTTGTTTGTTTGGTTCTTCTTCGAATAGACGCTGAGCAGGGGATAAATCAAGAGAACCAGGAGCACTACCCAGATCCTTCTCTCGCTTCAACTGAGCTGCCAGGCAAGCACTACCACATGCTTGCATACATATAGTACATATTGCCTCTATCTTATTCTTGCATCATTGAGTCGCGATTGCATTAAACTGAATCCCAAGTACTGCATAGCCTTTACTTTTAAACTCCACCGAAGCTTGTTCCTCCATCCCATGAGCCATTACTACAGAAGTTGTTTGAGCCATGCGAGTCGTAGAACAGCATGTGTAGGGTATGTGAGAGTCTGATGGATAACGAGGTACCTATACAACTTAATCTGAGTAGTAATGGGATAACTAATGAAAGTGGCATCGGTGAGCCATATTCGCTATTTGGTTTTTCAGGCTCACTTGTGTCCCGTAGGACCCCGAGTACTTGATTCCTGTTCCTTGAATATTCGCGCTATCCACATCCGGGAGGCTTATGAACCCCCCTGAGCCAGAGCTTGATTCATTCTTATTTCTTGGGGCCACAAACTAGTTTGAGGTTTTATTTACTATCCTGTACTTATGCCATGCTTTACTGCTTTATTTAAAATTGTGCGAGGTACTGCACCTGTACTGTTTAGGTAAGCGGAGTGTTTTCGCGGTATCGACAAGCCCAGTCACATTTTCGGGTTCCCAGTCGTTTACAGCCATTGACGCAAACCTTGAGTCCGTCTCGGAGCCGGCCAACTTCGTTGCGGGTAGCTTAATGGGGTGGCCCCCTGAAATATTTTCTGAATCCTGTGATCGCTTTGTCGTGAATGCCTCGTTGGGTTTTGATTTGGTTTTTCCGAGGTTGATCGAGTGTGTGTTGCTATTTGTGCACCCCTGCAGGGTAAAACTTTCTGAAAGCCGTGTCCGCGGTTATGGACGACTTGGAGCACAGTTTCTCGATCATAGACAAGCATAACTAAAGTACCGCTTTTAATTTGACTAAGTACCTGACTAGTAAATAGTGCAACACTCATGGAATGGATAATAAAACTGCCAACGGATGGGGGTTGTTCATCCGCTTCCTCGTCGGTAAGCGAGGAGGAGGATGGATCTGTTAATATTACCTTTATAACTGTTGTTATTAATTCACGGACATCCGTCTATCTCTGGTTAGGCGGATGGTTAGCGAGTATCTATAGAATTGCTAGGGTTTATCTTTTGCTGCAATTGCATCACCCCAGGTTGTGTCCCCTTTAGAGGCATAAAGACTTGCTGAGTACCCCTAGGGTCTCACACGATAAATTGTTTGATTCAGATGCACAGATAAGCTCGCAAGATGGATACTGGGTGGAGGAGATGGACGATGTGGGCAACGATCATTCGGTGTAGAGATTCCGGGAACGGGGATCCGTGAGATCTGTGGGCGGGATGTGTTTATTTATGGGGCATCTTATGCCGATTTGCTTCTTATCCGTACTCGGATCTTGTTTTCCGCTTCCGCTTGATACTCTGATGTTTGATGTATGAGGAGATATCCTAAACTATTATATCTATCTAGGATATTTGGATCTTGCCGTATGGCGTTGCTATATTTCCTTTCTTTTTAGATGGAATGACTCTGAGAACCATTGTATGGTGGCTTGCATACATACTCATTTGTGTATGTAGTTGATCCCTTCGCCTGCCGATTACGCCGCCCGTTCTTGTCCCGATGTTTGGAAATGGTTAGGACGGCCGAAAGGTCTACCTGTGAGTGGCA
Organism: Avena sativa; assembly: GCA_916181665.1. Lineage (NCBI taxonomy): Eukaryota > Viridiplantae > Streptophyta > Magnoliopsida > Poales > Poaceae > Avena > Avena sativa. The sequence goes on from OV702292.1 coordinate 141,287,241, forward strand.
TTTGGGCCCCACCGTACTATTTTAACCATTTCCGCTCATCCAGGCTTGTCACTAGGAGCGTAATTAACCGAGGTAGTTACATTTGTCATTTGCATATCCATGTCAAACACTAACCGAGTAATTTGGTATACACTATCAACTTACACGCTCACAACTAGCATGCCGCCGCGTCTATGTGCACAAGATTGGATCTGCTTATTCGATACACCTTCATGTCATTCGTAGTCCACTGCTTTTGGGCATGCCCTACCTCAAGCAAAAATAAATAGAAAAGGGATGGTGAAACTAGAATGGCAAAAATGATTATAGACTAACGGTGAAAATGTGACGGAATGGCAAATTGATGAGTGTTGTAATGGAGTAGTGGCAAAACTAGAATTTCGATCGTCAAATGGCAAAACTGAGTATTTGGTCGGTCATAGTGACGAAAATGATAAAAACCCTTCCTTCTTTTGTGGGGATCATCGAAGTACGGAGTTAAGCCCAAACCATCGGGAAATACACTGTCTGGGACAGTTGTGCTTAGGCTAGCGTTGCGAATCTATGACCCAAACAAGCCGTCTGGAGTAGCTATGATTGATTTATACCTAAAAAGATTGTTGTGATAGTGTGATGTTTATGCTTCATGGAGATGACTACCGGAATCTTAATTGCTTTAAGACCGGACAGGCAAGATGCCATGTTTAATCTTGCTATTTCCAGCTATTTTCATGTTCCCGTGCTATATCATGGATTACTTCCGGCCATTTTTAGGTGCCCATGCTATATAATGGATTTGTGAGCTGTAGAAGACAAGTAGAAGCGTACAGAAAAGAGACGGTCTGGACCATTACGTACTCAAGTAGACCAAGAAAAACATAGCGAATATACTTTATGTAAGAACAGGTATGTGGGATAAGAAGAGCACAATAAGTCAATAAGTGGGTATGAGAGAGCCTCCACATAATCTTTATCGTGAAGATTAGGTATGGGTACATATTGTTCCCTCAACGCTACACGTTCAGAGAAAGCAATATCATGCATGGTCCTTCCATCTCGGAAGAAACGGTATGTTGGCCCATAAACATTTAACCATTATAAGTAGTGTAACGAAAACAAACAAAATTCCAACATCATTAGAGAGCAAAGCGAATATCCATGATTTACACCTCGGAACAGACTTTTGCCCTGATTTATAAATAAAGTCAAATAAATAAGATTGCTGGGCCAACAGCACAAATAAGCCCAAATGTAAAGAGAGAGGAAATAGGCTCTCAAAAGCGACAAAACCCGAAAAAAGGGGCACTAGGTGCTCATCGGCTGGACGGAGTGGAGATCCGGCGAGCCATCTCCAGTAGGTGCCGAAGGAGAACGCCAAGTTTCGCTTTGTCTCGCTGTCTACAGAGCGGATACCAGGTCGAAAACCAAGTGAGAAGCACATCGGGAAAGAACAATGCACAAACACCAACCAGAAAAGCGGTGACCCTTTCCGGCTCGGTTTGCCCGGGTTTCTAGAAATTCACCGAGATCCTAGGCCTGTCACTCCTGGCCCAAGGCTTCTCTATTGAAATTCCATAGAAGCCGAGCCACGAGACAGGTGAACATTATGTGGGTTCCTGACTCGGGGATCCCATATAATGGACATAACCCATCCCTTCGCCCATGTCGTTTCGCAACTTGTACTCCGGAGGGAAGACGATCACGCAACTATTGCCACAGAAAATCCTTCGCCTTTAGGGGTATAGGGACGTACAAAAAGGCTTGGCCCAAGGTAGAGTCAGCCCTCTAAATAGGACGCAGTACGTGGAGCTGACCATGAAGACCCCCGAAGGGGTTAGCGCCAAGACGCACTATCTGGTATGTCTAAGAGTGCGGTTGACAGCGACTCTTTAGGCTCTAACTATAACAACCCAAGAAAATATAATAGGAAAAGGTTGGATGTGTGAAATGTTCATTTGCATTGCATGCATTTATAAATTGAAGGTTAACTTGAAAATTCAAAATTTTCATTTGAATTTGGCTCTAGTGAGGTTTTTATAACCAAATGGTCACTAGGAATTGAACCAAATTTAGTTGAAGGTTTCGAAATATTTGGATGAGTTCAAAACTGAGGTTTGTCCTAAGTCAAACTTGAATTCAAAGTTCAAATATCACACAAACATATAAACAATAATTCAGAATTTGAAAGAACACATGATCATATGGAAGAAATTGACCTTTATTCATCGCATATATGAGTACATGATCTGTTACAAATTACAAAACAAAAGAGAAAGAAAACCCCTAATTACAAACTACATCAAAAATGGAAACCTATCTAGACCTATCCATTGTTCTCATCTTCTCTTGATCATCCTTACCTTGATTCAAATCCTGCAAGAAAAACATCACAACAAAGGAGATGGTTAGAGATTAGAATGTTGGATCCACAGTAGTGAATCCTTTTGTTATATAATTCAACAATAGAGTCCAGGAACTAGTCTTGAACCCCGAGCATCAGGTTTTAGGGCAATTAAGAATCACAACAAACAATAGAAGAGACAAGCTCAAATGTAACCCAGTAGACAAGATCTTGGATCATTATCATCTTGCATAATTACTTCACAGAGAACCAAGAAGCAGGAAAATAGGTCAATTATTTAAGAATTAGTATATCATCCAAGAAACCCGGGTTGAACAACTGCCAAAATAAACAACAAAACATAACTAAACTTGAATGGAAACACTTTGACCAAAGAAATCACCTCACGCTTATGAATTCTTAAGAACACATGAACTCCAGAATCTAAATGGCTGAATAGCAAACAGTTCATCCATTCAAACTATAGAGAACCATCTAATGAACATAATCAACCAAACAGAATATGAATAAGTCACAAGGAAAATGAACCCAATAAATTAAATAAATAATAGTAATTACACTTGTCAATGTCCAAGAATGGATAGGACAAATACCAAACCGACATGTCCAAAATGGCATATGTAGATGTTATGTATCTGTGCATACAAATAAAATAGTCAGATGCAAAACCTAGTAAACCTAGATAGTCCAAAACTAGTATGGGGTTGACCACCAAAAGCATTGGTGCCACATGCACATAAAACAAGCTACAAAGCATGGTTGTGCTGTCAATAGCGCAAGCACTATAAATAGTTGGTCACCTGAGACCCCAGAGCTCACAGCTCACTGGTCTAGCTCAGACCAAAAACACACACACATTCGAATTAGAAAGAGATCTAGGAGAGAGGAAGCTAGGCGAAGAGTAATAACACCAATAACAGGAAGGAGAAGGCTACAACAACAATAGCAGATCTTCATCAAGCAATCTTAGGAATCTTCAAAGGTTTGTAGTTAAACCCTAGGATAGAAGCATATTAGCTAGGGATCCAATGTGATCCAAGGGTTAAGGACAGAGAGAGAAATTAGTAGCACACCTAGTGCACTTAAGGGGCCACAACATGTAATCTTCACTAAGTGAAGAACACCACAAGTAAGCCTACCTTAAACACTGGCATGGGCATTAGAAACTGAACACTTGAATCAACCACCGGAACATAAGTTCCATATCTAACCTTTCTTCCCTAGATAAGATCCTAAGATGAACCTAAGGAAGAAAAGGTAGATACAGAACAGGGATTCTGCAACAATAAGTGAACCTACATAAGAAGAAGTTAATTAGACATTGAACAACACACTTACATAAGTAAAACTTGAGTTAAAAGCTCAAGAACAAACCATTAAACAAGACAGTAAAACCTAAAGAGATTCACTTAAACTATTAGAACAAACTTGAGTGAGGATACTAACTAAGACAATAATAACTAAGGTTGAACACTAGTGCGTGAATAATTAGATGCTTATATTAGGCACATAGCTACACTAGCAGTCACTCACAAAGAACAATACTTGCTAACTGAATATTGACACCCTATAATGAAGACAGTGTCAATTATTTGTACAAGTTCAGTAAATTGATCGAAACCTAAACCTAGTACAACGAATTACCACAAGCACCAGTGACACTACACTTAACCTAGAATCTACTAGAACAATCTAGAACCAACTAGAAACCCTAGAACTACAATACTAAACCATAGCAGAGGAAGAAACCCTAGAAACCATCACCAATGCTAGCACTAGCAAGCCTAGAGGTAGAAAAAGAAGGGAGTAAGGGGATATACGTTTGGAAAGTGGGAGCCCATCTCACCACTGAGCGAGAAAAGGAAGAATAGGCAGTCGCAGCAACTAGCGACACAGGGAGTACCATCAGGAGTGCATCTCGACTTGCACTGGCGACATCAGTAAAGGGGAAACATTGATAGGGTTTGTTGCATAGAAAACAAAAAAATCCTACAGTTGCAACTGCCAAGATCGAATCTAGGCGATACTTGTAACAGTTTCAGAAGGACCCACCCTCGAAGACCTTAAGCGGGATAACGTTCCTGCAAAAAAACGTGGTTGGTGTAGAGTATACACGACCTCCTCAAGGACGCGGTGACTATATGTGCCACAAAGGGGCAGCGCCTCCGTAATCGGTCACACATACGGTGTACCGATGACTTCCGTCCCTCGCTCTAGCTTGGCAGCGGAAGAAGGTGATCCTCGGTAACTCCTCCAACACTATGACATGGTGGTGATGGTGGTGGAGAAGATCTTGAACAGGGCTTCGCCTAAGCACCGTACTCATGATAGTGGACAAGCTGGCAAGGGGAAGAAGATGCCAACCAAAGGGCATATGAGAGGAATGGAGAATGGGTGTGTGTGAGAGGAGGTGCTCCACCCCACCTTTTATAGGGGAAGGGGGCTGCCCCTTGCCATGGACAGCGTCCAAGAGGGGTGCCCCACCTCTTCCCTCATTCATGTGGGTGGACACTCCACTCACAAAATTGATCTCCACTTTCTCATATTCAATCTCCATTCAAAATCAAGAGTCGTGCAATTAAAAACACATTTTTTTAATTCACTTGATCTAACGCCACTCATTTAATGAACACTTTATTTAATGAACAAATCAACAATTCAATCCCTTGTATTAATCCAATACACCGAAACTATTCTGGTAGATTTATCAGAATAGTTCCTGCGTTATCTAGTATTTTCTCTGGTGTTCCCTATCCACTCAAATGCATCGACTACCCTTAAGTGTGTCTTCCTACGAGCTCGTGAATTATGTGGACATGATCGAGATTCTCTTCGATTAATAATCATTAGCAGGACCTAAAGATCCATAATGACTCCCACTAATTCAAACAATGAACCAGTGATCGCGTGAACCTTTTTTGCAGTAACCAATTCCTTTTGTCTCGCGATATTTTACTAGTCCGAGATATGATCATTTGGTATCATTTATACCTAGTGAACGGCCCAACTTTGGTCGACTAGAGGGGGTGAATAAGAGACTACCAATTTTTATTCTTTTCTTGGAATTTTAGGCTTTGCACAAAGTAAAGTTCACTAGAGATGCAACAAGATGAACAACCTATATGGCAAACGATACAACAAGTAAACAAGATGGTAATTGCAAGAAGTAAAGGAGAGGAACGGATAAACCGGCAAGGGGACACGGAGATGTAATTCCCGTAGTTCACTTCCAAGGAAGCTACGTCTATGTTGGACAGGTGTCGGGGCCACACACGGTCACCCGAGCAACACAAAGGCCTCACCTTCTTCTACGGTGAGCATCACCACAAAGGTGGCCTCACAATTCACTAACCGGTGACCTTGAAGGCGCCAACCGAATCCTTTACAACAAGGTTGAGGGGAGACTCCTGATACGTTGCTAACGTATCTATAATTTTAATGTTCCATGCTTGGTTTTATCTACTTTCTTATGTTTTGTCCACACTTTGGAGTAATTTTTATACACTTCCTTGGACTAACCTATTAACAAGATGCCATAGTGCCAGCTGTCTGTTTTCTACTGTTTTTGGTTCTAGGAAAGTCAGAAAATGAATATTCTCGGAATTGGACGGGACAAAAGCCAAAGTCAGTTTTTTACCGAGGGGGACACGGAGCTAGAATACGAGACAGAGACGGGCCAGAGGGACGCCACACCACCTGGCCGCGCGGCCAGGCCTGGCCCACGCCAGGGGGTGGTGTGGCCGCCTAGGGCACCCCCTCGACCTCCCCTTTCGCCTATAAGATTCCTCCGATACAGAAACCCTAAGTACCCGATCAAAATTTCACGAAAGAGTCTGTAGCCGCTGTCATCTCCATCTCTAGATTAGGAGGGATCTGAAGCTCTTCCCGGCACCCTTCTAGAGGGGAGAATTCACCCTAGAGGCCTTCTTCATCACCATGCAAGCCTCCGGTGTGATGCCTGAGTAGTTCATCCTTGGACTACGGGTCCATGTAGTAGCTAGATGGTTGGTTCTTCTCCTTTGTGCTACCATGTTTAGATCTTGTGAGCTCCATTCATGATCAAGATCATCTATTTGTAATCCTACATGTTGTGTTTGCAGGGATCTGATGGATATTGAAATGCTATTTCAGATTTATTATTGATTCTATTATGTCTTTGTTATTTGTGATCTTGCATGCTCTCTGTTGTTAGTAGATATCTTGGCCGAGTAGATGCTAGCAACTCCAAGAGGGAGTATTTATGCTCGATAGTGGCTTCATGCCTCTAGTAATCTGGGGAAGTGATAGAAATCTCTAAGGTACTAGATGTGCTGTTGCTACTAGGGAGAAAACAGGAATCCTTTGTTCATAGAACAATTGTATTGTTTACTTTACACACAATGCGTAATGCAATTATTTGTTGCTTGCAGCTTAATACTGGAGGGGGTCCGGATGATAACCTGAAGGTGGATTATCAGTCATAGATGTAGTTGGATTATGGTCTATGTATAATGTTGTAATGCCCAATCAAATCTCATAGGAGACAAGATGATTAGTATATGCATGTATGCTTTCTCGATGTTTGTCTTGCCCCACTATAATTTGTTCACCCAACATGTCATCTATCTTAAGGAGAACCACCACTAGTGAACTATGGACCCCAGTCCTTTCTTTTACCATCAATCTACAATTGTTTACTGTTTTTTGTTTACTTTCTGCAAGCTTTTACTTTCTTCCACACAATACGTTTAATCCTTTGTTTTCTGCAAAAGCGGTGAGATTGACAACCTCACTGTAAGTTGGGGGCAAAGTTCTGTGGTTGTGTTGTCCAGGATTCCAAGTTGGCAACAACACCTTGGAGGTGTTTCCTTGATCCTACTGGTTCGATAACCTTGGTTTCATAACTGAGGAAAAACTTGCTATTGTGCTGATCATACCTTCCTCTTAGGGTTCCCCAACGAGCTCGATATATTTTGGGCCATCAAGCTCCTTTTATGGCGCCGTTGCCGGGGAGTCAAGGACATCTTTACAAGGGGAGTCCCTCATAACCAATCTCTTTACTTTGTTATTTTTCTTTTGCTTAGTTTATTTCTGCTTTGTTTGCTTGTTTCTTTATCAAAAACACACACAAAATTAGTTTTACTAGTTTGCTTTCTTTATTAAAAACACAAAAAATGACCACTCTTGAAAATACTAAGTTGTGTGACTTCACTAGCACCAACAACAATGATTTCATGTGCACACCTATTGCTCCACCTGTTCCTGAAGCTACTTTCTTTGAAATTAAACCTGCTTTACTCAATCTTGTTATGAGAGAACAATTTTCTGGTATTGGTAATGAAGATGTTGCTTCTCATCAAAATAACTTTGTTGAACTTTGTGAGATGCAAAATCATAGGGATATAGATGGGGATATTATTAAGCTTAAATTGTTTCCTTTCTCTTTGAGAGGAAAATCTAAAGAATGGTTGCAATCCCTAACTAGGAATAGTATTGATTCTTGGACTAAATGTAAAGATGCTTTCATTGGAAAATACTATCCTCCTGCTAAGATCATATCTATGAGAAGTGAAATAATGAAGTTTAAACAATCTGATAATGAACATGTTGCTCAAGCTTGGGAAAGAATGAAATCTTTGGTAAACCTTTTATGCAGGATTGAACTATTCTTCAAGAAATCTACTGGATTCTGCTTCTGGAGGTACCTTTATGACCATTACTTTGCGTGCTGCAACAAAGCTTCTGGATAATATGATGGTTAACTATTATGAATGGCACACTGGAAGAGCTCTACAAGGTAAGAAGGTAAATTCTGTTGAAGAAACCTCCTTCTTGAGTGATAAAATTGATGTTATTATGTCTATGCTTGTTAATGGGAAAGCTCATATTGATCCAAATCATGTTCCCTTAGCCTCTTTGGTTGCTCAAGAAGAGCAAGTTGATGTGAACTTTATAAGAAATAATAATTTTAGCAACAATGCCTATAGGAATAATTTTGGTAATAATAACTATAGGCCATATCCCCCCAATAATGGTAATGCTTATGAAAATTCCTACAACAATAATAGGAGTGCTCCCTCTAAACTCGAAGTTATGCTTAAAGACTTTATTAGTAAACAAACTGCTTTCAATAAAACTATTGAGGAAAAACTCTCTAATGCTGAAAGAAATATAGCATCATTGGCTGAAGCACAATCTTTGAATAAAATGGCTGCTAAACCTGAAAATATTGATAATCCCTTTGCTGCTACTAATGCCATACAAGTTAGAATTGATGAAAATGTTAGACTATTAGCTGAATTACATGCTAAGTGGGAAAGAGAAGATGAAATTGCTAGAAACATTAGTGTTTCTACTATCACTACCACTAGTGCTAAAGCTAGTAATAGCTCTACTACTTTAGATGATAATTATGATTTTCATCTTGATGGTTGCAATATCTCTGAAGTTATTAAGTTCCTACAAAGCCTTGCTAAAAGTCCTAATGCTAGTGGTATGAATATGGCCTTTACAAAACACATTCCTGATGCTCTCATAAAAATTAAAGAAGAAAAGATGAATCATAAAGCTTCTATTCCTATGAAACAAGAAGATGGTTGGGAACCCATCATCAATATGAAAGTGAATGATTTTGATTTTAAAGCTTTATGTGATCTTGATAGTAGTGTTTCTATTATGCCTAGAAAGATTTATGATATGCTTGATTTGCCACCATTGGAAGATTGTTATTTGAATGTCCCACTTGATGATAATGCTAAAAGGAAACTCATGGGGAGTATTAATGATGTTCTTATTATGGTTAACAATGCCTATGTCCCCATTGATTTCTATTGTTTGGATGTTGAATGCAATGCTTCTTCTCCTATTACTTTGGGAGGACCTTTTCTTAGAACTGTTGGTGCCATTATTGATATGAAAGAAGGCACCATTAAATATCAACTCCCACTCAATAAAGGTATAGAACATTTCCCTAAGAAGAGAGAGAAGATTTCTTTTGCCTCTCCTATGAAAACAAAATTTGCTCTTAATGCTTCTTCATTTGAGAACACTTGATTCTTTTTCTTGCTTCTTATGCCTAACTTAAAGGCGTTAAACAAAAGTACTTATTGGGTGATAACCCAAAAGTTTTAGATGAGTCTTAGAAGTTATTACTTTAGTAATAACCGCTCCTTATCCTTTTTATTTGCTTTTTGTGCCAAGAGTAACCTCTAATGAGAGAGAAGTAATGCTTCAGAAAGTTGTTGTCTCGAAACAGATTTTTGTGCTTCATCGTAAACATTCGTGTAAAATCTCTGTACGTTGTTTTGAGGCATGAATTTTTGTGCTTCTGCCCCAGGTTGTTATATAACTTTCGTTAGTTCAACACTTTTTGATTTGAGCAATAGAAGGTCTTTGAAAAAATTGGTTTTTACCTGCTGGTCTGTTTTGACAGATTTTTGTCATTATTTGCATTTGCTTCTTGTTGGTTCCTTTTTGAGTTATCTTTGGGGAATTGAGCTTTTTGAGGGAAGTGCTATAGTAGCTTGTGCCTTAATGGAAGTTTTATTGGTGTTGAAACTGAACCCAAAGACTTATTATCTTGATTGCACTAATGTTGCGAATAAAGATTGTGTGAAGTTTTGTATGAAGAAGAATTTCAGGTGTATGGAGAGAATGATGTAATGAGATGAAGAATGGACTAAAGCTCAATCTTGGGGATGCCACCCATGTCACCCCAAGAAATATCCAAGAAGTACAAGCGTCAAAGCTTGGGGATGCCCAAGGCATCCCCTTCATCATCAATAAAAATCCCAGGTTTCTTCCAAACGCTTCATTTTTATTGTTTCATGCACATTTGTGTTGTTCTTGGAGCGTCTTCTTTTTTTGTTTTTGGTTTTCGTTTGCTTGGTTTTCTTAGTTTTCTGAATAAATTGTTTGGACCCCCTCTTTCATGTATTGGTTTTCAAATAGTTTGGTTTGGATTCGAAAAGAGTAGGAAAGTTCATGCCTAAGTGGAAAAGAGAGCTTGTTTTTGACGGTGGACTATGCTTTGTCATGCCATGCTTGATATTGTTTTGGCTTTATGCTTAGTGATCTTTGCTGTAGCATGACATGTTATAAATAATTGAGATTGCGTAATGTGCCTTGGAAGAATCATGCGTTGTTTTAGCATATTAAAGCATTGTATTGTGGTATTATCCTTTGATGCTTTATTTGGGTTGACTTGGCGCATTCTCACACCATGTTATGACTATCCCAAGTCACCATAGCCTTTATGATCCTTTAGTTTTCAACTTGTAGTATCACTTTATGCTTTGATTAATGATGTTTTGTCGCTTTGCATGATTATGGCCATTATTGCTCTCTTAGTTGGTCGCTCCTAGTCTTTTGCTAGCCTCCATAACCAAGTGTGAGTTATACTCATGCATCCAACTCCTAAAACCAAGTTATTCCAAAGAGTCCACCATACCTACCTATTAGCATTTGCTATTCCAAGTATATTCATGTTGTTATCTACCTTCCGAATTAAACTTGTTATGTGAAAATTAGTGATTAAATCTCTCACAAACTTGATGGCACACTTTACTTTTTTGCATTTAATAATCTTGAACCATTGAGTCCATCTTAGTTGCATATATGCTTGTGCTTTATAAGTTGAAGTTAGCAGAATCATGTATCATGGGGAACGCTTTCAACATTGCACTTGTACATTGTACCCCGTTGATATCATGTCCTTTTGCCTATGGATCCCGGTGGTGTGAAATAAAAGGGGAACTTGTAAGATCGTGGACTTCGTATGTGTGTTAGAGAAATGCCTAGGACGCTATCCTAAGCAATGCCTAATCATGGTGAAAACTTGCAGCATAACCATAATGACCACTCTATGAAGCATCCTCAATAAAAACCTATCCAAATAGCAAATAAAAAGATTGTTGAGATGCTCATTGTATGCTTACCTTGTCATTTTGATTATGGGATAGATCTTGTATCATGTGCAAGGGGTACCCCGTTGGCGGTTCTCTAGGATACATATGTACTTACAATGACAAGAGCTTACTTGTGACTGAAGTTGAGTAGCATGAGGTTCGGTCTTCGTAAGTAAGGGGCATGAGATTTCAACTTATAACTTGTCAAGCATATCCTCTTAGTTGTGTCACTTTAACCTTAATCACCTAAAGATGCTTATGATAGGGGCAATGAGAGATGAAAGCTAATAAGTACCATAATTTTTGGAATCTCTTTATGGAACTTGAATCCCTACTTGCTTCTATGAAGGCCTTTCTTTTACTTTTATGTTGAGTCTCCACCTTCTATCTTTATGCACCTACTTTGAGAGAATAGTGGCCATTCTTAGTTCTATGTGCATTGTCCCAAGACTTGTTGATTGATGCATAAATTTGATATTGCTTGTTCTTAAACTATTTGTATCTAGTCACTCTTATGAACTTTGAAGGTGTCCTATGCATTTATGTTTGCTACTATATGAGGGACAATCTGAATGCCACTATGCTATGTTTTCTTTATGTGAAACAAACAAACGTTTTGCAAAGTATTGTTATTCATGAATCTTTTGTTTGTGCCTTTTCATGTTGCAACATAGTTGCTATGTCTTATTGTTAGAACTTTGTCTTTCATGCTATGTTGAAGTACTATGATCCCATCTATCAATGTTTTACAAATACTTTGATCAAGTTTATGATGGTGCATGTCACCTCAAAAATTATTCTTTCTTTTTATCACTTACCTACTCGAGGACGAGAAGGAGTTAAGCTTGGGGATGTTGATATGTTGCTAACGTATCCATAATTTTTTATGTTCCATGCTTTGTTTTTATCTACTTTCTTATGTTTTGTCCACAATTTGGAGTACTTTTTATACACTTTTTTGGACTAACCTATTAACAAGATGCCAAAGTGCCAGCTGCCTATTTTCTGCTGTTTTTGGTTCTAGGAAAGTCAGAAAATGAATATTCTCGGAATTGGACGGGACAAAAGCCAAATTCAGTTTTTCACCGAGGGGGACACAGAGCTAGAATACGGGACGGAGAGGGGCCAGAGGGCCGCCACACCACCTGGCCGCGCGGCTAGGCCTTGCTTGTGCCAGGGGGTGATGACCCACAAGTATAGGGGGTGTATCGCAGTATTTTCGAGGGAAGTGAAACCCAATTTATTGATTCGACACAAGGGGAGCCAAAGAATATTTATAAGTCTTAACAATTGAGTTTTCAATTCAGCTGCACCTGGAAACAATCTTGATCACAATAGTTTATCAGTAGCAACAGTTTTGTAGTAGCAATAGTAAAGTAATAGCAGTAGTAAAAGTAAAGACAATAGTAACAATTGCAATAAACAGTAGGATTAGAGCGCGGTAGGCATAGGGATGGATGGACGGGCGTTGCATGGACAAGAAAATTCATATAGCAATCAGAACATAGGGCATTTGCAGATAAATAAGATAAAGCATCCAAGTACTAAATAATCATAGGCATGTGTTCCATATATAGTCATACATGCTCGCAATGAGAACTTGCACAATATCTTTTGTCCTGCCAGCCCGTTTGCAGTGGGGGCTCAAGGGAACTACTGGCAATTAAGGTGCTCCTTTTAATAGAGCACCGGAGCAAAGCATTAACACTCCGTGAACACATGTGATCCTCACATCAAAGCCATTCCCTCCGGTTATCCCGATTGTTGTCACTTCGGGGCCTTTGGTTCCGGACAACAATATGTGTATACAACTTGCAGGTAAGACCATAAACAATACAATCATAATGAATCAATAACATGTTCAGATCTGAAATCATGGCACACGGGCCCTAGTGACAAGCATTAAGCATAACAAGTTGCAACAAAGTCAAAAAGCACTAATAGTAGATACTAGGCACCATGCCCTAACAATCTGATGCCATTACATGAACGATCTCATCCAATCCCTACCATCCCCATATCCTACAGAGGAGGATTACTCACTCATAGATGGGGGAAACATGGATGGTCGATGAAGAAGCGATGGTGATGATGATGGGGATGATCACCTCCAATTCCCTGTCCTAGCAGGGTGCTAGAATAGAGTTTCTGGTTCCGAATCGCGGAATATGGTGGTGGCGGTGCAGCGGAACTCTTTCTGGAATAGCGTCGACCCCCCTGGGTTTTTAGGTCAAGAGGCGACTTATAGGCGAAGAGGGAGGCCGAGGGGGTAGCCGAGGCGGCCACACCACCCCTAGGCGCGGCCTGGCCTGGCCCGTGCGGCCAGGTGGTGTGGGCCCCTCGTGGCCCTACTCCGTCTCGTCTTCTAGCTCCGTGAGTCTTCTGGTGAAATAGTATTTTTGGCATATTTTCCGGGATTTTTCCTGATAGTTGATTTTCTGCACAAAAACTAGACACCAAGGTAATTCTGCTGAAAACAATGTCAGTCCGTGTTAGTTGTATCCAATTCACACAAGTTTAGAGGAAAAACAATAGCAAAAGTGTTCAGGAAGTAGATACGTTTTGGACGTATCAACTCCGCCAAGCTTAGCTTATTGCTTGTCCTCAAGCAATTTAGTTGAAAACTGAGTGCGATAAAAGAAACTTTCATGAACACATTTGCTTCATAAGATGTATATATTCTCAGCATATGATCAACTACTTAGGCAATTCATAATAAGGAGTATGCAACTAAGATTACTTAATAGTCAATGCAAGCTATGAAGAGATCTCAACTCAAAAATAATAAGTAGCATGAAACAAAAACATAAGCAACATTGTACTGCTCATAAAAAGGTATGATAGAGTGGTATCTCGCTTGCCTTTGATTGTAGAGCAAACATAAATGCCAAGGCACCTCTGAAGTTCAAGTGAAGACTAGAAGTAAAGATATCAAAGATACAAGCATCAAAGTCATAACACAATTAATCAAGTTTTGAGACAAGCACATTACACTAATAATGACAACTATGCTCTCAAGAAAGTGCTCATAGAATGGGTGGTGACTCAACAAGGAAATGAAAAAGTTTTGAAGAGTTTGAAAGGCTTCCAAATGCTGAAAGTATGGTACTCGTTAGCTTTGATCTCTCATTGCCCCTATCATAAGCATCTTTAAATGGTTAAGGTTAAAGTGACACAACTAAGAGGATATGCTTGACGAGTTATAAGCTGAAATCTCATGCCCCTTACTTATGAAGACGGAACCTCATGCTACTCAACTTTAGTTACAAGTAAGCTCTTGTCATTGTAAGTACATATGTATCATAGAGAACCGCCAATGGGGTACCCCTTGCACATGACACAGGAGCTATCCCATAATCAAAATGACAAGGCAAGCAGACAATGAGCATCTCAGCGATCTTTTTATTTGCTATTTGCATAGGTTTTTATTGAGGATGCTTCATAGAATGCTCATTATGGTTATGCTGTATGTTTCCACCGTGATTAGGCATGGCTTAGGCTAGCGGCCCAGGCGTTTCTCTAACACATATACAAACTCCATGATCTTACAAGTTCCCCTTTTATTTCACACCACCGGGATCCATAAGCAAAAGAATCATGATATCAACAAGGTACAAAGTACTCGTGCAATGTTGAAAGCGTTCCCCGTGATACATGGTTCTGCTAACTTCAACTTATAAAGCGCAAAGATATACGCAACAAAGATGGATGCAATGGTTCAAGATTATTAAGTGCAAGAAAGTAAAGTGTGCCATCAAGTTCGTGAGAGCTTTACTAACTAACTTTCTCATAACAAGCAAACATTTTATTCGGAAGAAAACCAGGCATACTAAGCATGCGTGGAATAGCAAATGATGCTAATAGGTAGGTATGGTGGACACTTTTGGCAATATTTGGTTTTAGGGAGTTGGAAACACGAGTAAAGCTTATACTCAGTGCAGGTGAAGGCTAGCAATAGTAAGGGAGCGACAAATGAGAGAGCAGTAACTGTCATAATCATGCTTGCAACAAAACAGGACTAAACATGGCATGAAAGTGATTCAAGACCCCTGAGGCAAAATAATTCATCGAGGCTTAACTGATTATGTTTCAGTCATATGCATGCATGAGCATGTGCCAAGTCAATTCAAGTGAAACACTCAGAGGAGGGTACCACAATATCATACCAAGTTATGAATAGAGCAATGCAAGCAAACATTCATATGACATGCTACAAATTATTAGCGAGCTGGAACTAATCATAAGAAAGCAAGAACTACTAAGCATCCATAAATAACATACACCCTACATGAACAGACTAAGCATGCCCACAATGATGAGTATATGTACAAAAATGAAAACAAATAGAGTTCGTTACTAGCCTCTTACCACATCTCAAGTTGTCATTAATCCTCATTATTGCCCTTCACTTGTGTAGCTTGAATAATAACATGAAACCAAATTCCACTGACAACTGCTAAACCCTGCAACAAACTCACAGAACCAAAGAAGAACAACAAATATTTTTGGTGTTTTTTGATTTTTAAAGGCAAGAACAAAAGGGAAAAACAAGCAAAGAAAAATCTTTTTGGATTTTTTGAATAGTTCAAACAAAGCAAAAAGGAAAAAAGCAAACCAAGGCAAAAAGAAGAAGAAGCAAACAAAGAGAAACAACGGAAATATTTTTGGTCTTTTTGTGTTTTAGAAAGCGAAAGCAAAGGAAGAATGAAAACTAAAAAGATAATGAAGCATGGATATACAAAGTACCGACTAAACACGATATGGAGATGAGTGTGATGTCGGTGTACCTCCCCCCAAGCTTAGGCTTTTGGCCTAAGTGGGTATCAATCCCAAGCTGGCCAAGATGGAGCGCCTCCGTAGTACAATGAGGAGGTACCCTCGTCCTGGTGCATGCTCGAGGACGCCCCACCGTAGTGCATAGAGTAATCGTAGGAGGGCACATCCTCCTGGTGCTGCCTGTGGAAACCGAGCAAGCGGAGTTGCTCGTCGACCTCCTCCTTGGAGCGCGACCACGGCCTCCTGTGAACACTGAACAAAGTAGATTGCAGCAAAGGAATCTCCCTTTCATCCCCATCAGTAAAGAACATCCTGTATACTAAACTGTCCATATCAGAGTCAACAGTGACGAAGTGATGTGTTTTCATGGCAGCAAGATCAAGCCTTTGTGGTGCCAATATAGTATCGTTAGGATCCACAGAAAGCTCTAACGCAGTAACCATACGTGAAGTAATGGTGCCCCCATAAATAGGTCCCCTAGCAGCTAGGCGGCGAGAAATGAGAGAGCGAAGATTGTACCGAGTATCATTATTAAGTGCAGCAACGAGGAAGGCTAAATGATAGGTAGAGATATTACTCGTATTCTATCTACCAAGAATGCTAGTAGCAAGATAATAAGCAAAGTATCTAAGAGCTGGGAGTTGGATGTTTCTTATCTTCCTGCGCTGAACTACGCAATCATCGTAATTGGTCACACCTCGATAGAGCTCTAGGAAATCAGCGGGTCGCCCTTGAATCTTCTTCACGGTCCCTGTCATGCCTATACCTATAATGCTGCAAAATCTTTCCAATGACATGGTAAAAGGCGGATTATAAATTCTGAAAGAAATAGTTGACTGATAGGGCGTGTTAGTGAAAACGAAACTCTCAACGAAAGTTTTGGTGAGCATGGCATATTGCTCACTCTCATCTTCCATGTATGAGGTCAAACCAACCCTCTGAACCAATAATAGGAAATCTTCGAAGATCCCTGCAGCTTGCAAGAAGGTATAACAAGGAAAAGTAGATGTGTGAGCATCCCCCTCATCTCCTTCATTGCCAAAGCGTGGTGCAATGAGATCTTCATTGTATGAAGGCCTAAACTAAGAGGCTGATCTTGAAGGCCTTGACCTCCTAGGTGTGTCCCTCTCAAATATTTCTCCAAAGGTGTGGTTGTTCATCTTTGATATTCTGAAATTTAAACATCTATTACACAAGTGATTGCAAAGTGAATATATAATGAAGAGCACTACTCATGGGGACTTGTAAGAGGCCTAAACATGCATCAAAACAATATCTCTAAGCATTGAACAAGCTTACAAGCTCTCATAACCTGTCACCTACAGCAGCAAAATACTCAAGATATAATCCACTAAACACAAATATACTTGGACAAGCGGAGGAATCACATACAAGTCGTGGGCAAGAAATTTCGGTAGCAAAGATGGGCTGAGCAAGGAGATCAAAAAATCATGGGCAAGAATAGCAAGAACGTGATTTCGAGCAAAGAACTAATGTTTTCTCGGGAGAGAGAAGAAAGTGGGAAGTGAGAGAGTGAGTGGAGGGCCAGGGGTGGCCCACACCATGGCCAGGCGCACCCCTGGGCTGGCCGTGCCACCAGGTGGTGTGCCTGCCTGGTGGGCCCCCCTGGTACTATTGGAAATATGCCCTAGAGACAAATAGTAGTAAGGACTATTATCATATTTCATATAGTTTATGATTAAGTTTTATATCATGCTATAACTGTATTGAGTGGAAACATCAATACACGTGTGATATACAAACAACCAGGGGTTCCTAGTGAAACTCTAGTCACTGGTTCATTGGTCAATGGATGATCATGTTTCCTGATCATGTGGCATTTATGCCAGTTGGAAATGAGGTCATCTCATTCTGAGAATGAGATGATGAACCAATACCCAACCTAAACATTGTGACCCGATCATGTCATGAAGTTCAAGTTACGATGATTAGAAATGGATCCTCGTAGACTATTCCTTAGACTGTGAGGCTATATCAATCACTGTCTCCCGAGAGTGCTTAGATAGCATCAAATGCCATCTGGTAAAACGGTGGTTATAAAGGTGTGTTTAGGTATTCGGAGGAAACCGTAGAGGCAATATATGTCAAGAGCAGGATTTGTCCATCCATGTGACGGGAAGATACTCAAGGTCCCACTCAGAGAAGTTATATCCAATAGATGCGTAGTGTGTGATTAGATCACGTGGATATCACTTTTCGGAATGAGTCAAGTAGCATTGTTCAGTAACAATATTGAACACTACATGGTGATGTCATTGATCAGATCTCGGGCAATGTAAGTATCGAGTGACAAACGGAATAAGACACGACTGTCCCGGTTCAAACGACGAAAGATCTTCATGGAACGCACAGGGGTCACATGGCCATACAGGTCCCTCTATCGATCATTGGTGAGAGAGTGTCCCGACCATGTCTAGAGTGTTCCCGAACCATGGGGTATCATGCTTAAGGGCTTGATGATGCTTAGAGAGTGTTTACAGGATCGATAGAATCACCGAAGAAAACAAGGGAGAAAACCGGAAGGGTTTCGGTAAGTCCGGAGGATGTCTAGAATGGAGGTGGAAGGTGTTCCATGGCCACAGAGATTGAATAATATGTGAATGAATGTTAAATGTTGATTTAATCATTTATCATAATTATTTAATAAAAGGAAAAATCAATTAAAGGTCAAAAAGGCTTAATGGGCCAATTTCGGAGGGAGGGCGCCCATTAGAGGAAAGGAGAGAGGGAGAGGGGCCAAGGGGGAGGCCGGCTGGGCCTAGCCTCCCGCGTGGGGCCCACTAGGGTGGCCGGTGGCCAACCCTCCCACCTCCTCCTCTCCTTTAGTCTCACCCCTGGACTTTGAGGGAGGGTGTACCCCCTCCTCCCCCTATATATAGTGGGGTATTTGGCCAAGATAAATACACCAATAATCAATAAAGGTCTCCCCACTTTTGGGAGGACCTCCAATTGATATTTTCTATCTCCCCCTCTCTCTCGTGACCGTGGTCCCAAGTCTGGACTGCGCGAGCGAGAGACATCTTCACCGTGGAGCGCCGTCGCGTTGCAGGATTCGGATCCGGGGGCTCTACTTCCGCAATTGCTGCTGGATCAGGGAAGCGGGAGTCATCGTCAATCGGACGTGTGTAACTCCACGCGAGGTGTCGCACTTGAGGCACTCAAGTCGTTGGAACCAGAAGGAGCGCAAGGACTTCATCACGGCCTTGAGGTCGGCTTCGGCTCGTCTACATCAACCACGCTCTCCTAAGCGTTGACAACGCTTTTCGGTCTTCAAGGGTAAGTTCTCGAAAAGCCCCTCTAGTTACTATATTACTAATAGATAGGTCCTAGCAGCTTTAGGGGTTCAGGGGCGTAGGGTAAAATTTATTGTTTTCATGCGCGGAACCCCTGAAGTGGTATCAGAGCTAGATCTATGCATAGTAATGATAATACAGGTAGAACACACAAGATGTAGCGTGTGGGCGTTGATCTTTTAGTTGTTACCCTCCCACATGTACTTGTGTATACCACAGTAATGCTTGATGAAGTGGCCCCCAACTGACTTTACGCGTTCATTCGCGAGACTGGTCCACGCTTGACATACGGCTTGTACCGTATAAAGTGGCTTAGGGGGTGTCTGTCTCTCTCGCATTAGGTGGTATACCATTTGCAACGGAGGGCCCCGAAAGGGGTGTAGTAGAGACAACTATTTGATCAGCGTTGTGCTAAAAGTTCGTAGGTAAGAATGGTTCTTGTGCGAAAGCCCATTCAGCCATGTAAAACATGCAAAGATAAAGTAGAGGCGTCTAACTTTATTTTGCAGGAGGGCATTGCTTTGTGATATGGTTGTGGCAAAGGTAAAGTGATTACCTTTTGTTACATTGTAGTAGATAGTCACAGAGGTGATGGACTACCACGCCGGAATGACACCGGTACCCTGGTGTCTATGGCGTCGGAACCCGGTGACGGAGGATGGAGATCACGACGTGAAGGACCATATCACATAGCATTTACATTCAATGTTATTGTTTGTATGTCTTATTGTGTGCTAGTATTAGATACTCGACGGTAGCCTAATAAGATGATCCTGTTAAAATTACCAACGATTGTGTTCCCCCTTAGTGTGCACCACCAAGAAAGTTCTTCGGTATGAGGCAGACCGTGATGATCGGGTGTCAAACATATCTACGTTCACATATAGTGGGTGTAAGCCATGTTGCACAACGAAAACACTAAGGTTGAGTTGGCGAGCCTAGCATGTACAGACATGGCCTCGGAACACGGATGGTCTAAAGATCGAGCATGAGTCGCATGAATGATGTGACCGACGTTTAGCGTCCACCCTTGAACCCACATTGATGGCCATGATGATCGGGGGAGATGTGGCTGATAGGGGTCGTGTTATCACTAGGAACCCTTTTGGGGATAGGTGTTTCTGAGTGGAGTTATTATTAACTCATTTAATTATAAACTTAGTCTAAATTCCTTTTGCAATTATAAATGTAGGGCTCACCGTGAAGCTTACTTTGTCATTGAGGATTGGGTAAAGGGTGAGAAACTTAGACTTGATGGATCCAACTTCCGTAGTTGGCTTGTGCGCCTGAATGATCTCCTTACTAGGAATCATGTGGTAGACTACATATGCCGCACGATGGATTTGACTGAGCCAGACTACTATGAGACCCCACAAGAGCTGGCATACCGCTACTATCGTCAAGAGATGTCCACCTACATTCAGATAATAATGCGTTACAGGATGGTAGATGAACTACATCCGCTCATGGGTGATCTTGATCCATATTCGATGGTGGATTAGCTGAGAGCAGAGTTCATAGGCCATGTACGCATGTGGAAGCACGAGCTGCTTGGAGAGTTCCTTTCCATACAGATGGAGGAGCATACATGTCTGAACAGTCACTTGGAGCGCATGCTGGATGCACATACAAGACTGGTTCACTTCGTGGATTACTGGATGGCTAATCCATTTGCGATAGACGTACTACTTCGATCGTTGCCTCCCAGCTATGAACGACATGTCCGGAGTAGCATCATGAGTGGTGATACGGAAACATTGGATTTCCATGAGTTCATATTACGTTTCAGGAACGTAAAGGTTGAACCAGTCATCGGAGAGGTCATCGATGACAAAGGTATATATTTGATATACAGTTTTATAAATGTTATAATCTTGCAAACACATTGCAGTGTTAAGTATATCTGATACTTGTTCTGTTTTGATGAAAACAGGTCCTTCTGCATGAGAGGTTCTTGCTGGAGAGGAGGTGACGTTGCGTGTTGATGGCGAGAATAATGATGATGGCCGACGACACTCTCCCTCGACATTTATCATTTAGTTTATGTTTTAGGATGATTATTGTAGTCAAGAGATTGTGAACTTCTTTAGTGTGTCTCACACTTCGTGGGAGGATTATTCATATGAGTTTGTAACAAACAGTTGTTCTGCTTTTATGAATGATTTCTATTCGTGTTCATATCTTGTTTGATTACTTATGAATTATCCTTGTTGTTTGAAACTAATTGATAATACATGAACATTTGTAAAATATTAAAATGCCTTGTTTAAAAATACCCAACTTAATGATATGTTCATTAGTGAATGAAAAACCATTGTTTAAATTCAAAGTTATTTGATAATATGTGAAAGTCATTCGATTTCTTATCACATATAAATCATGCCTAAGTTTGGCAAAATAACTTGAACACCGTGTATTACTTGAATACAATGTGTTTAAAGAATTGTTAAAAGCAAATACATATCCGATGTATTGTGTTTTAACGAAAATGGTAATTATCATTATATGATTGTTTAAATGTGTAAAGTAGTTTACAAAAGGAAACATGAATATGAAACTATTTGATTTGATCAAAGTGTTTGATCCATAAAAGGGTATAAGTATAAAAGAGAATCTAATTACTGTGATTTGATCAATAGTAATGACATTCGAACTTTTAAGAATGGCATAAAAGAAATTGTGGAATGCAAAGTGTTTTGAAACGCCAAAATACAAAGCATCACAATGTGATATTAGATATCAAAGGGGTTGAATAGAAGGCACCAAATAAATCGTTGTAGTGTAGATGTAGAGACCATTAGTTAGAAATAGTTAGCACTCAATTAGAATTGGTAAACCATTTTAATTCGTGAAAGTTTTGGGGTTATTCGATATAACCAAAACAATAGCGAATAAGTCCTTGTAGCGTATTCATTGGAAACTTTGAAAACAAAACCCATAGCTCAAACCAAAAGGAAAGCAAGATTCGTATTGCTTGGATTTTGGTGCATTCTTGAGAAAGCTCACTTTTAGTGATGTTTCTCAATTATGAAGCAAATGGAAATTAGTGTAAAACACGATGAGGATTCAAAACCCTGCATCAGAGTGTTGAGAAGCGCAACGGACAACGTTCCTGAATGATTCTCTTCACAGAAGGAGAGAATCAATGATATTGATCATTGTGTTTTCTCCACTAGTGTTTTCACTACATGAAGTAGGATTTAAAATGTAATCCATATCTTGTATGGAGACATTTGTGAATCACTTGTCATGATTCTTGGAATATGACATACCTACGAACTACAAAGGAAATAATGGTAAACTAGAATTATGAGAAATCCTAAAAGCAAAATTCCCTTGAGATTAGAAAGCAATTCATTGCTAAATCTCACAAGTAAAAGGAGTTGCTTGAATTTTCCCAAATGACTACAAATCCATAGTGGAAAAAGGGGGTGAATGACAAAAGCATAATTTGCCAAGTATTGGATTAATTCAAATGAATTTTATTCAAATGTGCTAAATATGTAGTGGATTTGAAACTAATATAAGTACTAGTATCTCATAGTAAAACTCCAAATTTGATATTTGATCA
Organism: Avena sativa; assembly: GCA_916181665.1. Taxonomy (NCBI): domain Eukaryota; kingdom Viridiplantae; phylum Streptophyta; class Magnoliopsida; order Poales; family Poaceae; genus Avena; species Avena sativa. The sequence continues at coordinate 141,310,128 of OV702292.1, forward strand.
AACGATTTTTAAGTTATTCAAAACAGTGAGTGGATATGCAATTTGCATAAACTTGAGTGGGAGCTATGAAAGTCTTCCTGAAGCAATATGTGATTGACATATTTTTAAGTGGGAGCAATATAAGTTTCAAATTCAAATATGTAGGAACATATTTTGAGTGGGAGCTTATAGGAGTAATTTTTAAGTATGTTAAGGATGAAAGTGCAAATACTTATAAATAATGATTTATAAGATGTAGAAGTTGATAATAACTGTATTATGATATTATAGTATTCCTTAAGGGATTCTGAAAAGGGTTTTAGAATAGAAGTTAATTAAGGAACTGATCCTTAAATAACTCAAATTAGGAATAGTATTAAGTTTAACATCAATGGTTGAAAGAAAGAAAAGGATGATCATCATCCACTATGTTGAGACATAGGTTCTATCTTAATAAACCATGATGTTAAATTAGCATAATATGTGATCCAAATAAGGAACATTTGAAAGTGATTAAGATTGAATCACAGAACGTTGAGCTAAGTTTTGTCCGCAGTGTCTAATAGAGAACTGTAGACATGTTTTCTAGATCCATAAATGATGACATATCTTAAAGCATAAAGGGTTATGTTATAAGGGAATATGTTGGAAACTCCTGTAGATACCAATTAAAGTCAAGTAGGAAGCGAGGTGAACAAAACATCGAAAGTTGCACAGAGTGCACTAGTGTTTTGATGAATACATTTATAATAATAGATAAGGGTACCATCTAAAGTGTTGTACAATGTTATGGTGGGGCTAGTTCGCTTTTAACGTAGAATGATGTGTCCCAGGGCACAGTGCCCATGAGAAAGCCCTCGAGGTTGATCTAACGTCACTGTAGGCTCCCGGAATCAGGCCTCGTTCTACTGCCATAGCGATGATGCATACACATAGATGCTATCATGTGATGATAAAGCATTAATGTCAATCAAGATGACATTAGTAAGTTGCAAAGGATTTGGGACTATAAAGTACAGACCCAACACTCAACCTCTTCCATGAGCAAGCATGTTCAGGTTACCAGAAATATGGTGCAAATGATTGAGAACAAATGCAGCTAGTGTATTTGTACTCTAGTGCAAGTGGGAGACTGTTGGAAATATGCCCTAGAGACAAATAGTAGTAAGGACTATTATCATATTTCATATAGTTTATGATTAAGTTTTATATCATGCTATAACTATATTGAGTGGAAACATCAATACACGTGTGATATACAAACAACCAGGGGTTCCAAGTGAAACTCTAGTCACTGGTTCATTGGTCAATGGATGATCATGTTTCCTGATCATGTGGCATTTATGCCAGTTGGAAATGAGGTCATCTCATTCTGAGAATGAGATGATGAACCAATACCCAACCTAAACATCGTGACCCGATCATGTCACGAAGTTCAAGTTACGATGATTAGAAATGGATCCTCGTAGACTATTCCTTAGACCGTGAGGCTATATCAATCACTGTCTCCCGAGAGTGCTTAGATAGCATCAAACTCCATCTGGTAAAATGGTGGTTATAAAGGTGTGTTCAGGTATTCAGAGGAAACCATAGAGGCAATATATGTCAAGAGCGGGATTTGTCCGTCCATGTGACGGGAAGATTCTCAAGGGCCCACTCGGAGAAGTTATATCCAATAGCTGTGCAGCGTGTGATTAGATCACGGGGATATCACTTGTCGGAATGAGTCAAGTAGCATTGTTCAGTAACGAGATTGAACACGACATGGTGATGTCATTGATCAGATCTCGGGCAATGTAAGTATCGAGTGACAAAGGGAATAAGACACGACTGTCCCGGTTCAAACGACGAAAGATCTTCATGGAACGCACATGGGTCACATGGCCATCCAGGTCCCTCTGTCGATCATTGGTGTGCGAGTGTCCCGACCATGTCTGGAGTGTTCCCGAACCGTGGAAGGGCTTGATGATGCTTAGAGAGTGTTTATAGGATCGGTAGAATCACCGAAGAAAAGAAGGGAGAAAACCAGAAGGGTTTCGGTAAGTCCAGAGGATGTCCGGAGTGGAGGTGGAAGGTGTTCCATGGCCATGGAGATTGAATAATATGTGAATGAATGTTAAATGTTGATTTAATCATTTATTCATAATTATTTAATAAAGAGAAAATCAATTAAAGGTCAAAAAGGCTTAATGGGCCAATTCCGGAGGGAGAGGGTCCATTAGGGGAAAGGAGAGAGGGAGAGGGGCCAAGGGGGAGGCGGGTTGGGCCTAGCCCCCCGCGTGGGGCCCACTAGGGTGGCTGGCGGCCACCCGTCCCACCTCCTCCTCTCGTTTAGTCCCACCCCGGGACTTTGAGGGAGGGTGTACCCCCTCCTCCCCCTATATATAGTGGGGTATTTGGCCAAGATAAATACACCAATAATCAATAAAGGTCTCCCCACTTTTGGGAGGACCTCCAATTGATATTTTCTCTCTCCCCCTCTCTCTCTCGTGACCGTGGTCCCAAGTCTGGAGTGCGTGAGCAAGAGACATCTTCACCGCGGAGTGCCGTCCCGCAACGAGATTCGGATCCGGGAGCTCTACTTCCACAACTGCTGCTGGATCAGGGAAGCGGGAGTCATCGTCAGGCATCGGATGTGTGTAACTCCCCGCGAGGTGTCGCACTTGAGGCACTCAAGTCGTTGGAGCCATAAGGAGCGCAAGGACTTCATCACGACCTTGAGGTCGGCTTCGGCTCGTCTACATCAACCACGCTCTCCTGAGCGTTGACAACGCTTTTCGGTCTTCAAGGGTAAGTTCGCGAAAAGCCCCTCCCGTTACTGTATTACTAATAGATAGGTCCTGGCAGCTTCAGGGGTTCAGGGGCGTAGGGTAAAATTTATTGTTTTCATGTGCGGAACCCCTACAGGTACTATCTAGGCACTCCTCTGCCCCTTTTTTCTCGTAAAAATTTAATATGAATTTTCTGGAATTTTTCGAGACACTTTATTTTTGAGCAATTTTTAGGCATAGATGAATGATTTTCTGACAGAAAGAGGTTTCTGGAATGAATTCAATGACAAAACAATGCTAGAACTATAGAAGTTCTAAGACACTCTAACATGCAAGCAACTAACAACAGAAAAGTAAAGTCAACGAAAGCAAAAACTAAAATGGATAGAATAAAAGTAAGCGGAGATAATCATGGTGAAAACATTGTGTTGTTCAATGAAATCCTTTTGTTAACAAGGTTGATCAGGTCTTGTTACCAAAACAATTTTATAAACTTTGTATTCCACTAATGATTATGTTACCTCAACCTTGATAGCAATGGTCCCAATCATAATAGTTTCATATTTTTCTCGTGGTATGGGTCAATATATTTCTCCAACTTGAACGCCCTCAACATGTTCAATTGAATTCAAACCATAAGTCCTATCAATCTTCTTGGGGAAATAGACAGTATGGTCCTTGTCATTAACATTGAAAGTCACCTTTCCTTGATTACAATTAATAACAGCTCCTACAGTATTAAGAAAAGGTCTCCCAAGAATAATAGACATATTATCATCTTCAGGCATTTCAAGCACAACAAAATCAGTTAATATCAAGCAATTATGAGCCACTTGAACAGGTACATCCTCACATATACCAACAGGAATAGTAGTAGAATTATCAGCCATTTGCAAAGATATATCAGTTGGTATTAGTTTTTCCAGTTGAAGTCTCTTATATAGAGAAAAAGGCATAACACGAACTCCTGCTCCCAAATCACACAAAGCAGCTCTAACATAACTATTTTTAATAGAGCACGGGGTAGTTGTAATCCCTAGGTCTCCAAGTTTCTTTGGAACCTTACCATTAAAGGAATAATTAGCAAGCAAAGTAGAGATTTCTTCATTAGGGGATCTTCCTTTTATTCGAGACAATATCCTTCATAAACTTTGAATAAGGAGGCAATTTAATAGCATCAGCCAAAGGAATTTGCAAGAATAAAGGTTTCATCCACTCACAAAACTTATTATAGTGTTCATCTTCCTTTGACTTGTGTTTCTTATCAGGGAAAGGCATAACTTTTTAGACCCAAGGTTCTCTTTCACTACCATGTTTCTTAGCAACAAAATCTTCTTTAGTGTATTTAGTATTCTTAGTGTGCTTTTCAGGTTCTTCTTCAACTTTTTCTTTATCAGGAACATCATTTTCTTCATTACCACTTTTAGTTTCAGCATTAGAGACAGATATACTATTAGGATCTTTAGCAGATTCAGAGGGTTCTACAATAGTTTTATGTTTCTTCTTTCTTTTCTTTGGATAAGTACCACTATTTTGAACTCGTTGAGAATCCTGCTCAATTATTTTAGGATGCCCCTTAGGGATATAGAGGATCCTGGGTAGCAGCACCACTTCTAGTTCTAATTTCATAAGCATGTTTTTCTTTAGCAGCATTAACTAAAGTCTTTTTGTACTTTAATAAGCTGATCAATTTGAGTTTGAACCATTTGAAAATATTTAACAAGCATTTTAACATCATTAGAGGTTCTTTCCACAATATCCTTCAACTCAACAATAGCTCTAGTGTTTTCCATCAAATGATTTTGCACCCTTTTATTGAAATTATCTTGCTTAACAATAAAAATATCGAATTCTTCTAAACATTGATCACGAGGTTTAGAGTAAGGGATATCACCTTCATCAAAATGTTGGAGAGAGTGTACCTCAATAGTGGATGAGTGGGGAATTGGCTTACATAATTCTTCTATAGGAGGTAAATTCTTGACATTAGCAGCTTTAATTCCCTTTTCCTTAAGACATTTCTTAGCTTCCTTCATCACTTCATCATTTAGTTCAATAACTCCCCTCTTCTCCGATGTTGGTATAGGCGCAGGTATAGCTGGTTCAGGTATAATTGTTTCAGGTATAGCTGGTTCAGGAGGAGACTAGTCTTCATAATTCTTGCTTATTTTAGCCATTAATTCCTCAGCTTCCTTGGGAGTCCTATTCCTGAAAACACAATCAGCACAACTGTCCAGGTATGTCCTAGATTTTTCAGTTAGTCCATTATAAAATATATCAAGAAGCTCATTCTTAGGTAATGGACATCCAGCATGTGCATGAATCAAAGCACAAAACCTTGCCCATGATTCAGGCAATATCTCTTTTTCTCCCTATTTAAAATCAAAAAGTTCTTGCAAAATAGCATGTCTAGCACTAGGAGGAAAATATTTCTGCAGGAAAGTACTAATCAAGCAATCAGGGCTATCAATAGATCCAAGAGGTAAATTATTAAACCAAGTTTTAGCTTATCCTTATAGTGAAAAAGGGAAAATTTTAGCAACAAAGTAGGTGCGCATCTTAATATCATCAGAAAACAGGCCACTCATGGTAGAAAGATCAGTCATATGTGCTACCGCACTTTCATTCTTAGTCCCACAAAAGGGTTCTTTCTCAACAATAGCTATGTAAGATAAATCAAGCGAGAAATCATAATCCTTATGTTTAATGTTTATGGGAGATGCAGCAAACTTAGCATTAGGAGACAATTTGGGTTTTATAGTACGCCTCTCAAGGAGACTCTTAATAGCACTCCTATCATGGGTGTTTTGACATTCTTTAATAAATTCATCGGTCATCTCAATATAACCGTCTTTAATACCATAACTCTCTCTAGACTCAGGTGAACTAACAGGTGTAGTAGTGTCTTCATTAGGAGTTTCAGTATTTCCAGCTATAGTTCTAGCAATCGTAGCATCTAGGAAAGGACCTAATGAACCACTCTTATCAAGCACAGTAGAAGCAGCATCATAAGTATCAGAAGTTTCAGATTCAGCAGTAGTGGCAGTGTGTGTAGCATGTGTATGTGGTGGTGTAAGGAGCTTACTCATAACAGATGGTGAATCAAGAGCAACAGAGGTGTTCAGAACCGTACCTCTCCTTGTAGTGGATGGTAAAATAGGGACCTTGCCATCACGTGACTTACCCATGATGGATGGATGGCAGCGAACAATAGTGATTCCAAGTGAACTTGATAAATAAAGCTATGCTCCCCTGCAACGGCGCCAGAATATAGTCTTGATGACCCACAAGTATAGGGGGTGTATCGCAGTATTTTCGAGGGAAGTGAAACCCAATTTATTGATTCGACGCAAGGGGAGCCAAAGAATATTTATAAGTCTTAACAACTGAGTTGTCAATTCAGCTGCACCTGGAAACAATCTTGCTCACAGCAGTTTATCAGTAGCAACAGTTTTGTAGTAGCAATAGTAAAGTAATAGCAGTAGTAAAAGTAAAGACAATAGTAACAATTGCAGTAAACAGTAGGATTAGAGCATGGTAGGCATAGGGATGGATGGACGGGCATTGGATGGACAAGACAATTCATATAGCAATCAGAACATAGGGCATTTGCATATAAATAAGATAAAGCATCCAAGTACTAAATAATCATAGGCATGTGTTCCATATATAGTCATATGTGCTCACAATGAGAACTTGCACAACATCTTTTGTCCTGCCAGCCCGTTTGCAGTGGGGCCTCAAGGGAACTACTGGCAATTAAGGTGCTCTTTTTAATAGAGCACCAGAGCAAAGCATTAACAATCCGTGAACACATGTGATCCTCACATCAAAGCCATTCCCTCCGGTTATCCCGATTGCTGTCACTTCGGGGCCTTTGGTTCTGGACAACAATATGTGTATACAACTTGCAGGTAAGACCATAAACAATACTATCATAATGAATCAATAACATGTTCAGATCTGAAATCATGGCACTTGGGCCCTAGTGACAAGCATTAAGCATAACAAGTTGCAGCAAAATCAAAACGCACTAATAGTAGATACTAGGCACCATGCCCTAATAATCCGATGCCATTACATGAATGATCTCATCCAATCCCTACCATCCCCATAGCCTACAGCGGGGGATTACTCACTCATAGATGGGGGAAACATGGATGGTCGATGGAAAAGCCATGGTGATGATAATGGCGATGATCTCCTCCAATTCCCCGTCCCGGCAGGGTGCCAGAACGGAGTTTCTAGTTCTGAATCGCGGAATCTGGTGGTGGCGGCACAGCGCAACTCTTTCTGGAATAACGTCAAATCCAGCAATTCTTAAGCAGATTCTCCTGTTTTCACAAAACGGGACAAGTATCAAATACTTTGCAATTTGCAACGAGTTTTGCAAGAACCACATTTATAATATGTATATCTAACATATACCTTTTCATCCAAGATCTCCATTTGCAATCAAGCCCTTCTAAGAGTTCCCAACTCTAATGCAAGATCGCTAAGTGTTTTTCCAAACATTCTGGAGTCATCGAATTATCTCCTTATGGTTATTGTATCAAGAAGAGAAGATCACCTTTATGAGGATATCCCTCAGGCGTGGGTATTAATCTATGAAGTTGGACCCTTTTGCTAAGTTCCATATTAAGCAATATATTCCCATGGTCGCAAAGGACCTCAATGGGATAAGCCAAGGTCTACTAAGGTATTTGCAAATAGACATCTAGACTAAGTTTATAATAAGAGATCAAATTATAATTGGTCTCCACTAAAACGGTCATCCCCTGGATTATTTTAGTGATCGCATGATCCCTATCCTCTGCACCTCCCCCGATCATCACGGCCATCAGTGCAGTATCAAAGGTAGGCATTCACTAATGTCAATCACATCGTCCATGTGACTCATGCTCGATCTTTCGATCTCTTGTGTTCCGAGGCCATGCTTCTCTAGCGTGCTAGGCTCGCCAAATCTAACTTGTGTGTATTCACTGTGCAACATGGCTTACACCCACTGTATGCAAACGTAGATATGTCTGACCCCCGATCATCCCGACCGGCCTCATACCGAAGAACTTTCTTGGTGGTGCACACACAAGGGGAACACGGAACATTGGAATTAAATAGGGATTATCTTATTTGCTACCGTTGAGTATCTAAATACTAGCACACAATAAGATGTAAAACAGGTATCAACATCATATGTATAATGTGATATGATATGGTCTTTCTTCTTGCGCCTTGATCTCCATCGAGCGCTCCGGCATGATCTCCATCGTGCCCTTGGTTTGACGCCAAGTCCACGATGCCTCCACCAGGTCGTCCATCAGAACGATGACTATTACTATACTACTTAGTAACAGAAAAGTAACTACTTTACCTTCGTATCGACCATTGCCATATCATATTCACATGCCCCCTACAAAATAAAGTTAGAGGCCTCTACTTTATCTATTGCAAGTTTTACGTGGTTGTTAGGGCTTTCGCACTAGAACCGTTTCTAAACTACGAACTTTCCAACCACAACATGGATCCGGCAGTTGTCTCTATTACACCCCTTTCGGGGCCCTCCGTTGTAAATGCTATATCAACTATCGAATGAGAGACAGACACCCGCTAGCCACTTATACGGTACAAGCCGTATGTTGAGCATGGAACCAGTCTCGCGTACGAATACGCGTAAGGTCGGTCCGGGACGCTTCATCAAACAATACCGCGATATAAATAAGTACACGTTAGAGGGTAACAACTAAGGGATCAATGCCCGCACATAACTTGTGTGTACTGGCCGTACAACACTCCTACGCATAGATCGGCTCTGATACCACTGTTGGGGATCGGCGCAGAAAACAAAAAATTCGCTACGACGGAACCCCAGAAACTTAGCCTAGGATCTATCTATGTAGTAATGCGGTAACGGCCGATGCATAGAGAATACATACCCTTGTAGTCTGTACGCGGTTAACGTTCCGCGGGGAACATGATTGATGTAGTCGTACTCGTAGCCGACCACAAGGTCGCGAAGCTCCTCGCAGGTCACCCTTGCTCCTTCTTGATCTTCATCATCTTCATAGTGCAACAGCTCCAGCTCACGACATTTAAGCGCCCCAAGTGTTGCGCCTCGTGTCTTCGTACACATCCGGTGCATGATGAGACCTCTGACTCCCTGATCCCGCCGGGAGTGCGGAAGTTGATATCTAGCTAGGAATCCCTACAGCGCAACGGCGTACTGCAGGAGTGCCTCAATCGCAAAGCCCAGACTTGGGGCCATGGTCACAAGGTATAGAGACAGGGAGGGAGAAAGTTAACCAAAGGACTTCTCAAGGTGTGTATTTGGTGTATTTAATCCCACTCGTGGGCACCCCTTTATATAGGCTAAGGGGGTGTACCTTTTTCAAAGGCTAAGCCATGTGGGACTAATACTAGAGGAAAAAGTCAGCAGAAATTCGGACTGCTAAATGGGCCAAAAGTACTCAGCCCAAATAGCAAACAGAAAATGCTAAATAAAAAGAAAAAGAAAAAGAAGCAGCAGCAGCCAGCCAACCGGGTGGGCTGGCCTACCCACCGCGGCCTAGCGCGGCAAGCCAGCTGGCCTGCCAGCAGGTTGCTGCAGCCAGCGGCCCGGCTCGCCCCGGCGGCCTGCCATCCCAGCCCGGGTGGGCCGGCTATCAACTGCGGCCCGTGGTGGCCTGTCGCCCACCCCGGGTGGGCCTCTGTGCCCGGCGGCCCAAGTGGCGGCGGCTGGTGCCCGGGTGGGCCGGTCGCTCCCCCCGCGGCCTAGCTTGCCCCTACACTGACTGGCGGCACCCAGTTGCCTGCCGCCCTGTGCGGTGGCGGTTATCCGCCACCCATAGGGCTGGATGTTTTCATCTTTTCTATTTATTATTCTGCACTTTTATTTCTAGGCTATTTCCCTCTGGGATTTAGCCTAATATAAAAGCTGACTTTATAAATCTTAATCTAAATATTATTTATAATATATTAATTCACAATTAACATATAATAAATATATATTTAAATTCCCATTTATCTGAAAACACTTTTCGGGGCTTTTCCTTTATTCTTTCTCCGAACGGCTTCAGATCTCTTCGCGGAACGATTCTGGCTTTCTCTCTTTCTCTACTGTGATTCCGTCTTACGAATGATCGCTCTCATCGTACCCTTAAGTGTATCCTCTCACGGCTCGAGAATGCTCTAGACATGATCTGTATCAATGATCAACAGAGGGGCCAGGGATATCCATGTGACCCCTATGCATTCCTGATGACAATGTCGTTTGAACCGTCTAAATGTAGCATCCTCTTCCTTTTGTTTCTCGATACAACTTGTCCGAGATCCGATCATTGGTATCCCATACCTTGTTCAATCTCGTTCACAACAAGTTATGTTTTCTTGTTACCGTGATATTACATCCCCGTGACCTAGTCACATGTTGCAACATATATGGATGTAATCTCACCAAGACGACCGTATGTATATTTTATCCGTCATGTGGGTGAACAAATCCCGGTCTTGCAGTCACATGTCATCTACTATTCCTTCAGAATACCCAACATACACCTTTATAGTTACCGCATTACCAGATGACGTTTGATGCAGTCAAAGCAGCCTAGGGAAACAGTGAGTAATATGAGCTCACGGTCTAAGGAGAAGGAGTCTAGGTATAGTCGTTGCAACAATGAACTATATGACTTGATCGTGTTGCAATCCTTCGAGGAATTTCCAACCACATCATTCTCCAATGATATGATCTCGTTGTCAGTCGGCATAAATGCCCATGATCTTGAAACCCAGATCATCTTCGTGACCAACAAACTAGTATGAATAGAGGCTACTAGGAACTTTGTTGTTTCATACCACACATGTACCAATGTTTCTACTTGGCACAGTTCTAGCACAATATGAAACTATTATAAACTAATTGAGATATGACAATAAAAACCTATTTCTTATGTGCCTCTAGGGCATATCTCCTTCAGTCTCCCACTTGCACTAGAGTACAAATAATCCAGCTTGCATTTTACTCGTATAAACCATGTTCCATATGCGTTTACAGATCATGCATGCTTATGGGAAACATCATGTCCATGTTCTGTTTTACCAGATCATTATATCTTTTGCAAATCGTTAATGTCTTTCTAATCTGACATTAACACCATAATCTTATAATGGGTCGAAGCATTTGTTTGGCAACAAAGCGAGACTTTTGTTTCTAGTGTTTATAATGACGGTCGTTTTTCACTCTTGTCATCTAAACTTCGAAACACACTTTGCTATCCTTTGTGTTTATACTATAGTGATGGCAGCAGAACAAGGCCGGATTCCAGGAGCTTACAGTGACATTAGATCAACCTCGAGGGCTTTCTCATGGGCACTGAGCCCTGGGACACATCATTCTACGTTAAAAGCGAACTAGCCCCGCCATAACATTATACATCACATCAGATGTAGCTTTTATACTTCTATATCTATGTAGATCCTAGTGCATGAAATGCAACTATGCCACTTACATTGCTTCTTGCCATTTAAGTACAAACTTAACTCTGGTTCAGTGATCAACTCAGGAATCACTTAAAGACATGCTCTTATAGTTAAGAGCTAGTCCTCCCAACCAGAACCTTGGGTCACATTATGTTGAGTATACAACATGGTTATGTGGAAGAACCTATGACTGAGGCATAGGAGATGCAACGCATCTCTTTCTTTCAACCATAGTTGTAATACTCAATGCTTCATATAGTAAGAACTTCTTTCTTACCTTGTTCTATTCTAAACTTCTTCAGAATCTTGCTTAGGACATTCTGAACATCTTTAAGAATCAAGTCCAGGAAGCATTCGACATTTAGTGTTTATTAAACTTACTAATCTATCTCGATAGATCTTTTGTTTAATAACTTCTACTTCATCCTAACTTAAATACTATTAACACCAATTACATCATTCACATATGTCGTTCACATATCCTAGAATGATTTCACGCTCCCACTCAAATATGACATTCATGTTTGAGATCCAGGGATTTCACTTAGCTCCCACTCAAAATATGTCAGTTACATATTATGAATTCTCCAAGCTGATTTGCTCCCACTCAAATCTAGGTCCTCTCGATAATCTTGGACATTCCAAAATTCCTTGATCATCATCAAATCGAGAATTCCACTAACGAGATTTCAATGACTATTCATTTCTCGTACTTAGGTCCATCACGCTTCTTTGTATTTCGTAGGTATGTCTTGTTCAAAACAAGACAAGTGAATCAATAATATAATTCCACAAACTTGTAGAATGTATAGTTGAATCCTATTTTCTTTAGTAAAAGTATTCGCTTGAAACTTTATGATCATTATCATTGGTTTCTCCTCTATTTGTAGAGTTTGGTTTCACGAAACAAATTCCGCTGTGCCACTCAACAATTCAGATTAAGGTCAAATACCTTGTTTCGATCTTTTACTTTCTTCCATTTGTATCTTCATCAAGACACGTCAACTTTGGAAAACAACAGGTTTTCCCCTTTTGTGGAAGATGCATTCATATCTTCCTAAGAATGCTCTACAAAGACTTGTTTATTTGCCACGACTTCGACTTGTCGAAATCTCCAGAAACTCGAACGTGCCATAAGAATTATGGTGTTGTTTCCACGAATATTTTAGATGTTCCTTTGTATTTCAGATGTGTGTTTGCTTATTTTGATCTTTAACTCTTAAACGAAAACTATAACCCCTATAAGAGATAATACTATACCATATGTATCTTAATACATAATGATTATGATGTTTAGATATTTCCACAAAGTTTGAATTCATCCAATTATCATAATTTGTGAAACATCTTTCACAAGTCCCTTTTATGCTAAACTTAACTTGAATAGTTTAATCGTGTCGATCAAATCGAAGAGACTTGTTAATTCAATTAATTCAATATCCCATTTAGTTATGAACTCATTTGAGCAATTCAAATCATTTCAAACTTCATGTTTCATTAAGTAAATACACTTATTCACTTAAGTCCACAATAAATGATTTCCACTACTTGTTGAAAATATGATACATCACTATGTATAAGATTCAACATTTCTTCGCATATTACCGTTTTACCAGAATGCGGAGTTTTAGTCATTCTGCCCAAGAGGCATGGTTTTGCAAAGTCTCTAGATTAGGCATCTAGGACCCCGATCTTTTATAAAGAACCTGCAATAACCAAAATGACTTAAACTGTTGTGTCATTTCATTATTAAGCTTTGGATATATTTTAGCATTCTAATCCTTTATAAATGTTTAAACTATTATCATTAACATAGTGATGAGAATAACTTATTTATAATCATAATGTGACCATAAGGTATTGTTCATAAGAATAGTACAAACTAGTTTGTAACTTGTTCATATGAATAATCGTCTCGCCAAAAGCAAGACACACAAACTAGGATTACAAATCTATATTCAAGTCCACTAATCCAAATGATAAACTTTGAGGAAAGAAGTGATGTCGGCCATTAACTGTTTTGCTTGCCATCATCAAGTCACATTGCTTCAAATCCAGCAATTCTCAAGCAGATTCTCATGTTTTCACAAAACGGGACAAGTATCAAATACTTTGCAACTTGCAACGAGTTTTGCAAGAACCACATTTATAATATGTATATCTAACATATACCTTTTCATCCAAGATCTCCATTTGCAATCAAGCCCTTCTAAGAGTTCTCAACTCTAATGCAAGATCGCTAAGTGTTTTTCCAAACATTCTGGAGTCATCGAATTATCTCCTTATGGTTATTGTATCAAGAAGAGAAGATAACCTTTATGAGGATATCCCTCAGGCGTGGGTATTAATCTATGAAGTTGGACCCTTTTGCTAAGTTCCATATTAAGCAATATATTCCCATGGTCGCAAAGGACCTCAATGGGATAGGCCAAGGTCTACTAATATATTTGCAAATAGACATCTAGACTAAGTTTATAATAAGAGATCAATTTATTATTGGTCTCCACTAAAACAGTCATCCCCTGGACGATTTTAGTGATCACATGATCCCTATCCTCTGCACCTCCCCCGATCATCACGGCCATCAGTGCAGTATCAAAGGTAGGCATTCACTAATGTAAATCACATCGTCCATGTGACTCATGCTCGATATTTCGATCTCTTGTGTTCTGAGGCCACGCTTCTCTAGCGTGCTAGGCTCGCCAAATCTAACTTGTGTGTATTCGCTGTGCAACATGGCTTACACCCACTGTATGCGAACGTAGATATGTCTGACCCCTGATCATCATGGCTGGCCTCATACCGAAGAACTTTCTTGGTGGTGCACACACAAGGGGAACACGGAACATTGGAATTAAATAGGGATTATCTTATTTGCTACCGTTGAGTATTTAAATACTAGCACACAATAAGATGTAAAATAGGTATCAACATCATATGTATAATGTGATATGATATGGTATTTCTTCTTGCGCCTTGATCTCCATCGAGCGCTCTGGCATGATCTCCATCATGCCCTTGGTTTGACGCCAAGTCCACGACGCCTCCACCAGGTCGTCCATCGGAACGATGACTATTACTATACTACTTAGTAACATAAAAGTAAACTACTTTACCTTCGTATCGACCATTGCCATGTCATATTCACATGCCCCCTACAAAATAAAGTTAGACGCCTCTACTTTATCTATTGCAAGTTTTACGTGGTTGTTAGGGCTTTCGCACTAGAACCGTTTCTAAACTACGAACTTTCCAACCACAACATGGATCCGACAGTTGTCTCTATTACACCCCTTTCGGGGCCCTCCGTTGTAAATGCTATATCAACTATCGAATGAGATACAGACACCCGCTAGCCACTTATACGGTACAAGCCGCATGTTGAGCATGGAACCAGTCTCACGTACGAATACGCGTAAGGTCGGTCTGGGCCGCTTCATCAAACAATACCGCGATATAAACAAGTACACGTTAGAGGGTAACAACTAAGGGATCAATGCCTGCACATAACTTGTGTGTACTGGCCGTACAACACTCCTACGCATAGATCAGCTCTGATACCACTGTTGGGGATCGGCGTAGAAAACAAAAATTTCCCTACGACGGAACCCAGAAACTTAGCCTAGGATCTATCTATGTAGTAATACGGTAACGGCCGATGCATAGAGAATACATACCCTTGTAGTCTATACGCGGTTAACGTTCCGCGGGGAACGCGGTTGATGTAGTCATACTCGTAGCCGACCTCAAGGTCGTGAAGCTCCTCGCAGGTCACACCTTGCTCCTTCTTGATCTTCATCATCTTCATCGTGCAATAGCTCCGGCTCACGACATTTAAGCACCCCAAGTGTTGCGCCTCGTGTCTTCATACACATCCGGTGCACTATGAGACCTCCGGCTCCCCGATCCCACCGGGAGTGCGGAAGTTGATATCCGGCTAGGAATCCCTGTAGCAGAACGGCGTACTGTAGGAGTGCCTCGATCGCAAAGCCCAGACTTGGGGCCATGGTCACAAGGTATAGAGACAGGGAGGGAGAAAGTCAACCAAAGGACTTCTCAAGTTGTGTATTTGGTGTATTTAATCCCACCCGTGGGCACCCCTTTATATAGGCTAAGGGGGTGTACCTTTCTCAAAGGCTAAGCCATGTGGGACTAATACTAAAGGAAAAGGTCAGCAGAAATTCGGACTGCTAAATGGGCCAAAAGTACTCAGCCTAAATAGCAAACAGAAAATGCTAAATAAAAATAAAAAGAAAAAGAAGCAGCAGCAGCCTGCCAACCTGGTGGGCTGGCCTGCCCACCGCGGCCCAGCGCGGCAAGCCAGCTGGCCTGCCAGGAGGCAGCGGCAGCCAGCGGCCCGGCTCTCCCCGGCGGCCTGCTATCCCAGCCCGGGTGGGTCGGCTATCAGCTAGGGACCGCGGCGGCCTGGCGCCCATCCCGGGTGGGCCTCTGTGCCCGGCGGCCCAAGTGGCGGCGCCTGGTGCCCGGGTAGGCCGGTCGCTCCCCCTGCGGCCCAGCTCGCCCCCACACTGACTAGCGGCGCCCAGTTGCCTACCGTCCTGTGCGGTGGCGGTTATCCGCCGCCCACAGGGCTGGCTGTTTTCATCTTTTCTATTTATTTTTCTGCACTTTTATTTCTAGGCTATTTCCCTCTGGGATTTAGCCTAACATAAAAGTTGACTTTATAAATCTTAATCTTAATATTATTTATAATATAGTAATTCACAATTAACATATAATAAATATATATTTAAATTCCCATTTATCCGAAAACACTTTTCAGGGATTTTCCTTTATTCTTTCTCCGAACGGCTTCGGATCACTCCGCGGAACGATTCCGGCTTTCTCTCTTTCTCTACTGTGATTCCGTCTTACGAATGATCGCTCTCATCGTACCCTTAAGTGTATCCTCTCACAGCTCGGGAATGCTCTAGACATGATCTTTATCAATGATCACCAGAGGGACCACGGATATCCATGTGACCCCTATGCATTCCTGATGACAATGTCGTTTGAACCGTCTAAATGAAGCATCCTCTTCCTTTTGTTTCTCGATACAACTTGTCCGAGATCCGATCATTGGTATCTGATACCTTGTTCAATCTCGTTCACAACAAGTTATGTTTTCTTGTTACCGTGATATTACATCCCCGTGACCTAGTCACATGTTGCAACATATATGGATGTAATCTCACCAAGCCGGCCGTATGTATCTTTTACCCGTCATGTGGGTGAACAAATCCCGGTCTTGCAGTCGCATGTCATCTACTGTTCCTTCGGAATACCCAACATACACCTTTATAGTCACCGCATTACCAGATGACGTTTGGTGCAGTCAAAGCAGCCTAGGGAAATAGTGAGTAATATGAACTCACGGTCTAAGGAGGAGTTTAGGTATAGCCGTTGCAACAATGAACTATATGACTTGATCGTGTTGTAATCCTTCGAGGAATGTCCAACCACATCATTCTCCAATGATATGATCTCGTTGTCAGTCGGCATAAATACCCATGATCTTGAAACCCAGAACATCTTCATGACCAACGAACTAGTATGAATAGAGGCTACTAGGGACTTTGTTGTTTCAAAGCACACCTGTACCAATGTTTCTACTTGGCACAGTTCTAGCACAATATGAAACTATTATAAACTAATTGAGATATGACAATAAAAACCTATTTCTTATTTGCCTCTAGGGCATATCTCCTTCAATCAGGGGGTGGTGTGCCGCCTAGGGCACCCCCTCAGCCTCCGCTTTCGCCTATAAGATGCCTCCGATATAGAAACCCTAAGTACCCGATCAAAGTTCCACGAAAGAGTCTGTAGCCACCGTCATCTCCATCCCTAGATCGGGAGGGATCTGAAGCTCTTCCCGGCACCCTGCCAGAGGGGAGAATTCACCCTGGAGGCCTTCTTCATCACCATGCAAGCCTCCGGTGTGATGCGTGAGTAGTTCATCCTTGGACTACGGGTCAATGTTGTAGCTAGATTGTTGGTTCTTCTCTTTTGTGCTACCATGTTTAGATCTTGTGAGCTCCGTTCATGATCAAGATGATCTATTTGTAATCCTACATGTTGTGTTTGCGGGGATCCGATGGATATTGAGATGCTATTCAGATTGATTATTGATTCTATCATGTATTTGTTATTTGTGATCTTGCATGCTCTCCGTTGTTAGTAGATATCTTGGCCGAGTAGATGCTAACAACTCCAAGAGGGAGTATTTATGCTCGATAGTGGGTTCATGCCTCTAGTAATCTAGGGAAGTGACAGAAATCTCTAAGGTACTAGATGTTCTGTTGCTACTAGGGAGAAAACAACAATCCTTTGTTCATAGAACAATCGTATTGTTTACTTTACACGCAATGTGTAATGCAATTATCTATTGCTTGTAACTTAATACTGGAGCGGGTTCGGATGATAACCTGAAGGTGGATTATTAGTCATAGATGCAGTTGGATTACGGTCTATGTATAATGTTGTCATGCCCAATCAAATCTCATAGGAGTCAAGATGATTAGTATATGCATGTATGCTTTCTCGATGTTTGTCAATTGCCCCGCTGTAATTTGTTCACCCAACATGTCATCTATCTTAAGGAGAACCACCACTAGTGAACTATGGACCCTGGTCCTTTCTTTTACCATCAATCTACAACTGTTTACTATTTTCTGTTTACTTTCTGCAAGCTTTTACTTTCTTCCACACAATACGTTGAATCCTCTGTTTTCAGCAAAACCGGGGAGATTGACAACCTCACTGTAAGTTGGGGGCAAAGTTATGTGGTTGTGTTGTGCAGGATTCCAAGTTGGCAACAACACCTTGGAGGTGTTTCCTTGCTCCTACTGGTTCGATAACCTTGGTTTCATAACTGAGGGAAAACTTGCTGCTATGCTCATCATACCTTCCTCTTGGGGTTCCCCAACGAGCTCGATGTATTTTGGGCCATCAACTCCACAACTCAATTAGAGGCCCTCAACAAGATCACGAAGCTTCACAACAATTGCCCCAGCTCCGAGGATGCCCTACACCATCTAGGGTTCCAAGAACCCAAGAGTAACAAGATCCACTAAGGATGGGTGGGTGAAATCATGATTCCTTTGGTGGAAGTGTAGATCTAGGTCACCTCTCCCAATCCTCAAAACATCAAGAGGTTTGAGTGGGTAGGGAGAGAGATCTAGGCAATTCAAGCTCTTGTATTAATGGAGGAGAGAGAAAACAAAGAGATAAATGGAGAGGAAGAAGAAGAGGGCCTTAATAGGCCTCTTCCAAACGGGCAGATTTTGTGCCTCCGCGACACCACCGGTATTACCGGTGGCAGGCCGGTAGTTCCGGCGAGCGGCTCCCAACGGTCCGAAGACGCTCCACGGAACGGTCGGATTGACTATTTAGTGGGCCCCATGAACTGACTGGAACTAGCGATCCTAGTTCTAATCCAACTACCGATAAATAGTCACATTGATACAGAGAAGTATCTGAACTGATTTACTAGTTACCGGAACTTGCAGCGGAACTGGGGTCGAAACTACCAGGTCGCTAGGAGCTGACCGGTACTACCGAGCGGGGAGCGGTACTACCGCTCAGAGGAACTAGGGTTGGTCAGCGCTGGCCAGAAGTTCTAGTCCAACTGGACCAAAACTTCTGGCTGGTACTACCGGTGCTAATTCCGACACTAATTCTGTCAAATAGGCACATCGATACAAAAGTATTCCTGAATCAATTTCGAGTTTACCGGAATTAGGACCGGAACAACGGCCAGAAGTATCGCTTGATCAGCTCCCAAAAAACCTTTAGCGGTACTACCGGCGCCTGGCCGGTACTACCGGTCAGGGCAGAAACCACTCATCCTCCTCAAGGGATCTTCTCTCACAGGAAAACTGGGAAGGTTGTGGAAGTGCTGATATGGTCTGTGCATGAAACAGTGATTTCCCACAACCTTCCACGGTAGACCCCCTCTTGATAGCACGATAGCCTATAACAAAGATAAGAGAAAGTGCAAATAATAGCCATCGTCTTCAAGCTCCTTCTAGAGAGAAGTCCACCAACAAAACCGTTTGTAAATAAAACCTGCAACTTAGGCACACGGTTAAACCACAAATGAAGTTGTCATCACCACCAAAATACATGGAGAAAACAATATCCTTTCAATCTCCCCCTTTTTGGTGTATGATGACAACCCCACAAGATTTGCATAAAAGATAACAATAGGGAAAAGCCTTATGCAACAGAGAAATAAGAACCTCCCCCTAGATGTGTGCAATATATAAGAACATTTGCTTCTGGAATGCAACAAGCACACATATGAGAGAGCTCCCCCTCTCTAGACAAACCAACAAGGGTGCAAGGAAAGAAGTACGAAAGAGAGGAGCTCATACCTTGCACCCATACCAATGTGGTGAGACAATATTAGATAAACGAATATACCTCCACAAGATAGCTTAGCCCACAACAACCAACCACTAGAACATCACATAGATACCACAACACATAATCTCACCAACATAGTAGCATACATAAATAAGGTCCACAGACAAATAAACAACGGAGGTCCACAAGCATGCATAACGGAGGAAAAGCATGCATGAGCATAAAAATATCAAAGAAAGAAAGAGCTCGTGACACAACCCATGCAAATCCTGTAGCCCTAAAGGAACACTTTCTCCCCCCTTTGGCATCAAGACGCCAAAAAGGGACAAAGTAGACAATCTAAGCGCCCCACCCACCAACATACGAAGGAGGAGGCTCGGGGTCCCATTAGGCATTGTTCCAAGCGGGCGCAAAAGGACCGTGACCTCAGACTCATCATCACTGTCAGTCCACCTGCAATGCGAATTAACCCACTGATCCTTGGGCACAGTGACGGAGATGGTCTCAAGAGATACCTCACTATCAAGCGTCCTCATGATTGCCTTCTCCCTCTTGACACTGTGCCTCTAAGCAACATAGGACTGATACTCACGGTCCTTAATGAAACAGAAGGTCTTCTTAACTTTCCTCAGCAACTTCTTAGCCCAAGATGCTTGTCTCTCAAGTCAGGGTGGAGGAGAAGCCTCACACGGTCCCCATCACTAGCATGGCCTGATGCCTCAACAGCGTCTCTAGCAGCCTCTGCAGCAGGAGCTTCCCTCTCAGCTTCAGAATGCAGTTTCACATGCTTCATTACATAGATGGACTTCTCCTCATGAATAGTGCAGACATCCTGAGGATAACGGGAGCCTGTGGCCACTAGCCACTTAGCATTGATGAGGGTCTGGATGTAAGGAGCATAGGGACATGATCTCTTCTCAATCAGGGCAGACCAAATCTCTTCAAACAAATAGTCCAGACGATCACGGGGAACACTGATGAGTGCATATTTGCATCATGTTTTACATTATTATTTTGCATTGTAGATGTAGGTTCTTGGTATTTTACGGCGTTTGCGCGCACATTTTATGTCTATTTTCACCAGGATCAAAACAGATGATGGATCCAATGGATACAATTCTTGGAGCAGTTGTACTATGGAGAAAAGGAGTCAAAAATAACGTAAATCACAGAGGGAATAAAGGAGACAGAGGGTTCAACGACCAACTATACGAGGAGACAGAGGGTTCAACGACCAACTATACGACCGGAATAAATTTTTTGGCCGTATAGTTCCGGCCGTATAGTTGGTGCCGCCTCAGCCTCCTCAAATAGTTTCACCCCGTGCAACTGGTTCAGGGAGACGACATACAGAACACCCAGAAATTGCCGAAACCTCACCTCCGGAAGGCATCTGGAGGGGGAACTCATCCGTCGGGATCCATCTTCAACCTGCGAAGATCCGGAAGGCTAAGGCATCAATCTTCATCATCCACCGCTGCATCACCACCATCTCCATCCATCCCATCAACATCTTGTTTAGATATTGTTGTAATTTCCGTACTCGTTGTGGATTTATACAAGTAATATTCATCTATGATTGTTCCCATTACCATTGCTATGATGTTGATTGCCTCCATGTCTGAGTAGATCTCTAGTTCTTGGGGAGATAGAGAAACCCCAGCATATGATTGAGATAAAATAGAGATTATTATGTTATACATCATTATGTGTATGTGTTAATTGTCTTCATCTTGATGTTGGGAGTTGTGCACCTCCTTATTATTTGCCTCATATGGGGACTCGATGAAGGGGATTACTTGTTAGTAGACGGAGGGATGATAACACTTACTGTGACGATAAAGATGTTGTCATTCCTTATGTGCTAACTTGGGGAATCAAGGATAACTCATTAAGCCATGTCCATGCTACGGGAGAAATCCCTTAATAGCGGGATAATACGATTGATGTCGTTTATTCGTCAGCTGTGGTTATGAAGGATGATGTGAGCAGCGGTTGCTACCTATTTGTCCACATATGGAGCTCCTCCCACATACATACATGTTATGAGAATATTCGTTATAATAATCTTGATTTCTTAGTCTAAATTGCTAGCGGTATATCCACCACTCCCCGAGAACGCCTTTTCCCCTATTGTACTTCCAAAGTTCTATTACACACGCGATTCTTACTTTCAGTATTAAGTTTTTGCCTTACTCTAAATTACCTTATTCAACCAAAAACCCAAAAACAACTCTAATTTTCTTGCATGTTAAAGTTATTTCTTAAGTACTTCCTCTAGTTATAGTTAAAAGCATTTTAGTCTTTCACCTACTGCTCCATGTGGGATCGATATCTTTATTTCGAAACTAGCTACAAACGATCTGTACACTTGCAGTCATCAAGCTATTTTCTGGCGCCGTTGCCGGGAGCTTAGCGCTATAAGTCACTTTACTTTTAGTTATTTACTTTCGTTGTACTAAATTTTACTTGAGTTGCAGGACCGCAACTATGGACAACACTCAGCATTTAAACCAGCTTGAGGCAATAAGGAAAATGGGTTCGCCCATGGATGCTTTTGTAGCTATCAATAAAAGCATAAATCCGGATGGAATCGAGATCCACCCTTTATTATTTGAACTATTGCACTCTAAGAAATTTGTAGGAACCAATGAAGAAAGTCCATATGGACACTTACAATTCTTTGAAGACGTTCTCAGTTCCTTTATTTTTGACAACTGTGATCTTGACATGGTTAAAACCCAGTTGTTTAGCCAAACACTCTCTAATAATGTTTGTGACTGGTATAGAACTTTTTGTGCAGAAGCATGGAGGACTTGGGAGGAATTGACAACCAAATTCCTATCAAAATATTATTCGGAAAGCAAAGCTCACAGGATGAGAGGTATTATTATCAGTTTCAAAAAATAATCCTGGTGAGGGCTTATATGAAGGATATCTAAGGGACAAAAGCTACCTAGATAATTGCCCCATTATCGTTTTCCTGATTGGTTAATCACCCATACTTTTTATGGAGGGCTAAATATTGAAAATAGGATGAATCTAGACACTGCTTCTAATGGCAGTTTTCTATCTTATACCTATGAGAAGCAACGAAAATCTTAAAGATAAGGAAAACATTACAAATACTTTTTCTGAATATGCTTGCATTAACGATTTCCTTGCAGATGAAAGGACAGATGCAATGATTAAAACCCTCGGTATTGATTCTTACTCAGTAAAGAAAATTATTGAGAATTATGCAGGGCATTTGCAGGTACCTATAGAATGGAAACCCCGTAAACCCCTCGAAGAAAAGAAGCGTGCAAGAGCATTGATGGAAGAGTTCTCGTCGATACCTATTCAGGGGATCGTCGAAAAAAGGCAAAAAGAGGAAGAACAATTAAAGAAGAGATTAAAGAAACCAGAAAGGAACCTTGAAGCTACCAATATAAATAATGTTATATTAAAGGATCTTATGGAAGCACGAATAGTGGAAGATGAAGTGGTTATGCTAGACCTTGAAACCTCAGAATTCATCAAAGGTAAGGTTCGAGGTAACGAAACTTCTAAACCAGTGACCCTATATATTGTGGAGAGACTTTCTTATATGGAATTTGTGAGCCAATTTCCACTATAAATATTATGCCTTCATCACTTTATGAGGAACTCCGCTACAATTTAAGTAATCCAGATGTGGAACCAGTAGACACTACTATTAAATTGTCTAATAGGACCAATATAAAACCGAAAGGAGTAATCAGAAATATCTATGTCTTTATTGGATCACTTATGTACCCCCTTGATTTTCATATTGTTGATATGCCTCGAGCTTATTTTTGTCCTATTCTTTTAGGCAGGACATTTATCTCCATCACCAAAGCTCGAGATAATAAGAAGGAGACTATTTCACTAATGTTTGGAGAAGAGGAAATGGCATTCCACTTCGCCAAATTAAAGAAGAGGGCATATGAAGTGGAGGATATCAAGGAAGAGAAAATGATTGCGGAGCTGGCAGCAATTCACTTCAGTACTCCACAAGATGAATTAGAGAGGAGCCTGATTAATTGGGAGGAAGCACCAGATGATGAGGATAAAGAAGACATGGATGATTACCTTGATTCAATTCCGGAAGCACAAAATCCACATGACTATGAAGAACTGGTAAGAAAAGGAGATGAAGAGCCTCCACCAACTGAATTGAAACAACTTCCAGACGATATGAGGTATGAGTTTTAGATAATGAAAATAAATGTCCTGTCATTATTAGCAAGAATCTATCAGAAAATGAAACAAATAAACTCATTTCAGTTTTGGTTAAGCATCGTGAAGCCTTTGGATATACACTGAGTGATATTAAAGGAATAGATCCATATATCATAACACATAAGATTACCATGCTTGATGATGTTGAACATGTAGTAGATACACAAAGAAGGCTTAATCCTAAAATGAAGGAAGTAGTAAGAAAATAGGTTATACTCTTACTAGATGATGGCATAATATATCCTATTTCTGACAGTAAGTGGGGTAGCCCAACTTATTGTATACCAAGACAAGGTGGTCTTGATGCTGCTATGAATGAGGATGGTGAGCTAGTTCCTGTAAGGCCCGTTGTAGGATACCGTATGTGCATTGATTTTAGGAAGCTAAACCGTGAGACACAGAAAAATTATAAACCTATACCATTCATGGATAAAATTTTAGAAAGACTTAGTAATAGTTCTTATTTTTGTTTTCTTGATGGTTATTTTGGATATTCTCAAATTGCCATACAACCGGAAGATCAAGAGAAAACAACTTTCACGTGTCCTTATAGCACATATGCTTATAGATTAATTCTGTTTGGCTTATGTAACGTAGCAACAACTTTTCAAGAATGTGTTATAAAGATTTTTGATGATTTTGTTGAGAAGACTATGGAAGTTCTAACAAATGATTTTGTTGTTTGTGGAACAACTTTTGATAATTGCCTCTACAATCTGACCAAAGTCTTGTAGAGATGTAGGCAATTAAACTTGGTTTTGAATTGGGAACAATGCCATTTCATGGAAAGATAAGGTAAAGATTTTGGGCATAAAGTTTCGGAGAAGGGAATAGAAATAGATAAAACTAATGTAAATGCTATAGAAAATCTTCTAATACCTCAGGACATTAAAAACCTAAATATGTTTCTGGGACATGTAGGTTTTTATAAGCGGTTTATAAAAGATTTTGCTAAAATAGCTATGCCTCTCACCAATCTTCTTGATAAATAAACTCCATTCTACTTAGATCATGATTGCATTGCAGCTTTTGAGAACTTTAAGAATAAATTAGTTTCAGCACCTATCATGCAATCTCCAAAATGGGATGAACCTTTCGAAATCATGTGTGATGCTAGTGACTATGCTTTAGGGGCTATGTTGGGCCAGCGAGATAGAAAGAATTTGAATGTTATTTATTATTCTAGTAGACCTCTTAATAAGATTCAGAAACATTATGCTACTATAGAAAAAGAGTTCCTAGCTATAATTTTTTCTTGCAACAAATTTAGATCGTACATCATTAATTCTAAAGTAATAATTCATACGGATCACCAAGCTTTGCGTCACCTCCTTGTGAAAAAGGATGCTAAGCCCAGGCTGATTAGGTGGGTTTTATTACTACAAGAATACGATTTGCAAATAGTAGATAGGAGGGGCAAAGATAATCCTGTAGCAGATCATCTCTCTAGGATGGAGGGAATAATTAATAACCCCGTATCTATTAATGAATCATTTCCAGGAGAATATTTAGCAAACGTTGAAATTGCTGACCCATGGTATGTGGATTACGCTAATTATCTAGCAACAAAATTTATACCTCCTAGTATGTCAAGAAATCAAAGGATGAAATTCTTTAATGATCTTAAATATTACTTTTGGGTTGATCCGTATCTATATCACCATGGACCTGACGGAATGATTCGAAAGTGTGTTCCTAATCATGAAATGAATGCAGTATTGAAAGCTTGTCATGACAGTCCGTACGGAGGGCATCATGCAGGTAAGAGAATTGTTGCAAAGGTACTTCAATCTAGATTCTAATGGCCTACCTTGCTCAAGGATGCACAAAGGTATGTGGAATACTACGATGCTTGCCAAAGAAGAGGTAATATAGGTAGGAGACAAGAAATGGCAATGAATTATAGTCTCATAATTGAACCCTTTGATGTATGGGGAATGGATTACATGGGACCATTTATAGAGTCGAATGGTTATACTCATATTCTTCTTGTTGTTGACTATGTTACTAAATGGGTCGAAGCTATTCCAACAAATCATGCAGATGCAACTACCTTAGTGAAGATGATCAAGG
Organism: Avena sativa; assembly: GCA_916181665.1. Lineage (NCBI taxonomy): Eukaryota > Viridiplantae > Streptophyta > Magnoliopsida > Poales > Poaceae > Avena > Avena sativa. Next base: position 141,336,035 of record OV702292.1, read on the forward strand.
ATGTCATATTCCCCAGGTTTGGAGTTCCTAGATTTTTAATTAGTGACGGTGGTTCTCATTTTATGAAAGGAACTTTCAGAAAAATCCTCAGTAAATATGGAGTAACTCACCGCGTTGCTTCACCATATCATCCCCAAACAAGTGGTCAAGTGGAACTCTCTAATGGAGAATTAAAAACCATACTCGAGAAGACGGTGGACAAATCAAGAAAAGATTGGTCATACAAGTTAAATGACACTCTATAGGCTTACCGTACTGTGTTTAAAAATCCAATGGGAAAGCTCATATCAAAGTGGGAAGGCCCATATATAGTTTAAGAAGTTTATTCATCGGGAGTAGTGAAGCTTCAAGGAAAAACACCCTCTCTTGCATGGGTGGTAAATGGACAACGCTTGAAGCATTATCGAGTAAAAGAATATATAAGTGCATTCACCATAAAAGTAATCATCCCAGAAGAAGTGATTAAGTAAAGGTATACAAGGAATGGAAACTGCAAAAAGAACGGACTTGAGACAGAATGAGCAATACTACGGTCAAACTATTGACTATAAAAGAGCGCTGCATGGGAGGCAACACATGCGACATGAAGGTTTGAGTAAGTTTTTAAATTTTCAGTTAATTTTTTATTAGAATATTGTGTTAAAATAAGAAACATTTGATGCTCTAGCAAAGAAGAAGGAAGGTTGATAAAGCCAAAATTGGTCAAAAATCCAAGCTAACATTTTTCTGTCAAAACTTGAAATTTTTTTAAGTTTCAGATTAATAAAGAATCCTTGGAGAAGCAGATTTTTTTGGTAGATACAGAAGGTTTAACGACCAACTATACGATAGGAATAAAAATTCCGACCGTATAGTTGCGGTCGTATAGTTGTTGCGACATCACCCTTCCATTCACAAAAGGTACTGAGAGTTTAACGACCAACTATGCGGTCAGAATTAAAAAAAATCCGCCTGTATAGCTAGGTCGTATAGATATCAACGCCATATAGAGATGGAGTTAGTGAATCAAAGTACCAATTGCACAACTTATATTTTTGTACATTGCCTCAGGTTCACTAACCATCCCTAGAAATTTTTTGACACCATCATATGTGTCTCCTCTTGCACTCTTTTGGGGCAAATTTCAATCATCAGCCTCAGTAAGGAATAGAAATGTAATGTTAATGCATGTTGTGTATCTAAATCAACACTCAGCTAGCAAATCCTAAAACCCCTAAATCAAATGTTATAGATCGATTAAATTTACAGCACAAGAAGAACCGTATTAACAACACAAGTTAAGCAAATGTAAATTTACTAGATGGCAAATGAGAAGATCTAATAAAATCTCCAAAACAATCGACCGTTCAAACCATATGTATTACCTACTTTAAGAGCAAAAGAATCTATAAACGATTGAGCAAATCCTATATATGAACAGTGAAATATGTGGTTGCGACTAGAGAATCTAGCAAAGTAGTACCTCAGACTCCTCATCGAAGATCTCCTCCTCAAACTCATCGTTCTCCATGATTGCATCGACGATTTCTTTGTGGAGGATGGGGTCGTTGATGTAGAGCGGGTTGCCTCCGCCTGCCGCCACATGCCCCTCATCCAGATTTGCCACTGGCACCACGATGTTGTCGGACACCTGCTGCCCGATGGCGACGACGACTGGCTGGACGGAGCTCGAAGCCTCGACGGCGCGGCGACGAGCGGTGTGCATGCCCGGAGAAGCCACCTCCGCCTACTTGGTGATGACCGAGCCATCTATTGTTGCGCCGGAGCTTCGGTGACGACCGGCGCAGCTAGGGAGGGCGGTGGTGCAAGCGAAGGAGCTTCGGCGTGCACGGAAGGTGTAGATTGGGGTTTTGTGACTAGACAGATTGAGGAAAATGACATGAGCTCGTGGAAGAAGAAGACCAAGCGAGTTTATATAAGTGGGACCGGTGGTAGTCCTCGAGTGGACACGTGGGTATGGACTCGTGTGGGTGGGGGGCTAGCACGATCTCCACTTTCTAACCGCATTAACAACACGTGCATGCTTTCCCTAAAAAAACACGCACATGCTACCTCGGAAACGTGCACGACGCTAGTTTTCGAGACGAGCGACATAATGGTCCGCCTCAGTAGACACCTAGAGGCAATTAATATTTCTGACCGGTTGCAGTTGAGTGATTTAGAGAGACGGCCAATAATTTCCGTCGTCTCGGGTTCAATTTAGAGACGGTGCAGATTAACAACGTCTGAGATTATAGTTAGAGGCAGTCAAAAAATTACGACTGCCTGAGGTTGATGAACACAGCCGGTGATTTATATTTTTGGGAAAACCGGCTCTAAGCACAGTCTCTAAGTAACAAGTTTGTACTAGTGCTAGAAATAGCAATACTTTTGTGCAATGCCTGTCTCTAGGATTTGGGGGCCCCGGTGCGACTTATAAAATAAGGCCTGATATAAAACATTTTCGATTTATTCTGAAGCACATGTATCTAAATACCTCTTATTGTGTAGGTCACTCAATTTGGTCCAAACTTACACAGTAAAATCGTCTAGATATATGTGTTTCGAAAAAAGGCTAAAATATAAACGTAAGAGTATATAACTTTAGAACATGCTATTCAGTGTAATGTTCACAAATATATAAGTATCCATTCTAAAAGAGTAAATATAGTATTAAAGTAATAAACAAACAGAATTGGCAATTATTCTCATGACTTGTCTTGTTTTCACATATTAATAGAGTAATAAAAATCAAACAATTCAAACGTGAATAGAGGAGTTGCAGCAGTCATACCTTGACAAAATCTTCGATTGGGAGGCTTATCCCGTGGCCGGTGAAGCTAGGGCAGGCTGCTGGCAAGGACAAAGAAAACATAGGGTTTCGTAATTAGTTTGGACAATCAGAATTTATAGCTAATCGATTTGCTGCTTCCCATAGGGATCATCAAATTCTGGAATCCAGGATTAGAGGATAGAAATCAGAGCACGGTAGGTACTAGTAAAAAAGGTAACTGACGACCGATTTGCTGCTTCACTGCGTATGTTCCCAGGCCCGTTGTTTATCTGCCGGCAAGGAGCTTGGACCGAGCGAACACCTGCAGGAACGTCGATCGATCATGAGTGAAGGAACCAGGGTAGGCGGGCAAGGGCTATCGAGGAAGAGTCGTCGTGCGTCGCTGATCGCGATCGACGGAAGAGGCGCTGTCGATCGGGAGTCAGGAGACCTGCTGATGCTGGACGAACTGGCGGAGTTAACGTAGGAGTTAAAAGGAGAAGTGGACACGTGATGCTGGACGAACTGGCGGACCTCAGGTTGCAGGAGCGGGGCTTCGTGTAGGACGCCGTCCTCACTAAGTCTTTTTTTATTCCCTATAATCCTCGTTAGAAATATTTGATGTAAGTACGTTAGATAACAGTTATATATGATCGTTACCAATATAATATGGACAAATGTCGCAATTGAGTCTTCACATCAGTGACCCCTAACTAACTGGCAATGTATCGTTTCTCCATTTGTCGATGGGTTTTTTGACCCGTGACAATAGCATCGGTACGTACTAGTGAAGCCACGCTTATCAGATATCTCAACACCTGAGAGAGAATTCATTACTGAGGTAGTGAACTAGCCCCTAGCTGGCCGAGGCCAAAGAACTTGCCACAATATTTTCACCCACACAAGTCACCACGTAAATGGTTACATTACCCCTTGCTGAGAAAGGATGTATCGGCATGGGAAGGGTGAAAAATCAAAACATATAATCTTGAAGCTGAGGCAGGAATACTGTGCGTGTGAGTACTGTTTCAAGGTATGAGCTACTTGTCCTGTTTTCAAAGATAGTTTGAAAGTTGAGGATTTACATAACCTAGGGGTTGACACATGAACACGTCTTCTTCTAAAACTCCATGGAGGAAAATGGTCTGAACCTTGGAGGTTTCCATGGACAAGAACACCAGAGAGTGGCATGTTTGAATGTTTCTACATAATCCTCCTCATAGCGTTGTCTGAACCCTTTAGCAGTCAATCTGATTTTTTTGTTTCGATCAATGGTGCCTTTTTTTGCTTGGTTCTTTAATTTGAAGACCACCTTGCATTCGATGAGACTATAGTACCAATGTGGTTGGACCAGATGCCAAGTTTTCCTAGCCTGGCTAGATGAGTTCAAAACTTCCCGGCAACTTCCAAAATTTCATCTGCGGTAGTATTAAGTTGTTTATGCCTGGGCTGTTGGAAAATAAACTAGTTGTGTTAGGAGTTTCAGTAGTTTCAGTTTCAGACTTTCAGAGTTAGCTTTAAAATTCAGGTTTAGACTAAGCCAGTTTCGGTTGAGATCTTTTAGGTGGACAGAGTCATGCGTATACGATCTGTTCCGTAGCAGTAGGATCACCGTGGGCGTGTTCCAGGTCGTGGGATGGCACGGCCTAGTCGGGGACTTCGCGAACTCCACGGCACGTTCCCTGTATTCACTGAATAAAAGGTGGAAAACAGAAAAGCAGTCGATGTTGAACACTTCACAAAAACTCTCATGTGTTCGTCTCTGTTTTGAACTCTCTCTCTCTCTCTCAATTCTCTCGCTCGCGCGTGTGTGTGTTAGGGAGATCAATCCAGGGTTGAAGGTCAACATGTGGTATCAGAGCCTCGTTGTGTCATGCCGAAAGGTGGGATGTCGAAGAACACCAGCGACGGGTCCAAGACCCCCGGCGAGGAGTCGGGTGAGGACGGCAAGGCCACCCTTGAATCGCCCAGAGCGGGATCAAAGGAGCGCACGCTCGCCATGCCATGCTCAGGTCGAGATCTGGGTGGCGGATCGAGCACGACGTGGCTGATGCTGACACGTACAAACTACAACACCTGGTCTCTCCTGATGCCCGTCATCCTACAGGCTCAGCACCTGTGGGACGTGATCGTGACAGGAGAGGGAGACTATGGAGACGATCGTTCAGCGCTCGAGGGAATTCTTTGCGCGGTGCCACCGGAGATGATCCCTATGCTCGCCATCAAGAAGGCGGCAAAGGAGGCCTGGGATGCGATCAAAATGATCCGCGTCGGGGCCGAGCGGGTGAGCGAATCCAAGACGCAGAACCTGCGCAAGGAGTACGAGGCGCTCCGTTTCAAGGCGGGTGAGACCGTTGATGATTTCAGCTTGCACTTGCAGGAAATCGTGCACCAGTTGGACGTGTTGGGCGATCCCGTCGATGACAAGAAGGTCATCCTCAAGGTCCTTCGCATCGTCCCCAAGCAGTACAAACACATGGCGTGTTCCATTGAGAGCCTGCTCGATCTCAAGGCGTTGTCGCTCGAGGAACTGACTGGACGCCTCAAGGTCTGCGAGGAGGATGACGATGGCGAGGAAGAGGCTGGTGATGACACCAGGGGCAAGCTGGTGCTCCCTGAGGAGCAACGGCGTGCGCGGATGAGACAGAATGGCTCCTCCGGCTCTGGAAGCGGTGGGGGGGGCTCAAACAAGGGCAGCAAGCACAAAGGCCGTGGACGCGACGGAGCGCGCGACAAGGGCCAAGCCGCCAAGGGCGGCGACGCAGCTCGCGACGACGAGTGCCGCTATTGCGGCAAGCTGGGCCACTGGGCCCGCGACTGCCGCAAGAAGAAGAGGGAGGAGGCGCACCTGGTCAAGGACGGCAACGATGACGAACAGCCTGCGATCATGATGGCGCAGCTCTGCCCCGTCAGCGATGAACCGGAGCGCGTCGGAGGCAGCATCTTCCTCAACGAGGAGCGCGCGCGTGTTCGCCTGGGTGAGGAGGCCGAGCCCATCGACGTGCCTTGGTACCTCGACACAGGGGCATCGAACCACATGACGGGAAAACCACGCTGTCTTTGCGGATCTCGACACGTCCATCATGGGCTCAGTTCGCTTCAGTGACAACTTCGTCGTCGACATCAAGGGGCGCGGGGCGGTGCCGATCTTGATCCGTGGCGGCGAGCACCGTGCACTGATGGATGTCTACTACATCCCGAAACTGAAAACCAGCATCGTCAGTTTGGGACAACTGGACGAAAACGGGTGCCCCTCTGCGATCCACAGTGGCTACATGTCACTATGGGATCGGAACGACAAGCTGCTCGCCAAGGTACCACGTTCCCCAAATCGTCTGTACAAGATTTTACTGCAGATCACGCAGCCTATCTTCCTCTCCGCGAGCAACGTCGATAGCGCCTGGGTGTGGCATGAGCGCTTGGGGCACCAGAACTTTGGTGCTCTGCGGAACATGGCGCACATGGGCATGGTGCATGGGCTTCCCACGCTGGGCCACGTGGATCAGCTCTGCGAGGCCTGCCTCGCCAGATAGCAGCGGCGGACGCCATTTCCTCAAGCTGTCAAGTTCCGCGCACAAGAGGTGCTCGAGCTGGTTCATGCAGATCTCTGCGGGCCCATCTCCCCTGCCACGCCGGGCGGGAAGCGCTTCTTCATGCTCCTTGTCGACGATAGGATCCGCTACATGTGGGCGGTGCTCCTTGTATCCAAGGACGCCGCTGCCACAGCCATCAAGCACTATAAGGCTGTCGCCGAGCTGGAGCTGCGGCACCCACTACGCACGTTTCGAATGGATCGCGGGGGAGAATTTACCTCTGGAGTGCTGGGCACGTTCTTCTCCGAGCACGGCATGTAGCGTCACCTGACGGAGCCTTACTCGCCACAGCAAAATGGCGTTGTGGAACGGCGCAACCAGGCGGTGGTCGGCATGGTACGGAGCATGTTGAAGGCCAATTCGATGCCAAATCGCTTCTGGGGCAAGGCGGTGCACACCGCCATCTACATCCTCAATCGCTCCTTCACGCGTGCGGTGGATGGCATGACACCTTTTGAGGCCTGGCACGGACACAAGCCGGACCTCGATCACCTCAGGACGTGGGGCTGCGTCGCGCACGCCAAGGTCACCAAACCAGGTCTGAAGAAACTGGATGATCGCAGCATCAGGTGCGTGTTCATTGGCTATGAACAGGGCAGCAAGGCGTACAAACTATTCGATCCAGTGGCGAACCGTGTCATCGTGTCTCGCGATGTCGTCTTTGAGGAAGGGGCGAGCTAGGACTGGGGCGGTGAAGCGGAGGAAGGCCACAACGATCCCTTCGTCGTGGAATACATGGTGCATGGGGGAGCCCCGTCACGCGCCGAACCTGCATCGCCAATGTTGGGCTCGCGTGCGCCCGGCACGCCCAGTACGGCAGGGAGTGCCCCTCCAACCCCTGCTGCAACAACATCAAGCGCCGCGAGATGCTGGACACAGAAGATGATGGTGCACTGCCACACCGCTTTCTGCCTGGTGGCAGACCTGCTGGACCAAGCTGCAGGGAGCACGAAGCAAGCAGAACAACTCTTCTTCATCGACGAACCGAGCTCGTTTGCTGAAGTCGAGCCCCACGAGTGCTAGCGATTAGCCATGATGGAGGAGCTGGTGTCAATTGAAGAAAACGACACCTGGACGCTCACTGGTCTCCCTGCAGGCCATCGCTCGATCGGGCTGAAGTGGGTGTTCAAGACTAAGAAGGATGTGGCTGGCAACATTGTGAAACACAAGGCACGATTGGTCACGAAGGGCTATGTGCAGAAGGAAGGCATGGACTTTGATGACGTCTTCGCGCCCGTGGCTCGCCTGGACTCTGTCCGGGTCCTCATCGTCGTCGCTGCGTACCAGGATTGGCAGGTGCAGCACCTCGACGTCAAGTCTGCGTTTCTGAACGGAGAGCTCCAGGAGGAGGTGTATGTTGGGCATCCGCCTGGCTTCACACGTGACGGGGATGAGCACAAGGTATTCCGCTTGCGCAAGGTGCTCTACGTCCTTCGCCAAGCTCCACGTGCTTGGAACATAAAGCTGGACAGCACGCTCAAGGAACTGGGCTTCGTCAGCAACCCATCGGAGCACGCCATGTATGCCCACGGAAGTGGGCGCTCTCGGCTCCTCCTTGGGGTGTACGTCGACGACCTGATCGTCACTGGTGCGGAGGCGGAGGAGATCACGCGTTTCAATCTAGAGATGAAGGATCAGTTTTGCATGAGCGATCTCGGACTCCTTCACTTTTACCTGGGCATCGAGGTACGTTAGAGCGCCAGCGGCATCACACTGTCCTAGGCAGGGTACGCTGGCAAGCTCCTTGAGCACACGGGCATGGAGGAGTGCAATCCCGCACCACACTGGTACCGATGGAGCCTAGGCTCAAGCTGAGCAAGAGCAGCAAGGCGCCAGCGACCAACGCGACTTTCTTACGCAGCATGGTGGGGTGCCTGCGCTATCTAGTGCACACCCGTCCGGACATCACGTTCGCCGTTGGCTATGTGAGCCGATTCATGGAGGAACCAACAACGGAGCACATGGCTGCCGTCAAGCACCTCCTCCGCTACATCGTAGGCACACGAAAGCTTGGCTGCAAGTACACACGCGGCGGTGACCGCGAGTTGATTGGGTTCAGCGACTCTGACATGGCCAGCGACATAGACGACCACAAAAGCACCACAGGCGTCATCTTCTTGTTCGGCGACAGCCCAATCACCTGGCAATCACACAAGCAGAAGTTCGTTGCACTATCATCGTGTGAGGCGGAATATGTAGCAGCAACGACCGCGGCATGTCAAGTTGTCTGTCTGCGTCGCTTGATGGTCGACATGACTGACAGGGAGGGCGGCGCTACAACAATCTTCATCGACAACAAATCGGCAATCCAATTGTGCAGGAATCCAGTATTCCATGATCGGAGCAAGCACATAGAGGTGCGCTACCACTACATCCGCGAGTGCATCGAGTCCAGGAAGATCGGCGTCGAGCACATCGGCACCGGTGAGCAGCTCGCGGACATCCTCACCAAGCCTCTCGCTCACGTTCGCTTCCAGGAGCTTCGTACTCGCATTGGCATGGTGAGCGTCGAGTAAAGCCACAGCTAGATTAGGGGGAGTCTGTTGGAAAATAAACTAGCTGTGTTAGGAGTTTCAGTAGTTTCAGTTTCAGACTTTCAGAGTTAGCTGTAAAAATTCAGGTTCAGACTCAGCCAGTTTCGGTTGAGATCTTTTAGGCCTCGTTCGGCAATGGTGTTTGGACCGGTTTTTTCTGTGTAAATTCCCGGCCCAACTTGAGACACCCGGAGACACGCAAAGGGTTGTTCGGCGGGCCGGAATCAGACGGGCTTAGCACAAGCGTTTTCCAGAAAACTCGTCGGGCTGGAGGGGAACGGAGACACGACTCCATCCTCGCGTTTTGCTCGTGGGACGACGGCTCGCTCAGACGACGCAGCAACAGCACGACGCGACGCTCGCCCCGTGCAAAACAACATATTTTGGTACTAGTGGATTTTTTAGGAAGTGGATTGGACGGGAGAGGTGGATTGGGTGAGTTGGGTGTTTTCACCGAATCCCCTCGGAACAATACACAGCAAAACACTAGAAAACGCTGTCACCGAACGAGGCCTTAGGTGGACAGAGTCGTGCGTGTACATCTGTTCCGTAGCAGTAGGATTGTCGTGGGCGTGATCCAGGTCGTGAGATGGCACGGCCTAGTCGGGGACTTCGTGAACTCCACGGCATGTTCCCTGTATTCACTAAATAAAAGGAGGAAAACAGAAAAGCAGTCGATGTTGAACACTGCACAAAAACTCTCGTGTGTTCGTCTCTGTTTTGAACTCTCTCTCTCTCTCAATTCTCTCGCTCGCGTGTGTGTGTGTTAGGGAGATCAATCCACGGTTGAAGGTCAACATGGGCCACAAAATGGCATAGAAAACCGTGGAAAGGGGCCAAGTAAAAACTGGCTATGCAAATCCATCAGCCAAGATGACTCCCAATCCTTAGATGACTTGAAGAACGCCCACTACCCCAAATTGAATCCAATAGAGCAGTCATACATTCTTATTCCTTTGCAATGTCGACGCCTCCTTGTCAACACCCTCACAGAAAATCCCTAGACCAGAATCCTACGGATGTACAGAAAATCATCAACATGATCTAGGTATATTGGAACCCAATTTTAACACCTCGCAAAATCGCATTGTTAATTAAACACGTGAAGCTTTCATCAAAAAAGTGTAGCATGTGGCGTAGACATCTCAACCCGTTTGGTCCCGGTCCACGCCACTTACCGTTTGAAAAAACAAACGATAACCCACAAGTCCCAGTGCCCAACCAAGAAATTAGGCGCTTTTACACACCACATGCAAAACCAATCGCGTTCTCTTCTCTCCAGAAAAGGAAGTGAACGCAAGAGCAAAACCCATGACAGGGAGGCGTCCCCCATTCCTTACCACTTCCCATATCTGAACTAGTCGTTGCCTATTTGTAAATCTCTGACGCAACCAAACCTGAGCAATCTGATCCATTCCGGACCCCTAGGAGGAGGATCCGCCACCATGTCCCGCAACACCGGCCGCGACAAGGAGGTCGTCGACCTCGTCAGCGATGAAGACGGCGACAACGTCGATGGTAAGCATACGGTTGCTTCCTTTTCCCTCGGTTTGATCTGCTCATTACGGTGGTGGCGGGTCATGGGCGTGCCTAGTGATATCATCTTTGATCTTTGTTGATATTAGATGGTGATCTATGGTTAAGTAGATCGTTGCTTTCCTAGTTAGAGGCTACTCCCATATGCATCAATCGATGTAGAGACCGGGGCCTTTATCGCTTTTCCGAAACAAAGCAAAAAAAACTAGAGGATACCCTTGTTTTGTTCATGTTAGGTTGTTGTTGCTTGTTCCTTGTTTAATTTCTCTCAAGTGGAAATTCATGGAAACCAATAGCTTCTTATATTGTTCTTTTTTATTTTTGTGTTAGTTATGTTAGTCGTTTCATTGTCTACTCCCTCTCTGGATTACATATACACATGATTGTTTGGAGTGGACATGGTTTCTAGGATCACGGACCCCTCAGATCTCCGCATATTGCATGACCTTGGAGATCTAGAAGGCTTAAACACTTGAGCTTTAAGATTAATGGGTATATCTGTATAAATCAAAAGGCAGTATTATACCTGGATATGGATAAGTGTTATTATAGTTCAGTAGCCCCTTTGTAGCATTTCGATGGTTTATGCGTTTTTGGATATGGCGTTATATATAAGAATAATAGTGATTACATATTCATTGCTCAATTTCGTTGTCTTGTCATTCCATGGATTAATATTTCAATGAGAAGTACAATACATCGCTAGCCCCTGTATTTCCGTTTGTAATGCATGTGTCGCATATAGTATATATTTTGATAAATGAAACATATTAGTATCAAGAAGATAGATACCCAATTACATTAGACCCCTGCAAAACAACATAATATCAAGAACTAGTCAAGATATCGGGAATCCATGGAGTCAAAAAGACATAAAAAGGAAAAAAAAGAAAAAGGCACAACCAAAGTGACCAGCGCCTCAAATCGGCAAAAAAACAACCATCACCATTGGCAACACCAGGGCTGTTATGGAGGTTCAACCATATCGACGCCTAGAGGAAGGGAAGAATGAAGAAGAACCATCATCACTCATTCTCATATCATGGGTTTTCACCCTGGAAAAAGTCTGAACTATCTCTGGGCAATGCCTTCAAGGTGGCTTACGTTTGTTCGCACAACCTATCAAGGTGGCTAAATTATTCGCTCATACATGTTACTAAAAGATATGACCACATAGTTTTGTGTTGATTCATAGATTACAATCCATAGAGCACCGCATGGTCAAATTCTATGTTGCTTACCTATCTCATACATTGGATGTTGTAAATGAGAAGATTGCTGGCTTTTCAACTTGATTAAGAAAATTGTTTAGTTTTCGAATTCCTTGTATTTTGTTACTAGGAATATTAATTGTAGCAGTCGAAAGAAAAATTATCGCATGGATTCATTAATAATCAAGTTGTTTATGAGTGCTAACTTTTTGTAGAGTTAGTTACATATATAATTTTTAACGATAACAATTAGATGTGGCTTAGTATGTAATTTGTGTGTATCCTGACCTCAAAGTTATTTTTATATTTCTTATATAGTCTGCCAAAACAAGTGCTCTCAAACAGGAAGCGGACAGAAAGCAAAGACATCACGGAGCTTGAATAATTCATTTCCCTCATCTCACCTCCCCCCGAAGAAGAAAAGGTTCAGCCGCCTTACCTGTAGTGGAAGGCAGAAAATAAATAAAGACAAGTTGGACACGGAAATTTTTGAATTGTGCATGGAGTATGTCCCACGTTCTTATTTTTCTATTACTTTCTATTTTATTTTGATTAGTTCATTGTTCTTATTGTTTTTGCTACTACTCTATGTGCAGGGACGTTTGGACGTGCATAGATCCGGAAAAGAAGAGCGATTATGCATATTTTGATTCATTCTGGTTTAATATGTACACGAACGGGATTGATAAATCAAATCTCCTTAGATGGATAAAAGCTAAGAAAATATTCTCAAGGAGATATGTATTTGTCCCTATTGTTGGTTGGTAGGTTACTATCATTGTTATCTTGTGGAACTACTTATATGGTTGTCATTATATATATACAACATATTCACTTCCTCGAGACCGTAACTATAGGGGTCACTGGAGCCTCCTTGTGTTATGCAATTTTGGTGAGACAAACTACTTGGGTACTGAGAAAGGACCGCGTATGCTACTGCTGGATTCACTTAAAGCGACAGATCCAACGAGGTTGCGAACAACCATCAACAGGTTTGGTTCCTTTATTTTCTCCCTTCCTAAGCCTCGAGAATTGTTATAAACATGATGATGATCCGGCTGATAACGTGTTTAGGTATTTTTCTATGCATATTATCCATATACACAATTTAAAATTTTAAAAACATGATATAATTTTAATCTGTATGGTCAGCCCAACAAGGTGTATTTTCTGGAATTAATGTTTGAAACCCTCCTTAGGCCTGCTTTTTTTTAGAAACACCGAGTATACCGTAGACGCGTGTGCACACACACCCATGGTCATATAAATGTTATGATTTATATTTATATCGCCTTATACTACGTTCAAAATCTCCTAGATTTATTAGCCCTTTTTTGCTGGTATACCAGATTCGTTGTTGATATTTTGAAAAATCAAGAGCGGGAGGAGTTAGAGCAGTTCATAAATGAAGTCGAGCTTGAGTTTCCTGAGGTATGTTGCTTAATATTATCTGGAAGTTTGCTTCTTAACTAGTATTTGAATTTCCTTTTCTAATAGTAGTACTTACACAACATTGCAGGTGCCACAGCAGAGTGGGGATGATTGTGGTATATATGTCCTTTACTTTGTATACTGTTTTCTCATGCTCAAAGAACTGGGTGAAGATTTGAGCAAGCTGGTGTGTCACCCATTTCGAACTTTATGGAATTATACTTTTCATTTTGGTGGCGTTGCGAGTGATATGCTGAACTATTTCTTTATCCGATTGTTTTGGTTTAAGGATGCCTTGTTCGATCCGAAGGAGCTTGAGAACTTAGAGCGCATCCGCAAGGATATCCATTCGCACCGAGAGTATGTATATCCTGCTTGTTCTTTATTTCCTGTTTGTTAATTAAATTGTGATCTTATGTCGCTTTTTTACAGGAAAAGGGATCCAAAAATTACGGAGTAGGTCATGTGGCAAGTCTGTACAAGTTGTGAGGAAGTTTAAAGATTATTATCGATGCAATGGTGGTAATACAGTTTATGCATATAGTCAAGATGAAGATGCTACCTGTCGAAGCAGAAAGCTTCAGTGATAGCCAGCAACACCTATATATTCCGTGATACAGACTCTACAAACGTTTCCATTCGTTCAGTTATTTAAGACACCGTTATACTAAGTGCATTTGATCGAATTCAGTTTGTAGTCCTCCATTACCGGTCAGTAACTTCAGAATGGCTTGACCAAATATTACGGGGAGAACCTCTTTATTTAATCATGCAGTTCTATCGGCACATTTAATCTGTGTTAACATTTCTCCTTCTGGATGGATAATAGTGGAGTGCCATTGTTACTGGTTATTGCCATATGTATGTGCATGCGTGGAGGTAGATGGTGGCTGTAATCTGAAATTGGCAGAATGCCGTAATGAGCTGCGTCAGTACAAGAACACTTCTTATTAGGGTGAGAGATTAGAACTGTAGGCGCAGCACAGACATATCCAGCGTGGTGCGCAGGAGGGTAGGAGCAATGGTGGATCAACTCCACTGGCCTGTGTCATGCGTGCACGCGATGCCTTCCACCTCCTCAGATTCCGCATGATGCTCGTCGAGCTGAGCTCCGGTTCGGTAGGTGGAAGCCACGAGGTGTACAGTAGCTCAGAGCATCTCCACTCACGTTTCATGAGGGTTTTCAGACGGCGAAAAATCGTCCATTCCCAGGAGCCAAGTTTTCGCCGAATTCGGTCCAAATTACATCATGCGTTTCCAGGCTGAATCCAGGGAGCCGGGTGTGGACTGGGAACGCCGAATGAAGCTAAATCGGCAGGAAAATAATCTGGGCTGGTGGTCCCGCACTGTCAGAGACTGAAGCAGTTCATCCTCATCCCATCGCCTCGACTCCTGCGAAGGACCGTCCAGCTTCCCGCCGCTTATCCTTTTCCCACTCTCTCCGCTACACCCCTCCTGCCCTCGCCGCACTTTCCCCATTGGCTATAAATGTCGATGCTCCCGCCGTTCCTAGAGCACTCACTCCGCCTCCCTTTCCCCAACCCAAAGCTCCAAGTTTCGAGAAGAGCTCGGTGACTTCGATGGCGGAGCGCTATCCCAGTGACCCGGCGGCAGCGAACGGTTTTGGTTGGCGATCTCTGCAGCCATGGGAGCCCCGCCTACTCCACGACGCCAGCTACCCGATGCCATCGGATGCTGCCCGCCGACGTGGAAGCTTAACACGAGCGGCGTGGCCGTGCCGCCGGTGCCAGAGGGCCACGAGCTGGTCGACGAGATCCAAGCGGTCATTGACGCCATGGAAAAACCCGAACTCACCAAGGACCCGGGCAACCTCGCCCGCTGGGAGCAGTTCTTCATCGACCGCCAAGAGCAGGAGCTGGCCGCCTACGAGGGTGGAGGAGCGCCGCCGGCGCGACACAATGCCGCAGGACGGTGACGGTGGTGGAGCGCACCCGGCCGCACACTTGTCGCCGTCCTCGAGCACATCCGCGCCAGGGATAGCCCACGGCTAGGCTATCCTCCGCGCTCGCCGCCGTCCTTCTCCCGTCACCTTGGGGTTGGGGTGGGAGGGGCAGCTGGATGCCGAGAAGGATGGCCCGCGGGCCGTCTTTGTCCTCGGCGTCGGCGTCTCGCTCATCTGGCTCGGTGCTAACAAACTCACCGGCGCACTCCAGCAGGTGAAGCGGGAGGCGGAGTCACCGATGCGCTCGCTGATGCGGGCACGTTGACGCGGCATCATCTGTTGGAATTTGGTGAGTTTTGGGTTGTTGGTCCATTAGACAAATTCTAAAATTCTCTTTGGCCTATTTGTATATGGCAGCATATGGTTGTGCTAATGATGCTAAAGTTTAATCCCATATTGCTAGTTGAGTGAGAGTTACACCTTCTTATATACTAGGATGTTCCACCACTCACTAAGGTGTGAGAAGAAGGGCAGCTCTCGCGCACTCCTCCTCCGACGACGCCCGCCTTGCCTTGCGTCACGCCTCGTCACGACGCGCGTGCGCCGCGGGTTACGGGAATCTCACCGAGCCGAGTTTTATTTTTGCTAGTCGGGAAAAATTAATCATAGATTAATTACGAGTTATTAACGGACGCGTTAATGAGTCACCCGTTTCCAATCTTTATGGGATGTGGGCTGTTACCGACTCGAACGTGGGCTAAGTCCCACGGTCTCCCTGACTTGCTCTATATAAACGTCTGCGCTAAACCTAATCGGCATCGCTTGCCACACACGTCTCCTTCCAGGCTATTGCACCGCCGCCTTCATCTTCCCCATCCCGTCGTGCGGCGTGCACCGCAGATCGGGACAATAGGCCTCCGGAACCCCGCCTTCTTGTGAACCTGTACGGGTGAGGGCGATCAGGTTTTTGGGGAGCGCTTCCGCGCGACTACTGACGCCATCAGGGACGAATTCTTCCCTGACGAGGACTTCTTTCCGAACATCGGCAGCCTCTACATCGACGACATGGCTGACGACGTTGCTACCACCGCTGCAGCTACTGTTGCTGCTAACGTCGCGGTCGCTGCTGACGCTGCTCTACCGTACGTAATACTGAACCTTCTATTTCAGATTCTGCTAGAGTTCTTTGTTCTAGCGTTTAGTGTAGATGTGATAGTTTTATCTTATTTAGATGTAATCTGTCCATCTACTTTGTTGATCTGCATGATTAGTTTTGGTACTGTGATTATGCTTTATCAGTTTATTATTCGTATTAAACCATATTGATTATTGCTTATATTTTCAACAATCCAAAAACCTGATTATAGGCAACTAAATTCTACCGGTGTAGCCGCGGCTACTAGGCCTCCTTCGTTTGATGGTATGCACTATAAGAGATGGCGCGCGAGAGCAATTCTATGGTTTAAAAACCTAAACTGCTATAGCACCACTCTTGGCAAACCTGAAGAAGATCTTTCTACTGAGAAGGAAGCGGCCTTTAAGAAAGCCGATACCATGTATATGGCAGCTCTGTTCAGTATTCTTAGGGACAATATTGTTGACCCATATATGTTATTTGATAATGGCAAAGATGCGTGGGATGCGCTCGAGGCCAAGTTTGGGGTCTCGGACGCTGGCACTGAGTTGTATGTCATAGAGCAATTCTATGACTACAAGATGGTTGATGAACGCTCCTTCGTTGAGCAAGCTCATGAGATACAATCACTTGCCAAAGAATTGAGCAGTTCAAGTGTACCTTACCGGACAAGTTTGTGGCCGGAGGCATTATTGCCAAGCTTCCTCCCATGTGGAGGAATTTTGCTACTTCTCTAAAACATAAGAGACAAGAGTTTTCTGTTACGGATCTCATTGGGTCTCTTCATGTGGAACAGAAGGCGAGAGTAAAGGACACACGTGCTCGAGGATTTGAGGGAGCTTCTAGTGCCAATTTGGTACAGAAGAAAAACTCTAAATCCCACAAGTTCAAGAATAAGAACAAATCTGATGGCAAAGGGAAGTTTGATGGCAATAACAAGGCCACTCACTCCACCAACTTTAAGAGGAAGAATGATAAGAAGAAAGGCTCTTGCCACGTCTGTGGTAATCTTGATCATTGGGCTCCTAGCTGCCCTAATCGCTTTGACAAGCGGCAACATGGGAACAGCGGCAAGACCGCTAATGTTGTTATTAGCGATACTGAGATGAAGGACACTGGGTACGGTATTTTACCTACTATCCTTTCAGTATGTCATTCTCCTGATTGGTGGATTGACACGGATGCTAATTGATACATTGCAAATGTATCTATAATTTTTGATGTTCCATGCTTGGTTTTATCCACTTGTGTTTTGTTCCAACTTTGGAGTACTTTTATTATGATTTCTTGGACTAACCTATTAACAGGAGCCACAGTGCCAGCTGCCTATTTTCTGTTGTTTTTGGTTCCAGAAAAGTCAGAAAATGAATATTCTCGGAATTGGACGGGACAAAAGCCAAAGTGCCTATTTTTCCGGAAGGGATCAAGTGCCAGAATACGAGACAGAGAGGGGCCAGGGGCCGGCCACACCACCTGGCCGTGCGGCCAGGCCTGGACCGCGCCAAGGGGTGGTCTGGCCGGCCCCAGCACCCTCTCGGCCTCTCCTTCCGCCTATAAGTTGCCCTCGGGACGAAAACCCTAGGTACCCGATCAAAAATCCACGAAAGAGTCTGTAGCCGCTGTCATCTCCATCCCTAGATCGGGAGGGATCTGAAGCTCTTCCCGGCACCCTGCCGGAGAGGGGAATTCACCCTGGAGGCCTTCTTCATCACCATGCAAGCCTCCGGTGTGATGCGTGAGTAGTTCATCCTTGGACTACGGATCCATGTAGTAGCTAGATGGCTGGTTCTCCTCCTTTGTGCTTTCATGTTTAGATCTTGTGAGCTCCGTTCATGATCAAGATCATCCATTTGTAATTCATACATGTTGTGTTTGCGGGGATCCGATGGATATTGAGATGCTATTTCAGATTGATTATTGATTCTATCATGTCTTTGTTATTTGAGATCTTGCATGCTTTCCGTTGTTAGTAGCTATCTTGGCCGAGTAGATGCTAGCAACTCCAAGAGTTAGTATTTATGCTCGATAGTGGGTTCATGCCTCTGGTAATCTGGGGAAGTGACAGAAATCTCTAAGGTACTAGATGTGCTGTTGCTACTAGGGAGAAAACAACAATCCTTTGTTCATAGAACAATTGTATTGTTTACCTTACACGCAGTTTGTAAAGCAATAATCTGTTGCTTGCAACTTAATACTGGAGGGGGTTCAGATGATAACCTGAAGGTGGATTATTAGTCATAGATGGAGTTGGATGGCGGTCTATGTATTATGTTGTATTGCCCAATCAAGTCTAAAAGGAGTCAAGATGATTAGTATATGCATGCATTGCTTTCTTGGTGTTTGTCAATTGCCCCGCTGTAATTTGTTCACCTAGCTTGTTTTCTATCTAAGGAGAGCCACCTCTAGTGAACTATGGATCCTGGTCCTTTTCTTTACATACAATCTACAATCTGTTTACTGCTTTGTGTTTACTTTCTGCAAACTTTTACTTCTTTCCATTCGATACGTTTAATCCTTTGTTTTCTGCAAAACACGGTGAGATTGACAACCTCATCGCAAGTTGGGGACAAAGTTCTGTGGTTGTGTTGTGCAGGTCTCCACGTTGCTACTAGCACCGATAGTGCGCCCTGCCAAAGCTCAGCTAGTAACACCTTTGAGGTGTTTCCTTTTTCCTACTGGTTCGATTAAACCTTGGTTTCATAACTGAGGGAAACTTGCTGCTGTGCTCATCATACCTTCCTCTTGGGGTTCCCAACGAGCTGTACATCAACACTACACGCCAGCAAAGATTTTCTGGGCGCCGTGTATTGAACCATCAAGCGATTTTCTGGCGCCGTTGCCGGGGAGTCAAGGACATCTTCACAAGGGGAGTCCCTCATAACCAATCTCTTTACTTTGTTGTTTTTGTTTTGCTTAGTTTCGTTTTTCTTTGTTTGCTTGTTTTGTTCTTCAAAAACACAAAAAAATAGTTTTACTTGTTTGCTTTCTTATTTGAAAACCCCAAAAAATGACTACTCTTGAAAACACTAAGTTGTGTGACTTCACTAGAACCAACAACAATGATTTTATGAGCACACCTATTGCTCCACATGTGGCTGAAAATACTTTCTTTGAGATAAAACCTGCTTTGGTCAATCTTGTTATGAGAGAACAATTTTCTGGTATTGGTAATGAAGATGATGCTTCCCATCTAAATAACTTTGTTGAACTTTGTGAGATGCAAAAGCATAGGGATATAGATGGTGATATTATTAAGCTGAAATTGTTTCCTTTCTCTTTGAGAGGAAAATCTAAAGAGTGGTTGAATTCCTTAACTAGGAATAGTATTGATTCTTGGACTAAGTGCAAAGATGCTTTTATTGGAAAATACTATCCCCCTGCTAAGATTATATCCATGAGAAGTGAAATAATGAAGTTTAAACAACTTGATAATGAGCATGTTGCTCAAGCTTGGGAAAGAATGAAATCTTTGGTAAAGAATTGTCCCACTCATGGACTGACTGCTTGGATAATCATCCAAACTTTTTATGCAGGATTGAACTATTCTTCAAGGAACCTATTGGATTCAGCTACTAGAGGTACCTTTATGACCATCACTTTGGGTGCTGCAACAAAACTATTGGATAATATGATGGTTAATTATTGTGAATGGCATACTGAGAGAGCTCCACAAGGTAAGAAGGTAAATTCTGTTGAAGAAACCTCCTCCTTGAGTGATAAGATTGATATTATTATGTCTATGCTTGTTAATGGGAAAGACCATATTGATCCAAATAATGTTCCTTTAGCCTCTTTGGTTGCTCAAGAAGAGCAAGTTGATGTGAACTTCATAAGAAATAACAACTTTGGCAACAATGCTTATGGTAATAATGCTTATAGGAACAATTTTGGTAACAACAATTATAAACCTTATCCTCCCAACAATGGTAATGCTTATGGAAATTCTTACAACAATAATAAGAGTGCTCCCTCTGAACTTGAAGTTATGCTTAAAGAGTTTATTAGTAAACAAATTGCTTTCAATAAAACTATTGAGGAAAGACTCTCTAATGCTGAAAGAAATATAGCATCTTTGGCTGAAGCTCAATCTTCTTTGAATAAAATGGCAGCTAAACCTAGAACTAATGACAATCCCTTTGCAGCTACCAATGCTATACAAGTAAGAATTGATGAAAATGTTAGACTGTTAGCTGAATTACATGCTAAGTGGGAAAGAGAAGATGAAATTGCTAGAAACATTAGTGTTTCTACTATTACCATCACTAGTGTTGAGGCTGGTAATAGTTCTACCACTTTAGATGATAAAATTGATTTTGATCTTGATGGTTGCAATATCTCTGAAGTTATTAAGTTCCTACAAAAGCTTACTAAAGTCCTAATGCTAGTGCTATGAACATGGCCTTTACAAAACACATTACTGATGCTCTCATAAAGATTAAAGAAGAAAAGATGAAACATAAAGCTTCTATTCCTATAAAACAAGAAGATGGTTGGGAACCCATCATTAATATGAAAGTGAATGACTTTGATTTCAAAAGCTTTATGTGATCTTGATAGTAGTGTTTCTATTATCACTACTAGGAAACAGCCTATAGATAGACAAGATGTTCAGTGGCACATAGGCCAATTTGTGCGCCACAGGAAGACATCAGTGGCGCACTGGAAAGAATGCTCCACAGAAGTTTGGAAGTTCTGTGGCGCATTTTCCAGAGCATGCGCCACAAAAGATTGATGGGACCCGCCGGCGGGGGGGGTGATCCAAGTTCTGTGGCGCATTCTGTAATATGCGCCACAGAACATGGAGGAGGGCCCCACCACGGAATCTAATTCACCCAAGTTCTGTGGCGCACGTTGACATATGCGCCACAGAAGTTGGGGGTGGGCCCCACAGAGGGAATCTTATTCACCCACTTCTGTGGCGCACATGGTAGAAATGCGCCACAGAAGTTTCAGCATCTGTGGCGCATTTCCTCCATATGCGCCACAGATGAGGGCGTCTAGATCCATATGTTAAAAAGGTGACATGAGCTAGATTTCTTATCTATCTATGCCACCACCACCCATTTCACATCTCTACCTCCTCCCAACTCGTCTTCCTCCTCCCTCACACCCCATCTTGCCCATAGTTTCTCCATTTTCTTATATCTAAACCTACTTTAATCCATAGATTGGTAAGTAGAAGCTTCGCTCCAACTTCTAGATCTAAAAGTTCCTTACTTTTCCCTTTCACATCTCTCTATTTGTTTACTAATTTCCTCTCCACCAACTTGCATTGTAGATCTATTTGTCCATACTCTCTCATCGCGCGGTCTCGTCTCGCTATTATTGTGTCTACTATAGCTAGGTGAGTACTTGGCCATCATGAACATGTAGGTGAAGCTTGTCGCGCGGGCGGTGTGTGTGTGCGATCCATGGCGAGACGATGCTTGTGTGTGGTGCATGAATGTTTGCAATGGGAGGAAGTTTTTTGTTGTTTGCTTGTTGTTGTCGGGCCCAGCCGGTGTTTGCCGAAATGTTGATTCATTTCCATTTCGGCAAATTTTTGCACTACCCATATGTCCTAATTTTAGGAAAGGTCATGCTGAATTTTTTCCGGCTAGCATTCATGCATGTGTCTGTTCATATGGTGTGGTTCTCACCTATATTCTCTGTTTTGACCGCTCAGGCAACCATGGTCCTCACGATGAGCGAAGGTCGAATTGCTAGATACAAGAAAGGCGCGAAGGAGGACATGATTCTGAACAACAAGACCATGATAAAATGTCCATGTCGAACATGCAAACTGCAGCGCTGGATCGGCCCTGAATCTGGACAATTGGACGGTCACCTGCTTAGGCGCGGTTTCATGCGCGACCTCAATGAGGCGCCGGCAGGACATGGTGGTGGTCACGAAGACGTGGGCGGGCGAGAAGACGAAGAGTCTACTGGGCATGATCATCATGACGAAGGAGATGCCAGCGGGCATGATCATCATGACGAAGGAGATGCCGGCGGGCATGATCAGCATGGAGAAGGAGATGACGACGGGCATGATCATGAAGAAGGAGAAGACGCGAACACACAGACGCTGCTAACTTCGATCTTGCAGGACCCTCATGTTCAAGAACTGCTCCTCAAGGAGACGAGCAACGACAAAGCTGCAGCCAGAGAGAAAGCCAAGCTGGCCCAAATGGAGGTAGACGGGATGACTCCATTGTATCCTGGGTGTTGCCCCGAGGATACACGTTTGAGTGTAACGCTCAAGGCTCTAGAGATGAAGGCCGAACACAAATGGACTGATGTGAGCTTCAACACAAACATGGAATACTGACACGACCGACTTCCTAAGGGGAACACATTGCCAACAAGTATCGAGGAGGCCAAGAAAATCGTGTGCCCTCTCGACCTACCACACATTAAATACCACGCATGCATCAATGATTGCGCACTTTATCGGAACGAGTACGCGGATAAAACCACTTGTCCGGTGTGTGGCCAAGGACGGTACAAGAGAGGGAACAAGAAAGTTCCTCGAAAAGTGGTATGGTACTTTCCTATCACCCCTCGTCTGCAGCGATATTTCGTAGATCCTAAGGAAGAAAAGCTCATGCAATGGCACACGGAAAGAGAGAAACCCGAAGATGATCCAGAGAAGGGTAAGATCCTGACACACCCTTCAGACGCTAGCCAGTGGAACGCATTAGACATCGAGTTCGAAGAGTTCGGGGGCGATGCAAGGAACGTCAGGCTGGGTATGAGCACCAATGGACTCAATCCTTTTGGAAACCAGAGTAGCACGCATAGCACCTGGCCCGTGATTGTATGGCCATACAACCTCCCCCCGTGGCTATGCACGAAGCAAAGGTATGTACACATGAGCATTCTTATTTAGGGGCCAAAACAACCAGGTATCGATATGCATTTGTATCTCGGGCTATTGAGAGAGGAGTTAGCCAGCTTGTGGGAGACGCCGGCTCGTACGTGGGACACCTACACTAAAGAATATTTCCATCTGAGAGCCGCGTTGCTCACGACCGTGCAGGACTATACTGGTTACGCATATGTAGGCCCAGGTGAACCACGGACACAATGCATGCGTCAAGTGCATGGATGAGACATCGCATCTCCATCTACCAAGGGATCCCGGGTCTTTGAAAACCGTGTTCCAAGGTACTCGAAAGTGGCTCCGCATGGATCACCCGTGGAGAAAACATGGTGACCTGTTCAATGGTAAGGACGAGCTCGGAAGGGCCCCGCGTCCGAGGAGCGGCGAAGAAATCAAGGAGCTTTTGAATAATTGGGTAGATTGCCCTGCGCCTGAAAAAAACGACCAAGGACAAAGCCGCTGCTGGGTGTATGGAAAGCAAGGTCTGTTTTCTGGGACATGCCGTATTGGAAGGTCCTTCACACTCCCCATAGCCTCGATGTAATGCACATCACAAAGAACGTTACTGAGAGTCTGCTTGGCACTCTACTGAACATGCCGGAGAGGACCAAGGATGGGCCGAAAGCAAGAAAGGACCTTAAATTGCTTGGCATAAAGAAAGATCTTCAGTACCCTGATAGTGATGATGATGATGATCATCATCATCATCATCAGGAAGGGACTCAAGGTTGCCGCAAAAGAGTTAAGAAGAATGAGGTGGTGCTTCGCGCTGCCTGCTTCACTCTGAGTCTGGAGGAGCTCGAGCAGTTTTTCAGGTGCCTCTTAGGAGTGAAAGTTCCTCACGGTTACTCGAGGAAGATAAGCAGATATCTGGACGTGGCGAAGAAGAGGTTCAGCGGTATGAAGTCTCACGACTATCACATGCTGATGACGCAGATACTCCCTGTTGCGATCCGTGGGATAATGGACGAGCATGTCCATGAGACGTTGTTTGGCCTCTATAACTTTTTCGACGTCATATCTAGGAAGTCGATCGGTGTGAAGCAGCTCGACAGGCTACAGGAAGAGATCGTGATGATACTATGCGAGCTTGAGATTTACTTCCCGCCCGCATTCTTCGACATCATGGTGCATCTGCTTGTACATGTCATGGACGACATCATCCAGCTCGGGCCGACATTCCTGCACAACATGATGCCGTTTGAAAGGCTAAACAGTGCCATCAAAGGATTCGTTCGCAATAGGTCTCGTCCAGATGGAAGCATAGCCAAGGGCTTTTTGATCTATGAGTGCATCTCCTTCTGCCAGAATTATCTAACCACCGAGAACGAGGATGTTGGAATACCCACAAAGAAGCACCTCGGCAGGCTCGGTGGATATGGTCACCGTGAGGGCTGCTGCTCACTACATGTCGGCATTGATGGTCGACGCACCGATTTTGAAAGGGCACACCGAGTCGCGCTACAACACATTGACGTGGTCGGCCCTTGGGTCGAAGATCACAGAAGCTTAATCGAGCAGGAGTACGTCGACCAGGGCCGGCCGAGGAAGAAGGGAGACGTAACCAGAGAGCACAACTCCAGCTTCACGGGTTGGTTCAAGAAAAGGCAACTGGATAATCCCCCACAGACGCCTTCTACGGAAGATCAAAACCTCATATTCTCCTTGTCGCAGGGCCCAAGGCACAACCTAAGGACCTATCAGTCATACGACATAAACGGTTACAGATTCTACACCGAGGAAAAGGACAAGAATAGTGAATATCAAAACTCAGGAGTAACTATGTTATCCTTTGCTGATGACGAGACTACTGTGATGGAAAGATTCTACGGAAGGATCGAGGAGATATGGGAGCTCGACTACTGTGGAGAGATCGTACCGATGTTCCGTGTTAGATGGGCCAAGAACGTGGAAAAAGAAGGCCGCTATTTCACCACAATGGTTATACCAGATGCCAAATCAACAAAGAACGCCTCCGCAAAAAATGAGCCTTGGGTACTCGCTAGCCAAGTTGATCAATGCTTTTTTATTACCGACCCGTCAAAGCCCAACCGTGTTATGGTTAGGAGGGGCAAGAGGAGCATCATCGGAATGGAAGGAGCCGCCAACGAGCAAAACTTCGACAAAAACGGCGACCCGAAGATCGAAGAGGAATTCGACAAGTACTTCGACATGCCTACTACTACTAAAGTAAGAAGGAAGACCACACTGCCTACTAAAGGCTTTCCATTCACAAGAAGAAATCTCAAAGTGCACGGGCTAAAGTATTCAACCACGGCGAAAAAGCGCAAGAAGATTGTGAAGAGACACTAGCTCGACACATCACATGATTGTATATGTTCGAAGAGAGAGTTTTTTTGAATAAATATGAATGTTTGTATATGTTCTTGCTTCATTTTAGACATATATATAATTAAAACACATTACATGATTGTATATGTTCAGGGAGAGAGTTTTTTGAATAAATATGAATGTTTGTATATGTTCTTGCTTTATTTTAAGCAGATCTATAATTAAAAATATATATTTTAAAAATAAAAAAGTGTGAGACAGCCAGGATTCGAACCTGGCTACCTCAGGTTTAGAATGGCACAAGCAAGCAGCAGAGACCACTAAGGCAAGTGTGTGCTCTTGTCATACTACCACGCGCGCCGCGTTTTGTACTAAGTCCACAGGTTCTGTGGCGCATTTCGGCAGTACGCGCCACAGAAGTTCCAACTTCTGTGGCGCATATTGCCGAAATGCGCCACAGAACCTCAGGACTTAGCAAAATAAACGGTTCGGCCTGCTTCACCCCTTCTCCCCATTCTCAGTCACCGTCGCGCGCTAGCCCTAGACGACCGTAGACGTCACACCGATGCGCTAGCCCTTGCTGTCGGAGCCGCCACCGCTGCGCTGCCCGGTGAACTAATGGAGGAGGAGCCGCCCGACGAACCCGTGGAGGAGGAGCCACCGGAGGAGGAGCCGCCCTGCAGCCCGTGGAGGAAGAGCCGCCGGAGGAGGAGCCGCCGCGCCGGACCCCGCAACCCTCATCGTCGTCAACCACCACAGCAAGTTCGTCCCCCCACCCCCCACGGTTCGTCCCCCCCCCCCACCCCCTCCCCCTCTGACGCTCTTCCCCTTTCTCTGTCAGTTAAATATAGAGAACAAGCAAATACAGAGAACAAGCTTCAGTTAAAATGAATAATTCATACCGTGTATTTGAGATATTCAGTGTATATGAGTGTATATTTTGAAATATTCAGTGTATATGAGTGTATATTTTGAGATATTCAGTGTATATGAATTCATGTCGTGGCCTTCTTCTTTGGTGTGCAACAAGGTGAACCCTCGAATTGAAGGTGCTTGACTAAGAAGAAGGAAACTAAAACCAGCTTATTTTTACCTTCTATATTTATGTTATGAACTGATGTTCTGCTATGTCATTATGGAGGATGTAATGGTGGTTAGTTTTATTTATTTGTAGAATAAATCGAGACAATGTATCTTCTTAGGAATTACAAGTCATTTGTCTACTTTGAGCAATGATCTGAGAACTCCAATATATGCAAATAAGTATTAGAATAACTTGCAACTCACCCCTGGCTTCTTTTATCATTGACAGCTTTGTTCTAGAGTTTGGAGAAAAAGAGTTGTTTCGAAGATCAATCCTTTGGCTTACCATATTGGAATGAGTAGTCTAAGGTTGCAAAGATGATTGGATGTTTTTTTAGCATATTGATCTGTCCTTCCTGTGCAGTGTGGAAATATTAGTATCTACATTTGTTAGTATCTACAGTTTAACTAATACAAAGTTAGTATCTACATCTGTTAGTGATCACGATATTAGTTACCTTGTAGGCCTAAATAACAAGGGGTTTGGGGAGTTGTTCACCTAGTGCCTGTTAATTAAGTAAGTGGTTATGGAAGCTAAAATATAGTGTTGGTTTATGGAAGAGAATTTTAAGATGTAAGTATATTAAGAATGGTTTAGTTAGTGGTCACTGCATGGTGTTAGTGGCCCTTGTGTGGGCTCATCCTGTTGTGCATATTTAAGTCTGAACAAATGAATGAGAAAAGTATGGGCCCTAGATTTATCATTGTGCTTTGTTTTTGTTATGGTATTGCTAGAGGGAGGTTTTCTTCTCCATACATTCCTCTATGTTTTACTCCAGTGGTCAATGACACTAGAGAATGATGTGCAGCTTAGGGTTTCCTAGAATTCTGTTTATGATCATACTATTTTGTTCTTGATGTTCTCCAAGTGCTTACTGCTGATAGTAACTGTTGGGATTACTGCGGTTTATATGGTGTTGTTTGAAATTCAGTGAACTACGAAGTCTGTATGCACTATCCATGGTAGAGGTAAAAGGGAGCAATATATTCAATATTGCACTATACATACTGAACTTAGAGTACTGAATAACACTGTACTTAGAGTACTGAATAACACTGTACTAGGGCCTGGGTTACTTGTAGTTCTAGAGTTCTAGTACTATATGGTGCCTTGTAGTTCTAGAGTATTGAATAACACTTGTACTAGGGCCTGCTGTAATGACCAACACTCAAACCCATAAGCTTGTATGAGATTGCCAAAACAACCTAAATCCTGGTCTCAGTATAGTGATTGGTGCTGCTGTTACTATATGGTGCTGCTATTACTACAAATATTGGTACTATATGGTTATTACTACTGTTGGGGCTATGGATGGGGGCTGGGGCTATTTTCTTGCTGCTATATGGTGCTGTTATATGGTGCTGCTATATGGTGTTGTTATATGGTGTTGTCATATATGGGGATGGGGCTGTCAATATGGGGATGGGGTGTTTTGTCTTGCAGGGATTTCATTTGAGTTGCCCATTTCTCCCGAAGTGTCGATTCACTTCCGTTTCGGTTGAGAAATGGGCACTCCTAGGTCAAAAAATTAGCAAAGGTCATGCCGAATTTTTCGGCCGAGATTTGTGCTAACATTTTGCCTCTTTTAAATAGAGTAGTGCAAACATGTCGGGCAACAAGGAGTCTGGCCCTTCTAAGCACATGATCAGCGTCGAAGAACAAGCTAGACAGGCCAGCCAGTCATTCTGGCAGGGGTCTCAACAGGAGGAGGAGGAGGAGGCGATGAGGATGAC
The DNA here is from genome assembly GCA_916181665.1 of Avena sativa. Taxonomy (NCBI): domain Eukaryota; kingdom Viridiplantae; phylum Streptophyta; class Magnoliopsida; order Poales; family Poaceae; genus Avena; species Avena sativa. The sequence continues at coordinate 141,364,104 of OV702292.1, forward strand.
ACCACCACCGGAGGAGGAGGCGACCGTCGCCAGAGCTGCTGGGGCCAATGAGGGCGGAGATCCTGATTACGAGGGGGACGAAGACGACTACGATGGAACTAGTGAAGGCGGCGGCGAAGAGGATGACACCACCGATGGCGGCGCCCGCACCGATGGCGGCGAGAGGACGGATGGCAGTAGCGGCAACCCGGCCGCTTCTCAGAAGAAGAAGAAGAAGAAGAAGAAGAAGAAGAAGAAGAAGGAACAGAAGGAGCGGAAGGTGCCAGTGCTCGCCACTGTCTGTGATGAGTTCACTGAGGTCACAGAAAGTGGCCAACCCATTGCGCCAGAGGCGATTGCTAAAGGGTATGGCCTGCAACTCGGGTGCATCGTCCTGGAAAGCATATCTATCAACACGAAGTACATCAGACATGCTGACCATGCAGCTTTGGTCGATAACCTCCTTAAGAAGCTTCACAAGTGATACAGATTCCCAGAGCAGTTTAGAAACCTCGAGAGAAATAAGAACCTGGTGAACAGACTAGCCCTCACGAAGATGAGCACCGCCTTGAGCAGCTGGAAAACCCGGGTGAAGAATAGTATTGACAAAGGTGAAAGCTGGGAGGTTATTAGTAAGAAAAATCCGATGCTCGACGAAGAGGAGTTTAGGATATTCAAGGCGGATATAGCTACCGCTGACGCTATAAAATGGACTCAATGGGGAAGGAGTATGCGGGAACAGAACATAGGTAACCACCACCTTGGAAGCGGCGGTTACAGGGGAAACAAGCCATTTGGGACAAGGAGGACGCCGAGCTTGAACGCCTTGGTAAAGACAACCCTTGGCTTAAAATCACGGACTTGCAGCTTAGGCAATTTGTTCGGGCCCGCTACTACCTGGACAAGGAAACAGGGGAGTTCATCACCGACGATCCGGAGGTGAAGGAATTCGAGAAGAATCTGGTAAGGAATTTATCGCTGATCTCAAGTCTATTGTGTTCTAATTAAGATAATGAAGCCAAGAATCTAAATGGGTTCACCTTTCCTTGTCTCTGCAGGAGGAGGAACTGAACGCTACTGCCACAGAGTCGTCCCAGGATTCGACGGAGCCGTGGGACACGGTTTTCAACAGGGCGACCAATGCTTACAAGAAGAGGGACAAGGGGTTGCCGCCGTCCTCAGCTGGCTGTGTGTCCGGCTTCGGTACGAGCATGAAGTTCAAGGAGTTCTACAAAGAGGACGCCGGGAAAAGAAGGGACAGGAAGAACCAGGATAAAGCCGCTGTTGCAGAGCTGAAGATGAAGGTGCAGACATTGGAGGAGAAGGTGGTGGACCAGAAAACAGTGGACAAGTTAGTGGAAGAGAAGCTCCGCTCGATGATCCCCCCTGAGTTTTTCGAGGGGCTTACTGCTTGGAATGCGGGAGGTCGACAAGGGCCGATACATCTGCCCAGCTTAAGCGGCAGCAACTCGGGCATCAATGTTACCGTGTCGCCGGACCTGGTGACCCCGCCGGCCGTCAACGTCGGGACATAGCCCCTCGTTGTGGTCACACCGATGCCCCCTCCCGCCAAAGATACCAATAAGGCACAGTCGACGGCGGCGGTGCTTCGTGAGGCACCCGAGCGGGAGATTGCAGATGATGATAGGCCGGCCGCCGGCATCCGCCGTGTCTCTACATTAGCCGAGATCCACGCCATCACCAAGGTAACTAATTAGTTAGTGCACCTCATCTCCTTTATGCCTTTGATGCATGACTGTTGCCATCTCATGACGCCCAACAACATGTTTTTGCCTCAGGACACTTCTTGCGTACTCCTGCTTAAAGATGTCGGTGGTGAGTTGAAGGATGTTGCCAAGGGCACTCTTATACAACCGGCGAGCCGCACGATGCACAACAATCTAATGGATGATGATGTGATGAAGGTCAGGTTGGCTCGGGTGTTGACAGGGTGCGATGACATGGACCCCCCCATTCAACCTCAGGGAGCCGACGAACACAAGACCCTTGGGGAATGCTACAACTGGCCCTTGACATGGCTGAAGACCCAGATTCGTCTTGCGGGGGGAGCACCGGCGCCACCTCTCGACCGATCATCTCCCGACCACCACCTCGGAAGCCAGTAGCCACTGTTGTCGCAACCACCAGCCGTCACCATCAACTCTTGGCAGCGTGTGCACCGCCACATGGCAAAGACGTTGTGCCGCAACCGCCGTCGCCCCCGCTACCACCACCACATGATGGCACCCATGAAGATGATGATGAATTGGTCAACGTTGACGACTTGATCAACACCGGCGCCGCCAAAGTATTGTATATGCCTTCTGTGGATGAAGAACCCTTCGCAGCTCGTGACGACCATCAAGCTGATCGGCCCAATACATGCATGCAGCGCCTGGTCTTCCATGGTCTTTCTCAAGAGACGCCTCCGGCCGCCGATCCACCACAAGAGAAACCGGGATTGGTTTTCAGCCCCAACACACTCCAAAAGGCGATTGATGAGCATATGGCAATGGCTGACACTGTTGTGAAGAAGAAGCACTACAGGGAGAGAGGTAATAATAATAAGAAGGGTGCGAGCCAGCCTCTTCTGAAGAGGATCCGGGGTTAGGACGCCGTCGTCGTACCATCCACACAATTTTGCTTGCCCCGAGTGCATGTAGCTGGTGATCCGATATTGACTCCGGATATGATCCACATTGCGGTTGGAGCCATGTTAACTTTGCACGAGGGTGTCAAGACACTAGATGCCCTCCTTCTTAAAGAGGATGATCCAAATTACCCGGTTTTCACGGCCAAGGTGACATTGGATGTGGGCTTCGTCGATGAATCCCCCGCGGATATATTCTTCATAGTGTTCGAGGACATATTCAAGCTGTTTCTCACGAAACGGCTGGACTATAACTTGGTCCGCCTATACGCGCTCAATTTGGCGCTCACGATCAAGAGAGAAAGTACCCTGCAAATCATGATAGTGGATCCCTACTACATGCGGGACAGCCAATTGGTCGAAGGATCAGAGACACGGACCAAGGCGACGGCGTACCTCGAGAAGTTCATGGTGGACAACAAGAGGAAGGGCACACTTCTTTTTCCTTTCTTTCTCGAGTAAGTACACACACTCGCTCATCGTCACCGTAACTTATGCATTTCTTATAGATTTCTTTCCTTTGCTCTTATTCCAACATTCCGTTCCAATTGTGTTGCGCAGAGACAAATACTGCACGCTCATCGTCCTTGCCCCGAGGTATTCGCTAGCCACGTATTTCGACTCGGGGAGTTTGACTAAGAAGAAAGACTACACTAGAATAAGGGGTGTTCTCAATGAGGCTCTCGAGGGCTACACCAAGAAGGGATGCACCTTCGTAGATAGGAGGGAATGTATCAAGGATGGCAAACACGTGTTCAAGCACGTGCTCGACTTCCCCTGCGTCAAGCAGTCGACTGCTGGTGCCAAGGAGGCCTTCTACGTCCTCCATCACCTTAAAGGCTATGTTCGGGATTGCCATAACCTAACGCTGCCATCTAGTCTCCGAGGATGGGCCGAAACTTTGGCGAAAATCGATGATGCTGATCTTAGAGAAGACTTCCATCGCATTCAGATGAAGTTGTCGCAAATCATCATTGAAGATGTCAACACAAGGGGCGGTGCCCTACAACAAGCCAGAGGGTTGAGTAAGAGGGAGATCGAAGAACGCCTCCGTAAGCAGGGTGACACAAGGACGTGGATGACGAAAGAGGGCTATCTACCGTTCCCGAAGCCATGCCAGAAGAGGAAGTCTTCATCATGATCGATGTGTGCCTCTAGCATGATCCAGTGTGTGTATATTCTTGATGGACGCCTGCTGTATTAGTGTGTGTGTGTCATAAACTTTACTATCTCGTGGTCGAAATGGTCATTGTTGTTAGACTTAAACTACCTTGTGGTCGTGCTGTCGTTGAACTTATTGCTTCTATGATGATCTAACTTTTAGGTTTATGGATCCTTTGTTTTATATTCTATGAACATATATATATATGGATGTGAACCATTTATTCATTCTTTTCGTTGTATTTTTACTAATATGCCTTGTCGTCTATAGAGATGGCGACGAGGTGGTATGTGGTGTACATGGGTAGGGTTCCAGGAGTCTACGAGGAGTGGGAGGATTGCCACAAACAAGTGAACAAGTTCAGCGGCAACATCTACAAAGGATACACGACTAGAGAGGAGGCGATAGCCAAGTGGAGGAACCACTTGTGGAAGAAGAACCGGATGAAGATATTGGTCGGGCTAATGCTCTTGCTCACCATTATCACAGTTGTATTCTATTTGATCCTAGTGTAGGCGGCGGTGGCCACTTCATATTTGTAATGTGAGATGATATGAACTTTGTATTCGGTGCTTGTGTAAAAATTTGGCACTTGACACTATATATGTATCTCGATCGGGCTCTAAGTGTTTGTATTATATATATGTCGGTTTTCATGCATCTACTACTTGTGCAATGTATTTTATACTCATCTGGATAAATCCTGTATAAATCCTGTATAAATACCTAATTATACACCAGGAAAGTATTTTACTTCGAATACATGTTACACAATCAGTGGCGCATATAATTATATAGTTAGTGGCGCATGGCATATCTGTGGCGCATACACGTAAATGCGCCACAGAAGTTCTTCCTGTGGCGCATATGAAGGAATGCGCCACAGAAGTCTGGAACTTCTGTGGCGCATATCCATATGTGCCACAGGAAGTAGTTATCAGTGGCGAGGTAACAGTGGCGACAAAGATATGCGCCACAGAAGTCCCCTTTTCATGCGCCACAGATAGGCTATTTCCTAGTAGTGTATGCCTAGAAGGATTTATGATATGCTTGATTTGTCTCCTCTTGAAGATTGTTATTTGAATGTCCCACTTGATGCTAATGCTAAAAAGAAACTCATGGGGAGTCTTAATGATGTTCTTATTATGGTTAATGATTCCTATGTCCCCGTTGATTTCTATGTTTTGGATGTTGAATACAATGCTTCTTGTCCTATTACTTTGGAAAGACCATTTCTTAGAACTGTTGGTGCCATCATTGATATGAAAGAAGGCACCATTAAATATCAACTTCCACTCAAGAAAGATATAGAACACTTCCCTAAAAATAGAGAAAATATTTCTTTTGCTTCTCCTATGAAAACAAAATTTGGTCTTAATGCTTCTTCATTCGAGAACACTTGATTCTTTCTTTGGTTCTTATGCCTAACTTAAAGGCGTTAAAGAAAAGTACTTGTTGGAAAATAACCCAAGAGTTTTAGATGAGTCTTGGAAGTTATTAATTCAGTAATAACCTCTCCTTATCCTTTTTATTTGCTTTTTGTGCCAAGAGTAACCTCTAATGAGAGTGAAGTAATGATTGGGAAAGTTGCTGTCCCGAAACATATTTCTGTGCTTCACCGTAAAAATTCCCGAGAGAGCTCTGTACGTCGGATTGAGCTGTAATTTTTTGTGCTTCTGACCCAGGTTGTTATATAACTTTAGTTAGTTCAACACTTTTTGATTTGAGCAACAGAAGGTCTTCGAAAAAATTCGTCTTTACCTGCTGGTCTGTTTTGACAGATTTCTGCCATTTTCTGCATTTGCTTCTTGTTAGTTCCTTCTTGAGTTCCTTGGGGGAATTGAGCTTTTTGAGGGAATTGCTACAGTAGCTAGTGTTCTAATGGAAGTTTATTTGGTATTAGAACTGAACCTTGAGACTTATTTATATTAAGTGCACTAATGTTGCTAATGAGATTGTGCGAAGTTTTGTATGAAGGGAAATTTTCAGGTGTATGGAAGGAATGAGTAATGAGATGAATGATGGACTAAAGCTCAAGATTGGGGATGCCACGCGTGTCACCCCAAGAAATATCCAAGAAGTACAAGCGTCAAAGATTGGGGATGCCCAAGGCATCCCCTTCTTCATCAATAAAAATCCCAGGTTTCTTCCAAACGCTTCATTTTTATTGTTTCATGCATAGTTGTGTTTTTCTTGGAGCGTCTTCTTTTTCGTTTTTGTTTTGGTTTTAGTTTGCTTGGTTTGCTTAGTTTTCTGAATAAGTTGGTTGGACCCCCTCTATCATACATTGGTTTGCAAATAGTTTGGTTTGGTTTGGAAAAGAGTAGGAAAGTTCATGCTTTTGTGGTAAAACGAGCTCGTTTTTGACTGTGGCTATGCTTTGTCATGCCATGCTTGATATTGTTTTGGCTTTATGCTTAGTATTCTTTGCTGTAGCATGACTTGTTATAAAAAATTGAGATTGCTTAATGTGCCTTGGATGAATCATGCGTTGTTTTAGCATATTAAAGCATACTATAGTGGTATTCTCCTTTGATGCTTTATTTGGATTGACTTGGCGCATGCTCACACCATGTTATGACTATCTCAAGTCACCATAGCCTTTATGATCCTTTAGTTTTCAACTTGTAGTATCACTTTATGCTTTGATCAATGATGTTTTGTCGCTCTACATGATTATGGTCATTATTGCTTTCTTAGTTTGTCGCTCCCAGTCTTTTGCTAGCCTCCACCACCAAGTATGAGTTCCACTCATGCATCCAACTCCCTAAACCAAGTTTTTCCAAAGAGTCCACCATACCTACCTACTAGCTTATGCTATTCCAAGTATATTCTTGCTTTTGTCTACCTTTCACTTGTTATGAGAAAGCTAGTGATTAAAGCTCTCACGAACTTGATGGCACACTTTTACATTATTGCCTCTAATAAAATTGAACCATTGGGTCCTTCTTTGTTGTGTATATGCTTGCGCTTTATAAGTTGAAATTAGCAGAACCATGTACCATGGGGAATGCTTTCAACATTGCACTTGTACTTTGTACCCCGTTGATATTATGTTCTTTTGCTTACAGATCCCGGCGGTCTGAAATAAATGTGGAACTTGTAAGATCATGGAGTTTGTATGTGTGTTAGAGAAACGCCTAGGCCGCTAGCCTAAGCCATGCCTAATCATGGTGGAAACTTGCAGCATCACCATAGTGAGCACTCTATGAAGCATCCTCAATAAAAACCTATGCAAATAGCAAATAAAAAGATCGCTGAGATGCTCATTGTCTGCTTGCCTTGTCATTTTGATTATGGGAAAGCTCCCGTATCATGTGCAAGGGGTACCCCGTTGGCGGTTCTTAATGATACACATGTACTTACAATGACAAGAGCTTACTCGTGACTGAAGTTGAGTAGCATAAGGTTCGGTCTTCATAAGTAAGGGGCATGAGATTTCAGTTTATAACTTGTCAAGCATATCCTCTTAGTTGTGTCACTTTAACCTTAATCACCTTCAAGATGCTTATGATAGGGGCAATGAGAGTTGAAAGCTACAAGTATCATAATTTTTGGAAGCTCTTTATGAGACTTGAATCCCTACTTCCTTTTACAAAAGGCCTTTCTTCCACCATTATATTGAGTCTCCACCTTCTATCTTTATGCACATACTTTGAGAGCATAGTGGCCATTCTTAGTTCTATGTGCATTGTCCCAAGACTAGTTGATTGATGCATAACTTGTTATTGGTTGTTTGAAACTATTGTATCTAGCCACTCTTATGAACTTTGAAGGTGTCCTATGCATTTATATTTGCTACTCTATTGAGGGACAAGCTGAATACTATTATGCTATGTTTTCTTTATGTGAAACAAACAAACGTCTTGCAAAGCATGTTATTCATGAATCTTTTGTTTGTGTCTTTTCATGTTGCATCTTAGTTTCTTTCCTTATTGCTAGAACTTTGTCTTTCATGTTATGATTGAAGTACTTTGATCCCAGCTTTGAGTTTTGCAAATACTTTTGATCAAGTCTTTGATGGTGCATGTCACCTCAAAAATTATTCTTTTTATCACTTACCTACTCAAGGACGAGCAAGAGTTAAGCTTGGAGATGTTGATACATTGCAAATGTATCTATAATTTTTGATGTTCCATGCTTGGGTTTATCCACTTTCTTGTGTTTTGTTCCAACTTTGGAGTACTTTTATTATGATTTCTTGGACTAACCTATTAACAAGAGCCACAGTGCCAACTGCCTGTTTTTTATTGTTTTTGGTTCCAGAAAAGTCAGAAATTGAATATTCTCAGAATTGGACGGGACAAAAGCCAAAGTGCCTATTTTTCCGGAAGGGATCAAATGCCAGAATACGAGACGGAGAGGGGCCAGGGGCCGGCCAGGCCTGGCCCGTGCCAGGGGGTGGTCTGGCCGACCCCAGCACCCCCTCGGCCTCTCCTTCCGCCTATAAGTTGCCCTCGGGACGAAAACCCTAGGTACCCGATCAAAAATCCACGAAAGAGTCTGTAGCCACCGTCATCTCCATCCCTAGATCGGGAGGGATTTGAAGCTCTTCCCGGCACCCTGCCGGAGAGGGGAATTCACCCTGGAGGCCTTCTTCATCACCATGCAAGCCTCCGGTGTGATGCGTGAGTAGTTCATCCTTGGACTACGGATCCACGTAGTAGCTAGATGGCTGGTTCTCCTCCTTTGTGCTTTCATGTTTAGATCTTGTGAGCTCCATTCATGATCAAGATCATTTATTTGTAATTCATACATGTTGTGTTTGCGGGGATCCGATGGATATTGAGATGTTATTTCAGATTGATTATTGATTCTATCATGTCTTTGTTATTTGAGATCTTGCATGCTTTCCGTTGTTAGTAGCTATCTTGTCCGAGTAGATGCTAGAAACTCCAAGAGTTAGTATTTATGCTCGATAGTGGGTTCATGCCTCTGGTAATCTGGGGAAGTGACAGAAATCTCTAAGGTACTAGATGTGCTGTTGCTACTAGGGAGAAAACAACGATCCTTTGTTCATAGAACAATTGTATTGTTTACCTTACACGCAGTTCGTAAAGCAATAATCTGTTGCTTGCAACTTAATACTGGAGGGGGTTCAGATGATAACCTAAAGGTGGATTATTAGTCATAGATGCAGTTGGATGGCGGTCTATGTATTATGTTGTATTGCCCAATCAAGTCTAAAAGGAGTCAAGATGATTAGTATATGCATGTATTGCTTTCTTGGTGTTTGTCAATTGCCCCGCTGTAATTTGTTCACCCAGCTTGTTTTCTATCTAAGGAGAGCCACCTCTAGTGAACTATGGATCCCGGTCCTTTTCTTTACATACAATCTACAATCTGTTTACTGCTTTGTGTTTACTTTCTGCAAACTTTTACTTCTTTTCATTCGATACGTTTAATCCTTTGTTTTCCACAAAACACGGTGAGATTGACAACCTCATCGCAAGTTGGGGACAAAGTTCTGTGGTTGTGTTGTGCAGGTCTCCATGTTGCTACTAGCACCGGTAGTGCGCCCTGCCAAAGCTCAGCTAGTAACACCTTTGAGGTGTTTCCTTGCTCCTACTGGTTCGATTAAACCTTGGTTTCATAACTGAGGGAAACTTGCTGCTGTGCTCATCATACCTTCCTCTTGGGGTTCCCAACGAGCTCTACATCAACACTACACGCCAGCAAAGATTTTCTGGGCGCCGTGTATTGAGCCATCACTAATACACATGTATGTTCCGATATATCCATGTTCTCTTACCAGGTCGCAAGGACTTCCTCCGTGCTGATGGAAAACGGCTCACGTGCTTCTGTTCATGGTGTTGGTACGGTAAATCTGAAGTTTACTTCGGCGAAGACCGTAGAACTAAAGAATGTGCATCATGTTCCTTCCATCAATAAGAATCTCGTCAGAGGATCGCTCCTATGTCGAGATGGTTTTAAGTTGGTGTTTGAGTCCAATAAAGTTGTAATCTCTAAGTATGTACAATTTGTTGGAATGGGTTATGAGTGGGGAGGTCTATTCCGCTTATCTTTGTCAGACTCATGTACTTAAGTTATTAATCATGCTTGCAATGATAATGAGTCCAATATTTGGCATTCATGACTTTGTCATATTAACTTTGGTTGCATGACGTGGCTAGCCAATATCAGTTTAATTACGAAATTTACCACTATCAAAGGTTATAAGTGCCAAGTTTGTGTGCAAGCAAAGCAACCCCACAAGTCTTATACGGCCGCGGAACCGAGAAACTTAGCACCTCTAGAACTTATACATTCAGATCTTTGTGAGATGAATGGTGTGTTGACACGAGGTGGAAAAAGATACTGTATGGCATTGATTGATGACTCCACTAGATACTGCTATGTTTATCTTCTGAAATCTAAAGATGAAGCTTTGAGTTACTTCAAAAACTATAAAGCTGAAGCAGAAAACCAACTTGGTCTTAAAATTAAGCGGTTAAGGTCGGATCATGGTGGAGAGTACTTTTCAAATGAATTTGATATATTCTGTATGGAACATGGTATTATTCATGAGAGGACGCCTCCCTACTCACCCCAGTCAAATGGGGTGGCCGAAAGAAAGAACCGCACTCTAATTGATTTGGTTAACACCATGTTAGATACATCGGGTCTTTCCAAGGAATGGTGGGGGAGGCGCTAATGACTGCGTGTCATGTCCTAAACCGTGTTCCCATAAAGGATAAAACCATGACTCCATTTGAGGAATGGGAGAAGAAAAGGCTTAAACTCTCTTACTTACGAACTTGGGGATGTTTGGTGAAAGTCAATATTCCAATACCCAAGAAGCGAAAGCTTGGACCAAAAACCATGGATTGTGTTTTTCTGGGATATGCTTTTCATAGCATTGGCTATAGATTTTTGATAGTAAAATCTGGAGTATCCGACATGCATGTTGGTACGATTATGGAGTCGAATGATGCGACTTTCTTTGAGGACATCTTTCCCATGAAAGGTATGTCTAGCTCATCAAATCAGGAGATGACTAGTTCATCTAGTCAGGAATTTGTTATAATTCCTGAACCCACTATGCCAATAGAACACTATGATGATCCTGTGGAGAACGATAATGAAGCTCCTAAAAGGAGTAAGAGACAAAGGACGCAAAGTCATTTGGTGATGATTTCATTGTGTACCTTGTGGATGATTATTTCAGAAGCCTATGCATCTCAAGATGTTGACTACTGGAAAGAAGTTGTTCGTAGTGAGATGGATTCCATCTTAGCTAATGGAACTTGGGAGGTCACTGATTATCCTTATGGGTGCAAACCTGTAGGATGTAAGTGGGTGTTCAAGAAAAAGCTTAGACCTGATGGTATTATTGAAAAGTACAAGGCACGTCTTGTGTCCAAGGTTTATATCCAGAAAGAAGGTGAAGACTTCTTCGATACATACTCACTTGTAGCCAGATTGACCACTATTAGAGTACTACTATCCTCGGCTGCCTCGCATGGTCTTCTCGTTCATCAAATGGATGTTAAGACGGCTTTTCTAAATGGAGAGCTAGATGAGGAAATTTATATGGAGCAGCCTGATGGATTTGTAGTAGATGGTCAAGAAGGAAAGGTGTGTAAGTTAGTAAAGTCTTTATATGGTCTTAAGCAAGCTCCTAAGCAGTGGCATGAGAAGTTTGAAAGAACTTTAACCGCTGAAGGCTTTATTGTAAATGAAGTTGATAAGTGTGTGTACTATCACCATGGTGGGGGCGAGGGAGTTATTATGTGTCTCTATGTCGATGACATATTGATATTCAGGACCAACCTCGTTGTTATTGAGGAGGTCAAATAGTTCATATCTCGCTGCTTTGAGATGAAGGACTTGGGAGTGGCTGATGTAATCTTAAACATCAAGCTACTAAAGGATGACAATGATGTGAAAAAGATATTGAGTCGCTTTGGGTATAGTGACTGCAAGTTTTCTCCAACGCCTTATGATCCGAGTGTGCTACTTCAAAAGAATCGAGGGAATGCTAAAGATCAATTGAGATATTCTCAAATTATTGGCTCGCTCATGTACTTAGCCAGCGCTACAAGGCCTAACATCTCCTTTGTTGTAAGCAAACTGAGTCGATTTGTGTCAAATCCTGGAGATGATCATTGGCATGCTCTTGAAAGAGTTTTGCGCTATTTGAAAGGCACTGCGAGTTATGGTATTCACTATACTGGGTATCCCTGAGTACTTGAAGGCTATAGTAATTCAAACTGGATATATGATGCTGATGAGATTAAGGCCACAAGTGGTTATTTGTTTACACTTGGTGGTGGCGCTGTTTCCTGGAAGTCTTCCAAGCAGACCATCTTAACGAGGTCAACTATGGAAGCATAACTCACAGCATTAGACACAACCACTGTTGAAGCAGAGTGGCTCCGTGAGCTCTTGATGGACTTACATGTGGTTGAAAAACCAATACCCACCATCCCTATGAACTGTGATAATCAAACTGTGATCATCAAGATAAACAGTTCTAAGGATAACATGAAGTCATCAAGGCATGTGAAGAGGAGATTGAAATCTATCAGGAAACAGAGAAACTCCGGAGTTATTGCGTTGGATTATATCCAAACATCTAAGAACTTGGCAGATCCCTTCACAAAGGGCCTATCGTGTAATGTGATAGATAATGCATTGAGGGAGATGGGTTTGATACCCACACAATGAGTTATTCGTAGTGGCAACCCACTCTATATGATCAGAGATCCCATGAAGTAGAGCTGGGAGACAAGCTGTTGATCAGCTGAGAGAAGTGTATGCCCATATTATATTTACATCTCCATAAAGATGCAATATTCTCTTATTCTGCATGATAGATTGATATTTATCTTAATATGTTCCAAGTGGCTTTTCTAAGAAGAGATGTTGTCCGACAGAACATCTATTGAGAAACATACCTATATGAGTCTGATTGTTAAACGTCGCAGTCTGTGAGAGTTGGGTGCTCTCTAATAAACTCATGAAAGTCCTTGGAGTATGACACATAAGCTCTAAACCGCGGGGAACCTTGTGGCAGCCTGTACCGGTCTAGATTTTGTGTGAAACTAGTGTACAGAAAACTTGTAGTTCAAGGCATAGTCCACTATTCAAGTTGCTAGCTAGTGTAGCATGAAGTTTAGGTGGAAGTTCAACTTGACAGTCTCCACTACACATCGGTATATAAAACAATATTCTGAAATGGAAGTGAGGTGATGTGCCAATGAGACTTTGTGGGGGATTGTTGGAATTTGGTGAGTTTTAGGCTATTGGCCCATTAGACAAATTCTAAAATTCTCTTTGGCAATTTGTGCATGGCAGCATATGGTTGTGCTAGTGGTGCTAAAGTTTAGTCCCACATTGCTAGTTGAGTAAGAGTTACACCTTCTTATATACTAGGCTATTCCACCATCCACTAAGGTGTGAGAAGAATGACAGCTCTCGTGCACTCCTCCTTCGACGCCGCCCGCCTCGCCAAGACGCGCACGCGCGCGCCGCGGGTTGCAGGAATCTCGCCGAGCCGAGCTTTATTTTTGCTAGTCGGGAAAATTAATCATAGATTAATTACGAGTTATTAACGGACACGTTAATGAGTCAGCCATTTCCAATCTTTATGGGACGTGGGCTGTTATCGACTCGAACGTGGGCTGAGTCTCACGGTCTCCCTGACTTGCTCTATATAAACGTCTGCGATAAACCTAATTGACATCGCTTACCACACGCGTCTCCTTCCAGTCTATTGCGTTGCCGCCTTCGTCTTCCGCATCCCGGCTTGCGGCGTGCACCGCAGATCGGGACAGTAGGCCTCCGGAACCCGCCTTCTTGTGAACTTGTACGGGTGAGGGGCGATCAGGTTTTTGGAGAGCGCTTCCGTGCGACCACTGATGCCATGAGGGACGAATTCTTCCCCGACGAGGACTTCTTCTCGGATATCGGCAGCCTCTACATCGACGACATGGCTGACGACGCTGCTACCACCGCTGCAGCTATCGCCGCTGCTAGCTCCGCGGCTGCTGCTGCCGCTGCTCTATCGTACGTAATACTGAACCTTCTATTTAAGATTCTGCTAGAGTTCTTTGTTCTAGCGTTTAGTGTAGATGTGATAGGTTTATCTTATTTAGATGTAATCTGTTCATCTACTTTGTTGATCTGCATGATTAGTTTTGGTATTGTATGTATGATTATGCTTTATCGGTCTATTATTCAGATTAAATCATATGGATTATTTCTTATATATTCAACATCATCATCAATGAACACTGCGCGTCTTCGCCACGAGCGGCCACCTTCGGCTGTTGAGGCTGAAGTTGTGCAAACCAAAGTCGGAGCCGGCGGACTTGGCAGTGCCGGTCGACGAGGACGAGTTCCTCCTGAATATGGCGTTGGAAGCGTCTATCAATGACGTGCCGCCGATGTAGGCCCCCGATGCATGCGCCTGGTTCAGGGATGACTAGGAGCGGGAGGAAGCCGAGCGCATCCGGCGTCTGCATGATGGCAGGCCGCGCGCCTATCAAGGCGCGCCGCTCGTCATATATGTCTGAAGTTTATTTAGTATTTTCGATGTGTTTTAAGTTTTTCTTAGCCTATTGCAGTCAAAATTTGGGTATATGTCCAAAGCTGACATAATATGTAAATTAGCCTAAATTTCGCCATCTTTACTCAAACTTTCGTTGAACTTTCAAATTCTAGGAGAGTGCTCGAGAACTTTAGCGGCCAATCTGATTTTTTTCGATCAGCGGTGTCATTTTTTGCTTGGTGATTTCATTTGAAGACCACATTGCATTTTGATGAGACCAGATGCCAAGTTTTCCTAGCCTGGTTAGATGAGTTCAAAACTTGCCCGCAACTTCAAAATTTTCATCTACGGTAGTATTAAGCTGTTTATACCTGGGCCACAAAATGGCATAGAAAACCGTCGAAAGAGGCAAGGTAAAAATAGACTATGAAAATCCATCAGCCAAGATGATTCTCAATCCTTAGATGACTTGAAGAACACCCACTGCCCCAAATTGGATCCAATAGAGGAGTCAGACATTCATATTCCTTTGCAGTGTCGCTGCCTCCTTGTCAACTCCATCACAAAAAATCCCTAGACCAGAATCCTACAGATGTACGGAAGTTGTAGCCTACCCAAGAAATCATCAACATAATCTAGGTACATTGGGACCCAATTTTAATACACCTCACAAAATTGCATTGTTACTTTGAAAAGTAAGGGGGAAATCACACATGTAAATATGGGGTAGAAACTTCGAAATATGGGCGGCGACGATATCCGACCAGCCGGCCGTCTGGTGCGAGGTAGCGCGTGGAAGAGGGCGGCAGAGGTAGAGGAAGGCTGATGGCTCAATGCACGACGCCCAGAAAAATGCTTGATGGCGGTGTTGATGTAGAGCTCGTTGGGAACCCCAAGAGGAAGGTATGATGAGCACAGCAACAAGTTTCCCTCAGTTATGAAACCAAGGTTTAATCGAACCAGTAGGAGCAAGGAAACACCACAAAGGTATTACTAGCTGAGCTTTGGCAGGGCGCACTACCGGTGCTAGTAGAAATGTGGAGACCTGCACAACACAACCACAGAACTTTGTCCCCAACTTGCGATGAGGTTGTCAATCTCACCGTGTTTTGCGGAAAACAAAGGATTAAACGTATCGAATGGAAAGAAGTAAAAGTTTGCAGAAAGTAAACACAAAGCAGTAAAAGATTGTAGATTGTATGTAAAAGACAAGGACCGGGATCCATAGTTCACTAGAGGTGGCTCTCCTTAGATAGATAACATGCTGGGTGAACAAATTACAGCGGGGCAATTGACAAACACCGAGAAAGCAATACATGCATATACTAATCATCTTGACTCCTTTGAGACTTGATTGGGCAATACAACATAATACATAGACCGCCATCTAACTTCATCTATGACTAATAATCCACCTTCAGGTTATCATCCGAACCCCCTCCAGTATTAAGTTGCAAGCAACATATTATTGCTTTACGAACTACGTGTAAGGTAAACAATACAATTGTTCTATGAACAAAGGATCGTTGTTTTCTCCCTAGTAGCAACAGCACATCTAGTACCTTAGAGATTTCTGTCACTTCCCCAGATTACCAGAGGCATGAACCCACTATCGAGCATAAATACTAACTCTTGGAGTTGCTAGCATCTACTTGGCCAAGATAGCTACTAACAACGGAAAGCATGCAAGATCTCAAATAACAAAGACATGATAGAATCAATAATCAATCTGAAATAGCATCTCAATATCCATCGGATCCCCGCAAACACAACATGTATGAATTACAAATAGATGATCTTGATCATGAACGGAGCTCACAAGATCTAAACATGAAAGCACAAAGGAGGATAAACCAGCCATCTTGCTACTACATGGATCCGTAGTCCAAGGATGAACTATTCACGCATCACACCGGAGGCTTGCATGGTGATGAAGAAGGCCTCCAGGGTGAATTCCCCTCTCCGGCAGGGTGCCGGGAAGAGCTTCAGATCCCCCCGATCTAGGGATGGATATGACGGCGGCTACAGACTCTTTCGTGGATTTTTGATCGGGTACTTAGGGTTTTCGTCCCGAGGGCAATATATAGGCGGAAGGAGAAGCCGAGGGGGTGCCGGGAGCAGCCACACCACCCCCTAGCGCGGGCCAGGCCTGGCCGCGCGGCCAGGTGGTGTGGTGGCTCCCTAGCCCTTCTCCGTCTCGTATTCTAGCACTTGATCCCTTCTGGAAAAATAGGCACTTTGGATTTTGTCCCGTCTAATTCCGAGAATATTCATTTTCTGACTTTTCTAGAACCAAAAACAACAGAAAACATGCAGCTGGCACTGTGGCTCTTGTTAATAGGTTAGTCCAAGAAATCATAATAAAAGTACTCCAAAGTTGGAACAAAACACAAGAAAGTGGATAAAACCAAGCATGGAACATCAAAAATTATAGATACATTTGCAATGTATCAACATCCCCAAGCTTAACTCATACTCGTCCTCGAGTAGGTAAGTGATAAAAAAATTTGAGGTGACATGCACCATCAAAGACTTGATCAAAGTATTTGCAAAACATTCAAGGCTGGGATCATAGTACTTCAATCATAACATGAAAGACAAAGTTCTAGCAATAAGCAAAGAAACTATGATACAACATGAAAAGGCACAAACAAAAGATTCATGAATAACATGCTTTGCAAGACGTTTGTTTGTTTCACATAAAGAAAACATAGCATACAAGTATTCAGCTTGTCCATCAGTAGAGTAGCAAATATAAATGCATAGGACACCTTCAAAGTTCATAAGAGTGACTAGATAATATAGTTTCAAACAAGCAATAACAAGTTATGCATCAATCAACTAGTCTTGGGACAATGCACATAGAACTAAGAATGGCCACTATGCTCTCAAAGTAGTGCATAAAGATAGAAGGTGGAGACTCAATATAATGGTGGAAGAAAGGCCTTTTCTAAAAGGAAGTAGGGATTCAAGTCTCATAAAGAGCTTCCAAAAATTATGGTACTTTTAAGTATATGTGTATCATTAAGAACCGCCAACGGGGTACCCCTTGTCATTGTAAGTATATGTGTATCATTAAGAACCTCATGCTACTCAACTTTAGTCACGAGTAAGCTCTTGTCATTGTAAGTATATGTGTATCATTAAGAACCGCCAACGGGGTACCCCTTTCACATGATACGGGAGCTTTCCCATAATCAAAATGACAAGGCAAGCAGACAATGAGCATCTCAGCGATCTTACCTTGTGGAGCTCTCTTAGTATGCCATTCAGAATAATTAACTATCATATTATCCAATAGTTTTGTTGCAGCACCCAAAGTGATGGTCATAAAGGTACCTCCAGCAGCTGAATCTAATAGGTTCCTTGAAGAATAGTTCAATCCTGCATAAAAAGTTTGGATGATCATCCAAGCAGTCAGTCCACGAGTGGGACAATTCTTTACTAAAGATTTCATTCTTTCCCAAGCTTGAGCAACATGCTCATTATCGAGTTGTTTAAACTTCATTATTTCACTTCTCATGGATATAATCTTAGCAGGAGGATAGTATTTTCCAATAAAAGCATCTTTGCACTTAGTCCAAGAATCAATACTATTCCTAGTTAAGGAATTCAACCATTCTTTAGCTTTTCCTCTCAAAGAGAAAGGAAACAATTTCAGCTTAATAATATCACCATCTATATCCCTATGCTTTTGCATCTCACAAAGTTCAACAAAGTTATTTAGATGGGAAGCAGCATCTTCATTACCAATACCAGAAAATTGTTCTCTCATAACAAGGTTGAGCAAAGCAGGTTTTATCTCAAAGAAAGTATTTTCAGCCAAAGGTGGAGCAATAGGTGTGCTCATAAAATCATTGTTGTTGGTGCTAGTGAAGTCACACAACTTAGTGTTTTCAAGAGTAGTCATTTTTTTGGGTTTTCAAATAAGAAAGCAAACAAGTAAAACTATTTTTTTTGTGTTTTTTGAAGAACAAAACAAGCAAACTAAGCAAAAAGAAAACTAAGCAAAACAAAAACAACAAAGTAAAGAGATTGGTTATGAGGGACTCCCCTTGTGAAGATGTCCTTGACTCCCCGGCAACGGCACCAGAAAAATGCTTGATGGCTCAATGCACGGCGCCCAGAAAAATGCTTGATGGCGGTGTTGATGTAGAGCTCGTTGGGAACCCCAAGAGGAAGGTATGATGAGCACAGCAGCAAGTTTCCCTCAGTTATGAAACTAAGGTTTAATCGAACCAGTAGGAGCAAGGAAACACCTCAAAGGTGTTACTAGCTGAGCTTTGGTAGGGCGCACTACCGGTGCTAGTAGCAACGTGGAGACCTGCACAACACAACCACAGAACTTTGTCCCCAACTTGCGATGAGGTTGTCAATCTCACTGTGTTTTGCGGAAAAAAAGGATTAAACGTATAGAATGGAAAGAAGTAAAAGTTTGCAGAAAGTAAACACAAAGCTGAAGGAAATATGCCCTGAGAGGCAATAATAAAGTTGTTATTATGTATTCCTTGTATATGATAGATGTTTATTTTGCATGCTATAATTATATTGATAGGAAACATCAATACATATGTGTTTAATAAACAAAAGGGTTCCTAGTTATGCCTCTCTTATAGACTAGCTTGTTGATTAACAAGATGATCAAGGTTTCCTGATCATGGACATTGGATGTTGTTAATAACAAGGTCACAACATTTGTAAAATGATGTGATGAACATTCATCTGAAGTATAGCATTACGATCAAGTCATTATGTTTATATTGCTATAACATCATACAAAGTAATCTTAGTCCTTAGACCATGAGATCATGTTAATTGCTAACACCGGAAGAGTATCTTGATAACATCAAACGTCACACCGTAACAGGGTGACCATAAATGTGGGTTCAGTGCTATGAAGGTGTTGTGTTGAGGCTCATGGATCAAGAGTGGAATTTGTCAATCCCGATGACGGATAGATATACTCTGGGCCCTCTCGGTGATATCACATTAAGATAGCTTGCAAGCAAATGATGTGATCACTAGAATGTTATATCACGGGAACGAGAAAAGAGTGCATGTCGGTAACGAGATCAAACTAGGTATTTGGATACCGATGATCGAATCTCGGACATGTATTATATCATGAGACAAAGGGATTAAATTGCTGATGTTAAAGGTTCTCACGATCACAGAATTCATCGTTGAATATGCAGGAGTCAGTATGGATCCCCAGGTCCCGCTTCTGATTATTGATCTGAGAGGAGTCTCAATCATGTCTGCATTATTCGCGAACCATAGGGTGACACACTTAAGGGTTGCCGGACACCATTTAGGAGCACATATGTTCCAGACAAAAGGTTTGCAAAGCACAGGAAATGTTTCGATAGAAACAAGAATTGTTTCGATAGAAACCGGAATTGTTTCGGGTGAAATTGCAGAAAGTGGTTCTGCATGTGATATTGAAATGATGCAAGGGGTTTTATGTGAATGTTTGTTAATTAAAGTAATTAACAAAATTCTGAATAAAATAAATAAAAGAGTTTTATTAATTGAGAGTTGCATTTAATTTGGTGGAAATTAAATACATGTGAGTGGGATTTTGGGTGGAGGCCATGTTTATGTGAGTGAAGGTTCACCACATGAATGAAGGAGGGGAGGAGTCCCCCCCCTCATGCGCCGGCTATGGGAGGGGAGGGGTCTCCCTCCCTCCTATATAAAGCCCCCCCCCCTCCCCTCTCACAAACCACACCTCCTCGTGAAGGATCTCTCTCCCTCTCTAGATATTTCCCCATGGTCTCGGATTAGCGAGATACATGTTCCCGGTGGCCTTGCGTCTGGAAGGAGTTGTTGCTTCCGCTGATTCGCTGGAGCGAGGAGGTGGAGGTTGTCCGGTGGCTTGAACGTGTGTGCGAGGACGGATGCGCTGCTGATTTGCGGCGCTCGGACTTCCACACGATCTTGAGATCGGCAAGCGTACGACTACATCAACCACGAGTTCCTACTCGTTAAAAAAACTCGTTGTCTTCGAGGGTAAGTTCTCCATGGATGTATGTCCACCCGTTGCTCTGTATCTAGTAGATAGATCTTAGCGTATAGTTCTCATCATAGGAAAAATTTTGTTTTCTATGCTGCGGACCCAACAAAAGCAGTAAAAGATTGTAGATTGTATGTAAAAGACAAGGACCGGGATCCATAGTTCACTAGAGGTGGCTCTCATTAGATAGATAACATGTTGGGTGAACAAATTACAGCGGGGAAATTGACAAACACCGAGAAAGCAATACATGCATATACTAATCATCTTGACTCCTTTGAGACTTGATTGGGCAATACAACATAATACATAGACCGCCATCCAACTCCATCTATGACTAATAATCCACCTTCAGGTTATTATCCGAACCCCCTCCAGTATTAAGTTGCAAGCAACAGATTATTGCTTTACGAACTACATGTAAGGTAAACAATACAATTGTTCTATGAACAAAGGATCGTTGTTTTCTCCCTAGTAGCAACAGCACATCTAGTACCTTAGAGATTTCTGTCACTTCCCTAGATTACCAGAGGCATGAACCCACTATCGAGCATAAATACTAACTCTTGGAGTTGCTAGCATCTACTTGGCCAAGATAGCTACTAACAACGGAAAGCATGCAAGATCTCAAATAACAAAGACATGATAGAATCAATAATCAATCTGAAATAGCATCTTAATATCCATCGGATCCCCGCAAACACAACATGTATGAATTACAAATAGATGATCTTGATCATGAACGGAGCTCACAAGATCTAAACATGAAAGCACAAAGGAGGAGAAACCAGCCATCTGGCTACTACATGGATCCGTAGTCCAAGGATGAACTACTCATGCATCACACCGGAGGCTTGCATGGTGATGAAGAAGGCCTCCGGGGTGAATTCCCCTCTCCGGCAGGGTGCCGGGAAGAGCTTCAGATCCCCCCGATCTAGGGATGGAGATGACGGCGGCTACAGACTCTTTCGTGGATTTTTGATCGGGTACTTAGGGTTTTCATCCCGAGGGCAATATATAGGCGGAAGGAGAGGCCGAGGGGGTGCCGGGAGCGGCCACACCACCCCCTAGTGCGGGCCAGGCCTGGCCGCGCGGCCAGGTGGTGTGGTGGCTCCCTGGCCGTTCTCCGTCTCGTATTCTGGCACTTGACCCCTTCCGGAAAAATAGGCACTTTGGCTTTTGTCCCGTCCAATTCCGAGAATATTCATTTTCTGACTTTTCTAGAACCAAAAACAACAGAAAACAGGCAGCTGGCACTGTGGCTCTTGTTAATAGGTTAGTCCAAGAAATCATAATAAAAGTACTCCAAAGTTAGAACAATACACAAGAAAGTGGATAAAACCAAGCATGAAACATCAAAAATTATAGATACATTTGCAATGTATCAAAGGCTTGTTCCCACTTTTCTCTATTTTTCATGAGAGAGGGAGTTTTGTAAAAAGACCCAGAATTTATAATCCTTGTAGCATTTCTATCCTAACCATCACAGTTGTGCCACATCACAGCCTGACAGTGGGCTCCACTTGTCAGAAATCCAGTTAATCCGGCTGAATCTCAGCGTCAGTGCACACTGCAACCCACGAACGCAATGTATGTGGATTTTTGCCAATCTGCCGTAAGTTGGTGGATTTTTGAACTGCTCGCACAATTGTCGCGGTGTAATTAACTCTTTTTTTACTACATTGTGTGGTGTGTTAATTAACCACGTGAAGTTTTCATCAAAAAAAGTGTAGCATGTGACGCAGACCTGTCAACCCGTTTGGTCCCGGTCCACGCCAGTTACCGTTTGAAAAAACAAATGACAACCCACAAGGCCCAGTGTCCAACCAAGAAATCATACGCTTTTACACACTACATGCAAAACCAAGTGCGTTCTCTTCTCTCCAGAAAAGGAAGTGAACGCAATAGCAAACCCCACAATAGACAGGCGCCCCCCATTCCTTAGCACTTCCCATATCTGAACTCGTCGTCGCCTATTTGTAAATCTCCGACGCAACCAAACCCGGGCAATCTGATCCATTCCGGACCCCTGGGAGGAGGATCCGCCACCATGTCCCGCAACACTGGCCGCGACAGGGAGGTCGTCGACCGCATCAGTGACGAAGACGGCGACAACGTCGATGGTAAGTATACGGTTGCTTCCCTTTCCCTCCGCTTGATCTGCTCTTTATGGTGGTGGCGGGTCATGGGTGTGCCTAGTGATATCTTCTTTGATCTTTGTTGATATTAGATGGTGATCTATGGTTAGGTAGATCGTTGCTTGCCTAGTTAGAGGCTACTCCCATATGCATCAATCGATGTAGAGGCTGGGGTCTTTATCCCCTTTCCGAAACAAAGCAAAAAACTAGAGGATACTCCTTGGTTTGTTCATGTTAGGTTGTTGTTGCTTGCTCCTTGTTTAGTTTCTCTCAAATGGAAATTCTTGGAAACCAATAGCTACTTATATTGTTCTTTTTTTATTTTTGTGTTGGTTCTGTTAGTCATTTCGTTGTCTACTCCCTCTTTGAATTATATATACACATGATTGTTTGGAGTGGACATGGTTTCTAGGATCATGGACCCCTTAGATCTCGTTGTATTAGATCTCTGTATATTGCCTGTCCTTGGAGTTCTAGAAGGCTTAAGCACTTGAGCTTTAAGATTAATGGGTATATCTATATAAATCAAAAGGCAATAGTATTCCTGGATATGAATAAGCGTTATTATAGTTCGGTATCCCCTTTGCAGCATTTCAATGGTTTATTCGTTTTTGGATATGGCGTTATATATAAGCACAATAGTGATTACATATTAATTGCTCAATTGCTCAATTTCGTTGTCTTGTCCTTGTATGGATTAATATTTTAATGAGAAGTAAAATACATCGCTAGCCCCTGCAATTTTGTTTTTAACGCATGTGTCACATATAGAATATATTCTTGATAAATGAAACATATTAGTATCAAGAAGATAGATATCCAATTACATCAGACCCCGGCAATAATGTAATATCAAGAACTAATCAAGATATCGAGAATCCACGGAGCGAGCCAAAAATACATAAAAAGGAAAAAAAGAAAAAGGCCCAACCAAAGTGACCAGCGCAGCAAAAACAATCATGACCATTGGCAACACCCGGGCTGCTATGGAGATTCAACCATATCGACGCCTAGGGGAAGGGAACAATGAAGAAAAATCGTCATCGCTCATTCTCAGATCATGGGTCTTTACCCTAGAAAAAGTCTGGACTATCTCTAGGCAATGCCTTCAAGGTGGCTTAAGTTTGTTCGTACAACCTATCAAGGTGGATAAATTATAAGCTCATACATGTTGCTAAAAAATATGACCACATAGCTTTCTGTTGATTCATAGATTACGTTCCATAGAGCACCGCATGATCAAATTCTAGGTTGCTTCCCTATCTCATACATTGGATGTTGTAAATGAAAAGATTGCTGGCATTTCAACTTGATTAAGGAAATTATTAGTTTTCAAATTCCTTCCATTTCGTTACTAGGATTATTAATTGTGGCAGTCGGAAGCTGATTCATCAATAATCAAGTTGTTTATCAGTGCTAACTTTTTGTAGAGTTAGTTACATATATATTTTTTAATGATAACAATCAGATGAGGCTTAGTATGTAATGTGTGTGTATCCTAACCTCAAAGTTATTTTTATATTCCCTATATAATCTACCAAAACATGCGCTCTAAAACAGGCAGCGGACCGAAAGCAAAGACATCACGGAGCTTGAATAATGCATTGCCCTCATCTCACCTCCCCCCGAGGAAAAGGTTCAGCCGCCTTACCTATAGCGAAAGGCAGAAAATAAATAAATACCAGTTGGACACTGAAATTTTTGAATTGTGCATGAAGTATGTCCCGCATTCTTGTTTTTTCTGTTACTTCTTATTTTATTTGATTAGTTCATTGTTCTTAGTGTTTTTGCTACTACTCTATGTGTAGGGACCTTTGGACGTGCATAGATCCGGAAAATAAGAGTGATTATGCATATTTTGATTCATTCTGGTTTAATATGTACATGAACGGGATTGATAAATCAAATCTCCTCAGATGGATAAAAGCTAAGAAAATATTCTCAAGGCGATATGTATTTGTCCCTGTTGTTGATTGGTAGGTTACTCTCATTGTTATCTTGTGGAACCACTTATATGGTTGTCATGATATATACCACATATTCACTTCCTTGAGACCATGACTATAGGGGTCAGTGGAGCCTCCTTGTGTTGTGCAATTTTGGTGAGACAAGCTACTTGGGTACAGAGAAAGGATCGCGTATGCTGCTGCTGGATTCACTTAAAGTGATAGAGCCGACGAGGCTGCGAACAACCATTAACAGGTTTGGTCCCTTTATTTTCTCCCTTCCTAAGCCTCGAGAATTGTTATAAACATGATGATCTGGCTGATAACATGTTTGAGTATTTTTCTATAGCATATTATCCATATATTAAAATTTTAAAAACATGATATAATTTTAATCTGTATGGTCAGCCCAACACTGTGTATTTGCTGGAATTAACATTTGAAACCCTCCTTAGGACTTTCTTTTTATTTTGAGAAACACCGAGTATAACATAGATGCACGCACACACACACCATGGTCATATAAATGTTATGATTTATATTTATATAGCCTTATAATGCGTTCAAAATCTCCTGGATTTGTTAGCCCTTTATTGTTGGTATACCAGATTCGTTGTTGATATTTTAAAAAATGAAGAGCGGGAGGAGTCAGAGCAGTTCATAAACCAAGTTGAGCTTAAGTTTCCCGAGGTATATATCTTGCTTGATATCTGTAAGTTTGCTTCTCAACTTTTTGAATTTCCTTTTCTAATAGTACTTACACAACATTGCAGGTGCCACAGCAAAGTGGAGATGACTGTGGTATATATGTCCTTTACTTTGTATACTGTTTTCTCGTGATCAAAGAACTGGGTGAAGATTTGAGCAAGCTGGTGGGTCATCCATTTCAAAGTTTATGGAATTATTACTTTTCATGTTTGTGGCCATGCAAGTGATATACCGAACTGTTTCTCTATCTGACAATTTCGCTTCAAGGATGCCTTGTTCGATCCAGAGGAGCTAGAGAACCTAGAGTACATCCGCAAGGATATCCATTCGTACCGAGAGTATGTATATCCTGCTTGTTCTTTGTTTCCTGTTTGCTAATTAAATTGTGATCTTATTTCGACTTTCTACTTCTCTGCAGGAAAAGGGATCCGAAAATTGCAGAGTAGGTCATGTGGCAAGACAACATCAAGTAAACTGTTCACCTGTGGCGAGTTATGAGGAAGTTTAAAGATTATATTGATGCTATGCTGGTAATACAGTTTATGCATACAGTCAAGACACACTGTTATATTCCGTGATACAGACTCTACAAACGTTTCCATTTCGTTCAGATATCTAAGACACTGTTATATTAAGTGCATTTGATTGAATTCAGTTTGTAGTCCTCCATTACCGGTCAGTAACTTCAGAATGGCTGGACCAATCTGTTATCCTCCTCCTTTGGGACTAAATATTGCTGGGGAAACCTCTTTATTTATTTAATCATACAGTAATTCTATCGGTACATTTGATCTGTGTTAACGTTTCCCCTTCTGGATGGATACCATTAGTACTCCCTCCAACCCATATTAGTTCACTCAACTTTATCTATATACGGATGCATCTAGACTAGATACTTAACTAGATACATATAAATCTAGACAAAGTAAAGTCAACTAATATGGGTTGGAGGGAGTACTATTGTTATTGCCATAAGAGTTAAAGGCTTCGGCGGTCTATGAAGTTGCCTCGTACGAGCAGATTAGTCATGAACTGGGAAAATGCAAACTATAGGTCACCAAGTTGTGTAGATGTGGCACATTAGTCATTCCGTCTCAATGGCCGTTAAATTCTTTTTAAAATCCCTTAAATTTTTTTCTTTTAATTGTTTGGTCCTCATGTACCATTGTGTGTGATAGCAAAAAGTCACTACGGCCTTGCCGCGCGGCTCCTCATTGTTCTAGTAGGCGGCGCACCACGACTCCAAATGCCAGCCCCAAAGCTCAACACTTTCCCTGTGTTCAGATAGAGGTAGGTTCGGTTTGGGTTTAACCTAATAATCCTATCGTATATGGTTTAGTGCATCACGTGTACGTTTCACAAGAAAATGAAGTATATACAAACGTACAACTCGATTCCAGAGTATGGATTAGATCCGCTTGTATCGTGATTTCTCACGCGCTAAGCCCCTGCGCGTCCTATGTTGGTGGCCCTCACCGCGTGCAGCAGCATCATGATCAGCTAGAGCACGCGCTTCACGGTCCGCACCTGAAAGTCCTTGCGTTTGATTGACGTGGGTGGCAGGACAGGATATCCGTCACCTGTTTGATAAAATGTCTAGCCTAGATTTCATCCATATGGACCAATAGATGAGAGAAAACAAAAACATAGGGTGTATTTTGTAAAGAAAAAAACTGCCACGCCAGGGACATAATGGCTGCCGTGATGGAGTGACTAACGGGACCCATCTACACAACTTGGTGACCTATAGTTTGCATTTTTCCAGTACATGACTAATCCGCTCACGCGTAGCAACTTCATAGACCGCCGAAGTGTTTAACTCTTGCCATAATATGTGTATGCATCGAGCTAGATGGTGGCTGTAATCTGAAATTAGCAGAATGCCGTAATGGGCTTTCAGTACAAGAACACTTCTTATTAAGGTGAGAGATTAGAACTGCAGGCGCAGCAGAGTCCATCTCCAGCATGGTGCATGCAGTAGGGTAGGACTAGGAGCAATGGTGGATCAATTCCACTGCGCTGCGTCATGCGTGCACGGGACGCGATGCCTTCCGCCTCCTCAGATTCCGCATGGTGCCGGTCGAGTTGAGCGCCACCACCAGGCCGGCAGCGCTTCGGTTCCGGTAGGTGGAAGCCACCGACAGGGCCGTCTCCAGAAATTTGAGGCCCCGGTGCGAAATAAATAACAATGGCCTAGAATTTTAAATGTGCCGTTGGACATACGAGGTACTAGCGACCTAGTTTTCGATATACTATATACTGTCTCCGCTCCAAATTTTCAGATGTTTTAGCTTGTTATAAAATGTACGTATTTAGCCGCTTTTTAGTACTCCCTCCGTTCTAAAATATAAGATGTTTTAGTTTTGTGAAACAAATATATCTAGACCACTTTTAGTGTGATGAACCTACATACTAAAAGGGTCTAGATACACTCCTTTCACAAAGGTAAAACATCTTATATTTTGAAACGGAGGGAGTATATAGGTTCGGGGAAAAATGTGAACCTACAAGTTTTATAAAAAAGGCTAAAACATCTTATATTTTGAAAAGGAGGAGTAGAAACTAACTTTAGGATTTTTCTATTTGTTTTTCTATTTTACTCGCTGGTCATGATTAATAGGACAAAGAAAATGAAAAAAAAATATAGACGTATGCACCTGGAGTTAAGAAACCAACACATAAGGTGGGTTTGTTTTGTTGTACTTCTATAGAGCATCGGAATATATGAGAGCTCCGCAGCCTCCACTCGATCTAATTGTGGCATTATTTTTCTTGTAATCCTTCATTAGCCAAAACACAAGTGTTAGCATACAGTACACGTGCTGGATCAGAGTTTAGTTATGTACCGATGGATTTCGCAAGCGTGTACGCCATTGGGTCGCATATCGTACAATCAGTTTTCACCGAGGTGAAGCAGGCCTGGGTCGCACATGGTATCAGTTTTCTTTACATTCACAGCCCATCAGTTGGAGGAGAAAAAATGGGCATCGGTTTTTTTTTTAGATCAGCATCGGTTGGTTCAGCTGCAGACACGCGGTTGCACAAGTACGCAAATCCCTTACCCCTTCATTGGGTCCCACAGCACATGTCCTCCTTCCTCCTCCCATATCTTTTCACGCACGAACAGACAGACAGTTAAACTTTCAGATCCATATCGATGACACTAGTATACAAGATTTAGGGGCCCTTAATTTTGTGAGGCCCTGTGCAGTCGCACATCTCGCACGCCCTTGTCGATGGGCCTGGCCACCGAGGTGTATAGTAGCTTAGCTGCAAATCAACTGAAGACTGACACACGCTACGGTCGCAACTCGTCTGCATGCGCGCCATAGTAGAAGATGAAGCTCAGCTTTTCCAGTGCAAAGAAACGTACTTACAGTACTTTCTACTCCCTCCATTTTAAAATATAAGATGTTTTACTATTTTAAGAGAAGCGTATCTAAAACTTTTTTAGTGTATAGGTTCATATCTAAATTTAGACGGAACTTACATACTAAAAGGGACGTAGATACACTCTTTTTACAAAGCTAAAACATTTTATATTTTAAAACGGAGAGAGTAAGTTGATTTAGGCTTTGTCAGGCAAACAGAGCACGAGCCCACGACTTGTGTGCGGCTATGCACGCCTGCGGCATGGTCTAGCTCACCTCCAGGGTGGATCTGTATTCTGTGGGATGGCACAGATCAACCGGATTGTGCTGAAATTCAGACACAGTCGTTTTTGTTTTCACTGAATTAAAAAAGGAGCAGAAAACAGAAAAGCCTCCTCTATGTCCCACCGGCTTGGTCGAACCCCTTATCCGTGCCCTGATCGGGGGCGCCCAACCACGCAATGGTTGGTGGGCCCTTGTGGCAGCGCTATATAAAGACGGTGAGGGGCGGGCCACGCATACGAGGTTCGACGCGCCGCCGCTCCCCCCACCTACATCTCTAGCCGATCTAGGTTAAACGTGAGCCATGGGAAGCACTGCCACCACCTTACCCACGCTCACGCCGTCGATCCCATGGCCAATGGCTCGTCGAGCTCGAGCACCTGCGAAGGTACTATCTCTCCCTCTCCCGTTCCTCTCTCAGATTCAACCCCAAAGGCTCTACCGAATAGATCTATATCTAGTAGTAGCCCACAATGCTATCAGAGCCAAACTAGGCTATGGATTTTTTCGGTAAACAGAAAAGGCAAAAGTAAACCCTAACCCTATAGTGCGTCGCCGCGAGGCCGCGCCGTTCCTCTCGATCCCGATGCATCGGCAAGCCAAGGTTGGGAAGAAGAACCAACCCCTCATGGGGCAAAGAACAGAAAAGAGAAACCCTCCTTTTGCAAACAGAGAGCAAAATCCGAAACCCTAGTTCATCCTGAAAAGAATTGAAACAAAGAAAGGAAAATCCGGCCACCGCCGGCAAAGGGCGCCGCCGCCTGAGCCGCTTGACGGCGGCGCACCCACCCTAGGGTGGATGCGCGCACCGGCAAGAGGGCTAGGGGGCCACCGCCATCAGCCGCTCCTCTCGGTTCTCACCTCACTGTGGGGTGCAGGAAAGGGGGCAGAAGAAAAGTGAAAGGGGTGGGGCTCCTCGTCGCCGGCCCCAGCGTCGGGCTGCGCTGCAACTTGCAGAGCAAGGAGGCTGTTGGGCCTCAGAGAGAGCGCTGCCGCCTGAGGCACAAATAGGCGAGCAGGGGAGTGGGAGGAAATTAAATGGGGCTAGGGTTAGGTCGGGGGTCGGGCCGCTGTTTTGTGCCTCCAACGGCGCTCGCCGACCGTCCATTCACTCGTGCGGGCTGCCTGGGGCGGTGACAGGTCGCGTGCGGGCCGTAGGCCGCTGCTGGGCCAGAAGCTCGTCGCCCGCGTGCTACAGACAGCGAACGCAAGCAGGCGGTAGAGAGGCGCAAGGCGCTGCGGGCTGTGGGCCGTGTACATGCGCCGCGCGCGCGAACACAGTGCTGCATGTTCCTGTTTTATTTATTTACAGAAGGTTTTTTCACAGTTTTCTATCAGTTTTGATATGATTTTGCACCTTTTTTCTATTCAAAGTTTACCAACGAAATTTTATCTAGAAAAATGGAAAAGTAACCGCAAATTTTTTGTTAAGTATAAAGTTTAATGAATCTTAAATTCATTTCTTCCGCTACAAATAGTTAAATGTGCTCTTTTAAATTTAATTAAGGTAAAAGAGAGTATTAAATTTTTGAGAGCATATTAAAGTTTTATTCTGGTTATGTTCATGTTATTTTTCTAACCAACATTGCAAATAGTATGATCATGATTAGTAATTTTGATTAAAGTTATGTATTTTTGATTCTATGTACTGCCCAACGGTGATATAGAATTATTTGCATAAACATTTGTATGTCTTAATTTTTCCCAACGTTGGATTAATACATACAATTATTATTGTTCTCACTTATTTGTGGTTTTCAGGAGGGTTCTACTTGATGAGCTGCATCAAGGAGGTCCCGACCCTTAGAGGTAACAATTACTCCAAGTGGAGAAAGAAGGTGGACTTCGCGTTCATCTGCGCTGAGGTAGATTGGGTCCTTGAGACCAAGCCTACCACCAAGCCGATAGAGTCAATAAGAGATGCCGCTAATGATGATGATGCATGGAAAGAAACAAAAGGAACTATACTCCAGTGGAGTTGGCATACTCCATAGAGAACCAAAAGTGGCAAAACGCCAATAAAAAGTGCATGGCATTTATAAAAAACACCATTGAGCCGGCAATTGTTGGTTCAATTACAGAGTGTGCTTCCGTAGAGGAGTACATGGAAAAGATAAAGAGTAAGTTCACTGGCTCTTAAAAGACATATGCAACCCAGCTGTTGAAGCAGTTGGTGACAGAAAATTATACAGGAGGTGGACATGGCATCAAGGACCATATCCTCCGAATGAGCAACATGGCTTCCAAATTGAAGGCCATGGAAGCTAATCTAGAGCTAAATCCTGCACTCCTTGTCCACTTGGTCATGGTGTCACTGCCTCAACAGTTTGACAACTTCGTTGTCAATTACAATATGGCCCCAGAAAAATGGGATATAGAAAATATCATTATCATGTGTGCCCAAGAAGAGGAGAGGCTTAAAACCTCCAATGGTGGTTCCTTGAACTATGTCAAGGACAATAAGAAGAGGACCTACCATCAAATTAACCAAGGTTCCCCCTTCTAAGCCACATGGCAAAGCTCCTATGCAATACCAGCATCAGCACAGGCCGCTCTCGTTGGACAAAGATACCTGTCTCCACTGCAAGAAGTCAGGGCATTTTAAGAAAGATTGCCATGTTTAGCAAAAGGAACTAATGGCAAGGAAAGGTAACAACATTGTTTCTTTTGTAAATAAATCCCTGTATACACAGTTTTCGAAATCTACTTGGTGGATTGACTCATATGCAACTATTTATGTTGTGAATTCTTTACAGGGATTCCATTCGACGGGGACTACAAAAAGAAACGAAAGATGTGTTGAAGTCGCAAATGAAGTCCAGGTGGATTTTGAGGCTGTTGGTGACATCTCCTTTGAGCTTGTTGATGGATCGATGATCCTCCTTATAGATGTCCTTTATGTTCCTTCTTTACATAGGAATTTAATAAGTGTATCGCGTTTGGACAAAGTAAACTATGGGTGTCATTTTGGACATGGCCAGTGTGCCATTTGGTGTAATAAAGATTGTGTCGGTGTTGCTTTCCTTCACAATGAGCTTTATCTGTTATCTGATCGTGAGAAAGTATATTCTGTGTGTAAAGTGAATGAGCATGTTTCCGCGTCGGACAAAGAACAAAAGAAAAGAAAGAGAACTCATGACTCGTCGAAATTATGGCACTGTCATTTAGGCCATATTTCGAGGGGAAGAATAGAAAGACTAGTTAAAAATGATATTCTTCCTCCGTTAGAGTTCTCTGACATAGAGTAATGCATCGATTGCGTTAAAGGAAAGTATGTAAAGCAAATAAAAAAGGATGCAAAACGAAGCGCCGAAACACTAGAAATTATTCACACTGACATGTGTGGACCATTTTCTGTGAAAAGTGTGGGTGGTTATGACTCGTTCATAACATTCACAGGTGATTACTCCCGTTATGGTTATATTTATCCAATTAAAGAAAGATTGGAAGCATTGGATAAATTTAAGATATTCAAAGCTGAAGTTGAGAATCAGCATAGTAAAACAATAAAGATAGTAAGGTCTGACCATGGAGGGGAGTACTGTTGGGTCCGCAACATAGAAAACAAAAACTTTCCTATGGTGTGAACTACATGCCAAGATCTATCTACTAGGTACAAAGCAACGGGTGGACATACATCCAACGAGAACTTACCCTCGAAGACAACGAGTTTTGTTAACGAGTAGAAACTCGTGGTTGATGTAGTCGTACACTTGCCGATCTCAAGATCGTGAGGAAGTCCGAGCAGGTCCGGCTCCAGCACGTCCTTCAGATCCAGCTCCAGCACCACCAAGTCCAGCACCGCAAAGCAGTGGTGCATCCGTGATCGCACACATGTCCGATACCCCAACAACCTCCGTCCCTCGCTCCAGCAAAGCAGTGGAAGCAGCAACTCCTTTCCAGATAAAGCCACCGGGAATATGTATCTCGCTAATCCGAGACCATGGGGAAATAATACTAGAGGGGGAGAGAGATCCTTCACAAGGAGGTGTGAGGAAGAAGGGGAGTAAGGGGGACTTCTATAGGAGGAAGGGGGTGCCCCTCCTTCATGGCCGGCGCATGGGGGAGGTGACCCTTCACCTCCTCTATTCATGTGGTGGTAACCCCTCCACATTAAAATGCCCCTTCACATTCTCTTTTAAAGTCTCCACTTTAAATGCATTAAATTTCTCCAAATTTAATGCTCTCTCATTTAATAAAACTCTTTTATTATTTTTATTCAGAATTTTGTTAATTACTTTAATTAACAAACATTCACATAAAACCCCCTTGAACATTTCAATATTACATGCAGAACCAATTTCAGCAATTTCACCCGAAACAGTTTCGGTGTCTATTGAAATAATTCCAGCGCTTTCTTAAATCTTATCTGAAACATATTTGCTCCAAATGGTGTCGGTATCCCTTAAGTGTGTGACCCTACGGTTCGCGAATAATGCAGACATGATCGAGACCCCTCTCAGATCAATAATCAGAAGCGGGACCTGGAGATCCATACTGACTCCTACACATTCAACGATCACTTCTGTGATCGTGAGAACCTTTAACGCTAGTAACTAAATCCTTTTGTCTCGTGATATATTACATGTCCGAGATTCGATCATCGGTATCTCCATACCTAGTTTGATCTCGTTGCCGACATGCACTCTTTTCTCGTTCCCGTGATATAACATTCTAGTGATCACATCACTTGCTTGCAAGCTATCTTAATGTGATATCACCGAGAGGGCACAGAGTATATCTATCCGTCATCGGAATGGACAAATCCCACTCTTGATCCATGAGCCTCAACATAACACCTTTGTAGCACTAAACCCACCTTTATAGTCACCCTGTTACGGTGTGACGTTTGATGTTATCAAGATACTCTTCCGGTGTCAGCAATTAACATGATCTCATAGTCTAAGGACTAAGATTACTTTGTATGATGTTATAGCAATATAAACATAATGACTTGATCATAATGCTATACTTCGGATGAATGTTCATCACATCATTCCACCAATGGTGTGACCTTGTTATTAACAACATCCAATGTCTATGATCAGGAAACCTTGATCATCTTGTTAATCAACAAGCTAGTCTATAAGAGAGGTATAACTAGGAACCCTTTTTGTTTATTAAACACACATGTATTGATGTTTCCGATCAATACAATTATAGCATGGAAATTAAACATTTATCATAAACATGGAATAAGATAATAACCACTTTATTATTGCCTCTCGGGCATATTCCCTTAAGTCTTCCACTTGCACTAGAGTCAATAATCTAGTTTGAAAAAGTTTGCGTATTAAACACCTATGGCTTTCTGGTGTTGCATATACGCTATTGCTAGTGGTTAACATAATCTCCGGATCTGACAGTTTTAGGTTCGTGTGTATTTGCATGTCTTTGCGTCTCTACGCATCACTCATTCTCAAATGAGATGGCATTGTATAAATTTGGTCCTTTGGTGAGACCTTTAGTTCGTTTGGCTCAAAATATGTTGATATTATTGTCACATAATATATCTTCATAGTATTAGACCGCTTTGAACCACACATAGTTTGATAACAAACTACTTAACACAAATGCCCTCCTTTGTTGGTACTATAGCAGTTATATACTTAGCCTTTTGTTCTAGTATCCGTCACAATGTCTCAACTTTGGAACTCGTCCAAATCCATCATGGAACATCCTTTCCATTACATTATGCCACCCATAGTCTAAATGGAGATAATTTAATTTGTATCTTGTGACAAAACTAGTATCAATGTAACACTTTACAATGAACTACATTTAACTATTTGTCACTTATACATGATATATTCTTAGTTCTTCCAAAGCTCATAAGAATATCTTTACTATTGTCCAATGATCATCTTATGAATCATTCTGGTATATGCTCATAACATTTAGAGCATAGGACATTCTGAATATATACATATCATGGTATAATCGATCAAAATCTTCATATGATTTTACTCACCAAGTGTTGAAACACTTGAATTTTGATACAATCCTTTCCATGCAGCAAGAACCTTTCTTGTTGTTTCCATATTGAACCCTTTCAATATCTCATATATGCATGTCTGGCACAACCATATTAGCGCCTCAATCTATCCATATAGATATTGATGCCAAATATTCCGGGTTTGCCCAAGTCTTTCATCGAAATCTCATTTTAATGAAATTCTTAACTTGTGTCAATACAAGGTACATCATTTCAAATCAACAATATGTCCTCTACATAATGTATTAGAAATATGTCTCAGTGCTCCCACTTAATTTCTTGCAAATGCAAGCATCTTCAGCATCTCCGATGAATTTAAACTCTTTTAACAGTTTCATCATGGTGAAGATTCCAACTCCGCTATGCTTACTTCAACTATTGAAGTTTGCATGCCCTTTTAGCACCCTTTGAATTAACAAAAACCCTTCAGACCGTGTCATGTACACGTCCTAGGCAACCATTCTATTAGAAGAACCTTGTTTTGTTTATTCAACTACCATATACCAAATTATATGTAGTGGTTGCTACATTAATCTGTCAAGACTAAATATCGCTATGAAAGATCAAATCTTGTCATAGTCAACTCCTTGAACATTGCCGTAAACTTATTTTCAACATGTCGACTATTTCATAGATGTTAAACATCCATGTCTATTTCTTTATAGATCCAAACATGACCGATAGGCTTCACGCCTTTCCGGAGGGTCTTCCAAGTTCAGAAACTTGATTTCTCGTGTATGGATACTATCACGGATTCTATGACTTCTAGTCATTTTATGGAGTCAGGGCCCATCATCGCTTCTTTCCATGTAGTCGGTTCATCGTTGTCAAAACAATAACGACTTGCTTATCAAATCTTACTATTTGATTCTTACCGACCCACATGGTTCAATAGGAACTCTAATCTCCGAGATCACACCCTTTGTAATCACTTGAGCCATGAGCATTGTGGCCGCCACTGGGACACTTTCCGGTGCTGCGCTACTTAGCACATATAGCTAAGGTTCAACAACCTTATCAAAGTTCTATTGTCCTCCCACTTAACTTTTCGCGAAAAATTCCTTCTCAAGAAACTTGACGTTCCAAGTGACAAACTCTTTTGTCCTCGGTGTTATGGAGAAATTCCCAACAAATTCTTTGGGATAACCTACAAAGATGTACTTATCCGACTTTGGTTGTAAACATTTTACTTATGCATAGCATACCAAAATTTAAGAAAAGACAATTCGGGTTTTATCCCAAACCATAACTCGTATGGTGTCATTTCAACAGATTACGATGGTGCTCTTTTTAGTGCAAAAGCGGTAGTCTCTAAAGCTTCAATCTTTAAAACATAATGGCAGTTTTATAAATGACACCTTTGATCTTACCATGTCAAACATGGTTTGATTTCATCTCTCGAATATGCCATACTCCTATGGTTTACCGGGAAATCCAAATTCATGGAACAATTCCTCAAATCTTAGGTGTCTTGCTAAACATGTAACTCAAATATCTTCCTTTACGATCAAATCATAAACTCTTTTATTTTCTTGTTACAATGATTTTTCACTTCATCTTGAAAGTCTTTGAACAACTTTCAAATGTTTCATACTTCTTCCTTATTAAGTAAATATACAGATATATTCACTCAAATTTTCGAAGAAAGCATATGAAGCAAAAAGATCCATCGCATATGGATACACATAATGGACTATGCATATCAGCATGCACAATTTCCAATAAGCTAGTCATCCGTTCCTCTCTGGCCTATGGACGGAGTTTCAATTATCTCGAGGAAAGTCTCACATGCGTCAATTGATCAAAATCAAAGACTCCAAAAATCCATCAACATGGAGTTTCTTCATGTTTTCTTTCCAATATAATTTAAACAGCGATGTCACTTCATAAGTGATCTTTCAATCATTTGTCTTGCGACATTTTAGCAATAGTGTTTATGGATGTGATTTCTCCCACTAGACTTGTAAAAGTTCATCCATCCTTTATGGAATACGGTAATTATTTGAACATCCATTGTTCTCATAATACCGGAACAAAATAACAATTATTTAAACAAATCTTGAAGGCTAGGTTTGATGACAACGAAAAACATAATAACACTTTATTTGTTTTCGATGAACATCATCACTTATTCTCTTGCTAGTTACAGAGGCCATTGCAGTTCATGAATTGCGTTGTCCTGTATGACACTTTATACCAACCAATTCGGTATCCAATACCTCATAACCACATTGTTTAACAAGCAAGGAATACAACCATAATATGTATATCTTCTATATACCCAAGTTGGACATCTCCAACCTTTTATTTTTCTGCCAAATATTTTATAGATTCTCTTTCAGCAATTCCTTTTCTTTTAAAAGAATCTATCAACATCAATAGTGGTGTCATCAACATGACACATAGTACAAAGCTTGTATATAGTCAAATACTAATACCTTTGGACTTGCACTTTGAAGTGGATCACCATCATCAAATGTTTGGTGATCTTTCAAAAATCCATTCTTTAGTAATCTATTAGTGTGGCAAACATTTTACTTACATCTTCTATTCATCCTTATCATGACAACTTTCATGATCAAGCTACTATAGCCTATAAGGAAGAATCGCGAGTATAATATCAGTTCCTAAAACCTTTTTGGTAGATTCGGATAACTAGCATCTCCATCCTTCACAAATTCTCATACAATATGAGAACATGTATTTTGCTAAATTATACTCTATCATAATGCAACCAAAAACATTGTTTCAGATATCACAATATCTTTCACATATGATGGTTTCTGAAACAATTCTCAGCTCCAATATAATCTTGATATTAAAACAACCTTTTAAATATCAATAATCATGGAGGCAAAGATGATACTTTAGATACTAACATTGGAATTCTTACTCTTGATTTAATACTACTTATTAAACTTCATGGAGTAAATAGAGTTTGCTAAAAGTTTGCAATAGGACTTATAAACTTTAAATTGACATTCAAAAACAATACGATACCAGTTCGTAAAGTAAATATCCAGAATTCTATAGTTCTATTATCTCAATTAAAAACTAAGCATAAGGTAGTGAACAGACGCCAATGACTACAACAAATTATGCAAATTCACTTCGATTTAGTTTATGACAAATTGAGTTCGACTAATCCAAATTAGAAATGAACTCCCACTCAAAAATGACATCCCTTGTGCCTTTTTGGTGATTACATGACCAAATCCACTACACCAAGTCCGATCATCACGTGAGTTGATGTAGCTTCAAAGGCGAGCATCTATATGGGCATCATATCAACTATATGACTCATGCTTAACCTTTCGGTCTGTGTTCCGAGGCCATGTCTGTACATGCTAGGATCGCCAAGTAAGAACCTTAGTACTCGCATGTGTAAAACTGTCTTACACCCATTTGTATGAAAGCGTAGAGTCGAGTACACCCGATCATCACGTGATGTCTCGAAATACGATCCACAAAACGGTGCATACTTAAGGAAAAACACATTTTTATATTGATATCTAAATGAGGGATCATCTTACAATGCTACAGAAAGCGCCAAACTAGCAGTATAAGATGCTAACATCTAATGTGTAAAGTGAGATAATATGGTACATGCATTTGATCTCTATCATTTGTATCGTGGTATGATCTCTATCATTCCTTTGTGTGTAAGGCCAAGGTCTATGGAACTTACACGTTTGAGTGTGTTGTAAGAGTATATACCATACATCTACTTACAACAATACCATATCAAGACACTAGCCCAGCAACAATCTAAACTAGACACCTCTAATTTATCAATTGCAAGTTTTACGTGGCTTAGGGCTTTCGGAGATAGAACCGTTCTTACCTACGAACATGAACCACAACGAGGATAACCAAGTTATTAGCAACTCGTTGTAAATCAGATATTGACTATAGTAGGAGATATAGACACCCGCCAGCCACTTATATGCAAAATAAGTTGCATGTCAGTCGTGGAACCGGTCTCATGTACGATGACATGTAAGGTTGGTCCGGGCCACTTCATCCCACTATGCCACCAATATCCAAAATACATAGAAGATGCAATAACATGATCATCATCGCCCACATATAAACATATGTGTACTACCTGTGCAAAGCACCTACGCATAGATCAGGCTCTAATACCACTGTTGGGTCCGCAACATAGAAAACAAAAAAATTCCTACGGTGTGAACTACACGCCAAGATCTATCTACTAGGTACAAAGCAACGGGTGGACATACATCCAACGAGAACTTACCCTCGAAGACAACGAGTTTTGTTAACGAGTAGGAACTCGTGGTTGATGTAGTCGTACACTTGCCGATCTCAAGATCATGAGGAAGTCCGAGCAGGTCCGGCTCCAGCACGTCCTTCAGATCCAGCTCCAGCACCACCAAGTCCAGCACCGCAAAGCAGCGGTGCATCCGTGATCGCACACACGTCCGGTACCCCGACAACCTCCGTCCCTCGCTCCAGCAAAGCAGCGGAAGCAGCAACTCCTTTCCAGATAAAGCCACCGGGAACATGTATCTCGCTAATCCGAGACCATGGGGAAATAATACTAGAGGGGGAGAGAGATCCTTCACAAGGAGGTGTGAGGAAGAAGGGGAGTGAGGGGGGACTTTTATAGGAGGAAGGGGGTGCCCCTCCTTCATGGCCGGTGCATGGGGGAGGTGACCCTTCACCTCCTCCATTCATGTGGTGGTAACCCCTCCACATTAAAATGCCCCTTCACATTCTCTTTTAAAGTCTCCACTTTAAATACATTAAATTTCTCCAAATTTAATGCTCTCTCATTTAATAAAAATATTTTATTATTTTTATTCAGAATTTTGTTAATTACTTTAATTAACAAACATTCGCATAAAACCCCTGCAACATTTCAATATTACATGTAGAACCAATTTCAGCAATTTCACCCGAAACAGTTTCGGTGTCTATTGAAATAATTCCAGCGCTTTCTTAAATCTTTATCTGAAACATATTTGCTCCAAATGGTGTCGGTATCCCTTAAGTGTGTCACCCTACGGTTCGCGAATAATGCAGACATGATCGAGACCCCTCTCAGATCAATAATCAGAAGCGGGACCTGGAGATCCATACTGACTCCTACACATTCAACGATGACTTCTGTGATCGTGAGAACCTTTAACGCTAGTAACTAAATCCCTTTGTCTCGCGATATATTACATGTTCGAGATTCGATCATCGGTATCTCCATACCTAGTTTGATCTTGTTGCCGACATGCACTCTTTTCTCGTTTCTGTGATATAACATTCTAGTGATCACATCACTTGCTTGCAAGCTATCTTAATGTGATATCACCGAGAGGGCCTAGAGTATATCTATCCGTCATCGGGATGGACAAATCCCACTCTTGATCCATGAGCCTCAACATAACACCTTTGTAGCACTGAACCCACCTTTATAGTCACCCTGTTACGGTGTGACGTTCGATGTCAAGATACTCTTCCGGTGTTAGCAATTAACATGATCTCATGGTCTAAGGACTAAGATTACTTTGTATGATGTTATAGCAATATAAACATAATGACTTGATCGTAATGGTATACTTCGGATGAATGTTCATCACATCATTCCACCAATGGTGTGACCTTGTTATTAACAACATCCAATGTCTATGATCAGGAAACCTTGATCATCTTGTTAATCAACAAGCTAGTCTATAAGAGAGGCATAACTAGGAACCCTTTTTGTTTATTAAACACACATGTATTGATGTTTCCGATCAATACAATTATAGCATGCAAAATAAACATTTATCATAAACATGGAATAAGATAATAACCACTTTATTATTGCCTCTCGGGCATATTCCCTTCAAGTACTGTGGTCGACACACCCCATATGGCCAAGTCCCTGGGCCTTTTGCAAGGTTCTTATAGGAGACTGGTATAGTGGCCCAATATTAGATGCCGGACGAGCCTCAGCAAAATGGAGTAGCTGAAAGGCGTAACCGTGCCCTTATGGATATGGTGCGCAGCATGATGAGTTACTCCACTTTGCCATTGGGATTGTGGATGGAGGCATTAAAAACCGCCATTCATATTCCCAATAGAGTACCAAACAAGTTGGTGCCCAAAACATCGTATGAGCTGTGGACAGGAAGAGTTCCCTCGCTATAGCACCTAAGGGTGTGGGAGAGCCCAGCTGAGGCCAAAGTATTTAATTCAAATATTGCAAAGCTTGATCCTAAAACAGTTAGTTACCATTTTATTGGCTAACCTAAAAATTTAAAAGGTTTTCATTTCTACTGTCTAGACAGATACACAAAGTTTGTAGAAACAAGACATGTTGTCTTATTAGAGAATGAAATGGTGAGGGGGGGCATGGTAGCTCAGAAAATTGTTTTTAGGAGAAGAGGGTGCATGCACCTAATCCGATGACTCGGGAGCCATTCTTCTCGCTACCTGTTGTTCCTGCATCGATAACCCTAGAGGTTATGGTGCAAGCACCTGTTGCAACTCCACCCATGACAACAGTGAGTGAGGATCCGGAACTTATCCATCAAGAGCCAACTGAACCCACTGTTGAGCATGAAAGGGAGCAGTAGCATCCACCTCTAGTACAGACGCCACATGTTGAAACGCATGATGTGCCAGTATATGAGGCCCCTAGAAGGTCTCTAAGAGTTAAAATATCAGCCATCTCTACTGATTATAAAGTTTATAACACAGAAAGAGTTCATATGGGGAATGATCCCACTTCATTTGAAGAAGCCATGAGTATCCCTCACTCATCGAAGTGGCTAGAAGCCATGGAAGATGAGATGAAATCGATGAGTTCCAATGAAGTTTGGGACTTAGAGGAAATTCCCAAAGGAGCCAAAACCGTAGGCTGTAAATGGGTCTACAAAACAAAGTATGACTCTAGAGGGAATGTGGAGAAGTACAAAGCACGACTTGTGGTAAACGGATTTACACAAAGAGAGGGAGTAGATTACAATGAGACTTTTTATCCAGTCTCATGTAAGGATTCCTTCATAATCATAATGGCATTAGTTGCATATTTTGGTTTAGATCTACATCAAATGGATGTAAAGACGACATTTTTAAATGGGGATTTAGAAGAAAGAGTGTACATGAAACAACCCAAGGGTTTTATCATGGAGGGCAAGGAAAACATGAGGTGCCGCCTAAAGAAATCCATTTATAGATTAAAGCAAGCTTCAAGACAGTGGTATCTAGAGTTTAATGA
Source organism: Avena sativa (assembly GCA_916181665.1). Taxonomy (NCBI): domain Eukaryota; kingdom Viridiplantae; phylum Streptophyta; class Magnoliopsida; order Poales; family Poaceae; genus Avena; species Avena sativa. Next base: position 141,406,068 of record OV702292.1, read on the forward strand.
GACCATTAAGAAATTTGGATTTAAAGAGAATGTTGAGGATAACTGCGTTTACGCAAAGTTTAAAAGTGGGAGATATATTTTCCTAATTCTGTATGTGGATGATATCTTGTTTGCTAGCAGCGATGTGAGTCTACTACTAGAAACAAAAAAGTTCTTGTCCTCAAACTTTGATATGAAAGATCTTGGTGAAGATTCATATGTTTCGGGCATATAAATTCACCGAGATAGGACAAATGAGGTTCTAGGACTGTCGCAAAAAGCATACCTAAAGAAGATTCTAAAGAAATACAGTATGCATGCGTGCAATACCACACCTGCTCCTATAGTAAAGGGTGACAGCTTTGGGAAATTTCAATGTTCCAAGATTCAATATGAGATCGATCAAATGAAAGCAGTACCATATGCTTCGGCCGTTGGAAGCTTACAGTATGCACAAGTGTGCACTCGCCCTGACTTAGCTTTTATCACCAGGGTACTCGGTAGATATCAAGAGAATCTAGGCACAGAGCACTAGAAGATGGTAAAGAAAGCTTTGTGTTATGCGCAATGCACAAAAGACCTCATGCTAACATATAGAAGGTCTGATTTCCTAGAGATAAGAGGGTATTTAGACGCTGATTTTGCGGAAGATAAAGATGATATAAAATCCACGACAGGATACGTCTTCACTATCGCAGGAGGGGCTATTTCGTGGAGAAGCTCCAAACAGTCAATAGTTGCATCGACCACGATGTATACAAAATTTATAGCATGTTATGAGGCAACGGGACAGGTGATATGGTTAAAGAAATTCATACCCGGCTTGAAAGTGGTAGATTGCATTGACAAACCACTAAATATGTACTATGACAACGAGCCCGTAGTATTCTATGCTCACAACAACAAGTCGAGTAATGCTTCCAAATCAATAGAGATAAAGTATTATATTGTGAAAGATAAGATCCAAGATCACACTATAAGGCTCGAGCATATAAGGACAAAGGATATGCTTGCGGATCCGCTAACGAAAGGCTTACCACCCAATGTGTTCAAGGATCACTTAGCCGGCATGGGTTTAAGGGAAAGCCTATGATTCCTGGATCATAAGAGGCCTAAAAGAAACAGAATTTGTTTCAAAACAAGAGGTATATTGTAGTTGTCTGATTCTATCGGCAATTGAGCTGTGACGATGAAACATGCTCTATGTACCAAACCGTGATGAAACGAGTAAAGTATAAAGTGAAAAATAAAGTTGAGATCAAAGGGGAGACTGTTAGGTTGATCTCCTGATCGAGCCCAACGATTCGGTCGAACCCCTTATCCGCGCCCTGATAGGGGACGCCCAACCACGCAATGGTTGGTGGGCCCCTGTGGTAGCGCTATATAAAGACGGTGGGGGCCGGGGCACGCACTACGAGGTTCGACGCGCTGTCGCTCCCCTCGCCTACATCCCTAGCCGATCTAGGTTAAGCGAGAGCCACGGGAAGCACTGCCACCATCTTACCCACGCTCACGCCGTCGATCCCATGGCCAACGGCTCATCGAGCTCGAGCACTGACGAACGTACTATCTCTCCCTCTCCCGTTCCTCTCTCAGATTCAACCCTAAAGGCTCTAATGAATAGATCTATATCTAGTAGTAGCCCACACGAGGGAGAATGCGAGATTTTCGTAGTCGAGAGCACACTTATTTTTCCTTTCATTCATCACTGAATAAAAGAAGCAGAAACAGAAAATCAGCTAACATTTCGCTATCAAAATTCTCAGAGTCCTCTGTGTACGGCCCGCGAGTGTTCGTGGTTGAGGGCTGACACCTCCATGTCGGGAGATAACAGGTAAGTTTGTGTTTGTTTCTTTTAATCTGGACATTTTTAAATCATTTTTTTTTCAAAATCTGAGTATTTTTTAAATATAGACATTTTTAAAAATCTAAACATTTTGAAATATGAAGTTTTTTCAAACTAGAACATTTATCGAAATATGATTTGTTTCAAAATCATAATAAAAAAAAGACCAAACAAAAACCGAACCAGATGGAAAACCCAAAAAAAAACATAGAAATCACTCGCCCACGTGAAAAAAGAAAGGGAAGCAACGCTAGCTAATGTTCCCATGGTATATCATGGATTATAGCATGGGAACCTAAAAATGGCCGGAAGCAATTTATGACCAAACTATTTTAATCTTGTCCTTTCCAGCTATTTTCATGTTCCCATGGTATATCATGGATTACTTCCGGCCATTTTTAGGTGCCCATACTATATAATGGATTAGTGAGCTGTAGAAGACAAGTAGAAGCATACAGAAAAGAGACGGTCTGGACCATTAGGTACTCAAGTAGACCAAGAAAAAGATAGCGAATATACTTGATGTAAGAACGGGCATGTGGGATAAGAAGAGCACAATAATTAGGTATGAGAGAGCCTCCACATAATCTTTACAGTATAAAAGAGAACAGTCGTGAAGATTAGGTATGGGTGCATATTGTTCCCTCATCGCTACACGTTCAGAGAAAGCAATATCATGCATGGTCCTTCCATCTCGGAAGAAACGGTATGTTGGCCCATAAACATTTAACCATTATAAGTAGTGTAACAAAAAAAACAAAATTCCAACATCATTAGAGACCAAAGCGAATACCCATGATATACACCTTGAAACAGACTTTCGTCATGCTTTATAAATAAACCAATCATCCATACAGCGTTACAAGTTTCGAACATAAAAGAAAGGAATTTTTAGAGCAACAACACAAATAAGCCCAAACGTAAAGAGAGAGGAAATAAGCTCTCAAAAGCGACGAAACCGGAAAAAAAGGGCACTAGGTGCTCATCCGCTAGACGGAGTGGAGATCCGGCGAGCCATCTCCAGCAGGTGTCGAAGGAGAACACCTAGCTTCGCTTTGTCCCGCTGTCTACAGAGCGGGTACCGGATCTGCAAAAAACGCCAGGAATTTGAAACTGAGTCAGAAGCACACCAGGGAAGAATATTCTCAATAGCCATCTTATTACGAGTGGTCCAAAAGGACCAAGATGCGCAAACACCAACCAGAAAACCGGAGACCCTTTCCAGCACGGTTTTCCAGGGTTTCTAGAAATTCACCGAGATCCTAGGCCTGCCACTCCCGGCCTAAGGCTTCTCTAGTGAAATTCCATAGAAACCGAGCCATGGGAGAGGTGAACATTATGTGGGTTCCCGACTCGGGGATCCCACATAATGGACATTACCCATCCCTTAGCCCATGTCATTTCGCAACTTCTATCCCGGAGGGAAGACGATCACGCAACTATTGCCACAGAAAAATCTTCGTCTTTAGGGGTATAGGGGCCTTCCAAAAATGCTTGGTCCAAGGTAGAGGCAGCCCTCTAAACAGGATGTGGTACGTGGAGCTGACCGTGAAGACCCCTGAAGGGGTTATGCGCCAAGATGCACTATCTAGTACGTCTAAGAGTGTGGTCGACAGCGACTCTTTAAGCTCTAACTGTAACAACCCAAGAAAATATAATAGGAAAAGGGTAGATGTGTGAAATGTTCATTTGTATTGCATGCATTTATAAATTGAAGGTCAACTTTAAAAATTCAAAATTTTAATTTGAATTTGGCTCAAGTAAGGTTTTTATAACCAAATGGTCACTAGGAATTGAAGAAAGTTTAGTTGAAGGTTTCAAAATATTTGGATGAGTTCAAAACTGAGGTTTGTCCTAAGTCAAACTTGAATTCATTGTTCAAATTACACACAAACATATAAACAATAATTCAGAATTTAAAAGAACACATGATCATATGAAAGAAATGGATCTTTATTCATCTCATATATGAGTACATGATCTGTTACAAATTACAAAACAAAATAGAAAGAAAAACCTTAATTACAAACTACATCAAAATGGAAACCTATCTAGATCTATCTATTGTTCTCATCTTCTCTTGATCATCCTTACCTTGATTCAAACCCTGCAAGAAAAATATCACAGCAATGGAGATGGTTAGGGATTAGAATGATTAGATCCATAGTAGTGAATCCTTTTGTTATAGAATACAACAATAGAGCCCATGAACTAGTCTTGAACCCTAAGCCTCAGGTTTTAGGGCAATTAAGAAACACAACAAACAAAAGAAGAGACATGCTCAAATGTAAAACAGTAGACATGACCTTAGATCATCATCATCTTGCATAATTACTTGACAGAGAACCAAGAAATAGAAAAGTAGGTCAAGTATTTAAGAATTTGTAGATCATCCAGGAAACCCAAGTTGAACAACTGCCAAAAATAAACCACGAAACATCACTAAACTTGAATTGAAACACTCTGACCAAAGAAATCACCTCAAGCTTATGAAATATTAAGAACACATGAACTCCAGAAATCTAAATGGTTGGACAACAAAAAAATTCATCCATTTAAACTATAGAGAATCATCTACTGAACATAATCAACCAAATAGAATATGAATAACTCACAAGGAAAATGAACCCGATAAATTAAATAAATAATAGTAATTACACTTGTGAATGTCCAAGAATGGATAGGACAAATACCAAACCAACATGTCCAAAATGGCATATGCATATGCTATGTATCTGTGCATACAAATAGAACAGTCATATGCAAAATCTAGTAAAACCAGATAGTCCAAAACTAGTATGGGGTTGACCACCAAAAGCATTGGTGCCACATGCACATAAAACAGGCTACAAAGCATGGTTGTGTCGTCAGCAGCGCAGTGATCCTAGAGCACTATAAATAGTTGGGCATCTGAGACCCTAGAGCTCACAACTCACTGGTCTATCTCAGACAAAAAAAACACATTCGAATTAGTGAGAGATCTAAGAGAGACAAAGCTAGGAGAAGAGTAAGAACACCAAGAACAGGAAGGAGAAGGCTACAATAGTAGTAGTGGATCTTCATCAAGCAATCTTAGGAATCTTCATAGGTTTGTAGTTAAACCCTAGGATATAAGTATAGTAGTTAGGGATCCAATGTGATCCAAGGGTTAAGGACAAAGAAAGAGAGAAATTAGTAGCACCTAGTGCACTTAAGGGGGCACAACCTTTAATCTTCACTAAGTGAAGAACACCACAAGTAAGCCTACCTTAAACACTTGACCGGGCATTAGAAACTAAACACTTGAATCAACCACTAGAATACAAGTTCCATACCTAACCTTTCTTCCCTAGATAAGATCCTAAGATGAACCTAAGGAAGAAAAGGTAGATATAAAACATGGATTCTGTAAACAATAAGTGAACCTACAAAAGAAGAAGTTAACTAAACATTGAACAACACACTTACAGAAGTAAAACTTGAGTTAAAAGCTCAAAAACAAACAATTAAACAAGACAGTAAACACTAAAGAGATTCTCTTAAACTATTAAAACAAACTTGAGTGAGGATACTAACTAAGACAAAAATAACTAAGGTTTAACACTAGTGCATGAATAATTAGATGCTTATCTTAGGCACATAGCTACACTAGCAGTCACTCACAGAGAACAACACTTGCTAACTGAATATTGACACCCTATACTGGAGACATTGTCAATTGTACAAGTTTAGTAAATTGACAGAAACCTAAACCTAGTACAACAAATTACCACAAGAACTAGTGACACTACGCTTAACCTAGAATCTGCTAGAATAGTCTAGAACCAACTAGAAACCCTAGAACTATAGTACTGAACCATAGTACTGAACCATAGTAGAGGAATAAACCATATAAACCATCACCAATACTAGCACTAGCAAGCCTAGAGGTAGAAGAAGAACGGAGTAAGGGGATTTACCTTTGGAAAGTGGGAGCCCATCTCAACACTAAGCGAGAAGAGGAAGAATAGGCAGTCATGGCGACTAGTAGGACAGGGAGTGCCATCGAGAGGGCATCTCGACTTGCATCGGCTATGCTAGCAAACGGGGAACATTCGGGGCAACCTCTAGCGACATCTCGATAGAGAGGGAGCACCGGAGTTGCGGCGAAGAGCGGCGGATACATGAAGACTAAAACCCTAGTTAGGAATTAGGGTTGCGCCAGTGTAGTAAGAGAGGGAAAGACGAATCTAGTTGGTAGAAAGAGAGAGGCGAGCACGTGGAGAAGTTTGAGTGGAGGCGCAATGACAGAGATTGCCAGAATCGTCGGGACGACACTAGCGGCGGCACGGTCACTATAGATCACGAGAGCGTGAGAGACAGACACAAATGAGTGAGGGAGAGGGGCAGCACAGTCTGTTTGGACCGGGTCTGGGGTTGGTTTTGACCAATTAGGTCTAACCAGTGGGCCCAAGCCCTTAGGAGTAATTTAGTAGTTTTAAAATTAGGAAAAATCCTAAAAAATAACTCCCACATAGAAACTCAAAAAACAAAGTAAAAAAGATTTGTGTGTAGAAAAATCCAAGGAATACAAAAAATATTTTTGTGGTATTTTTACAATACTTTTGTGTGTCAAAAATAGAAAAATTGGGAAAATAATTACTTAAGGACTTCAATAATTCAAGAAATGCCAATAAATTTCTAAATTAATATATATACCTAATTTCCATATAATTATGAAAATCCTAAAGTGAAATGCATACTTGAATTGTGAAGTCTAAAATAAAATAATAATAGCAAGGAAAATCCTTATAAAACCCTAAAAAGGAGGAAATTCAAATCAAATTGAATCAAATAAAATACACCAAGGAATGCATTGTATACAGTTGCATTAGAGCATTATTTGATTCCTATCCGAGCATTGTCTTTATCGGATAATGAATGCGAATTCCAGGACCTAAGGTCTAGGGTCAAGTAAAAATTTCGAGCTACATTATCTTGCAGTTACCATAAAAGTTCATTATTGCATAAACCTTATGAGATCAGACTTGTATACTCTTTGCGGGTTCAATATTGCATGTCCTTTGAAATAGTCTTAAAAATGTTTTCAAAACTTTATCATCCACATTGAAAAGAAACATCATTTTCTAAATGAAATAAATTGAAAGTGGTGGGCGGTGGAACCATGAATGGAAACATGGTTGAAAGATCATGTAGTGGAGATTCCATTGTACCGAAAAAGTTAGGATTAACAATCAAATTAGTCAGTCATTGTTGTGTTGTACAAAACCGCGCTAACCACAAATCTTGTTCTGGGGTGAGCGAGTCAGAAATACATTGTTCCTTCCATCTATCCTCATATACTTGGTCGGGTGATGAGTGCATATTTTCATCGTGTTTTACATTATTATTTTATGTTGTAGATGTAGGATCTTAGTATTTTACGGCGCTCGCGCGCATATTTTATGTCTATTTTCACCAGGATCAGGACAGATGATGGATCCAATGGATACAATTCTTGGAGTAGTTGTACTATGGAGAAAAGAAGTCAAAAACAACGTAAATCGCTTATTTGAGAAATATTAATAATACTAGAAGAAAATCAGAAGCGAACAAAGGAGGCAGAGAGTCCAACGACCAACTATACGACCGAAGCAAGTTTTTTGGCCATATAGCTCCGGCCGTATAGTTGGCGCCGCCTCCGCCTCGTCAACTAGTTTCACCCCGTGCAATTGGTTCGGAGATACGACATACATAACATTAAGAAATCGCAGAAACCTCACCTCTGGAAGGCATATGGAGGAGGAACTTATCCACAAGGGATCGATCTTCGCCCTGTGCAGATCTAGGAGGCTAAGGCATCGATCTTCATCATCTACCGCTGCATCACCACTATCTCCATCCATCCCATCTACATCTTGTCTAGATCTTGTTGTAATTCCCATACTCGTTATGGATTTATACAAGTATTATTCATCTATGATTGTTTCCATTACCACTGCTATGATGTTGATTGCCTCCATGTCTGAGTAGATCTCTAGTTCTTGGGAAAATGGAGAAACCCTAGCATATGACTGAGATGAGATAGAGATTATTATGTTATATATCATTATGTGTACGTGTTAATTGTCTTCATCTTGATGTTGGAAGTTTTGCATCTCCTTAACATTTGCCTCTTATGGGGACTCGATGAAGGTGATTACTTGTTGGTAAACGGAGGGATGATAACATTTACTGTGACTATAAAGCTATTGTCATTCTTTACGCACTAACTTGGGAAATCAAGGAGAACTCATAAAGCCATGTCCATGTCACGGGAGAAATCTCTTAATAGCGCAGTAATTCGATTGATATCGATTGCTTCTGCTGTGGTTATGAGGATGATGTGTGTAGCGGTTGCTGGCTATTCGTCCATATATGGAGCTCCTCCCACATACATACACAATATAAGAATATTCGTTATAATAATCTCGACCACTTATTCTAAATTGCTAGCGGTCTATCCACTATTCCCTAAGAACACCTTTCCCTATTATAGTTCCAAAGTTCTATACACACGCGATTCTTACTTTCTGCATTAAGTTTTGTTTTAATTTAAATCACCTTGTTCAACCAAAAACCCAAAAACAACTCTACTTTACTTGCATCTTAAAATTATTTCTTAAGTACTTCGTTTAGTTATAGTTAAAAGCATTTTAGTCTTTCGCCTATTGCTCCCTGTGGGATCGATATCTTTATTTCGAAACTAGCTACAAACGATCTATGCACTTGTAGTCATCAAGCTATTTTATAGCGCTGTTGCCGGGGAGTTTAGCGCTATAAGTCACTTTACTTTTAATTATTTACTTTTGTTGTACTAATTTTTACTTGAGTTGCATGTCCGCAACAATGGACAACACTCAGCACTTAAACCAGCTTAAGGTAGTAAGGAAAATGGGTTCGCACATGGATGCTTTTATAGCTGTCAATAAAAGCATAAATCTGGATGGAGTCGAGATCCATCATCTGTTATTTGAATTATTGCATTCTAAAAAAATTGCAGGAACCAATGAAGAGAGTCCATATGGACACTTCTAATTCTTTGAAGACGTTCTTAGTTCCTTTATTTTCGACGACTGTAATCTTGATATGGTTAAAACATAATTGTTTACACAAACTCTCTCTAATAATGTTTGCGACTGGTATAGATCTTTTTATGCAGAAGCACCAAGGACTTGGGAGGAATTGACAACCAAGTTCCTATCAAAATATTATTCTGAAAGCAAGGCTCACAGGATGAGATGTATTATTATCAGTTTCAAAAATAATCCTAGTGAAGGCTTATATGAAGGATATTTAAGGTACAAAAGCTACCTAGACAATTGCCCCCATCATCGTTTACCTGATTGGTTAATCACCGATACCTTTTATGGAGGGCTAAATATTGAAAATAGGATGAATCTAGACACTGCTTCTAATGGCGGTTTTATATCTTGTACCTATGATGAGGCTTGGAATCTAATAATAAAAATGAGAGAAGCAACGGAAAATCTTAAAGATAAGGAAAATATTACAAATAGTTTTTCTGAATATGCTTGCATTAACGATTTCCTTGCAGATGAGAGGACAAATACAATGATTAAAACCCTCGGTATTAATTCTTACTCAGTAAAGAAAATTATTGAGAATTATGCAGGGCATTTGCAGGTACCTACAGAATGGGAACCCTGTAAACCCCTCGAAGAAAAGAAGCGTGCAAGAGCGCTAATGGAAGAGTTCTCCTTGATACCCGTACAGGAGATCTTCGAAAAAATACAAAGAGAGGAAGAACAAGTAAAGAAGAGATCAAAGAAACCAGAAAGGAATTCCGAAGCTACAAATATAAATAATGTTATAATAAAGGATCTTATGGAAGCACGAATAGTGGAAGATGAAGTGGTTATGTTAGACCTTGAAATCTCAGAATTCATCAAAGGCAAGGTTCAAGGTAACGAAACTTCTAAACCAATGACCCCTATATATTGTGGAGAAAATTTCTTATATGGAATTTGTGAACCAATTTCCACCATAAATATTATGCCTTCATCACTTTATGAGGAACTCCGCTACAATTTAAATAATCCAGATGTGGAACCGGTAGACACTATTATTAAATTATCTAATAGAACCAATATAAAACCGGAAGGAGTAATCAGAAATATCTATGTCTTTATTGGCTCACTCATGTACCCTCTTGATTTCATATTGTTGATATGCCTCGAGATTCTTTTTGTCCTATTCTTTTAGGCAGGCCTTTCCATTACCAAAGCTCGAGTAGATAATAAGAAGGAAACTATTTCACTGAAGTTTGGAGAAGAGGAAATGACATTCCACTTCGACAAACTAAAGAAGAGGCCATACGAAGTGGAGGATATCAAGGAAGAGAAGACGATTGCCGAGCTAGCAGCAATTCATTTTAGTACTCCACGGGATGAACTAGAAAGGAGCCTTATTAATTGGGAAGAAGCACCAGATGATGAGAAGAAAGAAGATATGGATGATTACCTTGATTCAATTCCGGAAGCACAAAATCCACATGACTACGAAGAACTGGTAAGAACAGGAGATGAAGGGCCTCCACCAATAAAATTGAAAAAACTTCTAGACAATATGAGGTATGAGTTTTTAGACAATGAAAATAAATGTCCTGTCATTATTAGCAAGAATCTATCAGAAAATGAAACAAATAAACTCATCTCAGTTTTGGTTAAGCACCGTGAAGCCTTTGGATATACATTGAGTGATATTAAAGGAATAGATCCATCTATCGTAACACATAAGATTACCATGCTTGATGATGCTAAACCTATAGTAGATACACAAAGAAGGCTTAATCCTAAAATGAAGGAAGTAGTAAGAAAAGAAGTTATACGCTTACTAGATGCTGGCATAATATATCCTATTTCTGACAGTAAGTGGGTTAGCCCAGCTCATTGCATACCAAGACAAGATGGTCTTGATGCTGCTATGAATGAGGATGGGGAGCTAGTTCCTGTGAGGAAAATTGTAGGATATCATATGTGCATTGATTTTAGGAAGCTAAACCATGAGACACATAAAAATCATAAACCTATACCATTCATGGATAAAATTTTAGAAAGACTTAGTAATAATTCTTATTTTTGTTTTCTTGATGGTTATTTTGGATATTCTCAAATTGCCATACAACCGGAAGATCAAGAGAAAACAACTTTCACGTGTCCTTATAGCACATATGCTTATAGATTAATTCTGTTTGGCTAACAAAAATAAATTTTCTATTATTATTAGCAAAAATTTATCAGAGAATGAAACAAATAAACTCCTTTTGGTCTTGGTTAAGCATCATGAAGCCTTTGGATATACTCTAAGTGATATTAAAGGAATAGATCCATCTATAGTAACACATAAGATTACCATGCTTAATGATGTGAACCTGTAGTGGATACGCAAAGAAGACTTAATCCGAAAATGAAGGAAGTAGTAAGAAAACAGGTTATACACTTATTAGATTCTGGCATAATATATCCTATCTCTGACAGTAAGTGGGTTAACCCAGCTCATTGCATACCAAGACAAGGGGGTCTTGATGCTGCTATGAATGAAGATGGTGAGCTAGTTCCTGTAAGGCCTGTTGTAGGATAACATATGTGCATTGATTTTAGGAAGCTAAACCGAGAGGCACAGAAAAATCATAAACCTATACCATTCATGGATAAAATTTTAGAAAGACTTAGTAATAATTCTTACTTTTGTTTTCTTGATGGTTATTCTGGATATTCTCAAATTGCTATACAACTGAAAGATCAACAGAAAACTACTTTCACTTGTCCTTATGGCACATATGCTTATAGATTAATTCCATTTGGCTTATGTAATGCAGTAGCAACTTTTCAAGAATGTGTTCTAAAGATTTTTTTATGATTTTGTTGAGAAGACTATGGAAGTTTTAATAAATGATTTTGTTGTTTGTGGAACAACTTTTGATAATTACCTCTACAATCTGACCAAAGTTTTGCAGAGATGCAGACAATCAAACTTGGTTTTGAATTGGAAACAATGCCGTTTCATGGAAAGAGAAGGTAAAGTTTTTGGGCACAAAGTTTCGGAGAAGGGAATAGAAATAGATAAAACTAATATAAATGCTATAGAGAATCTTCCAATACCTGAGGACATCAAAAACCTAAAAATGTTTCTAGGACATGCGGGTTTTTATAAGCGGTTTATAAAAGATTTTGCTAAACTAGCTATGCCCCTCACCAATCTTCTTGATAAAGAAACTCCATTCTATTTAGATCATGACTGCATTGCAGCTTTTGAGAAGCTTAAGGATAAACTAGTTTCAGCACCTATCATGCAATCCCCAAAGTGGGATGAACCTTTCAAAATCATGTGTGATGCTAGTGATTATGCTTTAGGGGTTGTGTTGGGACAGCGAGATGGAAAGAATTTGAATGATATTTATTACGCTAGTAGACCTCTTAATAAGATTCAGAAATATTATGATACTACATAAAAAGAGTTCCTAGCCATAATTTTTGCTTGCGACAAATTTAGATCTTACATAATTAATTCTAAGGTAATAATTCATACGGATCACCAAGCTTTAGGTCACCTCCTTATGAAAAAGGATGCTAAGCCCAGGTTGATTAGGTGGGTTTTATTACTACAAGAATACGATTTGCAAATAGTAGATAGGAGGGATAAGGATAATTCGGTAGCAGATCATCTCTCTAGGGTGGAGGGAATAATTAATGACCCCGTACCTATTAATGAATCATTTCCGGGAGAATATCTAGCAAATGTGGAAATTGCTGATCCTTGGTATGCAGATTATGTTAACTATCTAGCAACAAAATTTATACCTCCTGGTATGTTAAGAAATCAAAGAATGAAATTTTTTAATGATCTTAAATATTACTTTTGGGATGATCCATATCTATATCGTCATGGACTTGACAGAATGATTTGAAAGTGTGTTCCTAACCATGAAATGAATGCTATATTGAAAGCTTGTCATGATAGTCCATATGGAGGGCATCATGCAAGTAAGAGAACTGCTGCAAAGGTACTTCCATCCGGATTCTATTGGCCTACCTTGCTCAAGGATGCACACAGGTATGTGGAATACTGCGATGCTTGCCAAAGAAGAGGTAATATAGGTAGGAGACAAGAAATGGAAATGAATTATAGTCTCATAATTGAACCCTTTGATGTATGGGGAATGGATTACATGGGACCATTTATAGAGTAGAATGGTTATACTCATATTCTTGTTGCTGTTGACTATGTTACTAGGGTTGAAGCTATCCCGACAAATCACGCGGATGTAGCTACCTCTGTGAAGATGATCAAGGATGTTATATTCCCAAGGTTTGGAGTTCCTAGATTTTTAATTACTGACGGTGGTTCTCATTTTATGAAAGGGACTTTCAGGAAAATCCTCAGTAAGTATAGAGTAACTCACCGCGTTGCTTCACCATATCATCCCCAAACAAGTGGTCAAGTGTAACTCTCTAATAGAGAACTAAAGACCATACTCGAGAAGATGGTGGACAAATCAAGAAAAGATTGGTCATACAAGTTAAATGACACTCTATGGGCATACCGTACTAGGTTTAAAAATCCAATGGGTATGACACCTTATAAGATGGTGTACGGTAAAACATGCCATTTACCTTTAGAACTAGAACACAAAGCTTTTTGGGCAATCAAGAATCTAAATTATGATCTCAAGGCAGCAGGGGAAAACGTTTATTAGATATGCATGCTTTAGATGAGTTTAGAAGTGAAGCCCATGAGAATGCTAGGTTTTTTAAGGAAAAAGTTAAAAGATGGCATGATAGAAAAATAGAGAATAAAACTTTTAAAAGTGGAGACAAAGTGTTGCTCTAAAATTCTCGTCTTAAGTTGTTTCCAGGAAAACTCGGATCAAAGTGGAAAGGTCCATATGTAGTTGAAGAAGTCTATTCATCGGGAGTAGCGAAGCTCCAAGAAAATAACACTCTCTCTTGTATGGGTGGTAAATGGACAACTCTTGAAGCATTATCGGGTAAAAGAAGATATAAGTGCAGTCACCATAGAATTGAGCACCCCCAAAGAAGTTATAAGCGAAGATATACAAGGAACAGAAATTACAAGAAGAAAGGACTCGAGACGGGATGAGCAGTACTATAGTCAAGCTATTGACCATAAAAGAGCGCTTCATGGGAGGCAACCCATGTGAAATAAAGGTTTGAGTAAAGTTTTTAAATTTTCAGTTAAAGTCTAGTTTGAGTATTGTGTTAAAAGAGAAATAATTTATGCAAAGAAGAAGGAAAATTGATGATGCCAAAATTGGTCGAAAATCTAAGCTGACATTTTTCTATCTTTCGTTAAGATTCAGATTAATAAAGAATCCTTGGAGAAGCAGAAAATTTTTGGTGGACACAGAAGGTTTAACGACCAACTATAGGGCGGGAATAAAAATTCCGGCCGTATAGTTGTTGCGACATCAACACTTCCATCCACAAAAGGTACTGAGAGTTTAACGACCAACTATACGGTCGGAATTAAAAATTCCGCCCGTATAGATGGGTCATATAGATATCCACACCTTTGACAAAATTATTTCCTGAGTACTGAGAGTTTAACGACCAACTATACTGTTAGAATTAAAAATTCCGCATGTATAGTTTTGATCGTATAGTTATCAATCCTTCTCCAAAAAAATTATTCGGAATCCAGAGAGTTTAACGACCAACTATACGGCGGGAATAAAAATTCCCGTCTGTATAGTTCCAGCTGTATAGTTATGTTCCACCGTAGATTTAATCTATAGTCGGTCACAACTATACGACGGGAGCTATATAGGATGCACCCGTATAGTTGCTCGTTACGCAAGGCGGCTAGGGTTTTTGACCCCTCCTTTTAAAGTTGGTCGCATCTAACCTTTTTCATTAAGTTTTCACAGAGCTACAGCCTCTAGCCTCGAAAGATCTTTTCCATCCCTATACAAGCCCCTTTAACAACATCCGTGCAGCGAAGCCATGCAGCCCTTCCATGTCAACAAGATCTGGAAGAAGAAAGAAGGGAAGCCCGTGAAGAGGATCGAAGAAGCAGAACCCAAAGGATAAAATATTGGATCCTCGGGTAATCTATTTTTCTTGTTGCTTCATAAGAGTGAATCGAATAGATTAAAGTCGCGTTATAAGAGTAATAAAATAATTTCGCGGGTCCTTTCCGCTCTAATCAGATAAAGGGGGTAAGGACCCGCTCGTCGTCATCATCTGGCCCAGAGATCAAGCCTCTCCCAAATTGGGAGGACATGTTCCCGCAAAGGATGGACATGATGAGACAAGCTGAGCAGGGAAGGAACAAGGATGAGTACCTCCCTAATCCTTATCGTTACAACATAGGATCCTGTTATAAACCTCCTCTTGGTCCATCACCTCTTAAACCTAAGAAGATGCGGCAAGATGAGATTCATGATAAGATCTATGAGTTGGAAAAACCTTCTAAGGCATGGGTTGAAACAATTGGAGAAGGGATTGACTCCTACTGGGTGATGAGCAAAGACCTTGAGAAGAAGGTCGATGACATCAATGGTAGAGTTGGTTTCTTAATTAAAATTGTCTTTGAGTTGACAGATGAGAAGAAATTCCTCAAGAGGAAAATGTTGAAGCTCCAATACGACATGGCTGAGCTCAGCATTCGTTTTGCAAGCATAATTAAATAGGGCAACATGAAAGAAGAAGGCGATTCTCTTTCTACTCAGGAGGAGGAATAGGTACCAACAAGGAGTTAATTGATCCCGCCTGGCTTGATTCCAAGCTTGGGGAGATCTTTCAAGACCTTGTAATCTTTCTTACAAGTTTTATATTATCGTTTTTGCATTAGTTGAAACTACAAATAAAGTTTGCATCATTAGGATTCCCTTCAGGAATAGTCGATCCCTTTTGTGAAATTCCGAGTTTATTATTATATATGGAGCAATTTTGAGTTTGTGTTTGTTTCATTGATATATGAATGGCTCAAGTATAATTTTACTTGCACTTGATGATATCAATAGGAGTCTTCCACATCATTGGTATTAATGGAACACCTAAACATAATTTGGTCAATATGCTGTAAGTCTACGATTTGATTTACAAAGAGAGATTATCTAAACAATTTTATTGGAAAAGAAACCATGAACAAAGAAAGAAAAAAAATGAAAGTGCTAACGAAGTAGAGTGAGAACAAGTCGAGGTAGAATCTTCAAGTCATAACGATGCTTCATATACAATTGGAATTTGATAATTGAGATCATTAAACTTTGAAATCCCTACATGAAGTGGAATGTATGGCTAGCTCCTTTGCACAACACTTAAACAAAAGTGTGAGCATGTATACAAAAGAAAGAAAAGGAAGAAGAAAAAGAGCGAGTGTGCAAAGAGCAAATAGGCATATACCACTTCATTGTAGAATGACAAAGATACAATTTTGAGATTTTGAATCCCAAGTGAATATGTTGATCCTAAAACACTTGGGACTACCTCGCTAACTCATTCGGTCAAACCGGATACTTTTACATCATGTTGAGATTCATCTTTTAGGAATTGTTGGTCACTAAGGTGTGGAAGCCTGCTAGTACTATTCAGATGGTTCGAGTGAACTACTACTAATGATTTTATTCCTATGTATCGTATATCATAAACACATGTTGCATCTACCTCATTTATTTTCTCGACCCAGCTTCATGAATATGAGGATCACATCCATTAAGCTAAAACTTGCCCAGGACGAGCAAGAGTCTAAGATTGGGGAAGTTGATGAGTGCATATTTGCATCATGTTTTACATTATTATTTTACATTGTAGATGTAGGATCTTGGTATTTTACAGCGCTCGCGCGCATATTTTATGTCTATTTTCACTTGGATCAGGACAGATGATGGATACAATTCTTAGAGCAGTCGTACTATGGAGAAAATAAGTCAAAAACAACGTAAATCGCTTATTTGGGAAATATTAATAATACCAGAAGAAAACCAGAAGTGAACAAGGGAGGCAGAGAGTCCAATGACCAACT
Organism: Avena sativa; assembly: GCA_916181665.1. Lineage (NCBI taxonomy): Eukaryota > Viridiplantae > Streptophyta > Magnoliopsida > Poales > Poaceae > Avena > Avena sativa. Next base: position 141,422,899 of record OV702292.1, read on the forward strand.
ATACGACCGAAGCAATTCTTCCTGCCATATAGCTCCGGACGTATAGTTGGTGCCGCCTCCGCCTTGTCAAATAGTTTCACCCCGTGCAATTGGTTCGGAGAGACGACATACAGAACACCCAGTAATCGCAGAAACCTCACCTCCGGAAGGCATCTAGAGGGGGAACTCATCCACAAGGGATCCATCTTTGCCCTGCGCAGATCCGGGAGGCTAAGGCATCGATCTTCATCATCCACCACTGCATCACCACCATCTCCATCCATCTCATCTACATCTTGTCTAGATCTTGTTGTAATTCCCGTACTCGTTGTGGATTTATATAAGTATTATTCATCTATGATTGTTTCCATTACCACTGCTATGATGTTGATTGCCTCCATGTCTGAGTAGATCTCTAGTTCTTGGGGAGATGGAAAAACCCTAGCATATGACTGAGATGAGATAGAGATTATTATATTATATATCATTATGTGTATGTGTTAATTGTCTTCATCTTGATGTTGGGACTTGTGCACCTCCTTAACATTTGCCTCTTATGGGCACTCGATGAAGGTGATTACTTGTTGGTAGACGGAGGGATGATAGCACTTACTGTGACTATAAAGTTGTTATCATTCTTTACATAATAACTTGGGGAATCAAGGAGAACTCATAAAGCCATGTCCATGCCACGGGAGAAGTCCCTTAATAGCGTAGTAATTTGATTGACGTCGATTGTTGTCTGCTGTGGTTATGAGGATGATGTGTGCAGCGGTTGCTGGCTATTCGTCCATATATGGAGCTCCTCCCACATACATACACATTATGAGAATATTCGTTATAATAATCTTGACCACTTAGTCTAAATTGCTAGCGGTGTATCCACTATTCCCTGAGAACGCCTTTTCCCTATTGTAGTTCCAAAGTTCTATTACACACGCGATTCTTACTTTTTGTATTAAGTTTTGCTTTACTTTAAATCACCTTGTTCAACCAAAAATCCAAAAACAACTCTACTTTACTTGCATCTTAAAGTTATTTTTTAAGTACTTTGTTTAGTTATAGTTAAAAGCATTTTAGTCTTTCGCCTATTGCTCCATGTGGGATCGATATCTTTATTTTAAAACTAGCTACAAACGATCTATGCACTTGCAGTCATCATCGTTCTATGATCCAAAGTGGAGATCAGCGGGTAGGATCCCATAACGTTCATATTCCGTGTTACGGAATAACGACCTGGTATATTAGAAGGGATGGTAATTAAACTTAGGTCTCTCGGGCGAAATTGATTACAATGGATGAGCAGCGTGGTCATAGAGGGGGACTCGACATGACTCAAATAAACTTGGTAACCGGCCCCATAACCAAGAAAGTATGGATGAGAGCAATAAGACAAAGAACGTTTGTGGGAAAAGTAGCACACCTCTCGATAGTGTATACACGTGACATGTTATTCCCTATCTTAGGAAAGGCTTACAGTCGCAACATGGAAAAGAACTCCACAAAGTTCAGACAACCCATGAATACTGATATATTTGGATTTCTAAAATCTAAAACTTAGCTTTTCTAAAAAATTGCTACGTAGAGATGTAGATATAGAATTCACTAAAGCACGCAGATAGTTGAGCTAGAAATAGTGAAACTTCTCCAATAAATTGCTAGCTCCAATAGTTCTAAGCTTAGTATTACCATTGATTAGAAAGCTTATCCATATACATTTGAATTTCCATCGTGTTGTGAATCATCATTGGATCGAGGAGGATCTCGAAGCTTTTGTACACTTTTGGTTCTTGGTATGAATAAATGAGAAGTTGGTCCCACAAAATTTCCGTTGTACCACTCTGAGGGATGTAATGTTTGCGGAAGAGGACTTTCGTAAGTGTTATATCAATGACTTGTACACTACAACATGAAGTGGTGTACTAGGTTAGCGTACTAACCATGCTTCGGTTTCCTCAGGGCTGAAGGTTCTAGGGAACGAGATATTCCATGTCCCCTTCAGAACCACGGTGGCTACCCTAAGCGATGGTTCAGAGCTAATCACAAAAAGGCTAGAGTACACCTCCCGCAGGGGCGTTCCCTCGGCCATGGGTCTGTCCAAAACAATACCTTCTCCTTTCCCTATGGAGAAGGTGATCCCTAACCAGATATCATTCTTAATTTCCTGGATGGAGTGCTAGGATTGGGAGCCATCCCTCTGATCACAATCTAGGAATGGGCGTCCTCTCGGGTATTTAGCCTTGATCAGCTATAACCATAGGCCTCCGTCGTCTCTCAAAATCTGCCAAACCCTTTTTTAGCATAAGCGCCTTATTGAAGTGGCGGGAAGCTAAAATCCCTATGTCCCAAGCTCCTTAGGGGTGCAATTTTTTATGAACCTTAGGGTCCTGCGAGAAGAAGCGTGACAGTTACTTATGAAAGGAACTGTGTACACCATCCTAGAGAAAATAAAGACCCATCATATACATAAGGAGGCTGCAAAGGCAGGAGTCAATTAGAATAGTCTTATTGTTGTTTGACATGAACCTGCGACACCGTGGTTCAACCTTTGATTTAAGTTTTCTCGGAAACAGTTCCAAATCTTTGATAAGGATCCTCGTGTCACGGGTCGGCATCCCCAAACACTACTAGGAAATACCTCATCAGTGGCGCACGTGTTTTCACTTTCTATGGCGCATATGTGATGCGCTACTGTTACATCACCACTGATATTTATTTCTGTGGCGCATATTGCTAATATGCGCCACATAAGTGTTTTTCAAAATTCAAAAAAAAGCGGGCCAGATCTAAAACTTTTATGGTACATATTACCAATATTCGCCACAGAAGTGTTTTTCAAAATTCAAAAAAAAAGCGGGCAAGATCTAAAACTTCTGTGGCGCATATTGCCAATATGCGCCACAGAATTTTTTTAAAATTTCAAAAAAAAACGGGTCAGATCTGGCTGAAGGTGGGGGTTGCCGGAGGTACGTGGAGGAGGGGGTCGATGGAGGATAAGGAGGACGGTGGCTGTAGGAGGAGGAGGAGGTCACCGGTGGAGGAGCATGAGGAGGAGTCCTGCCGGTGGAGGATTAGGAGGAGACCGCCGATGGAGGAGGAGCTCACCGGATGAGGAGGAGGTCACCGGATTGGAGGAGGCCGTCATCGGAGTAGGAGGAGGACGAGCTCACCGGGGTGGAGGAGGAGGAGGTCGCTAGAGGAGGAGCTCACCAGGGTGGAGGAGGAGGAGGAGCTCACCAGGGTAGAGGAGGAGGAGGAGGAGGAGAAAGAAATGAGAAGTAGGAAGAGGAGAAGTGGAGGGGGAGAAGGAGAGAAGAAGTGGAGAAGTGAGGAGGCAGGATTCAAATTTCGAATCCCGCCCAAGACTTCTGTGGCGCATATGGGGAGAAATGCGCCATAGAAGTTTCTCCCCCTTTTTAATTTTTTTGCAGAAAAAATCTTCTTTCTGCCATAACTTTTTACTCTTTTCGAATTTGTGGAATCTGTAAAATCTTCAATAGTTTTTAGCGGTTGAAATCGGGTAGGAAATTTCGAGACGATCATTTTGATATATTAAACTTTTTTTTCTGACATCGTATGCAAAAGTTATGGCCGTTTTACCGTGCCATGACCTTTTTTTGCAAAATACATCGAAATTCATGTTTTTCAATTTTCCCTACAACTATACCCCAAAATATAACTACGTCTCAAAGGAATTTTTTTTTGAAGTTTTTATCATTTTTGTTTATTTTTTACAAAAGTTAAAAGGCGATCCGGGGGTGGGATCTGTTTTTCCATATTCTGTGGCGCATACATCTATATGCGCCACAGAAACATCACTTTCTGTGGCACATATAGACATATGCGCCACAGAATGTTGGTCAACTGAATTATGTGGTGGGGCCTACCCTCACTTTCTGTGGCGCATACGGTCGCAACTTCTGTGGCGCATATGCGCCACAGAAAGTTGGTAGTCCCAACCCGAGTGGCGGGTCCCACCATATTTCTGTGGCGCACCGTTCCGGTGCATGCACCACAGAAGGGTAAAGGACTCTGTGGCGCATTTGGTGTAATGTGCCACTGTTGTTTTTTTGTGGCGCATGGCAGAACATATGCGTCGCAGAAGATCCGTCTATCTATAGTTGTTTTCCTAGTAGTGAAATATGTGATGGGGATGAGGTCAGCCGTCAATTGAGGTTGTCGGCTATCCTATACTAATCCTCGGGAGAGAACCCTAGTGCGACAACCTCACTCTTGTCAAAGTTAATTCTAAGGCCCGACATTTCTTGAAATCAGAGGAAGAACTTGAGATTGGCAATGTCTGAGTCACAACCTTCTATCATGATCACCGTGTCATTCGCGTATTGAAGGTGTGTAACCCGTTCTCGTGGGATAAGTTTCCTTACCACACCTGAAATATGGCTTGCGGTCTTAGCTTTCTCCAAGATCTCCGCAAAGGCATCCATTCGGCTAGAGTTAAAAAGTAGGGGCATGATGTACACAATACCCTTACTTGAACTGCTGAAACAATATTCCATTGAGGATTTTATTATACTCCCTCCGGCTCATATTAGTTCACTTAGATTTATCTAGATTCGGATGTATGTAGTACTAAAACATGTCTAGATACATTCAAATTAAGACAAATTCGAATCAACTAATATGGGTTGGAGGGAGTACTACTATTTGGACCGTTGTTTTTTTTGCTCAGATAAATTCCGTTCAGCCTCTACACGCGCGAGCCGTACAAGCTGCTGGTTTAGACATGACCTCACCTCACATGCTATGCTGGTAGACGACGGATAAGTTGACCACAAACTTGTCGTCCTTGGCAAACGGTTGGCAGGGCGCAAAGGACCCCCTTGCTGTCTATCCTCTGATTGGCTCACTCCCACGGCCAGATCCAGGGCTATCTGTCTGCCGTCATGAATGGATGAGCCGAGCTAGGACTAGGAGCGGCCATGTCATGCCAGGACCAGGAGCCTGGCTGAGAATGATAATGGCTGACGCACGCTCGGGGGCGCCAGCCAGGGCTTGAATGAATGGCGACCAACCCAACAACTGCATGGGAGTAAATGGCTTCTTATCACTTCCTGGGCCTCCCTCCAACGGCTACCTATTTTCATCCCATGTCATCTGCTGCGCTGCTTGCGACCCTCTTCCCTGTCAACGAAGAAGGAATAATAAGCATCTCAATATATACTTTCATCAAAATTTCACATGCCAGATAGTCTGGCAACACGAGTTTCCATTCCGATGCAAACGAAGATAGCTAGCGAGTGCGTTCATCAGTGGTACAGATAGCTAGCGTGCGTGCTAGCTGCTGAGCCCCATGCTCGATGTCGACGTTGTCGGCCGATTCCAACGTTAGTCAAAAAATACTGAAGTGGGTAAAGTTCTCGCGTATGATACAAGTCTTAGCTAGGCACGATCTGGTAGTCAAGAAAAATTGCATTACGTGTTACGGTGAGTGCTAGATAGATATCATAAGCTACAATCAGTTTCTTATTTTAGAAAGCTTCTGCCGTTCCTGTCCAGCACACAATAATTCGTGCAGAAAATTGTCCAAAAATATCGGTTCAAAGACTATTCTTGGGTGCCGATGAACATCGCCGTAACTGAATGGGTAGAGAATCTGGAAAAGTTTGATGGCACACATCAGGAAATCGAAATGGGAAGGACAAAAAACGTACATATGCCATGAGACGAAACAAGGTATACATTGACATCACCGCCGAGACTATAAATACAGCCAGCTCTTGACAAGAACTTAATTCGGACTCAGGGGTAGTCCAGGTTCGTAACCACGCCACGAGCGGAAAAGCTACGTGCCCCCCGGTATATATCCCCAAACTCCCAACTCAAGAACCCAACCCACTCTTCCTCCCTCGCTCCCTCCGTCCTCGCTACCAATTCCGGTGGTTCTCGGGGTTCTCGCGACAATGGCGGGTTCCTGGCGAGCGGCAGCGCTGGCGGTGGCGATGGTCGGCTGGGTCATGAGCAGCTGCGTGGTCGCGTTCCCGGCGGAAGATTTGGTGACCCGGCTGCCCGGCCAGCCCACGGTGGGGTTCAGGCAGTTCGCCGGGTACGTGGACGTGGACGAAAAGGCCGGCAGGAGCCTCTTCTACTACTTCACCGAGGCGCAGGACGACGCCGCCGGCAAGCCGCTCACGCTCTGGCTCAACGGAGGTCTGTGCCTACTGGCTAGTGGCTACTGCCGCTTCTTCTCTTCTCTGCACTGCAGCGTGCTCTGTTCTTGGACTGTCTCCTTCTCATCTCTCCAGCGGTTTTTATTTGTTTTTTGGCCAGTTTGTTGAACGGCGATGGTTTTTGGGTAGTGGTTCTTGTGTTGTTTCGCTTCAGGTGGTGATTTTTTAATGTTTTGCATCTGACTTTTCTTGCTGGATTCGGGAGAGAACAGTGGCATGCACTGCTGTGTGGTACTCCCTCCGGTTCGAAAATATAAGACATTCTAACTTTGTAAAACGAATGTATATAGTGTATGTATAGGTTCACTCCGAAACTCTACGAACCTATATATTAAAAGACGTCTAGATATATTCAATTATAAAGCTAAAATGTCTTATATTTCGGAACAGAGAGGGAGTAGAAATTTGCATCCTCCATGTGCATGGTTGATTAGCCCTGGACTTTAGCGGTTGGGAATTAGGATGCTGCGGCAGCTTATCTGCTACTGTCTTCAATTTTGATGCATTTTATCTTATATACACTATTTTTGAAATAAAATACAGTACTATTATCTTAGTTTATCCGGATTTTTTTAGACGACCTCTGTATTTTGCTGGTTGATAAGTCATCCTTTTGACTCCTGTTTTCATGTTTTGGGTCCCTAGAATTTCTAAAAATTATCCCGACTTCTCTAAACAATTGTGAATAAATCGTGCTGTTGGAATTGTCCTGGCTAATAATAGCACTGTTCCATCAGTGACCTGACTGGAGCGGTCAAGTTAATCTGCCAGCCATCATGTACTTGGAAGTTATCTCATGCTCTACCATTTTTTCTCCCTCATCTTCTGTACTTTGTTCCACGTTGGATGCATGTTCATCCAGCAGGGGTCCTATGATGGCAGCCACTGTTTCCTGAACCGGAAACACAGACAACTTCCTCCTATTTGCCAATCGTCATCTGCTACACACCTACCAATGAATAAAAAAAAATAAAAAAAATCAATTTGTAAGCAGAAACATGGCATCTTTGAAGGTCACCATGTTCCCCTGGAGCCTTGCCTCATTGGGCTTTGTGTGTTGTGGTCCTTCAGGATTTTAAAAGCATGTGATGCATCATGTGGCCATTCCATGCACACACTGACAAGAATGCTTGTTTCATAACACTAGTACCTACCTACACTATGTTGCTCATAAGGATCTGGGCACTACATAACGAAATGTGATTGCTAAATTTGGGTTGCTGTAAAATTTCACTGGTTATAATCGAAACCCATCTGATCTCAGGTCCTGGCTGTTCTTCTGTTGGTGGCGGCGCCTTTACGGGACTCGGCCCATTTTACCCAAGGGGAGATGGCAGAGGGCTAAGATTAAACAAGAAGTCATGGAATAAAGGTTAAGCTTTTGCCTATCGTCTAGTTTCAGTGGAAAATATGTTCGTAGATGTTGCTAACTCTTACTGTGTTGTTTTATGCTTGTAATTTTGCAGTGTCCAATCTTCTATTTGTGGAATCACCCGCTGGAGTTGGATGGTCCTACTCCAACACTTCATCAGACTACAATACTGGAGATGCGAAGACAGGTAAAATTGTCGCGATCTTGTGCACATCACAGCAGGATACTGGTTAGCCTGAACATGTCGATCTAAATGTATGTTTCTTCAACTATTATGCAGCTAGCGATATGTACAAATTTCTGTTGGGATGGTATAAGAAGTTCCCCGAGTACAGATCAAGAAGCTTATTTCTTTCTGGAGAGAGCTATGCAGGTCAGCAAGTATTTTCAAGTTCCTACTATACAAAATTCGCGTTTCAGTTGTCTCTCTCTTCTGTGGTGAGTGATTTTGTACTGACAATAATGCAGGGCATTATATACCGCAACTCACCAATGTTCTTCTCACGCACAACGAGAGATCAAAGGGTTTTAAGTTCAATATCAAGGGAGTAGCGGTGAGTACTCAAGCATAGGCAGCTTGTAGTCTTTTCAATCAACTCTGTTCTAGTTACTATTTCTTACCTCGGAGATTTCCTTGCGTAGATTGGGAATCCTCTACTCAAGCTTGACAGGGATGCCCCTGCGACATACGAGTACTTCTGGTCTCATGGTATGATCTCCGATGAAATATTTCTCGCTATAAACAAGGGTTGTGATTTTGAGGATTACACCTTCGGTAACAACAACAATGAGAGCAAGTCATGCAATGAGGCCCTTACGGAGGCAAATGCTGTTGTTGGGGATTATATTAACAACTATGATGTTATTCTCGACGTCTGTTACCCATCAATTGTGACGCAGGAGCTACGGATGCGCAAATATGTATGCTTCCTCCTCATAGTACATGGCAATTTACTTCATAACCTTTGATTCCTTTCCATGACTAGTTTTTTTGTGCAACTTAGGTGACCAAAATCAGCATAGGAGTGGACGTTTGCATGACATATGAAAGGTTCTTCTACTTTAATCTTCCAGAAGTACAGCATGCTCTTCACGCTAACAGAACACATCTACCTTATGGCTGGGGCATGTGCAGTGAGTAAGTGCTTCTATTGCAACTTCTACCTTCTATTTCACATTGGTTGGTCCATTTGGTAAATATGTCCAACCAGAAGAGAGAGTCAGAAGTTAATGAACTGGTCATCTCTGCAACTGAAACTCACTCGGATCGTTAAAATCATGTGCCAGTGTGCTGAACTACACCAGTAAGGATGGCAACATCGACATCTTGCCTCTACTTCAGAGAATCGTGGAACACAAGATACCACTTTGGGTATTCAGGTATGTGACTTCTTCATTTGCATTTCAGATAATTTGGTTCATCAATGTGTAATTTGTTATGACATGATCAATTAACGTTACAGCGGCGATCAAGACTCCGTGGTGCCCCTCTTGGGCTCCCGAACCCTTGTGAGGGAGCTAGCTCATACAATGGGCTTGCCTGTCACAGTTCCGTACAGCACTTGGTTCCGCAGAGGCCAGGTATACTTTCTTTGCTATGAATACAAGTTGAATTACAATTTGTCAAATTAGCTGACATAGAACATGGGCACAAGCCTTTGAAACGTTAACTAAACAATGAAACATATTTTGCCCTTTGATTTTCAAGGTTGGAGGCTGGGCAACAGAGTATGGCAATATGCTGACCTTTGCAACAGTGCGGGGCGCAGCTCACATGGTGCCATTTGCACAGCCAGACCGAGCTCTTGGACTATTTCAGTCGTTTGTGCTTGGACAGAGGCTCCCAAACACAACCCATCCACCCATTAACTAAGGGAAGCTGAAGATATAAAAAGAAGTAGCTTAGGATTTGTCAATCTTGCTACAGTAGATAAGCTCACGAGGATGTATTTATATGATCAATAAGTTCTTTATTCTTTCAAAAAGAGCAGAAAAGAAAGAAATGGTAGCAAGTATGGTCTTTATCGTCCTTTATCTGGTTATCAGATTGCGTTCCTGGAAGTCTGGAACACAGGGCAATGTGTACAAGTAATTATGTTGGTGTAGTTAGTTTGGTGGACAGTGTACAATTTGCAATTGTAATTCTGTCTAAATTATTCTGCCAGTCCATGCCAAATGAATGCTAAAAGGACAATTTGCAATTGTAATTCTGTCTAAATTATTCCATCAGTCCACGCCAAATGAATGCTAAAAGGTTCACTATCTTGCTGGTTAAGTGACATGATTCTTCTTGTACTTCCTTTAAATTATTGTTGCTAATGGAATGCTGGTATGATTTGCTGGGAATCTTCTTGAAAAAAAAAACTAACTCACCACCTTTATCCATATATTTTATATTAAGACAATACGTAGAACAAACTTGTACGAAAGTTACCTGGACCCATGCTATGCTGAGCTCAAGTACCGGCAGCTTCTGGTCGGCAGGGGGCAGTTCCTTACCTTAACCAGAGTTGTTTTATGAATAAATTCTGCTCGAACAGTGTCCAAGAAAGTAGAACTGCATCAAGAGTAAAGAATTCAGCCTAATCTGCATTGGAAGGCATAAAGAATGCATTGTAATGGCAGTTTAATATCTGAAAAAGGCACGGATCAACATAGTAGCCGCCTCAGTTGGAAGCTTGATGTCCTTTTGCTCCCCAAGGGCCCAAGGCTGACAGTAAAAATATTTTCTTGGGCAGTCCCAAACTGTTGTCATGGAGTGAATCTGGACGGTAGTAACGAGGTGCCAGGTGATCACCTCGACACCTTTTGCACTGACAATTGTTTTAGCAGGGTGACAAAGGATTACCATCAATACAAGACTGTTCTCCAATGCTAATTTAGATGGAAACGACAACAGCAGCGTCTTCATTTGGACCGCCGCACAGAAATACAAACAAAGCAATACCAATGTACCGCCAGTATATAATATATTGTGTGTGACTCTGTCTAGCCACACTGGAATTCCTCTTGTCTTTGTTAATGTCCTCATCTTGACTGTAAAGATGAACCATGAATCCCTAACCCACTAGCAATAAGATTCTAGTGCTATACTATTATACCTATGTAAAAATATATGCAAATAAGAAAGGCACCCTAATGGTGTTGTATACACAAATGGAAATATTTTATGAGGTGTACAATAGTGCTCTGTATTTTCACATGACTGTTCAATCCTGCCAGACAACTGAGTGACTACAACCATTGTCATAAGCAATGAGGTGCATGAATAGGTAGGGTAGTTTCTGAAGACGAGTAGAGAGAAGTGTAATGCACCACGGTGCCTCTCGTTGTATTCAACTGTATATATAGGTACAATGTACAGCCGTGCGGGGCACGGAGTGCGCGTAGTGCGCGACGTGGGCGGCATGGCGCTTACAATCGTGTGCAGTCAGAGCTGTTCAACAGTTACTCTACAGACCTGGTCAAGCCTGTGCTAATACACCGCCGCAGCTGTGTCGTCCGGTGGCCGGATGCACAAGCTAGACCGGAATTCCTGGAACGCTGCCGTTGGAAGGCCCTTGGTCATGACGTCAGCAAACTGCTGGGTTGTCGGGACGTGGAGGACACGGAGCTGTCCGAGCGCGACCTTCTCCCGCACAAAGTGAATGTCGAGTTCAATGTGCTTGGTACGCCGGTGATGGACAGGGTTCGCCGCCATGTACACTGAGGAGATGTTGTCGCAGTAGACGACGCTGGCCTTCGGCACCGGAGCGCGGAGCTCGCCAAGAAGTTGACGGAGCCAGCAACATTCTGCAACGGCGTTGGCGACGGCGCGGTACTCCGCTTCAGCACTTGAGCGGGAGACGGTAGGCTGCCGTTTCGAGGACCATGAGACCAGCGAGTCTCCAAGGAAAATGGCGTAGCCCGATGTAGATCGCCGTGTGTCGGGGCAGCCAGCCCAATCGGCGTCGGAGTAGGCAACGAGGTCGAGGTGCGCCGACCGCCGGATGTGGAGGCCAAGCTTCGTGGTGCCGCGGAGGTAGCGCAGTATGCGCTTGACGAGCGCCAAGTGCTGATCCCGCGGGTCATGCATGTGCAGGCAGGCCTGCTGCACGGCATAAGCGAGGTCAGGCCGTGTCATGGTAATGTATTGGAGTGCACCAACAAGACTCCTGTACTCCGAGCGATCGGTGACGGGCTGGCCGTCACTAGCGGAGAGCTTGGCGCGCGTGTCCACTGGAGTGGTGACCGACTTGCAAGACGACATGTTGGCACGGTCGAGCAGTTCGTCGGCGTACTTACGCTGAGAGAGGAAGAAGCCGCCGGACGTCCGGTGGACGCTGATCCCGAGGAAGTAGTGCAGCGGGCCGAGGTCCTTCATCGAGAACTCGGCGAACAGGTGCTGCTGAAGTTGCTGCAGCAGAGTAATGGATGACGCCGTGAGGACGATATCATCCACATACAGCAATAGGTAGGCCGTGTTGTTGCCGGCATGGAGGACGAAGAGCGACGGGTCGGAGCGCGCCGCGGTGAAGCCAAGTGTGCGCAAGAATGTGGCGAACCGGTCAAACCAGGCCCGCGGCGCCTGCTTGAGCCCGTACAAGGACTTGTCGAGGAGGCAAACGAAGTCTGGATGGTGCTCGTCGACGAAGCCAGCTGGCTGCTGGCAGTAGACCCGTTCAGCGAGGCGCCCGTGCAAGAAGGCATTGTTCACGTCCATTTGATGGACGGGCCAATCTCGGGCGGCGGCGATGGCGAGGACGGCACGGATCGTCGCCGACTTGACGACCGGTGAGAAGGTCTCGTCGAAGTCCACGCCGGGCCGCTGGGTAAAGCCGCGCACGACCCAGCGCGCCTTGTAGCGCTCCAGGGAACCGTCGGCACGCAGCTTGTGGCGGAACAGCCACTTTCCAGTGACGATGTTTGCGCCCGGCGGCCGCGGCACCAGTGTCCATGTCTGATTCGCCATTAGGGCCCTGTACTCCTCCTGCATAGCTGTTAGCCAACGAGAATCACGCAAAGCAGTCCGCACGGTTTTTGGTATGGGTGAGATGATGGTGGAATCTGTGGCGAGGTGGGCATATTTTGGGTTGGGTTTGAATGTGCCGACCTGAGCGCGTGTGATGACTCGGTGTGGAGGTGAAGCAGGTGCCAACGGTGGCGAGGGTGTGGACATATATTTGGGGTTTGGTTTGAAAACACCAAGCTGAGCACGGGTGACGACACGTGGGAGAGAGGCAGGCGGCGGCGTGGTGGGTAACTCGGATGATGCAGGTGACACGGGCGACGCAGAGCGGGCCGGTGTGGCATGGCTGGACGCAGGCGTGCGGGGAGATGCCGGCTGGTGGGGCAGCCAGCCGGAGGTGGGTGCGTGCGGCGATGCAGGCGGGGACCCAGCCGGAGGTGGTGCAGGCGGCAAGACGACGGGAGGAACATAGTCGTCATCGTCGGTGGGCAAGGGAGTGGTCGAGTGCATCCCGCGGAAGGGGAACTGGTGTTCATCGAACTGGACGTGGCGAGAAATAATGACGCGACCAGTGGCGCGGTTGAGGCACCGGTATCCTTTGTGATCCGCAGAATAGCCAACAAAGACACATGGAGCGGAGCGTGGCGCGAGTTTATGGGCTGCGGTGGCGGAGATGTTAGGGAAGCAGAGGCAGCCGAAGACACGCAATGCGGAGTAGTCCGGGTCGACGCCATAGAGGAGCAAGAATGGAGTCTGCTGATGGCGCGGGCGGCAAGGACGTCTGTTGAGAAGAAAGGTAGCTGTGTTGAGCGCCTCTGCCCAGTATGACGCTGGCATGGAGGCATGTATGAGCATCGATCGAACGGTGTCGTTCAATGTGCGGAGCACACGCTCAGCGCGCCCGTTTTGAGGTGAAGTATACGGACAGGACATCCGAAGTATGATTCCCTGAGAAGAGAAGAACTCGCGCGTGGCTTGGCTGTCAAACTCACGACCGTTGTCCGTTTGCAGTGTGAGGATGGGTAGGTGGAAGTGGCGTTGCACAAACGTGTGGAAAGTGCGGATGGTAGCGAGAACATCAGATTTCTGACGAAGGGAGAAAGTCCAGGTAAAATGGCTGTAGTCATCAAGCAAGACTAAATAATACTTACAGCCAGATAAGCTGATCACAGGAGAGGTCCATACATCACAGTGAACTAGTTGAAAAGGAAAATGTGACACATGATCTGAATCTGAAAAGGACAACCTAACACTTTTGCCTAAACGACATGCTTGACAGGTAAGTGACGGCGCGCCGGTGTGAGCTGGGTCGGCCTGGCGAAGCGCGCGCGTTAGAGCATCTCGGCCTGGGTGGCCAAGTCGCTCGTGCCAGAGATCGGTGGAGACAGCGGCGAGGGCGCGGTGGACTGTGGGCGGCGTGACGGGGTAGAGGTCGCCGCCAGAATCACAACGGAGGATCACCCTCCGGGTTCGCCGGTCCTTGATAGAAAAACCGAGGGCATCAAATTCAATTGTCACAGGATTGTCACGACAAAGGGCTTTAACAGAGATCAAATTTTTGATTAATTTAGGCGAGACTAAGACATGGCGTAGCTGTAGTGGGGAGCTAGATGTAGGAATAGTTAGGCGGCCGGTGTGCGAGACTGCAAGCGAGGAACCGTCACCAACAACTATACGAGAAGAAGAGGAGGGGCACAAGGAATCAAGATTACCAGGGGATGATGACATGTGGGACGATGCTCCAGTGTCCAGGTACCAGTCAGCACCAGGCACCTGGGGCTGCTGCTGCTGAATGCCCATGGCGTTGAGTGCCTGGATCAGGGCAGTCTGGTCCCACGCTGGGTTCCCGGGAGCTGGTGCAGGTGGGGCGCCGTAGTGGGTGGTGGACCCGGCGAACGGAGGTGGCGCACCTGGACGTGGACCGAGGATCCCGGATCCCGGCGTGTGCGGGCGCCATGGCATGGGCCACGCATGCACCATTCCAGTCCAAGGGTTCGCTGCAGGCTGCGGGAGCACGACAGGAGCACCAAAGCGGGCCTGAGTGTTGGAGGAGGAAGACCCGCCCCCGCCGGAGGAGCTGCTCCCTTCACCAGAGTGGTCGACAACCTTGGCCTTGCCCTTCCACTTGCCGTTGCCGTTGCGACCACCGCCACTGTTGGTGCGCGCCCCGCCGTTGTCGTGGCGCCCCCCGCTGTTGCCTTGGCGTCCCCCGCCGTTGTTGTTGGTGGGGTTCGACGGGGCACGCCCAGCATGGAGTGCCGTGTCGGAGGAGCCTTCGGCGGCGTTGAGGCGGCTCTCCTCGACGAGGAGGAAGGCGCGGGCGCGGAGGAAGGACGGGAACGGGGTCTGCATCGTCAGTATGGGGATGGCGTACTGGAAACGCGGGTGCAGCCCGCGGAACATGTTCAGTACCTGTGCGCGGTCACCGATGGGCTCACCGAGGTCGGCGAGGCGGTCGGCGAGCTCCTTGAGGCGAGCGAAGTAGCTGATGATGGACGAGGAGCCCTGCATGGCGCTGCGGAACTCCGTGGAGAGGTACACAGCCTGGTGTTCAGAGTTGTCCAAGAAAAGCGTGGAGATGGAGCCCCAAACCTCGGCAGCCGTGGCGCCACGGCGGTGGATGAGGCCGAAGATCTCGGGACTGACCCGGTTGTACAGCCATGAGAGGAGGTGGGCGTCGTCCTGGACCCATGCTGGATCATGTCGGCGAGCAGGGCCGTCGAGGTGCGCCGCCACGCCGTACTTGCTGAACGTGACCTCAAAGAGGGTGCGCCACTGGGAGTAGTTCGGCGGGTTGAGGGAGAGCACGATGGGGACATGCTGGTTGATGTAGACGCTGGAGAGTGGCGAAGGAGCCGGTACCGGAGCAGGTTGGGCTGCGGCCGGTGGCGCAGCAGTAGGGACGAGAGCAGCGTTCGCGCCACCATCGGCAGCCTGTGCGAGCGCGGAAGGCGTCAGCAGGCTGGTGGAGCTGGATGGTGAGAAGGCTCCGGTAAGGCCGCGGCCGGCCGGCGGAGGCGGAGGAGGCGGCGTCGGTGGAGTCATCACCCCAGCGACGGCGAGCAGCGGAAGCGATCGGTTATAGACGAGAGGAGAAGCTGGCGTCTGATACCATGAAGACGAGTAGAGAGAAGTGTAATGCACCACGGTGCCTCTCGTTGTATTCAACTGTATATATAGGTACAATGTACAGCCGTGCGGGGCACGGAGTGCGCGTAGTGCGCGACGTGGGCGGCATGGCGCTTACAATCGTGTGCAGTCAGAGCTGTTCAACAGTTACTCTACAGACCTGGTCAAGCCTGTGCTAATAGTTTCTTCATTTGTTTGTCATCATCGGAGACAAAAGAAGTTGTGGTAATTGGATCATTGAGGATTGAACTTTCTACATAAAGGTTATGAGCAATGGGCCATTGATTAGCTTACAATTTTGCTACCAATAACATAATCAGGCACAAGAACTCATGTATGCGCTTCAAGAAAATAACACTTTGCGCAGCTTCTGATGGTGGTTGCTGGTGCCTTCACCGAGTTGCATCCAAGTAAAATTCTTTCTTGCCACTGTCTATGGGCCTAATCAGTATGTTAGCTGTCTCCTATAGTTGTGGCTGTTCTTTTTTTGGTTGACATGAGGTGCTTCTCTTTCGAGTTTCGACTGCCATTTACCTTCTTTATGTACCATAAAAATACTGCCTGTTTCAGATGTCCATATATTCTGTCAGGTGGCAGTAGATTCAGTGCAGACTATAGAATTTCAATAGGCATTCAAAACCATAAAAAGGAAGCCCATTTTACCTTCAGTTTAGATGCCTTCTCAACTTCAAATAGACAAACACCTAAATAATGCTCATTCTTTCCAGCTGCAGTTTTTCTTGCATCCCAGCACATCCCTTTCTCACTCCATCTGCTTTTACCGCATTTTTCAGAAACACTTTGATTTGATTCATGGGTTCAACAATCAGAATCAGACATGTGTAGTACAACCGTTGAAGTCACTTAAGAGCAGAGCCTCAAACTGAAGAACCAGTGTCAGTCTCACCCAAGTGCCTCTTCATTTTTGCAGCATATTGGTGCAGACATTGGTCATAGATATATTCAAGGCCAGGAATCTCCACATTGAGCAGAATCCCTTACTTGCCATGATAAATAACATTTCTCAAATGAAGGATGATTTATTCTCAACAAATTTGATTGCGGCAGTAAAGGCCTTGTGCATACCAACTTTTTTTTCGAGAAAACTTTGTGAAAATTTGGCACATGATTCTGGTGCGCCTGCTCATCTTCAGATTCTGAATCCATCATATCCTTGAGTAACCGATCAAAAATCCAAAGCATTTCTCGCCTCAAATAACGCGGGATGCTCCCTTGGTAAAAGGCATGAGCTCTTCCCTTTACATCAACCCAGCTGCACCCAGGTGTCTTCACCATGCCAAGTTCCTTCATCCTTGATCTCAACCCTGCAACACCATCAGGCTGACCAACTGCATCATAAATTCCACAGAGAGTGATATAATTACTAGCATTGCCTTTTTCTAACTCAAAAAGCCTATAGGCTGCAATTTCTCCAATATCAACATTATTATGCATGGCACAAGCAGAGAGTAGAGCTCCCCATACACTAGCACAAGGTTCCATAGGCATCTTCTTTATAAACCTTATAGCTTCTTCAATGGCTCCAGCACGCCCCAACAGATCAACCATACATGCATAGTGCTCAGCAGTGGGCTCTATGCCATGGAACCTACTCATTGACTCAAAGATCATCTGGCCGTCAGTCACGAGCCCTGAGTGGCTGCAACTCGAAAGAACCGACGTGAATGTGATGCAATTTGGCTTCACTCTCTCAGACAGCATCCTCTTGTAGATTCTCAATGCCTCTTTTCCCTTGCCATGGACACCATAGCAAGATATCAATGTTGACCAGCTCACCACATTCCTCTCCTGCATGCCTGCAAACACTGCTTGGGACGCGCCTACATGCCCACACTTTGCATACATGTCGATCAATGCGTTCCCAATTGGGACATCCGAATCGAATGCAAGGCATCGGACCATCCTACCATGTACTTCTCTCCCCTTCATCAGCTCCCCTTCCTTCCCACAGATACTCAGCACACTAGGCACAGCCCGCAGATCTCTCGCCATGTTCACTGCCTCCACGTGAGCTCTCCTGAAGAGCTCCAGGGTTTTCGCTGCCATCCCAGCCCTTGCACAAGCGGTGACCATGCAATTCCACACAACAGAGTCTCTCTCTGGCATCTCGTCGAACACCCTCACCGCATTGACCAGGAGACCAGCCTTCGCATACATGTCCAGAAGTGCGCTGGAGACAACAATATTGGCAAGGAATCCTAGCCGGACGGCAAATCCGTGGAGCCCGGCACCAAGATGCTGGTCCTGGAGCTCTGCGCACGCCCGAAGCGCCGCAGGGACAGCATAGCAGTCAGGGCGGAACCCGGCACCGAGGAGGCCATTGAGAAGTTCAAGGGCTAACCGGGGTGGTGAGGCGGCAAGGAGGATGTTGTAGGCGTGCATGGACGGAGAAGGCATCGCGTCGAACACC
Source organism: Avena sativa (assembly GCA_916181665.1). Taxonomy (NCBI): domain Eukaryota; kingdom Viridiplantae; phylum Streptophyta; class Magnoliopsida; order Poales; family Poaceae; genus Avena; species Avena sativa. The sequence goes on from OV702292.1 coordinate 141,440,946, forward strand.
TTGCGGGCGCACGGGAGCGCAGCGCAGCGAGAATACAGCAGGACCAAGTCGGTCTCCAGGGTGACCTGGGGGAGATGGCCAACAACGAGAGCCTGCGCGTGGAGCTGCTGTCCGGCGGGTAGTTTCTTTGCGGCGGCGCAGCGCCGAAGGAGGCCGGAGAGACGGCCGGCGGTGAGTGACGGCATTTTGGAGGCTGCCGTTTTTTACTGTACACTGCTTCGAGTGAGCGCCCCTGGCGAAGTCGTGATGGGCTTCTGTACGGCCGTTCTTCTTTCTTCGTTTTTCCCCTTTTTCTTAGTCCTTTTTTTTTTCGAAATTCCACCGATCTATTAATAAACATCAACAGTAGTATAAAGAGCCCTAAAAATAATAAAAATTACAAATAGGTCGATGGACCACCTAGCGACGACTACAAACACTAGCACGAGCCGAAGGCACGCCGCCGTCCTTGCCCCTCCTTCACGGAGCCGGACAAAGCTTGTCGTAGTAGAGCTTGTTGTAGTAGACAGACAGAAAGTCGTCGTGCTAAGGCACCAAAAAACCAGCGAACTAGAGCAGCAACCGTCGCCAATGATAACATCCGTAGATTGGAAACATTGACCTAAAATTACACCAACTAACACGAAAACCGACCAGATCTGAGGAGTTCGGCGGGACACACGACTCCACGCGCCCTTCGTTAGCGCTAGACGCACCACCGGAGCGAGGATAGGGCGGGGAGGACCTTATTCTGATTTCAAGATGTAGCCATCGCCTCATCATCTTGAAGAAGACACAAAAGCAGCCTAAACGAAGAACGAAAAAACTCCCGCCGGCGAGAGCCGTGGTCTGCCACACCTCCAAGGCCTAAGACCACCGGAGACGAAACGGACTGGCGACGTTACCGGCGGAGGGAAGGGAACCCTAGATGGGTCCTGAGCAGCAGCCGCCTCTCAGCCTCGTGGGTACGCACATGATCTTGCACTTAGCAAGAGAACATAAAACTTAGATCTTTTTTCTTAGTCCTTTCGTTTTTCAATGTTTTGAACTGTTTTTTCATTGTTCCACAAAAAATTATCAAGAGTAACTGCGCTTCTTACTATGTTTTTTACAGTACTCCCTCCGACCTAAATTAGTTGACTTAGATTTGTCTAGATTCGAATGTATATATACTTGTTTTAGTGCTAGATACCTCTGGCTCCAAGTCGACTAATTTAGGTTGGAGGAGTACAATAAAAGGAAATGGTAAAGCTCGTTAGTAATTTAGACATTTTTACTGTATTTTATTCTTTATTTTTCTATAAAATCGTACTTCTCTGTGAATATATAATCGTATTGTATTTGTATAGATATACGATTGTTATTCTAGGGCTTATGCCTGAGCAAAAGCGAGGCCTCTTAGCCCATCTCCGAGCGCTACGTCGTGTCACCTGTCACCGTACACTTCTTGACTCACGAGCCTTCTTCTTTGCTTATTTTTTTCCGGTCAAAGCGACTGGACGGTTCCCCACCGAGTAAACCCACGCCATCTTCCTCCTCCTCTCCGCTTCCTCATCGCTGCTGACTCCTCCTTAATCCTCATCGCAACCCCTCGAGCCATAGAGCTGGGGTCCGATGGCGAGCAGTGGCACGACCACCGCTCGTGGTTCACCGGCCGCGGCTTTCCATGTGGCCAGAGGCTCGCCAGCGTGTGGCTCCACTGCCTCTCCATCTGCCCGACATCGCATCCTTCCCAAGATGCATCGCCACCATCTCTCGACCCTGCATCCGCAGATTCCCTGACGCAGCTCCTCACCAGGATGATGGCCTTGACCCCGACAGCTGGTCCGTCGTGTGGAGGGATAACCCGATGCCACCGGCCGGTCCGCCGTGCCGACAACGTCGATTGGTGCTGGCTTGCTTCCAGGTTCTCTCCCTTGCAGGTCCGAGTCGTCTGAGGTGTGCGTGCGGCTCCCCTTCTCTGTCTATTTCTTCTTATTTTCCCATGTATACATACTAATATATAGTTCATTGTGTGCAGTTTTTTGCAAATTCATGGGCTATTTGGGTCCTCTGGTTTCATCGTGCTGCTATCGATGACTGGTTTGCATCATCCTACTGTTCGGTATGTTGTTTTGTTTGATTCTTTGTTGTTTGCCCTGGCTTTTGGTCTATCAGGTTGCTATCTTTCTTTATCTTAAAAGAGATCGACTTTCAGGATATAGGATCTTCGTAGATCCTTACACATTAGTTCAGCAAACCCCTCTACTAATTAAATATATTTTGTCAAAAATCTCTTATGTTGTCAACCATCAGGGAAAATTAATGGCATCATGGAAACAGTCCATCACTCAGACCTGTGCATGGTAAACAAATCTGGAATCTATCCACCTAGATTTAATTTCTCATGGATAAATTATGTTGCATATTAATGCCCTTTGTGCATAAGAAAGGAAGCTTACCAACTATTTACATGTAGAGGAATAACTCAGGACCAGCTACTGCCCCGGGTCTGATAACAGGTTCCGGCAACTCTGCAACTTCGATTGGTTCAGCATAAGGGTTGCTTACTCTGTTTGTAAGGGTATTACAATTAAGATAATTTATCCATTGGTTGATTGATTGGTTTTTTTACTTGCTTGCATAAATTAGAATGGGCTAAGGTGGTTAGGTACTGGAGATAGGCTTCATTAGCTTGCTAATCAAGTCGGTTTCTTTCGTGATCATTCTCCTCCAGTAATAAAGGAAGTGCATCACTAGCTTAATTTTGTACATATTTAAGGAGCACAGTTAGTTCAAGTGCAAACTGCCTCTTCTATTTCCAAAAATACATGGTGTACTGGAAAACTTTAATTTGCAACTATTAAATTTCTTCCGGCATACAAAATTCCATAGATCATAGGTGCACCTTTGGAAGAGTAAAATAAAATTCCACTCCTTTTCTGGTGTACCTTGGTTAGTTATACAAATGGATTTCCGATTGAGACCTAAATTAAACCGACGTATTATTTTACGGACTCTTCATGAATGTTGATCCTTTTCACTAAAAAAACTATGGTTAGTTCTCTGAAAATATTGGTTTTTGATGAGTAGTTGATTCTTGACCTGAAGGTTGTGCTGGTTGAGACACTTCAAGTCTGGTACAACTCAGGCCGATGTTAGCGGAACAACATAAGGTGTGGTCAACTGAAGCCTAGGACAACTCGGCTGCTGTCAGCGGAGCGGGATAAGGTGTTGTCGACTGAGTGGAAGCGTCCTCACTAGCCTTGAGCATGCAAGCCGTTGATGGAGCGGCCAACCCATAGAGCCCTAACACTCGAAAGCCTTTAGCTATCGACGCTGGCGCAGGTGGCTTGCCACCCCTGGTCCTTCTTTTGCCGCTAATGCTAATCACAGTTCCCTTTCCTGTCCATTCTTACTCATTCTTTTAATTGATTTTGGTCGTCTTTTGTATTTTCATGCCTGATCACTAATTGTTGTTTACTTTTGTTGTTACTTAGTTAGTTAGTTATAGCTACAAACAAATTGGAAAAGCATCATACAGGTAGAGCTCTCTCTGCAAGCTGGCTGTGTGAGATATTTTCATGCCCCTCTTGCATGAAATTGCATATACACTCTTTGGTTCTGTTGTACACACTGTTCTTCAGCGTTTCACTGCAAGAACACATGATGTCTGTTTCTATACATTTAACCACACACTCAGTTGTTTATTTGCATATTCCATATGTATAACTACTCCCTCTGTTTTAAAATATAAGATGTTTTAGCTTTGTGAAAGGAGTGTATCTAGACTCTTTTTATATGTAGGTTCACTCCAAACCTAGATGAACCTACACACTAAAAGGGGTCTAGATACACTCTATTCACAAAGCTAAAACATCTTATATTTTAAAACGGAGGGAGTACATAAGTACTGACGAACTAGCTATAACATTAGGTTATTCCTTCTCTAACTGTTCCACAGGCACACTATGATGGCCATGCAATTGTTAATCATAATCACCCAAGCTACTACATGTTTATATTTAACTACCATGCTATCATGGGAAAATTTTGCCTATTTTTTCTCATTATTTTCTCACATATGTAGACCAATAGCTGATTAGGGGGATAGGACTGATCATAAACACTTGGCATGGAAGCGACAACTTGATTAATTCACTACGCAAAGCTGCCATGAACAGATTGGACTGAAAATGTGCATTATGGTACTTTAACTAACTAGGCCGCTGGCAATATAGTTCTGAGGTCATGCACAGGTGTCTCTATGAAGCTCTAGCATCCAGTGCATGCAACTTAATTTGTAAATTCACAATTACTCTCTCAATCAATTCGTAAGTCTACATAATTTTCTTCTTCACAAAAAGGAACAAGCTTTGCGTTTTGATGCTTTTTTAATTGCTTAGGTCGATACATGTATGCACTAAGTAGGTAGTAGTAAGATATAAGCTATGTAAGAAACATGTTTATTATCCTATTGATTAATTCTTACAAGTATGTACGATTTAGCTAACATATAGTTCTCTATCTTGAAAGATACATGGTTAGAAATGACTTGGATCTCCTGCTGTCTATTTGATTCTAGCTAACACATTTAGTCATGTTAGCATTTGTTGGAGTCTTCAATTAATGTTTGATTGTTATGTTCTGATCCCTAAGTTATAAATAGTTGATAAAAATTTCTAGGAAATTTATGCATTGATACTACATGATCATGAGCAATAGATGCCTGTAAAAATAGCATGTCAAGAAATATTTGTGCCATTTGGGTAGGGTTATTTTTGTCTTGCTTTGGCTTATAGTTAGCTCTACTCAGAAATTTTGATTTTTTTCAGTCATGGTTATTGATATTTACATTTGAATACAGGGAAGTGTTATCAGTTTACCATCCTAACCGAGCTAATGAGGAATAATAAACTATTTGTAGAAACTCTTGTTGCACAACTCAAATGGTTAGTAGTATCTTTCATTGTTTAGTAATATCTTTCATGATGGGCTCCTAGGATGTTGTGTACTTCAAGCTGAAGTTATTTTAGATTCTTATGGCTGGTACATAGGTTCTCTGTTGTTGATCTTTTGGGCTATGTGTTCCACTTGTTTGCGATGCCCATTGTTGATCTGTAGTCTTGCATGTAGTTGATCTTTCTACCCATTGTTTGACAAGACTTGCTTTGAAATGTTCAGGTGGTCTGCGCCCTATTACCATCATTGTATTAACAATGACTGATGTGTATGATAGGTAACTTGTGGTTGTTTTTCCTACCGAATGGTGGTAGTTGTACTGTTGATCTATGGCCCCTCTTGTCGTTCTATCCATGAAAATGTTGCGTATGTTACTGCGCCTAAAAGACATAAATCAAATTGGCACCCAACATTACCAATCAATATTAGTTTGCATGCTACCGAAATTCACAATTACGACATAGTTGCTTAAATTACATATCTCTTCTTGCTTAGACAAACCTACTAGAGAATATAGGTACTAACACAGGCGCGACATGCCGCACATTTTGTTGTCCGTGTAACTTAATATCAACTGGCTAAATACTAGCTAAAAACTTGCACCATTAACTATGCAATGAAATGTATCATACAATCCATTTTAAATACATCTACCAACATTTTATATTCGCCACGGGTGCGGAGTGTCGCCGCACCGAGTTTCCTAGTGTATATTTAATCCTCCTTTTTTATCCCTTCGGCACCATGTATTGACATGATTCTTTGAATATTTGTTTGACCAAAATGAACTTTATTGCTTTTAATATCTTTGCCTTTTCCTCTATTACAAGGCCAACAACTTTCAAGTACTCCCTCCGACCCATATTAGTTGATTTGAATTTGTCTAGATTCGAATGTATCTAGACATGTTTTAGTACTAGATACATCCGAATCTAGATAAATCCAAGTCAACTAATATGGATCGGAGAGAGTATATGAATCCAAATTGCATGATATAATATAGGGTATGTTTGTGATCCTAATCAAAAGAATCTTGCACCACTAAGAAGTTATAATCTGAACTGGTTTAGGCCGTCGTGCGTGATTTTTTTTACTTTATTCTTCACGTTCTTCTTCTCTAGATTTGATCTATGCAACCCTTGAAATTGCATTCCTAGAAGAAATGAATAGAGAGCTTGGTGATGGGGTCACGAGGAGAAATGATTGTTCTAATTGTACTATGTTTCAGAAAGTACTATACATGACACATCACTAGCAGATTGAGGCTACATGACATGTCAATCAAATTTAAGAGTGCTTGAGACCCAGTGGCGCTCATTAAAAGTAGCAATAGACCTAACACCAATTGCGGAAGCACCGAAGCCATGGGTGCCAACCATAATTTGCAGTCCTAGACGAACTCAAAAAAATGCATGTGCGAAGTTCATGCATGGAGTAGCGATGGGTAGATTGCGGTATCTATATTTTCTTATAAAGTAGACCTCCACTCACTATTCTATCTCAACATGCAAGCTATCTACATCACCTACTTTAATAGCCACTCAAAAGTCCATGTCCTCCCACTAACAATCATTTATAATAGTGTATTTTACATGCAAACCAATCCACGTCATCAATTTTCTTCCATCCAACTATTCACGCCACAAATTTATGTTCGTCAAATATATGATAATTTTACACCAATTTAATTTACGATTTCAACTAATTTGAACAAATTCAATCTTTCTCTATATTTTTTTTAGAAAACTTCAAGTTTTATATGTATTACACCTTTTTATTTATACAATGTAGTTTTTTAAGTGATTTCCGTTGCAACGCGCGGGCTATTTTTCTAGTTAGGTCTGTTTGTCCTTACACAAAAACCTTGGTGATACAGAAGTTTTTCCTTATAAACAGATTACTCCCCATGTCCTATACTATATGTTATTGAAACATATTTCTTAATCCCAATTGTTGTGTAGTGTGAGGCAATTTCTTGCCGTTGACAGATTATTGTCTTGCTCAGCCTATTAATTTATTGTGGCCTATTTAAGATTGTCATGATGTCATGGGAATTTTTTTTTTGATCTTGAGTTCAGTCTATTTTATCCTTGATTAGCTATGGTCTAAAGTTCTATTTTTCGAATTTTTCAGGGATAATTCTGTATGGGACGCATTGGTGATAGCTTATGATCAAGTTTCCCCCCTCCCAATGGATGGCCAATATGTATTTTCTAATGGAATATATGCATTTCTGTTGATGTTGTGACCTGGAAGAAATTAAATGAAGATGGTGAGTGACCATGTGAAAGGGAAATGGACGTCGCCTAGAGGGGGGGTTAATAGGCGTTTTAAAATTATTACGGTTTAGGCTTTAATAAATGCGGAATAAAACTTAACATTTAATTTATCAAGTCAAAACCTATATCCACTAGTTTTACTAAGTGCACCAACAACCTATGCTAAGCAAGACAAGCAACAAGGTGATAGCAAGATATATTACTTCAAGCACGATGGCTATCACAATGTAAATTGCATAAGTAAAGGCCTCGGTTGAGAGATAACCGATGAACGCGGAGACGATGATTTATTTCCCGAAGTTCACTTCCAAAGAAGCTACGTCTCTGTTGGAGAGGTGCGGGGGTGCAATGTACTTCGAACGCCACAAGTGGCTCACCTCGAGGTGTGGTGGCTCGATGCTCACCCAACGCCACACAAGGCCTCACCCCAAGATGCGAAGGCACGCAACCTACCGACGCCACAACAGGCTCACCCTATTCTCCCGTGATCTCGCCACAAAGGCCTACTCACGTTCCACTATGGGACACTTGAGGGTGGTCACCAAACCCGTACAAGATTGGGGCAATATCCACAACTCAATTGGAGGCTCCCAACAACAATGCCACAAAGGCTACAAAGCCACAAAAGGCAACAAGGCCACAAAAAGCTACAAGACCACAAAAGGTCAACAATCCAACCACACAACCGTCTAGGGTTCGAAGAACCCAAGAGAAACAAGCCCAAGGGCCTGAACTCGTCGAATCTCCGAGGAGAACTCAAACCTATGCACCAAATGCAAGAGGCAGGTCCTTCACTCTCAAATTCCACCAAAACTACAAAAGATATTGGGGGAATAAGAGAGGAAGAACACAAGAGGAGAACACAAAACTCTCCAAGATCTAGATCCTAAGGATTCCTTCACAAAGAAAGGATTTGGTTTGGTGGGGCTTGTAGATCTAGATCTCCTCTCTCAAATCCCTCAAAAAGATGCAAGAATCATGGGAGGGAGAAGGGAAGAGGGCAAGCTTTTGAAGGTCAACAATGGAGGAGAGAGAGTGGAAGAGGTAGCAAAAATGACCTCCAAAGTTGGGGAAACTTTGGGGAAGAGGGGGCCCTTAAATAGGGCAAGAAAAATCTGCCCGTTTGGGCCAGATTCGCGCCCCATCGGAACTATCGGTGCTCCACCGGAACTACCGGTAAATAGAAACACAAGTTACTGAACAAAAAACGAGATTTACCGGAACTTCGGGCGAAACTTGGGCCGGTACTACCACTCAAGCAAAAACGTTGGACAACATTGCACAAAAACTTCAATAACTTTTGACTCCGGACTCCGATTTTGATGATCTTGGGCTCGTTTTGAAGAGAACAAAAAGCTATACAAGATTATGCAAATAAACATCATAGTCTAACAAGGGAGGATAAAAATAAAATGGAGAAAGGTAGAACCTCTCAGAAGCGATGAACCGGTAAAACCTCCAAAACCCAAAACGCAAGAAGATGAGCTTGGAAACTCTAATTGGGATGAAACCAATTTTGTTGGAAAGATAATAAAGAGTAGAATCCAACAAAAGGTGAAATATTGGGTATCACCAAGGGAGAAAATATCATGAATATATATGTGAGATATCTCCCAAGGTGTGGAGCCGGAAAACCCGCAAGGTCAAAAACGCAATAGGATATGCAAGGGAAATCTGTTTTTGATGAACTAGAGCTTGTTATGAAGATAACCACAAGCTCTAGATCCTCACATGGACAAGAACAAACAACAACCAAGAAAGATAATGCTATCTATGCAAAGGTTTGAGCTCTCTTCGAAAGATACAAACGAGTCACCCACTTGAGAGCCTCTCTTGATAGTACGGCTATCTATCCTAAACCCGGTCTCCCAACACTACAAGAGACCGGTTGTAACTACCTCGGTGAATTACGCTCCTAGTACAAGCCTGGATGATCAGAAATGGTTGAAATAGTACGGTGGGGCCCAAATGCCACTCACAGGTAGACCTTTCGACCGTCCCAACCATTTCCAAACATCGGGACAAGAACGGGCGGCGTAATCGGCAGGCGAAGGGATCAACTACATACACAAATGAGTATGTATGCAAGCCACCATACAACAGTACATCAGAGTCATCCCATCTAAAAAGAAAGGAAATATTGCAACGCCATACGGCAAGATCCAAATATCCTAGATAGATATAATAGTTTAGGATATCTCCTCATACATCAATCAACAGAGTATCAAGCGGAAGCGGAAGACAAAATCCGAGTACGGATAAGAAGCAAATCGGCATAAGATGCCCCATAAATAAGCACATCCCGCCCACAGATCTCACGGATCCCCATTCCCGGAATCTCTACACCGAATGATCGTTGCCCACATCGTCCTTTTCTTCCACCCAGTATCCATCTTGCGAGTGTACCTGTTCATCTGAACCAATAATTTATCGTGTGAGACCCTAGGGGTACTCAGCAAGTCTTTATGCCTCTAAAGGGGACACAACCTGGGGTGACGCAATTGCAGTAAAAGATAAACCCTAGCAATTCTATAGATACTCGCTAACCATCCGCCTAACCAGAGATAGACAGATGTCCGTGAATTAATAACAACAGTTATAACAGTTATAAAGGTAATCTTAACAGATCCATCCTCCTCCTCGCTTACCGACGAGGAAGCGGACGAACAACCCCCATCCGTTGGCAGTTTTATCATCCATTCCATGAGTGTTGCTCTATTTACTAGTCAGGTACCTAGTCTAGTCAGATTAAAAGCGGTACTTTAGTTATGCTTGTCTATGATCGAGAAACTGTGCTCCAAGTCGTCCATAACCGCGGACACGGCTTTCAGAAAGTTTTACCCTGCAGGGGTGCACAAATAGCAACACACACTCGATATGCCTCGGAAAAACCAAATCAAAACCCAACGAGACAGTCACGACAAAGCCATTACAGGATTCAGAAATATTTCAGGGGGCCACCCCTTTAAGTAGATCCCGCAACGAAGCCGGCCGGCTCCGAAACGGGCTTAAGGTTGTGGAGGCGGCTGTAAACGACTAGGAACCCGAAAGTGTGGCTGGGCTTGTCGATACAGCGAAATCGGGCCACGATCCTAAACAGTACAGTGTGCAGTACCTCGCACAATTTAAATAAAGTAGTAAAGCATGGCATAAGTACAGGATAGTAAATAAAACCTCAAACTAGTTTGTGGCCCCATGAAATAGGAATGAATCAAGCTCTGGCTCAGGGGGGTCCATAAGGCCTCCCGGATGTGGATAGCGCGAATAGTATTGGAACAGGATTCAAGTACTCGGGGTCTTACGGGACACAAGTGAGCCTGAAAAACCAAATAGAGGATATGGCTCACCGATGCCACTTTCATTAGTTATCCCATTACTACTCAGGTTAAGTTGTTTAGGTACCTCATTATCCATCAGACACCCACATACCCTACACATGCTGTTCTACGACTCGCATGGCTCAAACAACTCCTGTAGTAATGGCTCATGGGATGGAGGAACAAGCTTCGGTGGGGTTTAAATGTAAAGGCTATGCAATACTTGGGATTCAGTTTAATGCAATCGCGACTCAATGATGCAAGAATAAGATAGAGGCAATAGGTACTATATGTATGCAAGCATGTGGTAGTGCTTGCCTGGCAGCTCAGTTGAAGCAAGGAATGGATCTGGGTAGTGCTCCTGGTTCTCTTGATATATCCCCTGCTCAGCGTCTATTCGAAGAAGAACCAAACAAACAAGGGCCAACATAAATAAAGTGCACAAGCATAGGAATAAAAAGCGTCAAGCAACCAATCATGCCATGATGAATGATGCACAGGTTGCATGGCAATAAAGTAGCATGGCATGGTTGAGGTGTGGAATACCAGAAATAACATTTTTATTGAGTTTTAGTCACACTTTATTGTCAAATAAGTTGCTGTATTCTTTATATTAATATGATGCATGCTGCAATTGAAATCATGGATAGCATAAACAGAAAGGTCTCGTCGAGCTGATCATTTTAGACATATCATTTGTTAAATTCGGAGTTATAAAACAAAAGTTATTAATTATTTAAGAAAAAGGGGCATTTATTGTAATTTAAATAAACTTGGAAATTTAAGTGTTCAAAATATATTTTGGATTGCATATTTGAAATCCTCACATTTTTCTGATTTGAAAACATATATTATTTGTATTATTTGGATTCATAATTTAAAAGTTATTTGAAAACAGATTTATATTTGAATTTGAATTAATTTGAATTTGTTTAGAAATAAAACAGACAGGCTGCTGGACTTTTGGTACCCAGCAGGTCCTACCCACTGTCGCTGACGGGTGGGGCCTGGCTGGCTGGCCCATCACGCGCACAGGTCAAAAAGGAAGGGGACTGCGGGTTGATTGCCAGGTTTGTCGGGAGCCTTTTTGTAAAACGGCAGAGACACAGACAGGTGGGGCTTGGGATCGCGGGAAGAGCGGCAAAAAGACCAGGGGGTTAAGCGCAAAGTGGCCACGGCCCACTATTGATCTTCCTCTCCGCCCCGCGCGAAAGAGTGGCGAGGGTGGGGATCGAACTCGCGACCGCGAGGGGGCGCTCGGCAGCGGCGACCGCTACGGTGGGGTTGGGTAGTTGACAGGAGGGGGGTAGGCGGCTAGATAGGGTTTGCGCGCGCGGGAGCGAGGCGACATCGACGTTCACGCCGTGCACCGAGGGCGCTCGTCGCCGTGACCCGCTCATCCAGGAAACGAACAAGAAAGGGGAGGTGTCTGGGAGGCAGCGTGGCTCACCGCGGGGTCGTTGGAGGGCCTGGATCGTGCAGGGGAGCAGCAGGTCGACGGTGAGGCAGAGGAACGGCAAGCTAGGGCTTCGTCGGGCGGCGCGGGTGCTCCTCGGCCTGGGCGTCCTCCTCCTTCGTCTGCAGGTACAGGGGCGAAGCAGGGCGGCCTTATCGTCCTCGCTGACACGCTGCTGCCCGCCTGCGCCTCCTGGAACGACGGAGGAAGAAGGAGACCGACGGTGGCCGGCGAGGCTAGGTAGAGGAGAGGAGAGGAAGGGGAGATGGGGGCGTCGCCCTGGGCGGATCTGGGGGAGGCTAGAGGGGCGAGGGGGTGGATAAGAACGAGAGGGGCAGGTGAGTTTGCGTGGGGGAGGGGAAGGTTGGCTCGGCCACCTTTTTGCACCCTCCCTCACGTGTACGAGCTGGCAGGGGAGGTGGTGCTGGGGGAAGGTGAGGCTGCCAGGTGGGGACGGCGAGGCCTGGGACCTCGGTGAATTACGCTCCTAGTACAAGCCTGGATGTTCAGAAATGGTTGAAATAGTACGGTGGGGCCCAAATGCCACTCACAGGTAGACCTTTCGGCCGTCCCAACCATTTTCAAACATCGGGACAAGAACGGGCGGCGTAATCGGCAGGCGAAGGGATCAACTACATACACAAATGAGTATGTATGCAAGCCACCATACAACAGTACATCAGAGCCATTCCATCTAAAAAGAAAGGAAATATAGCAACGCCATACGGCAAGATCCAAATATCCTAGATAGATATAATAGTTTAGGATATCTCCTCATACATCAATCAACAGAGTATCAAGCGGAAGCGGAAGACAAAATCCGAGTACGGATAAGAAGCAAATCGGCATAAGATGCCCCATAAATAAGCAGATTCCGCCCACAGATCTCACGGATCCCCGTTCCCGGAATCTCTACACCGAATGATCGTTGCCCACATCGTCCGTCTCTTCCACCCAGTATCCATCTTGCGAGGGTACCTGTTCATCTGAACCAATAATTTATCGTGTGAGACCCTAGGGATACTCAGCAAGTCTTCATGCCTCTAAAGGGGACACAACCTGGGGTGACGCAATTGCAGCAAAAGATAAACCCTAGCAATTCTATAGATACTCGCTAACCATCCGCCTAACCAAAGATAGACGGATGTCCGTGAATTAAGAACAACAGTTATAACAGTTATAAAGGTAATCTTAACAGATCCATCCTCCTCCTCGCTTACCGACGAGGAAGCGGACGAACAACCCCCATCTGTTGGCAGTTTTATTATCCATTCCATGAGTGTTGCACTATTTACTAGTCAGGTACCTAGTCTAGTCAAATTAGAAGCGGTACTTTAGTTATGCTTGTCTATGATCGAGAAACTGTGCTCCAAGTCATCCATAACCGCGGACACGGCTTTCAGAAAGTTTTACCCTGCAGGGGTGCACAAATAGCAACACACACTCGATATGCCTCGGAAAAACCAAATCAAAACCCAACGAGACAGTCACGACAAAGCAATTACAGGATTCAGAAATATTTCAGGGGGCCACCCCTTTAAGTAGATCCCGCAACGAAGCCGGCCGGCTCCGAAATGGGCTTAAGGTTGTGGAGGCGGCTGTAAACGACTGGGAACCCGAAAGTGTGGCTGGGCTTGTCGATACAGCGAAATCGGGCCACGATCCTAAACAGTACAGTGTGCAGTACCTCGCACAATTTAAATAAAGCAGTAAAGCATGGCATAAGTACAGGATAGTAAAAAAAACCTCAAACTAGTTTGTGGCCCCAAGAAATAGGAATGAATCAAGCTCTGGCTCAGGGGGGTCCATAAGGCCTCCCGGATGTGGATAGCGCGAATATTCTTGGAACAGGAATCAAGCACTCGGGGTCTTACGGGACACAAGTGAGCATAAAAACCAAATAACAGATATTGCTCACCGGTGCCACTTTCATTAGTTATCCCATTACTACTCAGGTTAAGTTGTTTAGGTACCTCCTTATCCATCAGACACTCACATACCCTACACATGCTGTTCTACGACTCGCATGGCTCAAACAACTCCTGTAGTAATGGCTCATGGGATGGGGGAACAAGCTTTGGTGGGGTTTAAAAGTAAAGGCTATGCAGTACTTGGGATTCAGTTTAATGCAATCGCGACTCAATGATGCAATAATAAGATAGAGGCAATAGGTACTATATGTATGCAAGCATGTGGTAGTGCTTGCCTGACAGCTCAGTTGAAGCAAAGGATGGATCTGGGTAGTGCTCCTGGTTCTCTTGATATATCCCCTGCTCAGCGTCTATTCGGAGAAGAACCAAACAAACAAGGGCCAACATAAATAAAGTGCACAAGCATATGAACAAATGCGACAAGCAAACAATCATGCCATGATGAATGATGCACAATTTGCATGGCAATAAAGTAGCATGGCATGGGTGAGGTGTGGCATACAAGAATAAGTCATTTTATTTAGTTTTGGCCCCAATTTAAACTCATTTTAGTTGCTGTACACTTTATATTTATATGATGCATGCTTCAAAACAACCCAAGGAATGCATAAACAGAAAGGTCTCGTCGAGCTAATCATTTTAGACATATCATTTGTTAAATTTGGATTTATAAATCAAAAGATATTAATTATTTAAGACAAAAGGGCATTTTATTGTAATTTAAATAAACTTGGAATTTTAATTGTTCAAAATATATTTTGAAGGCCATATTTGAAATCCTCCCATTTTTCTGATTTGAAAACATATATTATTTGCATTAATTGGATTAATATTTGAAAAGTTATTTAAAACAGAATTAAATTTGAATTTGAAATAATTAGAAAAAGATTTGAATTTAAACCAGATTTGCAGAAATACTTTTGTTACTCAGCTCGATCCTAGCCACAGCCAATGACCAGTGGGGCCATGCTGACTGGGCGGCCACACGCGCGCGAAAGCTTTTTACACCGCAGCCTGCACTAGCCACGGAGACAGACAGGTGGGCCGGGGCGTCCTCGGGGCCACACGCGGGCGCGCCAGCGGGGGCGTGCCACGTGGGGAAGCCGGGGAGTGCGGGTTGAGGGTTCGAAACCCCGGGATCCTTTTTGCAAAAACGCCACGGGGAATGACATGTGGGCCAAGGGGAGTGCGGGTTGATGCAGAAAAAGGTGTGGGGGGGAAGTGCAAAAAGGCCACGCGCGCACTGTTTCTCTTCCTCTCTCTGTCGAAAACGACCGCAGCAGCGCGCGCGGCACGGGGGCTCGATCCCGTGACCTCGGGCTCGGGCGCGGAGGCTCTGGCCACTGCGGTGGCTTTGGGGTAGCTGCTAGGAGGTTGGCGGGCGGCTGGATAGGGCTTACGCGGAGCGAGGGCGTGCCGAACGAACGCGTCGCCGGCGCACAGAGGGCGTTCGACGGACGGTCCGGCGCGACCAGGCAACGGCAGCGAGGCGGGCCGTGTCTAGGGGGTACAGGGGCTCACCGAGAGGTTGTCGGTGGCGCTGGATCGGGCAGGGGCGCTGGCGATCAACAGCGATGCAGGCGGATAGATGATCTAGGGTTCCGGCGCGGGCGTTGATGGTTCTGGCGGTCTGGGGCTTCCTCTTCGCGGTTCCGTGTACGGGGCTGCAGCAGGGGGTCTCCTCGGTCCACCAGACCACTCCACGGTCTGTCTGCGCGTCCGGATCGTCGGGGAGCGGTGGAGGCCGACGGTGGCGGCGAGAGGGAGGTAGGCATCGGTGGGGAGGAAGAAAGGATGGCCAGCTCGGTCCTGGGGGTAGATCTGGGGCAGAGGAGAGCCGTGTGGGGGGTGGCTAAAGCGGAGAGGGAGAGGGGTGCCGTGGGGGTGGGGTAGACGATAAAGGTGGCTCGGCCACCTTTTTGTCCTCCTCCTCACGTGCTCGGCTGGGAGGCCAGGGCAGGGCCAGGGGCTGGCAGGTGGGGACGGCCAAGGCCAAGGGAGGCAGGGGCAGGCTCGGGCTTGAGGGGTCCCTAGGCAGGGAGAGAGAGCAAGAGAGGGAGAGGCTCGGGTTGGGGTGGTGGTAGCCTCGGCTAGGGTTGGTGTGGTAGGCTCGGGTTGGGGGAGAGGGGTGGCAGCTAGGGTAGGACATGGTGGTGTGGCTCGGCTAGAGAGAGGAGAGATGAGGGGGGTACTTAGGGTTTAGGTTAGAGCTAGGTTAGAGGGGATGGTAAAGAGAGGAGAGGTAGGGTGGTGATAGCTAGGTGATTAGGGTGATGGGGTGGTGGCTTGGGGTTTATAGGAGATTGCATGCTCCAACTAGATCAAGCAACACAAGGGAGGGGTGTGGTGATGATGGTCTTAAGCAAGCTCAAACAAGATCAAGCTAAGAGGAGAGAGAGATGTGGTTTAAATGCACTCAAAATTCAAATAAAATCCAAAGAACAAGCAAAAGGTGGGGCTTGCATGGCCCATGCAAAACATTTATTTCCATGTTGATTATTGTGAGAACAACATCATTACATGGCATTATTCATTTGCACTTCCAAAATTGGAGTAAGGCCCAAGCAAAGGAATTTAGAAAAAAATATTCCAAGTGGAGTATATGGAGATGATCACATTGGATTATATTTGGGACTTTGCTAGTGTGTATATGCCACTAGGTATTTAATAGGCCCACAAAGATATCCCAACATGATGATATCCCCAAAACCACACATATGGAAGCTAGGAAAAAGGTCCCACTCACAAAGCATGCAAAAGTGGCCATGTGGCTCTCATGTTCCAATATTGTGAAAACAACATGATGCTAAGATGAGAGCATGTGGAAAGAATTGGATCCATCCCAACCCACATGAGCTGGAGGCAAACTCAAATAAAATGCAAAGCTCATATTTTAGTTGGATGGTGGAATTATAAGGTGGTGAAAGAAAGGTGGTGGAGTTAATAAGAGATATGCCCCCAACTCAACTTGGGCATCAAACAATATATCAAGAACCAAATACAATATCAAGAGGCAAATACAATTAATAATGCATATGAGATAAGAACCAAATGAAAAGGGTTTTATATGATGCTCAAATGCAAGGTGGCATGATGACATGAGCATGATATAATGATGATGCAACAATTATATATTTGAAGTAGCATATATCTAGGCTAGGCTAGTAGCATTGCAATTGTTAGACAATTGGGATGCTACAGCTCTCCCCCACTAAACAGGAATCTCGCCCCGAGATTCTAGGAAAAAGAAAAACAAGAGAGACTGGTGTTCGAACGAAGGTGACCCGCACGTTCCCAAGATGAACAACGGAATGGTGCGACCACTACACCTTGCAAAACTTGCTAGACTTGTTGCGAGTCTTGCGTTTTGCTAGAGAAACAACGGTTAGAAGAGTAGAAGGATTGTCGTGAGACAAGAAGGATAGGACGGACATAGCTCCGGTTTTCTCAAGAAACATGATAAAAGACTAGAACCACTTGTGTAACATGGATAAAGAAAAGATACGCCGGATTCAAGATAGATAAGGGTGATGATGTCGTCGTCTTGTCGGAAGTACCAAGCCACCGGAAAGATATGACGGAAGATTACGGGGAACAACTGCAAGATTCAACAACTACCGAAAAGATAACACCAACTTGAACAGAAGGATTACGAAAGATCTGAAAAGTCTTCATGGCCTCCGGTGGATTGAGCATAGACGATAGAGCGAGAGGTTTCAAAAGATCACTTGACGAGACTGAGGTGAAAGAACTCCATGTTCTCCTTGAAATGATAGAGAGAGATTTAGCGGTCTTGAGGAAAACTTCGGCGGAACGACGATGATAACTTGCCAACAAGGAACAACTCCGGATTGGTTGAAGATGAAGGATGGAATTAACAATGGACTTGCTAATTCCAGAATTGAAGAAGATGCACAGAAAGAATAGATTATCTGGTCCTTCGGAAGAAAAAGAGATGTCACCTGGTTCACATTGTCGATTGGATCGCCGGTTACAAAGATAAAGAGATCTAGGATAAAGAAAAGATGATATAGCTTTGCTTATGGTATGAGCTATCAGAGACGAAAAAGATGTGCAGATATGGAGTTGAAAAAGATGTGCAGCATGATAAACAGATGATAGACCGCCGTAGTGGTTTGGGAAACTCCGGATTTCCAAGGATGCTTGAATAAGCATAGATAGGATCACGGTGTACTCAAAATCACAGGAGTATCTTTGGCAAACCGGAGTGGTAGCATTTTCCATATTCCAATCGACACTAACATGAGTGGAATATAGCTATGCCGAGAACCAAATTACAATCACCAGCATCGGATCGACACATGTTATGTAATTAGCCCAAAAGAAAAGAAGATGAAGTGCAAACTCCAGGATTAAGCGCCGGTGACAAAAGAATGAGTTAGCATGGACATGCTGATAAAAGGAAGATAGATAATGTTTCACACACGACTGAAAAGGAGTGTGGAAACACAGATGGATCAAAGAAAAATTTCCCGCATTTTTCGGCATTAGAATACCAATAGATGCGCAAAACACTTATCGGGAAGAGATTAGCAACAGATGCTTGCACCGAAAGAGGAGTTGCTAGAAGGAAGAACACCCTTAAGAAGATGGCACCGGGTAACAAGGAGTCAGATAAATCGCGCCGGTTTCCAAAAGCCTGTCGGTATGGAATGTACCAACAGTTGATAACCAAAGGCAGATATAGATAACATGTTGGATGCAACAGATAGACAAGGAATTACACACACACACACACACTCACACAGATACACACCCTATGGTACTACGGAAACCCAGAACACGTGAATCCTAGTTTGAAGTTTAAGAAGAGGATTGAAAACGTTACACTTCCTTACCAGAAAAGGTGGTGGTTGGGTAAGAAGAAAAATGGAAGCAGTCCTACTCTCACGTTTTGTTTTTCCCTAATATACATAACTACCAAAAATATTTGCTAGACAGACAACGACCATTTGGCTGAGACCCTGAAGGTCGGGATGGCTCTGATACCAATTGTAACTACCTCGGTGAATTACGCTCCTAGTACAAGCCTGGATGTTCAGAAATGGTTGAAATAGTACGGTGGGGCCCAAATGCCACTCACAGGTAGACCTTTCGGCCGTCCCAACCATTTGCAAACATCGGGACAAGAACGGGCGGCGTAATCGGCAGGCGAAGGGATCAACTACATACACAAATGAGTATGTATGCAAGCCACCATACAACAGTACATCAGAGCCATTCCATCTAAAAAGAAAGGAAATATAGCAACGCCATACGGCAAGATCCAAATATCCTAGATAGATATAATAGTTTAGGATATCTCCTCATACATCAATCAACAGAGTATCAAGCGGAAGCGGAAGACAAAATCCGAGTACGGATAAGAAGCAAATCGGCATAAGATGCCCCATAAATAAGCAGATTCTGCCCACAGATCTCACGGATCCCCGTTCCCGGAATCTCTACACCGAATGATCGTTGCCCACATCGTCCGTCTCTTCCACCCAGTATCCATCTTGCGAGGGTACCTGTTCATCTGAACCAATAATTTATCGTGTGAGACCCTAGGGGTACTCAGCAAGTCTTTATGCCTCTAAAGGGGACACAACCTGGGGTGACACAATTGCAGCAAAAGATAAACCCTAGCAATTCTATAGATACTCGCTAACCATCCGCCTAACCAAAGATAGACGGATGTCCGTGAATTAAGAACAACAGTTATAACAGTTATAAAGGTAATCTTAACAGATCCATCCTCCTCCTCGCTTACCGACGAGGAAGCGGACGAACAACCCCCATCCGTTGGCAGTTTTATTATCCATTCCATGAGTGTTGCACTATTTACTAGTCAGGTACCTAGTCTAGTCAAATTAGAAGCGGTACTTTAGTTATGCTTGTCTATGATCGAGAAACTGTGCTCCAAGTCGTCCATAACCGCGGACACGGCTTTCAGAAAGTTTTACCCTGCAGGGGTGCACAAATAGCAACACACACTCGATATGCCTCGGAAAAACCAAATCAAAACCCAACGAGACAGTCACGACAAAGCAATTACAGGATTCAGAAATATTTCAGGGGGCCACCCCTTTAAGTAGATCCCGCAACGAAGCCGGCCGGCTCCGAAACGGGCTTAAGGTTGTGGAGGCGGCTGTAAACGACTGGGAACCCGAAAGTGTGGCTGGGCTTGTCGATACAGCGAAATCGGGCCACGATCCTAAACAATACAGTGTGCAGTACCTCGCACAATTTAAATAAAGCAGTAAAGCATGGCATAAGTACAGGATAGTAAAAAAAACCTCAAACTAGTTTGTGGCCCCAAGAAATAGGAATGAATCAAGCTCTGGCTCAGGGGGGTCCATAAGGCCTCCCGGATGTGGATAGCGCGAATATTCTTGGAACAGGAATCAACCACTCGGGGTCTTACGGGACACAAGTGAGCATAAAAACCAAATAACAGATATTGCTCACCGGTGCCACTTTCATTAGTTATCCCATTACTACTCAGGTTAAGTTGTTTAGGTACCTCGTTATCCATCAGACACTCACATACCCTACACATGCTGTTCTACGACCCAATTGTCTAACAATTGCAATGCTACTAGCCTAGCCTAGATATATGCTACTTCAAATATATAATTGTTGCATCATCATTATATCATGCTCATGTCATCATGCCACCTTGCATTTGAGCATCATATAAAACCCTTTTCATTTGGTTCTTATCTCATATGCATTATTAATTGTATTTGCCTCTTGATATTGTATTTGGTTCTTGATATATTGTTTGATGCCCAAGTTGAGTTGGGGGCATATCTCTTATTAACTCCACCACCTTTCTTTCACCACCTTATAATTCCACCATCCAACTAAAATATGAGCTTTGCATTTTATTTGAGTTTGCCTCTAGCTCATGTGGGTTGGGATGGATCCAATTCTTTCCACATGCTCTCATCTTAGCATCATGTTGTTTTCACAATATTGGAACATGAGAGCCACATGGCCACTTTTGCATGCTTTGTGAGTGGGACCTTTTTCCTAGCTTCCATATGTGTGGTTTTGGGGATATCATCATGTTGGGATATCTTTGTGGGCCTATTAAATACCTAGTGGCATATACACACTAGCAAAGTCCCAAATATAATCCAATGTGATCATCTCCATATACTCCACTTGGAATATTTTTTTCTAAATTCCTTTGCTTGGGCCTTACTCCAATTTTGGAAGTGCAAATGAATAATGCCATGTAATGATGTTGTTCTCACAATAATCAACATGGAAATAAATGTTTTGCATGGGCCATGCAAGCCCCACCTTTTGCTTGTTCTTTGGATTTTATTTGAATTTTGAGTGCATTTAAACCACATCTCTCTCTCCTCTTAGCTTGATCTTGTTTGAGCTTGCTTAAGACCATCATCACCACACCCCTCCCTTGTGTTGCTTGATCTAGTTGGAGCATGCAATCTCCTATAAACCCCAAGCCACCACCCCATCACCCTAATCACCTAGCTATCACCACCCTACCTCTCCTCTCTTTACCATCCCCTCTAACCTAGCTCTAACCTAAACCCTAAGTACCCCCCTCATCTCTCCTCTCTCTAGCCGAGCCACACCACCATGTCCTACCCTAGCTGCCACCCCTCTCCCCCAACCCGAGCCTACCACACCAACCCTAGCCGAGGCTACCACCACCCCAACCCGAGCCTCTCCCTCTCTTGCTCTCTCTCCCTGCCTAGGGACCCCTCAAGCCCGAGCCTGCCCCTGCCTCCCTTGGCCTTGGCCGTCCCCACCTGCCAGCCCCTGGCCCTGCCCTGGCCTCCCAGCCGAGCACGTGAGGAGGAGGACAAAAAGGTGGCCGAGCCACCTTTATCGTCTACCCCACCCCCACGGCACCCCTCTCCCTCTCCGCTTTAGCCACCCCCCACACGGCTCTCCTCTGCCCCAGATCTACCCCTAGGACCGAGCCGGCCATCCTTTCTTCCTCCCCACCGACGCCTACCTCCCTCTCGCCGCCACCGTCGGCCTCCACCGCTCCCCGACGATCCGGACGCGCAGATAGACCGTGGAGTGGTCTGGTGGACCGAGGAGACCCCCTGCTGCAGCCCCGTACACGGAACCGCGAAGAGGAAGCCCCAGACCGCCAGAACCATCAACGCCCGCGCCGGAACCCTAGATCATCTGTCCGCCTGCATCGTCGTTGATCGCCAGCGCCCCTGCCCGATCCAGCGCCACCGACAACCTCTCGGTGAGCCCCTGTACCCCCTAGACACGGCCCGCCTCGCTGCCGTTGCCTGGTCGCGCCGGACCGTCCGTCGAACGCCCTCTGTGCGCCGGCGACGCGTTCGTTCGGCACGCCCTCGCTCCGCGTAAGCCCTATCCAGCCGCCCGCCAACCTCCTAGCAGCTACCCCAAAGCCACCGCAGTGGCCAGAGCCTCCGCGCCCGAGCCCGAGGTCACGGGATCGAGCCCCCGTGCCGCGCGCGCTGCTGCGGTCGTTTTCGACAGAGAGAGGAAGAGAAACAGTGCGCACGTGGCCTTTTTGCACTCCCCCCCCCACACCTTTTTCTGCATCAACCCGCACTCCCCTTGGCCCACATGTCATTCCCCGTGGCGTTTTTGCAAAAAGGATCCCGGGGTTTTGAACCCTCAACCTGCACTCCCCGGCTTCCCCACGTGGCACGCCCCCGCTGGCGCGCCCGCGTGTGGCCCCGAGGACGCCCCGGCCCACCTGTCTGTCTCCGTGGCTAGTGCAGGCTGCGGTGTAAAAAGCTTTCGCGCGCGTGTGGCCGCCCAGTCAGCATGGCCCCACTGGTCATTGGCTGTGGCTAGGATCGAGCTGAGTAACAAAAGTATTTCTGCAAATCTGGTTTAAATTCAAATCTTTTTCTAATTATTTCAAATTCAAATTTAATTCTGTTTTAAATAACTTTTCAAATATTAATCCAATTAATGCAAATAATATATGTTTTCAAATCAGAAAAATGGGAGGATTTCAAATATGTCCTTCAAAATATATTTTGAATAATTAAAATTCCAAGTTTATTTAAATTACAATAAAATGCCCTTTTGTCTTAAATAATTAATATCTTTTGATTTATAAATCCAAATTTAACAAATGATATGTCTAAAATGATTAGCTCGACGAGACCTTTCTGTTTATGCATTTCTTGGGTTGTTTTGAAGCATGCATCATATAAATATAAAGTGTAGAGCAACTAAAATGAGTTTCAATTGGGGCCAAAACTAAATAAAATGACTTATTCTTGTATGCCACACCTCACCCATGCCATGCTACTTTATTGCCATGCAAATTGTGCATCATTCATCATGGCATGATTGTTTGCTTGTCGCATTTGTTCATATGCTTGTGCACTTTATTTATGTTGGCCCTTGTTTGTTTGGTTCTTCTCTGAATAGACGCTGAGCAGGGGATATATCAAGAGAACCAGGAGCACTACCCAGATCCATCCTTTGCTTCAACTGAGCTGTCAGGCAAGCACTACCACATGCTTGCATACATATAGTACCTATTGCCTCTATCTTATTCTTGCATCATTGAGTCGCGATTGCATTAAACTGAATCCCAAGTACTGCATAGCCTTTACTTTTAAACCCCACCGAAGCTTGTTCCCCCATCCCATGAGCCATTACTACAGGAGTTGTTTGAGCCATGCGAGTCGTAGAACAGCATGTGTAGGGTATGTGAGTGTCTGATGGATAACGAGGTACCTAAACAACTTAACCTGAGTAGTAATGGGATAACTAATGAAAGTGGCACCGGTGAGCAATATCTGTTATTTGGTTTTTATGCTCACTTGTGTCCCGTAAGACCCCGAGTGGTTGATTCCTGTTCCAAGAATATTCGCGCTATCCACATCCGGGAGGCCTTATGGACCCCCCTGAGCCAGAGCTTGATTCATTCCTATTTCTTGGGGCCACAAACTAGTTTGAGGTTTTTTTTACTATCCTGTACTTATGCCATGCTTTACTGCTTTATTTAAATTGTGCGAGGTACTACACACTGTATTGTTTAGGATCGTGGCCCGATTTCGCTGTATCGACAAGCCCAGCCACACTTTCGGGTTGTGGAGGCGGCTGTAAACGACTGGGAACCCGAAAGTGTGGCTGGGCTTGTCGATACAGCGAAATCGGGCCACGATCCTAAACAGTACAGTGTGCAGTACCTCGCACAATTTAAATAAAGCAGTAAAGCATGGCATAAGTACAGGATAGTAAATAAAACCTCAAACTAGTATGTGGCCCCATGAAATAGGAATGAATCAAGCTCTGGCTCAGGGGGGTCCATAAGGCCTCCCGGATGTGGATAGCGCGAATAGTCTTGGAACAGGAATCAACCACTCGGGGTCTTACGGGACACAAGTGAGCCTGAAAAACCAAATAGCGGATATGGCTCACCGGTGCCACTTTCATTAGTTATCCCATTACTACTCAGGTTAAGTTGTTTAGGTACCTCATTATCCATCAGACACCCACATACCCTACACATGCTGTTCTACGACTCGCATGGCTCAAACAACTCCTGTAGTAATGGCTCATGGGATGGAGGAACAAGCTTCGGTGGGGTTTAAATGTAAAGGCTATGCAGTACTTGGGATTCAATTTAATGCAATCGCGAATCAATGATGCAAGAATAAGATAGAGGCAATAGGTACTATATGTATGCAAGCATGTGGTAGTGCTTGCCTGGCAGCTCAGTTGAAGCAAGGAATGGATCTGGGTAGTGCTCCTGGTTCTCTTGATATATCCCCTGCTCAGCGTCTATTCGAAGAAGAACCAAACAAACAAGGGCCAACATAAATAAAGTGCACAAGCATAGGAATAAAAAGCGTCAAGCAACCAATCATGCCATGATGAATGATGCACAGGTTGCATGGCAATAAAGTAGCATGGCATGGTTGAGGTGTGGAATACCAGAAATAACATTTTTATTGAGTTTTAGTCACATTTTATTGTCAAATAAGTTGCTGTATTCTTTATATTTATATGATGCATGCTGCAATTGAAATCATGGATAGCATAAATAGAAAGGTCTCGTCGAGCTGATCATTTTAGACATATCATTTGTTAAATTCGGAGTTATAAAACAAAAGTTATTAATTATTAAGAAAAAGGGGCATTTATTGTAATTTAAATAAACTTGGAAATTTAAGTGTTCAAAATATATTTTGGATTGCATATTTGAAATCCTCACATTTTTCTGATTTGAAAACATATATTATTTGTATTATTTGGATTCATAATTTAAAAGTTATTTGAAAACAGATTTATATTTGAATTTGAATTAATTTGAATTTGTTTAGAAATAAAACAGACAGGCTGCTGGACTTTTGGTACCCAGCAGGTCCTACCCACTGTCGCTGACGGGTGGGGCCTGGCTGGCTGGCCCATCACGCGCACAGGTCAAAAAGGAAGGGGACTGCGGGTTGATTGCCAGGTTTGTCGGGAGCCTTTTTGTAAAACGGCAGAGACACAGACAGGTGGGGCTTGGGATCGCGGGAAGAGCGGCAAAAAGACCAGGGGGTTAAGCGCAAAGTGGCCACGGCCCACTGTTGATCTTCCTCTCCGCCCCGCGCGGCAGAGTGGCGAGGGTGGGGATCGAACTCGCGACCGCGAGGGGGCGCTCGGCAGCGGCGACCGCTACGGTGGGGTTGGGTAGTTGACAGGAGGGGGGTAGGCGGCTAGATAGGGTTTGCGCGCGCGGGAGCGAGACGACGTCGACGTTCACGCCGTGCACCGAGGGCGCTCGTCGCCGTGACCCGCTCATCCAGGAAACGAACAAGAAAGGGGAGGTGTCTGGGAGGCAGCGTGGCTCACCGCGGGGTCGTTGGAGGGCCTGGATCGTGCAGGGGAGCAGCAGGTCGACGGTGAGGCAGAGGAACGGCGAGCTAGGGCTTCGTCGGGCGGCGCAGGTGCTCCTCGGCCTGGGCGTCCTCCTCCTTCGTCTGCAGGTATAGGGGCGAAGCAGGGCGGCCTTATCGTCCTCGCTGACACGCTGCTGCCCGCCTGCGCCTCCTGGAACGACGGAGGAAGAAGGAGACCGACGGTGGCCGGCGAGGCTAGGTAGAGGAGAGGAGAGGAAGGGGAGACGGGGGCGTCGCCCTGGGCGGATCTGGGGGAGGCTAGAGGGGCGAGGGGGTGGATAAGAACGAGAGGGGCAGGTGAGGTTGCGTGGGGGAGGGGAAGGTTGGCTCGGCCACCTTTTTGCACCCTCCCTCACGTGTACGAGCTGGCAGGGGAGGTGGTGCTGGGGGAAGGTGAGGCTGCCAGGTGGGGACGACGAGGCCTGGGAGAGTGGCTCGGTGTGGGGCAGCTGGGGCAGAGGGAGAAGAGAGAGGGAGGGGCATGGGTTCGGTCTAGGGTTAGGGCAGGGTGGTAGCTAGGTTTGGATAGGAGAGGGGTAGCCCGGTTAGGGCTGGGGTATGGCCTCGGCCTGGGGTGGTTGGTAGCTAGGGAGGGGCCTGCACGCTAGAGAGAGAGGAGAGGCCGAGAGAGAGGGGATACTTAGGGTTTAGGTTTAGAGAGGGGTATGGTAGATTAGATGAGATGGAGAGGTAGGTTTAGGGTTTTGAAGAGAGGGGGAAAGGTTAGTTGCTAGGGTGTTCCTTTGTCAAGATCAAGCCAAGCACAACCCAAACCCCAACAAGATCAAGACTAGGAAAGAGAGGACAAGGTGATGTGGTTTTGATGGAAACAAGATCAACTAGATCAAGCACAAAGGAAAAGATAGAGATAGAGATGATCCACTAAAGATACAAATAAAAATCCAAAGGACAAGCAAAAGGTGGTACTTGCATGGGCCATGCAAAACATTTAATGCCATGTTGATACTTGTGAAAACAACATTATTTCATGGCATTATTATTATGCATCCCAAATTATGGAGTAAGGCCCAAGCAAAGGAATTTAGAAGAATTCCAAGTGGAGTATATGGAGATGATCACATTGGATTATATTTGGGGCTTGCTAGTGTGTATATGCCACTAGGTATTTAATGAGTCCCCAAAAATACCCCAACATGATGATAACCCCAAAACCACACATATGGAAGCTAGGAAAAGGTTCCACTCACAAGGCATGCAAAGGTGGCCATGTGGCTCTCATGTTTCAATATTGTGAAACAACATGATGCTAAGATGAGAGCATGTGGTAAAAGAATTGGATCCATCCCAACCCACATGAGCTAGAGGTAAACTCAAATAAAGTGCAAAGCTCATATTTAGTTGGATGGTGGAATTATAAGGTGGTGAAAGAAAAGGTGGTGGAATTAATAAGAGATATGCCCCCAACTCAACTTGGGCATCAAACAATATATCAAGAAAGAAATACAATATCAAGAGGCAAATACAATTAATAATGCATATGAGATAAGAACCAAAAGGAAAAGAGTTTTATATGATGCTCAAATGCAAGGTGGCATGATGACATGAGCATGATATAATGATGATGCAACAATTATATGTTTGAAGTAGCCATTATATTACTAGACCAAGTAGCATTACAATTGTTAGACAATTGGGATGCTACACCGGTAAAATAGAAACTCTATCAAGATCATACCTTTGCCTTGAGCATCCCACTTGAGCTTGATGTAGGCGATCTTGTCACCTTCAAGATGGAACACCTTTCTTGATTGCTCTTGCTTGATGAAGACTTGCGAATGGCTCCCCATACTCCATGGGGAAACCTCTTTTTTGACCTTGTATTCATCACTCCATGAACACCGAGGAGGCAAGCTCCAAGCATGAGATCTTCTAGAGAGGACGCATCTTGAGCTTGCACATCAATTCTTGATGATGATGCCTTGAAGAAAACCATGAGGAACTCCATCTTATTCTTCTTCTTCAAGACATACTTGATCTTCTTCTTCTACTTGATTCCAATAGGCATAAAGATCTTGGACAATGCTTATTCTTTTTCATCCTTGAAACCAACACATGGTCCAAGCGATGCCAATGGACAAACCTACAAGTGAGACTCAATTTGCACATTAGTCCATAGGGATTATCATTAATTACCAAATCCACACATGGGGCATACATGCCCTTTCAATCTTCCCCATTTTGGTAATTGATGACAATCCCCTAGAGAGGGTTTAAATATGGAATTAATCGAACAAAATGGTTGCCCCAACATCAAATACTACACAAGTATGTGATGTTGGTACAACCACAATATATAGAGAAAACTCCCCCACAATTTATGCATGTGTGATGAACCTGAATTTCATTGCATAGATTGCCAACCATAATCGGTGGTTGAGTTTCCTCTATATATTAAACATGCAAAGCAATAACAAACATGCAAGAGCATGCAAAGCTAATGCTTAAGAACCAACTAAAAAGCATAAACCAACTTTCCTTAAACCCTCTAAAACTTCTCCCCCATTGGCATCGATTGCCAAAATGGGTGAAAAGTTCTAGACGACCAATATAGTGAGAATTCCTCCAAAGGTGTGCACATGCATATATCCAATGATGAATCCTTGGGAGGAAGTAAAACTATATTGAGGACCCAAAGATTGCAAAAAGAAAAGAAAGAGAAACTAGCTTCAACAAATGAAGCGAGCAACCCAAAAGACCCAAAAATACCAATTGACAACAACAATTGATACCAAGAGAAAGACACAAGATATTATGATACTAGCAAATGAGTGTTTAAATGAAATAGGGAAGCTCCCCAATCTTTGTGCACAAGATAGAATCAACTATTTGAATATATCTTGCACAAATATGGAATCCTCACTCCCCATAAACATCTAAGACACAAAATATGAGAACGAAGGAAAATGAGCATCATTAAATGAATTAGAGAAGCTCCCCAAGGATTATGCACCAATTATGATGATTGCATTTGGAAACAAAGTGCATAATCATGAAATCCTCACTCCTACAAACTCATTTAATAATGCATGGCAAGAGAGATCAAATTATGAGTGCCTGGAGATGCAAACAAATGGGACAAGCACTCATAGGAAAATAAATTTGGAAGCCACCGAAGGGTCAAAAAGAAATAAAGGGTGGTCTCCAAGGAAAACACAAACAACCAAAGATTTATCTTCTCTTGTGTGTATAAGTTTCTAGGTGGAAAATATCACAAAGACATATGCCCACAAAGAAACATGCACACACAAAATAGATACACAAAAAGCACATGAATAGCAAAAGAAAGTCATATAATGTACAAATAGGATTTTTTTTGCTTGAAAGCATGGCCAAAGGCTCAAATATATCGTATTGTACATCAATGAGCTTCAAACACGGACACTAAACATACATTACAACAATTACCAAGGGAATAAGGGAATAGTTGGAATATATGGAGAAAAGCAACAAGTATCACAAATAGAAATCAACGATGCAAAATACTCACTATTGCACATGAGAGAAAATTAAGGAAAGGATAGGCAATATAATTGCTAGATTGACATATTTGGGATAAGTGGATCATGGTCATGATTTTGTATAGTCCCCATTATATGCACTCATCTCAACAAACTCACATTTGCAATAGAGAGCACTCCTAAAACCAACAAAAGAAACACAACATATGCAAAAACACAAACTCATGCCAACATGCAACCTACAAAAGGTTGGAAGCAAGATATGTATGCATGAGAGAGATACTTGTTACCGAGATATAAATGGTAGGATGTAGAGGATATGAATTCGTTGATCATCCTAGCTTGCCTCCAATTGACATGTAGGCACCACTTCTTCCTAATGGATGAGACAAGCATCCAATATATCTCCAATGTACCTAAAACACAATTAAGTATACTATGTTCCCAAACAAATTGGGTCCAAAGTAGTTAGTGCAACTACAATATATAGGAGACCCTCCACATAAATATGTGCATATTGATATGAAATTGAATTTCATGCACATCTTAGCCGATAGGATTTGGTGGAGAATCCCCTATATATTGGATCAAGAAAGAAAGCATGGCAAGATATAAACATGTAGTAAATATGCATGCACAAGACTCTCGAGAACCAAAAAAGTGATACAATTTGAACAAAAACACCAAGTAAACCAAGAAGTCACACACAAGAGTGTGACACGACAAAAGGTGTCCAAATTGTATCAAAGAGCCAAATCAACACAAGAAAGGACCTCAATTCAACAAATGAACAAGGCAAAAGCCAAAGAGCAAAAGATGCACAAAACACACAATGCTCAAGGATTTATCTCATTCTAAAAGATCATAAGAAGTAACAAAGAATGAGACAAAGCCAACTCCCAAAAGAGCAAGGTTCCAACACACAAACCAAACTCTCTACACTTTTCATGATGGCACAAAGTACCAAAAGAAAAGATCAAACTTCCAAGCACGAAAAACATGATATGGATCAACACAAGAAGCATAAAAGGAGTGTTCTAGATAATATAGGAGAGCTCCCCCATGAATGGTGCATTATATTGAATTTTGCTCTTAAATGCAAAATGCACACAAAAGAGATCATCACTACTAGCTACATTAAATAAAACACAAGAGAATACAAATAAACTAAAAAGATCCACAAGAAGCAAGGAAGACATGGGAGTAAAAGAAAACACATTCTTGGCCAAAGATAGGACAAAGAAAAACAAAGGCCAAAGTGAACATGATCAATAAATCCTACCATATATGGAGTGTCACTTGTCCAAGGACAAGAATTATGGGGAAAGTTTTCCCGAGGTAGTTTGCAAGGGAATCATGATCATATTCACACAAAGAAGCATGTAACAAGATATAACAATTAAGCTTGATGCTTCGAGAGAGATTCTTGATAGCTCCAAATAGTCACACAATCATTAAAGATTAGTGTAACTTGAAGCACATAGTTTCCATGTAGGATATGGAGGTCCAAATATGAGGAAAACACATATCAAGAAAGCTCTCATAAACAAGATCCAAAGGAATGAGCAATAAAAGAAATCCAAAGGAATTGGAAGTTGTTTGAGCTAAATGTGCCACTTAGGAGCTAGATAAATATCAATATCAATTCTAAGTGACACTACCTCAAATGTCCACATTTTCTAGTTTTGTAATATGCACAAAGCATATGACTCCCCCATAATGTGATAAACCAAGAAATCTCGACAAGAAGAAAAAGATAAAAAAGGAGATGATTAATGGACATTATGGAATTTTAATTCTTCATGAGAATGACATACCACATAGAGATAAGATAAACATGTAATGTCAACACTAAGTGGTATTCCTTATGTACACATATTTTAGGATTGTGGAATGCCCAAGCATAACACTCCCCCAAAATGGAATAGTCCATTAATCGCTCCCAAGAGCCAAGAAAGATACCAAATAAATTCAACAAAGGCTCAAACATAAGAACACAAATACATGATGTGCCAACCAACATACACAAATATACTGGACAACACAATATAGGTATGAGGGAAGCACAACATGTAAAAACACATATAATGGTACAAAACCAACATATGCACAAGGGAGCCAGTAACTTTCAATGTAAAGGAGTTGAGCACATGTTACCCCAAGGAGGAACATTGGATATGAGATAGAGGCAAGATAATCCAATTGGCTTGACTTAACAAAAATAAATGATGAAGACCCCCAATTCTTCATAATGTAGCCAAGCCTCCAATGCCCTCCAACAACACCTATTGGTCAAGTTTTAGCTTGTTGGTCCCCAACCAAGTTGGGTCCTAAGAAGTTAGTCACAATAGGCTTGGCCACCCAAATGGTTCTTTTCTTGACACCACTTTGGGCACCAACATATTTGACAAACACATTGCCCACCTCATCCTTACCAAGAGAATATGCATCATATATCAAGATAGGATTGGATGAGGAGTTACCCATGGTGCATGAGGAAGAGAGGTGACCATTCTCGCGGCATATGTAGCAAGTTCTTCTCTTGCCATCTTTCTTCTTGGAAGATGCCACCCCGTGAGGAAGAGCTTGAGTCTTGGGAGGAGGCCTGCTTCTAGCTTGAGGTGGAGCTTGAGGCCGCTTCCCTTGTTGCTTCTTATTCAATGGACAACATCTCACATGATGTCCTTCTTCCTTGCACTTGAAGCACACAATGTTGGCCAGATTCTTCACTTGACCTTGGCCATTCTTCTTGTTTCCCTTGTGCTTCAACATGTTGGTGGGCTTGTTCTTGATGTTGGAGTTGTATCCAAGCCCACTCTTGTCATTTGGGGATCTTTGCACACTCAAGATGTTCTTGAGAGTGGTCTTCCCTTCATGACACTTCTTCAAGTCATTCTTCAAAGAAGTGACTTGGGCCTTGAGCTTCTTGTTTTCCTCTACATGGTTAGTGTCAACAACAATACTAGAGGAAGTAGATGCTACATTGTTAGAGCAACAAGGCAAGGGATGCAATTCATCAAAAGATATAGAAATAGCATGAGTGGATGAATTACAAGGACTAGCACATGGCAATATGACACAAGGAGTAGATGTAGTGCTAATGTCCACATGAGGCTCACTAGATGTTACCTTTGATACAATAGCCTCATGAGCCAACTTTAGACTACCATGGGAAACTAGAAGGTCCTCATGCGAGCTTGAGAGCTTAGCATGAATCTCTTCCAATTTCCCATAGTTGCTAGTTAGCAAAGCAAGTTGAGCACGTAGCTCAACATTCTCCTTCACAATAGATGCTTCACAAGAGATAGAGTTAGTAGCACAAGAATCATCAATAGTAGTGAGAGGTGAGGGCAACTTGGAAAGCTCTTTAGTGTATGAGGCTTTAAGTTGCTCATATGACTCGGTGAGTTTGATGAGCTCCCCCTTGATGACCCTAGAGCCATTGTTGAGGTGCTCAAAATCCTCAAGGAGTTTGGCATAAGCAACTTCAAGCTCATCATTCTTAATTTGGAGGGCACTTGCCACCTCAAATTCTCTATCATGAGATTTCTTCACTCTAGATAGCTCTAGAGCAAAGGTCTCCTCAAGAGATTCCTTGGTGGTTTGTTCCTCTTCTAGAGCTTCATTTAGGTTTGCAATGTCATTAGCATACTCACGCTCAAGACTACTCATTTTTTCAATTGTGTCCTCATGCTCATAAATTAGTTGCTTACTTTCAATGGCTAAGTTCAAGATTTCAATGAAAGTAGAGCAAGCATTTTCATTTTTGTGTAGAGCACGAAGGACTAGCTCCCCCTTCTCTTTTAGAGAAGCAACATCATCATCTACTTCATCTAAGTCAACATTCACATCATCAAGAGGTGCATTGGGGTCCAAAGGAGAATTTACCTTTGATTCCTTAGCCATGAGGCATAAGTGAATGTTGGAAGAAGGTGATGATGGGGGAACACTTGAAGCTCCAATAGCAACCTTGCCTTGGCCCACACATTCTTCGATTTCCTCTACATGGTTAGCAACACAAGTACAAGAGGAAATAGAAGCATATTTATCATGGAAACAAGGCAAAGCAAGCATATCATCATGAGATATATTCAATCCATTTCTACATGATATGCAAGGGCAATCAACACTAGGATGTAAATCACATATAGTCCTACAAGTGTTCATGCCCAAAGATACAACATTGCAATGAGATAGATATGGAGGATCATGAATGGCAATACCACTATCCACATTGCAAGTTCTATCACCACTCACCATATCATTACCTTGTGACAACTCACATGTTGGTGTAGTGGAAGAAGAAGAAAACTCATCATGGCCGGAGGTGGAGAGAACACAATCATCCTCATTAAGCTTGGACACGTCATATTTTTCTTGAAGCTTGGTCCAAATATCATCAGCATTCTGAAAATGCATGATTGGGGAAAGAACTACAAAGCTCACAACATTAACAAGCACATTAGATGCTTGAGCTTCGAGATAAGAGTTTGTCTCCTCCTCCAAAGATAGATTTTGAGGATCCATAGGAGGAGACAAGCCCATATCTAGAATTCGCTCAATATTTGGGTCAATGACCCGGAAATGACTAAGCATGCGAATGCGCCAAACATCATAATTTGTGCCATCAAAAGTAAATGTGTGAGAGTGCACTAAACCCCTAGGAGACATCCTTACTCTCGAGGCGGTGAAGCCTAAGAAGCGAGAGACCTCGCTCTGATACCAATTGAAAGGGAAATGGACGTCGCCTAGAGGGGGGTGAATAGGCGTTTTAAAATCATTACGGTTTAGGCTCTAATAAATGCGGAATAAAACTTAACGTTAAATTTATCAAGCCAAAACCTATATCCACTAGTTTCACTAAGTGCACCAACAACCTATGCTAAGCAAGACAAGCAACAAGGTGATAGCAAGATATAGTACTTCAAGCACGATGGCTATCACAATGTAAATTGCATAAGTAAAGGGCTCGGTTGAGAGATAACTGATGGACGCGGAGACGATGATTTGTTTCCCGAAGTTCACTTCCAAAGAAGCTACGTCTCCGTTGGAGAGGTGCGGGGGTGCAATGTACTTCGAACGCCACAAGTGGCTCACCTCGAGGTGTGGTGGCTCGATGCTCACCCAACGCCACACAAGGCCTCACCCCAAGATGCAAAGGCACGCAACCTACCGACGCCACAACAGGCTCACCCTATTCTCCCGTGAGCTCGCCACAAAGGCCTACTCACGTTCCACTATGGGACACTTGAGGGCGGTCACCGAACCCGTACAAGATTGGGGCAATCTCCACAACTCAATTGGAGGCTCCCAACAACAATGCCACAAAGGCTACAAAGCCACAAAAGGCAACAAGGCCACAAAAGGCTACAAGACCACAAAAGGTCAACAATCCAACCACACAACCGTCTAGGGTTCCAAGAACCCAAGAGAAACAATCCCAAGGGCTTGAACTCGTCGAATCTCCGAGGAGAACTCAAACCTATGCACCAAATGCAAGAGGCAGGTCCTTCACTCTCAAATTCCACCAAAACTACAAAAGATATTGGGGGAATAAGGGAGGAAGAACACAAGAGGAGAACACAAAACTCTCCAAGATCTAGATCCCAAGGATTCCTTCACAAAGAAGGGATTTGGTTTGGTGGGGCTTGTAGATCTAGATCTCCTCTCTCAAATCCCTCAAAAAGATGCAAGAATCATGGGAGGGAGAAGGGAAGAGGGCAAGATTTTGAAGGTCAACAATGGAGGAGAGAGAGTGGAAGAGGTAGCAAAAATGACCTCCAAAGTTGGGGAAACTTTGGGGAAGAGGGGGCCCTTAAATAGGGCAAGAAAAATCTGCCCATTTGGGCCAGATTCGCGCCCCACCGGAACTACCGGTGCTCCACCGGAACTACCGGTAAATAGAAACACAAGTTACTGAACAAAAACAAGATTTACCGGAACTTCGGGTGGAACTTGGGCCGGTACTACCGCTCAAGCAAAAACGTTGGACAACATTGCACGAAAACTTCAATAACTTTTGACTCCAGACTCCGATTTTGATGATCTTAGGCTCGTTTTGAAGAGAACAAAAAGCTCTACAAGATTATGAAAATAAACATCATAGTATAACAAGGGAGGATAAAAATAAAATGGAGAAAGGTAGAACCTCTCAGAAGCGATGAACCGGTAAAACCTCCAAAACCCAAAACGCAAGAAGATGAGCTTGGAAACTCCAATTGGGATGAAACCAATTTTGTTGGAAAGGTAATAAAGAGTAGAATCCAAAAAGGTGAAATATTGGGTATCACCAAGGGAGAAAATATCATGAATATATATGTGAGATATCTCCCAAGGTGTGGAGCCGGAAAACCCGCAAGGTAAAAACGCAATAGGATATGCAAGGGAAATCTGTTTTTGATGAACTAGAGCTTGTTATGAAGATAACCACAAGCTATAGATCCTCACATGGACAAGAACAAACAACAACCAAGAAATATAATGCTATCTATGCAAAGGTTTGAGCTCTCTCCGAAAGATACAAACGAGTCACCCACTTGAGAGCCTCTCTTGATAGTACGGCTATCTATCCTAAACCCGGTCTCCCAACACTACAAGAGACCGGTAAAATAGAAACCCTATCAAGATCATACCTTTTCCTTGAGCATCCCACTTGAGCTTGATGTAGACGATCTTGTCACCTTCAAGATGGAACACCTTTCTTGATTGCTCTTGCTTGATGAAGACTTGCGAATGGCTCCCCATACTCCATGGGGAAACCTCTTTTTTGACCTTGTATTCATCACTCCATGAACACCGAGGAGGCAAGCTCCGAGCATGAGATCTTCTAGAGAGGACGCATCTTGAGCTTGCACATCAATTCTTGATGATGATGCCTTGAAGAAAGCCATGAGGAACTCCATCTTCTTCTTCTTCTTCAAGACATACTTGATCTTCTTCTTCTACTTGATTCCAATAGGCACAAAGATCTTGGACAATGCTTCTTCTTTTTCATCCTTGAAACCAACACATGGTCCAAGCGATGCCAATGGACAAACCTACAAGTGAGACTCAATTTACACATTAGTCCATAGGGATTATCATTAATTACCAAAACCACACATGGGACATACATGCCCTTTCACCAGGTCTGATTTATACAGCTCTATGAGTTCCGTGGTTAATATTTTTTCGACGGTTTCTTTGCTTGGAGAAGCTCTATGCTTGTGATGCTATACAGTTTGATATTTCATTATTATATAATTTTTCTATTGGAATAAGTCGATTTCTTTTAGAGTGCGCGAGCCGTGCTATGGTGTCTTGGTGGTTTGGGCTGAGCTGTTTGTAGCTCACTTTGTATATGGAAATTACTTTATTTTGTAAAAAATCTTCATCTTAACTTAGCTTTGTATAATCTGTAGGGACTATTAGTGCTAGCATGTTATCACTTATCAGTCATGCCAAAGTCTTCTGTAAGTGGTACATCCTGCTATTCAAGATGTCATAATAAGAATGAAAGCATGTATCTTCATTGTTCTGTGTTTGTATTAAGTAATCCCTATGTTTTCATCACAACATTGGCACTATTTTATCTAATAAAATATTAAATATTAGTTGTTGCTCCACCTTTAGATGATTGACTGAGGTTAAATTGTATCTTTTTTTTGCCTGTGAACACTTACTAATTGTGAGGCCTGGAAGTTAGGATTTTTCCCACACGTATGCATGGAGAAAAGAGGGTCTAAAGAGACATTTAAGTGAAAGACTGACTATTAATCAGGTGCAGTGCCTGACAGCAGCTACACGGCGGCAAGCGTCATCGTCTAACTACCATACGTCGTGTCGTCGACACACTGGTTATTGCTGCAGTTTTGCCCATCTACTCAAGCCTAAAGTTCCCTAGTCTCTACCTCTAACTTCTCAGTGGCTTGTCTCAGAGTAGAGAATATCGGGATCGGGGGAGAATGTAGGGCTTCCGCCTCATTCGTCCTCATTGGACATGGTAATGATGATTTGAACAAGTCCATCGGCCTCCTAACCTTCCGAATGATCTCATGATGACATGCTGGCATACTAAATTGTTGAATCCCTTGGTTTTAAAATCTTTATTAGGATTTAGGATCACAGTGAAGAGCAAGTGCAATCACAACTGTTTTTATATGGTCTAACGCATTGTATGTATAGAACTTTTGGTCTGGTCTTAGCAAATTCTATTTCATAAATTATTTTATTGTCCTAAAATACATCTATGCTTACTAGATTTAATTGATAAAATTGTCTAACCATTTTCAGATCATCAAAATGTCACATATCCTGCAAGAATTCAGGGCAAACAAGGATACAAGGGTTATTTAGGTAATGCAAGCTTTGATTTCATGGTGCATGTATACTTGCTACCTTCATGTATACGTATACTTTCTATCTGTTAGTGTCTTCCTGTACTTTCTTACATATATGCTTGCAAGTCATAGCTGATGTTTGGTTGTCTTGGAGTAAATTTATTTTGCCGATAAAAGGAACTCAACATTCTGCCAATAAAGAATAATGGACACATGTATGTAAGGTTTTAGCATTTGTGTAAACATTAGTCACGCACTAGCTTCTTAGTGCCCATTAAGACTAAGCACTAAAAACATATGTGTTATGACCGAATGTATCACATATCAATACACCCATGACTACAACACACCGTCCACACTATATGGGAACGCAATGCAGGCGGCGCAGCAAAGTGTGCTTATTCATCTAGTATATGTGTAGTCTTTTATATATCTGTGTTATTGTAGGGCACGAACTCTAGTCTTGTAATCTCTTATATATTGATCAATACAAGACACCACAACATGCGGTTTCCCTTATCTTACATGGTATCAGACGCAAAACCCTAACCTGTGTCGCTCCTCTCTTCCGTCGCCGCCGAGACCACCAAACCCTAGTACCCTGCCGCCATGTCGCTATCCGACAACGGCGCTTCCAAGGCCGTCGCCAAGGGGGTCACGGAGCAAGAGGCTGAGGCCGCCAAGGCTAAGTTGGCCCTCGCCGCCGCTTCCGGCTCGAGCGCGGGGTCTTTCTCCCTGACCTTGCTGCTTGCCCAAGCCGCCAGGCCTCCACTCCATCAAGGGGCACATCCTCGTTGAGCTCGCGCTTGACACCGGCGTGCATCGCTAGTGGCACACCTTCTTCCGCGCCGCTGTCAGAAAGTATGCCCTTCTCGATCACCTCGACACCGACGCATCGGCTGCGCCGACACCGAAGTGGTCGCTCCTCGACGCCAAAGTCATCTCCTAGCTCTACAGATCTGTTTCCATCGGCATCCTTGACATTGTCATGACGCCCGGTGATGAAACTCCTCGCCGTCGATCTCTGGAACAACATCAATGGACTCTCCAATGATCACAAGATCAAACGCGAACTCCACCTCACGGGCGAGCTGGGCGACCTCAGCATGGGCGAGATGACCATGACCGACTACTTGAAGAAGGCTTGGTCCACTGGTTACAGACGCTGAGATGGTAGTCCACTGTCTCAACGGCCTCTTCGAGCAGTACGAAGCCGCCGCTGATCTAATATTCCTCATGCCCGGGATCACCTTCTCGCAGTGTCTCTCCCTGCTATAGCTTCAGGACATGAAGCACGAAAATCTTCGTCTACGTAAAACCGACACGGCCCTCTACACCAACACCGGCAACTCCGGCAAGGGCACCGGCAAAGGAAAGAAGAAGAAGAAGAAGGCCTCCAAGGAGGCTGCCAAGGTGGTCGCTCCCATCCTGGCGCCACTACCCTCTCCCGTGACTGTGGCCCCTTATCTTCCTACTTGGCCGATGATGACTGCAAGTGCACAGATCGTTTGTAGCTAGTTTCGAAATAAAGATATCGATCCCACAGAGAGCAGTAGGCAAAAGACTAAAATGCTTTTAACTAAACCTAAATTTAAGATACAAGAATATTAGAGTTGTTTTTAGGTTTTTGGTTGAACAAGGAAATTTAGAGTAAAGTAAAACTTAATGCAGAAAATAAGAATCGCGTGAGTAAAAGAACTTTGGAACTGCAATAGGGAAAAAATGCGTTCTTAGGGAGTGGTGGATACACCGCTAGCAATTTAGACTAAGCAATCAAGATTATTATAACGAATATTCTCATGATATGTATGTATGTGGAGGAGATCCATATATGGACAAATAGGCAGCACCCGCTACTCACATCATCCGTCATAACCACAGCTGACGAATAAACGACATCAATTGTATTATCCCGCTATTAAGGGATTTCTCCCATGGCACGAACATGGCTTAATGAGTTCTCCTTGATTCCCCAAGTTAGTACGTAAATAATGACAACAGCTTTATAGTTATAGTAAGTGCTATCATCCCTCCGTCTACCAACAAGTAATCCCCTTCATCGAGTCCTCGTAGGAGGCAAATATTAAGGAGGTGCACAACTCCCAACATCAAGATGAAGACAATTAACACATACACATAATGATGTATAACATAATAATCTCTATCTCATCTCAATCATATGCTAGGGTTTCTCCATCTCCCCAAGAACTAGAGATCTACTCAGACATGGAGGTAATCAACATCATGGCAATGGTGATGGAAACAATCATAGATGAATGGTACTTGTATAAATCCACAACGAGTACGGAAATTACAACAAGATCTAGATGGATGGGATGGAGATGGATGGAGACGGTGATGGTGTAGCAGTTGATGAAGATGGAGATCGACGCCTTGGCCTCCCAGATCTGCGTAGGGCGAGGATGGATCCCTTGGGCAAGTTCCCCCTCTAGATGCCTTCTGGAGGTGAGGTTGTTGTGATTTCTGGTTGTTCTGTATGTCGTCTCCCCGGTCTAGTTGCATGAGGTGAAACTATTTGAGGAGGCGGAGGCGGCGCCAACTATACGACCGGAACTATATGGCCAGAAAATGTATTCCTGCCGTATAGTTGGTCGTTAAACCGTCTGTCTCCCTTAATTGCTTCAGGTTTTCTTCTAGTATTATTAATATTTTCTAAATAAGCGATTTACGTTGTTTTTTACTCCTTTTCTCCTAAGTATAACTGCTTCTAGAATTGTGTCCATTGTATCCATCATCTGTCTTGATCCTGGTGAAAACAGACATAAAATATGCGCGGGAGCGCCGTAAAATATCAAGATCCTACATCTACAATACAAAATAACAATATAAAACATGATGCAAATGTGCACTCATAAACTTCCCCAAGCTTAGACTTTTGCTCGTCCCGAGCAAGTTTAGCTTAATGGATGTGATCCTCATATTCATGAAGCTGAGTCGATAAAATAAATGAGCCGGTTGCAGCATGCATTTATCATATGAAATACATAGGAATAAGTTCATGAATAATACCTTACTCGAACCATCTGAATAGTATTAGCAGACTTCCACACCTTAGTGATCAATAGTTCACGAAAGATGAATCTCAACATAATGTAAGAGTATCCGATTCAACGGAACGAGTTAGCGAGGTAGTCCCAAGTGTTTTAGGATTAACATATTCACTTGGGATTCAAAATCTCAAAAGTTTCTCTTTGCCATACTACAAT
The DNA here is from genome assembly GCA_916181665.1 of Avena sativa. NCBI lineage: Eukaryota > Viridiplantae > Streptophyta > Magnoliopsida > Poales > Poaceae > Avena > Avena sativa. The sequence goes on from OV702292.1 coordinate 141,481,755, forward strand.
ATAGTGGTGTATGCCTATTTGCTCTTTGCACATTCGCTCTTTTTCTTCTTTCTTTTCTTCTCTTTTGTTTATATGCTGACACTTTTGTTTAAGTGTTGTGCAAAGGAGCTAGCCATACATTCCACTCCATGTAGGAATTCAAAGTTTAACGATCTCAATTATTAAATTTCAATTGTATATGAAGCATTCTTATGACTTGAAGATTCTACCTCGACTTGTTCTCACTCTATTTTTGATAGCACTCTTTATTTTCCTTTGTTCAAGGTTTTATTTTTCAACTCAAAAAGTTAGATGATTTTTATTTCTTTGTAAATCAAACCATGTACTTACAACATATTGACCAAATTATCTTTGTATGTTCCATTAATACCAATGGTGTGGAAGACTACTATTGCTATCAGCAACTGCAAGTAAAATTATACTCAAGCCATTCATATATCCAATAAGACAAACACAAACTTGATTTTGCTTCATATATAATAATAAACTCAGAATTTCATAAAAGGGATCGACTATTCCTAAAAGGAATTCTAATGATGCAAACTTTATTTCTAGTTTGAACTAATGCAAAACAAAATAGTGATATAAAACTTATAAGATAGTTTGCAAGGTCTTTAAAGATCTCCCCAAGCTTGGAATCAAGCCATGCGGGATCAAATAACTCCTTGCTGGTACCTATTCGTCCTCCTAGGTAGGAAGAGTGGTGCCCTCTTATTTGGTGTTGCCATCTTTAACTATGCTTGCAAAGCGGATGCTGAGCTCGGCCATGTCGTATTGAAGCTTCAACATTTTCTTCTTGAGGAATTTCTTATCATCTGTCAACTCAAAGACAGTTTTAATACCAACTCTACCATTGATGTCATTGACCCTCTTTTCAAGGTCTTTGCTCATCATCCAGTAGGAGTCAATTCCTTCTCCAATTGTTTCAGCACATGCTTCGAAGCTTTTTCCAACTCATAGATCTTATCATGAATCTCATCTTGCCACACCTTCTTAGGTTTAAGAGGTGATGGACCAAGAGGAGGTTTATAATAGGATCATGTGTTGTGATGATATGGATTTGGGAGATACTCATCTGTGTTCTTTCCCTACTCAGCTTGCCTCATCATCTCCATCCGTTGCGGGAACATGTCCTCCCAATTTGGGAGAGGCTTGATCTCCGGGCTGGATGATGACGATGATCCTACTTCTTCGATCCTCTTCATGGGTTTCTCTTCTTTCTTCTTCCAGATCTTGTTGACATGGAAGGTCTGCATGGCTTCGCTGCACAGATGTTGTTAGAGGGGATTGTTTAGGGATGGCGAGGATTTTTCGAGGCTGAAGGTTGTAGCGCTGTGAAAACTTAATGAAAAAGGTTAGATGCGATCAGCTTTAAAAGGGAAGGTCAAAAACCCTAGCCGCCTCCTGTAACGAGCAACTATACGGGCGTGGCCCGTATAGATCCCGCCGTATAGTTATGAACCCACTATAGATTACATCTACGGTGGAACCAACTATACGGGCGGGAATTTTTATTCCCGCCGTATAGTTGGTCGTTAAACTCTCTGTACTCCGTATAGATGGATCGATATCTATACGACCGCAACTAGACAGGCAGAATTTTTATTCCCGTCGTATAGTTGATCGTTAAACTATCAATACTCGGGAAATAGTTCCGTCAAAGGCATCGATGTCTATACGACGACAACTATACGGGCGGAATTTTAATTCCCGCCGTATAGTTGGTCATTAAACTATCAGTACCTTTCGTGGACGGAAGGGGTGATGTCGAAATAACTATACGACCGTAGCTATACGGCCAGAATTTTTATTCCCGCCGTATAGTTAGTCATTAAACCTTCTGTGTCAACCAAAAATTTCCTGCTTCTCCAAGGATTCTTTATTAATCTGAAACTTAACAAAATATCAAGTTTTGATAGAAAAATAACAGCTTAAATTTTCGACCAATTTTGGCATTATCAATCTTCCTTCTTCTTTGCTTAGAGTTTCAAATGTTCCTCTTTTAACACAAGCTCATAAAAACTTTTAAAACTTACTCAAGCCTTTACCTTGCATGGGTTGCCTCCAATGAAGCGCTCTTTTATGGTCAATAGCTTGACCCTAGTGTTGCTTATTTCGTCCAGAGTCCATTTTTCTTGAAGCTGCCATCCCTTGCATATTTTTGCTCAATCAACTCTTTTGGGGTAATCACTTCTATGGTGATTGCACTTATATCTTCTTTTACTCAATAATGCTTCAAGCGTTTCCCATTCACCACCCATTCAAGAGAGGGTGTCTTTCCCTTGAGCTTCACTGCTCCCGATGAATAAGCTTCTTCAACTATATATGGACCTTCCCACTTTTATCTGAGCTTCCCTATGAAGGAGATATGCCCTAGAGGCAAATAATAAATAGGTTTTTATTGTCCTATCTCAATTAGTTCATAATAGTTTCATAATGTGCTATAACTGTGTTAATATGAAACATTAATACACGTGTGGTATATAAACAAAACTAGTCTCTAGTTACCTCTAGCGAACTAGTTCATTGGTCATGAGGATGATCTAGCGTTTCAAGATCATGGTCATTTATGCCAATTAACAATGAGGTCACATCATTAGTTGAATGATGTGATAGACAAACAACCCAACCAGTTGTATCTTAATGAGATCTAGTTACAAAGTTCACCATTAATGATAAAACTAAGGAAATCTCGCAACCTATCCTTAGACTGTGAGATAATGCAAATCACCGTTCTGGAGAGAGCTTAGATGGTTATCAAGTATCACACCGTGACTGGGTGATCGAAAAGGTGCTACTCAGATTTCCCAAAGGGGCGCGTAGAGGAGTACATATCAGGACCAGGATTTGCCAATCCATGTAACGGATAGATACATATGTGGCCATCTCGGTGACGTTGCATTAATGAAGCTTGCAAGCGTGTGACTAGGTCATGGAATGCAACAACACGGAAATGAGAAAACAAGTTCATCAGTAACAAGATCAAACGAAGGTATGGAGATATTGTAGATCAAATCTCGGGTGAACTAGGTATCATGTGGCAAAGGGAATGGGAAACGACTGTTTACGGTTCAAACGACATTATCATCGTGGAATGCACAGGGGTCATTATGGGCATCCCGGTCCCGCTATTGATCATTGATGGAGATCATGTATGTGACATTCCTGAGCCGTGGGGAAATACACTTAAGGGTACGATAAGCTAGAGATCCTCTTGAAGTTGGAATCACCATATGAGAGAGAAGGAAACCGGAAAAGTTCCGTGAGAGAACAGGAATTGTTCCGGGAAAGTTCTGAAGTCGTTCGGAGGAAATCAAAAGGGAACCAAAAGGTGTTTCGGGTCAAATCGGATTTTGTAATATGTATTAACATATTAATTAATGTAATTAATATTAAATATAATATTAAAATCTAATTTGAAGGGGTTTTCCACTAATGGGCCAAACTTCCTAGGGAAAAAGGGCCCATGAGGGAAGGGCCAAGGGCCAAGGCCTAGCCGCCTCAAGGGGGCCCACCCGGCCAGCCTAGGGCTGTGCACGGGGTGGGGCCCACCCCTGGTCGTCTGACCCATGGTGCCCTAAGGGCCCATGTGCCTCCCCCTCTCTCTCTTGTTTAGTCCCACATGGGAAACCCAAAGGGGAGGGCACACCCCCTCCCCCTATATAAAGGGGTGCCCATGGGTGGGAATAGACACACAATTTGGAGAAGTCTTTTGGTTGATTTTCTCCTTCCCTCTCTCTCTCTCGTCTCCATGCATTGGCACGGTCCCAAGTAAGGACTGTCCATGCAAGAGACACCGCACCTGTAGCATGATGTTGCGCTGCAGGGATTCCAAGCTGGAGATCTACTTCCGCACTCCCGGCAGGGATCAAGGAGTCGGAGGTCGTCATCATACACCGTATGTGTATGAAACCACGAGAGGCCTTACTTGAGGCACCTTGGATGTCGTGAGCCAGAGATGCTACACGATGAAGAAGGAGCAAGGGGTGACATGTGAGGAGCTTCGCGACCTTGAGGTTGGCTACGAGTTCGACTACTTCAACCACGTTCCCCTCGGAACGTTAACCGCGTACGGTCTACAACGGTATGTATTCTATACGCTCGGTCGTTACCGCATTACTAGATAGATAGATCTTGGGCAGTTTAGAAGGTTCCAACGTAGGAATTTTTTTGTTTTCTACCGCGGAACCCTTCACCCTGGAAACAACTTAAGACGAGAATTATAGAGCAACACTTTGTCTCCACTTTTAAAGGTCTTATTCTCTATTTTTCTATCATGCCATCTTTTCACTTTTTCCTTATACAACCTAGCATTTTCATATGCCTCACTTCTAAACTCATCTAGAGCATGAATATCCAATAGACGCTTTTCTCCTGCTGCTTTAAGATCATAATTTAGGTTCTTGATTGCCCAAAAAGCTTTGTCTTCCAATTCTAAAGGTAAATGGCATGCCTTACCGTACACCATCTTATAAGGTGTCATACCCATGGGATTTTTAAACGCAGTACGGTATGCCCATAGAGTGTCATTTAGCTTGTATAACCAATCTTTTCTTGATTTGTCCACCATCTTCTCGAGTATGGTCTTTAATTCTCTATTAGAGAGTTCCACTTGACCACTTGTTTGAGGATGATATGGTGAAGCAATGCGATGAGTTACTCTGTATTTGCTGAGGATTTTCCTGAAAGTCCCTTTCATAAAATGAGAACCACCGTCAGTGATTAAAAATCTAGGAACTCCAAACCTAGGGAATATGATATCCTTGATCATCTTCACGGAGGTGGTTGCATCTGCATGACTTGTTGGAATAGCTTCAACCCATTTGGTAACATAATCAACAGTAACAAGAATATGAGTATAACCATTTGATTCAATAAAAGGTCCCATGTAATCCATTCCCCATACATCAAAGGGTTCTATTATGAGACTATAATTCATTGACATTTCTTGTCTCCTACCTATATTACCTCTTCTTTGGCAAGCATCGCAGTATTCCACATACCTATGTGCGTCCTTGAGCAAGGTGGGACAATAGAATCCGGATTGAAGTACCTTCATTGCAGTTCACTTACCTACATGATGTCCTCCATACGGATTGTCATGACAAGCTTTCAATATTCATTTCATGGTTAGGAACACACTCCGAATCATTTCGTCAGGTTCATGACGATATAGATATGGATCATCCCAAAAGTAATATTTAAGATCATTAAAGAATTTCATTCTTTGATTCCTTGTCATACCAGGAGGTATAAATTTTGTTGCAAGATAATTAGCATAATCTACATACCATGGATTAGCAACTTTGACATTTGCTAAATATGATGGGTTTGCAGCATACAAAACAAAAAATCCTATGATGAGAACTATACGCCAAGATCTATCTACTAGATATAAGCAACAGGTGGATATACATCCATGGAGAACTTACCCTCGAAGATAACGAAGTTTTGTTAATGAGTAGGAACTCGTGGATGATGTAGTCATGCGCTTGCCGATCTCAAGATCATGTGGAAGTCCTAGCGCTACAAACCAGCAGCGCATCCGCACTCGCACACATGTTCAGGCCACCGAACAACCTCCGCCTCCTTGCTCCAGCGATGCAGCGGAAGCAACAACTCCTTCCAGACAAAATGCCACCGGTAACATGTATCTTGCTAATCTGAGACCATGGGGGAATAATTCTAGAGGGGGAGAGAGATCCTTCACGAGGAGGTGTTAGGAAGAAGGGTGAGAGGGGTGGCCTTTTATAGGAGGAGGGGGTACCCCTTCCCATGGCCGGCGACCCATGGTGGGTGACCCCTCACCTCCCCCATTCATGTGGTGGTAACCCCCTCCACATAAAAGTGTCCCTTAACATTCCTCTTTAAAGTCTTTACTTTAAATGCATTAAATTTCTCCAAATTTAATGCTCACTCATTTAATAAAACTCTTTTATTAAATTTATTCAGAATTTTGTTAATTACTTTAATTAACAAACATTCACATAAAACCCCCTGCAACGTTTCAATATTACATGCAGAACCAATTTCTGCAATTTCACCCGAAATAGTTTCGGTATCTATTGAAATAATTCCAGCGCTTTGCAATTCATTCGTCTGAAACACATTTGCTCCAAATGGTGTTGGTGTCCCTTAAGTGTGTCACCCTACGGTTCATGAATAATGCATACATGATCAAGACCCCTCTCAGATCAATAATCAGAAGCGGTACTTGGATATTCATACTAACTCCTACACATTCTACGATGACTTCTATGATCGTGAGAACCTTTAACATTAGTAACTAAATCCCTTTGTCTCGCGATATATTACATGTACAAGATTCGATCATCGGTATCTCCATACCTAGTTTGATCTTGTTACCGACATGTACTCTTTTCTCGTTCCCGTGATATAACATTCTAGTGATCTTATCACTTGCTTGCAAGCTAACCAATGTGATATCACCGAGAGGGCCTAGAGTATATCTATCTATCATCAGGATGGACAAATCCCACTCTTGATCCATGAGCTTCTACATAACACTTTCATAGCACTGAACCCACCTTTATAATCACCCTTTCACGGTGTGACTTTTGATGTTATCAAGATACTCTTCCAGTGTTAGTGATTAACATGATCTCATGGTCTAAGGACTAGGATTACTTTGTTAGATGTTATAGCAATATAAACACAATGACTTTGATCGTAATGCTATACTTAGGATGAATGTTCATCACATCATTCCACTAATGTTGTGACCTTGTTATTAACAACATCCAATGTCCATGATCAGGAAACCTTGATCATCTTGTTAATCAACGATCTAGTTTATAAGAGAGGCATAACTAGGAACTTTCCTTTTTGTTTATTAAACACACATGTATTAATGTTTCCAAATTAATACAATTATAGCATGCAAAATAAACATCTATCATATACTTGGAATATGTATAATAACAACTTTATGATTGCCTCTTAGGGCATATTCCCTTCAAAATATTCTCCTGAAAATGATTCATTTATAGGTATGGGGTTATTAATTATTCCCTCCATCCTAGAGAGATGATCTGCTACCAATTATGTTTACCCCTCCTATCTACTATTTGTAAATCATATTCTTGTAGTAACAAAACCCACCTAATCAACCTGGGCTTCACATCCTTTTTCACAAGGAGGTGACGCAAAGCTTGGTGATCTGTATGAATTATTACCTTAGAATTAATGATGTAGGATCTAAATTTGTCACAAGCAAAGATTATAGCTAGGAACTCTTTTTCTGTAGTACCGTTATTACCTTAGAATTAATGATGTAGGATCTAAATTTGTCACAAGCAAAGATTATAGCTAGGAACTCTTTTTCTGTAGTAGCGTAATGTTTTTGAATCTTATTAAGAGGTCTACTAGCGTAATAAGTAACATTTAAATTCTTTCCGTCTCGCTGTCCCAACACAGCCCCTAAAGCATAGTCACTAGCATCACACATGATTTCAAAAGGTTCATCCCATTTTGGAGAATGCATGATAGGTGCTGAAACTAATTTATTCTTAAGGTTCTCAAAAGCTACAATGTAGTCATGTTTTACATAGAATGGAGTTTCTTTATCAAGAAGGTTGGTGAGGGGCATAGCTATTTTAGCAAAGTCTTTTATAAAACACTCATAAAAACCTGCATGTTTCAGAAACATTTTTAAGTTTTTAATGGCCTGAGGTATTGGAAGATTTTCTATAATATTTATATTAGTTTTATCCATTTCTATTCCCTTCTCTGAAACTTTATGCCCCAAAACTTTACCTTCTCTTTCCATGAAATGGCATTATTCCTAATTCAAAACCAAATTTGATTGCCTGCATCTCTATAAGACTTTGGTTAGATTGTAGAGGCAATTATCAAAGGTTGTTCCACAAACAACAAAATCATTTGTTAGAACTTCCATAGTCTTCTCAACAAAATCATCAAAGATTTTTAGAACACCTTCTTGAAAAGTTGTTGTTGCATTACATAAGACAAACAAAATTAATCTATAAGCATATGTGCTATAAGGGCAAGTGAAAGTTGTTTTCTCTTGATCTTCCGGTTGTATGGCAATTTGAGAATATCCAGAATAACCATCAAGAAAACAGAAATAAGAATTATTACTAAGTCTTTCTAAAATTTTATCCATGAATGGTATAGGTTTATGATTTTTCTGTGCCTCTCGGTTTAGCTTCCTAAAATCAATGCACATATGTTATCCTACAACAGGCCTTACAGGAACTAGCTCACCATCTTCATTCATAGCAGCATCAAGACCCCCTTGTCTTGGTATGCAATGAGTTGGGTTAACCCACTTACTGTCAGAGATAGGATATATTATGCCAGAATCTAATAAGTGTATAACCTGTTTTCTTACTACTTCCTTCATTTTCGGATTAAGTCTTCTTTGCGTATCCACTACAGGTTCACATCATTAAGCATGGTAATCTTATGTGTTACTATAGATGGATCTATTCCTTTAATATCACTTAGAGTATATCCAAAGGCTTCATGATGCTTAACCAAGACCAAAAGGAGTTTATTTGTTTCATTCTCTGATAAATTTTTGCTAATAATAATAGAACATTTATTTTTGTTATCTAAAAACTCATACCTTATATCGTCTGGAAGTTGTTTCAATTCAATTGGTGGAGGTTCTTCATCTCCTTTTGTTACCAATTCTTCATAGTCATGTGGATTTTGTGCTTCCGGAACTATATCAAGGTAATCATCCATGTCTTCTCTCTCCTCATCATTTGATGCTTCCTCCCAATTAATTACGCTCCTCTCTAATTCATCTTGTGGAGTACTAAAATGAATTGCGGCTAGCTCGGCAATTGTTTTCTCTTCCTTGATATCTTCCACTTCATATGGCCTCTTCTTTAGTTTGGCAAAGTGGAATGTCATTTCCTCTTCTCCAAACATCAGTGCAATAGTCTCCTTATTATCAACTCGAGCTTTGGTTATGGAAACAAAAGGCCTGCCTAAAAGAATAGGACAAAAAGAATCTCGAGGCATATCAACAATATGAAAATCAAGGGGCTACATGAGTGGTCCAATAAAGACATAGATATTTCTGATTACACCTTCTGGTTTTATATTGGTCCTATTAGACAATTTAATAGTAGTGTCTACTAGTTCCACATTTGGATTATTTAAATTGTAGTGAAGTTCCTCATAAAGTGATGAAGGTATAATATTTATAGTGGAAATCGGCTCACAGATTCCATACAAGAAAGTTTATCCACAATATATAGGATTCATAGGTTTAGAAGTTCCGTTACCTCGTACCTTACCTTCGATAAACTCTGTGGTTTCATGGTCTAGCATAACCACTTCATCATCCACTATTCGTGCTTCCATAAGATCCTTTAATATAACATTATTTATATTGGTAGCTTCGGGGTTCTTTTCCGGTTTCTTTGGTCTCTTCTTTATTTATTCTTCCTCTTTTTGCCTTTTCTTGATGATCTCTTGAATAGGTACTGAGGTGAATTCTGCCATTAGCACTCTTGCACGCTTCTTCTCTTCGAGGGGTTTATGTGGTTCTCATTCTATCGGTACCTGCAAATATCCTGCATAATTCTCAATAATTTTCTTTACTGAGTAAGAATCAATACCAAGGGTTTTAATCATTGCACCAGTCCTTTCATCTACAAGGAAATCATTAACGCAAGCATATTCAGAAAAACTATTTGTAATGTTTTCCCTATTGTTAAGTTCCATTGCTTCCCTCATTCTTATTATTAGTTTCCAAGCTTCATCATAGGTATAAGATAGAAAGTTGCCATTAGAAGCATTGTCTAGATTCATTCTATTTTCAATATTAAGCCCTCCATAAAAAGTATGAGTGATTAACCAATCAGTAAAACGATGATGGGGCAATTATCTAGGTAACTTTTATACCTTAGATATCCTTCATACAAGCCTTCACCAGGATTATTTTTGAAACTGATAATAATACCTCTCATCCTGTGAGCTTTGCTTTCTGAATAATATTTTGATAAAAAAATGGTTGTTAGTTCCTTCCAAGTCCTTGGTGCTTCTACACAAAAAGATCTGTACCAGTGGCAAACATTATTAGAGAGAGTTTGTGTAAACAACTGGATTTTAACCATATCAAGATTACAGTCATCAAATATAAAGGAAGTGAGAACATCTTCAAAGAATTATAAGTGTCCATATGGACTCTCTTCATTGGTTCCTGGAAATTTCTTAGAGTACAATAGTTCAAATAATAAAGGATGGATCTCAATTCCATCCGGAATTATGCTTTTATTGACAGTTATAAAAGCATCCATGGGCGAACCCATTTTCCTTACTGCCTCAAGCTAGTTTAAATGCTGAGTGTTGACCATTGTTGCGGTCCTGCAACTTAAATTAAAAATTAGTACAACGAAATTAAATAACTAAAAGTAAAGTGACTTATAGCGCTAAGTTCCCCGGCAATGGCGCCAGAAAATAGCTTGATGACTGCAAGTGCAAAGATCATTTGTAGCTAGTTTCGAAATAAAGATATCGATCCCATAGGGAGCAGTAGGCAAAAGACTAAAATGCTTTTAACTAAAACTAAACGAAGTACTCAAGGAATAAATTTAAGATGCAAGATTAGTAGAGTTGTTTTTGGGTTTTTAGTTGAACAAGCAATTTAGAGTAAAGTAAAACTTAATGTGAAAGTAAGAATCGCGTGTGTAAAAGAACTTTGGAGCTGCAATAGGGAAAAAGGCATTCTCGGGGAGTGGTGGATACACCGCTAGCAATTTAGACTAAGCAATCAAGATTATTATAAGGAATATTCTCATGATATGTATGTATGTGGGAGGAGCTCCATATATGGAAAAATAGGCAGCAACCGCTACTCACATCATTCGTCATAACCACAGCTGACGAATAAACAACATCGATTGTGTTATCCCGCTATTAAGGGATTTCTCCCATGGCATGGACATGGCTTAATGAGTTCTCCTTGATCCCCAAGTTAGCACGTAAAGAATGACAACAGCTTTATAGTCGTAGTAAGTGTTATCATCCCTCCGTCTACCAACAAGTAATCCCCTTCATCGAGTCCCTGTAGGAGGCAAATATTAAGGAGGTGCACAACTCCCAACATCAAGATGAAGACAATTAACACATACACATAATGATGTATAACATAATAATCTCTATCTCATCTCAATCATGTGCTAGGGTTTCTGAAGGAGATATGCCCTAGAGGCAAATAATAAATAGGTTTTTATTGTCATATCTCAAATAGTTTATAATAGTTTCATATCGTGCTATAACTTTGCCAAGTAGAAACATTGGTGCAGGTGTGGTATGAAACAACCAAGTCCCTAGTAGCCTCTATTCATACTAGTTCGTTGGTAATGAGGATGATCTGGGTTTCAAGATCATAGGCATTTATGCCAATTGACAACAGGGTCATATCATAGGAGAATGATGTGATGAACATTCCTCGAAGGATTGCAACACAATCAAGTCATATAGTTCATTGTTGCAACAACTATACCTAGACTCCTTTTCCTTAGACCGTGAGCTCATATTACTCACTGTTTCCCGAGGCTGCTTAGACTGCATCAACCGTCATTTGGTAATACGGTGGCCATAAAGGTGTATGTTGGGTATTCCAAAGGAACAGTAGATGACATGTGACTGCAAGACTGGGATTTGTTCACCCACATGATGGGTAAAAGATACATACGGCCGGCTTGGTGAGATTACATCCATAAATGTTGCAACATGTGACTCGGTCACGGGTATGTAATATCATGGTAACAAGAAAACAGAACTTGTTGTGAAAGAGATTGAACAAGGTATGTGATACTAATGATCAGATCTCAGAAAAGTCGTATCAAGAAACAAAAGGAATTGGATGGTACATTTAGCGGTTCAAACGACATTGTCATCAGGAATGCATAGGGGTCACATGGATATCCCTGGTCCCTCTGTTGATCATTGATTTAGATCATGTCTAGAGCATTCCCGAGCCATGAGAGGATACACTTAAGGGTACAATGAGAGTGATCATTCATAAGACGGAATCACCGTAGAGAAAGAGAAAGCCGGAATCGTTCCGCGAAGAGATCTGAAGTTGTTCGGAGAAAGAATAAAGGAAAAAGACCAGAAAAGTGTTTTCAGATAAATGGGAATTTAAATCTACATTTATTATATGTTAATTATGAATTAATATATTCTAATATAAAAGCAACTTTTATATTAGGCTAAATCCCCGGAGGGAAATAGCCTAGAAGGAAAAGCTGCAGAAAAACAGGAAAAAGGGAAAACAGCTAAAGCCCACGTGGACGGCAGATAATAGCCACCGCACGGCGCGGCGCGCAGCTGGGTCGTGCTAGCATGCAAGCGGCGGATAAAAGGCGATGCACGGGGGTGACACATAGCCAGCTCGACCCGGCCTAGGGGAGCTCGCGGGGAGCCGACGCGCCTGCTGGGCCGCCTGCCTTGCCCGAAGCTGGCCCACCCGGGTCCGCCCGCCTGGCAGGCTCTGCACAGGGGCAGCTGGGCCACCGGGAGCCTTCTGGCCCACCCGGGCTGGATCTCCTTGCCGACACCTCGCTCCGAGCTAGGCCACCGGTGAGGCCCCTAGCCCACCCGAGTCAGCTGCATGTTGGCTTTTGGGATGAGCTGGTTCAGCCCATCCGGCTGGACTAGTTTTTCTGGCATTTTTCCTTTAAGTTTAGACCCACATGGGGCGCCTAAGGAGGGCACACCTACCTTAGCCTATATAAAGGGGTGCCCATGGGAGGACTAACACACCCAATATTTGGAGAAGTCCTTTGGTTGACTTCCTCCTTCCCCCTCTCTCTCTCTAGCCCTTGTGACCATGGCCCCAAGTCTGGGTTGTGCGAACAAGGCACACCTGCAGTACGCCGTTGCACTGCAGGGATTCCTAGCCGGATATCAACTTCCGCACTCGCGGCGGGATCGGGGAGCCGGAGGTCCTATCGTGCACCGGATGTGTACGAAGACACGAGGCGCAACACTTGGGGCGCTTAAATGTCGTGAGCCGAAGCTGCTACACGATGAAGAAGGAGCAAGGGTGACCTGCGAGGAGCTTCGTGACCTTGAGGTTGGCTACGAGTATGACTACTTCAACCACATTCCCCGCGGAACGTTAACTGCATACGGTTTACAAGGGTATGTATTCTCTACGCATTGACAGTTACCGCATTACTACATAGATAGATCCTAGGCAGTTTTTGGGGTTCCAACATAGGAATTTTTTGTTTTCTGCTACGGATCCCCTTCAGTTTCTCCATCTCCCTAAGAACTAGAGATATACTCAGACATGGAGACAATCAACATCATGGCAATGGTGATGGAAACAGTCTTAGATGAATGGTACTTGTATAAATCCACAACGAGTATGGAAATTACAACAAGATCTAGATGGATGGGATGGAGATGGATGGAGACGGTGATGTGCAATGGTTGATGAAGATGGAGATTGATGCCTTGGCCTCCCAGATCTGCATAGGGCGAGGATGGATCCCTTAGGCAAGTTCCCCCCTCCAGATGCCTTCCGGAGGTGAGGTTTTCGCGATTTCTGGTTGTTTTTATGTCGTATCTCCGATCCAGTTGCATAGGATGAAACTATTTGAGGAGGCGGAGGCGGCGCCAACTATACGACTGGAACTATACCGGCCGAAAATTTTATTCCTATCGTATAGTTGGTCATTAAACCATTTGTCTCCCTTAATTGCTTCAGGTTTTCTTCTGGTATTATTAATATTTCCCAAATAAGCGATTTACATTGTTTTTGACTCCTTTTCTCCTCAGTACATTTGCTTCAAGAATTGTGTCCATTGTATCCATCATTTGTCCTGGTCCTAGTGAAAACAGACATAAAATGTGTGTGGGAGCGCTGCAGGATACCAAGATCCTACGTCTACAATGCAAAATAACAATATAAAACATGATGCAAATATTAACTCATCATCCGACACCGCAACTCCCTTGGAACAGCGCCATCCAGATGTGGCCTTATGGCCAAGGGGGATACCTGGCCGCTTGACTAGCTACACGCCATGCCACGCACCCTCTCCGCACACGTTCTATGTGCAGGAGCCCTATGGAGTGATGCCCCCACCGTATGGCTACGCACCCATGTCGCCCCCATATGGTCTCAGCACCACTACGCCATCATCAACAGCTCCATCAACAGCATTGCGGGATCAAGCCGCGCTGATGCACCAATTCCAGATGATGGGACTACAAGAATTTTCTAGAGAATGGGCCATCAACACCGGCACCTCCTCCCACTTCGCGTCTGGTCCCGGTATGCTCACCTTCGTGTCTCCTCCTTACTCATCGTCTTGTGTTGTCATTGTCGATAATGGTTCCTCTCTTCTGATCACACTATCGGTCATGCATGTTTCCCCATATCCTATTCCTCTTGACCTCTTTATCTTCTAATGTTTTGGTAGCTCCTAACATAGTCAAGGATTTGCTGTAAGTTCGTCAGTTCACCACCAATAATAGTGTTTCGCAAATTTGACCCTCTTGGTTTTTCTGTGAAGGACCTTCTTACCAAGATCGAGACTCTCAGATGCAATAGCTTTGGAGATTTCTACCCGTCTGCACCACCTCCACCAGCCGGCCACACGCCTTTGTCGTCGTTGATTCAGCTATATGGCATCGTTGGCTTGGGCATCTTTGTCAACTAGTCATGGACTCCTTAGCTTGCTCTTCGGTTATTCCTAGGGATAAGAGAATTTAGACTAGCTTATGTCATGCTTGTTAGTTAGGTCGTCATGTTCGGATTCCTTTTTCTTCTACCAATCATATAACCACTACTCCATTTCAAATAATTCACTATGATTTTTATACATATCCTATTGAGAGCATCTCTGGCTTTAAATATTATCTCGTTTGTCTTGATGATTTCACTCAATATGCTTGGGTTTATCCTCTATGGTCTAAGTCAGAAGTTTTCTCTCACTTATTGACCCTGCATTCTTTGGCTCTTACATCGTTTCATGCGCGCTTGCAAGCCATTCAGTGTGATAATGGTCGTGAGTGCGATAATTCTCTTCTCCATTTGTTTGCCCAATGCCATGGAATAGCGCTCCGCTTTTTCATGTCCATATACCTCACAACAGAACAGTAAAGTTGAACAGATTATTCACACTCTTAATGACATCACCCGCACGCTCCTAGTCCAAGCTAGCATGTCGCCACGTTTTTGGGTAGAGGCCCTTCACACCAGTGTTATGCTACATAATAGGTTACCCTCTAAGGCAAACTCGGATCAAGTTCCTTTCCGTGCCCTACATGCCGTGGATCCTGCTTATGCTGGTCTCTGGGTCTTCGGATGTTTATGTTACCCCAACATCACCGATGTTGCACCGCACAAACTTGTGCCACACTCTGTGCCCTATGTGTTCCTTGGGTATCCATCCCATCATTATGGCTATCGATGCCTTGATCGTTCCACCCAAAAGGTCATCATCTCCCGTGATGTCATGTTTGATGAGTCTAGCTTTCCCTTTTCCTCCACCGTGTCATCCACATCCCCTACTCATTCCCTAGCTATTTTTTTAAAATAATACATTTTTAATCATTTTCATGAATAATACTCGAAATTAGAAATTTTGAAAAGTATGGCGGCCTCGGGGTCTCATGCACTGACCAGGCCTTATCGATATGCCGTGCACCGGCAATCCTGTCGGAGGCAATGCCAAGCGTGACAGGGTTTTAGTCGGTGTTTGACACACCAATAGGACCAATCGGTGTTTGAACCACCGATTAGCCTAGAGCCCCCCCCCCCCCGAAGCCTGCATTGGTCATGCAATATCCCTGATCAAACGTGATCAATTTTCCTGCCATTTTGTCCCGCCACTCGGGTCCAGCCATTTTTCTCCCGCCCCTGTTTTTCGCCTTTTTCTTCCGCCACTGCTTCTCGTCGTTTTTCTCCTACCAATCCTACCAAGTTCCTCTATAAATCCAGGCACCGATACGTTTTCTTCTACTAGTTCATCAGCTCCTCCTCTTTCTCTCACAATATCCCATCATCTCACCAGCCCATGTATTGATCATTGACTCCTTAAGAAAATAGGTAGACACAAACGAGATCGCATCCATACCTAACTGCCTGCACGCAACAAGTACATGGGAGCAAGGAATGTGCATAAGCTTTGGTTTATTGCAGGTGCACTCACACATTGGCCATTCTTCATTTCCTATCCTCACCTCCTTTGTCTTTACCTTGTTTCCAGTTCTGATCCTATTGGAAGGTAGGCGCACCTCAAAACTTCTTTCTTGATTACCGATGGCCATGACATTCATAAACCAAGCCTTCTCCATATTGTCATTCATGTACTGCATAATCTTTGAACAATATCTTGTGTTTGGGTTGTCGATGATATGCATCTGAGCCATCTGGAGCCTGTCTCTGAAGTACTTCAAAGTTCTGGTGAAAATACACTCCACAATGGCTGTTAAAGGCAGAGCCCTTCTTCCTCTCAAGATGAAGTTGTATGTTTCGGCAAGATTTGTAGTCATGATGCCAAACCTAGCTCCATGAGTGTCGTGCAACAGAGACCACCTATCCACGGGCTCATGCTCTATCCATTCCTGAATTTTTTTAATCCATCTCCTAGGACTTCTCCGAGTACCGGGTTGGTCAAACCCTGGCAAGTCACAAAAAGCAACAGGTTCTTCCTCCTCTGGTGTTGCTCCAGTTATTGTCTGTGCAGCTACCGCCTGTGCATGAGCTAAAACAATTGCTTCTCATGTAGCTTTCCTCGCCCTAACATGTTTTTAGTGAACTCATCAAGATAGCGGTGCGCCTTGATATACTTACACTCATGTTCTGCTTGCACAGTTTCATAAATAGGTTCATGAGGGCCTTGTTCCTGAACTGCGAGTAAAAATTGACTCCAAGATGGCGCATGCACCAACGGCTCTGCATGTACTGCCATGGAGTTAGTTCACTAGGAGCAGGCTATGTTAGCTTGTTTATCACGCTAAGTATACCCGGATGCCTGTCATGAAGGATGCACACATTTGTTGTGTCCTTCACAATTGCTATCTTTAGCTGCCTGAAAAACCATAACCAACTCTCGGTCTTCTCACTCTCCACGAAATAAAATGCGAGTGGAACTACTTGATTGTTCCCGCCTTGACCAATGGTGGTCAACATCTGACCCCTGTACTGACGGGAATATTCCTGAGAGGCAATAATAAAGTGGTTATTATCTTATTCCTCGTTTATGATAAATGTTTATTTTGCATGCTATAATTGTATTAATTTGGAAACGTTAATACATGTGTGTTTAATAAACAAAAGTAAAGTTCCTAGTTATGCCTCTCTTATAAACTGGCTCATTGATTAACAAGATGATCAAGGTTTCCTGATCATGGACATTGGATGTTGTTAATAATGAGGTCACAACATTAGTGGAATGATGTGATGAACATTCATTCGAAGTATAGCATTATGATCAAGGTCATTGTGTTTATATTGCTATAACATCATACGAAGTAATCCTAGTCCTTAGACCATGAGATCATGTCAATCACTAACACTGGAAGAGTATCTTGATAACATCAAACATCACACTATGAAAGGGTGATTATAAAGGTGGGTTCAGTGCTACGAAAGTGTTATGTAGAGGCTCATGGATCAAGAGTGGGATTTGTCCATCCTGATGACGGATAGATATACTCTGGGCCCTCTCGGTGATATCACATTGGTTAGCTTGCAAGCAAGTGATGAGATCACTAGAATGTTATATCACGGGAATGAGAAAAGAGTGCATGTCGGCAACGAGATCAAACTAGGTATGGAGATACCGGTGATCGAATCTCGGACATGTAATACATCGCGAGACAAATGGATTTAGTTACTAGCGTTAAATGTTCTCACGATCACATAAGTCATCGTTGAATGTGTGGGAGTCAGTATGGATCTCCAGGTCCCATTGCTGATTATTGATCGGAGAGGGGTCTCGATCATGTCTACATTATTCACGAACCATAGGGTGACACACTTAAGGGATACCGACACCATTTGGAGAAAATATGTTTCAGATAAATATTTAAGAAAGCACTGGAATTATTTCAATAGACACCGAAACTGTTTCAGGTGAAATTGCTGAAATTGGTTCTGCATGTAATATTGAAATGTTGCAGGGGGTTTTATGTGAATGTTTGTTAATTAAAGTAATTAAAAAAATTCTGAATAAAATTAATAAAAGAGTTTTATTAAATGAGAGAGCATTAAATGCATTTAAAGTGGAGACTTTAAAAGGGAATGTTAAGGGGCAAATTTATGTGGAGGGGGTTACCACCACATGAATGGGGGAGGTGAGGGGTCACCTCCATGAGGCGCCGGCCATGGGGAGGGGTACCCCCCTCCTCCTATAAAAGGCCCCCCTCACACCCCTTCTTCCTCACACCTCCTCGTGAAGGATCTCTCTCCCCCTCTAGTATTTTTCCCCATGGTCTCGGATTAGCGAGATACATGTTTCCAGTAGCTTTATCTGGAAAGGAGTTGCTGCTTCCACTGCTTTGCTGGAGTAAGGGACGGAGGTGTTTGTGGAACCAGACGTGTGTGCGATCACGGATGCACCGCTGCTTTGCGGTGCTGGACTTGGTGGTGCTGGACTTGCTGGAGCTGGATCTGATGGACGTGCTAGAGCTGGACCTGCTGGACCTGCTAGACTTCATCACGATCTTGAGATTGGCAAGTGTACGACTACATCATCCACGAGTTCCATCTTGTTAACAAAGCTTTGTTGTCTTCGAGGGTAAGTTATCTATGGATGTATATCCACCCATTGCTTGCATCTAGTAGATAGATCTTGGCGTATAGTTCCCATCGTAGGAATTTTTTGTTTTCTATGCTGCGAACCCAACAGTGGTATCAGAGCCTGATCTATGCGTAGATGCTTTGCATGGGTAGAACACATAAGAGTATGTGGGCGGTGATGATCATGTTATTGCTTCTTATATGTACTTTGGATATTGGTGCCATAGTGGGATGAAGCGGCCCGGACCAACCTTACATGTCATCGCACATGAGACCGGTTCCACGACTGACATGCAACTAGTTTTGCATAAGTAGCTGGTGGGTGTCTGTCTCTCCTACTATAGTCAATATCTGATTTACAACGATTTTCTAATAATTTGGTTATCATCGTTGTGGTTCCATGTTCGTAGATAAGAATGGTTCTATCTCCGAAAGCCCTAAACCACGTAAAAACTTGCAATTGATAAATTAGAGGCGTCTAGTTTAGATCGTTGCTGGGCTAGTGTCATGATATGGTAATGTTGTAAGTTGATGTATGGTAGATACTCTTACAACACACTTAACGTGTAAGTTCCATAGACCTTGGCCTTACACACAAAGGAATGATAGAGATCATACCACGATGCATATGATGATGATCAAATGCATGGACCATATCATCCCACTTTACACATATGATGTTCGCATCTTATATTGCTAGTTTGGCATTTTTAGTAGCATTATAAGATGATCCCTCATTTAGATATCAAGATAAAAATGTGTTCTTCCTTAAGTATGCGCCGTTTATTTTTTGTCGCTTCAAGACATCACGTGATGATCAGGTGTACTTGAATCCACGATCATATTTCGGGTGTAAGACAGTTTTACACACGCGAGTACCAAGGTTCTTACTTGGCGAGCCTAGCATGTACAGACATGGCCTCAGAACACGGACCACAAGGTTAAGCATGAGTCATAT
This sequence comes from Avena sativa, assembly GCA_916181665.1. Classification (NCBI taxonomy): domain Eukaryota; kingdom Viridiplantae; phylum Streptophyta; class Magnoliopsida; order Poales; family Poaceae; genus Avena; species Avena sativa. The sequence continues at coordinate 141,501,482 of OV702292.1, forward strand.
AGTTGATGTGATGCCCATATTGATTCTCGCCTTTGAAGCTACACCAACTCACGTGATGATCAGACTTGGTGTAGTGGATTTGGTTCATGTAATCACCAAAAAGGCATGAGGGATGTCGTTTTTGAGTGGGAGTTCATTTCTAATTTGGATTAGTCGAACCAAATTTGTCATAAACTAAATCAAAGTGAATTTGCATAATTTGTTGTAGTCATTGGCATCTTTTTACTACCTTATGCTTAGTTTTAATTGAGATAATAGAACTACAGAATTCTGGATATTTACTTTACGAACTGGTATCGTATTGTTTTGAATGTCAATTTAAAGTTTAGAAGTCCTATTGCAAACTTTCAGCAAACTCTATTTACTCCATGAAGTTTAATAAGTAGTATTAAATCAAGAGTAAGAATTCCAATGTTAGTATCTAAAGTATCATGTTTGCCTCCATGATTCTTGATATTCAAAAGTTGTTTTAATATCGAGGTTATCTAGGAGCTAAAATAATTGTTTCAGAAACCATCATGTGTGAAAGATATTGTGATATCTGAAACAATGTTTATGGTTGCAATATCATAGAGTATAGTTTAACAAAATACACGTTCTTATATTGTATGAGAATTTGTGAAGGTTGGAGACGCTAGGCGTCCTAATCTACCAAAAAGGTTTTGGGAACTGATATTATACTCACGATTCATCCTTATAGGCTATAGTAGCTTGATCATGAAAGTTGTCATGATAAGGATGAATAGAAGATGTAAGTAAAATGTTTACTACACTAAAAGATTACTAAAGAATGGATTATTTAAAGAATACCAAACATTTGATGATGGTGATCCACTTCAAAGTGCAAGTCCAAAGGTATTAGTATTTGACTATACACGCTTTGTACTATGTGTCATGTGAATGAAACCACTATTGATGTTGATAGATTATTTTAAAAGAAAAGAAATTGATGAAAGAGAATCTATAAAATATTGGCAGAAAAGAAAAGGTTGGAGATGTCCAACTTAGGTATATAGAAGATATACATGTTATGGTTGTATTCCTTGCTTGTTAAACAATGTGGTTCTTAGGTACTGGATACCGAATTGGTTGGTGTGAAATGTCATACAGAACAACACAATTCATGAACTTCAACGGCCTAAGTAACTAGCAAGAGAATAAGTGATGATGTTCATCGAAAACAAATAAAGTGTTATTGTTTTTTTCGTTGTCGTCAAACCTAGCCTTCAAGATTTGTTTTAATAATTGTTATTTTGTTCCGGTATTACGAGAACAATGGTTATTCAAATAATTACCGTATTCCATAAAAGATGGATGAACTTTTGCAAGTCTAGTTGGAGAAATCATATCCATAAACATTATTGCTAAAATGTCGTAAGACAAATGATTGGAAGATCACTTATGAAGTGACATTGCTTTTTGAATTATATTGAAAAGTAAACATGAAGAACTCCATGTTGATGGATTTTTGGAGTCTTTTGATTTTGATCAATTGATGCTTGTGAAACTTTCCTCGAGATAATTGGAACTCCTTTCATAGGCCAAAGAGGAACGGATGACTAGCTTTTTGGAAATTGTGCATGCTGATGTGCATAGTCCATTATGTGTAGCCATATGTGATGGATCTTTTTGCTTCATATGCTTTCTCCAGAAATTTGAGTGAAAATATCTATATATTTACTTAATAAGGAAGAAGTATGAAACATTTGAAAATTGTTCAAAGACTTTCAAGATGAAGTGAAAAATCATTGTAACAAGAAAATAAAAGAGTTTATGATTTTATCATAAAGGAAGATATTTGAGTTACAGGTATAGCAAAACACCTAAGATTTGAGGAAGTGTTCCATGATTTGTGTTTCCCGATAAACCATAGGAGTATGGCATATTCGAGAGATGAAATCAAACCATGTTTGACATGGTAAGATCAAAGATGTCATTTATAAAACTGCCACTATGTTTTAAGAATTAAAGCTTTAGAGACTACCGCTTTTACACTGAAAAGAGCACCATCGTGATCGTTGAAATGACACCATATGAGTTATGGTTTGGGATAAAACCCGAATTGTATTTTCTTAAAATGTTGGTATGCTATGCATAAGTAAAATGTTTACAACCAAAGTCGGATAAGCATGTCTTTGTAGGTTATCCCAAAGAATTTGTTGGGTATTCCTCCATAACACCGAAGACAAAAGAGTTTATCGCTTAGAACATGAAGTTTCTTAAAGAAGGATTTTTTTCACAAAAGTTAAGTGGGAGGACAATAGAACTTTGATTAGGTTAATGAACCTAAGCAACATGTGCTAAGTAGCGCAGCGCTGGAAAGTGTCCCGGAGGCGGCTAAAATGCTCATGGCTCCCGTCATTACAAAGGTTGTGATCTCGGAGATTAGAGTTCCTATTGAACTGTGTGGGTCGGTAAGAATCAAATAGTAAGATTTGAAACAGAAGTCGTTATTATTTTGATAATGATGAACCGACTGCATGCAAAGAACCGATGATGGGCCCTGACTCCATAAAATGACTAGAAGTCATAGAATCCGTGATAGTATCCATACACGAGAAATCAAGTTTCGGAACATGGAAGACCCTCCGGAAAGGCGTGAAGCCTATTGGTCGTGTTTGGATCTATAAAGAAATATACATGGATGCTTAACATCTATGAAATAGTCGACATGTCGAAAATGAGTTTACAACAATGTCAAGGAGTTGACTATGACAAGATTTGATCTTTCATAGTGATATTTTATCTTGACGGATTAATGTAGCAACCATTACATATAATTTGGTGTATGGTAGTCGAACAAACAAAACAATATTCTTCTAATAGAATGGTTACCTAAGACGTGTACAAGACACGGTCCGAAGGGTTTTGTTAATTCAAAGGGTGCTAAAAGGGCATACAAACTTCAATAGTTGAAGTGAGCATAGCGGAGTTGGAATCTTCACCGTGATGAAAATGTTAAAGGAGTCTAATTTCATCGAAGACGATGAAGATGCTTGCATTTGCAAGAAATTAAGTGGGAGCGCTGAGACAAATTTCCAATACATTATGCAGAGTACATATTGTTGATTGGAAATGATGTACCTTTTATTGACGCAAATTAAGAATTTCATTAAAATAGGATTTCGATGAAAGACTTGGGCAAAACCAAAATATTTGGCATCAATGTCTATATGGATAGATTGAGGCGCTAATATGGTTGTGCCAGACGTACATATATGAGATATTAAAAGGGTTCAATATGGAAACGACAAGAAAGGTTCTTGCTGCATGGAAAAGGTTGAATCAAAATTCAAGTGTACTAACACTTGGTGAATGAAACAAGATTCAAGTGTTTTGACACTTGATGAGTGAAATCACATGAATATTTTGATCAATATAATATAGCATGATATGTACATATCCAGATATGTCCTATGCTCTAAATGTTATGAGCACATACCAGAATGGTTCATAAGATGATCATTGGATGATAGTAAAGATATTCTTATGAGCTTTGGAAGAACTAAGAATATATCATGTATAAGTGACAAATAGTTAAAGGTAGTTCATTGTAAAGTGTTACATTGATACTAGTTTTGTCACAAGATACAAATTAAACTTATCTCAATTTAGACTATGGGTGGCACAATGTAATGGAAAAGATGTTCCATGATGGATTTGGATGAGTTCCAAAGTTGAGACATTGTGACGGATACTACAACAAAAGGCTAAGTATATGACTGCTATAGTAGCAGCAAAGGAGGGCATTTGTGTTTAGTAGTTTGTTATCAAACTAGGTGTGGTTCAAAGTGGGCTAATACTATGAAGATATATTGTATGACAATAATATCAACATATTTTAACCCGAACGAACTAAAGGTCTCACCAAAGGACCAAATTTATACAATGCCATCTCATTTGAGAATGAGTAATGCGTAGAGACGCAAAGACATGAAAATACACACGGACCTGAAACTGTCAGATCCGGAGATTATGTTAACCACTAGCAATCGCGTATATGCAACACCAGAAAACCATAGGTGTTCAATACGTAAAGTTTTTTAAACTAGATTATTGACTCTAGTGCAAGTGGGAGACTATAGGGAATATGCCCGAGAGGCAATAATAAAGTGGTTATTATCTTATTACTTATTTATGATAAATGTTTATTTTGCATGCTATAATTGTATTAATTTGGAAACTTTAATACATGTGTGTTTAATAACCAAAAGGAAAGTTCCTAGTTATGCCTCTTATAAACTGGCTCGTTGATTAACAAGATGATCAAGGTTTCCTGATCATGGACATTGGATGTTGTTAATAACAAGGTCACAACATTAGTGGAATGATGTGATGAACATTGATCCGAAGTATAGCATTACGATCAAGGTCATTGTGTTTATATTGCTATAACATCATACGAAGTAATCCTAGTCCTTAGACCATGAGATCATGTCAATCACTAACACTGGAAGAGTATCTTGATAACATCAAACGTCACATCGTGAAAGGGTGATTATAAAGGTGGGTTCAGTGCTACGAAAGTGTTATGTAGAGGCTCATGGATCAAGAGTGGGATTTGTCCATCCCGATGATGGATAGATATACTCTGGGCCCTCTCGGTGATATCACATTGGTTAGCTTGCAAGCAAGTGATGAGATCACTAGAATGTTATATCACGGGAACGAGAAAAGGGTGCATGTCAGCAACGAGATCAAACTAGGTATGGAGATAACGATGATTGAATCTCGGACATGTAATATATCGCGAGACAAAGGGATTTAGTTACTAGCGTTTAAGGTTCTCACGATCACATAAGTCATCGTTAAATGTGTGGGAGTCAGTATGGATCTCCAGGTCCCGCTGCTGATTATTGATCGGAGAGGGGTCTCGATCATGTCTGCATTATTCATGAACCGTAGGGTGACACACTTAAGGGATACCAACACCATTTGGAGAAAATATGTTTCCAATAAAGATTTAAGAAAGCACTGGAATTATTTCAATAGACACCGAAACTGTTTCGGGTGAAATTGCTGAAATTGGTTCTGCATGTAATATTGAAATGTTGCAGGGGATTTTATGTGAATGTTTGTTAATTAAAGTAATTAACAAAATTCTGAATAAAATTAATAAAATAGTTTTATTAAATGAGAGAGCATTAAATGCATTTAAAGTGGAGACTTTAAAAGGGAATGTTAAGGGGCAAATTTATGTGGAGGGGGTTACCACCACATGAATGGGGGAGGTGAGGGGTCACCTCCATGAGGCGCCGGCCATGGGGAGGGGTACCCCCTCCTCCTATAAAAGTCCCCCCTCACACCCCTTCTTCCTCACACCTCCTCGTGAAGGATCTCTCCCCTCTAGTATTTTCCCCATGGTCTCAGATTAGCGAGATACATGTTCCCGGTGGCTTTATCTGGAAAGGAGTTGCTTCTTCCTCTGCTTTGCTGGAGCAGAGGACGGATGTTGTTGGGGTACCGGACGTGTGTGCGATCACGGATGCACCGCTGCTTTGCGGTGCTGGACTTGGTGGTGCTGGACTTACTGGAGCTGGATCTGATGGACGTGCTGGAGCTGGACCTGCTGGACCTACTGGACTTCATCACGATCTTGATATCGGCAAGTGTATGACTACATCATCCACAAGTTCCATCTCGTTAACAAAGCTTTGTTGTCTTCGAGGGTAAGTTCTCTATGTATGTATATCCACCCGTTGCTTGCATCTAGTAGATAGATCTTGGCGTATAGTTCCCATCGTAGGAATTTTTTTGTTTTCTATGCTGCGAACCCAACATGTACTTGTCAGTGACAAATGTACCATCCACACAAATGACTGGTCGACAGTGAGTGAAAGCTTTTATGCATATAGCAAATGAGAAGAACACTTGATGCAACACCCTCAAATTTGGTTCCTATGGCAACGTCAAGTGTTGGATGTTGACGTAGGTGCCTCGATTCCTAGTCTGCAGTGTATGGAGCATCTCTGTCTCAAAACGAACCAAATTTGACCTCTAGTGCCCTCTTCTTAGTCCTCCAAGCATTGTTGTACAATATTTTGTAGCAAAATCTGACAACAACTTTATTGATGATAGTTTTCACCTCCATGGCTTTGCTCTCCACTATTTCCGTGTATAACATTCGAGCCAGGAGGGTAGAAGTCAGGTTACAATGCTCCTGAACAACTCTAGGAAGTTGACATGTGTGCAACACAACGTCGCTCACCTTCCAGTTAGTGTCATCAATAGGGAGATAGTCAGGCACCCTTGCGGGACATCCGGCTTTGAAGACCCGTTGTGTGGAAAATGCCTAACCTACGACTGCTTCCTATAGATGTCTCTTGCTAGGATATAATGCACCCTAGGAGATGTTGTTCTCGTGATAGTGCTAGGCGGAATCATGCCCATTATTCACATTCATTGTTGTTGTGTGATCATTATTCCATGATGCTGGAATAGGTTGGACAATCTCTTCTTCATCAGACTCAGCAGAATCATCAGCGGTATCACTATTGCAGTCTGAATCTTCAGCTTCCATCTGATTTTGCAAAAACCTTCGTATATCTCATCTTCATCCGCCTCACCACTAAAAATGTCTTCTCCTATCCTATGACTACTCTTAGATGATTCATAACCACCACCTCTAGTGTGTGCATAACTACTATGGTCAGAATCATAACCACCACCCCCATCTTGGCCTTGACTGCTATGGCCATGATGGTAGACACCACCACCTCCATCTTGGCCTACACTACTCTGGCCATGATGGTAGCCACCACCACCTCCATCTTGGGCTTGACTGCTCTGGCCATGATCATAACCACCACCCCCATATTAGGCTTGACTGCTCTGGCCATGATCATAACCGTCACCACCCCCATATTGGGTCTGACTGCTCTGGCCATGATCATACCCATGCTATTTCGCCATAGGAAGCACTAAGGTGATGGGGTTAACTCTCCTTGTTTGGCAAGCTTTCTTCCATTTGAGTCATTTAGAGTCCTCTTCTATCGGTCTCAAATAAAACAAAGGGGTAATTCTTGACTTAGACCATAATGCATGCACACCGACAGTATTGGTCCGAGGGAGCCCTAAAGAAGCAGATAACCAATCCTTAAACTCACTAAGGGACCATGTTTCAAGAGCCTACAGGCCTTTATCAATGCACTTAAACTCACCGAAATTATCTTCGTGCTCTGTTTTTCTTACGACACCGTGACCGTAGTAAAACCTAAACAATACATTATCTGACATAACTTTCGACCTAGAAAAATACCGAAAATCATCAAGAAATGGCACCATGACACATTATAGACTACAAATATACTTCTAATACTCTAACTCGATATTCTTACAGCTAATAGATCACATCCAAGTTGTAGGGGTTCATGCATGAAAACAATAAATTTTCCCTACGCCAAGAACCCTAATGCCAACACCTATCTATTAGTACGGGAGGGGCTTTTCGCGAACTTACTATTGAAGACCGAAAAGTGTTGTCAACGCTCGGGAGAGCATGGTTGATGTAGACGAACCAAAGCCGACCTCAAGGTCGGGTTGAAGCCCTGACAGCTCATGCGGCTCCAACGACTTCTAGTGCCCCAAGTGTTGCACCTCACAGGGAGTTACACACACTCGGTGCCTGACAATGACACCCGCTCCTCCGATCCAGCAGTAGTTGCAAAAGTAGAGCTTCTAGATCCGAATCCCGCAGCACAACGGTGCTCCGTGGTGATGAAGAGTCGTGCTCGCGCGATCCGGACTTGGGACCACGATCATGGGAGAGAGAGAGAATCAACTGGAGGTCTCCCCAAAATAGAGGGAACCTTTATTGATTATTATGTATTTAATTTGTTAAAATACCTTTCTTTATATAAGGGAAAAAACCCCACATGGGCAATTACCTTAGCCATGTTGGACTAAACAAAAGAGAGGGGAGATGGGGGCTTGGCTGGCCGGCCAAGGCCCTAGTGGGCCCCGAGCGGGGTGCCCAAGGCCCAGCCGGCCACCCCTCCTCCTTCCTCCCTTTGGTCTTTCCCTCATGGTCCCTTTTCCCTCCGGATTTTGGCCCAATTAGGTATTTTGACCATTTTAATCTTTTATTGAATAAATATAAATGAATGATTAAATCAATATTCAACATTCACTTACATATAATTCAATCCCCGTTGATGTGGAACTCCTTCCATCCCATTCTGGACATTCTCTAGACTTACCGAAACCCTTTTGGTTTTCTCTCTCTTTTCTTCGGTGATTCCGTCGATACCAAAACACTCTCTGAGCATCATCAAGCCCTTAAAAGTGATACCCAGGGTTCGGGAACACTCCAGACATGGTGGGGACCCTCGTGTACTAATGATCATCAGAGGGACCTGGATGGCCATGTTGACCCCTGTGCATTCCACGAAATCTTTCGTCGTTGAACCATGAACGTCGTGTCATGTTCCTTTTGTCTCTTGATACTTGCATTGTCCTAGATCTGATCAATGACATCACCATTCCATGTTCAATCTCGTTATCAACAAATGCTATTTGACTCATTCCGACAAGTTATATCCATGTGATCAAATCACACGCTGCGCAACTATTGGATATAACTTCTTCGAGTGGGCCCTCGAGTATCTTTTCCGTCACGTGGATGGAAAAATCCTGCTCTTGACGCATATTGCATCAACTGTTCCTCCGAATACTAGAACACACCTTTTTAATCACTATGTCACCAGATGACGTTTGATGTTATCATAATATCCTCGGGCAACAGTGATTGATATGGTCTCACGGTCTAAGAAATAGGACACTAGGTCTATTCTAATCATCCTAACTTGAACTTCGTGACGTGATCGGGTTACGATGCTTAGGTTGGGTATAGCTCATCATCTCATTCTCGTAATGAGGTGACTCCATTTGTCAACTAGCATAAATGCCACATTATCAGGAAACATTGATCATCTATTGACCAATGAACCAGTGACTAGAGCTTCACCGAGAACTCTTGATTGTTTATATATCACAAGTGTATTGACGTTTCCTTTCAATACAGTTATAGCATGATATAAAACTTAATCATAAACTTTATGAAATATGATAATAATCCATATTATTATTTGTCTCTAGGGCATATTTCCAACACAAGTCTACCCATAAACTAATACAAATGACTGTAAACACTGAGATATTAGGGTGTACCCTTGAAGCGTGTGAAGTCCTGTGTAGCGGCCTTGATTCACCGGATCGACACCTCCACCATGCAGCTACACAAAGCTACAGTCTCAGCCTCCACCATAGCCAATGCTCCCCAAGAACACCACCATCTTCCTCCACAAAAACGCCCCAAATCACTTCATCAAGCTATCCCATCAGTAGATCGGGCCTTCCCTATCTTCCTAATGTATTTCAGCACCAAGTTTGGGTTGAAATCATAGCATAAATTAGAGGAAAATGGTTGAGAGAAATGGTGGAGCGAGCTAGGAATGAGGAGGAGAAGGAAGGAGGAAGGAAGAATAAGAGAGAAAGAGAGGAGTGAGGTGGCTTGGGCGTGCTCATGGTTAAGAAGGGTGCACGATCGGGGGTTCAAACCCCGAGAGGAGATGTAGGGTGCTCAAACCCCAACGACCCCATGCTCCTCCTCTTTCGGTCGACATCCCGGTAGGACAGGCCCCGCGCGACACTGCGCTTGGGCTTCAGGACCCCGACAAGGTCTGGTTTGGAAGCGGGACCCCGACAGGGTCCAGTCGGTGCGCCAGCCCCCGAGGCCGCCCTAATTTTCAAAAATTATAATTTCAAGTATTAATCATGAAATTTTTTAAAAACATAATATTTTAAAAAATAGCCCTTCCCTACATACATATGATTTCTTGTAGGAATTTGAGCAGCTGATGCCATCGACACCGTTCACTGTTCCCGCTACGACGACCTCAGTCGCGGCCATGTCGCCTGCCACGGCCACGTCTCCTGAACCACGCCTACCAGTGTCTGCACCCGCGGTAGAGCCTGTCGCGAGCGCGCGATAGCCTTCCGTGGGTGATTCTCCTGTCGTGGCACGACCGCCTAGCACAGATGCACCACAGGTTCGTCAACCGCGGGGCCCGCCTCCTCCGTTTTCTCACACCATGGTCACTCCTAATAAGGATAGCATAGTGCAGCCAAAGACGATTTTTGATCTTCATGTTTAGGGGTTATCTCCGATTCCAAAGACATATCATGGTGCACTGATACATTGCAAATGTATCTTTAATTTTTGATGTTTCATGCTTGGTTTTATCCACTTTCTTGTGTTTTGTCCACACTTTGGAGTACTTTTCATATGATTTCTTGGACTAACCTATTAACAAGAGCCACAGTGCCAGCTGCCTGTTTTCTGCTGTTTTTGGTTCCAGGAAAGTCAGAAAATAAATATTCTCGGAATTGGACGGGACAAAAGCCAAACTGCCTATTTTTTCGGAAGTCATCAGATGCTAGAGTACGAGATGGAGAGGGGCCAGGGGGCCACCACACCACCTGGCCACGCGGCCCAGCCTGGCCCGCGCCAGGGGGTGGTCTGGTCGCCTCCGGCACCCCCTCGGCCTCCCCTTAAGACTAAAAGATGCCCTCGGGACGAAAACCCTAAGGGCCCGATCAAAAATCCACGAAAGAGTCTGTAGCCGCCGTCATCTCCATCCCTAGATCGGGAGGGATCTTAAGCTCTTCCCGGCACCCTGCCGGAGAGGGGAATTCACCCTGGAGACCTTCTTCATCACCATGCAAGCCTCAGGTGTGATGCGTGATTAGTTCATCCTTGGACTACGGATCCATGTAGTAGCTAGATGGCTGGTTCTCCTCCTTTGTGATTTCATGTTTAGATCTTGTGAGCTCCGTTCATGATCAAGATCATCTATTTGTAATTCTGCATGTTGTGTTTGCGGGTATCCGATGGATATTGAGATGCTATTTCAGATTGATTATTGATTCTATCATGTCTTTGTTATTTGTGATCTTGCATGCTTTCCGTTGTTAGTAGCTATCTTGGCCAAGTAGATGCTAGCAACTCCAAGAGTTAGTATTTATGCTCGATAGTGGGTTCATGCCTCTGGTAATCTGGAAAAGTGACAGAAATCTCTAAGGTACTAGATGTGCTGTTGCTACTAAAGAGAAAACAATAATCCTTTGTTCATAGAATAATCGTATTGTTCACTTTACACACAGTTCGTAAAGCAATAATCTGTTGCTTGCAACTTAATACTGGAGGGGGTTCGGATGATAACCTGAAGGTGGATTATTAGTCATAGATGCAGTTGGATGGCGGTCTATGTAAAATGTTGTAATGCCCAATCAAGTATCAAAGGAGTCAAGATAATTAGTATATGCATGTATTGCTTTCTCGATGTTTGTCAATTGCCCCGCTGTAATTTGTTCACCCAGCATGTTATCTATCTTAAGGAGAGCCACCTCTAGTGAAGTATGGATCCCGGTCCTTTTTCTTTACATACAATCTACAAACTGTTTACTGCTTTGTGTTTACTTTCTACAAACTTTTACTTCTTTCCATTCGATACGTTTAATCCTTTGTTTTTCGCAAAACATGGTGAGATTGACAACCTCATCGCAAGTTGGGGACAAAGTTCTATGGTTGTGTTGTGCAGGTCTCCACGTTGCTACTAGCACCGGTAGTGCGCCCTGCCAAGGCTCAGCTAGCAACACCTTTGGGGTGTTTCCTTGCTCCTACTGGTTTGATTAAACCTTGGTTTCATAACTGAGGGAAACTTGCTGCTGCGCTCATCATACCTTCCTCTTGGGGTTCCCAACGAGCTCTACATCAACACCACACCAGCATTTTTCTGGCGCCGACACTGAGCCATCAAGCATTTTTCTGGCGCCGTTGCCGGGGAGTCAAGGACATCTTCACAAGGGGAGTCCCTCATAACCAATCTCTTTACTTTGTTATTTTTGTTTTGCTTAGTTTATTTTGGCTTTGTTTGCTTGTTTTCTTTATCAAAAACACAAAAAAATTAGTTTTACTAGTTTGCTTTCTTTATCAAAAACACAAAAAATTAAGTCTCCTTTAGTTGTCACCTCTTCCTTAGCTCACCATGTTGATCCCCAAATTCACCCTGAAATACCTTTCAATTGGTAGTGGTTCTATAATTGGGAAAGATAACATTGAAGAATTCTTTAATCATGTTAGTAAACATGAGGATATTGAGGATAGATCCCTTGCAGAACTTGCTCCAAACTATGAGATTGTTGCAGCTTCTTTAATTCACATGTTAGAAGCTAGGTTTGTTAACCTCAACCCCTTAATGCAAGTAATGTTTCTTAAGCTTAAAGAAATTGAGGACCCTGAAAAGAGGGATTTTATTCTAGAAACTTTGTTTAAGGAGTTCTATGATGTTGCCAAGGAAGCTAGGAAAGTCTTTGAACGTTTCAATATGCTAGGCTCATGTGTAGATGTTGTTGGTACACGAGAAAAGATGAACAAAACCGAACCTAATCGGGAGGAACCTAAGATACCAATACCCTTTAAACTAGTAGCAATACATGATGCCATAGAAAAGAATCTTGATTGGATTGTTCCTACAAACCCTTTTGATGAGAATAGTGAACCTAATAGCATTGAGAGAGGATCCTCTAGAACTTATTTGGATGATATACCTTGCCTTGTTGAAAAAATATTTCTGGTATTGACCTTAATGCTTCTTCATTTGAGAACACTTGATTCTTTTTCTTGCTTCTTATGCATAACTTAAAGGCGTTAAAGAAAAGTACTTATTGGGAGATAACCCAAAAGTTTTAGATGAGTCTTGGAAGTTATTACTTCAGTAATAACCGCTCCTTATCCTTTTTATTTGCTTTTTGTGCCAAGAGTAACCTCTAATGAGAGAGAAGTAATGATTGGGAAAGTTGCTGTCCCGAAACAGATTTCTGTGCTTCACTGTAAAAATTCGTGTAAAATCTCTGAACGTCTATTTGAGGTGTGAAGTTTTGTGCTTCTGCCTCAGGTTGTTATCTAACTTTCGTTAGTTCAACACTTTTTGATTTGAGCAACAGAAGGTCTTCGAAAAAATTCGTCTTTACTTGCTGGTCTGTTTTGATAGATTTCTGCCATTTTCTGCATTTGCTTCTTGTTGGTTCCTTTTTGAGTTCTTTTGGGGAATTGAGAGTTTGAGGGAAGTGCCACAGTAGATAGTGTTCTAATGGAAGTTTATTTGGTGTTAGAACTGAATCTTAAGACTTATTTATCTTGAATGCACTAATGTTGCTAATAAAGATTGTGTGAAGTTTTGTATGAAGGAAAAATTTCAGGTGTATGGAAGGAATGAGTAATGAGATGAAGGGTGGACTAAATCTCAAGCTTGGGGATGCCACGCGTGTCACCTCAAGAAATATCCAAGAAGTACAAGCGTCAAAGCTCGGGGATTCCCAAGGCATCCCCTTCTTCATCAATAAAAAATCCCAGGTTTCTTCCAAACGCTTCATTTTTATTGTTTCATGCACAGTTGTGTTGTTCTTGGAGTGTCTTCTTTTTCGTTTTCATTTTGGTTTTTCGTTTTCTTTGGTTTTCTTAGTTTTATGAATAAATTGGTTGGACCCCCTTCTTTCATACATTGGTTTTCAAATAATTTTGTTTGGTTTGGAAAAGAGTAGGAAAGTTCATACTTATGTGGTAAAAAGTGCTTGTTTTTGACTATGGCCTATGCTTTGTCATGCCATGCTTGATATTGTTTTGGCTTTATGCTTATATATTCTTTTCTGTAGCATGACTTGTTATAAACAATTGAGATTGCTTAATGTGCCTTGGATGAATCATGCGTTGTTTTAGCATATTAAAGCATAGTATAGTGGTATTCTCCTTTGATGCTTTATTTGGGTTGACTTGGTGCATGCTCATACCATGTTATGACTATCTCAAGTCACCATAGCCTTTATGATCCTTTAGTTTTCAACTTTTAGTATCACTTTATGCTTTGATCAATGATGTTTTGTCGCTCTGCATGATTATGGCCATTATTGCTCTCTTAGTTTGTCGCTCCTAGTCTTTTGCTAGCCTCCACAACAAAGTATGAGTTCCACTCATGCATCCAACTCCCTAAACCAAGTTATTCCAAAGAGTCCACCATACCTAACTACTAGCCTATGCTATTCCAAGTATATTCATGCTTTTGTTTACCTTCCAAATTAAACTTGTTATGAGAAAACTTGTGATTAAAGCTCTCACGAACTTGATGGCACACTTTACTTTTTTGCATCTAATAGACTTGAACCATTGGGTCCTTCTCTGTTGCGTATATGCTTACACTTTATAAGTTGAAATTAGCATAACCATGTATCATGGGGAACGCTTTCAACATTGCACTTGTACTTTGTACCCCGTTGATATTATGTTCTTTTGCTTACGGATCAAGGCGGTGTGAAATAAAAGTGGAACTTGTAAGATCATGGAGTTTGTATATGTGTTAGAGAAACGCCTGGGCCGCTAGCCTAAGCCATGCCTAATCATGGTGGAAACTTGCAGCATCACCATAATGAGCACTCTATGAAGCATCCTCAATAAAAACCTATGCAAATAGCAAATAAAAAGATCGCTGAGATGCTCATTGTCTGCTTGCCTTGTCATTTTGATTATGGGATAGCTCCTGTATCATGTGCAAGGGGTACCCCGTTGGCGGTTCTTTATGATACACATGTACTTACAATGACAAGAGCTTACTTCATGTGCAAGGGGTACCCCGTTGGCGGTTCTTTATGATACACATGTACTTACAATGACAAGAGCTTACTTAGTAAGCTCTTGTCATTCATGTACTTACTTGTCATTGTAAGTACATGAATGACAAGAGCTTGTCATTGTAAGTACATGTGTATCATAAAGAACCGCCAACGGGGTACCCCTTGCACATGATACAGGAGCTATCCCATCATCAAAATGACAAGGCAAGCAGACAACGAGCATCTCAGCGATCTTTTTATTTGCTATTTGCATAGGTTTTTATTGAGGATGCTTCATAGAGTGCTCATTATGGTGATGCTACCAGTTTCCACCATGATTAGGCATGGCTTAGGCTAGCGGCCCAGGCATTTCTCTAACACACATACAAACTTCATGATCTTACAAGTTCCACTTTTATTGTTGGGGTTCCGCGTATGAAAACAATAAATTTTACTCTATGCCCCTGAACCCCTGAAGCTGCCAGGACCTATCTATTAGTAATACAGTAACGGGAGGGGATTTTCGCAAACTTACCCTTGAAGATCGAAAAGTGTTGTCAACGCTCAGGAGAGTGTGGTTGATGTAGACGAGCCGAAGCCGACCTCAAGGTTGTGATGAAGTCCTTGCGCTCCTTCTGGCTCTAACGACTTGAGTGCCTCAAGTGCGACACCTCGCGGGGAGTTACACACGTCCCGCTACCCTGATCCAGCAGCAGTTGCGGAAGTAGAGCTCCTGGATCTGAATCCCGCAGCACGACGGCACTCCGCGGTGAAGATGTCTCTCGCTCGCGCAGTCCAGACTTGGGACCACGGTCATGAGAGAGAGGGGGAGAGAGAAAATATCAATTGGAGGTCCTCCCAAAAGTGGGGAGACCTTTATTGATTATTGGTGTATTTTTCTAGGCCAAATACCCCACTTTATATAGGGGGAGGGGAGGTACTACCTCCCTCAAAGTCCTGGGGTGGGACTAAAGGAGAGGAGGGGGTGGGGTGGCCGCCGGCCAGCCCCTAGCGGGGCCCCACGGGGGGCTAGGCCCAGCCGGCCAGCCGCCTTGGCCCCTCTCCCTCTCTCCTTTCCTTAATGGGCCCTCTCCCTCCGGAATTGGCCCATTAAGACTTTTTGACCTTTAATTGATTTTCTCTTTATTAAATAATTATGAATAAATGATTAAATCAATATTTAACATTCATTCACATATTATTCAATATCCATGGCTATGGAACACCTTCCACCTCCACTCTAGACATCCTTCGGACTTACCGAAACCCTTCCGGTTTTCTCCCTTCTCTTCTTCGGTGATTCTACTGATCCTATGAACACTCTCTAAGCATCATCAAGCCCTTAAGCGTGATACCCCATGGTTCAAGAACACTCCAGACATGGTCGGGACACTCCCGCACCAATGATCGACAGAGGGACCTGGATGGCCATGTGACCCCTGTGCGTTCCACGAAGATCTTTTGTTGTTTGAACCAGGACAGTCATGTCTTATTCCCTTTGTCATTCGATACTTGCATTGCCCGAGATCTGATCATTGACATCACCATGTCGTGTTCAATATCGTTACTGGACAATGCTACTTAACTCGTTCCGACAAGTGATATCCCCATGATCTAATCACACGCCGCGTAGCTATTGGATATAACTTCTCCGAGTGGGCCCTTGAGTATCTTCCTATCACATGGACGGACAAATCCTGCTCTTGACATATATTGCCTCTGCGGTTTCCTCTGAATACCTGAACACACCTTTATAACCACCGTTTTACCAAATGGCGTTTGATGCTATCTAAGTACTCTCGGGAGACAGTGATTGATATAGCCTCACGGTCTAAGGAATAGTCTACGAGGATCCATTTCTAATCATCGTAACTTGAACTTTGTGACATGATCGGGTCACCATGTTTAGGTTGGGTATTGGTTCATCATCTCATTCTTCGAATGAGATGACCTCATTTCCAACTGGCATAAATGCCACATGATCAGGAAACTTGATCATCTGTTGACCAATGAACCAGTGACTAGAGTTTCACTAGGAACCCCTGGTTGTTTGTATATCACACGTGTATTGATGTTTCCACTCAATACAGTTATAGCATGATATAAAACTTAATCATAAACTATATGAAATATGATAATAGTCCTTACTACTATTTGTCTCTAGGGCTTATTTCCAACAGTCTCCCACTTGCACTAGAGTACAAATACACTAGCTGCATTTTGTTCTCAATCATTAGCACCATATATCCGGTACCCTGAACATGCTTGCTCATGGAAGAGGTTAAGCCTTGGGTCTGTACTTTACAGTCCCAAATCCTTTGCAACTTACTAATGTCACCTTAATTGACATTAATACTTTATCATCTCATGATAACATCTTTGTGTATGCATCGTCGCTATGGCAGCAGAACGAGGCCTGATTCCAGGAGCCTACAGTGACGTTAGATCAACCTCGAGGGCTTTCTCATGGGCACTGTGCCCTGGGACACATCATTCTACGTTAAAAGCGAACTAGCCCCGCCATAACATTATACAACACTTTAGATGGTACCCTTATCTATTATTATAAATGTATTCATCGAAACTCCCGTGCACTCTGTGCAACTTTCGATGTTTTGTTCACCTCGCTTCCTACTTGACTTTAATTGGTATCTGCAGGAGTTTCCAACATATTCCCTTATAACATAACTCTTTATGCTGTAAGATATGTTATCCTTCATGGATTTGGAAAATGTGTCCACAGTTTTTCTACTAGACACTATGGACAAACTTAACTCAAACATTCTGTGATTTGAACTTAATCACTTTCAAACGTTCCTTATTTGGATCACATATTATGCTAAGTTATCATCATGGTTTCTAAGATAGAACCCATGTCTCAACATAGTGGATGACGATCATCCTTTTCTTTCTTTCAACCGTTGATGTTAAACTTACTGTTATTCCTAATTTGAGTTATTAAGGACTAGTTCCTTAATTAACTTCTATCCTAAAACCCTTTTCAGAATCCCTTAAGGAATACTACATAATATCATAATACACCTATTATAAACTTCTACATCTTATGAGTCATTATTCATAAGTATTTGCGCCTTTCATTCTTAACATGTTTAAGAATTACTCCTATAAGCTCCCACTCAAAATATGTTCCTACATATTTGATCTTGAGACTCATATTGCTCCCACTTAAAATATGTCAATCACATATTGTTTCAAGAAGACTTTCATAGCTCCCATTCAATTTTATGCAAATTGCATATCCACTCACTATTTTGAACAACTTCAAAATCTTTTGATCAAATATCAAACTTGGAGTTCTACTATGAGATACTAGTACTTTACTAGTTTTAAATCCACTAGACATTTAGCATACATGAATCAAATTCATTTGAATTTGTCCAATACTTGACAAATTGTGCTTTTGTCATTCACCCCCTTTTCCATTATGGCTTTGCAGTCATTTGGGAAAATTCCAAGTAACCCCTTTTACTTGGGAGATTCAGCAATGAATTGCTTTCTAATCTCAAGGGAATTTTACTTCTAGGATTTCTCATAATTTAGTTTACCATTATTTCCTTAGTAGTTCGTAGACATGTCATATTTCAAAAATCATGACAAGTGATTCACAAATGTCTCCATACAAGATATGGATTTACATTTTGAATCCTACTTCATGTAGTGAAAAACAATAGTGGAGGGAAAAACACAATGATCAAAATCATTGATTCTTTCCTTCTGTGAAGATAATCGTTCAAGAACGTTGTCCGTTGCGCTTCTCAACACTCTGATGCAGGGTTTTGAATCCTCATCATGTTTTACACTATTTTCCATTTGCTTCATAATTGAGAAACATCACCAAAAGTGAGCTTTCTCAAGAATGCACCAAAATCCAAGCAATACGAATCTTGCTTTCCTTTTGGTCTCAGCTATAGATTTCGTATTCAAAGTTTCCAATGAATACACTACAAGGACTTATTCGCTATTGTTTTGGTTATATCAAATAACCCCAAAACTTTCACGAATTCAAATGGTTTACTACATTCTAATTGAGTGCTAACTATTTCTAACTAATGGTCTCTACATCTACACTACAACGATTTATTTGGTGCCTTCTATTCAACCCCTTTGATATCTAATATCACATCGTGATGCTTTGCATTTTGATGTTTCAAAACGCTTTGCATTTCACAATTTCTTTTATACCATTCTTATAAAGTTCGAATTTCATTACCAATGATCAAATCATAGTAATTAGTTTCCCTTTTATATTTATACCCCATTTGTTGATGAAACATTTTGATCAAATCAAATAGTTTCATATTCATGTTTCCTTTGGTAAACTACTTTACACCTTTAAACAATCATTTAATGATAATTACCATTTTCGTTAAAACACAATACATCGAATATGTATTCTATTTAACAATTCATCAAACACTTTGTATTCAAGTAATACACGGTGTCAAGTTATTTTGACGAACTTAGGCATGATTTATATGTGACAAGAGATCGAATGACTTCCACATATTATCACATAACTTTGAATCCAAGCAATGGTTTCATTCATTAATGAACATATCATTAAATTGGGTATTTTTAAACAAGGCATTTTAATGTTTTACAAATGTTCATGCATTATCAATTAGTTTCAAACAATAAGGACGATTCACAAGTAATCAAACAAGATATGAACACGAATAGAAATCATTCATAAAAGCAGAACAATTGTTTGTTACAAACTCATATGAATAACCGTCTCACGAAGTGTGAGACACACTAAAGAAGTTCACAATCTCTTGATTACATTGATCACCTTAAAACACAAACTAAGTGATAAATGTCGAGGGAGAGTGTCGTCGGCCATCATCATTATGCTCGCCATCAACACGCAACGTCACCTCCTCTCCAGCAAGCACCTCTCATGCAGACGAACCTGTTTTCGCCAAAACAGAACAAGTATCAGATATACTTAACACTGCAATGTGTTTGCAAGATTATAACATTTATAAAACTGTATATCAAATATATACCTTGGTCGTTGACGACTCCAGCGACGTTGGGCTCATCTATCACATTTCTGAAATGTGATATGAACTCGAGGAAATCCAGTGTTTCCGTGTCGCCTCTCATAATGCAGATCCTGACTTGTGCTTGGAAGCTTGGAGAAAGCGACCGCAGCATAACTCCCATCGCAAATGAGCTCGAGTACCAGTTGTCCAGGTAGTATGCCAGACTCATGTACGCATCGTAGAGGCGCAATAAGTGCTCATCCAGTGAGGAGCCCTCCTCCATCTTTATGGAGAGGAAGTCCCCCGTCAGCTCATACTCCCACATGCGCACTTGTTCCACGAAATGTGCTCTCAGATGTGCCATGACCATTCGGGGCTTGAGACTCCCCACCATTGGCCATAGCCCATCCTCCATTCCGAGGCGCATGGCCACTGATATAAACGTGGCCATCACACGACGACGATAACGCAGATCCCGCTGCTCCTGGGTCTCATGAGAATAGGGTGGCTCCAGATACATCTTGCAGGTCATGTAGTCAGCTACATTGTTCTCCCCAAGGAGATCAAACAGGCGTATGACCCATGCAGAAAAGTTAGATCCATCTAACTTGAGCTTTTGTCCTTTTAACCAATCGTCAATAGGAAAGGTAATCTCGGGAAGAACCATTTTCTACATTTATAAATGCAAAAAGGAATTTACACTAAGTTTATAATTAAATGAGTTTATAATAACTCCACTCAGAAACACCTATCCCCAAAAGGGTTTCTAGTGATAACACGACCCCTATCAGCCACATCTCCCCCGATTGATCACGGCCATCGATGTGGGTTCAAAGGTGGACGCTAAACGTCGGTCACATCATTCATGCAACTCGTGCTCGATCTTTCGACCATCCGTGTTCCGAGACCATGCTTCTGTGGCGTGCTAGGCTCGCCAACTCAACCTTAGTGTATCCGTTGTGCAACATGGCTTACACCCATTGTATGCGAACGTAGATATGTCTGACACCCAGGCCTATAACCCTGGATCGCCTCATACCGAAGAACTTTCTTGGTGGTGCACACTAAGGGGGAACACAATTGTTGGTAATTTTAACAGGGATCATCTTATTAGGCTACCGTCGAGTATCTAATACTAGCACACAATAAGACACACAAACAATAACATTGAATGTAAGTGCTATGTGATATGGTCCTTCACGTCGTGATCTCCATCCGCCATCACCGGGTTCCGGCGCCAGGGTTCCGGCGCCGTAGACACCAGGGTACCGGTGTCATTCCGGCGTGGTAGTTTGTCATTACCGTGACTATCTACTACTATGTAACAAAAGGTAATTACTTTACCTTTGCCACAACCATATCACAAAGCAACGCCCCCCTGCAAAACAAAGTTAGACGCCTCTACTTTATCTTTGCATGTTTTACGTGGCTGAATGGGCTTTCACACAAGAACCGTTCTTACCTACAAACTTTCAGCATAACACTGATCAAGTAGTTGTCTCTACTACACCCTTTCGGGGCCCTCCATTGCAAATGGCATACCAACTAATGCGAGAGAGACAGACACCCCCTAAGCCACTTTATACGGTACAAGCCGTATGTCAAGCGTGGACCAGTCTCGCGAATGAACGCGTAAAGTCGGTTGGGGGCCGCTTCATCAAGCATTACTGCGATATACACAAGTACACGTGGGAGGGTAACAACTAAAACGTCAACGCCCACACGCTACATCTCGTGTGTTCTACCCGTACTAGCATTACTACGCATAAATCTAGCTCTGATACCACTGTTGGGGTTCAGCGTATAAAAACAATAAATTTTACTCTACGCCCCTGAACCCCTGAAGCTGCCAGGACCTATCTATTAGTAATACAGTAATGGGAGGGGCTTTTCGCGAACTTACCCTTGAAGACTAAAAAGCGTTGTCAACACTCAGGAGAGCGTGGTTGATGTAGACGAGCCGAAGCCGACCTCAAGGTCGTGATGAAGTCCTTGCGCTCCTTCTGGCTCCAATGACTTGAGTGCCTCAAGTGCGACACCTCGCGGGGAGTTACACACGTCCGGTGCCTGACGATGACTCCCGCTACCCCGATCCAGCAGCAGTTGCGGAAGTAGATCTGTTGGATCCGAATCCTGCAGCGCGACGGTGCTCCACGGTGAAGATGTCTCTCGCTCGCGCAGTCCAGACTTGGGACCACGGTCATGAGAGAGAGAGGGGGAGAGAGAAAATATCAATTGGAGGTCCTCCCAAAAGTGGGGAGACCTTTATTGATTATTGGTGTATTTTTCTAGGCCAAATACCCCACTTTATATAGGGGGAGGGGAGGTACTACCTCCCTCAAAGTCCCGGGGTGGGACTAAAGGAGAGGAGGGGGTGGGATGGCCGCCGGCCAGCCCCTAGTGGGCCCCGCGGGGGGCTAGGCCCAGCCGGCCAGCCCCCTTGGCCCCTCTCCCTCTCTCCTTTCCCTTAATGGGCCCTCTCCCTCCGGAATTGGCCCATTAAGACTTTTTGAACTTTAATTGATTTTCTCTTTATTAAATAATTATTAATAAATGATAAAATCAATATTTAACATTCATTCACATATTATTCAATCTCCATGGCTATGGAACACCTTCCACCTCCACTTCGGACATCCTCCGGACTTACCGAAACCCTTCCGGTTTTCTCCCTTCTCTTCTTCGGTGATTCTACTGATCCTATGAACACTCTCTAAGCATCATCAAGCCCTTAAGCGTGATACCCCACGGTTCGGGAACACTCCAGACATGGTCGGGACACTCCCGCACCAATGATCGACAGAGGGACCTGGATGGCCATGTGACCCCTGTGCGTTCCACGAAGATCTTTCGTCGTTTGAACCGGGACAGTCATGTCTTATTCCCTTTGTCATTTGATACTTGCATTGCCCGAGAACTGATCATTGACAGCACCATGTCATGTTCAATCTCGTTACTGAACAATGCTACTTAACTCGTTCTGACAAGTGATATCCCCATGATCTAATCACACGCTGCACAGCTATTGGATATAACTTCTCCGAGTGGGCCCTTGAGTATCTTCCCGTCACATGGACAGACAAATCCTGCTCTTGACATATATTGCCTCTATGGTTTCCTATGAATACCTGAACACACCTTTATAACCACCGTTTTACCAAATGGCGTTTGATGCTATCTAAGTACTCTCGGGAGACAGTGATTGATATAGCCTCACGGTCTAAGGAATAGTCTACGAGGATCCATTTCTAATCATCATAACTTGAACTTTGTGACATGATCGGGTCACGATGTTTAGGTTGGGTATTGGTTCATCATCTCATTCTCCGAATGAGATGACCTCATTTCCAACTGGCATAAATGCCACATGATCAGGAAACTTGATCATCTATTGACCAATGAACCAGTGACTAGAGTTTCACTGGGAACCCCTGGTTGTTTGTATATCACACGTGTATTGATGTTTCCACTCAATACAGTTATAGCATGATATAAAACTTAATCATAAACTATATGAAATATGATAATAGTCCTTACTACTATTTGTCTCTAGGGCATATTTCCAACATTTATTTCCAACATTAAGCAATCTCAATTGTTTATAACAAGTCATGCTACATCAAAGAATACTAAGAATAAAGCCAAAACAATATGAAGCATGGCATGACAAAGCATAGGCCACAGTAAAAAACAAGCTCTTTTACCACATAAGCATGAACTTTCCTACTCTTTTCCAAACCAAACCAAACTATTTGCAAGCCAATGTATGAAAGAAGGGGTCCAACCAATTTATTCAGAAAACTAAGAAACCAAAGAAAATGAAAAACCAAAACGAAAACGAAAAAGAAGACGCTCCAAGAACAACACAAATGTGCATGAAACAATAAAAATGAAGCGTTTGGAAGAAACCTGAGATTTTTATTGATGATGAAGGGGATGCCTTGGGCATCCCCAAGCTTTGACGCTTATACTTCTTGGATATTTCTTGGGGTGACACGTGTGGCATCCCCAAGCTTGAGCTTTAGGCCATCCTTCATCTCATTACTCATTCCTTCCATACACCTAAAATTTTTCCTTCATACAAAACTTCACACAATCTTTATTAGCAACATTAGTGCATTCAAGATAAATAAGTCTTAAGGTTTAGTTCTAACACCAAATAAACTTCCATTAGAACACTATCTACTGTAGCACTTCCCTCAAAATCTCAATTCCCCAAAAGAACTCAAAAAGGAACCAACAAGAAGCAAATGCAGAAAATGGCAGAAATCTGTCAAAACAGACCAGCAAGTAAAGACGAATTTTTTTGAAGACCTTCTGTTGCTCAAATCAAAAAGTGTTGAACTAACGAAAGTTACATAACAACCTGGGGCAGAAGCACAAAAATTCACACCTCAAATAGACGTTCAGAGATTTTACATGAATTTTTACGGTGAAGCACAGAAATCTGTTTCGGGACAGCAACTTTCCCAATCATTACTCCTCTCTCATTAGAGGTTACTCTTGGCACAAAAAGCAAATAAAAAGGATAAGGAGCGGTTATTACTGAAGTAATAACTTCCAAGACTCATCTAAAACTTTTGGGTAATAACTTCAAAGACTCATCTAAAACTTTTGGGTTATCTCCCAATAAGTACTTTTCTTTAACGCCTTTAAGTTAGGCATAAGAAGCAAAGAAAGAATCAAGTGTTCTCAAATGAAGAAGCATTAAGATCAATACCAGAAATATTTTCAACAGGGCAAGGTATATCATCCAAATAAGTTCTAGAGGATCCTCTCTCAATGCTCTTAGGTTCACTATTCTCATCAAAAGGGTTTGCAAGAACAATCCAATCAAAATTCTTTTCTATGGCATCATGTATTGCTACTAGTTTAAAGGGTATTGGTATCTTAGGTTCCTCCCCATTAGGTTCGGTTTTGTTTATCTTTTCTCGTGTACCAACAACATCTACACATGAGCCTAGCATATTGAAACGTTCAAAGACTTTCCTAGCTTCCTTAGCAACATCATAGAACTCCTTAAACAAAGTTTCTAGAATAAAATCCCTCTTTTCAGGGTCCTCAATTTCTTTAAGCTTAAGAAACATTACTTGCATTAAGGGGTTGAGGTTAACAAACCTAGCTTCTAACATGTGAATTAAAGAAGCTGCAGCAATCTCATAGTTTGGAGCAAGTTCTGCAAGGAATCTATCCTCAGTATCCTCATGTTTACTAACATGATTAAAGAATTCTTTAATGTTATCTTTCCCAATTATAGAACCACTACCAATTGAAAGGTCTTTCAGGGTGAATTTGGGGATCAACATGGTGAGGTAAGGAAGAGGTGACAACTAAAGGAGACTTAATTTTTTTGTGTTTTTGGAATAAGAAAGCAAACTAGTAAAACTAACTTTTTTGTGTTTTTGATAACAAAACAAGGAAACAAAACAAAAAGAAACTAAGCAAAACAAAAATAACAAAGTAAAGAAATTGGTTATGAGGGACTCCCCTTGTGAAGGTTTCCTTGACTCCCCGGCAACGGCGCTAGAAAAATGCTTGATGGCTCAGTG
Source organism: Avena sativa (assembly GCA_916181665.1). Classification (NCBI taxonomy): domain Eukaryota; kingdom Viridiplantae; phylum Streptophyta; class Magnoliopsida; order Poales; family Poaceae; genus Avena; species Avena sativa. The sequence goes on from OV702292.1 coordinate 141,526,704, forward strand.
TCAACGCCAGAAAAATGCTGGTGCGGTGTTGATGTAGAGCTCATTGGGAACCCCAAGAGGAAGGTATGATGAGCACAGCATCAAGTTTCCCTCAGTTATGAAACCAAGGTTTAATCAAACCAATAGGAGAAAGGAAACACCCCAAAGGTGTTGCTAGCTAAGCCTTGGCAGGGCGCACTACCGGTGCTAGTAGCAACATGGAGACCTACACAACACAACCATATAACTTTGTCCCCAACTTGCGATGAGGTTGTCAATCTCACCGTGTTTTGCGGAAAACAAAGGATTAAACGTATCGAATGGAAAGAAGTAAAAGTTTGCAGAAAGTAAACACAAAGCAGTAAACAGTTTGTAGATTGTATGTAAAGAAAAATGATCGAGATCCATAGTTCACTAGAGGTGGCTCTCCTTAAGATAGATAACATGCTGGGTGAACAAATTACAGCAGGGCAATTGACAAACATCGAGAACACAATACATGCATATACTAATCATCTTGACTCCTTTGGAACTTGATTGGGCATTACAACATTATACATAGATCGCCATCCAACTGCATCTATGACTAATAATCCACCTTCAGGTTATCATCCGAACCCCCTCCAGTATTAAGTTGCAAGCAACAGATTATTGCTTTACGAACTACGTGTAAAGTAAACAATACGATTGTTCTATGAACAAAGGATTGTTGTTTTCTCCCTAGTAGCAATAGCACATCTAGTACCTTAGAGATTTCTGTCACTTCCCCAGATTACCAGAGGCATGAACCCACTATCGAGCATAAATACTAACTCTTGGAGTTCCTAGTATCTACTTGGCCAAGATAGCTACTAACAACGGAAAGCATGCAAGATCACAAATAACAAAGACATGATAGAATCAATAATCAATCTAAAATAGCATCTCAATATCCATCGGATCCCTGTAAACACAACATGCAGAATTACAAATAGATGATCTTGATCATGAACGGAGCTCACAAGATCTAGACATGAAAGCACAAAGGAGGAGAACCAGCCATCTAGCTACTACATGGATCCGTAGTCCAAGGATGAACTACTCACGCATCACACCGGAGGCTTCCATGGTGATCAAGAAGGCCTCCAGGGTGAATTCCTCTCTCCGGCAGGGTACCGGGAAGAGCTTCAGATCCCTCCCGATATAGGGATGGAGATGACGGCGGCTACAGACTCTTTCGTGGATTTTTTGATCCGGCACTTAGGGTTTTCGTCCCGAGGGAATCTTATAGGCGTAAGGAGAGGCTGAGGGGGTGCCTGGGCTGGCCACACCACCCCCTGGCACGGGCCAAGCCTGGTCGCGCGGCCAGGTGGTGTGGCCGCCCTCTGGCCCTTCTCCGTCTCGTATTCTGGCATCTGATGACTTCCGGAAAAATAGGCACTTTGGCTTTTGTCCCCTCCAATTCCGAGAATATTCATTTTCTGACTTTCCTGGAACCAAAAACAGCAGAAAACAGGCAGCTAGCATTGTGGCTCTTGTTAATAGGTTAGTCCAAGAAATCATATGAAAAGTACTCCAAAGTGTAGACAAAACACAAGAAAGTGGATAAAACCAAGCATGGAATATCAAAAATTATAGATACATTTGCAATGTATCAAGTAGCATGAGGTTCGGTCTTTGTAAGTAAGGGGCATGAGATTTCGGTTTATAACTTGTCAAGCATATCCTCTTAGTTGTGTCACTTTAACCTTAATCACCTAAAGATGCTTATGATAGGGGCAATGAGAGATGAAAGCTAATAAGTACCATAATTTTTGGAATCTCTTTATGGAACTTGAATCCCTACTTGCTTCTATGAAGGCCTTTCTTTTACTTTTATGTTGAGTCTCCACCTTCTATCTTTATGCACCTACTTTGAGAGCATAGTGGCCATTCTTAGTTCTATGTGCATTGTCCCAAGACTAGTTGATTGATGTATAACTTGATATTGCTTGTTTTAAACTATTTGTATCTAGTCACTCTTATGAACTTTGAAGGTGTCCTATGCATTTATATTTGCTACTCTATGAGGGACAAGTTGAATACTATTATGCTATGTTTTCTTTATGTGAAACAAACAAATGTCTTGCAAAGCATTGTTATTCATGAATCTTTTGTTTGTGCCTTTTCATGTTGCATCATAGTCTCTTTGTCTTATTGCTAGAACTTTGTCTTTCATGTTATGATTGAAGTACTATGATCCCAGCTTTGAATGTTTTACAAATACTTTGATCAAGTCTTTGATGGTGCATGTCACCTCAAAAATTATTCTTTCTTTTTATCACTTACCTACTCGAGGACGAGCAGGAGTTAAGCTTGGGGATGTTGATACATTGCGAATGTATCTTTAATTTTTGATGTTCCATGCTTGGTTTTATCCACTTTCTTGTGTTTTGTCCACACTTTGGAGTACTTTTCATAGGATTTCTTGGACTAACCTATTAATAAGAGCCACAGTGCCAGCTGCCTGTTTTCTGCTGTTTTTGGTTCCAAGAAAGTTAGAAAATGAATATTCTCGAAATTGGATGGGACAAAAGCCAAAGTGCCTTTTCTGGAAGTCATCAGATGCCAGAGTACGAGACGGAGAGGGGCCAGGGGGCCACCACACCACCTGGCCACGCGGCCTAGCCTAGCCCGCGCCAGGGGGTGGTCTGGCCGCCTCCGGCACCCCCTCGGCCTCCCCTTCTGACTATAAGATGCCCTCAGGATGAAAACCCTAAGGGCCCGATCAAAAATCCACGAAAGAGTCTATAGCCGCCGTCATATCCATCCCTAGATCGAGAGGGATCTGAAGCTCTTCCCAGCACCTTGCCGGAGAGGGGAATTCACCCTGGAGGCCTTCTTCATCACCATGCAAGCCTCCGGTGTGATGCGTGAGTAGTTCATCCTTGGACTACGGATCCATGTAGTAGTTAGATGGCTGGTTCTCCTCCTTTGTGCTTTCATGTGTAGATCTTGTGAGCTCCGTTCATGATCAAGATCATCTATTTGTAATTCTGCATGTTGTGTTTGCGGGGATCCGATGGATATTGAGATGCTATTTCAGATTCATTGTTGATTCTATCATGTCTTTGTTATTTGTGATCTTGCATGCTTTCCGTTGTTAGTAGCTATCTTGGCCAAGTAGATGCTAGCAACTCCAAGAGTTAGTATTTATGCTCGATAGTGGGTTCATGCCTCTGGTAATCTCGGGAAGTGACAGAAATCTCTAAGGTACTAGATGTGTTGTTGCTACTAGGGAGAAAACAACAACCCTTTGTTCATAGAACAATCGTATTGTTTACTTTACACGCAGTTCGTAAAGCAATAATCTCTTGCTTGCAACTTAATACTGGAGGGGGTTCGGATGATAACCTGAAGGTGGATTATTAGTCATAGATGCAGTTGGATGGCGGTCTATGTATAATGTTGTAATGCCCAATCAAGTCTCAAAGGAGTCAAGATGATTAGTATATGCATGTATTGCGTTCTCGATGTTTCTCAATTGCCCCGCTGTAATTTGTTCACCCAGCATGTTATCTATCTTAAGGAGAGACACCTCTAGTGAACTATGGATCCCGATCCTTTTTCTTTACATACAATCTACAAACTGTTTACTGCTTTTTGTTTACTTTCTGCAAACTTTTACTTCTTTCCATTCGATACGTTTAATCCTTTGTTTTCCACAAAACACGGTGATATTGACAACCTCATCGCAAGTTGGGGACAAAGTTCTGTGGTTGTATTGCGCAGGTCTCCACGTTGCTACTAGCACCGGTAGTGCGCCCTGTCAAGGCTCAACTAGCAACACCTTTGGGGTGTTTCCTTACTCCTACTGGTTCGATTAAACCTTGGTTTCATAACTGAGGGAAACTTGCTGCTGTGCTCATCATACCTTCCTCTTGGGGTTCCCAACGAGCTCTACATCAACACCACACCAGCATTTTCCGGGCGCCGACACTGAGCCATCATGCACTCAAAGACCCCAACTGGCACTCAGCTATGGTTGAGGAATACGGTGCTCTCCTCTCCAACAATACTTGGGACCTTGTTGATCCACCTCGCAATGCTAACATTGTTACAGGCAAGTGGATCTACCATCACAAGATGAAGTTTGATGGTTCTTTGGAACGATACAAAGCTCGTTGGGTCTTGCGAGGATTTACTCAACGTGAAGGTATTGATTTTGATGAAACTTTTAGCCCTGTCGTCAAGCCAGCTATTATTCGCACAGTGTTATCTCTTGCGCTCTCTGGTGATTGGCCAATTCATCAATTGAACGTCAAGAATATGTTCCTCAATAGCACTCTCACTGAGACTATGTATGCTCGTTAGCCTTCAGGTTTTATTGATCCCAATTTTCCTAACAAGGTGTGTCGTCTCAACAAATCTCTGTATGGTTTGAAGCAGGCACCTCGAGCATGGTTTCAGCAGTTTGACTCATACATTGCTTCTGTTGGGTTCATTGGCTCCAAGTCTGATAGCTCGTTGTTCGTTTATTGATGTGGTGCTGACATGGCCTATCTCCTACTCTATGTGGATGATATAATCCTGACTGTGTCTTTCTCGATATTGTTGTACAGTTTGATTGCCTCTCTTCGTATCGAGTTCAGTATGACAGATATGGATGGTCTTTATTATTTTATGGGCATCTCAGTTAAGCGCAGTAAGGACAGTTTATTCCTCTTGCAGGCAAAGCATGCTTTGGAGCTTCTTGACAGAACTAGTATGTTGCAATGCAAATCCATCTCCACTCTTGTTGATACCGCCTCCAAACTTTCGATCAAGTCAAGTGATCCAGTGGCATACCCCACTGAGTATCGTAGTATTGCAGGAGGACTTCGAAACCTTACTTTCACTCGGCTAGACATCTATTATGTTGTGCAACAGATTCTTCTTCATATGCATGATCCTCAAGCTAATCATTTGCTCCTTGTGAAACGTGTTCTCCGCTACATCCGCGACACCACCAGCTATAGCCTCACTTTGTTTTAGTGCAACTCGAACAAACTGACGACGTACTCTAACGCTTATTGGGCAGGTTGTCCAGACACTCGCCTGTCCACCTCTGACTATTGTGTCTTTAATGGTGCTAACCTAGTGTCATGGTCTGCTAAGCGGCAACACACAGTCTCTCGCTCTAGTGCTGAGGCTGAATACAGGGTGGTTGCAAATGTGGTGGCTGGGACATGTTGGCTTCGACAACTTCATCAGGAGCTTCATCGACCAGTGGCTGGTGCTACCGTGGTTTTGTGTGACAATGTGAGCTATGTCTACAAGCATGTGGAGATTAATCTGCACTTTGTGCGAGATCGTGTCACCACCGGCGAGGTCCGGGTTCTTCATGTTCCGAGTTTTTCTTAATTCATGGATATATTCACAAAAGGATTGACATCTCCTCTATTTTTGGATTTTTAGGACAGTCTTAACATTCATAGGACGCCCGTTTGCGACTGGGGGAGGGTGTTAGAATATATAACCGTATTGTATTTGTATAGATATATGGTTGTATATGTGTAGTCATGTTTATGTCTGTGGTATTGTAGGACACGAATTCTAGCCTTGTAATCTCTTATATATTGATCAATACAAGACAGCACAACGTGTGGTTTCTCCTATCTTACACTCTCAACCGTCTCTCTAGCATCGCCCGTGTAAAAATAGTGTGTTTTTGTCTTCATAGGCGCCAAGGATCATGGAGACGGCCAATATGCCGATACATATGCCCGGCTCCTCTCTCTCCCCTGGAGGATAGCCTAGTGTGTGTACTCTAAAAATGGGATCAGGGGCACCTTCACAAAAAAGGATTCTTTTGGCATACCGAGCATAGCCAGTAGATCTCCAGTAGGCGCCTGTGTCCGTCCTTCTTTCCTCCCCACCCCGTTCGTCTGTGTGTTGACCGCCCCCGATCAGGCCGACCCCGACCTGTCTCCGGCGGCTTTGCCGGCTGGAGATGGCGAGGGGGAGGCGCCGGAGTAGTTAGTAGGGATAGGATTAGTTTTTTCGGCTGTTTGCCGGAGTTTTGGAGTTCATTGCCGGTTGTTCTTGACCGGATCCGGCGCTTCTTGCGGTGCTTCTTCTTTCTTGTGAAGCTCTGGTGGTTGGAGCTTCTGGGGGAACAAGATGAGGCAGGGATCTCCGCAATAAAGGTCAGGTTTGGCCTCCCGTTGATTTGGTGGGGCGATTTGCTGCTCCTTCTTCTATTGGCCGGCCGAGGTGGCGTTGGGGGAGGAGAGGTGCAGTCTGCTCGGCTGCCTTCTCGGGTTGGCTGGGGTCTTCCAGGCCGGCTCTTTGACGCGGTGCTGGCTGGTCGGATTCGATAAGATCTAATGTGCTCTCATGGTGGGATCGATCAGACTTTGCTCTGAAGCCGAGCCCTGGGTCCAATAAGCATCTCTGCCTCCGGCCCGGTGGTTATTCTTTGCCGCATCCTCTCTTGGCCGCCCTTGGTGGCGAGGGAGAGGATGGCGTGGTTCTGATTACTGCTGCGGTTTGGAGGTGGTGTTCTGGGTCGGTGGAGACGACGACCCGGGCTGCAGTTCATAAGAGATGGATTCAAGCAAAATATCTCCCTTGCCAAGCGATTGGCCTTGCAGCTTTCATTTTCCAATCTATTTTCTGTGCTTCGGATCAACTGCGAATTGCTATTCAGGCAGTCTATGTTGTCTTCGTGCCGCTTGGGCGTGTGCATCGGGGACAGGTGAGATCGTCTCCAAAGTTGCTCCCCCAAATTCAGTGGAGAAGACCCGGTGTTGAGTTCAGTGTTGCTTCCTCAAAATCCACAACTCAACTTTCTACCTCGTATGCTTTTGTCATCTCAATTGCTGGTTGAGCCGCTGGCTCTATGGATGGCGAGGCTGGTTGAGGCCCTTGGAGAACACAGTTGCATGTTTTCTTGGTTCGTGATCTTGACGAACTCCCTGGCAGGCTCCGACGGTGTTCTTCTTAGATTGTCTGTTCTTCTAGCAGTTCTTTTATTTCTGCAGCTAGACTGGTGCAGTGGAGAGGACCGGGCCTTTAATTTAGTTTTAATGTTTTCTCCCAGGTTCTTTTGTAGATTTTTCCGCTTTTCCCGGTTTCTCCGGGTTTTGTATGAAACTATGTACCCACTACTTATTTAATGAAGTCTCTATGGCCTTCGGGACCTTTCCTGTTCAGAAAAACCAAGACATACCGAGCTCTCTTTCTTGAAGTTTTTCCGTTTTCCTTTCTGCTACTCATGGACTTGCTGTTGCTCATTCACCTTGTGGTTCATGAGGCGCCATCTACCATCGAAGACCGGCGTCCGCATCAACTATTGCAGTGGCAAAAGAGGGCCTTGCCAATGAATAAAGCGAAGAAGAAAAGAGAGTGATGTCCGTCGAATGTTGCAGGAGTATCACGTGCTTGAGGAAGAAAATGAGGGTGGCTCCCCATGCTTGATGGCAAATTGTATGCAACCGAGCCAGACATATTTTAGCATCTCATGTGGAATTCCCAAACATCTCATGGATGTTACTTGATAACGTGTGCACTTGCTAATATTAATCGAAACATTCTATTCTCTCCGTCTCTGTATTCATCTATATTAGAAGGACCTTGCGCGCTTTGCTGCGCCGTTTTCAATTGTTCTTTTTTTTCCTTTTTCTGGTGATGTGCGCGCATTTGGTTTTACCATGGATTTGGCATGCACGCCTCTGATGAAACGTACTCAAATTAGCAATGCTAGTTGTGTCTTTTCACATAGACATTACTATCAAAAGTATATAGCAAAACACACGAATGCCAGGAAACAGATCACAACCATTGGGACAAGCATACAACCACTGACTTGAGCAACGGACAAACCAATAGCGAAATGCAAGACGTGAAACATGCCGAGCACATCACCTGCTAGGAATGTCTTATCCATCAAAGATCGATTATGTCCTCAAAAGACCTGAGTTTGTAAGCATAGAGACAGAAATCATCCTGGTCTAGATCATATTCATTCACCTCATCCATGCTATAGACGCAGCTCACCGTTGTGGTAAGGAGGCCACTATTGTTTCACCACCGGGATGGTCTCGGAGTATTGAAAGTTAGTATACTTGCCTTTCCTTCAGCATTTGTTAGAAATTTGGTATCTGAACCATGGGGACAAAAGCGTCTATGCAATCACCCTGTGACCACAAAGGGGGTTGGTATAAGTGCCTAATCAGTCAAACAACATATCCAATAGGAACATATAAGAGAAATGTTAGCTAATACTATAAGTATATGAGATTTGTATTGTATCTTAAACTTAACATATTTAGAATTTGAACATGTGGCTAACAACATATCGTACTTATGTTAAATAGGAGAGGCAGATCATTGTGAGAATAGACTGGAAAAACAAAACAAATGACAACAAATAGTAGGTGCAAGCCAAATGTAATCAATCAATAACTCTAAACTAAATTATGAACAACGTTCTAACTTTACCATTGGAAAGTTAATAAGTACTAATACATTATGAGATCTGGAAAGTATTAAACTAGATGAAAGGTCTCAAATTCCTAGAGAGAACAAATGAGCGAATAGTAGAAGTTACTTAAAGATGGCATGTCATGGGATCAATATATACATAAATAAGCCTAATATTTGTAGTTGGTTAGCATTTGCACTCCTTCATCATCAGTTCATTCATACAAAACACCAAAGCCAACAATATAAAATACACATATCCTAACAAAAAAAGGATAACATTTTACCAAATAGTGTGAAAGCTTATATGGAGCACATCTAACATGTCCACTCTTAAGGCTTCAAGCCTTCAACACAAGGTAGATTTAAATTATATAATCGGTCTCTAACTTCCTATTTCTATTTTTTTAGAGAATGTGAGAAGTAGCAACTCAAGGCTTACTGCCCGGACACTATTTTGATCAAGTTTGTGTAGACTCTAAAGATGCAAGTGGCCCAGTATCAACATTGGTGGTAGATAAAATAGTGGTTATGAACGCCATGACTTTAAGCGAAGTCACTGTAAAGCTTGTGGTTATGAAATTTTCTTAACAATGTAATGACATCCTTCCCTTTGTTGTGAAGTAACCCGGCTTCCTTTCCTCACCCACATTTGATATGCATGTCATTGTCACAAGAAAGTAAATGTGCCATGAATATTAGGAGTCCAAATGCCAAGCATTCTACCATATTCCAAATATACTCCAGTTAATGAAAGAATGGTCAAAATATCATGATAAAAGAAACCAGCTAAGGCTTACCGTGATTAAATATAATATGGGCGAATGCAAAAGGGGAAATCTAGTACACTCTTATACCAAAAACATATATTTTACCACCCGGATGAGAACCAGGTCACCAGAAATGGTTTTCCCTATGCTACATCTTAATGTATTGATGCTTCCATGCCTGAACTCTGTGTGATAGAGTGACATAGTCCAAGAAGAACAACGGCAATCCATAGCCAGCAGTAAACGATTCCCCAAAACCATAAAGAAAAATTCACTACAAGCACGCCTGCTCGCAAACCCCTTTGAAGTTAACCCCATAAGACCTAGAATCATACCCCCACCCACACCTTTAGTCCCCCGATCCCTGAAGATCACATACAACCCCCAAGGCTTCAGAAATCATAACTGACCCGAAATTACTAAAGAAAAAATAGGGCAAGCAAGAGCGACCACAAAACCATTTTGTATCAGCAGTGTCGGCCTCGCGCGTGTAAAACCAAACAACTCATAAATAAAACACCAACAAGAACCGAGATTCCAAACGCCCCAAATCAACACGAGCACACAATTATCTTCTAAAAGTAGAAACAATGGGTAACCACAATAACAAGGCACGTAAGCCAGCAAAACCCCGTAGGAATGGCCCAATCTCCGCCAAAACACGCATACCCACACCCATCCACCCACACATAAACACAACGATCGAAACAATAGGAACCACCCTCCACATGGACATAGGGGGAGGGGCATGTGGAAGCACAAAAAGGGCAAACTAGAGCAAGGAGCAAGAAAACCAAACTAATTATGCCAATAACTTTTTCCATGTTATTATAAACATTCAGCGTGAAGCATATAAAGAACCACTTTGCACTTTTAGTTAGCATTCAATTATTAAATTTTGGAAAAGATAGCATTAAGATCTCAACCCTACCATTGTTAATAACATATCCAACACATCAAAATCTCAACACTAACCTGTAATTTTATAATTCTGATGGATGTGGAAAGGAAAATATTATATGAACACACTGGATATCTTCATAAGATTTTCCTCTTTAGTACATAATAAGAAAAATTCTTCTTGGGATCTTCCTCCGGTCATTAATAATTGTACGCATATAGTTTATATCGAGAGATTAAACCTTAAGTTTTGGAGTACCCAAGGGAAGTATAATACTACTACGAAAATGATAAATAGATACAGATTTGCAACTTAAAAAATATATATGCAACAGTGTACCACGACTGCTTCAGATGTTCAAATATCCAGGGGATAACAAAGCGTGTGTTAAAATAGGTATTGAAAAAAGGGTCTGACCTTGTGGCAATGAAAACATATGATGGCGCCGCAAAAGCAAGATTATCTTTCTGAAAATTTAGTAGAAAACCTGCAATGCACCAAATCAGTGGCAAACCTATATTTTTCTTGGAGCTATTTCAGTAAGAAAAGAACCTTTAACAGAGAAAGATATAAAAAATTCATAAGCAGAGCATGCAATGTGTGGCACCAGATAAAAAACTAAATCTAAACAAAAAATACAAAGAAAGTACACAAATTATACTCACAATGTTTCCTCGAAAATATTCTCACAATAATGTCCGTTCATTGTAAAATATGAGCGGTAGTCTTTCTGCCTTGAGTATTTTGCCAAGACTAAACAATGCAAACTAAAAGGAGTGAAATAATAAATAAAAAATCTAAGTGAATACACACGAGTGTTTGGCTTCCAGTAAATCCATCTTCTTCATAGTGCAAGATTAGGAAATTAATATAATAATTTGGATAACAAATACTTTCTGCAACATGTTGTTATTGGATTGCAGATTCTATCATTTTTTTGGAATTACTGCCATGAGATTACCAGATCTAAGTTTCTCGAAGAGAAAATGGCCTAATCAATAGGGCAACCGGTCGTGCAGTCGCTGGATGGGGAACACAAGCTGCACATGTTCACCCGATTCACCAACCATGCCCACGAACGATCATAGTGCACGCCATGGAAAACCTGTCGCCGATGGCATGGCTCCTGTTGACAGCTCGCTGTGCACGTCCTCCACCAGTTCCAGGGCAGCCAGTAGCACCGCCGCTTCCATGCCATCGACGACGCCTTACCAGTCTAGATCCAACACTGACAAAATAGAAGGTCGACCTGTAATGTAGTTGCCATGTGCTTCTGTTCTATCAATTTGCATTCTCTCTCTATGCTCTCCACCTCCAGTCCATACCTAGTCTCCACTAAAAACACTTCCGCCTGTTAAATCCATTGGCTTGAGAGAAACAGATATCCACTCCAAACACTTAATCGTCTGAAATTTATTGGCTACAAAGAAAGGGGCCTAAGACTAGAAAAATTGACACACAATTAACCAAATCAAAGAAGAGGGGAATTTACCCAGGGCATTGGACCATCTTTCTAGCTATGGCAGCGGCCAACATCGTCCATGGGCTGTGGCCACCATCGTCGCCCTTAATCTCGCCGCGCAGCCACCTGCTGGGCTAGGGTTTTCAGCCACCGTTGCCTGATTTACTATGGAGAGAGAGAGAGAGAGAGAGAGAGAGAGAGAGAGAGAGAGAGTCCGTCGCCGGTGTTCCCAATCGAGGCGGGAAAGCTAGGAGGAGCGGTGACAGGTCGATCGAGGGCTGGCGGCGTCGGCCTGGGGAGGAGAGGCGACCGACTTGACAAGTCAAAAGAAAAAACAAACACGGTAATGTGTCGCGCCGCCCTCTCTAAGGCAGGCAGCGATGGATGAGAATCAACACGCACGCACACAGACCCACGACCCACGAACACATGCCGTGAAAAAAAAAACCCAACATAAGGACAACCATAGCTCCTCAATTCCAGGGAGCTTAGGGCTCTTTAGAGATGTATACAAGGCACTTCATATTTTTGGACCTATTTGTCAAAATAAAATATGGACCTAACTTTGCACATTACAAAGTGTGAGTTATACGCCACAAAAATTATGTGACTGGATTGAAAGTATGTTTCCATGATATACTAGTATTATCTTTAGTGATATATTTATAAGTCATATTTTGTCGATTAAATTATTCGCTAAAGTGAGACACAAAATACAAAGTAACCTTGTATACATAGAGTGAGGGAGTAGTACCTTTTCTAAAATCATGTGAACCTTCAAATGTATGTTGGGTGAATCATTTACAAAGAAACACACTTTAAAAAAATAAGAAATGCATATGCGGTCCACATGATGTGGACTTTTTTCTTAGAAAAATAGTCAAAATGGACTTTACTCTTCTCATTTTAAAATATTATGAGCCTTAGGATGTACGTTGGACTCGATTATTTAAAAAGGAATGCACGTATGGACTTTGGAAATTTGTATCACCGAGCTATACAACGAAGAAAGGAATCTTCGAAAGATGATCCACGGGAAAAACAGTCACTCTGCACAAGTGCGTGGGCCTGATGGGCTCATGTGCACGAGACTTTCTCACTGTGACATTCAGCCCGCACACGCATGACATGGGTGACGACTGACGAGGAATTAGCGCGGAGGTGTGGGCGGGCGATATCCAGTCTTTCTGCTTAGCATGTAGCGGCTGTTTAGTCCCACACCGCCCGCTAGGACGGGACGCCGTGCTTCCGGGTGCTATAAAAGAGAAGGTGGGTGGGATGGAGAAGGCATGATCCTTCAGGCAGCAAAGGGAAGTGATGAGCGGTAAGAGCTCGCAAATTACGCTGCGAGAGGGGTGTCCGCCCAAACTAAGCCTGTTACGACAATGGGGCACCCCACTGATTTACCATCTGATCCTGAATTTAATTCAATCTTTCTTTGTTTTCCCCTTGAATCTTTATTTGCTTTCTTGGTGATTTTCTAAGTTTTTTCTTTCTCATCTTTTCGTTAATTGCTTTGCTAGAATTGTTTGATTGGCAAAGCCTGAAGCCGCTGTCTGTGGTTCTGTAGGGTGAATCCTGGCCTCCACCGTTAGGCAAAGAACACTACGTGGTGGACGTGTAAACCTTGTTTGGATTTGGTATCGAACACCACCGCACTCACTCCTCTACTTCTCCTATATTGTCCTCTTCACTAAGGCCATCTCCACCGGGTCATCCGTGCGGACGCGCGAGGCACGCAGGGTCCCCAGCGGCTCGACCCAACCGGACAGTCGGCGCCCATATTTAAGTGAAACATTAATAATTAAACTTACCTTTTATTAGATTCTGGACCTACCAATTATAAAAAGGCACATTTGAAAAAATGACTACTAGTGTTAGAGGAGGCTGTCCCTACGGCTATTCGCTATTGCCGCGACCGTCGTTGCCGTTGGCCCTGTCGATTGTCGCCCTAGCCGACCAGATGGTCTCCTGCTGGAGGCGATTGCGGTAACGGTCGCGCGCTCGGCCACGAGCCTCCGTCTTGCCGTCCGTCTTCATGCGGTCCGCCATCTCCCGGTTGGCCAGGGTCTTCTCCATCTCGGCCGTCCAGTGGTCTCACGTCTCCTGGTCGTCCAGCTCTCTCGCTGTCGCCGCCCTCGCTGCTAAGGGGCCACCCTCGCCGGAGCTCCGTTGGAGCCGAGGCCCAGGGCCTGCGCGATCTGCAGGGGGACGGCGATCGCCTCCTCTCCCGCCCCCTCCTATGCCACCACTTGATCTATCTCCTCCCCCTCCTCGTCGTCCTCCACCTTCGTCTCGTCCCCGTCGACGAGAGCCCACGCGCTCGCCACCTCGGCGGCCGTAGCCACGTGCAGCTCCTCCGCCGCCGCATCGGTGGTGTGCTCCGCCGCTTCCACCGCATTGTGTGTGGCGGCGGCGTGGCGAAGCTCACGGACGACCACCTCCTCCAGCGTGGTCATGACCACCTCGTGGCGGATCTCGCGGAGGGCCGCTGATGCGGCCTCTTTGTCCACCGCCTCCTTGGCGGCGACGTGGTGAACCTCACACACCGCCCATTAGCCACCACCTGCTCTAGCGCTGCCTCAGCCACAGGGTGAAAGGGCAAAATACCCTTATCCAGTATTTCGGTTAAATGACATCAGAGTTAGAGAGCGGACTAATGTTTCTACTAGTATCCCTATAGGTGATAGTCCACATTTGATGATGAGAGGCGGTGTGTGACCCCCCATTTGTTTATGAAGTGAAGGACCAAATTTATACAATGCTATCTCATTTGAGAATGAGTGATGCATAGAGACACAAAGACATGCAAATACACACGGACCCGAAAGTGCCAGATCCGGAGATTATGTTAACCACTAGCAAACACGTATATTCAACACCTAGGTGTTGTATATACAAGTTTACAAACTAGATTATTGACTCTAGTGCAAGTGGGAGACTGAAGGGAATATGTCCGAGAGGCAATAATAAAGTGGTTATTATCTTATTCCATGTTTATGATAAATGTTTATTTTGCATGCTATAATTGTATTAATTGGAAACGTTAATACATGTGTATTTAATAAACAAAATACAAAGTTCCTAGTACTGCCTCTCATATAAACTAGCTTGTTGATTAACAAGATGATCAAGGTTTCGTGATCATGGACATTGGATGTTGTTAATAACGGGGTCACAACATTGGTGGAATGATGTGATGAACATTCATCCGAAGTATAGCATTACGATCAAAGTCATTATGTTTATATTGCTATAACATCATACGAAGTAATGTTAGTCCTTAGACCATGAGATCATGTTAATTGCTAACACCGGAAGAGTATCTTGATAACATCAAACGTCACACCGTAACAGGGTGACTATAAAGGTGGGTTCAGTACTACAAAGGTGTTATGTTGAGGCTCATGGATCAAGAGTGCGATTTGTCCATCCCGATGACGGATAGATATACTCTGGGCCCTCTCGGTGATATCACATTAAGATAGCTTGCAAACAAGTGATGTGATCACTAGAATGTTATATCACGGGAACGAGAAAAGAGTGCATGTCGGCAACGAGATCAAACTAGGTATGGAGATACCGATGGTCAAATCTCGGACATGTAATATATCGCGAGACAAAGGGATTTAGTTACTAGCGTTAAAGGTTCTCACGATCACAGAAGTCATCGTTGAATGTGTAGGAGTCAGTATGGATCTCCAGGTCCCGCTTCTGATTATTGATCTGAGAGGGGTCTTGATCATGTCTACATTATTCGCGAACCGTAGGGTGACACACTTAAGGGATACCGACACCATTTGGAGCAAATATGTTTCAGATAAAGATTTAAGAAAGCGCTGGAATTATTTCAATAGACACCGAAACTATTTTGGGTGAAATTGCTGAAATTGGTTTTGCATGTAATATTGAAATGTTGCAGGGGGTTTTATGTGAATGTTTGTTAATTAAAGTAATTAACAAAATTCTGAATAAAATTAATAAAACAGTTTTATTAAATGAGAGAGCATTAAATTTGGAGAAATTTAATGCATTTAAAGTGGAGACTTTAAAAGAGAATGTGAAGGGGCAAATTTATGTGGAGGGAGTTGCTGTTGGGGATATACTTTCCGGGTATCCTCACAGTTCCTCACTGACCAGGGTGGCCCACTTTGGGTTAGAGATTTGCTTCGCGGGCGGCCCAGTCAGGAAGAAAAGACGGAGTCCAGTCCGGCTATGGGAAGGCCCAGGAGACTTACCGACTTAGGACCATAATGTTACTTGTAGTTCAAGATGTACTCTGTAACCGACTCTTAGTCGTAGCCGGATAGATCTCTCCTGTAAAACCTAGGCCGGATATCTATATAAGCCGTCCTAGGGAGAGCCTTTAGGACAACTCTCAATAGCCTACAATCTCAACTCGCACAGGCGAACCCTTGTAACCCATATTCCGGCTCTGCCGTATTACTGGATTGCTAGCAGGAGTAGGATCCGTCCAAAGCCGGCAGATTCGAACCTGGGTAAACTTGTGTGCTCACCGTCCCGGAACACCATACGTCTCACACCCCTCTCTTCCGCACGCCTCGAGGACCCCCTCATGGCGTACTTGTCATCAATCCGACGACAGTTGGCACCCACCGTGGGGCAAGTGAGCTTCGGATCTGCGTTTCGAGCGGAATCTGTGTTCCGAGCGGAATCTGCAAGAATTAGAATCGGCGAGACTATCGTTGTCGGTCGCATCCTCTATGCCAGCGATGTCCCTCTCATAGTTCCCGATGAGACCTGGATTCCGGCTAGGGAGGCTATGACTGCATACACCATCATGTCTTTTGGTGAGATCGATGTTTACATCGGTTTTGCTGAACCTGTCCCACCCACCCCAGCGGTGATGATAGAGGCAGAAGAATCTTCTGAGTCCCCTTTGTCCGTGGAGGTGGCAGAGTTCCGGATCTCAGAAAACCCTAATCCCACCCAGCCCGCACCAGTTGCGGAGATAGTGGAGAAATCCGAGCCTAAAGCAGACCTAGCGGTCCAAGTCGAATCTGGAGTGGATCTCCTTGGAGAGACCGAATCCCAGATCGACCCACCCACTGAAGTCGAAATCCAGGAGGAGCATAGCAACGACACTGATTCCGGCTCTGATGACGCCGGGACAGACAGGCCTTTCCTAAGGTACACGCTGCGACGTATGATAATGCAAAACTAAGGCGTAGATGCAATTCTCGAGACCATCAAAAGTTTTGATGAAGCTGATCGCGAGAGCCACAGGTACCTCAGGAAGCACGCTTCGCACTTAGTCGGGTATGTGGGATCCAGATCCGGCTTTACCGATGCTGGAGACAACACCGACTCTGTGCTGGAGGCAATTGGAACAAACGCTGACGTACCGCATCCTCAGATGAATCGATGACGTCTGCAGATTTCCGAAAGTTCTCCGTGGAGTATGAAGAGGAGTATAACTCCAAAGCTGTAGAGGAAGAAGAAGCCATGGATGAAGGATCTAGGGAACACTCTCCCAAAGCACAGGACGATACAGAAGTCGGAGATAATCTCGAAGTCCAGATGTCCGAAAGTACCGATCAGAGCTTGACTCTGGGAAACGGACCCAAAGCCGTCTTTGCTACCGGCGCTACCAAGAAGGCAAAGAAGAAGAACAAGAAAAACAAGACCCCGACAAAAGACCCTGATCGCCGAGGAATACAAGGAAGACTCAGATGGAGCACTTATCCCAGAAGAGCCCAAAAAAAAGAATCGGTGGATGGACACGTGATCACTGAAGGTGCGCGTAAACTCATCGATGCTGCATTAACCACACCTATTCCTATAGCTCCAGAACTTACTGCTGAAGAACTGGACGAGAGGGCGTAGGCCCTAGAAGCACGTCGTCAAGTACTCCTCGATGAAGCCAAAAACATTGAGGAGGAAAAGAAACGCATAGCATATGTGGAGAAGTACAACTCCAGGAAATACCAGAAGACCAGGAAGCGTCATACAAATGACAACCAATTCCCGCAGATTCACGTCGTCCTTTTCGAAGAAGAAATGGGGAAGCCTCGGAAAGATAGCAGAGGGGATTGGATGTATCCAACCCCAGTACAGAACACCGTGGCGGCCTGAGAAATTTTATCGGCTAATCCAGGCCTGGAGGAGATCTGGTTGGGAATCAAACTACTCAACAAGGGACTAGAACAGCAAAAGGTCGCCATGTCCGGAAGTAAAAAACTGGTCTCTGATTCCGACCAATGTTGCACAGATCCGGCATGGGCTGACATAAGACCCCAGCGCGTTCCGGAGCAGCACCACCGCCCTGACCGCCGGGAAGACAATTACTCGAGAACAGGATCTTCGGGACATCACCACAAAGCTGCCCGTGACTGCCGTAACGTTAACCCAGTTGCAGAGCAAGAGGCAATTGCTGCACTGAATCCGAGGAACCCGCCCCGACGAGAGTTGAAAGACCGTAGGGACGATGATAAGGAGAAACGTCGGGAGGAGGACCGACAAAAAATGCCACCTCCTAGACATGAAAGCCGTCTGAATGATGGATGAAGGAACGATGGACACCGTGTCGAGACAAGCCGGCAGGGGGCTCGCCACAATGAAGACCCTCCCCAGAACCAGAATAATGACGTTCTGGACGGAGGCCGATGATCAGCCGGAAATAACCCAGCTGCTCCACCCTCTCCACCAAGTAGCCATCACAACGGCTCTCAAGGAGGCCAGGGAGGGCGTCATGGTGGAGGTGGTGGTGGCAGAAGCCGAAGTCCGGCTCCAAGGCACCGTAGCCACAGCCGACACTCGGGGCGATCTCTATCCCCGAATGACGCAAGACACAGGATCAACTCCAATATAGAGGCTCGGCGCTACGAAAATGATAATATCTACGTGGGCTCAAAGTGCTTCGGACCACGCATCAGAGCTACAAGATTCCCGGAAGGATTTGCTATCTCACGACATATCCAAGCCTACGACAACATTGCTCGGCCAGATACCTAGCTACAAAATTTCTTCCAAGCCTGTTGCATTGCCAAAGGCGGAAACAGCCTGGTCGCAACCTAATATCTCCCACTTATGTTGAGGAAGACGGCATGATCATGGCTTAATGAACTTTCGGAGAACACCATCCACAATTGGTATGACATGCAAAGCGCGTTCTTTCAGAATTTCGAAGGCACATACCGGAGGCCCTGTACGGTCGGAGACCTACAGCGTTGCACCCAGAAGGCCAGAGAAACTTGCCGGGATTACCTCGGATGATGGATCGACACCAAGAACTCATGTGAAGGAGTAAATGACCAAACTGCGATTGAAGCTTTCATTGCAGGTCTCCCAATTGGTCTACTGCGTCATCGCTTGAAGTGTGACAAGGTCACTGATTTGGGAGAGATGATAGAAACAACGAGCAAGTATGCAGATGCTGACGACAATGCAGAGGGATTACTCAATGCCCTGGCTGTGCCACAGTCGGCAAAACAACCAAAGCAACAAGTTCAGAAGCGCAAGAATACCTCGGAAGAAAAACCCAACACGGAAACGGCAGTGGTCACTGCTACTTTCGGGTCTGGAGGGCGAGGAGGACGTGGCGGAGGCCGCGGGCGTGGCCGTGGGACTTCGAGAGTTTAAGGTAGAGGAGACCAGCAACCAGGCAAAACCTACTTTTGGGCCGACATTGCCAATAACCCATGTGTGCATCACTTAGATGCCAATGGGAGCTCGTCCCACACCAACACCGAGTGTCGTTTCAATGACGACATCAAAAGAGATGACACCGCTGGCTACAAAGCTAAGCGGAAGAAGGGAAAGAAGAATCCCGAAAAAGATAAAGAGACCAAGGAAGATTCCGACATGGAGGAAGCCGATGCTTCAAATCCCAAGCCGGAAGGGAAGAAAAATTTTCTGACCAAGAAAGACACTTATGTCACCTTCCTCGGATCTCAACCAGCAAAGGTCAAGAAAGCAGTTCTACATGAGCTCAACACAACAGTTTCGGCTGTCCCCCAATTTTTGGACTGGTTGGAAGTGGCAATCACATTTGACTGCGCTAATCATCCGCCTAAGTTGCACAGGCGAGGAAAATACACCTTAATCGTCAATCCACTTATCGACGGTTATGGTTTCTCCAAGACCCTCATGGACGGCGGCAGCATTATCAATATTCTATATGTCGAAACGCTACACCGGATGAAGATCTCGGAGACCTAGCTGAACCATAGCTCTGTGATCTTTCACGGAGTTGTCCCAGGAAGACAAGCCAATTCCCTGGGGGAAATCACTTTGGATATTACCTTCGAAACTCCAAAGAACTATCAGAGGGAGGCACTTTCCATCGAAGTGGTCCCGTTCAAGAGCGCGTACCATGCTATATTCGGACGTCCGGCTTATTGGGCTTTTATGGCTCGTCCGTATTAGATTTACAATATGATGAAAATTCCAGGTCCCAACGGCGTAATCACCATCAGGGGAGACCCGAAGAAAGCGCGAGAGTGCGAGGATGGAAATGCCGCCTTTGCTGAAGCCGTGCTGTACGCCCAGGAGTACCAGGAGATCAAGAAGAGCATAGATCCGTCCGAGATGCCCGCAACAGAGAAGGAGGTGACAAAGCTGAATCCGGAGTTCAAGGCATCAGAAGAGACGAAGAAAACGCCGTTGAAGGATGATGACCCCTCCAAGGTGACCCAGATAGGTGTAGGCCTAGATAGCGCATAGGAAAGCGCGCTCATCAAGTTCCTCAAAGCAAATCAAGATATCTTCGCATGGCAGCCATCTGACATGACCGGAGTACCTAGGGAACTTGCCGAGCACTCTTTAAATGTAAACCCGAATGCTAAACCCGTCAAACAGTGCTGATGACGTTTCAGCGATGAAAAGCGTAAGGCAATAGCTAAAGAACTAGCACGGCTCGAGTTAGCCGGATTCATAGAAGAGGTCATCCACACTGAGTGGTCGGCCAATCCTGTAATGGTCCCTAAAAAGGACACCACTGATTTAAGGATGTGTGTTGATTATACTGACTTGAACAAGGCTTTTCCAAAAGATCCGTTCGCTCTGCCTAGGATTGATCAAGTTGTCGACTCTACGGCAGGCTCGGAACTCCTATGTTTTCTTGACGCATATTCCGGTTATCACCAAATCCGGATGAAGGAATTTGACAAAGTCAAAACCTCATTCATAACCCCTTTCGGAACCTTCTGTTTTGTTACGATGCCTTTTGGGCTGAAGAACGCAGGAGCTACCTACCAGCGCATGATGCAGCGTTGCCTCCACGACCAACTCAGACGCAATGTACATGCATACGTGGATGATATTGCGGTGATGTCCAAAAAGAAGGAAACGATGATTTCCGACTTGGAGGAAACGTTCGCCAATCTACGAAAATACAACATCATGCTTAATCCGAAGAAGTGCTTCTTTGGAATTGCAACCGGAAAATTGTTAGGTTTCATCATGTCTCAAAGAGGCTTAGAGGTGAACCGAGAAAAAATCAGGGCTATACTCAATATTTCCAGGCCAACTCGCCTGAAGGACGTACAAAGACTAACTGGTTGCATTGCTGCAGTTAGTCGATTTGTAAGCCGGCTTGGTGAAAGAGCCGCACCATTATACAAACTGCTGAAAAAGACCAAGGATTTTGTATAGACCGACGAAGCTGAAGCTGCGTTACAGGACCTTAAGAAAGTACTCTCATCTGCTCCTATCCTTGCTGCACCGGAACCACAGGAACCAATGTTGCTTTATCTTGCTGCGACAAACAAAGTCGTTAGTATCATCATGGTGGTGGAGAGACCAGAGGAAAATCAGGAACACCTGGTGCAGCGTCTGACTTACTTTATCAGCGAGGTCCTGAAAGAATCCAAACAGCGGTATCCGCACTATCAAAAGTTGGCTTACGGTGTTTTTCTAGCATCTCGTAAGCTACGACACTATTTCCAGGAGCATCCAATTACCGTGGTGAGCACATCTCCCATGAGAGACATAATTAACAACAGTGACGCCATAGGACGCATCGCCAAATGGGGCATAGAGCTTTCAGCTTTCGATATTGAGTACAAACCTCGGACAACAATCAAATCCCAAATCATTGCCGACTTTGTTGCTGATTGGACAGAGACAAAGGAGAATATGACCCTCCCGGAGTCAGAATATTGGACCCTATACTTTGATGGGTCTAAGGCTCAAGGGGGCTCAGGGGCTGGCGTGGTGCTCAAATCACCCCAAGGAGATAAACTTCTATACGTGTTGGATATCCACTTCACAGCGACAAATAATATTGCCGAGTATGAAGCACTGCTGCATGGAATCCGGATTGCTAAGGATATCGACATCCGACGTTTGATGTGTTATGGAGATTCAGATCTTGTTGCTCAGCAAGTGTCGGATATTTGTAATGCAAATAAACACATGGCAGCATATAAAGCTATCGTGGATGATTTATCTAAATCGTTTGAAGGGTTTGAGGTTCAACACATCCCTCGAGCAGAAAACGAGGAAGCAGATGCACTATCTCGGATAAGCTCTACACGGAAAGAGGTCCCGGATGGCGCTTTTTTAGAGCACCTCAAAGTTCCCTTAATAAAGGGAGTGGATGAGGAATATCCGACCAAATCCGACTCACCTCTAATAGCAGTTCTGGCTATAATTCCTAGCTGAACCCAACCCTACCTTGATTATCTGGTAGATGGCAAATTACCCGAAGACGAGGTTCTGAGCCGGCAGATCATCCGACGAGCGAAAGCCTATACTATAGTTAAAGGTGAGCTCTATAAGCGGAGTGTTTCTGGGGTTTTTGAGCGCTGCGTATCTCCGGAAGAAGGAGTGGAAATCCTAAGAGAACTCCACGAAGGCGAGTGTGGTCACCACGCTGCAGCCAAATCTTTAGTGGCAAAAGCCTTCAGACACGGTTTTTTCTGGCTTATAGCCAAGGCAGATGCCGAACGGCTGGTCAAGACGTGCAAGGGCTGCCAATAGTACACCAAGCAAGCTCATGTTCCGACTGATCAGCTACGAACAATACCTATAACATGGCCTTTTGCGGTCTAGGGGCTTGATATGGTAGGACCGTTTAGACGAGCTCCAAGTGGATTTACTCACCTCTTAGTGATGGTGGATAAATTCACCAAATGGATTGAGGCTAAGCCCATCACTAGTTGTGATGGAGCAACAGCCAAAAGATTTGTCGAGGATGTTATAATCTGGTATGGTTATCCACATAGCATTATCACGGACAACGGGAGTAACTTCTCTATGGGAGAATTGGCCGAATTCTGCAATGAACAAAATATCCGGCTTGACATTGCGTTAGTCGCACATCCACAGGCTAACGGACAAGTTGAAAGGGCAAATGGTTTAATCCTACAAGGCCTAAAACCGAGACTCGAAGCGCCACTACAACGTGCTGCGGGGGCTTGGGCGGAGGAATTACCCTCCGTAATATGGAGTTTACGAACGACTCCGAGCAGGTCAACCAGATACACACCTTTCTTCTTGGTCTATGGCGCAGAAGCAGTTCTTCCTAGTGATTTGATTCACACTTCTCCTAGAGTGGCCGCGTACATCGAAGAGGATGCCGAGATTTCTCGATAAAATGATATTGACTTAGTCGAAGAAGTTCGCGTCGTTGCTGAAATGAGATCAACAGCCTATCAGTATAAGTTACGCAAGTATCATAGCCAGAGAGTCCGAAACAGATCTTTCAATAAAGGCGATTTGGTTCTCCGGCTTGTGCAACAAAGAAAGCACAAACTTTCCCCAGTATGGGAAGGGCCCTTTTTAGTTAGTCGAGTATTGCACAATGGTTCGTACTACTTAACTGACATGAGGCCAGTCAAAGAAAGACCTGCTACTAAGAAGAGAAAGAGAGCTGGAGGCAGTACAAATTCGGATGAGTTAGACAGACCATGGAATATTGCTAAGCTACGTCCCTTTTATTCTTAGTTTATCCTTCTTTGTAATCATATATGTGTACATGTTCTGTGAGAAATAAAAGTCTTGGTTGCCTCAAGTTTTTTCTGAGAAGTTTTTATCATCTTATTTCCGAATGATCATGTCATAGTCGAAAATCCAATAATACTTGAAAGTACTTTATGCTCATGTTTGTTCTGGTTTAGATTTCTGATTCTAAAAATGCTACCTTCGGGTATAACTCTAAATTTCATAGTCTATACTTTGGTTATTTGTCTGATTGCCACATGCGGGTATTTTCCGAGTAGTGAATTGTTGGTACTGGAAGCCGGCTTTGTTTCTGAGTTTAAACTAGTTTAGGAATTGAGCTCCGTTGCTTGGCAAAGTTTCCGTGCAGAAGGTTTAGCCGACTCACAAAAGGGACGAGGTGGAAAGCCAGATAAACGATAAGTATAGACAAAAAAGTATAAGTGCTTATGTAAACATTTCAGGCACACAAAAATTTAAAGCCAAAAGTGCTGAATAGATCAAAAGCTTAGCACTAGCAAAATTATAAGTACTACATATTTACAAACCTATAAATGTTTCTCGGAATAATACATTTGCTTCTGATAATTTATGATGCAGGAGAGGATGCAGGAGCTGCCGGCTCGCTGGATGCATTGGCCTCGGTTTGATAACATTCCGAGATGTTCAGATCCGATACGGTCTGTTCATCATCGGAAACTTCAGATGCTTCTTCCGGAGGCGGAGGCGGTGTGTCCACGCGGGTGAAGAAGGGAGTGTCGTAGCTGGTTAAGTCAGCTACATGACATCCATATCTAGCGTAGGAGTCCATAATGGCCTTGATGTCTTGCTCTTGTCCATCTTCATCCACTGTAGAATACCCTCTGGTCACTTGCCATATCTCCATGCTTCCATGGTGGCTCATGACCATGGTGAGAGCGTTCTGCGCTGCGGATCACGCGTAGGACATGTTCCAATCCTGGACAAGTTGCGGCATCTCCTTCGCCTTGTCTCGCACCTGAAAATCCGACATGCTATGCATATCCAAAATCTTGAGAGCTTCGCCAATATCCTCAAGGGATTGGTGGAAGTCATGAAGCAGATCACCGACTTGGGTAAGCCGGTGGGTGCGAGGCTCGGTAGAGGTGGAGTCCATCAAGTTCAGGGGACCTATACACATCAGACAAAACAGTTAAGACAAAACGGACATTGAAAAAGTTGAAGCATAAAGGCAAGTTAGAAAGATGGAAACTTACCGAAGATGACATCGTCAACTTTGGTTCTCTCCTCTCGAAGACTCCGGAGTTCAGCCCGGAGCGCCTCGGGAAGATCCTTCTCTCTGCAAAGTTCATTATTGAGATCCGAGATTCTCTGATCTTGAGCAGCAATCTTACGATCACGCTCATCAGTAGCCATGGAGGAGGATTCGAGAACTTGAGCGATGCTCTTCTCATGATCCGCCTTGAGCTTATCCAGCTCTTGGCGAAGTTCTTTGTTCTCCACCACCAAGGTTTTGAGGTTCTCGGCCTCTTCAATCATAGCACATGATTGTTTTACCAGTGTTGTAAGTCAAAAAGAACAACAGTTCAATGGAAATATTCGACTATAAAAACACAATGACAAGGTTTGACTCTCGGAATGTTTACCTTCGGCCTCATCCTTGGAGACCTTCAGCTCAGCATTTTCAAGTCGAAGAGCTTTGATCTCTCTCCGCTTGTTGCAGATGTTCTTCAACAAATCCTGGTTATATGAATTAACTTTCTGTAAGTTAGAATACCCAGAGTCAGAAGTCTACTGAAGACTCGGGCCAATATTGTTACTAATATCATCACGAGCCTTGGGGGATACACTAGTTCATTCTTTGGCATCCTAAGGAAGCATAAACCCGGATTGTATATCCTACTCCATGCTTGGGGGCTAGAGGATATGATATGAAATACAATAAAGAAAACCGTGAGTTGGAATTCCGACTTACATGATGTTCATGTGTGAGCTTGCTCAGACACATGTTCACCTCGGTGGTAACCTTCTCGGCAAGGGTGAGTGGGATAACCGGAGGTGGTGGAAGTACACCAACTCTAAGTCCCTCGTCGCGAAGGCGAACTTGTTCAAGAAGGTTGGAGTATTTGATGTCTTCCGCCTCTTGTGCTTCTTATTTGGCAGAGAGATTTCTCTTCTCCAGGCATTGCCGGGCCAGCCGCTGGATCTCCTTTGCAGATTTCCAGGACAAGCCAAACTTGGCAAGCCCCGGATTGTTAAGAAGGTTTTCGGTGAAGATCTCTGCCGAGGGATCATTACCCTAAGAGGGTTCACCCTTATCTAAACCTGAGCCACCTATGGTGGCGTCAGTCTGAGATTCGAGGATCACTGGCCCCGTTGAAGGAGCCAGATCTTCTGCAACACCCGGCGATGGAGTAATCACCGGCGTTGTAGAGGATTCTGGGGCAGGAGTCAGAGGAGCCATGGCAAGAGAAGCCATGGTCAGCTTCGTCTGCCGCAAGGGCTTCGAAGAAGTTCCCTTCCCCTTACCCTTGATGAGCTGCTTAGCTCTGAGAATGTAATAAGAATGGAAAGTATTACATCTCGGAAGTAAAATTCGAGTAAGGAACAAAGGCGGAAGTTGTGTTGAAAGTTACCGCTTCACGAATGGCACCTCCTTTGTGCCGACGGCCACTGTCGGAGCCTTGCGCTTCTTGGGCACAATGTCCGGCAGTGGAACCAGTTCAGCCTCATGAGAAAACTCCGGAGGATATCCCTCGAGTGGAGCAAATTCCGACTCGGGGAGGTCGGCAAGCTAAAAAGAAAGAAAACATCTCAGTATTGCGAAATAACTTAAAGAGTGAAACACATAAAGGGATTTATCATTGAAGCTTACCGGAACCACAGGGTCTTCCGCTGTATGCATATCCAGAGACAAGTCCGAAATCTTCCTTTCAATCCGCTCCTTGATCAGCCATTTAATCTGGCTTATGTAATCCTGTGGCTTTAAAGCCGTAGGACTGATGCGGAGGGAATCATTCTTCGACATCGTGATGGAGTGCATCAGAGGGTCGCCATGGTGTTGGAGAGGCTGAATCCGGCGTGCGACCTAGCATTGGACTAGGTCGGATCCTTTCAAGCCCTTATGTTTTATCAGATATTCGATCCGCCTCTTAGCAAGGATCAGATCGTCACTGAGAGCCAGAGGAGCCTCGTCCCAAGACGGTTGGGCCATGGCGGATCCGTCGATGAAAGCCGGCAAAGCAGTAGCTTTGTCGGGAGCAGGAATATCCTTATGGTAGAAGAAAGTGGCCGTCCATTGTTTGATCGAGTCACTGGCAGAAATGAGAGGATAGCTACGCTCGCATCTAAGAGAAAGGCTAATAGTGCCGGTAATGGAGGGATTATCGGCAGTGACGGAGTTTCTACGGACATGGAAGTAGAAACGAAACAAGGTGAGACTCGGCCTAATGCCGAGATACCCCTCGCACAAAGCTGCATAAGAACTCATGTCTAAGATGGAGTTCGGGGGAAGATGGTGGAGTTGTACACCATAGTGATCAATCACCTCGGAAAAGAATTCCGAGGGAGGAAAGGACAAACCTCTGTCGAGGTGGGTGCCGAAGTGGACCCGCTCGCCGGTGCGCGGGTGGGGGATGGTTTCGCCGAAACCGCTCCGCCAGTCGCCGGCGCGGAGGAGACCTTCATTCTCCACGACTTGGAGTTTCTCGTCGTCGAGGAGGCACGAGATCCAAACTCCCCGGTTGCTCTCCTTCTCTGCCGCAGCCGCCGCTGCCGCTGCCGCCGCCAAGCCGGAAGAGGAAGAGGAAGCCATTTCTCCGGTGCATCGGTGACCTTAGATGGGCGGCGCTAGGAAATCTGGGAGGAGGGAGAGCTCTGTGCGCTGGGGACATGTGGAGGAGAAGAAACGGAAGAGGGAACAGGTGAAGAGAGGAGAAGAAAGATCCTCACCCCTTATAACCACCTACCCGCGCCAAGATTCATGCAAATCGTACTGTATAAATGCCACGCATCGTGGAAGGAACTGGGAAGGACCCACGCGATGATTACGTCGCCTCGATCTCTGCGTACGCATTGAAACGGTGTCTCGGTTCCATGAACGGCGGACCCACCAATGGTCGTGCTGACAGGATGTTTGTCAGATGACGTGACTTGACCATGACCAGTGTCAGGTGACGTCAGAGACCAAGTTCTGGCTGAGTTTGAAAATCAAGCTAGGAAATCCGAGTAACATGTTGATAGGTCCGACTTATTTTTAAGACCCAGATCGTATTTTTTGTTGTGAAGTTTCAGGAACCCTTCAAGATTCTGCAAGCCAAAGATCAAGCTAGACGATGATGAATTCGACTTTGGATCTTGGAGACTTCCGGGGGCTGTTGTTGGGGATATACTTTCCGGGTATCCTCACAGTTCCTCACTGACCATGGTGGCCCACTTCGGGTTAGAGCTTTGCTTCACGGGCGACCCAGTTAGGGAGAAAAGACGGAGTCTAGTCCGGCTACGGGAAGGCCCAAGAGACTTACCGACTTAGGCCCATAATGTTACTTGTAGTTCAAGATGCACTCTGTAACCGACTCTTAGTCGTAGCCAGATAGATCTCTCCTGTAAACCCTAGGCCGGATATCTATATAAGTCGTCCTAGGGAGAGCCTTTAGGGCAACTCTCAATAGTCTACAATCTCAACTCGCACAGGCGAACCCTTGTAACCCATATTCCGGCTCTGCCGTATTACTGGATTGCTAGCAGGAGTAGGATCTGTCCAAAGCCGGCAGATTCGAACCTAGGTAAACTTGTGTTCTCACCATCCTGGAACACCGTACGTCTCACACCCCTCTCTTCCGCACACCTCGAGGACCCCCTCATGGCATACTTGTCATCAATCCGACGACAGTTACCACCACATGAATGAGAAGGTGAGGGGTCACCCCTTGGGGCACCGGATATAGGGAGGGGTACCCTCCCCTCCTCCTATAAACGGCCCCCTCTCACACCTTCATACTCACACCTCCTCATGAAGTATCTCTCTCCCCTCTAGTTATTCCCCATGGTCTCGGATTAGCGAGATACATGTTCCCGGTGGCTTTATCTGGAAAGGAGTTGCTGCTTCCGCTGCTTTGCTGGAGCGAGGGACGGAGGTTGTCGGGGTACCGAACATGTGTGCGATCACGGATGCACCACTGCTTTGCGGTGCTGGACTTGGTGGTGCTGGACTTGCTGGAGCTGGATCTGAAGGACGTGCTAGAGCCGGACCTGCTAGACTTCATCACGATCTTGAGATCGGCAAGTGTACGACTACATCATCCACGAGTTCCAACTCGTTAACAAAGCTTTGTTGTCTTCGAGGGTAAGTTCTCCATGGATGTATATCCACCCGTTGCTTGTATCTAGTAGATAGATCTTGGCGTATAGTTCCCATCGTAGAATTTTTTTTATTTTCTATGTTGCGAACCCCAACAGTGGTATCAGAGCCTGATCTATGCGTAGGTGCTTTGCACGGGTAGTACACATATGTTTATATGTGGGCGATGATGATCATGTTATTGCTTCTTTCATGTATTTTGGATATTGGTGGCATAGTGGGATGAAGCGGCCCGGACCAACCTTACATGTCATCGTACATGAGACCGGTTCCACGACTGACATGTAACTAGTTTTGCATAAGTGGCTGGCGGGTGTCTGTCTCTCCTACTATAGTCAATATCTGATTTACAACGAGTTGTTAATAAGTTAGTTATCATCGTTGTGGTTCCATGTTCGTAGGTAAGACCGGTTCTATCTTCGAAAGCCCTAAGCCACGTAAAAACTTGCAATTGATAAATTAGAGGCGTCTAGTTTAGATCGTTGGTGGGCTAGTGTCATGATATGGTAATGTTGTAAGTTGTTGTATAGTTGATACTCTTACAACACACCTAACGTGTAAGTTCCATAGACCTTGGCCTTACACACAAAGGAATTGTAACATCCCAATTTCAGCAACCCCGACTAGTTGTCCAGAAGGCAAAAATCAGGGGGAACAAAAAGTTTTTCTTGTACTTAGTGCAGTGTTTGCTTGTTGTTTGTTTGTACAGATGCATGAGAGTGTATCTTATGATACTCCTTACCTCACCCTCAGTTGACAAAAGCTATTTACCAAAACTATCCTGGCTCAACTTACATATTCTCAAATGTTCTGGCATTTCAAAACATGAGCCAAGATGCTTATGCAACTAAAACTATTTTAGTAGTTTCTATAGGCAAAACTATGGAGAAATATTTAATATAATCTCCTTATGTTTTCAAGACAGAACCCTCACCTAACCTTATCCATAGTCTCCCCAAAACGTCTTTTCAAAGCATTGGAATTCTACTCTTGGTAGTGATACCAAGGACTCTCATCTTATTCAAAATCCAACTTCTTCAAAATGCCCCAACCTTACCTCAAGCTAAGCTTGATGGTAACCCTAGTAGTAGTTGATTAGTTTATAAGATGAGTTGCCTTGATCTACTGTCTAATGAGTGCCTTGATCTGCTGCTTGACTTGTTTGCTGAGGAAGTAGTATGAGCTACCCTAGGAGCTCATCACTAGGATCAAGTTGTTTCCAAATCCTCATCCCTCAAGCAAGAATACAAACCTAGATCTGATCCCTAACTACTAGGTGATCATCCAAAACCTTTAACCGGATCAATTCTGAAGACTTCCCATCTAGAAGCTTCCAAGTCAATAAAGACCAAGATCAAGCATGGATCCCTTCCACTCCATCTACACTTCAACATCATCCCCTTGTTGATGCTCTGATACCTTGCAACCCCCTCCAAGAACATTCCCTCTCATACTCTAGTCAAAGTCCTCAAAACTGCCAAATCTGACTAAGTCTGGAAACTGTTCCAACATCACCTTTTTGAATGCCTTCCCTTCCCCAAACCATGTGCATTTCTGATAATGCACTTGAACCATCTTGTTAACCATCCTAAGGACTACCAAGGCCCACACTTGTCCTTGGTTAGATCCTCCTCTCGGTTTTCTCCAAGAACCCGACTTGGTGGTCTCCCTCCTGCTCCTTTACTCTCTGTACTGGCATTCTTAGCCTCCTCGGAGCCAACACTAACCACCCCGGCCCTCCTCTTCGACATGCAGGCACCCCATAAGCGGCATCGGAGAGCTGTCGTGTGTAGGGTTTCTGCACCTCCCTCGTTGCCCTCTAGGGTTTCTGCGTGCCGCCGCTCGTCGGAGGTGGACCACTGGACCCCGCCGCCCTTGCTGACCACTGGGCCCCGCCCAGCGGGATTCAAATCCCACTCCCACCGACGACCCCCTCCCCTGCTGGGCCGAATTAGCACGGCGGCCCACCTCCTCGCGCAAATCAAGCCCAGACACCCAGTTTGCCTTTTTCTTTTGTTTTTCCACTAGATCTGCTAGAATGCTGTTTGGTTTAAATTCAATGAAAATGTAAAAACATGAATTTGCCCAGATCCAAAATCCTGGAGGTATATACATACTTTGTCTAACAGAGGACACCTTTGGCTACCCCAGACTAGATGTAGTTTAACTAGGATAAACCAGTTTCTAAAAAGTACCTTGGCACCCAAATAAATTCCTCTATGAGCTAGCCTTACCCAAATGGGATGAAACAAAGCTCTATTGGAAGGTATTTGAAATACCTATCATCTAGCATAGGCCTTATGCCAATGTGAACAGAAGTGTGTCTTTAACAAAAATAACAAAATCAGCCTTTATCTGCCTTAGATAAATTCTCTAGGCTAAACCAAATGTGGTATTGACCTGATTCCACCTCCCAGTACCTCATATTATCAACATCTATCAAACCCCAGCATCTCAGAATGATGAAACTGTTAAAAGAGTTTATTCATCAGAGATGATGAAGATGCTTGCATTTGCAAGAAATTAAGTGGGAGCGCTGAGACATATTTCTAATACATTATGTAGAGAACATATTGTTGATTGGAAATGATGTATCTTGTATTGACACAAGTTAAGAATTTCATTAAAATAAGATTTTGATGAAAGACTTGGGAAAAACCAGAATATTTGGCATCAATATCTATATGGATAGATTGAGGCGCTAATATGGTTGTGCCAGACATACATATATGAGATATTGAAAGGGTTCAATATGGAAACAACAAGAAAGGTTCTTGCTGCATGGAAAGGATTGTATCAAGATTCAAGTGTTTCAACACTTGGTGAGTAAAATCACATGAAGATTTTGATTGATTATACCATGATATGTATATATCCAGAATGTCCTATGCTCTAGATGTTATGAGCACATACCAGAATGATTCATAAGATGATCATTGGACAATAGTAAAGATATTCTTATGAGCTTTGGAAGAACTAAGAATATACCATGTAAAAGTGACAAATAGTTAAAGGTAGTTCATTGTAAAGTGTTACATTGATACTAGTTTTGTCACAAGATACAAATTAAATTTATCTCAATTTATACTATGGGTGGCACAATGTAATGGAAAGGATGTTACATGATGGATTTGGATGAGTTCCAAAGTTGAGACATTGTGACGGATACTACAACAAAAGTCTAAGTATATGACTGCTATAGTAGCATCATAGGAGGGCATTTGTGTTAAGTAGTTTGTTATTAAACTAGGTGTGGTTCAAAGTGGGCTAATACTATGAAGATATATTGTATGACAATAATATCAACATATTTTAACCCGAACGAACTAAAGGTCTCACCAAAGGACCAAATTTATACAATTCCATCTCATTTGAGAATGAGTGATGCATAGAGACACAAAGACATGCAAATACACACGGACCTGAAAGTGCCAGATCCGGAGATTATGTTAACCACTAGCAAACACGTATATTCAACACCTAGGTGTTGTATATACAAGTTTACAAACTAGATTATTGACTCTAGTGCAAGTGGGAGACTGAAGGGAATATGCCCGAGAGGCAATAATAAAGTGGTTATTATCTTATTCCATGTTTATGATAAATGTTTATTTTGCATGCTATAATTGTATTAATTGGAAACGTTAATACATGTGTATTTAATAAACAAAATACAAAGTTCCTAGTACTGCCTCTCATATAAACTAGCTTGTTGATTAACAAGATGATCAAGGTTTCCTGATCATGGACATTGGATGTTGTTAATAACGAGGTCACAACATTGGTGGAATGATGTGATGAACATTCATCCGAAGTATAGCATTACGATCAAAGTCATTATGTTTATATTGCTATAACATCATACAAAGTAATGTTAGTCCTTAGACCATGAGATCATGTTAATTGCTAACACCGGAAGAGTATCTTGATAACATCAAACGTCACACCGTAACAGGGTGACTATAAAGGTGGGTTCAGTACTACGAAGGTGTTATGTTGAGGCTCATGGATCAAGAGTGAGATTTGTCCATCTCGATGACGGATAGATATACTCTGGGCCCTCTCGATGATATCACATTAAGATAGCTTGCAAGCAAGTGATGTGATCACTAGAATGTTATATCACGGGAACAAGAAAAGAGTGCATGTCGGCAACGAGATCAAACTAGGTATGGAGATACCGATGATCGAATCTCGGACATGTAATATATCGCGATACAAAGGGATTTAGTTACTAGAGTTAAAGGTTTTCACGATCACAGAAGTCATCGTTGAATGTGTAGGAGTCAGTATGGATCTCCAGGTCCCGCTTCTAATTATTGATCTGAGAGGGGTCTCGATCATGTATGCATTATTCGCGAACCGTAGGGTGACACACTTAAGGGATACCGACACCATTTGGAGCAAATATGTTTCATATAAAGATTTAAGAAAGCGCTGGAATTATTTCAATAGACACCAAAACTGTTTCGGGTGAAATTGCTGAAATTGGTTCTGCATGTAATATTGAAATGTTGTAGGGGGTTTTATGTGAATGTTTTTTAATTAAAGTAATTAAAAAAATTCTGAATAAAATTAATACAAGAGTTTTATTAAATGAGAGAGCATTAAATTTGGAGAAATTTAATGCATTTAAAGTGGAGACTTTAAAAGAGAATGTGAAGGGGCAAATTTATGTGGAGGGAGTTACCACCACATGAATGAGAAGGTGAGGGGTCACCCCTTGGGGCGCCGGCCATGGGTAGGGGTACCCTCCCCTCCTCCTATAAAAGGCCCCCGTCTCACACCTTCATACTCACACCTCCTCGTGAAGGATCTCTCTCCCCTCTAGTTATTCCCCATGGTCTCGGATTAGCGAGATACATGTTCCTAGTGGCTTTATCTGGAAAGGAGTTGCTGCTTCCGCTGCTTTGCTGGAGTGACGGATGGAGGTTGTCGGGGTACCGGACGTGTGTGCGATCACTGATGCACCACTGCTTTGCGGTGCTGGACTTGGTGGTGCTGGACTTGCTGGAGCTGGATCTGAAGGACGTGCTGGAGCCGGACCTGCTGGTCTTCATCATGATCTTGAGATCGACAAGTGTACGACTACATCATCCACGAGTTCCAACTCATTAACAAAGCTTTGTTGTCTTCGAGGGTAAGTTCTCCATGGATGTATATCCACCTGTTGCTTGTATCTAGTAGATAGATCTTGGCGTATAGTTCCCATCGTAGGAATTTTTTTATTTTCTATGTTGCGAACCCCAACATTATTCCCCCTTGAGTTCATCGAGTTAGATTGTTACTCTTGGGTTTGTGGGAAGCCCTAGGCGGCAAGGGTCGCCAGGAGGCATTCGTCTTGTGATTTTCTCCGTGAAAAGTATGTGAGGGTTTGGAGACTACCTTAGAGTCTACCACGAGTAAGTGAGATAATCCTTCATAGGATAGGCTCGAAGAAGAAGGTGAGACTTCGTGGCGTTGGGGAATCCTTCGTGGAACCTCACACCTCTCCAACGTGACGTATCCCCCTTCCCAAAGGTGGTGAACACGGGAGTACATCTTCGTCTCCACGTACTTTGGTTATTCCTTA
Organism: Avena sativa; assembly: GCA_916181665.1. Classification (NCBI taxonomy): domain Eukaryota; kingdom Viridiplantae; phylum Streptophyta; class Magnoliopsida; order Poales; family Poaceae; genus Avena; species Avena sativa. The sequence goes on from OV702292.1 coordinate 141,561,054, forward strand.
ACCAACCTCTTACTTGTGTTGTTTACTTTGTGATAGCCTTCGTGCTTGAAGTATCTTGTATCATCATCTAGGTTGCCTCACCTAGTTTGCATTTAGGCACACTTATGTTCTGCAAAGCCTAAAACTTGCAAAAGATTATAAAGAATTTTGTAGAAACCTATTCACCCCCTCTAGGTAAACCATCTTACACTTTCAATTGGTATCAGAGCCAAGGGCTTTACCGCCTAAGAGAAAAGATGGTTTTCTCCGATGATGAGGAGGACAAGACTTATTCGGTCAAGGATCTTCGTGAACTCTTTGCCAAATGGTCCCTTAAAAAGGCTAAGGCGGATTCCGATCTCCTTGGTCGAATAAGTTTCCTAGAAGGACATTTTACGAGGATGGGCGGACCTTCGGTAGTACCTCATGGAAGGCCGATGGACAACGGTAAGGAGGCCGTGAACGAGTCCTCTAGTGAGAGTGACCCGAAGAAAGCCTCTATGCCTCCTAATCCATTTCTGTATATATATCCTAAGCAAAAGAACATCATGCCTCATATTAATGGTTCGGGTCCCGCACCTCATTATGATGGAACTCATTTATCTCATTGGAAAGCTTCTATGGAATCTCATCTTCGTAGTTGTAGTGTGGAGCTTTGGGAGATTGTGGGCAAGGGCTTCTATCCACAAGATCCCAACAACCTCACTCCGGGAGAGTACTATGACCGTCAACTAAATGCAATGGCTTGTGACAAGATAAGGAGTGCCATTCACCACACTCTCCATGATCAAGTTAGTGAAATCCCCACCGCAAAGGATCTTTGGGATAGGATTGTCATTCTCCGAGAGGGAACGTCCCTTATCCAAAAGTCCAAGTATGAAGCTGCCAAGTCGGAGATGAACATGTCCATGAACCACGATGGTGAGTCCATCGCGGAAGCATACAAGAGACTTGTTGCCCTCAGTGTGAAGATTAGTGGTCTTGGTTGTGACAAGTATGATGATGGGTTCAACTTGAATGATGAGGTCATAAAGTCTAAGATTGTCTCCATGATCACAACCACCAACAAGAAGCTTGCCTTGAACTTGCAACTCATAGATTCAACTAGCCATTTCTCTCCCAATGATCTAGTATCATATCTTGTTGCCACGGATAACTTGGCGGATGAAGGACAAAAGATCAAGGAGATCAACTGTGATATTGGGTATTCTCACTCTCTAGCATTCAAGTCCAAGCAAGTGCAAGAGGATGTTGCAAGTGAAGAAGAGAATGATAGTGATGGAGTTGATGACATGCTCTCTCAACTTGCACTCTTCACCAAGAACTTGAAGTTCCGAAGAAGAAGCTCAACCAGACCAAGTGAGAAGAAGAGGACTTGCTACAATTGTGATGAGTCGGATCACTTTGCCGACAAGTGCCCTTATGAGAAGAGACGTGACAAGCCCAAGTATGAAGAGGGCGCCAAACCAAGATTGAAGCCAAACCCCATCAACGAGAGATACAAGAGAAACAAGAAGCGTGATGGCAAGGGCTTCCTAGGCCAAGAATACTTGTCTGGTGTGGAGAGTGAAGATGAGGAGAAGGTTGTGGGAGTGTCCGGCTTGGCTTTTGCCGAACCCGAGTCACTCTTCACATATGACTATAGCAAGGACTACACCGATGACTCCATTACTCCCAAGGTCACCGATACTTGTCTTATGGCAAGAAGCTCCAAGGACACATGCGGATAGGAGTGTGAGGACGAGGAGAAGGTGTTTGGTGAGCCTAGTTTGGTTTACACCGAACCCGGGTCACTACTCACCTATGACTACACCAAGGACTACATCGATGATTCTCCTACTCCCAAGGTCGTCGGCTCTTGCCTTATGGCAAGGAGCACCAAGGTAGTCTATTCTCCTCCATATCTCTCTAGCATCTTGGATGATCATGTTAGTACCAATGATAGTGACAATGATGAATTTGATGAAAACTATATACACGAAATGTATAAAATCATGAAGTCTCTTCCTAGCAATGCTCATGCTAGATTCAAGCAATTAATGGATCTTGTTAACTCACATGATGAGACCATTGATAGCTTGGAATCTCATATTGATGATGAGAAATGGATATTCAATTTCCTTGATCAAGAACTAAGCAAGGAAAAGAACATCACTTCACTTCTTAAAGAACGAATTGAAATCTGCACGCCCTTTTAGCATCCTTTGAATTAACAAAACCCTTCGGACCGTGTCATGTACACATACTAGGTAACCATTCTATTAGAACAACTTTGTTTTGTTTGTTCAACTACCATATAAAAAATTGACATATGTAGTGCTTGATACAATAATTCATCTAGAATAAATATCGCTATGAAAGATCGAATCTTGTCATAATCAACTCCTTGAGCATTGTCGTAAAATCTTTTCTGACATGTCGACTATTTCATCGGTGTGAACCATCCATGTCTATTTATTTATAGATCTAAATATGACCGATAGGCTTCATGCCTTTTCGGAGGGTCTTCCAAGTTTAAAAAACTTGATTTCTCGTGTATGGAAACTATCATGGATTTTATGACTTCTAGTCACTTTATGGAGTTAGGGCCTATCATCGCTTCTTTGCATGCAGTCACTTCATCATTGTCAAAACAATAAGGACTTGTTTATCAAATCTCACTATTTGATTGTTACCCGACCCGGTTCAATAGGAACTCTAATCTCTGAGATCACAACCTTTGCAGTCATGTGAGCCATGCGCATTTTGGCCGCCTTGGACACTTTCCGACACTGTTCTACTTAGCACATGGTGCTTAGGTTCATCAACTTAATCAAAGTTCTATTGTCCTCCCCACTTAACTTTTGCAAAAAAATCCTTCTCAAGAAACTTGACGTTATAAGTGATAAACTCTTTTGTCTTTAGTGTTATGGAGGAATACCCAATTGTTGCTTTCGGATAACCTACAAAGACGTGCTTATCCAACTTTGTTTGTAAACATTTTACTTATGCCTAGCATACCAAAATTTAAGAAAAAACAACTCGTGTTTTATTCCAAACCATAACCCATACGGTGTAATTTCAATGGATCACGATGGCCCTATTTTTAGTGAAATAGCGGTAGTATCTAAAGCTTTAATACTTAAAACATAGTGGCAGTTTTATAAATCACACATTTGATCTTACCATGTCAAGCAAGGTTTGATTTCATCACTCGAACACTCCATACTCTAGTGGTTTATTGGAAAATGCAAATCCATGGAACGATTGCTCAAATCTTAGGTGTTTTGCTAAACTTATAACTCAAATATCTTCCTTTATGATCCAATCATAAATTATTTATTGTCTCGTTACAATGTTTTTCCACTTCATCTGGAAATCCTTTGAACAATTTTCAAATGTTTCACAATTCTTCCTTATTGAGTAAATATACACATATATCCACTCAATTTTTTAGAGAAAGTGTATGAAGTTGAAAGATCTACCACACACAACTATACATATTGGACGATATACATCAACATGCACAATTTTCAATAAGTTAGTCGTTCATTCTTGTTTGGTCTTTGAACAGAGTTTCAATTATCTCTAGGAAAGTATCACAAGCGTCAATTGATCAAAATCAAAGACTCAAAAATCCATCAACAAGGAGTTTCTTCATGCTTTCTTTCCAATATAATTTAAACGGTGATGTCTCTTCATAAGTGATCTTTCAATTATTTGTCTTGCGACATTTTAGCATTAGTTTTTATGGTCGTGATTTCTCCAACTAGACTTGTAAGAGTTCATCCATATTCTATGGAATATAGTAATTATTTGAACACCCTTTGTTCTCATAATACCTGAACAAAATAACAATTATTATAACAACACTTTATTTGTTTTCCATGAACACCATCACATATTCTCTTGCTAGTTGCTTAGGCCATTGTAGTTCATGAATTGTGTTGTTCTGTATGACACTTCACACCAACAAATTCGGTATCCAATACCAAAGAACCACATTGTTTAACAAGCAAAGAATATAATGATAACATGTATATCATCTATATACCTAAGCTAGATATTTATAGTCTTTTTCTCTTCTCCCAAATATTTTCTAGATCTCTTTCAGCATCCTTTTCCCTTTTAAAAGAATCTATCAACATCAATAGTGGTGCCATACACATGACACTTAGTCCCAAAGCTTGTTAGTCAAATACTAATATCTTGGACTTTCACTTTTGAAGTAGATCACCATCATCAAATGTATGGCGTTCTTTCAAAATCCATTCTTTAGTAATCTTTTAGTGTAGTAAACAATTTTACCTACACCTTTTATTCATCCTATCATGACAACTTACATGATCAAACTACAATAGCCTATAAGGGCAAATCACGAGTATAATGTGTAGGGGTTCACGTATGAAAACAATACATTTTTACCCTACGCCACTGAACCCCTGATGTTGCCAGGACCTATCTATTAGTACTGCAGTAACGGGAGGGGCTTTTCGCGAACTTACCCTTGAAGACCGAAAAGCGTTGTCAATGCTCAGGAGAGCGTGGTTGATGTAGACGAGCCGAAGCCGACCTCAAGGTCGTGTTAAAGTCATCGCGCTCCTGTGGCTCCAACGACTTCTAGGGCCTCAAGTGTGACACCTCGTGGGGAGTTACATGCATCCGGTGCCTGGCGATGATTCCCGCTTCCCCGATCCAGTAGCAATTGCGGAAGTAGATCTCTTGGATCCGCATCCTGCAGCGTGATGGTGCTCCACGGTGAAGATGTCTCTCGTTCGCGCAGTCCGAACTTGGGACCATGGTCACGGGAGAGAGAGAGAGAGAATATCAATTGGAGGTCTCCACAAAAGTGAGGAAACCTTTATTGAATATTATGTGTATTTTTTGGTCAAAATACCCCACTATATATAGGGGGAAGGGGAAGTACACCCTCCCTTAAAGTCCCGGGGTAGGACTAAACAAGGAGGAGGTGGGCGGAGGCGCCGCCGGCCACCCCCCCATGGGACCCATGTGGGGGCTGGCCCATTAGGGCCTCCGGCCATGCCCTTGGCCCCTCCTAGGGAGGCGGCCCCCCTCTTGGGCCCTTTCCCCTCCGGAATTTGACCCATTAAGCCTTTTTGACCTTTAATTGATTTTCTCTTTTATTAAATAATTATTAATAAATGGTTAAATAAATATTTAAAATTCGTTCACATATTATTAAATCTCTATGGTTATGGAACACCTTCCACCTCCACTTAGGACATCCTCCAGTCTTACTGAAACCCTTCCGGTTTTCTCTCTTCTCTTCTTGAGCGATTCTACCGATCCTATAAACACTCCCTAAGCATCACCAGGCCCTTAAGCATGATACCCCACGGTTCGGGAACACTCCAGACATGGTTGGGACACTCCCGGACCAATGACCGACAGAGGGACCTGGATGGCCATGTGACCCCTGTGCATTCCATGAAGATCTTTCGTCGTTTGAACCGTGACTGTCGCGTCTTATTCCTTTTGTCTCTCGATACTTGCATTGTACAAGATCTAATTAATGATATCACCATGTCGTGTTCAATCTCGTTATCGACAAATGCTACTTAACTTGTTTCGACAAGTGATATCGATGTGATCAAATTACACGCTGCACAGCTATTGGATATAACTTCTCCGAGTGGGCCCTCGAGTATATTTTCGTCACACGAATGGACAAATCCCGCTCTTGACATATATTGCCTCTATGGTTCCTACGAATACCTGAACACACCTTTATGATCACTGTATTACCAAGTGAAGTTTGATGCTATCTAAGCACTCTCGGGAGATAGTGATTGATATAGCCTCACGGTCTAAGGAATAGTCTACTAGGTTTATTCTAATCATCATAACGCGAACTTCGTGACATGATCAGGTCACGATGTTTAGGTTGGGTATTGGTTCATCATCTCAATTACAGAATGAGATGACTCCATTTCCAACTGGCATAAATGCCGCATGATCAGGAAACCTTGATCATCTGTTGACCAATGAACTAGTGACTAGAGTTTCACCAGGAACCCCTGGTTGTTTATATATCACATGTGTATCGATGTTTACTTGCAATACAGTTATAGCATGATATAAAACTTAATCATAAACTTTATGAAATATGATAATAGTCCTTATTACTATTTGTCTCTAAGGCATATTTCCAACAGTCTCCCACTTGTACTAGAGTACAAATAAACTAGCTGCATTTGTTCTTATCATTGGCACCATATATCCCGGTACCTTGAACATGCTTGCTCATGGAAGAGGTTGAGTCTTGGACCTATACTTTATAGTCCCAAATCATTTGAAACTTACTAATGTCACCTTGATTGACATTAATACTTTATCATCACATGATAACATCTTTATGTATGCATCGTCGTTATGGCAGCAGAACGAGGCCGGTTTCCAGGAGCCTACAGTGACTTTAGATCAACCTCATGGGCTTTCTCATGGGCACTGTGCCCTGGGACACATCATTCTACGTTAAAAGCAAACTAGCCCCACCATAACATTATACATCACTTTAGATGGTACCCTTATCTTTTATTATAGATGTGATCATAGAAATACTAGTGCACCTATGCAACTTTCGATGTTTTGTTCACCTTGCTTCCTACTTGACTTTAGTCGGTATTATCGACACAGGAGTTTCCAACATATTCCCTTGTAACATAACCCTTTATGCTTTAAGATATGTCATCCTTTATAGATTTGGAATTATGTCTACAATTCTCTATTGGACACTATGGACAAACTTAGCTCAACGTTCCGTGATTCATGCTTAATCACTTTTCAAATGTTCCTTCTTGGATCATATATTATGTTAAGTTGTCATCATGGTTTTCCAAGACGTAACCTATGTCTCAACATAGTGGATGATGGTCATCTTTTTCTTTTCTTTCAACCATCGATGTTTAACTTAATGCTATTCCTAATTTGAATTATCAAGGACCAGTTCCTTAATCAATTCCTATTTTGAAACTCTTTTCAGAATCCCTTTAGGGATACTACATAATATTGAAATATACTTACTATCAACTTCTACTCCCTATAAATCATTATTTATCAGTACATGCACTTTCATTCTTAATGTTTCGTATACACACTTAAGAATCAATCCATAAGCTCCCACTCAAAATATGTTCCCAACATATTTGAGTATGAGTCACTACTCTTACTCAACATATGTTCCTACATATTTGAATTTGAGACTTATATTGCTCCCACTCAAAAATATGTCATTCACATATTGCATATCCACTCGCCATTTTGAACAACTTCAAAAGTCCTTTGATCAATTATCAAACTAAGAGATTTACTATAAGATACTAATACTTTACTAGTATTAAATCCATTAGACTTTCAGCACACTTGAATCAAATTCATTTGAACATGTCCAATACATTATTCATGACAAATTGTGCTTTTGTCATTCACCTTTTCCTTCATGACTTTGTAGTCATTTTGGAAAATTCAAGTAACCCCTTTACTTGTTAAGATTCAACAACAAATTGCTTTCTAATCTTAAGTGAATTTTATCTTTAGGATTTCTCATAGTCTTAGTTTACCATTATTTCCTTAGTAGTTCGTAGGTATGGCATATACTGGTAATCATGACAAATGATTCACAAATGTCTCCATACTTGATATGGGGTACATCTCGAATCCTACTTTGTGTAGTGAAAACACCAGTGGGGAAAACACAATGATCATTATCATTGATTCTTTCCTTTGTGAAGAAAATCATTCAGGAATGCTTTTTGTTGCGCTTCGCAACATTCTAATGCAGGGTTTTGAATCCTCATCGTGTTTTCACTATCTTCCAAAATCTCCTCATTCGAGAACACAAACTTTCTCGGAAAAGGACCAAAATTTAAGCAACACTAGTTTTGCCTTTCTTTTGGTTCTAGCCATGGAATTCATTTTAATTTTCCAATGAATACTCTACAAGAACTTATTTGCTATTGTTTTCGTTATATCGAATAACTCCAAAACTTTCACGACGATCCATACAATATATGGCGCCAATCTCACAAATTCAGACAGTTCACTATATATTCTAATTGAGTGCTAACTATTTCTAACTAATGGTCTTTATATCTACACTACAACAATTTATTCGGCACCATCTATTCACCCACTTGATATCTAATATCACATTGTGATGCTTTGCATTTTGACATTTCAAACACATTGCATTTCACAATTTCTTATGCCAACCTTATAAAGTCAAATTTCATTATTATTGATCAAATCATAGTAATTAGATTCTCTTTTATCTTTAATACCCTTGGATGATGAAACATTTTGATCATATCAAATAGTTTCATACTTATGTTTTTGTTGGTAAACTTATTTACACATCTTAAACAATTATATAATGATAATTACCATTTGTTGAAATACAATACATCGAATATGTATTTACTTTCAACAATTCATAAAAACACTTTGTATTCATGCAATACACGGTGTTTAAGTTATCTTTGACAAACATGGCATGATTCATATGTGACAAGAATACAAGTGTCTTTCACATATTATCAATATAACTTTGAATTCAAACAATGGTTTCATTTAGTAATGAACATATCATTAAGTTGGGTAATTTTCAAGGCAATTTCAATATTTTACAAATGTTCATGCATTATCAATTTGTTTCAACAATAAGGATAATTCACACATAATGGAACAAGATATGAACACAAATGGAAATCATTCATAAAAGTAGAACAACTATTTGTTACAAACTCATATGAATAACCGTCTCACAAAGTGTGAGACACACTAAAGAAGTTCATAATCTATCGACTACAATAATATCCAGAAGCCATAAACTAAATGATAAATGTCGAGGGAGAGTGTCGTTGGCCATCATCATCATGCTTTCCATCAACACGCAACGTCACCTCCTCTCTAGCAAGCAACTCTCACGCAGAAGGACCTGTTTTCAGCAAAACAGAACAAGTATCAAATATACTTATCACTGCAATATGTGTTTTCAAGGTTATAACATTTCTAAAATTGTATATCAAATATATACCTTTGTCATCAATGACCTCACCGGCAATGGGTTCAACCTTAACATTCCTGAGATGTGATATGAGCCTGTGGAAATCCTATGTTTCCGCATCGCCTCTCATAATGCAACTCCTGACATGTGCTTGGTAGCTTGGTGGCATCGACCGAAGCACAACGCTATTTGTAAAAGAGCTTGTCATCCAGCTATTCAGAAAGTATGCAGGCCTCATGTACGCATCATGCATGCGCTCCAAGTGGTCGTCAAGTTAAGAGTTCTCCTCCATCTTTATGGAGAGGAAATCTCCAGTCAGCTTATGCTCCCATATGCGTGCTTGTTCCACGAAATGTGTCCTAAGTTGTACCATTATTGTACAAGGGTCAAGATTACCCACGATTGGCCACAACTCATTCACCATCCCGAAACGCATCGTAACTGATATGAAGGTGGACATCTCATGACGGTAATAGCAGTCTTCCTGCTGCTCTGGGGTCTCTAAGATACTGGGCTGCTCCAAATCCATCTTGTTGAGTATATAGTCGACCATGTCATTCTCGCTAAGGGTAACATGGAGACACGCAACCCACATAGAGAAGTTTGATCCATCTATCCTGAGCTTCTCTCCATCTAACCAATCGTCAACAGGGAAGGTAGCATTGGGGAGAACCATTTTCTACATTTATAATTGCAAAAAGGAATTTAGACTAAGTTTATAATTAAATGAGTTAACATAATAACTCCACTAAAAACACCTATCCCATGAAGGGTTCTAGTGATTACATGACCCCTTTCCCCCACATCTCCCCTGATCATCACGACCATCAATGTGGGTGCTAGGGTGGATGCCTAAACGTCTGTCAGATCATTCATGCGACTCGTGCTCGATCTTTCGACCATCCGTGTTTTGAGGCCATGTCTACACATGCTAGGCTCGCCAACTCAACCTCAGTGTATTCGCTGTGCAACATGGCTTACACCACTATATGCGAACATAGATATGTCTGACACCCGATCATCACGGCGCTGCCTCATACCGAAGAACTTTCTTGGTGGTGCACACTAAGGGAGAACACAATCATTGGTATTTTTAATAGGGATCATCTTATTAGGCTACCGTAGAGTATCTAATACTAGCACATAATAAGATATACAAACAATAACATTGAATGTAAATGCGATGTGATATGGTCCTTCATGTCGTAATCTCCATTCGGCGTCACCGGATTTCGGCGCCAGGGTTCCGGCACCGTAGACACCAGGGTACCAGTGCTTTTTCGGCGTGGTAGTCTGTCACCTCCGTGACTATATACTACTACTTTTAACATAAGATAAGTACTTTACCTTTGCCACAACCATATCACAAAGCCATGCCCCCTGCAAAACAAAGTTAGACACCTCTACTTTATCTTTGCATGTTTTACGTGCCTGAATGGGCTTTCGCACAAGAACCGTTCTTACATGCGAACTTTCACCACAACGTCAATAAAGTAGTTGTCTCTACTACACCACTTTCGGGGCCCTCCATTGCAAATGGTATACCAACTAATGTGAGAGAGACAGACACCCCCAAAGCCACTTTATACGGTACAAGACGTATGTCAAGCGTGGACCAGTCTCGCGAATGAACGCGTAAAGTCGGTTGGGGGCCGCTTCATCAAGAATTGATGCGGTATACACAAGTACACGTGGGGATGGGGTAACAACTAAAAGATCAACGCCCACATGCTACATATGGTGTGTTCTACCCATACTAGCATTACTACGCATAGATCTAGCTCTGATACCACTATAGGAGTTCACATATGAAAATAATAAAATTTTACCCTACGCCCCTGAACCCCTGATGCTGCTAGGACCTATCTATTAATAATGCAGTAACGGGAGGGGCTTTTCATGAACTTACCCTTGAAGATCGAAAAGTGTTATCAACGCTCAGGACAACGTGGTTGATGTAGACAAGCCGAAGCCGACCTCAAGGTCGTGTTGAAGTCCTCGCGCTCATGTGGCTCCAACGACTTCTAGTGCCTCAAGTGTGACACCTCGTGGGGATTTACATGCATCCGGTGTCTGGCGATGACTCCCGCTTCCCTGATCCAGCAGCAGTTGCGGAAGTAGATCTCCTAGATCCAAATCCCGCAGCACAATGGCGCTCCGCGGTGAAGATGTCTCTCGTTCGCGCAGTCCGAACTTGGGACCATGGTTACGGGAGAGAGAGAGAGAGAATATCAATTGGAGGTCTCCCCAAAAGTGAGGAAACCTTTATTGAATATTATGTGTATTTTTTGGTCAAAATACCCCACTATATATAGGGGGAAGGGGAAGTACACCCTCCCTTAAAGTCCCGGGGTAGGACTAAACAAGGAGGAGGTGGGCGGAGGCGCCGCCGGCCACCCCCCCATGGGAACCATGTGGGGGCTGGCCCATTAGGGTCTCCGGCCATGCCCTTGGCCCCTCCTAGGGAGGCAGCCCCCCTCTTGGGCCCTTTCCCCTCCGGGATTTGACCCATTAAGCCTTTTTGACCTTTAATTGATTTTCTCTTTTATTAAATAATTATGAATAAATGGTTAAATCAATATTTAACATTCATTCACATATTATTCAATCTCCTTGGTTATGGAACACCTTCCACCTCCACTCCGGACATCCTCCGGACATACCGAAACCCTTCAGGTTTTCTCTCTTCTCTTCTTCGGTGATTCTACCGATCCTATAAACACTCTCTAAGCATCACCAAGCCCTTAAGCGTGATACCACACGGTTCGGGAACACTCCAGAAATGGTCGAGACACTCTCTAACCAATGATCGACAGAGGGACCTGGATGGCCATGTGACCCCTGTGTATTCCACGAAGATCTTTTGTCGTTTGAACCGTGACTGTCACGTCTTATTCCTTTTGTCTCTTGATACTTGCATTGTCCAAGATCTTATCAATGACATCACCATGTCGTGTTCAATCTCATTACCGACAAATGCTACATAACTCGTTTCGACAAGTGATATTCATGTGATCAAATCACACATTGCGTAGCTATTGGATATAACTTCTCCGAGTGGGTCCTCGAGTATATTTCCGTCATGCGGATGGACAAATCCCGCTCTTGACATATATTGCCTCTATGGTTCCTCCGAATACCTGAACACACATTTATGATCATTGTATTACCAAGTGACGTTTGGTGCTATCTAAGCACTCTCGGAAGACAGTGACTGATATAGCTTCATGGTCTAAGGAATAGTCTACTAGGTCTATTCTAATCATCGTAACTTGAACTTCGTGACATGATTGGGTCATGATGTTTAGGTTGGGTATTGGTTCATCATCTCATTCACATAATGAGATGATTTCATTTCCAACTGGCATAAATGCCACATGATCACGAAACCTTGATCATCTGTTGACTAATGAACCAGTGACTAGAGTTTCACCAGGAATCCCTGGTTGTTTATATACCACACGTGTATTGACGTTTCCTTTCAATACAGTTATAGCATGATATAAAAATTAATCATAAACTTTATGAAATATGATAATAGTCTTTATTACTATTTTCTCTAGGGCATATTTCCAACATAATGTGAGTTTCCAAAACCTTTTTAGGAGATTAGGACGCCTAGAGTCTCCAACCTTCACAAATTCTCATACAATATGAGAACATGTATGTTGCTAAATTATACTCTACTAGCTGAATACCCGTGCGTTGCTACAGAAGAAGAAATACCATTACATTTTTTTCAAGGCACAACACAGATCAACCGACGGGAAAAAGCAAACACACCACATGATTTTCTCCGATAGGAGGCATCACTGTCGCTTGCTTTACTTTGGTCGGGATCAGTTTTGAATAGGCAAACTATCCGTACTGCCTCATATCTCTCTTTCCCATGCATCTCTCTCTCCATGAACAAGCATCTTTGTTAGTCATCTTTGTTTCAGCACAAGTGAGTTGGAGCTTCGTGTCCATACGTGAACAAAATTTCTTTGCCCTATTGCCTAGCATTAACTAACTTTTTCAGAAATTAGTGACATTTTTCCTCTATCATCGAACTATAAATTTCGTTTTATTTTTGTCAAATATGTTTTGAAATTGTCCTGCTACTAATTCCAGAAAGCGTCGCCAGCCCTGTGGATCATCTAGCACGGCCGTCATAAGAAATTAGAAGTAGCAGTCACACACTATGATAGAAAAGCTGGTCAAGATCGGTGAAAACTACAACAAGCCAACTAACCTAGCTAAGAAATAGTGAACTGGGTAGTATTTCTTCCAAATGAAAAAAATATAACGTGCATATGAACATTTTATGAGCAGAAACGTGTTGCTACTAAAAAGATGAAAAAAGACCAATCTTACCTGGATCCAAACTGAACTTGTCAACACAACAGCCCGTACACTGTAACTTCTCCGATCAAGTTTAGGCAAGGAGACAGACGAGAAACATCGATAAATCCACTCAATCACATGCGGGATGGATCCCAGAACCCATCGGCGGCATTGGTAGCTGAAGGAGACGAAAGATTCACAAATAGTTGAAGATCCCTCCAACCCGCCTACATAGCTAGCCTCGCTGCCGGTCTTGGTTAGCTAGCGGTGCATGTCCCCGTCGTGAGGGTTGGACGTTATACACCGTCTCGGCGGTGACAGGCTGCGATATGTCGCCACGGAAAATCAAATACTTACTGTTGATTTGGAACTTTCCCACAATATACCCTTTATTTTATATAGGATGTTAATCAATACTCCCTCCATTTCAAAATATAAGATGTTTTAGCTTTGTGAATGACGTGTATATAAATCTCTTTTAATGTCTAGGTTCATCTAGGTTTAAAGTGAACCTAGACATTAAAAAGGGTCTAGATACACTCCTTTCATAAAGCTAAAACATCTTATATTTTGAAACAGAGGGAGTAGTTTAGAACTAGACATAGCTATGTATAGGATTAGCACCGATGGACGGTTGGAGACCATGCGCCGTCGCCTCCCTTCCCTTCAAGCCACACTTCGACCGGGAGGAAGGGTTGGTATGTAGTGGTATGTCCATAGCTGGTGTAGTAGAGGCCGGAGCAGAGTTTGTCGGTGCAAGGGCGATGCCAGTCTTCCCTGGCAGCAAAGGGATGGTGGCGGCGGGAGCTCGACAACGCCTGGCAGTAAGAAGAAGTACGGTGGCCGTCCGCAAACTGCAGGAGGCTGCTTCGCCGGAGGAGGAAGAGGACGGAGGGCTACAGCGATTACCTGCGGTGGCGTGATTCCGGGCGGAGCCAGTCCGTACATCGTCGGAGGAGGAGGACCGGGTGCGCCGTTGCAGGTGGCGCATCATTAGGCGACCTCGCATCCACACCTGGCCTCCTGTCCTCGATGCCACTAGGGAAAGCCCGGCGTCTCCTTCCTCTCCCTACTCGCCCTCCTCGTGCTCTCCCTGCTTCTCTATTCTTCGAGGGGATAAGATATGCAAGGAGATAAGAGAGAGAAACAAACCGGAAGTCGAGGAAGACTCCACTCTGAAGTGGATTCAGTCTGTTATCGTAGGAACCAGTTTTTTCTACTCTGATCAGGATGGACGGAGACTACGACGGACGAAGAAAGCACTCGACAATCACGAAGGAAAGTGGAGTTTGTTAAGAAAAAACTAAGAGTGGCATTTGTTTTGTAATTAAGTGAACCGTGACACCAGACATTCACCACGGCTTTGCGTTTAATAGTAAAGATCATATTGCAACCAAAACATTATTTTATATATCATAATATCTTCCACGCATGATGGTTTCTAAAACAATTCTTTCATCTCCTAGATAACCTCAATATTAAAACAACTTTTGAATATCAAGAACCATGGAGACAAGCATGATACTTAGATACTAACACTAGAATTATTACTCTTGATTTAATACTACTTATTAAACTTGACGGAGTAATTAGAGTTTGCTGAAAGTTTGCAATAGAACTTCTAAACTTTTGACCAACTCTCAAAACAATACGATACCAGTTCTTAAAGTAAATACCCAGAATTCTATAGTTCTATTATCTCAATTATAACTAAGCATAAGGTAGTAAACATATGCCAATGACTACAAGAAATTATACAAATTCACTTTGATTTAGTTCACGATAAACTGAGTTCAACTTTAATCATATTACTACCTGAAATCCTACTCAAAACCAACATCCCTCGAGTTGTTTTGGTGATTACATGAACCTGATCCACTACACCAAGACCGACCATCACGTGAATTTGTGCAGCTTCAAAGGCGAGCATCAATATGGGCATCATATCAGCTATATGACTCATGCTTCACCTTTTGATTCGTGTTCCGAGGCCATGTCTGTACATGCTAGGCTCGCCAAGCAAGAACCTTAGTACCCATGTGTGTAAAACTGTCTTACACCCATTGTATGAGAACGTAGAGTCTATCACACTCAATCATCACATGGTGTCTCGAAACGATGAACTTTCTTAATGGTGCATACTAAAGGAAGAATACATTTTGTCTTGATATTTAAATGAGGAATCATCTTATAATGCTACTAAGCGCCATACAATCAAGATAAGATGCAAACAAACATCATATACAAAAAGTGATATGATATAGTTCTTGCACTTGATCACTATCTTGTACATCTCGGTATAATCTCTATCATTCCATCCCTGTAATACCAAGGTCTATGGTGTTTACACTTTGGTTGTTATAATTTCCAAGAGTATCAAACTATACTTCAAATTATAACATTGCCATATCATAACACTTGCCCAACAACAACTAAACTAGACACTTCCAATTTATCTTTTGCATGTTTTACGTGGCTTAGGGCTTTCAGAGATAGAACCATTCTTACCTACGAACATGTAACCACAACGATGATAGTCCAATTATTAGCAACCCACTGTAAAGTAGATATTGACTATAGTAGGAGAGACAGACACCCGCAAGCCACTTATGCAAAACTAGTTGCATGTCAAGCGTAGAACAAGTCTCATGTGCGAGGACATGTTAGTTCGGGCCTCTTCATCCTACTATGCCACCAATATCCAAAATAGATAAAGTATGCAATAACATGATCATCAGCGCCCACATTTTCATATGTGTTCTAGTCGTGCAAAGCATCTATGCATTGATTAGGCTCTGATACCACTATTGGGTTCACAACATAGAAAACAAAAAAAATCATAATATGAACAACTAAGCACCAAGATCTATCTACCTAGATACAAACAATGGGCAGATATACATCCATAGAGATCTTACCTCGAAGACCGAAAAACTTTGTTAATGAAATCTGATTTCGTGGATGATGTGGTCGTACACTGATACATTGCAAATGTATCTATAATTTTTGATGTTCCATGCTTGGTTTTATCCACTTTCTTGTGTTTTGTCCACA
Source organism: Avena sativa (assembly GCA_916181665.1). Taxonomy (NCBI): domain Eukaryota; kingdom Viridiplantae; phylum Streptophyta; class Magnoliopsida; order Poales; family Poaceae; genus Avena; species Avena sativa. Next base: position 141,577,417 of record OV702292.1, read on the forward strand.
CTTTGGAGTATATTTCATATTATTTCTTGGACTAACCTATTAACAAGAGCCACAGTGCCAGCTGCCTATTTTCTGCTGTTTTTGGTTCCAGGAAAGTCAGAAAATGAATATTCTCGGAATTGGACGGGACAAAAGCCAAAGTGCCTATTTTTCCGGAAGTCATCAGATGCTAGAATACGAGACGGAGAGGAGCCAAGGGGCCACCACACCACCTAGCCACATGGGCCAGGCCTAGCCGCGCTAGGGGGTGGTGTGGCCAGCCCAGGCACCCCCTTGGCCTCTCCTTCCGCCTATAAGATTCCCTCGGGACGAAAACCCTAGGGACCCGATCAAAAAAATCCACGAAAGAGTCTGTAGCCGCCGTCATCTCCATCCCTCGATCGGGAGGGATCCGAAGCTCTTCCCGGCACCCTGTCGGAGAGGGGAATTCACCCTGGAGGCCTTCTTCATCACCATGCAAGCCTCCGGTGTGATGCGTGAGTAGTTCATCCTTGGACTACGGATCCATGTAGTAGATAGATGGCTGGTTCTCCTCCTTTGTGCTTTCATGTTTAGATCTTGTGACCTCCGTTCATGATCAAGATTATCTATTTGTAATTCTGCATGTTGTGTTTGCGGGGATCCGATGGATATTGAGATGCTATTTTAGATTGATTATTGATTCTATCATGTCTTTGTTATTTGTGATCTTGCATGCTTTCCGTTGTTAGTAGCTATCTTGTCCAAGTAGATGCTAGCAACTCCAAGAGTTAGTATTTATGCTCGATAGTGGGTTCATGCCTCTGGTAATCTGGGGAAGTGACAGAAATCTCTAAGGTACTAGATGTTTTATTGCTACTAGGGAGAAAATAACAATCCTATGTTCATATAACAATCGTATTGTTTACTTTACATGCAATTCGTAAAGCAATAATCTGTTGCTTGCAACTTAATACTGGAGGGGGTTCAGATGATAACCTGAAGGTGGATTATTAGTCATAGATGCAGTTGGATGGCGGTCTATGTATAATGTTGTAATGCCCAATCAAGTCTCAAAGGAGTCAAGATGATTAGTATATGCATGTATTGCTTTCTCGATGTTTGTCAATTGCCCCGCTGTAATTTGTTCACCCAGCATGTTATCTATCTTAAGGAGAGCCACCTCTAGTGAACTATGGATCCCGGTCCTTTTCTTTACATACAATCTATAAATTGTTTACTGCTTTGTGTTTACTTTCCGCAAACTATTACTTCCTTCCATTCGATATGTTTAATCCTTTATTTTCAGCAAAACACGGTGAGATTGACAACCTCATCGCAAGTTGGGGACAGAGTTCTGTGGTTGTGTTGTGCAGGTCTCCACGTTGCTACTAGCACCGGTAGTGTGCCCTGCCAAGGCTCAGCTAGCAACACCTTTGGGGTGTTTCCTTGCTCCTACTAGTTCTATTTAAACCTTGGTTTCATAGCTGAGGGAAACTTGCTGTTGTGCTCATCATACCTTCCTCTTGGGGTTCCCAACGAGATCTACATCAACACTGAGCCATCAAGCATTTTTCTGGCGCCGTTGCTAGGGAGTCAAGGACATCTTCACAAGGGGAGTCCCTCATAACCAATCTCTTTACTTTGTTATTTTTGTTTTGCTTAGTTTCTTTTTGCTTTGTTTGCTTGTTTCTTTATCAAAAACACAAAAAAAATTAGTTTTACTAGTTTGCTTTCTTATTTGAAAACACAAATAAATGACTACCCTTGAAAACACTAAGTTGTGTGACTTCACTAGCACCAACAACAATGATTTTATGAGCACACCTATTGCTCCACCTATGCCTGAAGATACTTTCTTTGAGATAAAACCTGCTTTACTCAATCTTGTTATGAGAGAACAATTTTATGGTATTGGTAATGAAGATGCTGCTGCCCATCTAAATAACTTTGTTGAACTTTGTGAGATGCAAAAACATAGGGATATAGATGGTGATATTATTAAGCTGAAATTGTTTCCTTTCTCTTTGAGAGGAAAAGCTAAAGAATGGTTGAATTCCTTAACTAGGAATAGTATTGATTCTTGGACTAAGTGCAAAGATGCTTTCATTGAAAAGTACTATCCTCCTGCTAAGATTATATCTATGAGAAGTGAAAAAATGAAGTTTAAACAATCTGATAATGAACATGTTGCTCAAGCTTGGGAAAGAATGAAATCTTTGGTAAAGAATTGTCCCACTCATGGACTGACTGCTTGGATGAGCATCCAAACTTTTTATGCAGGATTGAACTATTCTTCAAGGAACCTATTGGATTCTGCTGCTGGAGGTACCTTTATGACCATCACTTTGGGTGCTGCAACAAAACTTCTGGACAATATGATGGTTAATTATTCTGAATGGCATACTGAGAGAGCTCCACAAGGTAAGAAGGTAAATTCTGTTGAGGAAACTTCCTCCTTGAGTGATAAGATTGATATTATTATGTATATGCTTGTTAATGGGAAAGCCCATATTGATCCAAATAATGTTCCTTTAGCCTCTTTGGTTGCTCAAGAAGAGCAAGTTGATGTGAACTTCATAAGAAATAATAATTTTGGCAATAATGCTTATAAGAATAATTTTGGTAACAACAATTATAAGCCATATCCTCCCAACAATGGTAATGCTTATGGAAATGCTTACAACAATAATAGGAGTGCACCCTCTGAACTTGAAGTTATGCTTAAGGACTTTATTAGTAAACAAACTGTTTTCAATAAAACTATTGAGGAAAAACTCTCTAATGCTGAAAGAAATATAACATCTTTGGTTGAAGCTCAATCTTCTTTGAATAAAATGGCTGCTAAACCTGAAACTGATGATAATCCCTTTGCAGCTACCAGTGCTATACAAGTAAGAGTTGATGAAAATGTTAGACTATTAGCTGAATTACATGCTAACTGGGAAAGAGAAGATGAAATTGCTAGAAACATTAGTGTTTCTACTATCACCACCACTAGTGTTTAGGCTAGTAATAGTTCTACTACTCTAGATGATAAATTTGATTTTGATCTTGATGGTTGCAACATCTCTGAAGTTATTAAGTTCCTACAAAAGCTTGCTAAAAGTCCTAATGCTAGTGCTATGAACATGGCCTTTACAAAACACATTACTGATGCTCTCATAAAGAGTAAAGAAGAAAAGATGAAATATAAAGCTTCTATTCCTATAAAACAAGAAGATGGTTGGGAACCCATCATTAATATGAAAGTGAATGACTTTGATTTCAAAGCTTTATGTGATCTTGATAGTAGTGTTTCTATTATGCCTAGAAGGATTTATGATACGCTTGATTTGCCTCCACTTGAAGATTGTTATTTGAATGTCCCACTTGATGATAATGCTAAAAAGAAACTCATGGGGAGTATTAATGATGTTCTTATTATGGTTAACAATGCCTATGTCCCTGTTGATTTCTATGTTTTGGATGTTGAATGCAATGCTTCTTGTCCTATTACTTTGGGAAGACCTTTTCTTAGAACTGTTGGTGCCATTATTGATATGAAAGAAGAAACCATTAAATATCAACTCCCACTCAAGAAAGGTATAGAACACTTCCCTAAGAAGAGAGAGAAGATTTCTTTTGCTTCTCCTATGAAAACAAAATTTGGTCTTAATGCTTTTTCATTTGAGAACACTTGATTCTTTATTTGCTTCTTATGCCTAACTTAAAGGCGTTAAAGAAAAGTACTTATTGGGAGATAATCCAAAAGTTTTAGATGAGTATTGGAAGTTATTACCTCAGTAATAACCGCTCCTTATCCTTTTTATTTGCTTTTTGTGCCAAGAGTAACCTCTAATGAGAGAGAAGTAATGATTGGGAAAGTTGCTGTCCCGAAACAGATTTCTATGCTTCACCGTAAAAATTCGTGTAAAATCTCTGTACGTACTTTTGAGGCGTTAATTTTTGTGATTCTGCCCCAGGTTGTTATCTAACTTTAGTTAGTTCAACACTTTTTGATTTTAACAACAGAAGGTCTTCGAAAAAATTCATCTTTACCTGCTGGTCTGTTTTGACAGATTTCTGCCATTTTCTGCATTTGCTTCTTGTTGGTTCCTTTTTGAGTTCTTTTGGGGAATTGAGATTTTTGAGGGAAGTACTACAGTAGCTAGTGTTCTAATGGAAGTTTATTTGGTGTTAGAACTTAACCTTAAGACTTATTTATCTTGAGTACACTAATGTTGCTAATAAAGATTGTGTGAAGTTTTGTATGGAGGAAAAATTTCAGGTGTATGGAAGGAATGAGTAATGAGATGAAGGATGGACTAAAGATCAAGCTTGGGGATGCCACACGTGTCACCCCAAGAAATATTCAATAAGTACAAGCGTCAAAGCTTTGGGATGCCCAAGGCATCCCCTTCTTCATCAATAAAAATCCCAGGTTTCTTCCAAACGCTTCATTTTTATTGTTTCATGCACAGTTGTGTTGTTCTTGGAGCGTCTTCTTGTTCTTCTTCATTTTGGTTTTTCGTTTGCTTGGTTTGCTTAGTTTGCTGAATAAATTGGTTGGACCCCCTCTTTCATACATTGGTTTGCAAATAGTTTGGTTCGGTTTGGAAAAGAGTAGGAAAGTTCATTCTTATGTGGTAAAAAGAGCTCGTTTTTGACTATGGCCTATGCTTTGTCATGCCATGCTTGATATTGTTTTGGCTTTATGCTTAGTATTATTTTCTGTAGCATGACTTGTTATAAACAATTGATATTGCTTAATGTGCCTTGGATGAATCATGCGTTGTTTTAGCATATTAAAGCATAGTATAGTGGTATTCTCCTTTAATGCTTTATTTGGGTTAACTTGGCACATTCTCACACCATGTTATGACTATCCAAAGTCACCATAGCCTTTATGATCCTTTAGTTTTAAACTTGTAGTATCACTTTATGCTTTTATCAATGATGTTTTGTTGCTCTGCATGATTATGGACATTATTGCTCTCTTAGTTTGTCGCTCCTAGTCTTTTGCTAGCCTCCACAACCAAGTATGAGTTCCACTCATGCATCCAACTCCCTAAACCAAGTTATTCCAAAGATTCCACCATACCTACCTACTAGCTTATGCTATTCCAAGTATATTCATGCTTTTGTTTACCTTCCAAATTAAACTTGTTATGAGAAAACTAGTGATTAAAGCTCTCACGAACTTGATGGCACACTTTACTTTTTTGCATCTAATAAACTTGAACCATTGGGTCCTTCTTTGTTGCATATATGCTTGCGCTTTATAAGTTGAAATTAGCAGAACCATGTATCATGGGGAACGCTTTCAACATTGCACTTGTACTTTGTACCCCGTTGATATCGTGTTCTTTTGCTTACGGATCCCGGCGGTGTGAAATAAAAGTGAAACTTGTAAGATCATGGAGTTTGTATGTGTGTTAAAACGCCTGGGCCGCTAGCCTAAGCCATGCCTAATCATGGTGGAAACTTGCAGCATCACCATAATGAGCACTCTATGAAGCATCCTCAATAAAAACCTATGCAAATAGCAAATAAAAAGATCGCTGAGATGCTCATTGTCTACTTGCCTTGTCATATTGATTATGGGATAGCTCTTGTATCATGTGCAAGGGGTACCCCGTTGGTGGTTCTTTATGATACATATGTACTTACAATGACAAGAGCTTACTTGTGACTAAAGTTGAGTAGCATGAGGATCGGTCTTCGTAAGTAAGGGGCATGAGATTTCGGTTTATAACTTATCAAGCATATCCTCTTAGTTGTGTCACTTTAACCTTAATCACCTTCAAGATGCTTATGATAGGGGCAATAAGAGCTGAAAGCTATAAGTACCATAATTTTTGGAAGCTCTTTATAAGACTTGAATCTCTACTTCCTTCTATGAAGGCCTTTCTTCCACCATTATATTGAGTCTCCACCTTCTACCTTTATGCACCTACTTTGAGAGCATAGTGGCCATTCTTAGTTCTATGTGCATTGTCCCAAGACTAGTTGATTGATGCATAACTTGATATTGCTTGTTTTAAACTATTTGTATCTAGTCACTCTTATGAACTTTGAAGGTGTCCTATCCATTTATATTTGCTACTCTATGAGGGACAAGCTGAATACTATTATGATATGTTTTCTTTATGTGAAACAAACAAACGTCTTGCAAAGCATTATTATTCATGAATCTTTTGTTTGTGCCTTTTCATGTTACAACATAGTTTCTTTGTCTTATTGCTAGAACTTTGCCTTTCATGTTATGATTGAAGTACTATGATCCCAGCTTTGAGTGTTTTACAAATACTTTGATCAAGTCTTTGATGGTGCATGTCACCTCAAAAATTATTATTTCTTTTTATCACTTACCTACTCGAGGATGAGCAGGAGTTAAGCTTGGGGATGTTGATACATTGCAAATGTATCTATAATTTTTGATGTTCCATTCTAGGTTTTATCCACTTTCTTGTGTTTTGTCCACACTTTGGAGTACTTTTCATATGATTTCTTGGACTAACCTATTAACAAGAGCCACAGTGCCAGCTGCCTGTTTTCTACTATTTTTGGTTCCAGGAAAGTCAGAAAATGAATATTCTTGGAATTGGATGGGACAAAAGCCAAAGTGCCTATTTTTCCGGAAGTCATCAGATGCCAAAATACGAGACAGAGAGGAGCCAGGGGGCCACCACACCACCTGGCCGCGCGGGCCAGGCCTGGCCGCGCCAGGGGGTGGTGTGGCCAGCCCAGGCACCCCCTCAGCCTCTCCTTCCTCCTATAAGATGCCCTCGGGACGAAAACCCTAGGGACCCAATCAAAAAATCCATGAAAGAGTCTGTACCCGCCATCATCTCCATCCCTAGATCGTGAGGGATCTGAAGCTCTTCCCGACACCCTGCTAGAGAGGGGAATTCACCCTGGAGGCCTTCTTCATCACCATGCAAGCCTCCAGTGTGATGCGTGAGTAGTTCACCCTTGGACTACGGATCCATGTAGTAGCTAGATGGCTGGTTCTCCTCCTTTGTGCTTTCATGTTTAGATCTTGTGAGCTCTGTTCATGATCAAGATCATCTATTTGTAATTCTGCATGTTGTGTTTGCAGGGATCCGATGGATATTGAGATGCTATTTCAGATTGATTATTGATTCTATCATGTCTTTGTTATTTGTGATCTTGCATGTTTTCCATTGTTAGTAGCTATCTTGGCCAAGTAGATGCTAGCAACTCCAAGAGTTAGTATTTATGCTCGATAGTGGGTTCATGCCTCTGGTAATCTGGGGAAGTGACAGAAATCTCTAAGGTACTAGATGTGCTGTTGCTACTAGGGAGAAAACAACAATCCTTTTTTCATAGAACAATCGTATTGTTTACTTTACACGCAATTCGTAAAGCAATAATCTGTTGCTTGCAACTTAATACTGGAGGGGGTTCGGATGATAACCTGAAGGTGGATTATTAGTCATAGATGTAGTTGGATGGCAGTCTATGTATAATGTTGTAATTCCCAATCAAGTCTCAAAGGAGTCAAGATGATTAGTTTATGCATGTATTGCTTTCTCGATGTTTGTAAATTGCCCCGCTGTAATTTGTTCACCCAGCATGTTATCTATCTTAAGGAGAGCCACCTCTAGTGAACTATGGATCCCGGTCCTTTTCTTTACATACAATCTATAAATTGTTTACTGCTTTGTGTTTACTTTCTGCAAACTATTACTTCCTTCCATTCGATATGTTTAATCCTTTGTTTTCAGCAAAACACGGTGAGATTGACAACCTCATCGCAAGTTGGGGACATAGTTCTGTTGTTGTGTTGTGCAGGTCTCCATGTTGCTACTAGCACTGGTAGTGCGCCCTGCCAAGGCTCAGCTAGCAACACCTTTGGGGTGTTTCCTTGCTCCTACTGGTTCGATTAAACCTTGGTTTCATAACTGAGGGAAACTTTCTACTGTGCTCATCATACCTTCCTCTTGGGGTTCCCAACGAGCTCTACATCAACACTGAGCCATCATACACTTGCCGATCTCAAGATCGAGTTGAAGTCCAGCGCCGCAAAGTAGCAGTGCATCTGTGATCGCACACATGTCGAGTATCCCGACAACCTCTGACATTACTCGAGCTTGGCATATATGGTTCAGCCTAGAAGAAGCCCAGGACATTGTGAGGCCCAGTCAAGATCCAGGTGGCCCAGGAGACTTCGACTGGTTGAAGCACACGACAAACTTAAGATAGAAGTTTAAAGGATAAACCCTAATCTGTAACCGACTCAGCCTGCTATCTCGAGCGCTAGCCTATCTATATAAAGGCTAGGAGGGGGCAGCGAGGAGGACGACACACAACCCTAGTTTCCGCACCATCGCTAGATTGCATCTGCGCACCCCCTGTAACTTTCGACTCCTCGATAATTCCAAGAGCAGACAAGCAGGAGTAGGGTCCTCTACGAGGCCTGAATCGAGGTAAACCTAGTGTACATGTGTGCTTGTTTGCTAGCCGATCGATGCCTCCAGCGCTCCCCACTTCCTCGAACCTAAGTCCATCTACGATGGGCATTGATGAGTTAACCCCTCGTCAATTGGCGCTGTCTGTGGGAAGAGGGAGTGCTGATGTTGCGGCTTCCTCGGCCCCATCAACCACGATCTAGGACTCCGCAGCAGTGGAGATTCGCCTCCTCTTCGGTGCCTTCAACTTCATCGTTCACACGCCAGCCACTCACCCGGATTTCGAGTCCGTGGGCGATGGGATCGGCCTGGCGATCGGGAGCTTATGCTTCCAAGTTGGTCGGCTGGGCATGCTTTGCCTCCGTGATCAGCTGAAGGTCCCTGCGATTGCTCTTGCATCGTGGTTTCCACCGCCTATCGACACCTTGAGAAAACTCAACGCCCCAACAACAGTCGGGAATACGAATAGTGACAACAGTCGCGAGTCTGATCTGGCAATAGAAGATGGAGCCTACGTCTCCGGATCTAAAAGCTACGGAAGCAACAGCATCCCCAGCCATTACATGTGTGCCAAAGTCAACACAGGTGACAACGGCGGCACTCGAGACAACACCGGTACCGGCGGCAGTATCCCGGTCGGGAACAGTTGTCCCTCCAACGGAGCACCCACCAATAACGGGTCGGAAGGTCATCGGCATCTCACTTTGAATGAACATACCCAAGAGCGCGTGCCGATCAAGCTCAACGACGCCGAGTGGGCTCGCTGCCGAGAAGCCCTGCCGGGTAACCCCCTGCCACCAAACTCATCACAAGACATGCTGATGGGTTATCACTGGCTGCTCAAGGAGGAATTCAAGCGCCAACAACAAGTAATCGCCTAGCTCTATGCATGTAGGAAGGTGGCGGATGAGTCGAGCCTTCGGCGAGCTCAACTCTTCCATTGGAGGATCCTCCTCCAAGGGCAACGATCATACAGCCACCAAGAGACGTTCTCGACAGTCTCACCTCACTGATAAGGAGCAAGAAGAGGCCACGCGAGTCCTCGACTTCTCATCTATGACAGTGGATACGCGGGGCAATGTGCTCCCAAAAACACCACAGGCGGTGGTAACAACAGCCACCATGTACCTGCTCAACAACCAGCCACCGACTGGGGACCCGTGGGCCGCCATGCACCGATCCACGATCGCAGGCCTAGGACTAGTCGAAGATGGCCTCATCAAGGATCCAACACCGGAGCCAAAGAAAAACAAGGCTCTAGCCAAATGCTACTCTTCCCCCTCCTCCAGTGACGACAGTCATGACTTGTCGCGACGACACCGCTCACGGCAGCACGACTACGACGCACGTGATGACATCACATAGCACAAAGTCGACAAGATGCATGCGAGGCGTGCCCATTCGACTGACACGGAAGATGACGGGATAGAGCTCTATGGAGCCAGCTGCTTCAGTAGAGCTATACGGCAAAAGCGAATACCAAAAGGGTTCAAACTCCCATCGGAGAACCCAATATTCGACGGCCTCCAAGACTTGAAGATATGCTAGAGGATCATATCTCCTAAGTCAGGCTACACGGCGGAACCACGAGCACGGCAATGCAATGCCTCCAGCTATAGCTACAAGGTGCTGCTCGTGCGTGGCTCAACAACCTCCCGCGTGGATCGATTCGCAGTTGGGAAGAGCTGGTTTATAGCTGAAAGGACATTTGCTGTCATAATCACTTTTGGTGTTTGTTAACAACAAGTAGATTATTTTACAGTATGCTATTATCTACAGGTTGATATAATGCAAAGTGAAAAGGACCCTTCGCCTACGAAACTTTCCCTACAATATTTACATGTCCCAAGGAATTCCAGACCGGAGTCTCCGGTCTAGCTAGACCAGAATCTCCGGTGTGGTCTAGAGTTTCCCTAGGAATCCCCGGAGGGGGCTCCAGATTTCTTCCTAGGTCAGCCAGATTGGTGGTCCGGAGCAAGGTGTGGAGACTGACCGGAGTCTCCAGTCCAAGCCTTAGACCGAAGTCTCCAGTGTGGTTGGACCGGAGTCTCCGGTCCACTTGGCTTTCAGAAAGGGCGGGGTCAGCCATATTGCTGGTCCGGAGGCTGGTTCGGAGATGGGTCGGAATCTCTGGTGTAGACCGGAGTCTCCGGTGTGCAGGCCGGAGTCTCTGGTCTGACTTTTCTCCAACGGTCAGAAAACGGTTCAGTGGAGTGAAGGGCTATAAATAGAGGACCTTATCCCCTTCCTCCAGCTGCTCGACCCACTGAAGAACACCATCCCCATTTGAGCCACCAAATCAACAAGATCGCTTCATCCAACCATCCAAAGTCATTGATCTTTGGAGAATCGAAGGAGGAGGCCTTGATCTACAGCTTCACCAAGAGAGATCTTCATTTCCCCCTCATTCATTTGAGGGCCCCCATGCTCTAGTGTTTCTTTGGAAACCCTAGCTTTTGATTTGGTTCTTACAAGCTTGTCTTTGATTGTTTGACAGCTTGCTTGTATTTGGGAGCCTCCAATTAAGTTGTGGATGTGTGCCCGAACTCGTTGTAAAGGTGTCGGATTCCACCTCGAAGGTTGCCATATAGTGGAAGAGGTGAATCGAGCCCATTGGGGTGAGGTTCATCGGAGAACAAGGCAGGCCTCTCGTGGCGTTGGTGGTTTGAAACTACCCCCTCTCCAAATGTAGACGTACTTCCCCTCAAAATTAAGGAACTACGGGAAACAAATCCTTGTGTCTCTGTGTGCTCCACTTTGGTTCCTTCTATCATCCTTTACCGCACTTTACTTATCTAGTTCTTGCATAGTGCTTGTGGTAGATTGACATATATGTAAATTCACCATAGTTGCATGATCTAGAGAATTTACCTTTTGTGTCAAACCCTAACTTGAAAAAGAGTAAAATTTGAAGTAGCACCTATTCACCCCCCCACTAGGTACCCATACGATCCTTTCAATTGGTATCAGAACCTCGGCTCTTTATTAGGGCTTAACCGCCTAAGAGATTATGGGCAACTAAGGAGATGAGGGAGGGAGTGAGGCTAGCAATTCGGTGCCCATGGTAGATCTCAAGAATTTGGAAATAAGCTTGAGCTCTACCTTGGGCAACGAAATCCAATAGTTGCGCGAACTTGTTGAGCAACTTGTTAGGAATAAGCTAACCTCACCTCCTCCCTCTCAAGAGGAAACACCACCTAACCCAAAGGCAAATGCTCTGGCTAAGCCTTTGTATGAAGTGGCGGGAAATGAACATAATTCCACTGACTCCACCACCAAAATGGGTGATGGGAAGGAAGAGCACCATGCGGTTCCCGGATGGTACTCTCCCAACCCTCCTATCCCTCACCCACATATAAATAATATAGGTGACCCACCTAAGTTAGCTGCACATACTTTTGCTCAATGGCAAGTCTTAATGAAATCTCTTGCGCGCAGCTCTTGCATTGATTTGTGGAATATTATTGAAGAAGGACTCAAAATTGAGGATCCAACCAACTTGACTAGAAGAGAAGTGGTCAATAGCCAACTCAATGCGACTGCCCTGCACATGATTCAACTTGGAGTGGGGCCAAAGGATTTTCCCCACATTGAGCACTACAATACCGCCAAGGAAGCTTGGGATGCTCTCATTGATTTGTTTGTTAGCAATGAGAGCATGACAAGAAATAGATATGATGCCTTAAGCAATGACAAGAGCTTACTTTTGACTAAAGTTGAGTAGCATGAGGATCGGTCTTCGTAAGTAAGGGGCATGAGATTTCGGTTTATAACTTGTCAAGCATATCCTCTTAGTTGTGTCACTTTAACCTTAATCACCTTCAAGATTCTTATGATAGGGGTAATGAGAGCTGAAAGCTATAAGTACCATAATTTTTGGAAGCTCTTTATGAGACTTGAATCCCTACTTACTTCTATGAAGGCCTTTCTTCCACCATTATATTGAGTCTCCACCTTCTACCTTTATGCACCTACTTTGAGAGCATAGTGGCCATTCTTAGTTCTATGTGCATTGTGCCAAGACTAGTTGATTGATGCATAACTTGATATTGCTTGTTTTAAACTATTTGTATCTAGTCACTCTTATGAACTTTGAAGGTGTCCTATGCATTTATATTTGCTACTCTATGAGGGACAAGCTGAATACTATATGCTATGTTTTCTTTATGTGAAACAAACAAACGTCTTGCAAAGCAGTGTTATTCATGAATATTTTGTCTGTGCCTTCTCATGTTGCAACATAGTTTCTTTGTCTTATTGCTAGAACTTTGCCTTTCATGTTATGATTGAAGTACTATGATCCCAGCTTTGAGTGTTTTACAAATACTTTGATCACGTCTTTGATGGTGCATGTCACCTCAAAAATTATTCTTTCTTTTTATCACTTACCTACTCGAGGATGAGCAGGAGTTAATCTTGGGGAGGTTGATACATTGCAAATGTATCTATAATTTTTGATGTTCCATTCTAGGTTTTATCCACTTTCTTGTGTTTTGTCCACACTTTGGAGTACTTTTCATATGATTTCTTGGACTAACCTATTAACAAGAGCCATAGTGCCAGCTTCCTGTTTTCTACTGTTTTTGGTTCTAGGAAAGTCAGAAAATGAATATTCTTGGAATTGGATGGGACAAAAGCCAAAGTGCCTATTTTTCCGGAAGTCATCATATGCCAAAATACGAGACGGAGAGGAGCCAGGGGGCCACCACACCACCTGGCCGCGCCAGGGGGTGGTGTGGACAGCCCAGGCACCCCCTCGGCCTCTCCTTCCGCCTATAAGATGCCCTCGGGTCGAAAACCCTAGGGACCCGATCAAAAAATCCACGAAAGAGTCTGTAGCCGCCGTCATCTCCATCCCTAGATCGTGAGGGATCTGAAGCTCTTCTCGGCACCCTGCCGGAGAGGGGAATTCACCCTGGAGGCCTTCTTCATGACCATGCAAGCCTCCGGTGTGATGCGTGAGTAGTTCATACTTGGACTACGGATCCATGTAGTAGCTAGATGGCTGGTTCTCCTCCTTTGTGCTTTCATGTTTAGATCTTGTGAGCTCTGTTCATGATCAAGATCATCTATTTGTAATTCTGCATGTTGTGTTTGCAGGGATCCGATGGATATTGAGATGCTATTTCAGATTGATTATTGTTCTATCATGTCTTTGTTATTTGTGATCTTGCATGTTTACCGTTGTTAGTAGCTATCTTGGCAAAGTAGATGCTAGCAACTCCAAGAGTTAGTATTTATGCTCGATAGTGGGTTCATGCCTCTGGTAATCTGGGGAAGTGACAGAAATGTCTAAGGTACTAGATGTGTTGTTGATACTAGGGAGAAAACAACAATCCTTTATTCATAGAACAATCGTATTGTTTACTTTACACACAATTCGTAAAGAAATAATCTGTTGCTTGTAACTTAATACTGGAGGGGGTTCGGATGATAACCTGAAGGTGGATTATTAGTCATAGATGTAGTTGGATGGCAGTCTATGTATAATGTTGTAATGCCCAATCAAGTCTCATAGGAGTCAAGATGATTAGTTTATGCATGTATTGCTTTCTCGATGTTTGTCAATTGCCCGCTGTAATTTGTTCACCCAGCACGTTATCTATCTTAAGGAGAGCCACCTCTAGTGAACTATGGATCCCGGTCCTTTTCTTTACATACAATCTTTAAACTGTTTACTGCTTTGTGTTTACTTTCTACAAACTATTACTTCCTTCCATTCGATATGTTTAATCCTTTGTTTTCAGCAAAACACGGTGAGATTGACAACCTCATCGCAAGTTGGGGACATAGTTCTGTGGTTGTGTTGTGCAGGTCTCCATGTTGCTACTAGCACTGGTAGTGCGCCCTGCCAAGGCTCAGCTAGCAACACCTTTGGGGTGTTTCCTTGCTCCTACTGGTTCGATTAAACCTTGGTTTCATAATTGAGGGAAATTTGCTGCTGTGCTCATCATACCTTCCTCTTGGGGTTCCCAACGAGCTCTACATCAACACTGAGCCATCATACACTTGCCGATCTCAAGATCGAGTTGAAGTCCAGCGCCGCAAAGTAGCAGCGCATCTGTGATCGCACACATGTCGAGTATCCCGACAACCTCTGACATTACTCGAGCTTGGCATATATGGTTCAGCCTAGAAGAAGCCCAGGACATTGTGAGGCCCAGTCAAGATCTAGATGGCCCAGGAGACTTCGACTGGTTGAAGCACACGACAAACTTAAGATAGAAGTTTAAAGGCAAAACCCTATTTTGTAACCGACTCACCCTGCTATCTCGAGCGCTAGCCTATCTATATAAAGGCTAGGAGGGGGCAGAGAGGAGGACGACACACAACCCTAGTTTCCGCACCATTGCCAGATTGCATCTACGCACCCCCTGTAACTTTCGACTCCTCGATAATTCCAAGAGCAGACAAGCAGGAGTAGGGTCCTCTACGTGGCCTGAATCTGGGTAAACCTTGCGTCCCTTGGTGCTTGTTTGCTAGCTGATCAATGCCTCCAGCGCTCCCTACTTCCTCGAACCTAAGTCCATCTATGATGGGCATTGATGAGTTAACCCCTCGTCAATTGGCGTTGTCTGTGGGAAGAGGGAGTGCTGATGTCGCGGCTTCCTCGGCCCCATCAACTGCGATCTAGGACTCCGCAACAGTGGAGATTCGCCTCCTCTTCGGTGCCTTCAACTTCATTGTTCACACGCCAGCCACTCACCCGGATTTCGAGTCCATGGGCGATGGGATCAGCCTGGCGATCGGGAGCTTATGCTTCCAAGTTGGTCGGCTGGGCATGCTTTGCCTCCCTAATCAACTGAAGGTCCCTGCGATTGCTCTTGCATCGTGGTTTCCACCGCCGATCGGCACCTTGAGCAAACTCAACACCCCAACAACAGCCGGGAATACGAATAGTGACAGCAGTCGCGAGTCTGATCTGGCAACAGAAGATGGAGCCTACGGCTCCGGATCTGAAAGCTACGGAAGCAACAGCTTCCGCAGCCATTACATGTGCGCCGAAATCAACACAGGTGACAACGGCGGCACTCGAGACAACACCGGTACCGGCGGCAGTATCCCGGTCGGGAACAGTGGTCCCTCCAACGGAGCACCCACCAATAACGGGTCGGAAGGTCATCGGCATCTCACTTTGAATGAACATACCCAAGAGCGCGTGCTGATCAAGCTCAACGACGCCGTGTGGGCTCGCTGTCGAGAAGCCCTGCGGGGCAACCCCCTGCCACCAAACTCATCACAAGACATGCTGATGGGTTATCACTGGCTGCTCAAGGAGGAATTCAAGCGCCAACAACAAGTAATCTCCCAGCTCGATGCATGCAGGAAGGTGGCGGATGAGTCGAGCCTTCGGCGAGCTCAGCTCTTCCATTGGAGGATCCTCCTCCAAGGGCAACGATCATACAGCCGCCAAGAGACGTTCTCGATAGGCTCACCTCACTGATAAGGAGCGAGAAGAGGCCACACGAGTCCTCGAATTCTCATCTATGACAGTGGATACAAGGGGCAATGTGCTCCCCAAAACACCGCAGGCGGTGGTAACAACAACCACCATGTACCTGCTCAACAACCAGCCACCGGCTGGGGACCCGCGGACCGCCATGCACCGATCCACGATCGTAGGCCTAGGACTAGTCGAAGATGGCCTCATCAAGGATCCAACACCGGAGCCAAAGAAAAACAAGGCTCTGGCCCAACGCTACTCTTCCCCCTCCTCCAGTGATGACAGTCATGACTTGTCGCGACGACGCTGCTCACGGCGGCACGACTACGACGCACGTGATGACATCAAATAGCACAAAGTCGACAAGATGAATGCGAGGCGTGCATGTTCGACTGACACGGAAGATGACGGGATAGAGCTCTATGGAGCCAGCTGCTTCAGCAGAGCTATACGGCAAAAGCAAATACCAAAAGGGTTCAAACTCCCATTGGAGAACCCAATATTTGACGGCCACCAAGACTTGAAGATATGCTAGAGGTGAAGGAAATATGCCCTGAGAGGCAATAATAAAGTTGTTATTATATATTCCTTATACATGATAGATGTTTATTTTACATGCTAGAAATGTATTGATTCGGAAACATCAATACATGTGTGTTTAATAAACAAAAAGGGTTCCTAGTCATGCCTCTCTTATAGACTAGCTTGTTGATTAACATGATGATCAAGGTTTCATGATCATGGACATTGGATGTTGTTAATAACAAGGTCACACAATTGGTGGAATGATGTGATGAACATTCATCCGAAGTATAGCATTACAATCAAGTCATTATGTTTATATTGCTATAACATCATACGAAGTAATCTTTATCCTTAGACCATGAGATCTTGTTAATTGCTAACACCGGAAGAGTATCTTGATAACATCAAACGTCACACCGTAACATGGTGACTATAAAGATGGGTTCAGTACTAAGAAGGTGTTATGTTGAGGCTCATGGATCAAGAGTGGAATTTGTCAATCCAGATGAAGGATAGATATACTTTGGGCCCTCTCGGTGATATCACATTAGGATAGCTTACAAGCAAGTGATGTGATCACTAGAATGTTATATCACGGGAACGAGAAAGGAGTGCATGTCGGTAACGAGATCAAACTAGGTATGGAGATACCGATGATCGAATCTTGGACATGCAATATATCGAGAGACAAAGGGATTTAGTTACAAGCATTAAAGGTTCTCACGATCACAGGAGTCATCGTTGAATGTGTAGGAGTCAGTACGGATCTCCAGGTCCCGCTGCTGATTATTGATCGGAGAAGGGTCTCGATCATGTCTGCATTATTCGCGAACCGTAGGGTGGCACACTTAAGAGTTACCGGACACCATTTTGGAGCACATATGTTTCAGACAAAAGAATTGCAAAGCGCAGGAATTGTTCAATAGAAACCGGAAATTGTTTCGGGTGAAATTGCAGAAGATGGTTTTGCATGTGATATTGAAATATTGCAAGGGGCTATATGTGAATGTTTTTTAATTAAAGTAATTAACAAAATTCTGAATAAATTTAATAAAAAGAGTTTTATCAAATGAGAGAGCATTAAATTTGGAGAAATTTAATGCATTGAAAGTGGAGACTTTAAAAGGGAATGTGAAGAGGCATTTTAATGTGGAGGAGTTACCACCACATGAATGGGGGAGGTGAGGGGTCACCCCCTCATGCGCCGGCCATGGATAGAGGGGGCACCCCCTCCTCCTATAAAAGGCCACCCATTCCCTCCTTCATCCACACACCTCCTTGTGAAGGATCTCTCTCCCCCTCTAGAATTATTCCCCCATGGTCTCGGATTAGCGAGATACATGTTCCCAGTGGCATTTCGTCTAGAAGGAGTTGTTGCTTCTGCTGGATCGCTGGAGCGAGGAGGTGGAGGTTGTCCGGTGGCTTGAACGTGTGTGCGAGTGCGGATGCGCTGCTGAGTTGCGGCGCTCGGACTTCCTCACGATCTTGAGATCGGCAAGTGTACGACTACATCAACCAAGAGTTCTTACTTGTTAACAAAGCTCGTTGTCTACGAGGGTAAGTTCTTGTTGGATGTATGTCCACCCGTTGCTTTGTACCTAGTAGATAGATCTTGGCATGTAGTTCACACCGTAGGAAATTTTTTGTTTTCTATGCTGCGGACCCAACAGTGGTATCAGAGCCTGATCTATGCGTAGGTGCTTAGCACGGGTAGTACACATATGGTTGATATGTGGGCGATGATGATCATGTTATTGCATCTTCTATGTATTTTGGATATTGGTGGCATAGTGGGATGAAGCGGCCCGGACCAACCTTACATGTCATCGTACATGAGACCGGTTCCACAACTGACATGCAACTTGTTTTGCATAAGTGGCTGGCGGGTGTCTGTCTCTCCTACTATAGTCAATATCTGATTTACAACGAGTTGCTAATAACTTAGTTATCCTCGTTGTGGTTCATGTTCGTAGGTAAGAACGGTTCTATCTCCGAAAGCCCTAAGCCACGTAAAACTTGCAATTGATAAATTAGAGGCGTCTAGTTTAGATCGTTGTTGGGCTAGTGTGTTGATATGGTATTGTTGTAAGTAGATGTATGGTGCATACTCTTACAACACACTCAACGTGTAAGTTCCATAGACCTTGGCCTTACACACAAAGGAAAGATAGAGATCATACCACGATGCAAGTGATAGAGATCAAATGCATGGACCATATCATCTCACTTTACACAATAGATGTTAGCATCTTATACTGCTAGTTTGGCGTGTTTGATAGCATTATAAGATGATCCCTATTTTAGATATCAAGATAAAAATGTGTTCTTCCTTGAGTATGCACCGTTCTATGGATCGTGTTTCGAGACATCACGTGATGATCGGGTGTACTCGAATCTACGCTTTCATAGGAATGGGTGTAAGACAGTTTTACACACGCGAATACTAAGGTTCTTACTTGGCGAGCCTAACATGTACAGACATGGCCTCGGAACACGGACCGAAAGGTTAAGCATTAGTCATATGGTTGATATGATGCCCATATAGATGCTCGCCTTTGAAGCTATATCAACTCACGTGATGATCGGACTTGGTATAGTGGATTTGGTTCATGTAATCACCAAAAGGACACGAGGGATGTCGTTTTTGAGTGGGAGTTCATTAGTAATTTGGATTAGTTGAACTCAATCTATCATAAACTTAGTCTAAATAAACTTTACAAATTCTGTTGTAGATGGCACCACCTGCTTTTAATTTCAATGTGTTCATGGAGAAATAGAAACTTGCTGCGAATGGTAGCAACTTCACCAACTGGGCTATGAATTTGAGGATTCTCCTCACTACTCCACAAAAGCAATATGTGCTAGATGCGCCGCTAGGCCCCCCACCAGCTCCTAAGGCCCCTGACGAGGAAAAGAATGTCGATGTGACTTGTCAAGAGGACCACAACTTAGTTCATTCCGGCATACTGTATGGGCTAGAGCCAGAACTCCGAAAGCGTTTCGAAAATGGCAATGCCTTTGATACCATGGGAGAATTGAAAATGATTTTCGATACCCATGCTGTCGTAGAGAGTTATAATGCTACAGAAAAGTTCTTTAGCTGCATGATGGAGGAAAACAGCTCCGTTAGTGGGCACGTACTCAAAATGTCTGGGTACGCCGATAAGCTTGTGTCCTTGGGAATAACGATTCCCATTGACTTAGGCATACATCGTGTTCTCCAATCTCTGCCACCTAGCTACAAGAGCTTCGTGATGAACTATAATATGCAGGGCATGAAGAAGTCTCTTCCCGAGCTTCTGTCAATGCTTAAGACTGCAGAAGTGGAGATTAGGAAAGAACATCAAGTGTTGATGATCAATAGGACCACCGGTTTCAAGAAGGACAAGAAAGGCAAGCACAAGGGAAAGAAGGGTGGCAAGTCTGTTTCCACGCCTGAAAAGAAACCCCGGGCTGGCCCTAAGTCTGACACCGAGTGCTACTATTGCAAGGGGACTGGCCATTGGAAGCGCAAATGCCCCAAGTATTTGGCGGACAAGAAGTCCAGCAAGGAAAACAAAGGTATATGTGATATACATGTTATTGATGTGTACTTGACTAGTACTCGCAGTAGCACCTGGGTATTTGATACCGGATCGGTTGCTAATATATGTAACTCGGTTCAGGGGCTACGGAACAAGTGACAGCTAGCAAGGGATGAGGTCAGGATGCGGGTCGGCAATGGATCAAGGGTTGATGTGATCGCGTCGGGACGCTACCTCTCCATTTGCCATCGGGATTAGTTATAAACCTAAATAATTGTTATTTGGTGCCTGCACTGAGCATGAACATTGTATCTGGATCATGTTTGATGCAAAGTGGTCATTCCTTTAAATCTGAGAACAATGGTTGTTCGATTTATAAGAATGATATCTTTTATGGTCATGCACCTATGTTGAATGGTTTATTTCTATTGGAGTCGATAGTAATATTACGCACATTCATAATGTTAATGCTAAAAAGATTAAACTTGATGATGATATGTCTACATATATGTGGCACTGCCGTCTAGGTCATATTGGCGTTAAACGCATGAAGAAACTCCATTCTGATGGACTTTTGGAATCACTTGATTTTGAATCATTTGATACATGTGGGCCATGCCTTATGGGCAAGATGACTAGAACGCCGTTTTCCGGTTCAATGGAACGGGTGATAGATCTATTGGAAATCATACATACTGATGTGTGTGGACCAATGAGTGTGTCGGCGCGAGGTGAATATCGTTATTTTGTTACTTTCACGGATGATTTGAGTAGATATGGGTATATCTATTTGATGAAACACAAGTCTAAAACTTTTGAAAAGTTCAAGGAATTTCAGAATGAAGTGGAAAATCATCGTAATAGAAAGATCAAGTTTCTACGGTCTGACCGTGGAGGAGAGTATCTAAGTTACGAGTTTAGCACACACATGAAAGAGTGTGGAATAGTTTCACAACTCACGCCTGCCGGAACACCACAACGTAATGGTGTGTTGGATTGTTGTAATCATACCTTATTGGATATGGTTTGATCTATGATATCTCTGACTGACTTACCTCTATCATTTTGGGGTTATGCACTAGAAACAGCTGCATTCACTTTAAATCGGGCACCATCTAAATCCGTTGAAACGACACCGTATGAGTTATGGTTTGGAAACAAACCTAAGCTGTGATTTCTTAAGGTTTGGGGATGCGATGTTTATGTGAAGAAACTTCAACCGGATAAACTCGAACCCAAAGCGGAAAAATGCGTCTTCATAGGATACCCTAAGGAAACAATTGGGTATACCTTCTATCACAGATCCGAGGGCAAGGTTTTTGTTGCCAAGAATGGATCCTTTCTTGAGAAGGAGTTTCTCGCGAAAGTTGTGAGTAGTCAGAAGGTAGAACTCGAAGAGGTTATTGAACCTTCTCTTCATGGAATGGCGAGTGGCGCAGCACCAGAAGTTGTTTCGGAGTTGACTTCACCTGATGAAGAGAGAGAGCTAATGATAATGATCATGAAACTCCGAAAGAGGACACTACCGAACCTCGCAGGTCAAGCAGGACACATGCAGCTCCTGAACTGTACGGCAATCCTGTTGTGAATTTCATGGTTGATGAAATGGATGACCCTGCGACGTATGAAGAAGCGATGATGAGCCCAGATTCCAACAAATGGCTAGAAGCCATGAAATCCGGGATGGAATCCATGTACGAGAACCAAGTTTGGAACTTGGTGGACTTACCTCACGACCAAAAGGCCGTTGAGAATAAATGGATTTTCAAAAGGAAAACTGATGCTGATGGTAATGTGACCATCTATAAGGCTCGACTTATCGCAAAGGGGTTTCGACAAATTCAAGGAGTTGACTACGATGAGACATTCTCTCCCGTAGCGATGCTTAAATCGGTTAGGATTATGTTAGCAATTGCTGCATATTTCGATTATGAAATATGGCAGATGGATGTCAAAACTGCGTTCCTCAATGGTAAGATTGAATAAGAGTTGTATATGATACAACCTAAGGGTTTTGTCGATCCTAAGGATGCTAATAAGGTGTGCAAACTTCAGCGATCCATCTATGGACTGAAGCAAGCATCACGAAGTTGGAATCTCCGCTTTGATGAGGTGATCAAAGAGTTTGGATTTGTCCAAACTTATGGAGAGGCTTGTATTTACAAGAAAGTGAGTGGGAGCAATGTGGCATTTCTGATACTATATGTGGATAACATATTATTGATTGGAAATGATATAGATCTTTTAAATAGTGTTAAAAGTTATCTAAACAACAAATTTTCGATGAAAAACCTTGGTGAAGCGTCATATATATTAGGCATTAAAATCTATAGAGGTAGATCAAGGCGCCTAATTGGGCTATCGCAGAGTACATACCTTGATAAGATATTAAAGAAGTTTAATATGGACAAAAGTAAGAAGGGGTTCTTACCTATGTTGCAAGACAAGACATTGAGTAAGACTCAAAGTCCGGCTATGGCGGAAGAAAGAGAGATGATGGATAAGATCCCCTATGCCTCGGCCATAGGCTCTATTATGTATGCCATGCTATGTACAAGACCGGATGTGGCACATGCTATTAGTTTGACTAGTAGGTACCAATCTGATCCAGGTTCGGAACACTGGATAGCGGTAAAGAACATCCTCAAGTACTTGAGAAGAACTAAGGATATGTTTCTCATATACGGAGGTGAAGAAGAGCTAGTCGCTAAGTGTTATGCCGATGCTAGCTTTGACACCAATCCGGATGACTCTAAGTCTCAATCTGGATACGTATTTCTCTTGAACGGAGCAGCAGTTAGTTGGAGGAGTTCCAAACAACCTGTGGTGGCTGGATCAACAACGAAGGCGGAATATGTTGCTGCTTCAGAAGCGGCACAGGAGGCAGTTTGGATGAAAGAGTTCATTACGGAACTGGGTGTGGTTCCCAGTGCGTTGGACCCGATGGTGATCTATTGTGACAACAATGGAGCCATAGCCAACGCAAAGGAACCAAGGTCTCACAAGAATTCCAAACATATTAAGCGCCAGTTTCACTCCATCCGCGAGCATGTCAAGGATGGAGATATAAAGATTTGTAAAGTACACGCGGACCTGAATGTAGCAGATCCGTTGACTAAAGTTCTCCCTAGGGCAAAACATGATCAACACCAGAACTCCATGGGTGTTAGATTTATCACTATGTGAACTAGATTATTGTCTCTAGTGCAAGTGGGAGACTGAAGGAAATATGCCCTGAGAGGCAATAATAAAGTTGTTATTATATATTCCTTATACATGATAGATGTTTATTTTACATGCTAGAAATGTATTGATTCGGAAACATCAATACATGTGTGTTTAATAAACAAAAAGGGTTCCTAGTCATGCCTCTCTTATAGACTAGCTTGTTGATTAACAGGATGATCAAGGTTTCCGGATCATGGACATTGGATGTTGTTAATAACAAGGTCACACCATTGGTGGAATGATGTGATGAACATTCATCCAAAGTATAGCATTACGATCAAGTCATTATGTTTATATTGCTATAACATCATACGAAGTAATCTTTATCCTTAGACCATGAGATCATGTTAATTACTAACACCAGAAGAGTATCTTGATAACATCAAACGTCACACCGTAACAGGGTGACTATAAAGATGGGTTCAGTACTACGAAGGTGTTATGTTGAGGCTCATGGATCAAGAGTGGAATTTTTCAATCCAGATGACGGATAGATATACTCTGGGCCCTCTCGGTGATATCACATTAGGATAGCATGCAAGCAAGTGATGTGATCACTAGAATGTTATATCACGGGAACAAGAAAAGAGTGCATGTCGGTAACGAGATCAAACTAGGTATGGAGATACCGATGATCGAATCTCGGACATGCAATATATCGAGAGACAAGGGGATTTAGTTACAAGCGTTAAAGGTTCTCATGATTATAGGAGTCATCGTTGAATGTGTAGGAGTCAGTACGGATCTCTAGGTCCCGCTGCTGATTATTGATCGGAGAAGGGTCTCGATCATGTCTGCATTATTCGCAAACTGTAGGGTGGCACACTTAAGAGTTACCGGACACCATTTTGGAGCACATATGTTTCAGACGAAAGAATTGCAAAGCGCAGGAATTGTTTCAATAAAACCGGAAATTGTTTCGGGTGAAATTGCAGAAGGTGGTTCTGCATGTGATATTGAAATATTGCAAGGGGCTATATGTGAATGTTTGTTAATTAAAGTAATTAACACAATTCTGAATAAATTTAATAAAAAGAGTTTTGTTAAATGAGAGAGCATTAAATTTGGAGAAATTTAATGCATTTAAAGTGGAGACTTTAAAAGGGAATGTGAAGAGGTATTTTAATGTGGAGGGGTTACCACCACATGAATGGGGGAGGTGAGGGGTCACCCCCCATGCGCCGGCCATGGAGAGAGGGGGCACCCCCCTCCTCCTATAAAAGGCCACCCATTCCCTCCTTCATCCACACACCTCCTTGTGAAGGATCTCTCTCCCCCTCTAGAATTATTCCCCCATGGTCTCGGATTAGCGAGATACATGTTCCCGGTGGAATTTCGTCTAGAAGGAGTTGCTGCTTCCGCTAGATCGCTGGAGCGAGGAGGTGGAGGTTGTCCGGTGGCTTGAACATGTGTGCGAGCGCGGATGCGCTGCTGAGTTGCGGCGCTCGGACTTCCTCGCGATCTTGAGATCGGCAAGTGTACAACTACATCAACCACGAGTTCCTACTCGTTAACAAAGCTCGTTGTCTACGAGGGTAAGTTCTCGTTGGATGTATGTCCACCCGTTGCTTTGTACCTAGTAGATAGATCTTGGCATGTAGTTCACACCGTAGGAAATTTTTTGTTTTCTATGCTGCGGACCTAACAAGAGGATCATATCTCCTAAGTCAGGCTACACGGCGGAACCACGAGCATGACAATGCAATGCCTCCAGCTATAGATGCAAGGTGCTGCTCGTGCGTGGCTCAACAACCTCCCGCGTGGATCGATTCGCAGTTGGGAAGAGCTGGTTTATAGCTGAAAGGACATTTGCTATCATAATCACTTTTGGTGTTTGTTAACAACAAGTAGATCATTTTACAGTATGCTATTGTCTATAGGTTGATATAATGCAAAGTGAAAAGGACCCTTGGCCTACGGAACTTTCCCTACAATATTTACATGTCCCTAGGAATTCCAGACCGGAGTCTCCGGTCTAGCTAGACCAGAATCTCCGGTGTGGTCCAGAGTTTCCCCAGGAATCCCCGGAGGGGGCTCCAGATTTCTGCCTGGGTCAGCCAGATTGGTGGTCCGGAGCAAGGTCCGGAGCAAGGTCCGGAGACCGAAGTCTCCAGTGTGGTTGGACCGGAGTCTCCGGTCCACTTGGCTTTCAGAAAGGGCTGGGTCAGCCAGATTGCTGGTCCGGAGGCTGGTTCGGAGATGGGCCAGAATCTCCGGTGTAGACTGGAGTCTCTGGTGTGCAGGCCAGAGTCTCTGGTCTGACTTTTCTCCAACGGTCAGAAAACGGTTTAGTGGAGTGAAGGGCTATAAATACAGGACCTTATCCCCTTCCTCCAGCTGGTCGACCCACTGAAGAACACCATCCCCATTTGAGCCACCAAATCAACAAGATCGCTTCATCCAACCATCCAAAGTCATTGATCTTTGGAGAATCAAAGGAGGAGGCCTTGATCTACAACTTCACCAAGAGATATCTTCATTTCCCCCTCATTCATTTGAGGGCCCCCATGCTCTAGTGTTTCTTTGGAAACCCTAGCTTTTGATTTGGTTCTTACAAGCTTGTCTTTGATTGTTTGACAGCTTGCTTGTATTTGGGAGCCTCCAATTAAGTTGTGGATGTGTGCCCCGAACTCGTTGTAAAGGTGCCGGATTCCACCTCGAAGGTTGCCATATAGTGGAAGAGGTGAATCGAGCCTGTTGGGGTGAGGTTCATCGGAGAAAAAGGGAGGCCTCTCGTGGCGTTGGTGGTTTGAAACTACCCCCTCTCCAAATGTAGAAGTACTCCCCTCAAAATTAAGGAACTACGGGAAACAAATCCTTGTGTCTCTGTGTGCTCCACTTTGGTTCCTTCTATCATCCTTTACCGCACTTTACTTATCTAGTTCTTGCATAGTGCTTGTGGTAGATTGACATATAGGTAAATTCACCATAGTTGCATGATCTAGAGAATTTACCTTTTGTGTCAAACCCTAACTTGAAAAAGAGTAAAATTTGAAGTAGGACCTATTCACCCCCCCTCTAGGTGCCCATACGATCCTTTCAATTGGTATCAGAACCTCGGCTCTTTATTCAAGCTTAACCGCCTAAGAGATTATGGGCAACTCAGGAGATGAGGGAGGGAGTGAGGCTAGCAATTCGGTGCCCATGGTAGATCTCAAGAATTTGGAAATAAGCTTGAGCTCTACCTTGGGCAACGAAATCCAATAGTTGCACGAACTTGTTGAGAAACTTGTTAGGAATAAGCCAACCTCACCTCCTCCCTCTCAAGAGGAAACACCACCTAACCCAAAGGCAAGTGCTCTGGCTAAGCCTTTGGATGAAGTGGCGGGGGATGAACATAATTCCACTGACTCCACCACCAAAAGGGGTGATGGGAAGGAAGAGCACCATGCGGTTTCCGGATGGTACTCTCCCAACCCTCCTATCCCTCACCCACATATAAATAATATAGGTGACCCACCTAAGTTAGTTGCACATACTTTTTCTCAATGGCAAGTCTTAATGAAATCTCTTGTGCGCAGCTCTTGCATTGATTTGTGGAATATTATTGAAGGACTCAAAATTGAGGATCCAACCAACTTGACTAGAAGAGAAGTGGTCAATAGCCAACTCAATGCGACTGCCTTGCACATGATTCAACTTGGAGTGGGGCCAAAGGATTTTCCCCACATTGAGCACTACAATACCGCCAAGGAAGCTTGGGATGCTCTCATTGACTTGTTTGTTGGCAATGAGAGCATGACAAGAAATAAATATGATGCCTTAAGCAATGAGGCTGAAGGTTCCGTCATGAAGGATGGTGAGGATCATGAAGACATGTATCAAAGACTCAAATCCACAACCACCGCCTTCAGGAATGTTGGTGCCTCTCACATTGATGATGCTTGGATCAAGAGGAAGTATGTGAGTGCTCTCATGCCTTTCGAGCCCACTGACTTGAAGAGTCTCCAAGGAAGACACAACTACCATCTCATGACCTCCAATGAAGTTATGCAAGATATGGCCGCCTTCAAGGTTGCTGCCAAGAATGCCAAAGACATCCGTGCTCGTGCCATTAGAATGAGTAGTGGTGTCAATCTTGCCTTGAAGGCCAAGGTTGTGGAGTATGATGAAGATGAAGGGAGTGATGAGGGACTTTCAGTGAGCCACCCTGAAGATGTCAAGGTTTATCATGGTGAATACATGGCCTTCTATGCAAGAAACTTTTGGAAAGATCCGGCCAACGCCAAGATGGAAATGTAACAAAGAAGCAACCCCAATGGGAGAAGAGACAATGGGTCCAAGTTGAGAACTTTCTTCAATTGTGGTGACCGTTATCACTTTGTTGCCGCTTGTCCCTATGAGAAAAGAGAAGATCATGGGGGTAAACTTGTGTTGAAGAAGACCTCCAAAGCTCCTTACAAGAAACCCTTCATCAAAAGGAATTCAACCAACAAGAAGTCGGGTGAAATTGTCTTGATCACACATGAAGAATTCTCCTCCGACGATGATGATGAAGATGAAGAAGAGGAAACATCAAGTGGTGTGGCGGCTCTTGTCACTACTTCTACACCTACATTCTCACTCTTTGACTCTCCAAATGAGAATATCTCCAACAAGAACGTCACTTGCCTTATGGCAAGAGGAACGAAGGTATTATCATCATCACACCCCACCTCCTTAGTTGATGATGAGTTATCTCTTGAGGTCAAAAAGGAATTAGTTGCTTTTGATGTGTTTATGAACAACTTGCAAGGGGAGCACAAAAAACATTTTGTGGACCTCTTAAATAAACTTGCACACACACAAGAGCTCCTAGATGAGAGATGTAAATTAGGAAGAGAGCACAAGAAGCTCTAAATAATGCTCTAGAAGAAGAACAAGAGACTAGGATGTCTCTTGAAACTAAACTTGAAGGGCTTGATGAAGAAAATGATCTCATTATTAATAAACTCATCAAGGAACGTGATCATGCTATTGCTAAATATAAAAGGCTAAAAGGACAATATTGAGTTTGGTGTTGTTCATGAAAAACTTGCCGAGGACTTTAGGATGCTTGACAAGGCTCACAAGGCCTTGGAGAGTGAACTCTTGTTACTCACAAAGTCTTGTGAAAATCCTAAACTCAATTGACCAATATTCCTTCACCTAGTACTTTCATTCCTTCTAGTTGTACAAATACACTTGAAGAAAATGCTTGGTTGAAGGGGGAGCTAGCTAAGGCCACCTTTCCCAAAGGAAACAAGTCAATTGATGACCTCTTGAGTAAGCAGAGGTCAAATTGTGAGAAAGGGGCATTGGCTTTGTCTCTAAAGGCAAGAAGAAGAAGAACAACAACAAGAAGAAGGCCAATCCCGCACAAGAAAAAGACAAGGTCATTGTGGGTAGTAAGACCACGAATGGGAAGACTATGTCTCATGATGACTTTGCGGGAAGTGTTAACCCTCACTATGTTTTAATGCATGATTATTATGGTGATGTGAATGCACAATATGTTGTCCCATTCAATGGTTATATTGCTTGGTCTATTTGGGTTCCCAAGACCCTTGTTGCTAACAAAAGAGGACCCATTGATAAATGGGTACCTAAAACTAGTTTGATCTTTTGTAGACCTATGCTTCCTGAGGGTCAAAATGGGTGCTTGATAGTGGATTCATAAGTCGTATGACCGGAAGCGTATCTAGTGTCAAGGAGTTGAGACCAAATGTTGATCAAATATCCATGACATATGCCGACAAGTCAAAGTCTAAGGTAATGGGTTTTGGCAAAGTTGTGGTTGCACACGATATCACTCTCGTGGACGTCATGCTTGTTGATACCCTTGGCTATAATTTACTTTCAGTTTGTGCTCTTGGAAAGATGGGTTTTGCCGTCTTTATTAACAATGATATTGTGATCCTCATGTGGAGAAAGTCTCTAAAGGTTGCTTTCATTGGGTACGTCGAAAATGACTTGTATATGGTGGACTTTTTAGGGAAAACCACTACAAGTGCGATGTGCCTATTCGGAAAGGCCGATGTGGGTTGGTTATGGCATCGTCGTCTAGCCCATGTCAACATGAGAACTTTGCAAAGCCTCCACAAGGATGGTCATATTGTTGGACTAAAAGAAAATGTTTGCTTTGCCAAAGATCATGTTTGCAGGGCATGTGTTGAAGGAAAGATGCATGCTTCTCCTCACAAGCCTAAGAACTACATCAAGTCCAAGAGGATCTTGGAGCTCCTTCATGTGGATCTCTTTGGTCCGCCATCTCATGCAAGCCTTGGTGGAAAGAAATATTGCTTGGTGATTGTTGATGAGTACTCAAGATACACATGGGTATATTTATTCAAGCTAAAAAGTGAGACCCAAGAAAACTTCATTGACTTCATCAACATGGCTCAACGTTAACACAATATCCCTGTGTTAACAATAAGAAGTGACAACGGTACCGAGTTCAAGAACTACACATTGAATGGATTTCTTAGTGATGAGGGAATAAAACATCAATATTCCGCTACATATACCCCTCAACAAAATGGTGTAGCTGAGAGGAAGAACCGGACTCTTATTGATATGGTAAGGACCATGTTGGCGGAGTTTAAATCTTCATACAATTTTTGGGCTGAAGCAATCTCCACTGCATGCGATGCATCAAACCGTCTCTACCTCCGCAAAGAATTGATCAAGACTCTATATGAAATTCTTACCGGTAACAAGCCCAACGTTTCATACTTCCGGGTGTTTGGTTGTAAGTGTTTCTATCGCATTAAGGGCATTCATTTGTCCAAGTTTGAGTCCAAAGCATTAGAGGGTATTTTTGTTGGTTATGGTCTCGAATCCCACACTTATAGAATCTATGATAAGCTCTCCGGAACTGTCATAGAATCTTGTAGTGTGGTCTTTGAAGAATATGATGGTCCCCAAGCGGGGCGTGTTGATGTTTGTGATGTATATGATGAAATGCCTCAGGATGCCATAGGAAGAATGGGTGCGGGTTTCATCTGCCCTATTGAGGAACCCCTTATGGCGGATCAAGGAGAACTATGCTCTACTCAAGTGGAGCCCTCATCTTCACAACATCAACAAGCTCCTATCGAGGAGGACAATGACCCAAGCCAAATACAAGCTGTGGAACCTCAACCAGTTGATTAAGAAGAAACCTCTAGCCAGGAGGTGCTTGAGTCCCCATATGCTAGAATGTCCAGTGGTGCTAAGTCTATTACACAAGGAAGATCTATAGAAACTGCCATAAGGGAAGCCCAATGCATGTCTAGAAGTATGCTTGATCAAGACCAAGGTTAATCTTTGCCTCTTGTAGAAGAGAATGATTCCAATAATGATCAAGGTCAAGTTAATGGTCAAGACGAGGACCAAAATGATGAAGTGATCCCCCCAAGAAATAACAAGGAGATCGAAACTCATCGCCAAGCTAGAATGGATAGAATATTGGAATTAAGAGACCACACTCTTGAGAATATGGTAGGAGATCTAAGAAGAGGGATATCCACTTGAGCTTAACTGAAGAACTTTGGTGAACACCAAGCACACATTTCCATGGTGGAACCAAAGAAAGTATGGGAAGCTCTTGAAGATTCAGATTGGTTGGATGCAATGCACAAAGAGCTCAACAACTTTGAGAGAAACAAAGTATGGAAGTTAGTTGAAAAGCCAAAAGATTGCCGCAATGTTATAGGCACCAAGTGGATATTCAAGAACAAGCAAGATGAGCATGGAATTGTGGTGAGGAACAAGGAAAGATTGGTTGCACAAGGGTTCTCTCAAATTGAAGGCATTGATTATGGAGAGACATATGCACATGTGGCTCGCCTTGAGTCCATTTGTATCCTTCTTGCTTATGCGGCACACCATAAATTTCAATTACAACAAATGGATGTAGAAAGTGCATTTCTTAATGGTCCTTTGCATGAGTTAGTATACGTAAAGCAACCCCCAGGGTTTGAGGTTCCCAACTTTCCAAACCACGTCTACAAACTTGATAAGGCGTGATATGGGCTCAAACAAGCTCCACGCACGTGGTATGAGCACCTTAGAGACTTGTTGTTAGATCGTGGGTTTGAGGTTGGGAAAATTGATCCCACTCTTTTTACTAAGAAAGTCAATGGGGAGCTTTTGTATGCCAAATATATGTAGATGATATTATCTTTGGCTCATCTAACAAAGCTTTTAATGATGAATTCTCAAAGCTTATGACTGACAGGTTCATGATGTCTATGATGGGAGAATTGAGAGTATTTCTTGGCTTTGAGATCAAGCAAGTAAGAGGGGGAACATTCTTCAACCAAGCCAAGTATACTCAAGATATGCTCAAAAGATTCAACATGAAAGATCTAAATGGAGCTCCCACTCCCATGGCAGCAAAGACTCATCTTGAACTAAACCCAAATGTTAAAGATGTGGATCAAAAGGTATACCGGTCCATGATTGGCTCTTTGATTTACCTTTGTGCATATAGACCCGATAGTGTGTGAAAGATATCAAGTGGCTCCTAAAGAAATCCATTTGATGGCGGTCAAGAGAATCTTTCGATATTTGGTTCATACCCCCAAATTATGGTATTTGGTATCCTAGAGGCTCAACTTTCTCTCTTTATGGATACACAGATTCAGATTGGGTTGGTGATAAGGATGATAGAAATTCAACCTCGGGGGCTTGCCAATTCCTTAGAAGGTCCTTGGTGTGTTGCTCTTCTAAGAAGTAAAACTGTATATATCTCTCCACCGCAGAAGCCGAGTATGTGGGAGCTGCTATTGCTTGTACTCAATTGCTATGGATGAGCCAAACTTTAAAGTAATATGGTGTCCATTGTGACAAAATGCCTCTTCTATGTGACAATGAAAGTGCTATCAAGATTGCCTACAATCCGGTGGATCACACAAGGACAAAGCATATTCAGATTCGTCATCACTTCATTAGAGATCATGTTGCTCGAGGTGATATTGAGCTATCATATGTGTCAACCAAAGACCAACTTGCCGACATCTTCACAAAGCCACTTGATGAAGCAAGGTTTTGTTATTTGAGGAATGAACTAAATATCATAGATTCAAGGAGCTTGACTTGATCACCTTGCATACTCACCTATGTATTGACTCTTATTTGGTTTAGGTGTAGGCATGGAGATAGGGGGAGTGAGGTCCTAATACATTGGGCTATCCCTCCCCCCATAATGCCCAAATTAAGAAATTCAATTCTCTTAATATCATTTTGTGATATGTGATCTTCATTGATGAGTAGTGGCTACAGACCCAAGGATAATTCTTCGCGGTGTCATGCCACAAACTCTTACATGGTGGCCTCAGCCACCACCCTCTTCTTATTTGAAGAATTGGTTCTTAGTTCATGTTTATTTGGAGCGTTAATGAACATTTGAATGGATTTCTATGGTTTCTCTGGTTCTTCACAGTATGTCATCTTAACCCAAGCCTATTCCTTGTCCTCAAAACACACACTCTCTCATATATGTCCCCAAACACAAAACCTGGTGTTTTTTGGTCGAGGAGGACCGGAGTCTCCGGTGTGCTTGCACCGGAGTCTCCGGTGTAGGTTGGAGTCTCCGGTCTAGACGGTTTCGGGCCACTTACAGGGAGGACGGGGTGAACTGAAACAGGTAGTTTCATTCATCCACCCCAGTCCTCCCCTCTCAACCCCGTCGACTCCTCCTCCAAAACTCCTCCCCAGAGGTCAAGAAGCCCCCGGGATCCGCCGTGCCATCGGCCAGCCTCCTCTCCTCCACCATTGGGTGTTTCCCACCGGTGGAATCGATCCCATGGATAGATCTGGTACCTCCCCACCTCTTTCTCTCCTAGGGTTCATCCCTTGATTTGTTATTGAGGATTGGTGCTGATTTTGCCGATGGGAATCACTTGTATGCATGCACACCAGTACACTAGCCTTGTTGCCTTGCCCGATCTGTTAGAATCATCCCCTCCTGTAGCCTCCCAAATCTTACCTGAGCCTCCCGGCCGGAGACTCCGGTCTGAGCCGGAGACTCCAATGTGGACTTAGGAGACTCCGGTGTGGGGTGACTCAAACAGATTCCGTAATTCCTCAAGGCTCTTGTGCTGCATCTTTGGGACATATATGCTTACCTCCATGCTATTTCCCTCACTTCTGTTCATAGGTTCTGGTTCTCGTCGTCCTCCTCGCACCAAGGCCAAGTGAAAGAGGGCCGATCCTCGCTATGATGAGTCCATGGGTCAGTATGTAGTGCCTTCGTCCAACCAAAGACAACTGGGCCATGATGCAACATACATAAGGAGGGAGCAGGACAGGGTTGAGGAAGAGAACTGTGCCAAGAGGGCAAAGTACGACAATCTTCAGTCTTTGGACTACATGTCAAAGAAAGAGTACTGTGTGCTACGGAAGACTGATTTCTATGCCTTGCCTTGCACCATCGATGACCCATGCTATTGGAGGAAGGAGCAAGCTGTTTTCATGAAAGACATTTACAACATGCTCAAGAAGTCACCTATGTGCACCCAGAAGTATATGAGTGTTGAGCAGATGAGGAAAAGCCCCTACTTCTCTGATGCACTGTGGATTTGTGAGAAGTTAGGGCTGTTCAACTTGATGGAGCTCCGTGAAGATTACAACATCACCCTTGTGCAGCAGTTCTATGCCACAGTTGTGTTTGGGACTGACCAAGCCAGGACTATGACCTGGATGACTGGAAACCACCGATACTCTGTAACTTTCTACAACTTTGTTGAGGCCATATTTAAGACCTTCCAGGGCGTGTCCACTCATGTTGGGTTGCGCATGCACTCAGCAGCTCTTGGGGTGAACAAGAACAAGCTTGCCCCTTTGTATGGCAGCGAGGGGTTGTGGGCGGGTCCAAGGGACTCAAGCCTCTCCACGATCTAATGTTGAGAATATTCTGCCATACCATTTTCCCTAGTGCTGGAAATAATGATGCCATCAGATGTGGTTTGGTCAACTTGCTATATCATACCCACATGATTTATATGACTGGCCCCGAGGCAGATGCAGATCCTATTGATGTTATGGATTTCATATTTGAGAAGATGTACCATGCCATACTATACAAGAAGGCTCCTCCATATGCACCACTTGTCATGAGACTCATCAACACCCATGATCATGGTTCTCCACTTGGCTTAGCTCCCAACCTTACCGAGCACACTCTTGTATTATTGCAGCAGAAGGATCGCATGGGGCCTCCTCCTAGATGCTCATATGCCAATGAGGAGGAGGAGATTAGGGGTGGAATCGAGCCGAGCCGAGCCGGCTCGTGGCTCGGCTCGGTCAGGCTCGAGAAAACTCGAGTCAAGCCTGGCTTGGCTTGGTGCTGTAAAATTCTCTAAAACCAGGCTTGATGCTCGCTCGACAAAGCTTGTGGCTCGCTCGTATGGCTCGTCGAGCCGATACCCTGCACGTACGAGAGACAGCTCCGCGCGCGTGCAATTCCCCACCCTGTCTCTGGCTCGCTCCCTCTCAGTCTCAATCTCCCATCGCGCCGCGCCGCCACCACCACTGTCGGCCATCACCACCCTCATCTCCTCCTCCAGTTCTCCTCCCATGGCCCCTCCCCTACCACTTGCTCCTCCCGGAATAGGGGTCATTGTAGACGCACGACATCACCTGTTTAGGGTTAGCAGAGGCTGTCGCCTGCAGGCCCTCCGCCGCCCGCTGTAAGCGACGGGAGCTCGTCTCCACCGGCCACCAGTCCACGACCAACAGCTGCAGCTGAATTCTCGCCTCCACAGGTATCTAATTTCTAGCATTTTTTTCTAGTAATCGATAGGAGGAGATTATCAAATTAGCTCTCTCGTTTACCTCGGTACATTAGCTACTGTCGCTAGTTTTCCTCTCTTCTGTACATTAGCTTAGCTACATCTGTACTGCTCGTACTGCTGTAATTTTTTTACAACATTATAATTGATGAAAAACATAGAGTAACTAATGATTTTAGTCTTTACTTGCTGAAACTGTTTATACAATACTCCCTCCGACCCGTATTAGTTGACTTAGATTCAACTAGATACCTAGTCAAAGTTTAGTGCTAGATACATCCGTATATAGACAAATCTGAGTCAACTAATATGGATCGGAGGGAGTAACTCATTTGGTGTGTTTGATGTTAGAACTATTTATAAAATATCAAACTAATATAAAAATATAGTGAATGGTGATTTTCTTTTGTTTGTGTTGTGCAGATTCCACATGGCAATTAACAAAATAACATGAGAAGGCGATGACAATGGCCGAGAGAGATGAAATCACGGAGATGATTCTTTTGTGGATGAAGTTGATGTTACGATTTATCACTTGTCGTTTGATTGAGCTACGGATCATGTTCTATGTGTTGAACTAAGTTCTTTCATGGTTGAAGTTCACGTTCTATTTGTGTATTGTGACGCAAGACACTATCTATTGGATGTTTTTCTCGTGAACTTGTGATGTTGCTACTGTTATCGTTATTGGTGCTTAGTGAAACCTTCTATACTATGTTATTGAGTGAAACATTATATACTATGTTATTGATGTATTCATGTTGAAGTGTTATATATAATTGTGAATTTTTATACTTTTAGCATAGGTCATGCAAAAATTTTAAATTTCATCGAACCTTCGAGCCGGCTTGTGAGCTTCATCGAGCTGGCTTGTCGAGCCTCGAGCCTAAGTTGCAGGGTTTGGGCTTGGCTTGTACAACCTCCGAGCCGAGTCAAGTCCGAGCCAAACCTTGTTGAGCCCGAGCCGAGCCTCGAACCTCGAGCTTCGTGTCCACCCCTAGAGGAGATCTCTAAGACCGAGAGGGCCCCTTCTCCTACTAGGGCTCGGAGGAAGAGTGCTTCCAACACACCTCTGCCTCCCATGACACGTGACTATGTACATGAGAGGGTTAAGAAGGCCTCATTCTGGGAGAGGACCATTTGTTGCATGAATGTGGACATCCGCAAGCAACATCATGCCTCCTTGATGACCCACAAGTATAGGGGGTGTATCGCGGTATTTTCGAGGGAAGTGAAACCCAATTTATTGATTCGACACAAGGGGAGCCAAAGAATATTTATAAGCCTTAACAACTGAGTTGTTAGTTCAGCTGCACCTAGAAACAATCTTGCTCACAGCAGTTTATTAGTAGCAACAGTTTTGTAGTAGCAATAGTAAAGTAATAGCAGTAGTAAAAGTAAAGATAGTAGTAGCAATTGCAGCAAACAGTAGGATTAAAGCGCGATAGGCACATGAATGGATGGACAGGCGTTGCATGGACAAGACAATTCATGTAGCAATCAGAACATAGGGCATTTGCAGATAAATAAGATAAAGCATCCAAGTACTAGATAATCATAGGCATGTGTTCCATCTATAGTCATACGTGCTCGCAATGAGAACTTGCACAACATCTTTTGTCCTTCTAGCCCGTTTGCAGCGGGGCCTCAAGGAAACTACTGGCAATTAAGGTGCTCCTTTTAATAGAGCACCGAAGCAAAGCATTAACACTCCGTGAACACATGTGATCCTCACATCAAAGCCATTCTCTCTGGTTATCCCGATTGCCATCACTTCGGGAGCTTTGGTTACGGACAACAACGTGTGTATACAACTTGCAGGTAAGACCATAAACAATACTATCATAATGAATCAATAACATATTCAGATCTGAAAGCATGGCACTCGGGCCCTAGTGACAAGCATTAAGCATAACAAGTTGCAAAAAAGTCAAAAAGCACTACTAATAGATACTAGGAACCATGCCCTAACAATCTGATGCCATTACATGAACGATCTCATCCAATCCCTACCATCCCCATAGCCTACAACGGGGGATTACTCACTCATAGATGGGGGAAACATGGATGGTCGATGGAGAAGCGATGGTTGCGATGATGGCGATGATCTCCTCCAATTCCCCGTCCCGACAGGGTGCCAGAACGGAGTTTCTGGTGCTGATTCGTGGAATCTGGTGGTGGCAGTGAAGCGGAACTCTTTCTGGAAAAACGTCGAACCCCCCTTGGTTTTTAGGTCAAGAGGCAACTTATAGGAGAAGAGGGAGGCCGAGGGTGCAGCCAAGGTGGCCACACCACCCCCAGGCACGGTCTGGCCTGGCCTGCGCGGCCAGGTGGTGTGGGCCCCTCGTGGCCCTACTCCGTCTCATCTTCTGGCTCCGTGAGTCTTCTGGTGAAATAGGATTTTTGGCATATTTTCCGAGATTTTTCCTGATAGTTGATTTTCTGCACAAAAACTAGACACCAAGGTAATTCTGCTGAAAACAATGTCAGTCCATGTTAGTTGTATCCAAATCACACAAGTTTAGAGGAAAAACAATAGCAAAAGTGTTCGGGAAAGTAGATACGTTTTGGACGTATCAACTCCCCTCAAGCTTAGCTTATTGCTTGTCCTCAAGCAATTCAGTTGAAAACTGAGTGTGATAAAATAAACTTTCACGAACACATTTGCTTCATAAGATGTATATATTCTCATCATATGATCAACTACTCAGGCAATTCATAATAAAGAGTATGCAACTAAGTTTACTTAATAGTCATTGCAAGCTATGAAGAGATTCCAACTCAAAAATAATAAGTAGCATGAAACATAAACATAAGCAACATTGCAATGCTCATAAAAAAGGTATGATAGAGTGGTATCTCGCTTCCCTTTGATTGTAGAGCAAACATAAATGCCAAGGAACCTCTGAAGTTCAAGTGAAGACTAGAAGTAAAATATCAAAGATACAAGCATCAAAGTCATAACACAATTAATCCAGTTTTGAGACAAGCACATTATACTAAGAATGACAACTATTCTCTCAGAAAAGTGCTCATAGAATAAGTGGTGACTCAACAAGGAAATGAAAAAGGTTTTGAAAAGTTTGAAAGGCTTCCAAATGCTGAAAGTATGGTACTCATTAGCTTTGAGCTCTCATTGCCCTATCATAAGCATCTTTAAATGGTTAAGGTTAAAGTGACACAACTAAGAGGATATGCTTGACAAGTTATAAGTTAAAATCTCATGCCCCTTACTTACGAGTACCGAACCTCATGCTACTCAACTTCAGTCACAAGTAAGATCTTGTCATTGTAAGTACATATGTATCATAGAGAACCGCCAACGGGGTACGCCTTGCACATGATACAGGAGCTACCCCACAATCAAAATAACAAGGCAAGCAGACAATGAGCATCTCAGCTATCTTTTTATTTGCTATTTGCATAGGTTTTTATTGAGGATGCTTCATAGAATGCTCATTATGGTTATTCTGCAAGTTTCCACCATGATTAGGCATGGCTTAGGCTAGCGGCCCAGGCGTTTCTCTAATACATATACAAACTCCATGATCTTACAAGTTCCCTTTTTATTTCACACCACCGGGATCCATAAGCAAAAGAATCATGATATCAACGAGGTACAAAGTACCCGTGCAATTGAAAGCATTCCCCTTGATACATGCTTCTGCTAACTTCAACTTATAAAGCGCAAGCATATACACAACAAAGATGGACGCAATGGTTCAAGATTATTAAGTGCAAGAAAGTAAACTATGCCATCAAGTTCGTGAGAGCTTTACTAACTAACTTTCTCATAACAAGCAAACATTTTATTTGGAAGAAAACAAGGCATACTAAGCATGCACGGAATAGCAAATGATGCTAATAGGTAGGGATGGTGGACACTTTTGGCAATATTGGTTTTGGGGAAATGGAAACACGAGTAGGGCTCATACTCAGTGCAAGTGAAGGCTAGCAATAGTAAGGGAGTGACAAACGAGAGAGCAATAACTGTCATAATCATGCTTGCAACAAAAAAGGACTAATCATGGCATGAAAGTGATTCAAGACCCCTGAGGCAAAATAATTCAGCGAGGCTTAACTGATTGTTTCAGTCATATGCATGCATTAGCACGTGCCAAGTCGATTCAAGTGAAACATTCAGAGGAGGATACCCCAGTGTCATACCAAGTTATGAATAGAGAAATGCAAGCAAACATTCATATGACATGTTACAAACTATTAGCGAGCTAGAGCTAATCAAAAGAAAGCAAGAACTACTAACCATCCATAAATAACATACACCCTACATGAATAGACTAAGCATGCCCACAATGATGAGTATATGTACAAAAATGAAAACAGATAGAGTTTGTTACCAGCCTCTTACAATACCTCAAGTTGTCATTAATCCTCATTATTGCCCTTCACTTGTGTGGCTTGAATAATAACATGAAACCAAATTCCACTGAGGACTGCCGAACCCTACAACAAACTTCACAAAACCAAAGAACAACAACAAATATTTTTGATGTTTTTCTTTTTTTAATTTTTAAAGGCAAGAACCAAAAAAAGAAAAACAAGCAAAGCAAAATCTTTTTGGGGTTTTTGAATAATTAAGACAAAGCCAAAAGAGAAAAAACCAAGGCAAAAAGAAGAAAAGGCAAACAAAGAGAAACAACAGAAATATTTTTGGTCTTTTTGTGTTTTAGAAAGCAAAAGTAAAGAAAGAACGAAAACTAAAAAGAGAACGAAGCATGAATATACAAAGTACCAACAAAACATGATATGAAGATGAGTGTGATGTCGGTGTACCTCCCCCAAAGCTTAGGCTTTTGTCCTAAGTGGGTATCAACCCAAATACGAGTAAGGATTCCAAGCAGGCGGGTCATTGTAAGAATGATTGTGGTTAGGCCCTTGGGAAGAAGAAGAAGCTCCCCAATCATAGGTAGGCTGCTGATATGAAGACTCCCCTCATTTGAGGGCTGGACCGAATCATCTGTAACCTCCCTTCTAGTATCCTGCTCCTGTTGGGAGAGCTCTCCCAATTACGTATCAAGCTCCTCCTTAGTGAGTGACCATCCTACCATGGTGTCAAGGTTAAACAAAACAGGTGCAGGCAAAAGAACAAATCGCTCGGACTTACTCTTTATCCAACCAGCCTTGAGAAAGGTTATTTCATAAGACAACTCACTCAAATTGGCCCAAGAAGAAACAAATTTATGCTGTATCATGAAATTAAGATCTAGCCTTTCTATGGGAAACTGTAGGTCTAGATGATGAGGCACTAAACCATGCAAAGCTAATAAACGAGAGGCAATGAGGCCTCCACAAATTCCACCTTTCTCGCGGTTAGCAGCAAGACGGAAAGCTATCAAGGCACCCAAGTTATAAGTCCTATCTCATTTTAAAGCAGCTGAGATGAATGATAGATCATAAGAGGATAGCTTGTTAGCAGTTTTCCTAGCTAGAACACACTTGGCAATAAAGTAAGCAAAGTAGTGAATAGACGGGAGATGAATGTTACGGATCTTCCCGCTCTCCTTCGAGAAGATGCTCCCCTGGCAAATCTCTGCATACAAGTCCATGAGTGGTGCAGGTCGCTCTTTAATCCTTCCACACAATCCCCACTAAGGTACCTTAATAGCTGCACAAAAGTCATCAAGAGGAAGGTCGACAGCTATATTGTAAATTTTGTAGTGGACCATGGGGTTAGGCAAAGAGTAACTAAATTGAAAGTCCTGCACTACAGACATAGTTAGTTTCACAAATTGACAGGGTTCATCTTCCACAAAGTGCTCCAATCATGCATTAGCAACTAAGGTATGGAAGCCCTGGGAAATTCCTGCAGCCCTCATGAATTCGAAGCATGGATAGATGGAAGGAAAAAATTCCTCCTCTCGGTGAACCTTCATAACCTCAGGCACCCTCAGTTCATGTTGGTTGAGTTGATGCTCATTCATCTTCTATTCTGAAATTTAAACATCCATTACACAAGTGATTGCAAAGTGAATACATAATGAAGGGCACTACTCATAGGGACTTGTAAGAGGCCTAAACATGCATCAAAACAATATATATAAGCATTGAACAAGCTTACAAGCTCTCATAACCTGTCACCTACAGCAGCAAAATACTCAAGATATAAACCACTAAACACAAATCTACTTGGACAAGCGGAGGAGTCACATACCGGAGAACAAATACTCCAAATTTCAGCAGCAAAGATGGGCTGAGCAAGGAGATCGAAAAATCGTGGGCAAGAACAGCAAGAACGCGATTTCGAGCAAAGAACTGATGTTTTCTCGAGAGAGAGGAAGCAGTGGGAAGTGAGAGAATGAGTGGAGGGCCAGGGGTGGCCCACACCATGGCCAGGCGTGCCCCTGGTCTAGTCGCGCCACCAGGTGGCACGCCTTCCTGGTGGGCCCCCCTGGTACTCTCCAAGCACTTCTCTGCCCCTTTTTTCACGTAAAATTTAATATGAATTTTCTGGATTTTTTCGAGACACTTTATTTTTGAGCAATTTTTAGGTATGGATGAATGATTTTCTGACAGAAAAGGTTTCTAGAATGATGCAATAGCTAAACAAAGCTAAAACTTTAGAAGTTCTAAGACACTCTAATATGCAAGCAACTAACAACATGAAAGTAGACTAAGCGAAAGCTAAAGCTAAAATAGATAAACTAGATGTAAGGGAGATAATCATGGTGAAAACATTGTTTTGTTCATTAAAATCCCTTTGTTAACAAGGTTGATCAGGTCTTGTTACCAAAACAATTTTATATGAAACAAAACTTTGTATTCCACTAATGATTATGTTACCTCAACTTTGATAGCAATGGTCCCAATCATAATAATTTCATATTTTTCTCTTGGTATGGGACAATATATTCTCCAACTTGAATGCCTCAATATGTTCAATTGAATTTAAACCATAAGTCATATCAATCTTCATGGGGAAATAGAAGTATGCTCCTTGTCATTAACATTAAAAGTCACCTTTCCTTGATTACAATTAATAACAGCTCCTGTAGTATTAAGAAAAGGTCTCCCAAGAGTAATAGACATATTATCATCTTCAGGCATTTCAAGCACAACAAAATCAGTTAATATCAAGCAATTATGAGCCACTTGAACAGGTACATCCTCACATATACCAATAGGAATAGTAGTGGCTTTATCAGCCATTTTCAAAGATATATCAGTCAGTATTAATTTTTCAAGTTGAAGTCTCTTATAGAGAGAGAAAGGCATAACACTAACTCCTGCTCCCAAATCACACAAAGCAGTTCTAACATAACTATTTTTAATAGAGCAAGGAATAGTTGGAATCCCTGGGTCTCCAAGTTTCTTTGGAACCTTACCATTAAAGGAATAATTAGCAAGCAAAGTAGAAATTTCTTCATTAGGGATCTTTCTTTTATTCGAGACAATATCCTTCATATACTTTGAATAAGGAGGCAATTTAATAGCATCAGTCAAAGGAATTTGCAAGAATAAAGGTTTCATCCACTCACTAAACTTATTACAGTGTTCATCTTCCTTTGACTTGTGTTTCTTATCAGGGAAAGGCATAGGTTTTGGACCCAAGGCTTTCTTTCACTACCATGTTTCTTAGCAACAAAATCTTCTTTAGTGTATTTAGTATTCTTAGTGTGCCTTTCAGGTTCTTCTTTAATTTTTTCTTTATCAAGAGCATCATTTTATTCATTACCACTTTCAGTTTCAGCATCAGAGACAGATATACTATTGGGATCTTTAGCAGGTTCAGAGGGTTCTACAATAGTTTTATGTTTCTTCTTTCTTTTCTTAGGAGTAGTACGACTATTTTCAGCTTGTTGAGAATCCTGCTCAATTCTTTTAGGATGCCCCTCAGGATATAGAGGATCCTGGGTAGCAGCACCACTTCTAGTTCTAATTTCATAAGCATGTTTTTCTTTAGCAGCATTAACTAGCAAGTCTTTTTGTACTTTAATAAGCTGATCAATTTGAGTTTGAACCATTTGAAAATGTTTAACAAGCATTTTAACATCATTAGAGGTTCTTTCCACAATATCTTTTAACTCGACAATAGCTCTAGAGTTTTCCATTAAATGATTTTGCACCCTTTTATTAAAATTATCATGCTTAACAATAAAAATATCGAATTCTTCTAAGCATTGATCAGGAGGTTTAGAGTAAGGGATATCACCTTCATCAAAATGTTGGAGAGAGTGTACCTCAATAGTGGATGAGTGGGGGATTGGCTTACATAATTCTTCTATAGGGGATAAATTCTTGACACCTGCAGCTTTAATTCCCTTCTCCTTAAGACATTTCTTAGCTTCGTTCATCACTTCATCATTTAGTTCAATAACTCCCCTCTTCTTTGATGTTGGTGTAGGCGCAGGTATAGCTGGTTTAGGTATAATTGTTTCAGGTATAGCTGGTTCAGGAGGAGTCCAGTCTTCATAATTTTTGCTTATTTTAGCCATTAATTCCTCAGCTTCCTTGGGAGTCCTGTTCCTGAAAACACAATCAGCACAACTATCCAGGTATGTCCTAGATTCTTTAGTTAGTCCATTATAAAATATATCAAGAAGCTCATTCTTAGGTAATGGACATCCAGCATGTGCATGAATCAAAGCACAAAACCTTGCCCATGATTCAGGCAAAATCTCTTTTCCTCCCTGTTTAAAATCAAAAAGTTCCTGCAAAATAGCATGTCTGGCACTAGGAGGAAAATATTTCTGCAGGAAAGTACTAATCAAGGAATCAGGGCTATCAATAGATCCAAGAGGTAAATTATTAAACCAAGTTTTAGCTTCTCCTTTCAGTGAAAAAGGGAAAATTTTAGCAACAAAGTAGGTGCGCATCTTAATATCATCAGAACATAGGCCACTCATGGTAGAAAGTTCAGTCATATGTGCTACCGCACTTTCATTCTTACTCCCACAAAAAGGTTCTTTCTCAACAATAGCTATGTAAGATAGATCAAGAGAGAAGTCATAATCCTTATCTTTAATGTTAATGGGAAATGCAGCAAACTTAGCATTAGGGGACAATTTAGGTTTTATAGTATGCCTCTCAAGGAGACTCTTAATAGCACTCCTATCATGGGTGTTTTGACATTCTTTAATAAATCCATCGGTCATCTCAATATAACTGTCTTCAATATCATAGCTCTCTCTAGACTCGGGCGAACTAACAGGTGTATTAGTGTCTTCATTAGGAGTTTCAGTATTTTCAGCTATAGTTCTACATCTAGGAAAGGACCTAATGAACCACTCTTATCAAGCACAGTAGAAGCATCATCATAAGTATCAGAAGTTTCAGATTTAGCAGTAGTAGCAGTGTGTGTACCATGTGTATGTGCTGGTGTAAGGAGCTTACTCATAACAGATGGTGAATCAAGAGCAACAGAGGTGTTTAGAACCGTACCTCTTCTTGTAGTGGATGGTAAAATAGGAACCTTGCCATCACGAGATTTACCCATGATGGATGGATGGCGGCGAACAATAGTGATTCCAAGTGAACTTGATAAATAAAGCTAT
The DNA here is from genome assembly GCA_916181665.1 of Avena sativa. Lineage (NCBI taxonomy): Eukaryota > Viridiplantae > Streptophyta > Magnoliopsida > Poales > Poaceae > Avena > Avena sativa. Next base: position 141,621,760 of record OV702292.1, read on the forward strand.
GCTCCCTGGCAACGGTACCAGCAAATAGTCTTGATGACCCACAAGTATAGGGGGTGTATCGCAGTATTTTCGAGGGAAGTGAAACCCAATTTATTTATTCAACACAAGGGGAGCCAAAGAATATTTATAAGCCTTAACAACTGAGTTGAATTCAGCTGCACCTAGAAATAATCTTGCTCACAACAGTTTATCAGTAGCAACAGTTTTGTAGTAGCAATAGTAAAGTAATAGCAGTAGTAAAAGTAAAGACAGTAGTAGCAATTGCAGCAAATAGTAGGATTAAAGCGCGGTAGGCACATGGATGGATGGACGAGCGTTGCATGGACAAGACAATTCATATAGCAATCAGAACATAGGGCATTTGTAGATAAATAAGATAAAGCATCCAAGTACTAGATAATCATAGGCATGTGTTCCATCTATAGTCATACGTGCTCGCAATGAGAACTTGCACAACATCTTTTATCCTGCCAGCCCGTTTGCAGCGGGGCCTCAAGGGAACTACTGGCAATTAAGGTGCTCCTTTTAATAGAGCACCAGAGCAAAGCATTAACACTCCATGAACACATGTGATCCTCACATCAAAGCCATTCCCTCCGGTTATCCCGATTGCTATCAATTCGGGGCCTTTGGTTCTGGACAACAACGTGTGTATACAACTTGCAGGTAAGACCGTAAACAATACTATCATAATGAATCAATAACATGTTCAGATCTGAAATCATGGCACTCGGGCCCTAGTGACAAGCATTAAGCATAACAAGTTGCAACAAAGTCAAAAAGCACTAATAATAGATACTAGGCACCATGCCCTAACAATCTGATGCCATTACATGAACGATCTCATCCAATCCCTACCATCCCCATAGCCTATAGCGGGGGATTACTCACTCATAGATGGGGGAAACATGGATGGTCGATGGAGAAGAGATGGTGGCGATGATGGCGATGATCTCCTGCAATTCCCCATCCCGGCAGGGTGCCAGAACGGAGTTTCTGGTGCTGATTCGCGGAATCTGGTGGTGGTGGCGAAGCGGAACTCTTTCTGGAAAAACGTCGATCCCGCCTTGGTTTTTAGGTCAAGAGGCAACTTATAGACGAAGAGGGAGGCCGAGGGGGAAGCTGAGGTGGCCACACCACCCCCAGGCGCTTCCTGGCCTGGCCCGCGTGGCCAGGTGGTGTGGGCCCCTCGTGGCCCTACTCCATCTCGTCTTCTGGCTCCGTGAGTCTTCTGGTGAAATAGGATTTTTGGCATATTTTCCGAGATTTTTCCTGATAGTTGATTTTCTGCACAAAAACTAGACACCAAGGTAATTCTGCTGAAAATGGCATCAGTCCGTGTTAGTTGTATCCAAATCACACAAGTTTAGAGGAAAAACAATAGCAAAAGTGTTTGGGAAAGTAGATACGTTTTGGACGTATCAATCCTACAAGAGCAACCCTCGCCTAGAGAAACTCCTCAAGGAGATTAGGGCTCGGGGTGAAGAGAATGATGAGGAAGGAGAGGATGAGTACACTGATGAGCATGGCGCTCAACCATCCACTAAGTCAGACTACACTCTTTATTTTGGGGCATGGAATGCCCAACATGACAGTTTGGTGGATTGGAAGACCTTTTCTGATGTCACCTCTGGGTATGGGTACTAGGGTACCTCCTCTTCTCGCCCTCATGGCAAAGGGCCTGCAGCTCTAGATGGTGATGATGACTATGATGATGGTGATGAGGATCAGGATATGGATGAGGAGGACGAGGATGATGACGACGAGGACTACTGATCCGTTGGGGCGCTAGCTTAGGTATTTTCCCTTTTCGGCGTTTCGATGCCAAAGGGGGAGAAGACATTGCATTGGGATTTGCATGGGCTTGGACTTGGATTTGATTCTTATTTCTATCTTGAACTTCGTACGTATTTGCCTTATGTGCCCGCGAGATACTATTTGCTATCTGTGTGTGACTTTGTGGGTGCTCCTACATTATTGTAACTCGTGTGAGAACTATGTGCTTTATCTATGTACTACCTGCCATGCATGTTTTACATGTTTATCTTAGTGCACATAGTTAGGGGGAGCATTTTTATACACTGTCATAATTCATTGCAAATTATTCCATGCAAAATCACTTGTTGTCATAGAACACTAAAAAGGGGGAGATTGAAAGGACATTTATTGTCATAATCACTTTTGGTGTTCGTTAACAACAAGTAGATCATTTTACAGTATGCTATTGTCTACAGGTTGATATAATGCAAAGTGAAAAGGACCCTTGGCCTACGGAACTTTCCCTGCAATATTTACATGTCGCTGGGAATTCTAGACCGAAGTCTCCAGTCTGGCTGGACCGGAGTCTCCGTTGTGGTCTAGAGTTTCCCCAGGAATCCCTGGAGGGGGCTCTAGATTTCTGCCTGGGTCAGCCAGATTGGTGGTCCGGAGCTAGGTCTGGAGACTGTCCGGAGTCTCCGGTCCAAGCCTCAGACCGGATTCTCCGGTGTGGTTGGACCGGAGTCTCCGGTCCACTTGGCTTTCAGAAAGGGCTGGGTCAGCCAGATTGCTGGTCCGGAGGCTGGTCCGGAGATGGGCCGGAATCTCCGGTGTAGACCGGCGTCTTCAGTGTGCAGGCCAGAGTCTCCGGTCTGACTTTTCTCCAACGGTCAGAAAACGGTTCAGTGGAGTGAAGGGCTATAAATAGAGGACCTTATCCCCTTCCTCTAGCTGCTCGACCCACTGAAGAACACCATCCCCATTTGAGCCACCAAATCAACAAGATCTCTTCATCCAACCATCCAAAGTCATTGATCTTTGGAGAATCGAAGGAGGAGGCCTTGATCTACAGCTTCACCAAGAGAGATCTTCATTTCTCCCTCATTCACTTGAGGGCCCCCATGCTCTAGTGTTTCTTTGGAAACCCTAGATTTTGATTTGGTTCTTATAAGCTTGTTTTTGATTGTTTGACAGCTTGCTTGTATTTGGGAGCCTCCAATTATGTTATGGATGTGTGCCCCAAACTCGTTGTAAATGTGACAGCTTCCACCTCGAAGGTTGTCGTATAGTGGAAGAGGTGAATCGAGCCCGTTGGGGTGAGGTTCATCGAAGAACAAGGGAGGCCTCTCGTGGTGTTGGTGATTTGTAATCACCCCCTCTCCAAACGTAGACGTACTTCCCCTCAAAAGGAAGGAACTACGGGAAACAAATCCTTGTGTCTCAGCGTGCTCCACTTTGGTTCCTTCTATCCTTTACATCACTTTACTTATCTAGTTCTTGCATAGTGTTTGTGGTTGATTGACATATAGGTAAATTCACCATAGTTGCATGATCTAGAGAATTTACCTTTTGTGACAAACCCTAACTTGAAAAAGAGTAAAATTTGAAGTAGCACCTATTCACCCCCCTCTAGATTCCCATACGATCCTTTCAACACCTTCGTGCAAAACTTCAAGGGCACTTACAAAAGGCCCGCATCAATCAAAGAATTAAGAGGCTGCTACCAGAAGACTGGCGAGTCGCTACGCTCATATATCCAAAGATGGTCCATCATCAAAAACTCTGCAGAGGACATCTCTGAGGACCATGCTATCGGCGCGTTCAATGGAGGCGTGCGCCATAGAGAGCTCAGAGAGGAGCTAGGCTGCTCAAATACCAAGACAATCGACCACCTGATGGAAATCGCCAACAGGTGGGCTGATGGAGAGGACTCGGTGAAAAACTGTGTCCACTCCGATGATGACGACGACCTCGGTCGCAGATGTGATCGTCGAGGAAAACACCGGATGCGCGGTTATGAGGACCACGAGGAAGTCGACATGGTCGCGGCTGGCTACGCCGACATACACGACGACAACAACCGCAACAGCGGATACCGTAGTAGTGGATACCGCGACAGCGGGAAAACCACGCAAGGGTGGCAACACCGCACTCGCGATGAGGCACCTAGAACATCTATCTAGGACAAACTATACGGGCTGTGCAACGTACACTTCTACATCGACAAGCACGACGATAAGAGAAAATCCAGCCACCTTCTAAAGGACTACCCCGAGTTCCTCAAGCTCCACAAAGGCCTAGCCTAGATGAATCTAATGGGTTCGTAGCATGGAAAACAAAAAATTTCTACCGCAAGAACGAACAAAACCCAGATCTAATCTAGACAAAAGCCAAGATCTAATCTATTAGACATGAGCAACGAGATAGATCGGTACTAACCCTCGTAGAACCGAAAGCGTTACGAGATTAGATCTCGTGGATGATGTAGTCAATCACTTGCCGATCTCAATATCGTGTGGACGTTCCTTCCGGCGCCGCGTTCCGGCAGCGCTTCCGCAGACGGTCACACGTGCGGAGTCGAAGCAGACCTTCCTCTCCCCGTTCCAGCGAGCAGCGGAGGTAGTAGATCTTCTCCACAGAATCCCAGCAGCACGACGGCGTGGTGGTGGTGGTGGAGGTGAGAATTCTGCAGGGCTTCGCCTATGCCTGTGCATTAGAAAGGTGGAGGAGAGAGGCGGCTGAGATTGGTTGTTATGATAGGAGAAGAAAGAGGGGGCGCCCCTCCCTTCTATTTAAAGGAGGGAGGCGCGCCTAGGGAAGGGGAGTCCTAGTAGGACTCCCCTCCTCCTTGGGCCAGCGGGTTGGGGGGAGGAGTCCTCCTCCCCCATGAATCCGTGTATTGCCCCACTTGGACTCCCTTGATCCCTTTCTTGGTTTTCAAGTAAACTCCAAGAAATCCTCTAGAACCTTCCAGAACATTCCGAAACCTTCTAGAATCTCCATACAAACACTTCGGAACATTTCCTAACTTAGAAAATGATCCCCAATATATGAATCTTATTCTCCGGACCATTCCGGATCTCCTCGTGATGTCCCGGATCCATTCCGAGACTCCGAACAACATTCGGTCTCCAACACAAATTCCATATCTACTTAAAACAACTTCGAACCTTAAGTGTGTCACCCTACGGTTCGTGAATATGCAGACATGATGAAGACACCTCTCCGATCAATAACCATCAGCGGGATCTGGAGATCCATAACGGCTCCCACATACTCAACGATTACTTCGTGATCGATAGAACCATTTAACATACGAAACCAATTCCCTTTGTCACACGATATTCTACTTATCCGAGGTTTGATCGTCGGTATCTTCATACCTAGTTCTTCCTCGTTACTGATAAGTACTCTTTACTCGTTCCATGTTATGTCATCCCTTGTGACCCAGTCACATGCTTGCAAGCTATCTAGATGACATTCCATCGAGAGGGCCCAGAGTATATATATCCGTCATATGGATGGACAAATCCCAATCTTGGTCTATGCGCTTCAACACATACTTTTAGAATACCCAATGACACCTTTATAACCGCCCAGTTACGAAGCGGCGTTTGATGTCATCAAAGTACCCATCCGGTGATGGTGATTAACATAACCTCATGGTTGAAGGATTAGGTTACTATGTATTTCAAAGCTTACAGCAATACGAACTTAATGACTTGATCTTATGCTACGCTTACTATGGGTGTGTGTCCATCACATCATTCTCCTAATGATATAACCTTGTTATTAATCACATCCAATGTCTATGATCAGGAAACCATGATCATCAATCAATCAACAAGCTAGTTCAACAAGAGGCTTACTAGGGACTCTTTTATGTTTACAAAACACACAAGTATCAGTGTTTCCTAATAATACAATTATAGCATGGGATGTAAACATTCATCATAAACACAAAGATATAATAATAACCACTTTTATTATTGCCTCTTGGGCATATCTCCAACAGTCTCCCACTTGCACTAGAGTCAATAATCTAGATTACATGGTAATATACCTAACACCCATGGCGTTCTGGTGTTGGTCATGCTTTGCTCTAGGGAGAGGTTTAGTCAACGGATCTGCTACATTCAGATCAGTGTGTACTTTGCAAATCTTTATGTCACCATCTTGGACATACTCGCGAATAGCATGAAAACGTAGCTTGATGTGCTTCAGCTTGCTATGTGACCTTGGCTCCTGTGCATTAGCTATGGCACCTGTGTTGTCACAGTAGATGGCCATCGGGTCCAACGCACTGGGAACCACGCCAAGTTCAGTAATGAACTCCTTCATCCATATGGCTTCTTGAGCAGCCTCCGAAGCAGCTATGTATTTCGATTCAGTTGAAGATTTCGCCACAACGCTCTGCTTGGCACTCCTCTAGCTCACTGCAGCACCATTCAAAATAAATACGTATCCAGACTGTGACTTCGAGTCATCTGGATCGGTGTTCCAACTAGCATCTGTGTAACCATTTACAACAAGCTATTCATCACCTCCATAAGAAAGAACCATATCCTTAGTCCTATTCAGGTACTTTAGGATATTCTTGATCGCTGTCCAGTGTTCCATTCCAGGATCACTTTGATATCTGCTAGTCAAACTAACAGCATGTGCTATATCCGGTCTTGTACACAGCATGGCATACATGATAGAACCTATGGTCGAGGCATAGGGAATTATATTCATCTTTTCTCTATCTTCTGTCGTAGCCGGACTTTGAGTTTTACTCAAGGTCTTACCTGACAACATGGGCACGAACCCTTTCTTGCTCTCTTCCATTCTAAACTTCTTTAGAACTTTGTCTAAGTATGTACTTTGTGAAAGAGCTATTAGGTGTCTTGATCTATCTCTATAAATCTTGATGCCTAGAATATATGCCGCTTCGCCAAGATCCTTCATCGAAAAACTATTATTCAAATAGGTTTTGACGCTATTAAGAAGTTCTACATCATTCCCAATCAACAATATGTCATCTACATATAGTACTAGGAATGCTATAGAGCTCCCACTCACTTTCTTGTAAATACAAGCTTCTCCATAAGTTTGTATAAATCCAAAGTTTTTGATTACTTTATCAAAACGTTGATTCCAACTCCAGGATGCTTGCTTCAGTCCATAAATGGAGCGCTAAAGTTTGCATACCTTATCAGCATCACCAGGATTGACAAAACCCTTGGGTTGTACTATGTAGAACTCTTCCTCAATGTCACCATTAAGGAATGCTGTTTTGACATCCATCTGCCAAATTTCATAATCGAAATATGCATCGATTGCTAACATAATCCTCACAGACTTTAGCTTCGCTACTGGTGAGAAAGTCTCATCGTAGTCAACTCCTTGAATTTGTCGGAACCCTTTCACGACAAGTCAAGCTTTATAGACGGTAACATTACCATCAACATCTGTTTTTCTTTTGAAAATCCATTTGTTCTCGACAGCCTTACGGCCATCCGGTAAGTCCACCAAAGTCCATACTTGGTTTTCGTACATGGATCCCATTTCAGATTTCATGGCTTATAGCCATTTGTCAGAATCTGGGCTCACCATAGCTTCTTCATATGTCGCAGGGTCATCAGTGTTGTCCACTAACATGAAGTTCAAGGCAGAGTCATACCACTCAGGAGTGGTACGAACCCTCGTTGACCTGCGAGGTTCAGTAGTAACTTCGTTCGAAGTTTCATGATCATCATCATTAGCTTCCTCTCCAGTTGGTGCAGGCGGCACAGAAACATCTTCCGGTGCTGCGCTACTCTCAACTCCGAAAGAAGGTTCAATAACCTCGTCGAGTTCTACTTTCCTTCCAGTCACTTCTTTCGAGAGAAATTCCTTCTCCAGAAAGGATCCATTCTTAGCAATGAAAACTTTGCCTTCGGATCTATGATAGAAGGTATACCCAATTGTTTATTTAGGGTATCCTATGAAGACGCATTTCTCCGCTTTGGGTTCAAGCTTATCAGGCTGTAACTTCTTTACATATGCTTCGCAACCCCAAACTTTAAGGAACGACAACTTAGGTTTCTTTCCAAACCACAATTCGTACGGTGTCGTTTCAACGGATTTAGATGGTGCCCTATTTAAAGTGAATGCGGTTGTCTCTAATGCATAGCCCCAAAATGATAACGGTAAATCTGTAAGAGACATCATAGACCGAACCATATCTAAGAGAGTTCGATTACGACGTTCGGACACACCATTACGCTGTGGTGTTCCCGGTGGTGTCAACTGTGAAAGTATTCCACATTTCTTTAAATGCATGCCAAACTCATAACTCAGATATTCACCTCCGCGGTCAGAACGCAGAAACTTAATCTTCTTGTTACGATGATTTTCCACTTCACTTTGAAATTCCTTAAACTTCTCGAAAGTTTCGGACTTATGTTTCATAAAGTAGACATACCCATATCTACTCAAGTCATCCGTGAAAGTGAGAACATAACGATATCCACCACGCGATGCTACACTCATTGGACCGCACACATCGGTATGTATTATTTCCAATAAGTCTGTAGCTCGCTCCATTATACCAGAGAATGGAGTCTTAGTCATTTTTCCCATTAGACATGCTTCGCATCTTTCAAGTGATTCAAAATCAAGTGATTCAAGAAGTCCATCAGAATGGAGTTTCTTCATACGCTTCACTCCAATGTGACCAAGACGACAGTGCCACATGTATGTAGAATTATCATTCAATTTTATTCGTTTAGCATCTATGTTGTGAACATGTGTATCACTACTATCGAGATTCAATAAGAATAAACCATTCATCTCAGGTGCATAACCATAAAAGATATTACTCATATAAATCGAACAACCTTTATTCTCAGACTTAAAAGAGTAACCGTCTCGCAATAAACAAGATCCAGATATAATGTTCATGCTTAACACAGGCACCAAATAACAATTATTTAAATTTAAAACTAATCCCGATGGTAGATGCAGAGGGAGCGTGCCGACGGTGATCACATCAACCTTGGAGCCATTTCCAACGCGCATCGTCACCTCGTCTCTCGCTAGTCTTCGTTTATTCCGCAGCTCCTGTTTCAAGTTACAAATATGAGCAACCGAACCAGTATCAAATACCCAAGCACTACTACAATTACTAGTAAGATACACATCTATAACATGTATATCGAATATACCTTTCTTCTTGATGTTGCCGTTCTTCAGATCCGCCAGGTATTTGGGGCAGTTACGCTTCCAGTGACCAGCACCCTTGTAGTAGAAGCACTCAGTTTCAGGTTTAGGACCAGCCTTGGGCTTCTTAGCAGGTGCGGAAGCTTTCTTGCCGTCCTTCTTGAAGTTGCCCTTGTTCTTAGGCTTGCCCCGTTTCTTGAAATTGGTGGTCTTATTGACCATCAACACTTGGTGCTCCTTCATGATCTCCACTTCAACAGTTTTCAGCATGGACGATAGTTCAGGCAACGTCTTGTTCATGCAGTGCATATTGTAGTTCATCACAAAGTTCTTGTAACTTGGTGGCAGTGATTGGAGGACACGGTGAATCCCCAATTCATTAGGAATCGGTATCCCCAACTCTCGGAGTTTGTTTGCGTGCCCAGACATGGTGAGCACGTGCTCACTAACGGAGCTACCCTCTTCCATCTTGCAAGTAAAGAACTTCTCGGAAGCTTCATAGCTTTCCATGGCTGCGCGAGTCTCAAAAATGAGCTTGAGCTCCTTAATGATCTCAAACGGGTCATGGTGCTCAAAACGCTTTTGAAGTTCCGATTCTAAACCGTACAGGATGGCACACTGATTTGTGGAGTAGTGATGTTTCCGAGTGGCATAAACATTCTTTACGTCATCGGTGGCATCTTCTGCAGGTGGGTCACCTAGCGGTGCTTTGAGCACATAGGTCAACTGACCAGCCCTGAGGACGATCTTCAGTCCACGGAACCAGTCCGTGAAATTGCTTCCATTGTTCTTAAGCTTTTCTTTCTCTAGGAACGCATTGAAATTGATGGAAACGTTCGCCATAGTCTACAACAAATTTGCAAGTAGTTTAGACTAAGTTTATGATAAATAGTGTTCAAATTTAATTCTTTAATCAACTAGGTGAACTCCCACTCAAAACAACATCCCTCGAGTTGTTTTAGTGATTACACGAACCAAATCCACTACACCAAGTCCGATCATCACGTGAGATGATGTAGCTTCATCGGCGAACAATCTTCATGTTCATCATATCAATCATATGACTCATGCTCTACCTTTCAGTATTCCGTATTCCGAGACCATGTCTGTACATGCTAGGCTCGTCAAGATTAACCTTAGTTTCCGCATGTGCAAATCTGGCTTGCACCCGTTGTATGCACACGTAGAGTCTATCACACCCGATCATCACGAGATGCTTCGAAACGACGAGTCTTAGCAACGGTGCCAACTAAGGACGAACACTTTATTACTTGATATTTAGTGAGAGGGATCATCTTATAATGCTACCGTCGCGATCTAAGCAATACAAGATGCATAAAGGATTAACATCACAGGCAATTCATAATTAGTGTGATATGATATGGCCCTTTCTTCTTATGCCTTTGATCTCCATCTCCAAAGCATGGACATGATATCCATCATCACCAGCATTGCGTCAAGGTCAGTGGCGCCACTTCATGGTTGTCCATCATCACTAGCAACTATTACAACTTCTTGGAATAAAGCCATTACAAGATGAATAGACACGCAGGTCTTAACAGAATTAAAGACAACCATTAGGCTCCTGCTGGTTGCCATATTACAACAAGGATCATTGCATACATCAAATATAATCACAATCACATGATGGCCATATCACATCACAAAACCCCTGCAAAAACAAGTTAGACGCCTCTAATTTTCTTTGCATGTTTTACGTGGTTTGGGGCTTTCGAATAAGAACAGATCTTACCTACGAAACTGACCCACAACGTTGATACAGGTGCTATCAAGTGCAAAATGTAGATTGGATCTATACTATGATGGGAGAGACAGACACCCGCAAAGCCACTTGTGCAATACGAGTTGCACGTCAACTGTGGAGCAAGTCTCATGTGCGATGACATGTAAGGTTAGCCCGGGCCGCTTCATCCCACCATACCGCAAGATGCAAAGTACACAAAGCAAAAGACGGCACGAGCACCAACGCCCACAAAACCATTGTGTTCTACTCGTGCAACAGATCTACGCATAGATACGGCTCTGATACCACTGATGGGTTTGTAGCATGGAAAACAAAAAATTTCTACCGCAAGAACGAACAAAACCTAGATCTAATCTAGATAAAAGCCAAGATCTAATCTATTAGACATGAGCAACGAGATAGATCGGTACTAACCCTCGTAGAACCGAAAGCGTTACGAGATTAGATCTCGTGGATGATGTAGTCGATCACTTGCCGATGTCAAGATCGTGTGGACGATCCTTCCGGCGTCGCGTTCCGGCAGCGCTTCCGCAGACGGTCACACGTGCGGAGTCGAATCAGACCTTCCTCTCCCCGTTCCAGCAAGCAGCGGAGGTAGTAGATCTTCTCCACGGAATCCCAGCAGCACGACAGCGTGGTGGTGGTGGTGGAGGTGAGAATTCTGCAGGGCTTCGCCTATGCCTGTGCAGAAGAAAGGTGGAGGAGAGAGGCGGCTGAGATTGGTTGTTATGATATGAGAAGCAAGAGGGGGCGCCCGCTCCCTTCTATTTAAAGGAGGGAGGCGCGCCTAGGGAGGGGGAGTCCTAGTAGGACTCCCCTCCTGCTTGGGCCGGTGGGTTGGGGGGAGGAGTCCTCCTCCCCCACGAATCCGTGTATTGCCCCACTTGGACTCCCTTGATCCCTTTCTTGGTTTTCAAGTAAACTCCAAGAAATCCTCTAGAACCATCCAGAACATTCCGAAACCTTCTAGAATCTCCATACAAACACTCCGAAACATTTCCTAACTTAGAAAATGATCCCCAATATATGAATCTTATTCTCCGGACCATTCCGGATCTCCTCGTGATGTCCCGGATCCATTCTGAGACTCCGAACAACATTCGGTCTCCAACACAAATTCCATATCTACTTAAAACAACTTCGAACCTTAAGTGTGTCACCCTACGGTTCGTGAATATGCAGACATGATGAAGACACCTCTCCGATCAATAACCATCAGCGGGATCTGGAGATCCATAACGGCTCCCACATACTCAACGATTACTTCGTGATCGATAGAACCGTTTAACATACGAAACCAATTCCCTTTGTCACACGATATTCTACTTATCCGAGGTTTGATCGTCGGTATCTTCATACCTAGTTCTTCCTCGTTACTGATAAGTACTCTTTACTTGTTCCATGTTATGTCATCCCTTGTGACCCAGTCACATGCTTGCAAGCTATCTAGATGACATTCCACCGAGAGGGCCCAGAGTATATCTGTCCGTCATATGGATGGACAAATCCTAATCTTGGTCTATGCGCTTCAACACATACTTTCAGAATACCCAATGACACCTTTATAACCGCCCAGTTACGAAGCGGCGTTTGATGTCATCAAAGTACCCATCCGGTGATGGTGATTAACATAACCTCATGGTCGAAGGATTAGGTTACTATGTATTTCAAAGCTTACAGCAATACGAACTTAATGACTTGATCTTGTGCTACGCTTAATATGGGTGTGTGTCCATCACATCATTCTCCTAATGATATAACCTTGTTATTAATCACATCCAATGTCTATGATCAGGAAACCATGATCATCAATCCATCAACAAGCTAGTTCAACAAGAGGCTTACTAGGGACTCTTTTATGTTTACAAAACACACAAGTATCAGTGTTTCCTAATAATACAATTATAGCATGGGATGTAAACATTCATCATAAACACAAAGATATAATAATAACCACTTTTATTATTGCCTCTTGGGCATAGCTCCAACAGAATCGTGACGTGATAAACCAGGTTTATGGATCTGCCCCGGGCGCTGTGGCTCATGGAGCACCACCACCGCCACCCGGGCCACCACCACCTGCAACTGCACCCATCCAAAACTACGGAGGCGAGCCATACCCGCGAGCACTAGGAAACATGGGGATGATCCAAAAAGGACGCCCATCAAATCGGGTGCAAAAATCAACCACTCGCCAAGTCAATCTGACGATGAACTCTCCACCATCCACCACTGAGTGCCTTAGTGGGAGCGAGTCCTGCATTACCTTCGACAAGTGCGATCATCCGCGTCAAGTACCTTGCCCAGGTCACTGTCCGCTGGTGCTCGAGGCACAAATTGGAGGCTTCGAGATGAGTCATGTCTTCATGGATGGCGGCAGCGGTATCAACCTCATGTTCGCAAGTACCTTGCATTCCATGTGAATCCCTCTTTCATGTTTGGAAACTTCAGACACAACATTCCATGGCATCATCCCAGGGAAGGGTGTATACCCCCTGGGCAAAATCAGATTGGATGTCATATTCGGAGGACCAGCAAACTTACAGCGAGAGCGTATTGAATTCGAGGTGGTCGACTGGCCCTCGCAATACCACTGCATCCTCGGACCTATCGCGTTCACGAGATTCATGGCGGTGCCACACTATGCCTACCTGTAGATGAAGATGCCGGCCCCAACAGCATTATCACAGTCAACGGAAGCTTCGAAAGGTCTGACAGCTGTGATAGGGAATTCAACAGAATCTCCTAGTCTTTCGGCATCCAGGAGGAACTTGCGAGGTTGAAGGAGTCGACATACAACAGTCTACCTCCTCTGAGTAAGCCAAGCTCACCCGACCAATCCTTTGACACGTCGATCCACACCAAGGCATTCTAGGTCCACCCAACGGACCCGACCAAGACAGCCCTCATCGCCAACAACTTGAGTCCCGCATAGGAACTCGCGCTTGTCGAATTCCTGCGTGAGCGCTGGGAAATCTTTGCCTGGTGTCTAGCGGATATGCCAGGAGTTCCTAGGGAATTCGCCGAGCACTCACTCAATGTGAATCCTGAAGCAAGACTAGTGAAATAGACAATACGTCGATTATCTGAGCCAAGGGCAAAGGCGGTCGGTATGGAAGTCAACAGACTCCTCGATGCTAACTTCATACGCGAGATCAAGGAAAGCACCTGGGTAGCAAACCCCGTGCTGGTTCCTAAAAAGGACACGGATATACTGCGGATGTGCGTGGACTTCACCTCCCTAAATAAACATTGCCCAAAGGATCACTTCCTGTTGCCGCGGATTGACCGGATAATCGACTCCGCGGGATGCGAACGCCTCTGCTTCCTCGATGCCTACTTAGGCTATCACCATATTCGAATGAAGGAGGAAGACTAGGAGAATACGACATTCATCACGCCCTTCGATGTCTTCTACTACACAACGATGCCTTTCGGGCTAAAAAACGCAGGGGCCACCTACCAGCGGTGTTTGCAGGCCTACCTCAAGAGCCAGCTTGGTCATAACATCCAAGTCTACATTGATGACATCATCGTCAAAACAAGGAGGAAGCCTCGTTACTTGAAGATCTCTGCGAGACCTTCGATAACCTCGACCGCTACCGGATCAAGCTAAATCCGGACAAATGCACCTTTGGCGTACCATCTGGGAAATTGCTCGGGTACCTTATCTCCATGAGAGGGATCGAGGTCAATCTGAAGAAAATAAAGGCCATACTGTCCATGGAGAAGCTGAAGAACGTAAAAGGCATCCAACAGCTAGCTGGACAAATCACGGCGCTTAGTCGATTTATCAGTTGAATGGGCGAAAAGGCATTGCCCTTCTACCAACTCCTCCGCAAGGCTGACAAATTCGAGTGGACAGACGAAGCACAAGAAGCATTCGAAGACCTCAAGTGTCTATTGTCCACCTCGCCAGTGTTGGTGACACCTCAAGAAAAGGAGCCGCTATTGTTATACATCTCCACCACCAACCGGGTGGTTAGTACCGTGCTCGTAGTGGAACGAGCCGAGGAAAATAAAGTCCACGGGGTACAACGCCTAGTCTACTACCTCAGCGAGGTGCTCACACCGACAAAACAGTGGTACCCGCATTATTAGAAGCTGGCGTATGGCGTCTTCATGATAGTCAGGCGACTATGCCACTATTTCTAGGAGCACCCCATCATTGTGGTGAGCGACTCTTCGCTAGGGCACATCCTTAACAACCCCAACGCCACCGAACGAGTCGCGCTTTGGGGGATAGAACTATCTCCACGAGACATCACATACGAGAAGTGAGATGCGATCAAGTCGCAAGTACTCCCGTACTTCCTCATCCATTGGATGGAGAACCAGCTCCCCGACAAGCCAGACATGTCCTATCTTTGGACAATGCACTTCGACGGATCCAAACGTAAAGAAGGAGCTAGCACGTGCATCATCCTAACATCGCCAGAAGGCGACAATATGAGGTATGTTCTGCGAATGCAGTTCACCGCCTCCAACAATGAGCTGAATACGAAGCCCTACTTCATAGGATGCAGATTGCCAAATCCTGTGGCGCAAAGCGACTTGTCATCTACGGCGACTCTAAACTGGTGGTGAATCAAACCATGAACCAGTGCGATGCCCTGAGCGACAACATGATCGCCTACCGCGACCTCTATGACGCACTCGAAGGAGACTTTGATGGCTACGAACTGCGGCACATCGGCCACGAAAGCAATGAGGGAGGTAGATACACTCACCAATGTTGGCTCCACTTGTGCCCTAGTGCCACCTGGAGTATTCCTCGAGCAAATCTCAGAATGCTCCATCAAGCCAAAGGCTCCAGAGTAGAAAACTTGCACGACAAAGGACCCAGGGGCTACGCCACCCGACAAGCCAAAGGCACTCGAGGACAGGGAGCAACATGCAGGATTCGAGGGCCCCATGGAGGTCATGATGATCAAACCATCCTAGACACAACCATACATCACATACTTGCTTAACAAAAGGTTGTCAGATGACCCAACAAATGCGCGTCATATAGCGCGACGATCCAAGGCTTTCGCCCTCATCAACGGTGAATTTTACAAGCGCAACATCACAAGAGTTCTTCAACGGTGCGTCTCCAACAGAGATGGAAGAGCCATCCTCCTCGACATACACGAAGGCACTTGTGGCCATCATGTTGGCAGTCACACCCTTGTCGCAAAAGCTCTGCGAGCTGGATTCTACTAGCCAACGGCAATGCGTGATGCTAAGGACATCGTCTAGCGATGCAATGCTTGCCAATGATTCGCATATAAACCGCACGCACCTGGCGTAGAACTCAGGCCAATACCTGTGTCCTAGCCCTTCGTGTAATGGGGACTCGACATGGTCGGCAAGCTGCACAAATCTTCACCTGGAGGATATGTCTACCTCCTCATCGCAGTCGACAAATTCACGAAGTGGAGTGAAGCCATGCCGGTAACAAATCAATCAGGGGCAATAGCCATAAAATTCTTCGAGTCCATCATCTTCGGTTCGGGGTGTCACACAACATCAGCAAGGACAACGGAACAAACTTCACCTCCAAGGAATTCCAGGATTTCTGTGAAAACCTGGGAATCAACATCAACTACGTCTCAGTGGTGCACCCTCACACCAATGGTCAAGTAGAAAAGGCCAACAGCCTTGTCTGTGGCGGCATCAAGAAAAGGCTCCTCGGGCCACTCGAAAGAGCTGCTAGGTGCTGGCCCGAGGAGCTACAATCAGTACTATGGAGCCTGCGACAACTCCAAACAGCGCCACCGGCTATACTCCGTTCTTCATGGTACATGGCGCCGAGGCGGTACTACCCGCAGAAGTGCACTACCAAGCCCCGCGGATCATAGCATACATCAAGGAAGAATCGACCCTCGCACTCGAAGACTCCGTCAATCTCCTCGATGAAGCACGAGAGATTACAGCGGAAAGATCCACGATCTAAAAGCAAAACCTCCGCAACTACCACAGCAGAAGGCTATGCCCAAGGTTCTTCGTTGAAGGAGACCTCATCCTGCGACTGAAGTAGCAAGGGCACCTCAAGCTCGAATCCCCCTGGGAGGGACCTTATGTGATTACCGAAGAAATCCCAGGTGGCGCCTACCGCCTTAAAGACGTAGCGAGTAGAGTCGCATACTCCAACCCTTGGAACGTCGTGCAGCTGCATCGTTTCTGCCCTTAGATGTTTTTACTTCACAAATAAGGCTATTCAGCTAGGCTACTTAGCCACACATTGTATCTCCTGATATTCTGCGAATAAATAAAGCTAAGTGCCTCCAACTTTGTATTTCCGTTTTTACTTGTAATTAAATCACTCGGAGGCTGCGCCACCCTTTCCGACTCATTACACGAGCAACGCAGTAACCTGAGTAGGTGACGCACTATTAAATTGAACCCTTGGTAACTCCAACCCAGCTGCAACGCACCTGACAGGTTGGCAAGGTGCTAAGATAAATATGCGCCAGGCTAACAAAAAGGAACTGCAAAGTACAAGCTACTCAAAAAATACATAAGCTAACAAGCTTTTACATATAAACGGGTAACAAAAACCACCCGATGTACTTATACGAACTTTACAACACCTATGAATCTATGTGCAGGTTCTAAACTATGCTACTGCCGAAAAAGAGAACATTGGTACATTCTTCGAACAATTCGACGATATCTTCGGCTGGTTGATCAACCACCCAATAATGTGGCACCATGTTCCATGCCATCCCTTCTAGCAGAGGCGGTGGTCCAGAAGCAACAACTGCGAGATCTAGATCAGGACGATGCAAGCGAACAAGCGCCAATGCAGCCTTGGAACCTGCGACTAACTGCTGACGCACGCACTCGCGAACTGCGCTAGCATCCTGGAATTTCCTCAGTAAAGCTAGCAAGCTTGAAGGAATCATGTCCAAGGGAAACATTGCCCGAAAGATGTGCTTCAGGCACGACTGTGCTTTCTTCAGTTATAGCAGCACCTGTGACACGTGATCTTGCAACATCGCCAATGCGACTGCACTCTCCCGATCCACCCAAAAATACCCACTAGCTTCCAGCAGCTCCTGGGTCAAGCTGTTTAGCTGAATGGCAACTCGGTCTCTCTCCTCCTGAGGATGACGAGTACTAACAACTGCAAAGGGCAGCAAAAGCATCAGGACGAATCGCTGCTATAGCTGACTAAGAAAGACGAAGAGGCTAAGGAAACTAACACTCCAGTTGCTCATTCAATTGAGCCACCCCGCCCAGAAGATACTTCTCTCGTTCACTACCTTTTTTGGCCTTCGACTTCCACACATCAGCGTTGCCACGGATAATGAGCATATCCCGCTCTAAGTGTTTTACATGATCATGCAATCGTGATAGCAGCGACAACTCCTCTACCTTTGAACGTGGTTGCGCCACGGGTTCATCGGTGGGAGGCGTGTCAGATGGATCAGTCGAAGGACCCTAACCAAGTAGAGGAACAAATGGATAAGATCAACTACTCAAAACAATGCCAATAGTAAAAGCATCGAGTTCATCAAGTTTGCAAAAGAAGCACCTTAACAGCCACGATGCAAATCAAAAGACGTCTGGAGAAGCTAACATATTACAAAAGGACAATGGAGGGATAGCCTATATCCACGCATGAGCACTCGAGGGCTTCATCGAGTCTGGGCAGTCTCCAATGCTGCCGCCCCCTCGTGCATAGCCTATGATGTTGTGTCTTTCGCCGTCTTCAGCCACCTCAGCTTCGCTGAGTACTTGGCGAGTGTCTCAATGAGCCGAGGCCCATATTTATGACAAGCAGTGGCAAAAGGAGCAAACACTACCTGCTGGCCCCCTGTAGTGACTGTCATCGCCGAGGAGACTCTGCTAGGGTTTAGATCGACGCCATGAGCTTGCGCCATCGCGAGTCCCATGGTCACTTTGACCCTCCTCTGTGCATTCTTGAAGGCCATGGGCATGCCTCTGGCAAAGGACTCCACCAAGCCATTGAGATTTTCGATCAGCTTGGCTTTGGGGACCATCTCCTCTCGAAGATGCCCAAGCACACCCTTGGCCTTATCGAGTGAGTCCATGACGGTGACACTGCGGTCTTCGACTAGAGCCGCAACATCGGCCAAAGCATCTTGGCGGGCCAAAGCTTGAGCGTTGAAGTCCACGCTAGCGACATCTGCAGAACATACATATGAGCACAACAACATGCAGGAAATGTACATTGCAAGAAAAATGATGCGGAACGTACCCGAGAGAGCCTTAGCAACAGAGAAAAGTTGTTCTACGAACACTTTCTCTCTGTTAGCTATGGTAGAATGCAAGTCTTCCTCACGCTTCTTCGACTCCTCAAGAGCTTCGAGCGCCTCATCAGACTTCTTCTCCGCGGCGGCGAGACCCTTCTCGAGGGAGCTGACGCTATGGAGGAGCTCATTGTTCTCACCTGCAAAAGAATGGTAGCAAAAAACTTAAAGATTGACGATATCCTGCACCAACAGCACAACCATACAAAGTACAAAACTTACCCTCAAAGGCGCGATGTTGGGTCTCCAGCAAGGCATGCTGACGGCCCATCAGCGTAATCTGTTCGGCGAGGCGAATGGATTCCTTCATGATAGGCTGCAGGAAGATATGCATCAGCATCAATTTAAATTTGACTGACAAAGTCAAGCGAACTTACGTGTTCCTCCAGGGAATCCGAAGATTCCTTCTACTTAGACGTTCAGGCCACCATCTAGGGCCCCCAGCATGGTGGGAGCTCAAAGAGCTGGCACTAGAGTTGGCCACCACCTGGGGAAAATGCGACTGCTCTACCACATATTTGGGGTCCATGACTCCAGACTCCTTCACGAAGCGGCAGTCATCGGACGACGACGACGCGGTTTTACTTCAACACAGGCATACAAACAACATAATCTCAGAAAAAGAGATTTCAAGACATAAAGACAAGTCAGCAGAAGCATAAAACTTACCAGCCAAAGTCATCAAGGTCGAAGAAGTCATCAGACACCTCCTTCGGTATCCTCAGCTTCTTCTGTGGAGGAGGAGCCACTACACTCACAGGCATAGCGGGAATTGGCTCCTCTACCGTAGTCGAGGGAGCCTCTGGCATCATCGGCGAAGATGCATCCGAATCCTTGCTTCAGGATCGCTTACGAGTCTCGTCCCTGCTGGACTCAGGGACTTCCTGCTCTTCCTCAACAGGGACGGTGGAGCCCGACTCGTCCTCCTCTTCTGCTTTGTGAGGGATTACTCCCTTCGGCTGAGGAGGGAATACAGTGGCCATCTTCCAGTCCTATAATAAGAGGCAGTGTTAATATAAGAGGAAACCTAGCAGGCAATTGAAAAATAAGAAGAGCTAACAAGAAAGCCACCTCAGGTGGGGGTGACTTTGCAGAAGGGAGGCACGGCTGAATCACCAGGGAGTTTCTCCTTGGCTGTGTACTTGGTCAGCAGTCGAAACCTCCTGTCTACTTCACTCGAAGAGATGTTCTCTCGAGAGACACGAGTGACATCATCAACATCGGTCCAACAACACATCGGGTGCGCCCTATCCTGTAGCGGCTGCACTCGACGGCACATCCAGGTGCGAATGAGGTCCGCGTCGCCCATCTCCTTCCCCATGTGAAGTTCAAGGTCATAGACACGCTGGTACAGAGCCTCGGTTTCTTCAACCTCGCCGGGCATCACTGTGTTCTTGCACGACCTCCTCCTCTTGCACTCTGCCTTGGAATCAAAAGGCGTGAGTCCGAAGCGTTCCTCACCAACCTTCTGGTCGCGGATATAGAACCACTCCTCCCGCCACCCTTAGACAGATGCGTTGAAGTTTATGGAGAAGTACTTGACATTGGGTTCTACATGGATCCCTCAGCCTCCTATGTCATAGACTACCGATCCAGACGCCGACTGGCATTTCAACTTGAAGAGTTTTTTGAAAAGACCAAAGTGTGGCTCGATACCGAGCTAGCACTTGCAAAGGGAAATGAAGCAAGCAATGTGGAGAATAGAATTGGGGGTCAGCTGATGGAGCTAGAGCCTAGAAAAGCAGAGTAACCCCTCACAAACTTGTGAAAGGGGAGAGAAAGACCACGAATGACAAAAGCGAGGAACATCACTCGAAATCCAGGGGGAGGATTGGGGATTACCTCGTCGCCAGGAATCTGGTAATCATCCTTGGTGGCTGGGAGAGCGCTATCTTGGTGCTAGTTGAAGAGCTCGGTCTCCTTGATAGTGGTTGGCCGCCATGTCCCATTCGTGACACGCGTGCCCGCGCCCTTCTTCTTGGCAGCTGCAACAGCAATGTCGATGCCCATAGGGGCGGCGCCCTTCTTCTTGGTCGCGACGGCAGCAGCTGCAGATCCAGCGGCACCCTTCTTTTTCCTCATTTTGCGCTTGCAGTGGGAGCACAGAAAGTAGCTAGGAAAGGTGCGGAGGCCGTCCAACATAGAAAGGAGATGCGGGCAATGGAACAGTGATACATTGCAAATGTATCTATAATTTTTGATGTTCCATGCTTGGTTTTATCCACTTTCTTGTGTTTTGTTCCAACTTTGGAGTACTTTTCATATGATTTCTTCGACTAACCTATTAACAAGAGCCACAGTGCCAACTGCCTGTTTTCTGTTGTTTTTGGTTCTAGGAAAGTCAGAAAATGAATATTCTCGGAATTGGACGGAACAAAAGTCCAAGTGCCTATTTTTCCAGAAGGGATCAGTTGCCAGAATACGAGACGGAGAGGGACCAGGGGGCCACCACACCACCTGGCCGCGCGACCCAGCCTGGCCCGCGCTAGGGGGTGGTGAGGCCAGCCCTGGCACCCCCTCGGCCTCTCCTTCCGCCTATATATTACCCTCAGGACGAAAACCCTAAGGACCCGATCAAAAATCCACGAAAGAGTCTGTAGCCGCCGTCATCTCCATCCTTAGATCGGGAGGGATCTGAAGCTCTTCCCGGCACCCTGCCGGAGAGGGGAATTCACCCTGGAGGCCTTCTTCATCACCATGCAAGCCTCAAGTGTGATGCGTGAGTAGTTCATCCTTGGACTACGGATCCATGTAGTAGCTAGATGGCTGGTTCTCCTCCTTTGTGCTTTCATGTTTAGATCTTGTGAGCTCTGTTCATGATCAAGATCATCTATTTGTATTCATACATGTTGTGTTTGCGGGGATCCGATGGATATTGAGATGCTATTTCAGATTGATTATTGATTCTATCATGTCTTTGTTATTTGAGATCTTGCATGCTTTCCGTTGTTAGTAGCTATCTTGGCCAAGTAGATGCTAGCAACTCCAAGAGTTAGTATTTATGCTCGATAGTGGGTTCATGCCTCTGGTAATCTGGGGAAGTGACAGAAATCTCTAAGGTACTAGATGTGCTATTGCTACTAGGGAGAAAACAACAATCCTTTGTTCATAGAACAATCGTATTGTTTACTTTACACGTAGTTCGTAAAGCAATAATCTGTTGCTTGCAACTTAATACTGGAGGGGGTTCGGATGATAACCTGAAGATGGATTATTAGTCATAGATGCAGTTGGATGGCGGTCTATGTATTATGTTGTAATGCCCAATCAAGTCTCAAAGGAGTCAAGATGATTAGTATATGCATGTATTGCTTTCTCGCTGTTTGTCAATTGCCTCGCTGTAATTTGTTCACCCAGCATGTTATCTATCTTAAGGAGAGCCACCTCTAGTGAACTATGGATCCCGGTCCTTGTCTTTTACATACAATCTACAATCTTGTACTGCTTTGTGTTTACTTTCTGGAAACTTTTACTTCTTTCCATTCGATACGTTTAATCCTTTGTTTTCCGCAAAACACGGTGAGATTGACAACCTCATCGCAAGTTGGGGACAAAGTTCTGTGGTTGTGTTGTGCAGGTCTCCACGTTGCTACTAGCACCGGTAGTGCGCCCTGCCAAAGATCAGCTAGTAACACCTTTGAGGTGTGACATGGATATACCCTATAGGTACTCGAGCTTGGTATATGCGGTCTAAATACATACAGGCCCACGGTGTCGCCAAGGCCCAAACAAAGGATTCGAGTAACCTGTGGACTCTCGATTGCTTGAAGAACAAGAAGAAGCTAAAGATAGAAAGTTCAAAGGGGAAAACCCTAAATTGTAACCGACTCGACCTGCTACCCGGGACCTAGACTATCTATATAAAGGCTGGGAGGGGGCGGCGAGGAGGACACACACAACCCTAGTTTCCACCACCCTCGCCAGATTGCATCTGCGCACCATTATAACCTTCGGTTCCTTCGATAATTCCACGAGCAGACAAGCAGGAGTAGGGACCTCTACGAGGCCTGAACCTGGGTAAATCTTTGTCCCTTGTGTGCTTGTCTGTTAGCTGATAGATGTCTCCAGCGCTCCCTCCTTCTCCAAAACCCAAGTCCATAACAATGGGCATTGATGAGTTAAACCCTCGTCAATTGGCGCCGTCTGTGGGAACTGGGAGTGCTGATGTTGTGGCTTCTTCGGCCCCATCAACCGCGATCTACAACTCCGCAACAGTGGACATTCGCCAGCTCTTCGGCGCGTTCGACTTCACCATCCACACGCCGGCCACTCGCCCGGCCTTCGAGTCCGTGGGTGACGGAATTAGCCTGGCGATCTGGAGCTTCCACTTCCAAGTTGGTTAGATGGGCACGCTTCGCATGCCTGATCAGCCAACAGCACCGGCGATTGCCCTAGCATCATGGTTTCCTCCATCGATCGGCACCCTCAGCAAGCTCAACGCCCCGATAATAGTCGAGAACACGGTCAGCGACAGTAGTTGCAACTCCGATCTGAGCGATCTGGCCACTGAAGATGGAACCTACGGTTCCGGATCTGAGAGTTGTGGAAGCAGCAGCTTCCCCAATCACTTCATGTGCGTTGTCATCAACGCAGGCGACACCTCTGCCAACCGCGACAACAGCGGCAATCGCGGAAACGGAACCGACCCACCTAACGGCGGCAACGGTGGCAATGGCAGCAATGGCGGTAACGGTGGCAATCGCGTCCCCATTGACAACGGAGGGGCAGTCGAACCTCCAACCATAGTAAATGAGCAAACCGGCGAACGCGTCGTAATCAAGATCAATGAGCAAGAATGGGCTCGCTGCCGCGAGGCCCTGCGAGGCACCCCTCTACCCTTCGGATCCCCACAGGAGTTGCTGATGGGCTATCACTTGCTCCTAAAGGAAGAATTCAAGCGCCAAGTACAAACAATCGCGCAACTCGAGGCGCGCAAAAAGGCGGCAGATGAGTCGAGCCTTCGTCGTGCTGGACTCTCCTCCTACAGAGGATCCTCCTCAAAGGGCAACGAGCACCTCGCCAAGAAGAGGCAGTCTCGGATGGCCCATCTCACCGAGCAGGAACGCATAGAGGCCGCAAAGGTCCTCGACTTCGGCTCCATGACAGTCGACAATAGGGGCAATGTGGTCCCCAAGACGCCGCAGGCTGCGGTTACAGCGGCCACCATGTACCTCCTGAACAACCAACCACCAGCTGGGGACCCCCGGGCCGCCATGCACCGATCTACGATCGTGGGCTTGGGACTAATCGAGGCCGCCCTCGACAAGGAGCCGACAGCGGAACCAAATAAGGGCAAAGCGCTAGCAAAGCGTTACTCCTCGCCCTCATCTAGCGATGAAAGCCACGACTTGTCTCGACGTCGCTACTCATGATGACACGACCACGACTACGACGCACGTGATAACATCATGCAGTGCAAGATCGACAAATCAAGAGCACGACGTGCTCGGTCAACTGACTCAGAAGAGGAGGACGTGGAGCTCTGCGGCGCTAGATGCTTTAGCAGATCCATTAGGCAGAAGCGAATGCCTAAAGGGTTTAAACTCCCGTCGGAGAACCCAAAGTTTGACGGCCTACAGGACCCGAAGATCTGATTGGAGGACCACATCTCCTCTGTCAGGCTCCACGGAGGCAGTCGAAGCACGGCCATGCAATGCTTGCAGCTACAGCTGCAGGGCGCCGCCCGAGCATGGCTCAACAACCTCCCACGCGGATCCATTCGCAGTTGGGACGAGCTGGTTTATAGCTTCGTGTGCAACTTTAAGGGCACATACAAGCGGCCCACATCAATCGAAGAGTTGAGATGCTGCCAGCAAAGATCTGGCAAATCACTGCGCTCCTACATCCAAAGGTGGTCCATCATCAAGAACTCCACAGAAAACATCTCAGAGGATCGCACGATTAATGCATTCAATGGTGGCGTCCGCCGCTTAGAACTCAGAGAGGAACTGGGTCGCTCAAAGCCCAAGACCATTGACCACCTAATGGAGATCATGAATCGGTGGGCCGAGAAGACTCAGTGAAGAATCGCGTTCATTCCGACGAGGAGGCGGAGCTCGAGCGCAGACGCGATCGCCGAGGCAAGCGTCGCATGCGCATTTACGATGGCCGCGACGACGTCAACATGGTCGTGGCTGGCTACGCCTAAAGACACAACGACAACCGCAACAGCGGATACCGCGACTCCGGGAAAACCACGCAAGTGTGGCAACGCCGCACTCGCAACGAGGCACCTGCGAGCTCCATTGAGGATAAACTGTCCGGCCAATGTACGGTGCACTTCTACATCGACAAGCATGATGGCAAGAAGAAGTCCAGCCACCTCCTCAAGGATTGTCGCGAGTTCCTCAAGCTACATGAGGGACTGGTTCATATGAACCGCAACGCAGTTGAAAGAGGCTACGGAGCCGCTCCAGGCACCGTGGCACATGGCGCTCCGCCATCTCCACCAGGGCCACCCCCGAATGCAGCCGCACTAGACCAGCACCATGGAGGCGAGCCATACCCACGAGCCATGGGCACCATGATGATCCAAAAGGGACACCCCCTCCAATAGGGTGCAGAAGGCCATCACTCGCCAAGTCAACTTGGCCACACACTCGCCACCATCCACCACTGAGTACCTCAGTGGAAGCGAGTCCTGCATCACCTTCGACAAACGCGACCATCCGCCTCAGGTACCCCGTCCAGGCCATTGCTCCCTCATACTCGAGGCGCAAATCGGAGGCTTCGACATGAGCCGCGTCTTCATGGATGGCGGAAGCGGCATCAACCTTATATTCGCGAGTACCTTGTGAGCAATGAGGATCCCCCTAACTTGCCTGGAGGCCTCGGACACAACGTTCCATGGCATCGTCCCAGGGAAAGGCGTATACCCCCTGCAAAATCAACCTCGACGTCATCTTTGGCACGCCCAAGAACTTCCGGCGCGAGCGCATCGACTTTGAGGTCGTCGACTGGCCCTCACAGTACCACTGCATCCTCGGGCGCGTCACATTCGCCAGGTTCATGGCAGTGCCCCACTACGCCTACCTGCAGATGAAAATGCCAGGTCCCCATGGTGTCATCACGATCAACGGGAGCTTCGAGCAATCTGACAGTTGTGACAGGGAATTCAACAGAATTTCCCAGTCCTTCGGCATGCAGGAGGAACTCACGAGATTAAAGGAGACGACAGACAACAGTCTGCCTCCCTTGAGCCGGCCAAGCTCACCCGATCTCTCCTTCGACTCATCGGTGCACACGAAGAAAGTGCAGGTCCACCCATCGGATCCCGCCAAGACGGACCTCATTGCCAACAACTTGAGTCCCGCATAGGAACTCGCGCTCGTTGAATTTCTCCGTGAGCACTGGGAAATTTTCGCCTGGTGTCCTGCGAACATGCCAGGACTTCCCAGGGAATTCGCCGAGCACGCACTCAACGTCAACCCCGACGCAAGGCCAGTCAAGCAAACAATTCGGCGATTGTCTGAGCCAAAAGCGCAGGCAGTTGGAATGGAGATCAACAGCCTCCTCGAGGCCAAGTTCATACGCGAGATCAAGGAAAGCACTTGGCTCACCAACACGGTGCTGGTACTGAAAAAGGACACGGATATCCTGCGGATGTGTGTGGACTTCACCTCTCTGAACAAGCACTGCCCAAAGGATCACTTCCCGCTGCCACGGATCGACCAGATCATCGACTCCACCACGGGATGCGAGCGCCTCTGCTTCCTCGACGCCTACTCAGGCTATAATCAAATTCGAATGAAGGAGGAAGATCAAGATAAAACAGCGTTTACAACGCCCTTTGGTGTGTTCTGCTACAGCACAATGCCCTTCGGGCTAAAGAACGCGGGAGCCACCTACCAGCGGTGCATGCAGGCTTGCCTCAAGGAATAACTGGGTCACAACATTCAAGTCTATGTCAACGACATAGTAATCAAGACCAAGGAGGAAGCTTCTCTAATCGACAATTTGCGCGAAACCTTCGCCAACCTCGATCGCTACCAGATCAAGCTCAATCCGGACAAATGCGCCTTCGGCGTACCATCTGGGCAGTTGCTCTGGTATCTCATCTCCACGAGAGGAATCGAGGCGAACCCGAAGAAGATAAAAGCCATACTGGCCATGGAGAAGCCGAAAAACATAAGGGGCATCTAGCAGCTGGCTGGACGAATCGCGGCCCTCAGTCGATTCATCAGTCGAATGGGCGAAAAGGCGCTTCCCTTCTACCAGCTCCTCCACAAAACTGAAAAATTCGAGCGGACGACTGAAGCGCAAGAAGCATTCGAAGACCTCAAGCGCCTGCTATCCACTTCGCCAGTACTGGTGAACCCACGAGAAAGGGAACCACTTTTGCTATATATCTCCGCCACCAACCAGGTGGTCAGCACAGTGCTCGTCGTCGAGCGAGCCGAGGAAAACAAGGTCCACAGCGTACGACGCCCAGTATACTACCTCAGCGAGGTCCTCACGCCAACAAAACAGCGGTACCCACACTACCAGAAGCTGGCGTACGGCGTCTTCATGACCGCCCGGCGACTGCGCCACTACTTCCAGGAACACCCAATCGTGGTGGTCAATGACGCCCCCTTGGGGAATATACTCAATAACCCCAACGCCATGGGACGAGTCGCGCTTTGGGGAATAGAATTGTCTCCACGAGACATCACGTACGAAAAGCGCGATGCAATCAAGTCGCAAGTTCTCCTAGACGTCCTCGTGCACTGGATGGAAAACCAGCTCCCGGACAAGCTAGATATGTCCTACCTTTGGACAATGCACTTCGATGGGTCTAAGCGAAAATACGGAGCAGGCGCAGCTGTCATACTGACATCACCTCAAGGGGACAAGCTGAAATATATCCTGTGAATGCAGTTCACAGCCTGAAACAACGAGGCTGAATACGAGGCCCTGTTGCACGGGATGAGGATGGCAAAATCCTGCGGCGCCAAGAGGCTCATCATATACGGTGACTCCAAGTTGGTCGTCAACCAAACAATGCATGAGTGTGACACACTGAACGATAACATGATCGCGTACCGCGACCTCTACGACACACTCGAAGGAGACTTTGATGGTTGCGAGCTGCGGCACGTAGGTCGCGAAAGCAACGAAGAGGCGGACGCACTCGCCAACATAGGCTCCACCTGCGCCCCCATATCACCTGGGGTATTTCTCGAGCGCATCTACGAACGTTCCATCAAGCCAAAGGTCGCAGAGAAGAAAACAAGCGCAGCAACGGACTCGGGGGCTATGCCACGCAATGAGCCAATGGCACTCGATGACTTGGAACTGGACACAGGACTCGAGGGACCAATGAGCGTCATGATGATCGAGCAATCCTGGACGCAGCCGTATATCACGTACCTCCTCAGCAAGAGGTTACCAGACGATCCGACAGATGCACGGCACATCGCGCGGCGATCCAAAGCATTCGCCGTTATCAACGGCGAACTGTATAAACGCAGCATCACAGGAGTACTCCAACGATGCGTCTCCATGGCTGATGGAAGAGTAGTTCTCCTCGACATCCATGAAGGGACCTGCGGGCACCACGCCGGCAGTCGCGCCCTCGTTGCCAAAGCTCTACGAGCTGGATTCTACTGGCCTACGGCCATGCGCGATGCTAAGGACATCGTCCAAAAATGCAACGCTTGCCAGCGATTCGTGAAAAAGCCACATGCACCAGGCGTAGAGCTACGGCCAATCCCAATGGCCTGGCCCTTCGCACAGTGGGGGCTCGACATGGTTGGCAAACTTCCAAGGTCTTCACGAGGAGGCTACGTCTACCTCCTAGTCGCAGTCGACAAATTCACCAAGTGGATTGAGGCCATGCCAATGACCAACCAATCAGGGCACATCGCAGTCAAGTTCTTCGAGTCCATCGTCTACCGCTTCGGAGTGCCGCACAACATCATCACCGACAACGGGACGAACTTCACATCCAACGAGTTCCAAGAATTCTGTGAGAACCTCGGGATCAACATCAGCTACGGCTTAGTAGCACATCCATAGACAAACGTTCAGGTGGAAAAAGCAAATGGGCTCGTCTGCAGCGGCATCAAGAAGCGACTCCTCCGGCCACTTGAACAGGCCGCGGGCTGCTGGCCAGACGAACTGCCATCCGTACTCTGGAGCCTACGCACAACTCCAAACAGCACCACGGGCTACACGCCATTCTTTATGGTGCACGGTGCTGAGGTGGTGCTACCCGCCAAGGTACGGTACAAGGCGCCGCGCGTGGTCGCTTACAGCGAACAAGAGTCATCCCTCGCACTGAAGACTCTGTCGACCTCCTTGACGAGGCAAGGGAAATCGCCGCGGAAAGATCCACGGTCTACCAGCAGAACCTGTGCAACTACCACAGTAGGAGGCTTCGCCCCAGATCCTTCATCGAAGGAGACCTGGTCCTGCGACTGAAGCAGCAGGGGCATCTCAACCTCGAGTCCCCCTGGGAAGGACCGTACGTGATTACAAAAGTAATCCCAGGTGGCGCCTATCGCCTTCAAGATCTAGAGACAGGAGTCGCATACTCCAACCCCTGGAATGTCGCACAGCTGCGACGCTTCTACCCTTAGTCGTTTTTACCTTTTACATTGCAAAATAAGGCTACTCAGCCAAGGCTACTTAGCCACACATTGTACCTCGCACTGTTCTTCGAATAAATAAAGCTAAGTGCCCCAAAACTCTGAGTTCTCCTTTACTTTCCAATTTATATACTCGGGGGCTATGCCACCCTATACACATCTATTCTTCGAACCAAAACGCGATATCCTGAGTAGTTGGTACATCAATCGAAACCCTTAACACAACACCAACCTAGCTGCAACACACCTGACAGGTTGATAAGGGACTGAGAAAAAACATGACCAGGCTAACGAAAAGGACTCGCATAGTGCCACGCACTTCGTACTAACAAAGCTCTTTATACGCATTCGACAATAAATTATCTACAACATTTATACGAACTTTAGAACACAAGTACACTTATGTGCAGGATACAAACTAGTCTACTACTGCAACAGAAGAACGTTGGTTTGTTCCTCAAAGAAGTCGACGATCTCTTCTGCTGGGCGGTCCACCGCCTGGTAGTGTGGCACCATATTCCAAGCAGAACCTGCTAGCGGCGCAGGCAGCCCAGACGCAATTGCCGCAACATCTACGTCAGGCTTGTGCAGCCGCACCATTGATAGAGCAGCCTTGGCACCAGCCACCAACTGCTGCCTCACGCACTCGTGAACCCCAGTCAGGTCTTGAAACTTGGCAAGGAGGGCCAGCAAGCTTGATGGCGTATCATCCAGCGGGAACATCGCCTGATAAATGTTCTTCAAGAATGATTGCAATTTTTTCAGAAAGTGCACCACTCGCGACGCACGATCCTGCAGGGTCGCCAGCGCAGTCGCACGATCATGATCTACCCAGAAGTATCCACTCTCTTGAACTTTCTCCTGGGTAAGATCATGCATGCGAATGGCAATTCTATCCTTCTCCTCATGCGGGTGACGCATGCTGACAACTACACGAAGCAGCAACAAGCAGCATGAGTACAACGTACCGCTGCGAGTAACTACAAGGAAAAGATGAGAACAAGCAAACTAACATTTGAATTGGTTGCCCAGCTGCGTCATCTCGCCAAGCAGATACTGCTCTCGAGCGGCGGCTTTTTCCGCCTTCGACTTCCATACGTCCGCATTACCACGGAGCACGGGCAACTCATGCTCCAGCTGCTTCACGCGATCACGCAGTCGCGAAAGCAAGGACAACTCATCTACCCTGGAGCGTGGTGGTGCCACGGTATTATCAAGAGTCGGTGAGTCCTGAGTTTCTCTCAAAGGATCACTTGATGTACCCTACCAAAAGTCAAGATAAAAGCAAATAAGACAACCAGATCAACACAAAGACAAAAGGATCGGATGCATTCAAGACTAGCAAAAGTATCAGCAGATACACTCGCCAGCAGGCATGTTCTCAAACAAAAGGACATAAACTAATCAACTATTACAAAGCTAACTAAGGAGAAACTGGCTTCTTCGACTTCGACGACTTCGGGGGCTTCATCAAGTTCGTGGTAGTGTCAGACGCCACTGACTTTCCGCCGGCCCCTGATGCCGAAGCTTTCGCGGCCTTCTTGGCATGTTGGAGCTCCTCAGAATACTTTGCAACAGTATTTATCAACTGAGGCCCATATTTATCACAGGCAGTCGCGAAGGGAGCAAAGACTACCTGCTGGTCGTCCGCACTCACAGGCATCGCCTTCGACACCGCAGCAGGGTCAATCTCGACTCCATGGGCCTGCACCATGGCAAGTGACATGGACGCGCCAGCTGAGCGAAGCAAGTTCTTGAAGCTGGCAGGCACACCTCTAGCGAGTGACTCCACCAGCTCGTCTATATTCTCGACTAGCTCTGCCTTGGGCATCATCTCCTCTTGAAGGCGACTGAGTACGCTTTTGGCCTTGGAGAGCGTGTCCTGCACAACGATGTTGCGGTCTTCGACTGCTGACTGTGCACCCGCCAGAGCATCATCACGACGAAGGGCCTGCGGGTCAAAGCTCAAATCGCCAGCATCTGTACATAAATTCACATATGGACAAAAACATCAGCGCCACCGGAAAAAACATTCGAAGTAGAGAAGGATAACAACATCCACAAGCAAGGTACCTGAAAGGGCCTTAGCAATCGAGAGCAGTTGTTCCTCGAACAACTTCTCCCTGGCTGCGAAGGACGCACGCAGATCCTCTTCGCGCCTTTGCGCCTCGTCATGCGCCGTGATTGCTTCTTCGCGACCCTTCACAGCCGCGGCGAGGGTCTTTTCAATGGTGGCAGCATTGCGTAGGAGAGTGTTATGTTCGGCTACAAACATAAAGAGATTGACTATCAGTCGACCGTATTAAAAAAGGAGACAAAGAATAAGAAGAAGTGCAAGACACTCACGTTCAACCACGCGATGACGCGTCTCCAGCATCGCATGCTGGCTACCCATCGCAAGAACTTGCTCCGCCAAGTGCGCGGCTTCTTTCACAAGGAGCTATCGCACAAAACAGAATCAGCAGAGGCAATAGATAACATTGACTACAACACCAAAAGGAGAAAAACTACACTTACATGGCCCTCCAATGACTCCGAAGATGTCTGTTGTACCGTCATCCGGGCAACCATTCAATGCTCCCCTGCATGAGGAGAACTGTAACAGTTGTGCCCGGAGTGGGCCGCCAATGGAGGGGAAGGAGCGAGCTCGACCTCTTCTTTGGCCATCGAGGTCGCGACTCCCGATTCCTTCAAAAACTGGACGTCGCCAGAAGATGACGACGCCTCTTGACTGCAAGACAAAAACCATATCAAGATAGGGCAAACCCAAAGACGAGCCATGAAGAGCAAAAACAGAGAAGAGCAAATCGACTATGCAAACTTACCAATCAAACTTGTCAAAGTCAAAGTGGCTCCCCCCGACTCTGATGAAGACTCCTTGGGCAGTCGCATCTTCTTGCGAGAAGATGGTGCCATGGCTCTCACAAGAATGGCAGGAATTGGCGACTCCGCACCAACACCCGTACCTTCCAGAGTCGAAGGAGACGACGCATCGGAATCCTTGCTGCGTGAACACTTGCGAGTATCCGGACTATCGGACTCGGGGGCTTCCTCCTCCGCATTAGAAGGGACGGTCGACTCTGACTCGTCCTCCCAAAGTCTCGCGAGGGATAATCCCCTCAAGTAGAGGGGGCATACAAGGTGACACCGCCCAATCCTGCACACAGACAACACATTCAGTAAACAGCAAGTAAACACCAGAGAAGCAATCGACAAAATTAGCTACTGCGTAGCACAACTATACCTCAGGAGGAGAGTTCGAAGCATTAAATGGAGGAACAACTGGCTCACTGGGAAGCACATCCTTGACGGTGTACTTGGTGACCAGTCGAACCCTCTTGTCCACCTCACTCACGGACATGCCATCGGCAGACACGCGAGTGGCATCATTAGCGCCAGCCCACTGAAACATGGGGTGGACCCTGGCTTGCAGGGGCTGGACACGATGGCACAACCAAGTGCGAATGAGGGCACAACCTCCCTCCTCTTTTCCTATGCGACTTTCGAGGTCGCAGACACGCTGATACAGCACATCTGTCTCCACGGACTCGCCAGGCATGACTATGTTCTTCCAGGAGCGCATCCTCCTGAACGGCATCGCGGGATCGAAGGGTACGAGTCCAAAGTGCTCACCATTAGCCTTCTCACCGCGAATGTAGAACCATTTGTCCCTCCACCCTTGGACGGACGCCGTGAGCTTGATGTCGAAGTAGGTGGCGGATGGGTCGACGTGGATTCCGTAGCCACCCACATCGTAAACTAAAGAGCCAGACGCAGACTGGTGCTTCAATTTGAAGATGCGCTTGAAAAGGCCGAAGTGTGGCTCGATTCCAAGCCAGCACTCGCAGAGTGTGATGAAGCAAGAGATATGGAGGATCGAATTTGGGGACAGCTGATGGAGCTGGAGCCCGTAGAAACAAAGGAGACCCCTAAAAAGGGGGTGAAGAGGCAAGGAGAGACCGCGAATGATGAATGCTAAAAACATCACTCGAAAACCAGCGGGAGGAGAAGGAATGGTCTCACCGCTGGGGACGCGCGCGTCGGCAACTACGGCAGACAATACTCCATCTTGGCAAAGAAGACGGAGATCGGACGCCTTGATGATGGAGGGGCGCCACGCACCATTCGTGACGCGAGTGCCCGCGACCTTCTTCTTCCCGCCGGCGGTGGTGCTGGTGCCTGCAGCGGTGGAGCCGCCCTTCTTCTTCGTCGCGGCAACGGTGGCCGTGGAATCAGCTGCAGCGCCTCTCTTCTTCTTCCCCATTACGCGACGGTGATGCGAGCGCAGAAAGTAGATCGGAAACGAGCGGAGCTGGTCCAGCGTAGTGGGGGAAACGAGCATAGAGAAAGCAGAGAGGAGCAGCGGCAATGGCGATGGAAGCAAAGATGAATGAGAGCAGATGAGAAAATTACCGTCGCAACGCTGCTACTTAACCCCTGGAAGATGTAATCCAACGGCTTAGAAAAACCCTACTGGACGCGTGGTAAACATCATGCTGGACACGTGGAGGAGTGGAAGCGCGAACCGTCCCTCCACTACTCCCATTACGCATGGAAATCGAGGAGACGCGGTTAAAATAAAGATTACGCACGCCCAGTCAAATCAAAGTTAGAAACTGGGACCCACTGCTCGTCACGTCCCGTCAAACTCGCTCACGCGGGCAACTGAGGTCATGAAATCGTCAGCACTGACGTCATCAAAGCTATGCAGCAGAGGGTTTCGACTACTTTAGTCCTTGCTGGAGTCTTCGACTCCACCAAGCACTCGGGGGCTACTCCCATAGGGAGCGCTGGTCGCGCACCCTATGATTTTTTTCTTTTCTTTTTGCAGGAACATGGACAATCAAAAGGCAAACCCAACCACTCGAAATACGATTCGATTATGGACATGGGTTACTCCAATAGGGAGCGCCGGAAACAAATTCGACTAAAACAAGCAAAAGACGACAGCAGTCGCAAAATGATTCTTTAGTCCCTGCCTGAGTCTTCGACTCAACCAGGCACTCGGGGGCTACTCCCATAGGGAGCGCTGGTCGCGCACCCTATGATTATTTATGCAAAAACTGTGTGTCGATAACATCCACACTCGAAACTCATGGCGACACCGCCTCATAATTTTCCCTACAAAGAGACTGCGTCTCCTAGGCCACCCGAATCGTCTCCGCGATGATAAAATTCGGATGCCACGCTTACAGCGTGAAGGTAAGACCTAAACAAGGCCTGACAACGCATTAGCTGTGCACTACCAGAAACATATCCGTGCCTGCAGGTACGATGAATATGCCTTGACGGACGCGTCGAGTGCTCACACCCATATAACTGGAATTCGACTCCTGTAAGACCTCCACGGCTTGAGTCGAATTACACCAGCACTTTACCGGATTCGAGTCCGGGGACTCGAGTTCGAGTAGATTGCATTGTTTCACCCTAAGGTGGTTAACTGATACCGATACTTCGGTTATATCAGGCACATATATCAACAATCCCTATGACACAACTAAAAGCAGTCGAAATATATACTCATTTAGGCACTCGAAAGACTTTAAAAGTCCCCAGTCAAATCTGCGATTCCACTGGACACTCCGGGGCTACTAACATGGGTATACCCTACAGGTACTCGAGCTTGGTATATACGGTCTAAATACGTACAGGCCCACGGTGTCGCCAAGGCCCAAACAAAGGATTCGAGTAACCTGCGGACTCTCGATTGCTTGAAGAACAAGAAGAAGCTAAAGATAGAAAGTTCAAAGGGGAAAACCCTAAATTGTAACCGACTCGACCTGCTACCCGGGACCTAGCCTATCTATATAAAGGCTGGGAGGGGGCGGCGAGGAGGACACACGCAACCCTAGTTTCCACCACCCTCCCCAGATTGCATCTGTGCACCATTGTAACCTTCGGTTCCTTCGATAATTCCACGAGCAGACAAGCAGGAGTAGGGACCTCTACAAGGCCTGAACCCGGGTAAATGTTTGTCCCCTGTGTGCTTGTCTGTTAGCCGATAGATGTCTCCAGCGCTCCCTCCTTCTCCAAAACCCAAGTCCATAACAATGGGCATTAATGAGTTAAACCCTCGTCAAGGTGTTTCCTTGCTCCTACTGGTTCGATTAAACCTTGGTTTCATAACTGAGGGAAACTTGCTGTTGTGCTCATCATACCTTCCTCTTGGGGTTCCCAACGAGCTCTACATCAACCACGAGCCATCAACAATTTTCTGG
This sequence comes from Avena sativa, assembly GCA_916181665.1. Lineage (NCBI taxonomy): Eukaryota > Viridiplantae > Streptophyta > Magnoliopsida > Poales > Poaceae > Avena > Avena sativa. The sequence continues at coordinate 141,657,518 of OV702292.1, forward strand.
GTGCCGTGCATTGAGCCATCAAGCGATTTTCTGGTGCTGTTGCCGGGGAGTCAAGGACATCTTCACAAGGGGAGTCCCTCATAACCAATCTCTTCACTTTGTTGTTTTTGTTTTGCTTAGTTTCTTTTTGCTTTGTTTGCTTGTTTTGTTCTTCAAAAAAAACACACAAAAATTAGTTTTACTAGTTTGCTTTCTTATTTAAAAACCCAAAAAATGACTACTCTTGAAAACACTAAGTTGTGTGACTTCACTAACACCAACAACAATGATTTTATGAGCACACCTATTGCTCCACCTGTGGCTGAAAATACTCTGTTTGAGATAAAACCTGCTTTACTCAATCTTGTTATGAGAGAGCAATTTTCTGGTATTGGTAATGAAGATGTTGCTTCCCATCTAAATAACTTTGTTGAACTTTGTGAGATGCAAAAGCATAGGGATATAGATGGTGATATTATTAAGCTAAAATTGTTTCCTTTCTCTTTGAGAGGAAAAGCTAAAGAGTGGTTGAATTCCTTAACTAGGAATAGTATTGATTCTTGGACTAAATGCAAAGATGCTTTTATTGGAAAATACTATCCTCCTGCTAAGATTATATCCATGAGAAGTGAAATAATGAAGTTTAAACAACTTGATAATGAGCATGTTGCTCAAGCTTGGGAAAGAATGTAATCTTTGGTAAAGAATTGTCCCACTCATGGACTGACTGCTTGGATGATCATCCAAACTTTTTATGCAGGATTGAACTATTCTTTAAGGAACCTATTGGATTCAGCTGCTGGAGGTACCTTTATGACCATCACTTTGGGTGCTGCAACAAAACTTTTGGACAATATGATGGTTAATTATTCTGAATGGCATACTGAGAGAGCTCCACAAGGTAAGAAGGTAAATTCTATTGAGGAAACTTCATCCTTGAGTGATAAGATTGATATTATTATGTCTATGCTTGTTAATGGGAAAGCCCATATTGATCCAAATAATGTTCCTTTAGCCTCTTTGGTTGCTCAAGAAGAGCAAGTTGATGTGAACTTCATAAGAAATAACAATTTTGGCAACAATGCTTATGGTAATAATGCTTATAGGAACAATTTTGGTAACAACAATTATAAGCCATATCCTCCCAACAATGGTATTGCTTATGGGAATTGTTACAACAATAATAAGAGTGCTCCCTCTGAACTTGAAGTTATGCTTAAAGAGTTTATTAGTAAACAAACTGCTTTCAATAAAACTATTGAGGAAAAACTCTCTAATGCTGAAAAAATATAGCATCTTTGGCTGAAGCTCAATCTTCTTTGAATAAAATGGCTGCTAAACCTGAAACTAATGATAATCCCTTTACAGCTACAAATGCCATACAAGTAAGAATTGATGAAAATGTTAGACTATTAGCTGAATTACATGCTAAGTGGGAAAGAGAAGATGAAATTGCTAGAAACATTAGTGTTTCTACTATTACCACCACTAGTGTTGAGGCTAGTAATAGTTCTACTACTTTAGATGATAAAGTTGATTTTGATCTTGATGGTTGCAACATCTCTAAAGTTATTAAGTTCCTACAAAAGCTTGCTAAAAGTCCTAATGTTAATGCTATGAACATGTCCTTTACAAAACACATTACTGATGCTCTCATAAAGATTAAAGAAGAAAAGATGAAACATAAAGCTTCTATTCCTATAAAACAAGAAGATGGTTGGGAACCCATCATTAATATGAAAGTGAATGACTTTGATTTCAAAGCTTTATGTGATCTTGATAGTAGTGTTTCTATTATGCCTAGAAGGATTTATGATATGCTTGATTTGCCTCCTCTTGAAGATTGCTATTTGAATGTCCCACTTGATGATCATGTTAAAAAGAAACTCATGGGGAGTCTTAATGATGTTCTTATTATGGTTAACGATTCCTATGTCCCCGTTGATTTCTATGTTTTGGATGTTGAATACAATGCTTCTTGTCCTATTACTTTGGGAAGACCTTTTCTTAGAGCTGTTGGTGCCATCATTGATATGAAAGAAGGCACCATTAAATATCAACTCCCACTCAAGAAAGGTATAGAACACTTCCCTAAAAAGAGAGAAAAGATTTATTTTGCTTCTCCTATGAAAACAAAATTTGGTCTTGATGCTTCTTCATTTGAGAACACTTGATTCTTTCTTTGCTTCTTACGCCTAACTTAAAGGCGTTAAAAAAAAGTACTTGTTGGGAGATAACCCAATATTTTTAGATGAGTCTTGGAAGTTATTACCTCAGTAATAACCTCTCCTTATCCTTTTTATTTGCTTTTTATGCCAAGAGTAACCTCTAATGAGAGTGAAGTAATGATTGGGAAAGTTGTTGTCCCAAAAAATTTGTGAGAGAGCTCTGTATGTCCGATTGCGCTGTAATTTTTTGTTCTTCTGGCCCAGATTGTTATGTAACTTTCGTTAGTTCAACACTTTTTGATTTGAGCAACATAAGATCTTTGAAAAAATTCGTCTTTACCTGCTGGTCTGTTTTGACAGATTTCTGCCATTTTCTACATTTGCTTCTTGTGGGTTCCTTTTTGAGTTCTTTTGGGGAATTGAGCTTTTTGAGGGAAGTGCTACAGTATCTAGTGTTCTAATGGAAGTTTATTTGGTGTTAGAACTGAACCTTGAGACTTATTTATCTTAAGTGCACTAATGTTGCTAATGAGACTGTGTGAAGTTTTGTATGAAGGAAAAAATTTCAGGTGTATGGAAGGAATGAGTAATGAGATGAAGGATGGACTAAAGCTCAAGCTTGGGGATGCCACGATGTCACCCCAAGAAATATCCAAGAAGTACAAGCATCAAAGCTTGGGGATGCCCAAGGCATCCCCTTCTTCATCAATAAAAATCTCAGGTTTCTTCCAAACGCTTCATTTTTATTGTTTCATGCACAGTTGTGTTTTTCTTAGAGCGTCTTATTTTTCGTTTTCGTTTTGGTTTTTAGTTTGCTTGGTTTTCTTAGTTTTATGAATAAATTGGTTGGACCCCCTCTTTCATACATTGGTTTGCAAATAGTTTGGTTTGGTTTGGAAAAGAGTAGGAAAGTTCTTACTTTTGTGGTAAAAAGAGCTTGTTTTTGACTGTGGCCTATGCTTTGTCATGCCATGCTTGATATTGTTTTGGCTTTATGCTTAGTATTCTTTGTTGTAGCATGACTTGTTATAAACAATTGAGATTGCTTAATGTGCCTTGGATGAATCATGTGTTGTTTTAGCATATTAAAGCATAGTATAGTGGTATTCTCCTTTGATGCTTTATTTGGGTTGACTTGGCACATGCTCACACCATGTTATGACTATCCAAAGTCACCATAGCCGTTATGATCCTTTAGTTTTCAACTTGTAGTATCACTTTATGCTTTGATCGATGATGTTTTGTCGCTCTGCATGATTATGGCCATTATTGCTCTCTTAGTTTGTCGCTCCCAGTCTTTTGCTAGCCTCCACAACAAAGTATGAGTTCCACTCATGCATCCAACTCCCCAAACCAAGTTATTCCAAAGAGTCCACAATACCTACCTACTAGCTTATGCTATTCCAAGTATATTCATGCTTTTGTTTACCTTCCACTTAATATGAGAAAACTAGTGATTAAAGCTCTCACGAACTTGATGGCACACTTTACTTTTTGCCTCTAATAAACTTGAACCATTGTGTCGTCTATGTTGTATATGCTTGCACTTATTTGTTGGGAATTAGCAGAACCATGCTTTCATGGGGAACGCTTTCAACATTGCACTCCATACTTGTACCTAGTTGATATCATGCTCTTTTGTATATGGATGTCGTCGGTGTGAAATGAAAGGGGAGCTTGTAAGTCCATGGAGTTATGTATATGTGTTAGAGAAACGCCTGGGCCGCTGGTCTAATCCATGCTGACATGGTGGAAACCTGCAGCGTAACCATAATGAGCTGTCTATGAAGCATTCTTCTTATGAAAAGAGTCCTATATTGAGAAAAAAAAGAGAAAAGAAAAAAAAGACACTATGAAAAGAGGAAAGAGAGAAAAAAGCACCATATTCCCATGGTAAATAAGAAGAATGCTGAGATGCTCGTTGTCTTCTTGCCTTGTCATTTTGATATGGGGATTCTTCCGTATCATCAGGCAAGGGGTACCCCGTTGGCGGTTCTCAATGATACACATGTACTTATAATGACAAGAACTTACCGGTGACTAAAATTGAGTAGCATGAGGAGCGGCCCTGGAATACAAGGGACATGAGATTTCTGACTTATACTTCGTCAAGCATGTACACCATAGTTTGTTCACTTTAACCTTAATCACTTCAAGATGCTTATGATAGGGCAATGAGAGCTGAAAGCTAAAAGTACCATAATTTTTGGAAGCTCTTTATGAGACTTGAATCCCTACTTCCTTTTACAAAAGGCCTTTCTTCCACCATTATATTGAGTCTCCATCTTCTATCTTTATGCACCTACTTTGAGAGCATAGTGGCCATTCTTAGTTCTATGTGCATTGTCCCAAGACTAGTTGATTGATGCATACTTTGATATTGCTTGTTTTAAACTATTGTATCTAGTCACTCTTATGAACTTTGAAGGTGTCCTATGCATTTATATTTGCTACTCTATTGAGGGACAAGCTGAATACTAGTATGCTATGTTTTCTTTATGTGAAACAAACAAACGTCTTGCAAAGCATTGTTATTCATGAATCTTTTGTTTGTGCCTTTTCATGTTGCATCTTAGTTTCTTTGATTATTGCTAGAACTTTGTCTTTCATGTTATGATTGAAGTATTATGATCCCAGCTTTGAGTGTTTTGCAAATACTTTGATCAAGTATTTTATGGTGCATGTCACCTCAAAAATTATTCTTTCTTTTTATCACTTACCTACTCGAGGACGAGCAGGAGTTAAGCTTGGGGATGTTGATACATTGCAAATGTATCTATAATTTTTGATGTTCCATGCTTGGTTTTATCCACTTTCTTGTGTTTTGTTCCAACTTTGGAGTACTTTTCATATGATTTCTTGGACTAACCTATTAACAAGAGCCATAGTGCCAGCTGCCTGTTTTCTGCTGTTTTTGGTTCTAGGAAAGTCAGAAAATGAATATTCTCGGAATTGGACGGGACAAAAGCCCAAGTGCCTATTTTTCCGGAAGGGATCAAGTGCCAGAATACGAGACGGAGAGGGACCAGGGGGCCACCACACCACCTGGCCGCGCGGCCTAGCCTGGCCCCCGCCAGGGGGTGGTGAGGCCAGCCCTGGCACCCCCTCGGCCTCTCCAATATATTGCCCTCGGGACGAAAACCCTAAGGACCCGATCAAAAATCCACGAAAGAGTCTGTAGCCACCATCATCTCCATCCCTAGATCGGGAGGGATTTGAAGCTCTTCCCGGCACCCTGCCGGAGAGGGGAATTCACCCTGGAGGCCTTCTTCATCACCATGCAAGCCTCCGGTGTGACGCGTGAGTAGTTCATCCTTGGACTACGGATCCATGTAGTAGCTAGATGGTTGGTTCTCCTCCTTTGTGCTTTCATGTTTAGATCTTGTGAGCTCCGTTCATGATCAAGATCATCTATTTATATTCATACATGTTGTGTTTGCGGGGATCCGATGGATATTGAGATGCTATTTCAGATTGATTATTGATTCTATCATGTCTTTGTTATTTGAGATCTTGCATGCTTTCTGTTGTTAGTAGCTATCTTGGCCAAGTAGATGCTAGCAACTCCAAGAGTTAGTATTTATGCTCGATAGTGGGTTCATGCCTCTGGTAACCTGAGGAAGTGACGGAAATCTCTAAGGTACTAGATGTGCTGTTGCTACTAGGGAGAAAACAACAATCCTTTGTTCATAGAACAACCATATTGTTTACTTTACACGCAGTTTGTAAAGCAATAATCTGTTGCTTGCAACTTAATACTGGAGGGGGTTCGGATGATAAATTGAAGGTGGATTATTAGTCATAGATGCAGTTGTATGGCGGTCTATGTATTATGTTGTAATGTCCAATCAAGTCTCAAAGGAGTCAAGATGATTAGTATATGCATGTATTGCTTTCTCGGTGTTTGTCAATTGCCCCGCTGTAATTTGTTCACCCAGCATGTTATATATCTTAAGGAGAGCCACCTCTAGTGAACTATGGATCCCGGTCCTTGTCTTTTACATACACTCTACAATCTTTTACTGCTTTGTGTTTACTTTCTGCAAACTTTTACTTCTTTCCATTCGATACGTTTAATCCTTTGTTTTCCGCAAAACACGGTGAGATTGACAACCTCATCGCAAGTTGGGGACAAAGTTCTGTGGTTGTGTTGTGCAGGTCTCCATGTTGCTACTAGCACCGGTAGTGTGCCCTGCCAAAGCTCAGCTGGTAACACCTTTGAGGTGTTTCCTTGCTCCTACTGGTTTGATTAAACCTTGGTTTCATAACTGAGGGAAACTTGTTGCTGTTCTCATCATACCTTCCTCTTGGGGTTCCCAACGAGCTCTACATCAACCACGAGCCATCAACACTTTTCTGGGCGCCGTGCATTGAGCCATCAAACAGCAAGGAGTGATACGTTGTAAACATATCTATAATTTTTTATGTTCCATGCTTGTTTTATATCTACTTTCTTATTTTTTGTCCACACTTTGGAGTATTTTTACACATTTTTTGGAACTAACCTATTAACAAGATGCCACAGTGTTAGTTGCCTATTTTCTGCTATTTTTGGTTTCAAAAAAGCTAGTAAGGAAATATTCTCGAAATTGGACCGGACAAAAGCCCAAGTCAATATTTCACCAGAAGGAACACGGAGTCCGGAGGGGTGACAAAGAGGGAACCAGGCGGGCCACACCTGGTGGTGGCGCGGCCAGCCCTACCCACGCCACCAGGGGTGTTGACCCCTGTCTCTCCACCGACCTTGCCCCTTTGCCTATATATTACCTTCGGGATGAAAACCCTAAGTACCTGATCAAAATTCAACGAAAGAGTTTGTAGTCGTCGTCATCTCCATCCCTAGATCAGGATGGATCTGAAGCTCTTCCCGGCACCCTACCGGAGGAGAGAGATCACCCTGGAGGCCTTCTTCATCACCATGACTGCCTCTAGTGTGATGCGTGAGTAGTTCATCCCTAGACTACGGGTCCATGTAGTAGCTAGATGGTTGGTTCTCCTCCTTTATGCTACCATGTTTAGATCTTGTGAGCTCCGGTCATGATCAAGATCATCTATTTGTAATCATACATGTTGTGTTTGCGGGGATCCGATGGATATTGAGATGCTATTTTAGATTGATTATTGATTCTATCATGTCTTTGTTATTTGTGAACTTGCATGCTCTCCGTTCTTAGTAGCTATCTGGGCCAAGTAGATGCTAGCAACTCCAAGAGGGAGTATTTATGATCGATAGTGGGTTCATGCCTCTAGGAATCTGGGGAAGTGATAGAAATCTCTAAGGCACTAGATGTGTTGTTGCTACTAGGGAGAAAACAACAATCCTTTGTTCATAGAACAATCGTATTTTTTACTTTACACACTTTGCTTAATGCAATTATCTATTGCTTGCAAATTAATACTAGAGGGGGTTCGGATGATAACCTGAAGGTGGATTATTAGTCATAGATGTAGTTGGATTACGGTCTATGTATAATGTTGTAATGCCCAATCAAATCTCAAAGGAGTCAAGATGATTAGTGTATGCATGTATGCTTTCTCGATGTTTGTTAATTGCCCCTCTGTAATTTGTTCACCCAACATGTCATCTATCTTAAGGAGAATCACCACTAGTGAACTATGGACCCTGGTCCATTCTTTTACCATCAATCTACAATCTATTTATTGTTTACTGTTTAATTTCTGCAAAGCAATTACTATCTTCCACACAATACGTGTAGTGCTTTGTTTTCAGCAAAACCGGTGAGATTAACAATCTCACTGTAAGTTGGGGACAAAGTTATGTGATTGTGTTGTGCAGGATTCCAAGTTGGAAACAACACCTTGGAGGTGTTTCCTTGCTCCTACTGGTTCGATAACCTTGGTTTCATAACTGAGGGAAAACTTACTACTATGCTCATCATACCTTCCTCTTGGGGTTCCCCAACGAGCTCTACATTTTGAGCAAGCAAGTCTTCTTCTAGCGCCATTGCCAGGGAGTCAAGGCATCTTCACAAGGTGAGTCCTTCATAACCAATCTCTTTACTTTGTTTTATTTGTTTTGCTTAGTTTATTTATGCTTTGTTTGCTTGTTTCTTTATTAAAAAACACAAAAAATGACTACTCTTGAAAACACTAAGTTGTGTGACTTCACTAGCACCAACAATAATGATTTCATGTGCACACCTATTGCTCCACCTGTTCCTGAAGCTACTTTCTTTGAAATTAAACCTGCTTTGCTTAATCTTGTTATGAAAGAACAATTCTCTGGTGTTGGAACTGAAGATGCTATTGCTCATCTCAATAACTTTGTTGAACTTTGTGAGATGCAAAAACATAGGGATATAGGTGGATATATTATTAAGCTGAAATTGTTTCCTTTCTCTTTGAGAGGAAAAGCTAAAGAATGGTTGCTATCCCTAACTATAAATAGTATTGATTCTTGGACTAAATGCAAAGATGTTGTCATTGGAAAATACTATCCTCCTGCTAAGATTATATCTATGAGAAGTGAAATAATGAAATTTAAACAATCTGATAATGAACATGTTGCCCAAGCTTGGTAAAGAATGAAATCTTTGGTAAAGAATTGTCCCATTCATGGACTGACTGCTTGGATGATTTTCCAAACCTTTTATGCAGGACTGAATTATTCTTTAAGAAATCTGCTGGATTCTACTGCTGGGGGTACCTTTATGACCATTACTTTGGGTGCTGCAACAAAGCTTCTGGATAATATGATGGTTTACTATTCTGAATGGCACATTGAGAGAGCTCCACAAGGTAAGAAGGTAAACTCTGTTGAAGAAACTTCCTCCTTGAGTGATAAAATTGATGTTATTATGTCTATGCTTGTTAATGGCAAAGCTCATATTGATCCAAATCATGTTCCTTTAACTTCTTTGGTTGCTCAAGAAGAGCAAGTTGATGCGAACTTTATTAGAAATAATAATTTTAGCAACAATGCCAACATGAATAATTTTGGTAATAATAATTATAGGCCATATCATCCCAACAATGGTAATGCTTATGGAAATTCCTACAACAATAATAGAACTGCACCCTCTGAACTTGAAGTTATGCTTAAAGATTTTATTAGTAAACAAACTGCTTTCAATAAAACTATTGAGGAAAAACTCTCTAATGCTAAAAGAAATATTGCATCATTATCTGAAGCACAGTCTTCTTTAAATAAGATGGCTGCTAAACCTGAAACTATTGAAAATCCCTTTGCTGCTACTAATGCCATACAAGTTAGAATTGATGAAAATGTTAGACTGTTAGCTGAATTGCATGCTAAGTGGAAAAGAGAAGATGAATTTGCTAGAAATATTAGTATTTCTACTATCACTACCACTAATGTTGAAGCTAGTAAACCCAATGGAACCTTTTCTAATAAAAATGTTGAAATCCTTAGAAATATGGGAAACAATAGCTCTACTACTTTAGATGGTAATTATGATTTTGATCTTGATGGTTGCAATATCTCTGAAGTAATTATGTTCCTACAAAATCTTGCTAAAAGTCCTAATGCTAGTGCTATGAATATGGCCTTTACAAAACACATTACTGATGCTCTCATAAAAATTAAAGAAGAAAAGATGAAACATAAAGCTTCTATTCCTATGAAATTAGAAGATGGTTGGGAACCCATCATTAATATGAAAGTGAATGATTTTGATCTCAAAGATATATGTGATCTTGGTAGTAGTGTTTCTATTATGCCTAGAAAGATTTATGAAATGCTTGATTTGCCACCATTGGAAGATTGTTATTTAAATGTCCAACTTGATGATAATGCTAAAAAGAAACTCATGGGGAGTATTAATGATGTTCTCATTATGGTTAACAATGCCTATGTCCCAGTTGATTTCTATGTTTTGGATGTTGAATGCAATGCTTCTTTTCCTATTACTTTGGGAAGACCTTTTCTTAGAACTGTTGGTGCCATTATTGATATGAAAGAAGGTACCATTAAATATCAATTTCCACTCAAGAAAGGTATAGAACACTTCCCTAAGAAGAGATAAAAGATTACTTATGCCTCTCCTATTAAAACAAAATTTGCTCTTAATGCTTCTTCATTTGAGAATACTTGATTCTTTTCTTGCTTCTTATGCCTAGCTCAAAGGCGTTAAAGAAAAGCATTTATTGGGAGATAACCCAAATTTAATTAGGAACCTCTTTGTAGAGTCTTGGAAGTTATTACCTCTGTAATAACAGCTCCTTATAATTTTTGTGTGGTTTTCGTGCCACGAGTAACCTCTAATGAGAGAGGAGTAATGCTTGGCAAGGTTACTGTCCCGAAACAGATTTTTGTGCTTTGCTGTAAAAATTCGTGAAAAATCTCTATACGTAGGATTGATCTGTAATTTATAGTGCTTCTGCCCCAGGTTGTTATCCAACTTTCGTTAGTTCAACACTTTTCGATTTGAGCAACATAAGGTCTTCGAAAAAATTGGTTTTTACCTGTTGGTCTGTTTTGACAGATTTCTGCCATTATTTGCATTTGCCTCTTAATCTCTTTCTCTTTGAGTTCTCTTTGATCATTTGAACTTTTTAAAACTAAGTGCTACAGTATCTTGTGTTTTAATGGAAGTTTTACTTGTGTTGGAACTGAACCAAAAGACATATTATCTTGAGTACACTAATGTTACTAATGATGATTGTGTGAAGTTTTGTATGAAGGAAATTTTAAAGTGTAGGGAAGAGTAATGTGATCAGATGAAGTATGGACAAAAGCTCAAGCTTGGGGATGCCACCCGTGTCACCCCAAAAAATATCCAAGAAGTACAAGCGTCAAATCTTGGGGATGCCCAAGGCATCCTCTTCTTCATCAATAAAAATCTCAGGTTTCTTCCAAAAACTTCATTTTTGTTGTTTCATGCACACTTGTTTTGTTCTTGGAGCGTCTTTGTTTTTGTTCTAAGTTTTCTTTTGCTTAGTTTGCTTGAATAAATTGGTTGGACCCCCTCATTCATACATTAGTTTTCAAATAAGTTGGTTTGGATTGGAAAAGAGTAGGAAAAGTTCATGCTTAAGTGGTAAAAAGGAGCTTGTTTTTGATTGTGACTTAGACTTTATCATGTCATGCTTGATATTGTTTTGGCTTTAGGCTTAGTGATCTTTGCTGTAGCATGACATGTTATAAACAATTGAGACTACTTAATGTTCCTTGAAAGAATCATGCATTGTTTTAGCATATTAAAGCATAGTATTGTGGTATTCTCCTTTGATGCGTTATTTGGGTTGACTTGGCGCATGCTCACGCCATGTTATGACTATACCAAGTCACCATAGCCTCTATGATCATTTAGCTTTCGACTTGTAATATTACTTTATGCTTTAATTAGTAATGTTTTGTTGCTTTGCATGATGATGGCCATTATTGCTCTCTTAGTTGGTCGCTCCCAGTCTTTTGCTAGCCTCCATACCAAGTATGAGTTCCACTCATGCATCCAACTCCAAATAAAACCAAGTTATTCCAAAGAGTCCACCATACCTACCTATTAGCATTTGCTATTCCAAGTATATTCATGTTTTATCTACCTTTCAAATTAAACTTGTTATGTGAAAATTAGTGATTAAAGGTCTCACGAACTTGATGGAACACTTTACTTTTCTTGCACTTAATAAACTTGAACCATTGTGCCCATCTATGTTGCGTATATTCTTGTGTTTTGTAAGTTGGGAATTAGCAGAACCATGCTGTCATGGGGAACGCTTTCAACATTGCCCTTTATTTAGTTGATACCATGTTCTTTTGCTTATGGATCCCAGCGGTGTGAAATGAAAGGGGAGCTTGTAAGGCTCATGGAGTTCGTATATGTGTTAGAGAAACGCCTGGGCGGCTGGTCTAATCCATGCCTAATCATGGTGGAAACCTGCAGTGTAACCATAATGAGCAATCTATGAAGCATCCTCTTTATAAAAAAAGAGAAGCCTATGTAAATAGGAAAAAAGAGAAAAAAAGATAAAAAAGATATACCTATGCAAATAGGAAATAAAAGGATGTTGAGATGCTCGTTGTCTGCTTGCCTTGTCATTTTGATATGGGGATTCTTCCGTATCATCAGGCAAGGGGTACCCCGTTGGCGGTTCTCTATGATACACATGTACTTACAATGACAATAACTTACTTGTGACTAAACTTGAGTAGCATGAGGAACGATCTTCATAAGTAAGGGGCATGAGATTTTCAGCTTATAACTTGTCAAGCATATCCTCATATTTGTTCACTTTAACCTTAATCACCTAAAGATTCTTATGATAGGGGCAATGAGAGCTGAAAGCTAAAAAGTACCATAATTTTTGGAAGCTCTTTATGAGACTTGAATCCCTGCTTCCTTCTATGAAGGCCTTTCTTTTACTTTTATGTTGAGTCTCCATCTTCTATCTTTATGCACTTATTAAGAGAGCATAGTGGCCATTCTTAGTTTAGTGTGCATTGTCCCAAGACTTGTTGTCTTTGATATTGCTTGTTCTTAAACTATTTGTATCTAGTCACCCTTATGAACTTTGAAGGTGTTCTATGCATTTATGTTTTGCTACACTATGAGGGACAAGCTGAATACCATTCTCGTTATGTTTTCTTTATTAAAACAAACAAACGTCTTTCAAAGCATTGTTATTCATGAATCTTTTGTTTGTACCTTTCATGTTACAACATAGTTGCTATGTCTTATTGTTAGAACTATATCTTTCATGCTATGTTAAAGTACTATGATGCCAGCTATCAATGTTTTATAAATACTGATGGCCCAAAATATATCGAGCTCGTTGGGGAACCCCAAGAGGAAGGTATGATGAGCACAGCAGCAAGTTTTCCCTCAGTTATGAAACCAAGGTTATTGAACCAGTAGGATCAAGGAAACACCTCCAAGGTGTTGTTTCCAACTTGGAATCCTGCACAACACAATCAAAGAACTTTGTCCCCAACTTATAGTGAGGTTGTTAATCTCACCGGTTTTGCTGAAAACAAAGGATTAAACGTATTGTGTGGAAGATAGTAATAGCTTGCAGAAAGTAAACAGAAACGAATAAACAATTGTAGATTGATGGTGAAAGAAAGGACCGGGGTCCATAGTTCACTAGTGGTGATTCTCCTTAAGAGAACATGCTGGGTGAACAAATTACAGCGGGGCAATTAACAAACATCGAGAAAACATACATGCATATACTAATCATCTTGACTCCTTTGAGATTTGATTGGGCATTACAACATTATACATAGACCGTAATCCAACTGCATCTATGACTAATAATCCACCTTCAGGTTATCATCCGAACCCCCTCCAGTATTAAGTTGCAAGCAGTAGATAATTGCATTAAGCATTGCATGTAAAGTAAACAATACGATTGTTCTATGAACAAAGGATTTTTGTTTTCTCCCTACTAGCAACAACACATCTAGTACCTTAGAGATTTCTGTCACTTCCCCAGATTACTAGAGGCATGAACCCACTATCAAGCATAAATACTCCCTCTTGGAGTTGCTAGCATCTACTCGGCCAAGATAGCTACTAACAACGGAGAGCATGCAAGATCACAAATAACAAAGACATGATAGAATCAATAATCAATCTAAAATACCATCTCAATATCCATCGGATCCCCGCAAACACAACATGTAGGATTACAAATAGATGATCTTGATCATGAACGAAGCTCACAAGATCTAAACATGATAGCACAAAGGAGAAGAACCAACCATCTAGCTACTACATGGACCCGTAGTCCAAGGATGAACTACTCACGCATCACACCGGAGGCTTGCATGATGATGAAGAAGGCCTCTAGGGTGAATTCTCCCCTCCGGCTGGGTGCCGGGAAGAGCTTCAGATCCCTCCCAATCTAGGGATGGAGATGACGATGGCTACAGACTCTTTCGTGGAATTTTGATTGGGTACTTAGGGTTTCTGTATCGGAGGCAATATATAGGTGAAAGGGGAGGCCGAGGGGGTTCCCTTGGCGACCACACCACCCCCTGGCGCGGGCCAGGCCTGGCCGCGCGGCCAGGTGGTGTGGCTGGCCTATGGCCCCTCTCCGTCTCGTCTTTTCGCTCCGTGTCCCCCTCGGTGAAATATTGACTTTGGCTTTTGTCCCATCCAATTCCGAGAATATTCATTTTTTGACTTTCTGGAACCAAAAACAGCAGAAAATAGGCAACTGGCACTTTGGCATCTTGTTAATAGGTTAGTCCAATAAAGTGTATAAAAATACTCCAAAGTGTGGGCAAAACATAAGAAAGTATATATAAACCAAGCATGGAACATCAAAAATTATAGATACGTTAGCAACGTATCAATATCCCCAAGCTTAACTCCTACTCATCCTCGAGTAGGTAAGTGATAAAAAGAAAGAATAATTTTTGAGGTGACATGCACCATCATAAACTTGATCAAAGTATTTGTAAAACATTGATAGCTGGGATCATAGTACTTTAACATAGCATAAAAGATATAGTTCTAACAATACGACATAGCAACTATGTTGTAACATGAAAAGGCATAAACAAAATATTCATGAATAACAATGCTTTGCAAGACGTTTGTTTGTTTCACATAAAGAAAGCATAATGAGAATGGTATTTAGCTTGTCCCTCATAGAGTAGCAAAACATAATTGCATAGGACACCTTCAAAGTTCATAAGGGTGACTAGATACAAATAGTTTAAGAACAAGCAATATCAAAGTTATGAATCAATCAACAAGTCTTGGGACAATGCACATTAAACTAAGAATGGCCACTATGCTCTCTTAATAGGTGCATAAAGATAGAAGATGGAGACTCAACATAAAAATAAAAGAAAGGCCTTCATAGAAGGAAGCAGGGATTCAAGTCTCATAAAGAGCTTCCAAAAATTATGGTACTTATTTGCTTTCAGATCTCATTTCCCCTACCATAAGCATCTTTAAGTGATTAAGGTTAAAGTGACACAACTAAGAGGATATGCTTGACAAGTTATAAGTTGAAATCTCATGCCCCTTGCTTACGAGTACCGAACCTCATGCTACTCAACTTCAGTCACAAGTAAGCTATTGTCATTGTAAGTACATATGTATCATAGAGGACCGCCAGCGGGGTACCCCTTGCACATGATACAGGAGCTATCCCATAATCAAAATGACAAGGCAAGCAGACAATGAGCATATCAGCGATCTTTTTATTTGCTATTTGCATAGGTTTTTATTGAGGATGCTTCATAGAGTGCTCATTATGGTTATGCTGCAAGTTTCCACCATGATTAGGCATGGCTTAGGCTAGCGGCCCAGGCGTTTCTCTAACACACATACAAACTCCATGATCTTACAAGTTCCACTTTTATTTCACACCGCCGGGATCCATAAGCAAAAGAATCATGATATCAACGGATTATAAGTGCAATGTTGAAAGCGTTCCCCATGATACATGGTTCTGCTAACATCAAATTATAAAGCGCAAGCATATACACAACAAAGATGGACACAATGGTTCGAGTTTATTAAGTGCAAGAAAGTAAAGTGTGCCATCAAGTTCGTGAGAGCTTTAATCACTAATTTTCACATAACAAGTTTAATTCGGAAGGTTGATAAAAACATGAATATACTTGGAATAGCAAATGCTAATAGGTAGGTATGGTGGACTATTTGGAATAACTTGGTTTTATTTGGAGTTGGATGCATGAGTGGAACTCATACTTGGTTGTGGAGGCTAGCAAAAGACAGGGAGCGACCAACTAAGAGAGCAATAATGGCCATAATCATGCAAAGCGAGAAAACATCATTAATTAAAGCATAAAGTGATATTACAAGTCGAAAAATAAAGGATCATAAAGGCTATGGTGACTTGGGATAGTCATAACATGGTGTGAGCATGCGCCAAGTCAACCCAAATAAAGCATCAAAGGAGAATACCATAATACTATGCTTTAATATGCTAAAACAACGCATGATTCTTTCAAGGCACATTAAGCAATCTCAATTATTTATAACATGTCATGCTACAACAAAAATCACTAAGCATAAAGCCAAAACAATATCAAGCATGACATGACAAAGCATAGGCCATAGTCAAAATCAAGCTCCTTTTACCACTTAAGCATGAGCTTTTCCTACTCTTTTCCAGTCTAAACCAAACTTATTTGAAAACTAATGTATGAATGAGGGGGTTCAACCAATTTATTCAATCAAACTAAGCAAACCAAGCAAATGAAAACCAAAAACGAAAACGAAAACAAAGACGCTCCAAGAACAACACAACTGTGCATGAAACAATAAAAATGAAGTGTTTGGAAGAAACCTGAGATTTTTATTGATGAAGAAGGGGATGCCTTGGGAATCCCCAAGATTTGATGCTTTTACTTCTTGGATATTTCTTGGGGTGACACGGGTGGCATCCCCAAGCTTGAGCTTTAGTCCATTCTTCATCTCATTACATCATTCTCTCCATACACCTGAAATTTTTTCCTTCACACAATCTTTATTAGCAACATTAGTGCACTCAAGATAATAAGTCTTTGGGTTCAGTTCCAACACCAAAAAAACTTCCATTAAAACACAAGCTACTACAGCACTTCCCTCAAAAAGTTCAATTCCCCAAAAAGAACCCAAAAAGGAATCAACAAGAAGCAAATGCAAATAATGGCAGAAATCTGTCAAAACAGACCAGCAGGTAAAAACCAATTTTTTCGAAGACCTTCTGTTGCTCAAATCGAAAGTGTTGAACTAACAAAAGTTAGATAACAACTTGGAGTAGAAGCACACAAATTCACAGCTCAAACCGACATACAGAGATTTTGCACGAATTTTTACAGCGAAGCACAAAGATATGTTTCGGGACAGCAACTTTCCCAAGCATTACTTCTCTCTCATTAGAGGTTACTCTTGGCACAAAAAGAAAATAAAAAGGATAAGGAGAGGTTATTACAGAGGTAATAACTTCTAAGACTCATCTAAAACTTTTTGGTTATCTCCCAATAAGTACTTTTCTTTAACGTCGTTAAGTTAGGCATAAGAAGCAAGAAAGGAATCAAGTGTTCTCAAATGAAGAAGCATTAAAACCAAATTTCTTGCCCTTACCTCTCTTACTTTTATTCTTAACCTTTGGGAACATATGATTGTTTGGTGGAGAAGCAAAATGCGTGGCACCCTTTTCCACATCTATTAGTGCTCCAAGGAGTTTTAATATGGATCTTCCAAGTGTAATTTGTCCTTTTCCTACACATTCAATAACAAGATAATCAGTAGAAACCATTTTCCCTAGGATCTTTGTAAACACTCCTTTAGCTATTCAAATGGGTAATATTGTGGCATTATTAGTAATAAATATTTAACCTCCTCCTTTAGAAAGTCCCCAAAGATTCAAAGATTCATAGATATCTTTAGGCATAAGACAGAATTTAGACATGATATCACAGCGAGCATGAAAAGTTTCATTATTTATAACAATCTTTACTGTGGGAAGCCATTTTGAGGGTTTAGAATTTATTGGAACATAATCATGATGCTCTCTAAGTGTGTTATAGCAATCTTTTAAACTAGCAGTGTGGGTATCAAGAGTGTTCAATCTAGCAAATATGTTTATAAAGGAAGAATCAGATTTGCTAGGCAGGTTGTAAGTTAAGACCAACTTCTTTATGGCATTAAAAGCATCATCCTCATTGCATTGGAGGAAATCTCCTCCCATTACAGCATCCAAAGCATATCTATAGCATAGAGCAGTTCCAAAGTAAAAAACTACTAAGAAACAAGCTTTGAGTCATTTTAGGTTCCGTTTTTTCATGTAAATCAAAGATTCTAGACCAAGCTTCTTTGATTCCTTGTTTGAAAGGAAAAAATCATTTCCTCAAGTGACATAGTGATTGGAGCACTGCTAGATGTAATGGCAACTTAAGATAGGCAATAATATATTTTTTTGTATTTTTAATAAAGAAAGCAAACTCAGTACAACTAATTTTTTGTGTGTTTTTGATAAAGAAACAAGCAAACAAAGAAGAAATAAACTAAGCAAAAAAAATAACAAAGTAAAGAGATTGGTTATGAGGGACTCCCTTGTGAAGATTTCCTTGACTCCCCGACAACGGCGCCAGAAAAATAACTTGATGGCCCAAAATATATCGAGCTCGTTGGGGAACCCCAAGAGGAAGGTATGATGAGCACAACAACAAGTTTTTCCCTCAGTTATGAAACCAACGTTATCGAACCAGTAGGAGCAAGGAAACACCTCCAAGGTGTTGTTCCCAACTTGGAATCCTGCACAACACAATCACAGAACTTTGTCCCCAACTTACAGTGAGGTTGTCAATCTCATCGGTTTTGCTAAAAACAAAGGATTAAACGTATTGTGTGGAAGATAGTAATAGCTTGCAGAAAGTAAACAGAAAACAGTAAACAGTTGTAGATTGATGGTAAAAGAAAGGATCGGGGTCCATAGTTCACTAGTGGTGATTCTCCTTAAGATAGATGACATGTTGGGTGAACAAATTATAGCGGGGCAATTGACAAACATCGAGAAAGCATACATGCATATACTAATCATCTTGACTCCTTTGAGATTTGATTGAGCATTACAACATTATACATAGACCGTAATCCAACTGCATCTATGACTAATAATCCACCTTCAGGTTATCATCCGAACCCCCTCCAGTATTAAGTTGTAAGCAATAGATAATTGCATTAACCATTGCATGTAAAGTAAACAATATGATTGTTCTATGAACAAAGGTTTTCTCCCTAGTAGCAATAGCACATCTAGTACCTTAGAGATTTCTGTCACTTCCCCAGATTACTAGAGGCATGAACCCACTATCAAGCATAAATACCCCCTCTTGGAGTTGCTAGCATCTACTCGGCCAAGATAGCTACTAACAACACAGAGCATGCAAGATCATAAATAACAAAGACATGGTAGAATCAATAATCAATCTGAAATAGCATCTCAATATCCATCGGATCCCGCAAACACAACATGTAGGATTACAAATAGATGATCTTGATCATGAACAAAGCTCACAAGATCTAAACATGATAGCACAAAGGAGAAGAACCAACCATCTAGCTACTACATGGACCTGTAGTCCAAGGATGCACTACTCACGCATCACACCGGAGGCTTGCATGGTGATGAAGAAGGCCTCCAGGTTGAATTCTCCCCTCCGGCAGGGTACCGGGAAGAGCTTCAGATCCCTCCCGATCTAGGGATGGAGATGACGGCGACTACAGACTCTTTCATGGAATTTTGATCGGGTACTTAGGGTTTCTGTATCGGAGGCAATATATAGGCGAAATAGGAGGCCGAGGGGGTCCCTAGGCGGCCACACCACCCGCTGGCATGGGCCAGGCCTGGCTGCACGGCCAGGTGGTGTGGCCGGCCTATGGCCCATCTCCGCCTCGTCTTCTGGCTTCGTGTCCCCCTTGGTGAAATATTGACTTTGGCTTTTGTCCCGTCCAATTCCGAGAATATTCATTTTTTGACTTTCTGGAACCAAAAACAGCAGAAAACAGGCAACTGGCACTGTGGCATCTTGTTAATAGGTTAGTCTACGAAAGTGTATAAAAATACTCCAAAGTGTGGACAAAACATAAGAAAGTAGATATAAACCAAGCATGGAACATCAAAAATTATAGATACGTTAGCAACGTATCAAATACCTTGATCAAGATTGTGATGGTGCATGTCACCTCAAAAATTATTCTTTCTTTTTATCACTTACCTACTCAATGACGAGCAGGATTAAGCTTGGGGATGTTGATACATTGCAAAGGTATCTATAATTTTTGATGTTCCATGCTTGTTTTATATCTACTTTCTTATGTTTTTTCCACACTTTGGAGTATTTTTACACATTTTCTGGAACTAACCTATTGACAAGATGCCACAGTGCCAGTTGCATGTTTTCTGCTGTTTTTGGTTTCAGAAAAGCTAGTAAGGAAATATTTTCGGAATTGGACCGGACGAAAGCCCAAGTCAATATTTCACCAGAAGGAACAAGGAGTCCGGAAGGGTGACGAAGAGGGGAACCAGGCCGGCCACACCTGGTGGTGGCACGACCAGCCCTAGCCGCACCACCAAGGGGTGTGGGCCTCCTGGCTCTCCACTGACCTTGCCCCTTCGCCTATATATTGCCTCTGGGACGAAAACCCTAAGTACCCGATCAAAATTCCACGAAAGAGTCTGCAACCGTCGTCATCTCCATCCCTAGATCGGGGAGGGCTCTGAAGCTCTTCCCGGCACCCTGTCGAAGGGGATATATCACCCTGGAGGCCTTCTTCATCACCATCACTACCTCTGGTGTGATGCATGAGTAGTTCATCCCTGGACTACGGGTCCATGTAGTAGCAAGATGGTTGGTTCTCCTCCTTTGTGCTACCATGTTTAGATCTTGTGAACTCCGTTCATGATCAAGATCATCTATTTGTAATCATACATGTTGTGTTTGCGGGGATCTGATGGATATTGAGATGCTATTTCAGATTGATTATTGATTCTATCATGTCTTTGTTATTTGTGATCTTGCATGCTTTCCGTTGTTAGTAGCTATCTTGCCCAAGTAGATGCTAGCAACTCCAAGAGGGAGTATTTATGCTCGATAGTGAGTTCATGCCTCTAGGAATCTGGGAAAGTGACAGAAAACTCTAAGGTACTAGATGTGTTGTTGCTACTAGGGAGAAAACAGCAATCCTTTGTTCATAGAACAATCGTATTGTTTACTTTACACACTTTGCTTAATGCAATTATCTGTTGCTTGCAACTTAATACTGGAGGGGGTTCGAATGATAACCTGAAGGTGGATTATTAGTCATAGATGTAGTTGGATTACAGTCTATGTATAATGTTGTAATGCCCAATCAAATCTCAAAGGAGTCAAGATGATTAGTATATGCATGTATGCTTTCTCGATGTTTGTCAATTGCCCCGCTGTAATTTGTTCACCCAACATGTCATCTATCTTAAGGAGAATCACCACTAGTGAACTATGGACCCTGGTCCATTCTTTTACCATCAATCTACAATCTATTTACTATTTACTGTTTACTTTTTGCAAAGCAATTACTATCTTCCACACAATACGTTCAATCCTTTGTTTTCAGCAAAACCGGTGAGATTGAAAACCTCACTGTAAGTTGGGGACAAAGTTCTATGGTTGTGTTGTGCAGCATTCCAAGTTGGAAACAACACCTTGGAGGTGTTTCCTTGCTCCTACCGGTTCGATAACCTTGGTTTCATAACTGAGGGAAAACTTACTGCTGTGCTCATCATACCTTCCTCTTGGGGTTCCCCAACGAGCTCTACATTTTGAGCAAGCAAGGAGCAGCAAAGGAGGCAGCGCACAAAGGAAGAAGATGAGTTGTGGGGAAATTACCTAACAGCAATCCCTACTTAACCTCACCGCAGATGTAATCCAACGGCCAGAAGTGCACCAGCCTGACGCGTGGCACAAATCAATACAGACGCGTGGCAGGGTAAACAGTGAACCGTTGCTCAACTCCTCCCATTACGAGCGAGAATCGACGAGACGCAGTTAAAATCAAAGATTACGCACGCTCGGTCAAATCCAAGTCAGAAATGGGGCCCCACTTTCATCACATCCCGTCAAAACCTCTCACGCGGCAACTAAGGTCATCTCATCGTCAGCACTGACGTCATCCACTGCAGCAGGAGCATTTTCTGACTACTCTAGTCCTTACTCGAGTCTTCGACTCGACCATGCACTCAGGGGCTACTCCTAACAGGAGTGTTGGTCGCACACCTGATAAACTCTATAGACCTCGAAAGCATTATGACGATGTGTTTCCTCTCCAAACCCTTCACTCGAATCAACGATTCGACTATGAACTTAGGGTTACTCCCATAGGGAGCGCTAAAGGCATATCCGACTGAAACAAATGAAAGACGATAGTAGTCGAAAACACTCATAGTCCCCACTCGAGTCTACGACTCGAATAGGCACTCAGGGGCTACTCCCATAGGGAGCGCTGGTCGCGCACCCTATGATTTTTCTTGTATATAACTGTGTGTTGACTGTCTCCACACTCGAAAGCATTGGCAACATTCGGATGCCATGCTTACGACATGAAGATAAGACCTGAAGAAGGCCTGGCAACACACCTGCTGCGCTCTACCAGAAATTATCCATGCCTGCAGGTACAATGAAATAAGCCTTGACGGGCACATCGAGTGCTCACACTTATACACTAGGATTCAACTTTATAAGACCTCCGCGGCATGAGTCGAATTAAGCCAGCATTTTTCCGAATTCAAGTCCAGGGACTCGAGTTTGAGTAGATTGCGTTGTTTTTCCCTAAGGCAGTTAATGGATCTCGATGCATTGGATGAATTAGGCACGTATATCGACAATCCCTATGATACAAACTAAAGCATTCGAAAACATGCTTGACTCTCCACTCGAGAGCTTCATAAGTCTCTGCTCGAATCTGCGATTCAATCGGACACTCGGGAGCTACTGACATGGGCATACCTTACATGTACTCGAGCTTGGCATATACGGTTCCGCCTAGAAGAAGCCCGCGACATTGTTGATGAAGGAGATATGCCCTAGAGGCAAATAATAAATAGGTTTTTATTGTCATATCTCAATTAGTTTATAATAGTTTCATATTGTGCTAGAACTGTGCCAAGTAGAAACATTGGTACAGGTGTGGTATGAAACAACAAAGTCCCTAGTAGCCTCTATTCATACTAGTTCATTGGTCACGAAGATGATCTGGGTTTCAAGATCATGGGCATTTATGCCGACTGACAACGGGATCATATCATTGGAGAATGATGTGATTGGACATTCCTCGAAGGATTGCAACACGATCAAGTCATATAGTTCATTTTTGCAACAGCTATACCTAGACTCCTTCTCCTTAGACCGTGAGCTCATATTACTCACTGTTTCCCTAGGCTGCTTAGACTGCATCAACCGTCATATGGTAATGTGGTGGCCATAAAGGTGTATGTTGGGTATTCCGGAGGAATAGTAGATGACATGTGACTGCAAGACCGGGATTTGTTCACCCACATGACGGGTAGAGATACATATAGCCGACTTGGTGAGATTACATCTATAAATGTTGCAACATGTGACTAGGTTACGGGGATGTAATATCACGGTAACAAGAAAACAGAACTTGTTGTGAACGAGGTTGAACAAGGTATGGGATACCAATGATCGGATCTCGGACAAGTTGTATCGAGAAACAAAAGAAAGAGGATGCTACATTTAGATGGTTCAAATGACATTGTCATCAGGAATGCATAGGGGTCACATGGACATCCCTGGTCCCTCTATTGATCATTGATACAAATCATGTCTAGAGCATTCCCGAGCCATTAGAGGATACACTTAAGGGTACGATGAGAGCGATCATTCGTAAGACGGAATCATAGTAGAGAATGAGAGAAAGCTGGAATCGTTCCGTGGAGAGATCCGAAGTTGTTCGGAGAAAGAATAAAGGAAAAGTCCAGAAAAGTGTTTTCGGATAAATAGGAAATTGAATATATATTTATTATATGTTAATTATGAATTAATATATTCTAAATAATATTTAAATAAAGATTTACAAAGGCAACTTTTATATTAGGCCAAATCCCCGGAGGGAAAAGGCCTAAAGATAAAATATGTAGAAAAAGATAAAAGGAATAACCCACGTGGGTGGCAGATAAGTTGCCGCCGCACGGGGGCAGCAGATTGTACCCACCGCCACTACCAGGCCACCTGTGGGCGACGGATAAACCGCGTCGCACAGGGGCGGGCGCCAGCTACCAGCCGCGGGGCCGGCCTGGCTCGACCCCGGCCCATGTGGGGCTCGCGTGGGAGCCAGCCAGGCCACCGGGCCAGCGGGCAGGCGGCCCACCCGGGTGCTGGCCAACGGGCCAGGGAAGGGGCGGCGGCCCACCCGGGCGCCTGGCGAGCTGGGCCTCGCGGGGGAAGGTGGCCGGCCCACCCGGGCGCTGGCAGCAGCAGCAGCTGCGCTGGGTCGCGGGGGCAGGCCGGCCCACCCGGCTGGCCGGCTGCTACTGTTGCTTTTTCCCTTTTCTTTTTATTTGTTTATTTTCTGTTTACTAATTGGGCTGAGTACTTTTGGCCCATTTGGCAGTCCGAAAATCTGCTGCCTTTTTTTTAGTATTAGTCTCACATGGCTAACCTGATGGGGACGGCACACCCCCTCCGCCTATATAAAGGGGTGCCCATGGGTGGGATTAAACACACAACTTGAGAAGTCCTTTGGTTGACTTTCTCCCTCCCTCTCTCTATACCTTGTGACGATGGCCCCAAGTCTGGGTTGTGCGATCGAGGCACACCTGTAGTACGTTGTTACGCTGCAGGGATTCCTAGACGGATATCAACTTCCGCACTCCCGGCGGGATCGGGGAGCCGGAGGTCTCATCGTGCGCCGGATGTGTACGAAGACACGAGGCGCAACACTTGGGGCGCTTAAATGTCGTGAGCCGGAGCTGTTGCATGATGAAGATGACGAAGGAGCAAGGGGTGACCTGCAAGGAGCTTCGCGACCTTGAGGTCAGCTATGAGTACGACTACTTCAACCACGTTCCCCGTAGAGCGTTAATCGCATACGGTCTACAAGGGTATGTACTCTCTACGCTCCGGCCGTTACCGCATTACTACATAGATAGATCCTAGGCTAGTTTCTGGGGTTCACTCGTAGGAAATTTTTTGTTTTCCGCACCGATCCCCTACAGTGGTATCAGAGCTGATCTATGCGTAGGAGTGTTGTACGGCTAGTACGCACAAGTATTGTGCACATTGATCCCTTAGTTGTTACCCTCTAACGTGTACTTGTTTATATCGTGGTATTGTTTGATGAAGCGGCCCGGACCGATCTTACGCGTATTCGTACGCGAGACTGGTTCCACGCTCAACATACGGCTTGTACCGTATAAGTGGCTAGTGGGTGTCTCTCTCTCATTCGATAGTTGATACAGCATTTACAACAGAGGGCCCCGAAAGGGGTGTAGTAGAGACAATTGTCGGATCCATGTTGTGGTTGGAAAGTTCGTAGTTTAGAAACGGTTCTAGTGCGAAAGCCCTAACAACCACGTAAAACTTGCAATTGATAAAGTAGAGGCGTCTAACTTTATTTTGCAGGGGGCATGTGATTATGATATGGCATTGGTTGTTACAAAGGTAAAGTAGTTTACTTTTCTGTTACTAAGTAGTATAGTAATAGTCATCGTTCCGATGAACGACCTGGTGGAGGCGTCGTGGACTTGGCGTCAAACCAAGGGCAAGATGGAGATCATGCCAGAGCGCTCGATGGAGATCAAGGCGCAAGAAAGACCATACCATATCACATTATACATATGATGTTGATACCTGTTTTTCCATCTTATTGTGTGCTAGTATTTAGATACTCAACGGTAGCAAATAAGATAATCCCTATTTAATTCCAATGTTCTGTGTTCCCCTTGTGTGTGCACCACCAAGAAAGTTCTTCGGTATGAGGCCGGCCGTGATGATCAGGGGTCAGACATATCTACGTTTGCATACAGTGGGTGTAAGCCATGTTGCACGGCGAATACACACAAGTTAGATTTGGCGAGCCTAGCATGTACAGACATGGCCTCAGAACACAAGAGATCGAAACATCGAGCATGAGTCACATGGATGATGTTATTGGCATTGTTGAGTGCCTACCTTTGATAATGCACTGATGGCCGTGATGATCGGGGGAGGTGCAGAGGATAGGGATCATGCGATCACTAAAATCGTCCAGGGGATGACCGTTTTAGTGGAGACCAATTATAAATTGATCTCTTATTATAAACTAAGTCTAGATGTCTGTTTGCAAATATCTTAGTAGACCTTGGCCTATCCCATTGAGGTCCTTTGCGACCATGGGAATATATTGCTTAATATGAAACTTAGCAAAAGGGTCCAACTTCATAGATTAATACCCACGCCTGAGGGATATCCTCGTAAAAGGTGATCTTCTCTTCTTGATACAATAACCATTAGGAGATAATTCGATGACTCCGGAATGTTTGGAAAAACACTCAACAATCTTGCATTAGAGTTAAGAACTCTTAGAAGGGCTTGATTGCAAAAGGAGATCATGGATGGAAAAGGTATATGTAAGATATACAAATTATAAATGTGGTTCTTGCAAAACTCGTTGCAGTTTGCAAAGTATTTGATACTTGTCCCGTTTTGTGAAAACAGGATGATCTACTTGAGAATTGCTGGATTTGAGGCAATGTGACTTGATGACGGCAAGCAAAACAGTTGATGGCCGACATCACTTCTTCCCTCAAAGTTTATCATTTGGATTAGTGGACTTGACTATAATTTGTAATACTAGTTTGTGTGTCTTGCTTTTGGCGAGACAATTATTCATATGAACAAGTTACAAACCAGTTTGTACTATTCTTATGAACAATACCTTATGGTCACATTATGATTATAAGCAAGTTATTCTCATCACTATGTTAATGATAATAGTTTAAACATTTATAAAGGATTAGAATGCTAAAAGATATCCAAAGTTCAATAATGAAATGACACTATAGTTTAAGTCATTTTGGTTATTGCAGGTTCTTTATGAAAGATCGGGGTCCTAGATGCTTAATCTAGAGACTTTGCAAAACCATGCCTCTTTGGTAGAATGACTAAAACTCCGCATTCTGGTAAAACGGTGATATGCGAAGAAATGTTGAATCTTATACATATTGATGTATCGTATTTTCAACAAGTAGTGGAAATCATTAGGTAATTGTGGACTTAAGTGAATATGCGTATTTACTTAATGAAACATAAGTTCTGAAATGATTTGAATTGTTCAAACGAGTTCATAACTAAATGGGATATTGAAATTAACGAGAATACAAAGTCTCTTCGATTTGATTGACATAACTAAGGTATTCAAGTTAAGTTTAGCATAAAAGGAACCTGTGAAAGATGTTTCACAAATTATGATAACTGGATGAGTTCAAACTATGTTGAAATGTCTAAATATCATAATCATTTTGTATTAGATACATATTATCTCTTATCGAGGTTGTAGTTGTCATTTAGAGTTAGAGATCAAAATAAGCAAACACTCATTTGAAATGCAAAGGAACATCCAAAGATTCGTGGAAACAACACCATAAGTGTTATGGCAAGTTCGAGTTTCTGGAGATTTCGATAAGTCGAAATCATGGTGAATAAACAAGTCTTTGTAGAGCATTCTTAAGAAGCTATGAATGCATCTTCCACAAAGGGCAAACTTGTTGTTGTCCAAAGTTGATGTGTCTTGATGAAGATACATGTGGAAGAAAGTAAAAGATCAAAACAAGGTATTTGACCTTACCTCTGGATTGTTGAGTGGCGCAGTGGAATTTGTTTCGCGAAACCAAACTCTACATATAGAGGAGAAACCAATGATAATGATCATAAAGTTTCAGTAATACTTTTACTAAAGAAAGTAGGATTCAACTATATATTCTACAAGTTTGTGGAATTATATTATTGATTCAATTGTCATGTTTTGAACAAGACATACCTACGAAATACAAAGAAAGCGTGATGGACCTAAGTACGAGAAATGAATTGTCATTGAAATCTCGTTAGTGGAATTCTCAAATTGATGATGATCAAAGAATTTTGGAATGTCCAAGATTATCAAGAGGACCTAGA
Organism: Avena sativa; assembly: GCA_916181665.1. Classification (NCBI taxonomy): domain Eukaryota; kingdom Viridiplantae; phylum Streptophyta; class Magnoliopsida; order Poales; family Poaceae; genus Avena; species Avena sativa. The sequence goes on from OV702292.1 coordinate 141,685,268, forward strand.
TTTGAGTGGGAGCTAAGTGAAATCCTTGGATCTCAAACATGAATGTCATATTTGAGTGGGAGCTAAGCAAAATCCCTCGATCTCAAACATGAATGTCATATTTGAGTAGGAGCGTGAAATCATTCTAGAATATGTGGACGACATATGTGAATGATGTGATTGGTGTTAATAACATTCAAGTTAGATAAATAAGGATGAAGTTGAAGTTATTAAACAAACAGATCTATCAGGATAGATTGATGAGTTTAATAAACACTGAATGTCAAATGCTTCTTGGACTTGATTCTGGAAGATGTTCAGAAAGTCCTAAGACAAGATTCTGAAGAAGTTCAAAATAGAACAAGGTAAGAAAGAAGTTCTTACTGTATGAAGCATTGAGTATTGCAACTATGGCTGAAAGAAAGAGATGCGTTGCATCTCCTATGCCTCAGTCATAGGTTCTTCCATATAACCATGTTGTATACTCGACATAATGTGACCCGAAGTTCTGGTTGGTAGGACAAAGTCTTAACTGTAAGAACGTGTCTTTAAGTGATTCATGAGTTGATCACTGAACCAGAATTAAGTTTGTGCTTAAATGGCAAGAAGCAAAGTAAGTGGCATAGTTGCATTTCATGCACTAGTATCTACATAGATATAGAAGTATAAAGGCTACATATAATGTAATGTATAATGTTACGGCGAGGCTAGTTCGCTTTTAACATAGAATGATGTGTCCCAGGGCCCAGTGCCCATGAGAAAGCCCTCGAGGTTGATCTAACGTCACTGTAAGCTCCTGGAATCCGGCCTCGTTCTGCTGCCATGACTATAGTATATACACAAAGGATAACAAAGTGTGTTTCAAAGTTTAGATGACAACGGTGAAAACGACCGTCATCATAAACACTAGAAACAAAAGTCTCGCTTTGTTGCTAACAAATACTTCGACCCATTATAAGATAATGGTGTGAATGTCAAAATTAGGAAGACATTAACGATTTACAAAAGACATAATGATCTGGTAAAATAGAACATGGACATGACGTTTCCCATGAGCACACATGATCTGTAAACGCATATGGCATATGGTTTATATGAGTAAAATGCAAGCTAGGTTATTTGTACTCTAGTGCAAGTGGGAGACTGAAGGAGATATGCCCTAGAGGCAAATAATAAATAGGTTTTTATTGTCATATCTCAATTAGTTTATAATAGTTTCATATTGTGCTAGAACTGTGCCAAGTAGAAACATTGGTACATGTGTGGTATGAAACAACAAAGTCCCTAGTAGCCTCTATTCATACTAGTTCATTGGTCACGAAGATGATCTGGGTTTCAAGATCATGGGTATTTATGCCGACTGACAACGGGATCATATCATTGGAGAATGATGTGATTGGACATTCCTCGAAGGATTGCGACACGATCAAGTCATATAGTTCATCGTTGCAACAGCTATACCTAGACTCCTCCTTAGACCGTGAGCTCATATTACTCACTGTTTCCCTAGGCTGCTTAGACTGCATCAACCGTCATCTGGTAATGCGGTGGCCATAAAGGTGTATGTTGGGTATTCCGGAGGAACAGTAGATGACATGTGACTGCAAGACCGGGATTTGTTCACCCACATGACGGGTAGAGATACATATGGACGACTTGGTGAGATTACATCTATAAATGTGGCAACATGTGACTAGGTCACGGGGATGTAATGTCACGGTAACAAGAAAACAAAACTTATTGTGAATGAGGTTGAACAAGGTATGGGATACCAATGATCGGATCTCAGACAAGTTGTATCGAGAAACAAAAGGAAGAGGATGCTACATTTAGACGGTTCAAACGACATTGTCATCAGGAATGCATAGGGGTCACATGGACATCCCTGGTCCCTCTATTGGTCATTGGTACAGATCATGTCTAGAGCATTCCCGAGCTGTGAGAGGATACACTTAAGGGTACGATGAGAGCGATCATTCATAAGATGGAATCATAGTAGAGAAAGAGAGAAAGCCGGAATCATTTCGCGAAGAGATCCGAAGTTGTTCGGAGAAAGAATAAAGGAAAAGTCTAGAAAAGTGTTTTCGGATAAATAGGAAATTGAATATATATTTATTATATGTTAATTATGAATTAATATATTCTAAATAATATTTAAATAAAGATTTACAAAGGCAACTTTTATATTAGGCCAAATCCCCGGAGGGAAAAGGCCTAAAGATAAAATATGCAGAAAAAGATAAAAGGAACAGCCCATGTGGGCGGCAGATAAGTTGTCGCCGCACGGGGGCAGCAGCTTGTACCCACCGCCACTACCAGGCCGCCTGCCGGCCTGGCTCGACCCTGACCCATGTGGGGCTCGCGGGGGAGCCAGCCAGGCCACCGGGCCGGCGGGCAGGCGGCCCACCCGAGCGCTGTCCAACAGGACAGGGAAGGGGCGGCGGCCCACCCGGGTGCCTAGCGAGCTGGGCCTCGCGGGGAAGGTGGCCGGCCCACCCGGGCGCTGGCAGCAGCTGCTGCTGCGCTGGGCCGCGGGGGCAGGCCGGCCCACCCGGCTGGTCGGCTGCTGCTGCTGCTTTTTCCCTTTTCTTTTTATTTGTTTATTTTCTGTTTGCTAATTGGGCTGAGTACTTTTGGCCCATTTGGCAGTCCGAAAATCTGCTGCCTTTTTTCTTTTAGTATTAGTCCCACATGGCTAACCTGATGGGGAGGGCACACCCCCTCCGCCTATATAAAGGGGTGCTCATGGGTGGGATTAAACACACAACTTGAGAAGTCCTTTGGTTGACTTTCTCCCTCCCTCTCTCTATACCTTGTGACCATGGCCCCAAGTCTAGGTTGTGCAATTGAGGCACACCTGCAGTACGCCATTGCGCTGCAGGGATTCCTAGCCGGATATCAACTTCCGCATTCCCGGCGAGATCAGGGAGCCGGAGGTTTCATCGTGCACCGGATGTGTACGAAGACACAAGGCGCAACACTTGGGGCGCTTAAATGTCGTGGGCCGGAGCTGTTGCATGATGAAGATGACGAAGGAGCAAGGGGTGACATGCGAGGAGCTTCACGACCTTGAGGTCGGCTACGAGTACGACTACTTCAACCACGTTCCCCGTGGAACGTTAACCGCGTACGGTCTACAAGGGTATGTACTCTCTACGCTCCGGCCGTTACCGCATTACTACATAGATAGATCCTAGGCAACTTTTTGGGGTTCACTCGTAGGAAATTTTTTGTTTTCCGCACCGATCCCCTACAACTGAGACCCAGTCAAGATCCGGATGACCCAGGAGACTTCAACTGCTTGCAGCACACGGCAAACTTAAGATAGAAGTTTAAAGGGAAACCCTCATCTGTAACCGACTCGGCCTACTATCCTAAGACCTAGCCTATCAATATAAAGGCTAGGAGGGGCGGCGAGGAGAACAACACAGAACCCTAGTTTCCGTACCGCCGCCAGATTGCATCTGCGCACCCCCTATAACTTTCGACTCCTCGATAATTCTAAGAGCAGACAAGCAGAAGTTGGATCCTCTACGAGGCCTGAACCTGGGTAAACCTTGCGTCCACGTGTGCTTGTTTGCTAGCCGATCGATGCCTCCAGCGCTCCCCACTTCCTCGAACCTAAGTCCATCTACGATGGGCATTGATGAGTTAACCCCTCGTCAACCTCCGATTCCTTGCTCCAGCAAAGCAACAGAAACAACAGATCCTTCCATAGAAACCACCGAGAACATGTACTTCGCTAATCCGAAGCCATGGGGAATTTACTAGAGGGGAAAGAGAACCTTCACGAGGAGGCGGTGAAAATGGAGAGGAGGCATGGGGATCCTTTTATAGGGGAGGTGGAGCAACCCCATGGCCATGGATGGCCGGCCATGGTGGGTGCCCCCACCTCTCCCTCATTCATGTGGGTGGAGCTTCCACTAAGCCCACTCACATCAATTTCAAATCCACTCACTTTGCATTTAATACCCACTTGTTTAAATGCATTTTCTATTTAAATAAAACACTTTTATTTATTTTATTCAGAATTTTGTTAATTACTTTAGTTAACAAACATCTGCATAAACCCCCTTATAATACTTTGATATTACATCTGAAACCATTTTCAGCAATTTGACCCAAAATAACTCCGGTGTCCATTGAAATAGTCTTAGCACTTTCAAATCCTTTCTATGGTATTATATCTGCTCTATTTGGTGTCGGTGTACCTTAAATGTGTCACCCTACGGTTTGTAAATAATGCAGACATGATCGAGACCCCTCTCCGATCAATAATCAATAGCGGGACATGGAGATCCATACTGACTCCCACACATTCAACTATTACTCTAATGATCGTGATAACCTTTAACATCGTAACTAAATCCCTTTGTCTCACGATATATTATATGTCCAAGATTCGATCATCGGTATCCCCATGCCTAGTTTGATCTCGTTACCGACAAGTACTCTTTTCTTGTTCCCGTGGTATAACATTCTTAGTGATCTTATCACTTTCTTTCAAGCTATGTAAATGTGATATCACCGAGAGGGTGAAAGATCATGCGGGCCCCCATGTGTGGTTTTGGCAGACAATCTTTATGGACTAATGTTTGTATTAAGTTGCACTTGTAGGATTTGTCCATTGGCATCGCTTGGAGCATGTGTTGGCTTCAAGGTAGATGAAATGAATAAGAAGATGTGTTGTGCAAGCTCAAAATGCGTCATCCCTAGAAGATCTCATGTTTGATGCTTGCCATCCTCGGTGTTCATGGATCGATGTAGACAAGTTCAAAGTATGCTCAAGGCAAAGGTATTCTTGATAGGTTTTCCCTTTTTCCAATCTCGTGTTGGTAGTTGAGAGACTGGGTTTAGGATAGATAGCCATACTATCAAGAGGGGCTCTCGATTAAGTAACTTGATCGTACCTTTTGGAGAGAGCTCAAACATTTGCATTCTTAGCATCATCTTTCTTGGTTGTTTGTTGGTCCTATCCATGTGAGGATACAGAGCTTGTGGTTATCTTCATAACAAGCTCTTGTTCATCAAAAATGGATTTGCCTTTTATATCTTGCTGCGTTTTTTATCTCGGGGTTTTTTCAGAATCTCACCGAGTGAGGTATCTCACATTATAATACTTGATACATTGATATCCAATATTTCCAACAAAATATGTTTCGAGTAAGGTAGCTCTTGTTGTCCTCTTTCCAACAAAATTGGTTTCGGGTCAATCAGAGTTACCAAACTAAAGTTATAGTAGTTTGAATATTTGCCTTTATTTGTTTTAGAAAAGAAAAAGGATTAGCTTTGTTTTTGGGCCACGGTACTACCGCCTGGTGCTACCACCCAACCCAGCCCGCGCGGAAATGCTCTCTGGTCGATCCGGTGGTTGAGGCCGGTAGTACCGGGTCGGCCAAGCGGTACTACCGGCCCACCCTGCTGTTAAGCCCAACTCCATGTGTTGGCCAGCTCCCAGGCCCAACCGCTCGCTTCCAGCATGCACTCCCTCTACTGCTCGCGATCCCACCTTCCCTGATCCCCTCCGCTCGCACGTGCCTTGCCCGCATGATCCCTGGGTCGCTCGCTGGGTTGCCTCGCCTGGGCCAAGCCCAGCTTGTCGTGCTACTCGCTCCCGCTCACCTCGTCTGATCCCCTCTCGTGTTCGCTCCTCCTAGGATCGCTTGCTGCCAGCACCTATTCGCCTGCCTACGTTGCCGCTTGGTCGAGAACCGGTAGTACCGGGGCCATCTGGTACTATCGGCCTAGCTCGCAAAATCTGCCCCAACGGGCTTATTCGACGGCCCCCTATAAAATGCCCCTCTTTCCCTTTTTATGAACTGGTTCTTCCTCTATATTTGCTCAAGCTTTGCCCATTTGACTCTAATCTTTTGAGCTTGATTTCTTCCTTCCCCTCCATTGATTCTTGCCAATATTTGAGGGGAAGTAAGAGGGGATCTAGATCTACAATTTGAGCAAACCAAATCATCTCTTTGTGAGTGAATCTTTGGGATCTAGATCTTTGGGGGATTTTGTGTTCCCCATTGTGTTCTTCCTCGTTTGTTCCCCCAATTGCTTTAGTAGCCTTGTTGGAACTTGAGAGTGAAGATTTGGGGCATCTTTGTGGTGTTCTTGCCATTTGCATTAGGTGCATCGGTTTGTGTTCTCCCCGACGGATTTGTTCGGTGATATTCAAGAAGCTTGTCCCTCTTGGGTTCTTGGAACCCTAGACGGTTGTGTGGCCTTTGTGGCGTGTTCTTGGGGTCTTCAATTAAGTTGTGAAGCTCCCCCAAGATTGAGGCCTTGGTGGCGATTATTGGGAGCCTCCAATTAGGTTGTGGAGATAGCTCCAATCTTGTATGGGTTTGGTGACCGCCCTCAAGTGTCCCATAGTGGAATGGGTGCTTGTCCGCATGGTGGGTGCTCGGGAGAATAGGGTAATGCCTTTGTGGCGTTGATGGTCTTAGTACCGCCCACCCCTCCAATGAGACGTACTCCCTTATTGGGAGGAACTTGGTAAAATATCGTCGTCCCCGCATGCCTCGGTTATCTCTATAACCGAGCTCTTTACTTATGCACTTTACATTGTGATAGCCTTCGTGATTGAAGTAATCTATGTTTCTATCACATTGGTGCTTGTCTTGCTTAGCATAAGTTGTTGGTGCACATAGGTGAACCTTAGTATATCTAGGCTTTGGGCTTGACAAAAGAAAACACTAGTTTTATTCCGCCATTGTTAAGCCCATCTCGTAGAAGTTTTAAACCGCCTATTCACCCCCTCTAGGCGACATCCGTGATCTTTCAAAGGGCCCTGGGTATATCTCTCCGTCATCGGGATGGACAAATCACACTCTTGATCCATGAGCCTCTACATAACACTTTTAGAGTATCTGAACCCACCTTTATTGTCACCCTGTTACGGTGTGACATTTGATGTTATGAAGTTACTCTTCCTGTGCTAGTGATTGACATGGTCTCATGGTATAAGAACTAAATTTACTTTGCATGATGTTATAGCAATGTAAACATGACGACTTTGATCATATTACTATACTTTGGGGTGAATGTTTATCATATCATTCCACCAATATTGTGGCCTCGTTATTAACAACATCCAATGTCCATGATCAAAAGAGCTTGATCATATTGTCAGTCAACAAGCTAGTTTATATGAGAGGCCTAACTAGGAACTCTTTATTTGTTTATTAAACACACATGTATTAACGTTTCCAATTAACACAATTATAGCATGAGAAATAAACATTTATCATAAACATGAAATAAGATAATAACCACCTTATTATTGCCTCTCGGGCATATTCTCTTTAGTGCGGACGCGGGTGGTCCGTGGTGTGTCCTCACACGCCTGTCACTGGCCCACCCGTCAGCGACTGGTCAGCGCGGCACCGATTCAGATGTGCAGTGACAACGATTCAGATGCGCGGGCGGTCGCTTGACCGGTGGCAGCCTTCGCCATCAATGCTGACGGGATGTCAACCTGTGACTAACGAGATGCCGCCTGAGTTCCCACGTCGGCATTGATGGTGAAGGCGCGAGAACCTTCACGTGCTCGCACATGGGCTACTTAACCGGCCCCTCCTCCTGACGGTGCCGCACATTCTACCTCTCACCCTTGCCAGAAACATCCCTTCAATGCCGCCACCGCTAACACCAATGATGAAGACACCGGGCTAGAAGAATAAGAAAGACAAGAACGACCACGAGGCGGGTGGATCTGGCTCGAGCAACCGTCGTGGGCAGGGGGGTGGCCTGCCGGCATTCCTTCAAGGGGTTGTGCCTCCGCCGTGGCCCTAGCACTTCCTGCCGCCCTACCGGGCGCCAGGTGGAGGAAGAGCCCTGCCACGATCGCCGCTACTTCCGCGTGGAGGAGTGCGAGAGGCAGTGGAGGGAGGGAGCAAGCATCACCCACCATGATGTCTCCCTCCCCACAGGCTGACACCTCAACCGGAAGTGGGTCCCGGTGCTGCCCGCGCCTAGGAGGGCAAAGCGCTGGAGGAAGAGAACCACAGCCACATCCGCAAGCTCCCATTAGCCGTCCGGTGGGATCGCGGATACCAAAGCAAGGAATTTTGAAAAGAGTTCCTTGCCTGGGAACACAAGGCGCGGCGCGCGAGCGACTTCCTTGGCGAGTTCTAGTCGTGGGAGGTCCACGACCTCCCCGCCTTCAAGCCTGACGAAGATGGCGTCATCAAAACACTCCTAGGCCGAGCTCGGCGACGACAACACCGACATCATCATCAAGAAGGAGGGGGAGGACGCTGTCGCAACCGCCGCCGCCGCGCACCTGCTCCCGGAGTACCAGGAGCTCATGACGCGGGGCTACAACTAGGATGCCTTCACTGAGCAGGCCATTGCGGCCAGCGCGAAGGACGAGGACGGCATGTGGGCGCAGGGGCAGGCACACTTGTATTCATGGGTATGCAGCCGAATACCCAAAATTTTGTGAAACTTTGTAGGTCATATGATATATTGGACCATCAGTTCATTTTTATTTCTATAGAAACTCACTCAAGTGTTGACACAAGCACACCGTTACTTAGATGGCTATGTGAAGCTAACAGTCATCAACAGATCGTTGGATCAAATAATGTGTCTATCACTATTTTTGCACCTTTTGTTGGTAATTTTTTATTTTGAATACCCATTAGCAAAACTCTAGGCCCGCCACTGTGTGGGCGGCTACCAATAGGCCATCCAGCTCACTGGCCTGGTGGCGTAGGTGAACGCGGTGCTGCCTCTTCCACCGCCGCCACTGCCGGGGTGGCCGCCATCGACCGTACCGGAGGATGGGATAGATGGATGGCCAGCGAGACCTGTGAAGGTGATCGACCGGCCCGTGACCGCGCTGGCTCTGGGCCTGCCACCGGTGCACCTCTAGACGTCACCGGAGTATATCGACCTCGATCCCTAGATGGACGGGGTGGCGTAGGCGGCGCAAATCAGTAGTTTAGGGCTAGGCCTAGTTTAAATCTAGTTTTTTAGATTTTGAATGTAAATTACGTATAAATATATATGAACTTTGCCAGTTTTAACGCATATTGTCTCTGTTTGAATTTCAAAAGAAATTCGTCAGCCAAGCGCGGATAGATAGATCGCGCCGCTGTGCGCGGTTGGCTGGACAGACCGGATCACGACCCAAATCTCCCCGTGGCACGACCTATCCGGACCAAAATGGTCGTTGTGGGTCGCGTGCCCGGTGGAGATAAGCCTAAGTCGAGTCGTAAGAAAAGACTAGCACAATGCCCGCGCGTTGCTGCGAGAGAACAAGTTTGTTGACCAAATTAAAAAAAGATCGCCTTACCTATTTGTTTTCCAATTGTATTTCTACTTTGTTAGTAAATAACTGTCAAATTTCAAAATAGAATCCTATTTCAAGCAATACACACACAAGTGTGTTGCCACGGGTTATTCAGAATTGAATATTACCAGCCGGCGACACCAGGTAGTTGAAGGGGCAGGCCAACTCGTTCTTCTTCTCCTCCTCGTACTCGTACGTCAATCTTCCCCGAGATGCAGAGCACGATTAGGCGTTCCAGTCTCTTCGAGAAGTTGGTCGAGGTGGCACCTAGAGCGAATCGATCGCCGCAGCATGCAGGCACACCTCCTGTTCCATAGTACGTAGCATATGTAATTCCTTGTAGGCTGCCTCGCACACAGGGGAGGACCACCCGCACGCACACGGAACCGCCCCAAACACGATAGATCCCCATCGCCCCAACCCACCACCAACACCCCCGGCTCCCCTCGATCCCGTCCCCGCCGCCGCCACCGCGCCCTCCTCTCGCACGAGCGCCACCACTCTCGGCTCTCTCTCCCGCAGACCAAAGCGATAGGTACAAAGTGCAAGGAGCTTGTTAATTCAAAAATAGCAATTGTGGTGCCTTACCTCATTTGGGCCAATTTCCCATCGCCGCGTCGTCGAACCATCTTGGCAACGTCTCCATGGATACAGATTTGTCATCGGTATGCAAAATGAAAAGTTTAGATAGGATTTGTCTGAGTTTTGCTCGGAACTATAAACGGAATATGTTATTTTTGTCATCTGTTAATGGTGGTTGTTATGAGAGTTAATCATAAATAATGGTAACATAATGGAAAATATCAGTGAACTCTTCTGTCTAGACTGTGTACCGTTTTTTGTCGACTGATTGTAATTCTTATGTGTATTTCCGTGCTGCCCATAGAGAGAGATTAGCCAAATAACAAACGATTTAATTCATGTACATAATTTAAAATTTTGTTTTTTCTGAAATAATCACACAAAATTCAGATGGAGAAATCTAAAAAAGACAAATGTAAATTTTTCATTGAGACATAAGGTAGTGTCGTACCAATTCATCGGCATGCCCGTTGTTTTTAGTTCTCGGAGACTTGGACCGAATCAAAGTAGCCCTGCACAAATAGAAAGTGAAATATAAATTTCTCTATGAGACCAATGCCCTCATACGAATAAATAAAATTAGGATAGAGAGATGGAATTTGCTTCAAGAATAACGCGTTCCCAGCACACGTGGCTTAGAAATTAATCAAAGTACTCTTCATGTCAATTGTTTCCGAGCTGCCAAAGTGCAAGGTGCAGGGTACCGTGGACAAAAATAGGCATCTTCTGAACGTGCTCAGTATCACGCCGCTCTCCTCGCTAAAGAAGAGATGCCTGATGACGAGGAGGAGGAGTTCAGCCTCGGCTCTCAATCCCCGTACAGAGCGCCCTGCTGGTTCCTCTCTGTTCTGGAGTTCTTCTCGCTGGCTGAGGTACTTGGAGGTCGTGGGTTTGGTCCTGATTTGTGCAGGCTATGGAGTCACGAAGGATGGCAGTGAGAAGGACCGGGAGAGCAGGCCAGACGGCCGCAACACCGGCAGTGAGCACGGGGTGGCCCCTAGTTTCCTGCTTGCCGGCGGTACAGATCGGCGCAGTGGTTGTTCCCATCATCGAGCTCTATCAGATCGGCGCTACGGCCGTCCTTCCGGCCGCCGCTGCTTGTCGTCCGTTATCGAACGATTAGGGAAGGAATCGAGATCGATACAAACTCCTGAGGCTGGATCGATGCGGGAGTAGTTCGGCAGGGGGTCGAGATCTTTTTTTACTTACCGGTGGTGCTAAGGATAATAAGTGGTTTAGTGGAACGGTAAAACTGTCTAAAAAAAATGTTGGACCGAAAGAAACAATTCGTCCTTTATTATTACGAGCACAATGCGTTGCTACGAACAGCGACCTAAACCTTTGTAGATCGTAGGAAAATGCTTGTGTGTTGCATCGGAAGAGAAACAAGCTATGTCATGAAAAGCAAACATCGGTATAGAAAAATACTATGCATGCGTGTTGCATCATAAAGAATTTCACTATTCAAAATCAGTTTTTACTAACGGACCGTGCAAATCAGACAAGTCCATCTTCGATCAATCTTGCTTTTTTGTAGAGTACTACATGGCACACGCATGACACGAGCCCTCAATAAATAATCCATCTTATGCACAACTGCATGGCGCATGCGATGAGGAAAGGTTCAATCCTGCGACACGCGGAGGAAAGTGGACCGGCCATGGCAATGAAAATAGGGCAAGGGCAGCGTACATATGACAAGCTACTTAATCGAAAAACGGCAGATTTTTCTTAGAATAATAGTAAAGGATCCCATGGAGGCGTGGACCAGAAAAGCAACGCCAGGGCGAGTCTAGGCAGGCACAGTCCGAGACTAACACAAACGCAAGCCCAGGCCCTTTTGGTCGTTGTTCATCTCCTGAAGTCCATCCCTTCTCGATCCCCCATCGCGCCGTCACAAGACACCTCCACCCTCGCGCTCCCTCCTCGCTATGGTTGCCCGTCAGGTTCTCCTCTGTCGTGCCCCTTGTATTCTCTCCCTCTCACGAGAGGCCACCGTCACACCTCCACCCTCGCGCTCCCTCCTCGCCATGGTTACCCGTCAGGTTCTCCTCTGTCCTGCCCCTTGTATTCTCTCCCTCTCACGAGAGGCCACCGTCACCAGGGCTCCGGCCCCGCCGCCCCAACCTCGCTCCCCTCTGTCTGTGTAGGCGGTTTGCACTCTCTCCACTTGGGCTCATGGGAGTTTATTTCCTTTCCATCATTTGATTTCCAGAGATCAATCGCCGGGGCGGTATTGCTTATCTGTTTCTCGAACGGCTCCCTAATTCCAGTCACCTTGAGATCGTATATGAACTAGTTGAATTCGGCATAAAGGAGCGAGGTGGGACTATCTCATCGATGCAGTCGTGATTTATCTTTTCTAAAGGGAGCGGACTTTTTTGGTTGCCGGAGAGGAGCTACGCGCTGTCCCAATTTATATAGATGAAAATCCCAGCCTCTTGGGACCGAGATCCAGTTCTGCTCGGGAAGTAGGGTGACGAAGGCATCGGTGGAAGTTTTTTCGTCCTCCAACCGTTACTCAGAGGTGGCACAAGTAGTAATTTTGATTGAGCTGCTGGGGTAAAACGGTCCAGAAAAGTGTTGGACCGGAAGAAACAATCCGTCCTTTATTATTATTAGGTATTAGGTATAGGTATTAGGTATTAGGTATAGGTATTAGGTATGAATTATTATTATTATTATATTAAATATATATATAATACTAGAAAACATGCCCGTGCGTTGCACCGGGAGACAAAAACATGTAGCGAAGACGCACAATATTTTTTGTTGGTATAGCTACAGGGTGTCATAGAAACAAACCAACTTCAGCACAAACACGACGTGCTCCATGGTCAAGCATGCCTCCTCTGCCCACCCATCCTTGATGTGATTTTCCTTGTAATTTTTCGGTGTATGCAACCTGAAGGATTGAGTTTGGGTGTACTTTTTTTAGCGTGTGTAATAAGAAGGATCAAGTTTGAGAAGAATAATACAATTTTTACAGTTCTATTTTATATTCAGAATTGCATCCCGAGTCTGAAGTCCGTATAGAGTGCATTGGTTGACTTCAAAAAAAGCTTCCAAGAGGTTGTGGAAAATTCCTGCAAGCTATTTGATGTTAATGCATTAATATAATCCTCCTCCCCATCAAACATTTTTCTCGCCACACTCTCTAGCTTATCAACCTGATTTAGAAAAATGGCACAATTTTCATCAGCTTCAAGTTCGAATTTACAATACAACAATTGTCATAGGTTGCCAGTCCATACACGATAGCAAGAGAAAACATAGTTCTTTGCTTAGGTGTAGAGATATGTAACATAGTCTTTGTTTCTAGGATTAGTTCTCGAGTTGGTTCGATTCTAAATTGCATATTGTCTTCTTCAGAAACAAAGGAAAAAAGATAACTTCTCATGTCCTGTTCAAGAAATGTTAGAACATGCAACCACTGACAAAGCACATGGTAGAATCGATAGATGATGGAGGAAATCGTTGGCGACAATCATATTAAGTCAAGAATGTGACGCTGAGAATCAAAGACTCATGAGTGAGTGCAGTATAACTGTATCCAGGTGAAACATCAAAAACATCATGAGAAGCTACAAGCAATAGCAGAATATCAGAGGACATCCAAATTAGTAGCAAGCCAACAACAGGCTAGTCACCAGATGAGCTGATAAAAGCAACCAGAATAACTGTTTACACATGCAGCCAAGGTCCACAAAAGAAAAGTAGTCAAGCGTACCAGCTTTTTTTAACAGTTGAATAGAGACATCTCTCCAGCATACCGCGGCCCAGGAGAAGGCATCTAAACATTCTCTTTACAGCATAACATTACATAAAAAGAACATGGCAAGCTAAGCCCTGAGCAGCAAGCCAGCAATCACTAATGATGCACAGCTGCTATTTTCTAATCTACTATTTACTCCTCGTCCTCCTGCGTTAAGGATATATTAGCAACATGTAAATTTCATACCTCCTGCTCGCCATCATCCTCAAACATCGTACTTCGACTTGTTAGAGCCTTCTCTTTCCTTCTCATCAGCATCATTTTTCGCCTTCTTGGAGCTAGTGCTCTCCTAATAAAATAGAACACATAACATTATAACCCTGAAACAGAGATACTTAAATGTACGTACAGGTACAGGCTTACAGTCATGAAATTTCATGGCATCGGTAATATTACCTTCTTGCTCACAAGCCTTGGTCTCTTTGACCTCCTGCTTCTTGCCTCGATACTTTGCCTTTTCCTAAACAAAGCACACATTAATCTGTTAAGATCAAAAGATTTTCCTTCCCTTACCCGGACATATGTAGAAGTACTAAACATCTAAGTATTTGCAACCCTGTTTCAGCATTGAAGTAAACCCATTGTGAGATTCTTCTTTGAATATCTAACATTCAAATAACACTCCTTAAAAGCATCGCTGCTAACAAACTCTGCAATAACCTTAACTTCCTAGCATTCCTTGGAAAAAATCTCCTCTCTACTTCTTGTTAGCCTGGGAAGGTGCCATAACCTTGTTGCTCGACAGGATGTCACCGAGCATCCCAGAAGCCAGATTAGCAGCCACACCCTCCTCCGTTACTGACGCCATCGCAAGATGCTACCTTCCCATCGTCGTTGGGTTAGACTGGTTTGTGTGCTTGAATATCTAGAGGGCATAGGCGATCATTGCCCTTGGGTTGCCAGCGTCGCTATGGAGGAGCATCGTGTTGGTCTGCAAGATAGCAGTTTAGAAAAAAAATCAGAAATCAATATCATATCTGTCTAGCAGGCTACACAAATAGCAGTTAACACATGAGTTCAACTCACTTGTTTGGTCAGGAGAGAAAATCCCTGGATGTACTTTTCAGCGATCCTAAGGTAAGCAGCAAACCATTCTAATTAGTACTTCCTCCGTTAAAAAATATAAGATGTTTTAGCTTTGTGAAATGAATGTATCTAGACACCTTTTAGTGTATAGGTTCACTTCGAACCTCTACGAACCCATACACTAAAAGATGTCTAGATACATTCGATTCACAAAGCTAAAACGTCTTATATTTCTGAACGGAGGGAGTATAATGCTAGGGGAACAATGGGATGACTACTTTAATATATATAAGAAGAGAATGTCATACCTCGTGGTGGGCGAGGACAGACTGTGAATATAACCTGAATATCGGTGATGAAATAGCCACATATTTTCCTTTCCTTACCCGGACATATGTAGAATTACTAAACATCTAAGTATTTGCAACCTTGTTTCAGCATTGAAGTAAACCCATTGTGAGATTCTTCTTTGAATATCCAACATTCAAATAACACTCCACAAAAGCATCGTTGCTAACAAACTCTGCAATAACCTTAACTTCCTAGCATTCCTTGGAAAAAATCTCCTCTCTACTTCTTGTTAGCCTGGGAAGGTGCCATAACCTTGTTGCTCGACAGGATGTCACCGAGCATCCCAGAAGCCAGATCAGCAGCCACACCCTCCTCCGTTACTGACGCCATCGCAAGATGCTATTGTAACTACCTCGGAAAATACGCTCCTAGTTACAAGCCTGGATGAACGTAAATGGTTGAAATAGTACGGTGGGGCCCAAGTGCCACTCACAGGTAGACCTTTCGGCCGTCCCAACCATTTCCAAACATCGGGACAAGAACGGGCGGCGTAATCGGCAGGCGAAGGGATCAACTACATACACAAATGAGTATGTATGCAAGCCACCATACAATAGTACATCAGAGCAATTCCATCTAAAAAGAAAGGAAATATAGCAACGCCATACGGCAAGATCCAAATATCCTAGATAGATATAATAGTTTAGGATATCTCCTCATACATCAAACATCAGAGTATCAAGCGGAAGCGGAAGACAAAATCCGAGTATGGATAAGAAGCAAATCGGCATAAGATGCCCCATAAATAAGCACATCCCGCCCACAGATCTCACGGATTCCCGTTCCCGGAATCTCTACACCGAATGATCGTTGCCCACATCGTCCGTCTCTTCCACCCAGTATCCATCTTGCGAATGTACCTGTTCATCTGAACCAATAATTTATCGTGTGAGACCCTAGGGGTACTCAGCAAGTCTTTATGCCTCTAAAGGGGACACAACCTGGGGTGACGCAATTGCAGCAAAAGATAAACCCTAACAATTCTATAGATACTCGCTAACCATCCGCCTAACCAGAGATAGACGGATGTCCGTGAATTAATAACAACAGTTATAACAGTTTAAACGGTAATATCCACAGATCCATCCTCCTCCTCGCTTACCGACGAGGAAGCGGACGAACAACCCCCATCCGTTGGCAGTTTTATTATCCATTCCGTGAGTGTTGCACTATTTACTAGTCAGGTACCTAGTCTAGTCAAGTTAAAAACGGTACTTTAGTTATGCTTGTCTATGATCGAGAAACTGTGCTCCAAGTCGTCCATAACCGCGGACACGGCTTTCAGAAAGTTTTACCCTGCAGGGGTGCACAAATAGCAACACACACTCGATATGCCTCGGAAAAACCAAATCAAAACCCAACGAGGCAGTCACGACAAAGCAATCACAGGATTCAGAAATATTTCAGGGGGCCACCCCATTGAGCTACCCGCAACGAAGTTAGCTGACTCCGAGACGGCCTCAAGGTTTGTGGAGCCGGCTGTAAACGACTGGGAACCCGAAAGTGTGACTGGGCTTGTCGATACAGCGAAAACGGGTCACGGACCTAAACAGTACAGTGTGCATTACCTCGCACAATTTAAATAAAGCAGTAAAGCATGGCATAAGTACAGGATAGTAAATAAAACCTCAAACTAGTTTGTGGCCCTCAAGAAATAAGAATGAATCAAGCTCTGGCTCAGGGGGGTTCATAAGCCTCCCGGATGTGGATAGCGCGAATATTTAAGGAACAGGAATCAAGTACTCGGGGTCCTACAGGACACAAGTGAGCCTGAAAAACCAAATAGCGAATATGGCTCACCGATGCCACTTTCATTAGTTATCCCATTACTACTCAGGTTAAGTTGTTTAGGTACCTTGTTATCCATCAGACACTCACATACCCTACACATGCTGTTCTACGACTCGCATGGCTCAAACAACTCCTGTAGTAATGGCTCATGGGATGGAGGAACAAGCTTCGGTGGGGTTTAAAAGTAAAGGCTATGCAATACTTGGGATTCAATTTAATGCAATCGCGACTCAATGATGCAAGAATAAGATAGGGGCAGTAGGTACTATATGTATGCAAGCATGTGGTAGTGCTTGCCTGGCAGCTCAGTTGAAGCAAGGGATGGATCTGGGTAGTGCTCCTGGTTCTCTTGATATATCCCCTGCTCAGCGTCTATTCGAAGAAGAACCAAACAAACAAGGCCAACATAAATAAAGTGCACAATCATATGTATAAATGCATCAAGCAAACAATCATGCCATGATGAATGATGCACAATTTGCATGGCAATAAAGTAGCATGGCATGGGTGAGGTGTGGAATACAAGAATAAACCATTTTATGGGGTTTTATTCACATTTTTTACTCATTTAAGTTGTTGTACCCATTATATTTATATGATGCATGCTTCAAATCAAACCATGGAAAGCATAGACAGAAAGGTCTCGTCGAGCTAATTATTTTAGACATATTATTTGTTAAATTTGGAGTTATAAAACAAAAGTTATTAATTTATTAAGTCAAAAGGGCATTTATTGTAATTTTAATCAACTTGGAAATTAAAGTGTTCAAAATTTATTTTAGATGGCATATTTGAATTCCTCACATTTTTCTGATTTGAAAACATATATTATTTGTATTATTTGGGTTCATATTTTAAAAGTTATTTAAAAACAGAATTAAATTTGAATTTGAACTAATTTGAAAAAGATTTGAATTAAAACAGATCTCAGACAAATACTTTTGTTACTCAGACGAATCCAGCCACAGACACTGACCAGTGGGTCCAGCAGCTGACTCAGCAACACACGCGCGCAGAAACGTTTTACACCGCGGGTTAACCTAGTCCCTGAGAATGACAGGTGGGGCCGGGGTGCTCGCGGACCCACATGCGGGCGCGCCAGCCGGGGCGTGACACGCGGCGGATCCCCGGGATTGCGGGTTAAGGCTGGGATTATACGGGGGGGTTCTCTGCAAAGTTGATTGGGTGGCTGACAGGTGGGGTCCTAGAGGATTGCGGGTTGAGGAAAACAAAACGGAGGGGGTTTTCTGAGAAGAGGACATGGCTACTGTTTTTCTTCCTCTACGTCTGCGGACAGATCGGTGCCGAACGCGGCGAAGCGCGGCGCGCGGGATTCGATCCTAGGTTGCGAGGGTGCGCGCTGCGGGGCGGAGCCACTGCGGTGGACGGGGGTTGCTGGTAAGGGAGGGCTGCACGGCTAGATAGGGCTCTGCGCGACGCGGGAGCGAGCAGACGCTGCGCACGCCGGCGTGCAGAGGCTGTTCGACGAATGGACCGGCGGATCTAGGGGGTTACAGAGAGGCGGACCATGTCCAGGGGGTCAGGGGGCTCGCCGAGGTGATGTTGGCGTGGTCGGTTCGAGCAGGCGTGCAGCGGATCGTCGACGAGGCAGGGGTCCAGCGGGTTAGGGTTTGGCTCGGTGCCGACGATGATCTGGTGGCTCTGGCGCTTCTCCTCCGAGTCTGCGTGTACCAAACAATGCAGGGGACCCTCCTTGTACTCCTCGATCGCCTCCACGTCGTGCTCGTCGCCTGTTATGCTGTAGCCGCGAGGGGGCCGAGGGTTTGCCTGCGACGGTGTAGCCGGTGGTAGGAGAAGAAGGAAGGAGGGGAGGGCAGGCGCCTGGGGTGGATCTGGGGCAGAGGAGAGCCACTGCGGTGGTAGATAGCAGAGAGGGAGAGGGGGTGTCGTGGGGGAAGTGGTTGGAGATAAAGGTGGCTCGGCCACCTTTTCTTCCTCCACCCTCACGTGCTCGGCAGGGCAGGGCAGGGCAGGGGCAGCTGGCAGGTGGGGCAAGGGAGGCCAGGGAGGGGTGGTTCGGTGTGGGGCACACCAGGCAGAGGGAGAGCTAGAGATAGAGAGAGAGGGGTAGGCTCGGTTAGGGTTAGAGCTAGGCTCGGGTTAGGGTTTGGGGGTTGGTAGCTAGGGCAGGGAGGGGGTAGCTCGACCAGGGGGAGGGTGGCTAGGTGGGGCCAGCTAGGTGAGAGAGAGGGGGAGGCCGAGAGAGAGAGAGGTGGTGGACTTAGGGTTTAGGTGAGAGGGGGGTGTGGTTTAGATGGGGGGTAGCTTAGGGTTTTAGGGAGAGATGGAGTGGTGAACTTTTGGCAAGATCAAGCATGATATGCCAAGCTTCCACAAGATTTGACAAGGAAAAAAAGGGGAGGAGAAGAGGTGGTGAGGATTAAGCAAGATCACACTAGATCAAACCAAGAGAAGGGGAAGATAGAGATGCTCCACTCAAAACAAATAAAATCCAAATGACAAGCAAAAGGTGGTACTTGCATGGCCCATGCATAAATAATTAATACCATGCTTTATTTGTGAAAACAAGATTATTTACATGGCATTATTCTTATGCATTCCAAAATGTGGAGTAAGGCCTAAGCAAAAGAATTTAGAAGAAAGCTCCAAGTGGAGTAGATGGAGATGATCACATTTGACTATTATTGGGACTTGCTAGTGTGTATATTCCACTAGATGATTACTAGTCCCAAAATATTCCCACATGAGCATAAATCCATAATGATCCATATGGAAGCTAGGAAAAAGGGTTCCACTCACAAGGCATGCAAAGGTGGCCATGTGGCTCTCATATATCAATAATGTGAAAACAACATGATGCCAAGATGAGAGCATGTGGATAAAGAATTGGATCCATCCCAACCCACATGAGCTAGAGGTAAACTCAATAAGTGCCAAGCTCATATTTAGTTGGATGGTGGAATTATAAGGTGGTGCAAGAAAAGGTGCTGGAGTTGAATAAAAGATATGCCCCCAACTCAACTTGGGCATTAAACACTATATCAAGAACCAAATACAATATCAAGAGGCAAATACAATTAACAATGCATATGATATGATGCTCAAATGCAAGGTGGCATGATGACATGAGCATGATATAATTATGATGCAACAATTATATATTTGAAGTAGCATTTATATAGACTAGGATAGTAGCATTGCAATTGTTAGACAATTGGGATGCTACAACTCTCCCCCACTACACAAGAATCTCGCCCCGAGATTCCTAGGAAAAAGAAAACAACACAAGAAGAGGTGGTGTTCGAAACGAAGATGACCCTCACGTTCCCAAGTTGATGAACAACGGAATGGTGCGACCGCTACACCTTGCAAAACTGGCTAGACTTGTTGCGAGTCTTGCGTTTTGCTTGAGAAACAACGGGTTAGAATAAGTGAAGGATTGTCGTGAGACAAGAAGGATAGGATGGACATAGCTTCGGTTTTCTGAAGAAACATGATAAAAGAATAGAATCACTTGTGAAAGAAAGGACAAGATGATGTATCATGGATATAGAAAGGCACACCGTTAAGATTAAAGATTTACTAATACTAGAGAGGATGAATCTTCGTCTCGCCGGAAGAAAAGAGCTAGATTGGAGAGGTTTTGAACTACTATGACAATAGCATCGTAACTTCTCTCGGATTTGAGAAATGAAGCTCGGAAACAATATTGCCTTCAAACAATAGAGTCCCTTGATATCAACAGAAAGATTTAGTTAGACATCGTCGGATTAGATTCTTGTTGCGCCGGTAAGAACTGAAGGATCACGCAATTGACGTGCGCGGATATAACTTCCAGAGACGGATGTGAAGCCAGATCATGGTGGAATCCCGAGAAGCAGGAATATGGAGGATCTGGGGTTTATTGTAGAGATACTTATTGCTTTCTTTAGCCTTGAGGCTAACGCAATAGATTTGCGGCCGCTGGCATCAACCATAATTGGCTTTACCACAGAAAAAGAATTGATGATACAGAGAGAGAGATAGTTTCTTTTCGTCTTGTTTGGGGATGTCGAGCACCGGTAAAGACGAGGGTAGAAAAGAGTTTGCGTTTGTTTCCACCAGATAATTGAGGATTTTGCTCCGTGTAGAAAGGGTGAGATCACCAACAAGAGATTATTGATTACTTTCTTCGAGAGAGCACTCCGGAAAAACAAAGACGGAAGTAAAAGTATCAAGGGATAAAGGCCACTTCTAACTTCCGTGGAATGAGTGAAATCACATTAATTCACCAATTCAATGTACAAGAGCGAATGATAAGAGTAGTGGTATGGTAGCTACTCCATCCCGCACTCAAAGCATTACTCCGCACATGAATAAGAAAACCATGCAACCCAACTACCGAACCAGACTGAAGGTATTGACAAAACTCATGGAACTTCGTTAGAAAACACGGATAGATGCAAACGATTCGCCGGATTCAAAGATAGATAAAGATGATGATGTTGTCGTCATGTCTGAAGTACCAAGCCACCAGAAAGATATAAAGGAAGGTCACGGAGACAACTGCAAGATTCCACAGGTAAAGAAAAAGATAGCACCACTTGAACATAAGGAAAAACAAGATCTAAAAGGTCTTCATGGCCTCCGGTGGATTGAGCATAGACAATAGAACAAGAGGGTTTTCAAATATTACTTGACGAGAACGAGGTAAAAGAACTCCATGTTCTTCTTGAAATGATAGAGAGAGATTTAGCAGTTTTGAGGAAAATCTTTAGCGGAACGACGATGATAACTCACCAACAAGGGAAGACTCCGGGTTTGTTTGAAGGTGGAGGATGGAATTAACAATGGGCTTGTTGATTCCAGAATTGAAGTGATGTATTTAGCAGAAGGACGTGGTCGAGATAGGTGACTTCAAAAAGTCAGAATTCTCACTTTGAGACTTTGCACGCAGGCGGTGCTCATGAAGCTTGAGAGAAAGAGACACAGATGATCTTCCATGTCCTTCCATTGATATGGAATAGGCAAGCATATTATCAACATATACCACCATGGATTAACAGGATATTCCCAGAATATCAAGTTCAAGAGGCGGTAGAAACGAACAAATGCTCGAACACTTCCTGAGCTCAACGCTCTTTGAAAGATCAATATTAAGAGCACGGGTTCGTGTTGAAGAAGATGCACTGGAAGAATAGATTATCTGGTCCTTCGGAAGAAAAAGAGATGTCACCTGGTTCACATTGCCGATCGGATCACCGGTTACAAAGATAAAGAGATCTTGGATAAAGAAAAGAGGATAGATCGTACCTTAAGCAAAGCTATCAGAGACTAAAAGATGCAATTCCCTCGTCTCAACGAGAATTTTGCAGATATGGAGTTGAAAACGATGTGCAGCAAGATGGACAGAGGATAGACCGCCGTAGTGCTTGAGAAACTCCGGATTGTCAAAGATGCTTGAATATGCATAGATATGATCAGGGTGTACTCAAAACCACAGGAGATAACCATCACCATTTGAAGGATAGAGTTGATAGCATTGACCACATTCCAATCGACACTTATCATGAGTGGAATATAGCTTCGCTGAGAACCAAATTACAATCACCAGCATCGGATCGACACATGTCATGTAATTAGCCCAAGAGAAAAGGAGATGAAAAGAAACTCCAAGATTAAGTGCCGGTGACAAAGGAATGAGTTAGCATGGACATGCTGATAAAAGGAAGATAGATAATGTTTCACACACGACTGAAAAGGAGTGTGGAAACACAGATGTATCAAAGAAAAAATTTCCGCATTTTTCGGCATTAAAATACCAATAGATGCGCAAAATCACTTATCCGGTAGAGATTAGCAACTGATGCTTGCACAGAAGGTGGAGTTGCTAGAAGGAAGGACACCCTTGAGAAGATGGCACCGGTTAACAAGGGGTCAGGTAGATCGCGCCGGTTTTCAAGAGCCTGTCGGTATGGAATGTACCAACAGTTGATAACCAAAGGCAAATTGTGATAACAAATTGGATGCAACAGATAGACAAGGAATTACACACACACACACTTTCTATGGTACTACGGAAACCCAGAACACGTGAATCCTAGTTTGAATTTTAAGAAGAGGATTGAAAACGTTACACTTCCTTACCAGAAAAGGGTGGTGGGTGGGTAAGAAGAAAAATGGAAGCAGTCCTACTCTCGCGTTTTGTTTTTCCCTAGTATACATAACTACCAAAAATATTTGCTAAACAGACAACGACCATTTGGCTGAGACCCTGAAGGTCGGGATGGCTCAGATACCAATTGTAACTACCTCGGAAAATACGCTCCTAGTTACAAGCCTGGATGAACGGAAATGGTTGAAATAGTACGGTGGGGCCCAAGTGCCACTCACAGGTAGACCTTTCGGCCGTCCCAACCATTTCCAAACATCGAGACAAGAACGGGCGGCGTAATCGGCAGGCGAAGGGATCAACTACATACACAAATGAGTATGTATGCAAGCCACCATACAATAGTACATCAGAGCCATTCCATCTAAAAAGAAAGGAAATATAGCAACGCCATACGGCAAGATCCAAATATCCTAGATAGATATAATAGTTTAGGATATCTCCTCATACATCAAACATCAGAGTATCAAGCGGAAGCGGAAGACAAAATCCGAGTACGGATAAGAAGCAAATCGGCATAAGATGCCCCATAAATAAGCACATCCCGCCCACAGATCTCACGGATCCCCGTTCCCGGAATCTCTACACCGAATGATCGTTGCCCACATCGTCCGTCTCTTCCACCCAGTATCCATCTTGCGAATGTACCTGTTCATCTGAACCAATAATTTATCGTGTGAGACCCTAGGGGTACTCAGCAAGTCTTTATGCCTCTAAAGGGGACACAACCTGGGGTGACGCAATTGCAGCAAAAGATAAACCCTAACAATTCTATAGATACTCGCTAACCATCCGCCTAACCAGAGATAGACGGATGTCCGTGAATTAATAACAACAGTTATAACAGTTTAAACGGTAATATCCACAGATCCATCCTCCTCCTCGCTTACCGACGAGGAAGCGGACGAACAACCCCCCATCCGTTGGCAGTTTTATTATCCATTCCGTGAGTGTTGCACTATTTACTAGTCAGGTACCTAGTCTAGTCAAGTTAAAAACGGTACTTTAGTTATGCTTGTCTATGATCGAGAAACTGTGCTCCAAGTCGTCCATAACCGTGGACACGGCTTTCAGAAAGTTTTACCCTGCAGGGGTGCACAAATAGCAACACACACTCGATATGCCTCGGAAAAACCAAATCAAAACCCAACGAGGCAGTCACGACAAAGCAATCACAGGATTCAGAAATATTTCAGGGGGCCACCCCATTGAGCTACCCGCAACGAAGTTAGCTGACTCCGAGATGGCCTCAAGGTTTGTGGAGCTGGCTGTAAACGACTGGGAACCCGAAAGTGTGACTGGGCTTGTCGATACAGCGAAAACGGGTCACGGACCTAAACAGTACAGTGTGCATTACCTCGCACAATTTAAATAAAGCAGTAAAGCATGGCATAAGTACAGGATAGTAAATAAAACCTCAAACTAGTTTGTGGCCCTCAAGAAATAAGAATGAATCAAGCTCTGGCTCAGGGGGGTTCATAAGCCTCCCGGGTGTGGATAGCGCGAATATTCAAGGAACAGGAATCAAGTACTCGGGGTCCTACGGGACACAAGTGAGCCTGAAAAACCAAATAGCGAATATGGCTCACCGATGCCACTTTCATTAGTTATCCCATTACCACTCAGGTTAAGTTGTTTAGGTACCTTGTTATCCATCAGACACTCACATACCCTACACATGCTGTTCTACGACTCGCATGGCTCAAACAACTCCTGTAGTAATGGCTCATGGGATGGAGGAACAAGCTTCGGTGGGGTTTAAAAGTAAAGGCTATGCAATACTTGGGATTCAATTTAATGCAATCGCGACTCAATGATGCAAGAATAAGATAGGGGCAGTAGGTACTATATGTATGCAAGCATGTGGTAGTGCTTGCCTGGCAGCTCAGTTGAAGCAAGGGATGGATCTGGGTAGTGCTCCTGGTTCTCTTGATATATCCCCTGCTCAGCGTCTATTCGAAGAAGAACCAAACAAACAAGGCCAACATAAATAAAGTGCACAATCATATGTATAAATGCATCAAGCAAACAATCATGCCATGATGAATGATGCACAATTTGCATGGCAATAAAGTAGCATGGCATGGGTGAGGTGTGGAATACAAGAATAAACCATTTTATGGGGTTTTATTCACATTTTTTACTCATTTAAGTTGCTGTACCCATTATATTTATATGATGCATGCTTCAAATCAAACCATGGAAAGCATAGACAGAAAGGTCTCGTCGAGCTAATCATTTTAGACATATTATTTGTTAAATTTGGAGTTATAAAACAAAAGTTATTAATTTATTAAGTCAAAAGGGCATTTATTGTAATTTTAATCAACTTGGAAATTAAAGTGTTCAAAATTTATTTTAGATGGCATATTTGAATTCCTCACATTTTTCTGATTTGAAAACATATATTATTTGTATTATTTGGGTTCATATTTTAAAAGTTATTTAAAAACAGAATTAAATTTGAATTTGAACTAATTTGAAAAAGATTTGAATTAAAACAGATCTCAGACAAATACTTTTGTTACTCAGACGAATCCAGCCACAGACACTGACCAGTGGGTCCAGCAGCTGACTCAGCAACACACGCGCGCAGAAACGTTTTACACCGCGGGTTAACCTAGTCCCTGAGAATGACAGGTGGGGCCGGGGTGCTCGCGGACCCACATGCGGGCGCGCCAGCCGGGGCGTGACACGCGGCGGATCCCCGGGATTGCGGGTTAAGGCTGGGATTATACGGGGGGTTCTCTGCAAAGTTGATTGGGTGGCTGACAGGTGGGGTCCTAGAGGATTGCGGGTTGAGGAAAACAAAACGGAGGGGGTTTTCTGAGAAGAGGACATGGCTACTGTTTTTCTTCCTCTGCGTCTGCGGACAGATCGGTGCCGAACGCGGCGAAGCGCGGCGCGCGGGATTCGATCCTGGGTTGCGGGGGTGCGCGCTGCGGGGCGGAGCCACTGCGGTGGACGGGGGTTGCTGGTAGGGGAGGGCTGCACGGCTAGATAGGGCTCTGCGCAACGCGGGAGCGAGCAGACGCTGCGCACGCCGGCGTGCAGAGGCTGTTCGACGAATGGACCGGCGGATCTAGGGGGTTACAGAGAAGCGGACCATGTCCAGGGGGTCAGGGGGCTCACCGAGGTGATGTTGGCATGGTCGGTTCGAGCAGGCGTGCAGCGGATCGTCGACGAGGCAGGGGTCCAGCGGGTTAGGGTTTGGCTCGGTGTCGACGATGATCTGGTGGCTCTGGCGCTTCTCCTCCGCGTCTGCGTGTACCGAACAATGCAGGGGACCCTCCTTGTACTCCTCGATCGCCTCCACGTCGTGCTCGTCGCCTGTTACGCTGTAGCCGCGAGGGGGCCGAGGGTTTACCTGCGACGGTGTAGCCGGTGGTAGGAGAAGAAGGAAGGAGGGGAGGGCAGGCGCCTGGGGTGGATCTGGGGCAGAGGAGAGCCACTGCGGTGGTAGATAGCAGAGAGGGAGAGGGGGTGCCGTGGGGGAAGTGGTTGGAGATAAAGGTGGCTCGGCCACCTTTTCTTCCTCCACCCTCACGTGCTCGGCAGGGCAGGGCAGGGCAGGGGCAGCTGGCAGGTGGGGCAAGGGAGGCCAGGGAGGGGTGGTTCGGTGTGGGGCACACCAGGCAGAGGGAGAGCTAGAGAGAGAGAGAGGGGTAGGCTCGGTTAGGGTTAGAGCTAGGCTCGGGTTAGGGTTAGAGCTAGGCTCGGGTTAGGGTTTGGGGGTTGGTAGCTAGGGCAGGGAGGGGGTAGCTCGACCAGGGGGAGGGTGGCTAGGTGGGGCCAGCTAGGTGAGAGAGAGGGGGAGGCCGAGAGAGAGAGAGAGGTGGTGGACTTAGGGTTTAGGTGAGAAGGGGGTGTGGTTTAGATGGGGGGGTAGCTTAGGGTTTTAGGGAGAGATGGAGTGGTGAACTTTTGGCAAGATCAAGCATGATATGCCAAGCTTCCACAAGATTTGACAAGGAAAAAAAGGGGAGGAGAAGAGGTGGTGAGGATTAAGCAAGATCACACTAGATCAAACCAAGAGAAGGGGAAGATAGAGATGCTCCACTCAAAACAAATAAAATCCAAATGACAAGCAAAAGGTGGTACTTGCATGGCCCATGCATAAATAATTAATACCATGCTTTATTTGTGAAAACAAGATTATTTACATGGCATTATTCTTATGCATTCCAAAATGTGGAGTAAGGCCTAAGCAAAAGAATTTAGAAGAAAGCTCCAAGTGGAGTAGATGGAGATGATCACATTTGACTATTATTGGGACTTGCTAGTGTGTATATTCCACTAGATGATTACTAGTCCCAAAATATTCCCACATGAGCATAAATCCATAATGATCCATATGGAAGCTAGGAAAAAGGGTTCCACTCACAAGGCATGCAAAGGTGGCCATGTGGCTCTCATATATCAATAATGTGAAAACAACATGATGCCAAGATGAGAGCATGTGGATAAAGAATTGGATCCATCCCAACCCACATGAGCTAGAGGTAAACTCAATAAGTGCTAAGCTCATATTTAGTTGGATGGTGGAATTATAAGGTGGTGCAAGAAAAGGTGGTGGAGTTGAATAAAAGATATGCCCCCAACTCAACTTGGGCATTAAACACTATATCAAGAACCAAATACAATATCAAGAGGCAAATACAATTAACAATGCATATGAGAGAAGAACCAAAACAAAAAGGGTTTTATATGATGCTCAAATGCAAGGTGGCATGATGACATGAGCATGATATAATTATGATGCAACAATTATATATTTGAAGTAGCATTTATATAAATACGAAGTGAACTAAATTCACAAGATGAATTCGATCAATTAGTGCCTAATCTAGGAAAAACCTGACCTCCAATCGGAATCATCCTCATGAGACGAGTAGTAGTCATTGCTGATGTCATTCTTGTTTACGCAATGGAACATGAGCGCGGCCAGCGACGGGAAGTTCCCTACAGATCCCACCACACAAACCCATCAATTCCCGACCTCGAAGCCAAGGGCACCTTCGCCAAAAACCTAAGCGAAGCAGAAGGGATCTCGTTTTGGACTCTCACCGGGCAGGTAGTGGATGAAGGAGACCTGGATGGCGCACCATCCTCCTTGCCATGGTCAGCCGCTACTGAGTGTGGTGTTCGAAGAGGGAAATCGGGAATCGACGACACCCTCATGTGAGAACAATGGAGGGATGATGACGCGAAATTAGATGGGAGGGCACATATGCAGCCCTCTTGTCGGAGCCTTCTCGTAAACGTTCGCCCTCCAAGTGCTCGCCGCCTCAAGCCCCTCCATGGGCGCGACACAACGCTCCTCCGAGCTCCACCACATGTCCCCGCACTAGCGGCAGCGACGGCCGAAAGCCCTGCCTCCGCCCTTCCATGGCATGGCTGCTCCATCGCCGCGCGCGTCCCGTGCAGGATGCCAGATACACGCAGTGGCGGCGGCGCGTGCGAAAACCCTAGCAGGCAAACAAAATAGAAAAGAGGGAGATGGTTTCGGTGTGATGTGGGGCTAGGTTGTATGGTTCACAGTCGGCTCGCCGGGTAGCATCAGAAAACAAACCGTCGGACTTCACTTAGCGGTGGCAAAACATGTAATAGTACTAAATTTTATGGGTAAAAAAGTGTTGGACCGGAAGAAACAATCTGTCTTTTATTATTATTAGGTGTAGATATAGATTAGACTAGACTAGACTAGATGGTTTTCTTTTCTACCAGCATACGTTCCTCTCAGCCGCCGCCTCCTCTCCTGACCTAGCCACAACATCTTCGCCTCCTCCATAGATCGGTTCCCCCTTCTTCAGCCGGTCTCGCCGGCATCAGAGGGGTGGGAAACCCGATCTATGGGTGGAGTTTTCAGTAAAAGTAGTGTTTTCAAGATTAGATTAGTGTTTTGGTTGTCATCTTCTTAATGGAGATGACATCGTCTACAATAAGTGATCTTCGGCATATCGTTCGACGACGAGATCTCTTTCCCGGCGTCAATGGTGTTGTTAAAAGATTAAGTTTTTATAGGTACAGTCTTTCGGATCTTCCTTCACCGGATCGATTTTGGACTTTTTCTCATGGTTGTCGCGAGGAGGATTATCCTTGCAATATTTGTCCCGGCTGCTACGTCCTCGACAATGGTGATTCGTACTCCCGATTCGCTAGCGACGTCGATCAGGCTGTTCGGTTAATTTTCCCTGAAATACTTGTGTTGGATCTCTTGCCGATGTTGATTGATTACCTTAATGGCTGCGCGCGTGCACGTAGTCTTGGCACTGTGGCTCAAAAAATTATGGGAGAACCTTTATTGGTATTTACAGGTTATGGTTCGATATTTATCAGCGTTTGGCTGACTTTAGAGAAGTGCAAGATTATGTCTTGGAAGAAGAAAAAGATTGAAGACCTCGAAGATTTGCTAGTTTCTTTTAGACTTTATTTTGTAATCGATGGAGTAAGCTTATGTATCTCTACCATGTACTATTTGCTACTTTGAATATAACGTGATATTGATTGTAAAAAAAATATATAGATATAGATTAGATATAGATCGACAGGATTTGGTCCGCCTTCCACACGGTTGCTTTGAGGGTCGTACAGGAATTACCAAGAAACGAAGCTTTGAAAGACGACCCATCAATCGGCCATAAATCAGTCATTTTCCAGAAGTCCATGGGCCTGATGGTTTTGATGCGCACGAGCCTTGCTCACTGTGACATTCAGCCCGCAAGCGCATGGCATGGGCGACGAGAAATCAGTACGGAGAGTGGTCCAGCCGGGAGAGCCAGTCTTCCAGCTCAGCAAGGAGGAGCGGCTGTTTTAGTCCCACACCGGCCGCTAGGAGCGGACGCCGAGCTTCCGTGTGCTATAAAAGAGGAGGCGGGTGGACAGTAGAAGGCATGATCCTTCAGGCAGCAAAGGGAAGTGATGAGCGGTAAGAGCTCGCAAATTACGCTGCGAGAGGGGTGTCCGCCCAAACTAAGCCTGTTACGACAATGGGGCACCCCACTGATTTACCATCCTGAATTTAATTTAATTTTTTTTCCCTAGGTATTTCGTTTTCTCAGATTCTTTTGATTGTCTTCCAACTTTTTTCTTAATGCTCTTTTAGCTGGAGGGCAAGCCTGAAGCCGCAGTCTCGTGGTTCTGTTGGCTCCACGTTGTTGACTCAGCTCCATTGGTAGAAGCAGATAAATATCGAAGGCACGCAACATCACTCCACTCCTTCCCCACTGATTTACCATCTGATCCCGAATTTAATTTAATCTTTTTTTCTCTCCTAGGTATTTTCGTTTTCTCAGTTTCTTTTAATTGTCTTCCAACTTTTTTCTTACTGCTCTTCTAGCTGGAGGGCAAGCCTGAAGCCGTAGTCTCGTGGTTCTGTTGGCTGAATCCTGGCCTCCACGCTGTTGACTCAGCTCCATGTTGGTAGAAGCAGATAAATATCAAAGGCACGCAACATCACCCCACTCCTCTGCTTCTTCTCCTCTAACAATGGGGCACCCCACTGATTTACCATCTGATCCTGAATTTAATTTAATCTTCTTTTTTTCCCCTAGGTATTTTCGTTTTGTCAGTTTCTTTTGATTGTCTTCCAACTTTTTCTTACTACTCTTTTAGCTGGAGGGCAAGCCTGAAGCCGCAGTCTCGTGGTTCTGTTGGCTGAATCCTGGCCTCCACGCTGTTGACTCAGCTCCATGTTGGTAGAAGCAGATAAATATCGAAGGCACGCAACATCACCCCACTCCTCTGCTTCTTCTCCTCTAACAATGGGGCACCCCACTGATTTACCATCTGATCCCGAATTTAATTTAATCTTCTTTTTTTCCCCTAGGTATTTTCGTTTTCTCAGTTTCTTTTGATTGTCTTCCAACTTTTTCTTACTACTCTTTTAGCTAGAGGGCAAGCCTGAAGCCGCAGTCTCGTGGTTCTGTTGGCTGAATCCTGGCCTCCACGCTGTTGACTCAGCTCCATGTTGGTAGAAGCAGATAAATATCGAAGGCACGCAACATCACCCCACTCCTCTGCTTCTTCTCCTCTAAACATCTTCAGGCCTTGTTCGGTTTCAAATTAAACGGGATTGAGGGGACTAAATCCCATCTAAGTCAAAATCCTTCCTAATCGCTTCCAAACCACTCCAATCCACTAGGGAAGTGGATGAACCGAACAAAGCCTCAAAGGTTGCACGACCTCACCTCCGAGGAGTACCGCTTGTCAGAGCTTAAGTTGAGCCCAAAATTGGAGTTACCCGCAAGGCGACCTCATTTTCAGGGATGCTGACATACGATGTCCATGCTTTTAAGATGAAAGTTAGTGATGTTGAGGATTTTTAAAGATGTATCACGTATACATATGCTCGATATGTTACAGTAGAAGATTTGGTTCTCTTTGTTTTATCGCATAAAAACATCACGCTGACATGATTCTGGGTGTTCTTTGCAAATGCTTGTTGGAAGTGCGTTTTTTTATGCTTCTCGCAAGTTCGCCGTGGCAAAGTAGTGATTTGTTGTCATACATGGATGTATTTGAAGTGTAGCGATTCCTAGCAAAAGAATGGTGCGACATGCAAACATATAAAAATATTTTTTGTTACACGAGGAACTTGTTTTCTCTTTCATAAAATGGATCTTCGTTTTTTTTTTCTTTCGATATCAAGTCATAGAAATGATATAAAGTACTATTTCGGGCATTGTCTTCATAATATATTGATATCTTTTTGACGCAAACAGAATAGATATAGCTGGTTCAAATATATGTGGGCATTGTGGTCAAGTAATTCCCGTCCATCTCCATCTTTACTTTGATTTTCATATGTTGAACAACTTCTTCATCCACATTTTTTTAATTCTTCATCTACATTTTTTACTTCTTCACTAGGAGTAAAAAAGGCTACATCTTACGTTGTTTTCCCATTGCTACCTAAATCAAAAAATTACACCAGTTCAGTAATCTAATGGAGTGATGGGCCTCTAAATTACCAGTGCATCTCAATTCTCGATGAAAAAATAGAATTCAGAAGCACATACCTAACCTTGGTGCTGGTGGCCACGGCTGGCCGGGGGCGTGTGTGCAGGCAGGCAGTGAGGCACTAGCCACTAGGGTCGGGTGGATCATCATGAGAGCACGATCCAGATCATGGTGGCGCGGCGCCAAGGAGTAGATCGACGGGCGAGGGGGAGGATCAACGGCAATGCCGAAGACCTAGCGATTGGGTAAGCTCGCCATGGTGGGCGGCGACACTTGATGAACTCAATTTGCCTGTTCCGTTCCCTGATCGAACCGGGAAAATGAGAAGAGAAATTGCGTTAGGTGGGCTGATGGGTTGAGTTTGAGTGGAAGCATACATAGTAAAACTAAACTACATTTTGAAGGGGGGGGGGGGACAGCCCACTTTCGCCTACATGACACCCGAATCTTCATGGACCTCACCGTCAATAGCGGATCATCACATGGGCCTCCCACCGGGCCAAACTAGATAGGCCAATAATAGGTACCCGTAGGGCATACCTATGTCAGATAGGTTTAAGGAAGCTCTGGAATATTGTGGGCTTGATGATCACGGGTTTGTAGGTGATCCTTTCATCTGGAGAAACCACAATCACGTTGCAGAGAAATATATAAAGGAAAGGCTTGATAGGGTGGTAGCATCGGAGGCATGGAGGATGCGTTTCCCGTCATATAAGGTGATGAATGCAGACCCACGTCATTCGGATCACATGCCGGTGATTGTGGATACACATGGTGGAGAGTGTAGTAGGAAGAACCCGGCTCGAGGCGCTTTACCAAGGTTTGAGGAAAGATGGCTAGAGGAGGATGATTGTCGGGGTTTGGTGGAGAATGCATGGGCGAAGGGGGTTTAAGTGGAGGGTAAGGGGGTGACGGGGGCGGTGAGAGGGGTGTTGGGTGATCTGGTAGACCGGAGTAGAAATATCCTAGGAGATTTAGAGAAGAGAATTGGTAAGGTAAAGAAGGATCTGGAGGTCTGGAGGAAAAAAAAGTGCGGAGCAAGTGAGGAAGGAAGAGATGTTGCGGTTTAAGGTGAGCAGATTGGAGGATAAAAAATGTATTGGATGCAAAGAGCATATGTGTCGTGGCTGAACAATGGCGATAGAAATACAAAGTTTTTCCATTTCTTTGCCTCGGAGATAAAATGAATGAACCGTATAAATAAGGTGAGAAGGGAGAATGGGGGTGTGGTGGAGGATGAAGAGGCCATGAAAGAAGTGGCAACAAGTTATTTCACTAACCTTTTTACGTCTACTACAGGGTCACAGATGAATGAACTTTTGGAAAATATTGTGCCAAGAGTTACTGACCAAATGAACAAAATGCTATGTGAAGAGTTCAATTCGAAGGAGGTTGTGGTTGAGTTGGAGGGGATTGGTGACCTTAAAGCTCCGGGGATGGATGGGATGCATGCAGTCTTTTACAAAAAAATCAGGATGCGTTGGTGAGAAGGTTATAGAGGAAATGTTGAGTGTGCTAAATGGTGGGACCATGGCATCAGATTGGAATGAAACATGCATCGTGTTGATTCCAAAGGTTCATGACCCGGAGTGTATGAAGGACCTACGGCCTATAAGGCTGTGCAACGTGGTATATAAGTTGATCTCAAAAACTCCGGCGGATAGGCTCAAGTTGATCCTCGATGAGATTATTTCCCCAAATCAGAGTGCCTTTGTACCTGGGCACTTGATTACTGGCAACATCTTGCTTTCTTATGAGTGCACAAACTTCATGAAGAGTAAGAAGAAAGGCAGGGATATATATGCGGTGGTAAAACTTGAGTAAGGCCTATGACCGAGTTGAGTGGAAGTTTGTTGAAAGGATGATAAAAAAATTGGGGTTTGCCGAGAAGTGGATAGATACTATGATGTTGTGTGTTTCCTCGGTGAGATACCAAGTGAAGATTAATGGTTCTCTGTCGGATGTGATCAGTCCACAGAGAGGCTTACTGCAAGGGGATCCCTTGTCCCCGTACCTGTTTCTTCTCTGTGCGGAAGGTATCTCTTCTATGCTTAACATGGTGGAGTTGAATGGGGAGTTAGAGGGAATTCAGATTTGTCATAATGCCCCAAGTTTCAACCACCTATTATTTGCGTATGATTGTTTGGTACTTATCAAAGCTAACCGTGCGAGTGCCAGGTCTTTGCAAAATATTCTACAACTATATCTTGGGGCAAACAGTGAACTATGACAAGTCGTCGGTTCTCTTTAGTCAGAACACAAGGGATGTGTGCAGAGGTCATGTGTTGGAGGAATTACATATCCACGCAGAAGAAAAAACAGAGAAGTACCTTGGCCTACCTGTGTATGTGGGAAGGTCAAGAGGCAAAATGTTTTAGTATTGAAGGACAAATTATGGAAAAGAATTCAAGGATGGTTGGAGAGAATGTTGTCAAAGGCAGGGAAGGACATTCTCATAAAAGCATGTGCTCAAGCAATCCCCACCTTTGCGATGTGATGCTTAGATCTTACAAAGTCCCTCTATGAACAAATGAGTGCTATGATTTGTCGCTATTGGTGGGCTCAACATGATAAGTAGAATAAAATGCATTGGTTAAGCTGAGAGCTATTGGCCAAGCCGAAGAGTGAGGGAGGACTAGGCTTCCGGGATTTGTATGGTTTCAATATGGCTATGTTGGCTAAGGAGGTGTGGCGAATGTTATCGAACTCGGATACCCTTTGTGCTAGGCTGCTTAAGGAAAGATACTTTCCACATTGCTCAATTCTATAGGCAAAAGCATCAAATGGTATTTCATATCCATGGAGGAGTATTCTTAAAGGAGTTAGGTTGATGAAGGAAAGGCTAATATAGCGTGTGGGAGATGGAACAGACATCAACATATGGAATGATTAGTGGTTAAAACGACAGGGCACACGGCAACCTATTACACCGAAGGGGCAGTGCCTACTCACACATGTTGTGGAATTGATTGATCCGTAGACATGGCAATGGGATGAAGATGGATATGTAATAATTTCTAGGTGATGGATGACAATGTTATTTTATCAATGCCAATTAGACTAGACTTTGAAGATTATCCAACATGGTTCGTTGATGGCAAATGAATTTTCTAGATGAAATCTTCTTACAAGCTGTATGTGAAGCAACGTGACTCTGAGAAGGATACTAGGTCATGTGGAGAAGGGGAGAATTATTTTTGGAAAAAACTTTAGGATCTACCATGTCTGCCCAAGATGAAGCAATTTATGTGGCGTCTAACACACAATAGTCTTCCTTTGAGAATGAACATAAACAAGAGAGGATTATCTTGTGATACCTTGTGTATGCGTGTTGCAAAAGGCTGGACGAAGACGCTGCTCATTTATTTTTGAAGTGCAAGGAAACACAAGAGGCTTGGAGAAGAGTGGGAATGAGCGACCTTTGTGATCGCATGAGCACACATGAGAACGTGGGAGCTGTGGTGCAGGAGATCCTAGGACTCAATGGTGAGCACAAAGTTCTCCCGTGCTGCCGGCTCGGAGGCACAAAACTAATGCAAAGGAGAAAGCGCCAGATATAGCAGAGATGATTGGCTAGGCTAGGGAATCTGTGTTGTTGTGCGAAGAGAAGATGAAAGCGGTGGAGGGAAAGAGTGTGCTGACAGGGCCAGGGCCGGTCCTGGGGAGGGTCTGGAGGGGCGGCCGCCCCAGGCCCAAGAAAAGTAGGGCCCCTCCCCAGGCATCTGTATATATGGCCCAATATAGATCACTGGAAAAAATGAGACTAGCAATTCTCTGTTTCCAAGTGGGCCAGATTGGACCTATTCCTATTCATTTTTTGGACGCGTACATAAAACGAGGTTACCTGATCGATCAATCTAGCAATAAAAAAATGTTCGATCTAGCAATCGCTTCTGTAACTCCTCCGTCTCGTTGTCTCCATGTGCGGACTCCAATTTCCGATCGGAAACAGGGATCGCACCGCATCATGTCCTGCCGTCCCCTCTAACCTCTTCTTGTCAATTGATCGCAAATCGCTTCAAGATATCAAATCCGTTCATTCCTTTCCCAATTTTCAAGGACAGCTTCTTGTCCAACCCTCTGTCTATAGAAGCTATTGTCCCAATTTTTTTAGATTTGGATGCTAGTTTGTGATGCCCAAATTCTAGCAATTGTTTTTATTTCAAAGGTGGTTAACTGGCAATGGCGCTTGAATCCGGTGCTTAGTAAAGAAAAAGAGCAAGCAAGAATAAAAGGTGATTGAATCATAGAGATGATCTCTTCATAAATTTTTAAAGAGTATCATGAGCACCTCGATGAATCCATATGAGTTGGCAACTTTTTGAGATATGTAATTATTGAAGAACTATCTGAGATCTGTAATGTCTCAAAAAAGAATAAATAGTTCGGCAACTCTATGTATCGAGAAGAAGCTATTGAACGAGATTGCTGTTGATTACATAGTCATTGACTTTGCATTTACGAATTTATAGAAGAAATTAAGGTAAAATGTAAACATTGTTATTTCTATATGAAGATTGTAATTGTGTACACTTGAAATCTTTACTTTCATCATGTATATTTAGAGAACAAGTTGTTGTAAGGGCCCCAAATTTTAGTTTCGCTCCGGGCCTTCGAAATCTTAGGACCGACCCTGGACAGGGCGGACACCCCGGGTGATATGCTCAAAATCAATACTGATGGGGCGTTTGATGCTGATACGCGTCAGGGAGGCTGGGGCTTTGTTGTACGAGATGCCCAGGAAGCTAGTATCTCGGTGTAGGTGCGGGGAAAGTTAGGCATGCAGCAACAACGCAGCAGACGGAGGCGTTGGTGTGCTTGGAGGCGCTCCAATCAGCTGCAGACTGGGGAATGAGTGACCGAATGAGCAATATTCAGGTAGAATCGGACTCGCTGAACCTTACTATAGCAGTGCAGAGCAAGGACTTTGATCTTGCACAGGAGGGTGTGCTGTTCATGGACATCCGTTCTCTTGTCCATTGAAACTTCAATGCGGTGGAGTTTAGTTTTGCTCCCCGATCATGTTATAAATTAGGCCATGCACTTACTGCTTTCGGTGCCAGCCATGGATCTGTTCGTGCACTGTGGGTTGAAACTGAAAAAAATCAGAGCACAACGCGAGCCCGGCAAAAATATGAATATAACGCCGACCGTGGGGATCGAACCCACGGCCACGTGGTTAAAAGCCACGCGCTCTACCACTGAGCTAGGTCGGCCTTCACACGTAATTTGTCTTTCCACTATAAATAGAACGGAGAATACCAATATAGCAAAATAAGAGACAAAGTCCATTATCGTAGATGATTTTACATTATTTTATTTTCTCGAAACTACTGACGTTGAAGTGTACTGTGGATCCTAAAAGGTTTGCATATTATGTGCGGTATTGGGAGGACTGGTGTCACCAATCACTCAAAGAAAACTTTAATTCATCACAAGGGATTACTAAGTGATCACAAGATCAATCTCGGATCGATGTAACTTTGGAATGTACATGTTCCTGTCTTTCACTTGTCAAATTTTATGAATAATTTTTTTTGTAGCATCCTAGGCAAAAAGACAAAGAATAACTCGTGAAAAATCATTTTGTGGTGCCAAAAATTGCCTTGTTTATATAGGCTACAAAAATCATCCTTTTTTATAAAACTTTATATCCGTGCAAAGAATATTTAGATCTACATGTGTGATTTTTAAAAATTGTTTTTGACATTTTAAAATGTGTTTTTGATAGTGGGAGCATCTAGTCCTACAAGCGATAGCGGATTTCCCCGTGTGATCGTCCCCTTCTAGAGGTCTGAGCATACCTCGTTTTTCATTATGTAGCTTAACATTTGTGCCGTGATGCTCGAAAGAGAAAAGTTACAACATGAAAATTCGTGTAACGACGAGGCAAATATAATTTTCAAAGAAATTCGGAAAATATCAACCATGAATGAAAATTTCCTTGGAATCGATCAATCCATCTTGATTTCAGCAAATGGTACTAGAGCGAGAGATAGCATCCTATGCATGCATGAGAAAGTACTGAAACATGGAGTTCTAACTTCCGGAAGCGTAACTGCACTAGTAGAAACCAGGCCATTTGCCCCGGTTCGTAAGGGCTTTTAGCCCTGGATTGTAAACCGGGACTACAAAAGCGGGACTAAAGGTCTAAGCTTTAGCCCGGTTCTGTTACGAACCGGGGCTAGAGGTCCAACCACGTGTCCTGCGAGGCGCGCTGGGCGGCAGGACATTTAGCCCTGGGTCGTGTTACGAACCGGGACTAAAGGTTCCCTGCCGCGGCAGTATTTTGGGTCATTTGGCTGCCGCGGCAGGGATGGGATTTTAGGGTTTTGTGTTTTTCTTTTTATTTTGTGTTTTGTGTTCAATTATTTTTCATTATGTGTTTTCATTATAAACAAGTTTTTGTATACATACAGAACGCTACTACACAATACTTGTACACATTGACGCAATATATAATATAATTTCTCTTACAAGCAAACATGGAGTCCCAACCGGGTCCAGAACATGTCTATTTGATTACATGGAGATCATTACATGGATGCTTTAGGGTCTACGTATAGAGTATTCTCCGCGTGGGTCTATGACCTCGTCGATAAAAAATGCAGCAAATTCCTCTTGGATTGCTATTAGGCGGTCCTCTGGTAGGAGTTTGTCCCGCATCGCGTCCAACTATATAAAAAAGAGATCGTATGAATTAGACTCAACACAACATTTTGTAATAAAAATAAAAGGTGAATATATTGTTTACTTACTCGAACATTTTCTGAGGGCTTCTCAATACTGATGCAAATGAACCCGCACACGTAGAATCCACATAGATTAGTTCCCTGTGGCTGCCTCGCGCACTTTACAAGAATAGAATTCAATCAAATAATAACGCTAGCATGATAAATGCACATAAACTAGAATTAAATAGATGCGCGACTTAGCTCGTACTACTTACCGAGAGTGATTTAAAAAATAGCTTCTCATGCCATTGACCGCGGACATGGTTCTTGAACTGTGTCCAAACCCTACCCGACAAACAAAAATTAATGTATGAGTTAATAACTACTTGATATCCTATAAAATGAATGAAAGAAACCGATATAGTGCGATAATGGTTGAAATTACCTCTGGAGCGCATCGATAATGCTGCGGTAGTTTTCAATGTCTTTATTTAGTGAGTCCATGATGTGAACTCTTCCCAAGTCAAGTGAAATTCTTAGAAGAATCCAGTGGTACCTACGCAAGGTTTACATACGTCAGTAACTCATCATTTACACTGAAAGTAAAAGTTAATGTGTACAAAAACTCACTTGCCGTCGTGGTAAGGAAATAGTATTTCATTACAGAAATGCTGTTTCGTGAGAAACCGCAACAAGTTGTGATCGGTCTCCAGTGGTTTATCCTTTAGTATAGCTCCATGAACTCGATGTGGGTCAATGAACCCAAATCCATTGATAGCCTTTCTTTTACAATCGAGCATCTTCATTCTGCATCATTATATATAGCATACAAAAGAATATAGTGAGTACACTTACCGGCAATAAATTGAACAAGCTGAGATAGAGACCTAATTATATAAATAAAGTAATTACTTACAGACAATACGAACTGAGGATAGTTTTGTCGAGTTCCTTTAGATTGAATAACTGAAATAATTCTGTAAATTCAATCGGGACCTCGTCTTCAGTGAAGTAATGTGATTTTTGAACTTTTAGTAAGAGTCAGTTTCGCTGTTCTTTTGATGCTTTCATGTACCATTCATGGAATCGTCGCATTTGTGTTGGCATATCCCGAAGCCTCTCAGAACTGACCAGAGGCTCCCCGTTAACAAATTTGGGTGCTACCTCAGC
This sequence comes from Avena sativa, assembly GCA_916181665.1. Classification (NCBI taxonomy): domain Eukaryota; kingdom Viridiplantae; phylum Streptophyta; class Magnoliopsida; order Poales; family Poaceae; genus Avena; species Avena sativa. Next base: position 141,725,008 of record OV702292.1, read on the forward strand.
CTTGGGCATATCGCCGTGAATAATTTCATGAATAGGCATACCACATTGCTCGGCCAATATCCTAGCCATTTCCGGATCCATAGGTTCCTCATATAGTTGAGGTTCGGGTATGTTCACCTGGAGTGGGGGGAGCGATTGGTTTGCTTGTTTCCCCAGCTGGGGAACATCTCTTTTGGTTCTTCGGCTACCACTCGATTGTTTTGCTTGTTTCCCCAGCTGGGGGACGTCTGTTCTGATGCTTCCATTACCACTCGATTGTTTTGCTTGTTCCCTCTGCTGGGGAACCTCTTTTGTGATGCTTCCTCTACCGCTTGATCTCTTCTATTTTAGTGTCTTCTGAAGACATCGTGTATAGTCATCTGGCGCATTTAACTGAGCTTGGGATGGCTGCGTCAGTAATTTTCTAAAGTGCTCCTTGGTTTCCGGTTTTATTTGGACCTCTGGCTCAGGTTGTTTCTTTTTAAAATGAGCATCCACTTTGGCCCGTACGACCGCATCGGTCTCCTCATCGGTCAGGTCGTAAGCCCTCTTGGAAGGAACCGACGATACTCTTGGGAGGGGCGACAACTGTCGCTTTGGGCGTTGGTTATCGCTCGACGAAGCGGTGGTATTCTTCCGCTTTTGGCCCTTAGTGGGTGGAGGCGGCTGCGTAGATTGAGATGGACTCGTGTTGGGGTCATGGATTAGACTATTATTGGGAGGAGACGGTGCACTTGGAGGTGGACTTGGAGGAGACGGTGCACTGGGAGGAGATGGTTGCCTTGGAGGTGATGGATTGTTTCTCGGAGGAGAACGTGGCCTTGGTGTCGAGCCTAGAAACTTGATGTATTCCTTTTTCCAAAGAATGAAGCCACTCGTGACTTCTACCAGTGTCGTCTCCCCTTCACCTCCAGGGATGTCAAGCTGTAGTGACTGACACATAGATAGAATTTCATCCACACCGACACGAGCATAGCCAGCTGGAATCGGATTGCAATGGTAGGTCGCTCCCGGTGTAGAAGGTAAAGAAAAGTCGACCGCCACCTTAATGGAAATATTCTTTAGTTCAACATGCATCTCACAACTAGTCTTCTCCTTAATTGCATCCACGAGGTACACATCCATCGTTGTATCATTACCCTGGCCCTCCATGGAAGCCACGCTGCTTTTCCGTTGCGATGGGCCGACCGTACTGTCCGGTGTAGGATCTTGCTGTCGGAGTCCTTTAAGTTCATTAAGCTCCTGGCGATGCTCCTGTAGCATGGCTTCAAACCTCGCGAACCGCTCCGTATCCTCCTCTTTTTGCCGCTTTGTTCTTCTCGATCGGCTTCTGTACGTGTCACGGTGCTCGGGAAACCCGATAACCCATGGATAAGAAGGTCTGAACCCTCTTGTTCGTCTAGCCTTTTCAGGATTCCCGAGAGCCTTTGTCAGCTCATCGTTCTCTCTGTCAGGAACAAACGTTCCCTCTTCAACCTCTTTTATCACTTTAATAAGTTCTTTCTTGGGTGAAGAAATTTTTTTGGCTGCAACAATCTCGCCTGTTTATGGGTCTAATGATGCCCCATGACCGAATACCCAATTTCTTGACCTCAAGGGCCAACAAGACGTAGCTGGAGTGACCCCTTTATCCTCCAGGTCAGCCTCAGCTTTATCCCACTTAGGCATGGCACTCCTGTAGCCACCTGTGCCCATATGATGGTGATATTTCTTTTTGGCTGCATTTAACTTATTTTTTAATGATATTGCCTTAGCTGGTTCCGAGGTCTTGTATTCCACAAATGCGGCCCAGTTATCCTGCTGCAACTCTAGTGGGCCAACGAATGGAGGAGTTGTTTTCTTCAAGACATACTTGTGGTACAATCTTTTTTCCATTCCTTGAATAGTTCGGCCATCTTCTTAAGAGCAAAGTTCTTGACTTTCCTCATCATTTGCTGTGTGAGCTCATCAGTCTCTAAGACTGGTAGGGTGAAATGTGTCATGAGAGAATTCCACATCGTATCTTTCGCTCTGTCATCTACAAAACTAGCCCCAGCTGGATCCTTTTTCTTTCCTGGCTTGTTCCAATTTCTCGTGGTGATCGGGACTTTGTCTCTAACAATCACTCCGCATTGACTTGTAAATGCATTCGCAGCTTCTTTGGGCTCCAGTGGTTGACCCTGCGGAGAGACTAAGTCAATGCTAAAACAGACATCAGCGGGCAACTTGTGTGTCGGGCCTCTTGTCTTTATAGAAGATTGGCCGGAAGCGGAGGTCTAAGAGAAAAAACATTCGTCAGTACATATATACGAATCAATTAGTGTATCTATACTAGTGAACGATCGATAGAGGCTTTATATACCTCGACGGAGTTTGTCATTATTATGGTGTCTTCACCATGGTCTCCACCATGGTCAGCACCATCGTCTCCACTATTTTCTCCACCATCGTCTCCTCCAGACAAATTAAGATATTCGGAGCCATCATAATAAGACCCCCCAGTACCCTCATCTATAATGTTGAGAAGCTCCTCTTCATTCTGTCTACCGTCCATAGCTTAACTAATACAGAAAAAGAATATTGCATTAAGTAAAAGAATATTACAACTGCGACAACTCAGATACAGTACTTAGTGATTAAGATAAAGTACAATAATATAAGATAAAGTACATTATTAATACATCACCGGAGAATAGCTCGGGTGCATTATAGGATAAAGTATAAGATAAAGTACATTATTAAGATAAAATACATTATTAATACATATCAAACTAGCGAACGCGGCTGTCGCGTTCTGTGCTACGGGAGCTCTGCAGCCACAGAAGAGTAACCATCACCGGACAATAGCTCGGGTGAGATCCGTGAACCTGCCAGATATTGGAGAACCTAGTCTCCAAAAGATACATGTATCATCGTACATGCTCGTCCTCCTCCCTGATACAACGATGTACCACCTCCTTGGGGGGTGGCTCCCTCTGCACCGCTCCTGGACCTCGTGGACGCCACCAAAGAAGCTCCGGGTCGACGATGATACCCGGATTCCTCACCAAGGTACGAGTCCCGACAGGTAGCACCACCTAGTGCCAACCCGGCGGAGCCCAGACTCGGACATCCCCGACGGAGTCTAGTAGGCTCGGACGAGGTGGACGCGGCATAACTAAATACTAGCAATAAACAATCATAAAACATAAACAGTAACTAAATCATTAAGTATATATTGCCCTAATAACACTAACCCTAAACCTAACACTAACTAAACTAAACCTAATTAACTAAGTATTCTAACTAAACCTAATCCCTAATAAACCCTAAGCCCTAATAATAAACTAACTAAAATCCCTAACTAAAATCACTAACTAAAATCCTTAACTAAATCAATAACTATTATCCCTAACTAAATCACTAAATAATTCACTAACTAAAATCCCTAACTAAATCACTACTAAAATCCCTAACTAAATCACTAAATAAAATCCCTAACTAAATCTCTAACTAAATAAAATCACTAACTAAATCCCTAACTAAATTAAATCACTAACTAAATCACTAAATAAAATCCCTAACTAAATGAAATTCCTAAATAACTAAAAAAATCACTAACTACACCTACGTACCTCACCTGCAGGGGGCGACGCGGCGCGGCGGGATGGATGACGGCGAGTGACGAGGCGGGACGGGCGAGGGCGCGGGCGGCGGCGGCGATCCCTCCTTGGCACGGGCGGCGACGGCGCGGGCGGCGGACGGGCGGCGGGAGGACAGGCACGGCGAGGAGGGACGGACGCGGCGGGACGGCGCGTCGAGCTTACGGAGGCGCCGGGGAGAAGAAAACTTATCCGGATCATGGCACGACCCGGGGTATTACAACCCGGGGCTAAAGGTGTTTTTGGCCCGCCGCACTTCCCGCTCGCCACACCCCTTTAGCCCCGGTTTGTAATACAAAACGGGGCTAAAATTCACTATTTAGCCCCGGTTCGTATTACAACCCGGGACTAAAGGTTATTTTTTGCGCCAAAACCAAAAATGGTTTATAGTTTTCAGAAAATTATGTATTATATATCAAAAAAATTTAAAAAAAGAAGATCTATAATTTAAATCTATTATCATACTTTATTATATAACTTAAATAAAATTATCTATTGTTTAACAAGTATTATATTTAGTAGAAATGTTCACAAAAAATAATAAAAATATAGTTTTCCCTCGCTTCCCGCCATTTCCCCCGCTTCCCGCCATGTTCTCCCGCCATTTCTCCCGCTTCCCGCCATGTTCTCTCGCCATGTCCCTCTATATCTAGGTCGACCGCCATGTCCATCCACACATCCACACCTTCTCTCTCACAACAATGGACACCGCTTACTGGGCTTTTCTGATGCTCAAGGAGACCGAGGCGCTGTGCGCCTCCAGCTACCCATGCCCGCCGGGGTACCGGCTGCCCGCTGGCTGGATGCTGAGCGCTGGAGGGGTTCCTGTTCCTCCTGTGCCTCAAGGTTCGGCCCGCCAGGCGGCCATCACGAACCACTTCTACCTCGAGCTCATGCCGGAGCAACGGATGGATCCCCATTGGGATCCCGATAACCTCGACACCTGAAATGCCTTCTTCGCAAACCGGTAGGAAAGGGAGCTCGCCAGGTACGAGGGTGACGACCCGCCCCCAGCGAACCACAACGAGGCTAGTCGCCGCCTGTGGTGGGCGAACCGGACTATCGCCAGTGTGATGCGCTACATCGCCATGGGAGACCATCCTCGCCTGAGGTACCCGCACTTTCACCAGCAGCATAGCCACAAGAATGGTGGTGGTGGTGAAGGCCTAGGGCGTACTGGGGTCGTCATCCGGGAGCCCCCTCCCCCGCGCGTCGTGAATCCGAGGCTGGATGATCCATCCGCGTGCTACGACGAAGGGCTGAGGATCCATCCACGTGCTACGAGCGACGACGATGACGATGACGATTCTAAAGACGACCCAGAAGCTGTGTACTATAGGGCTAGATATGATTATGACTAATTTTTACGTTTTAATATTAATAAATGTCTGGCCACACAATTTGCAATACTATCTATTGAGATCAAGATAGTTCATATCCATATACATATAAGAAGATCATTAAAAATAAAGGTTTAATAATATTGTACATCACCAACATCCACACATGTTAGGGTTTTCTTCTAATCCGTAACCATGGAGCATCTTCCTTACTTAACGGGATGCTTGGGTCATCCTTCACAGCGAAGGGTGAAATTTCATGAAACTTATCATAATCGTCTGACATGTCTGTCTTATCCTCCACCCCCACGATGTTTCTTTTTCCTGAAAGAACTATGTGGCGCTTTGGCTCATCGGATGCTGTATTCTTTTGCTTATCTTTCCTTTTTCTCGGTTTGGTAGATATGTCCTTCACATAAAAAACCTGAGCCACATCATTGGCTAGGACAAATGGTTCATCTCTATACGCAAGGTTGTTAAGATCCACTGTTGTCATTCCGTATTTCTTGTCTACCTCAACCCCGCCTCCTGTCAGCTTGACCCATTTGCACCGAAACAAAGGAACCTTAAAAAAAGGTCCATAATCAAGTTCCCATATCTCCTCTATGTAACCATAATATGTATACTTTTGCCCATTCTCGTCTGTTGCATCAAATCGGACACCACTGTTTTGATTGATGCTCTTTTTATCTTGGGCGATCGTGTAAAATGTATTCCCATTTATCTCGTACCCTTGGAAACTCAATATAGTCGAAGATGGTGACCTGACCAACAAGTACAACTGCTCTCCAACATTTATGTCATTCATGAGATGTGTTTGCAACCAACCGCCGAAAGTCCTCATATGTTCATCTCTAATCCAGGAGCCTGGCTTCCCCGGGTTGTTGGAGTGTACAATATTCTTGTGTTCCTCGATATACGGAGCCACCAAGGTGGAACTTTGCAGAACTGTGTAGTGTGCTTTAGTGAGAGAATGTCTGTCCATACATATCCTTGCTTTCTTTCCTAGCGTGCCTTTTCCACTAATTCTACCCTCATGCTGTGATTCAGGAACACCGATGGGCTTAAGGTCAGAAATAAAATCAACACAAAACTCAATGACCTCCTTTGTTCCATATTCCTTTGAGATGCTTCCTTCTGGCCTAGCACGTTTATGAACATATTTCTTTAACACTCCTATGAACCTCTCAAAGGGGAACATATTGTGTAGAAATACAGGACCAAGAATGTTAATCTCATCGACTAGGTGAACTAGGAGGTGAGTCATAATATTGAAGAAGGATGGTTGGAACACCAACTCGAAGCTGACAAGACATTGGACCACATCTTTCTATAACCTTAGTAGACTATCTAGACTGATTACCTTCTGAGAAATTGCATTGAGAAACGCACATAGCTTCACAATGGGTACTCGAACATTTTCCGGCAGGAGTCCCCTCAATGCAATCGGAAGCAGCTGGGTCATAAGCACGTGGCAGTCATGAGACTTTAGGTTTTGAAATTTTTTCTCTGCCATATTTATTATTCCCTTTATGTTCGACGAGAAACCAGATGGGACCTTGATATTGTAAAGGACTTCAAAAAAGATTTCCTTCTCTTCTTTGGTAAGAGCGTAGCTAGCAGTACCTTCAAACAACTCTGGATGCATGCCGTCTCGGTCTTTTATACGTTGTTGGTCCTGCCGTGATTCAGGTGTATCTTTGCTCTTCCCATACACGCCCAAAAAGCCTAGCAGCGTCACGCAAAGATTCTTTGTCAGGTGCATCACGTCAATTGCAGAGCGGACCTCTAGGACTTTCCAATAGGGTAGCTCCCAAAATATAGATTTCTTTTTCCACATGGGTGCGTGTCCGACATCGTCCTTCGGAACAGATTGTCTACCAGGACCCTTTCCAAAGATTACTTTTAAATCCTTCACCATGTCAAATACATCATCACCAGTACGGCGGATAGGCTTACATCGGTGTTGGGTCTGCAGCATAGAAAACAAAAAATTTCCTACGGTGTGAACTACACGCCAAGATCTATCTACTAGGTACAAAGCAAACGGGTGGACATACATCCATAGAGAACTTACCCTCAAAGACATCGAGCTTTGTTAACGAGTAGGAACTCGTGGTTGATGTAGTCGTACACTTGCCGATCTCAAGATCGTGAGGAAGTCCGAGCGTCGCAACTTGTTGGAGATATGCCCAAGAGGCAATAATAAAATGGTTATTATTATATCTTTATGTTTATGATAAATGTTTACATCCCATGCTATAATTGTATTAACCGGAAACATTAATACTTGTGTGTTTTGTAAACATAAAAGAGTCCCTAGTAAGCCTCTTGTTAAACTAGCTTGTTGATTAATGGATGATCATAGTTTCTTGATCATGGACATTGGATGTCGTTAATAACAAGATCATATCATTAGGAGAATGATGTGATGGACACACGCCCATAGTAAGCATAGCATAAGATCAAGTCATTAAGTTCGTTTTGAGACAAGCTTTCAAATGCATAGTAGCCTAATCCTTCGACCATGAGGTTATGTTAATCACCATCACCGGATGGATACTTTGATGACATCAAACACCACTTCATAACTGGGTGGTTATAAAGGTGACATTGGGTATTCTGAAAGTATGTGTTGAAGCGCATGGACCAAGATTGGGATTTGTCCATCCATATGACGGATAGATATGCTCTGGGCCCTCTCGGTGGAATGTCAACTAGTTAGCTTGCAAGCATGTGACTAGGTCACAAGGGATGACATATCATGGAACGAGTAAAGAGTACTTATCAGTAACGAGGTAGAACTAGGTATGGAGATACCGATGATCAAACCTCGGATAAGTAGAGTATCACGTGACAAAGGGAATTGGTTTCGTATGTTAATGGTTCTATCGATCACGAAGTCATCGTTGAGTATGTGGGAGCCATTATGGATCTCCAGATCCCGCTGATGGTTATTGATCGAAGAGGTGTCTTCATCATGTCTGCATATTCACGAACCGTAGGGTGACACACTTAAGGTTCAAAGTTGTTTTAAGTAGATATGGAATATGCGTTGGATACTGAATGTTGTTCGGAGTCTCGGATTGGATCCGGGACATCACAAGGAGATCCGGAATTGTCCGGAGAATAAGATTCATATATTGGGGATCATTTTCTAAGTTAGGAAATGTTCCGGAGTATTTGTATGGGGATTGTAGAAGGTTTCGGAATGTTCCGGAAGGTTCTAGAAGATTTCTTGGAGTTTGCTTGAAAACCAAGAAAGGATCAAGGAATCCTTGTAGGGCAAGACAAGGAGTAGTGGGGGAGGAGGACTCCTTCCCCCTTCCCAATCCGCCGGCCAAGGAGGGAGGGGAGTCCTACAAGGACTCCACCTCCCATGGCGCCTCCCTCCTTTAAATAGAGGGGTAGAGGCGCCACCCCCCTTGCCCCCTTCACTCCAAACCCTGGCCGCCACCTCTCTCCTCCTCCTTCCCTCTGCTCAGGCTTAGGCGAAGCCCTGCAGAATTCTCTACTCCACCACCACCACCACACCGTCGTGCTGCTGGGATTCCGTGGAGAAGATCTACTACCTCCGCTGCTCGCTGGAACAGGGAGAGGAAGGTCTGCTTCGACTCCGCACGTGTGACCGACTGCGGAAGCGCTGCCGGAACGCGGCACCGGAAGGATCGTCCACACGATCTTGAGATCGGCAAGTGATCGACTACATCAACCCCGAGATCCAATCTCGTAACGCTTTCGGATCTACGAGGGTTAGTACAGATCTATCTCGTTGCACATGTCTAATAGATTAGATCTTGGCTTTTATCTAGATTAGATCTGGGTTTTGTTCGTTCTTGCGGTAGAATTTTTTTGTTTTCCATGCTACAAACCCATCAGTGGTATAAGAGCCGTATCTATGCATAGATCTGTTGCACGAGTAGAACACAATGGTTTTGTGGGAGTTGGTGCTCGTGCCGTCTTTTGCTTTGTGTACTTTGCATCTTGCAGTATGGTGGGATGAAGCGGCCCGAGCTAACCTTACATGTCATCGCACATGAGACTTGCTCCACAGTTGACGTGCAACTCGTATTGCACAAGTGGCTTTGCGGGTGTCTGTCTCTCCCATCATAGTATAGATCCAATCTACATTTTGCACTTGATAGCACCTGTATCAACGTTGTGGGTCAGTTTCGTAGGTAAGATCCGTTCTTATTCGAAAGCCCCAAACCACGTAAAACATGCAAAGAAAATTAGAGGCATCTAACTTGTTTTTGCAGGGGTTTTGTGATGTGATATGGCCATCATGTGATTGTGATTATATTTGATGTATGCAATGATCCTTGTTGTAATATGGCAACCGACAGGAGCCTAATGGTTGTCTTTAATTCTGTTAAGACCTGCGTGTCTATTCATCTTGTAATGGCTTTATTCCAAGAAGTTGTAATAGTTGCTAGTGATGATGGACAACCATGAAGTGGCGCCACTGACCTTGACGCAATGCTGGTGATGATGGAGATCATGTCCGTGCTTTGGAGATGGAGATCAAAGGCATAAGAAGAAAGGACCATATCATATCACACTAATTATGAATTGCCTGTGATGTTAATCCTTTATGCATCTTGTATTGCTTAGATCGCAACGGTAGCATTATAAGATGATCCCTCTCACTAAATATCAAGTAATAAAGTGTTCTTCCTTAGTAGGCACCATTGCTAAGACTCGTCGTTTTGAAGCATCTCGTGATGATCGGGTGTGATAGATTCTACGTATGCATACGACGGGTGCAAGCCAGATTTACACATGCGGATACTAAGGTTAACCTTGACGAGCCTAGCATGTACAAACATGGTCTCGGAACACGGAATACCGATAGGTAAAGCATGAGTCATATGGATGATATGATGAACATGTTGATTGTTCGCCTTTAAAGCTACATGATCTCACGTGATGATCGGACTTGGTGTAGTGGATTTGGTTCGTGTAATCACTAAAACAACTCGAGGGATGTTGTTTTGAGTGGGAGTTTATTTGTAATTTGGATTAGTCAAACTCAATTTATCATAAACACAATCAAAGTGAATTTGCATAGTTTGTTGTAGTCATTGGCATCCATTCACCACCTTACGCTTAGTTATAGTTGAGATAGTGGAACTATAGAAATTCTGGATATTTGCTTTACGAACTGGTATCGTATTGTTTTGAGTGTCAATCTAAAGTTTAAAAGTCCTATTGCAAACTTTCAGCAAACTCCGTTTACTCTGTGAAGTTTAATAAACAGTATTAAATCAAGAGTAACAATTCCAGTGTTAGTATCTAATGTATCATGTTTACCTCCATGATTCTTGATACTCAAAAGATTGTTTTTAATATCAAGTTTATCTAAGAGCTGAAAGCAATGTTTCAGAAACCATCATATGTGAAAGGTATTGCGATATCTAAAACAATGTGTTGGTTACAACATGATAGAGTATATGTCCTCATATTTGATGAGAATTTGTGAAGGTTGGAGACGCTAGTCGTCCTAATCCTCCAAAAGGTTTTGGAAAAGAAACATTATACTCGCAATTCACCTTTATAAGCTATAGCAGCTTGATCATGAAAGTTGTCATGATAAGGATGAATAGAAGATGTAAGTAAAATATTTACTACACTAAAAGATTACTAAAGAATGGAATTTTGAAAGAATGCCAAACATTTGATGAAGGTGATCCACATCAAAGTGCAAGTCCAAAGGTATTAGTATTTGACTATACACACTTTGTACTATGTGTCATGTGAATGACACCACTATTGATGTTGATAGATTCTTTTAAAAGAAAAGGAATTGTTGAAAGAGAATCTATAAAATATTTGGCAGAAAAGAAAAGATTGGAGATATCCAACTTAGGTATATAGAAGATACATGTTATGGCTGTATTCCTTGGTTGTTAAACAATGTGGTTCTGCGGTATTGGATACCGAATTGGTTGGTATGAAGTATCATACAGGACAACACAATTCATGAACTGCAATGGCCTAAGTAACTAGCAAGAGAATATGTGATGATGTTCATCGAAAACAAACAAAGGGTTGTTGTGTTGCTCGTTAACATCAAAGCTTACCTTCAAGATTTGTTTTAATAATTGTTATTTTGATCAGGTATTATGACGACAAAAGGTTGTTCAAATAATTACCGTATTCCATAAAAGATGGATGATTTACAAATCTCGTTGGAGAAATCACATCCATAAAACTAATGCTAAAATGTCAAAAGACAATTGATTGAAAGATCACTTATGAAGTGACATCGCTGTTTAAATTATATTGGAAAGAAAACATGAAGAAACGCCATGTTGATGGAATTTTTGGAGTCTTTGATTTTGATCAAATGACGCTTGTGATACTTTCCTGGAGATAATTAAAACTCCGTTCGTAGGCCAAAAGAGGAACGGACGACTAACTGATTTGAAATTGTACATATTGATGTATATAGTCCATTATGTGTAGTCGTGGGCGATGGATTTCAACTTCATATGCTTTCTCCGAAGATTTGAGTGAGTATATGTATATACTTACTCAATAAGGAAGAAGTATGAAACATTTCAAAAATGTTCAAAGACTTTCAAGATGAAGTGGAAAATTATTGTAACAAGAAAATAAAAAAAAGTTTATGATTGGATCATAAAGATGTTTGAGTTACAAGTTTAGCAAAACACCTAAGATTTAAGGAATCGTTCCATGGATTTGCATTTCCCAAAACACCATAGGAGTATGGAGTGTTCAAGATATGTAATGAAACCTTGTTTGACATGGTAAGATCAAAGGTGTCATTTATAAAACTGCCATTATATTTTAAAGATTAAAGCTTTAGTGACTACCGCTTTTACACTGAAAAGAGCTCCACCGTGATCCGTTGAAATGACACCATATAATTCATGGTTTGGGATAAAACCTAGGTTGTCCTTTCTTAAATTTTTGGTATGCTAGGCATAAGTAAAGTGTTTACAACCAAAGTCGGATGAGCATGTCTTTGTAGGTTATTTCGAATAACCATTGGGTATTCCTTCATAATACCGAAGACAAAAGTGTTTGTCGCTTAGAATGTCGAGTTTCTTGAGAAGGAATTTTGGTGAAAAGTCAAGTGGGAGGACAATAGAACTTTGACAAGGTTGTTGAACCTTGGCTAATATGTGCTGAGTTGCGCAGCGTCGGAAAGTGTCCCGGAGGCAGCAACAATGCTCATGGCTCACGTGCCTCAAAGGTTGTGGTCACGGAGATCTAAGTTACTATTGAACCAAGTAGGTCGGGTAAGTAATCAAATGCCAAGATTTGAGAGTTAAATCATTGTTGTTTGACAATGATGAACCGACTACATGCAAAGAAGCAATGATGGGCCCTGACTTTGTTAAGTGGCTTGAAGCCATAAAATCCGTGATAATTCTATACACGAGAAATCAAGCTTTGAATTTGAAATACCCTCTGGAAAGGTGCAAGACCTTACAGTCGTATATGGATCTATAAAGAAATAGACATGGATGTTTCACATCTATGAAATAGTCGACATGTCGGAAAGAGTTTACTACAATGTTCAAGGAATTGACTATGATAAGATTTGATCTTTCATAGCGATATTTAGTCTGGACGGATTAATGTAGCAACCACTACATATATTTTGGTATATGGTAGTTGAACAAACAAAACAAGTTCTTCTAATAGAATGGTTACCTAGGATGTGTCCATGACACGATCCAAAGGGTTTTGTTAATTCAAAGGATGCTAAAAGAGTATGCAAAACTTCAATGGTCGAAGTGAGCATCGCGGAGTTGGAATCTTCACCGTGATGAAACCGTTAAAAGGTTTAATTTCATCAGAGACGATGAAGATGCTTGCATTTTTGCAAGAAATTAAGTGGGAGCGCTAAGACATATTTCTAATACATTATGTGAAAGACATATCGTTGATTAGAAATGATGTATCTTTTATTGACACATGTTAAGAATTTCATTTCGATGAAAGACTTAGGCATAACCCAAGAATTAGGCATCAATGTCTATATGGATAGATTGAGGCGCTAATATGGTTTTGCAAAATGTACATAGATAAGATGTTGAATGAGTTCAATATGGAAACAACAAGAAAGGTTCTTGATGCACGGAAAGGACTGAATCAAGATTCAAGTGTGTTGACACGAGATTCAAGTGTTTTGACACTTGGTGAAATCACAAGAATATTTTGATCAATCATTCTTTGAGATGTACACATCCAGATATGTCCTATGCTCTAAATGTTATGAGCATATATCATAATGACTCATAAGATGATCATTGGACAATAGTAGGGATATTCCTATGATCTTTGGAAGAACTAAGAATATATTATTTATATAGTAATGACAAATAGTTCATTGTAAATTGTTGCATTGATAATAGTTTTGTCACAAATTAAGTTTATCTCAATTTAAACTATGGGTGGCACAATGTAATGGAAAGGAAGTTCCATAACGGATTTGGTTGAGTACCAAAGTTAAAACATTGTGACAGATACTACAACAAAAGGCTAAGTATATGACTGCTATTGTAGCAGCAAATGAGGGCATTTGCGTCAAGTAGTTTGTTATCAAACTAGGTGTGGTTCATAGCGGGATAATACTATGAAGATACATCGTATGGCAATTGTATCAACATGATTTAATCCCAAGGAACTAAAGGTCTCACCAAAGGACCAAATTTATACAATGCCATCTCATTGGAGAATGAGTAATGCGTAGAAACGCAAGGACATGCAAATACACACGGACCTGGAAGTGTCAGATCCGAAGATTATGTTTACCACTAGCAATAGTGTCTATACAACACCAGAAAGCCATAGGTGTTGAATGCACATATTTTTAACTAGATTATTGAGTCTAGTGCAAGTGGGAGACTGTTGGAGATATGCCCAAGAGGCAATATTAAAATGGTTATTATTATATCTTTATGTTTATGATAAATGTTTACATCCCATGCTATCATTGTATTAACCGGAAACATTAATACTTGTGTGTTTTGTAAACATAAAAGAGTCCCTAGTAAGCCTCTTGTTAAACTAGCTTGTTGATTAATGGATGATCATGGTTTCCTGATCATGGACATTGGATGTCGTTAATAACAAGATCATATCATTAGGAGAATGATGTGATGGACACACACCCATAGTAAGCATAGCATAAGATCAAGTCATTAAGTTCGTTTTGATACAAGCTTTCAAATGCATAGTAACCTAATCCTTCGACCATGAGGTTATGTTAATCACCATCACCGGATGGATACTTTGATGACATCAAACACCACTTCGTAACTGGGTGGTTATAAAGGTGACATTGGGTATTCTGAAAGTATGTGTTGAAGCGCATGGACCAAGATTGGGATTTGTCCATCCATATGACGGATAGATATGCTCTGGGACCTCTCGGTGGAATGTCATCTAGTTAGCTTGCAAGCATGTGACTAGGTCACAAGGGATGACATATCACGGAATGAGTAAAGAGTACTTATCAGTAACGAGGTAGAACTAGGTATGGAGATACCGATGACCAAACCTCGGATAAGTAGAGTATCGCGTGACAAAGGGAATTAGTTTCGTATGTTAATGGTTCTATCGATCACGAAGTCATCGTTGAGTATGTGGGAGCCATTATGGATCTCCAGATCCCGCTGATGGTTATTGATCGAAGAGGTGTCTTCATCATGTATGCATATTCACGAACCGTAGGGTGACACACTTAAGGTTCGAAGTTGTTTTAAGTAGATATGGAATATGTGTTGGAGACCGAATGTTGTTCGGAGTCTCGGATTGGATCCGGACATCACGAGGAGATCCAGAATTGTTCGGAGAATAAGATTCATATATTGGGGATCATTTTCTAAGTTAGGAAATGTTCCGGAGTATTTGTATGGGGATTCTAGAAGGTTTCGGAAAGTTCCGGAAGGTTCTAGAAGATTTCTTGGAGTTTGCTTAAAAACCAAGAAAGGATCAAGGAATCCTTGTAGGGTAAGACAAGGAGTAGTGGGGGAGGAGGACTCCTTCCCCTTCCCAATCCGCCGGCCAAGGAGGGAGGGGAGTCCTACAAGGACTCCACCTCCCATGGCGCCTCCCTCCTTTAAATAGAGGGGTAGAGGCGCCACCCCCTTGCCCCCTTCACTCCAAACCCTGGCCGCCGCCTCTCTCCTCCTCCTTCCCTCTGCTCAGGCTTAGGCGAAGCCCTGCAGAATTCTCTACTCCACCACCACCACCACACCGTCGTGCTGTTGGGATTCCGTGGAGAAGATCTACTACCTCCGCTGCTCGCTGGAACGGGGAGAGGAAGGTCTGCTTCGACTCCGCACGTGTGACCGACTGCAGAAGCGCTGCCGGAACACGGCGCCAGAAGGATCGTCCACACGATCTTGAGATCGGCAAGTGATCGACTACATCAACCCCGAGATCCAATCTCGTAACGCTTTCGGATCTACGAGGGTTAGTACAGATCTATCTCGTTGCACATGTCTAATAGATTAGATCTTGGCTTTTATCTAGATTAGATCTAGGTTTTGTTCGTTCTTGCGGTAGAATTTTTTTGTTTTCCATGCTACGAACCCATCACAACTCAGCGGCGCATCCGCACTCGCACACACGTTCAAGCCACCGGACAACCTCCACCTCCTCGCTCCAGCGATCCAGCAGAAGCAGCAACTCCTTCCAGACGAAATGCCACCAGAAACATGTATCTCGCTAATCTGAGACCATGGGGGAATAATTCTAGAGGGGGAGAGAGATCCTTCACAAGGAGGTGTGAGGATGAAGGAGGGAATGGGTGGCCTTTTATAGGAGGAGGGGGGGTGCCCCCTCTCTCCATGGCCGGCGCATGGGGGGGTGACCCCTCACCTCCCCAATTCATGTGGTGGTAACCCCTCCACATTAAAATGCCTCTTCACATTCCCTTTTAAAGTCTCCACTTTAAATGCATTAAGTTTCTCCAAATTTAATGCTCTCTCATTTAATAAAACTCTTTTATTAAATTTATTCAGAATTTTGTTAATTACTTTAATTAACAAACATTCACATATAGCCCCTTGCAATATTTCAATATCACATGCAGAACCACTTTCTGCAATTTCACCCGAAACAATTTCCGGTTTCTATTGAAACAATTCCTGCGCTTTGCAATTCTTTCGTCTGAAACATATGTGCTCCAAAATGGTGTCCGGTAACTCTTAAGTGTGCCACCCTACGGTTCGCGAATAATGCAGACATGATCGAGACCCTTCTCCGATCAATAATCAGCAGCGGGACCTGGAGATCCGTACTGACTCCTACACATTCAACGATGACTCATGTGATCGTGATAACCTTTAACGCTTGTAACTAAATCCCTTTGTCTCTCGATATATTACATGTCCGAGATTCGATCATCGGTATCTCCATACCTAGTTTGATCTCGTTACCGACATGCACTCTTTTCTCGTTCCCGTGATATAACATTCTAGTGATCACATCACTTGCTTGCAAGCTATCCTAATCTGATATCACCGAGAGGGCCCAGAGTATATCTATCTGTCATATGGATTGAAAAATTCCACTCTTGATCCATGAGCCTCAACATAACACCTTCGTAGCACTGAACCCATCTTTATAGTCACCCTGTTACAGTGTGACGTTTGATGTTATCAAGATACTCTTCCGGTGTTAGCAATTAACATGATCTCATGGTCTAAGGATAAAGATTACTTCGTATGATGTTATAGCAATATAAACACAATGACTTGATCGTAATGCTATACTTTGGATGAATGTTCATCACATCATTCCACCAATGGTGTGACCTTGTTATTAACAACATCCAATGTCCATGATCAGGAAACCTTGATCATCTTGTTAATCAACAAGCTAGTCTATAAGAGAGGCATGACTAGGAACCCTTTTTGTTTATTAAACACACATGTATTGATGTTTCCTATCAATACAATTATAGCATGTAAAATAAACATCTATCATATACAAGGAATACATAATAACAACTTTATTATTGCCTCTCAGGGCATATTTCCTTCAGTCTCCCACTTGCACTAGAGACAATAATCTAGTTCACATAGTGATAAATCTAACACCCATAGAGTTCTGGTGTTGATCATGTTTTGCCCTAGGGAGTACTTTAGTCAACGGATCTGCTACATTCAGGTCCGTGTGCACTTTACAAATCTTTATATCTCCATCCTTGACATGCTCGCGGATGGAGTGAAACTGGCGCTTAATATGCTTGGAATTCTTGTGAGACCTTGGTTCCTTGGCGTTGGCTATGGCTCCATTATTGTCACAATAGATCACCATTGGGTCCAACGCACTAGGAACCACACCTAGTTCCGTTATGAACTCCTTCAACCAAACCGCTTCCTGCGCTGCTTCTGAAGCAGCAACATATTCCGCCTCCGTCGTTGATCCAGCCACCACAGGTTGTTTGGAGCTCCTCCAACTAACTGCTGCTCCGTTCAAGAGAAATACGTATCCGGATTGAGACTTAGAGTCATCCGGATCAGTGTCAAACTAGCATCGACATAACACTTAGCGACTAGCTCTTCTTCACCTCCGTATATAAGAAACATATCCTTAGTTCTTCTCAAGTACTTAAGGATATTCTTGACCGCTATCCAGTGTTCTGAACCTGGATCAGATTGGTACCTACTAGTCAAACTAATAGCATGTGCCACATCCGGTCTTGTACATAGCATGACATACATTATAGAGCCTATGGCTGAGGCATAGGGGATCTTATCCATTATCTCTCTTTCTTCCGCCGTAGCCGGACTTTGAGTATTATTCAATGTCTTGCCTTGCAACATAGGTAAGAACCCCTTCTTACTTCCATCCATATTAAACTTCTTTAATATATTATCAAGGTATGTACTCTGCGATAGCCCAATTAGGCGTTTTGATCTATCTCTATAGATTTTAATGCCTAATATATATGAAGCTTCACCAAGGTCCTTCATCGAAAATTTGCTGTTTAGATAACTTTTAACACTGTTTAAAAGATCTAAATCATTTCCAATCAATAATATGTCATCCACATATAATATTAGAAATGCCACATTGCTCCCACTCACTTTCTTGTAAATACAAGCCTCTCCATAAGTTTGGACAAATCCAAACTCTTTGATCACCTCATCAAAGCGGAGATTCCAACTTCGTGATGCTTGCTTCAGTCCATAGATGGATCGCTGAAGTTTGCACACCTTATTAGCATCCTTAGGATCGACAAAACCCTTAGGTTGTATCATATACAACTCTTCTTCAATCTTACCATTGAGGAACACAGTTTTGACATCCATCTGCCATATTTCATAATCGAAATATGCAGCAATTGCTAACATAATCCTAACCGACTTAAGCATCACTACGGGAGAGAATGTCTCATCGTAGTCAACTCCTTGAATTTGTCGAAACCCCTTTGCGACAAGTCGAGCCTTATAGATGGTCACATTACCATCAGCATCAGTTTTCCTTTTGAAAATCCACTTATTCTCAACGGCCTTTCGGTCATGAGGTAAGTCCACCAAGTTCCAAACTTGGTTCTCGTACATGGATTCCATCTCGGATTTCATGGCTTCTAGCCATTTGTTGGAATCCGGGCTCATCATCGCTTCTTCATATGTGCAGGGTCATCCATTTCATCAATCATGGAATTCATAACTGGATTGCCGTACAGTTCAGGAGCTGCACGTGTCCTGCTTAACCTGCGAGGTTCGGTAGTGTCCTCTTTCAGAGTTTCATGATTAATATCATTAGCTCTCTCTTCATTAGGTGAAGTCAACTCCGAAACAACTTCTGGTGCTGCGCCACTCGCCATTCCATGAAGAGAAGGTTCAATAACCTCTTCGAGTTCTACCTTCCGACTACTCACACCTTTCGCGAGAAACTCCTTCTCAAGAAAGGATCCATTCTTGGCAACAAAGACCGTGCCCTCGGATCTGTGATAGAAGGTATACCCAATTGTTTCCTTAGGGTATCCTATGAAGACGCATTTTTCCACTTTGGGTTCGAGTTTATCTGGTTGAAGTTTCTTCACATAAACATCGCATCCCCAAACTTTAAGAAATGACAGCTTAGGTTTGTTTCCAAACCATAATTCATACGGTGTCTTTTCAACGGATTTAGATGGTGCCCTATTTAAAGTGAATGTAGCGGTTTCCAGTGCATAACCCCAAAATGACAGTGGCAAGTCAGTCAGAGACATCATAGATCGAACCATATCCAATAAGGTACGATTACGACGCTCCGACACACCATTACGTTGTGGTGTTCCGGCAGGCGTGAGTTGTGAAACTATTCCACACTCTTTCATGTGTGTGCTAAACTCGTAACTTAGATACTGTCCTCCACGGTCAGACCGTAGATATTTGATCTTTCTATTATGATGATTTTCCACTTCATTCTGAAATTCTTTGAACTTTTCAAAAGTTTCAGACTTGTGTTTCATCAAATAGATATACCCATATCTACTCAAATCATCTGTGAAAGTAACAAAATAACGATATCCACCTCGCGCCGACACACTCATTGGTCCACACACATCAGTATGTATGATTTCCAATAGATCTGTCGCCCATTCCATTGAACCGAAAAACGACGTTCTAGTCATCTTGCCCATAAGGCATGGCTCACATGTATCAAATGATTCAAAATCAAGTGATTCCAAAAGTCCATCAGAATGGAGTTTCTTCATGCGTTTAACACCAATATCACCTAGACGGCAGTGCCACATATATGTAGATATATCATTATCAAGTTTAATCCTTTTAGCATCAACATTATGAATATGCGTAATACTACTATCGAGATCCAACAGAAATAAACCATTCAACATAGGTGCATGACCATAAAATATATTATTCATATAAATCGAACAACCATTATTTTCAGACTTAAATGAATAACCACTTTGCATCAAACACGATCCGGATACAATGTTCATGCTCAGTGCAGGCACCAAATAACAATTATTTAGGTTTATAACTAATCTCGATGGCATATGGAGAGGCAGCGTTCCAACGGCGATCACATCAACTCTTGATCCATTGCCAACCCGCATCGAGACCTCATCCCTTGCTAGTTGTCGCTTGTTCCGCAACCCCTGAACTGAGTTACATATATTAGCAACCGATCCGGTATCAAATACCCAGGTGCTACTGCGAGTACTAGTCAGGTACACATCAATAACATGTATATCACATATACCTTTGTTTGCCTTGCCGGACTTCTTGTCCGCCAAATACTTGGGGCAGTTGCGCTTCCAATGGCCAGTCCGCTTGCAATAGTAGCACTCGGTGTCCGACTTAGGGCCAGATCGGGGTTTCTTTTCAGGCACGGCAACATACTTGCCACCCTTCTTTCCCTTGTGCTTGCCTTTCTTGTCCTTCTTGAAACCGGTGGTCCTATTGATCATCAACACTTGATGTTCTTTCCTAATCTCCACTTCTCCAGTCTTAAGCATTGACAGAAGCTCGGGAAGAGACTTCTTCATGCCCTGCATATTATAGTTCATCACGAAGCTCTTGTAGCTAGGTGGCAGAGATTGGAGAACACGATGTATGCCTAAGTCAATGGGAATCGTTATTCCCAAGGACACAAGCTTATCGGCGTACCTAGACATTTTGAGTACGTGCTCACTAACGGAGCTGTTTTCCTCCATCATGCAGCTAAAGAACTTTTCTGTAGCATTATAACTCTCTACGGCAGCATGGGTATCGAAAATCATTTTCAATTCTCCCATGGTATCAAAGGCATTGCCATTTTCAAAACGCTTTCGAAGTTCTGGCTCTAGCCCATACAATATGCCGCAATGAACTAAGTTGTGGTCCTCCTGACGAGTTATATAGACGTTCTTTTCCTCGTCAGGGGCATCAGGAGCTGGTGGGGGGGCCTAGCGGCGCATCTAGCACATATTGCTTTTGTGCAGCAGTGAGGAGAATCCTCAAATTCATAGCCCAGTTGGTGAAGTTGCTACCATTCGCAGCAAGTTTCTCTTTCTCCATGAACACATTGAAATTAAAAGCAGGTGGTGCCATCTACAACAGAATTTGTAAAGTATATTTAGACTAAGTTTATGATAGATTGAGTTCAACTAATCCAAATTACTAATGAACTCCCACTCAAAAACGACATCCCTCGTGTCCTTTTGGTGATTACATGAACCAAATCCACTACACCAAGTCCGATCATCACGTGAGTCGGTGTAGCTTCAAAGGCGAGCATCTATATGGGCATCATATCAACTATATGCCTCATGCTTAACCTTTCGGTCTGTGTTCCGAGGCCATGTCTGTACATGCTAGGCTCGTCAAGTAAGAACCTTAGTATTTGCGTGTGTAAAACTGTCTTACACCCGTTGTATGAAAGCGTAGAGTTGAAAACACCCGATCATCACGTGATGCCTCAAAACACGATCCACAAAACGGTGCATACTTAAGGAAGAACACATTTTATCTTGATATCTAAATGAGGGATCATCTTATAATGCTACCAAACGCGCCAAACTAGCAATATAAGATGCTAACATCTAATGTGTGAAGTGAGGTGATATGGTCCATGCATTTGATCTCTATCATTTGCATCATGGTATGATCTCTATCATTCCTTTGTGTGTAAGGCCAAAGTCTATGGAACTTACACGTTAAGTGAGTTGTAAGAGTATCTGTTATACATCTACTTACAACAATACCATATCAAAACACTAGCCCAGCAACGATCTAAACTAGATGCCTCTAATTTATCAATTGCAAGTTTTACGTGGCTTAGGGCTTTCAGAGATAGAACCTGTCTAACCTACGAACATGAACCACAACGAGGATAACCAAGTTATTAGCAACTCGTTGTAAATCAGATATTGACTATAGTAGGAGAGACAGACACCCGCCAGCCACTTATGCAAAACAAGTTGCATGTCAGTCGTGGAACCGGTCTCATGTACGATGACATGTAAGGTTGGTCCGGGCCGCTTCATCCCACTATGCCACCAATATCCAAAGTACATAGAAGATGCAATAACATGATCATCATCGCCCACATATAAACATATGTGTACTACCCGTGCAAAGCACCTACGCATAGACCTGGCTCTGATACCACTGTTGGATCCGCAGCATAGAAAACAAAAATTTTCCTACGGTGTGAACTACACGCCAAGATCTATCTACTAGGTACAAAGCAAAGGGGTGGACATACATCCATAGAGAACTTACCCTCGAAGACAACGAGCTTTGTTAACGAGTAGGAACTCGTGGTTGATGTAGTCGTACACTTGCCGATCTCAAGATCGTGAGGAAGTCCGAGCGCCGCAACTCAGCGGCGCATCCGCACTCGCACACACGTTCAAGCCACCGGACAACCTCCACCTCCTCGCTCCAGCGATCCAGCGTAAGCAGCAACTCCTTCCAGACGAAATGCCACCGGGAACATGTATCTCGCTAATCCGAGACCATGGGGGAATAATTCTAGAGGGGGAGAGAGATCCTTCACAAGGAGGTGTGAGGATGAAGGAGGGAATGGGTGGCCTTTTATAGGAGGAGGGGGGGTGCCCCCTCTCTCCATGGCCGGCGCATGGGGGGTGACCCCTCACCTCCCTAATTCATGTGGTGGTAACCCCTCCACATTAAAATGCCTCTTCACATTCCCTTTTAAAGTCTCCACTTTAAATGCATTAAGTTTCTCCAAATTTAATGCTCTCTCATTTAATAAAACTCTTTTATTAAATTTATTCAGAATTTTGTTAATTACTTTAATTAACAAACATTCACATATAGCCCCTTGCAATATTTCAATATCACATGCAGAACCACTTTCTGCAATTTCACCCGAAACAATTTCCGGTTTCTGTTGAAACAATTCCCGTGCTTTGCAATTCTTTCGTCTGAAACATATGTGCTCCAAAATGGTGTCCGGTAACTCTTAAGTGTGCCACCCTACGGTCCGCGAATAATGCAGACATGATCGAGACCCTTCTCCGATCAATAATCAGCAGCGGGACCTGGAGATCCATACTGACTCCTACACATTCAACGATGACTCCTGTGATCGTGAGAACCTTTAACGCTTGTAACTAAATCCCTTTGTCTCTCGATATATTACATGTCCGAGATTCGATCATCGGTATCTCCATACCTAGTTTGATCTCGTTACCGACATGCACTCTTTTCTCGTTCCTGTGATATAACGTTCTAGTGATCACATCACTTGCTTGCAAGCTATCCTAATGTGATATCACCGAGAGGGCCTAGAGTATATCTATCTGTCATCTGGATTGACAAATTCCACTCTTGATCCATGAGCCTCAACATAACACCTTCGTAGCACTGAACCCATCTTTATAGTCACCCTGTTACGGTGTGACGTTTGATGTTATCAAGATACTCTTCCGGTGTTAGCAATTAACATGATCTCATGGTCTAAGGATAAAGATTACTTCGTATGATGTTATAGCAATATAAACATAATGACTTGATCGTAATGCTATACTTCGGATGAATGTTCATCACATCATTCCACCAATGGTGTGACCTTGTTATTAACAACATCCAATGTCCATGATCAGGAAACCTTGATCATCTTGTTAATCAACAAGCTAGTCTATAAGAGAGGCATGACTAGGAACCCTTTTTGTTTATTAAACACATATGTATTGATGTTTCCTATCAATACAATTATAGCATATAAAATAAACATCTATCATATACAAGGAATACATAATAACAACTTTATTATTGCCTCTTAGGGCATATTTCCTTCAATCGGCTGTCTGCCTCACCATTGAAATGCTTACCTTTCTTTCTTAGGATGTGCGAGGGCGGAAGAAAACGACGATTCCCCGGGTACACATTCTTCTTACACTTATCCAAATATATACTTTCAGTATCGTTTAAACAGTGTGTGCATGCATTGTATCCCTTGTTTGTCTGTCCTGAAATGTTACTAAGAGCAGGCCAATCATTGATTGTTATGAACAACAACGCTCGTAGGTCAAATTCCTCCTGCTTGTTCTCATCCCACACACGTACACCTTGTACGTGCCACAACTGTAAGATTTCTTTAACTAATGGCCTTAGGTACACATCAATGTCGTTGCCGGGTTGCTTCGGCCTTGGATGAGCATTGACATCATAATGAACTTCTGCTTCATGCATAACCAAGGAGGAAGGTTATAGATACACAGAGTCACATGCCAGGTGCTATGACTGCAGCTCTGCTCCCCAAAAGGATTTATGCCATATGTACTTAGACCAAACCATAAGTTCCTCGCATCAACCGCAAAGTCCGGAAACTCTCTCTCGATTTTTCTCCACTGCGACCCATCAGCGGGGTGTCTCAACATCTCGTCTTTCTTACGGTCTTCCATGTGCCATCGCAACAACTTGGCATGCTCTTTGTTTCTGAATAAACGTTTCAACCGTGGTATTATAGGAGCATACCACATCACCTTGGCAGGAACCCTCTTCATGCGGCGCTCGCTCTCAACATCACCAGGGTCATCTCGTCTTATCTTATACCGCAATGTAGTGCATACTGGGCATGCATCCAAATTCTCGTACTCCTCGCCGCGGTAGAGGATGCAGTCATTAATGCATGCATGTATCTTCTGCACCTCTAATCCTACAGGGCAGACAACCTTCTTTGCTTCGTAGGTACTGGCGGGCAGTTCGTTATCCTTTGGAAGCAACTTCTTCATTATTTTCAGCAACTTTTCAAATCCTTTGTCAGTCACACCGTTCTCTGCCTTCCATTGCAGCAATTCCAGTGTGCTACCCAGTTTTTTGTGCCCATCTTCACAATTTGGGTACAACAATTTGTTGTGATCCTCTAACATCTTCTTGAACTTCAACCTCTCACTTTCAGTTACGCATTCTTCCTGGGCATCAGCAATGGCCCGACTAAGATCATCATCGGGTAGATCTGATGCCTGTTCTTCATATTTTTCTTCATCAATATCTTCCATTGTAGTACCATCGTATTCAGGGTAGTCGTTGTCATTCTCTTCTTCTTCATTGTCTTTCATCATAACCCCTATTTCTCCGTGCTTGGTCCAACAATTATAGCCGATCATGAAACCGGACCGAAACAGGTGGCTGTGAAGGACTCTTGAGGAAGAGTATTCTTTATGATTCCGACAGACACCACATGGACAAGACATAAAACCATTCCGCTTGTTTGCCTCGGCCACAAGAAGAAAAGAATGCACGCCTTTAATGAACTCGTTAGAGAGTCGGTCAGCGTACATCCATTGCCGACTCATCTGCATTATATAATTAATTAAGTACATCAAACATAATCATAATTAATTAGTACTAATCTAAAAAAACAAAATTAAAGCCAGCAACCGAGACTAAAGATATGATGAACCTTTAGTCCCGGTTGGAGGCACCAACCGGGACTAAATGTGGATGTGGAGAAAACATGTCGACACTATGTCCTCAGTGGGCAGCACTAAGTCAGTAAATTAAATGACTCTACTATTTTGGGTGGGTGGCAGCATAATCATAATTAATTAGTACTAATCTAAAAAACAAAATTAAAACCAGCAACCGGGACTAAAGATATGATGAACCTTTAGTCCCGGTTGGAGGCACCAACCGGGACTAAATGTGGATGTGGAGACAACATGTCGACACTATGTCCTCAGTGGGCAGCACTAAGCCAGTAAATTAAATGCCGACACTATTTTGGGTGGATGGCAGCACTATGCCAAGGTGAGTGTGTCGACATTATGCCATCAGTGCCCGACACTATGTTGTGTTGCTTAATCTATAAATATGTATGCATTCTTGTGAAGAACTGCAAGATGGTGTGCGAGACCAGGGACACCACTACGGCGGAGCTTCTCGAAGATGTCTTAGGACCTCGTCCTCAGACATCTTCGAGGAGCTCGCCGTAGAGGCACTCTCTAATATGTGAAATTAGTTAGCTCCACTAGCATACTGATTTAGCTAGAGAAGATATAAACCGAAAGATGGTGTGGGAGAGTAGGGACACCACTACGGCAGACCTTCTCGAAGATGTCTTAGGATTCCGTCCTCAGACATCTTCGAGGAGCTCGCCATAGAGGCACTCCCTAATATGTGAATTGTGATGTCTTCTTATCAAGCTTTTATGAATTAATCCTATCTTTGTTATAATTTTTTCAGTTTGTTGAATGCAGGTAGACGAAGAAGAATATTTTGCCCAGCTAGCTAGTTAGAATGATGAACTCACGCATGTGTGTGCTTCTAAAATCAAATTTCGAGACTATGTGCCAAAACAAGATATATATAGATAGAATCCACATATTGTGATATTTACCTTAGAGTTCCTTACATTAATACAAGATAGATAGAATCTAAACATCGATCTCATGCTATCATTGCAAAAATTACTACCAAACTAAATCCACAAATCCATCTATAAGATAGAGCATGAAATGAGCTAATATAGCAATGAGAGTTCAAAGGATGAAGTTGCTCACCTTTTAGAACCTTTGGATAGATAGGACACCACAAAATATAGACAAATTTTGAGTAAAAAAAGGGCATGAACTCGAGCTTAAAGCAAGAAAGAGAGAGAGAGGAGAGCCACCAGTTTGAATGGTGGCTCGGGCAGGGGAAGAAGATATATTCAGACCTTTAG
The DNA here is from genome assembly GCA_916181665.1 of Avena sativa. Classification (NCBI taxonomy): domain Eukaryota; kingdom Viridiplantae; phylum Streptophyta; class Magnoliopsida; order Poales; family Poaceae; genus Avena; species Avena sativa. The sequence continues at coordinate 141,751,571 of OV702292.1, forward strand.
TCCCGATTCGTGTCTAGAACCGAGGCTAAAGGTCCACCTTTAGCCCCGGGTCGTATAACAAACCGGCACTAAAGGGTCTGGCGTCCGATCTGGCCTGCCTGAAACCCTTTAGCCCCGGTTTGTTATATGACCCGAGGCTAAAGGTCCCGTTCGAATCGGGGCTAGTGTCTGCCACCCCCGTGACCAGTTCTAGCCGTTGGACCGGGGCATTAGTCCCGGTTTATAGCAAAACCGGGCTAATATCCCTGGACCAAAGGTCTGTTTTCTACTAGTACTGGTTGCAACAGCTCGACTACGAGACCCCAAATCCGAAGCGCGAGCTCTATAAAAAGGGCACCCCTTCTCCTTGGGCGTAAATCCGTGCTCCCGAGCTGATCGTTCACTCATTTACTAGAAAGAAGCTCGCTCGAACATGGCGGCCCGGCAGCTCGCTTACCCGTCCGAAGCTGTTCCTCCTCCTCCTCCCAAAGCGGGGGAGCAGAAGCTGATCATGCGGCCAGAGAAGGCACGGTTCGTCGACATCCTGTCACTGATGTTGCTGCGCAAGCCCGTCACCAGCTACCCCTTCGTCGACGCCGGCGACCAGACCGCCGCCACCGGCATCACGCCGGGGGACCTGCTCGTGGCGCTCACCCAGCTCATCCAGAAGCTCCTCGACGCCACCTACTACCCAGCCAAGTGGATCGGCGCCGCCCTCGAGTTCCTCCTCAACTTCATCACGCTCAACGGCGGCTTGCTTGGAATCATATGGAACATCATCACACGTACGTACACACCACACGCATGATGACAGTAATCGTTTCGCAGGCATAACTTCTTCCATACATATTGGCGACAGTATGATTATATGCTCGATCTTAATTCTAACCTTGACATGAGGGTGCACATAGCGCATGCGTAACACAAGTGGAGATGAAGATGCCCAAGCCAAGCTAGCGTTAGCTGACGACTAGCTTAAGTTTTGTCAAGTAGAGTAATTTGTATTTCGTAAAAATGAACTACGTTCCTACGAGTTCAACATATCAATAAACCTACAAACGAAGGACAGTGACAATGCATGGAACCTTGTTTGCAATGGCACAGTGAGCATTGACTACAACAAGTAATTAAGTTCAAGGATGATATATGCTAGCATAAACGTGGTTCCATTTGTACGTGCGTTAAGTTTAGTGTTAGTTTAACCAAGTACTATCCGTATATAGTGTCAAAGTTTAACCTTCTCTTCTATAGTGTCTTACGAGTTCATTACTAAGTTTCCGTAGACGCTAGTTTGATCTAATTTCTCATACATGCACACATGTTATTACACATAACACATACATATGGAACTAGTATTATGTACTATTGATGATCAGGGAATTTTGCAAAATCGTATCGTACCAAAGAGAATGGAGCGGAAGTACGTGTGCATGTAAATTATGGTAAAACAGCATGGCCATTTGTGAACAATTAATAATAATTCAATAATATAGCTACATGCATCAGTTGAGGCAAAGGCCAGGGTTCTTCACCTTCTCGAAAAAATGTCATCTAGGAGTACATAGCAAGCAGATAAACCTATTAATTTAAGGGGTCCCAATAATTTCAGTCTTTCAGGTAGCTAGATAGTGTTCAGCTACATGAAGCCGCTGCTCAGTATAGTGCTTAAGTTTGGCATCTGTAACATCATTGCTTTGACAACATGAAGTAGTAGAAAAACCAACGGAATCCTTCTACCGTACCAGAGTTAATCAAAAGAGAAAAAAGCTAGAGACTTCCTCACTAGTATATAGGTTCAATACATCAATAAGATAACCTTTATGAAAACTGGAGATAAAAACTTGAGAAGCAAGTAGATTGTCGTACTCATAAACCACCAGGGATGAAATCCTAGATTTGATGTCATGATGTGTGTTCTATAGCAAGCAGATTATAATCTTAGGTTTGATGTCATGAGACGACATCAGTGGCTTCGATAATGTCGATGTTCCACGGCTCTAGCCTTCAATAGATGGTATGTTAGGACCTAGGGGTAGTGTGTGTGGATATATGTCTATGTCTACATTTTACTTAGGTGTTTATAGGCAATCTATCTGAAGAAAATACCTCGGCATGAACAGCGTAGAAAGATAAAATATCTGATCATCCAATTGCATGTCCTGTCAATCGTGCTTCATCAACCCATGGCATAGATTAGGTGTCTACGTATGCTGTCCTCATCATAACACAGTACGGTAACTTGTATAGCATCAGCGACGGCTGGAAAGCGGACGGTGGAATTGTCTGGCCTAATGACCAACCTGATCAGGCGCCACATGCTGCTGACTGGCCACAGGTTGATGCGTGCTGGACTCTTATTTTTCTATTTTTATAGGTTTGTATGAGACCGTCGTATGCACACGTGCAACAGATGAGATTCGTACACTTAAAATTATATGGTAAATGATACTACTTCCCCGAGAGATCGCGGATCGCACACGTCGCATCTCCCGGGTCGAGCGTCCTGCACCCAGTCGTTCCTCACCTTATCTTTTCAGTCTACTTTGGGCATGTTTGGATCTCAGGCTAAACATGCCCAGCCAGGCAAGGAAATTGTAGCTCGCTCGAGCTATAGCCTACATAGCCAATGCTACTTGTTTGGTTTACTTGCTTAACCACCACTAAACCACGTCTCATGCAGCGATTACTTGTTTTACAGATTTGCGTTCAGCTGTTGCCGACGGAGGCTAGCCGAATTGGCTCTCCTGGCAAATCGAGGATTTTCTCGCCCCTGCGGGCTAGCTAGCTAGGCGAAGCTAGTTTTTTTCTTCTCCACCAAACAGCCATCCTCGCCGAGCTAGGCTAGGATTAGTCTTGCTCCAGATCCAAACGTACCCTTTATCTCAACAGTTCTCCAACCTCCAGCCGCCGTGCTACACTTCGCGCCCGCCTGCACCTCCTGCTGCATGTGTACCCGCGCTGCCGCGCTGCACCTTGGGCCACCACGCCTCCTGCCTGCGTTCCCGCGCCCTGCGGCCTCGCGCCACCGCGCTGCACCTCGTGCCGCTGCTTGCGTTGCCGCGCCGCCGTGCGCGTCTGCTGCACGCCGTCGTAGCCACAGCCGCCGGAGCTTGTGCTGCGCCCGCTCCTCGCTCCCCCATTGTCGCCGGAGCTCCCTCCTTGTCCCGCATCACCGTACGTTGCCAAAGCTCGCCGGCTCCGGGGGCGGCTCTGCTACGAGCGGCGTCGGGTGGGTGCTACGAGAGGTGGCGACGTCTGCTACCGACGGCAGCGTAGTCCGCTACCTGCGACGGCGGCCTCTGCTCCCAGCGGTGGCGGTTCCTGCTACATGCAGCGACAACGACTTCTGCTACATGCGCCAGCGGCGGCTGCTAATGCGGTGGTGGCGGCTGCTACATGCGGCAGGGACGTCTTCTGTTACCGACGGCGGAGGGCTTCTGCTACATGCAGTCGTGGCCTCTGCTATATGTGGCGGTGGCCTATGCTACCGGCAGCGGACGGCTTCTGCTACATGTGGCGGCAACCTTTGCTATTGGTGGCCACGGCTTGTGCTACATGTAGCGACGGCCTCTGTTACCGACGTCAGTGGCTTCTGCTACCATGGCGAGGTGCGGTGCTTCTAGAGCATGGCGGCCTCTGCTACCGGCGTTCTGCTACCATGGCATGGCGCGGTGCTTCTAGAGCGTGACGCACTGCTACCATGGCGAGCTGCGGTTTTTCTAGAGCATGGCGCACTACTGCAAGCCAGTGACAGTGTGCTAGCCACGGCACGCTACTCTGCTACCTACGGCGCGCGACTTTGCTACATACGGCCGGCCGGCGCTCTGCTACGCACGACACGCTACTCTGCTACCTACGGCGCGGCGCTCTGCTACCTACGGCCGGCCGGCGGCTCTGTTACCCACGGTATGCTATTCTGCGACATACGGCCGGCGGCGCTGCTATGGCCCGGCAGCTCTGCTACGTACGGTCGGCGGCTCTGCTACCCGTAGCACGCTACTCTGCTACATTTGGCCGGCGGCGCTGCTGTGTACGGTGCACGACTCTGTTATGTATGGCCGGCGGCGTTGCTACAATGAGCGGCGGTCTTCTATCGGTGAGAAGCTTCTGCAAAGCCATGCAGATGGTCAGGGACATACTGAGAAACCGTTGCTGATGCTCCTGCTATAAGCCGGAGGCCTCCGCTGCAAGGAGATTCTTCGCCGACGGCCCGACCCTGGTCGGCACTACTGTACGCGAGTGTCGCTAAAGCTCTGAGCCGTGAACGCGGTGGGCCAGTACAGGATGTGCATCACTGGGTTCAGCAGGAGGGAGTACGAGGGAGCTGAGGGACGCAGCTGGATCAGATGTCTATGATAGTTTTAGTCGGACGGTTACGGGGGGGGGGGGGGGGGGGGGGGGGGGGGGGGGGGGCACAAGACCTGCACATTTGTTGCAATTCGTTAGTGAACACCCTGTGGTTTTCTAAAGGGAGTGCAACAACAATTTTATAAGTTTGACTACCATTATCCAAAACTTAGTCAAATATTAGGAGGCTAAATTTAAGGTCCGCATTTCTCAGACCCCAAAAAACGCCTCCCGGGCTGCTGTGTGGCGGCTTCGGAGGACCCAAAAAAACCTAGACACAACCGCCGTCGGCTGACTCCTCCGACCACTATCGCCGTCGGCTGACTCCTCCGACCACTATCGCCGCGGTGCTGGCGGGGTGGCGGCCATGCCCTTTCTGCCGAAGGCGGGTGTGTCCTCTGCGTGCCCCATCGGGCTCCTGCGCGTGGGAGATAGACTATTGGGCGGGCGACGTCCGCGACCGTGGGACGACAACGTCTTCTCCGGCGGGGCGGCGGCGCGCTGCAGCGCACGGCTGGGAGGCGCGGAGGAGGACAAAGACGGCTGCAGAGATGGTCCGGGGCGGCGGCTGCCTTCATGGCGGCGGCGGTTCTGGCTAGATTTGTAGGCCAAATCTGGGGCTTCCTCGGGCTCGTCTAGGCCGGAGGATGACTTGCTCGTTCCGATCGCCGGGAGCCGGCCAACGGTGTGGGGACTGCTGGATCAGTTTGAATAAAGGTGGTCGTCATTGGATCTCTCTCTCGCCATGACGATGAACCGCATGTCCCTGTGCGTTATTGATCTTGGGTGGACTACCGAGTTTCGGAAGACTCCGTCGGTGAATTCCAAATGGACGACATAGCTGGAGTTCGCTGGTGCGGACGGTGTTTCGGTCGCGCACAACCATGTTTTTCTGGCCGTTTGGATTCACAGGTGGCATTGTGAAGCTCCGCAGTTTGTTGCCATTATCGGACATTCCTTGGTTCCAAAGTGACGTCAGACGCGGATAATGGCATGGAAGCCGGGAACTGAAGACTGGCAATGGATGGGGAAGGGGGGAGGGGGGGTAGGCATGATTTTGTGCGCCGATGCCCCCGATAGCCCTTTAGGGGGCTTTAGGGCTCCCGAGTGGAGACGCTCTAAGTGTTGTTATCTGGTGGATTGCTGGCGTCCTTTAGGCGTGGGTCGGCGGGCGAGTGTTGCTCTCACGGTAGTGTTGTGGTTCGTCGTTCTTTGAGCTCATGTGCGGTAGTGTCGCTTCACTTCGGGTCCTCGCTTCTCTCTCTAGAGCTTAGTTGTGTGCTTGCTATGTGCGGCGGTGCTCGAGTCTTGGAGTGTGTGGTTTTTGATTGTTTGTACCCTAATAACCGAGTAAATTGTGGTAGTTGTATAAATATACATGCTAAGTAAGGACATCAAATGTTTGGATGAAGAACCCTATTTATCTATAACTGGAGGCATACGGAGTTTTAGACAGTTGCAATGTGCACAATGTAAAATTAGTCATATATTGGAAGAAATACATGAACAGAGGGAAAATATCCATTGGTACCTCACCTCATATGATACCATGTCACATGTCAAAATTCAAATTTGGAAGTGTCAAAAAAATTTGAAATAAATTTTAGGTGTTCACAAGATGTGTGTTTACATTTCCAATTATTTTCAGAACCAAATTCAAAATACACACGAAGAAAAAAAGATAAATTGCTATATGAATAGTATCATTTTATGTTTTGTCTTTTTCTGACACTATTCATGTTGAATTTTTTTTTTGTTTCTCCACGTGTATTTAGAATTTCGTTTTGCAAATTATAGAGATTGTAAACACACATCTTATGTACATCTACGAATTTATTTCCGATTTTTTTGATACGTTCAAGTTTGAATTATAAAGATTGGGATTGTGGTATCATCGTAAGCTGTGGTATCACTGGATATGCTCTCCATGAGCAGATTCCTAGCTATGAATGTTAATCATATTATATTGGACACACAGGTAAGCTTATGGTTCCACTGAACCGGGACGTGCCTAACTTCTTGACGATGGTCGCCCTAGTCGACGGAAGAACCGAGCTGAAGCAGAACCCCACGGCGGCCGCCGTCAACATGCTGAATTTGCAGGTGGGGAGCCACGAATGGCAGCGTCTCCTTGAGGTCACCGTCATGGCGGCCAAGATTGCGTACGAAAACGCCGCATACATAGAAAACGTCGTCAGCAATGTGTGGAAGGTACGTAGAAATGAACGTCGTCAGCAAACATAGGGAGATTAATAATGATCTCTGGAGAAAACATTAGTATTAATTTCTGAATATGTTAATTTTACATGTATTGATTTTGTATACATCCTCCCATTATTTGCAGTTCAATTTCGTGGGACACTACAACTGCTGGAACAGTAAGTAGCGAGCATAGATCGTACACACAATTCCATCACAAGAACGGTTAAAACATTTGGATTATAATGATTTCCACCATTTGTAGCTTATTCTCCCTCTGCTCCAAAATTATTGAAGCTTTATCATTGTCCTAAATCAAACTAATTCAAATTTGACCGAGTTTATAGAAAATATATGACACCTAAAATACCAATTTAGTTACATTAGATTGATCATAAAAATATTTTGTATTATATAGATTTGAATTTTTAGGTGTTAGCACACTTCTTTTATAAACTCGGTCAATCTGATAGTAGTTTGACTTATGAAAAAATTAAGAACTTTAACTATTTTAAAACGGAGCGAGCACTTTTTTTTTTGTCTTTTTAGGTGTTAGCACACTTCTTTTATAAACTCGGTCAATCTTATAGTCGTCAGCACTCATTACGCCGTAAGAGCGGGGGAGCTATTCTCTTTTAGTACTTCCTCCTATCCAAATTAGTTGACTCAAATTTGTGAAGATACAGATGTATCTGATGCTAAATCATGTCTAGATACAATCAAATCTAGACAAATCTAAGTCAAGTAATTTGGGTCGGAGGGAGTATTTAAAAATATCCAACCAGTGCATCAACGAGTGATAAATAATTTACGAAAGGATAATCAGATTTATGAATAGTATTGTAGAAACATATTATTACAACATATAGTGAACACCCGTTCAAAACTTTACAAACAAATTTACGAATCAATTGGAAAAAAAAGATTCTCTAAGTCGGCCGAGACAAGTAGACAGCAATTTATTTTTGGCGCTAGATGGACAAACTATCACATCACACGTCGAACATATTTTTGATACTACTCTCTCCGTTCTAAATTATAAGATATTTTAGTATTCTAAACTATAAGACATTTTAGCTTTTGTGAAACGAACGTATCTACGTGTAGATTCACTCAGAAACTACACACCAAGGCGTCTAGATACCTTCGCTTCACAAAATCAAAACGTCTAATTTTGAAGGAGTACGTATGAACAACGAACAATTTGTTATGCATCCAACTGGAGTAAAAGAGAATGTCAAGAAATTCAATTCAAATGCATGCAGAATTCCTCCAGTTGGATGCGACTCAGGCGTTCGTGGCGACGGACCGCGCCAAGAACGCGGACATGGTGCTGGTGTCGTTCCGCGGCACGCAGGTGTTCGACACGCAAGACTGGTCGACGGACGTGAACCTGTCGTGGATCGGCCTAGGCGACATGGGCCACGTGCACATCGGCTTCCTCAAGGCGCTCGGCCTTCAGGAGGAGGGCGGCCAGGACGCCGAGCGCGCCTTTCCCCGGAACGCTCCCGCCGACGAAGTCCCGTCCGGCAAGATCGTCGCCTACTACGAGCTCCGGAAGGTGGTCCGCGAGCAGCTCTTGAAGCACCCGAGGGCCCGCGTCGTCGTCACGGGCCACAGCCTCGGTGGCGCCCTCGCCGTCCTCTTCCCAGCTGTGCTGGCGCTACACGAGGAGCGGGACATCCTCGGCAGGCTCGCCGCCGTGCACACCTACGGGCAGCCGCGCGTGGGGAACGACGCGTTCGCCGAGTTCTTTCGCGCCAGGGTGGCGGCCGCGAAGGACTACCTGCGCGTGGTGTACCGGTACGACGTCGTGCCGAGGGTGCCGTTCGACGCGCCGCCGGTGGCTGAATTCAGCCATGGCGGGACGTGCGTGTACTACGACGGGTGGTATGACGGGCGGGTGCTCGCCGGCGACGTGCCGAACCCGAACTACTTCGACTCGCGGTACGCGCTGTCGATGTATGGCAACGCGTTGGGTGACCTGGTGAAGGCCATGTTCCTGTGGGTCAAGGCCGGGAGGGACTACCGCGAGGGTGCCGTCTCCCTCCACTTCCGCGCCACCGGCCTGCTCGTTCCCGGCGTTGCGTCACACAGCCCCCACGACTACGTCAACGCCGTTCGCCTGGGCCGCATCGCCCTCAACTGAGCAAGTCTGAGTAGTTTGGTGTCCAAAGCATACAAGTTCATCTACGCTAAAATGCGGTACATATTAGTTTTGCTCATTAACTATAGCAAGGGGGGCCTCGCTTGCAAATACGGAGTTAATAGCATAAAACCACCACTTTGCTGCAAAATGTTTGAAAAACCGCCATCTTTCGTCAATTTCGCAAAATGTGACCACTATCCAGCAATTCTTTTGCAATTCGCACTAAACTCAGACCGAGCACGAATTGACACTGTTTTTGACCGGTGGAACCCAGTTGTCAGGGCTTATTTACTGAGTTGTACGGGTCCTACTTGTCAGCCCAATAAAAAAAAATCAAAATATACACTAAAAGAATTAAAAAATCTAAAGAAAGGGGAGGAGGTCGTCTCCTCTAATGCACCGCCGCTGCCGACCGAGGGCCTCGCCGTGCTATGCTGTGCCGCCGCCCCATGATGCTCGAGGCCGCACTCAGCTGCTCGCCGTCACCACTTGTTGCGCCACTGCCTCCCTGTTCCGCTCGAGGCCACGCTCAGCTGCTCGCCCCAGCCGCGTGTTGCGCTGCCGTCCCGTGCTGCTCGCCGTCGCCCCGTGCTGCACGCGGTCGCGCTCAAGGTGCTTGTCGGCACCGCGTTCTGCTCGCCGCTGCCCCGTGCTGCACCGTCGCCCCGTGCGCTCGCCACCGCCCAGTGTTGCGCCGCCGCTGCCGCGTGCTGGGGACTGCGGTGCCGCCCCGTGCCGCTCGCCGCCGTCCCCTGTTGCACGAGGCTGCGCTCAGAGGATTGCCACAGCCGCGTGTTCTGCCTCCGTGTGTTGTCTCGCCACGCTCAGCTGCTCACCGCCACACTGTGCTGCACGGTACATCCTGAGAAAAGCTACAGCAGAGAGATGAGCGGCGGCGAGCTGCGCGGACAAGACGAGCGGCGGCGAGCTACAACAGGATGCGACGGGGAGACGACCGGCGACCTGCGTGGGGAGACGAGTGGCGCATGCTAGGATGGCTAGAGGGTAGCCGCAGGGGGAGGCCTGGTGGCCGGCAACGGAAGCAACGCCGGAGCCTGGCCGGTTGGGGACGGGCTCAGGGTCAACCCCCTCCCAATTCCTTTTTCTTTTTTCTTTTTTCATATTTTTAGGATAATTTGATTTTTAAATTCTGGAGACATCTCCCCTTTGCCACGTCAGCATCCTGGTGGGGTCCGCCTGTCGGAAACAACGTCAATTCACTGGAAATGGGAGTTTAGCGTGAATTGCAAAAAATTTGCTGGATAGTGGTCACATTTTGCGAAATTAACGAAAGGTGACGGTTTTCCGAACATTTTGCAGTAAAGTGGTGGTTTTATACTATTACGAGGGCACATCTTTGTTACTGTACATGAAAATAACCGAGAAACAAAGAGGTGCTCACTTTCCGAGAAAGAGTGAAGATTTTTGGCTCCCGAACTCCGAACTCCAGTGCTCTTGCTATTTTAAAAAAAAAATCAAAATCACATTTGTGAGCTTCAAATATATTAAAAAATATCTTGATGTAACCCATGATTTATCCCACAAACGTGCGAAACATCAATTTTCAATACTTTGTATTCTGAGCTGTACAAAAATGACAAGATGGTGATATGTGCAAGTATGTTTTTAAATCTCTAAATCTTATCAGATTTGTCATTTTTTATAGGATAAAATACAAAGAATTTCATGTCACGGTTTTGCATGCTTATGGGATATAACATTGATTTTCAGAATTTTTTCTAGATGTTTTTAAAACCTATACAATGTGGTTTTTATTTTTTTTCAAACAAAGAGAGCGCGGGTGTCAGGATCCAAAGACACTTTCCGAGAAATAAATTTATAGTTTAATAGGTCTCATTATGCGGACGGGATAGTGTTTTCTTGGTATGATCCTGCAGCAGCAGCAGCAGCACATAAACATTTGGTGTCGCCCTGCTGCTGGCCATGATGGCGGTAGCCTTGGTGGTTTGCCGCCGGCAGGCTGGCCGACATGTCCCCATTGGATTCGAGGCAGCGGTGGGTTTGAACTCTGTGTCGATGAGTGGGGGTGTGGCTTGCTTGAGGTGAAAACCTTAGGGCATCTCCAACGGAAGATCCAAACGGGCCATCCAAACGATTTGATTTTGTCTATTTGAATCGAGTCACGGTCACTTTTGGGTCATGGTCCGGCCTGTCCGGCCAGCCACGCCCAGCAATGTGATCCAATCGGATAAAATCGGACAGGCCAGTCCAAGAGAGAAGAGAGAAGAAAGCTCATTGTGTGACTGCAACTGGGCCAGTCTGCTACAAAACCGGACAAGCCAGTGTCCGCGTCTGTTCGGACAGGCCCATCCGTGACCCAAATTTGATGCCCAGATGGGTCAGTCCGGCATGAGTTTGTCCGGATGGGTCATCCCACTGGGATGCCGCATTTGGTCCAGCTGTCCGTGCAGACCGATTAGGACGTGGCTGGACCGTTTGGGTCTCGCCCGTGGAGATGCCCTTAGCTCCGATATTGATCGGTGCGAGTGATGACGGCATCCCTGGGTTCTTAGGGTGAAAACCCCGGTTTGGTCTTTGTAGTAGTGGAGGACAACGAAGTCTTCGTGGTAGTGGGTAATGGTGGCTCCTTTGTCGCTTTCTCCTTGGGGACGGCGTCTTCGTCGTAGCGGGCGATGGTGGTGCCTTTGTCGCTTTCTCCTTGGGGGTGGCGCCTTGGAGACAAAATCCCTTGTTTGTGCCGGGTCTGTGCTGTCAGGACGGTTGATCCCGTCGACAGGTGTGGTAGGCATTAAGACAATGACTTGAGTTGGTTTGATGTATGCGGGGGTTGTCACTTTGGTGCATCGGTGACTCCCGAAGGATGGGTTGCGGCTCTGCCCGGTGTGGGCGGCGACCTTGTGCTACCTTTGGTGGTGGGATCAGTTGGCTCAGGAGATGCATGCCCTGCGGCTTGTGTTTGCATGCATGTCGGGGTGGCGATCCCGGATTTTGTGCGGCAGACGATGTCTGTGTCAGATATTTCTGTGTGGTGGTGGATAAGGTTTATCCGCATTTGTGCTATGCAGATTGCATGTGAGAGGGGGATGTTAGGGGCGACCACGAAAGGTGGTGTTGGTGGTTTGTGTAGAGCACATTGGCTGGCTGGATGCCAGGGTGGTGACCCTAGGAAGAGGTGATTGTCGAATTGCCCGCTACTGCCTATGTCGCGACTTCTTGCGGCACACCTTTTTCACCTATGATGGCTGGGCGGCCCAATCTTGCTCCTCCTAAAGCTTTTGGCTTCTCTCTCCTTCGTCAGCAGTGTGGCGTGTTGCGAGTGGTGGTGTTTTGCTTGTGCTTCCGTCGCCTCGTCGACCTGCGGGGGTCCTCGTGCCCTTTGTATCTGGATTTTCGCATGATTTTCCCTTATAAACTTAGCAATTCCATTCTTCTTTATGTAATAGGCAAAACATCTTTCTTGAAAAATTTATAAGATAGAAATAAATAATATATTTTTATAGTGACTCAAGATGTTACACTAAAAACAATACATATATGTGAGGGAGACATGTTTAATCGTCTTTAGTTTTATGGGTCAAATGATGATTATGCCGTTTTGAAAAAGCAGAAACCAAGTTTCACGGTGGCTTGCCTCCAACATCGACCGTTAATTCCAGATAGGACGAACAGAAGGAGTGGAGGCAAAAGTCCAAACTTGGCAGTTTCAAAACACTTGCCCATCTCCGGACTTAAAATGCTTCTTATTCACAAACCGTGTGGTCAGATAGGCTCAATTTTTTCTCGAATGGATAATACAACGTACTCCCTCCGTCCAGAAATAACTGATTTAAGTTTGTTTAAATTCGAATGCATCTGCACTAAAATGCATCTAGTCACATTCGAATCAAAACAAAACCAAGTCAGTTATTTCTAGACGGAGGGAGTATATGCTTTATTGGAATATTTTCATTTTATCTGGAACCTTTGAATTTTCAGTTTAAATTTTTGGACAGAAACTTAAATGTTGTTTATTCACAAACCGTATGCTCAAATTGGCTGAAACTTTCCTAGAAAGGATAATACAATGTATACGATTTACTGTTTTTAATGTTTTCCGGGAAGTTTGAATTTTGAGCCATTTTGGAGCATTTTAGTAGGATTTCAGAAACATTTTTGCACTATTTTCAGTTTGTTTTTGCCAAAACTCCATATATCAGTTGGCATCATGTAACTACAGCAAGACAAAGCCATATACATATTACCAATCATTGAGAACAAAAGACTAGTAAAGGTGTATCACTCCAAGCAGTTAACATTGCAGCATATCATTCAGATTTTGTAGCTACAAGTGGTACTGAACAAAAGACTAAAATTAGCACCCCAAAAGTACACTTAGGCCTCTCCACTTGTACACTTAAGCCTCAAAAGACTATAGTTAAAATTGTAGTTAGAATTTTGAAAAAAACTATGCTGGTTTCATTATTCATGGACAATTCAGACTTGGCACACGCGACACTAGTTTCAGACTTGGCACACAGCAACAACTAGTTTCAGTATTCATACACAATCCACACACACACAACCCTAGGTTTCTGACAAGAATAGGGGCACTATGTTCAGTATACACGTACACATCGGACAGTTGATAAAAAAAGTACACATCGGACACTAATTCAGACAACAATCTGGCCACTAATTCCAGACAACAATCTAGGCATTAATGTCAGCACACCTTATCTTCAGATAAAAGTATACCTCCGGTGACTTGCTTCTCCGACGACGGAAGACGATGGGGCCGTCGCGCGAGGCGCCGCTCGAACGCCGGCTCTCTCCGGTAGGGCCCTGAACACGAGGACCGAGCGAGCGCCGTCGCTGTCCCCAGGCGCGGGGTCGAAGCCGTCGTTGGCGGCGGCGCCGTGGACGAGGAAACGACGAAATCCCAGAGAGACGAGGGAGGTGGCGCTCGAGCACGCCCCTCTATCCGCGGCGGTGCTCCCTCGGCGAGCCCTCTCGCCTCCGCCGCGCGGCGCGGGAGAAGTCAATCCCAGCCAAAACGCCTCCCCGCGCGCCTTCTCTGTTCTGAAACTGCCAAGTGCTGGGAAATTTTGCCTCCACTCGTGCTTGTCCATCCGATCGGGAGCTGATGGTGGATGTCGGGGGTAAGTTAAGGTGAGACTTGGTTTCAGCGAGTCACTGAAGCTGCATCCCTCCTCGCTCGCCGCCGCCACCGCCGCGGTCGAGATCGCCGCCCCAATCACGCCACGTCTCCTACCCGTCCCGTGGCACTGGACCCTGCAAACCAAAGCTGCCGTCCGAACCCGCCGCCGCACTCGCTTCCTCGAGGGCAGTGACGGACCAGCTCGCTACGGCGTCCTCCACCCGCCTGCGCTTTCTGTCCTGCTGGACGTCGCTTATACCTTCTCCACCGTATACATCCGTGCTCGCGGGAGTTGAAGGTGAGTACGCTGTACCCCATATTAAGAGCTTCTGAAAGGACCGAGTCGAGAGTGAAACTTTTTTCAAGAATAAGTTGAGACTGAAACTTTTTTCAAGAATAAGTTGAGAGTGAAACTTGAAATGTAGATTTTGGTCCATTTGTTTTGAAAATTTGGAGCTTCAGGTTTCAGTTACGATGTGAAAGTCCCAGTTTGTATTTCATTTAAAAGTTGAATATTGTTCGTTTCCCTAGTTGAACATGTAATTTCTGAAGTTCTGTTGGCCGCGGTGTTGGACGGCGAGCCATGGGCGGTGGCCTTGATGAGCGAGGCAGCGGCCGTCTGTAAAGCAGCTGCTCTAGAAAAATAATTCTACGGGCACCGAGCACACCGTCACACGAAATGGAACCGCTCCGTCAGGCACGAGCCATCTTCAAGACTCCAAGAGCCGGGAGAAGCTGCGAGGAGGTCTCGGATGGCTGCCCTCAAACCCCTTCCATTGACAATGAATTCTAGACCAAATCTGCAATTCTTGGATGTTTGTGGTGGCAGCAGCAGTAGGGAGCCAGAGACCATAGACTGAGGAAATAGCCTGGATGCTCAAGCTATCAGAAATTTGCCGTTGCACATGATGTTGTATTTCATTTATGTGAAGCATTTCACGTCTAATGGATTTTGGGTGGAGGACCAAAGGTAGGTAGCATGTCCTTATCCATACTTAATTTAAGGAGGTACTTATGCTAATTTTTTCTTCCATGGCCGCATTATATTGATATTGCCAAGTCAATTTTTTTTTCTGGTTCCAACTAGTCACATCACATACTCTATAATCCGTTTCACTAGTGTAAGCTTTATATCTAACTTGACCAGGTTTATATACTCAGTACTACCTCCGATCCATAATAAGTGTCGCTGATTTAGGTTGTACTAAATCAGCGACACTTATTAGCTGTCATTCATTTCCTAATAAGATAATCCCATAATAATTTCTTATGTGCACCTTTTACCTCCTTGGATACTTGCGTAGTTGCGTGTTAATGTGGAGGAGGAACTTGACCCTGAAGTTTTTAATTAAGCTAAAGTAGGTACATGCATTTGTTTACTAATTAAGCATAGTTGCGGTTGTAAGATTCTTCTGCTTATTGATTGGCATTCATGAACTGATGTTGCTTGGCACCCCAGCAATACTTCTGTGTACACCATCTCCTCCGAGCATAAATCACACCAATTACCCCGCACGCCGTAAGCTGATACCAACTTGGAAAGGAAGTAGCAGACCAACCATGGCAGTGGTTGGGGGCATGCTTGCTTCTGCCGTCCTGAAGGTGGTGACCCAGCAGATTTGGGCCGCCATTGGAGGTCAAGCCAAGCTGCAGTGGAATTTCAACGACGACCTTGAGAAGTTGAGCATGCTGCTGGAGTCGGTAGAGGTGGTGCTCGTGGATGCTGAGAGGCGGTTGATCAAGGATGCGGCAGTGCGTCTCTGGCTTGATCGCCTCAAGAACGCCTTGTATGACATCTCCAATGTGATTGATGAATTCGAAGCCAACACCAAACCTGGCTCCCTAAAGGTATATTATATGCAGTATGCGCTTTGCTAAACCCAGTTATTCCATTAAACTGTATTTGATTTTTTTTTTGCTATATCTTACTTACCATCTGATGTATCCATTTGAGAAACCTTATTTTACCTTCTGATATCTCCATTTGAGAAACTTTTTTTCTGTTTGTGGGCTAGGGGGGTAAAGTATGAGTTTCACATCATGAAACTTATTCAGATTTTCCAAGTTACTGAAGAATCAATGTAAACTTTTGCAGTTGCCAATTATGATTCCCTGTCATACTGTTGTTTCCAAGATTACTATGGCTAATAAGATGAAGAAGATGACAGAGGAACTAGAGGCCATCACAAATCAACACCAGAGTTTTAGTTTCGCAACAGACAGTAGCTCTATCGTACAACGATTTGTCGATGTACGGGAAACATCATCAAATGTTGAACAAGCACTCATAGTAGGAAGACATCAGGAAAGACGTAAATTTTTTGCTTCCTTATCGAGGAGCATGGCACAGGAGACCATCCTTCCTATATATGGCATTGGAGGCATTGGCAAGACAACCTTAGCACAATGGGTTTTCAATTCTAGCCACTTCAAAGATTATTGCAAGGTCTGGATTTATGTGTCCCAGAAGTTTGACTTGAATAAAATTGGAAACTCCATAATTTCACAACTATCAGAGGAGCAGATCCAGATGACTGAAAGGCAGATGATCCATAATCGCCTCACAAAGGTACTTGCTGGTAAGAAGATTCTGATTATTCTAGATGACCTGTGGGAGAAGGATTCATCTCGGTTAGAAGATTTGCAGGGTATGCTAAATGTTGGCGAGGGTCAGAAGGTGGTTGTAATAACCACACGCGGTGAAGAGATTGCAATGAAAATGTGTACAGTTGAACCATTCAAGTTGGAGCCCTTAACCAATGATCTTTGCTGGAAAATAATTAAACAAAAATGTGCCTTCGAAGCTAGAGCCGATAAAGAAAGGTTGGAACTGACAGGGAGGGAGATCGCAAAGAAGTGCGGAGGTGTGGCATTAGCAGCTCAATCCATTGGATACATGTTAAGGTCTATGACATTTGATGAATGGAGATTGGTGAAAAGCAGTGAAATCTGGAAAGTACTTGCTGCTGAAGATGCATCGTCACCTCATCATGTGCCTGCATCCTTGAAGTTGAGCTATAGCAATATGCCTCCACTGTTAAAGTTATGTTTTGCTTACTGTGCAACCTTTCCTAAAGGTCACAATATAGTTAAAGATGATCTAATTCACCAATGGAGTTCTCTTGGTTTCATCAAGCCAGTGAGCATATTCTCTTCTCGGCAGCTTGGTGAGAATTATGTTAGTCATCTATTGGGCATGTCCTTCCTTCAACATTCGAAGTCAGCTTTGGTGAGTTGTTGCATTTATCTACAACTGGACAATTTTATTTTCTGCAGCCTAGCATTTGTACAAATTACATACTGTCAAGTTGAGAAAGAAGAGAAGAAGGAATAACGTTTCAGTCAAGAATTATCTTATCTAGCAAGTTACCAAGCTAGATATTTTCTAGTCAAGCTCTATAACATAATTCTCACACGAGAGACCGTCCACTTCTCTCCGTCCTCCACTTGATCTCCGCTTCTCTTATCGATTATAACCAAGGACATACATGGTGCAACTCTCATACTAGTTTCATAGTGATGCTGACAACACAAGCATTCATTTTGCTGAAATAACGACATAACAGAAAGTTGCGACTTGCAACACACTTTCTTCATTTTTAAACGATTGGTGTTTCAGAAGTTGACATGTGTCCCAAATTGTCTCACAAACAAGTAATGTGCTACTTAGTAAATAAATGCTATATTTAGTAAATAACAGAGCTAAGTAATGACACTTCCTTTGCCGTGAGTGTTAAAATGAATGTAAATACAAAAACAAGTGGAAATGCTTTAATTTTCTTGCACGGCGTAGAGGAAAAAATGAGAAATTTGCTTTCACTACTTCTTTCAAGTTTTTGGGAAAATTGCTATGATGGAACTCTCTGTTTCCACTTGACCAAACACAGCTCCCACATGTGTCAGGATGGTGAAAATTCTCAACCAAAGTAGGGGGGGGGGGGTACAAATTGGGGTTCTCGATGGAGCTGCCATAATTTCTCGCTGAGAGCAATCTACAGATTAACAGCAGAACCACAATTCCTATAGTACTGCAGTATCATCACACTTTACCATCTTAGTATTGAAACCAAACCTGGCATTTTATCCTACTAAAAGTTTCTTTATGGTTATAGATTCTTAATTTTATTTGAAGTCTAAGTATATTCGTTTTTCTTCTTTTACCTTAATTATAGTTTCTGACATCTATGCTATTTCCTATGCACACCTCTGACCACTACCTTTCAGTTGGTATATTGAAAATTTCATGGTAACAAACATATATTTTATAAATACTACACTAATATGAAATGATTGGACTACAGAAAACTTACACTCTTAAGTGCTTTTTCTGCAGACTGGTCAATTGCACAACAAAGATGTTACATTGTTCACCATGCATGACCTAGTGCATGACCTTGCAAGATCAGTCATGGCCAATGGAATTCTGGATGCTAGCAAAAATACAAATCTTGGAGGAAGCAGTTGCCTGTATGCATTGCTCATAGATTGCAGCAAGCCATTGAATTTATCTATGATCTCTCCTGCGAAGATAAGGACTCTGCGTTTTCTGGACTGTGACAAAATTGCTGTTTGCGGGGCTGCATTTTCGTCAGCTAAGTACCTGCGTGTCTTAGATTTAAGCGAATGCTCCATACAGAAGTTGCCGCGTTCTATTGGTACACTGAAGCATTTGAGATATCTTAATGCTCCACGGATGCATGATCGAATGATCCCCAAGTGTATAACAAAGCTCTCAAAATTAAACTACCTCAACTTCCGTGGATCTTCTAATCTTTCAGCATTGCCAGAATCAATTGGCAATATCAAAGATCTTATGCATCTTGATTTATCAGGTTATTGGAGAATAGAAAAACTCCCAAAATCATTTGTAAAGCTTAAAGCATTGGTACATCTGGATTTATCACAATGTTATATGGTTAATGGTATTCCGGAAGCTTTGCGAGCCTTTACCAAGCTCCAACATTTGAATTTGGCACTGCGTTATTGGATACAAGCAGACAGGCATCATCTCAGTGGGCTACCAGAAGTCATTGGCAGTCTTGCCGAACTCAGGTATTTGAAACTATCACGGTGCATCCGTGCTATCTTTGGTGTCCCACTAACAGATCAAATTGAAAGTTCCACTATCCGATGTTCTGTCTCTGACAATTCATTAACAGATCCAATTGACAGTTTCATGGGTCATATCTGTACCCTTTCCAATCTAGAGCATCTGGACTTGTCTGGGAATATATATCTTGTCAGTATACCTGAATGTATTGGCAGCCTTAGGAAGCTACACACACTGGACCTTTCAGGCTGCAATGAACTAGCAAGGCTTCCAGACAGTATGGTTGACATGGATAGTCTGAAGATACTAAATGTAAAGGGCTGCCATGAGCTGGATAATTCCATTCTCTCTCGCTTCAACCTTTTCACCTTGTTGCCGCACTTTGTGGTGCATGCCGGTGACGGTGAATCTAGCAGCAATTTTGTCCTGCTTCAGCATGCAAATCCTGATGAACTGCAGATAAGTAGAATTGAAAATGTGAAATCTACGGAAGAGGTCCAGAGCATAAAACTGATGGAAAAACAAAGAATTGTAGAATTGAAATTGGAGTGGACTGTTTATGCTGAGAAGTTTGTGGATGACATGGAAGTGTTGAGAGAGTTAGTGCCACCCTGCACTTTAAAGAAGTTTGAGATACGAGGTTATGATTGTGTCAGCTTTCCAGCTTGGATATTGGATATTAGTCATTACCTCCCAAATCTTGTCAGCATTACGATGGTGTGTTTGCCCAAATGTAACAAGCTACCACCACTCGGTCAATTACCAAACCTACAATCATTGGTACTCGAAAGAATTCTCAACATTATGAAAATTGATGAGGGCTTCTCTGGCGGAGTGAGGGCGTTTCCTCGACTGGAGAGATTTGAACTAACTGGTATGGAAAGCCTGGAGGAATGGATCACGATGTACCCCAGTGGTGAGGATGGTACGAACAAGTTCATGTTCCCCAACCTTGAGATACTGAGGATACGTGATTGTCCTAAGTTGAGGCTGAAACCATGTCTCCCTAGACCCTAGAGCTGTCTGCTGGGTGATATGGAACAGTGATAATGTACTGTTGTCACGAGGAGAGGGTGTGACTCGCACTGGTGTTTCTGCTTCTCCAGTTACTACATTGGATGTTGGATCATGTGAGCTGCCTCTGTATCAGTGGAGGTTGCTTCACCACCTCCCCGTGCTCTCTAAATTAACTATCAGCGATTGCAGTGATCTGACCAGCTCTTCAGATATCATCCGAGCCCTCTCCTCCCTCCAATCACTACATCTATCCTCCTGGAGAAGCATCACATCACCACCACTCTGGTTAGGAGAACTCAACTCTCTCAAGAAACTTGAGATCTGGGGATATAAGGGCATTGGATCTTTTCCGGAGATCGTGCAACAACTCACCAACCTCAAAGAATTACAAACATTTTTCTGTCCTGAGTTAAAGCAATGGTGTGAATCAAAGGAGAACAAGCTGAAACTTGCTCACATAGAAGAAAAGGTATGTCCCTGCCAACTAGTATTCATCAATATTACTTTTATTTTTGCACTGACCCTAGTATTTTTGGGCCCCGTGGTTCCTTGATCATCCAACGAACTGGCAAAAATAAGCACACATGTGTTCTAGACACAGACAACATGATGTTAATCTGACGGGTAAAAACATATTAACAATTTCAATTTTTCCTTCTGCATTACATATATTTTTTCTTGAATTTATTTTCTTGTTGTACAATGGGTCAATGGCACCTTGTTATCCAAAACATAACAAAATTAAGACAGCTATAGGAATTTAGGACAAAAGATTCTCTAGAAGGTATGCTCTCCTATGTGTTTTTTTTTTGGAAATGGGCGCTTTACTACGAATAGTAATGTTTACACCCAGCCTCTGCATAACCAAGATGCACACAGCCGACAAATATTCGAACAAGAACTAGGAAAAACTAGGCGATCATTACAACAGAGTATGTTTATCCTGATGCCTAGGAGGTTGGAAGCTCAATTCTCAGATCATGCTGCCATCCAAGTTGGGAAAAATATCCCTCGCCGTATCATCCAATCGTGTACATCCCTCCATAAACAGGTCACGAAACTCCACACGTTGTAGAGGTGACCATAAACGGAGAGTAGCCGTACTCTGATAGATAACCTGTAAGTTAGAAGACAGTTTATTATTAAAAATATTGTTATTTCTACATAGCCATAGCGACCAAATAATGGCAAGCGCCCCCACCCTAAACATAATCTTGTACTTATCATTTATCCCATGTAACCAGTTATCAGAAACACTGGCTACCCATCGTGGGGGAGATAAACCATACACTACTTGGATGATTGATCATATAGACTTAGCGATTTTACTTGGATGACACAAAACACACTGTTTACTTCCTTGCCAAATCCTCTTAACAACATTATCTTTAGTAAGAATTAACCACGCCGAAGATACCATGCGAATATTCTCGTTTTCAGAGGTATCTTCATCTTCCAAATTTTCTTATTTTCATCATCAACTGGAATATCCGATTGTATCAAAACTCTATACATGGAGTCAACTGCGAATTTACCATTATCAAGTAACTTCCATTTAAACTTATCAGAGCCATGCGATAGCTGAACCGAGGATAATCTTAGTACAAGATTATTCCAAGATTCCAATCGAGATCCAATGAGATCTCTTCTCAAAGACAGATTCAGATGATTCAGTTCCATCACTGTGGAAATTGTATCCCCCTTATGTCTAACAATAGAGTATAAAGCTGGATATTGCTCTCGCTAGGTAGCGTGGCCAAACCACTTATCCTCCCAAAAGCGTATCTGAGATCCATCCTTAATATTAAAAGCACCAAAATGAAAAAAAACCTTTTTTGGATGCCATAGACCAGGCCAAAAATGAGAGTCACCAGGTTTCCATAACACTTGTGACACTGCTTTTGAGCCAACATAGTTTCTCCACAGGATGGTTTGCCAAACACCGTCTTCTGTGAGTAGCTTAAAAAGCCATTTACCCAGAAGCACCATATTCTTGACTTGTATATCATGTATACCAAGCTCACCCTGTTCCTTTGGTCAGCAAACGATATTCCATTTTGCTAATCGGTATTTCTTTTTTCACTATCTCCTTGCCAAAAGAATATTGATCGGAAGTAGTCCAATTTATGTAAGACCCCTTTCGGTAACTAAAAACGATATCATATACAATACCGTATTGGTGAGTACTGAATTTATGAGTACAACTCTTTCTCCAAGAGATAGTAATTTACCTTTCCAACTACTAAGCTGCTTTTGTAATCTTTTCTCTACGAGTTTCCGCTTTTGTAATGCTCTCCTATGTGTGCCAAACCTAAATCACTTGTTTGGTACGAGGGAATCGGGTTGGTCCATGGTACTACCTCCGGTTCATATTAATGACCTCAACTTGGTCTAGATACGAATGCATCTAGTCTAGATATTTAACTAGATACGTACGAATCTAATAAAGTTAAGACCATTAATATGAACCGGAGGGAGTATCAGACAAATAATGGAGTCATACTTGGATGGACCAACTTATTCTAGGAACCAAAGTGATTGTGATGTAATGGCACTATAGGTTTATTGAGCACTCCATGCATTACACATCTATCTTTTCTTAAACTGAACAATATTTCCCCTATGGTTAGTAACTTGTCTGCACTAGAGTACTAGATTTCAAGTTCAAGTACTAATAGAATAAAAATGCAAGCTAGTGAATGTATTTATTTGCAGATTCTTTGGTAGTTTTAGCAAGTCCAGAGACATGAGCAAACCGTGGATCATTCAAATTCAGAAGTTCAGAAGAGAATCATCGGTAGCGACGGGATAATAAAATGTGGCAACTGGTAACCTAGACCGCCAACGAGAATCAAGCAAGGTAACCGGTTTGTTTTGCCATCTTAAAAATGCGGTGCGCCCTTGATTTGATGCCACCTGGCAGGTTCTGATTGATTTCACACAACCTGCTCTGTTCTGCGGCATGGAACAGATTTGTAGTGAAGCCTGCCATACCCTTCCGCTACTGTTCTACCTATTGCCGGTTGGACATCACATCAGAATTCCGACGAAGTTTACTGTTCAGACTTCAGTTTATTGTTCTACCTGTTTGATGCTTGCTTAATGAGGAACAATGCGAAGTAGCGGCTAATGGCAGGACAGACATGTAAGAACACTCCACCACTTTGTACTGTACAAGTTAGGGGCCATAATTTTGCATTTAACACATGGTTCAGACTTCAGAGCAAGCCTACTTAACAGTTAACACAAGCTTAAGCTGACGTGAATTGGGGTTTGATCTAGAAAGCACACTCGTGTGGGTGAAACAGTGGTTGGAAGAACACTCCACCACTTTGTACTGTAGAAGTTAGGGGCCATAATTTTGCATTTATTGTACACCTCTGTCCTGGAAAAATATCAAAGATTTTTCTAGATGCGTATGCATCTATACACTATAAAACGCGTCTAGAATCTAGATACACCATTTTCCGGACGGAGGAAGCTCTAGTGCCTTTGCATGTCATAGATATTTGCATTCACACAAGTCGTCCTATAATTCTAGAACTAGAGCGTTCTATGCCTTATAATTTGTAACGATCATTATTGCTCCAAAAATACCAGCAGATGCTTCTCTCAATGAAACTGAACAGTACTCCGGGAGGTTCTAAGCGCATCTCCACCATAGGACCTACACGTTGGTGCTGTAAAATCGCTATGCAGCGCGCTATGCCAGTTTAGCGTGCGGCAACGGCGCGACCTCCACCGGAGGCGCCATTTTACAGCGCGCGCTGCCGAGCAAAAAACGTGCTGCCCGCAGGCGCGCCATTTTAGAGCGTCAGAAACAAGATTTTCCGAAAACACACACTCAAATAGGATCTAGAAAATAGCTAGAAATATATTACATAGAATAGAAATTAAACATGGTGCAAACATATAAGATTCTAGTGCAGAAATTAAGACATGTTGCAAACTAAAACTAAAACCTATCTACTCCTCGGCATCCTCCGAGATGGTGTGGTCGGACTCGGTCCACAGGTCATCCCACCTCGGATCGTCGACGGGCCCTCCAGCTGGGTGGTGATGAAGGCGCTATTTTGACGGATTTTCTAGTGCAGCATAGTATAACACGTTTGTGGAGATGCTCTAATGCTGCCAGTACATATTTGTGGTTCAGAAACAAGAGCATGTTAACCAACAGTCAGAATCGAATAGAGAAGGCGACATGTGATGTGCCACAACAGCGAGCACACGATCCAAATGGGCAGCAAAGTCAAGCAGCTGTCTATGCTAAAACGACAGGAACGAATCTTGTCCAGTTCACGATGCGACACAGCGTGCCCTGTGCCCAGGTCCAGAAGGCAAACCACAGAGTACGTACGACGAGGCAAAAGTGGACATAGACAGGTACTAGCAGATGTTGATTAGTCATGGGGTGCGTGCACCTGCCAAAGCAAAGAGTGCAGGATGTTTTCGAGAGGGGACGATAGAATGGAAATCCGGCAGGTGCAGAGAACCAACCATGAGCGTCTTGTAAAGCGGATGCTGTTCCCGCCGTTGGTTTCCTCGCTCACCGCCGTCTCCTCCTCCTGCTCCGGTTTTGATCTCGCCAAATCAGCTTCACCCCTCTACGGTAGTACTTACTCCGGAGATTCCGTTCTTTTTTGGCAGCAGCGCGCCACTTGATCACGTCACTACGGTTCCCAGTTTCCATATCCTACACGGGTCACTAGGGGGGCCGATTGTCTGAAACCGGCTGAGACGCGCCGCGGACACCCCTGTTTCGGTTTCGGCTACCTTCTCCAAGAAAAAACAACCCTTCTTCTTTCCCCACTTGCACTCCAAGCCAATCTTAATTGCTCGCCGGTTCCTCTCATCTCGTACCACTATGTATACAGGCCTGGCTCGCCTTCCTTCCTCACCAAAGCATAATCAACGAACTGCGAAGTAGAAACAGCGACATAGATCGATCTTTGCCTTCGAGTCTTTGGAGCTAGCCACCCACCGACCGACAGCAATGGCGACTGCCGGGAAGGTGATCAAGTGCAAAGGTAGGTTCGTTCTAGGAAATATGCCGGTTTGATTTCGATTCATGTGTCAAGAAACTCTGGAATTTATTACCGGCAGCAACAGATGAGCTAACTGGCTTGTTTCTTGGGGCTCTTTACAGCGGCGGTGGCATGGGAGGCCGGGAAGCCGCTGTCGATCGAGGAGGTGGAGGTGGCGCCGCCGCAGGCCATGGAGGTCCGCGTCAAGATCCTCTACACCGCACTCTGCCACACCGACGTCTACTTCTGGGAGGCCAAGGTATGGCACATCAGATCAGACCACCATGGTTTCAGCTTTCCCACCAGTCGTGTAACTGATGGTGATGCAGACATGGATCACTAGCTAACTTGCTCTGTTTGGATTTCTGCAGGGGCAAACTCCGGTTTTCCCTAGGATCTTAGGACACGAAGCTGGAGGGTACGCGTCCTATCTGCCTCTGCATGATTCGGTTACAGATTTGTTAATTAACCGCTGGAATCTTAAATTATACTGGAGTACTACTAGTTTATTCACAATGCCTTCTAATTATAGTCATCCTGAACAATCTCGAAAAAAAAAGTACAGTTATCCTGAACAATCTCAACAAGTAGCCACCCTGTATCGGCATACATGACACAAGCTCGCTTGTGCTGTGTAGAATAATAAGGTTTTTCTCGGATTAATTGTCCCGTGTCGTCTATAATCTTGACTTCTTGTTCCCCTAACTATTTCTGTCTGCAGTCCACTAGTAATTCGTGAAGAAAATAACAATCCCATAACTATATTATCCATCTTGTCACGCACTCCAGTTGACTACTTTTTTGTTGACAGATGACAATTCTTTTCAAGTGGACTCTGCTTTGCTGCATTTGAACAACTATTATGTTTGCTCTTCATAGTTTATTATCTTTTGTAACAACTCTTTTCCCCAAATTGCTTGTTCCTCACAGAATTGTTGAGAGCATCGGCGAGGGTGTAACCGAGCTTGTGCCTGGTGACCATGTCCTCCCGGTGTTCACCGGAGAGTGCAAGGATTGTGCCCACTGCAAGTCGGAGGAGAGCAACCTGTGTGACCTCCTCAGGATCAACGTGGATCGTGGCGTGATGATCGGCGACGGCCAGTCCCGCTTTACTATGAACGGGAAACCAATATTCCACTTCGTTGGAACCTCCACCTTCAGCGAGTACACGGTGATCCATGTCGGGTGCCTCGCCAAGATCAACCCTGAGGCGCCCCTTGACAAAGTTTGTGTTCTCAGCTGCGGTATCTCTACTGGTAAGAGACAGACTCCTAGCGCCACTGCTTCCAGACGAATTACTCCAGTATGTTTAGGATGCATTAGTTAGTTTGCTGAAATGTCTGTTTTCTTCAGGACTTGGTGCGACGCTGAATGTCGCGAAACCGAAGAAGGGTTCAACTGTGGCAATTTTTGGTCTTGGAGCTGTAGGCCTTGCTGTAAGTGGCATTCTATGATCAGTAACTTCTTACACAGAATATTGTTTCAGGTTGATGAGAATTGTGCCATACTAACTGATGTATGTATTTTCTTCTTCTCATGATCAGGCCATGGAAGGGGCCAAGATGGCTGGGGCATCAAGGATCATTGGTGTGGACTTGAACCCTGAAAAATATGAACAAGGTACAATTTGTCTTATGGAAACACAAGGACCGTCTTAGTAAATGTTTTTTGACAGCACACCGAGGTTAACAACACCCCATCATTTTCAGCTAAGAAATTTGGATGCACCGACTTTGTGAACCCAAAGGACCACACCAAGCCCATTCAAGAGGTCTGTTCTTTTCCCTTATAACACATTTTGTTCATCACATACATACGCTTGTCCCAAAAAACTGACTGTTGAATGATTGATTATCTCTAGGTGCTTGTCGAGATGACGAATGGTGGGGTCGACAGAGCCGTCGAGTGCACTGGCAACGTCAACGCCATGATCTCCGCCTTCGAATGTGTTCACGATGTAATACTTCTCAATACACTCATAATATATATACAAATATGGTGTGGAGTACTACTGCATTATGAGCAATGCCTATTAATTCTGCTTTAAACTGAATCCTGAAATTTTCTGGATGCAGGGTTGGGGTGTGGCCGTGCTGGTGGGCGTCCCGCACAAGGAGGCGGTGTTCAAGACCCACCCGATGAACTTCCTCAACGAGAGGACACTCAAGGGCACCTTCTTCGGCAACTACAAGCCGCGCACCGACCTCCCTGAAGTCGTGGAGATGTACATGAGGAAGGAGCTTGAGGTGGAGAAGTTCATCACGCACAGCGTTCCCTTCTCGCAGATCAACACAGCGTTCGACCTCATGCTCAAGGGAGAGGGATTGCGCTGCGTCATGAGGATGGGCGAGTAGATCGAGCTTCATCTCCGTTCACGAAAAGGAAGTTTAAGACCTTCTCTTGAGTCTTACTTTGTGTTACAAAAATGAACGAAGAGGTCCGTGTTAATACTTTCAGCGATTCGTCACTCGCCATCCGCTGCAAGTTAGCGTGTGTACATGACCATTTTGCACAATAATAAGTGTTGCAGTTTATGTGTTAAGATCGGCATCTTTCGTTGCATATTGCTAGTCGGTTCCGCTATTTCTTCCTTTTCTCTTTTCAAGCTAGTAGTATTTTGTTTTTTTTTTTGAAACAAGGCAAAAAAATAAAGTTCTTAGAAAAGGTCTTACAAACCCGCTCTTGGCCCAACAAACGGATACATAAAAACTCTACTCTCGCGGCATAATGTTACAAAGCGCTCTAGCACCCACGAGCCTCCACAAATTCGCCCATCCTTAATTTTAGCAATGATCATGTTGGCGGTAGAAAATTGGTTATTATGATCCTTTTAAATCTCCCAAGATACCAACATAGTTAGCGAAGCCAACGCTCTTCGAGAGTCCCCCTTCTTAGCTATGGCAGAGGTCCATCAATCCTTGGTACTTCAAAAATCTTGCCAATCGCTAGGCTCGAGATCCACGAGCCCAAGCCAAAACTTTACGTTTGTCCAAATTCTAACGGGGAAGCGGCACTTGAATATAAGATACATGGTCGATTCTTGAACTTGATTGCGTAATTTGAAAATGCCACAATTTGGCCAACCTTTACGTTGTAGTCTATCTGTCGTCCAAACTATATTTTTAAGGATCAACCAAGAGAAGATCTTGCACTTAGGAGTTAGCCATAGCTTCCAAACTAAAGACTTTGAAATGGAAGATGTATGGTCTAAAAATTGCATCATGTATGCCGACTTAGCCGAGTAGGCCTCATTGTTAGAGATCTTCCAAACAATAGAATCCGAGGTATTAGGATCCAAGGTGAGATCTTGGAGCATCTCCCAAAGGGTGTAGAATTGTTCAGTGTGAAGGAGAGAGACAATCTTGCATAAACCTACTACCTCGAAGTATAAACCTCGATCTTCCATTATGTCATACTTCCAAGAGTACTTCTATACCTCAAATAACCTTATGAAAATAAAGCGTATTTTCATCATAGTTTAGTACTTATTCTCCATCCTTTACTCAGAATATCAGATCTCAACACTTCCATTTTACTATTTACTCCCTCCCTTGAGTTTTCCTAACAACCTCTAAACTTCATGTATAATAACTATTGACTCTATAGTTAGGATGTTGGTATGTGTCCACCTCACATCATACCTATTGAATTTGCAGTATACCCACACAATTGTGGATATTCAAAACGAATCTTCCGAACAACTCTTCACCCACATTAGGGTTGTTTATCTCTCTTAGAAGTAGATAAACTACCTAAGAAATCTTGAAATGGTCGTTAATATGGTTCTACCTTCACTATCTAACTTACATAGGTCAAGTTTCATGCTCTTTATATCATACCAAGATGATCCGGTTAACTAAACCAATAGGATACTAGTTGCGGATCATCCTAGGATGTATGGATTATGAATTACCCTATATGTTTTTAATTCCTGGTATTCTCTCTGAGATTTCAGAGCTTGAGTACCATTTTTGTTCCAATACTCCTTATACTTTGCTTCACTCCTCATGCAAGTCTTCATCTTGGCCTTTAGAAACTCGTCACTCCCTTACATGAATCCATTTTCTATCTAGATCTATAATATCAAGCAATAACTTGATGATGCAACATGCAGTTGCACACCAAGTCAAACTTCCTGTACAGATTTAGTCAATCAAGAAAATCCAAGAAAAACCAAGAAATATAAAATTGGGTACATATAACATACTTCCTTCTAAGACCGTGATATAGTAGTTGAGTAGAACATCTCTAGAACTCAGGCTTAGATATGTAGTATATGACACCTCCTATTATAGGTTTATCTCGTGATACTTAGTACACATAGATCAAACTACTCTTTGTCTTAGCATTACCCAAACTGCCCAATTGCAACTGGATAATTTTGAGGAAAGTGGTCTCAAGATGGTATTTACTATATCATCACCTTTCTTTTGGAACTACTATCTATAACTTACTTTCCGTTGATTCTATAAATTAATTAACCTCATATGATCTCTCCGGAAGACTGACTACTTATACTTAATAGCTTGAGATTAAATACTATCGAACATATGTGACCTTTATGACTAATGTCATTAGCTTACAATGTTATTTTAGACTTTATCTCAAAGTTAGTTACTAGGTAGTTACCCTAATTACATAATTATCACGATTTAAGACAAGTTGGGTGGTTGGGCTCATTACCGCAAGGAGATACTTCTCTGTTATGGTTGGTTGAGTTGTTTGCCTTGCAGATGGCCGAAACCATTGATGACAGTCTCTTCCCCTGTTTATTTACTAACAATGTGGACACATATCAGTATAGTCCTAGTCCTCAGATGTTTACCCCACATCATGGCTAGGGCCTCGTCGGTCCTAATGTTGCAGAAATTCAGAGAATTTGTATCATAATACTTGGGTACGAATTCCTCGTTCTAGCTAATTGGATTTCGTGTATAAGTCACATAGAGTTAGATCTGTTGCGCCTACAGTCAGTCGATAATCAAAACCAGCGCTAACTAAAATTCTACCACTAGGAAAGGTTTTAGTCCGACGCCCGTGCCAAATTTTTAGTAGGAATCCATATGTGGCGGACGTCCTACGGTTATCAACACACATCCTTGCTATTACCACTAGACTAGAGTCACTAATTGAAAAGAACAAAGATGAAATTATAGTTCTTATCCTTCATGAAGGATAAACGTCACATTCACCGGGATCCATAGCTACAAAGATTTGTTCCCGGCATCCTCTTCCCCTATGTCGTCCTCGCTCATGCTCTCTAACCTCACAGGATCCATATTCGTGTTATCCTATCATGCATGATCCATTTCTGTGTCGGGTCCGCTTCATGTCCACCGTCATGGTCGTCCAACCAACGATCGGCTTAGCTTTTCACTTCCGGCCTCCTGACCATCCAAGGACATGTCATATCAGGAAGGAGAGATGGAAGGGAGGGGAAGGCGACGAACAAAGCCAAAAGGAAGGGTGGTGGAGGTTCAGGACGGTGCACGATAGAACGGTATGGAGGCGGTAGGGAGCAGAATAGTGGAGCGAAGCAGGGCGGTGCAGCGACAAAATATGGGAAATTGCAGAATAATGCAGGTTGGATCCTTGAACATGGGATGCGCATGGTCGACAACTCAGGTGGAGGTGCCCGCTTGTCGGAATAATGGTCAAAACAACGGTTGCGCGGGATGAGACCCACGTGTAAGAAACCGAGTCAACCAGACGACAAGTTAGATAGGAAAAACGACAACCAACGTCAAATGGAACAAGGGGCACAGACCTAACGAGTCCGCGTCGGCTGGTGGCATTTCTCCAATTGGCCGATCCGTAGTGGCCGAGTCCCAATTTCCGAGTGAACTGGGGACACAATCGTAATAAACCCTAAAAACCTTTGGGATGCGAAACAACAGTGGAACTATTCAAAAGATAATAATATCTCTAACATATACGTTAAAAGGCCAAAACTGTAAAATTCGGACGTGTTTTTGTTTTCGGCCCTTTTTTGGTCTGGAATAGACGTTAATTTTTGACATTCCACCATATATCCATCGTTGTAGACAATATATGCACTATTAAGAGACCACTATATAGGTCTCGAACCGATAATTTCCCCATCATCTCCTCCGTGTCTCCACCATTATCCCCCGTAGCGATCCGCAGTTAGCAATCCAAGTCCGCCATCCCTGCATGAAGATCCGACATCCCTGCAACGAGATGTGGTCGAGGAACTCCTTAGTCAGAGTTGGGGGAGACTAGGTCGGGCACTCCACACCCTCATGCGGCCACAACCGTGGCACCCCCACCGACGACGACATGGAGCGCAATCGGCACATCACCTCTGACGCTGCTCGGAAGTGTGGCATGCGGCGGTACACAAACTACAACCTCACACCACCGCTGGCCTTCTTCCTGCCCGATGTCGATGATGCAGAGACAGACAGCTCACAAGGCGCCTCTCTACCCTACCTTCCTCCGACTCTTACGAGCAGTACGTCTCCCCGGAGGAGTACGGGCCCCTCCACCGACAAGTCAGAGGGGTGATGCGTTGCAAACGTATCCATAATTTTTGATGTTCCATGCTTGGTTTATCTACTTTTTTATATTTTTTCCACACTATGGAGTACTTTTCATATGATTTCTTGGACTAACCTATTAACAAGAGCCACAGTGCCAGCTGCCTGTTTTCTGCTGTTTTTGGTTCCAGGAAAGTCAGAAAATGAATATTCTCGGAATTGGACGGGACAAAAGCCAAAGTCAGTTTTTTACCGAGAGACACCTGGAGCCAGAATATGAGACGGAGAGGGGATGGGGCCCGGCCACACCACCTGGCCAGGCGGCCAGGCCTGGCCCGCGCCAAGGGATGGTCTGGCCGCCCCAGGCACCCCCTCGGCCTCTCCTTCTGCCTATAAGTTGCCTCTGATACGGAAATCCTAAGTACCTGATCAAAATTCCATGAAAGAGTCTGTAGCCGTCGTCATCTCCATCCCTAGATCAGGAGGGATCTGAAGCTCTTCCCGCACCCTGCCGGAGAGGGGAATTCACCCTGGATGCCTTCTTCATCATCATGCAAGCCTTCGGTGTGATGCGTGAGTATTTCATCTCTGGACTACAGGTTCATGTAGTAGCTAGATGGCTGGTTCTCCTCCTTTGTGCTATCATGTTTAGATCTTGTGAGCTCCGTTCATGGTCAAGATCATCTATTTGTAATTCCTACATGTTGTGTTTGCGGGGATCCAATGGATATTGAGATGCTATTTCAGATTGATTATTGATTCTATCATGTCTTTGTTATTTGTGATCTTGCATGATTTCCGTTGTTAGTAGCTATTTTGGCCAAGTAGATGCTAGCAACTCCAAGAGTTAGTATTTATGCTCGATAGTGGGTTCATGCCTCTGGTAATCTGGGGAAGTGACAGAAATCTCTAAGGTACTAGATGTGTTGTTGCTACTAGGGAGAAAACAACAATCCTTTATTCATAGAACAATCATATTGTTTACTTTACACGCAATTCGTAATGCAATTATCCGTTGCTTGCAACTTAATACTGGAGGGGGTTCAGATGATAACCTGAAGGTGGATTATTAGTCATAGATGCCGTTGTATGGCGGTCTATGTATAATGTTGTAATGCCCAATCGAATCTCAAAGGAGTCAAGATGATTAGCATATGCTTGTATGCTTTCTCGATGTTTGTCAATTGCCCCGCTGTAATTTGTTCACCCAACATGTTATCTATCTTAAGGAGAGACACCTCTAGTGAACTATGGACCCCGGTCCTTTCTTTTACTATCAGTCTTCAATCAACTGTTTACTACTTTGTGTTTACTTTCTACAAACTATTACTTTCTTCCACTCGATACGTTTAATCCTTTGTTTTCAGCAAAAACGGTGAGATTGACAACCTCATCGCAAGTTGGGGACAGAGTTTTGTGGTTGTATTGTGCAGGTCTCCATGTTGCTGCTGGCACCGGTAGTGCGCCCTGCCAACATTCAACTAGCAACACCTTTGGGGTGTTTCCTTGTTCCTTCTGGTTTTATTAAACCTTGGTTTCATACTGAGGGAAAACTTGCTGCTGTTCTCATCATACCTTCCTCTTGGGGTTCCCCAACGAGCTCGATATATTTTGGGCCATCAAGCTATTTTTCTGGCGCCGTTGCCGGGGAGTCAAGGACATCTTCACAAGGGGAGTCCCTCATAACCAATCTCTTTACTTTGTTATTTTTGTTTTGCTTAGTTTACTTTTGCTTTGTTTGCTTGTTTCTTTATCAAAAACACAAAAAAAATAGTTTTACAAGTTTGCTTTCTTTATTAAAAACACAAAAAAGTGACTACCCTTGAAAACACTAAGTTGTGTGACTTCACTAGCACCAACAACAATGATTTTATGAGCACACCTATTGCTCCACCTGTTCCTAAAGCTACTTTCTTTGAGATAAAACCTGCTTTACTCAATCTTGTTATGAGACAACAATTTTTTGGTATTAGTAATGAAGATGCTGCTGCTCATCTAAATAACTTTGTTGAACTTTGTGAGATGCAAAAGCATAGGGATATAGATGGAGATATTATTAAGCTGAAATTGTTTCCTTTCTCTTTGAGAGGAAAAGCTAAAGAATGGTTGAATTCCTTAACTAGGAATAGTATTGATTCTTGGACTAAATGCAGAGATGCTTTTATTGGAAAATACTATCCTCCTGCTAAGATTATATCTATGAGAAGTGAAATAATGAAGTTTAAACAATCTGATAATGAACATGTTGCTCAAGCTTGGGAAAGAATGAAATCTTTGGTAAAGAATTGTCCCACTCATGGACTGACTGCTTGGATGATCATCTAAACTTTTTATGCAGGATTGAACTATTCTTCAAGGAACCTATTGGATTCTGCTGCTGGAGGTACCTTTATGACCATTACTTGGGTGCTGCAACAAAGCTTCTGGATAATATGATGGTTAACTACTCCAAATGGCATACTGAAAGAGCTCCACAAGGTAAGAAGGTAAATTCTGTTGAGGAAACCTCCTCCTTGAGTGATAAGGTTGATATTATTATGTCTATGATTGTTAATGGGAAAGCCCATATTGATCCAAATAATGTTCCCTTAGCCTCTTTGGTTGCTCAAGAAGAGCAAGTTGATGTGAACTTTATAAGAAATAACAATTTTGGCAACAATGCTTATGGTAATAACAATTATAGGCCCTATCCTCCTAATAATACTTATGGTTATAATGGCAAACCTGGAGTACCTAGTGAAGGAAGAATTTTAATAGTTGAAAGAGCCACTAAAAACTTCATGCAAATGCAATATGAACAAAATAAACTATTTACTAAAACTATGGAGGAACAATCTACCATTTTGAAGAACATTAGTCATCAACTTGAGAGTTTAAATAGGGAAATTCCTAATTTGCAATTGAAACTTTCTAATGCTGAAAGAAATATATCATCTTTGTCTGAAGCTCAATCCTCTTTGATTAATAAAATGGCTGCTAAACCTGAAACTAATGATAATCCCTTTGCAGCCACTAATGCCATACAAGTAAGAATTGATGAAAATGTTAGACTATTAGCTGAATTGCATGCTAAGTGGGAAAGAGAAGATGAAATTGCTAGAAACATTAGTGTTTCTACTATCACTACCACTAGTGTTGAGGCTAGTAATGGCTCTACTACTTTAGATGATAATTGTGATTTTGATCTTGATGGTTGCAACATCTATGAAGTTATTAAGTTCCTACAAAAGCTTGCTAAAAGTCCTAATGCTAGTGCTATGAACATGGCCTTTACAAAACACATTACTGATGCTCTCATAAAGATTAAAGAAGAAAAGATGAAACATAAAGCTTCTATTCCTATAAAACAAGAAGATGGTTGGAAACCCATCATCAATATGAAAGTGAATGATTTTGATTTTAAAGCTTTATGTGATCTTGATAGTAGTGTTTCTATTATGCCTAGAAGGATTTATGATATGCTTGATTTGCCACCACTTGAAGATTGTTATTTGAATGTCCCACTTGATGATAATGCTAAAAAGAAACTCATGGGGAGTATTAATGATGTTCTTATTATGGTTAACAATGCCTATGTCCCCGTTGATTTCTATGTTTTGGATGTGGAATGCAATGCTTCTTGTCCTATTACTTTGGGAAGACCTTTTCTTAGAACTGTTGGTGCCATTATTGATATGAAAGAAGGCACCATTAAATATCAACTCCCACTCAAGAAAGGTATAGAACACTTCCCTAAGAAGAGAGAGAAGATTTCTTTTGCCTCTCCTATGAAAACAAAATTTGCTCTTAATGCTTCTTCATTTGAGAACACTTGATTCTTTTTCTTGCTTCTTATGCCTAACTTAAAGGCATTAAAGAAAAGTACTTATTGGGAGATAACCCAAAAGTTTTAGATGAGTCTTGGTAGTTATTACTTCAGTAATAACCGCTCCTTATCCTTTTTATTTGCTTTTTGTGCCAAGAGTAACCTCTAATGAGAGAGAAGTAATGATTGGGAAAAGTTGCTATCCCGAAACAGATTTCTGTGCTTCACCGTAAAAATTCATGTAAAATCTCTGTACGTCCTTTTGATGCGTGAAGTTTTTTTCTTCTTTCCCAGGTTGTTATCTAACTTTCGTTAGTTCAACACTTTTTGATTTAAGCAACAGAAGGTCTTCGAAAAAATCCGTCTTTACCTGCTGGTCTATTTTGACAGATTTCTGTCATTTTCTGCATTTTCTTCTTGTTGGTTCCTTTTTAAGTTCTTTTGGAGAATTGAGCTTTTTGAGGGAAGTGCTACATTAGCTTGTGTTTTAATGGAAGTTTTATTGGTTTTGGAACTGAACCTAAAGACTTATTATCTTGAGTGCACTAATGTTGCTAATAAAGATTGTGTGAAGTTTTGTATGAAGAAAAAAATTTCAGGTGTATGGAAGAAATGAGTAATGAGATGAAGAATGGACTAAAGCTCAAGCTTGGGGATGCCACGCGTGTCACCCCAAGAAATATCCAATAAGTACAAGCGTCAAAGCTTGGGGATGCCCAAGGCACCCCCCCTCTTCATCAATAAAAATCTCAGGTTTCTTCCAAACGCTTTATTTTTATTGTTTCATGCACAGTTGTGTTGTTCTTGGAGCGTCTTCTTTTTCATTTTCGTTTTGGTTTTTCGTTTGCTTTGTTTGCTTAGTTTGCTGAATAAATTGATTGGACCCCCTCTTTCATACATTGGTTTTCAAATAATTTGGTTTGAATTTGGAAAAGAGTAGGAAAGTTAATGCCTAAGTGGTAAAGAGAGCTTGTTTTTGACTGTGGCCTATGCTTTGTCACGCCATGCTTGATATTGTTTTGGCTTTATGCTTAGTATTCTTTGTTGTAGCATGACTTGTTATAACAATTGAGATTGCTTAATGTGCCTTTGAAGAATCATGCGTTGTTTTAGCATATTAAAGCATAGTATTATGGTATTCTCCTTTGATGCTTTATTTGGGTTGACTTGGCGCATGCTCACACCATGTTATGACTATCCCAAGTCACCATAAGCCTTTATAATCCTTTAGTTTTCAACTTGTAGTATCACTTTATGCTTTGATCAATGATGTTTTGTCGCTCTGCATGATTATGGCCATTATTGCTCTCTTAGTTTGTCGCTCCCAGTCTTTTGCTAGCCTCCGCAACCAAGTATGAGTTCCCCTCATGCATCCAACTCCCTAAACCAAGTTATTCCAAAGAGTCCACCATACCTACCTACTAGCATATGCTATTCCAAGTATATTCATGTTTTTATCTACCTTCCGAATTAAACTTGTTATGAGAAAACTAGTGATTAAAGCTCTCACAAACTTGATGGCACACTTTACTTTTCTTGCCCTTAATAAACTTGACCCATTGTGTCGTCTGTGTTGTATATGCTTGCACTTATTTGTTGGGGATTAGCAGAACCATGCTATCATGGGGAACACTTTCAATATTGCACTTTGTACCTAGTTGATATCATGCTCTTTTGTCTATGGATGTCGTCGGTGTGAAATGAAAGGGGAGCTTGTAAGTCCATGGAGTTATGTATGTGTGTTAGAGAAACGCATGGGCCACTGGTCTAATCCATGCTGTCATGGTGGAAACCTGCAGCGTAACTATAATGAGCTGTCTATGAAGTATTCTTCTTATAAAAAAAGAGTCAGATATTGAGAAAAAAAGAGATATGAGAAAAGAGGAAAGAGAGAAAAAAGTACCATATTCCCATGGTAAATAAGAAGATTGCTAAGATGCTTGTTTTCTGCTTGCCTTGTCATTTTGATATGGGGATTCTTCCGTATCATCGGGCAAGGGGTACCCCATTGGCGGTTCTCTATGATACACATGTACTTATGATGACAAGAATTTATCGGTGACTAAACTTGAGTAGCATGAGGAGCGGCCCTCGTATTCAAGGGACATGAGATTTCCAACTTATACTTCGTCAAGCATATACACCATAATTTGTTCACTTTAACCTTAATCACTTTAAGATGCTTATGATAGGGGCAATGAGAGCTGAAAGCTATTAAGTACCATAATTTTTGGAAGCTCTTTATGAAACTTGAATCCCTAATTCCTTCTATAAAGGCCTTTCTTTTACTTTTATGTTGAGTCTCCACCTTCTACCTTTATGCACCTACTTTGAGAGTATAGTGGCCATTCTTAGTTCTATGTGCATTGTTCCAAGACTTATTGATTGATGCATAGATTTGATATTGCTTGTTTTAAACTATTTGTATCTAGTCACTCTTATAAACTTTGAAGGTGTCCTATGCATTTATGTTTGCTACTCTATGAGGGACAAGCTGAATGCCACTATGCTATGTTTTCTTTATGTGAAACAAACAAACGTCTTGCAAAGTATTGTTATTCATGAATCTTTTGTTTGTGTCTTTTCATGTTGCAATATAGTTTCTTTGTCTTATTGCTAGAACTTTGTCTTTCATGTTATGATTGAAGTATTATGATCCCAGCTTTGAATGTTTTACAAATACTTTGATCAAGTTTATGATGGTGCATGTCACCTCAATTTTTTTATCACTTACCTACTCGAGGACGAGCAGGAGTTAAGCTTGGGGATGTTGATACGTTGCAAACGTATCCATAGTTTTTTATGTTCTATGCTTGGTTTTATCTACTTTCTTATGTTTTGTCCATACTATGGAGTACTTTTTATATGATTTCTTGGACTAACCTATTAACAAGAGCCACAGTGTCAGCTGCCTGTTTTCTGCTGTTTTTGGTTCTAGGAAAGTCAGAAAATGAATATTCTCGAAATTGGACGGGACAAAAGCCAAAGTCAGTTTTTCACCGAGGGACACCTAGAGCCAGAATACGAGACGGAGATGGGCTGGGGCTCGGCCACACCACCTGGCCGTGCGGCCAGGCCTGGCCCGCGCCAGGGGGTGGTCTAGCCGCCCCAGGCACCCGCTCGGCCTCTCCTTCCGCCTATAAGTTGTCTCTGATACAGAAACCCTAAGTACCCGATCAAAATTCCATGAAATAGTCTTTAGCCACCGTCATCTCCATCCCTAGATCGGGAGGGATCTAAAGCTTTTCTCGGCACCCTGCCGGAGAGGGGAATTCACCCTGGAGGCCTTCTTCATCATCATGCAAGCCTTCAGTGTGATGCGTGAGTAGTTCATCTCTGGACTACGGGTCCATGTAGTAGCTAGATGGCTGGTTCTCCTCCTTTGTGCTATCATGTTTAGATCTTGTGAGCTCCGTTCATGGTCAAGATCATCTATTTGTAATTCCTACATATTGTGTTTGCGGGGATCCGATGGATATTGAGATGCTATTTCAGATTGATTATTGATTCTATCATGTCTTTGTTATTTGTGATCTTGCATGCTTTCCGTTGTTAGTAGTTTTTTTGGCCAAGTAGATGCTAGCAACTTCAAGAGTTAGTATTTATGCTCCATAGTGGGTTCATGCCTCTGGTAATCTGGGGAAGTGACAGAAATTTCTAAGGTACTAGATATGTTGTTTCTACTAGGGAGAAAACAACAATCCTTTGTTCATAGAACAATCGTATTGTTTACTTTACACGCAATTCGTAATGCAATTATCCGTTGCTTGCAACTTAATACTGGAGGGGGTTCGGATGATAACCTGAAGGTGAATTATTAGTCATAGATACAGTTGGATGGCGGTCTATGTATAATGTTGTAATGCCTAATCGAATCTCAAAGGAGTCAAGATGATTAGTATATGCTTGTATGCTTTCTTGATGTTTGTCAATTGCCCCGCTATAATTTGTTCATCCAGCATGTTATCTATCTTAAGGAGAGCCACGTCTAGTGAACTATGGACCCCGGTCCTTTCTTTTACTATCAATCTTCAATCAACTGTTTACTGCTTTGTGTTTACTTTCTGCAAACTATTACTTTCTTTCACTCGATACGTTTAATCCTTTGTTTTTAGCAAAACCGGTGAGATTGACAACCTCATCGCAAGTTGGAGACAGAGTTTTGTGGTTGTGTTGTGCAGGTCTCCACGTTGCTGCTGGCACCGGTAGTGCGCCCTGCCAACGTTCAGCTAGCAACACCTTTGGGGTGTTTTCTTGCTCCTACTGGTTCGATTAAACCTTGGTTTCATACTGAGGGAAAACTTGCTGTTGTGCTCATCATACCTTCCTCTTGGGGTTCCCCAACGAGCTCGATATATTTTGGGCCATCAAGGGGAACATGCTGGTGCCGCGAGACTTCGTCGCCTCTGATGAAGCGGATCAACGCGCTCGTGACGCAGATGCGCCGCTCCAAGCATGCTCTGGTGGCAGAGAAGAAGCGCCTCCGCGAGTAGGAGTGCCACACCATCATCACGGTGGAGGCGTTCCTCTCCAAGGAGAAGGAGCTCACGACCTTGCCCGTGACTCTGACCGAGGAGCTCACCAACCGCATCGCCGCCAAAGTTTTAAATATGGGGATATAGCCTGGGTATAGCACAGTGCTATAGCCTTTCAAGAGGCCTCCTACTAGAGCTAGACCCTTCATAGGATAAATGGAGAATAGCTAGATATAGCCAGATTTTCCCTAAATTAGCCTCCAATTAGCACAAAACCCATGCGTTGCTACGGTACAACACCAAATAAAATAAGACAATATTTTATATGTTTAAATATGTACTGAATGTCATAAATCCTTAAATTTATCTGCTTTTATACCATATAATAATGGTTATCACAGAACATCAACTTTAAAGTATAAATGTCCTCTCTCTCTCCTCTTTTTGTGCGCCACCACATACCACACTAATGACGTCCCTCCTCCAGCATGATCCCAAATGAGATCATACCCCCTCCCCTCTTCATTCTCTCTCGATCGAACCCATCTTGTTCAAGCAAAATATAAATATTATGATCTCCTTTACAAAAAAATAGGAGTCCCCCCTCCGCCAAAAAAAACCTGACCGAATATTAGCGATCCTACATTATTGTACCAGCATCAAGTTGATTTTGGGATACCTTTATCACGTGAATTCTCGAACATGCGGATCTTTGGATTTTCTGCAAATTCTTTGGATTTCTTCTCTTAATCCCTTTGTACATTTATAACTTCATAGTAAAGCTGAAACATGTATAAAATAGTGCTTGTGGTGTTTTTAGTTCTGGTCTTCTCAAGAAGCAGCACATGACCCATGGCAAGCGGGACTTCGATCCCTTCGCGCAAACAGTAGGAAAAGTTTTTGTTTCTTTATCCTTGTTCATGATTTCCAACGTCACTGCCTCCAATAAGCCATCTCGCGTGAAGAGCTTTGTCCGATTGCACTCCCAGGTCCCAGCCATATTGACCACATATGCCCATTATTGCTGTGCCGTCGCTGCCTGCCGGCGTGGAGACGATCCGTACATGGCATCGATTAGTATCACATATAGACATACTACTAACAGCTTTGCCTCCATCGCTCCTGGCTAGGACTGTTGGCATAGGCCCGGCTTTGACTTGAGGTACGTCTTGCCGAGACGTTAATCGTCCATTAAATAGGATTCTACAGTGCGGAGGAGGCAGCGACCGAGGTCATCCGTGAGATTAGTAAATGGAGAATAGCTAGATATAGCCCGATTTTTCCTAAATTAGCCTCCAATTTAGCCCCTAGACTTCCTGCTTTCTGAATTTCTCTTTTTCTCCATTGTATGATCCAATGTATAATCAATCATATGTCTGAATATTACCATGTAGGCAGCCTAAATTATTCAGTTTCAAGTTTGGTTTCTGTTTTGTCCGGCTATTTTGCGAACTGAAAAACATTTTATATGCATTTTTAAAGGACCGATTATAGGCTATCTGTTATAGTTGCTCTAACTCTGTGGACTGGAAAAAAGATTAACATTCTATAAAGACCTCTGAATCTTTTCGAGAGACGACACTCGTTGCATTAGGACCGATTATATAGCTAGTACTTTAGCAAGACGACGCTCGTCGCATTAGCCATTAGGACGAGACAGGAGTATTCCCCGGCTCGCTGTTGTTTTTGCTGTTAGTTTTCAGGTTCGGGTCTGCCCCGGTTTTGGTTTAGGGGCTTAGGGCTGCCGTTGACGTATATCATTGGGGATCGTTGCACATTTCCTTTCTACCGCAACCAGTGGTTTGTTTTGATTTGTTTAAGGTGCAAATGGGTGCTCA
Organism: Avena sativa; assembly: GCA_916181665.1. NCBI lineage: Eukaryota > Viridiplantae > Streptophyta > Magnoliopsida > Poales > Poaceae > Avena > Avena sativa. The sequence goes on from OV702292.1 coordinate 141,793,073, forward strand.
GCTCCAGACACGGTGCAAGTAAACCCACTGACCGCGCGACACAGGCGGTTTCGGTTTAGGCTGTCTTTGACCTGTAGCCCCTTGATCACGTCACTACGTTTTCCATATGCGACACAGGCGAACGAGGTTGAAAATCTGAAACCGGCGGAGGCGCGCGCAGACAGAGCCGCGGCGGAGCCGGCCACCGCTGTTTCGTCTACCTTCTCCAAGAAAAGGAAATCCTTCCTATTGCCCCACTTGCACTCCAAGCTAATAATATAGTCTTAATTACTCGCCGATTCCTCCATCACCAGTATATATATACGCAGGGCTCCCCTAACCTCCCTTCCTCACCAACGTCTAATCGACGCACTGTGAAGTACACACAGCAACCAAATCAATCTTTCTCTCTGAGTTCTTGGAGCTAGCGATCCGCAGTAATGGCGACCGCCGGGAAGGTGATCAAGTGCAAAGGTTAGTTCCCGAAATATATATTCCACTTCGATCGGTGTGCGAAGAAACTCTGGAATTGGTGTGGGTACTGGAGGTCTGATTGGTTCTGCTACTTGGTTAACCGCAGCTGCGGTGGCATGGGAGGCCGGGAAGCCGCTGTCGATCGAGGAGGTGGAGGTGGCGCCGCCGCAGGCCATGGAAGTCCGCGTCAAGATCCTCTACACTGCCCTCTGCCACACTGACGTTTACTTCTGGGAAGCCAAGGTATCCACAATTGTGTCCCGTAGTTACCAGTCGTGTAATTCTGACGCTAACTGACAGGGTGATCTTCTGCTTGATTTGTGCAGGGCCAAACTCCGGTTTTCCCTAGGATCTTAGGCCATGAAGCTGGAGGGTATGCATCACACTCCTGTCTCGCTGTCTGTCATCTTTTTCTGTCACAGTTCTGTTGCTTGGTGGAATCTTGATTCTTCAAGTACAGTTTATTCCTGCTGGCATCTAATTATAGTCACCCTGGATCCTGATTTGTTAATGGTACTAGATTCATAACTATATGCGGCAAGTGTCCTTATTTTAGTGCCATCGGATAAAAAATATGAAAAATCTTAGGACAACGTCATCCATGACATAACCTCACATAAAGTGCTTTGTGACATAATCTTAGTTTTTCTCCAGATTAACTTTCCCATGCTCTGTTTTTTCCTGTTATTCTAAATAGACCTTCTTCTAGAAAATCTTTACCGAATATTTAATTGCTGAAAAAGCAAAAACAGTCACATGTACTGTATTTTTCCCTTTGTGACGTATTTCCAGCGACTAATTTCCTTGGCAGTTGTCAATTGTATACACCTGTACTCTTTTCTGCATCTCACTGCTCTTGACTGTTTAACTTTTCTCATAACTCTTCCCCAAAATTACTTCTTCATCGCAGCATTGTTGAGAGTGTGGGAGAGGGCGTGACTGAGCTCGTGCCAGGTGACCATGTCCTCCCAGTGTTCACCGGTGAGTGCAAGGAGTGTGCCCATTGCAAGTCCGAGGAGAGCAACTTGTGTGACCTCCTTAGGATCAATGTGGATCGTGGTGTGATGATCGGTGACGGACAGTCTCGTTTCACCATTGAAGGGAAACCGATCTTTCACTTCGTTGGGACCTCCACCTTTAGCGAGTACACCGTGATCCACGTCGGGTGCCTTGCGAAGATCAATCCGGAGGCGCCACTTGACAAAGTTTGTGTTCTCAGCTGTGGTATCTCAACTGGTATGATATGGCTCCTAATGCCGTTGTTTTCAAATGTTTGACTCAACTATAGTTACTGAAAAGTCATTTTTGTTCAGGACTTGGTGCGACGCTAAATGTCGCGAAACCGAAGAAGGGTTCAACGGTGGCAATTTTTGGTCTTGGAGCTGTTGGCCTTGCTGTAAGTGACACTCTGTGACCAGTATCTTGCAGAAAACATTATTAGGACGATGATAATTATGCTCAATAACGATGACTAACGGATTGTATGTTCTGGTCACATGATCAGGCCATGGAAGGAGCCAAGATGGCTGGAGCATCAAGGATCATTGGTGTGGATTTGAACCCTGCAAAATATGAACAAGGTACAATCTGTCTCAAGGAAACACAAGGACATCTTAGTAATTTTTGTTGATTGCCCACAGAACCTAACAACATATCCATCATTTTCAGCTAAGAAATTTGGTTGCACTGATTTTGTGAACCCCAAGGACCACACCAAGCCTGTTCAAGAGGTTTGTTCTTTTCCCTCAGTAAATATTTATCCCTTTGTTGGCAGCATATAGACAAGCTTGTGCCAAAGACTCTCCGTTAAATGATCTCCAGGTCCTTGTTGAGATGACCAATGGTGGTGTCGACAGTGCCGTCGAGTGTACCGGCAACATTAACGCCATGATCTCCGCCTTTGAATGTGTTCACGATGTAAGTTCTCGATACATCCAAAAAAAAATCATAATTCCGAGCAATATCTCTTTTGCTCTAAACGAAATTTGTTGTATGCAGGGTTGGGGCGTGGCCGTATTGGTGGGCGTCCCGCACAAGGAGGCTGTGTTCAAGACCCACCCGATGAACTTCCTCAACGAGAAGACCCTGAAAGGCACCTTCTTCGGCAACTACAAGCCGCGGACCGACCTCCCCGAAGTCGTCGAGATGTACATGAGGAAGGAGCTTGAGCTGGAGAAGTTCATCACCCACAGCGTGCCTTTCTCGCAGATCAACACGGCATTTGACCTCATGCTCAATGGGGAAGGACTGCGCTGTGTCATGAGGATGGGCGAGTAGAGATCGCCTCTTATTCGTCAATCGTCATGTCGGTCGGTGCTTTTAAGATTTGATGCTTGAGAAGCGAAAGAGAAGATTGCTTTTGAGATGTTCCACAGTTTAATAATGTACTAGTCGTAAGATAAGCATGTGTTGTTCATCTCTGTGATCACAGAGAGCGAATAACGTTGTGTTTCGTGTTCATGGTTTGGTCTTTATTTTCAGTGTGTCGTCGGCAGCTTTCAGTTAGCGTGTAAATTACTAGTACCATTTAAAAAAAATTACTAGTACCATTGTGCACAGTAATAATATCTTCCAGTATCTGTGTTAATATTATCATCTTCGGATGCACATCAGTTCTTTTGTTTCTCTTTGTTTCTTGTTTGAAGAAAATTTCGTTATGCTGGTAACAAGTTACAGTCCTCATCTATCGCACTAGCCATATCTTCGTTGTAGCTCAGGTCCGTCACTGCCACAAGTTAACTGCAAACTGTAGTTCAGCGTCTCTAACCCATCCCCAAAATTTAGAGGAGTAAAAGACGTCATATCCTTTAGAGGAGCAAATATAGTTGCACCGCGGATCCAATCCTCAATAATTTAGAGGAGTAAAAATATCTTGAACAAAATTTGCAAAATTGAGCACATGGATACATGAAAACATACCACAAAAAGATTCCTAATTCATAAATATCGATAAATTATTCATATAAAGTGACAGCATCATCCTAATTTGCTAAAATCACACTTAAAAACCACTATTTAGCATATTGGAGCACATTACTAGCAAACTGATAGCATCATCCTAATTCATACTATCATGGTCCACCTATTCATAATCATAGATTCTTGTCGGCCGCATTGGAGCGCTTTACTAGCAAGGTCCACCTATTCATAATCGATACTAATGACCTAGCCTCTCCACTAGTTCTTTGATTAAAATTGACATGTATTTCTTTCCAAAATTGTTGGAACAGTTGGTCGGATCCAACAATTGTTTGATGATGCCACGCGAAATACAAACCATTGTTCTTTGATCCAAAAATTGGCATGTAGCTTTTTCCTTCTTCACCTTGCTATGAATAATCATCATTTTCATATTAGGAAATTGTCGAGCTTTAAAACAAAAATGGGGATCTACCGAAGTGAACTCACCTTGTTCCGGCGGCGCCAGGATGGGCCGGTGGTGGTGCAGGCGCAAGGGCTAGCGCCTGGGCCAGTGCCGGAGCAAGTGGCGGAGGAAGTGGCGGTGTGGGTACTCGCGACGGCGCTCCTGCGAGGTCCACCGGGGAGTTGCATCGGAGGCTAGAGGACAAACACATGCCAAAGGTGCGGATCCAACCGTATCTTGACGAATCCCGGCCGCGATGCGTCGAATCCGGTGAAGTCGGCGGCGGAGGCCGGGGAAAGTAGCTTGTGGCGGCTGATTCTGGTGACGTTGGCTAGCCAAAGAAGTTCAGAGGGTCGGGGCAGCCTTCTAGGCGTCTACAGAGGCCAGACCCGGCAGCCGGGGGTGGGGAGGTAGAAAAGATATAGGAGTTGACTTCACGACCGTGTATATATGTGAGTCGAAAACCAGAGACTCCTAAAAATATTCTCCTTTAAACGCCGATACAGGATCAGTTTGGTGCGGCTTCGGCTTTAAAGGAGTATATTTTCTCCTACGTAGCCTATTTGAGATGGGTTAGAGATGCTCTAACAGTTTGATTTTGTTTTTTTAACTGTCATGGTTAGGGCAAGAGCATCTCCAACAGACGCCAAAAACGTAGCCGAGCGCTAAAAACTGTAGTTTTGGGACGCGGGAGGCAGGTTGCGGTGCTCTAGCAGACGCAGTAAAGTAGCAGCAATGTTTTCCACGTCGGACGTTTTTGCTAGATTTGGCTTTTTAGCCAGTTTTCACGTTTTGACCGTTCGGTCGGTGTTTTCGTCCAATTTGACATGTTTTCATCGTAACGCATGCCCCTGCAACACTAGGCATGTTTTACACTATATCAGACGTTTTCCCTAGACTTTGCTGGTTTTGTATAGTTTTCACGTTTTGGCTGTTCGATCGGTGTTTTTCTCAGTTTTTGTCTTTTTTGAGCGTAATGCTTGCTGCGGAGAAAAGCGGCATCCTACGCGTTATATTTTGAGCTTGGTCTCCGGTGCGCAATAAAACGAGCATGCGTGATTGCTCAACCGCCCATAAACATTCAAGTCGCTCGCGTTCCACGTCCTGCCGCCGTAGCACCGTCGAGCCATCGGGATGCCTCCTTGATGTCGTTGTCCCTTGAGCACCTCCGGCTTCTGTGGCGTGTGCGCACGGCCAGTGAGCAACTTCTACGTGGAGATCCAAGCCGCCGGCTAAAGCCTTTCGTTGGGGACCTTCGACACCAGCCATAATTATCCGTTGGCTGGTCTGTCATATTTTCACCCTAACTCACATTTTAACTTGGCTTTGTGAATATCTGAATATTTGTTGTAATAAAAATGAGCAGTGACATTCTCTTCTCTAAATATTTGAAGAATTATGAACTTGCAGAGTAAACTAGAGATTTAATGTTCACATGACCTCTCCTATCAACACTAGTAGGAAAAGGCTTATCCATGGATGACATACCCGTGGAGTACCTCGATATGGTGCTCCACGGATAATTATCCATGGCGTACAATAAAATGATGCCCCACGGGTATGACCCTTTCAGTGGCGCACGGTCAAATTGATGCGCCATGCCTAAGTGGGCCCTAGCGTTTGGGGTCATCCTCATCTTTCGGTGGCCCACAGAATAGACGTGCGCCACGCATAAGTGCGGTATCTGTGTCCCACGTTGTTTGGGTGCGTCACAAATAGGTGTGGGCCCGGGCCTCTGAAAAGGTGGCAGAGTATTCATGGCGCACCTATTGACCTGGCATGTCTGTGGCGCATCAAATAAGGGTGCGCCATAGACATGTTTCGAAAAATCTGCTCTCACCCCCAGATCGCCTTTTCTGTTTTGCAAAAAATTAAAGAAAATGAAAAACTCTTTAAAAAATAGAATCCTCTTTTATATATAGGTAGATTATGTGGTCTAGTTCGTAGGAAAATTAACAAATATGAATTTCGTCTTTTTTTGTAAAAAAAGTTATGGTACGATAAAACGGTCATAACTTTTGCATACATAGAAATATGTGTGTTTCTTTTTGGATTATTTATAATGCGTGTTCGTAATTCTTGTTTGTTGCATTGCAATAAAATCATCACTTAAACGGTTTATAATTGAATCCACCTCTAGTCAGATATATGTCTGAGACGGCCGAAATTAATAATCGTCCTAACTACAAGTTTTCGAAATGGTCATTATAATGGTTAGCCTCAGGAGGTTCCTGTTAGAGTATGTAACAGGTACGTGTACATGTACGGAGTAGTACTCCGACTGTACACATACAATCCTTGTACACGCCACATAGGGGGATTTTCCCTATCTATATAACACGCAACCGATGGCCCGAAAGGGTACGCATCGTTCTACCAAACACTAACATGGTATCAGAGCCATCCTCTTCCGTGCTCTAGTTGCCGCAAACCCTAAACCGCCGCCGCCACAGCTAGCGTCGCCGCCGCCGCAGCAAGAACCATGACCAAGACCTAAAACCTAAAGATTCGCCGCCGCCTCAGCTTGTGCCCCCGCTGCTCCTCGCCGCCGCCTATTGTCGTCGCTGCATCAAGACCACGACCAAGACCAAGACCCTCTTCCGCCGCACGTGTGCCTTCGCATCGAGATCTCTACGACCCAAACCCAAGACAAAAATCGCTGCCGCCGCACCGGATTCCACGTCTCGTGCCGCCGCCGCATCTAAAACCCTAGATCACCATGTCTTCATCAACATCATCTGCCACGGTTCTCGCTGCAGCACTCGGATCTCCGCCCTCGCAGCTGCTTACGCATGAAAACGCGCTGATCTGGAAGGCCCTTGTCACCCTGGCTCTTTGATGTGCTCATGTTCTTGATCTTGTTGAAGGGCACGAGGAGGTACCGGAGAAGATCCTGGAGATGGAGGACATCAACAAGAAGAAGGTGACCATCGAAAACCCCGAGTACGCTGCATGGATCTCTCGCGATCAGTAGGTGCTCCGCTGGATTCTCAACGCCCTCTCTCCCGATGTACTCGTGCATGTCATCGGGCTTGAGACCTCAGCTGAGGCGTGGGATTCCATCAATGCCCATGTGTCCTCTATGTCCAAGACCAGGGTGCAGTAGCTGCGCTCTGCCCTCAATGATACCCGCAAGAACGATCTCTCCGCCGACAAGTACTTTGCTAAGATGAAAGCTATTTCTTCTGAATTGACTGCTGCAGGAAAACCTCTCGATGCCGACGAGCTGATCTGGTACGTCCTCAATGGCATCAGCAGTCACTACAACAATCTAGGCACCGCCGTCAACTACAACTCCAACACCACTCTCGACGACCTGCTCACTCAGGTCCAGGAGTATGATCGCATGCACAAGACCAAAGAGGGTTTCACCTCTTCGGCCAATGTGGTGCACCGTGGTGGTGCACCCCCACGTGGGCCTGACCGTCCGCGCCGGGATGATCGGCCTCGCCAGGAATACCGCCCTCGTCAGCCGCGCTATGATGAGCATCCACGCTATGATGATCAGGGCCGTGGTGATGACCGCGGCCGACACGACTACCATGATCGTCGTGATTATAACGGCCGTCGCAATGATCAGGGTTGTTGCGATGGTGGCGGCTACCAGGGGCGCTGATACGACGAAGATCGGCATGGTGGAAGTGGGCGCGGCAGGCGTGACCGCCAGCCTACTTCCTACATCAATACCACATGTCAGATATGCAACATTGATACGTCCAAAACGTATCTACTTTCCCGAACACTTTTGCTATTGTTTCTTCTCTAATTTGTGTGATTTGGATACACCTAATGCGGACTAATGCTGTTTTCAGCAGAATTGCTTTGGTGTCTCGTTTTTGTGCAGGAAATCAACTTTCAGGAAAAATCCCGGAAAATATCGCAAAACTCCTATTTTACCAAAAGACTCGCGGAGCCAGAAGATGAGACGAAGAGGGGCCACGAGGGGCCCACACCACCTGGCTGCGCGGGACAAGCCAGGCCACACCAGGAGGTGGTGTGGCCGCCTCGGACTCCGCCTCGACCTCTCCTTTCGCCTATATAAGCCCTCTGACCTAAAAACAGAGGGGGGTTCGACATTTTTCCAGATAGAGTTCCACTGCGCCGCCACCACCAGATACCGCGATTCGGAACTAGAAACTCCGTTTTTGCACCCTGCTGGGATGGGGAATTAGAGGAGATCATCGCCATCATCATCACCATCGCTTCTCCATCAACCATCCATGATTCCCCCATCCATGAGTGAGTAATCCCCCGCAGTAGGCTATGGGGATGTGATGACCCATGAGTATAGGGGGTGTATCGCAGTATTTTCGAGGAAAGTGAAACCCAATTTATTGATTCGACACAAGGGGAGCCAAAGAATATTTATAAACCTTAACAACTGAGTTGTCAATTCAGCTGCACCTGGAAACAATCTTGCTCAGAGCAGTTTATCAGTAGGAACAGTTTGGTAGTAGGAATAGCAAAGTAGCAGCAGTAGTAAAGTAAAGACAGTAGTAACAATAGCAGTAAACAGTAGGATTCGAGTGCGGTAGGCATAAGGATGGATGGACGGGCGTTGCATGGACAAGACAATTCACATAGCAATCAGAACATAGGGCAATTGCAGATAAATAAGATAAAGCATCCAAGTACTAGATAATCCTAGGCATGTGTTCCATATATAGTCATATGTGCTTGCAATGAGAACTTGCACACCATCTTTTGTCCTGCTAGCCCGTTTGCAGCGGGGCCTTAAGGGAACTACTGGCAATTAAGGTGCTCCTTTTAATAGAGCACCGGAGCAAAGCATTAGCACTCCGTGAACACATGTGATCCTCACATCAAAGCCATTCCCTCCGGTTATCCCGATTTCTGTCATTTCGGGGCCATTGGTTCTGGACAACAACGTGTGTATACAACTTGTAGATAAGACCATAAACAATACTATCATAATGAATCAATAACATGTTCAGATCTGAAATCATGGCACTCGGGCCCTAGTGACAAGCATTAAGCATAACAAGTCACAACAAAGTCATAAAGCACTAATAAAAGATACTAGGCACCATGCCCTAACAATCTGATGTCATTACATGAACGATCTCATCCAATCCCTACCATCCCCATAGCCTATAGCGGGGGATTACTCACTCATAGATGGGGGGAACATGGATGGTCGATGGAGAAGAGATGGTGATGATGATGGCGATGATCTCCTCCAATTCCCCGTCCCGGCAGGGTGCCAGAACGGAGTTTCTAGTGCTGTTTCGTGGAATCTGGTGGTGGCGGCGGAGCGGAACTCCTTCTGGAAAAACGTCGACCCCCCTGAGTTTTTAGATCAGAAGGCAACTTATAGGCGAAGAGGGAGACCAAGGGGGAGTCTGGGGCGGCCAGACCACCCCCTGGCGCGGCCTGGGCTTGCCCGCGTGGCCAGGTGGTGTGGCCTGGGCCCAGCCCCCCTCCGTCTCGTATTCTGGCTCCGGGAGTCTTCTGGTGAAATAGGATTTTTGGCATATTTTCCGGGATTTTTCCCGACAGTTGATTTTCTACACAAAAAGTAGACACCAATGCAATTCTGCTGAAAGTAGCGTCAGTCCGCATTAGTTGCATCCAAATCACACAAGTTTAGAGGAGAAACAATGGCAAAAGTGTTCGGGAAAGTAGATACATTTTGGACGTATCAACTCCCCCAAGCTTAGCTTATTGCTTGTCCTCAAGCAATTCAGTTGAAAACTGAGTGCGATAAAAGAACTTTCACGAACACATTTGCTTCATATGATGTATATATTCTCAGCATGTGATCAACTACTTAGGAAATTCATAATAAAGAGTATGCTACTGAGTCTACTTAATAGTCATTGCAAGCTATGAAGAGATTCCAATTCAAAAATAATAAGTAGCATGAAACATAAACATAAGCAACATTGCAATGCTCATAACAAGGTATGATAGAGTGGTATCTCGTTTGCCTTTGATTATGAATGCCAAGGCACCTCTGAAGTTCAAGTGATGACTAGAAGTAAAGATATCAAAGACGCAAGCATCAAAGTCATAACAAAAATAATCAAGTAATGAGACAAGCACAAAAAATGACAACTATGCTCTCAAGAAGGTGCTCGAAGAATATGTGGAGACTCAACAAGTTCAAGAAAAGGTTTTGAATAATTTGAAAGGCTTCCAAATGCTGAAAGTATGGTACTTGTTAGCTTTGAGCTCTCATTGCCCCTATCATAAGCATCTTTAATGTGGTTAAGGTGAAAGTGACACAACTAAGAGGATATGCTTGACAAGTTATAAATCGAAGCCGCATGCCCCTTACTTACGAAGACCGATCCTCATGCTACTCAACTTCAGTCACAAGTAAGCTCTTATCATTGTAAGTATACACGTATCATAGAGAACCGCCAATGGGGTACCCCTTGCACATGACACAGGAGCTATCCCATAATCAAAATGACAAGGCAAGCAGACAATGAGCATCTCAGTGATCTTTTTATTTACTATGTGCATAGATTTTTATTGAGGATGCTTCATAGAATGCTCATTATGGTTATGCTGCAAGTTTCCACCATGATTAGGCATGGCTTAGGCTAGCGGCCCAAGCGTTTCTCTAACATACATACAAACTCCATGATCTTACAAGTTCCACTTTTATTTCACACCGCCGGGATCCATAAGCAAAAGAACATGATATCGACGAGGTACTAAGTACCAATGAAATGTTGAAAGCGTTCCCCATGAAACATGGTTCTGCCAACTTCAACTTATAAAGCGCAAGCATATACGCAACAAAGAAGAACGCAATGGTTCAGGTTTATTAGATGCAAGAAAATAAAGTGTGCCATCAAGTTCGTGAGAGCTTTACTAACTAACTTTCTCATAACAAGCAAACATTTTATTCGGAAGAAAACAAGGCATATTGAATATGCACGGGAATAGCAAATGATGCTAATAGGTAGGTATGGTGGACACTTTGGAAATATTTGGTTTAGGGAGTTGGAAACTTGAGTAAAACATACTCAGTGTATGTGAAGGCTAGCAATAGTAAGGGAGTGACAAAAGAGAGAGCAATAGCTGTCATAATCATGCTTGCAACAAAACAGGACTAATCATGGCATGAAAGTGATTCAAGATCCTCAAGGCAAAATAATTCATCAAGGCTTAACTGATTATTACAGTCATGTGCATGCGTGAGCATGTGCCAAGTCAATTCAAATGAAACATTCAGAGGAGGATACCACGGTGTCATACCAAGTTATGAATAGAGCAATGCAAGCAAACATTCATAAGGCATGCTACAAACTATTAGCAAGATGGAACTAATCATACGAAAGCAAGAACTACTAAGCATCTAAAGATAACATACACCCCACACGAACAGGCTAAGCATGCCCACAATGATGAGTATATGTACAAATATGAAAACAAATAGAGTTCGTTACCAGCCTCTTACCACGCCTCAAGTTGTCATTAATCCTCATTATTGCTGTTCACTTGTGTGGCTTGAATAATAATATGAAACCAATATCCACTGAGGACTGCTGAACCCTACAACAAACTCACAAAGCTAAAGAAGAACGACAAATATTTTTGTTGTTTTTGATTTTTAAAACAAGAACCAAAAAGGAAAAACAAGCAAAGTAAAATCTTTTTGGGTTTTTCGAATAGTTCAAACAAAGCAAAAGGGAAAAACAAACCAAGGCGAAAAGAAGAAGCAAACCAAAGAGAAACAACAGAAATATTTTTGGTCTTTTTGTGTTTTTAGAAAGCAAAAGCAAAGAAAGAACAAAAGCTAAAAAGAGAATGAAACATGAATATACAAAGTACCAACGCAACATGATAAGGAGATGAGTGCGGTGTCGGCGTACCTCCCCCCAAGCTTAGGCTTTTGTCCTAAGTGAGTATCAATCCCAAGCCGGCCAGGATGATGTATCACCGTAGTATGACGAGGAGGTCCCCTCGTCCTGGTGCAAGCTCGAGTACGTCCCTCCGTAGTGAGCGGAGTGATCGTAGGAGGGTACATCCTCCTAGTGCTGCTCGTGGAAGCCCAGCAAGCGAAGATGCTCGTCCACCTCCTCCTTGGAGCGCGACCACGGTCTTCTGTAAACACTAAACAAAGATGGCTGTGGCGAAGGGATCGAAAAAATCGAGAGCAAGCACAGCAAGAACGCGATTTTGAGCAATGAACTGGAGCTTACTAGGGAGAGAGAAGAAAGTGGCAGGTGAGAGAGTTAGTGGAGGGACAGGGGTGGCCCACACCATGGCATGGCGCCACCCAGGGCAGGCCACGCCACCAGGTGGTGAGCCTGCCTGGTGGGTCCCCCTGGCACCTCCCAGGTACTCCTCTGCCCCTTTTTTCACGTAAAAATTTAATATGAATTTTCTGAAATTTTTCGAGACACTTTATTTTTGGGCATTTTTCACGTATAGAAGAATGATTTTCTGACAGACAGATTTTTTTGGAAATGATGCAATGACAAAACAAGGCTAGAACTACAGGAGTTCTAAGATACTCTAACATGCAAGCAACTAACAACAAAGAAAACTAAACGAAAACAAAAACTAAAATGGAAAGAATAGAAGTAAGCGGAGATAATCATAGTGAAAGCATTGTTTTGTTTAATAAAATCCTTTTGTTAACAAGGTTGATCAGGTCTTGTTACCAAAAAAATTCCATATGAGACAAAACTTTGTATCCCACTAATGATTATGTTACCTCAACATGATAGCAATGGTCCCAATCATAATAGTTTCAAATTTTTCTCTTGGTATGGGACAATATATTTCTCCAACTTGAATGCCCTCAACATGTTCAATTGAATTCAAACCATAAGTCCTTTCAATCTTCTTGGGGAAATAGACAGTATGTTCATTGTCATTAACATTGAAAGTCACATTTCCTTGATTACAATTAATAACAGCTCCTGCAGTATTAAGAAAAAGTCTCCCAAGAATAATGGACATATTATCATCTTCAGGCATTTCAAGCACAACAAAATCAGTTAATATCAGGCAATTATGAGCCACTTAAACAGGTACATCCTCACATATACCAACAGGAATAGTGGTAGATTTATCAGCCATTTGCAAAGATATATCAGTTGGTATCAGTTTTTCAAGTTGAAGCCTCTTATATAGAGAGAAAGGCATAACACTAACTCCAGCTCCCAAATCACACAAAGCAGTTCTAACATAACTATTTTTAATAGAGCAAGGGATAGTTGGAATCCCTAGGTCTCCATGTTTCTTAGGAACATTACCATTAAAGGAATAATTAGCAAGCAAAGTAGAAATTTCTTCATTAGGGATCTTCCTTTTATTCGAGACAATATCCTTCATATACTTTGAGTAAGGAGGCAATTTAATAGCATCAGTCAAAGTAATTTGCAAGAATAAAGGTTTCATCCACTCACAAAACTTATTATGGTGTTCATCTTCCGTTGGCTTGTGTTTCTTATCCGGGAATGGCATAGGTTTTTGGACCCAAGGCTCTCTTTCACTACCATGTTTCTTAGCAATAAAATCTTCTTTAGTGTATTTAGTATTCTTAGTGTGGTTTTCATGTTCTTCTTCAACTGTTTCTTCATTAGAAACTTCATTTTCTTCATTACCACTTTCAGTTTCAGCATCAGAGATGGATATACTATTAGGATATATAGCAGGTTCAGAGGGTTCTACAACAATTTTATGTTTCTTTTTCCTTTTCTTACGAGTAGAGCCACTATTTCAGCTTGTTGAGAATCCTGCTCAATTCTTTTGGGATGCCCCTCAGGATAAGGAGGATCCTGGGTAGCAGCACCACTTCTAGTTCTAATTTCATAAGCATGTTTTTCTTTAGCAGCATTAACTAGCAAATGTTTTTGCACTTTAACGAGTTGATCTATTTGAGTTTGAACCATTTAAAAGTGTTTAACAATCATTTTAACATCATTAGAGGTTCTTTCCACAATATCTTTCAACTCAACAATAGCTCTAGTGTTTTCCATTAGATGATTTTGCACCCTTTTATTAAAATTATCTTGCTTAACAATAAAGATATCAAATTCTTCTAAGCATTGATCAAGAGGTTTAGAGTAAGGGATATCACCTTCATCAAAGTGTTGGAGAGAGTGTACCTCAATAGTGGATGAGTAGGTAATAGGCTTACATAATTCTTCTATAGGAGGTAAATTCTTGACATCTGTAGCTTTAATTCCCTTCTCCTTAAGAAATTTCTTAGCTTCCTTCATCACTTCATCATTTAATTCAATAACTCCCCTCTTCTTTGATGTTGGAATAGGCACCAGAATAGTAAGTTCAGGTACAATTACTTCAGGTATAGCTTGTTTAGGAGGAGTCCAATCTTCATAGTTCTTACTTATTTTAGCCATTAATTCCTCAGCTTCCTTAGGAGTCCTATTCCTGAAAACACAATTAGCACAACTATCTAGGTATGTCCTAGATTCTTCGGTTAGTCCATTATAAAATATATCAAGAAGCTCATTCTTAGGTAATGGACTTCCAGCCTGTGCATGAATCAAAGCACAAAACCTTGCCCAAGATTCGGGCAATACCTCTTTTTCTCCCTGTTTAAAATCAAAAAGTTCTTGCAAAATAGTATGTCTAGCACTAGGAGGAAAATATTTCTGGAGGAAAGTACTAATCAAGCAATCAGGGCTATCAATAGATCCAGGAGGTAAATTACTAAACCAAGTTTTAGCTTCTCCTTTCAGTGAAAAGGGGAAAATCTTAGCAACAAAGTAAGTACGCATCTTAATATCGTCAGAAAACAAGCCACTCATGGTAGAAAGTTCATTCATATGTGCTACCGCACTTTCATTCTTAGTCCCACAAAAAGGTTCTTTCTCGACAATAGCTATGTAAGATAGATCGAGAGAGAAATCATAATCTTCATCTATAATGTTTATGGGAGAAGCAGCAAACTTAGAAATGGGAGACAATTTGGGTCTAATAGTACGCCTCTCAAGGAGACTCTTAGCAGCGCTCCTATCATGGGTGTTTTTACATTCTTTAATAAATTCATCGGTCATCTCAACATAACCATCTTCAATATCATAACTTTCACTAGACTCAGGTGAACTAACAGGTGTAGTAGTGTCTTCATTAGGAGTTTCAGTATTTCCAGCTATAGTTCTAGCAATCGTAGCATGTAGGAAAGGACCTAATGAACCACTCTTATCAAGCGCAGTAGAAGCAGCATCATAAGCATCAGAAGTTTCAGATTCAGCAGTAGTAGCAGTGTGTGTAGCATGTGTATGTGGTGGTGTAACGAGCTTACTCATAACAGACAGTGAATCAAGAGAAATAGAGGTGTTAAGAACCATACCTCTTCTTGTAGTGGATGGTAAAATAGGAACCTTGCCATCACGAGACTTACCCATGATGGATGGATAGCAGCGAACAATAGAGAATCCAAGTGAACTTGATAAATAAAGCTATGCTCCCCGGCAACGGCGCCAGAAAATAGTCTTGATGACCCACAAGTATAGGGGGTGTATCGCAGTATTTTCGAGGGAAGTGAAACCCAATTTATTGATTCGACACAAGGGGAGCCAAAGAATATTTATAAGCCTTAACAACTGAGTTGTCAATTCAGCTGCACCTGGAAACAATCTTGCTCACAACATTTTATCAGTAGCAACAGTTTTGTAGTATGAATAGCAAAGTAGCAACAGCAGTAAAGTAAAGACAGCAGTAACAATAGCAGTAAACAGTAGGATTCGAGTGCGGTAGGCATAGGGATGGATGGACGGGTGTTTCATGGATAAGACAATTCACATAGCAATCAGAACATAGGGCAATTGCAGATAAATAAGATAAAGCATCCAAGTACTAGATAATCCTAGGCATGTGTTCCATATATAGTAATACGTGCTCGCAATGAGAACTTGCACAACATCTTTTGTCGTGCCAGCCTGTTTGCAGCGGGGCCTCAAGGAAACTACTGGCAATTAAGGTGCTCCTTTTAATAGAGCACCGGAGCAAAGCATTAACACTCCGTGAACACATGTGATCCTCACATCAAAGCCATTCCCTCCGGTTATCCCGATTTCTGTCACTTCGGGGCCATTGGTTCCAGACAACAACGTGTGCATACAACTTGTAGATAAGACCATAAACAATACTATCATAATGAATCAATAACATGTTCAGATCTAAAATCATGGCACTCGGGCCCTAGTGACAAGTATTAAGCATAACAAGTCGCAACAAAGTCATAAAGAACTAATAAAAGATACTAGGCACCATGCCCTAACAATCTGATGCCATTACATGAACGATCTCATCCAATCCCTACCATCCCCATAGCCTATAGCGGGGGATTACTCACTCATAGATGGGGGAAACATGGATGGTCGATGGAGAAGCGATGGTGATGATGATGGTGATGATCTCCTCCAATTCCCTGTCCTGGCAGGGTGCCAGAACGGAGTTTCTGGTGCTGTTTCATGGAATCTGGTGGTGGCGGCGGAGTGGAACTCCTTCTAGAAAAACGTCGAACCCTCCTGAGTTTTTAAGTCAGAAGGCAACTTATAGGCAAAGAGGGAGACTGAGGGGGAGTCTGGGGCGGCTAGACCATCCCCTAGCGCGGCCTAGGCTTGCCCGCGTGGCCAGGTGGTGTGGCCTGGGCCCAGCCCCCTCCGTCTCGTATTCTGGCTCCGAGAGTCTTCTGGTGAAATAGGATTTTTGGCATATTTTCCGGGATTTTTCGTGATAGTTGATTTTCTGCACAAAAAGTAGACACCAATGCAATTCTGCTGAAAACAACGTCAGTCCGCGTTAGTTGCATCCAAATCACACAATTTTAGAGGAGAAACAATAGCAAAAGTGTTCGGGAAAGTAGATACGTTTTGGACGTATCAGGATGATAGGGATGGGATGAGATTGTTCATGTAATTGCATAAGATTGTTAGGGCATGGTGCCTAGTATCTATTGTTAGTTCTTTTTAACATTGTTGCAACTTGTTGTGCTTAGTGCTTGTCACTAGGGACCGAGTGCCATGATTTCAGATCTGAACATGTTATTGATTCATGATGATATTATTGTTTATGATCTTACCTGCAAGTTGTATACACATATTGTTGTCCGGAACCTAAGGCCCCGAAGTGACAAGAATCGGGACAACCGGAGGGGATGGCTATGATATGAGGATCACGTGTGTTTATGGAGTGTTAATGCTTTTCTCCGATGCTCTATTAAAAGGAGCACCTTAATTGCCAGTAGATTCCCTTGAGGCCCCGCTGCAACGGGCTGGCAGGACAAAAGATGTTGTGCAAGTTCTCATTGCTAGCACGTATGACTATACATGGAACACATGCCTATGATTATTTAGTACTTGGATGCTTTATCTTATTTATCTTCAAATGCCCTATGTCTTGATTGTTACATTAATTGTCTTGTCCATGCAATGCCCGTCCATTGATACGTCCATTTTGCATCACTATTCTATGTCATAATTCACTGTTATTCATTGATATATTTCATATTAAGAGATGATACTTATGTGAGTTCACCTGTTTTTGCATGGTTGATGACTTTTGGAGCATGGACCACTGCAGTCAGGATTCTAGTAGAAAAGGTGCTGTTTGGAGGCAAAATTCACGAAGATTAGAAAATCTGGGAAAATATACGGAAAATCTTATTTTTCCAGAAGACGAAGGAAGCCAGAAGGAGGAGTGGAGATGGGCCACAGGGGGCCCACACCACCCCTAGCGCGGGCCAGCCTAGGCCGCGCCACCAGGTGGTGTGGCCGCCCTGTCCCACCTCTGGCTCTCCCCTCTGGCATATATAATCCTCCCGAAACCCTAATACTCGGGGAGCGACGATAGAAAGATTCCGTCGCCTCTGTGGGGCGGAAAACACCGAGAGAGAAAGATCTCTCTGACAGACAGAATTCTGCCGGGGGAATTCCTTCCCGGAGAGAGGAGATCGTCGCCATCAACACCACCATCAAGCTGGACTTCATCGGGATCATCATCATCATAACCACCACCATCATCACCACCATCACCATCATCACCATCTCCATATTGCTGTAACAATTGGGTTGAATCTTGCATAGTTCTTAGGAGAAACTTTCCTGGTGTTGATTACTCTTTGTAGTTGATGCTATTGAGTGAACCATTGAATTATTGTTTATGTTCAGATTGTTATACATCATTATTCCATATCTGATCATGATCCATATGATGTCTTGTGAGTAGTTTGTTTTGTTCTTGAAGACATGGGAGAAGTCATGTTGTTAGTAGTGGAGTCGTGTTGAGAAAGATTCAATAGTTTGATATTTAAGTTGTGGTGTACTTCTTCTAGTGGTGTCATGTGAACGTCGACTACATGACACTTCACCTATATGGGCCTAGGGGAATGCATTGTGTATTTGGCTACTAATCGTAGGGGTTGCCGGAGTGACAGAAACCTAAACCCCCGTTAGGAAACCATTGCACAAGGGATGTCAGGGTCTTAGAGTTTAAAGTTGTGGTTAGGTTTCTACCTTAATTACTTTCTTATACTTACGGATGTTTGCAGGGGTACAATCACAAGTATGTATTAGTCCTAGGAAGGTCAGTACATTAACACAGGTTCACCCACACAACACTTAGCAAGCTAAAGAAGATTAATCAACTATATGAAGCGAAAGCACTTGACAGTCTTCCCGTGTGTCCTCGAGAACGTTTGGTCATCTTAAGTAATACAACCGGCTTGTCCTTTGCTGAATAAAGGATTGTGCCACTTGCTGCATTTATATCTATTGTATTTTATTTACTCGTACTTTATTTACTTGCTTTATCAAAACCCCCTAAAAATCCGTTTGCTAAGTATTTGCAGAGAATTCCTGATCCATACCCCTAGCCAGCACCTTCTGCTCCTCGTTGGGTTCGACACTCTTACTTATTGAAAATACTGCGATACACCCCCTATACTTGTGGGTCATCAAGACTATTTTCTGGCGCCGTTGCCGGGGAGTGAAGCGCTATTGGAGAGTGGAACTGGTAAAGGAAACTTTTATTGTGAGTATTGTTTACTTATGTTAGTTGCTTTATTTTCGTTATGGATAATTCGCTGAGTTTCTTGTTTAGTAATGCTACTACCACTGCTAAGGTAGTAGATGAACCACCACCTGCTGAGAATGATGCTTTTAAAATACCTACAAGAATTATTGATCGTGTTATGGATAACTACTATGTTGGGGATGGAACTGTCCATCCCGATGAACATTTACTCTTTATACACGAATTATGCGGGTTGTTCAAGTGTGCAGGTATTACTACAAATCAAGTTAAGAAGAAGTTATTCTCATTATCACTGAAAGGAAGAGCTGAGGAATGGTATAAGCTGTTGAAGAATGGTCAAGCTCTTGAATGGGAGGAAATAGTACCTCTCTTTTATTCAAAATTTTATCCTCCTAGTGAGATTCATAAAGATCAGAATCAAATATACAACTTTTGGCCTCTTGATGGAGAGAGTACAGCTCAAGCTTGGGGGAGATTGAAGTTACTAATGCTCAAATGTCCCATTCATGAGCTCCCCAACAATATTATTATCAATAACTTTTATGCAAAGCTTTCTCTTCATGATAAGGATTTATTGGATGCTTTTTGTGCTGAATCATTCACTCGCATGGAAGAAGAAGCTAAATGGGATCTTCTAGACCGTATTCAAGACAATGCTGAAGCTTGGGAGAATGACAAAGGAAGAAAGTCAGGTATAAATTATGATTATGAATGCATTGAATCTTTTATGGGAACTGATGACTTTCAAAATATTAAAAATGCTTATGGTCTAGACTCTCAAGCTATTGCTTCTTATTTTAAGGCTTTTGCTTCCTACATTGAAGTGCCTAAAAAGAAGTGGAATAAGTATCATGAACCTTATAAAGATATTACTAAGAGTGTTTCTGCAAGAAATATTAAAAATCATGTCTTACGTGAACCTTACATTTAGAAAATGCCTTTCCCAGTTAAGATAAAGGAACATTCTATGATAGCTAGTATGTTTAATGAAAGTACAAATAAAGCTGTTGAACCTGATAAACAAATGGTTGATGAACCTATTATAGCAAATGTGAAAGACTTTGTTACTAAATATGAAGAAGAGGGACACCCTATCCTTTGTAAGGATACCTCTAATATTGTTTCACAAAGTAGTGTTATGAGAGCTAGTATTCCTGTGTTTTCTGTTAGAATAAGTGATCATTGTTACGATGGTCCTTGTGATAGTTATATTGTTAAGTTTATGCATGATACTGAAAGTTACTATGAGAGAGGGAAAAGTGTTCTTATGCATCTCAATAATATCAAGTTTCCTCGTTTTACGCTGAAAGTTTTTATGTTGCACTTGTTCTGCCTTCCTATGCTAGTAGCCTCTGGTTTCAACAACTTGTTTGTCTACAAAATTCCCTTACATAGTAAGTGGGTTAGACTTAAACATGTGTATTTTTGCTTCTTAATGCTCTCTTTCACTTCAATTCATATTCTTATGAGAGCATCTTCAAAATTATCATGCCCATCTTAATGCCTATAAAGAAAGAGCTTTTTGGGAGACAACCCGATTTATTTGTGTTTTCAATTTGTTTTTGTTTCTTTAAGTCTTGGAAGTTATTACTTTGGTAATAACCTCTCCTTATCCTTTTTGTTTGGTTTTTGTGTCAAGATCAACCTCTAATGAGAGAGAAGTAAGATTTGGGGAAGTTGCTGCCCAAAAACAGATTTTTGTGCTTCACCGTAAAAATTCGTGAGAGATCTCTGTATGTCGGATTGAGCTGTAATGTTTTGTGCTTCTGCCCCAGATTTTTATTTAACTTTCGTTCGTTTTTCACTTTTTGATTTGAGCAACAGAAGATTTTCGAAAAAATTGATCTTTACCTGCTGGTCTGTTTTGACAGATTTTGCCACTCTTGCATTTTCTTCTTTAATCGATTTCCTTTTTGAATTCATTTTGGGTTTTCGGAAGGATTTGCTACAGTAGCTTATGTTTTGATGGTTTTCAGTTGAAGTTGAACTCAAAAGGTTTTATCACTTCACTTATACTAATGTTGCTAATGAGAACTGTGTGAAGTTTTGTGTGAAAGAAATTTCTAGGTAGTGGAGGTAATGGTGTAATGAGAAAGTGAAAGGTTTCATGACTCACAATAAGTGTATGAAGATGAAGATATTGATGTTATTCAAGTGGTGACTCCGGAAGAATCTACTAAATACCAAATTCAGAGACCTATAGAGTCCGTTTTCAAATAGGTAACAGTTCTGGTAAGAAAAGTTCCACGAAAGATCTGTCCAGTTATATTTTTGCAGTTTTTATCCAATAAAGAGATCTCACACCACCCTGTGGCGCGGGCCCACCCCTGGCCGCACCACCAGGTGGTGTGGCCACTCCATACTCTGCCTCCGACTCGTTTTCTCCCAGTACCTTCCCTTTGTTGTGAAACTTCGTAATATATAATCCCCCGGTGTTGGGTCCACAACATAGAAAACAAAAAATTTCCTACGGTGTGAACTACATGCCAAGATCTATCTACTAGGTACAAAGCAACGGGTGGACATACATCCAACGAGAACTTACCCTCGTAGACAACGAGCTTTGTTAACGAGTAGGAACTCGTGGTCGATGTAGTCGTACACTTGCTGATCTCAAGATCGTGAGGAAGTTCGAGCGCCGCAACTCAGCAGCGCATCCGCACTCGCACACACGTTCAAGCCACCAGACAACCTCCACCTCCTCGCTCCAGCGATCCACCGGAAGCAACAACTCCTTCTAGACGAAATGCCACCGGGAACATGTATCTCGCTAATCCGAGACCATGGGAGAATAATTCTAGAGGGGGAGAGAGATCCTTCACAAGGAGGTGTGAGGATGAAGGAGGGAATGGGTGGCCTTTTATAGGAGGAGGGGGTGCCCCTCTCTCCATGGCCGACGCATGGGGGGGTGACCCCTCACCTCCCCCATTCATGTGGTGGTAACCCCTCCACATTAAAATGCCTCTTCACATTCCCTTTTAAAGTCTCCACTTTAAATGCATTAAATTTCTCCAAATTTAATGCTCTCTCATTTAATAAAACTCTTTTTATTAAATTTATTCAGAATTTTGTTAATTACTTTAATTAACAAACATTCACATACAGCCCCTTGCAATATTTCAATATCACATGTAGAACCACCTTCTGCAATTTCACCCGAAACAATTTCCGGTTTCTATTGAAACAATTCCTGTGCTTTGCAATTCTTTCGTCCGAAACATATGTGCTCCAAAATGGTGTCCGATAACTCTTAAGTGTGCCACCCTACGGTTCGCGAATAATGCAGACATGATCAAGACCCTTCTCCGATCAATAATCAGCAGCGGGACCTGGAGATCCGTACTGACTCCTACACATTCAACGATTACTTCTGTGATCGTGAGAACCTTTAACGCTTGTAACTAAATCCCTTTGTCTCTCGATATATTACATGTCCGATATTTGATCATCGGTATCTCCATACCTAGTTTGATTTCGTTACCGACATGCACTCTTTTCTTGTTCCCGTGATATAACATTCTAGTGATCACATCACTTGCTTGCAAGCTATCCTAATGTGATATCACCAAGAGGGACCAGAGTATATCTATCCGTCACCTGGATTGAAAAATTCCACTCTTGATCCATGAGCCTCAATATAACACCTTCGTAGTACTGAACCCATCTTTATATTCACCCTGTTACGGTGTGACGTTTGATGTTATCAAGATACTCTTCCGGTGTTAGCAATTAACATGATCTCTTGGTCTAAGGGTAAAGATTACTTCGTATGATGTTATAACAATATAAACACACATGTATTGATGTTTCCGAATCAATACAATTCTAGCATGTAAAATAAACATCTATCATGTATAAGGAATATATAATAACAAATTTATTATTTCCTCTTAGGGCATATTTCCTTCACCCGGATCCCCCGAGGTTCGTATATCGTGTTCTCTTCGTGTTTTTGTTTCGGTCTGTTTGTTCAGATCTCGTTCAGGGGTTCATCTTCAAAGGATTACGAGCTGCGATGCCGCCGTGAGCTCCATCACAATCTCGAGTGCGCAGACATGGATCGGAACGGCAGGGAGGAAGTAAAGGACGTGACAATATGCAGGAAGGGGTTGATACCTCCGACTCTAGATCTCAGTTCTTGCCCTGCAGCAGTGGAAGCTCTACGATCAAAATCAAAAATGTGAGTATGAGGTTAGGTTTAAACGCATAAGTGCTGCTGGAAGTTTCAGGATGCTGGAAACCACGATGTCCTTTGTTGATGGGGAGCCCTTACCCTGGAAGTCGGACAATGATGAGAGGATACCACCACCACCAAAGGAGTAATTCGTCATCAGGTTTGGCATCCCCTTGGCTTGTTCCAAGCTTGGGGAGTGCCGCGGTATCACATCACTATCTTCTATCTTTTTACCTTTTTAGTAGAGTCATATCATGAATAGAGAAGTTATCGTGTAGGATGGTTTGCATTATGGAAGTGTCCCCTCTCTCGTTAGATATGTATCCCATGGTGTGAGTTGCCGTTATGGAATATTAATGAGAAGTTCTATCATTTACTCGTTAGATATGTATCCCATGGTGTGAGTTGCCGTATCACTTTGGGATCATTGAGTTAATTTAGTTGGTTTTGGCAAACCTGGCTCGTTCAGTAGAAACACTATTTTTGAGAGTTGATTGAAATGATAAAAGTACTTTAAAGAAGTATAATTTCATCATCTTTCTTTCTTGATTTGCTCATAAGTTTAGTATTCTCTAGTTAAGATCTTTTGTGCTTCCAAGGAAGATTGCATGTTTGTCTTTATCACTTGTATGTTTGTTTGTTTCCTTCAACTCATATACTTGCTACCCAGCCTTGCTAGCCAAAAACCTGTACTGAGAGGGAATTCTTCTTGTGCATCCATTCCTTAAACCAAACCCATGCCATTTGTGTCCACCATACCTACCTATTAGCATTATTGCTATTTCAAGTAAATTCATGTTTTTATCTACCTTCCAAATTAAACTTGTTATGTGAAAATTAGTGATTAAAGCTCTCACGAACTTGATGGCACACTTTACTTTCTTGCATTTAATAAACTTGAACCATTATGCCCATCTATGTGCTTGCGCTTTGTAAGTTGTAAATTAGCAGAACCATGCTGTCATGGGGAACGCTTTCAACATTGCACTGGTACTTTGTACCTAGTTGATATCATGTTCTTTTGTCTATGGATGTCGTCGGTGTGAAATGAAAGGGGATCTTGTAAGTCCATGGAGTTATGCATGTGTGTTAGAGAAACACCTGGGCCACCGGTCTAATCCATGCTGTCATGGTGGAAACCTGCAGCATAACCATAACAAGCATCTATGAAGCATTCTTCTTATAAAAAAGGAGATAGAGATTGAGAAAAAGAGAAAAAGAAAAAATAGATATTATGAAAAGAGGAAAGAGAGAAAAAAGCACCATATTCCCATGGTAAATAAGAAGATTGCTGAGATGCTTGTTGTCTGCTTGCCTTGTCATTTTGATATGGGGATTCTTCCGTATCATCGGGCAAGGGGTACCCCGTTGGCGGTTCTCTATGATACACATGTGCTTACGATGACAAAAACTTACCGGTGACTAAACTTGAGTAGCATGAGGAGCGGCCCTCGTATTCAAGGGACATGAGATTCTCAATTTACAACTTGTCAAGCATATCCTCATATTTGATCACTTTAACCGTAATCACCTAAAGATGCCTATGATAGGGGCAATGAGAGCTGAAAGCTGATAAGTATCATAATTTTTGGGAGCTCTTTATGAAACTTGAAATCCCTGCTTCCCTCTGCGAAGGGCCTTTCTTTTACTTTTTAGTTGAGTCAGTAAACCTATCCCCTTCTATCTTAGCAAGTATTTTGAGTTGTTGTGTTTCATTCATTCATATGATGATTTATTCAATTATGTTTCTTTTGTTCCTTGTTTTGCACATTGCTCTTATCTTGGTGATTACTACTTTGAAAGCTATCATTGAAAATCAGTTATTTGTGATCTCCAACAAATTATCAACTATTCTTCGACCAAGAGCTAAGTTTTCCATTACCAATTATGATTCACTTTATGTATCTTTATTGTGTTTCCTTTACTTATTACAAGTTAAGTTATATAATAGTGAGTTGTCTTCTATTATGATCTATGCATTGATGAATGTGATGCTTCTTGTCCGTATTCTTTTTATCGACTCTCCATAAACCTGAGGTCATGTTTATTGAGCTCAGTTTTGCTTGGGGACAAGCGAAGTCTAAGCTTGGGGGGAGTTGATACGTCCATTTTGCATCACTATTCTATGTCATAATTCACTGTTATTCATTGATATATTTCATATTAAGAGATGATACTTATGTGAGTTCACCTGTTTTTGCATGGTTGATGACTTTTGGAGCATGGACCGCTGCAGTCAGGATTCTGATGGAAAAGGTGCTGTTTGGAGGCAAAATTCGCGAAGATCATAAAATCCGGGAAAATATACGGAAAATCCTATTTTTCCAGAAGACGAAGGAAGCCAGAAGGAGTGGAGATGGGCCACAGGGGGCCCACACCACCCCCTGGCGCGGGCCAGCCTAGGCCGCGCCACCAGGTGGTGTGGCCGCCCTGGCCTACCTCTGGCTCTCCCCTCTGGCGTATATAATCCTCCCAAAACCCTAATACTCGGGGAGCGACCATAGAAAGATTCCGCCGCCTCTGCGGGGCGGAAAACACCGAGAGAGAAAGATCTCTCCGGCAGACAGAATTCTACCGGGGGAATTCCTTCCTGGAGAGGGGAGATCATCGCCATCAACACCACCATCAAGCTGGACTTCATCGGGATCATCATCATCACTACTAGCACCATCATCACCATCTCCATATTGCTGTAACAATTGGGTTGAATCTTGCATAGTTCTTAGGGGAAACTTTCCCGGTGTTGATTACTCTTTGTAGTTGATGCTATTGAGTGAACCATTGAATTATTGTTTATGTTCAGATTGTTATACATCATTATTCCATCTCTGATCATGATCCATATGATGTCTTGTGAGTAGTTCGTTTTGTTCTTGAGGACATGGGAGAAGTCATGTTGTTAGTAGTGGAGTCGTGTTGAGAAAGATTCAATAGTTTGATATTTAAGTTGTGCTGTACTTCTTCTAGTGGTGTCATGTGAACGTCGACTACATGACACTTCACCTATATGGGCCTAGGGGAATGCACTGTGTATATGGCTACTAATCGTAGGGGTTGCCGAGTGACAGAAACCTAAACCCCCGTTAGGAAACCATTGCACAAGGGACGTCAGGGTCTTAGAGTTTAAAGTTGTGGTTAGGTTTATACCTTAATTACTTTCTTGTACTTACGGATGTTTGCAAGGGGTATAATCACAAGTATGTATTAGTACTAGGAAGGTCGGTATATTAGCACAGGTTCACCCACACAACACTTAGCAAGCTAAAGAAGATTAATCAACTATATGAAGCGAAAGCACTTGACAGTCTTCCCGTGTGTCCTCGAGAACGTTTGGTCATCTTTGTTGGGTCCGCAGCATAGAAAACAAAAAATTTCCTACGGTGTGAACTACACGCCAAGATCTATCTACTAGGTACAAAGCAACGGGTGGAAACGAGAACTTACCCTCGTAGACAACGAGCTTTGTTAACGAGTAGGAACTCGTGGTTGATGTAGTCGTACACTTGCCGATCTCAAGATCGTGATGAAGTCCAGCAGGTCCGGCTCCAGCACGTCCATCAGATCCAGCTCCAGCACCACCAAGTCCAGCACCGCAAAGCAGCGGTGCATCCGTGATCGCACACATGTCCGGTACCCCGACAACCTCCGTCCCTCGCTCCAGCAAAGCAGCGGAAGCAGCAACTCCTTTCCAGATAAAGCCACCGGGAACATGTATCTCGCTAATCCGAGACCATGGGGGAATAATACTAGAGGGGGAGAGAGATCCTTCACAAGGAGGTGTGTGTGAGAAGTGAGGAGAGGGTGGCCTTTTATAGGAGGAGGGGAGGGTACCCCTCCTTCATGGCCGGCGCATGGGGGAGGTGACCCTTCACCTCCTCCATTCTTGTGGTGGTCACCCCTCCACATTAAAATGCCCCTTCACATTCTCTTTTAAAGTCTCCACTTTAAATGCATTAAATTTCTCCAAATTTAATGCTCTCTCATTTAATAAAACTCTTTTATTATTTTTATTCAGAATTTTGTTAATTACTTTAATTAACAAACATTCACATAAAACCCCCTGCAACATTTCAATATTACATGCAGAACCAATTTCAGCAATTTCACCCGAAACAGTTTCGGTGTCTATTGAAATAATTCCAGCGCTTTCATAAATCTTTATCTGAAACATATTTGCTCCAAATGGTGTTGATATCCCTTAAGTGTGTCACCCTACGGTTCGCGAATAATCCAGACATGATCGAGACCCCTCTCATATCAATAATCAGAAGCGGGACCTAGAGATCCATACTGACTCCTACACATTCAACGATGACTTCTGTGATCGTGAGAACCTTTAATGCTAGTAACTAAATCCCTTTGTCCCGCGATATATTACATGTCCGAGATTCGATCATCAGTATCTCCATACCTAGTTTGATCTCATTACCGACATGCACTCTTTTCTCGTTCCCGTGATATAACATTCTAGTGATCACATCACTTGCTTGCAAGATATTTCAATGTGATATCACCGAGAGGGCCCAAAGTATATCTATCCGTCATCGGGATGGACAAATCCCACTCTCGATCCATGAGCCTCAACATAACACCTTCGTAGCACTGAACCCACCTTTATAGTCACCCTGTTACGGTGTGACGTTTGATGTTATCAAGATACTCTTCTGGTGTTAGCAATTAACATGATCTCATGGTCTAAGGACTAAGATTACTTCGTATGATGTTATAGCAATATAAACATAATGACTTGATCGTAATGCTATACTTCGGATGAATGTTCATCACATCATTCCACCAATGGTGTGACCTTGTTATTAACAACATCCAATGTATATGATCAGGAAACCTTGATCATCTTGTTAATCAACAAGCTAGTCTATAAGAGAGGCATAACTAGGAACCCTTTTTGTTTATTAAACACACATGTATTGATGTTTCCAATCAATACAATTATAGCATGCAAAATAAACATTTATCATAAACATGGAATAAGATAATAACCACTTTATTATTGCCTCTCGGGCATATTCCCTTCAGTCTCCCACTTGCACTAGAGTCAATAATCTAGTTTGAAAAACTTTGCGTATTGAACACCTATGGCTTTCTGGTGTTGCATATACGCTATTGCTAGTGGTTAACATAATCTCCGGATCTGACAGTTTCAGGTCCGTGTGTATTTGCATGTCTTTGCGTCTCTACGCATCACTCATTCTCAAATGAGATGGCATTGTATAAATTTGGTCCTCTGGTGAGACCTTTGGTTTGTTCGGCTCAAAATATGTTGATATTATTGTCACACAATATATCTTCATAGTATTAGCCCACTTTGAACCACACCTAGTTTGATAACAAACTACTTAACACAAATGCCCTCCTTTGCTACTACTATAGCAGCGATATACTTAGCCTTTTGTTGTAGTATCCGTCACAATATCTCAACTTTGGAACTCATCCAAATCCATCATGGAACATCCTTTCCATTATATTGTGCCACCCATAGTCTAAATTGAGATAAATTTAATTTGTATCTTGTGACAAAACTAGTATCAATGTAACACTTTACAATGAACTACCTTTAACTATTTGTCACTTATAAATGATATATTCTTAGTTCTTCCAAAGCTCATAAGAATATCTTTACTATTGTCCATTGATCATCTTATGAATCATTCTGGTATATGCTCATAACATTTAGAGCATAGGACATTCTGGATATATACATATCATGGTATAATCGATCAGAATCTTCATGTGATTTTACTCACCAAGTGTTGAAACACTTGAATCTGAATACAATTCTTTCCATGCAGCAAGAACATTTCTTGTTGTTTCCATATTGAACCCTTTCAATATCTCATATTGAACCCTTTCAATATCTTATATATGTATGTCTGGCACAACCATATTAGCGCCTTAATCTATCCATATAGATATTGATGCCTAATATTCTGGGTCTGCCCAAGTCTTTCATCGAAATCTTATTTTAATGAAATCCTTAACTTGTGTCAATTCAAGATACATCATTTCCAATCAACAATATGTCCTCTACATAATGTATCAGAAATATGTCTCAGCGCTCCCACTTAATTTCTTGCAAATGCAAGCATCTTCATCATCTCCGATGAATTTAAACTCTTTTAACAGTTTCATCATGGTGAAGATTTTAACTCCGCTATGCTTACTTCAACTATTGAAGTTTACATGCCCTTTTAGCACCCTTTGAATTAATAAAACCCTTTGGACCGTGTCATGTACACGTCCTAGGTAACCGTTCTATTAGAAGAACATTGTTTTGTTTATTCAACTACCATATACCAAATTATATGTAGTGGTTGCTACATTAATCCGTCAAGACTAAATATCGCTATGAAAGATCAAATCTTGTCATAGCCAACTCCTTGAACATTGTCGTAAACTTATTTTCGACATGTCGACTATTTCATAGATGTTAAACATCTATGTCTATTTCTTTATAGATCCAAACACAACCAGTAGGCTTCACGCCTTTCCGGAGGGCTTCCAAGTTCAGAAACTTGATTTCTCGTGTATGGATACTATCACGGATTCTATGACTTCTAGTCATTTTATGGAGTCAGGGCCCATCATCACTTCTTTGCATGTAGTCGGTTCATCATTGTCAAAACAATAACGACGTGCTTATCAAATCTTACTATTTGATTCTTACCGACCCACACGGTTCTATAGGAACTATAATCTCCGAGATCACACCTTTTGTAATCACGAGAGCCATGAGCATTGTGGCCGCCACCGGGACACTTTCCGGCGCTGCGCTACTTAGTACATATAGCTAAGGTTCAACAACCTTATCAAAGTTCCATTGTCCTCCCACTTAACTTTTCACAAAAAATTCCTTCTCAAGAAACTTGACGTTCCAAGTAACAAACTCTTTTGTCCTCGGTGTTATGGAGAAATTCCCAACAAATTCTTTGGGATAACCTACAAAGACGTGCTTATCCGACTTTGGTTGTAAACAAATTTACTTATGCATAGCATAGCAAAATTTAAGAAAAGACAATTCGGGTTTTATCCCAAACCATAACTCATATGGTGTCATTTCAATGGATCACGATGGTGCTCTTTTCAGTGTAAAATCGGTAGTCTCTAAATCTTCAATCCTTAAAACATAATGGCAGTTTTATAAATGACACCCTTGATCTTACCATGTCAAACATGGTTTGATTTTATCTCTCGTATATGCCATACTCCTATGGTTTATCGGGAAACACAAATCATGGAACAATTCCTCAAGTCTTAGGTGTTTTTGCTAAACATGTAACTCAAATATCTTCCTTTATGATCGAATCATAAACTCTTTATTTTCTTGTTACAATGATTTTCCACTTCATCTTGAAAGTCTTTGAACAATTTTCAAATGTTTCATACTTCTTCCTTATTAAGTAAATATACAGATATATTCACACAAATTTTCGGAGAAAGCATATGAAGCAAAAAGATCCATCGCATATGGCTACACATAATGGACTAAGCACATCAGCATGCACAATTTCCAATAAGCTAGTCATCCGTTCCTCTCTGGCCTATGGACGGAGTTTCAATTATCTCGAGGAAAGTCTCACATGCGTCAATTGATCAAAATCAAAGGCTCCAAAAATCCATCAACATGGAGTTTCTTCATGTTTTCTTTCAAATATAATTTAAATAGCGATGTCACTTCATAAGTTATCTTTCAATCATTTGTCTTGCGACATTTTAGCAATAGTGTTTATGGATGTGATTTCTCCAACTAGACTTGTAAAAGTTCATCCATCCTTTATGGAATACGGTAATTATTTGAACAACCATTGTTCTCATGATACCGGAACAAAATAACTTATTTAAACAAATCTTGAAGGCTTGGTTTGATGACAACGAAAAACACAATAACACTTTATTTGTTTTCGATGAACATCATCACTCATTCTCTTGCTGGTTACTTAGGCCATTGTAGTTCATGAATTGCGTTGTCCTGTATGACACTTCATACCAACCAATTCGGTATCCAATACCTAAGAACCACATTGTTTAACAAGCAAGGAATATAGCCATAACATGTATATCTTCTATATACCTAAGTTGGACATCTCCAACCTTTTATTTTCTGCCAAATATTTTATAGATTCTCTTTCAGCAATTCCTTTTCTTTTAAAAGAATCTATCAACATCAATAGTGGTGTCATCAACATGACACATGGTACAAAGCGTATATAGTCAAATACTAATACCTTTGGACTTGCGCTTTGAAGTGGATCACCATCATCAAATGTTTGGTATTCTTTCAAAAATCCATTCTTTAGTAATCTTTTAGTGTAGTAAACATTTTACTCACATCTTCTATTCACCCTTATCATGACAACTTTCATGATCAAGCTACTATAGCCTATAAGGATGAATTATGAGTATAATATCAGTTCCCAAAACCTTTTTGGTAGATTAGGACGCCTAGCATCTCCAACCTTCACAAATTTTCATACAATATGAGAACGTGTATTTTGTTAAATTATACTCTATCATATTGCAACCATAACCATTGTTTCAGATATCACAATATCTTCCACACATGATGGTTTCTGAAACAATTATTTCAGCTCCTAGATAACCTCGATATTAAAACAACTTTTGAATATCAAGAATCATGGAGGCAAGCATGATACTTAAGATACTAACATTGGAATTCTTACTCTTGATTTAATACTACTTATTAAACTTCACGGAGTAAATAGAGTTTGCTGAAAGTTTGCAATAGGACTTCTAAACTTTAAATTGACATTCAAAACAATACGATACCAGTTTGTAAAGTAAATATCCAGAATTCTATAGTTCTATTATCTCAAATAAAAACTAAGCATAAGGTATAAAACGAATGCCAATGACTACAACAAATTATGCAAATTCACTTCGATTTAGTTTATGACAAATTGAGTTCGACTAATCCAAATTAGAAATGAACTCTCACTCAAAAATGACATCCCTCGTGCCTTTTTGGTGATTACATGAACCAAATCCACTACACCAAGTCCGATCATCACGTGAGTCGGTGTAGCTTCAAAGGCGAGCATCAATATGGTCATCACATCAACTATATGACTCATGCTTAACCTTTCGGTCCGTGTTCCAAGGCCATGTCTGTACATGCTAGGCTCGCCAAGTAAGATCATTAGTATTCCCGTGTGTAAAACTATCTTACACCCGTTGCATGAAAGCGTAGAGTTGAGAACACCTGATCATCACGTGATGTCTCGAAACACGATCCATAGTACGATGCATACTTAAGGAAGAACACATTTTATATTGATATTTAAATGAGGGATCATCTTACAATGCTACAGAAAGTGCCAAACTAGTAGTATAAGATGCTAACATCTAATGTGTAAAGTGAGATGATATGGTCCATGCATTTGATCTCTATCATTTGCATCGTGGTATGATCTCTATCATTCCTTTGTGTGTAAGGCCAAGGTCTATGGAATTTACACGTTGAATGTGTTGTAAGAGTATCTATCATACATCTACTTACAACAATACCATATCAATACACTAGCCCAGCAAAGATCTAAACTAGACGCCTCTAATTTATCAATTGCAAGTTTTACGTGGCTTAGGGCTTTCGGAGATAGAACCGTTCTTACCTACGAACATGAACCACAACGAGGATAACTAAGTTATTAGCAACTCGTTGTAAATCAGATATTGACTATAGTAGGAGAGATAGACACCCGCCAGCCACTTATGCAAAACAAGTTGTGTGTCAGTCGTGGAACCGGTCTCATGTACGATGACATGTAAGGTTGGTCCGGGCCGCTTCATCCCACTATGCCACCAATATCCAAAATACATAGAAGATGCAATAACATGATCATCATCGCCCACATACTCTTATGTGTTCTACCCGTGCAAAGCACCTACGCATAGATCAGGCTCTGATACCACTGTTGGGTCCGCAACATAGAAAACAAAAAAAATCCTACGGTGTGAACTACACGCCAAGATCTATCTACTAGGTACAAAGCAACGGGTGGAAACGAGAACTTACCCTCGTAGACAACGAGCTTTGTTAACGAGTAGGAACTCGTGGTTGATGTAGTCGTACACTTGCCGATCTCAAGATTGTGTTGAAGTCCAGCAGGTCCGGCTCCAGCACGTCCATCAGATCCAGCTCCAGCACCACCAAGTCCAGCACCGCAGAGCAGCGATGCATCCGTGATCGCACACACGTCCGGTACCCCGACAACCTCCATCCCTCGCTCCAGCAAAGCAGCGGAAGAAGCAACTCCTTTCCAGATAAAGCCACCGGGAACATGTATCTCGCTAATCCGAGACCATGGGGGAATAATACTAGAGGGGGAGAGAGATCCTTCACAAGGAGGTGTGTGTGAGAAGTGAGGAGAGGGTGGCCTTTTATAGGAGGAGGGGAGGGTACCCCTCCTTCATGGCCGGCGCATGGGGGAGGTGACCCTTCACCTCCTCCATTCTTGTGGTGGTAACCCCTCCACATTAAAATGCCCCTTCACATTCTCTTTTAAAGTCTCCACTTTAAATGCATTAAATTTCTCCAAATTTAATGCTCTCTCATTTAATAAAACTCTTTTATTATTTTTATTCAGAATTTTGTTAATTACTTTAATTAACAAACATTCACATAAAACCCCTACAACATTTCAATATTACATGCAGAACCAATTTCAGCAATTTCACCCGAAACAGTTTCGGTGTCTATTGAAATAATTCCAGCGCTTTCATAAATCTTTATCTGAAACATATTTGCTCCAAATGGTGTCGGTATACCTTAAGTGTGTCACCCTACGGTTCGCGAATAATGCAGACATGATCGAGACCCCTCTCAGATCAATAATCAGAAGCGGGACCTGGAGATTCATACTGACTCCTACACATTCAACGATGACTTCTGTGATCGTGAGAACCTTTAACGCTAGTAACTAAATCCCTTTGTCTCGCGATATATTATATGTCCGAGATTCGATCATCGGTATCTCCATACCTAATTTGATCTCGTTACCGACATGCACTCTTTTCTCGTTCCCGTGATATAACATTCTAGTGATCACATCATTTGCTTGCAAGCTATTTCAATGTGATATCACCGAGAGGGCCCAGAGTATATCTATCCGTCATCGGGATGGACAAATCCCACTCTCGATCCATGAGCCTCAACATAACACCTTCGTAGCACTGAACCCACCTTTATAGTCACCCTGTTACGGTGTGACGTTTGATGTTATCAAGATACTCTTCTGGTGTTAGCAATTAACATGATCTCATGGTCTAAGGACTAAGATTACTTTGTATGATGTTATAGCAATATAAACATAATGACTTGATCGTAATGCTATACTTCGGATGAATGTTCATCACATCATTCCACCAATGGTGTGACCTTGTTATTAACAACATCCAATGTCTATGATCAGGAAACCTTGATCATCTTGTTAATCAACAAGCTAGTCTATAAGAGAGGCATAACTAGGAACCCTTTTTGTTTATTAAACACACATGTATTGATGTTTCCGATCAATACAATTATAGCATGCAAAATAAACATTTATCATAAACATGGAATAAGATAATAACCACTTTATTATTGCCTCTCGGGCATATTCCCTTCAATCTTAAGTAATACAACCGGCTTGTCCTTTGCTGAATAAAGGATTGGGCCACTTGCTACATTTATTCCTACTATCTTTTATTGAATCATTCTTTATTTACTTGCTTTATCAAAAACCCCTAAAAATCCATTTGCTAAGTATTTGCAGATAATTCCTGATCCATACCACTAGCCAGCACGTTCTGCTCCTCGTTGGGTTCGACACTCTTACTTATCGAAAATACTGCTATACACCCCTATACTTGTGGGTCATCATCCATCCATCCCTATGCCTACCGCACTTTAATCCTACTATTTACTGCAATTGTTACTACTATCTTTACTTTTACTACTGCTATTACTTTGCTATTACTATTACAAAACTGTTGCTACTGATAAACTACTGCGAACAAGATTGTTTCCACGTGCAGCTGAATTGACAACTCAGATGTTAAGGCTTATAAATATTCTTTGGCCCTCCTTGTGTCGAATCAATAAATTGGGTTTTACTTCCCTTGAAGACTGTTGCGATCCCCTATACTTGTGGGTCATCAAGACTATTTTTTGGCGCCGTTGCCGGGGAGCATAGCTCTATTTATCAAGTTCACTTGGAATCACTATTGTTCGATGCTATTCATTCATCATGGGTAAAACTCGTGATGGAAAAGTTCCTATAGTACCATCCACTACAAGGAGAGGTACAGTTCTGAACACCTCTGTTGCTCTTGATTCACCATCTATGATGAGTAAGCTCCTTACACCACCACCGCATACACATGCTACACATACTGCTACTTCTGCTGAATCTGAAATTGCTTCTGATACTTATGATGCTACTTCTACTGTGCTTGATAAGAATGGTTCATTAGGTCCTTTCCTAGATGCTACAATTGCTAGAACTATAGTTGGAAACACTGAAACTCCTAATAAAGATACTACTACACCTGTTAGTTCACCTGAGTCTGGAGAGAGCTATGATATTGATGACGGTTATATAGAAATGACTAATGAATTTATTGAAGAATGCCAAAACACTCATGGTAGAAGTGCTATTAAGAGTCTTATTGAAAGACGTACTATTAAACCTAAATTATCTCCTAATTCTAAGTTTGCTACATCTCCCATAAACATTAAAGATAAGGATTATGATTTCTCTCTAGATTTATCTTACATAACCATTGTTGAGAAAGAACCTTTTTGCGGCACTAAAAATGAAAGTGTTGTAGCACATATGACTGAGCTTTCTACCACGAGTGGCCTATTTTCTGATGATATTAAGATGCGCACCTACTTTGTTGATAAAATTTTCCCTTTTTCACTAAAAGGAGAAGCTAAAGCTTGGTTTAATAATTCACCTCCTGGATCTATTAATAGCCCTGATTGTTTGATTGATACTTTCTTTCAAAAATATTTCCCTCCTAGTGCTCGGCATGCCATTTTGCAGGAACTTTTTGATTTTAAACAGGGAGAAGAGGAGAAATTTCCTGAATCATGGGCAATGTTTTGTACTTTAATTCACGCACAACCTGTATGTCCAATAACTAAAAATGAGCATCTTGATATATATTATAATGGGCTAACTGATGAATATAGGACATACTTGGATAGTTGTGCTGATTGTGTTTTCAGGAAGAGAACTCCCGAAGAAGCTGCGGACTTAATGGCTAAAATAGGCAAGAATTATGATGACTGGGCTTCACCTGAGTCAACTACACCTGATTCCACTGTGCCTAAGTCAACACCAACACCAAATAAAAGGGGGGGGTGACTGAACTAAATGATGAAGTGATGAAGTAAGCTAAGAAATGTCTCAAGGAGAAGGGTATTAAATCTGAAGATGTGAAGAATCTACCTCCTATAGAAGAGTTATGTAAGCCAATCTCCCATTCATCCACTATTGAGGTACACTCTCTCCAACATTTTGATGAAGGTGATATTCCTTATTCTAAATCTCCTGATCAATGCTTAGAAGAATTTGATATCTTTGTTGTTAAGCAAGATAATTTTAATAAGAGAGTGCATAATCATTTAATGGAAAACTCTAGAGCTATTATTGAGTTGAGGGATATTGTGGAAAGAACCTCCAATGATGTCAAAATGCTTGTTAAACATTTCCAAATGGTCCAAACTCAGATTGATCAGCTTATTAAAGTACAAAAAGATTTGCTAGTTAATGCTTCTAAAGAAAAACATGCTTATGAAATTAGAACTAGAAGTGGTGCTACCACTCAGGATCCTCTATATCCTGAGGGGCATCCTAAAAGAATTGAGCAAGATTCCCAACAAATTGAAAATAGTGGTACTTCTTCTAAGAGAAAGAAAAATAAACATAAAACAGTTGTAGAATCTTTTGAACCTGCTAAAGATCCTAATAGTATATCTGTCTCTAATGCTGAAATTGAAAGTGGTAATGATAATAATGATGCTCCTGATAAAGAAGAAATTGAAGAACAACCTGAAAAGCACACTAAGAATACTAAGTACACTAAGGAAGATTTTGTTGCTAAGAAACATGGTAGTGAAAGAGAGCCTTGGGTTCAAAAACCAATGCCTTTTCCTGATAAGAAACACAAGTTAAAGGAGGAAGAACACTATAACAAGTTTTGTGAGTGGATGAAACCTTTATTTTTGCAAATTCCTTTGACTGATGCTACTAAATTCCTCCTTATTCAAAGTATATGAAGGATATTGTCTCTAATAAAAGGAAGATCCCAAATGAGGAAATTTCTACTTTACTTGCTAATTATTCCTTTAATGGTAAGGTTCCAAAAAAACTTGGAGACCTAGGGATTCCAACTATTCCATGTTCTATTAAAAATAATTATGTTAGAACTGCTTTGTGTGATTTGGGAGCAGGAGTTAGTGTTATGCCTTTTTATTTATACAAGAGACTTCAATTGGAAAAATTGATACCAACTGATATATCTTTGCAAATGGCTGATAAATCTACTACTATTCATGTTGGTATATGTGAGGATGTTCCTGTTCAAGTGGCTCATAATTGTTTGATATTAACTGACTTTGTTGTGCTTAAAATGCCTGAAGATGATATCATGTAAGCCAATCTCCCATAAGTGGCTCATAAGTGCTTGATATTATATAAGCCAATCTCCCACTCATCCACTATTGAGGTACACTCCCTCCAACATTTTGATGAAGGTGATATTCCTTATTCTAAACCTCCTGATCAATGCTTAGATGAATTTGATATTTTTATTGTTAAGCAAGATAATTTTAATAAAAGAGTGCAGAATCATCTAATGGAAAACTCTAGAGCTATTATTGAGTTAAAAGATATTGTGGAAAGAACCTCTAATGATGTTAAAATGCTTGTTAAACATTTCCAAATGGTTCAAACTCAAATTGATCAGCTTGTTAAAGTACAAAAAGATTTGTTAGTGAATGCTGCTAAAGAAAAACATGCTTATTAAATTAGAACTACAAGTGGTGCTGCCACTTACGATCCTCTATATCCTGAGGGGGATCCTAAAAGGATGGAGCAGGATTCTCAACAAATTGAAAATAGTGGTACCTCTCCTAAGAAAAGGAAAAAGAAACATAAAACTATTATAGAGTCTTCTGAACCTACTAAATATCATAATAGTATATTTGTCTCTGATGCTGAAACTGAAAGTGGTAATGAGGAAAATGATGCTCCTGATAAACAAAAAGTTGAATAAGAACCTAAAAGACACACTAAGAATACTAAATATACTAAGGAAGATTTTGTTGCTAACAAACATGGTAGTGAGAGAGAGGCCCGGGTCCAAAAATCTATGCCTTTCCCTGATAAGAAACATAAGTCAAAGGAAGACAAACATTATAATAAGTTTTGTGAGTAGATAAAACCTTTATTTTTGCAAATTCCTTTAACTGATGCTATTAAATTACCTCCTTATTCAAAGTATATGAAGGATATTGTCTCTAATAAAAGGAAGATCCCTAATGAGGAAATTTGTACTTTGCTTGCTAATTATTCCTTCAATGGTAAGGTTCCAAAGAAAATTGGAGACCCAGGGATTCCAACTATTCCATGCTCTGTTAAAAATAATTATGTTAGAACTTCCCTGTGTGATTTGGGAGCAGGAGTTAGTGTTATGCCTTTTTCTCTCTACAAAAGACTTCAGTTGGAAAAATTAATACCAACTGATATATATTTACAAATGGCTGATAAATCTACCACAATTCCTGTTGGTATATGTGAGGATGTTTCTATTCAAGTGGCCCATAATTTCTTGATATTAACTGATTTTGTTGTGCTTGAAATGCCCGAAGATGATAATATGTCTATTATTCTTGGGAGACCTTTTCTTAATACTGCAGGAGCTGTTATTAATTGCAATCAAGGAAAGGTAACTTTTAATGTTAATGACAAGGATCATACTGTCTATTTCCCCAAGAAGATTGATAAGACTTATGGCCTAAATTCAATTGAAAATATTGAGGGCATCCAAGTTGGAAAAATATATTGTCCCATACCACGAGAAAAATATGAAATTATTATGATTGGGACTATTGCTATCAAAGTTGAGGTAACATAATCATTTAAGTGAAATACAAAGTTTTGTTTCATATAAAATTGTTTTGGTAACAAGACCTGATCAACCTTGTTAACAAAGGGATTTTAATGAACAAAACAATGTTTTCACCATGATTATCCTTGCTTACTTTTATTTTATCCATTTTAATTTTTGGGTTCACTTAGTTTACTTTTCTATTTTGCTAGTTGCTTGCATATTAGAGTGTCTTAGAGCTTCTGAACTCTTAGTTTTGTTTTGTAATTGCATTATTCCAAAGTCATGTTTCTGCCAGAAAATCATTCATCAATACCTGAAAATTTCTCAAAAATAAAGTTTCTCGAAAAAATCCAGAAAATTCATATTAAATTATTACGTGAAAAAAGGGCAGAGAAGTACCTGGAGTGACCCGGGGGCCACCAAGCAGGCACACCACCTAGTGGCGCGAGCACACAAGGGGCGCGCCTAGCCATGGTGTGGGCCACCCCTGGCCCTCCACTTATTCTCCTACCTGCCACTCCTTTCTCTCTCCCGAGAAAACACTAGTTCATTGCTCAAACTCGAGTCCCTGTTGTTCTTGCTCGCGATTTTCGATCTCCTTGCTTAATCCACCTTTGCTGCTGAAATTTGGATCAATTGTTCTCCGGTATGTGACTCCTCCGCTTGTCCAAGTAGATTTGTATTTGGTAGATTATAACTTGAGTATTTTGCTACTGTAGGTGACAGGTTATGTGAGCTTGCATTCTTGTTCTTTGCTTAGAGAATTTTTTTTGATGCATGTTTAGGCCTCTTACAAATCCCTATAAGTAGTTCCTTTCATTATGTAATCACTTTGCAATCACTTGTATGATGAATTGTCTAAAATTTCAGAAAAAGGAGAGATGAACACTCACACTTTTGGAGAAGTATTTGAGAGAGACACACCCAGGAGGGCAAGGCCTTCGAGATCAGCGTCTCAATTTAGGTCGTCGTATAATGAATATCTTATTGCACCACGCTTTGGCAATGAGGAGATGAGGGAGATGCTCATCCATCTAGCTTCCCTTGCTTCGCCTTTTTGCAAGCTGTAGGGATCCTTGATGATTTCCTACTCCTTGTTTAGAGGGTTAGTCTAACCACTTACATGTAGGATGAGAGTGAGCAATATGCCTTGCTGATCAAAACTTTTGTTGAAAGTTTCACTTTCACTAACACCCCTTATAGGTCAACTGTTTCATTCAAAATCTATGATATGCCTATTTCCATGTCATTGGAAAGATTTTGCAGCATTATAGGCATTGGCATGACTGGGACAGTAAAGAAGATCCAAGGTCGACCCGCTGATTTGCTGGAGCTCTACCGAAGTGTAACAAATGATGATGACCGCATCGCTCAGCGTGGGAAGATAAGGAACATTCAACTCCCAGCTCTTAGATATTTTGCTTATTATCTTGCCACTAGCATTCTTGGTAGGGGGAACACTAGTAATATTTCCAGTTATCATTTAGCCTTTCTTGCTGCTGCACTTAATAATACAACTAAGTATAATCTTGGCTCTCTCGTTGCTCGCCGTCTAGCTGCTAGAGGACCCATTTATGGGGGCATCATCGATGCGTGCATGGTTGTTGCTTTAGAACTTTACGTTGATCCTAATGATACTATGCTGACTCCACAAAGGCTTGATCTCGCTGCTATGAAAACACATCACTTTGTTACTGCTAACTCTAGTATCGAGAGTTTAGTTTACAGGATGTGTTTTACTGACGGAGATGAGAGGGAAATTCCTTCGCCACAGTCCACTTTGTTCAGTATTTGCAGGATGCCATGGTCGTGTTCCAAGGAGGAGGTGGACGAGCAACTCTGCTTGCTTGGTTTCCACGGGCAACACCAGGGGGATGTGCCCTCTTACGACTACGCTACACACTACGCTGGGCATCCTCGAGTTCGTATCAGGATGAAGGCACTTCTTC
This sequence comes from Avena sativa, assembly GCA_916181665.1. Taxonomy (NCBI): domain Eukaryota; kingdom Viridiplantae; phylum Streptophyta; class Magnoliopsida; order Poales; family Poaceae; genus Avena; species Avena sativa. The sequence goes on from OV702292.1 coordinate 141,834,144, forward strand.
GCCATATTATGGAGGCGCTCATTCCTGGCCAGCTTGGGATTGATACCCACTTAGGCCAAAAGCCTAATCTTGGGGGGAGGTATACCGACATCACACTCATCTACATATCATGTTCTGTCGGTACTTTGTATATCCATGTTTCGTTTTCTTTTTAGTTTTGTTCTTGCTTTATTTCTGCCTTCCAAAACACAAAAAGACCAAAAATATTTTTGTTATTTCTCTTTGATTGCTTCTAGCCTTGTTTGCTTCATCCTTTTTAGCTTTGTTTTGATTATTAAAAAACCAAAAAGATTTTGCTTGGTTTGCTCTTTCCTTCGGTTCTTGCCTTTAAAAATCGAAAACCCAAAAATATTTGTTATTTTCTCTAGTTTTGTAAAGTCCATTGCAGGGTTCAGCGGTCCTCAATGACTCCTTGGAGTTTGGTTTTATCTTATTATTCAAGTCACGTAAGTGAAAGGCAATGATGATTTATGACAACTCGAGGTGTGGTAAGAGGCTGGTATGAACTCTATTTGTTTTCATTTTTGTACATATACTCATCATTGTGGGCATGCTTAGTCTGTTCATGTAAGGTGTATGCTATTTAATGGATGGTTAGTAGTTCTTGCTCTCTTATGACCAGTCCCAATCCTCTAATGTTTGTAACATGTCATATAAATGTTTGCTTGAATTGTTCTATTCATAACTTGGTATGACATTGTGGTATCCTCCTCTGAATTTTTTATTTGAATCGACTTGGCACATGCTCACGCATGCATATGACTAAACAAAAAGTCAGTTAAGCCTCGATGATTTATTCTACCTTAGAGTTCTTGTGTCACTTTTATGCCACTATTAATTCTGTTTTGTCGCAAGCATGATTATGACAGTTACTGCTCTCTCGATTGTCGCTCCCTTTCTATTGCTAGCCTTCACTTGTGCTGAGTATAAGCTTTACTCGTGCATCCAACTCCCCAAAACCAAAGTTGTCAAAAGGAGTCCACCATATCTACCCATTAGCATCATTCCTATTCCTTGCATATTTATTATGCTTTGTTTTCTTCCAATAAAAATGTTTGCTTGTTATGAGAAAATTAGTTAGAAAATCTCTCACGAACTTGATGCCACACTTTACTTTTGTTGCACTTAATAAACTTGAACCATTGTGTCCATCTATGTTTCCTATATGCTTGCGCTTTGTAAGTTGTGAATTAGCAAAACCATGTTACCATGGGGAACGCTTTCAACATTGCACTTTATTTAGTTGATATCATGTTCTTTTGCTTATGGATCCCGGCGGTGTGAAATAAAAGGGGAGCTTGTAAGCTCATGGAGTTTGTATATGTGTTAGAGAAATGTCTGGACGGATAGCCTAAGCCATGCTTAATCATGGTGGAAACTTGCAGCATAACCATAGTGAGCAATATGTGAAGCATCCTCAATAAAAACCTATGGAAATAGCAAATAAAAAGATTGTTGAGATGCTCATTGTCTGTTGCCTTGTCATTTTGGCATGGGATAGCTCCTGTGTCATGGGGAAAGGGTTACCCCGTTGGCGGTTCTCTATGATACACATGTACTTACAATGACAAGAACTTACTCGTGACTAAAGTTGGCTAGCATGAGGTCCGGTATTCGTAAGCAAGGGGCATGAGATTTTCAGCTTATAACTTGTCAAGCATATCCTCATATTTGTGTCGCATTAACCTTAATCACCTCAAGATGCTTATGATAGGGGCAATGAGAGCTCAAAGCTAATGAGTACCATACTTTCAAAATTTGGAAGCCTTTCAAACTTTTTCAAATCTTTTCTTTCACTTTTATGTTGAGTCACCATTTATTCTTTGAGCACCTTCCCGAGAGCATAATTGTTATTCTTAGTGTAATGTGCTTGCCCAAAACATGGTTAGTTGTGACATAACTTTGACACTTGTATCTTTGATATTTTATTTCTAGTCTTCACTTAAACTTCAGAGGTGCCTTGGCATTTATGTTTTGCTCCAAAGAAAGGCATGCGAGATACCACCTTATCATACCTTCTTATGAGCATTACAATCCTGCATATGCTTATGTGTCATGTTGCTTATTATTAATGGGTTGGAATCTATTAATAGCTTGCATGACTACTGGGTAAACTTATTTGCATACTCTTTATTATGAATTGCCTAAGTATTTGATCATATGCTGAGAATATATACATCTTATGAAGCAAATGTGTTTGTGAAAGTTTCTTTTATCGCACTCAGTTTTCAATTGAATTGCTTGAGGACAAGCAATAAGCTGAGCTTGGGGGGGGGGGTTGATACGTCCAAAACGTATCTACTTTCCCGAACACTTTTGCTATTGATTCTTCTCTAATTTGTGTGATTTGGATACAACTAATACAGACTAACGATGTTTTCAGCAGAATTGCTTTGGTGTCTCGTTTTTGTGCAGGAAATCAACTTTCAGGAAAAATCCCGGAAAATATCACAAAACTCCTATTTTACCAGAAGACTCACGGAGCTAGAAGATGAGACGAAGAGGAGCCACGAGGGGCCCACAACACCTGGTCGCGCGGGCCAGGCCAGGCCACGCCAGGAGGTGGTGTGTCCACCTTGGAATCCGCCTCGACCTATCCTTTCGCCTATATAAGCCCTCTAACCTAAAAACAGAGGAGGGTTTGACATTTTTCCAAATAGAGTTCCGCTGCACCGCCACCACCTGATACCGTGATTCAGAACCAGAAACTCCGTTCTGGCACCCTGCCGGGACAGGGAATTGGACGAGATCATCGCCATCATCATCACCATCACTTCTCCATCAACCATCCATGATTCCCCCATCCATGAGTGAGTAATCCCCCGCAGTAGGATATGGGGATGGTAGGGATTGGATGAGATCGTTCATGTAATTGCATAAGATTGTTAGGGTATGGTGCCTAGTATCTATTGTTAGTGCTTTCTGACATTGTTGCAACTTGTTGTGCTTAATGCTTGTCACTAGGGCCCGAGTGCCATGATTTCAGATCTGAACATGTTATTGATTCATGATGATATTATTTTTTATGATCTTACCTGCAAGTTGTATACACATATTGTTGTCCGGAACCCGAGGCCCCGAAGTTACAAGAATCGGGACAACTGGAGGAGATGGCTATGATATGAGGATCACGTGTGTTCACAGAGTGTTAATGATTTGCTCTGGTGCTCTATTAAAAGGAGCACCTTAATTACCAGTAGATTCCCTTGAGGCCCTGCTGCAACGGGCTGGCAGGACAAAAGATGTTGTGCAAGTTCTCATTGCGAGCATGTATGACTATATATGGAACACATGCCGATGATTATTTAGTACTTGGATGCTTTATCTTATTTATCTGCAAATGCCCTATGTCTTGATTGTTACATGAATTGTCTTGTCCATGCAACGCCCGTACATCCATCCCTATGCCTACCACACTTTAATCCTACTGTTTACTGCAATTGTTACTATTGTTTTTACTTTTACTACTGCTATTACTTTGCTATTACTATTAAAAAACTGTTGCTACTGATAAACTACTGCAAGCAAGATTGTTTCCAGCTGCAGCTGAATTGACAACTCAGTTGTTAAGGCTTATAAATATTCTTTGGCTCCCCTTGTGTCGAATCAATAAATTGGATTTTACTTCCCTCGAAGACTGTTGCGATCGCGTATATTTGTGGGTCATCAAACATCCACAGGAACCCTGCTCGTGACTGTTGGTGGCGCTACGGCGATGATACCCATGGTGATGGAGACCGCGGGTACAAAGGTGCCAATTTCACGGGAGTCGACACAAATTGGTACTATGACACTGGCGCCACCAACCACGTTACAAGCGAGATGAGCAAGCTCCACATGCATGATAAGTATAATGGTCAGGATCGTGTTCACACCGCTGAAGGCACAGGTATGCACATTAGTAACATTGGTCAATCAGTTTTGCGCACCTCACATAATTCCTTTAATCTTCATGATATTTTACATGTTCCAAGTGCATCTAAAAGCCTTCTATATGTCCATCATTTTACCCTTGATAACCATGTCTTTATTGAATTTCATCCTTTCTTCTTTTTGATCAAGGACCAAGCAACACGACGAATTCTATTTAAAGGCCCTGCCATGGAGGACTTTATCCCTTGATGCCCATCTATGCCGAGTCCTCCAAGCATGCATTCATCACAATAAAGTCGTCATCATCTACATGGCATCGTCGCTTAGGACAACCATCTTCGTTTATCGTTCAACAAGTTATTAGAAGAAATAAGATCGCTTACACTCTAGAAACTACTCCATATATATGTGATTCTTGTCAGTTAGCTAAGAGTCACCAGTTGCCATACCCTATCTCCACCAGTAGATCCACTGTTCCCTTTGAGCAAGTCTTCTCTGATGTATGGGGTCCTGCACATGTTTCTGTTGGAAAACATGCCTATTATGTAAGATTTATTGATGACTATAGCAAGTTTGTTTGGATCTATTTGCTTAAAAATGCTCTGATGTTTATCAAGCTTTTCTAAATTGGCAAAATTATGTTGAGCATCAGTTTAATAGGAAAATTGTTACTATGCAAACTGATTGGGGGAGAGTATGGGAAACTCCATGCTTTCTTTCAAACGGATGGCATCGTTCATCATGTTTCATGTCCATATTCCCACCAACAAAATGGTTCTGCTGAGAGGAAACATCATCATATTGTTGAAGTTGGTCTTGCTTTGCTTGTTAATGCCTCCATGCCTCTTAAATACTAGGATGAAGCTTTCCTTACAGCCACGTTTCTCATAAACTTACTTCCTAGCAAAGTCATAAATCTTGAATCTCCCTCTGAACGTCTCCTACACATCTCACCCAATTATGATGCTCTTCGAACTTTTGGTTGTGCTTGTTGGCCCAATCTTCGTCCCTGCAACACTAGAAAGCTTGCTTTTCATTCAAAACGGTATGTTTTCCTTGGCTATAGTCATCTTCACAAGGGCGTTAAATGCTTAGATGTCTCCACGGGCCGTGTCTATATATCTCGTGATGTAGTCTTCGATGAGAATGTCTTTCCCTTCCATGAACTTCATCCAAACGCTGGTGCTCTTCTCAAAAAGGAAATCCTTCTACTTCCATCCTCCACTCCATCTGATGTTGCACAAAATAATGATGAACATATGTCTACTATTGTGCTGGTTTGTGTTCCTTCTGTTTATGATCCACAGGTAGACAGCTCTCGGAATCATCTGATGATTTAAGCTCACAAGATGACGAAATCGATGCAGACACCAAAGAAGATTCAGGGGAACATTCCCCTACAGGCACCGGTCCTGGTGCAGATCCTCCTGGGACACCGTGTGGTCCCAGGGCCTCGTTCTCTGCGCCGTACAAGGCCTCTCCCGCGTGCATGCCTGCGCCCCGCGTGGCGACAACCGCGTCCCCGTCGCCCGTCTCCACTCCCCAGGCGATGCGTGGCGCTGGGAGCCATGCTGTCTCCCCTGACACCCGCACGATGCCCAACAGCGACAGGACTGCCCCGTCTGGATCCTCTGTGGCCTCCCCTGCAGTGTTTCCTGTTGTATTGTCTCATGTTGGTTCAGCCGCATCATCTACGGCTGCGTCTAGTGCATCCGAGGGTGCACCACCTCTGATGCCGCTAGGACCTCGCACTCGTTTACAAAAAGGTATCAGACAACCAAAACAATATATTGATGGTACAGTAAGATATGGCTTGCTCTCCTCTACAGGTGAACCTTGCAATTTGCCTGATGCTCTCAATGACACTCATTGGCATGCTGCCATGCAAGATGAGTATGATGCTCTCATGTTGAACAAGACCTAGACTCTGGTCCCTCCCAGCACCAACAAGAATATTATTGACTGTACGTGGGTTTATCGTATCAAACGACGTGCTGATGGTACTATTGATCGTTACAAAGCACGGCTGGTTGCAAAAGTATTCAAACAAAGGTATGGTATTAACTATGAAGATACTTTCAATCCTGTTGTCAAGATTGCCACTATTCGAATAGTTCTCTCCATCTCTGTCTCCCGTGGTTGGAGTCTTCGGCAACTAGATATCAAGAACGCGTTTCTTCATGGTGTTCTAGAAGAGGAGGTTTATATGAAACAGCCACCTGGGTTTGAACATCTTGATGCTCCTCATCACATATGCAGGCTTGATAAGGCTCTTTATGGATTAAAACAGGCTCCTCGTGCATGGTATTCAAGGTTGAGTGCAAAATTGCAAGAATTTCGTTTTATTCCCTCCAAGGCTGACACTTCCTTGTTTCTCCATGACAAGTCTGGAGTTTCCATCTTTGTTTTAATTTATGTTGATGACTGATGACTGCAAGTGCACATATCGTTTGTAGCTAGTTTCGAAATAAAGATATCGATCTCATAGGGAGCAGTAGGCAAAAGACTAAGATGCTTTTAACTATAACTAAACGGAGTACTTAAGGAATAACTTTAAGATGCAAGTAAAGTAGAGTTGTTTTTGGGGTTTTGGTTTGAACAAGGTAATTTAAAGTAAAGCAAAACTTAATGCAGAAAGTAAGAATCACTTGTGTAATAGAACTTTGGAACTACAATAGGGAAAAGGCGTTCTCGGGGATTAGTGGATCCACCGCTAGCAATTTAGACTAAGTAATCGAGAGTATTATAACGAATATTCTCATAATGTGTATGTATGTGGGAGGAGCTCCATATATGGATGAATAGCCAACAACCGCTACACACATCATCCTCATAACCATAGTAGACAGTAACTGACAACCATCGTGTTACTGCGCTATTAAGGGATTTATCCCATGGCATGGACATGGCTTTGTGAGTTCTCCTTGATTCCCCAAGTTAGTACGTAGGGAATGACAACAGCTATATAGTCATAATAAGTGCTATCATTCCTCTGTCTACCAGCAAGTAATCACCTTCATCGAGTCCCCGTGAGAGACAAATGTTAAGGAGGTGCACAACTCCCAACATTAAGATGAAGACAATTAACACGTACTCATAATGATGTATAATATAATAATCTCTATCTCATCTCAGTCATATGATAGGGTTTCTCCATCTCCCCAAGAACTAGAGATCTACTCAAACATGGAGGCAATCAATATCATAGCAATGGTAATGGAAAAAATCATAAACGAATAGTACTTGTATAAATCCACAATGAGTATAGGAATTACAACAAGATCTAGACAAGATGTAGATGGGATGGATGGAGATGGTGGTGATGCAGCGGTGGATGATGAAGATCGATGCCTTAGCCTCCCGGATCTGCGCAGGGCGAAGATGGATCCCTTGTGGATGAGTTCCCCCTCCAAATGCCTTCCGAAGGTGAGGTTTCTGTGATTTCTAGGTGTTCTGTATGTCGTCTCCTCGAACCAATTGCACGTGGTGAAACTATTTGATGAGGCGGAGGAGGCGCCAGCTATACGGCCGGAAAAATTGCTCCGCCTGTATAATTGGTCGTTGAACTCTCTGCCTCCCTTGTTCGCTTCTGGTTTTCTTCTGGTATTATTAATATTTCCCAAATAAGTGATTTACATTGTTTTGGACTCCTTTTCTCCACAGTATAACTGCTCCAAGAATTGTATCCATTGGATACATCATCTGTCCTGATCCTAGTGAAAACAGACATAAAATAGGCGCGCGAGCGCCGTAAAATACCAAGATCCTACATCTACAATGCAAAATAATAATGTAAAACATGATGCAAATATGCACTCATCAATGACATCATTGTAACAAGTTCCTCTGATGCTACTATTTCTATCTTGCTCAAGGACCTCACTGCTCATCTTGCTATCAAAGATTTGGGAGATCTTCATTACTTTCTCGGTATGGAAGTCACTCACACACATGATGGATTGCTTCTTACTCAGCAATAATATGCTCATGACATCCTCACTATAGTTGGTATGCTAGACTGTAAGTTGGCTCCAACTCCTATCTCTACGTCCAAGACATTGTCTCTGCATGAAGGTACTCCTCTTGGCCCTGATGATATCTCTCAGTATTGTTTGCTCTCCAGTACCTCACCCTTACACGGCCAGACATGTCGTTCTCTGTCAATAAGGTTTGCCAATACCTCCATGCTCCCACCACGGCTCATTGGACTGCTGCTAAACGCATTCTTCGCTATGTTAAGGACACATCTCAGCTTGGTATTACATTCAGGAGGTCCTCCTCTACACTTCTCAGTGCTTTTTTAGATGCTGATTGGGCAGGTTGCCTTGAGGATCGCCGATCCACTAGAGGTTTTGCTATTTTTATAAGTCCGAATCTGGTGTCCTAGAGTGTCAGAAAGCAAGCCACTGTATCTCGTTCCAGTACAGAGGCTGAATACAAATCTCTTGCTAATGCCACTAGAGAGTTGATATGGGTTGAAGTTATTCTTCGAGAGCTAGGTGTGACTCTCCGTGAGAAGCCTCGTTTATGCTGTGACAATTTGGGGGCCACATTCCTCTCTGCCAATCTAGTGTTTCATGTCAGGACTAAACATATTGAGATTGATTATCACTTTGTTCGTGAGCATGTTGCTAGTAACAGTCTTGATATCAAGTTTATCTCCACCAAGGATCAAATAGCTGATGGCTTTACCAAACCTCTTGCTATAAAATCCTTAGATGACTTTAAGCATAATCTAAACCTCTCCCGTGGTTTAGATTAAGGGGAGATGTTAGAGTATGTAACAGGTACGTGTACATGTACAGAGTAGTACTCCTACCGTACACGTACAATCCTTGTACATGCCACATAGGAGGCTTTTCCCTATCTATATAACACGCAACCGATGGTCCGAAAGGGTACGCATCGTTCTACCAAACACTAATAGTTCCTAGAGGCGGTTACTTTTAATGGATGGCTACGGTTAAAATTTCTAAAGAGACGGGCAATAATTTCCTGCATCTCAGGTTCCAAAGATTGTTCGGCGAATTTTTAGTATCTCAAAATTCGAAAAGGAAAAAAGTTATAACAAAATCAAGATTTTTCGTGCAGAAAAAAACCGAGGCCACTTATCTTTGGCGCGCCACAATAGGATACCCCATAGATAAGTTCGGGCGGGATTTAAATTTGAATGCCTACACCAGCCACCCGCCCCTTCTCCTTATCTTCTCCTCCAGCTCCCCTCCCATTCTCCTCCTCCTCTCTTCCAATTCCACCTCCCCTCCTCTCTTCTTCCTTCTCCTCTCTTCTTCCTCTTCCTCCTCCTCTCTTCTTCCTCCTCCTCCTCCTCCTCTCATCCTCCTCCTCCCTATCTCCTCCTCCTCTCTTTCAATTCCTCCTCCCCTCCTCTCTTCTTCCTTCTCCTCTCTTCTTCCTCTCTTCTTCCTCCTTCTCCTCTCCTCCTCCTCCTCCCCATCTCCTCCTCCTATCTTTCTCCTCCTCTGACTCCTCTTCTCACTTCTCTCCTCTGACCGCATCGCCCTCCTCTAGCAGCCCACAGGCGCCACCTCCTACCGCGCCCTCCTCCGGCAGTGTACGTAACGATGATGAAGCGATGGCGGAGAGGTGACAGATCTAGATCCAGCTATTTTTTTTTTGAAATTTTAAATTTTTATCAGTGGCGCATCATACCCACATACACACGGGTAATTTTTCATATCCCTCCTTTTTTTAAAATGGCTATAAGTGGTGCACCATATCTCCATGTGTCACGAATAAGTGGGCTTATTCGTGGCGCATGTCGGGGTGCGCCACGGATAAAAAATACCAGTGGCATAACATCCGTGGTGCATCGGGCGTACGCCACTGACCTCATATTTGGTGTGCCACGGTTAGGCCTTTTCCTACTAGTGCAAGCTTTCTTTTCTCAATGTTCACAGTGATAGCACGGTTTCTCTACTGCAGAATACTTCTCGTGCTGCTATGGTTCTTGGACTTCTGAATTCTTTGGCCGTTGAAGGAAAACATAGAAGGCTGCTGTGGCAGGCGATTTGTTGGCCTAATGTCTGCAGAAAGTGTACATAGTTCTTTCGTTTTTTCATTGACCTATATTTTTAGCTAATAAAATGAGTGTCTCCTATTGCTTCTCAGTACAATGTAGGTAATGGTTACTCAGGTGGACAGTTTAGTAGTGAGTTGGTTGTGATTAGTGGGAGGCTGTGAGCACTTTTATGTTGTAAACATAGAATTATATTAAGAGATTGGTATTATGTTTTGTGGTACTATTATATAAGATTTCCTTGATGTTATTGACTTCTAATGGAAGTTTCGTCGTACACAGTTTAAACATGCAGTTTCTTGGTAGAAGATTAGGATGCCTGAATGCAACTATGAGTGAAATTATATTTGATGAGGCAAAACACGCTGTGGCCTGCTGGCCCACCACGCCGAACACACCGTGCGACAACGCTAGGCAGGAGGCACGGCTACGCGCGCTTATCCGTCTAGTTGTTTCATAAGTGTGTCATGCTAGGTCCTAAATCGGTTTGACCGTTGTTAACCGGTGCCACATATAAAGTGGGACCAATGTACACCTTGCATATTTGCGAATAGACCCCTAGGTTATGTTTTCTTTCAAAACTCGGTCGCGCTGCACCTTGTCGATCACCGCACGGCCGCTGGAGTGGATGCAGAAGTGGTGGATCGTCGTGAGGAAGTCCGACACATTCTGCTCGAAGATCCTTTCCACTTTCCCTTGACGATCTACGCATTGGTCAGGGCGACGAGGGACCACAGGAAGCGCATCTGCTCGGAGAGCGGGAGCACGAGGGGCCCCAGTGCGGTAATGTTCGCCTTCAACTTGTAGCCATCGACTGGGAGATCCTTGGACAGGTTGACCCCGACGTTGCCCTTGATGTCCTCCTCCTAGAAGATACACCCGTAGGAGCCCCCACGAGTGCCGGCGGTAGTGTTGTGCACGAGGTACGCGAGGCGGAAGGAAAGTTTATATACATCTGTTAGTCAAAGGAGAGGAAAAAACTAGATGTAGTGGATAATATTTTATTGTCCTCTACTTTTAAGACAAGGGTACACAATATATTATTGCTTCGGTGGATACAATATACATTTATTTATTTATTATGTAATAATAATGCATGCAAATATACTCCCTCCGTCCGGCGTATAAGTCTCCCTTGTATTTCGAGTCAAACTTTTGATCCCAAATTAACTAAAAATGTACACGATTATATGACAAAAAAGCATACAGTTAGATTTGTATTCGAAAAAAATTCTCATTAATATAATTTTTGTAACATATAATCCATGTATATTTAGTTAAAATCATGGTCAAAGTTTGACTCGAAAAACAAGGGTGTCTTATAATCCGGGACAGAGAGAGTATCTATTTGCTCCATCCCAAATTAAGTGACATAGATTTGTCTACATTCACATATGTAGACAAATCTATGTCACTTAATTTGAGACAGAGGGAGTAAATCTATTATTGTAATTCCATTATTAGGATGAAAACACATTCGTGGGTACAATTATCTCTTCCACGAGGTAACGATGGATGCGAAAAGAAGATAACAAAGAACGAAACGGAAACATAGTCGGGGACACATGATTTAACGTGAAAAACCTCTTCAACAAGGAGCGCGAAAAACCACGGGCGCCGGCGAGCGAAACTTCACTATAACGGGAGTGTTTACACAACACCGGAGATTCTTATATGCAACTTATCCCAGCCGGTCATTTACAATGGGTATATATAGCAGTGGAAATCTAGATCTTCATGCTTCGGTCCAAGCCTAGCGGCTATGGACTTTGTTTCGCGCGTCAGAAGTTAGCCTCCTTAATGAATTTGAATCATATTTCAACAAACATCACCTAGATATAAATTTCCTCGTGTAGCATCAACAACAACCATCTCCCCGAACAACAAAGAAAAATACTTTTGAGCGCCAGTATCCATTTGAGCTAATGAGTTAAACCAACTAAGTCTGAGCAAACATTAATGAGTTTGGATCATAGTTTAACAACATCGTTGTTTGATGACCATGGGGATCTATCATGGGGAAAGTAAAGAAATAATATTACAACAAAATATATTAGCTATCAAACCATGAATCTTTGTTAATTTCATGAAAAAGGAAGAATAGGAGAAAATGTTTCCTACTTCATAGTTTAGAAAATGGTTGTTGAGAAAATCAAAGTATTATTTTGTTTCACGCAAAAAAAATTATATTATTTCTATTATTTCTTAACTATGTTTGAAGCACCATATGTTATGCAACAAATGAGTAAACAACAGGAAAATAATATTGATATAAGATAAGACATAAATACTTCTTCTATACAGAAATAAGTGACTTCAATTTGTCTAGATTCATACGTATCTTCACTAAATAGAAGTCACTTATTTATCCACCGTACCATTCTTTTTTTAAATATCATATATATTAAACATGCAAGCCGCCTCATTAAAACCTTTCAGTCCCCTTAGGTACTCTAGTAAGGAAAAAGAGTACGTCTGAAACTTGCAGCCCTTCAAATAATTATTACACCGTCTAGGAGAGTTTGCAAAATGAAACTAGGTACAAGCTTCAACTGTCTCCATTGAGTCCGACTTCATATGGACATTATTATAGCCCATATTAATTTCCATGGCTAAACCCTCTTTCATCGCCATAGCTTCTGCCATAGCAGAAGATGCCACATGGGCTAAGAAGCGGGTGGATGCTGCTATGAAACTTCCCTAATAATCCCGAATAATCACTCCAACAGCACCTGCATGGACATCATTATGAAAAGAAGCATCCACATTTATTTTTACCTGTCGAGGCTCGGGTTTTGACCATCTCTCCAGATTCACTGGTTGATGTTTGTAGGATAATCTTGCAACATTTGCGGTAATTGACAGGATAGAAATCTTGCATTTATACATCGGTGGTACAGCCTCGTCATGAGTTCTTTGGAGACGAATCCACCAAAGGAACCAACATGTGACGGCCACAGTTTCCTTCAGGTTAATCTGCTCCATACCTGTAACATCCCAGCATTTAGGAACCAACGAAGGGTAGAAATAGGAATTTGTGCATATGCATGCATTCATCTATAAAACCAGGGTAAATTTTTCACCAAACAAAAACCTAAAGAGATCAGAGTTTCTTTCACTATCTAGAGGTAGGAATAGCTCTATGAGGTGATTGCTATAAATTTTGACATGACCTTTAGGCATTACTGTGTTTTGGAGGGAACATTTTGAATTCACATTTGAAATTCAAATAATTTGAATAATATTTGAAAATTAGAAGTTAGAATCATTAAGTGGTTTTCCAAAGTAGGTATTAACATTGTTTGATTATATTATAGATATATTAAACAACAATATGAATTTTAGACAAGTAAATTCAATCAAGGAATGAATTCTTATTCTTTTCTTTACTCCATATCATTACATCAAGGCAGATAGTTACAAGGAAGAAATTCCAATAAAATGAATCTTTATTAAATCATAGAAATATTGTTACAATATTCTTTACAAAAAAGAATAAAGGGAAATTACAACACAATCTATCTATCTATTCCTATACTACATCTTGACAATTCAGGCTTTGTTCCTGCAAAATAAGATAAAACACTAAACAAAGAAAGAAAAATGTTAGTGATTAGTTTTACTCTCAGTGGTGAATAGTAGAGTGCACTGTTCATATTACATCATAGACTAAGTTGAAGGGGCAAGTTTCACCAAAGTGTAGTATTTGTTCTTCTAAGTAAATAGTTCCAGTGTCACAATATAAGCCAAATATACAAGTGATAAGTTTCACCAGGGCAAGTAACCAGTAAAAGGGTAGACAGTAAAAGTCCAATTACTTGATCTCATCCACAGCCAAAGCAAGTAGAGAAGAAGCTTACACACCTAAATGCATGCATTAAGGTGTCAACAGCAGAGAGCAAAGGGACAACTCAAGTTACAGCCGTATAGAGCAAAGCAAGATTTGCTATTCACTTCACAGCGAGCTCAACCACAGCTTCTCATCAGCACAACCAAGAATAGCACAAGAACAACCTCAAATCTTACAATAATATCATAAGATCAAACCACTTTCCGCCATAGAAAACCCAGGAAATCACCAGCCAAGATGGTGACTTGAGGAGGGGGGAGTATTGGGTGGACCACAAGGTCACATAGGAGCAACAACACCAGGTAGAAGCCAACATAAATCTAGGGCTACCACAATCCAGAAGTACAAGGCAACAATCAGGCAGAGCAACCAGAGTATGTTCCAACATGTAGATCTTATCATTTTCTATTTTTGCACATTCATTTTCTTGCAAGCACATGATAGGTAGACAGATTAGGCAGCAGTTAATCAATAGCCAGGTTATGCAAGAGTTTTTTGCCTAGGCAAGGTCTCAGACCAACATCATTGACCTATAATCCAATTCTATCTAGATAGATACATAACACAGCAGCTGGTACAGGGCGCATTCCCAGGAGGGTAGCACCTCTATACCTAGCAAGATAAAGTCTTCTTGAGAACTAGCTCAAGTAGATTTTATTCAACAGAAATAATCATATTCCTAAATGATTTAGGAATCATAAATAAAACACTTTATTTTAACACAGATAGTAAAGATCAACATTGTCTATTATTAAACCACACTATACAGAAATCACTGAGTTAATCATTTTCCTATAAGTATATAGGAATCATATCATTGTAAATCATCTTCTTATTAATCATAGTAACAGGATTAAATCCTGAGACTGAACATAGCAGTGTTTCACAAGAAATAATTAACCAAACATCAGTACAGAGAGCAGTTAACTTAACTCCATAAGAGTAAATCCATAGCCACAACAACATGAGCATCCATAGTAATCTAATCATGCTTTTACAGAGCAGCTTAGGACAGAGAACAAAGTAACACAAGCATGATCATCAGAATGTTCTCTGACAGAGAACAGAGTAATAAAACTTGCACAACAGAGCCGTCATCTGACAGAGAGTAGAGTAACATACTATAATCGAGAGTAGTAGGCAATACACCAACCGTTGGGCACTATCATAGGATTTGCATAGATAGGGGGTATGAACATGGGGTATGAACCCTAGGAATTCAGGGATGAACCCTAAATGGGGAAATCCATCGCAAGTGACCATACGTCATGGATAGGGGTAAGGTAGAGCACAGAGAGGAGAAGTAGAAGAACTTACCCGAGGTCCTCGTAAATTTATTTGAAGAGGAAGAAGAGAGGAGGCCGGTGGCAGAGGGGTGGCGACACGGGGAGCACCCCGGGGGGGCGCTGCAACCCGCGCCTGCACACAACAGTGGCGGTCATGGAGGAGCAGCACCACGAGTACCACAGCGTCAACGAGGGAGCGCTAGAGCACGGCGAACCCTAACCCTACCCTCGTGCAGAGGTCAACACGGTCAGAGAAGAGGGCACCCACGATGAATTGGCTTGGAAAACGTTGTGCAGCGGTGTTGTCTTGGTCGTCCTGTACCGCGGTGGCAGCCACGGTGGTCGAACTTGGCCGGAATCGTGCGCACCAGCGGCGGCAGCATCGAGCTCTAGAGAGAATCGTGGGAGAGAGAGGGGTGATGAAGAGAGAGTGCGCGCGGGGGTACTGGGCCGGTGGGCTGCCCAGTACAGCCTAGGTGGTCTTTAACCAGGCCGGGTGGGCCAGGTCTGGTTGGGTCGGGCCAGCCTAGTGGGCCGGTCCCATATCTCAAAAGACATATCTAAAAATAAATATTTACAAATATGCCCCTGAAACAAAATCAGCTCTAGAAAAAAAAATAAGAATCCTAAAAATATAAATCATATATCTTTGAACTCACAAAAATATCCTTTATCCAATAAAAATAATAGATAGTAAATTTTAGTAATTAAATATAGATATATTTTTAAAATTGTATATATTCCTTTTGGGATTTTATAAAAATATACAAAACACTTAAAAATTGAATAAGATTCATTTTTAAGATTCTAAAAGGAAGTACTATTATAGAAAATACTAGTTTGTGTTTTTGAAAAGTAAATCATGTATAATAGAAATAAAGTCTTATTTCCTTAAAGGAATTTTAGTTAAATATTTAAAAGAGTTAGAAATTAAATAAATTCTTTTTTTAAACTCTTAAAATAATATTAGTTATTATAAAATTGCTAAATGTCAAAATAATATGAATTTGATGCTTTATTAAATAATGCTTTTCTTTTATTAATTAAAAGAAACTTAAAACCTATACGAGATGGGTAAAACACGCAAAGAAGAAAAAAATCATTGCGTGACATTACTATGCATTGCATATTGCTTCTTTAAATATTGTCCTTACCGGGCAATAAGGGTTTTTCTATAGAAACTGGAGCTCAATGTCAGGTGGAAATATCCGACTTCACTACCTTGCAATCACAAGCCAAGATCATCACTTGCTCATGTCCTTTGAAGAGTCTTTATGAAAGTATTCGAAAACTGTGTGTTATCACTTATGTTCTAAAGGAGACAGAAAATAAGTATTTTCCAAAACAAATGAAGTGCTATTATCATCCTAAGTGATGATAAATACTAAGAATTGCAGGGGAATCTAAGATTCCAATTGCAAAACAACTAGGAATTAATAACCCATGACATTAGTGATTCTAGCGCCGTATATTACGCGTTAGCCATAAGGTTTGGAATGGGACGGAGAAGTCAGTTGTATCTTCTTCCTCTCACATGCATCCGGATGGCCAGGTCGTGGATGTTATCCTTGTAGCATGCATTTATTGGTAATTCGTAGAGGATATGCAGCATATGGGTGGGAACCCTCAACGTCCCACAATAGTTCTGGCATTTAATGGTCTGTACTAACCATTGTCGTAATTCAAGATGTCGACATGGCGTACACCAAGGGGACATGCGGGGTCACGAAGTAGGCAGTGATTGGCTTGGATCATCTACTAGGCCCCACATCATGGAATTGTGGATGGGAAAGTACGTCCGGTTGTGAAACAAGGAGTTGGTCTCTTATGGGTAAAGAAACGCACATTTGCAGAGTGTAAGAATTGTGACATGTTACTCCCTGTTCTGGAAAGGAGCTACGAACACGGCAGGAAAGGAACTCCATGAAGTTCTGGTCAACCTGTGAAGGCTGATGGGCATAGTTTTTGATAATAAAATCAATCTTTGAAGAAATGTTTACCAAAACTGCATAGTACCAAGGACTTACAGTCCGAGGTGGTAGTTAGAGCATCAAACTTCCCACCTTGCATATAGTGAATTTACTGGGTAACGCTGTTACTCACCCTTTCCTTTGAACCCCTTGCTAGACTTTGAGGGCCAGAAGGATGACCAGGTGTATGCTACAGAGGTCCAAAACGACGTCTACTATGAAGGGCCGGACCTGTCCGGTGGAATCGAAGGGGTGGACTATGGGATACACTATGGAGCTGAAGACAACGAGTCAGAGTAGTTATCAGGCTGTACTATAGTTACCTAGGGTGAGCCGAGCAGAACGAACTCTATAGAATAAGCTATTGAGCTCACGTCTTTATTACCGTTGTGTTTTTTTTCGTTCTTCCGCTGAACTTATGAAATAAGTTATTTGGTTTGTAAGTTTGAATCTCTTGAAGTCTCGAACTTCTGGTATTATAATAATAATGAAGTGTGTATGTTTGTAATTTGGACTCGCAATGTTTCTATTGTACCACTCTGAGGGATGTGATATTTACGGAACGGTATTATGTTGATGTCATGTCAACGACTATAGTGTACTACACGTGCAGTGGTATACTGGGTCACCATAGCTGGTATCAGAGCAATTGCTTTGACCTTAGGTTAGAAACCTAGTAAAGGGAACTACCTCTAGGATGTAGGGGTTCCGCGCATGAAAACAATAAAATTTTACCCTACGCCCCTAAACCCCTGAAGCTGCCAGGACCTATCTATTAGTAATACAGTAACGGGAGGGGCTTTTCGCGAACTTACCCTTGAAGACCGAAAAGCGTCGTCAACGCTCAGGAGAGCGTGGTTGATGTAGACGAGCCGAAGCCGACCTCAAGGTCGTGATGAAGTCCTTGTGCTCCTTCTGGCTCCAACGACTTGAGTGCCTCAAGTGCGACACCTCGCGGGTAGTTACACACGTCCGGTGCCTAACGATGACTCCCGCTTCCCTGATCCAGCAGCAGTTGTGGAAGTAGAGCTCCCAGATCCGAATCCCGCAGCGCGACGGCGCTCCGCGGTGAAGATGTCTCTCGCTCGTGCAGTCTAGACTTGGGACCACGGTCACAATAGAGAGAGGGGGAGAGAAAATATCAATTAGAGGTCCTCCCAAAAGTGGGGAGACCTTTATTGATTATTGGTGTATTTTTCTAGGCCAAATACCCCACTATATATAGGGGAGGAGGGGGTACACCCTCCCTCAAAGTCCCGGGGTGGGTCTAAAGGAGAAGAGGGGGGAGGAGGTGGACGCCGGCCACCTAGTGGGCCCCGAGCAGGGGGGCTAGGCCCAGCCAGCCTCCCCCTTGGCCGCTCTCCCTCTCTCCTTTCCCCTAATGGGCCCTCTCCCTCCGGAATTTGGCCCATTAAGCCTTTTTGACCTTTAATTAATTTTCTCTTTATTAAATAATTATGAATAAATGATTAAATCAACATTTAACATTCATTCACATATTATTCAACCTCCGTGGCCATGGAACACCTTCCACCTCCACTCCGGACATCCTCCGGACTTACCGAAACCCTTCCGGTTTTCTCTCTTTTTTTCTTCGATGATTCTACCGATCCTATAAACACTCTCTAAGCATCATCAAGCCCTTAAGCATGATACCCCACGGTTCGGGAACACTCCAGACATGGCCGGGACACTCCCGCACCAATGATCGACAGAGGGACCTGGATGGCCATGTGACCCCTGTGCGTTCCACGAAGATCTTTCGTCGTTTGAACCGGGACAATCGTGTCTTATTCCCTTTGTCTCCTGATACTTGCATTACCCGAGATCTGATCAATGACATCACCATGTCGTGTTCAATCTCGTTACTGAACAATGCTACTTGACTTTCTGACAAGTGATATCCCCGTGATCAAATCACACGCTGTGCAGCTATTGGATATAACTTCTTCGAGTGGGCCCTTTAAGTATCTTCCCGTCACATGGACGGACAAATCCCGCTCTTAACATATATTTACTCTACGGTTTCCTCCGAATACCTGAACACACCTTTATAACCACCGTTTTACCAGATGGCGTTTGATGCTATCTAAGCACTCTCGGGAGACAGTGATTGATATAGCCTCACGGTCTAAGGAATAGTCTACGAGGATCCATTTCTAATCATCGTAACTTGAACTTCGTGACATGATCTGGTCATGATGTTTAGCTTGGGTATTGGTTCATCATCTCATTCTCAGAATGAGATGACTCCATTTCCAACTAGCATAAATGCCACATGATCAGGAAACATGATCATCTGTTGACCAATGAACTAGTGACTAGAGTTTCACTGGGAACCCCTGGTTTGTTTGTATATCACACGTGTATTGATGTTTCCACTCAATACAGTTATAGCATGATATAAAAATTAATCATAAACTATATGAAATATGATAATAGTCCTTACTACTATTTGACTCTAGGGCATATTTCCAACAGTCTCCCACTTGCACTAGAGTACAAATACACTAGCTGCATTTGTTCTCATTCATTGGCACCATATAACCGGTACCTAGAACATGCTTGCTCATGGAAGAGGTTGAGTCTTGGGTCTGTACTTTATAGTCCCAAATCCTTTGCAACTTACTAATGTCACTTTGATTGACATTAATACTTTATCATCACATGATAGCATCTGTGTGAATGCATCGTTGCTATGGCAGCAGAACAAGGCCTGATTCCAGGAGCCTACATTGACGTTATATTAACCTTGAGGGCTTTCTCATGGGCACTGTGCTCTGGGACGCATCATTCTACGTTAAAAGCGAACTAGCCCCGCCATAACTTTATAGAACACTTTAGATGGTACCCTTATCTATTATTATAAATGTATTCATCGAAACACTAGTGCACTCTGTGCAACTTTCGATGTTTTGTTCACCTCGCTTCCTACTTGACTTTAATTGGTATCTACAGGAGTTTCCAACATATTCCCTTATAACATAACCCTTTTATGCTTTAAGATATGTCATCCTTTATGGATTTGGAAAACATGTCTGCAGTTCTCTATTAGACACTGTGGACAAACTTAGCTCAACATTCTGTGATTCTAACTTAATCACTTTCAAATGTTCCTTAATTGGATCACATATTATGCCAAGTTATCATCATGGTTTTTTAAGAAAAAACCTATGTCTCAACATAGTGGATGATGATCATCCTTTTCCTTTCATTCAACCATTGATGTTAAACTTAATACTATTCCTAATTTGAGTTATTAAGGACCAGTTCCTTAATTAACTTGTATTCTGAAACCCCTTCCAAAATCCTTTAAGGAATACTGCATAATATCATAATACACTATTATAAACTTCTACATATTATAAATCATTATTTATAAGTGTTCGCACTTTCATTCTTAACATACTTAAGAATTACTCCTATAAGCTCCCACTCAAAATATGTTCCTACATATTTGAATTTGAGACTTATATTGCTCCCACTTAAAAATATGTCAATCACATATTGTTTCAGGAAGACTTTCATATCTCCCACTATTTTGAACAATTTCAAAATTCTTTGATCAAATATCAAACTTGGATATTTACTATGAGATACTAGTACTTTACTAGTTTTAAATCCACTAGACATTTAGCACATTTGAATCAAATTCATTTGAATTTATCCAATACTTCACAAATTGTGCTTTTGTCATTTACCCCCTTTTCCACTATGGCTTTGCAGTCATTTGGGAAAATTCAAGTAACCCCTTTTACTTGTGAGATTCAGCAACGAATTGCTTTCTAATCTCAAGGGAATTTTACTTTTAGGATTTCTCATAATTCTAGTTTACCATTATTACCTTAGTAGTTTGTAGTTATGTCATATTCGAATAATCATGACAAGTGATTCACAAATGTCTCCATACAAGATATGGATTACATTTTGAATCCTACTTCATATAGTGAAAACGCTAGTGGGGAAAACACAATGATCAAAATCATTGATTCTTTCCTTCTGTGAAGAGAATCATTCAGGAACGTTGTCCGTTGCGCTTCTCAACACTCTGATTCAGGGTTTTGAATCCTCATCATGTTTTACACTATTTTCCATTTGCTTCATAATTGAGAAACATCACTAAAAGTGAGCTTTCTCAAGAATGCACCAAAATCCAAGCAATACGAATCTTGCTTTCCTTTTGGTTTCAGCTATAGGTTTTGTATTCAGAGTTTCCAACGAATACTCTACAAAGACTTATTCACTATTGTTTTGGTTATATCGAATAGCCCCAAAAATTTCATGAATTCAAATGGTTTACTGCCTTCTAATTGAGTGCTAACTATTTCTAAGCTAATGGTCTCTACATCTACACTAAAACGATTTATTTGGTGCCTTCTATTCAACCCCCTTTGATATCTAATATCAAATTGCGATGCTTTGTATTCTGACGTTCCAGAACGCTTTGCATTTCACAATTTCTTTTATGCCATGCTTATAAATTTGAACTTCATTACTATTGATCAAATCATAGTAACTGGATTCTCTTTTATATTTATACCCTTTGTTAATGAAACATTTTGATCAAATCAAATAGTTTCATACTCATGTTTCCTTTGGTAAACTACTTTACACATTTAAACAATCGTTTAATGATAATTACCATTTTCGTTAAAACACAATACATCGAATATGTATTAACTTTTAACAATTCTTTAAACACTTTGTATTCAAGTAATACACGGTGTTCAAGTTATTTTGCCGAACTTAGGCATGATTTATATGTGATAAGAAATCGAATGACTTTCACATATTATCAGCATAACTTTGAATTTAAATAATGGTTTTTCATTCATTGATGAACATATCATTAAGTTGGGTATTTTTAAACAAGGCATTTTAATGTTTTACAAATGTTCATGCATTATCAATTAGTTTCAAACAACAAGGATAATTCACACGTAATCAAACAAGATATGAACACGAATAGAAATCATTCATAAAAGTGGAACAACTGCTTGTTACAAACTCATATGAATAACCGTCTCACGAAGTGTGAGACACACTAAAGAAGTTCACAATATCTTGATTACAATAATCATCCTAAACACGAAATAAATGATAAATGTCGAGGGAGAGTGTCGTCGGCCATCATCATCATGCTTGCCATCAACACGCAACGTCACCTCCTCTCCAGCAAGCACCTCTCATGCAGAAGGACCTGTTTTCAGCAAAACAGAACAAGTATCAGATATACTTAACACTACAAATGTGTTTGAAAGATTATAACATCTATAAAACTGTATATCAAATATATACCTCTGTCGTTGACGACTCCGGCGATGTTGGGTTCATCTACCACATTTCTGAAATGTGATATGAACTCGAGGAAATCTAGTGTTTCCGTGTCGCCTCTCATAATGCAGATCCTGACTTGTGCTTGGAAGCTTGGTGGAAGCGACCGTAGCACAACTCCCATCGCAAATGAGCTTGAGAACCAGTTGTCCAGGTAGTATGCCAGACTCATGTATGCATCGTATATGCTCAATAAGTGCTCGTCAAGTGAGGAACCCTCCTCCATCTTTATGGAGAGGAAGTCCTGTTGGGTCTGCAACATAGAAAACAAAAAAATTCCTACGATGAAAACTACACGCCAAGATCTATCTACTAGGTACAGAGCAACGGGTGGACATACATCCATCGAGAACTTACCCTCGAAGACAACGAGTTTTGTTAACGAGTAGGAACTCGTGGTTGATGTAGTCATACACTTGCCGATATCAAGATCATGTGGAAGTCCGAGCGCCGCAAATCAGCAGCGCATCCGTACTCGCACACACGTTCAAGCCACCGGACAACCTCCACCTCCTCTCTCCAGCGATCCAGCGGAAGAAGCAACTCCTTCTAGACGAAATGCCACCGGGAACATGTATCTCGCTAATCCGAGACCATGGGGGAATAATTCTAGAGGGGGAGAGAGATCCTTCACGAGGAGGTGTGAGGAAGGAGGAAGAGGGGGGCCTTTTATAGGAGGAGGGGTCTGCCCCTCCCCATGGCCGGCGCATGGGGGGTGACCCCTCACCTCCCCCATTCATTCGGTGGTAACCCCTCCACATTAAAATGCCTCTTCACATTCCCTTTTAAAGTCCCCACTTTAAATGCATTAAAATTCTCCAAGTTTAATGCTCTCTCATTTAATAAAACTCTTTTATTAAATTTATTCAGAATTTTTTTAATTACTTTAATTAACAAACATTCACATATAACCCCTTGCAATATTTCAATATGACATGCAGAACCACTTTCTTCAATTTCACCCGAAACAATTTCCGGTTTCTATCGAAACAATTCCTGCGGTTTGCAATTCTTTCGTCTGAAACATATGTGCTCCAAAATGGTGTCCGGCAACTCTTAAGTGTGCCACCCTACGGTTCGTGAATAATGCAGACATGATTGAGACTCCTCTCAGATCAATAATCAGAAGCGGGACCTGGAGATCCATACTGACTCCTGCATATTCAACGATGACTTATGTGATCGTGAGAACCTTTAACGCTTGTAATTTAATCCCTTTGTCTCATGATATAATACATGTCCAAGATTCGATCATCGGTATCCAAATACCTAGTTTGATATCGTAACCGACTTGCACTCTTTTCTCGTCCCGTGATATAACATTCTAGTGATCACATCACTTGCTTGAAAGCTATCTTAATGTGATATCACCGAGAGGGCCCAGAGTATATCTATCCGTCATCAGGATTGACAAATTCCACTGTTGATCCATGAGACTCAACATAACACCTTCGTAGCACTGAACCCATCTTTATAGTCACCCTGTTACGGTGTGACGTTTGATGTTATCAAGATAGTCTTCCAGTGTTAGCAATTAACATGATCTCATGGTCTAAGGATAAAGATTACTTCGTATGATGTTATAGCAATGTAAACATAATGACTTGATCATAATGCTATACTTAAGATGAATGTTCATCACATCATTTCACAAATGCTGTGACCTTGTTATTAACAACATCCAATGTCCATGATCAGGAAACCTTGATCATCTTGTTAATCAACAAGCTAGTCTATAAGAGAGGCATAACTAGGAACCCTTTTTGTTTATTAAACACACATGTATTGACGTTTCCGATCAATACAATTATAGCATGCAAAATAAACATCTATCATATATAAGGAATACATAATAACAACTTTATTATTGCCTCTCAGGGCATATTTCCTTCAGTCTCCCACTTGCACTAGAGACAATAATCTAGTTCGCATAGTGATAAATCTAACACCCATGGAGTTTTGGTGTTGATCATGTTTTGCCCTAGGGAGAGCTTTAGTCAACGGATCTGCTACATTTAGGTCCATGTGTACTTTACAAATCTTTATATCTCCATCCTTGACATGTTCGCGGATGGAGTGAAACCGGCGCTTAATATGCTTGGAATTCTTGTGAGACCTCGGTTCCTTGGCGTTGGCTATCTCTCCATTGTTGTCACAATAGATCACTATCGGGTCCAATGCACTAGGAACCACACCTAGTTCCGTAATGAACTCTTTCATCCAAACCGCTTCCTGCGCCGCTTCTGAAGCAGCAACATATTCCGCCTCCGTCATTGATCCAGCCACCACAGGTTGTTTGGAACTCCTCCAACTAACTGCTGCTCCGTTCAAGAGAAATACGTATCCAGATTGATACTTAGAGTCATCCGGATCGGTGTCAAAGCTAGCATCGACATAACACTTAGAGACTAGCTCTTCTTCACCTCCGTATATAAGAAACATATCCCTAGTTCTTCTCAAGTACTTGAGGATGTTCTTGACCGCTATCCAGTGTTCCGAACCTGGATAAGATTGGTACCTACTAGTCAAACTAATAGCATGTGCCACATCCGGTCTTGTACATAGCATGGCATACATAATAGAGCCTATGGCCGAGGCATAGGGGATCTTATCCATCATCTCTCTTTCTTCCGCCGTATCCGGACTTTGAGTCTTACTCAATGTCTTGCCTTGCAACATAGGTAAGAACCCCTTCTTACTTTTGTCCATATTAAACTTCTTTAATATCTTATCAAGGTATGTACTCTGTGATAGCCCAATTAGGCGCCTTGATCTATCTCTATAGATTTTAATGCCTAATATATATGACGCTTCACGAAGGTCTTTCATCGAAAATTTGCTGTTTAGATAACTTTTAACACTGTTTAAAAGATCTATATCATTTCCAATCAATAATATGTCATCCACATATAATATCAGAAATGCCACATTGCTCCCACTCACTTTCTTGTAAATACAAGCCTCTCCATAAGTTTGGACAAATCCAAACTCTTTGATCACCTCATCAAAGCGGAGATTCCAACTTCGTGATGCTTGCTTCAGTCCATAGATGGATCGCTGAAGTTTGCACACCTTATTAGCATCCTTAGGATCGACAAAACCCTTAGGTTGTATCATATACAAATCTTCTTCAATCTTACCATTGAGGAACGCAGTTTTGACATCCATTCATCGGTATATCCATACCTAGTTTGATCTCGTTACCGACATGCACTCTTTTCTCGTTCCCGTGATATAACATTCTAGTGATCACATCACTTCTTGCAAGCTATCCTAATGTGATATCACCGAGAGGGCCCAGAGTATATCTATCCGTCATCTGGATTGACAAATTCCACTCTTGATCCATGAGCCTCAACATAACACCTTCGTAGTACTGAACCCATCTTTATAGTCACCCTGTTACGGTGTGACGTTTGATGTTATCAAGATACTCTTCCGGTGTTAGCAATTAACATGATCTCATGGTCTAAGGATAAAGATTACTTCGTATGATGTTATAGCAATATAAACATAATGACTTGATCGTAATGCTATACTTCGGATGAATGTTCATCACATCATTCCACCAATGGTGTGACCTTGTTATTAACAACATCCAATGTCCATGATCAGGAAACCTTGATCATCCTGTTAATCAACAAGCTAGTATATAAGAGAGGCATGACTGGGAATCCTTTTTGTTTATTAAACACACATGTATTGATGTTTCCGAATCAATACATTTCTAGCATGTAAAATAAACATCTATCATGTATAAGGAATATATAATAACAACTTTATTATTGCCTCTCAGGGCATATTTCCTTCAGTCTCCCACTTGCACTAGAGACAATAATCTAGTTCACATAGTGATAAATCTAACACCCATGGAGTTCTGGTGTTGATCATGTTTTGCCCTAGGGAGAACTTTAGTCAACGGATCTGCTACATTTAGGTCTGTGTGTACTTTACAAATCTTTATATCTCCATCCTTGACATGCTCGCGGATGGAGTGAAACCGGCGCTTAATATGTTTGGAATTCTTGTGAGACATTGGTTCCTTTGCGTTGGCTATGGCTCCATTATTGTCACAATAGATCACAGTCGGGTCCAACGCACTTGGAACCACACCCAGTTCCGTAATGAACTCTTTCATCCAAACTGCCTCCTGCGCCGCTTCTGAAGCAGCAACATATTCCGCCTCCGTTGTTGATCCAGTCACCACAGGTTGTTTGGAACTCCTCCAACTAACTGCTGCTCCGTTCAAGAGAAATACGTATCCGGATTGAGACTTAGAGTCATCTGGATTGGTGTCAAAGCTAGCATCGACATAACACTTAGCGACTAGCTCTTCTTCACCTCCGTATATGAGAAACATATCCTTAGTTCTTCTTAAGTACTTGAGGATGTTCTTTACCGCTATCCAGTGTTCCGAACCTGGATCAGATTGGTACCTACTAGTCAAACTAATAGCATGTGCCACATCCGGTCTTGTACATAGCATGGCATACATAATAGAGCCTATGGCCGAGGCATAGGCGATTTTATCCATCATCTCTCTGTCTTCGGCCGTAGCCGGACTTTGAGTCTTACTCAATGTATTGCCTTGCAACATAGGTAAGAACCCCTTCTTACTTTCGTCCATATTAAACTTCTTTAATATCTTATCAAGGTATGTACTCTGCGATAGCCCAATTAGGCGCCTTGATCTATCTCTATAGATTTTAATGCCTAATATATATGACGCTTCACCAAGGTCTTTCATCGAAAATTTGCTGTTTAGATAACTTTTAACACTGTTTAAAAGATCTATATCATTTCCAATCAATAATATGTCATCCACATATAATATCAGAAATGCCACATTGCCCCCACTCACTTTCTTGTAAATACAAGCCTCTCCATAAGTTTGGACAAATCCAAACTCTTTGATCACCTCATCAAAGCGGAGATTCCAACTCCGGGATGCTTGCTTCAGTCCATAGATGGATCACTGAAGTTTTCATACCTTATTAGCATCCTTAGGATCGACAAAACCCTTAGGTTGTATCATATACAACTCTTCTTCAATATTACCATTGAGCAATGCAGTTTTGACATCCATCTGCCATATTTCATAATCGAAATATGTAGCAATTGCTAACATAATCCTAACCGACTTAAGCATCGCTATAGGAGAGAATGTCTCATCGTAGTCGACTCCTTGAATTTGTCGAAACCCCTTTGCGACAAGTCGAGCCTTATAGATGGTCACATTACCATCAGCATCAGTTTTTATTTTAAAAATCCATTTATTCTCAACGGCCTTTAGATCGTGAGGTAAGTCCACCAAGGTCCAAACCTGGTTCTCTTACATGGATTCCATCTCGGATTTCATGGCTTCTATCCATTTGTTGGAATCCGGGCTCATCATCGCTTCTTCATATGTCGTAGGGTCATCCATTTCATCAACCATGAAATTCACAACAGGATTGCCGTACAGTTCAGGAGCTGCACGTGTCCTGCTTGACCTGGGAGGTTTGGTAGTGTCCTCTTTCGGAGTTTCATGATCAATATCATTAGCTCTATCTTCATTAGGTGAATTCAACTCTGAAACAATTTCCGGTGCTGTGCTACTCGCCATTTCATGAAGAGAAGGTTCAATAACCTCTTCGAGTTCTACCTTCCGACTACTCACACCTTTCGCAAGAAACTCCTTCTCAAGAAAGGATCCATTCTTGGCAACAAAAACCTTGCCCTCGGATCTGTGATAGAAGGTATACCCAATCGTTTCCTTAGGGTATCCTATGAAGACGCATTTTCCGCTTTGGGTTCGAGTTTATCCGGTTGAAGTTTCTTCACATAAACATCGCACCCCCAAACTTTAAGAAATGACAACTTAGGTTTGTTTCCAAACCATAATTCATACGGTGTTGTTTCAACGGATTTAGATGGTGCCCGATTTAAAGTGAATGCAGATGTTTCCAGTGCATAACCCCAAAATGATAGTGGCAAGTCAGTCAGAGACATCATAGATCAAACCATATCTAATAAAGTACGATTACGACGTTCCGACACACCATTACATTGTGGTGTTCTGGCAGGCGTGAGTTGTGAAACTATTCCACACTCTTTCATGTGTGTGCTAAATTCGTAACTTAGATACTCACCTCCACGGTCAGACCGAAGAAATTTGATCTTTCTATTATGATGATTTTCCACTTCATTCTGAAATTCCTTGAAGTTTTCAAAGGTTTCAGACTTGTGTTTCATCAAATAGATATACCCGTATCTACTCAAATCATCCGTGAAAGTAACAAAATAACGATATCCACCTCGCGCCGACACACTCATTGGTCCACACACATCAGTATGTATGATTTCCAATAAATCTGTCGCCCGTTCCATTGAACCGGAAAACGGCGTTCTAGTCACCTTGCCCATAAGGCATGGCTCACATGTATCAAATGATTCAAAATCAAGTGATTCCAAAAGTCCATCAGAATAGAGTTTCTTCATGCATTTAATGCCAATATGACCTAGACGGCAGTGCCACATATATGCAGATATATCATTATCAAGTTTAATCTTTTTAGCATTAACATTATGAATATGCGTAATATTACTATCGAGACCCAACAGAAATAAACCATTCAACATAGGTGCATGACCATAAAAGATATCATTCTTATAAATCGAACAACCATTGTTTTCAGATTTAAAGGAATAACCACTTTGCATCAAACACGATCTGGATACAATGTTCATGCTCAGTGCAGGCACCAAATAACAATTATTCAGGTTTATAACTAATTCCGATGGCATATGGAGAGGTAGCGTCCCGACGGCGATCACATCAACTCTTGATCCATTGACGACCCACATCCTGACCTCATCCCTTGCTAGTTGTCGCTTGTTTCGTAGCCCCTGAACCGAGTTACATATATTAGCAACCAATCCCATATCAAATACCCAGGTGCTACTGCGAGTACTATTCAAGTACACATCAATAACATGTATATCACATATACCTTTGTTTGCCTTGCCAGACTTCTTGTCCGTCAAATACTTGGGGCAAATGCGCTTCCAATGTCCAGTCCCCTTGCAATAGTAACACTCGGTGTCAGACTTAGGGCCAGCTCAGGGTTTCTTTTCAGGTGTGGCAACAGATTTGCCACCCTTCTTTCCCTTGTGCTTGCCTTTCTTTTCCTTCTTGAAACCGGTGGTCTTATTGATCATCAACACTTGATGTTCTTTCCTAATCTCCACTTTCGCAGTCTTAAGCATTGACAGAAGCTCGGGAAGAGACTTCTTCATGCCCTACATATTATAGTTCATCACGAAGCTCTTGTAGCTAGGTGGCAGAGACTGGAGAACAGGATGTATGCCTAAGTCAATGGGAATCGTTATTCCCAAGGACACAAGCTTATCGGTGTACCCAGACATTTTGAGTACGTGCTCACTATCGGAGTTGTTCTCCTCCATCATGCAGCTAAAGAACTTTTCAGAAGCATTATAACTCTCTACAGTAGCATGGGTATCAAAAATCATTTTCAATTCTCCCATGGTATCAAAGGCATTGCCATTTTCGAAACGCTTTCGAAGTTCTGGCTCTAGCCCATACAGTATGCCGCAATGAACTAAGTTGTGGTCCTCCTGACGAGTCATATAGACATTCTTTTCCTCGTCAGGGGCATCAGGAGTTGGTGGGAGGCCTAGCGGCGCCTCTAGCACATATTGCTTTTGTGCAGCATTGAGGAGAATCCTCCAATTCATAGCCCAGTTGGTGAAGTTGCTACCATTCGCAGCAAGTTTCTCTTTCTCCATGAACACATTGAAATTAAAAGCAGGTGGTGCCATCTACAACAGAATTTGTAAAGTTTATTTAGACTAAGTTTATGATAGAGTGAGTTCAACTAATCCAAATTACTAATGAACTCCCACTCACAAACGACATCCCTAGTGTCCTTTTGGTGATTACATGAACCAAATCCACTACACCAAGTCCGATCATCATGTGAGTTGATGTAGCTTCAAAGGCGAGCATCTATATGGGCATCATATCAACTATATGACTCATGCTTAACCTTTCGGTCCATGTTCCGAGGCCATGTATGTACATGCTAGGCTCTCCAAGTAAGAATCTTAGTATTCGCGTCTGTAAACCTGTCTTACACCCGTTCCTATGAAAGCGTAGATTCGAGTACACCCGATCATCACGTGATGTCTCGAAACACGATCCACAGAACGGTGCATACTTAAGGAAGAACACATTTTATCTTGATATCTAAATGAGGGATCATCTTACAATGCTACAAAAAGCACCAAACTAGGAGTATAAGATGCTAACATCTAGTGTGTAAAGTGAGATAATATGGTCCATGCATTTGATCTCTATCATTTGCATCGTGGTATGATCTCTATCATTCCTTTGTGTGTAAGGCCAAGGTCTATGGAACTTACATGTTGAATGTGTTGTAAGAGTATCTATCATACATCTACTTACAACAATACCATATCAATACACTAGCCCAGCAACGATCTAAACTAGACGCCTCTAATTTATCAATTGCAAGATTTACGTGGCTTAGGGCTTTCGGAGATAGAACCGTTCTTACCTACGAACATGAACCACAATAAGGATAACCAAGTTATTAGCAACTCGTTGATGTAAATCAGATATTGACTATAGTAGGAGAGACAGACACCCGCCAGCCACTTATGCAAAACTAGTTGCATGTCAGTCGTGGAACCGGTCTCATGTACGATGACATGTAAGGTTGGTCCGGGCCGCTTCATCCCACTATGCCACCAATATCCAAAATACATAGAAGATGCAATAACATGATCATCATCGCCCACATATAAACATATGTGTACTACCCGTGCAAAGAACCTACGCATAGATCAGGCTCTGATACCACTGTTGGGTCCGCAGCATAGAAAACAAAAAAAATCCTACGGTGTGAACTACACGCCAAGATCTATCTACTAGGTACAAAGCAAACGGGTGGACATACATCCATAGAGAACTTACCCTCGAAGACAACGAGCTTTGTTAACAAGTAGGAACTCGTGCTTGATGTAGTCGTACACTTGCCGATCTCAAGATCGTGAGGAAGTCCGAGCGCCGCAACTCAGCAGCGCATCCGCACTCGCACACACGTTCAAGCCACCGGACAACCTCCACCTCCTCGCTCCAGCGATCCAGCGGAAGCAACAACTCCTTCCAGACGAAATGCCACCGGGAACATGTATCTCGCTAATCCAAGACCATGGGGGAATAATTCTAGAGGGGGAGAGAGATCCTTCACAAGGAGGTGTGAGGATGAAGGAGGGAATGGGTGGCCTTTTATAGGAGGAAGGGGGGTTCCCCCTCTCTCCATGGCCGGCGCATGGGGGGGTGACCCCTCACCTCCCCCATTCATGTGGTGGTAACTCCTCCACATTAAAATGCCTCTTCACATTCCCTTTTAAAGTCTCCACTTTAAATGCATTAAGTTTCTCCATATTTAATGCTCTCTCATTTAATAAAACTCTTTTATTAAATTTATTCAGAATTTTGTTAATTACTTTAATTAACAAACATTCACATATAGCTCCTTGCAATAGTTCAATATCACATGCAAAACCACTTTCTGCAATTTCACCCGAAACAATTTCCGGTTTCTATTGAAACAATTCCTGCGCTTTGCAATTGTTTCGTCTGAAACATATGTGCTCCAAAATGGTGTCCGGTAACTCTTAAGTGTGCCACCCTACGGTTCGCGAATAATGCAGACATGATCGAGACCCTTCTCCGATCAATAATCAGCAGCGGGACCTGGAGATCCGTACTGACTCCTACACATTCAACGATGACTCTTGTGATCGTGAGAACCTTTAACGCTTGTAATTTAATCGCTTTGTCTCATGATATAATACATGTCCGAGATTCGATCATCGGTATCCAAATACCTAGTTTGATCTCGTTACCGACATGCACTCTTTTCTCGTTCCCGTGATATAACATTCTAGTGATCACATCACTTGCTTGCAAGCTATCTTAATGTGATATCACCGAGAGGGCCCAGAGTATATCTATCCGTCATCGGGATTGACAAATTCCACTCTTGATCCATGAGCCTCAACATAACACCTCCGTAGCACTAAACCCATCTTTATAGTCACCCTGTTACGGTGTGACGTTTGATGTTATCAAGATATTCTTCCGGTGTTAGCAATTAACATGATCTCATGGTCTAAGGATAAAGATTACTTTGTATGATGTTATAGCAATGTAAACATAATGACTTGATCGTAATGCTATACTTTGGATGAATGTTCATCACATCATTTCACAAATGCTGTGACCTTGTTATTAACAGCATCCAATGTCCATGATCAGGAAACCTTGATCATCTTGTTAATCAACAAGCTAGTCTATAAGAGAGGCATAACTAGGAAGCCTTTTTGTTTATTAAACACACATGTATTGACGTTTACGATCAATACAATTATAGCATGCAAAATAAACATCTATCATATATAAGGAATACATAATAACAACTTTATTTTTGCCTCTCAGGGCATATTTGCTTCAAGTCCCCCATCAGCTTATACTCCCACATGCGATCTCAGATGTGCCATAACCACCTGGGGCTTGAGACTTCCCACCATTGTCCATAGCCCATCATCCATTTCGAGGCGCATGGTCACTGATATAAATGTGGCCATCACATGACGACGATAACGCAGATCCCGCTGCTCCTGGGTCTCATGAGAATAGGGTGGCTCCAAATACATCTCGCAGGTCATGTAGTCAGCTACATTGTTATCTCCAAGGAGATCAAATAGGCGTATGACCCATGCAGAAAAGTTGGATCCATCTAACTTGAGCCTTTCTCCTTTTCATCAATCGTCAATAGGAAATGTAATCTCGGGAAGGACCATTTTCTACATTTATAATTGCAAAAGGAATTTAGACTAAGTTTATAATTAAATGAGTTAATAATAACTCCACTCAGAAACACCTATCCCCAAAGGGTTCCTAGTGATAACACGACCCCTATCAGCCACATCTCCCCCGATCATCACGGCCATCAATGTGGGTTCTAGGGTGGACGCTAAACGTTGGTGACATCATTCATGCGACTCGTGCTCGATCTTTCGACCATCTGTGTTTCGAGGCCACGCTTCTCTGGCGTGCTAGGCTCGCCAACTCAACCTTAGTGTATTCGCTGTGCAACATGGCTTACACCCACTGTATGCGAACGTACATATGTCTGACACCCAGGCCTGTAACCCTGGATCGCCTCATAGCGAAGAACTTTCTTGGTGGTGCACACTAAGGGGGAACACAATCGTTGGTAATTTTAACAGGGATCATCTTATTAGGCTACCGTCGAGTATCTAATACTAGCACACAATAAGACATACAAACAATAACATTGAATGTAAATTCTATGTGATATGGTCCTTCACATCGTGATCCCCATCCGTCGTCACCAGGTTCCGGCGCCAGGGTTCCGGCGCCGTAGACACCAGGGTACCGGCGTCATTCCGGCGTGGTAGTCCGTCACCTCCGTGACTATATACTATTATGTAACAAAAGGTAATTACTTTACCTTTGCCACAACCATATCACAAACCAACGCCCCCTGCAAAACAAAGTTAGACGCCTCTACTTTATCTTTGCATGTTTTACGTGGCTGAATGGGCTTTCGAACAAGAACCGTTCTTACCTACGAACTTTCAGCACAACGTTGATCAAGTAGTTGTCTCTACTACACCCCTTTCGGGGCCCTCCGTTGCAAATGGTATACCAACTAATGCAAGAGAGACAGACACCCCCCTAAGCCACTTTATATGGTACAAGCCATATGTCAAGCGTGGACCAGTCTCGTGAATGAACGCGTAAAGTCGGTTGGGGGCCGCTTCATCAAGCATTACTGCGGTATACACAAGTACACGTGGGAGGGTAACAACTAAAAGATCAACGCCCACACGCTACATCGCGTGTGTTCTACCCGTACTAGCATTACTACGCATAGATCTAGCTCTGATACCACTGTAGGGGTTCCGTGCATGAAAACAATAAAATTTTACCCTACGCCCCTGAACCCCTGAAGCTGCCAGGACCTATCTATTAGTAATACAGTAACGGGAGGGGCTTTTCGTGAACTTACCCTTGAAGACCGAAAAGCATTGTTAATGCTCAGGAGAGCGTGGTTGATGTAGATGAGCCAAAGCCGACCTCAAGGTCATGATGAAGTCCCTGCGCTCCTTCTGGCTCCAACGACTTGAGTGCCTCAAGTGCGACACCTCGCGGGGAGTTACACATGTCCGGTGCCTGACGATGACTCCCGCTTCCCCGATCCAGCAACAGTTGCGGAAGTAGAGCTCCCGGATCCGAATCCCGCAGCGCGACGGCGCTCCGCGGTGAAGATGTCTCTCGCTCGTGCAGTCCAGACTTAGGACCACGGCCACAAGAGAGAGAGAGGGGGAGAGAGAAAATATCAATTAGAGGTCGTCCCAAAAGTGGGGAGACCTTTATTGATTATTGGTGTATTTTTCTAGGCCAAATACCCCACTATATATAGGGGAGGAGGGGGTACACCCTCCCTCAAAGTCCCGGGGTGGGACTAAAGGAGAGGAGGGGGGAGGAGGTGGACGCCGGCCACCTAGTGGGCCCCGCGCAGGGGGGCTAGGCCCAGCCGGCCTCCCCCTTGGCCCCTCTCCCTCTCTCCTTTCCCCTAATGGGCCCTCTCCCTCCGGAATTTGGCCCATTAAGCCTTTTTGACCTTTAATTAATTTTCTCTTTATTAAATAATTATGAATAAATGATTAAATCAACATTTAACATTCATTCACATATTATTCAACCTCCGTGTCCATGGAACACCTTCCACCTCCACTCCGGACATCCTCCGGACTTACCGAAACCCTTCCGGTTTTCTCTCTTTTTTCTTCGGTGATTCTACCGATCCTATAAACACTCTCTAAGCATCATCAAGCCCTTAAGCATGATACCCCACGGTTCGGGAACACTCCAGACATGGTCGGGACACTCCAGCACTAATGATCGATAGAGGGACCTAGATGGCCATGTGACCCCTGTGCGTTCCACGAAGATCTTTCGTTGTTTGAACCGGGACAATCGTGTCTTATTCCCTTTGTCTCCCGATACTTGCATTGCCCGAGATCTGATCAATGACATCACCATGTCGTGTTCAATCTCGTTACTGAACAATGCTACTTGACTTTCCGACAAGTGATATCCCCGTGATCAAATCACACGCTGTGCAGCTATTGGATATAACTTCTCCGAGTGGGCCCTTTAAGTATCTTCCCGTCACATGGATGGACAAATCCCGCTCTTAACATATATTTCCTCTACAGTTTCCTCCGAATACCTGAACACACCTTTATAACCACCGTTTTACCAGATGGCATTTGATGCTATCTAAGCACTCTCGGGAGACAGTGATTGATATAGCCTCACGGTCTAAGGAATAGTCTACGAGGATCCATTTCTAATCATCGTAACTTGAACTTCGTGACATGATCTGGTCATGATGTTTAGCTTGGGTATTGGTTCATCATCTCATTCTCAGAATGAGATGACTCCATTTCCAACTGGCATAAATGCCACATGATCAGGAAACATGATCATCTGTTAACCAATGAACCAGTGACTAGAGTTTCACTGGGAACCCTAGTTTGTTTGTATATCACACATGTATTGATGTTTCCACTCAATACAGTTATAGCATGATATAAAACTTAATCATAAACTATATGAAATATGATAATAATCCTTACTACTATTTGACTCTAGGGCATATTTCCAACATAGGAGTCTTAGGGCAATGGTAAAGAGTTCTCTAGATTATATGATGAATATTTGATTGGGAATATTTCGTTATATTTTTTAGTGCGATAATTCTATATTATGATGCATCATTATAATTAATGGTTACTAATTATGAATATTTTCTATACAGTGGAAATGGCACCAAAGTTTCCAAAACAGACTTTGGCAAGGAAAGAAGAGACTCTTGATGATTATCAGGGGGCTTTAACTGAACAGCTTCGAGAACTTCTGAGGGTTTTTGGTTGCACGACTAATATTCCAGTTAATACCATGACATACCATGATGGGCAAATGTTAGCCAAATATCGTGTTAGCATCCAACTACCGAAGAAGCTTGTTTATATCACGATTTACCTATGGGTGAAGGTAGAAGTCACCTAGCAGCATACCATGTTGCTATTTTGGAGGCGATAGCCAATGTTCAGGAACACAAAGCAGAAGAGTTAGCTGGAAGCACATATTTTGTAGACATGGAACCAGTTCCAGATCATCTTACTTTAGTAAAGAAGCATCCAAAACTAGCTTCCAAGTTTATGGATTTGTATCGACTGATGGTTAGGTCTTTGTATAAGACACATCAGGTTATTGTAGAGGATTAGATTTATATGCTAGAGGATTTAACTAATCCTGAACAAAGGGAGAAGTTAGCATCTAAACTGGAGAATGAAGCAGTGGATAGGGTTAACCCAATTTTTAAGGATATACCTATAGATCCAACATCTTTTACACCATATCCTTACTCACCTATACCAGAACCTACTAGATATCCTGATGAGGGCACTAGTCATCCAGTACCATAGAGTTCTTGGGGAACTGAGGACTCGAAACTACCTATTGGAAATCCTAAAGGATGGAGGTATTGATCGATGGATGGATCTGCCGGGAATCCTATTCCTATGGAAGACTCAGTTGGGGATACCAGGCAAACTAGTCACATGGGAGTGAGATCTTATTCCGCTGATGGAAGGGATGTCCATGTGGAGGATGTAGAATCCGATGAGGAAGATCCTGAAGAAAGGGTGTTTGAGTTACCAGAACATTATCCTACTCCAGTTAACATGCACTATCCAATTATAGCTGAGGACTATCGTACCCAACAGAGTACTTGGGGAGCATCAGAAGTGGAATATTCTGTTGATAACTCAGGAGTCAGAATACAGGAGGGGATTGAAGAAGACAGTGATGAGGATGATTTTGATGACACCTCAGATGAGTTGGAAGGTATGGACACACTTCAGATGGATGATGTGTCAAGTCCAGATACTTCTGATGCTAAGTATCGTCCATCGAAGAGGCAAGTCGTTCCACAGACGATGCATCGTACTTCATGTCAGCACAGTTTTACTCTGGGATTGTACGATGAACGTCGCAGCTTCTAGGAAGTGTGACCTTGAGACGGAATATCCCAATGATGATACATGAGTTAAAGTCTGAGCACTGGATGTAAATAAATAAGTGGGATAGTACCCACATGAGTTGTAATACCTAAATGGTATGGGCTTGTAATGACGTTGTACTAACTATGTGTTTGTAATGTATAATATGTGAAATGCATATTTGGTTCTTATTTGGATTTTGTTTCCATTGTGTGACTAGTTATGTGCATGAAGTTGAGCTCGGAACACATATGCATGATGTAATTATGAGTGTTCACTTTATGTTACAGGACTAGGGGGTATGGAAACGGGTGTAGAGGATGAGACCGAACAGCAGCGCATGGAGCGCGAAACTAAGGAAAAGGCGGATGAAGATGCCAGAATGCAGGCAAATTTACCACCACCACCAATGAGGTTGTTGATGGAACAGAACTTCATGCAGTACATGCAAATGATGCAAGAGTCCCAGAACAAGTTCATGGAAGGATTAGTGGATCGAGTGGGACATTAGAGGGAACCTGAAGGATGTGGTGTGAGTATTTTTGACTTTCAAAATGCAAGGCCATTACCTTTTGCATCAGCCCCTGAGCCAATGGATGCAGAGGATTGGCTAGCAGATACAGAGAGAAAGTTGAAAACTGTAGGATGCAATGATGAGGAAAAGTTGAGGTATGCAACACATCTCTTAACTAGACCTACAACATCTTGGTGGGAGAATCAGCTAGCAATGCAACCTCCAGGTAGGGAGTATACCTGGGAGGAGTTTAAGCAAAGATTCTATGTGTATCATATTCCAGAAAGTGTGATGGAGTTGAAGCTTAGGGAGTTTGAAGACCTTCAGCAGGGATATATCAGTGCCATGAAGTACATCTGGGAGTTTAGTCAACTATCCCATTATGCTGAGGATGAAGTGAGCACTGAGGATAAGAGGAAGAAACGTTTCTTGCGTGGTTTAAATCCATTTGTGAAGATGCAGCTGAGGCTGGCCAATAAAGCAACTTTTCAACAGTTACTAGATGCAGCAATCACATTTGAGGATGATTATAAGAATGTCCAAGAGGACTGAAGGAAGAGAGCAAAGAAGGAAACTAAGAGGATTCAAGCTAGTAAGCCTAAACCCAATTTGGAGTTCAAACCTAGGAATCGACCCTTCAATAGCAACAACAATACTAATAAGAATAGCAGTGGAGGTCAGTCCAACCCTAGGAGTAATATTATATGCAACAATTGTGGTATTCCAGGACATTTCCAAAGGGAATGTAAGAAACTAGTAATCATAAGTTATGGTTATGGTCAGAAGGGGCACATTAAGCCTGACTGCCCAAACAAACCACTAGGTGGTTGGCCTACAACAGGCGGTGGTTGATATGTTGCAAACGTATCTATAATTTTTGATGTTCCATGCTTGGTTTATATCTACTTTGTTATGTTTTGTACACACTTTGGAGTACTTTTTATACACTTTCTTGGGGTAACCTATTAACAAGATGCCATAGTGCCAGCTGCCTGTTTTCTGCTGTTTTTGGTTCCAGGAAAGTCAGAAAATGAATATTCTCGGAATTGGATGGGACAAAAGCCAAAGTCAATATTTCATCGAGGGGGACATGGAGCCAAAATACGAGACGGAGAGGGGCCAGGGGCCGCCCACACCACCTGGCTGCGCGGCCAGGCCTGACCCGCGCCAGGGGGTGCTGTGGCCGCCTAGGGCACCCCCTTGGCCTCCCCTTTCGCCTATAAGATGCCTCCGATACAGAAACCCTAAGTACGCGATCAAAATTCCACGAAAGAGTCTATAGCCGCCGTCATCTCCATCCCTAGATCGGGAGGGATCTGAAGCTCTTCCCGGCACCCTGTCAGAGGGGAGAATTCACCCTGGAGGCCTTCTTCATCACCATGCAAGCCTCCGGTGTGATCCATGAGTAGTTCATCCTTGGACTACGGGTCCATGTAGTAGCTAGATGGTTGGTTCTTCTCCTTTGCGCTATCATGTTTAGATCTTGTGAGCTCCGTTCATGATCAATATCATCTATTTGTAATCATACATGTTGTGTTTGCGGGGATCCGATGGATATTGAGATGCTATTTCAGATTGATTATTGATTCTATCATGTCTTTGTTATTTGTGATCTTGGATGCTCTCCCTTGTTAGTAGATATCTTGGCCAAGTAGATGCTAGCAACTCCGAGGGAGTATTTATGCTCGATAGTGGGTTCGTGCCTCTAGTAATCCGGGGAAGTGACAGAAATCTCTAAGGTACTAGATGTGTTGTTGCTACTAGGGAGAAAACAGCAATCCTTTGTTCATAGAACAATCATATTGTTTACTTTACACGCAATGTGTAATGCAATTATCTGTTGCTTGCAACTTAATACTGGAGGGGGTTCGGATAATAACATGAAGGTGGATTATTAGTCATAGATGTAGTTTGATTACGGTTTATGTATAATGTTGTAATGCCCAATCAAATCCCATAGGAGTCAAGATGATTAGTATATGCATGTATGTTTTCTCGATGTTTGTCAATTGCCCCGTTGTAATTTGTTCACCCAACATGTCATCTATCTTAAGGAGAACCACCACTAGTGAACTATGGACCTCGGTCCTTTCCTTTACCATCAATCTACAACTGTTTACTATTTTCTGTTTACTTTCTGCAAGCTATTACTTTCTTCCACACAATATGTTTAATCCTTTGTTTTCAGCAAAACCGGTGAGATTGACAACCTCACTGTAAGTTGGGGGCAAAGTTTTGTGGTTGTGTTGTGTAGGATTCCAAGTTGGAAACAACACCTTGGAGGTGTTTCCTTGCTCCTACTGGTTCGATAACCTTGGTTTCATAACTGAGCGAAACTTACTGCTATGCTCATCATACCTTCCTCTTGGGGTTCCCCAACGAGCTCGACATCAATCTCAAGCCAGCAAGTATTTTTCTGGCGCCGTTGCTAGGGAGTCAAGGACATCTTCACAAGGGGAGTCCCTCATAACCAATCTCTTTACTTTGTTATTTTTGTTTTGCTTAGTTTATTTCTGCTTTATTTGCTTGTTTCTTTATAAAAAACACACAAAAAATGACTACTCTTGAAAACACTAAGTTGTGTGACTTCACTAGCACCAACAACAATGATTTCATGTGCACACCTATTGCTCCACCTGTTCCTGAAGCTACTTTCTTTGAAATTAAACCTGCTTTACTCAATCTTGTTATGAGAGAATAATTTCCTGGAATTAGTACTGAAGATGCTATTGCTCATCTTAATAACTTTGTTGAACTTTGTGAGATGCAAAAGCATAGGGATATAGATGGGGATATTATTAAGCTTAAATTGTTTCCTTTCTCTTTGAGAGGAAAAGCTAAAGAATGGTTGCAATCCCTAACTAGGAATAGTATTGATTCTTGGACTAAATGCAAAGATGCTTTCATTGGAAAATACTATCCTCCCGCTAAGATTATATCTATGAGAAGTGAAATAATGAAGTTTAAACAATCTGATAATGAACATGTTGCTCAAGCTTGGGAAATAATGAAATCTTTGGTAAAGAATTGTCCCACTCATGGACTGACTGCTTGGATGATTATCCAAACCTTTTATGCAAGACTTAATTATTCTTCAAGAAATCTACTGGATTATGCTGTTGGAGGTACCTTTATGACCATTACTTTGGGTGCTGCAACAAAGCTTATGGATAATATGATGGTTAACTATTCTGAATAGCACACTGAGAGAGCTCCACAAGGTAAGAAGGTAAATTCTCTTGAAGAGACCTCTTCCTTGAGTGATAAAATTGATGTTATTATGTCTATGCTTGTTAATGGGAAAGCTCATATTGATCCAAATCATGTTCCCTTAGCCTCTTTGGTTGCTCAAGAAGAGAATGTTGATGTGAACTTTATAAGAAATAACAATTTTAGTAGCAATGCCTACAGGAATAATTTTGGTAACAACAATTATAGGCCATATCCTCCCAACAATGGTAATGCTTATGGAAATTCCTACAACAATAATAGGAGTGCACCCTCTGAACTTGAAGTTATGCTTAAAGATTTTATTAGTAAACAAACTACTTTCAATAAACTATTGAGGAGAAACTCTCTAATGCTGAAAGAAACATAGCATCATTGGCTGAAGCACAATCTTCTTTTAATAAAATGGCTGCTAAACCTGAAACAATTGAAAATCCTTGTGCTACTAGTAATGCCATGCAAGTTAGAATTGATGAGAATGTTAGACTATTAGCTAAATTGCATGCTAAGTGGGAAAGAGAAGATGAAATTGCTAGAAATATTAGTGTTTCTACTATCACCATCACTAGTGTTGAAGCTGGTAATTGAAGGGTTTCGCAGCATAGTAAATCAAAATTTTCTACGGAAGCGAACAGAAGGAAAGCCAAGATCTAATCTAGGAGATGCAAACAACGAGAGAGATTGGATTAGATCTTCATACCCTTGAAGATTCGCACAGCGGAACGTTCGTCGGAACGTGGGTGATGTAGTCGTACTCGCTTCTCCTCCTCGCGATCCGATCCGATCTAGCACCACAAGTGGCGGTGCCTCCGTGAGATGCACACGTGCAGCACCTCGACGTCTCCTCCTTCCTCGGACCAGAAAGTAGGGTGGAGAGATAGATTGGATCTACAACACGACGGCGTGGTGTATATGGTGGAGAATTTCTCCAGCAGGGCTTCGCCTGCAAACAGTCGGGAGGGAGAGAGGAAGGCAGCAGGGCTACTAGGGCTTGGAGGGAGATGTAGGTTGGGGGGGAGGGGGCGCACCAGCCCTCTATATATAGAGGGGGGGTGCGGCCAGCCCTTGCCCATCCTCCAAGCCTATCTCTAGTTTAAACGATTTAAACTTATCCCTTATCTAGAAACCCTATCTCTAGTTTAAACGAGTTTAAACTTATCTAGGATCGGCTGGGCCCTATGGGGCCTTGTGCCCCTGGCCCAATGCGGCCAGGACACTCCCTCATAGGCCCATGCCCCCTCCCGGAAGGTGGGACCACGTTGGCCCCCTTCCGGAAGGTTCTAGAAGCTTCCGGTACAATACCGATTAATCCGGAACAATTCCGAACTCCAAAAACTGCACTGCCTTATATGAATCTTATTCTCCGGACCATTCCGGAACCTCTCGTGATGTCTCGGATCCCATCCGAGACTCCGAACAAAAATTCATAAACCAATTATCCAATCTATCCTAGCGTCGAGACACGTTAAGTGTGTGACCCTGCGGGTTCGAGAATATGCAGACATGATCTTCTATCAATAATCAACAGCGGGGTCTGGGCACCCATATTGACTCCCACACAATCATCGATGATGATATCGGATGAACCATGATGCCAGGATTCAATCAATCCCATATATATATTCCCTTCGTCTCGCGATATTTTACTTACCCGAGATTCGATCGTCGGTATCGTCATACCTAGTTCAATCTCGTTCATAGCAAGTACTTTACTCGTTCCGTAATCCGATATCACTTTGTGATTAACTCCTTAACCACATGCTTGCAAGCGGTGTTGATATCGATTACCGAGTGGCCTCGAAGTATATCTCTCCGACTTGGGAGGGACAAATTCCATCTCGATACATACAACCCAACAGATACTTTCCGATCACCTGAGAGACACCTTTATGATCACCCTCTCATAGGATGACGTTTGATGACCTCAAAGCTTTCTTCCGATACCAGGGAGTTGCATTATCTCATGGTCTAAGGAATACAATATTTGACATAGGAAAAGCTTCGCAAAGATGAACACAATGACACGATCTAATTGCTTCACTTAGTTTGGGTCTGTCCACCATATCATTCTCCCAATGATATGATCTCATTATCAATTGACAACTCATGTCTATGGTTAGGAAACCTTAACCATCATTGATCAATGAGCTAGTCCATAGAGGCGTACTAGGGACACGGTGTTGTTCACAAACCACACAAGTATTAATGTTTCCGCTTAATACAATTCTAGCATGGAATATAAACTTTATCATGAACAAGAATTATAATAATAACATCTTTATTATTGCCTCTAGGGCATAATTCCAACAGTCTCCCACTTGCACTAGAGTCAATAATCTAGTTTACATTTGGCAACAATCTTACACCCATGGCACTGAGGTGCTGATCATGTTTTACACGTGGAAGAGGTTTAGTCAATGGATCTGCGACATTCAGATCTGTATGTACTTTGCTGATCTTCAGATCTCCATCTGCTATATAATCTCGGATTATATGAAACTTGCGGTTGATATGCTTGGTCTTTGGATGATATCTTGGTTCCTTAGCGAGTGCTATGGCGCCAGTGTTGTCACACAATATCTCCAGTGGGTCCAATGCACTTGGAACCACGCCAAGCTCAGTGATGTAGTTTATGATCCAAACTCCTTCACTTGATGCTTCTGCAGCAGCCATGTATTCCGCTTCTACTGTAGATCCCGCGACCACGCTTTGCTTGCAGCTTCTCCAGCTCACAGCTCCTCCATTCAAAATATACACGTATCCTGTCTGAGATTTAGCATCATCCTTGTCGGTGTCGAAACTAGCATCGACGTAACCTTTTACGACGAGTTGTTCATCACCCCCATAGACTAAGAACATTTCTTTAGTCCTATTTAGGTACCTTAGGATGTTCTTCACGGCTGTCCAGTGTTCCACTCCTGGATCACTTTGATATCTGCTCGTCAAACTAAGAGCATTGGACACATCCGGTCTAGTACACAGCATGGCATACATGATGGAACCTATGGCCGAGGCATAAGGCACTTTGCTCATAGCTTCCCTATCATTTACCGTA
This sequence comes from Avena sativa, assembly GCA_916181665.1. Lineage (NCBI taxonomy): Eukaryota > Viridiplantae > Streptophyta > Magnoliopsida > Poales > Poaceae > Avena > Avena sativa. The sequence goes on from OV702292.1 coordinate 141,878,483, forward strand.
GCTGGACACTGAGCCTTGCTCAATATCTTACCTGACAACATAGGCACTGAACCTTTCAATGCCTTATCCATTCTGAACCTTTTCAGAACTTTGTCTAGGTATGTACTCTGGCTTAAAGCTATCAGGCGTCTTTGTCTATCTCTATAGATTTTGATGCCCAATATATAAGCAGCTTCACCTAGGTCTTTCATTGAAAAACACTTGTTCAAATAACTCTTCACATCGTTAAGCATGTTGATGTCATTTCCAATAATCAATATGTCATCCACATATAGTACCAGAAACGTCACCGAGCTCCCACTCACTTTCTTGTAGATGCAAGCTTCGTAGCAATTTGGAACAAATCCAAAGCTCTTGATCACTTGATCAAAACGAAGGTTCCAACTCCGAGACGCTTGCTTCAGTCCATAAATGGAACGCTGAAGTTTGCATACTTTATCAGCATCCTTAGGATCGACAAAACCTTCAGGTTGCATCATATACAACTCTTCATCAATGTTGCCATTGAGGAAAGCAGTCTTGACGTCCATTTGCCATATTTCATAATCATGAAACGCAACAATTGCTAATAAAATCCGAATGGACTTAAACATCGCTATGGGAGAGAAAGTCTCATCGTAGTCAACACCTTGAACTTGTCGAAAACCTTTCGCAACAAGCCGTGCTTTATAGACAGTAACATTACCATCCGCGTTCGTTTTCTTCTTGAAGATCCATTTGCACTCAACGGCCTTTCGGTCGCTAGGAGGGTCCACCAAAGTCCATACTTGGTTTTCGCTCATGGATCCCAATTCGGATTTCATGGCTTCTAGCCATTTCTTAGAGTCTGGGATCATCATCGCTTCCTCATAGTTCGTAGGTTCGCTGTCTTCTACTAACAAGACTGTCAAGACAGGGTTGCCGTACCACTCAGGAGGGGCACGCGACCTTGTCGACCTGCGACGTTCAGTAGCAGCATCGTCCGAAGCTTCATGATCCTTGTCATTAGCTTCCTCTATTGTTGGTGCAGGCGGCACTAGAACAATTTCAGGTGCTGCGCTACTCTCCAATTCAAGAGAAGGTTCAATAACCTCGTCTAGCTCTACTTTCCTCCCACTCACTTCTTTCGAGAGAAACTCCTTCTCAAGAAAGGAACCGTTCTTTGCGACAAACACTTTGCCTTCGGTTCTGTGATAGAAGGTATACCCAATAGTTTCCTTAGGGTATCCTATGAAGACGCATTTCTCCGCTTTGGGTTCGAGCTTGTCCGGCATCAACTTCTTGACGTAAGCTTCACATCCCCAAACTTTAAGAAACGACAACTTAGGTTTAGCACCAAACCACAGTTCATACGGTGTCGTCTCAACGGATTTAGATGGAGCCCTATTTAAAGTGAATGCAGCGGTTTCTAATGCATAACCCCAAAATGATAACGGCAAATCAGTAAGAGACATCATCGATCGGACCATATCTAATAGGGTTTGATTCCGGCGTTCAGACACACCATTGCGCTGTGGTGTTCCGGGTGGCGTGAGTTGTGAAACGATTCCACTTGCTTTGAGATGCGTGAGAAAATCATAACTCAAATATTCGCCCCCACGATCGGATCGTAGAAACTTAATCTTTCTGTTACGATGGTTCTCCACTTCATTCTAAAATTCTTTGAACTTTTCAAACGTTTCAGATTTATGTTTCATTAAATAGATATACCCATATCTACTTAAGTCATCGGTAAAAGTGAGAAAATAGTGATATCCACCGCGCGTCGAAACACTCATCGGTTCGCATACATCGGTATGTATGATTTCCAACAAGTCCGTTGCTCGCTCCATCATACCGGAGAACGGGGTTTTGATCATCTTGCCCATGAGGCATGGTTCGCATGTGTCAAATGATTCAAAATCAAGAGACTCCAAAAGTCCATCAGAATGGAGTTTCTTCATACGCTTTACACCAATATGACCTAGACGACAGTGCCACAAATAAGTAGTATTATCACTATCTACTTTGCATCTCTTAGCCTCAATGTTATGGATGTGTGTTTCATCCCTTTCGAGATTTAGAAGAAATAAACCATTCACAATAGGTGCATGACCATAAAAGATGTTACTCATATAAATAGAACAACCATTATTCTCCGATTTAAATGAATAACCGTCTTGCAATAAACACGATCTAGAAATAATGTTCATGCTCAACGCAGGCACATAATAACATTTATTAAGGTTTAAAACTAATCCCGAAGGTAAAACTAAGGAGAGCGTGCCGACGGCCATCACATCAACTCTTGATTCGTTGCCAACGCGCATCGTCACCTCATCCCTCGCAAGCCGCCGTCTATTCCGCAGCTCCTGTTTCGAGTTACAAATATTAGCAACTGAACCGGTATCAAATACCCAGGCACTACAACGAGGGCTAGTAAGGAAAACATCAATAACATGTATATCAAATATACCTTTGATGGTGCCAGCCTTCTTGTCCGCTAAGTACTTCGGACAGTTGCGCTTCTAGTGACCCTTGTCCTTGCAATAGAAGCACTCAGTTTCCGGCTTGGGACCAGACCTAAGCTTCTTCTCAGCAGGGGCAACGCGCTTGCCGCCGTTTTTCTTGAAGGGATTCTTTGCACCCTTACCTTTCTTAAAGGAGGGCTTGTTGACCATCAACACATGATTATCCTTCTTGATGTCCACCTCCGCAGCCTTCAGCTTTGCGAAGAGCTCGGTGATCGTATCAGTGGAACCAATCTGATTATGAGTCACTACAAAACTTTTGTAGCTGGGAGGGAGTGATTGCAGAACCCTGTCAATCTTGAGCTCCTCTGGAATCTTGCAGTCCAGTTGCTCAAGGCGTTGAGTGTAGCCCGACATCTTAATGGCGTGCTCACTAACGGAACTCCCTTCCTCCATCTTGCAGTTAAAGAACTTCTCGGAGATCTCATATCTCTCAGAACGGGCCTGAGTCTGAAACATGGTTTTTAGCTCCTCGAGAATCTCAAAGGGCCCGGGATAGTTTTCAAAACGATTTTGAAGTTTCGGTTCCATAGCAAACAACATGGTGCTCTTAATCACACCATAATCATCTTTGCGCGACTGATAGACAGCTTTCTCATCAGCCGGCGCAGTTGCAGCAGGGGGGTCACCTAACGCTTTCCCAAGGACATAGTCCTTTTGTCCGCCAGATAGAATGATTCTTAGATTGCGGAACCAGTTGGTGAAGTTAGACCCATTGTTTCTAAGCTTTTCTTTCTCAGCAAAAACGTTGAAGTTGAAGTTGGACTTGGCCATGTGATCTACAGTATTTGCAAGTACAATTTAGACTATGTTCATGATAAATAGTTCAACTTAATCAAATTACTAGATGAACTCCCACTAAATTCAACATCCCTCAAGTTGTTTAGTGAACACGATCCAAATTCACCACACCTAATCCGATCATCACGAGAAGAGATGTGGTTTCAATGGTGGACAACGAAGTGTCGATCATATCATTCATATGACTCATGCTTAACCTTTCGGTTCTTGTGTTCCGAGGCCATGTCTGTACATGCTAGGCTCGTCAAGTTAGACCCAAGTATTTCCGCATGTGCAAAACTGGCTTGCACCCGTTGTATGTGAGCGTAGAGTCTATAGCACCCGATCATCACGTGATGCTTGGACACGACGAACTTTCGCAACGGTGCATACTTGGGGAGAACACAGTTTTTATCTTGATCTTTAAGTGAGGAATCATCTTATAATGCTACCGTCGCGATCTAAGCATAATAAGATACATAAAAGGATAAACATCACATGCATATAACTTTATGTGACATGGTATAGCCAATCTTCGCGCAATGATCTCCATCTTGTGCGTTCCAGCATGATCTCCATCACTCCACCATGATTTCCTCCACCACGAATAGCAACTACAACTATTGCTAACTACTTAGCGATAAAGTAAAGCTATTACATGGCATATAAGAAGTTGACTCGCAGGTCATACACAATTATAAAGACAACCATATGGCTCCTGCCGGTTGTGTACTCATCGACATGCAAGTCGTGAAACATTACAAAACATGATCATCACATACAATATACACATCACATCTTGGGCCATACCATATCACAGAAAACACTCCCTGCAAAAACAAGTTAGACGCCTCTACTTTGTTGTTGCATGTTTTACGTGGCTCATGGGAGTAGATGCTAAGAACGATTCTTACCTACGGAAAGCCACAACGGTGATATTATGGTTGCCAAACTCCGGTGTTAATCCCATGACAACTATAGTGAGAGAAACTGACATCCACCAGCCGCATGTGTGGTACAAGCCACACGTCAAGTGCGGAGCCGGTCTCGCGAACGACGTCGCGTAAGGTTGGCCTGGACCGCTTCAATCTCACTATCCCGCGCCATAAGAAGAACACAAACAAGAGGCTTGCAACAGAAAACATCAACGCCCGCAACAACCATGTTGCGTTCTACTCGTGAAACACATCTACGCATAGATCTAGCTCTGATACCACTGAAGGGTTTCGCAGCATAGTAAATCAAAATTTTCTACGGAAGCGAACAGAAGGAAAGCCAAGATCTAATCTAGGAGATGCAAACAATGAGAGAGATTGGATTAGATCTTCATACCCTTGAAGATTCACACAGCGGAACGTTCGTCGGAACGTGGGTGATGTAGTCGTACTCGCTTCTCCTCCTCGCGATCCGATCCGATCTAGCACCACAAGTGGCAGTGCCTCCGTGAGATGCACACGTGCAGCACCTCGACGTCTCCTCCTTCCTCGGACCAGAAAGTAGGATGGAGAGATAGATTGGATCTACAACACGACGGCGTGGTGTATATGGTGGAGAATTTCTGCAGCAGGGCTTCGCCTGCAAACAGTCGGGAGGGAGAGAGGAAGGCAGCAGGGCTACTAGGGCTTGGAGGGAGATGTAGGTTGGGGGGAAGGGGACGCACCAGCCCTCTATATATAGAGGGGGGGTGCGGCCAGCCCTTGCCCATCCTCCAAGCCTATCTCTAGTTTAAACGATTTAAACTTATCCCTTATCTAGAAACCCTATCTCTAGTTTAAACGAGTTTAAACTTATCTAGGATCGGCTGGGCCCTATGGGGCCTTGTGCCCCTGGCCCAATGCGGCCAGGACACTCCCTCATAGGCCCATGCCCCCTCCCGGAAGGTGGGACCACGTTGGCCCCCTTCCGGAAGGTTCTAGAAGCTTCCGGTACAATACCGATTAATCCGGAACAATTCCGAACTCCAAAAACTGCACTGCCTTATATGAATCTTATTCTCCGGACCATTCCGGAACCTCTCGTGATGTCCCGGATCCCATCTGAGACTCCGAACAAAAATTCATAAACCAATTATCCAATCTATCCTAGCGTCAAGACACGTTAAGTGTGTGACCCTGCGGGTTCGAGAATATGCAGACATGATCTTCTATCAATAATCAACAGCGGGGTCTGGGCACCCATATTGACTCCCACACATTCATCGATGATCATATCAGATGAACCACGATGCCAGGATTCAATCAATCCCATATATATATTCCCTTCGTCTCGCGATATTTTACTTACCCGAGATTCGATCGTCGGTATCGTCATACCTAGTTCAATCTCGTTCATAGCAAGTACTTTACTCATTCCGTAATCCGATATCACTTTGTGATTAACTCCTTAACCACATGCTTGCAAGCGGTGTTGATATCGATTACCGAGTGGCCCCGAAGTATATCTCTCCGACTTGGGAGGGACAAATTCCATCTCGATACATACAACCCAACAGATACTTTCCGATCACCTGAGAGACACCTTTATGATCACCCTCTCATAGGATGACGTTTGATGACCTCAAAGCTTTCTTCCGATACCAGGGAGTTGCATTATCACATGGTCTAAGGAATACAATATTTGACATAGGAAAAGCTTCGCAAAGATGAACACAATGACACGATCTAATTGCTTCGCTTAGTTTGGGTCTGTCCACCATATCATTCTCCCAATGATATGATCTCATTATCAATTGACAACTCATGTCTATGGTTAGGAAACCTTAACCATCATTGATCAATGAGCTAGTCCATAGAGGCGTACTAGGGACACGGTGTTGTTCACAAACCACACAAGTATTAATGTTTCCGCTTAATACAATTCTAGCATGGAATATAAACTTTATCATGAACAAGAATTATAATAATAACATCTTTATTATTGCCTCTAGGGCATAATTCCAACAGTAATAGCTCTACTACTTTAGATGATAATTATGATTTTGATCTTGATGGTTGCAATATCTCTGAAGTAATTAAGTTCCTACAAAAGCTTGCTAAAAGTCCTAATGCTAGTGTTATGAATATGGCCTTTACAAAACACATTCCTGATGCTCTCATAAAAATTAAAGAAGAAAAGATGAAACACAAAGCTTCTATTCCTATGAAATTAGAAGATGGCTGGGAACCCATCATTAACATGAAAGTGAATGATTTTGATCTTAAAGCTTTATGTGATCTTGATAGTAGTGTTTCTATTATGCCTAGAAAGATTTATGAAATGCTTGATTTGCCACCATTGGAAGATTGCTATTTAAATGTCCCACTTGATGATAATGCTAAAAAGAAACTCATGGGGAATATTAATGATGTTCTTATTGTGGTTAACAATGCTTATGTCCCCGTTGATTTCTATGTTTTGGATATTGAATGCAATGCTTCTTGTCCTATTACTTTGGGAAGACCTTTTCTTAGAACTGTTGGTGCCATTATTGATATGAAAGAAGGCACCATTAAATATCAACTCCCACTCAAGAAAGGTATAGAACACTTCCCTAAGAAGAGAGAGAATATTTCTTTTGCCTCTCCTATGAAAACAAATTTTTCTCTTAATGCTTTTTCATTTGAGAACACTTGATTCTTTTTCTTACTTCTTATGCCTAACTTAAAGGCGTTAAAGAAAAGTACTTATTGGGAGATAACCCAAAAGTTTTAGATGAGTCTTGGAAGTTATTACCTCTGTAATAACCGCTCCTTATCCTTTTTATTTGTTTTTTTGTGCCAAGAGTAACCTCTAATGAGAGAGAAGTAATGCTTGGCAAGGTTGTTGTCCCAAAACAGATTTTTGTGTTTCACTGTAAAAATTCGTGTAAAATCTCTGTACGTCGTGTTGAGGCCTGAATTTTTGTGCTTCTGCCCCAGGTTGTTATCTAACTTTCGTTAGTTCAACACTTTTGTATTTGAGCAACAGAAGGTCTTAGAAAAAATTGGTTTTTACCTGCTGGTCTGTTTTGACAGATTTGTGCCATTATTTGCATTTGCTTCTTGTTGGTTTCTTTTTGGGTTCTTTTTGGGGAATTGAGCTTTTTGAGGGAAGTGCTACAGTATCTTGTGTTTTAATGGAAGTTTTATTGGTGTTGGAACTGAACCCAAAGACTTATTATCTTGAGTGCACTAATGTTGCTAATAAATATTGTGTGAAGTTTTGTATGAAGGAAAAAATTTCAGGTGTATGGAGAGAATGATGTAATGAGATGAAGAATGGACTAAAGCTCAAGATTGGGGATGCCACGCGTGTCACCCCAAGAAATATCCAAGGAGTACAAGTGTCAAAGCTTGGGGATGCCCAAGGCATCCCTTTCTTCATCAATAAAAATCCCAGGTTTCTTCCAAACACTTCATTTTTATTGTTTCATGCACAAGTTGTGTTGTTCTAGGAGCGTCTTCGTTTTTTTCCGTTTGCTTGGTTTGCTTAGTTTGCTTGAATAAATTGGTTGGACCTCCTCTTTCATACATTAGTTTTCAAATAGTTTGGTTTGGTTTGGAAAAGAATAGGAAATGTTCATGCTTGAGTGGTAAAAGGAGCTTGTTTTTGACTGTGGCCTATGCTTTGTCATGTCATGCTTGATATTGTTTTGGCTTTCTGTTTAATGATTTATTGATGTAGCATTACTTGTTACAAACAATTAAGATTGCTTAATGTGCCTTGAAAGAATCATGTGTTGTTTTAGCATATTAAAGCATAATATAGTGGTATTCTCCTTTGATGTTTTATTTGGGTTAACTTGGTGCATGCTCATACCATGTTATGACTATCCCAAGTCACCATAGCTTTTATGATCCTTCAGTTTTCGACTTGTAATATCACTTTATGCTTTAATTAATGATGTTTTGTCGCTTTGCATGATTATGGCCATTATTGCTCTCTTAGTTGGTCGCTCCTAGTCTTTTGCTAGCCTCCATAACCAAGTATGAGTTCCACTCATGCATCCAACTCCAAATAAAACCAAGTTGTTCCAAAGAGTCCACCATACCTACGTATTAGCATTTGCTATTCCAAGTATATTCATGTTTTTATCTACCTTCCGAATTAAACTTGTTATATGAAAACTAGTGATTAAAGCTCTCACGAACTTGATGGCACACTTTAATTTTTTGCACTTAATAATCTTGAACCATTGCGTCCATCTTTGTTGCGTATATGCTTGCACTTTATAAGTTGAAGTTAGTAGAACCATGTATCATGGGGAACGCTTACAACATTGCACTTATTATTCCGTTGATATCATGATTCTTTTGCTTATGGATCCCGGCGATGTGAAATAAAAGGGGAACTTGTAAGATCATGGAGTTTGTATGTGTGTTAGAGAAATGCCTGGGCCGCTAGCCCAAGCCATGCCTAATCATGGTGGAAACTTGCAGCATAACCATAATGATCACTCTATGAAGCATCCTCAATAAAAACCTATGCAAATAGCAAATAAAAAGATCGTTGAGATGCTCATTGTCTGCTTGCCTTGTCATTTTGATTATGGGATAGCTCTTGTATCATGTGCAAGGGCTACCCCGTTGGCGGTTCTCTATGATACATATGTACTTACAATGACAAGAGCTTACTTGTGACTGAAGTTGAGTAGCATGAGGTTCGGTACTCGTAAGTAAGGGGCATGAGATTTCAACTTATAACTTGTCAAGAATATCCTCTTAGTTGTGTCACTTTAACCTTAAACACCTAAAGATGCTTATGATAGGGGCAATGAGAGCTGAAAGCTAATAAGTACCATAATTTTTGGAAGCTCTTTATGAGACTTGAATCCCTGCTTCCTTCTATGAAGGCCTTTCTTTTACTTTTATGTTGAGTCTCCGCCTTCTATCTTTATGCACCTATTGAGAGAGCATAGTGGCCATTCTTAGTTTAATGTGCATTGTCCCAAGACTTATTGATTGATGCATAACTTTGATATTGCTTGTTCTTAAACTATTTGTATCTAGTCACCCTTAGAAACTTTGAAGGTGTCCTATGCAATTATGATTTGCTACATTATGAGGGACAAGATGAATGCCACTATGTTATGTTTTCTTTATGTAAAACAAACAAACGTCTTGCAAAGCATTATTATTCATTAATCTTTTGTTTGTGCCTTTTCATGTTACAACATAGTTGCTATGTCTTATTGTTACAACTTTATCTTTCATGCTATGTTGAAGTACTATGATCCCAGCTATCCGTGTTTTACAAATACTTTGATCAAGTTTATGATGGTGCATGTCACCTCAAAAATTATTCTTTCTTTTTATCACTTACCTACTCGAGGACGAGCAGGAGTTAAGCTTGGGGATGTTGATATGTTGCAAACGTATCTATAATTTTTGATGTTCCATGCTTGGTTTATATCTACTATCTTATGTTTTGTCCACACTTTGGAGTACTTTTTATACACTTTCTTGGACTAACCTATTAACAAGATGCCACAGTGCTAGCTGCTTGTTTTCTGTTGTTTTTGGTTCCAGAAAAGTCAGAAAATGAATATTCTTGGAATTGGACGGGACAAAAGCCAAAGTCAATATTTCACCGAGGGGGACATGGAGCCAGAATACGAGACGGCGAGGGGCCAGGGGCCGCCCACACCACCTGGCCGTGCGGCCAGGCCTGGCCCACGCCAGGGGCTGGTGTGGCCGCCTAGGGCACCCCCTCGGCCTCCCCTTTCGCCTATAAGATGCCTCCGATACAGAAACCCTAAGTACCCGATCAAAATTCCACGAAAGAGTCTGTAGCCACCGTCATCTCCATCCCTAGATCGGGAGGGATCTGAAGCTCTTCCCGGCACCCTGCCGGAGGGGAGAATTCACCCTGGAGGCCTTCTTCATCACCATGCAAGCCTCCGGTGTGATGCGTGAGTAGTTCATCCTTGGACGGGTCCATGTAGTAGCTAGAGGTTGGTTCTTCTCCTTTGTGCTATCATGCTTAGATCTTGTGAGCTCCGTTCATGATCAAGATCATCTATTTGTAATCATACATGTTGTGTTTGCGGGGATCCGATGGATATTGAGATGCTATATCAGATTGATTATTGATTCTATCATGTCTTTGTTATTTGTGATCTTGCATGCTCTCTGTTGTTAGTAGATATCTTGGCCAAGTAAATGCTAGCAACTCCAAGAGGGAGTATTTATGCTCGATAGTGGGTTCATGCCTCTAGTAATCTAGGGAAGTGACAGAAATCTCTAAGGTACTAGATGTGTTGTTGCTACTAGGGAGAAAACAGCAATCCTTTGTTCATAGAACAATCGTATTGTTTACTTTACACGCAATGCATAATGCAATTATCTGTTGCTTGCAACTTAATACTGGAGGGGGTTCGGATGATAACCTGAAGGTGGATTATTAGTCACAGATGCAGTTGGATTACGGTATATGTATAATGTTGTAATGCCCAATCAAATCTCATAGGAGTCAAGATGATTAGTATATGCATGTATGCTTTCTCGATGTTTGTCAATTGCCCCGTTGTAATTTGTTCACCCAACATGTCATCTATCTTAAGGAGAACCACCACTAGTGAACTATGGACCCCGGTCCTTTCCTTTACCATCAATCTACAACTGTTTACTGTTTTCTATTTACTTTCTGCAAGCTATTACTTTGTTCCACACAATACGTTTAATCCTTTGTTTTCAGCAAAACCGACGAGATTGACAACCTCACTGTAAGTTGGGGGAAAAGTTCTATGGTTGTGTTGTGCAGGATTCCAAGTTGGAAACAACACCTTGGAGGTGTTTCCTTGCTCCTACTGGTTCAATAACCTTGGTTTCATAACTGAGGAAAACTTACTGTTGTGCCCATCATACCTTCCTCTTGGGGGTTCCCCAACGAGCTCGACATCAATCTCGAGCCAGAAGTGGTCAAGCTAGAGGCGGAGGTGAATAGCCTAACAGAGGTGGAAGCTATGGCAAAAATGACAATGGCAAGAGAGGCGGGCCCACTGGAAAGCTGAATTGCGCAACCTTGGAGGAGGTGGATAACTCGGATCAAGCGGTGATAGGTACGCTCAATATTCTCACAAATCCTGGAAAGGTTCTATTTGATACCGATGCAACTACTTCCTTTATATTTGAACAATTTTGTGATAAGTACGGGATTAGAAGGGCACCGTTAGAAAAACCTATGACCGTAGTTACCGCTGGAGGGATAGTGGTAGTTAGAAACATTAAATTAAACCAAGTTATCTCAATCTATGGTCATACCTATTATGTGGATCTTTATGTGATCCCACTAAGGGGAATAGCAGTAGTGTTGGGAATGGATTGGATGACGGACTATAGAGATCAGATCAATTGTGAGGAGAAAACCGTTTCAATCAAGTCTACAAGTGGAGGAAGGATAGTCTATCAGGCGGATAAACATAGCCATATCATGGTGGATCTGTAGTTGAATTCAATGAAAGAGGTCAAATTGGAAGATATTCCTGTAGTGAAGGAATTTCAAGATGTTTTTCCAGTAGAGTTACCAGGAATGCCACCTGATCGAGAAATAGAGTTCACTATTGACCTGATACCTGGTACAACACCAATATCCCAAGCACTGTATAAGATGGGACCAAAAGAATTAAAAGAGCTTAAGGAGCAAATTGATGTATTAGCCAGAAAAGGATTTATTCAGGAAAGTGTATCCCCATGGGGAACTCCGGTAATTTTTGTGGATAAAAGAGATGTAGGACGAAGAATGTGTGGTGATTACAGAAATCTCAACAATGTTACCATCAAGAACAAATATCCATTGCCAAGAATTCAAGATCTATTTGATCAAGTCAAAGGAGCTGCAGTGTTTTCTAAGGTTGATCTAAGATCAGGATACCATCAGATAAAAATTAAACCTGAAGATGTTCCAAAAATAGCATTTGTGTCAAGGTATGGACATCATGAGTATATTGTCGTACCTTTTGGATTGACCAATGCACCAACAATATTCATGAACCTGATGAACAAAATCTTCATGCCGTATCTCGATAAGGTTTTCATAGTGTTTATTGATGATATTTTGATATACTCTAAGGATAAAGAAGAGCATGTTGATCATTTGAGGATAGCATTGCAAATCCTGAGAAAACATAAGTTGTATGCTAAATTTAGCAAGTGTGAATTTTGGTTGGACAAGGTAGATTTTCTTGGTCATATTATCAGTAAGGATGGAATTGCGGTAAATCTGTGCAAAGTTCAATCAGTGTTGGAATGGAATGCACCAACCAATGTGAAACAAATTCGAGGTTTCTTAGGCATGGCAGGCTATTATTGGAGATTCATTGAAGGTTTTTCCAAGATAGCTAGCCCAATGACCAAATTGCTAAGAAAGAATGCACCGTTCATATGGGATGAGAAGTGCGAAGCAAGTTTTTAGGAATTGAAAACCAGATTAACAACCGCACCAATCTTAGCTATAGCGGAAATAGGAAAAGATTACACAGTTTATTATGATGCATCCAACGAAGGATTAGGATGTGTGCTAATGCAAGATCGCAAGGTAATTGCTTATGGGTCTAGACAACTCAAATCACATGAAGTCAACTACCCAACTCATGATTTGCTTTAAAGGGATGGATACATTTTCTCTATGGAGAAAGATGTGAACTATACACGGATCATAAAAGTCTTAAATATTTATTTACTTAGAAGGAGATGAATATGAGGCAGAAAAGATGGCTGGAGTTGATCAAGGATTATGATCTTACAATTAACTATACTCTAGGAAAAGCCAATGTAGTAGCATATGCTTTAATTCGAAAGAGTACGGATATTCAACCCATCAATAGACAATTACCAAAAGAGTTGCAAATGGATTTGGAAAGGTTAGAAATACAATTCTTAAGGATAGAAGTTCATGTAGGCTTTGCAACCATGAGGGTTGTAGAAGAGCAAAGCAGTGATCTTCGTCATGAGATCTATCGACATCAACTTGATGATCCATATATTGCTGAAGAAATCAAAAGAATTTTCGAAGGACAAAAATCAGTTTTTCACCTAGGAGATTATGGATCTTTATGGTTCCAAAACCGTCTTTGTGTAGCAGATGTACCGGAGATCAGAGAGGTAATACTGCGAGAAGCACATGAAACACCATATTCAATTCATCCTGGAAGTACGAAAATGTACATGGATCTTAAGGAATTATTCTGGTGGAATAACATGAAAAGAGATATTGCAAAGTATGTATTCGAATGCCATACTTGTCAAAGGGTAAAAGCAGAACATCAAAGTCCAGCAGGACCATTACAACCTTTAGAAAATCCAGAATGGAAATGGGAAGAAATTGGTATGGATTTTATCACAAGGTTACCTATGACACTGAAGCGGAAGGATATGATATGGGTGATTGTGGATAGATTCACAAAAAGTGCACATTTTATCCTGGTAAATCAAAAGGATAATGCCGAGAAGTTAGTATAAATCTATGTCAAAGAGATAGTAAGTAAGCACAGAGTACCTAAGAAAATTGTATCAGATAGAGGATATGTGTTTACTTCAGCATATTGGAAACAATTACATGAAGCACTTGGCTCAAAATTAGATTTTAGCACAGCCTATCATCCAGAAACTGGAGGCCAAATGGAAAGGACCAATCAAACCTTGGAGGACATGCTTGTAGCTTGTGCATTAGATATTGGAGATTCATGGGAAGATCATCTACCGTTGGCAGAATGTTCCTACAATAATAGCTATCAAAGTAGTCTGAAAGCTGCACCATATCAAGTACTTTATGGGAGAAGATGTAGATCACCAATATGTTGGTATGAACCTAGTAGTAGCAAGGAATTTTCACCAGACTATATCAAGGAGAAACAAGATATCATCGATATTATTAGAGATAGATTGAAGATAGCTCAAAGTCGCCAGAAGAGTTATGTTGATCAAAGTTGAAGATCGTGGCATCCAGAAGTGGGAGATATGGTATATCTCAAGGTAAGTCCAATGAAGGGAGTTAAGAGATTTGGAATCAAAGGAAAACTAAGTCCAAGATATATTGGACCATTTAAGATACTAAGTCAGAACAGAACAATAGCTTATGCTCTTGAGTTACAAAAAGATTGGCTCAAGTTCATAATGTTTTCCACGTGTCGCAATTACGGAAATGTCTTAAAATTCTTGATAATGCAATTACACATCAAGAAGTTGCGTTACAAGTAGATTTGACTTATCTGGAGAAACCCTGTAAAATTCTGGAAGAGAACTAGAAAAGGTTGAGGAACAGGGCAACCAAATACTGCAAAGTACAATGGGAACATCACCTAGAGAGAGAAGCTACCTGGGAGAAAGAGGATGACTTAAAATAAGCATATCCCGAACTATTCAGGTACACATCAGCAAACTTTAGGACGAAGTTTAATTTAAGGGGGGAAGTCTATAACATCCCAGCATTTAGGAACCAACGAAGGGTAGAAATAGGAATTTATGCATATGCATGCATTCATCTGTAAAACCAGGGTATTTTTTTTTGCCAAACAAAAACCTAAAGAGATTAGAGTTTCTTTAACTATCTAGAGGTAGGAATAGCTCTATGAGGTGATTGCTATAAATTTTGACATGACCTTTAGGCATTACTGTGTTTTGGGGGGGGGGAATATTTTGAATTCACATTTGAAATTCAAATAATTTGAATAATATTTGAAAATTAGAAGCTAGAATCATTAAGTGGTTTTCCAAAGTAGGTATTAACATTGTTTGATTATATTATAGATATATTAAACAACAATATGAATTTAAGACAAGTAAATTCAAGCAAGAAATGAATTCTTATTCTTTTGTTTACTCCATAATAAATATTACAAATAGAGATCATTACATCAAGGCAGATAGTTACAAGAAGAAATTCCAATAAAATGAATCTTTATTAAATCATAGAAATATTGTTACAAGATTCTTTACAAAAAAGAATAAAGGGAAATTACAACACAATCTATCTATCTATTCCTATACTACATCTTGACAATCTAGGCTTTGTTCCTGCAAAATAAGATAAAACACTAAACAAAGAAAGAAAAATGTTAGTGATTAGTTTTACTCTCAGTGGTGAACAGTGAAGTGCATTGTTTATATTACATCATAAAGTAAGTCGAAGGGGCAAGTTTCACCAAAGTGTAGTATCTGTTATTTTAAGAAAATAGTTCCAGTGTCACAATATAAGCCAAATAGACAAGTGATAAGTTTCACCAGGGCAAGTAACCAGTAAAAGGGTAGACAGTAAAAGTCCAATTACTTAATATCATCCATAGCCAAAGCAAGTAGAGAAGCAGCTTACACACCTAAATGCATGCATTGAGGTGTCAACAGCAGAGAGCAAAGGGACAACTCAAGTTACAGCCGTATAGAGCAAAGCAAGCTTTGCTATTCACTTCACAGTGAGCTCAACGATAGCTTCTCACCAGCAAAACCAAGAATAGGACAAGAACAGCCTTAGATCTTACAATAATATCATAAGATCAAACCACTTTCCACCACAGGAAACCTAGGAAATCACCAGCCAAGATGGTGACTTGAGGAGGGGGAAGTATTGGGTGGACAACAAGGTCACATAGGAGCATCAACACCAGGTGGAAGCCAACATAAATCCAAGGCTACCACAATCACAGAGGTCTGTACCTAGCAAGATCAAGTCTGCTTGAGAACTAGCTCAAGTAGATTTTATTCAATAGAAATCATCATATTCCTAAATTATTTAGGAATCATAAATAAAACACTTTGTTCTAACACAGACAATAGTGATCAACACTGTCTATTATTAAACCACACTATACTCCCTTTGTCCCAAATTACTCTGCATTCTAGGTTTGGTCAAAGTCAAACATATTAAAACTTGTCTAAGCATATTCTATAAAATACCAACATTTATAAAATCAATTGCATACAATATAACAGTATGTTTTATGGTGAGTCTAATTATATTTATTACATATTTTAGATGTTGATATTTTTTGATATACACAGTCAAAGTTTATAAAGATTGACTTTGACTAAACCCAGAACGCAGAGTAAATTGAGACGGAGGGAGTACAGAAATCACTGAGTTAATCATTTTCCTATAAATATATAGGAATCATATCATTGTAAATCATCTTCTTATTAATCACAGTAACAAGTTTATATCCTAAGACTGCACATAGCAGTGTTTCATAAGAAACAATTAACCAAGCATCAGTATAGAGAGCAGTTAACTTAACTCCATAAGAGTAAATCCATAGCCACAACAACATGAGCATCCATAGTAATCTAATCAAGCTTTTATAGAGCAACTTAGGACAGAGAACAGAGTAAAACAAGCATGATCAGCAGAATGTTCTCTGACAGAGAACAGAGTAATAAAACTTGTGCAACAGATTGGTCATCTTACAAAGAGTAGAGTAATAGACTATAATCGACAGTAGTAGGCAATACACCAATCGTTGGAAACTATCACTAGATTTGCATAGACAGGATTAACCAAGGAGAAAATTAAACATCACTACAGGGGGTATGAACCCTAAATGGGGAAATCCATCGCAAGTGACCATATGTCATGGATAGGGGTAAGGTAGAGCACAGAGAGGAGAAGTAGAAGAACTTACCCGAGGTCCTCGTAAATTTATTTGAAGAGGAAGAAGAGAGGAGGCTGGTGGCAGAGGGGTGGCGGTATGGGGAGCACCCCGAGGGGCTCTACAACCCACACCTACACACAACAGTGGCTGTCATGGACGAGCAGCACCACGAATACCACAGAATAACCAAGGGAGCACCAGAGCACGATGAACCCTAACCCTAGCGTCGTGCAGAGGTCAGCACGGTCAGAGAAGAGGGCACCAGCGACGAATCGGCTTGGACAGCGTTGTGCAGCGGCGTCGTGCAGAGGTCAGCTCTAGAAAAATAAATAAGAATCCTAAAAATATAAATCATATATCTCTGAACTCACAAAAATATCCTTTATCCAATAAAAATAATAGATAGTAAATTTCAGTAATTAAATATAGATCTATTATTAAAATTTTATATATTCCTTTTGGGATTTTATAAAAATATACAAAACACTTAATTGAATAAAATTCATTTTTAAGATTCTAAAAGGAAGTACTATTATAGAAAAATACTAGTTTGTGTTTTTGAAAAGTAAATCATGTATAATAGAAATAAAGTCTTATTTCCTTAAAGGAATTTTAGTTAAATATTTAAAAGAGTTAAAAATTAAATAAATTCATTTTTAAACTCTTAAAATAATACTAGTTATTATAAAATTGCTAAATGTCAAAATAATATGAATTTAATGCTTTATTAAATAATGCTTTTCTTTTATTAATTAAAAGAAACTTAAAACCTATACGAGATGGGTAAAACATGCAAAAAAGACAAAAATCATTGCATGACATTACTATGCATTACATATTGCTTCTTTAAATATTGTCCTGCCCGCGCAATGATGGTTTTTCTGTAGAAACCGGAGCTCAAGGTCAGGTGGAAATATCCAACTTCACTACCTTGTAATCACAAGGCAAGTTCATCATTTGCTCATGTCCTTCGAAGAGTCTTTATGAAAGTATTTGAAAATTGTGTGTTATCACTTATGTTCTAAAGTAGACAGAAAATAAGTATTTTCCCTAACAAATAAAGTGCTATTATCATCCTAAGTGATGATAAATACTAAGAATTGTAGGGGAATCTAAGATTCCAATTGCAAAACAACTAGGACTTAATAACCCATGACATCAGTGATTCTAGCACCGTATATTACGCGTTAACCATAAGATTTGGAATGGTAGGGATAAGTCAGCTGTATCTTCTTCCTCTCGCATGCATCTGGATGGCCAGGTCGTGGTTGTTATCCTCATAGCGTGCATTTATTGGTAATTCGTAGAGGATATGCAACATATGGGTGGGAACCCTCAACGTCCCACGATAGTTCTGCCATCTAACGGTCTGTACTAACCATTGCCATAATTCAAGATGTGGGCATGGCGTACACCAAGGGACATGTGGGGTCAAGAAGGGGGAAATGATTGGCTTGGATCATCTACTAGGCCCCATATCATGGAATTGTGGATGGGAAAGTACGCTCGGTTGTGCAACAAGGTGTTGGTCTCTTATGGGTAAAGCAACGCACCTCTGCAGAGTGTAAGATCTACGAACGCGGGAGGAAAGGAACTCCATGAAGTTCTGGTCAACCTGTGAATGCTGATGGGCATAGTTTTTGATAATAAAATCAATCTTTGAAGAAATGTTTACCAAAACTGCATAGTACCAAAGACTTATAGTCCAAGGTGGTAGTTAGAGCATGATGACCCACAAGTATAGGGGGTGTATCGCAGTATTTTCAAAGGAAGTGAAACCCAATTTATTGATTCAACACAATGGGAGCCAAAGAATATTTATAAGCCTTAACAACTGAGTTGTCAATTCAGCTGCACTTGGAAACAATCTTGCTCACAGCAGTTTATCAATAGCAACAATTTTGTAGTACCAATAACAAGTAATAGCAGTAGTAGAAGTAAAGACAGTGGTAACAATTGCAGTAAACAGTAGTATTAAAGCGCGGTAGGCCTAGGGATGGATGGACGAGCGTTGCATGGACAAGCCAATTCATATAGAAATGAAGACATAGGGCATTTGCAGATAAATAAGATAAAGCATCCAAGTACTAAATAGTCATAGGCATGTGTTCCATTTATAGTCATACGTGCTCGTAATGAGAACTTGCACAACATCTTTTGTCCTACCAGCCCATTTGCAGCGGGGCCTCAAGGGAACTACTGGCAATTAAGGTGCTCGTTTTAATAGAGCACCCGAGTAAAGCATTAACACTCCATGAACACATATGATCCTCACATCAAATCCACCCCATCCGGTTATCCCGATTATTGTCACTTCGGGGCCTTTGGTTCCGGACAACAATATGTGTATACAACTTGCAGGTAAGATCACAAACAATACTATCATCATGAATCAATAACATTTTCAGATCTGAAATCATGGCACTCGGGCCCTAGTGATAAGCATTAAGCATAACAAGTTGCAACAAAGTCAAAAAGCACTAATAATAGATACTAGGCACCATGCCCTAATAATCTGATGCCATTACATGAACGATCTCATCCAATCCCTACCATCCCCATAGCCTATAGCGGGGGATTACTCACTCATGGATGGGGGAATCATGGATGGTTGATGGAGAAGCGATGGTGATGATGACGGTGATGATCTCCTCCAATTCCCCGTTCCGGTAGGGTGCCAGAACGGAGTTTCTGGTTCCGATTCACAGAATCTGGTGGTGGCGGCGCAACGGAACTCTATCTGGGAAAACTCGAACCCCCTAGGGTTTTTAGGTTAGGAGGCATCTTATAGGCGAAGAGGGAGGCCGAGGGGGTGACCGAGGCGGCCATACCACTCCCATGCACAACCTAGGCTGGCCTGCATGGCCAGGTGGTGTGGGCCCCTCGTGGCCCTCCTCCGTCTCGTCTTCTAGCTCCGTGAGACTTCTGGTGAAATAGGACTTTTGGCATATTTTCCGGGATTTTTCCTGATAGTTGATTTTCTGCACAAAAACTAGATACCAAGGTAATTCTGCTGAAAACAGTGTAAATCCGTGTTAGTTGTAGCCAAATCACACAAGTTTAGAGGAGAAACAATAGCAAAAGTGTTCAGGAAAGTTGATACGTTTTGGACGTATCAACTCCCCCAAGCTTAGCTTATTGCTTGTCCTCAAGCAATTCAGTTGAAAACTGAATGCGATAAAAGAGGTTTCACGAACACATTTGCTTCATAAGATGTATATATTCTCAGCATATGATCAACTACTTAAGAAATTCATAATAAAGAGCATGCAAATAAGTTTACTTAATAGTGATTGCAAGCTATTAAGAGATTCCAACTCAAAAATAGTAAGTAGCATGAAACATAAACATAAGCAACATTGCAATGCTCATAAAAAGGTATGATAGAGTGGTATCTCGCTTGCCTTTGATTGTAGAGCAAACATAAATGTTGAGGCACCTCAGAAGTTCATGTAAAGACTAGAAGTAAAGATATCAAAGATACAAGCATCAAAGTCATGACACAGTTAACCAAATTTTGAGATAAGCACATTACACTAAGAATGACAACTATGCTCTCAAGAAAGTGCTCATAGAATAAGTGGTGACTCAACAAGGAAGTGAAAAGGTTTTGAAAAGTTTGAAAGGCTTCCAAATGCTGAAAGAATGGTACTCATTAGCTTTGAGCTCTCATTGCCCCTATCATAAGCATCTTTAAATAGTTAAGGTGAAAGTGAGGTCCAATATGAGGTATATGCTTGACAGACGATAAACTGGAAATCTCATGTCCCTTGGGTACGAGGGTCGCTCCTCATGCTACTCAACTTTAGTTACCGGTAAGTTCTTGTCATAGTAAATACATGCGTATCATAGAGAACCGCCAACGGGGTACCCCTTGCCCGATGATATGGAAGAATCCCATATCAAAATGACAAGGCAAGCAAACAATAAGCATCTCAGAATCTTCTTATTTACCATGGGAAAATGGTGCTTTTCTCTCTCTTTCCTCTTTTCTCATCTCTTTTTTCATTCTTTTTCTCAATTTCTGTCTCTTTTTTTATAATAAGGATGCTTCATAGATTGCTCATTATGGTTACGCTGCAGGTTTCCACCATGATTAGGCATGGATTAGACCAGCCGCCCAGGCGTTTCTCTAACACACATACATAACTCCATGGACTTACAAGATCCCCTTTTATTTCACAGCGACGACATCCGTAAGCAAAGGATCATGATATCAACTGGTATATATTTACATGTGTTGAAAGCGTTCCCTGTGACAACACGGTTCTGCTAATCCCCAGCCTATAATTTACAAGCATATAACTTTCATGGACAGTCACAATAGTTCAGGTTTATTAAGTGCAAGAAATAAAGTGTTCCATCAAGTTTGTGAGAGCTTTACTAACTAACTTTCTCATAACAAGCAAACATTTTATTCAGAAGAAAACAAGGCATACTTAATATGCATGGAATAGCAAATGATGCTAATAGGTAGGTATGGTGGACACTTTTGGCAATATTGGTTTTGGGGAGTTGGAAACACGAGTAGGGCTCATACTCAGTGCAAGTGAAGGCCAGCAATATAAAGGGAGCGACAAAAGAGAGAGCAATAACAGTCATAATCATGCTTGCAACAAAACAGGATTAATTATGGCATGAGAGTGATTCAAGAACCCTGAGGTAAAATAATTCATCGAGGCTTAACTGATTATTGTTTCAGTCTTATGTATGAGTGAGCATGTGCCAAGTCGATTCAAATGAAACATCCAGAGGAGGATACCACAATGTCATACCAAGTTATGAATAGAACAATGCAAGCAAACATTCATATGACATGCTACAAGCCATTAGCAAGCTGGAGCTAATCATAAGAAAGCAAGAACTACTAAGCATCCATAAATAACATACACCTTACATGAACAGACTAAGCATGCCCACAATGATGAGTATATGTAAAAAATGAAAACAAATAGAGTTCATTACCAGCCTCTTACCACACCTCAAGTTGTCATTAATCTTCATTATTGCCCTTCACTTGTGTGGCTTGAATAATAACATGAAACCAAAACTCCACTAAGGACTGTTGAACCCTGCAACGAACTTCACAAAACCAAAGAAGAATAGAAAATATTTTTGGTGTTTTTAATTTTTAAAGGCAAGAACGAAAAGGAAGGTCAAGCAAAGTGAAATCTTTTTGGGTTTTTCGAATAATTAAGACAGAGCTAAAATAAAAAGGCAAACCTGGCAAAAAGATAAAGAAGCAAGCAAAGAGAAATAATGACAATATTTTTGGTCTTTTTGTGTTTTGGAAAGTAGAAATAAAGCAAGAACGAAGACTAAAAAGAAATCAAAACATGGATATACAAAGTACCGACTGAACATGATATGAAGATGAGTGTGATGTTGGTGTACCTCCCCCCAAGCTTAGGCTTTTGGCCTAAGTGGGTATCAATCCCAAGCTGGCTAGGAAGGAGCGCCTCCATAATATGGCGAGGAAGTGCCTTCATCCTGATAGGAACTCGAGGATGCCCCAACATAGTGCACAGAGTAGTCATAAGAGGGCACATCCCCCTGATGCTGCCCGTGGAAACCAAGCAAGCAGAGCTGCTCGTCCACCTCCTCCTTGGAACATGACCATGGCATCCTGCAAATACTGAACAAAGTGGACTGTGGCAAAGGAATTTCCCTCTTGTCTCCGTCAGTAAACAACATCCTGTAAACTAAATTCTCGGTACTAGAGTCAGTAGTAACAAAATGATGTGTTTTCATAGCATCAAGATCAAGTCTTTGTGGTGTCAACACAGTGTCATTAGGATCAATAGAAAGTTCTAAGGCAGCAACCATGTGTGAGGCAATAATACCCCCATAAATGGGTCCTCTAGCAGTTAAGCGACGGGCAATGAGAGAACCAATATTATACTTGGTATCATTATTAAGTGCAACAGCAAGAAAGGCTAAATGATAGTTAGAAATATTACTAGTGTTCTCCCTACCAAAAATGCTAGTGGCAAGATAATAAGCAAAATATCTAATAGCTGGGAGTTGAATGTTCCTTATCTTCCCGCGCTGAGCTATGCGGTCATCGTCATTTGTCACACTTCAGTAGAGCTCAAGCAAATCAGCAGGTCGACCTTGTCCTAGCCATGCCTATGCCTATAATGCTGCAAAATCTTTCAATGGCATGGTAATAGGCATATTATAAATTTTGAATGAAACAGTTGACCAATAAGGGTGTTGGTGAAAACGAAACTTTCAACGAAAGTTTTGGTGAGCACGGCATATTGCTCACTCTCATCTTCCATGTAAGTTGTCAGACCAACCCTCTGAACCAGTAGTAAGAAATCATCGAGGATCCCTGTAGCTTGCAAAAAGGTAAAACAAGGGAAGGTAGATGGGTGAGCATCTCCCTCATCTCCTTCATTACCAAAGCATGGTGCAATAAGATCTTCATTATATGATGGCCTAAATTGAGAAGCTGATCTCGAAGGCCTTGCCCTCCTGGGTGTGTCCCTCTCAAATACTTCTCCAAAAGTGTGGTTGTTCATCTTTTCTACTCTGAAATTTAAACATCCATCATACAAGTGATTGCAAAGTGAGTACATAATGAAAGGAACTACTCATAGGGACTTGTAAGAGGCCTAAACATGTATCAAAACAATTTCTCTAAGCATTGAACAAGCTTACAAGCTCACATAACCTATCACCTACAGTAGCAAAATATTCAAGATATAATCCACTAAACACAAATCTACTTGGAGCGGAAGAGTCAAATACCAGAGAACAAATGCTCCAAATTTCAGCAGCAAAGATGGGATGAGCAAGGAGATCGAAAAATCATAGGTAAGAACATCAAGAATGCGAGTTTGAGCAATGAACTAGTGTTTTCTCGGGAGAGAAAAAGGAGTGGCAGGGTGGAGAGTAAGTGGAGGGTCAGGGGTAGCCCACACCATGGCCAGGCGCGCCCCTAGGGTGGCTGCACCACCAGGTGGTGTGCCTGCCTGGTGGGCCCCCTGGGTCACTCCAGGTACTTCTCTGCCCCTCTTATGACGTAAAAATTTAATATGAATTTTCTGGAATTTTTCGAGACAATTAATTTTTTAGCAATTTTCAGGTATTGGTGAATAATTTTCTGGCAGAAAGATAATTTTGGAATGATGCAATAACAAAACAAAACTAAAAACTTCAGAAGTTCTAAAACACTCTAATATGCAAGCAATGAGCAATAAAAAGTAAACTAAGCGAAAGCAATAATTAAAATGGATAAAATAAAAGTAAGCAAAGAAAATCAAGGTGAAAACATTGTTTTGTTCATTAAAATCCCTTTGTTAACAAGGTTGATCAGGTCTTGTTACCAAAACAATTTTATATGAAACAAAACTTTGCATTTCACTAAATGATTATGTTACCTCAACCTTGATAGCAATGGTCCCAATCATAAGAGTTTCATATTTTCTCGTGGTATGGGACAATATATTTCTCCAACTTGGATGCCCTCAATATTTTCAATTGAATTTAAGCCATAATTCCTATCAATCTTCTTGGGGAAATAGACAATACGCTACTTGTCATTAACATTAAAAGTTACCTTTCCTTGATTGCAATTAATAATAGCTCCTGCAGTATTAAGAAAAGGTCTCCCAAGAATAATAGACATATTATCATCTTCAGGCATTTCAAGCACAACAAAATCAGTTAATATCAAGAAATTATGGGCCACTTGAACAGAAACATCCTCACATATACCAACAGGAATTGTGGTAGATTTATCAGCCATTTGTAAATATATATCAGTTGGTATTAATTTTTCCAACTGAAGTCTTTTGTAGAGAGAAAAAGGCATAACACTAACTCCTTCTCCCAAATCACACAAGGCAGTTCTAACATAATTATTTTTAATAGAGCATGGAATAGTTGGAATTCCTGGGTCTCCAAGTTTCTTTTGAACCTTACCATTGAAGGAATAATTAGCAAGCAAAGTACAACTTTCCTCATTAGGGATCTTCCTTTTATTAGAGACAATATCCTTCATATACTTTGAATAAGGAGGTAATTTAATAGCATCAGTTAAAGGAATTTGCAAAAATAAAGGTTTTATCTACTCACAAAACTTATTATAATGTTCGTCTTCCTTTGACTTATGTTTCTTATCAGGGAAAGGCATAGGTTTTTGGACCCAGGACTCTCTCTCACTACCATGTTTGTTAGCAACAAAATCTTCCTTAGTATATTTAGTATTCTTAGTGTGTCTTTCAGGTTCTTCTTCAACTCTTTCTTTATCAGGAGCATCATTTTCCTCATTACCACTTTCAGTTTCAGCATCAGAGACAGATATACTATTATGATATTTAGTAGGTTCAGAAGACTCCATAATAGTTTTATGTTTCTTTTTCCTTTTCTTAGGAGAGGTACCACTATTTTCAATTTGTTGAGAATCCTGCTCAATCCTTTTAGGATCCCCCTCAGGATATAGAGGATCCTGAGTGGCAGCACCACTTGTAGTTCTAATTTCATAAGCATGTTTTTCTTTAGCAGCATTCACTAACAAATATTTTTGTACTTTAATAAGCTGATCAATTTGAGTTTGAACCATTTGGAAATGTTTAACAAGCATTTTAACATCATTAGAGGTTCTTTCCACAGTATCTTTTAACTCAATAATAGCTCTAGAGTTTTCCATTAGATGATTCTGCACTCTTTTATTAAAATTATCTTGCTTAACAATAAAAATATCAAATTCATCTAAGCATTGATCAGGAGGTTTAGAATAAGGAATATCACATTCATCAAAATGTTGGAGGGAGTGTACCTCAATAGTGGATGAGTGGGAGATTGGCTTACATAATTCTTCTATTGGAGGTAAATTCTTCACGTCTTTAGCTTTAATACCCTTCTCCTTAAGACATTTCTTAGCTTCCTTCATCACTTCATCATTTAATTCAATAACTCCTCGCTTCCTTGATGTTGGTGTTGGCTCAGGCACGGTTAACTCAGGTGTAGTTGTCTCACGTGTAGGTGGCTCAGGCGACGTCCAGTCATCATAATTCTTGCTTATTCTAGCCATTAATTCCTCAGCTTCTTTTGGAGTTCTGATCCTGAAAACACAATCAGCACAACTATTAGTCCATTATAATATATATCAATAAGCTCATTTTTAGGTAATGGACATCCAGCCTATGCATGAATCAAAGCACAAAACCTTGCCCATGATTCAGGCAATATCTCTTTTTCTCCTTGTTTAAAATCAAAAAGTTCCTGCAAAATGGTATGTCTAGCACTAGGAGGGAAATATCTCTGAAGGAAAGTACTAATCAAGTAATCAAGGCTATCAATAGATCTAGGAGGTAAATTATTAAACCAAGCCTTAGCTTCTCCTTTCAATGAAAAAGGGAAAATTTTAGCAACAAAGTAGGTGCGCATCTTAATATCATCAGAAATTAGGCCACTCATAGTAGAAAGCTCAGTCATATGTGCTACAACACTTTCATTCTTAGTCCCATAAAAAGGTTCTTTCTCAACAATTGTTATGTAAGATAAATCAAGAGAGAAATCATAATCTTTATCTTTAATGTTTATGGGAGATGTAGCAAACTTAGTATTAGGAGATAATTTGGGTTTTATAGTACGCCTCTCAAGGAGACTCTTAATAGCACTTTTACCATGAGTATTTTGATATTCTTTAATAAATTCATCATTCATTTCTATATATCCGACTTTAATATCATAGTTCTCTATAGGCTCAGGTGAACTGACAGGTGTAGTAGTGTCTTCATTAGGAGTTTCAGTATTTCTAGCTATAGTTCTAGCAATCGTAGCATCTAGGAAAGGACCTAATGAACCACTCTTATCAAGCACAGTAGAAGCAACATCATAAGTATCAGAAGTTTTAGATCAGCAGTAGTAGCAGTATGTGTAGCATGTGTATGTGGTGGTGTAAGGAGATTACTCATTATAGATGGTGAATCAAGAGCAACAGAGGTGTTTAGAACCGTATACCTCTCCTTGCAGTGGATGGTAATATGGGAACCTTTCCATCACGAGATTTGCCCATGATGAATAGATGGCAGCGAATAGTTGTGATTCCAAGTGAACTTGATAAATAGAGCTATGCTCCCCGGCAACGGCACCAGAAAATAGTCTTGATGACCCACAAGTATAGGAGATGTATCGCAGTATTTTCGAGGGAAGTGAAACCCAATTTACTGATTCGACACAAGGGGAGCCAAAGAATATTTATAAGCCTTAACAACTGAGTTGTCAATTTAGCTGCACCTGGAAACAATCTTGCTCACAACAGTTTATCAATGGCAACAATTTTGTAGTACCAATAGCAAGTAATAGCAGTAGTAGAAGTAAAGACAGTGGTAACAATTGCAGTAAACAGTAGGATTAAAGCGCGGTAGGCATAGGGATGGATGGACGAGCGTTGCATGGACAAGACAATTCATATAGCAATCAAGACATAGGGCATTTGCAGATAAATAAGATAAAGCATCCAAGTACTAAATAATCATAGGCATGTGTTCTATATATAGTCATACGTGCTCATAATGAGAACTTGCATAACATCTTTTGTCTTGCCAGCCCGTTTGCAGCGGGGCCTCAAGGGAACTACTAGCAATTAAGGTGCTCCTTTTAATAGAGCACCGGAGTAAAGCATCAACACTCCATGAACACATGTGATCCTCACATCAAAGCCATCCCCTCCAGTTATCCCGATTATTGTCACTTTGGGGCCTTTGGTTCCGGACAACAATATGTGTATACAACTTGCAAGTAAGATCATAAACTATACTATCTTCATGAATCAATAACATGTTCAAATCTGAAATCATGGCACCCGAGCCCTAGTGACAAGAATTAAGCATAACAAGTTGCAACAAAGTCAAAAAGCACTAATAATAGATACTAGGCACCATGCCCTAACAATCTGATGCCATTATATGAACGATCTCATCCAATACCTACCATCCCCATAGCCTACAGCGGGAGATTACTCACTCATGGATGGGGGAATCATGGATGGTTGATGGAGAAATGATGGTGATGATGACGGTGATGATCTCCTCCAATTCCTCGTCCCGGCAGGGTGCCGAAATGGAGTTTCTGGTTCCGATTCGCGGAATCTGGTGGTGGCGGCGCATCGGAACTCTATCTGGAAAAACGTCGAACCCCCCAGGGTTTTTAGGTCAGGAGGCATCTTATAGGCGAAAAGGGAGGCCGAGGGGGTGACCGAGGTGGCCACACCACTCCCAGGCATGGCCTGGGCTGGCCCGCGCGGCCAGGTGGTGTGGGCCCCTCATGGCCCTCCTCCGTCTCGTCTTCTGGCTTCGTGAGTCTTCTGGTGAAATAGGACTTTTGGCATATTTTCCGGGATTTTTCCTGATGGTTGATTTTTCTGCACAAAAACTAGACACCAATGTAATTCTGCTGAAAACAGCGTCAATCCGTGTTAGTTGTAGCCAAATCACACAAGTTTAGAGGAGAAACAATAGCAAAAGTGTTCGAAAAAGTAGATACGTTTTGGACGTATCAGAGCATCAAACTTCCCACCTTGCATATAGTAAACTTGATGGGTAACGCTGTTACTCACCCTTTCCTTTGAACCCCTTGCTAGACTTTGAGGGCCAGAAGGATGACCAGGTGTATGCTGCAGAGGTCCAGAACGACGTCTACTATGAAGAGTCGGACCTGTCCGATGGAATCGAAGGGGTGGACTACATGATACACTATGGAGGTAAAGACAATGAGTCAGAGTAGTTATCAGGCCGTACTATAGTTACCTAGGGTGAGCCGAGCAACACAAACTCTATAGAATAAGCTGTTGAGCTCACGTCTTTATTACTGTTGTGTTTTTTCGTTCTTCCGCTGAACTTATGAAATAAGTTATTTGGTTTGTAAGTTTGAATCTCTTAAAGTCTCGAACTTCTGGTATTGTAATAATAATGAAGTGTGTATGTTTCTAATTTGGACCCACAATGTTTCTGTTGTACCACTCCGAGGGATGTGATATTTACGGAACAGTGTTTTGTGGATGTCATATCAACGACTATAGTGTACTACACATGTAGTGGTATGCTGGGTCACCGCAATACCTGGGAGAGGGCATTCCTTCATTCGCAAGAGATGTTCTAAAACAGCCGACCCAGCCCTATCAACCAACATAGAGTCCTCTATGATTTCATGTAAACCAAAGGAAACCCACATATCATGCGCCGCCGGGTAGCGAAATAGAAGGTGTAAAACATCCTCCGCCCCTTGATGGAAGATTGGGCAGGCACTATCAGACCCAATATGCCGGTTTGCCGAAATACTTTTTAGAGGAACAATACCATGCAATGCACGCCAAATAAATTTTTTACCCCGGAATTTTGAGTTTCCACATAATCTTCCAAACCGGGTTTGTAGCAGAGCTTCCCGGTAGAGCCAGCTGCGCCGCCCTAGGTCCGAACTGGTACTTCCAATGTAGATGATAACCAGACCGAACAGTATATTGACCATGTTTAGTGTATTGCCATGCTACAAAGTCATCAAAACCATGCTGATTAATAGGGATACGTAGGATTCTGCCTACATCAGTCGAGCAGAAGATAGTCTGAATCAGCTAGTCATCCCAACCACCTGTGTAGGGATTACTAAGTTCGTTAACCTTTGTAAGAACCATCTGACCATGTTGAGTAATAATCTTTCTATCAGCACTAGAATGGATCCATGGATCAGTCCAAATATTAATTAACTCCCCATTGCCAACTCTCCACACCATACTTCTCTTGAAAGTAGCTAAACCGGCTAGCAAGCTCTGCCAAGTGAACGATGATCCTGCCTTGGGTCCAGCACTCAGAATATTTCCATGGGGGTAATACTTAGACTTAAGAACATTTGCGCAAAGAGAATTTCGTTCCTTTACAAGCCTCCAAATTTGTTTGGCCAGCATAGCAAGGTTGAAGGAATGAAAATCCCTGAACCCCATACCTCCTTCATTCTTCGGGTAACATAATTTCCACCATGCAAGCAATGCATTTTTTTGCTATTCTCATCATCCCCCACCAGAACTTTTATATGGCGTCCATCATCCTTTTGCACATCCCAATTAGAATTTAGAAAACTGACATTGCATAAATAAGAATTGCTTGAGCCACAAGCTTCAACAAAATTTCTTTTCCATAGATAGAAAGTTGTTTCTCTTTCCAACCCATAATACGTTGGATAATCCTCTCCACAAAATGCAGAAAGCAGTCAGACCGATCATCTCCCACTATTGTCGGGAGGCCAAGATATTTATCTGATATAGCCTCCGTTTCAATATGTAAAGCTTCACAAATTTCCGCTTTCATCAGAACATGTGTATTTGGAGAAAAGAAGATACTTGACTTCGCCAAACTCACTAATTGGCCCGAGTTTGCACAATAAGTGTCTAGAACTTGTTGCAAGAAAGTTGCATTAGTCATATCAGCTTTCATGAGAATAAGAGAATCATCAGCAAAAAGTAGATGTGAAACTAACGGTGCATTTCTGCACACCCTTATCCATTGATGCCATCAATTTCTTCTTCATGCATCAAAAGACTAGATAACCCTTCTGCGCAAAGAAGGAACAAATACGGAGATAGCGGATCACCCTGTCGAAGACCTCGCGAGGGTGTGAACATATCTGTCTCATCAGAGTTAAACCTTACTTGGTATCTTACCGATTTTACACAAGCCATTATTAAGGAAATCCATCTATCATCAAACCCCAGTTTCCTCATCATGTTTTCAAGGAACACCCACTCCACACGATCATAAGCTTTGTGCATGTCTAACTTGACAACACAATAACCATTCTTCTCGGACCTTTTATTTTTAATCGAGTAAATGCATTCGTATGTCACCAGGACATTATGAGTAATCAGACGTCCGGGGACAAAAGCACTTTGCATCGGTGAGACCACATCAAGGAGAATATCCTTCAGCCTCAGGGATAACATCTTTGATATAATGTTATATATAATATTGTAGAGGCTAATTGGACGAAACTGCGTAATCAGCTCTGGACCATCCGTTTTTGGGATGAGTACCACAGTAGTATCATTCCAACCTTCTGGGATAATACCTGTATTCGGAGCTTGTAAAACTTCCTGACTTATTTTGTGCCCAAAGACACTCCAGAATCTTTTATAGAAAACTGCGTGTAGACCATCTGGGCCAGGGGCCTTAAAATCCCCAATACTAAAAACAACCTTTTTAACGTCCTTAGCAGTGAATGGGTTAAGCAATTTATCATTCATATCGGAGGTAACCTTCGCCTGTATTTTATCAAGTACCAGCGGGTCTGTAGCTTGAACCTCAGAGGTGAAAAGATTAGCAAAATAATCAAGAACAAAAGGTTTAGGAGGCTTCGTACCTTCCACCCACACACCATCAACCTTGAGTTTCTTAATAAAAAAAATATTTCCACGCATTGAGGCGAAATTATGGAAGAAAGCTGTATTTCGGTCTCCAAGCTGAAGCTAATTTGCTCTAGATCTCTATAGCCAGTAGACCTCCTCCTGTTCCAATAAGATTTCAATCAAATTAGACATTTCCTTAGCCTTCGCCTCACTTTCATCAGTAATGGGGCTATTAAGAGCTTCATTAAGCTCCCGCTGAGCCTTCCGCAATCGCTTCTTCGGTTTCTTTAAAACTCTGCCGTCTCAATCATGAAACACCTCATGCATGTGATTCAGCTTTGCGAGCACACCACATGATGTATAATGCCCAGCGGCTTCCCAAGCACGCTCAACTTCCTGTCTGAAATCATCTTCTTTCAGTCATTTAGCCTCGAAGCGCCTTGGTCGTGATTAGCCATGTATAGAGGGCACCTGGTAGTCTGTATCTAGCAGGATCGGTCGATGGTCCGACCTGATGTAATCAATGTGTTGCAACACATCTCCAGGGTGCATAGCAGTCCATGTACCATTACAAACAGCTCGATCAAGTCTTTCCGAAATACTTCCTCGCTTCCACGTAAAAGGATCACCTATAAAGCCCATATTTTCGAGATCACAATCGACCAGAGCATCCCGGAAGGCTTGCATGAATGTCTGGGGGCGTGGATTACCCCCCTATTTTTCATGAGAGAAAAGAATCTCATTAAAATCACCTATAATGACCCAAGGGAGATCAGATTCATTTTTTTAGCTCTCTTAATTTGTCCCACGACTTGTACTTATTTTTCCAGCGTGGTTTTCCATAGAAGCCCGTCAGTCTCCAGATTTTTCTAAGGTTTTCTATCACTCGAACATCGATATACTTTGGGGCCGAGAAGATCTGCCCAATAGTAACTTCTCGTTTCTAGAGAAGCAGCACCCCACCACTTCTACCATTGCTTGGATTAACAATTTTTAGGTCCATATTCAACCTTCTTCTCAAACACTCGGCCGGATAGGTATCGAGATGTGTTTCTGACAAAAACAGAACCTCGGGGTTAACTCGCCTTTGGACATCCAAAAGCGCCAGAATTGTCGGGGCGTTACCCAAACCCTAACAGTTCAAACCTAATATCTTCATTATGACCGGACAGACTCCGCCCGGGAGTCCGCCGATCCTTGTGAAGTGGAGATAGCTCCGTCCTTCTTTAGTTTTTTGTTACTTCCCAAATCCACATTCGCCCTGTTGTTTATTGGTGGAGGGACCAGGCCATCCGTGAGCATGGCAGCTCTCCCCTCCTCAGCGCCTTCAACATCACCATCCTCTGCTGGTTCATGCAGAGTAAAATCTATTCCCCTCTTGACACCCAACTCAGAATCAGGGCGTTCCATCATCACAGTATCCTTTGATTTCAGAGGACTTGTTGCAGTATCACATAAATCCCCATCTATAAGATCATTACTAGGTGGAGATACAAGGGCATTATGCCTCCAGTTCACCGATGCTTCCTTGCCCCCCAAGATCATCTCCACGGCCTCTTCCCATAAAACCCCGACCTCCACGATGGTCACGTGCTCCACGGCCATCGCGACCACCACGTCCAGCACGGCCAGCTCCTCGACCACCGACGAGTCCCCAACCATGCCAAGTACTCTAGTCAGATTTAAGCCAGTCTGCCCATTTTAATTTATCCTCTTCAAATTCCCCTTTACCGCACTCTAGATGAGAGTGACCGGTCAGGCCGCATGCTCCACGGAATTTTGGCATTTTCTCGAACTTGATTTGATAAATCTCTCTGTCCACCCCCTAGAGACAGAGACAAAGCGAGACAGGATCTTCCTAACATCCATCCTCAGACGAACCCTAACAAAATTCCTAGCTCCCTAATCATCAGTCTCAACTTGACTCACCTTCCCAACCTTCTTACCAAGGTTTTTGATCAGTGTCTCATCACGATAGTCCACAGGCAATTTATGGATCTGAATCCACGTTGAAAAAAGTTAAGATCAACAACCTCTGGTGGGGAGAAACCATCATACAGTTCAATACACACCACATATTGCCTAAACAACCAGGACCTCCTTGTTCAACCTTCAGCCAATCGCCCAAACAGAAGCATTGGATGGTGAACAAATTCCCTTCGTGATGATTGAATTTTACTTCTCTTGCTGGGCTCCAAGCCACCCTCATATGCTGCTCAAAAGTTTGTGGGCTGAAATTTTTTATTGTGTGAACTCTTGCTAGCGCCATCCACTTAATCCCCTCTTTTGGGGCGTCCTCTTGTTCCTCAAAAGCGAGATCATCTATCTCGTCATCATCAATCCCAAGCCTGAGAAGCATGTTATTGACACTCTCGTCTTTCCTGGATCCCGATCCTCTAGTCTGATTCCCCGTAGCAAACCTAGAACTCGCCATCCCTCCGATCGCTGCCCTCACCGGGGGAAGCAGACTTGAAGAGAAGAAAATAGCCGACCCTACCGATCAGCACCCGGATCTTCACCTCACCGCTTCCAAAGAAGGGGAAGGTCTCGTCCAGGGAGAAAGATGAA
This sequence comes from Avena sativa, assembly GCA_916181665.1. NCBI lineage: Eukaryota > Viridiplantae > Streptophyta > Magnoliopsida > Poales > Poaceae > Avena > Avena sativa. The sequence goes on from OV702292.1 coordinate 141,912,204, forward strand.
TTCGTACCGGCAAGGAACCGGCGGCAGAGGAAGGTAAGTTTGGCAGGTTTATACACTCCAAACCTGGCTCCTGATCCCACCGTACCATTCTAGTTTGATTTAGAAAGGAGAGACGGAAAACCGGAATCGCCAGCTCAGCTAACACGCTCACACCGTCGGTCTTCTCTTCTTCCACGCTCGCGCGGCCTCTAGAACTCCCGGAACAATTTTCCTCTACACCATCAGCACACACCTTTGTCCCGTCCGTGCAACGCGAGTGCGCCGCGCACCCTGACCCACGCCCACCAGGATCCTCCCTCCCCCACCGAGCACCGAGGAGAGAGAGAGAGAGAGAGAGAGAGAGAGAGAGAGAGAGAGAGAGAGCGAGACAAACCACGGCTTCCAGGTGTAGGCAGGAGGCCCCGGTTTCGACGCCACGCCACGCCGCGCGCCCGTGGTTTGCTGCCCAAGAAGAACAGGGTAGGCGGCCGTGGCGAAACCGCATCCTCCCTTTCCCTTCCTCCTCTTCAGGACCCAGGTAGGAACTATATATAGCCCGGCCTCCTCACGCTCGGTTCCCCACGGATTTCATCCAGTGAAGCGATTTGGGCTTCGTTTCTTGCTGAGATTGTGATTTTCGCTCCGGTGGAATTTTTTAGGCGAGAGAACAATGGCGACCGCGGGGAAGGTGATCAAGTGCAAAGGTCTGCTCTGTTTCTTCTTCTTTTTCGGCGTTTTCCTTCAGATTGGCGAGCTTTAGGCCTCACTGAAAGTCGCTTGCTTGTGTCCTTTTCGCTGCCGATTTTACCAATTTTGTGAGAACTTCGAGGGGGAAAATAATTATGGTGTGACCCCGAAACTGCATTCTGATGTCCTTTTCTTGGATCTGTGCGTGCAGCCGCGGTGGCATGGGAGGCGGGGAAGCCGCTGTCGATGGAGGTGGTGGAGGTGGCGCCGCCGCAGGCCATGGAGGTGCGCGTCAAGATCCTCTTCACCTCCCTCTGCCACACCGACGTCTACTTCTGGGAGGCCAAGGTATGCATGCCACGCCCATCCTTGTGTTTGCTTCCGCTCAATAATTATTAAATCCCGTCAATTTTGTGGTTGACTTGCGCCTCCGTGGCTTCCGATGCTTTAGGGGCAGACTCCCGTGTTCCCTCGGATCTTCGGTCATGAAGCTGGAGGGTATGCTTTTTCCCGCACCAACTTCTTTGCTGTATTACTGATTTATACTTCTATGCATGTTTACCATGTTGTTAGTTTCGTGTTTTGCTCTAGGGTTTCTAGATTTCAGTTGTGGTAATTGTTTGTTGCCAAAGCATAGGCAACCTCGAACAGTATGTTAATTAAACCCTGAAACATGTGAAGGAAACATAAGAAACTTTTTTCTTTCTGAGATTGAGAAACACAAGAATCGTGTGGCCTGTCACCTGTGTCACAACCTTATTGTATAAGGATTGTGTCACCTGTGTGGCCTTGCCGTTGGAGCTTGATGGAGTAAGTGTCAACACCAGGGCATTGATATCATCAATTGATATGGTTTTCTGGTTGGCAGTTTCAGATGTCACCATGAGGAATTTGTCTGGTGGCTCTTTAGTTGACCTGTTTCCTAGTATGTCCTTTAAAGTATTTGTTATCTGAGACACTCGGATATGAAGTCCTTTTATTATATTGATTTTCTGGCAGAATTTGTCTGTTGTACTACCCCTGAACTTATTATTATGTTAACAGCATAGTGGAGAGTGTTGGAGAGGGTGTGACTGAGGTTGCCCCTGGTGACCATGTCCTCCCTGTGTTCACTGGTGAGTGCAAGGAATGTCCCCATTGCAAGTCTGCGGAGAGCAACATGTGTGATCTGCTCAGGATCAACACTGACAGAGGTGTGATGATCGGCGATGGCAAGTCACGGTTCTCTATCGACGGCAAGCCAATTTACCATTTCGTTGGGACTTCCACCTTCAGTGAGTATACTGTCATGCATGTTGGTTGTGTTGCCAAGATCAACCCTGAGGCTCCCCTTGACAAAGTCTGTGTTCTTAGCTGTGGTATTTCTACTGGTAAGTTGACTTATAGCATGCTTGATATGGTTATGTCTTATCTTAAGATGCTGAGTTTCCAGTCTTTCTGTAGGTCTTGGTGCGTCGATTAATGTTGCAAAACCGCCAAAGGGTTCGACAGTCGCGATATTTGGGCTAGGAGCTGTTGGACTTGCTGTAAGTTTTCTCATGATTGTCCTACAACTGCAATCTGGACTTGCACTTATTTGCGCTTCATATTCATGTGATGTAGGCTGCAGAAGGTGCAAGGATTGCAGGAGCATCAAGGATCATTGGTATTGACCTGAATGCCAGCAGATTTGAAGAAGGTAAATACTCCTGATTTTACTAAATCATGAACTTCCGCCTGTTGTTTCGTGAAGTCACTAAGGTTTTCTGTTTGTCCATGTTCAGCTAGAAAATTTGGCTGCACAGAATTTGTGAACCCAAAAGATCATACCAAGCCGGTTCAAGAGGTTTGTTTCTTCACATCAGGGAAATATACTCTTTACACTTGACAGGTCATATGATCATACAATGTTACTCTGCTTCAGGTACTCATTGAGATGACAAATGGCGGAGTTGACCGCAGTGTGGAATGCACTGGCAACATTAATGCCATGATACAAGCATTTGAATGTGTTCATGATGTATGACTTCTTCTAAAACCGTCAGCAATCATCCAGTTAAACATGATCATTTGGGTCCGTCTCTTTTCCCTGGAGGATGGAAATCATTGAATCTGTGATCTGTATCCAGGGCTGGGGTGTAGCTGTGCTGGTGGGTGTGCCACACAAGGACGCGGAGTTCAAGACCCACCCGATGAAGTTCCTGAACGAGAGGACTCTGAAGGGCACCTTCTTCGGCAACTTCAAACCGCGCACAGACCTGCCCAACGTCGTGGAGATGTACATGAAGAAGGTAAACTGGAAGTATACCAGCTGCGAAGTTCCTGAGGTGTTATCATAGCCTGAAATGTGAATTCCTGAACAAACCTGCTATGATTGTCCTCAGGAGCTGGAGGTGGAGAAGTTCATCACCCACAGCGTGCCGTTCTCGGAGATCAACAAGGCCTTCGACCTGATGGCGAAGGGGGAGGGCATCCGCTGCATCATCCGCATGGAGAACTAGGTTTCCTCACCTGCTTTCGGTCGCTCCTATGGATGTAATAAGTGCTTGGGGTGGTTTCTGGTTTCTGAACCAGCCTTGGTGAGATCAGACACTTACGCTTCCGTGTAATGTCATCGATTGCGGTTTCGCCTTCCTGAGCCAGTAGCGTAGTATTAGCCTCCAGTGTCTGTAATTACCTACCGTTGGAACAGTGGTACGAGCTCCGTTTTGGTGTAATAGTGTATGCTTCTACTGCTACATCTACGAGTTCCGGTATGAGCATGATGTTCTTGTTCTGACTTGTGAGGTGTTCTGTTCTGAGGTCTTCACTTCCGGTTGTTGGCTGCTAGTGCTGCTCGTGTATGAACTATGATCTCGGGACGAAGTGGTCTGGAGTTCAGGCAATGTAGGCCGTATTTCTTTTCGTTTCCTAGTTTTGTAAGTTTCTCTGCTCTCGACACTTTGATACTTCACAGAACTTGTCATATTTTTTTTTCCAAAATTCCACTGATCTATTAATAATCATCAAAAACAATATAGGGAGTTTCAAAAGTAATAAAAATTAGTCACCGGACCACCTAACTACAGAGATACTGGCATGAGCCGAAGGCACGCCGTCATCGTGGCCCCTCCATCATCTAGCAAAGCTTGTTGTAGTAGACAGGCGGAAAATTGTCATGCCAAGGCCTAAAATGACCAACACATCAGAGCAGCAACCATCATAGAAGATGACTGACGTCAAATTACACCAACGAACATGAACAACGACCGGATCCGAAAGGATCCGGAACCGTCGGATAGACGACTCCAAGCACCCTCCGCTGATGTTAGACGTAACGCCAGAGCAAGAATATGGTGGGGAGAATTTTATTCTAACTTCAAGATGTCGCCGCCGCGCCGCCTCAACATCCTGAGAAGGACACGAAAAACAGTCTAAATAAAATACCGAGACCTCCGGCCTGCGAGGGACTGTGGTCCGCCACGCCTCTAAGGCCTTAAGGCCAACAGAGATAGGACGGACCGATGACGTCATCGACGGAGGGAACAAAACCATTGATGGGTTTTTAGCTGCCGCCTTTTGGAAAGTCTCGTACCGGTTCGGGAACTGTACTAAAGGTTACAGAACTTGTTGTCTCTGGGAAAATGTGGCAAATTAAAATGTGGATTTTTTTGACATTCACCAAAATGTGGATTGGATTTTGTTGAAATAAATTATCCAGTATGTCCTAAAATTTAATCCTGGCCAAACGTAAGACTTAAAAAAATCAAACACGCGTCATTATTGAATTGCACGCACTAGAAAAAAATTTGTAGTTCTTCAAACACGCGTCATTATCAAATTGCATGCAGTAGCCACACTAGACAATTTATTTCAACAGTGATCATGCGTCTTAACCCTTTGGGCTATTGTGACACATGTTTGGAGAGCCAGATTTGATCCTAGTACCTCCTGCTCTGATTTTATATTGAATTGCGTGCACTAGCCAACTTAACTAGAAGTCTGAACTGATGGAAATGATTAGCCAATTTATTTCACATATTGAATTGCATGCCCTAGCCATCGCAAAATCATAAGTCCAAAGTGATGGAAAAAAAGTTGAACAATTTATTTTAATATTCACGCAACGTCTTTGCCCTATTGTGACGAATGTTTAGGAAGCCATATTATTTTTTTAATTTTTATGTTGGTCAGGATTAGATCTCAGGATCCTTTGATACCATATCATGCACTAGTCCGAACTGATGGACATGTCTAAATAATTTATTTCAATATTCACCCTACGTCTTTGCTCTTCGGTCTACTGTGACGTGTGTTTGGGGGCTGCAATATTTTATTTTTAATTATTGTGTGGGCTAAGATTAGATTCTAGGATCTACCACTCTGATACCATATTGAATTGCATGCACTAGTCAACGCAACCATATTGAATGTTCTGGTGCCAGTTCGGTGGGAGATTTTAATATTAAACTCCATATCTATAACAAAGCTAATGGCTTCATGTGGTCTTTAGTCGTTGTCTATGGTGCTACACAAGGTGTTTATAAACCTGACTTTCTTTGTGAATTGGTTAATCTGGCAATGATAATCGTATCCTATTTTTATAGGCGGAGATCTCAATTTGCTAAGATTTTCTCACGAGAAAGGTTGGGGGAGGTTCAATGAGCATTGGCATTTTCTTTTCAACCTTGTTATTGATAGTTTGAATTTACGAGACGTTACGATGATAGGAAGGCAGTTCACTTAGGATAATAGTCTTCTAGATCCAATTTATGAGAAACTGGATAGGGTACTTATGTATACCGACTGGAAAGACAAGTTCGCTATGGTAACCGCTCGTGCTCTTGAACATATTGAGCCTTTGTCGGATCATTGCCCCTATCTTTTTATCTGTTGGGTCGCCTACACCAAAGCATAAACAAGTGTTTAAATTTGAATGGTTGGTTGCTTGGGAATGGGTTCCATGATACGGTGAAGGATATTTGGGATAAATGATCAGACACTGATACAACGATAGAATAACAAAATGTGTGTTTTACGTAAATTCCTACGTGGTTGGGCTAGACATATTGTCGGAATCTAAAAAAAAATTGCGCCTTACATCTACTATTAATGACTTGGAGGCTCTAACGAAAGTCGGGCATTTATCTACACAAGAAATTAAGCTTAAAAGCCAATCAGATGTGGAAATCGTGTGATTATAGCGAGATAAGGAACTGAAATGGTATCAATGATCTAAATCGAAATTTATTCTCAAAAGAGATGTGAATACAAGATACTTCCACGATGTTGCCAATGCAAAACACAAGAAGAAACTTATTCACTCTCTGGTACATGACGAGGGTACGATTGATGGACAAGAGTGTCTTAAGTACTATATTATAATTTTTTATAAATGTGCATTTGGGCCTCCTAATGAGAATTCTTTCTCGATGGATCAGGCTCAAACTGTGGATATTCGCCAATTTTTAATGAGGAAAATAATTTTCTAAGTGCTCTCTATACGGAGAAGGAGGTCAAGAAAGTTGTTTTCCAAATAGAACACAATGAAGCTCTGATACGTCGTAAATGTATCTATAATTTTTTGATGTTCCATTTTATTTTATATGTACTTTCTTATGTTTTGTTCATACTTTGAAGTATTTTTATATATTTTCTGAAACTAACATATTAACAAGATGACATGGTGCCAATTGCCTGTTTTTTGCTATTTTGGGTTTCAGAAAAGCTAGTAAAGAAATATTTTCGTAATTGGAGGGGACAAAAGCCAAAGTCAATATTTTACCCGAAGCAACACGGAGACTGAAGGGGAGACGAAGTGGCGCACCAAGGCGGACACACCTGGTGGCCGCGCGGCCAGGGGCGCGCCACTAGGGGGTGTGGGCCTCCTAGTGCTCCACCGACCTTGCCCCTTCGCCTATAAAAGCCTCCCGGGACGAAAACCCTAAGTACCCGATCAAAAATCCACGAAAGAGTCTATAGCCGCCGTCATCTCCATCCCTAGACCGAGGGGATTCGAAGCTCTTCCCGGCACCCTATCGGAGGGGAGAGATCACCCTGGAAGCCTTCTTCATCACCATGCTTGCCTCCGGAGTGATGCGTGAGTAGTTCACCCTTAGACTATGGGTCCATAGAGTAGCTAGATGGTTGGTTCTCCTCCTTTGTGCTATCATGTTTAGATCTTGTGAGCTCCGTTCATGATCAAAATCATCTATTCATAATCTTACATGTTGCGTTTGCGGGGATCCGATGGATATTGAGATCCTATTTCAGATTGATTATTGATTCTATCATGTCTATGTTATTTGTGATCTTGCATGCTTTCCGTTGTTAGTAACTATCTTAGCCAACTAGATGCTAGCAACTCCAAGAGGGAGTATTTATGCTCGATAGTGGGTTCATGCCTCTAGTAATCTGGGGAAGTGACAGAAATCTCTAAGGTTATAGATGTGTTGTTGCTACTAGGGAGAAAACAGCAATCCTTTGTCCATGGGGCAATCGTATTGTTTACTTTACACACTTTGGTTAATGCAATTATCTATTGCTTGTAACTTAATACTGGAAGGGGTTCAGATGATAACCTAAAGGTGGATTATTAGTCGTAGATGCAGTTGGATTAGGGTCTATGTATAATGTTGTAATTCCCAATCAAATCTCATAGGAATCAAGATGTCTAGTATATGCATTGTTATGCTTTCTCAAATCTGTCAATTGCCCCGCTGTAATTTGTTCACCTAACATGTTATCTATCTTAAGGAGAAACACCTCTAGTGAACTATGGAACCTAGTCCATTATTTTACCATTGATATACCATCTACTGTTTACCATTTACTGTTTACTTTATGCAAGCAATTACTATCTTCCACACTATACGTTTAATTCTTTGTTTTCAGCAAAACATGTGAGATTGACAACCTCACTGTAAGTTAGGGCAAAGTTCTATGGTTGTGTTGTGCAGGATTTCAAGTTGCTAGCAACACCTTGGAGTTGTTTCCTTACTCCTACCGGTTCGATAACCTTGGTTTTATAACTGAGGGAAAACTTGCTGATGTGCTCATCATACCTTTATCTTGGGGTTCCCAACGAGCTCTACGTATTTTGAGCCATCAAGCCGTTTTTTTGGCATCGTTGTCGGGGAGTTAAGGATACAACCAATCTCTTTACTTTGTTTTTTGTTTTGCTTAGTTTATTTCTACTTTGTTTGCTTGTTCCTTTTTTATCAAAAACACAAAAAAAATTAGTTATACTGGTTTGCTTCCCTTTATCAAAAACACAAAAAAATTAGTTCCTATTTCAGTTTCTATTTCTGTTGGCTTGCTTTAATATTTAAAAAAATGACTGCTCTTGAAAACACTAAGTTGTGTGACTTCACTAGCACAAACAACAATGATTTCGTGTGCACACCTTTGCTCCACCTATTCCTGAAGCTGCTTTCTTTGAAATTAAACCTGTTTTGCTCAATCTTGTTATGAAAGAACAATTCTCTGGTGCTGGTACTGATGCTGCTGCTGCTCACCTTAATAACTTTGTTGAACTTTGTGAGATGCAAAAAAATAGGGATATAGATGGAGATATTATTAAGCTTAAATTGTTTCCTTTCTCTTTGAGAGGAAAAGCTAAAGAATGGTTGTTATCCGTACCTAGAAATAGTATTGATTCTTGGATTAAATGCAAAGATGCTTTCATTAGAAAATAATATCCGCCTGCTAAGATTATATCTATGAGAAGTGAAATAATGAAATTTAAACAATTTGATAATTAACATGTTGCTCAAGCTTGGGAAAGAATGAAATCTTTGGTAAAGAATTGCTCCACTCATGGACTGGCTGCTTGGATGATTATACAAACCTTTTATGCAGGATTGAATTATTCTTTAAGAAATCTGTTAGATTCTGCTGCTGGAGGCACCTTTATGACTATTACTTTGGGTGTTGCAACAAAGCTCCTTGATAATATGATGGTTAACTATTCCGAATGGCACACTGAGAGAGCTCCATAAGGTAAGAAGGTAAATTCTGTTGAAGAAACCTCTTCCTTGAGTGATAAAATCGATGTTATTATGTCTATGATTGTTAATGGAAAAGCTCATATTGATCCAAATCATGTTCCCTTAGCCTCTTTGGTTGCTCAAGAAGAGCAAGTTGATGTGAACTTCATTAGAAATAATAATTTTAGCAACAATGTCTATAGGAACAATTTTGGTAGTAATAATTATAGGCCATATCCTCCTAATAATGGTAATGCTTATGGAAATTCCTACAACAACAATAGAAGTGCACCCTCTGAACTTGAAGTTATGCTTAAGGATTTTATTAATAAACAAACTGCTTTCAATAAAACTGTTGAGGAAAAACTTTTGAATGCTAAAAAAATATCGCCTTTGTCTGAAGCACAATCCTCTTTGATTAATAAAATGGCTGCTAAACCTGAAACTATGGAAAACCCCTTTGCTGCTACTAATGCCATACAAGTTAGAATTGATGAAAATGGTAGACTGTTAACTGAATTGCATGCTAAGTTGGAAAGAGAAGATGAAATTGCTAGAAATAGTAGTATTTGTACTATTACCACCACCAATGTTGATGCTAGCAAACCACATGAAGTCTCCATTCCTTCTGCAACACCTAAAACCAATGGAAACAATAGTTCTACTACCTTGGATGGTAATTTTGATTTTGATCTTGATGGTTGCAATATTTTTGAAGTGATTATGTTCCTACAAAAGCTTGCTAGAAGTCCTAATGCTAGTGCTATGAATATGGCCTTTACAAAACACATTACAGATGCTCTCATAAAAATTAAAAAAGAAAAATTGAAACATAAAGCTTCTATTCCTAGGAAATTAGAAGATGGTTGGGAACCCATCATTAATATAAAAGTAAATGATTTTGATCTCAAAGCTGTTGGGTCCGCAGCATAGAAAACAAAAAAATTCCTACGGTGTGAACTACACGCCAAGATCTATCTACTAGGTACAAAGCAAACGGGTGGACATACATCCATAGAGAACTTACCCTCGAAGACAACGAGCTTTGTTAACGAGTAGGAACTTGTGGTTGATGTAGTCGTATACTTGCCGATCTCAAGATTGTGAGGAAGTCCGAGCGCCGCAACTCAGCAGCGCATCCGCACTCGCACACACGTTCAAGCCACCAGACAACCTCCACCTCCTCGCTCCAGCGATCCAGCGGAAGCAACAACTCCTTCCAGACGAAATGCCACCAGGAACATGTATCTCGCTAATCCAAGACCATGGGGGAATAATTCTAGAGGGGGAGAGAGATCCTTCACAAGGAGGTGTGAGGATGAAGGAGGGAATGGGTGGCCTTTTATAGGAGGAAGGGGGGTGCCCCCTCTCTCCATGGCCGGCGCATCGGGGGGTGACCCCTCACCTCCCCCATTCATGTGGTGGTAACTCCTCCACATTAAAATGCCTCTTCACATTCCCTTTTAAAGTCTCCACTTTAAATGCATTAAGTTTCTCCAAATTTAATGCTCTCTCATTTAATAAAACTCTTTTATTAAATTTATTCAGAATTTTGTTAATTACTTTAATTAACAAACATTCACATATAGCTCCTTGCAATATTTCAATATCACATGCAAAACCACTTTCTGCAATTTCACCCAAAACAATTTCCGGTTTCTATTGAAACAATTCCTGCGCTTTGCAATTGTTTCGTCTGAAACATATGTGCTCCAAAATGGTGTCCGGTAACTCTTAAGTGTGCCACCCTACGGTTCGCGAATAATGCAGACATGATCGAGACCCTTCTCCGATCAATAATCAGCAGCGGGACCTGGAGATCCGTACTGACTCCTACACATTCAACGATGACTCTTGTGATCGTGAGAACCTTTAACGCTTGTAACTAAATCCCTATGTCTCTCGATATATTACATGTCCGAGATTCGATCATCGGTATCTCCATACCTAGTTTGATCTCGTTACCGACATGCACTCTTTTCTCGTTCCCGTGATATAACATTCTAGTGATCACATCACTTGCTTGCAAGCTATCCTAATGTGATATCACCGAGAGGGCCCAGAGTATATCTATCCGTCATCTGGATTAACAAATTCCACTCTTGATCCATGAGCCTCAACATAACACCTTCGTAGCACTGGACCCATCTTTATAGTCACCCTGTTACGGTGTGACGTTTGATGTTATCAAGATACTCTTCCGGTGTTAGCAATTAACATGATCTCATGGTCTAAGGATAAAGATTACTTCGTATGATGTTATAGCAATATAAACACAATGAATTGATCGTAATGCTATACTTCGGATGAATGTTCATCACATCATTCCACCAATGGTGTGACCTTGTTATTAACAACATCCAATGTCCATGATCAGGAAACCTTGATCATCTTGTTAATCAACAAGCTAGTCTATAAGAGAGGCACGACTAGGAACCCTTTTTGTTTATTAAACACACATGTATTGATGTTTCCTATCAATACAATTATAGCATGTAAAATAAACATCTATCATATACAAGGAATACATAATAACAATTTTATTATTGCCTCTCAGGGCATATTTCCTTCAGTCTCCCACTTACACTAGAGACAATAATCTAGTTCACATAGTGATAAATCTAACACCCATGGAGTTCTGGTGTTGATCATGTTTTTCCCTAGGGAGACTTTAGTCATCGGATCTGCTACATTCAGGTCCATGTGCACTTTACAAATCTTTATATCTCCATCCTTGACATGTTCGCGGATGGATTGAAACCGGCGCTTAATATGCTTGGAATTCTTGTGAGACCTTGGTTCCTTTGCGTTGGCTATGGCTCCATTGTTGTCACAATAGATCACCATCGGGTCCAACGCACTGGGAACCACGCCCAGTTCCGTAATGAACTCTTTCATCCAAACTGCTTCCTGCGCTGCTTCTAAAGCAGCAACATATTCCGCCTCCGTTGTTGATCTAGCCACCACAGGTTGTTTGGAGCTCCTCCAACTAACTGCTGCTCCATTCAAGAGAAATACGTATCCAGATTGAGACTTAGAGTCATCCGGATCAGTGTCAAAGCTAGCATCGACATAACACTTAGCGACTAGCTCTTCTTCACCTCCGTATATAAGAAACATATCCTTAGTTCTTCTCAAGTACTTAAGGATATTCTTGACCGCTATCCAGTGTTCCGAACCTGGATCAGATTGGTACCTACTAGTCAAACTAATAGCATGTGCCACATCCGGTCTTGTACATAGCATGGCATACATTATAGAGCCTATGGCTGAGGCATAGGGGATCCTATCCATTATCTCTCTTTCTTCCACCGTAGACGGACTTTGAGTCTTACTCAATGTCTTGCCTTGCAACATAGGTAAGAACCCCTTCTTACTTCCGTCCATATTAAACTTCTTTAATATCTTATCAAGGTATGTACTCTGCGATAGCCCAATTAGGCGTCTTGATCTATCTCTATAGATTTTAATGCCTAATATATATGAAGTTTCACCAAGGTCCTTCATGAAAAATTTGCTGTTTAGATAACTTTTAACACTGTTTAAAAGATCTAAATCATTTCCAATCAATAATATGTCATCCACATATAATATCAGAAATGCCACATTGCTCCCACTCACTTTCTTGTAAATACAAGCCTCTCCATAAGTTTGGACAAATCCAAACTCTTTGATCACCTCATCAAAGCGGAGATTCCAACTCCGTGATGCTTGCTTCAGTACATAGATGGATTGCTGAAGTTTGCACACCTTATTAGCATCCTTAGGATCGACAAAACCCTTAGGTTGTATCATATACAACTCTTCTTCAATCTTACCATTGAGGAACGCAGTTTTGACATCCATCTGCCATATTTCATAATCGAAATATGCAGAAATTGCTAACATAATCCTAACCGACTTAAGCATCGCTACGGAAGAGAATGTATCATCGTAGTCAACTCCTTGAATTTTTCAAAACCCCTTTGTGACAAGTCGAGCCTTATAGATGGTCACATTACCATCAGCATCAGTTTTCCTTTTGAAAATCCATTTATTCTCAACGGCCTTTCGATCGTGAGGTAAGTCCACCAAGTTCCAAACTTGGTTCTCGTACAAGAATTCCATCTCGGATTTCATGGCTTCTAGCCATTTGTTGGAATCCGGGCTCATCATCGCTTCTTTATATGTCGCAGGGTCATCCATTTCATCAATCATGAAATTCATAACAGGATTGTCGTACAGTTCAGGAGCTGCACGTGTCCTGCTTGACCTGCGAGGTTCGGTAGTGTCCTCTTTCGGAGTTTCATGATCAATATCATTAGCTCTCTCTTCATTAGGTGAAGTCAACTCCGAAACAACTTCCGGTGTTGCGCTACTCGCCATTTCATGAAGAGAAGGTTCAATAACCTCTTCGAGTTCTACCTTCCAACTACTCACACCTTTCGCGAGAAACTCCTTCTCAAGAAAGGATCCATTCTTGGCAACAAAGACCTTTCCCTCGGATCTGTGATAGAAGGTATACCCAATCGTTTCCTTAGGGTATCCTATGAAGACGCATTTTTCCACTTTGGGTTCGAGTTTATCCGGTTGAAGTTTCTTCACATAAACATAGCATCCCCAAACTTTAAGAAATGATAGCTTAGGTTTGTTTCCAAACCATAATTCATGCGGTGTATTTTCAACGGATTTAGATGGTGCCCTATTTAAAGTGAATGTAGCGGTTTCCAGTGCATAACCCCAAAATGACAGTGGCAAGTCAGTCAGAGACATCATAGATCGAACCATATCCAATAAAGTACGATTACGACGTTCTGACACACCATTACGTTGTGGTGTTCCGGCAGACGTGAGTTGTGAAACTATTCCACAGTCTTTCATATGTGTGCTAAACTCGTAAATAAGATACTCTCCTCCACGGTCGGACCGCAGAAATTTGATCTTTCTGTTACGATGATTTTCCACTTCATTCTGAAATTCTTTGAACTTTTCAAAAGTTTTAGACTTGTGTTTCATCAAATAGATATACCCGTATCTACTCAAATCATCCGTGAAAGTAACAAAATAACGATATCCACCTCGCGCCGACACACTCATTGGTCCACACACATCAGTATGTATGATTTCCAATAGATCTGTCGCCCGTTCCATTGAACCGGAAAACGGCGTTCTAGTCATCTTGCCCATAAGGCATGGCTCACATGTATCAAATGATTCAAAATCAAGTGATTCCAAAAGTCCATCAGAATGGAGTTTCTTCATGCGTTTAACGCCAATATGACCTAGACGGCAGTGCCACATATATCTAGATATATCATTATCAAGTTTAATCCTTTTAGCATCAACATTATGAATATGCGTAATACTACTATCGAGATCCAACAGAAATAAACCATTCAACATAGGTGCATGGCCATAAATGATATTATTCATATAAATCGAACAACCATTGTTTTCAGACTTAAATGAATAACCACTTTGCATCAAACACGATCCGGATACAATGTTCATGCTAAGTGCAGGCACCAAATAACAATTATTTAGGTTTATAACTAATCCCGATGGCATATGGAGAGGCAGCGTTCCGACGGCGATCACATCAACTCTTGGTCCATTGCCGACTCGCATCGAGACCTCATCCCTTGCTAGTTGTCGCTTGTTCCGCAGCCCCTGAACCGAGTTACATATATTAGCAACCGATCCGGTATCAAATACCCAGGTGCTACTACGAGTACTAGTCAAGTACACATCAATAACATGTATATCACATATACCTTTGTTTGCCTTGCCGGACTTCTTGTCCGCCAAATACTTGGGGCAGTTGCGCTTCCAATGGCCAGTCCCCTTGCAATAGTAGCACTCGGTGTCAGACTTAGGGCCAGCTCAGGGTTTCTTTTCAGGTGTGACAACATACTTTCCACCCTTCTTTCCCTTGTGCTTGCCTTTCTTGTCCTTCTTGAAACCGGTGGTCCTATTGATCATCAACACTTGATGTTCTTTCCTAATCTCCACTTATGCAGTCTTAAGCATTGATAGAAGCTCGGGAAGAGACATCTTCATGCCCTGCATATTATAGTTCATCACGAAGCTCTTGTAGCTAGGTGGCAGAGATTGGAGAACACGATGTATTCCTAAGTCAATGGGAATCGTTATTCCCAAGGATACAAGCTTATCGGCGTACCCAGACATTTTGAGTACGTGCTCACTAACGGAGCTGTTTTCCTCCATCATGCAGCTAAAGAACTTTTCTGTAGCATTATAACTCTCTACGGCAGCATGGGTATCGAAAATCATTTTCAATTCTCCCATGGTATCAAAGGCATTGCCAGTTTCGAAACGCTTTCGAAGTTCTGGCTCTAGCCCATACAGTATGCCACAATGAACTAAGTTGTGGTCGTCCTGACGAGTTATATAGACGTTCTTTTCCTCGTCAGGGGCATCAGGAGCTGGTGGGGGGCCTAGCGGCGCATCTAGCACATATTGCTTTTGTGCAGCAGTGAGGAGAATCCTCAAATTCATAGCCCAGTTGGTGAAGTTGCTACCATTCATAGCAAGTTTCTCTTTCTCCATGAACACATTGAAATTAAAAGCAGGTGGTGCCATCTACAACAGAATTTATAAAGTATATTTAGACTAAGTTTATGATAGATTGAGTTCATCTAATCCAAATTACTAATGAACTCCCACTCAAAAACGACATCCCTCGTGTCCTTTTGGTGATTACATGAACCAAATCCACTACACCAAGTCTGATCATCACGTGAGTCGGTGTAGCTTCAAAGGCGAGCATCTATATGGGCATCATATCAACTATATGACTCATGCTTAACCTTTCGGTCCGTGTTCCGAGGCCATGTCTGTACATGCTAGGCTCGTCAAGTAAGAACCTTAGTATTTGCGTGTGTAAAACTGTCTTACACCCGTTGTATGAAAGCGTAGAGTTGAAAACACCCGATCATCACGTGATGCCTCAAAACACGATCCACAAAACGGTGCATACTTAAGGAAGAACACATTTTATCTTGATATCTAAATGAGGGATCATCTTATAATGCTACCAAACGTGCCAAACTAGCAATATAAGATGCTAACATCTAATTTGTGAAGTGAGGTGATATGGTCCATGCATTTGATCTCTATCATTTGCATCGTGGTATGATCTCTATCATTCCTTTGTGTGTAAGGCCAAGGTCTATGGAACTTACACGTTAAGTGAGGTGTAAGAGTATCTATTATACATCTACTTACAACAATACCATATCAAAACACTAGCCCAACAACGATCTAAACTAGACGCCTCTAATTTATCAATTGCAAGTTTTACGTGGCTTAGGGCTTTCGGAGATAGAACCTGTCTAACCTACGAACATGAACCACAACGAGGATAACTAAGTTATTAGCAACTCGTTGTAAATCAGATATTGACTATAGTAGGAGAGACAGACACCCGCCAGCCACTTATGCAAAACAAGTTGCATGTCAGTCGTGGAACCGGTCTCATGTACGATGACATGTAAGGTTGGTCCGGGCCGCTTCATCCCACTATGCCACCAATATCCAAAGTACATAGAAGATGCAATAACATGATCATCATCGCCCACATATAAACATATGTGTACTACCCGTGCAAAGCACCTACGCATAGATCAGGCTCTGATACCACTATTGGGTCTGCAGCATAGAAAACAAAAAATTTCCTACGGTGTAAACTACACGCCAAGATCTATCTACTAGGTACAAAGCAAATGGGTGGAAATACATCCATAGAGAACTTACCCTTGAAGACAACGAGCTTTGTTAACGAGTAGGAACTCATGGTTGATGTAGTCGTACACTTGCCGATCTCAAGATCATGAGGAAGTCCGAGCGCCGCAACTCAGCAGCGCATCCGCACTCGCACACACGTTCAAGCCACCGGACAACCTCCACCTCCTCGCTCTAGCGATCCAGCGGAAGCAGCAACTCCTTCCAAACGAAATGCCACCGGGAACATGTATCTCGCTAATCCGAGACCATGGGGGAATAATTCTAGAGGGGGAGAGAGATCCTTCACAAGGAGGTGTGAGGATGAAGGAGGGAATGGGTGGCCTTTTATAGGAGGAGGGGGGTGCCCCCTCTCTCCATGGCCGGCGCATGGGGGGGTGACCCTGTAGGGGTTCGTAGCATGGAAAACAAAAATTTTCTATCGCATACAAACAAACAAGCCAAGATCTATCTACTAGATTGTAGCAACGAGTCGATGGAATAACTCACCCTCGAAGATTCCAAAGTGTTTAACGAGAGCAGATTCTCGTGGGTGATGTAGTCGTACTCTTTCCGATCTCAAGATCGCGTAGACGATCCTTCCGGCGCCGCGTTCCCGCAGCGCTCCCGCAGTCGGTCACACGTTCGGTACTCGACGAAGACCTTCCTCTCCCTTGTTCCAGCAGGCAGCGGAGGTTGTAGCACTCTCCTCGCGATTCCGGCAGCACAACGGCGTGGTACCGGAGGTAGAGGGGAAATCCCGCAGGGCTTCGCCTTAAGCCGGTGCGAGTATGGTGGAGCTTATGAGAGAGGCTATTAGTGGTCTAGTAATTAGACACACCAATTAGAGGGCTCTAAACCAATTAGAAGGCTCTAAACCGAATAGCTCTAAACCGGGGTCTAGATCTAGGGTTTAGTTTAGAGGATAGGAAACTTGTGTGTGTAGGAGGAGCCCTGCCCCTCCTTTTATGGGAGGGGGGTCTTGGCGCGCCAGGGGAGGGAGGGAGTCCCTCCCCAACTCGGCCTTGGGCTGGGCGCCGGCCTGGAGGAGTCCAACTCCTCCTCCAGGTTGGTTCCAACTCCTCTTGCTTGTTTCCCACAGTTTCTTGTTTTGGCAGTTTGACTTTCAAACTGGACATTTGACTTTTCTGTTTTAGGATTCAATTTAATCCTATATTTGGGACAGCAAGAACACTTAGTACATGATGCAATCATTCCAATATGTAATGACACATTCATGTACCCCTTCCCCCCCGGAGTGCCGGACAATCCGGAACCTTCTAGAATATCCCCGATGAAAACACCGGAATCATTCCCGAACTCCGAAACGGGACTTTCCTTATATGAATCTTATTCTCCGGACCATTCCGGATCACCTCGTGATATCCCGGATCCCATCCGAGACTCCGAACAACATTCGGTCTCTTTCTCATAATACCATAACTACTCAAACAACGTCGAATCCTTAAGTGTGTCTCCCTACGGTTCGTGAATTATGCGGACATGATCGAGACACTTCTCCGAACAATAACCAATAGAGGAATCTGGAAATTCATATGGCTCCCACATATTTCTACGATTACTTTGCGATCGAATGAACCACTTACATACGATACCAATTTCCCTTTGTCTCACGATATGTTACTTATCCGAGGTTTATGATCGTCGGTATCTCTGCATACCTAGTTCAACCTCGTTACTGATAAGTACTCTTTTCTCGTTCCCGTGATATGTGATCCCTTGTGAGCCAGTCACATGCTTGCAAGCTAATTGGATGACATTTCACCGAGAGGGCCCAGAGAATATCTATCCGTCATGTGGATGGACAAATCCCACTCTTGATCCATGTGTTTCAACCAATACTTTCCGAACACTCAATGCCACCTTTATAGCCACCCTGTTACGGTGTGGTGTTTGATGACATCAAAGCATCCATCCAGTAAAGGTGATATGCATGATCTCATGGTCGAAGGAATTAGGTTACTATGTATCAGAAAGCATATAGCAATTGAACTATTGAAATGACTTGATCTTTATGCTACGCTTATCTATAGGAGTATGTCCACCATACCATTCTCCTAACGATATGATCCTGTTGTTAATAACATCTCTATGTTCATGATCAGGAAACAATGATCATATATTAACCAACAAGCTAGTTTAACAAGAGGCTTTACTAGGGACTCTTATTTTAGTTTACAAATCACACAAGTATTAATGTTTCCGGTTAATACAATTATAGCATGGTATGTAAACATTTATCATAAGTGTGAAGACATGATAATAACCACTTTATTATTGCCTCTTGGGCATATCTCCAACAGTCTCCCACTTGCACTAGAGTCAATAATCTAGTTTCGAACCTTTGTGTATATAACACCTATGGCTTTCCAGTGTTGTATGTACACGATTGCTAGTGGTCAACTGATCTCCGGATCTGACACTTCCAGGTCCGTGTGTAATTGCATGTCTTTGCGTCTGTACGCATCACTCATTCTCTAATGAGATGGCTTTGTATAAATTTGGTCTTTCGGTGTGACCTTTAGTTCTTTGGGGTTAAAACATGTTGACAATATTGTCGTACAATATATCTTCATAGTATTATCCCGCTGTGAACTACACCTAGTTTGATAACAAACTACTTGACACAAATGCCCTCTTTTGCTGCTATAATAGCAGTCATATACTTAGCCTTTTGTTGTAGTATCTGTCACAATGTCTTAACTTTGGAACTTATCCAAATCCATTATAGAACTCACTTTCCATTATATTGTGCCACCCTTAATTTAGATTGAGATAAACTTAATTTGTACTTTGTGACAAGACTAGTATCAATGTAGTACTTTTACAATGAACTAACCATCTATTTGTCACTTCTACAAATAATATACTCTTAGTTCTTTCAAAAAATCATAAGAATATCCTTACTATTGTCCAATGATCATCTTACAAATCATTCTGGTATATGCTCACAACATTTATAGCATAGGACATATCTGGATTTGTACATATCACAGTATGATTGATATAAATACTCTTTGTGATTTCATACATCAAGTATCAATCTATACTTGAATCTTTGTTTCACTTACCAAGTGCCAATACACTTGAATATATCATCAACATTGAACTCTTTCAATCCTTTCTGTGCAACAAGAACCTTTCTTGTAGTTTCTATATTGAATTCATTCAATATCTCGTCTATGTACTTCTGGCACAACCATATTAGCGTCTAATGATGCCAAATATTTGGGTTTTGCCTAAGTCTTTCATCGGGATGAAATTCTTAATATGTGTTAATAAAAGATACATTATTTCCAATCAACAATATGTCTTCCACATAATGTATTAGAAACATGTCTTAGCGCTCCCACTTAATTTCTTGCAAATGCAAGCATCTCCATCGTCTCTGATGAACTTTTAAACTCCTTTAACAGTTTCATCACAGTGAAGATTCCAACTCCGCGATGCTCACTTTAACCATTGAAGTTTGCATATACTTTTAGCATCCTTTTGAATTAACAAAACCCTATGGACCGTGTTATGCACATGTCCTAGGTAATGATTCTATTAGAAGAATTTGTTTTGTTTATTCAACTACCATATAACAAATTATATGTAGTGGTTGCTACATTAATCCATCTAGACTAAATATCACTATGACAGATCAAATCTTGTCATAGTCAACCTTTGAACATTGTTGTGAACTCTTTCTCAACATGTCGACTATTTCATAGATGTAAAACATCCATGTCTATTTCTATATAGATCCAGACACAACTGTAAGGTCTTACACCTTTCTCGAGGGTCCTTCAAGTTCAAAACTTGATTTCTCGTGTATGGAACTATCACGGATTTTATGGCTTCAAGCCATTTGACGGAGTCAGGGCCCATCATCGCTTCTTTGCATGTAGTCGGTTCATTATTCTCAAATAATGATTCAACCCTCAAATCTTGGTATTTGATTGTTTACCCGATCTACTTGTTTCAATAGGAACTTAGATCTCCGTGACCACAACCTTTGAGGCACGTGAGCCATGAGCATTGTTGCCGCCTCCGGAACATTTTTCGGTGCTGCGCAACTCTGCACATACAGCTAAGGTTCTTTTAACCTTATCAAAGTTCTAATGTCCTCCCACTTAACTTTTCACGAAAAATTTCTTCTCAAAGAAACTTGACGTTCTAAGCAACAAACACTTTTGTCTCCGGTGTTTTATGGAGGAATTCTTAACAGTAATACAAAGACAGGTTTATCCGACTTTGGTTGCAAACATCTTTCTTATGCATAGCATACCAATGTTTAAGAAAGGACTACTTGGGTTTTATCCCAAACCATAACCTTATATGGTGTCATTTCAACGGATTATGATGGAGCTCTTTTCAGTGGAAAAACGGTAATCTCTAAAGCTTTTAATCTTTAAAATACAATGGCAGTTTTATGAATTACACCT
This sequence comes from Avena sativa, assembly GCA_916181665.1. NCBI lineage: Eukaryota > Viridiplantae > Streptophyta > Magnoliopsida > Poales > Poaceae > Avena > Avena sativa. Next base: position 141,932,989 of record OV702292.1, read on the forward strand.
TTCGATCTTACCATGTCAAACAAGGTTTAATTACATATCTCGAACGCTCCATACTCTTATGGTGTTTCGGGAAAATGCAAATCCACGGAACGATTCCTTAAATCTTAGGTATTATGCTAAACTTGTAACTCAAATATCTTCCTTTATGATCTTATCATAAACTATTTATATTCTTGTTACAATGATCTTGCACTTCATCTTGAAAGTCTTTGAACTTTTCAAGTGTTTCATACTTTATCCTTATTAAGTAAATATTTATATATTCACTCAAATTTTCGGAGAAAGCATATGAAGTTGAAATCCATCGCTCTTGACTACATATAACGGGCTTCGTACAACAATATGTACAAGTTCCAATAAGCTAGTCATTCGTTCCCTTTTGGCCTATGAACGAAGTTTTAATTATCTCTAGGAAAGTTTCACAAGCGTTATTTGATCAAAATCAAAAGACTCCAAAATTCCATCCACATGAAATTTCTTCATGTTTTCTTTCCAATATAATTTAAACGGCGATGTCACTTCCTAAGTGATCTTTCAATCAATTTGTCTTTCGACATTTTTTAGCACTAGTTTTATGGATGTGATTTCTCCAACGAGATTTGTGAATAATCCATCTTTTATGGATTACGGCAATTATTTGAACAACCCTTTTGTTCTCATAATACCTGATAAAACAAATCTTTGAAGGCAAGCTTTGATGTTTAACGAGCAACACAATAACCCTTTATTTGTTCTCGATAAACATCATCACATATTCTTTTGCTAGTTACTTAGGCCATTGTAGTTCATGAATTGTGTTGTTTCGTATGACGATTCACACCAACAAATTCAGTATCAAATACTTGAGAACCACATTGTTTAATAAGCAAAGAATATAGCCATAACATGTATATCATCTATATACTTAAACTGAACAATTCTAGTCTTTTCTTTTCTGCCATATATTTATGAGATTCTCTTTCAGTATTTCCTTATCAGTTTGAAAGAATCTATCAACATCAATAGTGGAGTCATACATATGACATATAGCCCAAAGCGTGTATAGTTAAATACCAATGTCTTTGGACTTGCACTTTGAAGTAGATCACCATCATCAAATGTTTGGTGTTCTTTCAAATTCCTTTCATTAGTAATCTCTTGGTGTAGTAAACATTTTACCTACATCAAATATTCACCCTCATCATGGATTTATCCATGATCAAGCTACTTTTATCTTATAATGGTGAATCATGAGTATAATGTTGCTCTCCAAATCTTTTGGACGATTAGGACAACTAGTGTCTCCAACCTTTTGCAAATTCTCATCAAATATGAGAACATGACTTTTGCCATATTATACTCTATCATGTTGTAACCAATACTTCGTTTCAGATATCACAATATCTTCCACACATCATGGTTTCTGAAACAACTCTTTCAGATCCTAGATAACCTTGATATTAAGGGAATCCTTTGAATATCAAGAATCATGGATACAAACATGATACTTATATACTAACACTTGGAATTGTTACTCTTGATTTAATACTAATTATTAAACTTCATGGAGTAACCGGAACTTACTGAAAGTTTGCAATAGGACTTTTAAACTTTAGATTAACACTTCAAAACAATACGATACCAGTTCGTAAAGTAACTAACCAGAATTTTATAGTTCTATCATCTCAATTATAACTAAGCGCAAGGTGGTAAACGGATGCCAATGACTACAACAACTATGCAAATTCACTTTGATTTAGTTTATGATAAATTGAGTTCTAATTAATAATTAAATTAATCTAGGTGAACTCCCACTCAAAACAATATCCCTCACATTGTTTTAGTGATCACACGAACCAAATCCACCACATCAAAACCGATCATCACGAGAGTTGATATAGTTTCAATGGCGAACAATCGACATGTTCATCATATCTACTATATGATTCATGCTTTACCTTTCGGTGATCCGTGTTCCTGAGGCCATGTCTGTACATGCTAGGCTCGTCAAGATCAAACCTTAGCTACCGCATAAGCAAATCTGGCTTGCTTACGTTGTATTCACCCGCGGAATCAAAGACACCCGATCATCACGTGGTGCTTCGAAGCAGCAAGCTTTGGCAACGGTGCATACTAAGGGTGAACACTTTAGAACTTGAAATTTATGTGCATGAGGGATCATCTTATAATGCTACCGTCGTCTACTAAGCAATACAAGATGCATAAAGGATTAACATCACATGCAATTCATAATATGTGATATGATATGGCCTTTCTTCTTTGTGCTTCTGATCTCCATCTTCAAGCACGAACATGATCTCCATCATCACCGACATTGCATCAAGGTCAATGACGCTTCTCCATGGTTGTCGTCCACCGGCTTCAACTATTACAACTACTTTGAATAGACACGCGGGTCTTAACAGAAATTAAAGACAACCATATGGCTCCTGCCGGTTGCCGACTTACAATAAGGAACATTGCATACATCATATATAATCACAATCATGGCCATATCACATCACTGCACACCCCTGCAAAACAAAGTTAGACGCCTCTACTTTCTTTGCATGTTTTACGTGGTTTGGGGCTGTTAATAAGTGTCGCTCTAACTTACGAACATGAACCACAACATTGATACTAGTATTGTTAATCACCCGTTGTAAATTGGATCTTAACTATGCTAGGAGAAACAGGCACCCGCAAAGCCACTTATGCAATACAAGTTGCATGTCAAGCGTGGAGCAAGTCTCATGAACGATGTCATGTAAGGTTAGCCCGGGCCGCTTCATCCCAACATACCGCAAGATACAAAGTACACAAAAAGCAATCTACAATAAAAGCATCAACGCCCACAATGACCATTGTGTTCTACTCGTGCAACAGATCTACATATAGACACGGCTCTGATACCACTGTAGGGGTTCGTAGCATGGAAAACAAAAATTTTCTATCGCATACAAACAAACAAGCCAAGATCTATCTACTAGATTGTAGCAACGAGTCGATGGAATAACTCACCCTCGAAGATTCCAAAGTGTTTAACGAGAGCAGATTCTCGTGGGTGATGTAGTCGTACTCTTTCCGATCTCAAGATCGCGTAGACGATCCTTCCGGCGCCGCGTTCCCGCAGCGCTCCCGCAGTCGGTCACACGTTCGGTACTCGACGAAGACCTTCCTCTCCCTTGTTCCAGCAGGCAGCGGAGGTTGTAGCACTCTCCTCGCGATTCCGGCAGCACAACGGCGTGGTACCGGAGGTAGAGGGGAAATCCCGCAGGGCTTCGCCTTAAGCCGGTGCGAGTATGGTGGAGCTTATGAGAGAGGCTATTAGTGGTCTAGTAATTAGACACACCAATTAGAGGGCTCTAAACCAATTAGAAGGCTCTAAACCGAATAGCTCTAAACCGGGGTCTAGATCTAGGGTTTAGTTTAGAGGATAGGAAACTTGTGTGTGTAGGAGGAGCCCTGCCCCTCCTTTTATGGGAGGGGGGTCTTGGCGCGCCAGGGGAGGGAGGGAGTCCCTCCCCAACTCGGCCTTGGGCTGGGCGCCGGCCTGGAGGAGTCCAACTCCTCCTCCAGGTTGGTTCCAACTCCTCTTGCTTGTTTCCCACAGTTTCTTGTTTTGGCAGTTTGACTTTCAAACTGGACATTTGACTTTTCTGTTTTAGGATTCAATTTAATCCTATATTTGGGACAGCAAGAACACTTAGTACATGATGCAATCATTCCAATATGTAATGACACATTCATGTACCCCTTCCCCCCCGGAGTGCCGGACAATCCGGAACCTTCTAGAATATCCCCGATGAAAACACCGGAATCATTCCCGAACTCCGAAACGGGACTTTCCTTATATGAATCTTATTCTCCGGACCATTCCGGATCACCTCGTGATATCCCGGATCCCATCCGAGACTCCGAACAACATTCGGTCTCTTTCTCATAATACCATAACTACTCAAACAACGTCGAATCCTTAAGTGTGTCTCCCTACGGTTCGTGAATTATGCGGACATGATCGAGACACTTCTCCGAACAATAACCAATAGAGGAATCTGGAAATTCATATGGCTCCCACATATTTCTACGATTACTTTGCGATCGAATGAACCACTTACATACGATACCAATTTCCCTTTGTCTCACGATATGTTACTTATCCGAGGTTTATGATCGTCGGTATCTCTGCATACCTAGTTCAACCTCGTTACTGATAAGTACTCTTTTCTCGTTCCCGTGATATGTGATCCCTTGTGAGCCAGTCACATGCTTGCAAGCTAATTGGATGACATTTCACCGAGAGGGCCCAGAGAATATCTATCCGTCATGTGGATGGACAAATCCCACTCTTGATCCATGTGTTTCAACCAATACTTTCCGAACACTCAATGCCACCTTTATAGCCACCCTGTTACGGTGTGGTGTTTGATGACATCAAAGCATCCATCCAGTAAAGGTGATATGCATGATCTCATGGTCGAAGGAATTAGGTTACTATGTATCAGAAAGCATATAGCAATTGAACTATTGAAATGACTTGATCTTTATGCTACGCTTATCTATAGGAGTATGTCCACCATACCATTCTCCTAACGATATGATCCTGTTGTTAATAACATCTCTATGTTCATGATCAGGAAACAATGATCATATATTAACCAACAAGCTAGTTTAACAAGAGGCTTTACTAGGGACTCTTATTTTAGTTTACAAATCACACAAGTATTAATGTTTCCGGTTAATACAATTATAGCATGGTATGTAAACATTTATCATAAGTGTGAAGACATGATAATAACCACTTTATTATTGCCTCTTGGGCATATCTCCAACAGACCCCTCACCTCCCCCATTCATGTGGTGGTAACTCCTCCACATTAAAATGCCTCTTCACATTCCCTTTTAAAGTCTCCACTTTAAATGCATTAAGTTTCTCCAAATTTAATGCTCTCTCATTTAATAAAACTCTTTTATTAAATTTATTCAGAATTTTGTTAATTACTTTAATTCACAAACATTCACATATAGCCCCTTGCAATATTTCAATATCACATGCAGAACCACTTTCTGCAATTTCACCCGAAACAATTCCCGGTTTCTATTGAAACAATTCCTGCGCTTTGCAATTCTTTCGTCTGAAACATATGTGCTCCAAAATGGTGTCTGGTAACTCTTAAGTGTGCCATCCTATGGTTCGCAAATAATGCAGACATGATCGAGACCCTTCTCCGATCAATAATCAGCAGCGGGACCTGGAGATCCGTACTGACTCCTACACATTCAACGATGACTCCTGTGATTGTGAGAACCTTTAACGCTTGTAACTAAATCCCTTTGTCTCTCGATATATTACATGTCCGATATTCGATCATCGGTATCTCCATACCTAGTTTGATCTCGTTACCGACATGCACTCTTTTCTTGTTCCCGTGATATAACATTCTAGTGATCACATCACTTGCTTGCAAGCTATCCTAATGTGATATCACCGAGAGGGCCCAGAGTATATCTATCCGTCATCTGAATTGAAAAATTCCACTCTTGATCCATGAGCCTCAACATAACACCTTCGTAGCACTGAACCCATCTTTATAGTCACCCTGTTATGGTGTGACGTTTGATGTTATCAAGATACTCTTCCGGTGTTAGCAATTAACATGATCTCATGGTCTAAGGATAAAGATTACTTCATATGATGTTATAGCAATATGAACACAATGACTTGATCGTAATGCTATACTTCGGATGAATGTTCATCACATCATTCCACCAATGGTGTGACCTTGTTATTAACAACATCCAATGTCCATGATCAGGAAACCTTGATCATCTTGTTAATCAACAAGCTAGTCTATAAGAGAGGCATGACTAGGAACCATTTTTGTTTATTAAACACACATGTATTGATGTTTCCTATCAATACAATTATAGCATGTAAAATAAACATCTATCATATACAAGGAATACATAATAACAATTTTATTATTGCCTCTCAGGGCATATTTCCTTCAAAAGCTTTATGTGATCTTGGTACTAGTGTCTCTATTATGCCTAGAAAGATTTATGAAATGCTTGAATTGCTACCATTGGAAGATTGTTATTTAGATGTCCAGCTTGATGATAATGCTAAAAAGAAACTCATGGGGAGTATTAATGATGTTCTTATTATGGTTAACAATACTTATGTCCCTGTTGATTTCTATGTTTTGGATGTTGAATGCAATGCGTCTTGTCCTATTATTTTGGGAAGACCTTTTTTTTGAACTGTTGGTGCCATTATTAATATGAAGGAAGGCACCATTGATACATTGCAAATGTATCTATAATTTTTGATGTTCCATGCTTGGTTTTATCCACTTTCTTGTGTTTTGTTCCAACTTTGGAGTACTTTTCATATGATTTCTTGGACTAACCTATTAACAAGAGCCACAGTGCCAGCTGCCTGTTTTCTGATGTTTTTGGTTCCAGGAAAGTCAGAAAATGAATATTCTCGGAATTGGACGGGACAAAAGCCAAAGTGCCTATTTTTCCGGAAGGGATCAAGTGCCAGAATACGAGACGGAGAAGGGCCAGGGAGCCACCACACCACCTCGCCGCGCGGCCAGGCCTGGCCCGCGCCAGGGGGTGGTGTGGCCGCTCCCGGCACCCCCTCGGCCTCTCCTTCCGCCTATATATTGCCCTCGGGATGAAAACCCTAAGTACCCGATCAAAAATCCACGAAAGAGTCTGTAGCCGCCGTCATCTCCATCCCTAGATCGGGAGGGATCTGAATCTCTTCCCGGCACCCTGCCGGAGAGGGGAATTCACCCTGGAGGCCTTCTTCATCACCATGCAAGCCTCCGGTGTGATGCGTAAGTAGTTCATCCTTGGACTACGGATCCATGTAGTAGCTAGATGGCTGGTTCTCCTCCTTTGTGCTTTCATTTTAGATCTTGTGAGCTCCGTTCATGATCAAGATCATCTATTTGTATTCATACATGTTGTGTTTGCGGGGATCCGATGGATATTGAGATGCTATTTCAGATTGATTATTGATTCTATCATGTCTTTGTTATTTGAGATCTAGCATGCTTTCCGTTGTTGGTAGCTATCTTGGCCAAGTACATGCTAGCAACTCCAAGAGTTAGTATTTATGCTCGATAGTGGGTTCATGCCTCTAGTAATCTAGGGAAGTGACAGAGATCTCTAAGGTACTAGATGTGTTGTTGCTACTAGGGAGAAAACAACGATCCTTTGTTCATAGAACAATTGTATTGTTTACCTTACACGCAGTTCGTAAAGCAATAATCTGTTGCTTGCAACTTAATACTGGAGGGGGTTCAGATGATAACCTGAAGGTGGATTATTAGTCATAGATGCAGTTGGATGGCAGTCTATGTATTATGTTGTAATGCCCAATCAAGTCTCAGAGGAGTCAAGATGATTAGTATATGCATGTATTGCTTTCTCGGTGTTTGTCAATTGCCCCACTGTAATTTGTTCACCCAGCATGTTATCTATCTAAGGAGAGCCACCTCTAGTGAACTATGGATCCCGGTCCTTTTACTTTACATACAATCTACAACTGTTTACTGCTTTGTGTTTACTTTCTGCAAACTTTTACTTCTTTCCATTTGATACGTTTAATCTTTTGTTTTCCGCAAAACACGGTGAGATTGACAACCTCATCGCAAGTTGGGGACAAAGTTCTGTGGTTGTGTTGTGCAGGTCTCCATGTTGCTACTAGCACCGGTAGTGCGCCCTGCCAAAGCTCAGCTAGTAACACCTTTGGGGTGTTTCCTTGCTCCTACTGGTTCGATTAAACCTTGGTTTCATAACTGAGGGAAACTTGCTGATGTGCTCATCATACCTTCCTCTTGGGGTTCCCAACAAGCTCTACATCAACCACGAGCCATCAACACTTTTCTGGGCACCGTGCATTGAGCCATCAAGCATTTTTCTGGCGCCGTTGTCGGGGAGTCAAGGACATCTTCACAAGGGGAGTCCCTCATAACCAATCTCTTTACTTTGTTGTTTTTGTTTTGCTTAGTTTCCTTTTTTGCTTTGTTTGCTTGTTTTGTTCTTCAAAAACACAAAAAAAATTAGTTTTGCTAGTTTGCTTTCTTATTCAAAAACACAAAAAAATTGAGTCTCCTTTAGTTGTCACCTCTTCCTTAGCTCACCATGTTGATCCCTACTTTCACCGTGAAAGACCTTTCAATTGGTAGTGGTTCTATAATTGGGAAAGATAATATTGAAGAATTCTTTAGTCATGTTAGCAAGCATGAGGATACTGAGGATAGATCCCTTGTATAACTTGCTCCAAACTATGATATTGCTGCAGCTTCTTTAATTCACATGTTAGAAGCTAGGTTTGTTAACCTCAACCCCTTAATGCAAGTAATGTTTCTTAAGCTTAAAGAAATTGAAGACCCTGAAAAGAGGGATTTTATTCTAGAAAGTTTGTTTAAGGAGTTCTATGATGTTGCCAAAGAAGCTAGAAAAGTTTTTGAACGTTTCAATATGCTAGGCTCATGTGTAGATGTGGTTGGTATACGAGAAAAGATGAACAAAACTGAACCTAATGGGGAGGAACCTAAGATACCAATACCCTTCAAACTAGTAGCAATACATGATGCCATAGAAAAGAATCTTGATTGGATTGTTCCTGCAAACCCTTTTGATGAGAATAGTGAACCTAAGAGCATTGAGAAAGGATCCTATAGAACTTATTTGGATGATATACCTTGCCTTGTTGAAAATATTTCTGGTATTGATCTTAATGCTTCTTCATTTGAGAACACTTGATGCTTTCTTTGCTTCTTATGCCTAACTTAGCGTTAAAGAAAAGTACTTGTTGGGAGATAACCCAAGAGTTTTAGATGAGTCTTGGAAGTTATTACCTCTATAATAACCTCTCCTTATCCTTTTTATTTGATTTTTGTGCCAAGAGTAACCTCTAATGAGAGAAAAGTAATGATTGGGAAAGTTGTTGTCCCGAAACAGATTTTTGTGCTTCACCATAAACATTCCTGAGAGAGCTCTGTATGTCGGATTGAGCTGTAATTGTTTGTGCTTCTGCCCCAGGTTGCTATCTAACTTTCGTTAGTTCAACACATTTTGATTTGAGCAACAGAAGGTCTTCGAAAAAATTCGTCTTTACCTGCTGGTCTGTTTTGACAGATTTCTGCCATTTTCTGCATTTGGTTCTTGTTAGTTCCGCCTTGAGTTCTTTTGGGGAATTGAGCTTTTTGAGCGAAGTGCTACAGTATCTAGCGTTCTAATGGAAGTTTATTAGGTGTTAGAACTGAACCTTGAGACTTATTTATCTTGAGTGCACTAATGTTGCTAATAAAGATTGTGTGAAGTTTTGTATGAAGGAAAATTTTCAGGTGTATGGAAGGAATGAGTAATGAGATGAAGGATGGACTAAATCTCAAGCTTGGGGATGCCACGCGTGTCACCCCAAGAAATATCCAAGAAGTACAAGCGTCAAAGCTTGGGGATGTCCAAGGCATTCCCTTCTTCATCAATAAAAATTCCAGGTTTCTTCCAAACGCTTCATTTTTATTGTTTCATGCACAGTTATGTTGTTCTTGGAGCGTCTTCTTTTTCGTTTTTGTTTTGGTTTTAGTTTGCTTGGTTTGCTTAGTTTTCTGAATAAGTTGGTTGGACCCCCTCTTTCATACATTGGTTTGCAAATAGTTTGGTTTGGTTTGGAAAAGAGTAGGAAAGTTCATGCTTATGTGGTAAAAAGAGCTCGTTTTTGACTGTGGCCTATGCTTTGTCATGCCATGCTTGATATTGTTTTGGCCCTATGCTTAGTATTCTTTGTTGTAGCATGACTTGTTATAAAAAATTGAGATTGCTTAATGTGCCTTGGATGAATCGTGCGTTGTTTTAGCATATTAAAGCATGGTATAGTGGCATTCTCCTTTGATGCTTTATTTGGGTTGACTTGGTACATGCTCACACCATGTTATGACTATCACAAGTCACCATAATCCTTTATGATCCTTTAGTTTTCAACTTGTAGTATCACTTTATGCTTTGATCAATGATGTTTTGTCGCTCTGCATGATTATGGCCATTATTGCTCTCTTAGTTTATCGCTCCCAGTCTTTTGCTAGCCTCCACAACCAAGTATGAGTTCCACTCATGCATCCAACTCCCTAAACCAAGTTATTCCAAAGAGTCCACCATACCTACCTACTAGCTTATGCTATTCCAAGTATATTCATGCTTTTGTTTACCTTCCACTTGTTATGAGAAAACTAGTGATTAAAGCTCTCACGAACTTGATGGCACACTTTACTTTATTGCCTCTAATAAACTTGAACCATTGTGTCTTCTATGTCGTATATGCTTGCACTTATTTGTTGGGAATTAGCATAGCCATGCTTTCATGGGGAACGCTTTCAACATTGCACTTGGTACTTGTACCTAGTTGATATCATGCTCTTTTGTATATGGATGTCGTCGGTGTGAAATGAAAGGGGAGCTTGTAAGTCCATGGAGTTATGTATATGTGTTAGAGAAACGCTTGGGCCGCTGGTCTAATCCATGCTGACATGGTGGAAACCTGCAGCATAACCATAATGAGCTGTCTATGAAGCATTCTTCTTATAAAAAAAAGAGTCCTATATTGAGAAAAAAGAGAAAGAAAAAAAGAGATACTATGAAAAGAGGAAAGAGAGAAAAAAGCACCATATTCCCATGGTAAATAAGAAGAATGCTGAGATGCTCGTTGTCTGCTTGCCTTGTCATTTTGATATGGGGATTCTTCCGTATCATCGGGCAAGGGGTACCCCGTTGGCGGTTCTCTATGATACACATGTACTTACAATGACAAGAACTTACCGGTGACTAAACTTGAGTAGCATGAGGAGCAGCCCTCGTATACAAGGGACATGAGATTTCTGACTTATACTTCGTCAAGCATGTACACCATAGTTTGTTCACTTTAACCTTAATCACTTCAAGATGCTTATGATAGGGGCAATGAGAGCTAAAAGCTATAAGTACCATAATTTTTGGAAGCTCTTTATGATACTTGAATCCCTACTTCCTTTTATACAAAAGGCCTTTCTTCCACCATTATATTGAGTCTCCATCTTCTATCTTTATGCACCTACTTTGAGAGCATAGTGGCCATTCTTAGTTCTATGTGCATTGTCCCAAGACTAGTTGATTGATGCATAACCTGTTATTGCTTGTTTCAAACTATTGTATCTAGTCACTCTTATGAACTTTGAAGGTGTCCTATGCATTTATATTTGCTACTCTATTGAGGGACAAGCTGAATACTATTATGCTATGTTTTCTTTATGTGAAACAAACAAACGTCTTGCAAAGCATGTTATTCATGAATCTTTTGTTTGTGCCTTTTCATGTTGCATCATAGTTTCTTTGCTTATTGCTAGAACTTTGTCTTTCATGTTATGATTGAAGTACTATGATCCCAGCTTTGAATGTTTTGCAAATACTTTGATCAAGTCTTTGATGGTGCATGTCACCTCAAAAATTATTCTTTCTTTTTATCACTTACCTACTCGAGGACGAGCAGGAGTTAAGCTTGGGGATGTTGATACATTGCAAATGTATCTATAATTTTTGATGTTCCATGCTTGGTTTTATCCACTTTCTTGTGTTTTGTTCCAACTTTGGAGTACTTTTCATATGATTTCTTGGACTAACCTATTAACAAGAGCCACACTGACAGCTGCCTGTTTTCTGCTGTTTTTGGTTCCAGGAAAGTCAGGAAATGAATATTCTCGGAATTGGACGGGTGATACATTGCAAATGTATCTATAATTTTTAATGTTCCATGCTTGGTTTTATCCACTTTCTTGTGTTTTGTTCCAACTTTGGAGTACTTTTCATATGATTTCTTGGACTAACCTATTAACAAGAGCCACAGTACCAGCTGCCTGTTTTCTGCTGTTTTTGGTTCCAGGAAAGTCAGAAAATGAATATTCTCGGAATTGGACGGGACAAAAGCCAAAGTGCCTATTTTTCCGGAAGGGATCAAGTGCCAGAATACGAGACGGGGAGGGGCCAGGGGCTGGCCACACCACCTGGCCGCGTGGCCAGGCCTGGCCCATGCCAGGGGGTGGTCTGGCTGACCCCAGCACCCCCTCGGCCTCTCCTTCCGCCTATAAGTTTCCCTTGGGACGAAAACTCTAGGTACCCGATCAAAAATCCACGAAAGAGTCTGTAGCCGCCGTCATCTCCATCCCTAGATCGGGAGGATCTGAAGCTCTTCCCGGCACCCTGCCGGAGAGGGGAATTCACCCTGGAGGCCTTCTTCATCACCATGCAAGCCTCCGGTGTGATGCGTGAGTAGTTCATCCTTGGACTACGGATCCATGTAGTAGCTAGATGGCTGGTTTCTCCTCCTTTGTGCTTTCATGTTTAGATCTTGTGAGCTCTGTTCATGATCAAGATCATCTATTTGTAATTCATACATGTTGTGTTTGCGGGGATCCGATGGATATTGAGATGCTATTTCAGATTGATTATTGATTCTATCATGTCTTTGTTATTTGAGATCTTGCATGCTTTCTGTTGTTAGTAGCTATCTTGGCCAAGTATATGCTAGCAACTCCAAGATTTAGTATTTATGCTCGATAGTGGGTTCATGCCTCTGGTAATCTGGGGAAGTGACAGAAATCTCTAAGGTACTAGATGTGTTGTTGCTACTAGGGAGAAAACAACGATCCTTTGTTCATATAACAATTGTATTGTTTACTGTACACGCAGTTCGTAAAGCAATAATCTATTGCTTGCAACTTAATACTGGAGGGGGTTCGGATGATAACCTGAAGGTGGATTATTAGTCATAGATGCAGTTGGATGGCGGTCTATGTATTATGTTGTAATGCCCAATCAAGTCTCGGAGGAGTCAAGATGATTAGTATATGCATGTATTGCTTTCTCGGTGTTTGTCAATTGCCTCGCTGTAATTTGTTCACCCAGCATGTTATCTATCTAAGGAGAGCCACCTCTAGTGAACTATGGATCCCGGTCCTTTTACTTTACATACAATCTACAACTGTTTACTGCTTTGTGTTTACTTTCTGCAAACTTTTACTTCTTTCCATTCGATACGTTTAATCCTTTGTTTTCCGCAAAACACGGTGAGATTGACAACCTCATCACAAGTTGGGGACAAAGTTCTGTGGTTGTGTTGTGCAGGTCTCCATGTTGCTACTAGCACCGGTAGTGCGCCCTGCCAAAGCTCAGCTAGTAACACCTTTGGGGTGTTTCCTTGCTCCTACTGGTTCGATTAAACCTTGGTTTCATAACTGAGGGAAACTTGTTGCTGTGCTCATCATACCTTCCTCTTGGGGTTCCCAACGAGCTCTACATCAACCACGAGCCATCAACACTTTTCTAGGCGCCGTGCATTGAGGCATCAACCATTAAATATCAATTCCCATTCAAGAAAGGTATAGAACACTTCCCTAAGAAGAGAGAAAAGATACATTTTGCCTCTCCTATTAAAACAAAATTTTCTCTTAATGCTTCTTCATTCAAAAATACTTGAATCTTGCTCTTATGCCTAGCTGAAAGGCGTTAAAGAAAAGCACTATTTGGAGATAACCCAAATTTTTATTCAGTAAGTTTTTCTTTTTGTTGAGTCTTGTAAGTTATTGCTTCAGTAATAACCTCTCCTTATTCTTTTTGTGTGATTTTTGTGTCAAGAATAACCTCTAATGAGAGAGAAGTAAGACTTGGGAAAGTTGTTGTCCCTAAATAGAATTTTGTGTTTCACTATAAAAAATCGTGAAAAATCCTGGTACGTCGGATTGAGCTGTAATTTTATGTGCTTATGACCCAGGTTATTATCTAACTTTCGTTAGTTTATCACTTTTCTATTTGAGCAAGATAAGGTCTTCTAAAAAATTGGTTTGTACCTACTGGTCTATTTTGACAGATTTCTGCCATTATTTGCATTTGCCTCTTAATCTCTTTCTCTTTGAGTTCTCTTTGATCTTAGAAGGAATTTTTACAGTACCTTGTGTCTTAGTGTAAGTTTTACTTGTGTTGAAACTAAAACCAAAGGGTTATTATCTTGAATACACTAATGTTGCTAATGAAAATTGTGTGAAGTTTTGTATGAAAAAAATTTTAAGGTGTAGGGAAGAATAATGTGATGAGATGAAGTATGGACAAAAGCTCAAGCTTGGGGATGCCACCCGTTTTACCCCAAGAAATATTCAAGAAGTACAAGTGTCAAAGCTTGGGGATGCCCATGGCATCCCCTTCTTCATCAATAAAAATCTAAGGTTTCTTCCAAACACTTAATTTTTATTGTGTCATGCACAATTGTGTTGTTCTTAGAGTGTGTTTGTTTTTGTTTTTAGTTTTATTTTTTGGTTTGCTTAAATAAATTGGTTGGACCCCCACATTCATATGTGGTTTCAAATAAGTTGTAGCATGAATTGTTCCAAACAATTGAGATTGCTTAATGTTCCTTGAAAGAATTGTGCGTTGTTTTAGCATACAAAAGCATAATATTGTGGTATTCTCCTTTGATGGTTTATTTGGGTTGACTTGGCACGTGTTTACACCATGTTAAGACTATGAACCAATCACCTTAGCCTCTATGATCATTTTTTTTGACTTGCAATATCACTTTATGCTTTAATTAATAATGTTTTGTCGCTTTGCATGATTATGGCTATTATTGCTCTCTTAGTTGGTAGCTCCCAGTCTTTTGCTAGCCTCCACCTGTACCAATTATGAGTTCCACTCATGCATCCAACCTCCAAGAAAACCAAGTTATTCCAAAGAGTCCACTATAAATTCCTATACATGGTGTGTTACACCATTCCAAGTATATTCATGCTTTTATCTACCTTCCAAATTAAACTTGTTATGTGAAAATTAGTGATTAAAGCTCTCACAAAATTGATGGCACACTTTACTTTCTTGCACTTAATAAACTTGAACCATTGTGTCCATCTATGTTGCTTATATGCTTGCACTTTATAAGTTGTGAATTAGCAGAACCATGCTGTCATGGGGAACGCTTTCAACATTGCACTTATTATTCAGTTGATATCATGTTCTTTTGCTTATGGATCCCAATGGTGTGAAATAGAAGGGGATCTTGTAAGCTGATGGAGTTTGTATGTGTGTTAGAGAAACACCTGGGCGGCTAGCCTAAGCCATGCCTAATCATGGTGGAAACTTGCAGCATAACCATAGTGAGCATTCTATGAAGCATCCTCAATAAAAACCTATGCAAATAGCAAAAAAAGATCGTTGAGATGCTCATTGTGTGTTGCCTTGTCATTTTGATATGGGATAGCTCCTGTATCATGGGGCAATGGGTACCTCGTTGGCGGTTCTCTATGATACACATATACTTACAATGACAAGAACTTACTTGTGACTAAAGTTGAGTAGCATGAGGTTCAGTACTCGTAAGTAAGGGGCATGAGATTTTCAACTTATAACTTGTCAAGCATATCTTTATATTTGTGTCACTTTAACCTTAATCACCTCAAGATGCTTATGATAGGGGCAATGAGAGCTGAAAGCTAGTAAGTACCATAATTTTGGAAGCTCTTTATAAAACTTGAATCTCTGCTTCCCTTTGAGAAGGGCCTTTATTTTTACTTTTATATTGAGTATCCATCTTCTATATTTTTGCACCAATTGAGAGAGCATAGTGGTCATTCTTAGTTTAATGTGCATTTTGTCCCAAAACTTGTTGATTGATTCATAACTTTGATATTGCTTGTTCTTAAATTATTTGTATCTAGTAAGCCTTATGAACTTTGAAGGTGTCCTATGCATTTATGTTTTGCTATACCATGAGGGACAAGCTGAATACCACTTTTATTATGTTTTCTATATGTGAAACAAACAAACATCTTTCAATGCATTGTTATTCATGATCTTTTGTTTGCACCTTTTCATGTTACAACATAGTTGCTATGTCTTATTATTAGAACTCTATCTTTCATGATTATGTTTAGAGTACTTTGATCCCAACTATCAATGTTTTACAAATATATTGATCAAGATTGTGATGGTGCATGTCACCTCAAAAATTATTCTTTTTTATCACTTACCTACTCGAGGACGAGAAGGAGTTAAGCTTGGGGATGCTTGATACGTCGTAAACATATCTATAATTTTTGATGTTCCATGCTTATTTTATATCTACTTTCTTATGTTTTGTTCACACTTTGAGGTATTTTTATACATTTTCTGGAACTAACTTATTAATAAGATGCCATAGTGTTAGTTGCTTGTTTTCTGTTGTGTTTGGTTTCAGAAAAGCTAGTAAAGAAATATTCTCAGAATTGGACGGGACAAAAGCCAAAGTCAATATTTTACCCGAAGCAACACGGAGACCGAAGAGGAGACGAAGTGGCGCACCAGGGCGGCCACACCTGGTGGCTGCACGGCCAGGGGGCACGCCACTAGGGGTGTGGGCCCTCTAGTGCTCCACTGACCTTGCCCCTTCGCCTACAAAAGCCTCTCGGGACGAAAACCCTAAGTACTCGATCAGAAATCCATGAAAGAGTCTGTAGCTGATACGTTGCTAACGTATCCATAATTTTTGATGTTCTATGCTTGGTTTTATCTACTTTCTTATGTTTTGTTCCAACTTTCGAGTACTTTTCATAGACTTTCTTGGACTAACCTATTAACAAGGTGCCACAGTGTCAGTTGCCTATTTTATGCTATTTTTGGTTCCAGGAAGTCAGAAAATGAATATTCTCGGAATTGGATGGGACAAAAGCCAAAGTCAGTTTTTCACCCAGGGGGACATGGAGCCAGAATACGAGACGAAGAGGGGCCAGAGGGCCGCCACACCACCTGGCCGCGTGGGTCAGGCCTGGCCGCGCCAGGGGGTAGTGTGGCCGCCTAGGGCACCCCCTCGGCCTCCCCTTCTGACTATAAGATGCCTGCGATACAGAAACCCTAAGTACCTGATCAAAATTCCACGAAAGAGTCTGTAGCCGCTGTCATCTCCATCCCTAGATCAGGATGGATCTGAAGCTCTTCCCGGCACCCTGCCGGAGGGGAGAATTCACCATGGATCCCTTCTTCATCACCATGCAAGCCTTCGGTGTGATGCGTGAGTAGTTCATCCTTGGACTACGGGTCCATGTAGTATCTAGATGGCTGGTTCTTCTCCTTTGTGCTATCATGTTTAGCTCTTGTGAGCTCCGTTCATGATCAAGATCATCTATTTGTAATCATACATGTTATGTTTGTGGGGATCCGTTGGATATTGAGATGCTATTTCAGATTGATTATTGAATCAATCATGTCTTTGTTATTTGTGATCTTGCATGCTTTCCGTTGTTAGTAGCTATCTTGGCCAAGTGGATGCTAGCAACTCCAAGAGTTAGTATTTATGCTCGATAGTGGGTTCATGCCTCTAGTAATCTGGGGAAGTGACAGAAATCTCTAAGGTACTAGATGTGATGTTGCTACTAGGGAGAAAATAGCAATCCTTTGTTCATAGAACAATCGTATTGTTTACTTTACACGCAATGTGTAATGCAATTATTTGTTGCTTGCAACTTAATGCTAGAGGGGGTTCGGATGATAACCTGAAGGTGGATTATTAGTCATAGATGCAGTTGGATTATGGTCTATGTATAATGTTGTAATGCCCAATCGAATCTCAAAGGAGTCAAGATGATTAGTATATGCATGTTTGCTTTCTCGATGTTTGTCAATTGGCCCAGTGTAATTTGTTCACCCAACATGTTATCTATCTTAAGGAGAGCCACCACTAGTGAACTATGGACCCCGGTCCTTTCTTTTATCATCAATCTACAATTGTTTACTGTTTTCTGTTTACTTTCTGCAAGCTTTTAATTTCTTCCACTCGATACGTTTAACCTTTGTTTTTCAGCAAAACTGGTGAGATTGACAACCTCACTGTAAGTTGGGGGCAAAGTTCTGTGGTTGTGTTGTGCAGGTTTCCGCGTTGCTGCTAGCACCGGTGCTGTGCCCTGCCAAGGCCAGCTAGAAACACCTTGGAGGTGTTTCCTTGCCCCTACTGGTTTGATAAACCTTGGTTTCATAAGTGAGGGAAGACTTGCTGTTGTGCTCATCATACCTTTTTCTTGGGGTTCCCCAATGAGCTCGATATATTTTGGGCCATCAAGCATATTTCCAGGCGCCGTCACCGGGGAGTCAAGGACATCTTCACAAGGGGAGTCCCTCATAACCAATCTATTTACTTTGTTGTTTTTGTTTTGCTTAGTTTATTTTTGTTTTGTTTGCTCGTTTGTTTATCAAAAACACACAAAAAAATAGTTTTACTAGTTTGCTTTCTTTATTAAAAACAAAAAAAATGACTACTCTTGAAAATACTAAGTTGTGTGACTTCACTAGCACCAACAACAATGATTTCATGTGCACACCTATTGCTCCATATGTTCCTGAAGCTACTTTCTTTGAAATAAAACCTACTTTACTCAATCTTGTTATGAGAGAACAATTTTCTGGTATTGGTAATGAAGATGCTGCTGCTCATTTAAATAACTTTGTTGAACTTTGTGAGATGCAAAAGCATAGGGATATAGATGGAGACATTATTAAGCTTAAATTGTTTCCTTTCTCTTTGAGACGAAAAGCTAAAGAATAGTTGAATTCCTTAACTAGGAATAACATTGATTCTTGGACTAAATGCAAAGATGCTTTCATTGCAAAATACTATCCTCCTGCTAAGATTATATCTATGAGAAGTGAAATAATGAAGTTTAAACAATCTGATAATGAACATGTTGCTCAAGCTTGGGAATGAGTGAAATCTTTGGTAAATAATTGTCCCACTCATGGACTTACTGCTTGGATGATTATCCAAACCTTTTATGCAGGATTAAACTATTCCTCAAGAAATCTATTGGATTCTGCTGCTGGAGGTACCTTTATGACCATCACTTTGGGTGCTGCAACGAAGCTTCTGGATAATATGATGGTTAACTATTCTAAATGGCATACTGAGAGAGCTCCACAAGGTAAGAAGGTAAATTCTATTGAAGAAACCTCCTCCTTGAGTGATAAAATTGATGTTATTATGTCTATGCTTGTTAATGGGAAAGCTCATATTGATCCAAATCATGTTCCTTTAGCTTCTTTGGTTGCTCAAGAAGAGCAAGTTGATGTGAACTTTATAAGAAATAATAATTTTAGCAACAATGCCTATAGGAATAATTTTGGTAATAATAATTACAGGCCATATCCTCCCAACAATGGTAATGCTTATGGAAATTCCTACAACAATAATAGGAGTGCACCCTCTGAACTTGAAGCTATGCTTAAAGATTTTATTAGTAAACAAACTACTTTCAACAAAACTATTGAGGAAAAACTCTCTAATGCTAAAAGAATTATAGCATCATTGGCTGAAGCACAATCTTCTTTGAATAAAATGGCTGCTAAACCTGAAACTAATGAGAATCCCTTTGCTTCTACTAATGCCATACAAGTTATAATTGATGAAAATGTTAGACTATTAGCTGAATTGCATGTTAAGTGGGAGAGAGAAGATGAAATTGCTAGAAACATTAGTGTTTCTACTATCACCACCACTAGTGTTGAAGCTAGTAATAGCTCTACTACTTTAGATGATAATTATGATTTTTATCTTGATGGTTGCAGTATCTCTGAAGTTATTAAGTTCCTACAAAAGCTTGCTAAAATTCCTAATGCTAGTGCTATGAATATGGCTTTTACAAAACACATTACTAATGCTCTCATAAAAATCAAAGAAGAAAAGATGAAACATAAAGCTTCTATTCCTATGAAACAAGAAGATGGTTGGGAACCCATCATTAATATGAAAGTTAATGATTTTGATTTCAAAGCTTTACGTGATCTTGATAGTAGTGTTTCTATTATGCCTAGAAGGATTTATGATATGCTTGATTTGCCACCACTTGAAGATTGTTATTTAAATGTCCCACTTGATGATAATGCTAAAAAGAAACTCATGGAGAGTATTAATGATGTTCTTATTATGGTTAATAATGCCTATGTCCCCGTTGATTTCTACGTTTTGGATGTTGAATGCAATGCTTCTTGTCCTATTACTTTGGAAAGACCTTTTCTTAGAACTGTTGGTGCCATTATTGATATGAAAGAAGGCACCATTAAATATCAACTCCCACTCAAGAAAGGTATAGAACACTTACCTAAGAAGAGAGAGAAGATCTCTTTTGTTTCTCTGATGAAAACAAAATTTGCCCTTAATGCTTCTTTATTTGAGAACACTTGATTCTTTTTCTTACTTTTTATGCCTAACTTAAAGGCGTTAAAGAAAACTACTTATTGGGAGATAACCCAAAATTTTTAGATGAGCCTTGGAAGTTATTACTTCTGTAATAACCGATCCTTATCCTTTTTA
Source organism: Avena sativa (assembly GCA_916181665.1). Taxonomy (NCBI): domain Eukaryota; kingdom Viridiplantae; phylum Streptophyta; class Magnoliopsida; order Poales; family Poaceae; genus Avena; species Avena sativa. The sequence goes on from OV702292.1 coordinate 141,953,339, forward strand.
TTTGCTTTTTGTGCCAAGAGTAACCTCTAATGAGAGAGAAGTAATGATTGGGAAAGTTGCTGTCCCGAAACAGATTTATGTTCTTCACCGTAAAAATTCGTGTAAAATCTCTGTATGTCCTTTTGAGGCGTGAACTTTTGTGCTTCTTCCCCAGGTTGTTATCTAACTTTCGTTAGTTCAACACTTTTTGATTTGAGCAACAGAAGGTTTTCGAAAAAAAATCGTCTCTACCTGCTGGTCTGTTTTGACAGATTTCTGCCATTATTTGCATTTGCTTCTTGTTGGTTCCTTTTGGAGATATTTTTGGGGAATTGAGATTTTTGAGGGAAGTGCTACAGTATCTTGTGTTTTAATGGAAGTTTTATTGGTGTTGAAACTGAACCCAAAGACCTATTATCTTGAGTGCACTAATGTTGCTAATAAAAATTGTGTGAAGTTTTGTATGAAGGAAAAATTTCAGGTGTATGGAAGAAATGAGTAATGAGATGAAGAATGGACCAAAGCTCAAGCTTGGGAATACCACGCATGTCACACCAAGAAATATCCAAGAAGTACAAGCGTCAAAGCTTGGGGATGCCCAAGGCATCCGCTTCTTCATCAATAAAAATCCCAAGTTTCTTCCAAACACTTCATTTTTATTGTTTCATGCACAATTGTGTTGTTCTTGGAGCGTCTTCTTTTTCGTTTTCGTTTTGGTTTTTTGTTTGCTTGGTTTTCTTAGTTTTCTGAATAAATTGGTTGGACCCCCTCTTTCATACATTAGTTTTCAAATAGTTTGGTTTGGATTGGAAAAGAGTAGGAAAGTTCATGCTTAAATGGTAAAGAGAGCTCGTTTTTGACTGTGGCCTATGCTTTATCATGCCATGCTTGATATTGTTTTGGATTTATGCTTAGTGATCTTTGTTGTAGCATGACATGTTATAAACAATTGAGATTGTTTAATGTTCCTTGGAAGAATCATGCGTTGTTTTAGCATATTAAAGCATAGTATTGTGGTATTCTCATTTGATGCTTTATTTGGGTTGACTTGGCGCATGCTCACACCATGTTATGACTATCCAAAGTCACCATAGTCTTTATTATCCTTTAGTTTTCGACATTTCATATCACTTTATGCTTTGATTGATGATGTTTTGTCGCTCTGCATGATTATGGTCATTATTGCTCTCTTAGTTGGTCGCTCCTAGTCTTTTGCTAGCTTCCGTAACCAAGTATGAGTTCTAGTCATGCATCCAACTCCTAAAACCAAGTTATTCCAAAGATTCCATCATACCTACCTTTTAGCACTTGCTATTCCATGTATATTCATGCTTTTGTTTACCTTCCGAATTAAACTTGTTATGAGAAAACTAGTGATTAAAGCTCTCGCGAACTTGATGGCACACTTTACTTTTCTTGCTCTTAATAAACTTGAACCATTGTGTCGTCTATGTTGTATATGCTTGCACTTATATGTTGGGGATTAGCAGAACCATGTTGTCATGGGGAACGCTTTCAACATTGCACTTGTACTTTGTACCTAGTTGATATCATGCTCTTTGTCTATGGATGTCGTCGGTGTGAAATGAAAGGGGAGCTTGTAAGTCTATGGAGTTATGTATGTGTCTTAGAGAAACGCCTGGGCCGCCGGTCTAATCCATGCCGTCATGGTGGAAACCTACAGCGTAACCATAATGAGTTGTCTATGAAGCATTTTTCTTATAAAAAAAGAGTCAGATATTTAGAAAAAAAAGATATGAGAAAAGAGGAAAGAGAGAAAAAAGCACCATTTTCCCATGGTAAATAAGAAGATTGATGAGATGCTTGTTGTCTGCTTGCCTTGTCATTTTGATATGGGGATTCTTCCGTATCATCGGGCAAGGGTGATGACCCACAAGTATAGGGGGTGTATCGCAGTATTTTCGATAAGTAAGAGTGTCGAACCCAATGAGGAGCAGAAGGTGCTGGCTAGTGGTATGGATCAGGAATTCTCTGCAAATACTTAGCAAACGGATTTTTAGGGGTTTTCGATAAAGCAAGTAAACAAAGTACGAGTAAACAAAAGACAGTAAGAATGAATGCAGCAAGTGGCCCAATCCTTTATGCAGCAAAGGACAAGCCGGTTGTATTTCTATAGATGACCAAACGTTCTTGAGGACACATGGGAAGACTGTCAAGTGCTTTCGCTTCGTACAGTCGATTAATCTTCTCTAGCTTGCTAAGTGTTGTATGGGTGAACGTGTGCTAATGTACTGTCCCATCCAAGACTTAATACATACTTGTGATTAAACCCCCTTGCAAACATCCGTAAGTACAAGAAAGTAACTAAGGTAGAAACCTAACCACAGCTTTAAACTCTAAGACCCTTACGTCCCTTGTGCAATGGTTTTCTAACGGGCGTTTAGGTTTCTGTCACTCCGGCAACCCCTACGATTAGTATCCAAATACACAATGCATTCCCCTAGGCCCATATAGGTGAAGTGTCATGTAGTCGACGTTCACATGACACCACTAGAAGAAGTACACCACAACTTAAATAACAATCTATTGAAAATCTTTCTCAACACAACTCCACTACTAAGAACAAGACTTCTCACATGTCCTCAAGAACAAAATGAACTACTCACAAGACATCATATGGATCATGATCAGAGATGGAATAATGATGTATAACAATCTGAACATAAACAATAATTCAATGGTTCACTCAATAGCATCAACTACAAAGAGTAATCAACACCGGGAAAGTTTCCCCTATGAACTATGCAAGATTCAACACAATTGTTACAGCAATATGGAGATGGTGATGAGGGTGCTGATGGTGATGATGGTGGTGATGATGATGATGATGATCCCGATGAAGTCCAGCTTGATGGTGGTGTTGATGGCGACGATCTCCCCTCTCCGGAAAGGAATTCCCCCGGCAGAAATCTATGTGCCGGAGAGATCTTTCTCTCCCGGAGAGGCAGCGGAATCTTTCTGTGGTCGCCCCCCGAGTCTTAGGGTTTTGGGAGGAAGATATACGCCAGAGGGGAGAGGCTGGAGTGGGCCAAGGTGGCCACACCACTCCCTGGCGCGGCCTAGGCCTGCCCGTGCCATGGGGTGGTGTGGGCCCCCTATGGCCCACCTCCACTCCATCTTCTGGCATATTGAGTCTTCTGGAAAAATAGAAATTTCCGTATATTTTCCCGGATTTTCTGATCTTCGCAAATTTTGCCTCCAAACAGCACCTTTTCCATCAGAATCCTGACTACAGCGGTCCATGCTCCAAAAGTCATCAACCATGCAAAAATAGATGAAATAACATAAGTATCACCTCTCAATACGAAATATATCAATGAATAAACATGAATTAAGACATAGAATAGTGATGCAAAATGGACGTATCAAAGGGGTACCCCGTTGGCGGTTCTCTATGATACACATGTACTTACTATGACAAGAACTTACAGGTGACTAAGCTTGAGTAGCATGAGGAGCGACCCTCGTATTCAAGGGACATGAGATTTCCAACTTATACTTTGTCAAGCATATACTCCATAGTTTGTTCACTTTAACCTTAATCACTTCAAGATGCTTATGATAGGGGCAATGAGAGATGAAAGCTAATAAGTACCATAATTTTTGGAAGCTCTTTATGAAACTTGAATCTCTGCTTCCTTCTATGAAGTCCTTTCTTTCACTTTTATATTGAGTCTCCACCTTCTATCTTTATGCACCTACTTTGAGAGCATAGTGGCCATTCTTAGTTCTATGTGCATTGTCCCAAGACTTGTTGATTGATGCATAACTTGATATTGCTTGTTCTTAAACTACTTGTATCTAGTCACTCTTATGAACTTTGAAGGTGTCATGTGCATTTATATTTGCTATTTTATGAGTGACAAGCTGAATGCCACTATGCTATGTTTTCTTTATGTGAAACAAACAAACGTCTTGCAAAGCATTGTTATTCATGAATCTTTTGTTTGTGCCTTTTCATGTTGCAACATAGTTGTTATGTCTTATTGCTAGAACTTTATCCTTCATGCTATGTTGAAGTACTATGATCCCAGCTATCAATGTTTTACAAATACTTTGATCAAGTTTATGATGGTGCATGTCACCTCAAAAATTATTCTTTCGTTTTTATCACTTACCTACTCGAGGACGAGAAGGAGTTAAGCTTGGGCATGTTGATACGAGTTGCTAATGTATCCATAATTTTTGATGTTCCATGCTTGGTTTTATCTACTTTCTTATGTTTTGTTCCAACTTTGGAGTACTTTTCATAGACTTTCTTGGACTAACCTATTAACAAGATGCCACAGTGCCAGCTGCTAGTTTTCTGCTGTTTTTGGTTCCAGGAAGTCAGAAAATGAATATTTTCGGAATTGGATGGGACAAAAGCCAAAGTCAGTTTTTCACCGAGGGGGACATAGAGCCAGAATACGAGACGAAGAGGGGCCACAGGGCCGCCACACCACCTGGTCGCGCGGGCCAGGCCTGGCCGTGCCAGGGGGTGGTGTGGCCGCCTAGGGCACCCCCTCGGCCTCCCCTTCCGACTATAAGATGCCTGTGATACAGAAACCCTAAGTACCCGATCAAAATTCCACAAAAGAGTTTGTAGCCACCGTCATCTCCATCCTAGATCAGGAGGGATCTGAAGCTCTTCCCGGCACCCTGTCGGAGGGGAGAATTCACCCTGGAGGCCTTCTTCATCACAATGCAAGCCTCCGGTGTGATGCGTGAGTAGTTCATCCTTGGACTACGGGTCCATGTAGTAGGTAGATGGCTGGTTCTTCTCCTTTGTGCTATCATGTTTAGATCTTGTGATCTCCATTCATGATCAAGATCATCTATTTGTAATCATACATGTTGTGTTTGCATGGATCCGTTGGATATTAAGATGCTATTTCAGATTGATTATTGATTCTATCATGTCTTTGTTATTTGTGATCTTGCATGCTTTCCGTTGTTAGTAGCTATCTTGGCCAAGTAGATGCTAGCAACTCCAAGAGTTGGTATTTATGCTCGATAGTGGGTTCATGCCTCTAGTAATCGGGGGAACTGACAGAAATCTCTAAGGTACTAGATGTGCTGTTACTACTAGGGAGAAAACAGCAATCCTTTGTTCATATAACAATCGTATTGTTTACTTTACACGTAATGCGTAATGCAATTATCTGTTGCTTGCAACTTAATACTGGAGGGGGTTCGGATGATAACCTGAAGGTGGATTATTAGTCATAGATGCAGTTGGATTACGGTCTATGTATAATGTTGTAATGCCCAATCGAATTTCAAAGGAGTCAAGATGATTAGTATATGCATGTTTGCTTTCTCGATGTTTGTCAATTACCCCGCTGTAATTTGTTCACCCAACATGTTACCTATCTTAAGGAGAGCCACCACTAGTGAACTATGGACCCCGGTCCTTTCTTTTATCATCAATCTACAACTGTTTACTGTTTTCTGTTTACTTTCTGCAAGCTTTTACTTTCTTCCACTCGATACGTTTAATCCATTGTTTTTTAGCAAAACCGGTGAGATTGAAAACCTCACTGTAAGTTGGGGCAAAGTTCTATGGTTGTGTTGTGCAGGTTTCCACGTTGCTGCTAGCACTGGTAGTGCGCCCTGCCAAGGCCAGCTAGCAACACCTTGGAGGTGTTTCCTTGCTCCTACTGGTTCGATAAACCTTGGTTTCATAACTGAGGGAAGACTTGCTGATGTGCTCATCATACCTTCCTCTTGGGGTTCCTCAATGAGCTCGATATATTTTGGGCCATCAGTAGTCGTCACCATCTCCATCCCTAGATCAGGGGGGTCCGAAGCTCTTCCCGACACCCTGCCGGAGGGGAGAGATCACCCTGGAGGCCTTCTTCATCACCATGCCTGCCTCCGGAGTGATGTGTGAGTAGTTCACCCTTGGACTATGGGTCCATAAAGTAGCTAGATGGTTGGTTCTCCTCCTTTGTACTATAATGTTTAGATCTTGTGAGCTCTGTTCATGATCAAGATCATCTATTTGTAATCTTACATGTTGTGTTTGTGGAGATCCGATCGATGGATATTGAGATACTATTTCAGATTGATTATTGATTCTATCATATCTATGTTATTTGTGATCTTGCATGCTTTTCGTTGTTAGTAACTATCTTGGCCAAGTAGATGCTAGCAACTCCAAGAGGGGGTATTTATGCTCGATAGTGGGTTCATGCCTCTAGTAATCTGGGGAAGTGACAGAAATCTCTAAGGTTGTAGATGTGTTGTTGCTACTAGGGAGAAAACATCAATCCTTTGTCCATAGGGCAATCGTATTATTTACTTTACACACTTTGCTTAATACAATTATCTGTTGCTTGCAACTTAATACTAGAAGAGGTTCGGATGATAACATGAAGATGGATTATTAGTCATAGATGCAGTTGGATTACGGTCTATGTATAATATTGTAATTCTCAATCAAATCCCGTAGGAATCAAGATTTCTAGTATATGCATTGTTATGCTTTCTCAAATCTTTCAATTGCCCCGCTATAATTTGTTCACCCAACATGTTATCTATCTAAAGGAGAAATACCTCTAGTGAACTATGGACCCCAGTCTATTCTTTTACCATTGATATACCATCTACTATTTACCGTTTACTGTTTACTTTCTGCAAGCAATTACTATCATCCACACTATACGTTTAATCCTTTGTTTTCAGCAAAACCGGTGAGATTGACAACCTCACTGTAAGTTAGGGCAAAGTTTTGTGGTTGTGTTGTGCAGGATTCCAAGTTGCTAGCAACACCTTGGAGTTGTTTCCTTACTCCTACTAGTTCGATAACTGTGGTTTCATAACTGAGGGAAAACTTACTGTTGTGCTCATCATACCTTCCTCTTGGGGTTCCCAACGAGCTCTACGTATTTTGAGCCATCAAGCTCCTGTCCCAGATGGCTTCCCAGCAGAACTTTACCAAAATTTATGGAAAGTTATTAAGATGGATCTTATGGAGTTGTTTGGGGCTCTTCAGGCTGGTCAACTTGACTTATTTCATCTTAATTTTGGTGATATAATTTTATTATCTAAGGTTAATGATGTAGAATGAATACAACAATATCGTCCTATATGTCTTCCTAACGTTAGTTTTAAAATTTTCACAAAAGTTGCCACGATTAGGTTGAATTCAGTAGCTGATCATGTTGTTCGCCCTTCTCAAATGGCTTTCATGCAAGTACAAAACATCTTGGATGGTGTAGTAATTCTACATGAAACGATTCATGAACTCCACTCAAAAAATATGAATGGAATAATATTTAAAATAGACTTTGAGAAGGGTTATGATAAAGTTAATTGGTCTTTTCTACAACAGGCACTCCGTATGAAAGGTTTTTTGGAGGAGTCGCGTGCTCTTGTTCAATCTTTTATGTCGGGAGGTAGTATGGCCATTAATATCAATGATGACATTGGTAACTACTTTCACACAAAGAAAGTTTCGAGGCAAGAAGATCTACTATCGCCTATACAATTTAATATAGTGGCAGACATGCTGGCAATCCTAATTGAAAGAGCAAAGGCTGATGGCCAAAATAAAGTATTAGTGTCGCATATGGTGGTTGGAGGGCTCTCTATTCTTCAATATTCTGAGGATACAATCTTATTTATGGAACACAATTTGGAAAAAGCAAAGAATCTGAAACTAATATTATCAGTTTCGATCAACTTCTCTGGATTGAAGTAAAATTTCCATAAGAGTGATCTGTATTGTTTTGGCGAGGCTCAAAACGAGGCTCATCTCTATGTTGAATTATTCGGTTGTGGACAAGGGCTCTTTCGGATCCATTACCTGGGAATTCTTATTCATTATTGCTGAATGAAAACTCGTTGAGAAAAGGTTGCAAAAACGACTTAGTAGTTGGAAGGGTAAATTACTATCTTTTGAAGGAAGACTTGTACTCATAAACTTAGTACATACCAATGTGATATTGTATATGATTTTACTCTTCCAGTTATTGAAAGGGGTCTTATATGGATTGGACTACTTTCGATCAAGATTCTTTTGGTAAGAGGATAGTGAAAAAAAGAAAATCGACCGGCTAAATGGAATGTCGCCTGTCGACCAAAGGAACATGATGGCCTTGGTATACATGATATACAAGTCAAAAATACCACGCTTCTAGGTAAATGGATTTTTAAGCTACTCACATAAGACGGTGTTTGGCAAACCATCCTGTGAAGAAAGTACGTTGGTTCAAAAGTAGTGTCACATGTGTTATGGAAATCTGGCGACTCTCACTTTTGGGTTGGCCTCATGGCAATGAAAAAACACTTTTTCCGGTTTGGTGCTTTTAATATCAAGGATGGATCTCAGATACACTTTTGGGAGGATAAGTGGCTAGGCCACGCAACCTTGCGCGAGCAATATTCTGTTCTATACATTATTGTTAGACATAAAGAGGATACAATTTTCATAGTGATGGAATTCGATCCTTGGCTTGAATCTTGGAATCACCTAATACTAAGGCTATCCTCGCTTCAGCTTTCGAGCGGTTCAGATGAGTTTAAATGGAAGTTACTTGTGAATGGTAAATTCACAGTTGAGACCATGTATAGAGCATTGATTTAACTTGATACACCAGTCGGTGATGATCATAAGAAAATTTGGAAGATGAAAACACCGTTGAAAACAAAAAAAATTGCATGGTATCTTCGTCGCGGTGTAATTCTTACTAAAGATAATCTTGTTAAGAGGAATTGACAAGAAAATAAACAGTATGTTTTCTGTCATCATGATGAGACGATAAAGCACCTATTCTTCCAATGTAAATTCGCAGAGTATATATGATCAATCATCCAAGTAGCATCTGGTTTATCTTCCCCACAATCAGTTGCCAATATTTTTGGGAACTGGTTACATGAGATAAATGATAAGTGCAAGATTCTATTTAGGGTGGAGACATTTGCCATTATTTGGTAGCTTTGGCTATATAGAAACGATAAGATTTTTAATAATAAGTTGTCTTCTAACTTTCAGGTTATCTATCGAAGTACGGATACTTTCTGTTTGTGGTTACCTCTATAACGTGTGGAGTTTCGAGACCTATTTATAAAGGGTTGTACATGATTGGAGGATACAACGATAAATATTTTTTCCCAACTTGGATGGTAGCATGATTTGAGAATTGACTTCCTCCTAGGCATAGAGTTAAACTCGTTTTGTTGTATTGGTTGCCTAGTTTTACTAGTTCTTGGTTTGGTTGTTGTCGGCTGTGTATATCTTGGTTATGCAGGCCATGTGTAAGCATTACTCTTCGTAATAAAGCGTTCATTTAAAAAAATCAAACTGATGGAACGAGCTGTACAATTTATTTCTAACAGATTTGGCTATCTGGGAACCTGCATCAGCTGGTAGACGTTTCATTCAGGCCTGTGACTGCTTTACCTAGCAAACCCAGGCCCGTGCATACTGCATACTGGAAACCAGGCCCGTGATGACGGAACCACCGATAGATGGCAACCCAACAACAGACCTATCCGTGGCCACATGTCTACAGCATCCTGCCCGAGACCACTACCCCACTAGTTTGACCAGACGGCGTCAGACAAGTCAGCAGCGAAAAAGAACCTTTGGAGCCAAGGTAGCAGCAACAGAGCAATCAAGTCAGCGAATTAACTGACGACCCCCGCGCTTAATCGCCCAGGCTTGGTCTTCCACGAAACGAATACCACGAAGCTTCCATCCAAGCCTTCCTCCCCCGGCGGCAACACGTGCCTCGGCCTCTCTCGTCCCCCTCCCTATAAATACAGCCACCACAACACTCTGCAAGATCGTCACAGCGACACAAGCCGAGCCAACGACAAGATCATCCATCACGGTAGCTGGCTGAGAAGCAGGCGAGGAAGATGGTGCTGGGCATGAACTGCTTTGGTGCTCCTGGAGCTGGACAGAAGGTGTCGCTGACGACGGCAAGCAAGCAACTCGGAGGAGCAGAAGCGAAGGGGAACAAAGAAGAGGCGGTCGGCGAGGCGAAGCAGATGGGTGGTGTTCAGGTGAAGCTTGCCGCGAAAGAGGAGGGGAAGAAGAAGAAGAGCGGGCTCCGATACTGGCGCATCATTTTCCCTTCCATTCTCGTCCCGGATTGCTCTAGTTCCAAACCTCCTTCGTGGACCGTAGGATATCTGTCAGGGAGTCCTCCTCGGAGTTCGCATTTTTGGAGAGGGCTACGTTCTTTGATGAGGATTGCCGGGGGAGGTAGTTCTTAATTAGAATTGTTACGTGTGTGTGTGTTAATAATATCGCAGAAGTTCATTGGAAGTGTCTTTTTTGTAAGTTGCCTGAAAATTCGTATATTCAACTCACATTTTGAAGCCTTGGGAGTTCGGATCATTATCAAACCATTTTCATCCGTCTAAGTTCATATATACTCCCTCCTTCCCAAATTAGGATGCCTATTAGATTTTATCAAAGTCAAAGTTTAAACTTTGACCAGATATATATGAAATAATATAAACATCCACAACATAAACTTAATGTTATTAGAACCATGATGAAATATATTTTCGTATTATATGCATTTTGTATTCCAAAAGTTACTATATTTTTATATATAGTTGGTTAAATTTTAGAAATGTTGACTTTGACCAAAACTAATAGGCATCTTAATTTGGAAAGAAGGGAGTACTATCCGCAAAAAAACAACTTCACGTATACTACTCCCTCCGATCTAAATTAGTTGACTTGGTTTTTCTAAATTTAAATATATCTAACATTAAAACAAGTCAAGATACATTCAAATCTAGACAAATCTAAGTCAACTAATTTAGGTCAGAGGGAGTACCAAAAAAGCTTGCACTAAACTTCCTTAAACAGCTTTTATGAAGTGTGAGATCGATGGTCATTGGGTGCCCATCTGTTGTGTTGTTTACGCCATCAGTCAGCAGTGTATCTTTCTTATTCTTTTGTATAAAGCTTAATAATAATAATTAGTAAAAAGTCTCTCACGGTTCCCAGCTGATTGGAACCGTTCCAGTCAAAAAACACAAAAGAAAAATCAATTGTACAAAAATACATTATCCAATAAAGAATGCACAATATTAGTCGACCAAAGTAGAATGCACAATATTAGTCGACCAAAGTAAATAACTTGGAAAAATAAATGCAAGAAACAAAATGTAATACATACTCAATAAAAAAAATTCATTACTCATTATAAGAACAAAAGTTCCATATAAAAAATGCAATCAGCGTATATTCAGCCAACCAAATAAAAGTTCCAAATGTATTTAATTACTGTAAATAAATTATGTTGCACATTCAAGTATCATATTGCATATTCCAGAAAGACACCATTACACAATTTTTAAAGACAATATGTGTAGAATAAATGTTCAATTGGAGAGCAAACTACAGAAATCGAAATCGGTTGGTTCCATGAAAGCTCCACTTGACTGGTCGAAATTAATTCATTAATAAAATAGGCAAGCTTTTGCCTCTGCTAAAAAGAAGGTAAATTGGAGTCTCTTCTTGAAACCACCATACTAGTGGAATAAGAACAATTCAATCGTGACCAGGGGTGGGCCTACTTCAATTCAAGGGTATTTAGTTGAATACCCATTTTTTTGACAGAATTAGTGGTAGGTCGATGCTCTATGAGATATATAGTGATATAAACTATCTGATGATGACACTGAAGATGTAATAGCTCAAACGATTTCGAAGAATTTGCAGAATTGTTAGGTTGTGTCTTCAAATTCCATGAGTGCATTTTTTGAAATAATCTTTTTGCATGTTTGTCATAAAAGCTCATATATTATTTCTTCTACACTTATTATATTTTCATGTTAACTCCATTAGATAGAAATTTCTTGGAAGTTATATATTGCATACTATTATTGGTAAATTTATATGTTTATCAAGCACATGTATCCTTCATTGTGAAGCTTTTATGGAACACATATGAGATAATTGTGATCCTTAGTTCATACTCTAGTTCTTCTATAAAAATAATATATACTAAAATAATTTATAAAAAGTTGAATATCGTACTCACGGTTCTGAGCCTGCCCCCGGTTGGGATCAACTTAAGTTTAAACATCGATCGCTTGAACTAATGTTTTTCAGGATCATCGGAAGCCTGGAAGTACAAGAAAGTAGGAACACGCAAGATTTAAAGACTCACATGCACGAATGTGATTCATTCATAACGATTATTTTCACTTTTACAGCGCCAACGAGATTCGTAATGCAAGTCATCAATAAAGTACCTTGGCGAACAAGAAAGCGTGCAAGGACAGAGACAATCTAGTCAACATATTAGTTGATCCCATGCTTCTGCTCACGGTCATCGTTTTCATCCAACAAAACTAAAAGAAGCACAACACAATTAAGGTTAGAAATTTAGAAAATCACCATTTACAAAAAAAATCACAAAAAATCATCATTTCAGACTAGTAATTTAGGAGAAACCACCGACCCATTTCTGACCGGTGGGCCCTGATGTAAGTCCTAACCGTGGCACTGTATTTTCATTGTGTATTGGATTGACTGTTAAGTTAGTCATAGGGCCCCACCCGTCAGCATCTCCACCTTACCTCTCTCTTTTTGTAACGTCCAAAAGAATTAGGACACGAAATAGTAGAATTAGAATTTGTGCATTTGCATCTCATGCATCTGAGATGAGACGGTGGGAAAATTTATAGCATTTAAATTTTAAAGGCGAAGTGACTGAGATTTCTATCTTGTTGATGAGTTAGAGTTAGATCGTAATAAGATTGCTATAAATTTCAATATGATCTTTGTGCAGTTTAAGAATTTTGGGGTTCAAACCAAAGATGAGACATTGAATCATAACACATTACACATAAATAATTAACTCAAATAAATCTTCAATTATTAATAAACATTTGAATTCAAAATGGAGTTTGATTCTTTCATTCAAACTTGAGTTCACATTGAAATAATCGCAATAATACATATAGATTCCATAAAAATAAAAGGAAAATACCACAATGATCATAAGAATATTTTTATTATTAATTGTATTTATACAAGATTTATTGCAAGAAGAGATGAAAAATATTAAGAGTATTTTTACAAGATTTATTACAAGAAGAGATGAAAAATATTAAGAGTATTTTTACAAGATTTATTACAAGAAGAGATGAAAAATATTAAGAGTATTTTTACAAGATTTATTACAAGAAGACATGAAAAATAAAATTAAAAAAGAAGATAAAAATCTTGTACAAAACTACAAGTCCTACCTGAGATAGGATTTGTAGCACCCGAGCACCATGGTGGCCTTTATTTGGAATTTTAAAATTTGTACTTTTTGGTATTAGAAATCAAAAAAAAAATATTCTGGGGTTACATGTACATGGTTTGAATACCTGTGGAAAGTTTCGATAGAAATTTCTTTTTATTTCGGGCTACGGAATAAGTCAAATTTCTGACTAAATAAAGGAGAAAAGGGACTTCTTTGGTCAGAAAATTGTTTTTTTGTATTTCCCAAAATACAGCATGTTTTTGCCAAAAATTTCAGTACCTTTGCAATGTGTATATGTTAGCGCGTATTTGTTTTCCGATTTTTTTTGAGTTTTTTGGAATTTTGTATTTCCAAAATACATGGTGCCCAGGTGCAGCTGCGGATTTCTCGTCCTGTCTAGACTACAATCTTCTATTCTTCTTGTACCTGTCAAACGAATAAAAATAATGGAAACATTTTAGTTATGTTAAAATGTTTAACTTGGCTGCTGCAAGGACAAGGGTATTACTCTGGACAGTTCACATAATTTGCTAAGTATTCTTTTTTGGGAAATGATACTGTTCCCACGGGGATCGTACGATTCGATCCCCCAGGTCGCTGCTCCCTTCGCGTCGTGGTGGGCCTAAACAGACGGTTTCTTCCCAGATTCGTTTTCCTCAGCTTCTCAGCATCGCCGCCGTCCTGGCCGCACGCCGCCGTCCTGGCCGCGAGCCGCTACCACCGCCGCCGTCCTGGCCGCGCGCCGCCGCCGCCCGAGACCACGCTGATGTAGCCATGGCAGACCTCTCGCTCGTCTCCGCAACACCTCTCCGGCGAGCACGTGCGCACCGCCGCCGGTCAGTCCTGGCCTCCACCCCGCGCGCCGCCGCTGCTCCTCCGTCTCCATCCCGCGCCTCTCTGCAAAGCTCTGCCTGTTGTGTTGCTACATGTGAGCTCCGGCCGGGCGTACCGTCGCTGATGTCAACGACGACGACCGTCTCCTCACGTGCGGCAGCTGACATTGCTACCAAATGACACCCCTGCCTCAACCCATCATAGCTGCAACTGAAGATTCCGTGCATCTCCTTCTCGTTCAGCACGGTGCTACACATGCAGGATGACGGTGCTACTGAAAGTGTTCATCGTTGCTACAGACGAAGGGTCGCGATGCTACCGACAAATAGATGTGTTTTGATATTTTGCTACAGGGCGATGCTACAATACAAGTTTTTGCTATTTCTCTTCTATGTTTTTGCTACAATAGCATAAAGTATTTGCAACGACATTTTCGACGAAAGTCCTCAGCAGAGTTGGTTTTGCTACGGCAGCCACCGACGATGTCTCGGCGAGGTTGTTCTTTTTGCTACATTAGCACTTTTTTTTTCTATCACCGTTTTGCGGTTTTGCTACAATAGCATAAAGTTTTTGCTACACGGTCTCCGGTGAGGTGTACCGGCGAAAGCCTCCGGCGAGTCTCCGGCAAAGTGGATTTTTGCTACATTAGTACTTTTTTTGCTACACGGTCTCCGACGAGGTCTCCGGCGAACTCTCCGACGAGGTCTAGTCTGTATTTTTTTTTTCTAGACCGAACAGTTTTCTGCTACATGAGCAAAAGCGGACCTAATTATAGCAAAAGCGGACTTATCTGTAGCAAAAGCGGGATGGAGGGACGGGACGAAGATCTGACCGTCGATCGAACCAGATCGGACGGCTGGGGACCCGGGATGGAAAGTTTCCATCCCAGGGACGCGTAGCACTTCCCTTCTTTTTTTGAGGTTGCATCGTCATCAGTTGGTAAACGTTCCACTCAGGACCGTGACTGCTGTCGTAGCAGAACCCAGGCCCGTCCGCACCGGTCAGAATCAGAAGGGGAACCACTGAACGAGGCCCGTGCTGATACTTGAGAGTAAACCACCGGCGATGTTAACCCAACGAGGACGGACCCATCTGTTGCCACAGAAACGTTTGCGGTATCCACAGCTGCATCTTGCGCGAGATCACCACCCCACCAGTCTGACCAGACGGCGTCAGGTAAGTCAGCAGCGAAGAACCTTTGAAACCAAGGCAGCAGGTATTCCACGAAACGAGGACCGCGAAGCTTCCAAGCCTACTACTACCTCCCCCAGCAACACGTGCCTCGGCCTCTCTTCTCCTCCCTATAAATACAGCCACCACAACACTCTAACACGATCATCACAGTAAACACAATCTGAGCCAACGACAAGATCATCGTAGTGTCTAATTAGTTGCAAAGAGAGGAAGATGGTGCTGGGCATGATCTGCTTTGGTGCTTCTGGAGCCGGACACAAGGTGTCGCCGGCAAGCAAGCAACTCGGAGTCGGAGCGGCAGATTCAATGGAGAATAAAGAGGAGTCGTCGAGTGGCCATGCCGCCGGCGAGGCGAAGCGGATGGGTGGTGTTCAGGTGAAGCTTGCCGGGAAGGAGGAGGGGAAGAAGAAGAAGAGCGGGGCTCCTATACTGGCGCATCATTTTCCCTTCCATTCTCGTCCAGGATTGCTCTGATTCCAGACCTCCTTCATGGAAGAAACCGCTTCTGTCAGGCCTTTTTCCTCGGAGTTCGCATTTTTTGGAGAGGGCTAAGTTCTTTCATGAGGATTGTGGAGGCTAGTTAATCGTAGAATTGTCTGGTGTGTGTGTGTGCGTTTGTTAATAGTATCGTGAAAATTCATTGGGAGTGTCTTTCTTGTAAGTTGCCTGAAATATTCGTATATTCCACTCGCTTTTTGAAACCTTTGGTACATTATCCGACCATTGCACGATCTGGGAGTACCGAAAATAACCTGCAGTACTTTTGTCTGTGGGTGCTTATCTGAAGTCTGGTGCTGTTCTATTGGTGCGCCCGTCTGTGGTGTTGTCTGCGCCGTCAGTTGGGCGTGTTCGGCAATCTATTCCCTCTGTTTGGGTCTACTAGGAATACATTTGTTTGAAGATACATTGAATATTTAAATTTAACACTCGTCCAAATTAAATGTTGCAAATATTTGTTGAGCAGTGTGACTTTCTTGCTATTAAATGTACAACCAAAGTATTTGAATGTGTTCAGCAAACAATGATCTAGACAATAAAAGTTAAGCTTGAAAGAAGGCGATCGGTAGAAAAAGATAGCAGACCGGATCGGTAGAAAAAGATAGCGACATTTTGTCGAATAAAAGAGACGATTAATAGTGGAGTATATTGTTTATCAGAGTCATCCTAGGAGAACCCTGAAGCCATTCCGGAAGAAGGCAATTAGTTACTGATGAACATCACTATTTGTGCATCGCCGAAAAATACTGTTGAGAAATTACCGACGAAGAATTACACGCCATTGAGAACTTACTGTTTAGTAATTACCGTTGAGGAATAGTGTTGAGCTTGAAGGTTTGCGTAGAAAAATTACCATCAAAGAGCACACTGGATCTCCCTTCTCTCTGGAAACCTCTCGTCCTCCCCTGACTCTGCCCTTCCTTGTCCTCTCCGTCTAGGTTGTCGGGCCCTCCCGGTGGTCTCTCCGCCGGCGTCGCCGGTGGGGTGGGGCGAAGGGGGGGGGGTCCCGGGGTAGTTTGGTTAGTTAGGTGTTGTGGCCCTGTGCCAGTAGTGGGCTCTATGCCCGTAGAGGAGGGCGACGCCAGCGTCTACTGCGGCCAGATCTGGCGTATCCTCGAGCTCCTTGTCGGCGCTTCGTCTATCCTTGGTGGATTGGCGACGGCGATGGTGATCTTGACCTCCTTCAATAAAGTTGCTTTGGTTGCGGTGGCTCTTCTCTGAAGCCAAGTTGGGTGTATTCCTCTGGCTGGCCGTGGTGGCAGGGGGAGAGTGTCCGCGCTTGGTGTTCGATGGAAGAGGACCGCCACCTTGAGTTACTCCGCGGCCTAGGGGAGCGGCGCTGGGAGGTCTCTTCTCTGTCCCTCTCGCCGGTCTTCAGTGGATGAAGGCCATGTGGGGAGGGGCGTTGATGGAGGCCCGTTCATAAAGCTCATGTTGGGCTTCTGCCTCATCCTCGACTACTGCTTCATCGTCCCTCCGTTGGCCGGCCATGGTGGCGAGGAACGGAGAGATGGTTTCGTGGATGCCGCCGATGATCCTGAAGCTCGTTGAAGCTACATCCGCTAGTGTTTCTCCGCAGTGGTCTGTTGGCAGTGCTGATTCTGGACCTCTGCCTGTTCTGGCCGAAGGGCGGCCGAGGGCTACAACCTGCATCGGAGGCCCCTGTTCGAAGCTTGCTGCCGGAGCTCGACGTCTTGATAAGGGCAAGTGGTTCGTCCCTGTCGTTGCCAAGATGGGTGGTAGGCTGCTTCCTCTCCGGTTTGATAGGCGTCACGAGCAAGAGACCTCGATCTCGCCGGTTTTCGGCTGGAGGTCGCCGGAGTTCGGTGGTGGAGGCGCTTAGGGACTTGATTGCTTTTTATCCTTTAGTTTTGAGGTGCTTTTTATAAAGTGGAGGCCCCTTTTCATCTTTTCTAGCTTTGCTAGGATGTTATCTGCTAGGGGCCACCCAAATTTTTGTACCTGCCACGTCGGCCTTAGGATCGTCTCGACCCTTTTATTGTTCAAAAAAAAAATCAAAGAGCACGCTGAAAAATTACTATCCAATAACCGCTTCCGAGACTGGAGATCTGAGTCGACAAGTTACCGTTTGAGAATGACCATTAGTACATCAGCCGTACTGCTAGGAAATTACCATAGATAAATTACGCACAACAAAACGATTACTCTTAAATAATTACCATCGAGAAACACTAGTAGAAAATGGGTCTTTGGTTCGGGCCATTAGTCCCGGCCGTGGCTGGGGCCGAGACTAATGGTCCGAACCAGACGGTCCGAGGAGGCCAAGGCACTATGTCCCGGTCCGTAAGGAGCCATTAGTCCCGGTTTGAGATACAAATCGGGACAAATAGGTCTGGTCCGGCGCGCAGAACCTTTAGTCCCGATTTGTATCTCAAACCGGGACTAATGGCCTGGCCCTATATATATGCACTCAGCCCTCCACTCTCTCCTGTTTTTTTTCCTATGTGAGAGGTGGGTATAACTTTGTGCTAACTTTTTTTCTTCATATGCACTAGAGGTGTTCGGTGAAATGCCTATTAGAGCGATGCCACTTGAGTTCACACAAAACAAAATATGATATGAGCTGCCAGAGCGACACTTAAAGTTTCTCCTCTTTGTTTTGAAGTGTCCTAAAAGGTTAGCAACTATTTTCTCATTTTGACTGCGCGGTACTAATTTAAGCATCGTGATTGCATTTGATATATATGCATGGTTGTATGATGCAGATGAGCCACCCATGGATGTACGGTGACCGACGCTCTGACGCTTACAGAGAAGGCGTGCGTTCTTTTCGCCTTGTGGCCGAGGCGAACAAGCGGCGGGATGGTTTTATATGTTGTCCATGTGTTGAATGTCGGAATGAGCAGGCTCACACTTCCTCAAGAGTCATTCAGAGCCACCTGCTTCGGTCCGGTTTTATGTCCGGCTATAATGTTTGGATCAAGCACGGAGAAAGAGTGGTTATGATGGAAGACGGCGATGAAGAAGATAACGATGATGACAACTACCGATCTATGTTCCCTGAATACGATGATACCGTAGTTGAAGATAATGAAAAAGAAGGGGGTGAAGAACAGGAACCAGATGAGCCCGTTGATGATTTTGGTCAGGTCATTAGTGATGCAAGGCGAGACTGCGACACAGAAAAGGAGAGGTTGCAGTTCGAGCAGATGTTACAGGACCACAACACATTGCTGTATCCAACTTGTGAAGATGACCAGAAGAAGCTGGGTAGCATACTGGAATTGTTGAAGTGGAAGGCAGAGACCGGTATGACTGACTCGGGATTTGAAAAGTTGCTGGTAATAATGAAGAAGCTACTTTCAAGAAATAACCAATTGCCCTCCAGTACGTACGAAGCAAAGAAACTTGTCTACCCTCTAGGATTAGACGTGCAAAAGATATATGCATGACCTAATGACTACATCCTCTACCGCGGTGAGAAGTACGAGAATATGAATAAATGCCCGGTATGCACTGCATTGCGGTATAAGATCAGAAAAGATGACCCTGGTGATGTTGAGGGCGAGCAACCCAGAAAGAGGGTTCCTGCCAAGGTGATGTGGTATGCTCCTATAATACCACGGTTGAAACGTTTGTTCAAAAATAAAGAGCATGCCAAGTTGTTGCGATGGCACATGGAAGACCGTAAGAAAGACGGGATGTTGAGGCACCCTGCTGATGGTCGGCAGTGGAGAAAAATCGAGAGAGACTTCCCGGACTTTGCTGGTGATGCAATGAACTTATGGTTTGGTCTAAGTACCGATGGCATGAATCCTTTTGGGGAGCAGAACTGCAGTCACAGCACCTGGCCCGTGACTCTATATATCTACAACCTTCCTCCTTGATTATGCATGAAGCGGAAGTTCATTATGATGCCAGTGCTCATCCAAGGCCCGAAGCAACCCGACAACGACATTGATGTGTACCTAAGACCATTAGTTGATGAACTTCTACAATTGTGGGCCAAACCAGGTGTACGTGTGTGGGATGAGCACAAATAGCAGGAATTTGACCTACAAGCGTTGCTGTTCGTAACCATCAATGATTGGCCTGCTCTTAGTAACATTTCAGGACAGATGAACAAATGATACAATGCATGCACACACTGTTTAGATGAGACTAAAAGTATATATCTGGATAAATGTAGAAAGAATGTGTACCTGTACAATCGTCGTTTTCTTCCGCCCAGTCATCCTTTAAAGAAGAAAGGCAAGCATTTCAATGGCAAGGCAGAAACCCGGACGAAGCCTGTCCCCCGTAGTGGTGCTGATGTATTTGGTATGGTCAAGGATTTGGATGTAATCTTTGGAAAGGGTCCTGGAGGACAACCTGTTCCGAAAGACCCCATTACCGGACACGCACCCATGTGGAAGAAGAAATCTATATTTTGGGAGCTACCCTATTGGAAAGTGCATGAGGTCCGCTCTGCAATCGACGTGATGCACCTGACGAAGAATCTTTGCGTGAATATTCTAGGCTTCCTGGGCTTGTATGGGAAGTCAAAAGATACCCCGGCAGCATGGGAGGACCAGCAACATCATAAAGGACGAGACGGCAAGCATCCAGGACAGTTTCAAGGGCTTGCCAGCTACGCTCTTACCAAAGAAGAGAAGGAAATCTTTTTTGAAGTCCTTTTCAGTAGCAAGGTCCCGTCTGGCTTCTCGTCGAATATAAAGGGAATAGTAAATATGAAAGAGAAAAAATTTCGAAACCTAAAGTCTCATGACTGCCATGTGCTTATGACGCAATTGCTTCCGGTTGCATTGAGGGGAATTCTACCAGAAAATGTTCGACTAGCCATTGTGAAGGTATGTGCATTCCTCAATGCAATTTCTCAGAAGGTAACCGATCGAGAAAGTCTATCAGGGTTACAGATTGATGTGGTCCAATGTCTGGTCAGCTTCGAGTTGTTGTTCCCGCCATCCTTCTTCAATATTATGACGCACCTCCTAGTTCACCTAGTAGAAGAGATTAGAATTCTCGGTCCTGTGTTTCTACACAATATGTTCCCCTTTGAGAGGTTCATGGGAGTCTTAAAGAAATATGTTCATAACCGTGCTAGGCCAGAAGTACGCATCTCCAAGGGCTATGGAACAGAGGAGGTCATTG
Organism: Avena sativa; assembly: GCA_916181665.1. Classification (NCBI taxonomy): domain Eukaryota; kingdom Viridiplantae; phylum Streptophyta; class Magnoliopsida; order Poales; family Poaceae; genus Avena; species Avena sativa. Next base: position 141,974,188 of record OV702292.1, read on the forward strand.
AGTTTTGTGTTGACTTTCTTCCTAACCTTAAGCCGATTGGTGTTCCTGAATCTCGGTATGAGGGGAGGATGACTGGAAAAGGCACACTAGGAAGGAAATCAATGGTATGTAGGGACAGACATTCTTTCACTCAAGCACACTACACAGTTCTACATAATTCCACCGTGGTGGCTCCGTATATCGAGAAACACAAGAATATTCTACGCTCCGAAAACCCGGGGAAGCCTGAAACCTTGATTAAAGGGGAACACGAGAAGAATTTTGGCAATTGGTTGCAGACACATCTCATGAATAACACCACTGTTGGAGATGAGTTGTACTCGTTGGCCAGGTTACTATCTTCGACTATATATACTTTCCAAGGATACGAGATAAATGGGAATACATTTTACACGATCGCCCAAGATAAAAAGAGCACCAACCAAAACAGTGGTGTCCGCTTTGATGCAACAGATGACAATGGGCAGATTGACACATATTATGGGTACATAGAGGAGATATGGGAACTTGACTATGGACCTACTTTTAAGGTCCCTTTGTTTCGGTGCAAATGGGTCAAGCTGACAGGAGGCGGGGTACATGTAGACGAAAAGTACGACATGACAACAGTGGATCTCAACAATCTTGCGTACATGGATGAACTATTTGTCCTAGCCAATAATGTGGCTCAGGTTTTCTATGTGAAGGACATGTCTACCAAACCGAGAAAAAGGAAAGATAAGCAAAAGAGTACAGAATATGATGAGCCAAAGCGCCACATAGTTCTTTCAGGGAAAAGAAACATCGTGGGAGTGGATGACAAGACAAACATGTCAGAAGATTACAATAAGTTTCATGAAATTCCGCCCTTCAAAGTGAAAACTGACCCAAACATCCTGTTAAATGATGAAGATTCTCCATGGCTACGGTGCAGAAGAAAACCACAACACTAGATGTTGGTGATGTGTAATAATGTATTAAACCTTTTATTTGAGACATAAATCTATGTAATTAAACCTTTTATTTGAGACATAAATCTATGTAATGTATTAAACCTTTTATTTGAGACAGAGGTGGGAACCGGTGGAAAGTGCGGGAACGCAGTGGCGCGGGAAACTTTCATCCCGGGTGGGGGCTCAAACCAGGACAAAAGATGGGGGGGGCCTTATCTAGGGGAGGCTTATCCGGGAGGGCCTTATCTGGGGGGTGGCTAACCTTTAGTACCGGCTGGTGGGTGCAACCGGGACTAAAGGTGGTTTTTGTGTCATCTAACAAAACTGTCGGTGGGATAAGAACGCGTGGGTAACCTTTAGTACCGGGTGGGGGCTCAAACCGGGACTAAAGCTGTCGGTAGGATAAGGACGCGTGGGTGGACGCACTGCTCGATGAGATAAAGCATGTAGGCACGACGCCATGGATGGAGGAAAGGGTTGGGAAATCTCCCGTGGCGGAATTTCTCGAAGATGCCCTTGGTGCACACGCCCTATGGCATCTTCGGAAGTTCCACCTCGGAAAATATTTTCCTGCTAGCCCGTGAAAGACTCCATCTCTGCCTCCCTGGGGTTAGAGGTATGGTGAAAGCCATGGGATAGAGTGGAGAGAGGCGACAGATATGAGTCTAGATGTGCTATGGCAACGACCAAGCCTAAACCCTAAACCCTAAACCCTAAAGGGGCTACCCTCATACGGAGAAAGCTACAGGGGTAGACGATCTGAGGCCCCCGGTCTAGGGTTTCACCGGAGGAAGACCACCGGAGCGTCGGAATCACATGAAAATGGCAAAATGGTTAATAGTTTGACTAGTTAGATTAATTATTTTATAAAACAGAAAATGGATTTGAATCTCTAATTCAAATTCAAGCACTTTTTATGTTAAAAATATGCAAAATATAATAGTTAATGCATTTTTAAATTGGAAATGGCAAAATGGTTATTAGTTTCACTAGTTAGAAAAATTATTTTATAAAACAGAAAATAGATTTGGCTTACTTATTCAAATTCAAAAACTTTTCATGTTGAAAATTTTCTCAAATTCATAAGTATGCAAAAACTCTATAATTCAAATGTTTAAAAAATCTAATAGTTACAAATTATAATATTTGAAAAAACAGGCGCCAACTTAGGCCCAGCGCGTGCAAATTTGGGCCTTTAGTCCCGGCCCAGAACACCATCCTGGACTAAAGGCTCTGTAGGCGAAAAGGCATCCAAAGCCTTTAGTCCCGGTGCGTGGCTGGAACCGGGACTAAAGACCCTCCTTTAGTCCCGATTTGTGCCACGCACCGAGACTAAAGGGTGTGGGGGTATTTATTGTGTCGCTTCTTCCCTGGTCGAATCCATCGACCGGAGCACATCTCGCGAGGAGCTAGCAGTACGCCGCCAGGCTGCCAAAATTTGGAGCTACACCGCTGCCTCGCTACCTCGCCGCCTCTCCGCCCGTCCGCGTAGCCACCCCACCGTGTTGCCGCCTCTCCAGACGCCCGTCCGCGTAGCCACCCCGCCGTGTTGGAGCCGCGCCGCCGCCTCTCGATACGCGCGCACGTCCGCCGGCCCGTTGCTGGGAGGTACTGCCTCTCTCCGTCCCTGTCCCCGGCCATCCCACCGCGTGCCGCTCGAGCCCGGGCGGCGCCCCGCGACCGCGCACACTGCCTCCATCCCCGCCGGCCCCGACCGGCGAGCCCGAGCCCGGCCACTTTTTTTAATTTTTTGTATTTTTTATATATTAATTAAGAATTATTACTAGTAATAGATAGAATTATTACTAGTATTACTAGTATAGTATATATTAATTTCTAGTGTATTTTTTATATGTTAATAATTATTACTAGTATATATAAATATGTTTGTGTATAATAGTAATAGATCATATAGATATAGTATATATATGTTTTTTTATTTCTTGTATCTTTTTTATATTGTAATATTTATTACTAGTATATAAATATAGTATATATATGTTTGTGTATATATATTTATTACTAGTAATAATATATACAGTAGTGCTAAAGAAATAACTACCCTAATAATTAGTGTAGTGTATTTTTTATTTTTTAGTAATATATAGTAGTGCAATATAAAGTGTATTTTTTATTTTTTTAGTACTATATATTAGTGTAGTATGTTAATAATTAGTGTAGTATATTTTTTTATTTTTTAGTAGTATATAGTAGTGTAATATAAAGTTTTCGTGGGCTCCATACTTAGGGTTAGGGTGGCAGTGCTCGCGGGCAGCCAGACTTAGGGTTAGGGTGGTGGTGCTCGCGGGCCCCCACACTTAGGGTTAGGGTGGTAGTGCTCGCGGGCCCCACACTTAGGGTTAGGGTGGTGGTGCTCGCGGGCCCCCGCACTTAGGGTTAGGGTGGTAGTGCTCGCGGGCCCCGCACTTAGGGTTAGGGTGGTAGTGCTCGCGGGCCCCGCACTTAGGGTTAGGGTGGTAGTGCTCGCGGGGCCCCGCACTTAGGGTTAGGGTGGTAGTGCTCGCGGGGCCCCGCACTTAGGGTTAGGGTGGTAGTGCTCGCGGGCAGCCAGACTTAGGGTTAGGGTGGTGGTGCTCGCGGGCCCCCGGACTTAGGGTGGTAGCAAATTGCGTGTTCATATTATTGTTTAGTGTTATTTTATGCAGCAATATTGAATGAAAAATGTTATTCTGTGCATTTTGTAGAAAACTATGGATCCAATCCAGAGAGACCTAGCACAGGAAGAAATTCTCGAGGATATGATCAACGACACCCCCATGTTGATCCACCCGAATCTCCGTCGATTTATCTGAACCCCTCCGGTGAGGGAGAGGAGGTCGACCGAAATGATCAAGGAGAAGCCGACGGCTCTGGTGGTGGAGAAGCCGACGGCGAGGTATATATATGAAGTCTGGTGATCAGTAGATGCATTAACTGAGTTGTATATATATATAAATTGACGAATGTTTCTTCTCTTAGGCCTCCACACCGAGCAAAAAATATTCCAAACGAGGCCCGGCCAAAAAGTTGGACGCATCTACGCGTTATACAATTACGCGGGTATCACCACGGGGTGAACCGGTGGAACCCGAAAAGGCTAAAACTATATTTAAACAACAATGCAGAGTTATGGTTAGGGATCGCATCCCGATCACCGTTCGAGAGTCGAATAAGACCAAAGGGGCGAAAGAGGGTGAGTATGTCTCCGACAGGTGCAAAGAGGGTCTTTGGAATGATCTCATGACACATTTCACCCTGCCAGAATGTGAGGATGATGCCGACACAGCTGCATTGAGGAAGAAAGTCAAGCAGTGGACTCTTACGAAGATGGCCGAACTATTCAAGAACTGGAAGAAAGCATTATGGCAGAAGTATCAGAAGACGAAGAAGGCTCCTAAATTTGAATGCTATCTAACGAAGCAGCGGGCTAACTGGGATGCATTTGTGAAGTACAAGGAGTCACAACCTGCTATGGAAATGTCGGAAAAAAACAAGAAAAATGCCGCGATGAAGAAATATCACCATCACCTGGGGCCAGGGGGCTACACGACTGCCATGCCAAAGTGGGATGCTAAATAGAATGAGTTGCTTGCTAAAGAGATCACTCCAGAACCAATACGCGGAGAATGGGATCTGAGGGCAAGGAATTGGTTCCTTGGGCATGGGAGTGAGTATGACGAAAGTACAGGGGACCTTATTTGCAGTGACGGGATTAGGATACCCCGGGATACATGGCAGAAAGTGGTGAAGGAGATTAAAGCGGGGACAACAAAGTTTCGTCCCGATAGAGAGAAAGACTTGCTGACAAAGGTCCTCGGGAATGACGAACGCGGAGGACGTGTACGAGGGCTTGGCCCTGGTTATACATGGGAGATGGGGTTTCCCAAAGATAGAGATACTTATAGGAGCCGAGAGAGAGCAAAGAGGCGACGGCAGGAGGAGGAGGGAGACAAGTTCACTGAGTTGATAGGAACACTTCGAATGCATCAGCAACAGATTGACAAACTTCGAGGAGCAGCGCGCCTGCAAGATCCTGTACTCAATATTACCGCCATCCCATCTCAGCGGAAAAGCAGTGTGGCTGAATCGAAGGTCCCTTCTGACGATGCACGTATGGTAGATGGCGGTCCCGGCTACCCCGTGGATGGAATCAAGGAGCATGCATCTTGTGAGCTCCATCAGAAGGTGAAGAACCTATCCATCAAGGTGGCGGTCGGATGTGCTTTACCTTGTCCACCGGGCGCACGCTGGCATGGCCATGAGATTCCAGCTGGCTATGCTAAAGTTGGTGTGGATGAAATCGCAATGGGGTGGGACTCAATGGAGCTTGACATCCCTGGACCTGAAGGTGAGAGGACACTCGGAGAAGTACTGGGTGGTATCATTCTATGGGACAAGAACAACATCAAGCTTCCAGGCTAGACGCCAAAGCCAACACCGCCTCCGAGTGGTCGCATGTCACCTTCACCTCCATCACCTCCAAGAAGCCGACCCCATGACTACGACCACCATAGCCCGAGTCCATCTCGATCTCCACCATAGCCTCCGATTAGTACTAAACGACGCAGGAGCCCAAAACGACAAATGTCGCCCCTCCCAAGAGTACCTCATAAGAATCTTTCTATCAGACCTTACGATCGTACTGACGAGGAAACCGACATGATCGTAAAGGCCGAATGTGTTGCGCAGCTTCAAAAGAAGAAACCCGAGCCCGCCCCGGTATACACCGAGAAGCAAAAAGCGTATGCACTTTCTTTTCTGAACACAAAATCGCAATATGACTTGCACCATAAGCCAGATGACTATCGACGCACACTTCAGAAGAAAGTGAAGAAGAGCAAATCAAGTAGAAGTGCAAGCGGGAGCAAATCATCAAGTCAAAGTGCAACCGGGAAAAGAAAGGATGCCCCCTAGCTCGGGGAACAGGCCAAAAAATCGACCCCACCCCTCAAGATGGTATCCTATGACACTCCCCAGCAGGATATGGAACAAGCTAAGAAGCTTGCGGCCGCTATGAATGTGACTGTTGAGGAATTGCTAGGTTTCCAGGACGACAAGTTACCCAAGGCTCAGGTAGTCCCTACATATGTCCTAGGGAAGCCTCTGGTCAGCTTTGAGCAGTTCCAACAACTGCCAACACAAATGCGGAGTTTACATAAATGGTACTTGAAAGCCGTAAAGGAGGAGAGAATAATGATCATGGCGAAAGTCCCACATGACTACTACTTCCGAGAAGATGAGGTCCATGTTGAGTTTTCAGAACTCTTCCAGTTATACACTTTAGACGCCATCGACAAAAGTCTCATGAGTTGCTATTGTCTGTAAGTTGTTGAATTTATTGTCTATATATGAGCTGTTCATTTTTTCAGTTGTTCAGTTCATTGCGTGTAATTATCCTAATTATATCCTTTTGTACTCTATTATTATGCAGAATGAAGATCATGAAATGTAAAAGAAGGTCAATCTTCAGTGTTGGGTTCATTGACCTAGATAAAATACATTGTCAGACGCTAAAGGATAAACCCGAGGAAACACAGGAAAACCTTCTAAGGTTTCTAACGGAGCAAAATTTATGTGACCACATACTGTTTCTTTACAATTTCGCGTGAGTGTCTTACTCTATTGTACACATTCTCTTTTGCTTACTCGATGTTAAGTGTAATTGATAAGTTATTGATGTATATATAAACGTGTACAGTTTCCACTAGATTCTCATGGACATTCAACTTGATAAGGGAAGAGTTGAAGTCATGGACCCATTAAAGAGACCCCTGGAACAGTTTAGTGACATGCAGGACATGCTCCAGAGGTAATTTTTGCGCTACAGCGGTCTCTTTCGTCGATTTCCTGAGGTATCACGTAATAAATAACTCATTCATTTTCTTTACCGGGTAGGGTTTGGAACCAGTTCAAGAGTGCGGTTACGGGTGACTTTACTGAGAAGCTGACGTTTAAGCCGGTCTCGGTAAGTAGTAGGCGCATCTCTTTACTTCTAGTTTTAATACAATTATAATACATGATTATTATTTTGATTGAATTCTATTCTCGTAAAGTACGCGAGGCAGCCACAGGGGACGAATCTATGTGGATTCTACGTTTGCGAGTTCATTCGCACGTTTACCAGTGAGCTGAATGATTATAGAGTCGATGTAAGCAATACATTCATAACATTATTTTTATTACCGTCACATTTTATTATCATGATTGATATTCATATTGATCTCCTTTTCTTATATAGTTCGAGAAAATGCGGGATCAGCTCCTACCACAGCAACGCGTAGTAGCAATTGCTAAAAAACTGGCAGGATTCTTGATGAACGAAATGATAGATGATGCCGGAGAATTTAGTGTGAATAGGCGCCGATGATCCCCGGCCGTGTAATTGAATAGACGGGCTCTAGTCCCGATAAATGTGATCTCCATATGTAACTATCATGTATATATTTGTATGCTCGATCTTAAGAAAAGTTATCTTATGTATGCACGAACATGTACGGTATGTGGTAGCGTAGAAAACTATTTTGAAATAAAAAAAGAATACAAATTAAAATCTCTGCCGCGGCAGAGAAAGTGCCTAAAATTCTGCTGCGGTAGAGAACCATTTGTTCCGGTTCGTAATACGAACCGAGACTAATGGATGGGCACCCAGCGCCCGTAGAGACAGCCACGTGGATGCCCATTGGTCTCGGCTGGTAAGAGGGCCGGGACTAATGGGTAGGCCTTTAGTCCCGCCCCTCCAGTCCCGGTTACCAGGACCGGGACTAAAGCCCCTTACGGGCCGGGACTGGAGGCCCGTTTTTCACTAGTGAAATTACTGAAGGTAAAGATTTGAATCGGGAAATTACTATTTATCGCAAACTCCCAAAACTATATAGTTCACTATTGTTCTATAGTAACCTCGGGAAATTGATTTTGGAAGATTACCATCGAAGAATTAGGCATCCACCAACAACTATTATTAGGCAGCTAACGTCCTGCGTCAAAAATACTATTAAGCAGTTGATGTCGGGAAACTATTGTTGAAGATTTGTAGGGAAAAGTTAGATAGTTGCACCCAGAAATTACTTTTAGGAAAAAGTTACTACCTCCGACCCATATTAGTGTTAGATACATCTGAATCTAGATAAATCTAAGTCAACTAATATGGGTCGGATAGAGTAGATAATCAATGACAATCAAGAAATTTTCTTTTGAATAGTGAGCATCGGCAAATCACTGCTATCAGAAAGTGCAAAAGTTTGATATTTCTACTCGCGAGTCTGTCAAAGAATCCGGATATTATCAAAAAAGTTGCTGCCAAGAACTGTAAAACAAATAGTGTTAAATAGTGAATATTGGCAAATTACACCGAAGATGACTATTTTTACCATTGAAATACTATCAATTTTTCTGCCCAATTTTAAGATTTCTACAGCAGAACTTTACCGTTGTTTTTAACTATCAATATTTTTTGCCAAAATAAATTATCAAAAATTACCGTACGAAATTATTAAAAAGGTTAAATTATGGGCCCGAGCACTGTTCATCTGCGCATGAACAATGACGGCAGATGTGGGCTAGCGATGTAAGCGGCCTACCACTTAATCCTGCGTAATACCATTTATTAGTACTCAAGTTCAATAAAGTTGACTTCTCCCTATTGTGGGCGCGCGGAGGAGGTTTTCTCCGAAGTTAGTTATACGTCCTCCTTAATTTTTCTCCATCTTAGACCTTAGATTTAACTAAGAAAATCATAATTTATGTGATACAACAAATATACAGTTTGATTTGTACTCTAGGAAGGCTTTATTGGTGTAATTTTTGTGGGATTAGCACGTGTTTTGTTACTCAAAATCATGTTCAAAGTTTGGATGGAAAATTGAGGACTTACAACCCCAAAAAGAGGGAGTATCTTTTAATATATTTATTGTAAGTCTTAACTAATAAAAGGCTCAGATGGTTCCTAGTCGACTAGAATTGTTTTAATTGCAGTCAAGAAACACATAAAAGTAAATTCAGTTTACAAAAAAAAATTATATCAAAGAACGCATAGCTTTAGTCAACCAAAGTTAAAAATGGAGAAATAAATGCAAGCAAGAAAATGCAACCAAAGTCTCTTCTTGAATCACCCTACAAGTGGAACAAAAAAAATACTTAGTTTGCAATCACAGTTCTATCATTAAGATCAGCCGAAGTTCAAACATTGCTCCTTTGAGATCGGAAATCCAATTCGGCTCACGGGTACAAATGAATCCATTGTTTTAAAACATATTTCAGAATGTTAAAAAATAGAAAAAATATTAGCATGCAGATGCGAACATTTGGGGACATTTTTTGTAAACTGTATAACAAGACAAATTTGATACTCCAACATGACTATTCACATGCCTTTTTTCACATCCCACATAAAATATTCTTTTTTCCTAAAAACATGTGTACGAACATAGAATATCAAGATGTGCATGCGAATTTTGAGCCAAAACGCAACCTCTGTTGAGCTGATGTTTTCATGATAGTGACGGTCAAATTTATCCGTTAAGATATCAGTTCGGATAAATGCAGGCCAAGCTCCAGGGCACTCTTTTTCTTAAATTTGAAAATCTTATTTACATGTTCCAAACAAATCTGAAAAAAGTGTGGATGTATGCAATGATGTACTCTCTTCGTCCCAAAATAAGTGACGCAACTTTTCTAGATATGGAGTCTAGATACATGTGAATCTAGAGAAAATCACGTCACTTATTTTAGAATGGAGGGAGTATCTTTTTTTTTGCACGGAAACGATGTATTCAGTGATGTACCTTAGGAGCGTGCATACTGCAAAGTTATTTGTATTTTGACTACAAAAAATGACAAAAGTTTGGATCTGATTATAGTCGAATAATGTATATCTCAAAATTATAAAAATTCAGAATGTGTCATTTTTTTTTGTAGCCTGGAGTAGGGAGAATTTCAATTGGAATTTTGCATGCTTTTAGTACACATCGATGACAAAAAAAATTAGAATTTTTTGAAACTTTGAAATATAATTTTCCAATTTTTGAAAATAAAAGGCTTCATGTAGCTCAGCCTCCATTTGCAGTTTCAGGGACAACGAAGCTACAAGCTTGATTTTCCAATGGTGGGTACCGGCCAGAAGTACATGGAACACGTACTACGCAAGATTCAGAAACTCAGATGCACGAATGGGATTCATGCATCACGACCACTTTCGCTTGGAAGTGGTTTCCACTTTGACAGCGACAACAAGATTCGCGAGGCAGCACAGGAACGGATGTACCTTGGCGACCAAGGAGGTATGCAAGGACAGAGACCATCCAGTCAACAGATAAGGGGACTAGACGGCGTCAGATAAGTCAGCAGCGGAGAACCTTTGGAGCCAAGTGTAGCATCCCAATTGTCTAACAATTGTAATGCTACTTGGTCTAGTAATATAATGGCTACTTCATATATATAATTGTTGCATCATGATTATATCATGCTCATGTCATCATGCCACCTTGCATTTGAGCATCATATAAAACCCTTTTCTTTTGGTTCTTATCTCATACGCATTATTAATTGTAGTTGCCTTTTGATACATTGAATTTGGTTTTTGATAAATGCTTGATGCCCAAGTTGAGTTGGGGGCATTTCTTTTTCTACTCCACCACCTTTCTTTGGATTCATCTAAATTCCACCACCCTAGTCATATATGAGCCATTGCTTTTCTTTTGCTATTTAAATCTAGCTCATATGTGTTGGTGTGGATCCATTCTATGTCTACATGCTCCATATATGATGTATGTTGTTTTCACAATATTAATTATGTGGAGCCTCATGACCACCTTTGAATGTCATGTGAGTAGAATCTTCCTTTTACCTTCCATATGGTTGTTTTGGCTAATTGAGCTTGTTTAAATATAATTGTGGCCAAATAATCTTTTAGTGGGATATACACACTAGCATGGCCTATTATATTCAATTAAGCTTGATTCCACCATCCTATTATCCATGAGCTTGCCTTTGTTTTTCTTTTGGTATTTAATCTAGCTCATGGGAGATAGGATGGATCCATTTATACAAATTATTTTGCTGGGCTTTATTCCACTTTTGGGAATGCATAAGAATAATGCCATGTTAATATTATTGTCTTCACAAGAATAAACATGGCATTCATTATTTTGCATGGGCCATGCAAGTACCACCACATTCTAGTCTTTTGGGTTTTTTTTGAATCTTGAGTGGATCATCTCTCATCTCTCTCTTCCTCCTTTTGGCTTGGTCTTATTTGATCTTGCTTAAACCCCATCACCACCTTTTATCTCTTCCTCTCTTTGGTCTAGCTCTTGTTTGATCTAGTTCTGTTCTTGCTTGAGCTTGCCAAAAGAAAACACATCACCCAATCCTCTATCACCACCCTACCTCCTCTCACCCTCATCTAAACCCCCTCTCTCCAAATCCTGTATCTAAGATCCTACCCTAATCACCTACACCTCTACCACCATCTTACACCTAAGCTAAACCCTAAACCTACCTCACCCTCTCCTCTTCACCTATGCCGAGCCTCCCCATGCTGGACCCACCTGACCATCCTCTCTCCCTGGCCACACCCCAGCTACCTACCCCTCCCTAACCTAAGACCAAGCCCTAACCCGAGCCACCCCATTCCTCTATCCTAGCTCCAACCCGAGCGTCCCCCCTCTATCTCTCCCTTCTCTCTCGCTGCAGCTCGGCCCCACCCGAGCCTGGCCGGCCATCCCTACCTGCCCTGCCTGCCTGGACCAGCCCCACCGAGTCCTACCCGAGCACGTGAAGGAGGAGGAGAAAAGGTGGCCGAGCCACCTTTTCCACCATCTACCCCGCGGCATCCTCCCCTCTCCCCCTAACCTTTCCCTCCTCCCACATGCCTCCTCTGGCCTCTCCGGATCCGTCCAAGCCGGCCTCCTCTCCCCCCTCTTCTCCACCGCCCCCATCTACCCCATCGCCGGCAAAACCGTCGGTCGCCACCGATCCCCCTCTTGCAGCCGGTGGCGAGGTGCTCTGGGTGTCGAGGAAGACTGAGGAACCTCCCCTGCATCGTCCTATACGTATCAGCGAGGAGGAGAAGGACCAGAGCCACCAGGCCCGACGCCACTCCGACAAAACCCTAGCTCCGCCCGGCGCCTGCTACGTCGCTGATCGCTGTCTCCTCTGCCCGATCCAACCGCACCAACAACCTCCCGGTGAGCTGCTGAGCCTCCGTGACATCCCCTCCCTCGCTCATACCCTCTGATCGCACCGGTCACTCCGTCGAACGCCCTCGGTGCGCCGGCGTCGTGTTCGGTTCTTCTCGTCGTGGTGTCGCAGAAGCGTATCTAGCCGCGCGACCCTCTCCTACCAGCAACCTCTCCGAGCCGCGTTGGTCGCTGTCGCCTGCACGCGAGAGATCGGTCGCGAGTTTGATCCCCACCCCGTCGTGCGCTCTGTCGCCGACAGTTTCGTCAGAGACGCGGTAGAAGAAAAACAGTAGTCGTGTCTTTTTCTCAGAAACCCCCTTCCGTTTTGTTTTCCTCAACCCGCAATCCTTTAGGACCCCACCTGTCGGTCTCGGTGGCAGCTTTGCAAAAAGGTACCGCAAGTCTGGGAATCACAACCCGCGGTCCCTGGCTCTGTCGCGTGGCCTCAGCTCGCCCAGCCACTGTCACGTGGACCCCCGTGGCCGCTGGCCCCATCTGTCATTCGCAGACGCTAGACTAGCTCGCGGTGAAAAAAGCTTTTCTGTGCGCATGTTGTCCCAGTCAGCAGCTGGCCCACCCGTCAGCGGCTGGGACTGGATCTGCCTGAGTACAAAAAGTTTCTGTTTATATCTGTTTTAATTTAAAAAAAATTCAAATTAATTCAAATTCAAACTTAAATCTGTTTTCAAATAATTTTTAAAATATAAACCCAAATTAAACATGTAATATATGTTTCTGAATCAGAAAATTATGAGGAATTCAAATATGCCCTCCAAAATATATTTTGAACACTTTAATTTCAAGTTGATTAAAATTACAAATAAAATGCCCTTTCCTTAATTAATTAATAACTTTTGTTTTATAACTCCAAATTTGACAAATGATATGTCTAAAATGATTAGCTCGACGAGACCTTTCTGTTTATGCATTCCATGTTCTGAATTGCAGCATGCATCATATAAATATAAAGCATACAGCAACTTAATTGAGTATAAAATATGATTAAAACTCAATAAAATGCTTACTTCTTGTATTCCACACCTCACCCATGCCATGCTACATTATTGCCATGCAAATTGTGCATCATTCATCATGGCATGATTGTTTGCTTGTCGCATTTTATTCATATGCTTGTGCAATTTATTTATGTTGGCCCTTGTTTGTTTGGTTCTTCTTCGAATAGACGCTGAGCAGGGGATATATCAAGAAACCCAGGAGCACTACCCAGATCCTTCTCTCGCTTCAACTGAGCTGCCAGGCAAGCACTACCACATGCTTGCATACATATAGTACCTATTGCCTCTATCTTATTCTTGCATCATTGAGTCGCGATTGCATTAAACTGAATCCCAAGTATTGCATAGCCTTTACTTTTAAACCCCACCGAAGCTTGTTCCTCCATCCCATGAGCCATTACTACAGGAGTTGTTTGAGCCATGCGAGTCGTAGAACAGCATGTGTAGGGTATGTGAGTGTCTGATGGATAACGAGGTACCTAAACAACTTAACCTGAGTAGTAATGGGTTAACTAATGAAAGTGGCGCCGGTGAGCAATATCTGCTATTTGGTTTTTCCTGCTCACTTGTGTCCCGTAGGACCCCGAGTACTTGATTCCTGTTCCTTGAATATTCGCGCTATCCACATCCGGGAGGCTTATGAACCCCCTGAGCCAGAGCTTGATTCATTCTTATTTCTTGGGGCCACAAAGTAGTTTGAGGCTTTATATGTATCCTGTACTTATGCCATGCTTTACTGCTTTATTTAAGATTGTGCGTGGAGCACCTGTACTGTTTAGGAAAGCGGAGTGTTTTCGCGGTATCGATAAGCCCAGTCACACTTTCGGGTTCCCAGTCGTTTACAGCCACTGACGCAAACCTTGAGTCCGTCTCGGAGCCGGCTAACTTCGTTGCGGGTAGCTTAATGGGGTGGCCCCCTGAAATATTTCTGAATCCTGTGATTGCTTTGTCGTGAATGCCTCGTTGGGTTTTGATTTGGTTTTTCCGAGGTTGATCGAGTGTGTGTTGCTATTTGTGCACCCCTGCAGGGTAAAACTTTCTGAAAGCCGTGTCCACGGTTATGGACGACTTGGAGCACAGTTTCTCGATCATAGACAAGAATAACTAAAGTACCGCTTTTAATTTGACTAAGTACCTGACTAGTAATAGTGCAACATTCATGGAATGGATAATAAAACTGCCAACGGATGGGGGTTGTTCGTCCGCTTCCTCGTCGGTAAGCGAGGAGGAGGATGGATCTGTTAATATTACCGTTTTATCTGTTGTTATTAATTCACGGACATCCGTCTATCTCTGGTTAGGCGGATGGTTAGCGAGTGTCTATAGAATTGTTAGGGTTTATCTTTTGCTGCAATTGCGTCACCCCAGGTTGTGTCCCCTTTAGAGGCATAAAGACTTGCTGAGTACCCCTAGGGTCTCACACGATATATTGTTTGATTCAGATGAACAGGTAAACTCGCAAGATGGATACTGGGTGGAGGAGACGGACGATATGGGCAACGATCATTCGGTGTAGAGATTCCGGGAACGGGGATCCGTGAGATCTGTGGGCGGGATGTGTTTATTTATGGGCATCTTATGCCGATTTGCTTCTTATCCGTACTCAGATCTTGTTTTCCGCTTTCGCCTGACACTCTGATGTTTGATGTATGAGGAGATATCCTAAACTATTATATCTATCTAGGATATTTGGATCTTGCCGTATGGCGTTGCAATATTTCTATTTCTTTTAGATGGAATGGCTCTGAGGACTGTTGTATGGTGGCTTGCATACATACTCATTTGTGTATGTAGTTGATCCCTTCGCCTGCCGATTACGCCGCCCGTTCTTGTCCCGATGTTTGGAAATGGTTAGGACGGCCGAAAGGTCTACCTGTGAGTGGCATTTGGGCCCCACCGTACTATTTTAACCATTTCCGTTCATCCAGGCTTGTAACTAGGAGCGTAATTCACCGAGGTAGTTACAATTGGTATCAGAGCCATCTCGCCCTTCAGGGTCTCAGCCAAATGGTCGTTGTCAGCCTAGCAAATATTTTGGTAGCTATGTATACTAGGGCAAAACAAAACGCGAGAGTAGGACTGCTTCCACTTTTCTTCTTACCCACCCACCCACCCTTTTTCTGGTAAGGAAGTGTACCGTTTTCAATCATCTTCTTAAAATTCAAACTAGGATTCACGTGTTCTGGGTTTCCGTAGTACCATAGGTTGTGTGTGTGTGTGTAATTCCTTGTCTATCTGTTGCATCCAATTTGTTATCACCATCTGTCTTTGGTTATCAACTGTTGGTATATTCCATACCGACAGGCTTTTGCAACCGACGCGATCTATCTGATTTGTTGTATACCGCCGCGATCTGTCTTACTCTTTGTTATCCGACGTTATCTTCTTTGGGGTGTTCGTTTCTGTAGTTACTAATCTTTAGGTTCATCGTGAGAAGAAGGTGTTGGGATATGTGTTTTACTTATTCATGTGCGGAGTAATGATTTGAGTGCGGGATGGAGTCGCGACCATACCACTACTTTCATCATTCGCTCTTGTATATTGAATTGGTAGAGTCACTAGTCTTGATTCGTTAAGTGATTTTGCGCATCTATTGGTATTTTAATGCCGAAATTTGCGGAAAATTTTTCTTTGATATATCTGTGTACCACACTCCTTTTTAGTCGTGTGCGATATGCTTAATATCTTCTAGGTGCTTTGAACTTTGTTGATATTTTAATATCATCTTAGTAAATTGTATCCTTTAATCTTGATTAATTCCATCTTGGTACTATCTTGGATTATTATTATTCTCCATCATAGTACTGACTTGTGTTTTATATCAACCACAGGATGGCACCACCACGCCGTTCTGAGGAGGACATACAACCTGAACTGGGGGCAGCGTTGTCAAGCATTGCCAACGCCTTGGCAGCAATGCAGCAGAACCAGCAGCGCTTTGAAGAAAGTGTCAGGAGGAATGAGTTTGTTCCGCTACCTCCACCTCCCAAGCGAGGAGACATCAAAAGCTTTCTGAAGTTCAACCCACGCCAATTTGATGTTTCTGATCAACCACTTGATGCTGATGATTGGTTGCGTGAGATGTCAAGGTTACTGGCGACTGCTAATGTTCCTGAGCATGAATGGGTAAAATGTGCTACTCACCTTCTGAAGGGAGATGCAGCTCTCTGGTGGGAGAATTACCTGAAGGCAAACTGCACTGGTTTTCAGCCTACTTGGGGACAGTTCACTGGAGCTTTCAAAGAGCAGTACATGTCAGAAATTGTCATGGAGAGGATGAAGGAAGTGTTTCTCAACCTCAAGCAGGGCAATGATAATGTCAATACCTACATCAGAAACTTCATGAACCTTTCTCGCTATGGTGGCGATGAGATCTCTGATGACAAGAAGAAGCAAAAGAGGTTCAGGCAAGGGCTCAATGCATCGATTAAGTATGCAATCACACATGCAAGGCCGGCGTCTTTTCTAGAACTTCAGCATACAGCTCTGCAGGAAGAGGCAAGTAGGCAAGTGTTTGAGGAGTCAAAGAAACACAACCGCGATGCAGCAAGCTCTTCAGCTATGTCAACTCCTTCTAAGCGTCGTGGCTGGGTTCCTAACACCCCACTGTCGCTCCCGGCTCCACCAAGACCTTCAAGCTACGCGACAAGGCCACCAAACTTCCTCACTGCTGCTCCCAGGGGATACAACCACCACTACCCTGGAGCGCCTGGCGGAGTCCCTGGCTACGTTGCTCCATGTCCACCTGGTGCTTGTTACACTTGTGGAGACACTGGGCATCAATACTGGAACTGTCCGATGAAAAACGAAGCTCTTCCTCCACCACCTCCCAGATCTGCGGCAAGCTCTCCTATGGTTCGTGCACCACCACCTCGGGCTCTCAACATCAACACCAAGCCCGGGTCTACTGTTGCTCGTGCCAACTGTGTCAACGCCGCTCAAGCTGAGCATGCACCTGGAGTTGTGATGGGTATGCTATCCGTTAACTCAGTCCCTGCATGAGTTTTGTTTGATTCTGGTGCATCGCATTCTTTTGTTTCTCACAAGTTTGCACATGAGAATGAGTTAGCGTTGGATCCTCTCCTTAAGCGGTTAATGGTCCTTTCTCCTGGAGCAAAGATGGCAGCTTCTAAAATCAGCCATGGCAATCAAATTGAGATTGGTGGCTCTTCGTTCACGGCTTCCTTAATTGTTCTGGGCAATTCTGACATTGATGTCATCTTGGGCATGGATTGGTTGACAGCAAATGCATCTATGATTGATTGTGCTGAACGCTCGGTTTCTCTGAAGATTCCTGAAGGCCATATAGTCTATTCTCCAAGTCAGACTCCAGCTATTCAGCTTTTCTCTTTGGCGGCTCTGAATGATGATGCTATGGAAGCTATTCAGAGTGTTCCGGTGGTCTGTGAGTTCCCAGATGTCTTTCCTGAAGAGTTGCCAGGTATGCCTCCTGATCGTGAGGTTGAGTTTGTAATTGAGCTTGAACCTGGTACGGCTCCTATCTCCATGCGGCCTTATAAAATGGGTCCTGCTGAGTTGGCTGAACTCAAACGTCAGCTTGATGAACAAGAGAAGTTGGGTTTCATTCAACACAGTACTTCTTCGTGGGGTGGCCCAACCCTCTTTGTGAAGAAGCGAGACCAGACTGATAGACTTTGTGTTGACTATCGGGCTCTCAATGCTAAAACCATCAAGAATAAATATCCCCTTCCGCGGATTAATGATCTCTTCGATCAGCTAGCTGGAGCTGTGGTATTCTCTAAGCTTGACTTGAGAAGTGGTTATCATCAAATCAAGATTCGCAAGGAAGATGTTCCTAAAACAGCTTTCACCACCCGCTATGGCCTGTATGAGTACACGGTCATGTCTTTCGGTCTCACCAACGCACCTGCCACCTTCTCGAGGCTCATGAACTCGGTTTTCATGGAGTATCTTGATAAGTTCGTTGTGGTCTATCTGGATGACATCTTGGTCTATTCTAAGTCTAAGGAAGAACATGAAGAACACCTTCAGTGTGTCCTAAACAAGCTTCGTGAGAACCGCTTGTATGCAAAGTTCTCCAAGTGTGAGTTTTGGCTGCCTCAAGTAACCTATCTTGGTCACGTCATCTCTGCCAAGGGCATTGCCGTCAACCCGGAAACTGTGAAGACAATTGTTGACTGGCTTCCTCCTGTAAATGTCAAAGAAGTGCGGAGTTTCCTTGGTTTGGCTAGTTATTGCCGTCGCTTCGTTCAGAACTTTTCGAAGATAGCGAAGCCTCTTACCGATCTCCTCAAGAAAGGCAAGAAATACCTTTGGACTCCTGCATGTCAAGCAAGCTTTGAGACACTCAAAGAGAAGCTCACTTCCACACCAGTCTTGGTTCCTCCGGATACATCCAAGCCTTTCCAGATATTCTGTGACGCCTCTTTGCAAGGATTGGGTGCGGTCCTTATGCAAGAAAAGCAAGTTGTTGCTTATGCCTCTCGATAATTGAAGACGCATGAGATCAACTATCCTACACATGACCTCGAGCTCGCAGCAGTTGTCTTTGCTTTGAAAGTATGGAGGCATTACTTGCTGGGCAACCGTTGTGAAATCTTTTCTGATCACAAGAGTTTGAAGTATATCTTCACTCAGCCTGATCTCAACCTTCGTCAGAGGAGATGGATTGAAGCAATCAATGACTTCGATCTGACCATCAACTACACTCCGGGCAAAGCAAATGTCATGGCCGATGCTCTCAGCCACAAAGCTTATGTCAACAACCTCATGATGGAAGAACAACAGCCTCTCTTGTGCGAGGAATTCCGTCAGCTCAACCTTGAAATTGTGGAACAAGGGTATCTCCTGAACCTTCTGGCTACCCCTCTCTTGGAAGAAAAGGTTCGCTCCTTTCAGCTTGGTGATCCATACACAAGAAATATCATCTCCAACATCCAGCTTCCGAAGTATGAGTCCTTCCACGTCGATGATCAAGGCACGCTTTTCTTTGAACACCGGATGTTTGTTCCGAACTACCCGGGTTTGAGAGAGCAAGTTCTCAAGGAGGCGCATGATTCTGTTCTTTCTATCCACCCTGGCAGCACAAAGATGTACATGGACTTGAAAACACAATATTGGTGGCCGGGATTGAAACGGTATTGTGCCAAGTATGTCTCGGAGTGTGATGTCTGCCGCAGAGTTAAAGTTGTCCATCAGAAACCTTCCGGTCTTCTACAGCCATTGAAACCCCTGGAATGGAAATGGGAGAAAGTAGAGATGGACTTCATCACTGGCTTTCCAAGGTCGCAGAAGGGCAACAATGCAATCTTTGTTGTCATTGACAAGCTTTCTAAAGTGGCTCACTTCTTCCCCATCAAGGAAACAATTTCTGCAATTCAGTTGGCTGAGCTCTATATCAACAGAATTGTCTCTCTGTATGGGGTTCCGCTTGAGATCAGTTCAGACCGTGGAAGCATCTTCACTTCCAAGTTCTGGGAAAGTTTCCAAAATGCTTTGGGAACAAAGTTGAACTTCAGCACAGCTTACCACCCTCAGTCGCAAGGACAAGTTGAAAGGATCAATCAGATTCTGGAGGATATGCTTCGTGCTTGCGTCATCTCTTTTGGCATGAAGTGGGAATAATGTCTTCCTTATGCTGAATTCTCTTACAACAATAGCTTCCAGAAAAGTCTAAAGATGGCACCATTTGAGGCTCTCTATGGTCGCAAATGCAGAACTCCGATTGGTTGGTCGGGTGCAGGCGAAAGAATATTGTTTGGCCCTGACATTGTAATTCAAGCGGAGGAGAAAGTTCATATCATTCTTGAAAATCTGAAGATTGCTCAAAGTCGCCAGAAGAGCAATTATGACAGAAAGCACACGGACATGGAGTATGTCCCTGGTGATCTCGTTTACCTTCGTGTCACTCCCATGAGAGGCACGCACCGCTTTGGTATCAAAGGAAAGCTGGCTCCTAGATACATCGGTCCATTCAAAATTCGTGGAAGAAGAGGAGAAGTTGCTTATGCTCTTGAGCTCCCGGAAAAACTCAAGGTCCATGATGTTTTCCACATCTCTCAACTCAAGAAGTGCTTCAAGGATCCCGGCAGGACCGTGGACCATGAGCTTATCAATCTCCAAGAAGACCTGTCTTATCAAGAACACCCCACAAAAATCCTTGAAATCGCAGAAAGAAGGACTCGCAACAAGTCCATCAAGTTCTGCAAGGTGCAGTGGTCGCACCATTCTGTTGATAAAGCCACTTGGGAACGTGAAGATGAGCTCCGTGCCAAATATCCTACCCTCTTTGTGTCTTCTTCTTTTTCCTAGAATCTCGGGGCGAGATTCCTGTTTAGTGGGGGAGAGTTGTAGCATCCCAATTGTCTAACAATTGTAATGCTACTTGGTCTAGTAATATAATGGCTACTTCATATATATAATTGTTGCATCATGATTATATCATGCTCATGTCATCATGCCACCTTGCATTTGAGCATCATATAAAACCCTTTTCTTTTGGTTCTTATCTCATACGCATTATTAATTGTAGTTGCCTTTTGATACATTGTATTTGGTTTTTGATAAATGCTTGATGCCCAAGTTGAGTTGGGGGCATTTCTTTTTCTACTCCACCACCTTTCTTTGGATTCATCTAAATTCCACCACCCTAGTCATATATGAGCCATTGCTTTTCTTTTGCTATTTAAATCTAGCTCATATGTGCTGGTGTGGATCCATTCTATGTCTACATGCTCCATATATGATGTATGTTGTTTTCACAATATTAATTATGTGGAGCCTCATGACCACCTTTGAATGTCATGTGAGTAGAATCTTCCTTTTACCTTCCATATGGTTGTTTTGGCTAATTGAGCTTGTTTAAATATAATTGTGGCCAAATAATCTTTTAGTGGGATATACACACTAGCATGGCCTATTATATTCAATTAAGCTTGATTCCACCATCCCATTATCCATGAGCTTGCCTTTGTTTTTCTTTTGGTATTTAATCTAGCTCATGGGAGATAGGATGGATCCATTTATACAAATCTTTTGCTGGGCTTTATTCCACTTTTGGGAATGCATAAGAATAATGCCATGTTAATATTATTGTCTTCACAAGAATAAACATGGCATTCATTATTTTGCATGGGCCATTCAAGTACCACCACATTCTAGTCTTTTGGGTTTTTTTTTGAATCTTGAGTGGATCATCTCTCATCTCTCTCTTCCTCCTTTTGGCTTGGTCTTATTTGATCTTGCTTAAACCCCATCACCACCTTTTATCTCTTCCTCTCTTTGGTCTAGCTCTTGTTTGATCTAGTTCTGTTCTTGCTTGAGCTTGCCAAAAGAAAACACACCACCCAATCCTCTATCACCACCCTACCTCCTCTCACCCTCATCTAAACCCCCTCTCTCCAAATCCTCTATCTAAGATCCTACCCTAATCACCTACACCTCTACCACCATCTTACACCTAAGCTAAACCCTAAACCTACCTCACCCTCTCCTCTTCACCTATGCCGAGCCTCCCCGTGCTGGACCCACCTGACCATCCTCTCTCCCTGGCCACACCCCAGCTACCTACCCCTCCCTAACCTAAGACCAAGTCCTAACCTGAGCCACCCCATTCCTCTATCCTAGCTCCAACCCGAGCGTCCCCCCTCTATCTCTCCCTTCTCTCTCGCTGCAGCTCGGCCCCACCCGAGCCTGGCCGGCCATCCCTACCTGCCCTGCCTGCCTGGACCAGCCCCACCGAGTCCTACCCGAGCACGTGAAGGAGGAGGAGAAAAGGTGGCCGAGCCACCTTTTCCACCGTCTACCCCGCGGCATCCTCCCCTCTCCCCCTAACCTTTCCCTCCTCCCACATGCCTCCTCTGGCCTCTCCGGATCCGTCCAAGCCGGCCTCCTCTCCCCCTTCTTCTCCACCGCCCCCATCTACCCCATCGCCGGCAAAACCGTCGGTCGCCACCGATCCCCCTCTTGCAGTCGGTGGCGAGGTGCTCTGGGTGTCGAGGAAGACTGAGGAACCTCCCCTGCATCATCCTATATGTATCAGCGAGGAGGAGGAGGACCAGAGCCACCAGGCCTGACGTCGCTCCGACGAAACCCTAGCTCCGCCCGGCGCCTGCTACGTCGCTGATCGCTGTCTCCTCTGCCCGATCCAACCGCACCAACAACCTCCCGGTGAGCTGCTGAGCCTCCGTGACATCCCCTCCCTCGCTCATACCCTCTGATCGCACCGGTCACTCCGTCGAATGCCCTCGGTGCGCCGGCGTCGTGTTCGGTTCTTCTCGTCGTGGCGTCGCAGAAGCGTATCTAGCCGCGCGACCCTCTCCTACCAGCAACCTCTCCGAGCCGCGTTGGTCGCTGTCCCCTGCACGCGAGAGATCGGTCGCGAGTTCGATCCCCACCCCGTCGTGCGCTCTGTCGCTGATAGTTTCGTCAGAGACGCGGTAGAAGAAAAACAGTAGCCGTGTCTTTTTCTCAGAAACCCCCTTCCGTTTTGTTTTCCTCAACCCGCAATCCTTTAGGACCCCACCTGTCGGTCTCGGTGGCAGCTTTGCAAAAAGGTACCGCAAGTCTGGGAATCACAACCCGCGGTCCCTGGCTCTGCCGCGTGGCCTCAGCTCGCCCAGCCACTGTCACGTGGACCCCCGTGGCCGCTAGCCCCATCTGTCATTCGCAGACGCTAGACTAGCTCGCGGTGAGAAAAGCTTTTCTGTGCGCATGTTGTCCCAGTCAGCAGCTGGCCCACCCGTCAGCGGCTGGGACTGGATCTGCCTGAGTACAAAAAGTTTCTGTTTATATCTGTTTTAATTTAAATTTTTTTCAAATTAATTCAAATTCAAATTTAAATCTGTTTTCAAATAATTTTTAAAATATAAACCCAAATTAAACATGTAATATATGTTTCTGAATCAGAAAATTATGAGGAATTCAAATATGCCCTCCAAAATATATTTTGAACACTTTAATTTCAAGTTGATTAAAATTACAAATAAAATGCCCTTTCCTTAATTAATTAATAACTTTTGTTTTATAACTCCAAATTTGACAAATGATATGTCTAAAATAATTAGCTCGACGAGACCTTTCTGTTTATGCATTCCATGTTCTGAATTGCAGCATGCATCATATAAATATAAAGCATACAGCAACTTAATTGAGTATAAAATATGATTAAAACTCAATAAAATGCTTACTTCTTGTATTCCACACCTCACCCATGCCATGCTACATTATTGCCATGCAAATTGTGCATCATTCATCATGGCATGATTGTTTGCTTGTCGCATTTTATTCATATGCTTGTGCAATTTATTTATGTTGGCCCTTGTTTGTTTGGTTCTTCTTCGAATAGACGCTGAGCAGGGGATATATCAAGAAACCCAGGAGCACTACCCAGATCCTTCTCTCGCTTCAACTGAGCTGCCAGGCAAGCACTACCACATGCTTGCATACATATAGTACCTATTGCCTCTATCTTATTCTTGCATCATTGAGTCGCGATTGCATTAAACTGAATCCCAAGTATTGCATAGCCTTTACTTTTAAACCCCACCGAAGCTTGTTCCTCCATCCCATGAGCCATTACTACAGGAGTTGTTTGAGCCATGCGAGTCGTAGAACAGCATGTGTAGGGTATGTGAGTGTCTGATGGATAACGAGGTACCTAAACAACTTAACCTGAGTAGTAATGGGTTAACTAATGAAAGTGGCACCGGTGAGCAATATCTGCTATTTGGTTTTTCCTGCTCACTTGTGTCCCGTAGGACCCCGAGTACTTGATTCCTGTTCCTTGAATATTCGCGCTATCCACATCCGGGAGGCTTATGAACCCCCTGAGCCAGAGCTTGATTCATTCTTATTTCTTGGGGCCACAAAGTAGTTTGAGGCTTTATTTCTATCTTGTACTTATGCCATGCTTTACTGCTTTATTTAAGATTGTGCGTGGAGCACCTGTACTGTTTAGGAAAGCGGAGTGTTTTCGCGGTATCGATAAGCCCAGTCACACTTTCGGGTTCCCAGTCGTTTACAGCCACTGACGCAAACCTTGAGTCCGTCTCGGAGCCGGCTAACTTCGTTGCGGGTAGCTTAATGGGGTGGCCCCCTGAAATATTTCTGAATCCTGTGATTGCTTTGTCGTGAATGCCTCGTTGGGTTTTGATTTGGTTTTTCCGAGGTTGATCGAGTGTGTGTTGCTATTTGTGCACCCCTGCAGGGTAAAACTTTCTGAAAGCCGTGTCCACGGTTATGGACGACTTGGAGCACAGTTTCTCGATCATAGACAAGAATAACTAAAGTACCGCTTTTAATTTGACTAAGTACCTGACTAGTAATAGTGCAACATTCATGGAATGGATAATAAAACTGCCAACGGATGGGGGTTGTTCGTCCGCTTCCTCGTCGGTAAGCGAGGAGGAGGATGGATCTGTTAATATTACCGTTTTATCTGTTGTTATTAATTCACGGACATCCGTCTATCTCTGGTTAGGCGGATGGTTAGCGAGTGTCTATAGAATTGTTAGGGTTTATCTTTTGCTGCAATTGCGTCACCCCAGGTTGTGTCCCCTTTAGAGGCATAAAGACTTGCTGAGTACCCCTAGGGTCTCACACGATATATTGTTTGATTCAGATGAACAGGTAAACTCGCAAGATGGATACTGGGTGGAGGAGACGGACGATATGGGCAACGATCATTCGGTGTAGAGATTCCGGGAACGGGGATCCGTGAGATCTGTGGGCGGGATGTGTTTATTTATGGGCATCTTATGCCGATTTGCTTCTTATCCGTACTCGGATCTTGTTTTCCGCTTCCGCCTGACACTCTGATGTTTGATGTATGAGGAGATATCCTAAACTATTATATCTATCTAGGATATTTGGATCTTGCCGTATGGCGTTGCAATATTTCTATTTCTTTTAGATGGAATGGCTCTGAGGACTGTTGTATGGTGGCTTGCATACATACTCATTTGTGTATGTAGTTGATCCCTTCGCCTGCCGATTACGCCGTCCGTTCTTGTCCCGATGTTTGGAAATGGTTAGGACGGCCGAAAGGTCTACCTGTGAGTGGCATTTGGGCCCCACCGTACTATTTTAACCATTTCCGTTCATCCAGGCTTGTAACTAGGAGCGTAATTCACCGAGGTAGTTACACCAAGGCAGCAGCAACAGAGTAATCAAGTCAGCGAATTTTCTGACCACGTGCTTAAGCACCAAGCTTTTATCTTCCACGAAACGAGGACCAAGAAGCTTCCAAGTCTTCCACGTGCTTGTAGAGTGTTGCATCGGCCTCGCTATAAAAGCAGGCTAGCAGCAAACAGCAAGATCGTCAGTTAACTGAGAAGAGAGAAAGATGGTGATGGGCATGAACTGCTTTGGTGCTCCCGGAGCTGAACAGAAGGTGTCGCCGGCAAGCAAGCAGCTCGGAGTCGGAGGGGCAGAAGCGACGGAGCAAAGAGTGGTGGCGAAAGAGGAGGCGTCGACTGGCCATGCCGCCAGCGAGGGGAAGCGGACGGGAGGTGATCAGGTGAAGCTTGCCGGGAAGGAGGAGGGGAACAAGAAGAAGAAGAGCGGGGCTCCTATACTGACGCATCATTTTCCCTTCCAGTCTCGCCCCGGGTTGCTCTGATCCCAACGTCTTTCCTTGACCGTAGTATAAGGCTTGTGTAGCAGTAGGGATTTTACCGTCGGAATCGGCGTGTTTGGAGAGGGCAAAGTTCTTTGGTGAGGATTGTGTTAGTCGTTCTTAGAACTGTTTCTTGTGTTCGTTAAATAATGTCGTAAAAGTTTATAAGGAGCGTAAGTTTTGTAAGTTTAGGGATATTTGTATATCCCTGCTACTGCTTTTAAGCCTTCGGATCAATATCCAATTTTTTTCATCCCATCCTACTTCACATAGAAAATTCTGATTCAAACCCGCATTAATGTTGCGCGGTTTCACATATGCATGTTCAGTCTTACTTGGTTGTAATATCCGGTGACTGCACGAAAATTTCGGACAGCTGAGAATTAGCACAAATAAGTCATGGTCCACTAGCACCTGGCATCCTCCAAAATAATCAGAAAACACAGAGAGGCATTTTGTCTCCTGCGCTCCGGTGATCTCAATATTCCTTAATTGGTATTTCGAAGTACAAAAAAGGCATGAGGATACATTCACACGTTATCTGCATATCTGCAGAGTTTTGCTATATAAGACTCCCTCCGTTCCAAAATGTAAGGCGTCTAAGATTTAGTTAAAAGTCAATATATTTTAAGTTTGACCAAATTTATACATAAAAATATAAACATTCATAATACCAAATCAATATCAATAGATTCACTAGAAAGTATAGTTTCTCAAAATATCCATTTGATATTGTAGATATTCATATTTTTTCTATAAACTTGGTCAAATTTAGAACATGTTGACTTTTGGCTAAAGCATAGACGTCTTACATTTTGGGACGGAGGGAGTATGTTGTATTGCATGCCACACAAAATCCACAAAATCATGACTGAACAGAAAAGAAAAAGAACTCGTTTTTGTTCCATATTTTTTCCTTTTTGTAGGGATCACATGGGACAAGATATTTTGATGCAAATTTAGTCATACATTCTAGAATGTATCTGTACTTGTATGTTTGTTTCATAAATCTTAGAGACCTCAAAATGACTTTGAGTTGTTTAAAAACCGTGATTATTCGATCGGGAGCTACAGGTGATTTTCAGGAAACATGGCCATAGTCCAATCTCGTTTTAAGAGAGCTAATTCGAATAGTAGGTCTAGCGCAACAATAATGAATTCGACGGGTAACAAGAGTATAACAACAAAAAACATTGTAAAAAAAAACTTGCGGCATGGTATGTCGATGAATCTAGCGGCATTATTAGGAAGGTGCAACATATCTGATGCTTTTATTCCAGATCTTCACTAGCATAAGCCACCAGAGGTGCTCGAAGGTGGCAAGGTTCGCGGCTGTATGTAGCGGCATTGTCAAGTGCAGCGGTTCCTGGTGTCAAGCTTGTTGTAATGCCATTCGAGAGGGTAGTTTCACCCAATTTCCTTCAACCCACTCCTGCCCCTAAAGTTGGCATCATTGTAACTCTCAGGTACGGTGGTTCCCTGCACTAAGTTGGTTGATGTGGTTCCATTGTCTTCGAGAGGTGGAGTTTGGACCAGTTTTTGCTAGGGTGATAGCTATATCTTAAGAGGGTAGCATACACAAAATCAATTGGAGAGGTATCCTCCAAGAGGGCACGTTGGTCCTAGCATTCGATGGTGGCATCCTAGGGCTCCGACCATGTAACGATGCTAGGTGAGACTATCGAGGTAGCAATCCTGGCAATATGTGTGCTAGTTTTTGTCCGTAGGCGGTTTCCTTGCACAACTATAATGGTGAGGAGCGGGTTTGTGATGCACCACATTTTGAGTGCATGTGGGGGAGTGTCAGGGTGGCGGTCCCGAGAGGTGGATATGGTGTATCATGGAGATTGACATGGAGGTAGTTGCCTACTGTTTATGAGATGGTTGGTTTCAAGTTCAATTTTACTATGACATAAGCGATCTTTGTGATACAATCATCTCCCCTAGCAGCGAGTGCCCATATCCTCTTATCGCTTTGGGGATCTCTGTTCTCCCTCGGTGGTGAGAGCAGTGATTGTTTCATGACGATGCAACTTTAGCTATTCCTATTCCCGACACTATCAGTGGGACGTCTTCCATGCTGCTTTGAGCCTGTTGGGAATTGTTGTGCCCATGTTGGGCAGGTCACAACGTATGTTACCTTCCTTAGCAAGGCCCCAACTTGGACTCGACATGGCATAGAAAGCTTTGGTGAAGTGTGGGACTGATGCTCTTATCTAATGTAGGTTGATCATTATATTCTGGTATGGGGATCGTTTGCGTTGTCAGTAGGACATTTTTGACTATGTATCTTTTTTTTGCATTATGCTTACTTTATAAAATGGTCGGACTGCCCCCGAGCTGACAATAATATTCTTACTTTGCAGTCAAGAAACAACTGAAAGTAAATTAAGTGACACGAAAGAATCGGAGTACATTAGAAACGAACAACTTTAGTCGACGTAGAGTAAGAAGGTAGAAAAATAAAACACAAGAAAAAAAATGTAAAAATACACTATCGGTAACCAAAAAATCAATTGCGCATTAAAAGAATATAAAAGTTGCATATCTTGACTGTGCAACTACTACATAGTTAATGTGCAAAATCATAACAAATTATCAAAATGTACTCGATAGTGTAAAAAAAACTTTATGTATGAGGTTGCTTGTTACAAAAGCACTAGTTGCATGTTTAAAAACATGCAACTGTTGTACTAGAACAAATGTGCAATTGGAGAGCAAATGACGTCAAAAAATTGTCTGATTTTATTAAAAACATTGGCTGGTCAAAAGTAATTCATCCGTTAATAAACAGGGCAGAATTTTGGAGCCTCTTCGTTGTAAGAAAAACATTTCGGACTTTGCAATCACTGTTTTATCTGCGGACCAAACGAAGTTTAAACACCGATCACTTGGATTAAAGTTTTCAGGATAGAGACCTCAAATACAGATACTCACATGCGCGGATGCGGTTCATGCATCACGAGATTTCACACAGCCTAGATTTTTTACTTTGGAGTCGCTTTCACGTTGACGACAGCGACAACGAGATTCGTGAGGAAAGGCAGATATGAGAAAACTGAAGTACCTTGGGAACCAAGGAGGCATGCAGGGACAGGGACACACCGAGTCAAAACAGATTAGTGCTTCCGCTCAGAACCATCGTTTTCGTCTTGGACACGCCTCCTTCTCCACGCAGGGACAGGGACCAGGGCCGTCTCCAGAAATTGGAGACCCCTGTGCGAAACTCAAAATAGGGCCCTTTTTGAAAAAAGTAAGTGCACATTCACTTAATTATAAACTTGGTAGTATCTGAGATTTTCTTAGAATATTTAGAAACATATCAAAGATTATTTATATTAATTTATATTGAAAGGCAGCACAAAGGCAACAAATTGACCTTCTAGTAATTCTTGAAATGAAATCTCTAGGCATAACTAATACTCCCTTGGTCCAGAAAGAAGTGAGTTGGCTTTTTCTAGATTCGCATGTATATACTAAAAAGTGTCTCGATACATATGAATCTAGTCAAATGCAATTCATTTAAGTGCTACTGTCACGAGTCTAGTAGGAGTAATTCTTGTGTCTAGTAAAAGACAAGTAGGATTTCAACAAATACGTGAGTTTTAGGCTAATCAGTGTAACTAGAGAAAATAATACTACAGTAGAAGAAGTCAAGAAGACCGACTGATCAAACCTTGATTGGCTTCCGGATCGATAGCTGGTCGTCAGGCAAAACTTCATTCAACTTCCAGGGGCGGCAGGACCAGGACGCAAGTTTGCAAGGAGCGGGGGCGCAAACCGAGCTAGGGCGACGGCAGCTAACAGCCGCTGGCCTCGGTGTGCTGCCATTTTTCACGAAGTGGGCAGGCGAATTAGATCGATGATTAACTCGATCGAGACAAAAAAAATTTAGCAGAACGATCGGAACTCGTAGGACGGACCTGATAGATCGCCAGATCGAAAATCTGGAGAGGAACGACAATATGAGTAGGATGCCTTTTCTGCTATTTGTAACTGAATCGATCTGGAATACTACATCTTAGCCCAGGAGTTGGACAATCGGGACAAGGCCCAACATCTAAACTGGAATTCGCTGCATAACTGATAGTATCATTGCTACAAGGCTGGGCTGGCAGTGGTAAATGGGGGCCCCAAATATTTGGGGGCCCTGTGCGGCCGCCCAGCTCGCACGGGCCCTTGGACGGGCCTGACAGGGACACGCCTCCTTCTCCACGCATCAACCTCTTCAGCTTCTCTTCTCCCCCTTATAAGCGCCGCACTACTTACATCACTTGAGCAGCAAGACCACGTTGGGTCCCAGAGAGAGAAACAAACTCAAAGGCTCAAGCTCCCCTTCCACCCAGGCACCCACACCCACACAGACAGAGAGAGAGAGAGAATTTCTGAAGGGATGGTGTGGCCTGCGAGCAAGCAACAAGCAGGAGGAGATCGAGCAGAAGCGAAGCAGCACAATGTGGTGAAAGAGGTGAAGAATAGTGGGACACCAATCTCCATGTATCAGTTCCCCTTCCATTCTCTTTCCCTTAACAAAGTCAAGAACATCGAGGTTGACCGCTTGAGGCTGTCTTTCACGACGCCGCAAAAGCCTACTACGCTGGTCCCCGTTGGTTCTGATGAAGAGAGTGACGACGATCAAGAGTGTTCGGATGACATCTGTAGTGGTCTACAGACTCTACACGCTATTCCTCGGAAAAATAAATCAAGATCCACCAAGAAAAGAGTCCGCAAGTCCAGCTACAAGGAATACTACAGAATATTTTTCAGTTGAGAGGAAAATTTTGAATGTAGGAGATCTCGAGGGTTGGCTAAATTCAGACGAGATGTTGATTTGGTCAAAAGTACAACTTAAATTTCATTGCTGACTCTCAACACTCCATTTTGTATGTTCCATGTCTCTGATCTAGAAAAGTGTAATTCTGGCAGACATGTGTACATGCCGAGGTTTTGTGATCACCTGACTATAGGCGAACCTAGCAACCCTCTAGCCCGGCGACCACCCAGCGTTGCCGGCGGTGCAACACTTGTATTTTATGATTTTCTATCGCGATTTTGTTCAAAAAATTGCATCTCAACCTCTGTTGATTATGCATCAAGAAACCTTGTTGGCGTTGGGGGAAACTAAATCTTCTTATGCGACACTCGGTTTTGTCCTTTTTTTGACAGTACGCCGAGGCGTACCATGCTTTTTTTTTCCTTTAAAGAAGACCCTTTGTATATTATTGGATCTCAATTTTCCTTTGTTTCGCATACTCTCTCCGTCCTAAAATAAACGATTTGAGTTTGTCTAAATTTAAATATATCTACACACGTTTTAGTACTCCCTCCGGTCCACATTATTATTCTCAAATTTGTGTAGATTCAAATGTTGAGAACAATAATATAAACCGGAGGGAGTATATAGATATATCCGAATCTAGATAACTCCAAATCATTAATTTTAGGACGGAGGGAGTACAAAACATACTCTGTTCAGTGGGCAGTAGTTGTTAGAAATAATGGGGCTAATCCATTTAGGCCCATGAGTATTTCAGATTTTCCCTAAATCTCAAAGCCCAAATTTGTGGCAGCCCATATGTGTTTGGGCCCATGTTTGTGGCAGCTCACATGGGAGTGTAGTGGGAGCTAAAGTTTAGTCCCACATGAAAAGTTGGAGGAGAGTTGCACCACCTTATAAGGAGGAGTGTTGCACCACTTTGTAAGTAAGTGGGAATAAGAGAGATACACACGCGCGCTCCTCCTCCGACGACGCCGCTCGCACGCTCGCCTCGTCACGACGCGCGCGCGCGCCGCGGGTTGCGGGTTGCGGGTTGCGGGTATCTCGCCGAGCCGAGCTTTATTTTGCTGCTAAGGAAAATTGACAGACGTGTCAAACGGTTAGCTTATTCGGGTCGCTTCCGGATCGTGGGCCGTCACCGTAGTCTACTCCATCCCGCTTGCCGGCGTGCACCGGCGGACGGGAGAGCAGGTCTCCGGAACCACTCGCCCTTGTGATCCTGTACGGGAGAGGGCGAATAAGGTTTTTGGGAAGCGCTCTGCGCGACTGCTCGAGTTCTCCATCACGGGTCGTCTTCCATCCAAGTCAGGCGGTGCTGCATACCGCCGTCTTCGTCGCCATCTGCTGCGATCACTCTTCCCCAAAGTTTCTACTACGACAACCGAACGGTACGTGCTACGTGATCCTGTTTGGTTATTCATTATGTTCTGCGAGTACATGTTAGGCTGCTGTTTGTTTCCGATCATCCTGTTGTTTAGTACATCTAGTATGTTCGAGTTACATGAGCTAGTAGCTGGTTTTGTCATGATTTATATTCTGGAATTAATCATGGAAATTATGCCTAATAATCCAACAATCCAAAAACCTTATTGTAGGCAATTTCCTGAATTAACAATGGCTGGTTTTACCGATGCACTGAGGCCGGATAAGTTTACCGGTGTGCACTTTAAGAGGTGGCAGTACAAGGCTGAGCTTTGGCTGACCACGATGAAAGTGTTCCACATCAGTAAAGGCAAACCTGAGGGAACTATATCTGACGAGGATCAGAAGAAGTTCGAGGATGCTAATACTGTCTTTGTGGGATGTATTCTGAGCATTCTTGCTGACCGTCTGTGTGATGTGTTTATGCACATAAAAGACGGAAAGGAGCTCTGGGATGCACTGGATGCCAAGTTTGGTGCTGCAGATGCTGGTAGTGAACTGTATATCATGGAGAGCTTTCATGATTTTAAGATGACTAAGGACCTTCCTGTGGTTCAACAAGCTCATGAGATACAGTGCATTGCCAAGGAGCTCGAACTCCTTAAGTGTACCTTACCCGACAAGTTTGTGGCGGGATGCATTATTGCTAAGTTGCCCCCTTCATGGAGGAACTTTGCCACAACTCTCAAACACAAGAGACAGGAGATATCAGTTGAAAATCTGATAGCATCCCTTGATGTTGAGGAGAAGGCTCGGGCTAAGGACACTACTGAGAAAGGAGAGGGTCTTGCTACTGCTAACTTTGTGCAGAAAGGCAAATCCGTAGGCAAGAACAAAGGGAACTTCAAACCCTCCTTTAACAAGCCTGTAAAGACTACAACCTTCAAGAAGAAGAAGACGAACAGGGACAAGAGTGAACTGTCTTGTTACACTTGTGGAGAGCCCGGCCATTTTTCCAAGGACTGTCCAGAACGCGCAGACCGCAGAGAGAAAAAGGCCAAGACTGTCAACGTCGTGACCGCTAGCAATACTGATGGGTATGGTAATTTATTTACTGTTCTTTCAGTATTTCAATCACCGTGTTGGTGGCTTGATACGAGTGCTAATGTTCATGTGTGTGCTGACATCTCTATGTTCAATTCTTATCAGGTCGCTCGGGATTCATCCGTCCTAATGGGGAATGGATCACATGCTTCTATTCGTGGTGTTGGCACGGTGGATCTGAAGTTTACTTCCGGAAAGATCGTGCAGCTGAGGAACGTGCAGCATGTCCCTACTATGAACAAGAATCTCGTTAGTGGCTCCCTTCTTTGCAGAGATGGGTTTAAGGTTGTCTTAGAGTCTAATAAAGTCGTTGTTTCGAAACATGGACAATTTATTGGTAAAGGTTATGAGTTCGGAGGCTTGTTCCGATTTTCACTTTCAGAGTTTTGTAATAAATCCGTGAATCATATTTGTGGTGGTGTTAATGATGATACCAGTATTTGGCATTCTCGTTTATGTCACATTAATTTTGGTTTGATATCTCGGATGTCCAGCATGAGTTTAATTACGAATTTCACTATTGCCAAAGGTTCTAAGTGCCATAGTTGTGTGCAATCAAAGCAACCTCGAAAGCCTCATAAGGCTGCCGAAGAGAGAAACTTGGCACCTCTAGAACTCATACATTCTGATCTATGCGAGATGAATGGTGTGTTGACAAAAGGTGAAAAGAGATATTTCATGACGTTAATAGATGATGCTACTAAATTTTGCTATGTTTACTTGTTGCAAACTAAAGATGAGGCTTTAGACTACTTTAAAATCTATAAGACCGAAGTTGAAAATCAACTAGAGAGAAAGATCAAGCGTCTTAGGTCGGATCGTGGTGGTGAGTATTTTCCCAAAATATTTGATGAATTCTGTCAGGAACACGGAATTATTCATGAGAGGACGCCTCCCTACTCGCCCCAATCAAACGGGGTTGCCGAGAGGAAAAATCGCACGCTGACTGACTTGGTGAATTCCATGTTAGCCACTGCTGGTTTATCAAAGGCATGGTGGGGGGAGGCTTTGTTGACTTCATGTCATGTCCTGAATAGAGTTCCTAACAAGAATAAAGAAAAGACCCCTTATGAGGAGTGGGTTGGGAGAAAACCATCACTTTCGTATTTGCGCACTTGGGGGTGTTTGGCGAAGGTCAACATACCGATTCCCAAGAAACGCAAGCTCGGACCCAAGACAGTGGATTGTATCTTTCTAGGATATGCTCCACGGAGTGTAGGCTATAGATTTCTAGTGGTTAAATCTGAGGTACCTGATATGCATGTTGGTACTATAATGGAATCTCGTGATGCAACATTCTTTGAGAATATTTTTCCTATGAAAGATATGCATAGCATTGGTAGGATTTCTTCTGAAATACTTCCTGAATCTAGTGCATCTATTGAGAATTCTGAACAACCACATGAGGAATTTCTTGAGAAGGATGACGATGAACCTCTCACGAGGAGTAAGAGACAGAGGGTTGCAAAATCCTTTGGTAATGACTTCATCGTGTACCTTGTGGATGATACTCCCAGATCCATTACTGAGGCATATGCATCTCCAGATGCAGATGATTGGAAAGAAGCTGTCCAAAATGAGATGGACTCGATTCTTTCTAATGGAACTTGGGAATTATCAGAACGACCCTATGGTTGTAAACCTGTGGGATGTAAGTGGGTGTTCAAGAAGAAACTAAGGCCTGATGGTACTATTGAGAAGTACAAGGCGCGTCTTGTAGCTAAGGGCTACACACAGAAAGAAGGCGAAGATTACTTCGACACCTATTCACCTGTCGCTAGACTGACCACCATTCGAGTACTACTATCCCTGGCTGCCTCTTATGGTCTTCTCGTTCATCAAATGGACGTGAAGACGGCTTTCCTGAATGGAGAGTTGGAAGAGGAGATCTATATGGATCAGCCGGATGGGTTTGTGGTAAAAGGTGAAGAGACAAAGGTGTGTAAGTTATTAAAATCTTTATATGGCCTGAAACAAGCACCTAAGCAATGGCATGAGAAGTTTGACAGAACTCTACTTTCTGCTGGCTTTGTCATTAATGAGGCTGATAGGTGTGTTTACTATCGTCATGGTAGGGGCGATAGCGTTATATTATGTTTGTATGTGGATGACATTCTGATCTTTGGTACAAACATGAAAGTGATAAATGAGGTCAAGTCTTTCCTGTCAAAGAGTTTTGATATGAAAGATCTGGGAGAGGCTGATGTCATTCTGAACATCAAGCTTATTAAGAACGAGAATGGGATTACTTTAACACAATCTCATTATGTTGAGAAGGTCTTGAGCCGATTTGGCTTTAATGATGGCAAGACTTCTCCAACACCTTATGATCCCAGTTTGACATTACGAAAGAATAAGAAGGAACCAACAGATCAGCTGAAATATTCACAAGTTGTTGGTTCTCTCATGTACTTAGCGAGCGCTACAAGACCCGATATCTCTTTTGCTGTGAGCAAGTTGAGTAGGTTCATGTCTAACCCGGCTATTGATCATTGGCATGCACTTGAAAGGGTCATGCGCTATCTATGTGGTACAATGAGCTATGGGATTCACTATTCAGGGAATCCTGTTGTGCTTGAAGGATATAGTGATTCGAATTGGATCTCTGACGTTGATGAACTCTACGCCACGAGCGGGTATGTGTTTACCCTTGGAGGTGGCGCAGTGTCATGGAGGTCTCGTAGACAAACCATATTGACGAGGTCAACTATGGAAGCAGAACTTACTGCTTTAGACACAGCCACTGTTGAGTCAGAATGGCTGCGTGAGCTCTTGATGGACTTGCCTGTGGTTGAGAAACCTGTGCCGGCAATCCTTTTGAATTATGACAACCAAACTGTTATTGTCAAAGTGAACAATTCTAAGGATAACGCGAAGTCATCAAGACACGTGAAGGGACGTTTGAAATCTGTCAGGAAATTGAGAAACTCCGGAGTAATAACTGTTACGTATATTCAAACAGACAAAAACCTGGCAGATCCCTTTACAAAGGGACTATCACGAAATGTGATAGAAAGTGCATCGAGGGAGATGGGGTTGAGACCCATGGATGTCACACCTTAGTGGTAACCCAACCTATGTGATCGGAGATCCCGTGAATTAGGACCTGGGAAGAACAAGCTAGTGGTTTGACTGAGGAGAGTATTTTGTAACCCTCTCTATGTGAAGATGCATGACTCTCATAATCTGTAAGGCAGGTTGGCAACATGTCTTAATGTGTTTCTGTTGGCTTTAATTAGCAAAGATGCCGTCCTACAGGGCATTCTTGAAAGAACACACCTATATGAGCTCGACTGTAAACGTCGCGGTCTATGAGATCTGGGTGATCTCTAGTAAACTCATGAAGAGACCAGGGAGTATGACGCATATGCTCCAACCCGCGGGGTAGGCTACTGACAGCCAAGTACTAGTTATGATTCTGAGCGAAATCTATTGGCACCAAACTTGCAATTCAAGGTTCGTCCATTGTTCAAGTTGTTGATAGACATAGTTCAAGTTTCTAGGCGGAAGTTCAACTTAACAGTCTCTGCTGAAACACTGGTATATAAACAAGTAGCAAGGATTGGCAAATCTTCAAATGGGCATTTGAGATCTGGTGGGGGATTGTTAGAAATAATGGGGCTAATCCATTTAGGCCCATGAGTATTTCAGATTTTCCCTAAATCTCAAAGCCCAAATTTGTGGCAGCCCATATGTGTTTGGGCCCATGTTTGTGGCAGCTCACATGGGAGTGTAGTGGGAGCTAAAGTTTAGTCCCACATGGAAAGTTGGAGGAGAGTTGCACCACCTTATAAGGAGGAGTGTTGCACCACTTTGTAAGTAAGTGGGAATAAGAGAGATACACACGCGCGCTCCTCCTCCGACGACGCCGCTCGCACGCTCGCCTCGTCACGTCACGTCACGACGCGCGCGCGCACGCCGCGGGTTGCGGGAATCTCGCCGAGCCGAGCTTTATTTTGCTGCTCAGGAAAATTGACAGACGTGTCAAACGGTTAGCTTATTCGGGTCGCTCCCGGATCGTGGGCTACTGTAACCGACCCGAACATGCGTAACGTGGACTCGGTCCACGTTCGCCTCCGTTAAGGTTTCCTGAGCCGCTCTATATAAAGTCTTGCGCGGCTACCGCCACAACAACCACCGAAAAACCAATCTAGGGTTTTGCCATCCTCTCTACTTGTGCCGTCACCGTAGTCTACTCCATCCCGCTTGCCGGCGTGCACCGACGGACGGGAGAGCAGGTCTCCGGAACCACTCGCCCTTGTGATCCTGTACGGGAGAGGGCGAATAAGGTTTTTGGGAAGCGCTCTGCGCGACTGCTCGAGTTCTCCATCACGGGTCGTCTTCCATCCAAGTCAGGTGGTGCTGCATACCGCCGTCTTCGTCGCCATCTGCTGCGATCACTCTTCTCCAAAGTTTCTACTACGACAACCGAACGGTACGTGCTACGTGATCCTGTTTGGTTATTCATCATGTTCTGCGAGTACATGTTAGGCTGCTGTTTGTTTCCGATCATCCTGTTGTTTAGTACATCTAGTATGTTCGAGTTACATGAGCTAGTAGCTGGTTTTGTCATGATTTATATTCTGAAATTAATCGTGGAAATTATGCCTAATAATCCAACAGTAGTATGCATATAGCAAGATCTTCTTCGGTCCGAGTCTTGCTCTTGAAGAACGCGAGCAAGGGTATCAAAATATATTTCGTGTTTCTCTGTCAGCTTTGGTACAATTAAATATTTTGTTTAAAACTATGTTTTCTTTGGTACTGGACAAAACAACTTGCATGTAAGAGCGTCTTTTGTACTACCAGACCACTGATATGGGTTGCTTTGGGATTACACACACACCAACCGTTTGAAATATCTGAATACAAGGTTATATTTTCGATACAGTACTGCAGGTGATTAAAAAGCATCATTTGCAAACTTATTGGGCTGTTTTTAGGATGTAGCAAGCTTCCCCAAGTAGTGGTTGATACTTATCATATAATCTCTCATTCATCAATGACAAGTACTTAGATACATCTTACCATGTGCCCAGGCAGTTCAGCAACATTTAAAAGATCATCATATCCAAGTTAGGCTTTATGAAATTCTAAAAGAGCACACGGTCTACTAAGGGGTATAAAACTATCTTCTAAACTCGGGCAGTTGGATAGGCTGTAGAATTGCTTAGCTTGCGCTCATAGAAGTCAAACGAATTAGTAATATTTTTTACTGATAGTATGGATACTCCCTCAATCTATTGTATCTTATAAGGATATGACTTGACCATGACACATTTAATAGCCATTATTTCTAGATTGCTCCTCTTGACACACTGAAGAACTGTAAACTTCAATACTCCTCGATGAGCAATGCAGCAGAGTAGGAGAGCCTGTAGAGATTATCTCACTGGATTGCAAGCCACCCTCGCGTGTAATTATATTTTTTCTATTTTCCATGGTTGTTTAATTGCTAATTTTTGTCTACGACTGGCTTATAGACCTAAAGTAGTAGTACAAGTTACAACCGTCGCCCTCCTTTTCCTCTCCCCGCTACAGATCTGAGAGGCGATTTTGAGAGTCCACCGTCAATCCACCTCTTCCGCCGGTGAGGCATGGGTTCCCTCCCCTCCGCCGGCTGCTCCGGTGGCGGGAGGGTGGGGGAAGCCCGTCTCACGGCGTGTATTTATGGTAGGGCTTGGCAGGTGTCCGGCCGGCGGCGCTTCGGAGGCGGAGGTGATGTTGGTTCGTATGTTGTCCGCGCAGATCCCCTCCGGCGGTGGTGTTCCCTGGGGCTTCATCGACCTGCGCGCGACTTTCCCTGCACCACGGACAGATCCAGGTATGCGGTGGTTCTGGATGCAGTTCAATAAGAGGATGATACAGAGGTTCTTCGCGGCGGCGCTGGCGTTTCCGGCAGTAGTCTCTTCGGAGGCGGTGCTCGGTGACTTCCCGTATGCGG
This sequence comes from Avena sativa, assembly GCA_916181665.1. NCBI lineage: Eukaryota > Viridiplantae > Streptophyta > Magnoliopsida > Poales > Poaceae > Avena > Avena sativa. The sequence continues at coordinate 142,013,098 of OV702292.1, forward strand.
TGTGGTGGGCTCCGGCGATCCAATGTTTGGGGAGCTTCAGCAGCGGTGCGCCATCGTCAGCTCCGGCTCGTCATCGTCGTCGGGAAGGGCTTCCTTGTAATTTTTCCTTTATTTCTGGACCTTTCTGTAAGTTCGGAGAATTAATATATCATCCTTTTCGCAAAAAAAAAAGACTGGCTTATAGACCTATTTGTGCATTCTTTTTTATTTTGAGAGGGCTATTTGTCGTTCTACAACGTGCCACGCCACCCCTGATCCGTGGAATGGTTTACGGCTCAACTAATACTCCCTCCGTTCCAAAATATAAGACGTTTAAAGATTAGTTAAAGTCAAATCTTCCTAACTTTGATCAGATACTTAGGAAAAAATATCTCCATCTACGATATTGAATGGATATATTAATAAAATATACTTTATAGCGAATCTACTAATATTGATTCGGTATTGTAAATGTTTATACTTTTGTGTATAAATAAACTTGGTTAAACTTAGAAAACTTTGACTTTTAACTAATCATTAGACGTCTTATATTTTAATATAGAGGGAGTAAATAAATAGTTATTTATTCTTTATTTAAATTTGTTGTTTGCTTATTACAAATTTCTGTAAATGATTAATAGTGTTTTAGAAATTCATTACCCGTGCAAATGCGGTGGTCGCGCGCCAAGTCACGTCCCTAAATCTAGTGGAGACGAACTTGGTGACACCGGCCCTCAAGGTGTCCATGGAGAGCCGATGGCGATTCTGCTCACCGGTATCTTTGATTTGTTAAATTCTCTCGATGAGATTCTGAAGAGACTCGCTCTGATCTGTCTGGATACTCCATCGATGTGCTCGTGTTATGCGTTGATTTGTCACGACGGCTTCAACACAAATAATGTGACATTCGTTTTTATTTTCTGCCATTCGTTTTCTCTAGGCCAGATGAGGTTGTTTCTGTTGTCAAGAGAAGGAAAAGAAAAGCGCTAATGTTGCATCCGGTGCGTCCATCCTCAACAGGGGCGAACGGCTGGAATCACTTGGCGTCACCGATCCGCGCCACCGCCCCTCCACCAATCAGCGTCCACCTCCTCCCTTGTATATAACTGTTCCGCCCACTCCCGTTCTTCTCACAACTCATCTGCAATTCCCCACCGGCCGCCAACACCACCACACCTCTCTCCCCGTCGAAGCAGCAGCTGCACCCATGGCCCCCAAGGCGGAGAAGAAGCCTGCAGCGAAGAAGCCGGTGGAGGAGAAGCCCGCGGCTGAGAAGGCCGAGAAGACCCCTGCCGGCAAGAAGCCCAAGGCCGAGAAGCGGCTGCCGGCGTCCAAGGAGGGCGGCGCCGAGGGGAAGAAGGGCAAGAAGAAGGCGAAGAAGAGCGTGGAGACGTACAAGATCTATATCTTCAAGGTGCTGAAGCAGGTGCACCCCGACATCGGCATCTCCTCCAAGGCCATGTCCATCATGAACTCCTTCATCAACGACATCTTCGAGAAGCTCGCCGGCGAGTCCGCCAAGCTGGCGAGGTACAACAAGAAGCCCACCATCACCTCCCGGGAGATCCAGACCTCTGTCCGCCTCGTCCTCCCCGGGGAGCTCGCCAAGCACGCCGTGTCCGAGGGCACCAAGGCCGTCACCAAGTTCACCTCCTCGTAGACTGTTCTTGTCGGTCTGGTTCACTGTCAGTTTCAAGTTCCAGATGCACGCTGTAGTTAGTCTTTACTGTTCGTTCTGAATTCGGTCATACTGTAACAGGTGGTGGTTTTTTTTATCCGATGAAATAGTAATGTTGCTGCATCACTCTGAATCGTGCCTGTAATTCTCATCATCTTTTTTGTGCGACTGTATCGTGGGTTGAACTGTGTCAGGCTGCTTTGCAGCCATGTCGCACGGTTAGATGTATTCTGATCCGTGTCGTTTGTTCAGATCCATGTCGCCTGATTTTTTTCAGAAATGTTGGTCTGCTTTTGCATTTGTTCCTTTGGTTTCAGAAATTTTGCTAGCTTGAAATGCTGTTGTTGGTTGCACTGAAAACCGCTGGCACAGGACACGATTTCTCGGCTTGGAAAACTCAGATAGTCAGATGCCTTGAAATTCTGTTGTGATTTCTTGGGCTGCCCAAACTCAGATAGTCAGATGCCGTGAATTGGCTTGGCTACCTGATTTCAGTGTCCCGCAAGCGGCGTAGTTGCAAACTGGCGGTTTCCCTGATTCCAGTTCCAGACCTAACTTTCCATGCGGGAAATTTGGGCGGGGTTTCAATTTATGGTCAGCGGTGTGGTGGCGGCGTGGGGCCACATCAAAATTCCTGAGGCTACACTGGTCCAGTCATGTTAGGCGTATTTTAGTGGACGCGTAAACTAACGAGAAAGGGGCACTCTGTGATTCTGCCGGCCATAGCACTCGACCCTTACCAGCGCTTGTGCTGATATTTTTTTTTAACAAAGAGTATATAGTAATATGGCGAAGATACCAATTATATCTAGTCCTTGCAACAATGCATTGCTCTAGGGGCATTAAAGATGCACATAGTTAAAAATAAACAGTCCCACTACATTGATCCATTCCTTAAAACAATAGTACTAACATCACTAAGACAACACCAGAAGACAACACTAGAATTCTAGCTTCTCTAAAAGCGACGCCTCTAAGAAAAGAATAGTGCACAAATACTGATATCGTCTGATCATAGATCTTAGTTTTTCATCCTGAAAAAAGTCCTCGCTCTTAAAACAATACCTTCAACAAGGCCATTTTCAGACACAACCAATTAATGTCAGATCTTGAATTTTCATCCTGAAAAGTAAGAATTTGGATTTTTTCTATGCAGCCACCCCACCCCTACTTGCATGCTCTTGCTCCAAGCCATGAATACCAAGCTAGTTCCTCATCGCCACAAACATTCGAACCACCATAGCTAGTCCTCAGATCTCGGCTTCCATGACATTCTCCGCTAGCACCATAGAACGGGAACGTACTTCATAATATTAACAGCTAGCAGGGATTCGAAACGCTCCTTCTGAAATCAAACGGGCAGAATAAAACACGGGTGCACATGATCGAATCACACCTGATCCAGCAATCTCCAGACCTGAATGGCCCAGTGGAGTTTACCGGTGGATCCTTCCGGAACACACCACTACAACCACATCGATGGTGACAAGCAGCCAGTAGATCTTCATCTTTGCGCGGAAAGGACCCTAGGACCGCCACCATTATTCGGGATGATCCAGCAGAAACCGGTGGAGGAGGCGCCCGCGGCGGAGAAGGCCGAGAAGAGCCCTGCGGGCAAGAAGCCCAAGGCCGAGAAGCGGCTGCCGGCGTCCAAGGAGGGCGGCGCCGAGGGAAAGAAGGGCAAGAAGAAGGCGAAGAAGAGCATAGAGACGTACAAGATCTACATCTTCAAGGTGCTGAAGCAGCTGCACCCCGACATCGGCATCTCCTCCAAGGCCATGTCCATCATGAACTCATTCATCAACGACATCTTCGAGAAGCTCGCCGGCGAGTCCGCCAAGCTGGCGAGGTACAACAAGAAGCCCACCATCACCTCCCGGGAGATCCAGACCTCCGTCCGACTCGTCCTCCCCGGGGAGCTCGCCAAGCACGCCGTGTCCGAGGGCACTAAGGCCGTCACCAAGTTCACCTCCTCGTAGAGTGTTCTTGTCAGTATGGTTCACTGTCAGTTTCAAGTTCCAGATGCACGCTGTAGTTAGCCTTTCGTGTTTTTTTTTGGAGGGAAGTTAGCCTTTCGTGTTCGTTCTGAATTCGGTCATACTGTAACAGGTGTGGTGGTTGCTTTGATCCGATGAAATAGTAATATTGCTGCATCACTCTGAATTATGCCTGTAGTTCTCATGGATCTTTTTTGTGCGACTGCATCGTGGGTTGAACTGTGTTAGGCTGCTTTCCAGCCATGTCGCATAGTTAGATGTATTTTGATCCATGTCGTTTGTTCTGATCCATGTCGCTTGAATTTTTTCAGAAATGTTGGTCTGCTTTTGCATTTGTTCCTTCAGTTTCAGAAATTTTGCTAGCTTGAAATGCTGTTGTTGGTTACTTGGTTGCACTGAAAATCGCTGGCACAGGACACGATTTCTCGGTTTGGAGCCACAGTTCGATTTCTTGGGCACCGCAAACTCAGATAGTCGGGTGAATTGCCTTGTCTACCTGATTTCAGTGTCCTGCAACCGGCGTAGTTGCAAACTGGCTGTTTCCCTGATTCCAGTTCCAGACCTAACTTTCGATGCGGGAAATTCGGGCGGGGTTTCAATTTACGATCAGCGGTGTGGTGGCGCCGTGGCGGCGTGGCGCCACATCAAAATTCCGGAGGCTCCACTGGTCCAGTCATGTTAGGCGTATTTTAGTGGACGCGAAAGGCGCACCCTGCGAATCTGCCGCCCAAACCACTCGACCCTACCAACGCTTGTGCTGATTTTTTTTCATTATTTTTATTTTTCGACAATGTTAGCTTTGCGATAAGTAAATAACGAAGAACGAAAATAAAATTGTAGCAAGGATTCACAGATTTAACGTGGAAAACCCTCTCCAACAAAGAGAAGGAAAAAATTATGGGCGCCAGCCAGCAAAATCTTCACTATAACGTGGAGTGTTTACACAATGCTGGAGATTTCACAGATACAACTTATCCCAGCCGGCAGCTTACAAGAGGTATATATATAGCGGTGGTAACCTGTTGGGCACGATAAGTTAGCCTCCTTAATAGAATTTCGACCATACTTTAATAAACTCCATCTTGAGACAAATTCCTTCTTGTAGCATCAACAACAATCATGATGCAGCCCGTCCTACGGACGCTACTACATTTACAACGCCAAGTCCAAGTTCGTTCCCAAGTCACCCAAGAAGACAGACGCGAGCGGTACTACCGCTCCCAACAACGGTACTACCGTGCCCCGGTACTACTGCTCAGCCTCAGCGGCACTACCGACCATGACTGAAGCCCACGCCATCGCCTCTGGACGCCCCGGTATCGCCATGCGGTACTACCGTCCCCAAGCGGTACTACCGGTTGCCCAACCGGTACTACCGGACCTGGAGCTCGACGACAGCTGAAGCTCGGAGCTACCGTCCCCTGAAGCCGCTACCGCTTCGGTCCGATACTTCCGGACCCGAGGCCGGTCAAGACTGGGCCTGCGCGCCTCAACAGCTGGGCCACAGCCCATGTACCCCCTTATTATGTTGCAATCCTAGTATTATGCCCAAACTACCCCTATTTAAGTGGCTGGCCTATAAATAGAGCCCCCACCCCTCATGTATCCCTTAGACATAGATGATAGACTAAAGAAAACCTCCTTTATGGAATCTCTAGTTTTGCCTCATCCCCTTCTACCAAAGGGGATCGACTATCGTCACCACCTCGTTTGAGTTTGCATTGCACCTCCCTCATTGTACAAGGTCTTAGCATCGGTGACCCTTTGCCAAGACGTCAAGACCCTCTTCAAGGTGTTCTTCCCTCTTCGCTTGGGATCATGGGAACACATTGACCGATCTTTCCTTGCGAGGATTCTATCAGACCGGTGGCCACCGGCGAGAGCAATCGGCCTTGTATCATGTGAGTTTTGCGTGTGTTCATCGTGTTCTTCGCGAGGTGTGCGTCCGCTTTCGCTACCTTCTCCCTTTCCCCTCACTTTCCCATCAATTTGACCTCGAGATCCGTGAAGATCGGGCCACCCACGGGGTTACCCCATAACATATGGTATCAACAGCTTTTGGTTGCCACAGATTTCTCATCGATTTGGTCTTTTCCCCATAAATTCGAAAATTCCACCAAAAATAGCCCCAATTCATGTTTTGGATTGATCTGTGATTTGAGTGCGTTTTGGTAGGTTTTGATCCGTGGATTACTTGCTAAACTTGTTGATTTACCTTCCCCTGCGTTCTCATGGCTAATTCCATCATTTACCCCTTCGATTTGGTGTTTTTCTTGAAGATTTTCCACCCAAATCGCCCAAAAATTGCGTCAAATCTACGCGTCCTAGGTATATCCGGTACTACCGGGCCGAAAAAGCGGTACTACCGCACTTTTCCGGTACTACCGGGTCCAAAAAGCGGTACTACCGCCAGACTAGAAAGGAATCAGCAGATTCTAGATTTTAGCCTCTCATCGTTTTGAGCATAACTTTTGCATACGAACTCGGATTTTTGGTGTTCTTTAGCTCGTTTTGAAGAGGAAAAAGAGATCTACATCATCATCTAAGTGTTTCATGCTATCTACTCCATCCAAATTCCGTGAGCAAGGCAGAATCCACCAATAAAGGGTGAAGATCGGCGACGAAAGGTATAAAAATTCCGCCACTTCTCCCCACTTGCATCCCTTTGTGAGCTACACTACCTTTGTGATAAACAAACACCTATTGAGACTAGTTCCTCCTATGATTGCTTGGGCTATGCACATTTGATACCTTGTAGAATTCTGAGCAAAAGTTGTGAGCGCGCTATCTCATATAGTTTCCTTGTATAGTTGTTGGCACAAGAGGCAAGTGAAAAATAGAAAAGAAAAAAATAGAAAAAGAAAGAAAAGAAAAAGAGAAAGAAACAAGTGCCTCATAGAATAGGAAGCGCAAGCTCGATGAACATCAAATGGGTGGTACTTATTGTGCATATCTTGTAGCCCACCAATTTATTGCAATCGAACTAGCGTCTCTCCTTGCACTTGTGCGACACGAGCTTATAGTCTTCGCTAGGTAATCATTGGTTCTTAGCTCACTTTCTCCGTTGCACAAGTCCCATTTATCCCACCATGTGTGTTTCCTTGTATATAATTCCTATCTTGTGGATTGACTTGTTTTGCTTTGTGATCATCATGGTTCTTTACTTGCCATTACAATATCTTGATTTCAGATTGTTCTTGGACACGACACCTTCCATACCCATCCACCATAAGCTTTGTGTTTTTTTAGTGGTTAGTTGGTTTTGGTGTTCCGCGTGAACTTTCACTTTGCTTGGTTTTGATTGCTCTCAAGTGTTGCCACTTGCACGATTCTATATTCCAAGGTAAAGTAAGGTTTAACGTTGCATCCCTAACCCCCTACCACTTCCATATACACCACTTGGTCTTGTGAATCATGTCTAGGGACTCCGGAACCAAGGATGATATATATGAAGAATCCATGATGAGCCACCACAACTACGACTCCACGAGTATAGAGGACATGATGGAGCACTACACCGATAATGGCTCTGCATGCTTTAAGGACCCGGAGCATTGCACCTATGACGAATCCACATGAATGGAAGACATGGAGCACATCATCAACTATGGCTCCTCATGCATGGAGGAATTGGAGCTCTACATTGACAATGGCTCCTCATGCATGGAGCACTACACCGACAATGGCTCCACATGCTTGGGTGATATGGAGTACTACATCAACAATGACTCCCCAAGCATGGACGACTTCGAGTGCTACAACGACGACGCCTCACCAAGCACGGAGGACATGGCAAGCTTCACCAACTTTGAGGGATCTTCCATGAGCCATGAAGAATACCTCCACCGCTTGGAGATGGAGGACTACTACGCCAAGAAAGAGGAGGCGCATCATCAAGAAATCATGACCTTCAAGGCCAAGCGTGCCACACCAAAAGGCACCACCTACTTTGATGATCCACATCCAAGGCGTCAAGCGCCACCACCTACATGGCGTCATGCCCCACCGTATCCAAGGCAACGAGCGCCATCACCTCCAAGCCATCAAGCACCACAATCTCCAAGGCGCCAAGCACCACCACCTCCAAGGCATCAAGCGCATCTACCTCCAATGCATCAAGTGCCACATACTACAAGAACAAGGGCGCCCAAACATCATCTTCCAAAAGAGGCATCACGAAGTAAGAATCTTCATCGACAAACATCCTCTCGAGATCATTGCTAACATCAAGTGGATACAAAACATCGTTTACGGCATCTTCGCCATGAAGACGGAGAATACATGTTGAGCTCCAGCCATAATGCTCAATCAAGCTCAAGAAGGCACCACCATCAAAAGAAGAGTGCCAAGGACAAGAAGCATCATCGCGAGCGTCATGTGGATGACCAAGTGCACCATCTACATCAACCTTTGGCAAGGGACACCAATGACCTCTGTCGACACCATCATATGACACTATCAACTACTCATGCCACCACCAAAATGGCACCAAGAGAAAGCTCTCCTCCATGCCATCAAGCTTCAACGCCCAAACTTGACGTCCTAGATGACGCATGCAACTTCATGGATGAGGATGACGAAGACCTCTACTTCGCCAAGTTGGACAAGTATGTCAAGAGGACTACACAAGCCAAGGTGCAAGATGGCGACGACAAGGTCAAGAATGGTGAGCATGGGATTTTCCCTTCACCAAAGGAGGCGCAAGGAGTTGAGTACACCGAGCCTATCCCCATATGCTTGAGTGATGATGTGGTACCAATCCCACGTGAGTATGAGATCCACTTAGCCCACTTGAGTGAAAACAAGAGTGAGATGACTAACTCCACCTTACGTGAGATTGAGTGCTTCCACTTGGAGGGTATGAGTGATACACCGAGTGAGTTGAGAGTGGTAGTTGATAGGTCATGTGAGACCAATTTGATTTCTAACAACTTACCCTCTACCTCTAGTGTGTTTTCACATGATGTGTTAGGTTCCATGGATCAAGAAGCGCCAAGCTTGGAGATGATGATGCCTCCAACCAAGAAGATGTACATGGTGGCTGAACTTGATGCCATCCCCATGGATGATGAAGAAGTCGCCCACATGGAGGCCAATACTACCACAACACCCACTTCATATGAGAGGTATGAACAAGGTAAGAATACGGGTGTTGATGATGCCATGATCCCACTAGTGGACATGATGACTTGTGATGATTGGCATGCTATGGATGATGTTTGCGATATCACATATGCTTCATTGATATTTCCATGTGATACTTTTCCTTTGCATAATGTTGAGCATGTGAAATTATTTGATTGTGATGATGTTGCCATAGACATGCCATGCTATAAACGTTACACTAATGATATCATTGCTTGCACTTTGTTGAACAATTGCTCTTTCCAATGTTTTGCTTGCAATTATGATCAAAATGATACCCCTTGGACAATGCTTTGTCATGGTTGTTTTACAATTTCTCCCGCTGCTTGCAATAAGTTGAATAATTTCTCTTTCACTTGTTTTGCTTGCAACAATGATGATAATATGTTTTGTATTGAGATGGCCCCCATAGCTTTCTCAAATTTTGGAGATTTTGATGATTGCCATGATAAGCATGTTCACCACTTGCATACTCACCATGCATCTATTTCATACTTGATTGACACTCATGGTGATGTGCACAATAAGATATACGTCATGATGGATGATGTATTTATCTACCATGCACACACATTCTTCGTTTTGTGCTTGATGTGTGTAGGTACCCGAACGATCATGTCAACCTCAGTTGAGCACGAGTTGACAAAAAGAGCTCTAGAGAGCATCCCCCAAGTGAGTTCAAGATCGAACCCATCTCTGATACCTTTTGCATGCTTTGCATCTCTCATGATGAACACTTGCTCTTTCCTATGGTTTACTTGCAAGCATGTTAATGGTATTCTTTCACCTTATGACAATCATGTTTCTTTGCTATTGGATATTAATGCGTTGTGTGTTACAACAAAAATGTTGAAAAATTTCTCTTTCCGATGTTTTGTGTGCAACCATAATGCCATTATGAGCATGTATTGTCATGAGAGCTTCCAAGTCTCTCGTATAGTTGTTGCAACAAACATAAGGACCACTTGCTCTTTCATATGGTTTGTTTGCAAACTTGTTGTTTTTGCTTCCGCTTGTGATACTCCAATTCCCATGATCTTTGATTATGATGATTTGTGTGTGGAATCCAACATGTTGACCAATTTTTCTTTCCAATGGTTGGTTTGCACACATAATGATGTTGTTTTGTATATTCTTCCTCATGTGTTTTTGCCAAATTCTCCTAGATTTGCATCAAAGATGTTGATCAATATTTTAGTCAATTGCTTTGAGTGCCACACTAAGACATTATATGGAGTTTTTGAGTTCCCACATTTGGATGATGTTCAAGCGATGTCCATTCACTTTGAACTTGCATATGCATTTAGTTTGCTATACTTGAGTTGTGCTAATAGCGTTGTGAACAAGAATGGACATGCCACAAATGGCATGCTCCTCTATCACACACAAACATATGTTGCTTGGTCTTTGTTGTGTGAAGGTGCAATTGCTTCCGCGTCAACCTCTATGGAACATAAGTTGACAACACGAACCGTAGAGAGTTACCTATGGCTGACCTTCAACGAGCCATCTCTACATCCTAAGGTGACTTCACTCTACTTGAGGACTCATGCTATAATATTCATGAATTGGCTACTCTTTGAGTGTTGCTTCACTTTTGTTGTGAGCTTTGTAGGCTACATGGAAAGTGAAGGAACATTGAAGAGCTGCCACATCAAGCTTCTCGAGGACGACTACATGGCGAACCCCAAGATCAAGAATGTCTCTCGACCACCTCTACATGACGAGCGTATAGAGTCGAGGACGACCCTTTTCGAAGGGGGGGGGGGGGAAGCTGATGCAGCCCGTCCTACGAACGCTACTACATTTACAACGCCAAGTCCAAGTTCGTGCCCAAGTCACTCAAGAAGAGAGACGCGAGCGGTACTCCCGCTCCCAACAGCGGTACTACCGTGCCCTGGTACTATCGCTCAGCCTCAGAGGTACTACCGGCCATGACTGAAGCTCACGCCATCGCCTCTGGATGCCCCGGTATTGCCTTGCGGTACTACTGCCCTAAGCGATACTACTGGTTGCCCAACCGGTACTACCGGACCTAGAGCTCGACGACAACTGAAGCCCAGAGCTACCGCCCCTGAAGCCGCTACCGCTTCGGTCCGGTACTACCGGACCCGAGGACCGGTACTACCGGTCAAGACTTGGCCTGCGTGCCTCAACAGCTAGGCCACAACCCATGTACCCCCTTATTATGTTGCAACCCTAGTATTATGCCCAAACTACCCCTATGTAAGTGGCTGGCCTATAAATAGAGCCCCCACCCCTCATGTATCCCTTAGGCATAGATGATAGACTAAAGAAAACCCCCTTTGTGGAATCTCTAGTTTTGCCTCATCCCTTCTACCAAAGGGGATCGACTATCGTCACCACCTCATTGGAGTTTGCATCGCGCCTCCCTCGTACAAGGCCTTGGCATCGGTGTCCCTTTGCCAAGATGTCAAAACCCTCTCCAAGGTGTTCTTCCCTCTCCGCTTGGGATCGAGGGAGCACGTTGACCGATCTTTCCTTGTGAGGATTCTATCGGACCGGTGGCCACCAGCGAGAGAAATTGGCCTTGTATCGTGTGAGTTTTGCGTGTGTTCATCGTGTTCTTCGTGAGGTGTGCGTCCGCTTCCGCTACCTTCTCCCTTTCTCCTCCCTTTCCCATCGATTTGACCACGAGATCCGTGAAGATTGGGCCACCCACGGGGTTACCCCATAACAAATCATCTCCCTGAACAAACAAAGAAAACACTTTCGGTGCCAACAACCACTTGGGCTAAGCAGTTATACCAACTAAGTTTGAGCAGCAACAGGAACAGGCTTTGTCATCATATCAGCAGGATTATCATGAGTGCTTATCTTGCATACCTTCAGTGTACCTTGTGCAACAACATCACGAATATAATGGTACTTGATATCAATATGCTTTGTTCTGTCATGGAACATCTGATCCTTAGTAAGGTAAATAACACTTTGACTTTCACAGAATAGGTTAATGCAAGAATCATCCTGACAAATCTCAGCATACAAACCTTTCAACCAAACAGACTCTTTGCAAGCTTCAGCAACAACCATATATTCTGCTTCGGTTGTAGATAGAGCAACAACTGGTTGCAGCGTTGCCTTCCAACTCATGGCACATCCACCTACCGTGAACACATAACCTGTGAGGGACCTCCTCTTATCCAAGTCGCCAGCAAAATCTGAATCCACATAGCCTGTGAGTCCCTCATCAGTCTTGCCAAACTTCAAGCAAGCGTTGGATGTGCCACAGAGGTACCTAAAAATCCACTGAACAACTTTGCAGTGTTCTTTACCAGGATTAGCCATGTAACGACTCACCAAACTCATAGCATATGATAAATCAGGGCAAGAACAAACCATGGCATACATCAAGGAACCAACAACACTAGAATAAGGAACTCGAGACATGTAGTCAATATCTTCATCAACCCAAGGCTCCGGCGATGGGCCTCGCTCCGCTCCGTCAGAAGTTAGCCTCCTTAATAGAATTTGGATCATACTTCAACAGACAATAAGTATATATTAATATTCTGAAGATACCGATTACACCTAAATTCTGCAACCTCTAGCGGCATTACAGAAGCACACAACCAAAAGAAAAAAGAATTGCAAAAAAAGAAAGTTCCTCTACAATGATCCATTCCTCGAAACAACAGTAATAACACCACCAAGACAGCACGAGAAGTCTAGCTTCTCCAAAAGCGATGCCTCCAAGAAGTGAACAACATACAAACACCGTTATCGCCCGATCATAGATCTTAGGTTTTCACCCTGGAGAAATTTCTTGCTTTTAAAACAATGTCTTCAATAAGTCTATTGTCAGACACAACCAGTTAAGACCAGACCTTGGTGAAATGGCATTTCCTTCCCTAAGGAGTTTTGATGTTTGATGATAACACACATGTCAGAATAATCGTTTGCTAAGTGCCTTTCAGGCCAACTATAGTTGCAAAGCATTCAGTTTCCCTCTAAAAGGGTCAATAGCAAGACGTAGTTTTTCTTAGGGCATATCCACCGGGCCGACCCAAAAGCGCAATGGAAACGGTCTGTTTCTGTCCATTTGGGTCGACCCGCGGTCACTTTGGGGTCGCGGTCCAGCCTGTCCGGTCGACCGCGCCCAGCGGCGTGACCCAAATGTTCGCGCCTGGCCAGCACTGTCTAGAGCTGGCATTTGCATTTGAATAGTTCAGTCAAATTATACAGACAAATGTATATTTTGACAAGCAAATAAACTAGATTAGATAATATAATTAAAAATAGTGCTTACATATGAATAGTACACAATGGCATTGTTTGATAAAAAATAACCAAATGTCACTCAAATTGCAGAAAACAAATTAGGGGTTAAGCATTTTGATTTCTTGCACGAGTCCAAATATGCTCAACCAAATCTAGTTGATGCCGTTCATGGGTTTGCCTATGACGCAAATTTTCATGCACTTGTATGAATTCTTCACAAGACAGTAGACCTGGCTCTGGCTCAACCAATAGACCCTGGAAATCCCAGCCTTGGTCCAAGATGCTGTCATCATGCTCGTCCTTGACGATCATGTTGTGCATGATCACACAAGCAGTCATCACATTTCACATCCTCTCTGTGCTCTAGGTTCTAGCAGGGTATCAAACAATGGCCCAACTTGACTGAAGCACACCAAATGCTCGCTCCACATCCTTCCTAGCGGCCTCTCGTTCTTTCGCAAACCTCTTGCATTTCTCATCTCCAGGGTTGCGGATTGTCTTCACGAAGGTGACCCAGGATGGATAGATACCATTAGCTAGATAGTACCTCATATCATATGCATTGCCATTGATCTCATAGGAGACTTGTGGGGCATTGCCTTCTGCCATCCTAGCAAACACCGGAGACCTCTGCATCACATTAATGTCATTGTTTGATCCATCCATGCCAAAAAAGGAGTGCCAAATTCAGAGATCCTGTGATGTAACAACCTCAAGTATGATAGTACAACCCTCTACATGCCCTTTGAACCACCCTTTCCAACCAAAAGGACAGTTCTTCCACTGCCAATGCATGCAGTCGATGCTGCCAAGCATCCCAGGAAACCCCCTACACTCGTTGATGGACAGAAGGCGGGAAATGTCTTTGGTGTTTGGCTCTCTCATATATACTTTGCCAAATACCGCTACAACTGTGCTACAGAATCTATACATGGCCTCATGGCATGTAGACTCGCTCATGCGCATGTAGTCATCGAGGAGATCACGGGGCACTCCATATGCAAGCTGCCGAATGGCAGCTAAACATTTCTGGTAGGAGGAGAAGCCAAGCTTATCGGTGCAATCGTACTTGGCCTCGAAGTAGTCGTCATACTCCTCACCCCATTGAGTATCTCCAAGAACAGGTTACTGGACATCCGATAGCGGCGACGGAATGCCTTCTCTTTGAAGACCAGATTAGTTGGGTGGAAGTAGTCCTTGTAAAGGCGTATGTGCTCCTCTTCTCGATCATGTTCATGGTTGGCTTCGCCGCTTCGACGAGCCACCTCTATGCAGCGGAGGAGGTAGTGGTCATGAACCATTTGTGCAGCTGCAAGAAGAATTTTGGTCTCACCATCGGACTGCTCGTTGTACGACGACTTGAAGAAATTCTTGTAGAAGAACTTGATCCCCCTTCAATTGCTACCCATCTGTCCAGCAGGCTACCGTCAATGGCTATGCCAACTCCCGTAGCGGACTAGACCAAGAAAGGATCGACGAACGCACCTCGGCAAACGACCAAATAGGTTGTGCCTGTCCAATCGATATGCGGAGGCCGGGGGAGGCAGGATGGCATGTGGAGCATCTAGTCAACTCCGGCAACGCGGGTCGCCTGCGGTCGTCCTGCTCCATATCACGGGGGGCAATGATGGCAGCCGGCATTGGCAGCGGCGATGGCTGCACCTACTCTAGCAGCAGGATATGGAGGGCGAGGGTTTGGGGAAGGTGTGGCTGTTGTGCCACTGGCTACGGGGACCGGGTGAACAAGAGGGCGGACGCGCGTGAACGAGCACGCTATCCGGTCCGACCCAGCGGTCACGCAAATTAGGTGCATGGATGAGTCGAGCCGGACGCGTCGAGCCAGATGGGTCGGACCACTGGGAGACCGCGCACTGATACGTTGCTAACGTATCCATAATTTTTGATGTTCCATGCTTGGTTTTATCTACTTTCTTATGTTTTGTCCACACTTTGGAGTACTTTTTATACAATTTCTTGGACTAACCTATTAACAAGAGCCACAGTGCCAGCTGCCTATTTTCTCCTGTTTTTGGTTTCACGAAAGTCAGAAAATGAATATTCTCGGAATTGGACGGGACAAAAGCCAAAGTCAGTTTTTCACAGAGGGACACAAGGAGCCAGAATCGAGACGGAGAGGGGCAGGGGGCCGCCACACCACCTGGCCACACGGCCCAGCCTGGCCCATGCCAGGGGGTGGTCTGGCTGCCTCCGGCACCCCCTCGGCATCCCCTTTCACCTATAAGATGCCTCCGATACAGACGCCCTAAGTACCCGATCAAAATTCCACGAAAGAGTCTGTAGCCGCCATCATCTCCATCCCAAGATCGGGAGGGATCTGAAGCTCTTCCCGGCACCCTGCCGGAGAGGGGAATTCACCCTGGAGGCCTTCTTCATCACCATGCAAGCCTTCGGTGTGATGCGTGAGTAGTTCATCCTTGGACTACGGGTCCATGTAGTAGCTAGATGGCGGGTTCTCCTGCTTTGTGCTATCATGTTTAGATCTTGTGAGCTCCGTTCATGATCAAGATCATCTATTTGTAATTCTACATGTTGTGTTTGTGGGGATCCGATGGATATTGAGATGCTATTTTAGATTAATTATTGATTCTATCATGTCTTTGTTATTTGTGATCTTGCATGCTTTCTGTTGTTAGTAGCTATCTTGGCCAAGTAGATGCTAGCAACTCCAAGAGTTAGTATTTATGCTCGATAGTGGGTTCATGCCTCTAGTAATCTGGGGAAGTGACAGAAATCTCTAAGGTACTAGATGTGCTGTTGCTACTAGGGAGAAAACAACAATCCTTTGTTCATAGAACAATCATATTGTTTACTTTACACGCAATGTGTAATGCAATTATCCGTTGCTTGCAACTTAATACTGGAGGGGGTTCAGATGATAACCTGAAGGTGGATTATTAGTCATAGATGAAGTTGGATTACGGTCTATGTATAATGTTGTAATGCCCAATCGAATCTCAAAGGAGTCAAGATGAGTAGTATATGCATATTGCTTTCTCGATGTTTGTCAATTGCCCCGCTGTAATTTGTTCAGCCAGCATGTCATCTATCTTAAGGAGAGCCACCACTAGTGAACTATGGACCCCGGTCCTTTCTTTTACCATCAATCTACAATCAACTGTTTACTGTTTTCTGTTTACTTTCTACAAACTATTACTTTCTTCCACTCGATACGTTTAATCCTTTGCTTTCAGCAAAACCGGTGAGATTGACAACCTGATCGCAAGTTGGGGGAAAAGTTCTGTGGTTGTGTTGTGCAGGTCTCCATGTTGCTGCTGACGCCAGTAGTGCACCCTGCCAAAGTCCAGTTAGCAACACCTTTGAGGTGTTTCCTTGCTCCTACTGGATTGATAACCTTGGTTTCATAACTGAGGGAAAACTTGCTGCTGTGCTCATCATACCTTCCTCTTGGGGTTCTCCAACGAGCTCGATATATTTTGGGCTAAGCAACTGATTTTCTGGCGCCGTTTCTGGGGAGTCAAGGACATCTTCACAAGGGGAGTCCCTCATAACCAATCTCTTTATTTTGTTATTTTTGTTTTGCTTAGTTTACTTTTTGCTTTGTTTGCTTGTTTCTTTATCAAAAACACAAAAAAATTAGTTTTACTAGTTTACTTTCTTTAGTAAAAACACAAAAAAATTAAGTCTTTCTATAGTTTTTACCTATTTCTTAGCTCACCATGTTGATCCCTAAATTCACTTTGAAAGACCTTTCAATAGGTAGTGGCTCTATAATTGGAAAAGATAATATTGAAGAATTCTTTAATCATGTTAGTAAACATGAGGATATTGAGGATAGATCCCTTGCAGAACTTGCTCCAAACTATGAAATTGCTGCAGCTTCTTTAGTTCACATGTTGGAAGCTAGGTTTGTTAACCTTAACCCCTTAATTCAAGTAATGTTTCTTAAACTTAAAGAAATTGAGGACCCTGAAAAGAGAAATTTTATTCTGGAAACTTTGCTTAAGGAATTCTATGATGTTGCCAAGGAAGATAGAAAAGTATTTGAACATTTTAATATGCTAGGATCATGTGTAGATGTTGTTGGTACATGAGAAAAGATGAACAAAACCGAACCTAATGGGGAGGAAACTAAGATACGAATACCTTTCAAACTTGTAGCCATGCATGAAGCCATAGAAAAGAATCTTGATTGGATTGTTCCCGAAAACCCGTTTGATGAAAATAGTGAACCCAAGAGCATTGAGAGAGGATCCTCTAGAACTTATTTGGATGAGATACCTTGCCTTGTTGAAGATATTTTTGGTATTGATCTTAATGCTTCTTCATTTGAGAACACTTGATTCCTTTTCTTGCTTCTTATGCCTAACTTAAAGGCGTTAAAGAAAATTACTTATTGGGAGATAACCCAAAAGTTTTAGATGAGTCTTGGAAGTTATTACTTCTGTAATAACCGCTCCTTATCCTTTTTATTTGCTTTTTGTGCCAATAGTAACCTCTAATGAGAGAGAAGTAATGATCGGAAAAGTTGCTGTCCTGAAACAGATTTCTGTGCTTCACCATAAAAATTCGTGTAAAATCTTTGTATGTAATTTTGAGGCATGAATTTTTGTGCTTCTGCCCCAGGTTATTATCTAACTTTTGTCATTTCAGCGCTTTTTTATTTGAGCAACAGAAGGTCTTCAAAAAAATTCGTCTTTACCCGCTGGTCTGTTTTGACAGATTTCTGCCATTATTTGCATTTGCTTCTTGTTGGTTCCTTTTTGAGTTCTTTTGGAGAATTGAGCTTTTTGAGGGAAGTGCTACAGTAGCTTGTGTTTTAATGGAAGTTTTATTGGTGTTGGAACTGAACCCAAAGACTTATTATCTTGAGTGCACTAAAGTTGCTAATAAAGATTGTGTGAAGTTTTGTACGAAGAAAAAATTTAGGTGTATGGAAGGAGTGAGTAATGAGATGAAGAATGGACTAAAGCTCAAGCTTGGGGATGCCACGTGTGTCACCCCAAGAAATATCCAAGAAGTAAAGCGTCAAAGCTTGGGGATGCCCAAGGCATCCCCTTCTTCATCAATAAAAATTCCAGGTTTCTTCCAAACACTTCATTTTTATTGTTTCATGCATAGTTGTGTTGTTCATGGAGCGTCTTCTTTTTCGTTTTTGTTTTGGTTTTTCGTTTTCTTGGTTTTCTTAGTTTGCTGAATAAATTTGTTGGACCCCTCTTTCATGCATTGGTTTTCAAATAGTTTGGTTTGGATTGGAAAAGAGTAGGAAAGTTCATGCTTAAGTGGTAAAGAGAGCTTGTTTTTGACTGTGGCCTTTGCTTTGTCATGCCATGCTTGATATTGTTTTGGTTTTATGCTTAGTATTCTTTGCTATAGCATGACATGTTATAAACAATTGATATTGCTTAATGTTCCTTTGAAGAATCATGCGTTGTTTTAGCATATTAAAGCATAGTATTGTGGTATTCTCCTTTGATGCTTTATTTGGGTTGACTTGGCGCATGCTCACACCTTCTTATGACTATCCCAAGTCACTATAGCCTTTATGATCCTTTAGTTTTCAACTTATGTATCACTTTATGCTTTGATTAATGATGTTTTGTCACTCTGCATGATTATGGCCATTATTGCTCTCTTAGTTGGTCGCTCCTAGTCTTTTGCTAGCCTCCATAACCAAGTATGAGTTCCACTCATGCATCCAACTCCTAAAACCAAGTTATTCCAAAGATTCCACCACACCTACCTATTAGCATATGCTATTCCAAGTATATTCATGTTTTTATCTACCTTCCGAATTAAACTTGTTATGAGAAAACTAGTGATTAAATCTCTCACGACCTTGATGGCACACTTTACTTTCTTGCATTTAATAAACTTGAACCATTGCGTCCATCTTTGTTGCGTATATGCTTGCACTTTATAAGTTGAAGTTAGCAGAACCATGTATCATGGGGAACACTTTCAACATTGCACTTGTACTTTGTACCCCATTGATGTCATGTTGTTTTGCTTATGGATCCCAACGGTGTGAAATAAAAGGGGAACTTGTAAGATCATGGAGTTTGTATTAGTGTTAGAGAAACGCCTGGGCCGCTGGCCTAAGCCATGCCTAATCATGGTGGAAACTTGCATCATAACCATAATGAGCACTCTATGAAGCATCCTCAATAAAAATCTATGCAAATAGCAAATAAAAAGATCACTGAGATGCTCATTGTCTGCTTGCCTTGTCATTTTGATTATGGGATAGCTCCTGTATCATGTGCAAGGGGTACCCCATTGGCGGTTCTCTATGATACATATGTACTTACAATGACATGAGCTTACTTGTGACTAAAGTTGAGTAGCATGAGGTTCAGTCTTCATAAGTAAGGGGCATGAGATTTCAGCTTATAAGTTGTCAAGCATATCCTCTTAGTTGTGTCACTTTAACCTTAATCACCTTCAAGATGCTTATGATAGGGGCAATGAGAGCTGAAAGCTAATAAGTACCATAATTTTTGGAAGCTCTTTATGAAACTTGAATCCCTACTTCCTTCTATGAAGGCCTTTCTTTTACTTTTATGTTGAGTCTCCACCTTCTATCTTTATGCACCTACTTTGAGAGCATAGTGGCCATTCTTAGTTCTATGTGCATTGTCCCAAGACTCGTTGATTGATGCATAGCTTTGATATTGCTTGTTTTAAACTACTTCTATCTAGTCACACTTATGAACTTTGAAGGTGTCCTATGCATTTATGTTTGCTACTCTATGAGGGACAAGCTGAATGCCACTATGCTATGTTTCTTTATGTGAAACAAACAAACGTCTCGCAAAGCATTGTTATTCATGAATCTTTTGTTTGTGCCTTTTCATGTTGCAGCGTAGTTGCTTTGTCTTATTGTTAGAACTTTGTCTTTCATGTTATGATTGAAGTACTATGATCCCAGCTATCAAATGTTTAGAAATACTTTGATCAAGTTTATGATGGTGCATGTCACCTCAAGGACGAGCATGAGTTAAGCTTGGGGATGTTGATACGTTGCTAACGTATCCAGTATTTTTGATGTTCCATGCTTGGTTTTATCTACTTTCTTATGTTTTGTCCACACTTTGGAGTACTTTTTATACACTTTCTTGGACTAATCTATTAACAAGAGCCATAGTGCCAGCTGCCTGTTTTCTGTTGTTTTTGGTTCCAGGAAAGTCAGACAATGACTATTCTCGGAATTGGACGGAACAAAAGCCAAAGTCAGTTTTTCTTCGAGGGACACAAGGAGCCAGAATACAAGACGGAGAGGATCCAGGGGCCCGCCACACCACCTGGCCGCGCGGCCTAGCCTGGCCCGCGCCAGGGGGTGGTCTGGCCGCCTCCGGCACCCCCTCGGCCTCCCCGTTCGCCTATAAGATGCCTCCGATACAGACACCCTAAGTACCCGATCAAAATTCCACGAAAGAGTCTGTAGCCGCCATCATCTCCATCCCTAGATCGGGAGGGATCTGAAGCTCTTCCCGGCACCCTGCCGGAGAGGGGAATTCACCCTGGAGGCCTTCTTCATCACCATGCAAGCCTCCGGTGTGATGCGTGAGTAGTTCATCCTTGGACTACGGGTCCATGTAGTAGCTAGATGGCTGGTTCTCCTCCTTTGTGCTATCATGTTTAAATCTTGTGAGCTCCGTTCATGATCAAGATCATCTATTTGTAATTCTACATGTTGTGTTTGTGGGGATCCGATGGATATTGAGATGCTATTTTAGATTGATTATTGATTCTATCATGTCTTTGTTATTTGTGATCTTGCATGCTTTCCGTTGTTAGTAGCTATCTTGGCCAAGTAGATGCTAGCAACTCCAAGAGTTAGTATTTATGCTCGATAGTGGGTTCATGCCTCTAGTAATCTGGGGAAGTGACAAAAATCTCTAAGGTACTAGATGTGTTGTTGCTACTAGGGAGAAAACAACAATCCTTTGTTCATAGAACAATCATATTGTTTACTTTACACACAATGCGTAATGCAATTATCCGTTGCTTGCAACTTAATACTGGAGGGGGTTCGGATGATAACCTGAAGGTGGATTATTAGTCATATATGAAGTTGGATTACGGTCTATGTATAATGTTGTAATGCCCAATCGAATCTCAATGGAGTCAAGATGAGTAGTATATGCATATTGCTTTCTCGATGTTTGTCAATTGCCCCGCTGTAATTTGTTCAGCCAACATGTCATCTATCTTAAGGAGAGCCACCACTAGTGAACTATATACCCCGGTCCTTTCTTTTACCATCAATCTACAATCAACTGTTTACTGTTTTCTGTTTACTTTCTACAAACTATTACTTTCTTCCACTCGATACGTTTAATCCTTTATTTTCAGCAAAACCGGTGAGATTGACAACCTCCTCGCAAGTTGGGGGCAAAGTTCTGTGGTTGTGTTGTGCAGGTCTCCACGTTGCTGCTGACGCTAGTAGTGCGCCCTGCCAAAGTCCAGCTAGCAACACCTTTGAGGTGTTTCCTTGCTCCTACTAGATTGATAACCTTGGTTTCATAACTGAGGGAAAACTTGCTGCTATGCTCATCATACCTTCCTCTTGGGGTTCCCCAACGAGCTTGATATATTTTGGGCTAAGCATGCGCGTCCGCGCAGATGCGTTTGGACGCGCCCGGGCTAGTTGGGTCGGCTCGGTGGAGATTCCCTTAGATCTCTTGTTTGAGTCATAGGAAAACCGTAGTATTAAGAGGGGGTCCATGTTGGAAAGTTTGGGTGGAATCAACTCTACTTATGTTGCCCGTCAAAGCTTTCCTCAATGGTTGAGAACTTGGAGAATTCTGCCCCTGTTGCTATGGCCTAATCTCTCTGTGTCCTCCGATAGTACCGAAACTTTTTCGGTACTACCGCTCGACACCGGTTGTACCGCCTGGCGGTACCGGGTGATTCTGAGAGGTTCGGTGAGCCTCACTGCCTCTTCAAACTCGCCCAGTACCTCTTGAACGGTACTACCGCCCCATTCGATATTACTGCTGAGGCTTCCAGTACTACCGCTCCACGGTAGCACCGCTTGTTTCAATTGATTATACCGGGGGAGTCAGAGAGCATCTCTTCATCAATATGCCACATCCGGTACCTCGTCTGGTACTAGTCCGGTAGTACCGATTGTTCTAGTACTACCGCTTCTGGTACCGGTAGTACCGCTCGGAATAGGTAGCAACGGGAAGATTTCCTCCTATGGGTATAAAACGACATTTCTTCTCCAACGAGAAGCTTGTTTATTCTATCTCTCTCCTCCATTGTTCTTGAGCTATAATTTCCCTAGATCTCCTCCCCTAGTGCACCAATCTACTTGATTCTTTGGGATTTGGTGGAGGAGGTCTAGATATAGGGTTTCACCAAAGCAAAGTCGATTCCCCTTGTTTTCCTTTGTGGATATTATTACTCTTGGGTTCTTTGAACCCTAGACAGAAGAGTTCGGTCTCGGAGCTCGAGCATTGGTTGCAAAGCTTCATGGTCATGTTTGGAGACTCCAAGTGTGGTGGAGGTCTACTCAACAAGTTTGTAAAGGTTTCGGTCACCACCTTCAAGGTCACCACATAGTGGAACGGGTGCTTGCCGTGAGGCGTGTGCTTGGGAGAATAGGGTGAGGCCTTCTGTGGCGCTAGTCGTCTTAGTACCACCCACCCCTCCAACAGAGATGTACTTCCCCTCAAAAGGAAGGAACTTCAGGAAAACATCTCCGTGTCTACTCTCGATTATTTCTATCCTTTACTCTTTACTTGTTGTTGCTTATCATATAGGTTCTCTCACGTAGTTGCACATCTAGAGAACTTACTTTGTGTTAAGCCTTAATTTGAAAATAAGTTAAAAATTGAGTAGCGCCTATTCACCCACCCTCTAGTCGCTTATACCGATCTTTCAATTGGTATTAGAGCAAGGTGCTCTTCCTTGGCTTAACCGCCTAAGAGAAGTATGAGCGACTTAAAGGGGAGTGAAACCACTCCCAAAGTAACAACCATCACTAAGAGAGAGCTTGACGAATCGACAGATTCGGTCCGTTAAGAGATGAGAGCCATGTTTGAGCTATATCTTGGTAAGAAGGAAATTTTTGTTGCCGATGCCGTTGAGAATCAATCAAGTGGTCCCAAACCGATGGAAGATCCTCTTAAGGATCCCTCCACCGGTGAAGGTAGCAACAAGGGTAACGCTAAGCCTATGGGAAACATTCCACCACCTCCTAGCTACAATGCCGCTTCTATCCCCACACCTCATATAAACCATCATGGTCCACCACCTAAGCTTGATGAATCTAATTTCGCAAATTGGCAATATCTAATGCGCTATCACTTTAAAAGTTCTTGTTCCATATTTGGAAGGTTGTGGAGTTTGGCTTCTATCTGCGCAATCCCTACAACATGACCCCTATCGAGGAAATCAATAATCAACTAAATGCCACCACCATGGCCATTCTCCAAGATGCATTGACTCATGATAAAATGACTCACATTCGCTCTTATGACACCGCCAAGGAAGCTTGGAATGCTCTTCAAAGAGTCTATCTTGGCAATGAAAGCATTCAAAACTCCAAGTTTGAAGAAATGCATTATGAAGCTGATGCCTTCATTGGAAATGAAGATGAGACTCCCGAAGACCTCTATCAAAGGGTCACAGCTCTTTCGATTAGGATGATTGACCATGGTAGTAGGGATGTGGATGTTAAGTGGATCAAGCACAAGTTCATGCAAGCCATCTTGCCTTTCCATAGATAAATGGCCAACAACATTCGCTCAAGAGCAGACTTCTATACCATGTCCTCCAATGAAGTGTTAAATGAGTTTGTGGATCTTGGAATCATGAACAAAACTGCCGATGATGCTCTTGCTCATTCTCGGAGGATGGACTCTCCAAATCTTGCTTTGAAGGCCAAGGCTCATGTCTATGAAGAAGAAATTGATTCGTTGGGGATGATAGAAGGAGATGACGAAGACATCAAGTGTGCTCTTCATGTGAAATTGGTGTTAGTCTCAAGAAGGTTTTAGAAGAACCAAGGGAAGGGTAATCCATCAAGGACTACCACAACTAGCGCAAGACCCAAGTTGAGATCATGTTACAATTGTGGAGAAACCAACCACTTCATAGCAGAGTGACCATATGATAAGAGAGAATACCATGGAGGAAGGCTCATCTTGAAATCCAAGTTCAAGCCCACTCCAAACAAGAACTTCATCAAGAAAATCCAAAACAAGAACTGCCCCAACAAGAAGGAGCCACACAAATATGTGTTGGTGGCCCATGAAGAATATGAAGAGAATAATGAGAATGATAGTGATGATGAAGATGATGGAGAGATTGTGGGTGTGGCTGCCATTGCCACAATTTCCACCACATTCTCTAATACTGTAGGGGTTCCGCATATGAAAACAATAAATTTTTACCCTACACCCCTGAACCCCTGATGCTTCCAGGACCTATCTATTAGTAATACAGTAACGGGAGGGGCTTTTCGCGAACTTACCCCCTTGAGGACCGAAAAGCATTGTCAATGCTCAGGAGAGCGTGGTTGATGTAGATGAGCCGAAGCCGACCTCAAGGTCGTGATGAAGTCCTCGCGCTCCTGCGTCTCCAACGACTTGAGTGCCTCAAGTGCGACACCTCGTGGGGAGTTACACATGTCTGGTGCCTAACAATGACTCCCGCTTCCCTGATCCAGTAGCAGTTGCGGAAGTAGAGCTCCTGGATCTGAATTCTGCAGCACAACGGCGCTCCGCAGTGAAGATGTCTCTCATTCGTGCAGTCCGAACTTGGGACCATGGTCACGAGAGAGAGAGAGAGAGAGAGAATATCAATTGAAGGTCTTCCCAAAAGTGAGAAGAACTTTATTGAATATTGTGTGTATTTATTTTTCCAAATACCCCCACTATATATAGGGGAAGGGGAGGTACTACCTCCCTCAAAGTCCCGGGGTGGGACTAAAGGAGAGGAGGGGGAGGGGATTGTTTGTCTGCGGTACCAAAGTTGACAGGCCAGCGCATGGCGGTACCTAAGTTGCTTGAAATTACCGTGTTTCGAAAAGTTGGGCCGCCAACTACTGAGAGGGGCCATTTCGAGGCAAACTCATCTCACCGCTGCCAAATACAAACATTCCGTTAAACCGCCCCGTGAAGTAGACGGTCGGGACCCACATGTCGGTTATCTGTCTGTGACACGGGCGCCAACGCGGCAACCTCTTAGGCAAATCGAGCAGGTAAGTGGATTGGATGCATTGACCAATTTCAAAAATCCATCCCCAGCTTTCCCCTAGCACCGGCGGCGTCGGAATCCACCCTCCAGGCAGGACGATCCCTTCAGACATTTGACTTCCGGAGCCAAGTTGCTGCGCCCAGTCGCTGATACCGAGCTCCAATGGCACATGCCGTAGCCGCCGTTGCGAGGCTCTAGCCCGCCTTCGCCACCGACGAGCCGAGCAGTTCGGAGGATGGCAGATCCTACTATCAAGGAAGAAGAAGTTCTGCCTACAAGCGGGTGAGCTACCCTTCTCTTTGCTATTCACACTAATTACAACTGCTAGCTGGCTACTAAACCTCAAATTGTTCGTTAGCCCAACGCTGACAAACATATTTTGTCCACAGTTTTCTGTCAAGTGGGATCTGCGTGGACCCCCCTTACCTGGTTACGGTAGTCCTCTACAGGTACGACTCTAAGGGCAAGTGGTATGGAAGCCATTGTTTCACGATGGAAGAAGCGCCTGCGCAGATCTGCACTATATCTGGTATGGTTGCTGCTCTGCGTAATCATGTTGAAGTATGGCCGAAGCAGACTGCAAAGTTCAGCTTCATGGATGAACGTGGCATCCATGTTCCTATATCGTGTGACAGTCAGCTAATTGGGTTGATGAAAAGGTATGCTTCGGATTGCATGTTTGAGCTGAATTGTGATGTACTGGATGTGGAAGCTGCTGCAACTGGGAGTCTGATACGTCCATCTTGCATCACTATTCTATGTCTTAATTCACTATTATTCATTGATATATTTCGTATTGAGAGGTGATACTTATGTTATTTCATCTATTTTTGCATGGTTGATGACTTTTGGAGCATGGACCGCTGCAGTCAGGATTCTGATGGAAAAGGTGCTGTTTGGAGGCAAAATTCGCGAAGATCAGAAAATCCGGGAAAATATACGGAAAATCCTATTTTTCTAGAAGACTCAGGATGCCAGAAGATGGAGTGGAGGTGGGCCACAGGGGGCCCACACCACCCCATGGCGCGGGCAGGCCTAGGCTGCGCCTAGGAGTGGTGTGGCCGCCCTGGCCCACTCCAGCCTCTCCCCTCTAGCGTATATCAACCTCCCGAAACCCTAAGACTCGGGGAGCAACCATAGAAAGATTCCGCCGCCTCTGCAGGGCAGAAAACACCGAGAGAGAAAGATCTCTCTAGACAGATTTCTGCCGGGGGAATTCCTTCCCGGAGAGGGGAGATCGTCACCATCAACACCACCATCAAGCTGGACTTCATCGGGATCATCATCATCATCACCACCATCATCACCATCAGCACCCTCATCACCATCTCCATATTGCTGTAACAATTTGGTTGAATCTTGCTATAGTTCATAGGGGAAACTTTCCCGGTGTTGATTACTCTTTGTAGTTGATGCTATTGAGTGAACCATTGAATTATTGTTTATGTTCAGATTGTTATACATCATTATTCCATCTCTCATCATGATCCATATGATGTCTTGTGAGTAGTTCGTTTTGTTCTTGAGGACATGGGAGAAGTCTTGTTGTTAGTAATGGAGTTGCGTTGAGAAAGATTCAATAGATTGTTATTTAAGTTGTGGTGTACTTCTTCTAGTGGTGTCATGTGAACATCGACTACATGACACTTCAACTATATGGGCCTAGGGGAATGCATTGTGTATTTGGCTACTAATCGTAGGGGTTGCCGGAGTGACAGAAACCTGAACCCCCGTTAGGAAACCATTGCACAAGGGATGTAAGGGTCTTAGAGTTTAAAGCTGTGGTTAGGTTTCTACCTTAATTACTTTCTTGTACTCATGGATGTTTGCAAGGGGTATAATGACAAGTATGTATTAGTCTTGGATGGGGCGGTACATTAGCACAGGTTCACCCACACAACACTTAGCAAGCTAGAGAAGATTAATCGACTATATGAAGCGAAAGCACCTGACAGTCTGCCCATGTGTCCTCGAGAACGTTTGGTCATCTATAGAAATACAACCGGCTTGTCCTTTGCTGCATAAAGGATTGGGCCACTTGCTGGATTTATTCCTACTGTCTTTTATTTACTCACACTTTGTTTACTTGCTTTATCGAAAACCCCTAAAAATCCGTTCGCTAAGTATTTGCAAAGAATTCCTGATCCATACCACTAGCCAGCACCTTCTGCTCCTCGTTGGGTTCGACACTCTTACTTATCGAAAATACTGCGATACACCCCCTATACTTGTGGGTCATCAAGACTATTTTCTAGCAGCGTTGCCGGGGAGTGAAGCGCTATTGGAGAGTGGAACTGGTAAAGGAAACTTCTACTGTGAGTATTGTTTACTTCTGCTAGTTGCTTTATTTTTGTTATGGATAATTCATTGAGTTTCTTATTTGGTAATGCTACTACCACTGCTAAGGTAGTAGATAAGCCACCACCTGCTGAGAAAGATGTTTTCAAAATACCTACAAGAATTATTGATCGTGCTGTGGATAACTACTATGTTGGGGATGGAACTGTCCATCCTGGTGATCATTTACTCTTTATACACGAATTATGCGGGTTGTTCAAGTGTGCAGGTATTACTACAGATCAAGTTAAGAAGGAGTTATTCTCATTATCACTAAAAGGAAGAGCTGAGGAATGGTATAAGCTGCTAAAGAATGGTCAAGCTCTGGAATGGGAGGAAATAGTGCCTCTCTTTTATTCAAAGTTTTATCCTCCTAGTGAGATTCATAAAGATCGGAATCAAATATACAACTTTTGGCCTCTTGATGGAGAGAGTACAACTCAAGCTTGGGGGAGATTGAAGTTATTAATGCTCAAATGTCCCATTCATGAGCTCCCCAACAATATTATTATCAACAACTTTTATGCAAGGCTCCCTCTACATGATAAGGATTTATTGGATGCTTCTTGTACTGGATCATTCACTCGCATGGAAGAAGAAGTTAAATGGGATCTTCTGGACCGTATTCAAGACAATGCTGAAGCTTGGGGGAATGACAAAGGTAGAAAGTCAGGTATAAATTATGATTATGAATGCATTGAATCTTTTATGGGAACTGATGACTTTCAAAATATTAGTAATCTTTATGGTCTTGACTTGCAAGTTATTACGAATTTCTTTAGAGCTTTTGCTTTCTATATCGAAATTCCAAAAAGGGGATGGAACAAACACCATGCACCTTACAAAGATATTGTTGACTATGCTCCTATTGGAAGTGCTGAGTATTGCATTATTGACCCCATTTTACCTGAACCTTATATCGAGAAGATTCCCTTCCCCGAAAAGGTAAAGGATCATCCTATGATAACTAATGTAATCACCAAAAGTGAAAAAAGAACTATAAAACCCGATGAACAAATAAACATTGAACCTGTGGTAGCAATTGTGAAAGACCTTGTCACTAAAAGCGTAGAAGATGGGCACATAGTTTTTTGTGAGGATGCTTCTAATATTGTTTCACATTCCAATAGAACTAAAAATGCTAGTGTTCCTATGCTTTCTGTTAGAATTGGTGAACATTGCTATTATGGTTTATGTGGTATTGGTGCAAGTTCCAGTGCTATTCCTTATGAGCTTTACAGAGAAATTATGCATGAAATCAGTCCTTGCGAGTTGGAAGAGATTGATGTGGTTATTCACCTTGCTAATAGAGAGAACATCTCTCCAATTGGTATTGTACGAGACGTGTAAGTTCTTTGTGGTAAGATTAAGTACCCTGCTGATTTTCTAGTACTTGGTTCTGCTGCTAGTAAAACCTACCCTATCATTTTTGGTAGACCTTTCTTGAGTACTTGTGGAGCTATTATTGATTGCAAGAGGGAGAAAATCTTGACGAAGTTTGATGGGGAATCTTATGAGTTTAATTTTTCGAAATTTACTAAAGAACCTTGCGAAGAGGAAACCCATAATGAGGATTTTAGGGTTGAACAACTTGCTTCTATTTCTCTTCCTCCTAACAATGTTTTGCAGCAATTTATGGAAGATCATGAAAGTGAAATCTTCATGGAAGAAAGGAATGAGATTGATAGGATCATCCGTGATCAACCTAAGATGCTTAAGCACGACTTGCCTGTGGAAGACTTGGGTACCACGATGCCACCTAAAAAGGATCCGGTTTTCGATCTAAAACCTCTCCCTGATGATCTTAAATATTCTTTTATTGATGATAAAAAGATATATCCTATTATTATTAGCGCTAAACTTTCAGGGGAGGATGAAGAAAGATTATTGGAGGTTTTGAGGAAACACCGAGGAGCCATGGGCTATACTCTGGATGATTTGAAAGGGATTTCACCTACTATATGTCAGCATTCTATTAACATAGAACCAGATGCGAAGACAGTAGTGGAGCACCAACGACGTTTAAATCCTAAGATGAAGGAAGTGGTAAGGAATGAGGTATTGAAACTCCTTGATGCTGGTATTATTTACCCTATTGCTGATAGTGAATGGGTTAGTCCTGTTCATTGTGTTCCTAAAAAGGGAGGTATTACCGTTGTCCCTAATGATAATGATGAGCTTATTCCTCAAAGAATAGTGGTAGGCTATAGGATGTGCATCGATTTTAGGAAAGT
Organism: Avena sativa; assembly: GCA_916181665.1. Classification (NCBI taxonomy): domain Eukaryota; kingdom Viridiplantae; phylum Streptophyta; class Magnoliopsida; order Poales; family Poaceae; genus Avena; species Avena sativa. The sequence goes on from OV702292.1 coordinate 142,042,902, forward strand.
CAATAAAGTTACTAAGAAAGATCACTACCTGCTTCCTTTTATTGATCAAATGTTGGAAAGGTTGTCTAAAAAGACCCATTTTTGTTTTCTTGATGGGTATTCTGGTTTCTCTCAAATTGCTGTTAAACAACAAGATCAAGAAAAAACTACTTTTACTTGCCCTTATGGAACTTATGCTTATAGACGTATGCCTTTTGGTTTATGTAATGCTCCCGCTACTTTCCAAAGGTGCATGTCTGCTATCTTTCATGGTTTTTGTGAGGAAATTGTAGAAGTGTTCATGGATGACTTTTCTGTCGACGGAACTTCTTTTGATAATTGTCTGCACAACCTTGATAAAGTTTTGTAGAGATGTGAAGAAACTAATCTTGTTCTTAATTGGGAGAAGTTCCACTTCATGGTTAATGAAGGGATTGTTCTTGGGCATAAAGTTTCTGAAAGAGGCATAGAAGTTGATAGAGCTAAGGTTGAGGCAATTGAGGAGATGCCATGCCCAAGAGACATCAAAGGTATTCGTAGTATCCTTGGTCATGCTGGTTTCTATAGAAGGTTTATTAAAGACTTTTCTAGGATATCAAAACCCCTTACTAATATTCTTCAAAAAGATGTACCCTTTGCTTTTGATGATGATTGTAAGGAAGCTTTTGAAACTCTTAAGAAGGCTTTAACTAAAGCCCCTATTGTTCAACCACCTGATTGGAGTTTACCCTTTGAAATAATGTGTGATGCTAGTGATTTTGCTGTAGGTGCTGTCCTTGGGCAACGTATTGATAAAAAGCTAAACGTTATCCATTATGCTAGTAAGACTCTAGACACTGCTCAAAGGAATTATGCTACTACTGAAAAGGAATTTCTAGCTGTTGTTTTTGCTTGTGATAAGTTTAGGCCCTATATTGTGGACTCAAAAGTAACCATTCATACTGATCATGCTGCTATTAAATATCTTATGACGAAGAAGGACGCTAAGCCTAGGCTTATTAGATGGGTACTGCTTTTACAAGAGTTTGATCTACATATAGTAGATAGGAAGGGTGCTGAAAACTATGTAGCTGATAATTTATCTCGTTTGGAAAACATCTCTTTTGACCCTATGCCTGTTAATGATAGTTTCCCAAATGAGCAGTTAGCTGCAGTTGGGGTGAGCCCGCGAGGAAGCCCTTGGTATGCTGATTATGCTAACTTTATTGTCTCCAAGTATTTGCCTCCAACTTTTATAGCTCAGCAAATAAGAAAGTTCTTCTATGATTTGAGGCATTATTTTTGGGATGACCCACACTTATACAAAGAAGGAGTGGATGGTATTATGCGAAGATGTGTTCCAGAATATGAACAAAAGGAGATATTGCGTAAATGTCATGGTAGCGCCTATGGAGGACATCATGCAGGAGATAGAACTGCACAAAAGGTACTACAATCAGGTTTCTACTAGCCTTCCCTTTTTAAAGGTGCAAGCAAGTTTGTTTTATCTTGCGATGAATGTCAGCGTATTGGTAATATTTCTAGACGCAATGAAATGCCTATGAACTACTCTCTAGTTATTGAACCTTTTGATTATTGGGGATTCGACTTTATGGGTCCTTTCCCTCCTTCGAAGGGATACACTCATATTCTTGTTGTCGTTGATTAAGTTACTAAGTGGGTAGAAGCCATTCCTACAAAAAGTGCTGACGGGGAAACCTCTCTAAAAATGCTTAAAGATGTTATCTTTCCTTTGTTTAGAGTGCCTAGGTACCTCACGACTGATGGGGGCTCTCATTTCATTCATGGCGGTTTTAGGAAGACCCTCGCTAAGTATGATGTTAATCATAGAATTGCTTCAGCTTATCACCCCCAAAATAGCGGGCAAGTGGAGTTATCAAATAGAGAAATTAAATCTATCTTGCAAAAGACTGTTAATAGGTCTAGAAAAAACTGGGCTAAGAAGTTGAATGATGCTTTATGGGCTTATAGAACTTCTTACAAAAATCCTATGGGAATGTATCCTTATAAAATGGTTTATGGGAAAGCTTGCCATCTACCCTTAGAGTTAGAACACAAAGCTTACTGGGCAGTGAAAGAACTAAATAGAGATTGTAAGCTTGCTGGTGAGAAAAGATTATTTGACTTAAGATCTTTAGATGAATAGAGGAGTTATTATGTAGTATGGTTTGCATTATGGAAGTGTCCCCTCTCTCGTTAGATTTGTATCCCTTAGTGTGAGTTTCCGTTATGGAATATCATTGAGAAGTTCTATCATTCACTCTTTTGCATAGCTTATGTTAGTTTTCAATTCGTGGTTATATGATTGATCTTGTTGTTAGTATTGGTAGCGCTCTGGGATCATTGAGTTAATTTAGTTGGTTTTGGCAAACCTGGCTCGGTCAGTAGCAACACTATTTTTGAGAGTTGAAAGAAAAAGATAGTAGTACTCTAAAGAAAAATAATTTCATCATCTTTCTTTCTTGATTTGCTCATAAGTCTAGTATTCTCTAGTTAAGATCTTTTGTGCTTCCAAGGAAGATTGCATGTTTGTTTTTATCATTTGTATGTTTGGTTGTTTCCTTCAACTCTTGTACTTGCTACCCAGCCTTGCTAGCCAAAAACCTGTACTGAGAGGGATTTCTTCTCGTGCATCCACCTCCTTTAAACCAAAACCTTTGCCATTTGTGTCCACCATACCTACCTAGTAGCATTATTGCTATTCCAAGTAAATTCTTGTTTTGTCTACCTCCCAAATTAAACTTGTTATGTGAAAATTAGTGATTAAAGCTCTCACGAACTTGATGGCACACTTTACTTTCTTGCATTTAATAAACTTGAACCATTGGGTCCTTCTTTGTTGCGTATATGCTTGCACTTTATGAGTTGAAGTTAGCCGAACCATGTATCATGGGGACCGCTTTCAACACTTCATTGGTACTTGTACCTAGTTGATATCATGTTCTTTTGCTTATGGATCTCGGCGGTGTGAAATAAAAGTGGAACTTGTAAGATCATGGAATTTATATGTGTGTTAGAGAAACGCCTGGGCCGCTAGCCTAAGCCATGCCTAATCATGGTGGAAACTTGCAACATAACTATAGTGAGCATTCTATGAAGCATCCTCAATAAAAACCTATGCAAATAGCAAATAAAAAGATCGCTGAGATGCTCACTGTCTGCTTGCCTTGTCATTTTGATTATGGGATAGCTCCTGTGTCATGTGCAAGGGGTACCCCGTTGGCGGTTCTCAATGATACGCATGTATTTACAATGACAAGAGCTTGCTCGTGACTGAAGTTGAGTAGCATGAGGATCGATACTCATAAGTAAGGGGCTTGAGATTTCAACTTATAACTTGTCACGCATATCCTCTTAGTTGTGTCACTTTAACCTTAACCACCTAAAGATGCCTATGATAGGGGCAATGAGATCTTAAAGCTAGTAAGTATCATAATTTTTGGGAGCTCTTTATGAGACTTGTAATCCCTGCTTCCCTCTGCGAAGGGCCTTTCTTTTACTTAGTAGTTGAGTTAGTAAACCTATTCCCTTTTATCTCAGCAAGTATCTTGAGTTGATAAGTTTCATTCATTCATATGATGGTTTATTCAATCATGTCTTATGTTCCTTGTTTTGCACATTGCTCTTATCCTGATGTTTACTACTTTGAAAGCTTTCATTGAAAAACCAGCTATTTGTGAACTCCAGCAAATTATCAACTATTCTTTGACCAAGAGCTAAGTTTGCCATTACCAATTATGATTCACTTTATGTATCTTTATTTGTGTTTCCCTTACTCATTGCAAGTTGAGTTATATAATAGTGAGTTGTCTTCTATTATGATCTACGATTTTGATGAATGTGATGCTTCTTGTCCGTATTCTTTTATCGACTCTTCACTCCATAAACCTGAGGCCATGTTTATTGAGCTCAGTTTCGCTTGGGGACAAGTGAAGTCTAAGCTTGGGGGGAGTTGATACGTCCATTTTGCATCACTATTCTATCTCTTAATTCACTATTATTCATTGATATATTTCGTATTGAGAGGTGATACTTATGTTATTTCATCTATTTTTGCATGGTTGATGACTTTTGGAGCATGGACCGCTGCAGTTAGGATTCTGATGGAAAAGGTGCTGTTTGGAGGCAAAATTCGCGAAGATCAGAAAATCCGGGAAAATATACGGAAAATCCTATTTTTCTAGAAGACTCAGGATGCCAGAAGATGGAGTGGAGGTGGGCCACAGGGGGCCCACACCACCCCATGGCGCGGGCAGGCCTAGGCCGTGCCTGGGATTTGTGTGGCCGCGCTGGCCCACTCCAGCCTCTCCCCTCTAGCGTATATCAACCTCCCGAAACCCTAAGACTCGGGGAGTAACCACAGAAAGATTCCGCCGCCTCTGCGGGGCGGAAAACACCGAGAGAGAAAGATCTCTCCGGCAGACAGATTTCTGCCGGGGGAATTCCTTCCCGGAGAGGGGAGATCGTCGCCATCAACACCACCATCAAGCTGGACATCATCGGGATCATCATCATCATCACCACCATCATCACCATCAGCACCCTCATCAGCATCTCCATATTGCTATAACAATTTGGTTGAATCTTGCTATAGTTCATAGGGGAAACTTTCCCAGTGTTGATTACTCTTTGTAGTTGATGCTATTGAGTGAACCATTGAATTATTTTTTATGTTCAGATTGTTATACATCATTATTCCATCTCTGATCATGATCCATATGATGTCTTGTGAGTAGTTCGTTTTGTTCTTGAGGACATGGGAGAAGTCTTGTTGTTAGTAGTGGAGTTGCGTTGAGAAAGATTCAATAGATTGTTATTTAAGTTGTGGTGTACTTCTTCTAGTGGTGTCATGTGAACGTCGACTACATGACACTTCACCATATGGGCCTAGGGGAATGCATTGTGTATTTGGCTACTAATCGTAGGGGTTGCCGGAGTGACAGAAACCTGAACCCCCATTAGGAAACCATTGCACAAGGGACGTAAGTGTCTTAGAGTTTAAAGCTGTGGTTAGGTTTCTACCTTAATTACTTTCTTGTACTTACGGATGTTTGCAAGGGGTATAATGACAAGTATGTATTAGTCTTGGATGGGGCGGTACATTATTACAGGTTCACCCACACAACACTTAGCAAGCTAGAGAAGATTAATCGACTATATGAAGCGAAAGCACTTGACAGTCTGCCCATGTGTCCTCGAGAACGTTTGGTCATCTATAGAAATACAACCGGCTTGTCCTTTGCTGCATAAAGGATTGGGACACTTGCTGCATTTATTCCTACTGTCTTTTATTTACTCATACTTTGTTTACTTGCTTTATCGAAAACCCCTAAAAATATGTTTGCTAAGTATTTGCAGAGAATTCCTGATCCATACCACTAGCCAACACCTTCTGCTCCTTGTTGGGTTCGACACTCTTACTTATCGAAAATACTGCGATACACCCCCTATACTTGTGGGTCATCAGAGTCGCCCTTCTATTCTTGGACAGGGTGGTTGCTCGAACGCAATTAGCTCCTGGTAAGCAAAGGTCGCTTGGGGTTCGCATGTTTGTGCTAAATTGTAATTTTTGTTTTATTTACTCTGTAGATATTGGCAGTTATGCAACAGTCTTGTTTCTTTGACAAAAAGCGCCACACGGTTAGAAACATGACTACCGGGTCAGTCATTTTGCTGCCTGATGAAATTAAAAACGAGTGGAAAGATGATGCTGGACACGATTCTGGTGACCATTCTCCTGGCGATGCAGAGTACGTGAAGCTAAGAAAATTGGCACTGAGGAAGAGGAAGAAGGCAGGAAATGAAGAAGCCATTGGACGTGAAGGCTTGGCACCCAGGCTGCGGAAGAAGGCTGCTGGAAATGAAGATGCATAGTAGTGTATTGAACTTGAACCTATATATGTAATTTTGTTAAATTCTGGATCTCTGTGTGTGGCACGTTGCTGGGCGAAACAATCTACCCACGTTCTCTGAGTAAACTGTAGCGTGACTTAGGGTTTGGAAACGCCCGAGTCAATATTGAATCCGAAATTGTGATTGTGCTACTGCTATCTAAAAACAAGGATCCACCGGTTCCACGATTGCTGAGGGGCAGGAGGTCTCCAAATACGACGGAATGTAAGTGGCACAGAAATAAATTATTTAAGCTGCCACACTCCACGAAGCAACAACTTATTTCAGATGCTGCACAACGACGTGGCAACATAAACATCAATGTTCTCACCGATAATACCCAGATGAGGAGGAAGTGGGTACCACTTTCTGGCCTAATCTTGAGTCCGTCTATCTCACCGCCTCTCTGCTCCTGCATCCCCTGCATCTGGCAAAGCTCCCGGATCTCCAGTAACCGGGTGTACGTGCTTCCACTTTATAAATTGTGGTTGTGCCATTTGCATGCGGCCAAATCCACGTAGATTACGTTTAAACAAACCACCAATGTCAGAATACACTAGTAGAAAAGGGGTCTTTAGTCCACGGTCACGTTCCCAATCCGGGACAGAGATCTAAATCGAGGCAGAAATTGATCTAAATCACAAATTCTTCCACAAATTAATCGAGACAGAGATCTAAATCGAGACATTTCATTAATTCAACCACAAATTCTTCTAAAAAAAGGGCGATTTCACATCCTACATTAATTCAACCAACTAGTCAACAATTTCACTTCCGCTGCCGCTGTCCTCCGAGCCGCCGGCTTCCTCGTCTTCGTCGGACAGAACCTCCACGATTTCCGCATTGTACGCGAGACGGAGCACCTCTTCACGGTGAGCAGCGGCGATGACGGTGAACTTGGTCCGTCCAGGGACGGACCGGAACCTCTCCCGCCCTTCTCAGTTGCGGAGATCCCGGTGCACCACGCCCCCGTAAACGATGCGGTTGCCAATCTTGGCCTTCCGCTCCTTCTTGAGCAGCGCCGACCAGTACGGGCTAGCCGCCGCGTACCGGGGCAGCGCCCTCTTCCATGCGGGCATCTGGCGGCGGTGCGCCGTGATTTCGCTCTCCATGACGGCTCCGCCGAGGAAGAGGAGCGGAGCCACCGGCACCCCCGCATAGCTGATGCACCATCCGTGGGGCACCGTCGCGGCCGGCAGCGCGAGGATGTCGAAGTGCGAGAACATCACCGCCTCGTAGAAGTTCAGCGAGGGCATCTCCATGGTGGCGCGATGGAGTTTGGAGAGGGAGCGAGGGGGTGGACGGCGCGGTGGAGATTGGAGAGGGCGAGGGGATGGGCGACGAAGCGACGGGCTGTGGCGCCTCCTATTTGTACACGAGGACGACGAAGCAACGGGCGGAATATCCAAGGGGCATTGGTCAGACAAAAGGAAGTAATGCAGCGTTAAGACAGATTAACGGGGGACCAATTTTTTTACTCCTAGGATTCCGGGGCCAATAGTTCAAACCGCTAGGTCAACAAGTACAACTATTACAACTTAAAAAAGGCACAGGGCTTAAGCTAAATAGAACTAGTTAACACACATCTCCTTGACCTTCCTAATCTTAGCCCTATGTGCATCTTCCTGCGAGAGCAAGGGTCGAATCGTCTGCTCCTTCCTTTTAGCTTCTTCCTTGCACAGCTTCAATTGTTTCTCTTCATCTTTCCTCATGCACTTGTCAATACTCGTAGTTATGAACTATAGGACTTTGGCCTGGTGAAGATCCTTCCTTGCTTGAGTCAGTTCTTGCTCTGCTTTAGCCTTCAGGGCCAACGCCGCGTCCCTCTCCTTCTCGACTTTTCTAACCTTGTCTTCCACCCCCATGAGATCTCGCTTATGCTTGCTTGTGTCAACTGGTTCCCATAGCTTCATCTCAACACTGTCAAGAAGTGAGCTGAATGCAGATTCTTTCAACTCCACAGTCATTTCCCATAGTTTGTCCAGTGTTTTCTGCATCGATTTGGGCCACTCTGGATCTACCCATTTGACAACACCGCAACTTCGGCCTCGCATCATTCACGATGTCCTTGACACCATAGAAACTTCCTGCCTGCATTTTGTCCTTCGAACGCTACAAATTTAGCAGGCACATATCCATGTTTACATAGCAGAGGACTGTCTTCATCCGCTAAACCGTGATAGGCAGCGTCATACATCGTCTGGTTGGCCTAACACATCATACACGCATGAGTAAACGGAGTAGATCTGGCTCAAAAAATAGATAACTGGCCACGGATGATAGAGATAGAGATGAGACGACTCACATCGATATCACCGTCCTTGTCGTCACGATGCGTTTCCTCGTCGTCTCCCCTTGAACCCATGGCGAGAGGGGAGGGGGGGGGGTGTGGCTGCCGGAGAGGGGATTGGGATGGCGGCGCCGTCGGCTTGCGGCTACGGCAGGATGGGAGTGAAGTGGGGAATGTGGCTTCGAGGGGAAGGAAGAGAAGTACGGGGAGGAAGCGAAGTAATGGGGACGTGACACTGGGATATGGCCCGCTCAACTCGTGAGTCGTGACACTCGCAACAGGGGAGCCCCCAGTGTTGCCAGTTTGTCCAGAGCAAGCGTGGCCAATCATGCCGCAGAACAGACTACTCGCGGATCGATCTCATGAAAACCATCCCAATCGTCCAAGCGCCCTGATCGGACGGTATGTAACAATCGACAAGCAGAACAACTGTGTTAGGGCGTGCCTTCTAGAAGACTCGGTCTAACACTAAGGTTAGGGCTCTCCTAAGGTTAATTAGTATCCATATGCGGTTTATGAAAAGAACATGCATCCAATGACACGGGTGGATCTAGCAGTGGTTAATGAGAAGATCAGACATGCAATGACACCGATGATATATGGTTTGTGAGAATAACACACAAGCAATGACTCTAGCTATGGTTCATGAAAAGAGCAGACATGCAATGACACCGGTGGATCCATGTGTGGTTCATGGGAATAACACACATGCAATGACACTGGGTGTGGTTCATGATATGGTCTGTGAGAAGAACACACATGCAATGACTCTAGCTGTGGTTCATGAAAAGAGCACGCATGCGATGACTCTAGCTGTGGTTCATGGGAAGAGCGGACATACAATGACACCGGTGGATCCATGTGTGGCTCATGGGAAGAACACACATGCAATGACATCGGTGGATCCATGTGTGGTCTATGGGAAGAACACACATGCAATGACACTGGTGGATCCATGTGTGGTTCATGGGAAGAACACACATGCAATGACACAGGTGATATGTGGTATGCGAGAAGAACACACATGCAATGACTGGTGATATGTGGTTTGTGAAAAGAACACACATGCAATGACACTGGTGGATCCATGTGTGGTTCATGGGAAGAACACACCTGCAATGACACAGGTGATATGTGGTCTGTGAGAAGAACACACATGCAATGACTCTGGTGATATGTGGTTTGTGAAAAGAACACACATGCAATGACTCTAGCTATGGTTAATGAAAAGAGCAGACATGCAATGACACCGGTGGATCCATGTGGGGTTCATGGGAAGAACACACATGCAATGACACTGGGTGTGGTTCATGATATGGTTTGTGAGAAGAACACACATGCAATGACACTGGTGGATCCATGTGTGGTCTTTGGGAAGAAAACACATGCAATGACACTGGTGATATGCGGTCCGTGAGAAGAACACACATCCAATGACTCTAGTTGTGGTTCATGAAAAGAGCAGACATGCAATGACACTGGTGGATCCATGTGTGGTTCATGGGAAGAGCAGACATGCGATGACACTGAGTGGATCCATGTGTGGTTTGTGAGAAGAACACACATGCAATGACACTAGTGGATCAATGTGTGGTTCATGGGAAGAACACACATGCAATGACTCTGGTGATATGTGGTTTGTGAAAAGAACAGACATGCAATGACTCTAGCTGTGGTTAATGAGAAAAGCAGACATGCAATGACACCGGTGGATCCATGTGTGGTTTGTGAGAAGAACACACATGCAATGACACTGGGTGTGGTTCATGATATGGTTTGTAAGAAGAACACACATGCAATACACCGGTGATATGTGGTTTGTGAGAAGAACACACATGCAATGACTCTAGCTGTGGTTCATGAAATGAACACCCATGCAATGACACTGGTGGATCCATGTGTGGTTCATGGGAAGAAGACACATGCAATGACACTGGGTGTGGTTAGTGATATGGTTTGTGAGAAGAACACACATGCAATGACACTGGTGGATCCATGTGTGGTTCACGGGAAGAACACACATGCAATGACTCCGGTGATATGTGGTTTGTGAGAGGAACACACATGCAATGACTCTAGCTATGGTTCATGAAAAGAGCAGACATGCAATGACACCGGTGGATCCATGTGTGGTTTATGGGAAGAACACACATGCAATGACACTGGGTGTGGTTCATGATATGGTCTGTGAGAAGAATACACATGCAATGACTCTAGCTATGGTTCATGAAAAGAGCACGCATGCGATGACTCTAGCTGTGGTTCATGGGAAGAGCATACATACAATGACACTGGATCCATGTGTGGTTCATGGGAAGAACACACATGCAATGACACCGGTGGATCCATGTGTGGTCTGTGGGAAGAACACACATGCAATGACACTTGTGGATCCATGTGTGGTTCATGGGAAGAACACACATGCAATGACACAGGTGATATGTGGTCTGTGAGAAGAACACACATGCAATGACTCTAGCTGTGGTTAATGAAAAGAGCAGACATGCAATGACACCGGTGGATCCATGTGGGGTTCATGGGAAGAACACACATGAAATGACACTGAGTGTGGTTCATGATATGGTTTGTGGGAAGAACACACATGCAATGACACTGGTGGATCCATGTGTGGTCTGTGAGAAGAACACACATGCAATGACATTGGGTGTGGTTCATGATATGGTTTGTGAGAAGAACACACATGCAATGACACTGGTGGATCCATGTGTGGTCTTTGGGAATAACACACATGCAATGACACTAGTGATATGTGGTATGTGGGAACAACACACATCCAATGACTCTAGCTGTGGTTCATGAAAAGAGCAGACATGCAATGACACTGGTGGATCCATGTGTGGTTCATGGGAAGAGCAGACCTATAAGGACACTAGGTGGATCCATGTGTGGTTTGTGAGAAGAACACACATGCAATGACACTGGTGGATCCATGTGTGGTTCATGGGAAGAACACACATGCAATGACTCTGGTGATATGTGGTTTGTGAAAAGAACACACATGCAATGACTCTAGCTGTGGTTAATGAGAAGAGCAGACATGTAATGACACCGGTGGATCCATGTGTGGTTTGTGAGAAGAACACACAAGCAATGACACTAGGTGTGGTTCATGATATGGTTTGTACAAAGAACACACATGCAATGACACCGGTGATATGTGGTTTGTGAGAAGAACACACATGCAATGACTCTAGCTGTGGTTCATGAAATGAACACCCATGCAATGACACTGGTGGATCCATGTGTGGTTCATGGGAAGAACACACATGCAATAACACTGGGTGTGGTTCATGATATGGTTTGTGAGAAGAACACACATGCAATGACACTGGTGGATCCATGTGTGGTCTGTGTGAAGAACACACATACAATGACACCGGTGATATGTGGTATGTAAGAAGAACACACATGCAATGACTCTAGCCGTGGTTCATGAAAAGAGCAGACATGCAATGACACTGGTGGATCCATGTGTGGTTCATGGGAAGAGCAGACATGCGATGACACTAGGTGGATCCATGTGTGGTTTGTGAGAAGAACACACATGCAATGACACTGGTGGATCCATGTGTGGTTCATGGGAAGAACACACATGCAATGACTCTGGTGATATGTGGTTTGTGAAAAGAACAGACATGCAATAACTCTAGGTGTGGTTAATGAGAAGAGTAGACATGCAATGACACCGGTTGATCCATGTGTGGTTTGTGAGAAGAACACACATGCAATGACACTGGGTGGTGGTTCATGATATGGTTTGTAAGAAGAACACACATGCAATGACACCGGTGATATGTGGTTTGTGAGAAGAACACACATGCAATGACTCTAGCTGTGGTTCATGAAAAGAGCAGACATGCAATGACACTGGTGGATCCATGTGTGGTTCATGTGAAGAACACACATGCAATGACACTGGGTGTGGTTCATGATATGGTTTGTTGGAAGAACACACATGCAATGACACTGGTGGATCCATGTGTGGTCTGTGAGAAGAATACACATGCAATGACACTGGTTGTGGTTCATGATATGGTTTGTGAGAAGAACACACATACAATGACACTGGTGGATCTATGTGTGGTTCATGGGAAGAACACACATGCAATGACTCTGGTGATATGTGGTTTGTGAAAAGAACAGACATGACATGAGTCTAGCTGTGGTTAATGAGAAGAGCAGACATGCAATGACACCGGTGGATCCATGTGTGGTTTGTGAGAAGAACACACATGCAATGACACTGGGTGTGGTTCATGATATGGTTTGTAAGAAGAACACACATGCAATGACTCTAGCTGTGGTTTGTTAAAAGAGCACGCATTCGATGACTCTAGCTGTGGTTCATGGGAAGAGCAAACATACAATGACACTGGTGGATCCATGCGTGGTTCATGGGAAGAACACACATGCAATCACTCTAGCTGTGGTTCATGAAAATAGCAGACATGCAATGACACTGGTGGATCCATGTGTGGTTCATGGGAAGAACACACATGCAACGACACTGGGTGTGGTTCATGATATGGTTTGTGAGAAGAACACACATATAATGACTCTAGCCATGGTTCATGAAAAGAGCAGACATGTGATGACTCTACCTATGGTTCATGGGAAGAGCAGACATACAATGACACCGGTGGATCTATGTGTGGTTCATGGGAAGAACACACATGCAATTACACCGCTGGATCCTTACGTGGTCTGTGAGAATAACACACATGCAGTGACACTGGTGGATCCATGTGTGGTTCAAGGGAAGAACACACATGCAATTACACTGGTGGATCCATGTGTGGTCTATGGGAAGAACACACATGCAATGACTCTGGTGATATGTGGTTTGTGAAAAGAACACACATGCACTGACTCTAGCTGTGGTTAATGAAAAGAGTAGTCATGCAATGACACCGGTGGATCCATGTGGGGTTAATGAGAAGAACACACATGCAATGCCACTGGGTGTGGTTCATGATATGGTTTGTGAGAAGAACACACATGCAATGACACTGGTGGATCCATGTGTGGTCTTTGGGAAGAACACACATGCAATGACACTGGTGATATGTGGTCTGTGAGAAGTACACACATCCAATGACTCTAGCTGTGTTTCATGAAAAGAGCAGACATGCAATGACACTGGTGGATCCATGTGTGCTTCATGGGAAGAGCAGACATGTGATGACACTGGGTGGATCCATGTGTGGTTTGTGAGAAGAACACACATGCAATAACACTGGTGGATCCATGTGTGATTCATGGGAAGAACACACATGCAATGACTCTGGTGATATGTGGTTTGTAAAAAGAACAGACATGCAATGACTCTAGCTGTGGTTAATGAGAAGAGCAGACATGCAATGACACCGGTGGATCCATGTGTGGTTTGTGTGAAGAACACACATGCAATGACACTGGGTGTAGTTCATGATATGGTTTGTAAGAAGAACAGACATGCAATGACTCTAGTTGTGGTTCATGAAAAGAGCACGCATGCGATGACTCTAGCCGTGGTTCATGGGAAGAGCACACATACAATGACACTGGTGGATCCATGTGTGGTTCATGGGAAGAACACACATGCAATGACACTGGTGGATCCATGTGTGGTCTGTGGGAAGAACACACATGCAATGACACTGGTGGATCCATGTGTGGTTCATGGGAAGAACACACATGCAATGACACCGGTGATATGTGGTTTGTGAGAAGAACACACATGCAATGACCCTAGCTGTTGTTCATGAAAAGAGTAGACATGCAATGACACTGGTGGATCCATGAGTGGTTCATGGGAAGAACACACATGCAATGACACTGGTTGTGGTTCATGATATGGTTTGTGAGAAGAACACACAAGCAATGACTCTAGCTGTGGTTCATGAAAAGAGCAGACATGCGATGACTCTACCTGTGGTTCATGGGAAGAGCAGACTGATACATTGCAAATGTATCTATAATTTTTAATGTTCCATGCTTAGTTTTATCTAATTTCTTGTGTTTTTTTCCAACTTTGGAGTACTTTCATATGATTTCTTGGACTAACCTATTAACAAGAGCCACAGTGCTAGCTTCCTGTTTTCTGCTGTTTTTGGTTCCAAGAATTTCAGAAAATGAATATTCTCGGAATTGGACGGGACAAAAGCCAAAGTGCCTATTTTTCCGAAAGGGATCAAGTGCCAGAATACGAGACGGAGAGGGGCCAGGGGCCAGCCACACCACCTGGCCGCGCGGCTAGGCCTGGCCCGCGCCAGGGGGTGGTGTGTGGGCTCCCGACACCCCCTCGGCCCCTCCTTCCGCCTATATATTGCCCTCGGGACGAAAACCCTAAGTACCCGATCAAAAATCCACAAAAGAGTCTATAGCCCCCGTCATCTCCATCCCTAGATCGGGAGAGATCTGAAGCTCTTCCCGGCACCCTGCCAGAGAGGGGAATTCACCCGTGAGGCATTCTTCATCACCATGGAAGCCTCCGGTGTGATGCGTGAGTATTTCATCCTTGGACTACGGATCCATGTAGTAGCTAGATGGCTGGTTTCTCCTCCTTTGTGCTTTCATGTTTAGATCTTGTGAGCTCGATTCATGATCAAGATCATCTATTTGTAATTCATACATATTGTGTTTGCGGGGATCCGATGGATATTGAGATGCTATTTCAGATTGATTATTGATTCTATCATGTCTTTGTTATTTGTGATCTTGCATGCTTTCCGTTGTTAGTAGCTATCTTGGCCAAGTAGCTGCTAGCAACTCCAAGAGTTAGTATTTATGCTCGATAGTGGGTTCATGCCTCTGGTAATCTAGGGAAGTGACAGAAATCTCTAAGGTACTAGATGTGTTGTTGCTACTAGGGAGAAAACAACAATCCTTTGTTCATAGAACAATCGTATTGTTTACCTTACACGTAGTTCGTAAAGCAATAATCTGTTGCTTGCAACTTAATACTGGAGGGGGTTCGGATGATAACCTGAAGGTGGATTATTAGTCATAGATGTAGTTGGATGGCGGTCTATGTATTATGTTGTATTTCCCAATCAAGTCTCAAAGGAGTCAAGATAATTAGTATATGCATGTATTGCTTTCTCGGTGTTTGTCAATTGCCCTGCTGTAATTTGTTCACCCAGCATGTTATCTATCTTAAGGAGAGCCACCTCTAGTGAACTATGGATCCCGGTCCTTGTGTTTTACATACAATCTACAATCTTTTACTTCTTTGTGTTTACTTTCTGCAAACTTTTACTTCTTTCCATTCGATACGTTTAATCCTTTGTTTTCTGCAAAACACGGTGAGATTGACAACCTCATCGCAAGTTGGGGACAAAGTTCTGTGGTTGTGTTGTGCAGGTCTCCACGTTGCTACTAGCACCGGTAGTGCGCCCTGCCAAAGCTCAGCTAGTAACACCTTTGGGGTTTTTCCTTGCTCCTACTGGTTCGATTAAACCTTGGTTTCATAACTGAGGGAAACTTGCTGCTGTGCTCATCATACCTTCCTCTTGGGGTTCCCAACGAGCTCTACATCAACCACGAGCTATCAACATTTTTCTGGGCGCCGTGCATTGATCCATCAAGCTATTTTCTGGCACTGTTGCCGAGGAGTCAAGGACATCTTCACAAGGGGAGTCCCTCATAACCAATCTCTTTACTTTGTTGTTTTTGTTTTGCTTTGTTTGCTTGTTTTGTTCTTCAAAAACACAAAAAAAATTTAGTTTTACTAGTTTGCTTTCTTATTTGAAAACCCAAAAAAATGACTACTCTTGAAAACACTAAGTTGTGTGACTTCACTAGCACCAACAACAATGATTTTATGAGCACACCTATTGCTCCACCTGTGGCTGAAAATACTTTCTTTGAGATAAAACCTGCTTTGCTCAACCTTGTTATGAGAGAACAATTTTCTGGTATTCATAATGAAAATGATGCTTCCCATCTAAATAACTTTGTTGAACTTTGTGAGATGCAAAAGCATAGGGATATAGATGGTGATATTATTAAGCTGAAATTGTTTCCTTTCTCTTTGAGAGGAAAAGCTAAAGAGTGGTTGAATTCCTTAACTAAGAATAGTATTGATTCTTGGACTAAGTGCAAACATGCTTTTATTGGAAAATACTATCCTCCTGCTAAGATTATATCCATGAGAAGTGAAATAATGAAGTTTAAACAACTTGATAATGAGCATGTTGCTCAAGCTTGGGAAAGAATGAAATCTTTGGTAAAGAATTGTCCCACTCATGGACTGACTGCTTGGATGATCATCCAAACTTTTTATGCAGGATTGAACTATTCTTCAAGGAACCTATTGGATTCAGCTGCTGGAGGTACCTTTATGACCATCACTTTGGGTGCTGAAACAAAACTTTTGGACAATATGATGGTTAATTATTCTGAATGGCATACTGAGAGAGCTCCACAAGGTAAGAAGGTAAATTCTGTTGAGGAAACCTCCTCCTTGAGTGATAAGATTGATATGATTATGTCTATGCTTGTTAATGGGAAAACCCATATTGATCCAAATAATGTTCCTTTAGCCTCTTTGGTTGCTCAAGAAGAGCAAGTTGATGTGAACTTCATAAGAAATAACAACTTTGGTAACAATGCTTATGGTAATAATGCTTATAGGAACAATTTTGGTAACAACAATTATAAGCCATATCCTCCCAACAATGGTAATGCTTATGGAAATCCTTACAACAATAATAAGAGTGCTCCCTCTGAACTTGAAGTTATGCTTAAAGAGTTTATTAGTAAACAAACTGCTTTCAATAAAACTATTGAGGAAAAACTCTCTAATGCTGAAAGAAATATAGCATCTTTAGCTGAAGCTCAATCTACTTTGAATAAAATGGCTGCTAAACCTGAAATTAATGAGAATCCCTTTGCAGCTACTAATGCCATACAAGTAAGAATTGATGAAAATGTTAGACTATTAGCCGAATTACATGCTAAGTGGGAAAGAGAAGATGAAACTGCTAGAAACATTAGTGTTTCTACTATCACCACCACTAGTGTTGAGGCTACTAATAGTTCTACTACTTTAGATGATAAAGTTGATTTTGATCTTGATGGTTGCAACATCTCTGAAGTTATTAAGTTCCTACAAAAGCTTGCTAAAAGTCCTAATGCTAGTGCTATGAACATGGCTTTTACAAAACACATTACCGATGCTCTCATAAAGATTAAGGAAGAAAAGATGAAACATAAAGCTTATATTCCTATAAAATAAGAAGATGGTTGGGAACTCATCATTAATATGAAAGTGAATGACTTTAGGTTCAAAGCTTTGTGTGATCTTGATAGTAGTGTTTCTATTATGCCTAGAAGGATTTATGATATGGTTGATTTGCCTCCTCTTGAAGATTGTTATTTGAATGTCCCACTTGATGCTAATGCTAAAAAGAAACTCATGGGGAGTCTTAATGATGTTCTTATTATGGTTAACGATTCCTATGTCCCCGTTGATTTCTATGTTTTGGATGTTGAATACAATGCTTCTTGTCCTATTACTTTGGGAAGACCTTTTCTTAGAACTGTTGGTGCCATCATTGATATGAAAGAAGGCACCATTAAATATCAACTCCCACTCAAGAAAGGTATAGAACACTTCCCTAAAAATAGACAAAAGATTCCTTTTGCTTATCCTATGAAAACAAAATTTGGTCTTAATGCTTCTTCATTTGAGAACACTTGATTCTTTCTTTGCTTCTTATGCCTAACTTAAAGGCGTTAAAGAAAAGTACCTGTTGGGAGATAACCCAAGAGTTTTAGATGAGTCTTGGAAGTTATTACCTCTGTAATAACCTCTCCTTATCCTTTTTATTTAATTTTTGTGCCAAGAGTAACCTCTAATGAGAGAGAAGTAATGATTGGGAAAGTTGCTGTCCCGAAACAGATTTTTGTGCTTCACCGTAAAAATTCCTGAGAGAGCTGTGTATGTCGTATTGAGCTGTAAGTTTTGGTGCTTCTGCCCCAGGTTGTTATCTAACTTTCGTTAGTTCAACACTTTTTGATTTGAGCAACAGAAGGTCTTCTAAAAAATTAGTCTTTACCTGCTGGTCTGTTTTGACAGATTTCTACCATTTTCTGCATTTGCTTCTTGTTAGTTCCTTCTTGAGTTCCTTTGGGGAATTGAGCTTTTTGAGGGAAGTTCTACAGTATCTAGTGTTCTAATGGAATTTTATTTGGTGTTAGAACTGAACCTTGAGACTTATTTATCTTAAGTGCACTAATGTTGCTAATGAGATTATGTGAAGTTTTGTATGAAGGAAAAATATCAGGTGTATGGAAGGAATGAGTAATGAGATGAAGGATGGACTAAAGCTCAAGCTTGGGGATGCCACGCGTGTCACCCCAAGAAATATCCAAGAAGTACAAGAGTCAAAGCATGGGGATGCCCAAGGCATCCCCTTCTTCATCAATAAAAATTGCAGGTTTCTTCCAAACGCTTCATTTTTATTGTTTCATGCACAGTTGTGTTTTTCTTGGAGCGTCTTCTTTTTCGTTTTTGTTTTGGTTTTTAGTTTGCTTGGTTTGCTTAGTTTTATGAATAAATTGGTTGGACCCCCTCTTTCATACATTGGTTTGCAAATGGTTTGGTTTGGTTTGGTTTGGAAAAGAGTAGGAAAGTTCATACTTATGTGGTAAAAAGAGCTCGTTTTTGACTATGGCCTATGCTTTGTCATGCCATGATTGATATTGTTTTGGCTTTATGCTTAGTATTCTTTGCTGTAGCATGAATTGTTATAAACAATTGAGATTTCTTAATGTGCCTTGGATGAATCATGCGTTGTTTTAGCATATTAAAGCATAGTATAGTGGTATTCTCCTTTGATGCTTTATTTGGGTTGACTTGGCACATGCTCACACCATGTTATGACTATCAGAAGTCACCATAAGCCTTTATAATCCTTTAGTTTTCAACTTGTAGTATCACTTTATGCTTTGATCAATGATGTTTTGTTGCTCTGCATGATTATGGCCATTATTGCTCTCTTAGTTTGTCGCTCCCAGTCTTTTGCTAGCCTCCACAACCAAGTATGAGTTCCACTCATGCATCCAACTCCCTAAACCAAGTTATTCCAAAGAGTCCACCATACCTACCTACTAGCTTATGCTATTCCAAGTATATTCATGCTTTTGTTTACCTTCCACTTGTTATGAGAAAACTAGTGATTAAAGCTCTCACGAACTTGATGGCACACTTTACTTTACTTGCCCTTAATAAACTTGAACGATTGTGTCTTCTATGTTGTATATGCTTGCACTTATTTGTTGGGAATTAGTAGAACCATGCTTTCATGGGAAACACTTTCAACATTGCACTTGGTACTTGTACCTAGTTGATATCATGCTCTTTTGTATATGGATGTCGTCGGTGTGAAATGAAAGGGGAGCTTGTAAGTCCATGGAGTTATGTTAGAGAAACGCCTGGGCCGCTGGTCTAATCCATGCTGACATGGTGGAAACCTGCAGCGTAACCATAATGAGCTGTCTATGAAGCATTCTTCTTATAAAAAAGAGTCCTATATTGAAAAAAAAGAGAAAAAAAAAAGATACTATGAAAAGAGGAAAGAGAGAAAAAAGCACCATATTCCCATGGTAAATAAGAAGAATGCTGAGATGCTCGTTGTCTTGCCTTGTCATTTTGATATGGGGATTCTTCCGTATCATTGGGCAAGGGGTACCCCGTTGGCGGTTCTCTATGATACACATATACTTACAATGACAAGAACTTACCGGTGACTAAACTTGAGTAGCATGAGGAGCGACCCTCGTATACAAGGGACATGAGATTTCTGACTTATACTTTGTCAAGCATGTACACCATAGTTTGTTCACTTTAACCTTAATCACTTCAAGATGCTTATGATAGGGGCAATGAGAGCTGAAAGCTTTAAGTGTCATAATTTTTGGAAGCTCTTTATGAGACTTGAATCCCTACTTCCTTTTACAAAAGGCCTTTCTTCCACCATTATATTGAGTCTCCACCTTCTATCTTTATGCACCTACTTTGAGAGCATAGTGGCCATTCTTAGTTCTATGTGCATTGTCCCAAGACTAGTTGATTGATGCATAATTTGTTATTGCTTGTTTTAAACTATTGTATCTAGTCACTCTTTTGAACTTTGAAGGTGTCCTATGCATTTATATTTGCTACTCTATTGAGGGACAAGCTGAATACTATTATGCCATGTTTTCTTTATGTGAAACAAACAAACGTCTTGCAAAGCATGTTATTCATGATTCTTTTGTTTGTGCCTTTTCATGTTGCATCATAGTTCCTTTGCTTATTGCTAGAACTTTGTCTTTCATGTTATGATTGAAGTACTATGATCCTAGCTTTGAATGTTTTGCAAATACTTTGATCAAGTCTTTGATGGTGCATGTCACCTCAAAAATTCTTTCTTTTTATCACTTACCTACTCGAGGACGAGCAGGAGTTAAGCTTGGGGATGTTGATACATTGCAAATGTATCTATAATTTTTGATGTTCCATGCTTGGTTTTATCCACTTTCTTGTGTTTTGTTCCAACTTTGGAGTACTTTTCATATGATTTCTTGGACTAACCTATTAACAAGAGCCACAGTGCCAGCTACCTGTTTTCTGCTGTCTTTGGTTCCAGGAAAGTCAGAAAATGAATATTCTCGGAATTGGACGGGACACAAGCCAAAGTGCCTATTTTTCTGGAAGGGATCAAGTGCCAGAATACGAGACGGAGAGGGGCCAGGGGCCGGCCACACCACCTGGCCGCGCGGCCAGGCCTGGACCGCGCTAGGGGGTGGTGTGGTGGCTCCTGGCACCCCCTCGGCCCCTCCTTCCGCCTATATATTGCCCTCGGGACGAAAACCCTAAATACCCGATCAAAAATCCACGAAAGAGTCTGTAGCCGCCGTCATCTCCATCCCTAGATCGGGAGGGATCTAAAGCTCTTCTCGGCACCCTGCCGGAGAGGGGAATTCACCCTGGAGGCCTTCTTCATTACCATGCAAGCCTCTAGTGTGATGCGTGAATAGTTCATCCTTGGACTACGGATCCATGTAGTAGCTAGATGGCTGGTTTCTCCTCCTTTGTGCTTTCATGTTTAGATCTTGTGAGCTCCGTTCATGATCAAGATCATCTATTTGTAATTCATACATGTTGTGTTTACGGGGATCCGATGGATATTGAGATGCTATTTCATATTGATTATTGATTCTATCATGTCTTTGTTATTTGTGATCTTGCAGGCTTTCCGTTGTTAGTAGCTATCTTGGCCAAGTAGATGCTAGCAACTCCAAGAGTTAGTATTTATGCTCGATAGTGGGTTCATGCCTCTGGTAATCTAGGGAAGTGACAGAAATCTCTAAGGTACTAGATGTGCTGTTGCTACTAGGGAGAAAACAACAATCCTTTGTTCATAGAACAATCGTATTGTTTACCTTACACGCAGTTCGTAAAGCAATAATCTGGTTCTTGCAACTTAATACTGGAGGGGGTTCAGATGATAACCTGAAGGTGGATTATTAGTCATAGATGAAGTTGGATGGCGGTCTATGTATTATGTTGTATTGCCCAATCAAGTCTCAAAGGAGTCAAGATGATTAGTATATGCATGTATTGCTTTCTGGGTGTTTGTCAATTGCCCCACTGTAATTTGTTCACCCAGCATGTTATCTATCTTAAGGAGAGCCACCTCTAGTGAACTATGGATCCCGGTCCTTGTCTTTTACATACAATCTACAATCTTTTACTTCTTTGTGTTTACTTTCTGCAAACTTTTACGTCTTTCCATTTGATACGTTTAATCCTTTGTTTTCCGCAAAACACGGTGAGATTGACAACCTCATCGCAAGTTGGGGACAAAGTTCTGTGGTTGTGTTGTGCAGGTCTCCACGTTGCTACTAGCACCGGTAGTGCGCCCTGCCAAAGCTCAGCTAGTAATACCTTTGGGGTGTTTCCTTGCTCCTACTGGTTCGATTAAACCTTGGTTTCATAACTGAGGGAAACTTGCTGCTGTGCTCATCATACCTTCCTCTTGGGGTTCCCAACGAGCTCTACATCAACCACGAGCCATCAACATTTTTCTAGGCGCCGTGCATTGAGCCATCACAGACCTGCGATGATACTGGTGGATCCATGTGTGGTTCATGGGAAGAACACACATGCAATTACACCGCTGGATCCTTACGTGGTCGGTGAGAATAACACACATGCAATGACACTGGTGGATCCATGTGTGGTTCATGGGAAGAACACACATGCAATGACACTGGTGGATCCATGTGTGGTCTATGGGAAGAACACACATGAAATGACTCTGGTGATATGTGGTTTGTGAAAAGAACACACATGCAATGACTCTAGCTGTGGTTAATGAAAACATAAGACATGCAATGACACCGGTGGAGCCATGTGGGGTTAATGAGAAGAACACACATGCAATGACACTGGGTGTGGTTCATGATATGGTTTGTGAGAAGAACACACATGCAATGACACTGGTGGATCCATGTGTGGTCTGTGAGAAGAACACACATGAAATGACACTAGGTGTGGTTCATGATATGGTTTGTGAGAAGAACACACATGCAATGACACTGGTGGATCCATGTGTGGTCTTTGGGAAGAAAACACATGCAATGACACTAGTGATATGTGGTATGTGAGAAGAACACACATCCAATGACTCTAGCTATGGTTCATGAAAAGAGCAGACATGCAATGACACTGGTGGATCCATGTGTGGTTCATGGGAAGAGCAGACATGCGGTGACACTGGGTGGATCCATGTGTGGTTTGTGAGAAGAACACACATGCAATGACACTGGTGGATCCATGTGTGGTTCATGGGAAGAACACACATGCAATGACTCTGGTGATATGTGGTTTGTGAAAAGAATAGACATGCAATGACTCTAGCTGTGGTTAATGAGAAGAGCAGACATGCAATGACATCGTTGGATCCATATGTGGTTTGTGAGAAGAACACACATGCAATGACACTGGGTGTGGTTCATGTTATGGTTTGTAAGAAGAAAACACATACAATGACTCTAGCTGTGGTTCATGAAAAGAGCACGCATGCGATGACTCTAGCTGTGGTTCATGGGAAGAGCAGACATACAATGACATTGGTGGATCCATGTGTGGTTCATGGGAAGAACACACATGCAATGACACTGGTGGATCCATGTGTGGTCTGTGGGAACAACACACATGCAATGACACTGGTGGATCCATGTGTGGTTCATGGGAAGAACACACATGCAATGACACCGGTGATATGTGGTTTGTGAGAAGAACACACATGCAATGACTCTAGCTGTTGTTCATGAAACAAGCAGACATGCAATGACACTGGTGGATCCATGTGTGGTTCATGGGAAGAACACACATGCAATGACACTGGGTGTGGTTGATGATATGGTCTGTGAGAAGAACACACATGCAATGACTCTAGCTGTGGTTCACGAAAAGAGAAGACATGCGATGACTCTAACTGTGGTTCATGAAAAGAGCAGACCTGCGATGCCACCGGTGGATCCTTACGTGGTTTGTGAGAATAACACACATGCAATGACACTGGTGGATCCATGTGTGGTTCATGGGAAGAACACACATGCAATGACACTGGTGGATCCATGTGTGGTCTGTGGGAAGAACACACATGCAATTACACTAGTGGATCCATGTTTGGTTCATGGGAAGAACACACATGCAATGACACGGTGATATGTGGTTTGTGAGAAGAACACACATGCAATGACTCTAGCTGTGGTTCATGAAAAGATTAGACATGCAATGACACTGGTGGATCCATGTGTGGTTCATGGGAAGAACACACATGCAATGACTCTGGTGGATCCATGTGTGGTCTGTGGGAAGAACACACATGCAATGACACTAGGTGGATCCATGTGTGGTCTGTGGGAAGAACACACATGCAATGACACTGGTGGATCCATGTGAGGTCTGTGCGAATAACACACATGCAATGACACAGGTGATATGTGGTCTGTGAGAAGAACACACATGCAATGACTATAGCCGTGGTTCATGAAAAGAGCAGACATGCGATGAGACTGGTGGATCCATGTGTGGTTTGTGAGAAGAACACACATGCAATGACACCGGTGGATCCATGCGTGGTCTGTGGGCAGAACACACATGCAATGACACTGGTGGATCCATGTGTGGTTCATGGGAAGAACACACATGCAATGACTCTGGTGATATGTGGTTTGTGAAAAGAACAGACATGCAATGACTCTAGCTGTGGTTAATGAGAAGAGCATACATGCAATGACACCGGTGGATCCATGTGTGCTTTGTGAGAAGAACACACATGCAATGACACTGGGTAGTGGTTCATGATATGGTTTGTAAGAAGAACACACATGCAATGACACCGGTGATATGTGGTTTGTGAGAAGAACACACATGCAATGACTCTAGCTGTGGTTCATGAAAAGAGTAGACATGCAATGACACTGGTGGATCCATGTGTGGTTCATGGGAAGAACACACATGCAATGACTCTGGTGGATCCATGTGTGGTCTGTGGGAAGAACACACATGCAATGACACTAGGTGGATCCATGTGTGGTCTGTGGGAAGAACACACATGCAATGACACTGGTGGATCCATGTGAGGTCTGTGTGAATAACACACATGCAATGACACAGGTGATATGTGGTCTGTGAGAAGAACACACATGCAATGACTATAGCCGTGGTTCATGAAAAGAGCAGACATGTGATGAGACTGGTGGATCCATGTGTGGTTTGTGAGAAGAACACACATGCAATGACACCGGTGGATCCATGCGTGGTCTGTGGGCAGAACACACATGCAATGACACTGGTGGATCCATGTGTGGTTCATGGGAAGAACACACATGCAATGACTCTGGTGATATGTGGTTTGTGAAAAGAACAGACATGCAATGACTCTAGCTGTGGTTAATGAGAAGAGCATACATGCAATGACACCGGTGGATCCATGTGTGCTTTGTGAGAAGAACACACATGCAATGACACTGGGTAGTGGTTCATGATATGGTTTGTAAGAAGAACACACATGCAATGACACCGGTGATATGTGGTTTGTGAGAAGAACACACATGCAATGACTCTAGCTGTGGTTCATGAAAAGAGCAGACATGTATTGACACTGGTGGATCCATGTGTGGTTCATGGGAAGAATACACATGTAATGACACTGGGTGTGGTTCATGATATGGTTTGTGAGAAGAACACACATGCAATGACACTGGTGGATCCATGTGTGGTCTGCGAGAAGAACACACATGCAATGACACTAGGTGTGGTTCATGATATGGTTTGTGAGAAGAACACACATGGAATGACACTGGTGGATCCATGTGTGGTTCATGGGAAGAACACACATGCAATGACTCTGGTGATATGTGGTTTGTGAAAAGAACAGACATGCAGTGAGTCTAGCTGTGGTTAATGAGAAGAGCAGACATGCAATGACACCGGTGGATCCATGTGTGGTTTGTGAGAAGAACACACATGCAATGACACTGGGTGTGGTTCATGATATGGTTTGTAAGAAGAACACACATGCAATGACTCTAGCTGTGGTTTGTGAAAAGAGCACGCATGCGATGACTCTAGCCGTGGTTCATGGGAAGAGCAGACATACAATGACACTGGTGGATCCATGTGTGGTTCATGGGAAGAACACACATGCAATGACACGGGTGGATCCATGTGTGGTCTGTGGGAAGAACACACATGCAATGACACTGGTGGATCCATGTGTGGTTCATGGGAAGAACACACATGCAATGACACCGGTGATATGTGGTTTGTGAGAAGAACACACATGCAATGACTCTAGCTGTGGTTCATGAAAAGAGCAAACATGCAATGACAATGGTGGATCCATGTGTGGTTCATGGGAAGAACACACATGCAACGACACTGGGTGTGGTTCATGATATGGTTTGTGAGAATAACACACATGCAATGACTCTAGCCGTGGTTCATGAAAAGAGGAGACATGCGATGACACTGGTGGATCCATGTGTGGTTTGTGAGAAGAACACACACGCAATGACACCGGTGGATCCATGTGTGGTCTGTGGGAAGAACACACATGCAATGACACTAGTGATATGTGGTTTGTGAGAAGAACACACATCCAATGACTCTAGTGGAACCTTACGTGGTTTATGAGAAGAACACACATCCAATGAACTCTTGTGGATCTATCTTGGCATAATTTGATGTATGCCACGATGTATTTCATTGTGTAAGACACTCACTTTACATTTTTATACTACTCAATATCGCCCTTGGTTTTATGTGGTACTACTCAGTTTTGCCCCCTCTCTATCTTTCGTAGAAGCACAAATCTGTGCTCACCCTGTCTGCTACTCCCTAATTGGTTATCATAGTTGTCATGCGGATCTTGCGCACCAACCGTTGATTCTGTGCGATCCAACGATGATCGTTGCACACGTCGTGCCCTTCACAGTACATCGTGAGATAGCACGGACGTCTCCCTCAGCGAGACTTCTATAAGAAGGAACACGATGTCGTCCATGGAAAAAGTCGTCGAGCGGTCATGTCATGTTTAATCAAGTGTGAAAAGCCTACTACTGCTACTACTACGCCACAACGCATGCGTCATCGAGTGCACGGTCGTCGATGGACAGCTGCAATTTATTGCCACTTGATTTTAATAAGACATATCCCATTTTTTACGCAGCGGCTCTCAATCGCCAATTTTAGGGCCGTGTCAAACTTCGTACACAGAAATTGTGTGTGCGCCCTTTGCATGCGGCTCAATACAGAACTGCCATGCATGGTCCGGGAAAAAACGTGACATACCATGTGCATGTCGCGGTACACGGTACAGTCAACTGCACGGCGCGTTGCACGGTGGTGCAACGAAACGTGCCTTGCTTCTATCCACCTTAACTATAGAGCCCCTCTCCGCACACCCACTCCCACTCTCGCTCACTGTCCCCACGCAACCCTCTCCACTATCCCACCAGCATCCGCAAACTCCCGAGAATACCCCGTCCGCGCCGGCGATGGCCGAGGAGGATAAGGTGGCCATCGTCGCCTCCGTGGCTGCCGGTGAGGAGGCCCCCATCTCCTCGCCGGTCCCCCTCGACGTGTTGAAAGCAGCCACTGTCCCTGTCCAGGCCCCAGTGGAGGCATCGATTGCAGCCGCCGTTCCTGTCCAGGCCCCCGTCCCAGCTACCGACGGAGCCGCCGAAGAGGAGCCTCCCGCCAGCGAGGAGGCCCCTGCCGGTCACAAGCAGATCACGCACTTCTTGGGCACCTACGTTCTAGATAAGTACATCACTCTGCTGAACCCCTACGACACTGGCATCGACGACCTATGGTCGGAGGTAACTTGGGTTTGCTCCCCTCCCCTGGTTCTTCTACCGTTTGTTAGAAATAATGGGCTAATCTATTTAAAATTTAGCTGGTATTATCATGTTTAATATTCTGGAATTAATCATGGAAATTGTGCCTAATTATCCAACACAGTTTCCATCGTTGGATGCTAGATCTTAGTTTATTAGGATTCGCTTGTTCGCATTTCAATTGCTCGATCTTCTTACACCATCTACTCCCCATTTTCCCTTTCTTCCAATAGGTTTCCGGCAGCGACGTCTGCAACGATGACGAGTCCATTCACACCAAGGCTCGTCAGGTGCTGAGGAGACCGCGGGTCGGCAAGTACGACGGATTCCTCACGGGCCCCTACTACAGCTGCCCCTTCCGCAAGGGGGCGTCTACTGCTTGATGAGTCGCGCCGCAAAAGCAGCAAGCCCGAGCCCACGAACATCAGCGCCTACATCGCTGAACACCGTGCTCTCGACATTCACCTCCGAAAACTCCAGCGGGTGGCCATCAAAGAGGGTCGCATGCCTCCAATCAGGCGCAAGGCCCCCAAGTCCAAGAAACTGGGCAGCAAGAAGTGGCGGAAGCACCAGAGGGAGATGGCGGAGGCGCGGGCTCTTGTAGGATGTGCCTGCAGCTGCGGCGGCTGCCCCTGCTGCCCAGCAGCTCCTTTCTAGCTATATCCTATTTCTGGCTGAATGCATCAAACCTCGTTAAGCAACCTACTTTCTATTGCTATATCCTATCTAGCTGCGCACACCTATATCTACATTTGTTTTGTTTTCTGAATGAATGTATTCTGCCTGGTGTGATTTGCTGCTCTAGATTTGCTACCTGTTCGGAGGCAAAAACAGGTCCAAAAGGGAACGAAATATCGAAGTGAGAATCTTCTCTAGATTTGCTACCAATTTGGGCAAAATGAAACTTATATGTTTAGCGAGAGAGGAAAAGGGCACTCTTTCAAACTGCTAGTTAAGAAGCTACCATCTTGACAAGCTACAAGACACATACATAAACATAACACAACGAGGGTTAAATTTATTTTACTAGTATCACTTGATGCACTAGACATCTTGGCAAGCTAACTGAGTTCCACAAAACAGAAACATAACACTGACAAGTAAAATTTAATTCACTCCTCATTAGACCACTTGGCGCGCTTGCCATCATTCTAGGTACTCCACGGCCGACGAACAGCTTTGTCCCAAATGGCATATGACTTGGCTTTCCTATCTTCAGCGTCCTGCGACACAATTAGCGGTGCATCGCATGCCTGATTGTTGCCGCCAGAAGATGCCGCCTCTCTATTTGCCGCTTCAGCTGCAGCCTCTCTATCAACTGCTTCTTCAGCTGCTTCTGCAGCCTCTCTGTCAGGTGCTTCAGATGCAGCCAATTTCTTTGCATATTCAACTTCAAACTCAGCTATTCGGCATTTTCTACAAAGGGCTTCCCTAAGCTCGTCTTCCCTCTTGCAAATAGGGCAAAACACAAGGTAACGTTGAAAAAAATGGATCTTCTTGTACAGATGGTAGGTCACGTAAGCATCTATGGCTGCATACTTCAGGTTTATATCAGACAACGACCACTCGTCCCAGAAATCGTGCCTATCCATAGGGAAATCTTCCTTCATTGTGTCATACGACTCATCGAGGATTCTAGTTGCGAGTGATGCCATTCCATCCTTCTTCCTGCCCCCTAGGATCTTGACAAGACGCTAAATATCGATCCAGTTGTGCGCAGGAATTATAATTTCCTCTTGATACAATTTCGAAAAATCAGTTGTTGTGTCGGCAGTGCAGAAAACAATTCCCTTTTTTCAAGGAATTGGCGCAGCGCCGGACATTTCCTGTCAGTCCTGAAAGTATGTAGTTTGTCATCACCAAAATTTGTAACTATAAATATTTTGTCAATGCAAGATCATCATCTCAATATAATTTTGAAAAGTTTAGTAAATGCAAGATCAAGACTCTCAACATTGTATTGTCATAATTTATTCGGTTTTGCTATTTCTTAGTCGACTGAACGAGTTGCACATTTCTTTTAACTACGGTTGCACTTTTCTTAGGTGATTGAGACTAAATAAAATCTCAGTTGATTGAGACATAGGCAAACCCTAATTTATTTGGTCCTAAGTAAAATCCAGTAGTTGCAAGATGAGCAAGTGGATAAAGAACAAGAGGAGAAAACCCTAAAAGCGGTTAGCTACAGAGAGCAAATCTACAAACCGGGAGAGGTGGTAGACGAGGACGTGTTTCCGCATGGCAAGTTGAACGACGGCGACTTCATTCACTTCATATGGGTGCTTCGGGGTGTACTCGAGGTCCAATCCCACAAACTTGTCCTCGTCTATCCCAAGCCAACCCTCGTACATCCTCAGGACACACACCACTGTCTCCTCCTCGTTGGTGTAGACAACGTCTATCTTCTTGTTGTCATGGGTAGTGAAGCTTGTGTCTATAGTGCGTAGATCCTCCATGGCGGCAAGGAGAAGATGAGAAGAAGATAGTAGATGACAGGAAGAAGAAGAGTGGTTTCTACGAGGCAGGGGAATGGTGGAACCGTCAATGCGCTTTTATGGTAGGGGTTAACGATAGGGACGGAAGTCCAAGGAGAGACGCATGGCAGTGGCCGTTCCAGCTTCTGAGTAAACAAAAAATAATTATAACACCGATACATGGGCCCTATTTTGTCACGTCAATACACTGGGTAGGGGGTGTTGTCATATCCACTGTGCCAACGCTGCAAGCCTACGTGACAGCCACCCCGCCTAAGCGACGAGAGCGATATAACAGCGAACTGATAGGGGGGCCCCAACTTGATGCCCGTTAGCCTGATTTTTTGTATTGAAACATAAAGTTGAATTCATGCCGAAAAAGACCCTCTGAGTATTTGGCACACCAACTGTAGTCATCCCGGCTGATTTCAGGGAACTTGGGTACCGCATTGCCTGTACACCCCAACTTTCGGGCCGCAAAGTGATAATCTCGAGGGGGAGGGGCAGCCGCCGGCCGGCCCTAGTGGGCCCCGCGCGCGGGGGGCGGGGGGGGGGGGGGCTTGGCCCAGCCGGGCACTCCCTTTGCCCCTTCTCCCTCTCTCCTTTCCCTAATGGGCCCTCTTCCCTTCGGAATTGGCCCATTAAGCCTTTTGACCATTTAATTGATTTTCTCTTTTATTAAATGATTAAATCAATATTTAACATTCATTCACATATTATTCAATCTCCGTGGCTATGGAACACCTTCCACCTCCACTCCGGACATCCTCCAGACTTACCGAAACCCTTCCGGTTTTCTCTCTACTATTCTTCGGTGATTCTTTCGATCCTATAAACACTCTCTAAGCATCATCAAACCCTTAAGCGTGATACCCTACGGTTCGGGAACACTCTAGACATGGTCGGGACACTCCCGGACCAATGATCAACAGAGGGACCTGGATGGCCATGTGACCCCTGTGTGGTCCACAAAGATCTTTTGTTGTTTGAACCGAGACAGTCGTGTCTTATTCCCTTTGTCTCTTGATACTTGCATTTCCCGAGATCTGATCAATGACATCACCATGTCATGTTCAATCTTGTTACCGAACAATGCTACTTGACTCGTTCTGACAAGTGATATCCCTGTGATCAAATCACACACGGCGCAGCTATTGGATATAACCTCTCCTGAGTGGGCCCTTAAGTATCTTTCCGTCACATGGACGGACAAATCCCACTCTTGACATATATTTCCTCTACGATTTTCTCCGAGTACCTGAACACACCTTTATAACCACTGTATTACCAGATGGCGCTTGATGCTATCTAAGCAATCTTGGAAGATAGTGATTGATATAGCCTCACGGTCGAAGGAATAGTCTATGAGGATCCATTTCTAATCCGTAACTTGAACTTCGTGACATGATCGTGTCACAATGTATAGGTTGGGTATTGGTTCATCATCTCATTCTCAGAATGAGTTGACTCCATTTCCAAGTGGCATAAATGCCACATGATCAGGAAACTTGATCATCTGTTAACCAATGAACCAGTGACTAGAGTTTCACTGGGAACACCTGGTTGTTTATATATCACACGTGTATTGATGTTTCCACTCAATATAGTTATAGCATGATATAAAACTTAATCATAAACTATATGACATATGATAATAGTCCTTATTACTATTTGTCTCTAGGGCATAGTTCCAACAGTCTTCCACTTGCACTAGAGTACAAATAAACTAGCTGCATTTGTTCTTAATCATTGGCACCATATTCGGTACCCTGAACATGCTTGCTCATGGAAGGGGTTGAGTCTTGGGCCTGTACTTTACAGTCCCAAATCCTTTGCAACTTACTAATGTCACCTTGATTGACATTAATACTTTATCATCAAATGATAACATCTGTGTGTATGCATCGTCGCTATGGCAGCAGAACAAGGCCGAATTACAGGAGCCTACAGTGACTTTAGATCAATCTCGAGGGCTTTCTCATGGGCACTGTGCCCTGGGACACATCATTCTACGTTAAAAGCAAACTAGCCCCGCCATAACATTATACAACACTTTAGATGGAACCCTTATCTATTATTATAAACGTATTCATCGAAACACGAGTGCACCCTATGCAACTTTCGATGTTTTGTTCACCTCGCTTCCTACTTGACTTTAATCGGTATTACAGGAGTTTCCAACATATTCCCTTATAACATAACCCTTTATGCTTTGAGATATGTCATCCTTTTACGGATTTGGAAAATATGTCTACAGTTCTCTATTAGACACTATGGACAAACTTAGATCAACGTTCTGCGATTCAAACTTAATCACTTTTAAACATTCGTTATTAGATCATATATTATGTTAAGTTATCATCATGGTTTTCTAAGATAGAACCTATGTCTTAACATAGTGGATGATGATCATCCTTTTCTTTCTTTCAACCATTGATGTTAAACTTAATGTTATTCCTAACTTGAGTTATTAAGGACCAGTTCCTTAATTAACTTCTATTCTGAAACCCTTTTCAGAATCCCTTAAGGAATACTACATAATATCATAATACACTTATTATCAACTTCTACACTTTATAAATCATTATTTATAAGTACTTGTGCTTTTATTCTTAACACACTTAAGAATCACTGTGTAAGCTCCCACTCAAAATATGTTCCTAACATATTTGGGTATGAGTCACTACTCTAACTCAAACTATGTTCCTACATTTTTGAATTTGAGTCTTATATTGCTCCCACTCAAAAATATGTCATTCACACATTGTCTTAGGAAGACTTTTATAGATCCCACTCAATTTCATGCAAATTGCATATCTACTCACTATTTTGAACAACTTCAAAATCCTTTGATCAAATATCAAACTTGGAGATTTACAATGAGATACTAGTACTTTTAATAGTTTTATACCCACTAGACATTTAGCACACTTGAATCAAATTCATTTGAATTCGTCCAATACTTGACAAATTGTGCTTTTGTCATTCACCCCTTTTCCATTATGGCTTTGCAGTCATTTGGGAAAATTCAAGTAACCCCTTTTACTTGTGAGATTCAACAACGAATTTGTAACATCCCAACTTCAACAACCCTGATTAGTTGTCCAGAATACAAAAATCAGGGGGAACAAAATCTTTTTCTTGTTAAGTGTTGCAGTGTTTGCTTGTTGATTGTCTATGCTTATGCTTCTGATTGTATAGCTTATGATATACCCCTTACCTCAACATCAGTTGTCAAAAAGCTATTTAACCAAACTATCCTAGCTCATTTTACATATTCTCAAATGTTCTAGCATTTCTAAACATGAGCCAAGATGCTTATGTAACCAAAACTATTTTAGTAGCTTCTATTGATAAAACTATGGAGAGATATATAATCTCCTTATGTTTTCAAGACAAAACCTTCAACCATTCTTATCTCTAGGTTTCCCAAAACCTCCTTTTAAAGCTTTTGAATTATACTCTTGGTAGAGATACCAAGGACTCTCATCTTATCCAAACCACAACCTTTTCAAAATACCCATCCTTACCTCGAGCTAGGCTTGATGGTAACCCTAGTAGTAGGTTTGCTTAGTTTATAGGATGAATTGCCCTGATCTACTGCTTGTTTTTGTCACCTTAGGAGATAGTATGAGCTACTCTAGGAGCTCATCACTAGGATCAAGAGGTTTCCAAATCACCACACCCTAAGCAAGAATACAAATCTGGATCTGATCTCTAGCTACTAGGTGATCATCTAAAACCCTTAACCATATCAATTCTGAAGTGATCCATTCTAGAGGCTTCAAGTAAATGAAGACCAATATCAAGCATGGATCTTTTCTACTCCCTCTACACTTAAACATCATCCACTTGATGATGCTTTGGTACCTTGCATCTCATCAAAACCATCACCATCCACATTCTAGTCAAAAACCTTAAGTTTGCCAAATTTGGCCAAGTCTGGAACCTGTTTCAACATCACCTTTTTGAATGCCTCTCTTTCTCTGCCCTTGTGCAATTTTGGTAATGCACTTGAACCATATTGTAGACCATCATAAGGACTACCAAGGCCCACTCTTGCCCTTGGTTAGATCATCCTCCAACCCACTTGTTCTTGATGGTTTCGCAGGCAAGAAAATAACTATCCCTGCAAATCTAGTCAACATGCCTACTTTGACAGAAGCTCACACCTTCATCCTATCTTTTATGGACCAACTATTTCCATGGTTGTGTTCTAATCTTATAGGTCTATCAACATCTACTTCACTTGCTCCAAGTGGATCTTTGTGATTCTTAAACCCACATGGTTTATAAGGCATCATGACTCACCTGGTATGGCAGCCTTATTTTCAACAAAATTGGCCATCACTTCCAGACCACCTCAAATGTAACCAATCCAAACTCCTTCTGCCATGATCATATATATGACTTGGTCTAACTATCCATATATCCCTTGCACCAAGGTGAGCTCTGAGCTCCAAGATCCAACAAGGTTTTGGTGGTATAAAAATAACCTCACCCTAGATCCACAACTCCTTGTTTTCCATCTAATTCAAGTTGGATTTCCAACCCCCAAGGTTGCAAATGCCTGCTACAACTTCTCTACATCATTTACCTTGATCACCAAGATTTATCTAATATCATCCATAATTATTATGGTTCCAAATCTAATTACTCTCTTTAATAAACAAAATCCCCAAGCCTCCTTTCCCAAGGGAAAGTTTGGTTTTTGCCAAAACACTTTCCCAACTCTAAGCACTTTTTAGGTCCATATATCATCCCCCATCTTCCCACTTCAAAAATAAATATTTTTGAAGACTTTTATTATTTCTTTTTGCCTATTTCTTTTATTAATAATTGTCTTAAATACTTTTAATCCCCAATAAATCAAGGGAAAATTCCTCAAAGTGTGGATTCATATTTATAATCATCTCACATGAAAAACCAACCTGGTCCAATGTAAAAATATCAAATGAGCTTCTAGAAACTACTTCTACCCTTTTTGAATAAATGGATTTAAGAGGACTAACACCCCTTATCAAAATCCCAAATAAATCCTAGATAGACTTGTTGACCTCCTTTATCTTCCAGTACCATTTCCCCATCTTGTCCAATGCAAGTTTCTAGACTTTCTTCATAGCCATCTATTTGATCAATTTTGCCAAGTTAGCAAACCCTCAAATCAAAAACCCACCAAACCTACACCAACTTGGTCAAACAAACTTGCAGATCACACCTCTCCTCCCTCTGGTCGAGATACACTGTAGCACCCCTCTCCCCTTGTCTTTTGCCCTTGGAAGGACAGAAAGAGAGATATGGCATATCTTTCAAAATCTTGGATATATTGTGCAATAGCAAACACCACCCCTTCCTCCACTCAGTGCTCGAATCAGAGGCCCCACCCCTCTCTCCACCTCCCTTATTGCCTAACCTCTGGCTAGCTCCTCCCTCCTTTGCTCTAGTGGACCAACTCCACCCTAGACCATATCCCTCGGTTTATAAGGGGCAGTGAGCACCCCATGCCTCCCTCTGCCCCTCATTTCCCTCCTCTTCTCCCCACTCACCTCCCTCGAAGCCCACTCCCCCTCCCCAGCTCTACCTTGCTCGTGAGAAGAAGAAGAAGGAGCATCAGCCTCCCCCCTCGTTTTGAGCATATCTCCTCCACCTCTCCTTTTCTTCCTCTGCATGTTGCCTAGCCAAGCTCCCCTCCTTACCCTGCATCTGACCCGGCCCCTCTTTTTCTTCAGGACCCTCCTTCGCGCCGCCACGAACGAGCTCGGAGCCGCTGTCCCCTGCCCGACGCGAGATTCCGTAGATCTTCACCAAAATGGTCACTACCGCCCCTCTACGGACTCGCCCTGGAGTTCTCCATCACCCTGCACCTTTTGTGTCCCCTCTCCCGCCCCGGGTAAGCCTCACCGACACGGGTCCGAACCCTCTAGGGTTTCCGCCGCCGCTGCTCTGATTGATTGGAGAAGACGAAGCCCGACCATCGATCCCCACTTGATCGAACGACCGGAGGTGCCCCGTACCCCTTCGTCCCCATCTGTCGCTGACCGGTGGGACCAGGTCGTCAGGGATTTAAATCCCTCCCGCGCCTGGATCCAACGCCCTTGGGCCGGCTGTCGCTGCGTGGCCCATTTTCTTTTGGATCCGGCCCGACTGCCCCTGACTCCTTTTGTTTTTTTAAATAAAATTCTAGATCTGTATTTCTACTAGTTGGTTTAAATCAAGAACAAAATTGAAAATACTAGGTTATGCCCATCTCTCAATTTATCCATGTAGCCACCTGTTTTGCCAACCATGCAGTACCAAAAGTTTGGCCAAATAACCTTTGTATATTTTCTGTATATTTATCTCCTAGATAGTACCTTTTTCATTCAATAAATCTTCAAAGGAGTTCCACACCACCAAATAGAGTAAATCCTACTACAATTGTTTTGTATCCGAAATACCTGTTAGCAAGACTTGGTCCCATGCCAAGTGGAGCCCTAGTCCACCCTTAGTAGAAATAACAAAAACATGACATTTCTGCCTTAGGTAATTCCTCTAGGTCCAACCAACAGAGGTTTTGTCTTAATTCCAACTCCTAGTAAAACACCATATCAACCTCTATCAATCCCCAATAGCTCAAATTTTATTGAGCTCTGGTTCAATCCTAATGAATTGAACTATTCTGTGTAGACTCATTTCACTAAATAAATCACTCCAGCAGTTCCTTATATCCAAATTGGGTAATTCCAATTTCTACAGAAAGGTATACCAAATGCCTACCATGTTCCCTTGGAATCAAATCAAACGCTTCTGTATATTTAATTTGGTGAAAAAGATAAAAAAGCTCATGAAATGGCTTTGGGAATTTCCTGAGGGCATTCTGGTAATTATCTTGGCATGACTCCAACTCTCAGTGAACAAGTACATCAGGACCTACCTAACCATCCAAGGAAATAATATTTGGAGCTCTAGAACTTTTCTGGTGAATTATTTCCTAAAACTAGAGCTTTCATCACTAGGATATTCAAAAGAATTTAAAGAAAAGTGATAAAATGGTGAAACCAATTTTGTTGGCCTTATTTTGTCAATATCTACCTGATGGTATCATCTTTGCATATTGACATCATACATATCCAAGCCCAGTTCTAAATCCCCTTAGCAGGTGGTATTTGGACAAATACATCATAAAACAAAGACCACAAGGGCAATTAAAGTAATTCCAATTACAACCCACTCAATCTATCAAAACCTACTGATTTGAGTAATGTGTGGTATGTTGGTTTGCTGTATTGTAATGATGCTTGTATGCCTTGTGTTGATTGTGGTTTGGTTTGCTTGCATGTGCTATCCTGACGACGATAGTTGCGGTGAAATCGGAGATCAGAAGATGGTTCTTATTTTTGGTTATTTTGGTATTCTAAGAAGTCCAGGGACATATATGCCATATTTCTAATCTCAGGCAAGTCACCTTCTTGCTCCTAAGCCTTGTCCTACTGTTTTACTTATGCATGTTTTTATCTACTGTTTATTAAAACTGCACTGTTTTACTATATGTTGATGTATGTATGGTAGTGGTTTGGCTCCTCCGGACTATTACACTTTTGTACTATTAAGTACAACTCTCTTGATGACACCTACTAGACCCTAGTAGAATAGATGGTGTATGTCACCATAACCCATTGGAGACCCTGTTTTAGCCGAAGCAAAGCTATAGGATGGGAAGACCCCGGAAAAGTTTTGCCAAATGTTTTGTGATAAAACCTTGGTGAGGTGGGACCTCCCAAGGGATGCTGAGAAAGAAAAAGGTTTTGGTTTTACAAAATGATGAAGGAAAGCTGGAGGAAAAGGTTTTACGAAAACGCACCCGGTTCTTTGCAGTTTTTCTAGAACAATTAACCCTGTGCAACCACATTACTCTGGAATGGGACAGAGCTGTATTTGATGTTTGTTTATTTTAGTATAAGCTACCTCGCAACAACTACAGGGGATACAAATCCATGGAGGGTGGGCCTTCTCTGGCAGGGTCCTTGTAAAACATCGACCGGGAGAAGGAACAAAGGGTCTGCGAACCTCCACGCGTTACTATGAGCCCCTCATTGAAAGCGCTCACTTGGGAAGTGGAAAAAGGCGCTCCGGTTGGTCCTCGGTACCCGACGTCCCGGTGTTGAGGGGAATAACACTCATAGGGTAGGCACTTATACTAGAGTGGGCATCCGGAGAGTCTTGATCAGTTACTCGACCCACGATCGGTGTAGATCAGGGTAGTGTACCCGGATGGTGTGGGTAAAGTGTACAACCTCTGCAGAGTGTAAATCTATTCGAATAGTCATGTCCGCGGTCATGGATGGTTGGGAAGGTTGCTATAGAGCGGTGCTGGTTTTGTTTTCAAAAAGGATTTCAGAAAATAAATGGCTTTGGAAATGTTTTGACCATGGGATGGTCGTAAAGGAGAAAGGTTTTGACCATGGGATGGTCGGAAGGAGGAGAAAGGAGTTTGGTCGTGGGACGACCTAAAGACGGGAACAAATGGGTACCGCAATCCTAGTGTTTACAAAACTTTTCAAAAGGTTTCCAAAATGGTTTACAAAAGTTTTCAACAAAGATATGTACTACAAGAGAAACTATTTGAGGAAAGAACCTCTCTTGAAGCCCTCCTACTACCACAACCATATTGCATATCCTCTTGTTATTATTATTTTCTTGAGGTGGTTTGCAAGTACATTCAAAGTACTCACTAGCATTGTCCCTGGCTATTAACTTGGTCAGATATCGAGAAGAGGATGAAGTTGACGGCTAAGCGAGCTAGGACGTTCTCCTAGTAAGTTGCCTGTAGGTTACGGCATGGCTCGGGCTCTATGCTTAATGAAGTTCTGCTGATGTTGATCGATGTAGCCATAATGGCATCTAAGGTATGACATGTATTCGTTATGTATTGGATGTTTACTTTGATACTTGTCTGTTATGTGCCACGACTAACTGATCATGGGATCATGGTTGTATGCATAACAGGGATTCTTAGAGGATTAATCCCGGGGCCCCACAGACTTGGTATCAGAGCCATCCTGACTGTAGGACAACCTTAGTTAGCATGGTCATTAGACAGGAACCTTAGTTTGAAAACCCCGACTTTCGAAAACTAGTTTCTCAATGAGTTTCAAAAGGTTCTACTACTTCTCTTACTCTAAGTAAATGCTTTCGAAAATGGTTTCCTCTAACTCTCGTCCAAACTTCAAATCTATGAATTTTTAATAACCAGGATCTAGAACCTAGTGAAGGCAATGAGAACAAGATGAAGACAAGCAACTACCAGCAAACACAAGGAGACTACAATATCACTCTACCAGCTGAATCCTCACAATCAGAAGACATCGGGTGTTGCACTATCAAGAAACGTCCAAGATACGACGAAGGCACCATCTGCAAGATAGTGACTCCGACGTGAAGAAAGACGATATCTAGGGTCAATAGTCCTAAGAATAGGATCCCCCTGCATCGCGAGTAGTTAACTCCTTGGTCCCTAA
Source organism: Avena sativa (assembly GCA_916181665.1). Taxonomy (NCBI): domain Eukaryota; kingdom Viridiplantae; phylum Streptophyta; class Magnoliopsida; order Poales; family Poaceae; genus Avena; species Avena sativa. Next base: position 142,082,441 of record OV702292.1, read on the forward strand.
CATTGATCGTGTTTGCTTGCCTAAGTGCCTCCCGTGTTGCTTGATGTGTGTTGCTCGCCGAGGACATTGCGATCCCCTTGCTCTGTTCGCCTTGTTTGTATGTTCTGGTTTGCTTTGACCTTAGTAAAATGTTTTTCGAGGATCGATACCCCACCAAGTACCTCATGCACCCCTATTAGTTGTCGCTAACGAGAACCCAGACTAACCTCGGGAGTATAGGAGCAGAAAAGCATCGCCAGAACTAGGAGTTCGATTCCGTCAAGTCAGAACAACTCGAAGACTTCACCTCTGCAGGAGCATACCTTGTCCAACTCACCTCTCAAGACATGTCAATAGCACAACACTCCCTTTTTCATCAGTCTACTACAACAAGAATCCCGTTGAAGCCGAAAGTCGAGCACCAAAGGATCCTCAATATCCACAAGAAACCACCCGATAAGTCAACCAGAGATAAGAAGTGAAGACCTAATTACGCTAACCTTCGGTATCTTAGACCTTCCGACCGCCTTAGGAGACTAACTAATCTAGTCGACCCTACCCAAACCGACGGGAAGATCCTCCCTAGAGGTCAGAACTAACCCTGAAGCCAGATGATAAGGAAGTGTAAAGACAACGAGTCTACTCCGTCTTCGAGCAGAAACAACGAAAAGTGTTCAAGAGACGACAACCTCTCTAAAACTAGATGCATCTACCCTGACGAAGCGCTATCAAGAAGAGTCGTAAACCGCTAACTGGTGCTGAGCTAACTCCTTAAAGCTTCGTTAGGAGACCACCCCCACCAAGGTTTGCGATAATAGGGTGTCACTTGAAGACCTCAACTCAAGATTCAGTTAAGATATATCTTTCCGCTGACAGGAAGTCAGCACTTCCAAGACAGAAGATCCAAACCCTTCTCGATGAACCTTAGTGAAGCTCCAAGGTGGAAAGACTATGTCTTTCCACTCAATCTCCAGAAGATTATCTACCAGAAGATACTTCAGAAAAGATCCCCGGATCAGGCATATTCTCGCCAAATAGCAACTCGCAAGTCGTCAGAGGAGAAACTAGCTGAAGATGCTACGAAGTATCTTTGATACTTCAGCTGAAGACCTACCTGAAGGACCCCAAGATCGTCAACCATTCAGTTTCCAATCGCTTAGAGGACGTGAGACTCCAAGAGCTCCAACAGACTAAGTACGAATAATCGTAGTATATAAGCCCCATAGGACCTACCTTCACAGACGTCATCAGAAGATTCCAACTCTAGGAGAAAGAGTGACGACAGTCTTCAAAACATCAATCAACGACTCCAAGAAGGAAGGACTATATCAACTCTCTAATCTACCCCAGTTTAATGTTAAGGGGGAAAGACCGTGTCTATCCCACAAAAATAGGGTAACCCTTCGCGGAGCAAACCCAGGAGTCCCGACCCTAACATCATTAAATAGGATACGCTATGACCCTAAGGAAGAGCTGTGAATCCTTAGATAGAGGTACTCCCAGCTGTGTATTCTATCCTCCGATGAGTACTCCGTGAAGTTCAACATCGAGATAGTCTGCCCAGCCTAAGCCCTCGAGATATCGAGCCCCGAAGGAATATAAGATCATACCTCGCAATCGGGGCTGGACTCTGCTCAACTCTCTGTGCATCCCGGAAGACCGAAGCTCAACTTCATCGACAGAGTAGTCACTTTCAAAGATGGAGTCCGTAAGATAGTACGCGTAAGACACCTAGTATCAAACCGACTCAAATTCCCCTAACCTTACTTCTTTGGAATCTCAGGACGAGATTCTTTTAAGGGAAAAGGTCCGTAACATCCCAACTTCAGCAACCCTGATTAGTTGTCCATAATGCAAAAATCAGGGGGAACAAAAACTTTTTCTTGTTAAGTGCTGTAGTGTTTGCTTGTTGATTGTCTGTGCTTATGCTTCTGATTGTATAGCTTATGATATACCCCTTACCTCAACATCAGTTGTCAAAAAGCTATTTAACCAAACTATCCTGGCTCATTTTACATATTCTCAAATGTTATAGCATTTCAAAACGTGAGCCAAGATGCTTATGTAACCAAAACAATTTAGTAGATTCTATTGACAAAACTATGGAGAGATATATATAATATAATCTCCTTATGTTTTCAAGACAAAACCTTCAACCATTCTTATCTCTAGGTTTCCCAAAACCTCCTTTTAAAGCTTTTGAATTATACTCTTGGTAGAGATACCAAGGACTCTCATCTTATCCAAACCACAACCTTTTCAAAATACCCATCCTTACCTCGAGCTAGGCTTGATGGTAACCCTAGTAGTAGGTTTGCTTAGTTTATAGGATGAATTGCCCTGATCTACTGCTTGTTTTTGTCACCTTAGGAGATAGTATGAGCTACTCTAGGAGATCATCACTAGGATCAAGAGGTTTCCAAATCACCACACCCTAAGCAAGGATAAAAATCTGCATCTGATCTCTAGCTACTAGGTGATCATCTAAAACCCTTAACCATCTCAATTCTGCAGTGATCCATTCTAGAGGCTTCCAAGTAAATGAAGACCAATATCAAGCATGGATCTTTTCTACTCCCTCTACACTTCAACATCATCCACTTGATGATGCTTTGATACCTTGCATCTCATCAAAAGCATCACCATCGACATTCTAGTCAAAAACCTTAAATCTGCCAAATTTGGCTGTCTGGAACCTGTTTCAACATCACCTTTTTGAATGCCTCTCTTTCTCTACCCTTGTGCAATTTTGGTAATGAACTTGAACCATATTGTAGAAAATCATAAGGACTACCAAGGCCCACTCTTGCCCTTGGTTAGATCATCCTCCAACCCACTTGTTCTTGATAGTTTTGCAGGCAATAAAATAACTATCCCTGCAAATCTAGTCAACATGCCTACTTTGATAGAAGCTCACACCTTCATCCTATCTTCTATGGACCAACTCTTTGAATGGTTTGTTCTACTCTTATAGGTCTATCAACATCTAAGTCACTTGCTCCAAGTGGATCTTTGTGATTCTTAAACCCACATGGTTTATAAGGCATCATGACTCACCTGGTATGGCAGCCTTATTTTCAACAAAGTTTGCCATCACTTCCAGACCACCTCAAATGTAACCAATCCAATCTACTTCTGCGATGATCATATATATGCCTTATTCTAACTATCCATATATCCCTTGCATCAAGGTGAGCTCTGAGCTCTAAGATCCAGCAAGGTTTTGGTGGTATAAAAATAACCTCACCCTAGATCCACAACTCCTTGTTTTCCATCTAATTCAAGTTGGATTTCCAATTCCCAAGGTTGCAAATGCCTTATACACCTTGTCTAAATCATCTACCTTGATCACCAAGATTTATCTAATATCATCCATAATTATTATGGTTCCGAATCTAGTTACTCTCTTTAATAAACAAAATCCCCAAGCCTCCTTTCCCAAGGGAAAGTTTGGTTTTTGCCAAAACACTTTCCCAAATCTAAGAACTTTTTAGGTCCATATATCATCCCCAATCTTCCCACTTCAAAAATAAATATTTTTGAAGACTTTTATTATTTCTTTTTGCCTATTTCCTTAAATGGCAGAAATGGATTAATAATTATCTTAAATACTTTTAATCCCCAATAAATCAAGGGAAAATTCCTCAAAGTGTGGATTCATATTTAGAATCATCTCACATGAAAAACCAACCTGGTCCAATGTAAAAATATCAAGTGAGCTTCTAGAAACTACTTCTGCCCTTTTTGAATAAATGGATTTAAGATGACTAACACCCCTTATAAAAATCCCAAATAAATCCTAGATAGACTTGTTGACCTCCTTTATCTTCCAGTACCATTTCCCCATCTTGTCCAATGCAAGTTTCTAGACTTTCTTCATAGCCATCTATTTGATCAATTTTGCCAAGTTAGCAAACCCTCAAATCAAAAACCCACCAAACCTACACCAACTTGGTCAAACAAACCTGCACAACACACCTCTCCTCCCTCTAGTCGAGATACACTGTAGCACCCCTCTCCCCTTGTCTTTTGCCCTTGGAAGGAGAGAAAGAGAGATATGGCATATCTTTCAAAATCTTGGATATATTGTGCAGCAGCAAACACCACCCCTTCCTCCACTCAGTGCTCGAATCATAGGCCCCACCACCCCTCTCTCGACCCCCCTTATTGCCCAACCCCTGGCCAACTCCTCCCTCCTTTTCTCTAGTGGACCAAGTCCACCCTAGACCATATCCCTCGGTTTATAAGGGGTAGTGAGCACCCCGTGCCTCCCTCTGCCCCTCATTTGCCTCCTCTGCTCCCCACTCACCTCCCCCGAAGCCCCCTCCCCCTCCCCAGCTCTACCTTGCTTGTGAGAAGAAGAAGAAGGAGCATTGGCCTCCCCCTCATTTCGAGCATATCTCCTCCACCTCTCCTTTTCTTCCTCTGCATGTTGCCTAGACAAGCTCCCCTCTTTCCCCTGCATCTGACCCGACCCCTCTTTTTCTTCAGGACCTTCCATGGCACCGCCATGATCGTGCTCGGAGCCGCCATCCCCTGCCTGACGCGGGATTCTGTAGATCTTCACCAAAATGGTCACTGCCTCCCCTCTACGGACTCGCCCCGGAGTTCTCCATCGCCCTGCACCCTTTGTGTCCCATCTCCCGCCCCGGGTAAGCCTCACCAACACCGGTCCGAACCCTCTAGGGTTTCCGCCGCCACTGCTCTGATTCATTGGAGAAGACGAAGCCCGACCGTCGATCCCCACTTGATCGAACGGCCAGAGGTGCCCCGTACCCCTTCGTCCCCATCTGTCGCTGACCGGTGGGACCGGGTCGTCAGGGATTTAAATCCCTCCCGCGCCTGGATCCGATGCCCTTGGGCCAGTTGTGCGCTGCGCGGCCCATTTTCTTCTGGATCCGGCCCGACTGCCCCTGACTCCTTTTTTTTTAAATAAAATTCTAGATCTGTATTTCTACTAGTTGGTTTAAATCAAGAACAAAATGGAAAATACTAGGTTATCTCCATCTCTCAATTTACCCATGTAGCCACCTGTTTTGCCAACCATGAAGTACCAAAAGTTTGGCCAAATAACCTTTGTATATTTTCTGTAGATTTATCTCCTAGATAGTACCTTTTTCATTCAATAAATCTTCAAAGGAGTTCCACACCACCGAATAGAGTAAATCCAACTGCAATTGTTTGGTATCCAAAATACCTGTTAGCAAGACTTGGTCCCATGCCAAGTGGAGCCCTGGTCCACCCTTAGTAGAAATAACAAAAACAGGACATTTCTGCCTTAGGTAATTCCTCTAGGTCCAACCAACAGAGGTTTTGGCTTAATTCCAACTCCCAATAAAACACCATATCAACCTCTATCAATCCCCAGCAGCTCAAATTTTATTGAGATCTGGTTCAATCTTAATGAATTGAACTATTCTGTGTAGACTCATTTCACTAAATAAATCACTCTAGTAGTTCCTTGTATGCAAATTGGGTAATTCCAATTTCTACAAAAAGGTATACCAAATGCCTACCATGTTCCCTTGGAATCAAATCAAACGCTTCTGTATATTTAATTTGGTGAAAAAGATAAAAAAAGCTCATGAAATGCCTTTGGGAATTTCCTGAGGGCATTATGGTAATTATCTTGGCATGATTCCAACTCTCAGTGAACAAATACATCAGGGCCTACCTAACCATCCAAGGAAATAATATTTGGAGCTCCAGAACTTTTCTGGTGATATTTCCTAAAACTAGAGCTTTTATCACTAGGATATTCAAAAGAATTTAAAGAAAAGTGATAAAATGGTGAAACCAATTTTGTTGGCCTTATTTTGTCAATATCTACCTGATGGTATCATCTTTGCATATTGACATCATACAGATCCAAGCCCAGTTCTAAATCCCCTTAGCAGGTGGTATTTGGACAAATACATCATAAAACAAAGACCACAAGGGCAATTAAAGTAATTCCAATTACAACCCACTCAATCTATCAAAACCTACTGATTTGAGTAATGTGTGGTATGTTGGTTTGCTGTATTGTAATGATGCTTGTATTCCTTGTGTTGATTGTGGTTTGGTTTGCTTGCATGTACTATCCTGACGACGATAGTTGCGGTGAAATCGGAGATCAGAAGATGGTTCTTATTTTTGGTTATTTTGGTATTCTAAGAAGAAGTCTAGGGACATATATGCCATATTGCTAATCTCAGGCAAGCCACCTTCTTGCTCATAAGCCTTGTCCTATTGTTTTACTTATGCATGTTTTATCTACTGTTTATTAAAACTGCACTATTTTACTATATGTTGATGTATGTATGGTAGTGTTTTGGCTCCTCCGAACTATTACACTTTTGTACTATTAAGTACAACCCTCTTGATGACACCTACTGGACCCTAGTAGAATCGATGGTGTATGTCACCATAACCCGTTGGAGACCCTGTTTTATCCGAAGCAAAGCTATAGGATGGAAAGACCCCGGAAAAGTTTTACCAAATGTTTTGTGATAAAACCTTGGTGAGGTGGGACCTCCCAAGGGATGCTGAGAAAGAAAAAGGTTTTGGTTTTACAAAATGATGAAGGAAAGCTAGATGAAAAGTTTTTATGAAAACGCACCCGGTTCTTTGCAGTTTTGCTAGAACAATTAACCCTGTGTAACCACATTACTCTAGAATGGGACAGAGCTGTATTTCATGTTTGTTTATTCTGGTATAAGCTGCCTCGCAACAACTACAGGGGATAAAAATCCTTGGAGGGTGGGCCTTCTCTAGCAGGGTCCATGTAAAACATCGACCGGGAGAAGGAACGAAGGGTCTGTGAACCTCCACACGTTACTATGAGCCCCTCATTGAAAGCGCTCACTTGGGAAGTGGAAAAAGGCGCTCCGGTTGGTCCTCGGTACCCGACGTCCCGGTGTTGAGGGGAATAACACTCATAGGGTAGGCACTTATACTAGAGTGGGCATCCGGAGAGTCTTGATCGGTTACTCGACCCACGATCGGTGTAGATCAGGGTAGTGTACCCGGATGGTGTGGGTAAAGTTTACAACCTCTGCAGAATGTAAATCTATTCGAATAGCCGTGTCCGCGGTCATGGACGGTTGGGAAGGTTGCTGTAGAGCGGTGCTGGTTTTGTTTTCAAAAAGGATTTTGGAAAAGAAATGGCTTTGGAAATGTTTTGACCATGGGATGGTCATAAAGGAGAAAGGTTTTGACCATGGGATGGTCGGAAGGAGGAGAAAGGAGTTTGGTCGTGGGACGACCTGAAGACGGGAACAAATGGGTACCCTAATCCTAGTGTTTACAAAACTTTTCAAAAGGTTTCCAAAATTGTTTACAAAAGTTTTCAACAAAGATATGTAGATGCTATATCTATAAGAGAAACTATTTGAGAAAAGAACCTCTCTTGAAGCCCTCCTACTACCACAGTCATATTGCATATACTCTTGTTATTATTATTTTCTTGAGGTGGTTTGCGAGTACATTCAAAGTACTCACTGGCATTGTCCCTGGCTATTAACTTGGTCAGATATCGAGAAGAGGATGAAGTTGACGGCTAAGCGAGCTAGGACGTTCTCCCAGTCAGTTGCTTGTAGGTTAAGGCATGGCTCGGGCTCTATGCTTAATGAAGTTCCGCTGATGTTGATAGATGTAGCCATAATGGCATCTAAGGTATGACATGTATTCGTTATGTATTGGATGTTTACTTTGATACTTGTCTGTTATGTTCCACGACTAACTGATCATGGGATCGTGGTTGTATGCATAATAGGGATTCTTGGAGGATTAATCCGGGGGCCCCATAGAATTGCTTTCTAATCTCAAGGGAATTTTGCTTTTAGGATTTCTCATAATTCTAGTTTACCATTATTTCCTTAGTAGTTCGTAGGTATGTCATATTCCAAGAATCATGACAAATGATTCACAAATGTCTCTATACAAGATATGGGTTACATTTTGAATCCTACTTCATGTAGTGAAAACACCTGTGGGGAAAATACAATGATCATTATCATTGATTCTTTCCTTTGTGAAGAGAATCGTTTAGGAACGTTTTCCGTTGCGCTTCTCAATATTCTAATGCAGGGGTTTGAATCGTCATCGTGTTTTTCACTATCTTCCATTTGCTCCCTAATCGAGAAATATCACTGAAAGTGAGTTTTCTCAAGAATGCACCAAAATCCAAGCAATACCAGTTTTCCTTCCCTTTTGGTTTAGCTATGGATTTCGTATTCAAAGTTTCCAATGAATACTCTACAAGGACTTATTCGCTATTGTTTTGGTTATATCGAATAACCCCAAAACTTTTACGATGATCCATACTAGATGTGGAGCCGGTTTCACGAATTCAAATGGTTCACTATATATTCTAATTGAGTGCTAACTATTTCTAACTAATGGTCTCTACATCTATAGTACAACGATTTATTTGGTGCCATCTATTCACCCATTTTGATATTTGATATCACATTGTGATGCTTCGCATTTTGACATTTCAAAATGCTTTGCATTTCACAATTACTTTATGCCAATCTTATAAAGTTGAATTTCATTACTATTGATCAAATCATAGTAATTAGATTCTCTTTTATATTTATACCCTTTGTTGATGAAACATTTTGATCAAATCAAATAGTTTCATACACATGTTTCTTTTTGGTAAACTTCTTTACACATTTAAACAACCATATAATGATAATTACCATTTTCGTTAAAACACAATGCATCGAATATGTATTTACTTTTATCTATTCATTAAACACTTTGTATTCAAGTAATACCCGATGTTCAAGTTATTTTGCCGAACTTAGGCATGATTGATATGTGATAAGAAATCGAATGACTTTCACATAGTATCAACATAACTTCGAATTTAAACAATGGTTTCATTCATTAATGAATATATCATTAAGTTGGGTATTTAAGGCATTTCAATATTTTACAAATGTTCATGCATTATCAATTAGTTTCAAACAACAAGGATAATTCACATATAATCAAACAATATATGAACACAAATAGAAATCATTCATAAAAGTGGAACAACTATTTGTTACAAGCTCATATGAATAACCGTCTCACAAAATGCGAGACACACTAAAGAAGTTCACAATCTATTGATTACAATAAGCATCCTAAAGCATAAACTAAGTGATAAATGTCGAGGGAGAGTGTCATTGGACATCATCATCATGCTCGCCATCAACACGCAATGTCACCTCCTCTCCAGCAAGCACCTCTCATGCAGAAGGACCTGTTTTCAGCAAAACAGAACAAGTATCAAATATACTTAACACTGCAAATGTGTTTGCAAGATTATAACATTTATAAAATTGTATATCAAATATATACCTTTGTCATCGATGACCTCTCTAGTGATTGGTTCAACCTTTACGTTCCTAAAACGTAATATGAACTCTTGGAAATCCAATGTTTCCGTATCACCACTCATGATGCTACTCTGGACATGTCCTTCATAGCTGGGAGGCAACGATCGAAGCAGCACGCCGATCGCAAATGGATCATCCATCCAGTAATCCATGAAGTGAACCAGTCTCATGTGTGCATCAAGCATGTGCTCCAAGTGACCCTTCAAACATGTGTGCTCCTCCATCTGTATAAAAAGGAACTCTCCAAGCAGCTCATGCTTCCACATGCGCACATGGCTTATGAACTTTGCTCTCAGCTGATCCACCATCGAATATGGATCAAGATCACCCATGAGCAGGTGTTCATCCACCATCCCGTAATGCATTATTATCTGAATGTAGGTGGACATCTCTTGACGGTAGTAGTGGTCTGCCATCTCTTGCCGGGTCTGATAGTGGTCTAGCTCAGTCAAATCCATCGTGCGATGTATGTATTCTACCACATGATTCCTAGTAAGGAGATCATTCAGGCGCACAAGCCAACTAGGGAAGTTGGATCCATCAAGTCTAAGTTTCTCACCCATTACCCATTCCTCAATGACAAAGTAAGCTTCACGGTGAGCCATATCTACATATATAATTGCAAAAGGAATTTAGACTAAGTTTATAATTAAATGAGTTAATAATAACTCCACTTAGAAACACCTATCCCCATAAGGGTTCCTAGTGATAACACGACCCCTATCAGCCACATCTCCCCCGATCGTCACGGCCATCAATGTGGGTTCAAGGGTGGACGCTAAACGTCGGTCACATCATTCATGCGACTCGTGCTCGATCTTTCGACCATCCGCGTTCCGAGGCCATGTCTGCACATGCTAGGCTCGCCAACTCAACCTTAGTGTATTCGCTATGCAACATGCCTTACACCTACTATATGCGAATGTAGATATGTCTGACACCCACGCCTGTACCATGGATCACCTCATACCGAAGAACTTTCTTGGTGGTGCACACTAAGGGGGAACACAATCGTTGGTAATTTTAACAGGGATCATCTTATTAGGCTACCGTTGAGTATCTAATACTAGCACACAATAAGATATACAAACAATAACATTGAATTTAAATGCGATGTGATATGGTCCTTCACGTCATGATCTCCATCCGTCGTCACCGGATTCCGGCGCCAGAGTTCTGGCGCCGTAGACACTAGGGTACTGTGTCTTTCCGGCGTGGTAGTCCGTCACCTCCGTGACTATCTACTACTACGTAACATAAGGTAATCACTTTACCTTTGCCCCAACCATATCACAAAGCAACACCCCCCTTGCAAAACAAAGTTAGACGCCTCTACTTTATCTTTGCATGTTTTACATTGCTGAATGGGCTTTCGCACAAGAACAGTTCTTACCTATGAACTTTCAGCACAACGCTGATCAAGTAGTTGTCTCTACTACACCCCTTTCGGGGCCCTCCGTTGCAAATGGCATACCAACTAATGTGAGAGAGACAGACACCCCCTAAGCCACTTTATACGGTACAAGCCGTATGTCAAGCGTGGACCAGTCTCGCGAATGAACGCATATAGTTGGTTGGGGGCCGCTTCATCAAGCATTACTGCGGTATACACAAGTACACGTGGGAGGGTAACAACTAAAATATCAACGCCCACACGCTACATCTCGTGTGTTCTACCCGTACTAGCATTACTACGCATAGATCTAGCTCTGATACCACTGTAGGGGTTCCACGTATGAAAACAATAAATTTTTACCCTACGCTCCTAAACCCCTAATGCTGCTAGGACCTATCTATTAGTAATACAGTAAAGGGAGGGGATTTTTGTGAACTTACCCTTTAAGACCGAAAAGCGTTGTCAATGCTCAGGAGAGCATGGTTGATGTAGATGAGCCGAAGCCGACCTCAAGGTCGTGATGAAGTCCTCGCGCTCCTACGACTCCAATGACTTGAGTGCCTCAAGTGCGACACCTCGCGGGGAGTTACACACATCCGGTGCCTGATGATGACTCCCACTTCCCTGATCCAGCAACAGTTTCGGAAGTAGAGCTCCTGGATCTGAATCCCGCAGCGCGACGGCACTCCGCGGTGAAGATGTCTCTCGTTCGCACAGTCCAAACTTGGGACCATGGTCACGAGAGAGAGAGAGAGAGGGAGAGAGAGAGAGAGAAAATCAATTGGAGGTCTTCCCAAAAGTGAGAAGACCTTTATTGAATATTGTGTGTATTTATTTGGCCAAATACCCCCACTATATATAGGGGGAAGGGAGGTACCACCTCCCTCAAAGTCCCGGGGTGGGACTAAAGGAGAGAAGGGGGAGGGGCAGCCGTCGGCCGGCCCTAGTGGGCCCTGCACGGGGGGGGGGGGGGGGGGGCTTGGCCCAGCCGACCGAATGATTAAATCAATATTTAACATTCATTCACATATTATTCAACCTCTGTGGCGATTGTTCCGATCCTATAAACACTCTCTAAGCATCATCAATCCCTTAAGCGTGATACCCTACGGTTCGGGAACACTCCAGACATGGTCGGGACACTCCCGGACCAATGATCAACAGAGGGACCTGGATGGCCACGTGACCCCAGTGTGTTCCACGAAGATCTTTCGTCATTTGAACCAGGACAGTCGTGTCTTATTCCCTTTGTCTCTCGATACTTGCATTGCTCGAGATCTGATCAATGACATCACCATTCGTGTTCAATCTCGTTACCAAACAATGGTACTTGACTCGTTCCGACAAGTGATATCCCTGTGATCAAATCACACGCTGCGCAGCTATTGGATATAACCTCTCCTGAATGGGCCCTTAAGTATCTTTCTGCCACATGGACAGACAAATCCCGCTCTTGACATAAATTGCCTCTATGATTTCCTCCGAGTACCTGAACACACCTTTATAACCACCGTATTACCAGATGGCGCTTGATGCTATCTAAGCACTCTTGGGAGACAGTGATTTATATAGCCTCACGGTCTAAGGAATAGTCTACGAGGATCCATTTCTAATCATTGTAACTTGAACTTCGTGACATGATCAGGTCACGATGTTTAGGTTGGGTATTGGTTCATCATCTCATTCACAGAATGAGTTGACTCCATTTCCAACTAGCATAAATGCCACATGATCAGGAAACTTGATCATGTGTTGACCAATGAACCAATGACTAGAGTTTCACTGGGAACCCCTGGTTGTTTATATATCACACGTGTATTGATGTTTCCACTCAATACGGTTATAGCATGATATAAAACTTAATCATAAACTATATGAAATATGATAATAGTCCTTATTACTATTTGTCTCTAGGGCATATTTCCAACAAATACTACCACAACCTCTTCACCAACATCCCTCTTCGATTCTCCCAATGAGAACAAGCACGTCCCCAAGTCTACATGTCTAATGGCTACTACTACCTCAACCTCCTCACCGACATCCCTCTTTGACTCTCCCAATGAGGACAAGCTCATCACTGATACGTCCAAAACGTATCTACTTTCCCGAACACTTTTGCTATTGTTTCTCCTCTATACTTGTGTGATTTGGATACAACTAATGTGGACTGACGCTGTTTTCAGCAGAATTACCTTGGTGTCTACTTTTTGTGCAGAAAATCAACTATCAGGAAAAATCCCGGAAAATATGCCAAAAATCCTATTTCACCCGAAGACTCCAGGAGCCAGAATACGAGACGGAGAAGAGCCAGGGGGTGGCCACACCACCTGCTGGCGCGGGCCAGGCCAGGCCGCGCCAGGGGGTGGTGTGGGCCCCCCAGGCACCCCCTCGGCCTCTCTCTTCGCCTATAAGGAGCCTTCTGACCTAAAAACTTCGGGGGGTTCGACGTTTTTCTAGAAGGAGTTCCGCTCCACCGCCACCATCAGATTCCATGAAACAGCACCAGAAACTCCGTTCTGGCACCCTGCCGGGACGGGGAATTGGAGGAGATCATCGTCATCATCATCACCATCGCTCCTCCATCGACCATCCATGTTTCCCCCATCTATGAGTGAGTAATCCCCCGCTATAGGCTATGGGGATGGTAGGGATTGGATGAGATCGTTCATGTAATGGCATCAGATTGTTAGGGCATAGTGCCTAGTATCTTTTATTAGTGCTTTATGACTTTGTTGCGACTTGTTGTGCTTAATGCTTGTCACTAGGGCCCGAGTGCCATGATTTCAGATCTAAACTTATTATTGATTCATTATGATAGTATTGTTTTTGGTCTTATCTACAAGTTGTATACACATGTTGTTGTCCGGAACCTATGGCCCCGAATTGACAGAAATCGGGATAACCGGAAGGGAAATGCTTTGATGTGAGGATCACATGTGTTCACGGAGTGTTAATGCTTTGCTCCGGTGCTCTATTAAAAGGAGCACCTTAATTGCCAGTAGTTCCCTAGAGGCCCCGCTGCAAACGGGCTGGCAGGACAAAAGATGTTGTGCAAGTTCTCATTGTGAGCACGTATGACTATATATGGAACACATGCCTAGGATTGTCTAGTACTTGGATGCTTTATCTTATTTATCTGCAATTGCCCTATGTTCTGATTGCTATGTGAATTGTCTTGTCCATGCAACACCCGTCCATCCATCCCTATGCCTACCGCACTTGAATCCCACTGTTTACTGCTTTTGTTACTACTGTCTTTGCTTTACTAATGCTGCTGCTTTACTATTCCTACTACAAAACTGTTGCTACTGATAAACTGCCGTGAGCAAGATTGTTTCTAGGTGCAGCTGAATTGACAGCTCAGTTGTTAAGGCTGATAAATATCCTTTGGCTCCCCTTATGTCGAATCAATAAATTGGGTTTCACTTCCCTCGAAAATACTGCGATACACCCCCTATACTTGTGGGTCATCAGTCACCAACCCCACTTGTCCCATGGCTAAAGCCTCCATGGTAACTCCTTCACCCACTATTCCTCCTCCTATTGATGCATCTTCATATGATGATGAAATGAGTCTCAACATTAAGAAGGAGATAGTGGAATCCACTAGTTGCTTGAATAACCTAGAAGGTGAAGGCAAGATGTGTGTTGAGGCTCTAATGAGTCAACTAGGTGAAGCTTGCTATATCATTGACGAGAGGGATGATTCCATCTCGGAGATGCTTGGTCATGCTCGGGAGGCCGCCATGGAGATTGTCGCCTTAACTGATGCTCTTGAGGAAGAGCAAAGTAAAAGAGTTACTCTTGAAGAGACCTATATTTCTCATGAAGAATCTTTTAACTTGAATATCTCTAAATTTGTTAAAGAACGTGACCATGCTCTTATATTAACAAATGTGCTTAAAAAGGAAAAACTTGAGTTTGGGGTTGGTCATGATAGACTAAATGAAGGAGTTGAGAAACTCAAGAAGGAACATGATGCCTTGTTGAGAAAATTATCTACTCTTTCAAAGTCACATGAACAACTTCAAACTCAAGTCACAAAAGATGTTTCAACCTTGTCAACTAGTTTTACTTCATGTTCTACTAACCCTTGTTGTGAGCATGGAGATATTATCTAGGAGAACAAGAAGTTGAAATCTACAATTGAGAAAGGCCTTGTCTCATGCATACAAGGTGAGAAAACCCTAAATGACCTTTTGAGCAATCAAAGGGACAATGTGGCTAAAGAAGGACTTGGATTTGCATCCAATCGAAGAAGAAGAAGAATATCTTGCCCACTCCCCCTTCCAAAATGATTACCTTTGTGAAGGATGGGGAGGTGGCAAAAGAGAAGGAACCAAGTGTCCTTAAGAGTGGTGATGAACCGTCTCATAATGATTTCGCGGGAAAATATAACCCATCCTATGTTCTTATGAAATCTTATGATGGTCATGTCTATGATAAATATGTAGGCACCTCTTATGGTGATGATTACCATTGGGCCATTTGGGTTCCTAAGATACTTCTGACTAACAAAAGAGGACCCATTCAACAATGGGTACCTAAAAACAAGCATTGATTTCTTGTAGGGCTATGCTTCCGGTGGAAGAAAGTGGGTGGTTGATAGTGGTGCCACAAGTCATATGACCGGAAGCAAAGAAATGCTTGATGACACAAGACCTAATACTTCCAACACATGTGTCACTTATGGAGATGGATTAACATATAAGGTATTTGGTTTGGGTAAGGTAGTGGTAACACCAGATATATCCATTGTGGACGTTATGCTTGTCAAAACCCTCTCATACAATTTACTTTCCGTTCATCAACTCATGCTTATGGGCTCCAATGCCAACTTTACCCCTAAGGTTGTGATTCTCATGTGGAGCAAGACTCTCTCCATAGCCTTTGTTGGGTATGCCGACAATGGTTTGTATGTGGTAGATTTTGATAAGAAACCCACACCTACCGCGACTTGCCTAATGGCTAAAGGTGATGTGGGATGGCTTTGGCATCACTGTCTTGCCCACGTCAACATGAGGTCTTTGCAAAGTCTTCACAGTGGAGGTCACATCCTTGGACTAATAGGTAATGTGCGCTTTGTCAAAGATCATGTGTGTAGGCAATGCATTGAAGGGAAGCTCCATGATATGGCACATCCCCCCACTACAACCATCTACTCTGATGGGATCTTGGAGCTCCTTCACATGGATCTCCTTGGTCCTCCATCCTTTGATAGCCTTGGGGGGGAGAAGTATTGTTTGGTTATTGTTGATGACTACTTAAGATACACATGGGTATATTTCTTCAAGAAGAAGAGTGAGACTCAACAAACTGTCATCAACTTTTCCAGTGAAGTGCAATGTAAACATAACAAGAAGATCTTGGCCATTATAAGTGACAATGGTACCGAGTTCAAGAACTACACCCTTGATGAGTTTCTTGGTGATGAGGGGACCAAGCATCAATATTTCGTTTCTTATACCCCTCAACAAAATGGTGTGGTGGAAAGGAAGAACCGAACTCTTATGGATATGGCAAGAACCATGATTGTGGAGTTCAAATCCCCATATAACTTTTGGGCCGAAGCTATCTCTATCGCTTGTTATATTGCCAACCGGGTTTATCTTCGCAAGCACTTGGATATGACTCCATATGAGATCCTTACCGATAAGAAGCCAAGTATTCACTATCTTCGAGTGTTTGGGTGTAAGTGCTATATTCTCAAGAAAGGTAACTGGTTATCTAAATTCGAGCCTCGTGCTATTGAAGGTATCGTTGTTGGCTATGCATCGGAGTCTCACACTTATAGGGTCTATAACAAGTCCACCGAACAAGTTATAGTTTCCTCTAATGTGAGGTTCGATGAGCATCATGGCTCCCAAGTAGGGCAAATTGATCTTGGTGATGTAGGTGATGAAATTCCTCCTCAAGCCATAAGAAGAATGGGCGTGGTATTTTTCCGCCCCCTTGTGGTGGAAGGAGAAGGGCCATGCTCTACTTAAGTGGAGCCGTCACCTACTCAAGATCTACTTAAACCCCATGGCCAATAAGACACCATAAATGAAGAGTAGCTCATGATCAAGGTCAAGCTCAAGTGAACGATGGGTGTGCATCACCCCTTATGGACCAAGGTCAAGCTCATGAAGATGGTCAAGGTCAAAATGTCGAGAAGGCTCAAGGATAGGAGCAAGCTCAATTTTAAGGTCAAGACGAGGATCAAAATAGTGGTGATGTCCAAGTAGCTTCCCAAGAATCCGTTGAGGAAGCTCATGCTCGTCGTGAAGCAAGGAGGACCGCCAAGCTCATCCGAGAAGGACTTACTCTTGAAAAGGTTGTTGGTGATCTTAAAAGGGGCATTACTAATCATAACCAAGTGGCTAACTTTGTTGGCCATAATAGTTTCATTTCTTGTGTAGAGCCCCAAAAGGTGTATGAAGCTCTTGAGGACTCGGATTGGCTTGAGGCAATGCATGAAGAGCTTCACAACTTCGAACGGAACAAAGTGTGGTCATTGGTGGAGAGACCCAAGGAGTGTCATAATGTCAATGGAACAAAGTGGATATTCAAGAATAAGCAAGCTGCAAATGGGATGGTCATTCGCAAGAAGGGAAGATTGGTGGCTCAAGGCTTCTCCCAAGTCTAGGGTATCGACTACGGTGAAACTTTCGCCCTGTTGCCCGTCTTGAATCCATTCGTATCTTGCTTGCATATGCATCTCATCATAACTTTAAGTTACAACAAATGGATGTTAAAAGTGCATTTCTTAATGGTCCCTTAAATGAGTTGGTGTATGTCAAGCAACCTCCGGGTTTTGAGGACCCCAAGTTTCCAAATCACATATACAAACTTGATAAGGCACTCTATGGACTTAAACAAGCTCCATGTGCGTGGTATGAGCACCTTAGAAAGTTGTTGGTAGACCATGGTTTTGAAGTTGGGCTAATCAACCCCACTCTTTTTACTAAGAGAGTTGGAGGAAACTTGTTCATATGTCAAATTTATGTTGATGATATTATCTTTGGTTCTCCTCACAAAGCTTTTGATGATGTCTTTGCTAAGCTAATGACCAATGAGTTTGAAATGCCTATGATGGGCGAATTGCAATTCTTTCTTGGATTTGAAGTGAAGCAATTGATTGGAGGTATTTTCATTACTCAATCCAAGTACATTCAAGATATGCTCAAGAGGATCAAGTTGACGGATTTAAATGGAGCCAAGACTCCCATGCCTCTCAAGCGTGATCTCACTCTCGATACTAAGGGTAAAGATGTGGATCAAAAGGTATATAGATCTATGATTGGTTCTTTGCTTTATATTTGTGCATTTAGACTGGATATCATGTTAAGTGTGGGTATTTGTGCATGGTTTCAAGCCACCCCAAAATAAAGGCACCTTGTGGCGGTTAAGCGAATCTTTTGATATTTAGTTGATACCCCAAACTTTGGCTCATGGTATCCCTAGGGCTCAAGCTTTATTGTTCATGGTTTCAAGGACTCGGATTGGGCGGGAGACAAAGTTGGAAGGAAGTCAACCTCCAGGGCATGCCAATTCCTTGGTAGGTCCTTGGTGTGTTGGTCATCAAAGAAACAAAATTGTGTCTCCTTGTCTTCAACCGAAGCCAAATATATTGCGACCACTAGTTGTTGTGCACAATTGTTGTGGATGAGGCAAAATTTAAAGGATTACGGTGTCACTTATGACAAAGTGCCTCTTCTTTGTGATAATGAAATTGCAATCAAGATCACCTACAACCTGATGCAACACACAAGAACAAAGCATATTAATATTCGACATCACTTCATCTGAGAGCATGTGAACAATGGAAATATTGACCTCTCATATGTGAGCACCAAGAAGAATCTTGCGGATTTTTTTACCAAGCCCCTTGATGAGAAGAGATTCCAAGAGTTAAGGCATGAGCTAAATATCATAGATTTGAGCAATGTGGCTTGAGATCATGCACCCATACCTATGCATTCATGTGTTATTTAATCTTGATGTAGGCATGGACATAGGGGGAGTGCGGTTCTAATTGATTGGGCTATCCCTCCCCTCATTATGCCCAAAGTAAGAAAATCATCCTCTTAATATCATTTTGTGATATGTGAGCTTTAATGACGAGTTTTGGTAATGGACCCAAGATATACCTTCGTGGTGCCAAGCCAAGTACACTCAAACATGGTGGCCTCGGCCACTGACCCTCTCTCTCACGAGAGGTTCCTCTTTCCTCGTGTTTGTCATCCTTTTGGTTTTGTTTGACGTTTTGGGGACTTGCACTCTCATTTAGTGTTTATTATTGTTTCTTAACTTGTTCGAGTGCATCGTTCCCACAACCAACATGGACATCTTATCCTAAGCCCTTTTCTCTCAAATCCCTTAATCTGCACAAGATCCCACCCTCCCCTATTTTTCCTGTCAGGTTCACTTCAGGACTCACCGGTACTACCAGATCTTCCGCGGTACTACTGGACCAGGCCAATTCCCAGGAGAAATCCTAGAAACTGCCCCTGGTCTGGCTGTACCGAAAATCTTGCGGTACTACCAGGTCTTCGGCGGTACTACCAGATCGGGCTAGTTCCTAGTAGCAATCCTAGAAACTGCCCTAGGTCCGGCTGTACTAGAAAATCGATCGGTACTACTGGTGACCGGTACTACCGGTGCGCGGTTTCGGGTTAAGTGAGGGGTTGGGTGGGGAGGCATCCTTCAGTGCCTCACTTCTCCCCAACCCTCGCACCTAGTGCGGCTGTCGCTTAGAGCCATCCTTGTCTCTGGGAGCCGCGCATTCGTCCTTCTCCGCCAGATTCTTCCCGGATCCGGCCTCCGTGCACCCTCCCCTCTGTTATTCTCCACCATGGACTCTGGTAATACCGCGTTTTCCTCTCCTCTTCTCGTTTTGCCTTGAATCTAGATCTAGGTTAGATTCGGGGTCCAAACCGCCTTTGGTTGCTTTTCCATATCATATCTCGCCAATACACTCCTATGTGTACCTGGGAATCCTCATTTTGAGTGGTTTTGTGCTATGTTTGCGGTCTCTCCCCATCGGATCTGTGCACTAACCCGCATCTTCAGTAGTACCGAATTTTTTTTTCTAGTACTATCAGTTACATGCAGTAGTACCGTTTACGGTCTGGTACTACCGGATCCAACTGAACACAAACCCCTGTAAAAATTTGGATTTCTTGCGTCTCCTATTTCGGGATCTTGTGCCCTCATATCCATGATTTTCTCTCTATTGCTTTCACAGGTTTAGGTGGCTCGGGTTCTTGGAAGAGGAACAAGGCTAGTCACGAGATTGAGGAGGATTCAGAGTTCGAAGAAGAGGTCATGCCCCAACCTAGCAACCGTATGAAGCTTAAGTCTACTTGGTGTGGTCGTGGGGAGGCCTCCAAGTGGTCCTCTGGTCGTGGTCGTGCACCAGCTCCACCTCGTTCTCCCCTACCACTGGATTCTCCAAGAGTGTGAGTTTCGGGCCAGCAAGGCCAAGGCTTCTGTCAGATCTATCAGAGGATGATTTCTCTACCCAAAGGAAAGAGAACCCTTATCTTCATGTTCGTGACCATGACCATGAAGGTATCTTATTCTTCACTGACTTTCAGGAGAGGGTGTTCAAAGAAGTTCTTCTTATTATGCTCAATTGTTTTTGGATCAGAAATGGATTGATATGGCTCACCTGGACAAACTTATTGACTACTTTGGGGAGGCCAAAGAGATTTGCTCTCACATTGGGTTGCTTCCTCTCATGGAGTTCAAACAAGACTTTCACCCCCAACTTATATGGCTCAGTTCTATGCCACCATGCATTTTGGCACCTCTAACACAAGAAAGATGACTTGGATGACCCAGGGAGTTATCAAGGAAGTAACTTTGTCCGAGCTTGCGGATATTCTTGGGTATGAGGACCGTAGTTTGGACACCCCTTGTGGTTTTTGCTGTCACGCTATTGGTATACCGAAGAAGAAGGATGTTCTTCCGCCTCTCTAAATTCGAGGTTGTGGTGTTTGCGGCAAGATCAAGGATATTCTTCCCACCTATGATATCTTGGCACGCATCTTCCGTGAGACTATTGCCCCTTGGGCGGGGAACAAGGATGAGATTCATGGCTATATGGTGACCTCATGTACAACACTTATGTCAATCGTGACTCTGGTACCCCACTTGATGTGATGGACTTCATGTGGAATGAGATGGTCATTGCCACACACACTAGAAGGGTGCCCCCTTTTGCTCGCTATGTTATGGCTTTTATGATCAGCAAGTGCACTTTCATTGCCCAGGACCTCCACAACTGCCAGCTTGTGTCTCACAAGTCCAAGTATTTACTACTCAAGAAGCATTCTAAACCTCGCAACGTGGCTGGCCAAGAGGCTGATGAGGGAGGTAACGTGGTTGAACAACATTCCAATGAAGAGGTGGGTGGTCATGGTGGCCATGCTTTTGTTGTGTCTCGTCGCGCAGATGCTCCGCCCTCATGGGCCAAGAGGCTTGAAGCCAAGCTCAAGAAAATTTTCTACCTTCAAGCCAACAATCAAAAGCATATGTATGAAGCCCATGTCTATGCAAAAAAAGCTTGCTCTCGTCATAAAGAGTGGATGGAATCTCAAGGTATGTCTGTCCCAGAAGGATCAGAGAACAACATCACCCCTCAAGAGCAATGGATCTCCAAGCATAGCAACTGGGATGACGATGATGCCTCCTCCTCCTTCCATGCCCCGAGCTTCCATGTTGATGATGTTGATGATGATGATGAGGAGGAGTGATCATTGGGACATTAGTATTGCTCTTGTCCCTTTTTTGTGTCTTGATGCCAAAGGGGGAGAAGTTGCAATATAGGCTATGCGGGGATTTGCATGGGAAAGTCACAAGCTTGTTCTTTCTTTGATCTTTGGTCGCTTGTGAACCTTTTTCGCCTCTTATTGTTTGTGAAATCTATGTGCTACCTATGTGTGATCTATGTAAGTGAAGACTATGTGGTTATGTGGATCCATCTTATGTGTTGATACTATCTAATTGTTGCCTGTTTATTTCCCATCACATAATGTTGTGAAAAGGTATGAGTTTCAAGCCATTTTAATTCTTTTCCTTGCACCCCTGATTGGTTTGCAAAATAGAGGGGGAGTGTGTTGATCCTAGTATATGCTTGATGGTGCACATATCTAGGGGGAGCCTGTCTCTATTTTTCAAACCTTGTGCATTACCATAATATCTATCATGCAATTGTGTGTGTTGTCATCAAACACCAAAAAGGGGGAGATTGAAAGGGCATTTCCTTCCCTAAGTGGTTTTGATGTTTGATGATAATACACGTCTCAGACTAATCGTTTGTTAAGTGTCTTTCAGGCTAACTATAGGATCAAAGCATTTGGTTTCTCTCTAAAAGGGTCAATAGCAAGACATAGTTTTTCTTAGATCTCTTGTTTGAGTCGTAGGAAAACCATACTATTAAGAGGGGGTCCACGATGGAAAATTTCGGTGGAATCAACTCTACTTATGTTGCCCATCAAATCTTTCCTCAATGGTTGAGAACTTGGAGAATTCTGCCCCTGTTGCTATGGCCTGCTCTCTCTTTGTCCTCCGGTAGTACCGAAACTTTTTCCGGTACTACCGCTCAACACCGGTTGTACCGCCTGGCGGTATCGGGAGAGTCTGAGAGCTTTGATGAGCCTCATTGCCTCTTCAAACTCGCCCGATACCTCTGGACCGGTACTACCGCCCCATCCGGTAGTACCGCTAAGGCTTTCAGTACTACCGCTCCATGGTAGCACCACTTGTTTCAGCTGGTTGAGTCAGAGAGCATGTTTTTGCCAATATGCCGCATCCGGTACCTCGTTCGATACCAGTCCGGTAGTACCGGTTGTTTTCGGTACTACCGCTTCTGGTACCGGGAGTACCACTCGGGATAGGTAGCAACAGGCAGATTCCCTCCTCTAGGTATAAAAGGGCCTTTCTTATCCAACGAGAAGCTTGTCTCTTCTATCTCTCTCCTCCATTGTTCTTGAGCTATAATTTCCCTAGATCTCCTACCCTATTGCTCCAATCTACTTGATTCTTTGGGATTTAGTCGAGTAGGTCTAGATCTAGGGTTTCACCAAAGCAAAGTTGATTCCCCTTGTTTTCCTTTGTGGATCGTGTTACTCTTGGGTTCTTTGAACCCTAGATGGAAGAGGTCGGTCTCGGAGCTCGGGCATTGGTTGTAAAGCTTTGGGATCGTGTTTGGAGACTCCAAGTGTGGTGGAGGTCTACTCAACAATTTTGTAAAGGTTTCGGTCACCACCTTTAAGGTCACCGCATAGTGGAACATGTGCTTGCCGTGAGGATGGGTGCTTGGGAGAATAGGGTGATGCCTTCTGTGGCGCTGGTGGTCTTATTACCACCCACCCGTCCAACAGAGACGTACTTCCCCTCAAAAGGAAGGAACTTTAGGAAAACATCTCCGTGTCTACTATCGATTATTTCTATCCTTTACTCTTTACTTGCTATTGCTTGCTTGCTTGTCATATAGGTTCTCTCACCTAGTTACACATCTGGAGAACTTACTTTGTGTTAAGCCTTAATTTGAAAAGAAGTTAAAAATTGAGTAGCGCCTATTCACCCCCTCTAGTCGCTTATATAGATCTTTCACTTGGATTTTCATCCTGAAAGGTAAGACTTTGGATTTCTCATGTGCAGCCGCTCCTACGTGCATGTCGTTGCTCGAAGTCACGAATCCCCAAGTTAGTTCCTTATTGCCACATAGATTCGAACCACCATAGCTAGTCCTCAGATCTCTATTTTCATGATATTCTCCGCCAGCACTATGGAACAAGAACATGCTCCATGATATTAACAGCTAGCAGAGCTTCGAAGCATTCCCTCTGAAACAAAATGGTCAGAATAAAACACGAGTGCACACGATCGAATCCCACCTGATCCAGTAATCTCTAGACATGGATGGCCAAGTGGAGTTCGTCGTCGGAGCCTTCCGGAACACACCACTACAACCAGATCGATGGGGACGGGCAGCCAACAGATCTTCATCTTTGCACGGAAGGAACCCTAGGACCTCCACCATTATTTGGGCCGATCCATCAGTCCTCACATCGTCGATCGGTTTCTGGTGAGCGGAACGAGTGGGTCGGCCTTTGGCTCTTTCGATCCCATGGCCGAACCCAGATATCAGGCCGAGAGAGGCCGGGATGCAACATCATCGTAGGGCAACCACCGCCTCCAGGATTACACCAACACGCTCATCTGCTCCTCCGTGCCACCCATCTGAGCCGCCAGTCTGCGCTGTCCTAGATAGTGCCACCGCTCGGAACCACCAGTACAGCCCCAAGGTGGCTACCCCCATGCGAAGGAGATCGATAGAGGTTACGCAAACTGCCTATCACGTTTGGCTACCAAGGTGTGGCTGCCACCACCGACCGACGGTGACAGCGGTCGGAGGAAGTGGGCGGGGCGGTGGCCTTCTAGGGTTTGGAGGGGGACACCCGGAGTCACCTCGCACGAGCGACCCAGGGGCAGTGGCCTTCTCGCTCAATTTTTTAATTATTTTTATAGAAGATGCTTGGTGTCTTTCTCGACTAGTTAGTTGATTTCCTCGAAATAGGCTTTCACTCCACTTTATAAATAAAGCAATCACACGATGCAAGAGTTCACACGAACATAAATGCTAGGGCAACAACTACAACATGCCCAAAAAGAAAAGATATGGAAAAAACGGCGATAAGACAAAACTAGGGTGACTCGCCATCGTTGTGCCCTCCGAAATTGTTCCACCACGCTCCTAATACACTATAGAGCCTAGTACCAAACAACACCTTCAAGAAGGGGAGCATCAGCGACACATCGCTGCTGTCCAGACCAGCGCACCTAGTATCCACCACGCCCTCTAGGAAGGAATGGTACCACCCAAAGGAGGCACTGCGTCGGAGTCTGCCACGCCGATAGGGATTTATCCCTACCCCCATCCCAAAAAACCCAGGAAAATCAGAGCACCACCACTAACTTTAGCGCCCACTAGCACGCGCCACAATGATTTTGCAGACACCATCATCATCATCTCACCGAGGACACTGCTAAGCCGCCTGCAAGATGGAAGCAAATGACATTGCTCGAGTTAGGAATGACACCGCTGAAACTATGCGGGAGGATCCCACCTCCACCACCAAGTGGTGGTCGTCGACTGGACAGGGAAGAAGGGGCACACCAGAACCAAGCGGGCTTGACTGGGTCCAAAGGGGCCCGTAAAGCCCCCACCTTGCTGCAATGGGTGGGCCACTACTTTTCGATCCCCAACCCGAGCTCTGTCCCCACCGCCATCTATATAAGGTGTTGCAACTGTGGGCGCGCCAACCCGCCGAAGCCCAGATCTGTGCCGGGAGGACTTGTGCCAATCGTCATGCCCGCGAGGTACCGCGTTGCCCCGCCAAGCCTCGCCGATGCCTCCATCTAGTGGACGTCAGAGGAACTCCGAGTCGTGCCATCTCGAGGAGCACCACCACCAAAGGGAGAGAGGCGCCCCCAATCGGATCCCAGGAGCGCGGGTAGAGGAGCCACCGCCGCTGCTGCCCAGGCTTCGCCTGGTGACCCTGTTGGCAGTGGCGAAATCGGAGGGAGGGATGTGCCTCCCATCTCCCTTAGGGGGAGGAGCGGGCTCTCGTGGTTTTTTCTTGAGGGTTAGTTGATTTGCACAAACAAGATGCCTTTGTAGAGTATTACAAGTTAACTGTTATATATGACAATGATTTTTTCTTCTCACATGGACATTACTACCAACTAGGTGGACATGTGTGCTATGCCGCGCCACCTACAATCTATTTGGTAGAGTGTGGTAGGTGTGTTGTACTCACTGCTGGTAACATATTTTGTTTTATTTATGTTACCATAAATTAAATATATGAGCATGTGCGGGTTTGAGTGTTTAATAATCAGTAGACAAATGTGTCATTTATATGTTAGACATGTCTAAAACTGAGAGATCTGATCTTAAACGCAAGAAGCAGGTCTTTATTTCATATTGAAGCTCATACGCAACATATGAGTATTAGTGTTTCTTCAAGATACATCGAGCACACTTAAAAAAAATACAGCAAGCAATAGACCAACTTCAGTACCATAAGAAACTGACATATTACATGATCAAGATAAAAAAAGTAATGATGTAAAAAGCTAACTTATAAAGATCATACGGTAACCTTGTTCGACTGTCTCAAAATCGATGCTTGCAACTATTTGAATTACATAGCTCCAAGAGAAAGCACAACTTTGTATTCAACACTTATAAGCGGCTGAATTATTAAATGGTTAGTTTAGTCAATATAGACAATCCATATTACATATATACTAATTCTATGCATCCGTTATACTAAATATATTCCAAATTATTCACTGGCTCAATAAAATTTAAAAGAGAAGGTATGACAGGAAGTTGCCATGAATATTTACGTAAAGGTAAGACCTAATATGTAATCAAGTTTGATAATTTCTATACATCAAAATGAAAATAGAAGTTATGGCATTTCTGTTGGACCCAGTTAGTTGATGGAACCCGTTTGCTCATTAATCATAGAACATGCTCTAAGTAAAGGGCACTGAAATTTTATTTAACTCATGTACAAATTGTAGAAAAATGTAGAACATATATCAATTTACACAAGTATCTCATATATTCTTAAGATATGCTAATATTACAAAAGCAAATTCAGTTGTAGAGCCTAAGAGGGAGAAAAATCAGTTTATTCTGCTTTATTTCAGGAATACATACATGTTAATTGTTGAAATGACATGAAATTACCAGATCTATATTGGTTTTGATGTGTTTATCCATGAAAACACTTGTCATGATGTCCTTATCCATGAAAACACTTAGATATCTAAGTAACAGACATTTGTTTGAGACCATTTAAATGTGTCTACAATACCAAAGATCATATATAAATTTAGAAGAATAGACTTTTCATGCTAAGAGTATCGACATACCTATTCGAGCAAAAAAAATGATTTTACATCAACCAACAAGCATATAAACTATGAAAAACCATAGACATATTTTTTTCATACCAAGGTAATCAAGTATGGGTTAAACACGAGTTATTACTTATTACGGCAATTAATTAGTCAGAGAAACCGTGTAAGCAATCTAATAAGTTTTCTGCAGTAAAATACTAAGCTATCATTACAGTATATGTTAAAACCATCCTAACTTACGTTCCTCCATGGTTGCATCATTTCATATAGATTACATAATCACAGAGATCAACTGACTCGAACTATTTTGTAATAATCCTCGAACATCACGTCACAGTGGAGTTCTGCTTACTTATATGACTTATGTTTCATGGTTAACTCATGAGCTGGAGGATATATGAAAAACAGTTTAGGCGTAAATTTTCGTATAGGACCTAGAGGAAAAAAATCGGCACCTAATTAAATTACTCCATCCTGAAATAGAGAAGGCTCAAATTGGGATTACCAACAACAGACAAATTTTCTCACCCATGTCTTCCAGCAAAAAAAGACTATCAAAGTATGTCTTCCAAAAAATTAATAGATACGTAAATAGATATGAAGAAAACGGAGACCTGCGAGGACAAGTACCTAGCGGCGGAGCTTGACCATAGGGGAGGAGCTGCCCGGGAAAGAGGGTCCGGTGGGGGATGAGAGGCACCGAGGTGGAGTCCCGACCGTCGGTGGGATGCTAGAGGCAAGGAGTAGCAGACGCGGATGCGCCATCTCAACCCCGTACAACTGCTGCTTCACCCATGCTAGGGTTTCACGCAAGGGGCCACATTGGGTCTGGAGGGGAAGATATGATGAGAGCAGAGCTTATCGTGAGTAGAGGGGGTAGATAGAGCAAAGGTGAGAGGGAGAGCTCGGGAGCGGCGGGGCGACGCACGTTGCTAGGGGAGACGGAGGGGCTGGGATGGGCGGGAGCTCGGGACTCAGGAGATCGTGTGGAGGGGAACATGATCGAGATGGGGGTAGGGTGGGGGCATGGACAGGAGGGACCAGCTCGTAAGACTCGGTCAACACCTGAAACTGCACGGTTGAGATGACTCAAAGTGAAAATCAGACGACGACAAACGCGCGTGCGGGTAGATGGCCTTAGATTGCTCGCTTTTGCTCAAACTTAAGCTATAGTATAATGCTTACGTCCTTGCTTGATGTTTTAGTTCTACCGTCAAAGCACTGTCTTTAGTGCTCAATGCAATGTTTCTATATGAAACCTTTCCTTATTTTTGGGTCTGCCATGGACTGCCCAGTTCGATGAGTCATCATGATCTAAGTGATATATATGTAGATGACTATGCTCAGGAGACGTACATGGCCCTGAAGTTTGGCAACCTTGTGGCTAGGCTATCCACGGATAGGTGTAACATCTCAAAACTTTAATCCAACTTATCAAGATCCAAATCACCCAATTTAGGGTTAATAAAAACTTTTCTCATTAAATAATTAAGAAAGCATATGTGTGTTGCATTAATATAGAAGTGGTTTGTAATTGCCATGTTTGTTTGTTCTAATGGTTGTAAAATGATTTTAAGGTGAATGCCACATCATCTAGATCATTCCCAAGCAAAATCCAAAGAAAAAGAAATCAATTAGAATTAATAAATGCAAATGGTCATTTATGCCATTTTAATCCACTATGTC
This sequence comes from Avena sativa, assembly GCA_916181665.1. Lineage (NCBI taxonomy): Eukaryota > Viridiplantae > Streptophyta > Magnoliopsida > Poales > Poaceae > Avena > Avena sativa. Next base: position 142,110,809 of record OV702292.1, read on the forward strand.
ACTTTAGGTGTTCTTAGAAGTCAAATTCAAACAGAAATAATTCTAACTCTTTGCACCCCTTGCTAGTATAAGTAATGATTTACCAAGACCCACTTTGAAATCTTACAAAAACATTTGAACTCTAAATTGAAATGACATTTGAAAATGGAATCAAGTGTAGGTACATAGATCACACCTTTTCAAAAACCACTCAAATGAATTCCACTTGACCATTCCAAGCAGGCATAGAATCTCAAGCTTAAGTGGAGAACACTCAAAAAATTTGAATCCAAAATTCAAATATTTTTTCATGCGGCCATTATGTCGAACACATGGCAGACACAAATCAAACACTAGAGTAGCTCCACTATTTCTACAGTGATCATCGACCAATTTGGTCTCCCACTTAATCCCCTGTCCCCTTAGCATCTACCCCGGCCCAGACCAGCTCCCCCTTCACCGCTAGCGGCAGTGGCGCGCCGCCCAAATATGGTCGTCGCCGGCCAAACGCGGGCAACGCGCCAGCGACCACCCAGCGCCAATCCAGCGTGCCCTAGCTCTGCCAAACCCTACCGCCGCCCATGGTCCCTTTCCCGAGCCGTGCCAGCCCCTGGACCACCTCACATATCTCGCGTCCATCGCCTCTGCGCCGTGCCCAGCTCACGCCAGCACGCCGTCCCCGACCGACCCACACAAGCCGCGCCTTGCCTTCCGCTCGCGTGCACCGCTCCGCCATAACACCAGCACCTCCCCAGACACGCCCATTTCCCGCCACGCGACCAGCAACCACCGTGAACCGCGTCGAGCACCGCCTCTGCCGCGCAGAGCGCCAGCCTTTCCCGACCGCATGCCACCGCCCCTAGCATCGCCATCATGCCCTAGCTGACCGCCAGGAGGCAAGACACCGTCCGCCTACACCGCCCATGCCTCTAGCGCCCTATACCGTCGTCACCGACGAGCTCACCGTCGCCCTCACGATCTCCTCGTCGAGCCTATAAAAGGAGCCTTCCCCAGCACCAATTCGCCACACTACCTCAACTCCCCTCTCCCTCAGAACCACCTTACCCCATCGCCAGAGCCGCTCGAGCCGCCGTTTGCCGGAATTGCGCCGGAGTTTGCCGTAGTAGAGAAGAAAGGGGCCCGACAATTTTGTCCACCCCAGGAGCCGCCGCGACCTTGCCTGGGTCCGTCGTCGTCGCCACGTTCGATCGCCCCCATCGCCACGTTAGCTGGAGCCCTGGTAAGCCCCCAATCGACCCCCACCGAGCCGCTAGGGTTTAGTCTCGTCGGCGACCTGTCTGTCATCGACGACGAGCCACAACCGTCGATCGTAGTTCTAATCGTGCGGTCCACATCGCCCCGTACCGCTTCGCGTTAGAAGAGCCACTGATATGTAGACCCCCCTGTCAGCTGTCCTCTGCGCCGCGGAGTGTGACTGGGCCGGCCCATTAGAGTTCCCGCCTTAGCCCGCAGATTTAAATTTAGATTTATCTTTTTAAACTTAACCTAGTTTCTATCCACTAGTTTAAAAATCCACCCAGAGAATTCTTCTTAACCAAATGACATGATTCAAATTTTGCTATAAAGATAATTAAAATATCTATCCAAGCCCATTGGATTTAAATCATTTAGAGTTATAGATCACATATAGCAAAAATAACAAGACAGAGACTTTTCTACATTCAAACATTTTTCAAAAATCAACCATAATAGCTTTTGAGTTGTTTCCACCTCTCAAAAATTACATTTGAATATACCTATCTGAATATGTAATAATAATTAGGTTTGCATGCAGTGACTTTGGATAGTACTAAAACAATGCTATATAGGCATTTCTAGTCACTTTAAACCATTTAAATATTAATCTTAAACTTATTAAAATGTGATCCAACATTTAAATCACATTCTCATGCATTGGAATATGTGGTGATGACATGTTTTCACATGATCCCATATTTTAATTGGAGAATATTAAATCTTAGTTAATTTCAATGAGTAGAAATTACTTTTCTTAAATAAAATAAAGGAAACTAGTTCATTAAATCTTGTGATGTATGTGATGATACTAGATCATCAAATGTGTGCCTTAGTGTGCTAAATAGACTAGTTAAGTATTGTTTGGTGATTGTGTATTCCGTATATATTTATAGACGATAGTACCGACCAAGTCTACGAGGAGGAGGAGTTCTACCCCGAGGAAGAAGAGGAGAATTTCAACCACTACACCAACCAAGGCAAGCCTAGCACTTCAAGTAAACTGAGCAAGCTATTATTGGCAAGCTAAAACTTGCAAGCCATCATTAACAATGCAATCTAACCCTTGCAAGCTAGAACTAAGCAAGTTAACACTTGCCCCCCCCCTTAACTTGAGCAAATGCTTTAGGCATGCTTTGGTTATGCATTTTGACTTATACCTACCCCCAAGTTTTCTTACAAGCTTTACTTTCTTTTACTTTACCAAAGTTCTTTACTTTGTTTATAGATAGCATAAAGAGTATAAAACTTGACCTATCTAGTTAGACTTAGATGTCATTCTATGGCATGAGATTGATATTAGCATCCCACATTAGTGAACACTCTTAACTTAGTGATTAGAGCTAAACCAAAAACTTGATCACTTTAGATGGGAATACTTGGTGAAAATGACTTGTGAAAACCTTGGAATGATGAGTCATTCTATTGAGATGTTTTGACATGTGTTGAGAAACACAAATGGTTTATGATGATGAAAATGTTGAGACATGAGCCTTAGCCCTTTATATAAAAAAACTGATGGTTGGATTCAGATGCGATACCATTCCAATTTTACCGTACAACCACAATACCTAAATTGGGTAAGGCTTAGCCAGAAGTTTATATGAATTAGTATGAGTTCCCTTGCGGGAGAGGTTTGAGCTGAGGCTACCTCTCAATGTTCTCCGCCTATGCAGTGCCCAGGATGGCAGATGGCCATGGCTGGGAGGCCAAGCTCATAGGAGAGGTGCTTATACTAGGGTGTGTAAAGGAAAGGTTATGTTTGATTATCTGCATACTAAGTATGATGATTCAGGGTTCTGACAGATGTATCGAATTTTGTGGTGAAAGTGTACCACCTTTGCAGAGTGTCAAACTATTCGAATAGCCACGTCCGCGGTTATGGACAGTTGTAGTGGCCATACTGTTCTGTTGTCAGATGTTTTCAAAATGAATTATGAAATGAATTGTGACATAACTTGACCACAACAGAGTTCGGACTATGACAACTAAGTTCCCACTTAGGTGATTTAGAACTTTGTTTTATCTTTCTTTATTTCTGAACTCAGCTTAGGTTTCAAACTTAACTTTACCAATAAACTTAGAACTTAGCATTCCTACTAGAACTACCTTACTTGTTAGTGATAGTTTGCGAGTACTCATGGCTTTGTACCTGGCTATTCCCATGGCCAGACTATGAGGAGGACTATCCGAAAGAAGGACAGCAGGACGACTATGACAACTAGGATCATCTCCCATCGTCAGCATTGCCTGTGACACTAAAGATGGAGCCCACCGCTACGCTATTTATTCTGCTACTTGTTTGTACTAAGACTGGATCATGAGATCCTTTATTTGTGTAAGACCTTATTATGGTTTGTAATGGATGATGTACAGTGACATTCAATCTGTTATGTCTCGCAAAAATGGTAATCCTGGGATTGGGATGTATGGCATAACAGACATCTGGGATTAAAAAATCGGGTGTTGACAATAGGTTTAGACATTTAGATGCCCCCTTTTCCATTGTAAGAAGCAGGACTACCGTTACCATGAGCTACTTCAACACGCCACTGGAGTGGGTGCATCCAACAGTTCCTTCAAAGGTGAAGGCAAACCACCAGGCCTTGGACAATCTTGTGTGTGGGAATCTCGGGATTGCGGCCCCGGGAGGTTTGATATGGTGGATCATGGAGGTGACGTGGGAGGTGGTTGTCTACTATTTATGAGATGGTTGGTTGCAAGCTCAATTTTTTACTATGACGTAAGCGATGTTTGTAACACAATCATCTCCTCTAACAGCGAGTGCCCATATCATCTCCTCACTTTGGAGACATCCCTTCTCCCTCCGCTGGTGAGAGCAAAAATTGTTTTGACGACGGTCAGACTCTAGTTGTTGGGACTCCCTCCGCTAGTGGGACACCTTCCATGCTGCTTTGAGCCAATCGGGACTTGTTGTGCACATGTTGGGCTGGTCACAAATGTATGTTACCCTGATGTCTTTTTCTTCGGTGTCCCCTCCTCGAAACTTACAAAACCAAAGACACAAGGACGACTGAGATTGGCCGATATCCTTTCGGTTCGGAATGCATGAAGGGGTATCAACAAATCCTTCCCGTTCTTCTGTTTAAAGTTTCATAAGTTTGGGGGAGAGGGGGGGGTACACAGAAGCACATCTCTACCCTGATTAGCAAGGTTGCGACTTCGACTCGACATGGCATAGGGGGGGGGGACACCGAAGCACATCTCTACCCTGATTAGCAAGGTTGCGACTTCGACTCGACATGGCATAGGGGGGGGGGACACCGAAGCACATCTCTACCCTGATAAGCAAGGTTGCGACTTCGACTCGACATGGCATAGAAAAGCTTGAGTGAAGTGTGGTACCGGTGCTCTTATCGGATGTCGGTTTGTCGTCGTATTCTGGTATGGGTGTCGTTTGCGCCTTCGGTTGGGTATTTTTGGCTATGTATCTTCTTATCTTTTATGTATTATGCTTACCTAATAAAATGGTCTAGCTGCTCCCAAGCCGACAAAAATATTCTTACATTCCAGTCGAGAAACACACGAGAATGAATCCATTGAACAAAAGAATCAGTTGTACGTCAGAAACAAGCAACTTTAGCCAATCGAGGTAATAATATGGAAAAATGAAATGCATAAAAAATGTAAAAAAAGTATATTATCAGTAATAATAAATCATTTGAATATCACAAGAATACAAGTTGCATATGGAGTATTTTGAAAACGTGCAACTACTATATAGTTACTGTGCAAAATCATAATAATTTTCAAAATGTACTCAATAATGTAAAATGTATCAGGTTGCTCTCACTACAAAAGCACTAGGAAACAAAATGTGTTTAAACATTACTTTAAAATATGCAACTGATGTACGTAGAAGAAATGTGCAATTGAAGAGCAAACTTCAAAATTTGTCCGATTTTATGGAGTAAAAACATTGGCTGGTCAAAAGTAAAACAATTAATAAACAGGCCATACTTTTGTCGCCCCTAAAAGAAGAAATTTGGAGGCTCTTCTTGAACCAAAATACCGCTGTAAGAAAAACATATTTAATGCAGCCACAGTTTTATCGGCGGATCAAACGAAGTTTAAAGACCGATCACTTGGATTATTGAAGTTTTCAGGATAGATACCTCAAATTATAAGTCAGGAAACTTAATCTATTCGTGGTGAAGTTGCAAGGTCGATTGAACGGGAATCGAGTTTGAGTAAAATATTGGCGGTACCGGCCGGAAGTACAAAGAGCATGATACAGAAAGCACGGATGCAGTTTTTGTTTCTCACACCGATCACTTTCACGTTGACAGCGACAACGAGATTCGCGAGGAAAGTCAGAAATGAAGTACCTTGGGAAGCAAGAAGGCATGCAGGGACAGAGACACACCGAGTCAACAGATTAGTGCTGCTTCCGCTCACAACCGCTGTCTTCGTCTTGGACACGAACCTTCATGCCTCTTTCTCCACGCATCTCCATCTTCAGCTTCTTTTCTCTTCTCCCCCTTATAAGCGTCATACTACTAGCACATCACTTGAGCAGCAAGATCACGTTGAGTCGTAGAAAGAAAACTAACTCAAAAGCCGCCACCCACCCACCCACCCACACACACAAAGAGAGGGAGAGTTCCTGAAGGGATGGCGTGGGCTGCGAGCAAGCAACAAGCTGAAGGAGATCGAGCAGAAGCGAAGAAGCACAATGTGGTGAGTGGGACGCCAATCTTCATCTATCAGCTCCCCTTCCATTCTCTTTCCCCCAACAAAGTCAAGAACGTCGAGGTTGACCGCTTGAGGCTATCTTTCACGACGCCGCAAAAGCCTACCCTGGTCCCCGATGATTCTGACGAAGAGAGCGACGACGATCAAGAGTGTGCGGATCACATCTGTAGTGGTCTGCATGCTATTCCTCGGAAAAATAAATCGAGATCGACCAAGAAAAGAGTCCGCAAGGGCAGTTGTAAGGAATTCTACAAAATATTCAGTTGAGATGCCATCTTTTTGGAACATAGGATCTCTCGAAGTCGAAGGCTTGGCTAAATTCAGATACGGTGATGATTTGGTCGAAGAGTACAGATAGATTTCAATGCTGACTCCCAACACTCCATTTTGTATGTTCCATGTCTCTGATCTAGAAAAGTGTAATATTCTGGCAGATATGTGTACATGCCAGGGTTCTATGGTCACCTCACTCATGCCTCGAGCAACCTTGTTGGCGACAGGGGAAACAAAATGTTTTTATACTATGACATTTGGTTTTGTCAAGTATTTTTTCTGAGAGTATGCTGACATGCACCGTATTTTTATAGAAGACAAAATTGTAGGTACAAACGATTAAAACTCGCTGCAAACAACAATAGTACGAACTCCACACTGGCTAGAAAGTGTGAAACTAATGACCACGTAGATTAATTGTGTCTACTCAGATAATCACCGAGCCTCATAAATCGTGTATTTATGTGAGAAGTGGTGGTGCTATGCAGCACCTAGCGTACAAGACCCGGACACATATGCCGGGTCTACTCGGTTACATATCATAACAGGTACAAACGCTAACTCTAACATCCTCCCTTAATTACAACTTGAAAAAATTGAGATTATGCATAAGTCTTTCAAAGGCCCGATGTGAGTTTGTAAAACCGTCAACAACTTGGTCTTTTGAAGTAACTGAATCTCCAATTGTTTTTTTCAACACCCGTTCTCTAGCAAAGTGAAAATCAATCTCAATATGTTTGGCTCGTGCATGGAAGACATGATTTGTTGACAAGTATGTTGCTCCCCGATTATCACACCTAGGATGGGTCATGGATGTCTTGGTCAGTTGAACTCCAAGTTCAGCGAGTAAGGACTGTATCCATATGACTTATGTTGTGGCATTGGCTACAGACTTGTATTCTTCTTTTGTACTAAATCTAGAAACAATAGCCAACTTTTTAGCATTCCGAGAAATTAAGTTTGGTCCACACCATGAAGAAACACGTTTTTAATATCTATCTGTCACAAACTCCATCCATGGAAACAGAAATTGCCAAGATAACGAACAATAGTAATCTTGATGACTGGACTAAAAGTGTCCTCATGGTAAATATCACACAATTGTTTGAAACCCTTGTTTACCAAACAAGCTTTATAATTGTCAAAAGAACTATTTTCCTTGAGCTTAACTTTATAAATCCATCGATAATCAATAATATTTTTGCCTGCATGTTGATGTCTACGCACTCTTCTATTCTTGTAGACAGTGTAGACATCAAGCTATTTTCTGGCGCCGTTGCCGGGGAGGTAAGGTAAAGGTACTCACATCCTCTGGCTACTAAGCTATCTTCTAATACGGTTGCTGGTGTGTGTGTGTGCTCGAAGTTATTTCCTTTAGATTCTGCAATTCTATCGTTTTGTTTCTTGTTTTTATTTTCACTAGTTAGGCTTAAATGGGAAAAAAATAGAGAGCTTTTTTAGTATTTTTCCTGGGGTAGAACATAAATGGTTTGAAAAGAAAATAAAAAAACCCATGGAACTTTCTTTGCATGCTAATAGCAATGTTATTAGTATGAATTTTTTGAACACCTTTGTTATTAATGCTATGGAAACGTCTAAGCTTGGAGAAGCTAGTTTTTATGAAAATGATCTTTTTAGTTCCCCAGCTTTAGAGGAGAACATTTTCTCTGATGATACTTTATCTCCCATATGTGGTAATTCAAATGATACTTGTGATATTTTAAATCCACATACTAAAAGCGTCCCTTTTAAAATACCTATGGAAATTGTTGAACGTGTTATGAATAACTGTTATTTTGGAGATGGAACTATCCATCCTGGTGATCATTTACTCTTTATACATGAATTATACGAGTTTTTCAAGTGTGCAGGTATTTCAATGAACCAAGTTAAGAGGAAGATATTCTCTTTATCAATTAAGGGAAAAGCAAGGGAGTGGTATGAGCTACTAGAGGATCCTCATCATTCAGAGTGGAAGGAACTTGAATCTTTCTTTTACTCTAAATTTTATCCTCCTCATGAAATTCACAAAGATAGGAATTATATTTATAATTTTCATCCTCATGATGGAGAAAGTATTGCTCAAGCATGGGGGAGACTGAAGTCACTAATGCTCAAGTGTCCCATTCATGAGCTCTCCAGTAATATTGTTATTAATAATTTTTATGCAAGGATTTTAGGACATTACAAGGACTACCTAGATACCTCTTTAGAGGGATTATTCACACGTAAGGAGGTCAATGCTAAGTGGGATCTCCTTGAAACAATTCAAAGCAATACCGAAGATTGGAATAACGACAAAGTTAAAGAACCAGGTATAAACTATGAGTATGATTGCATTAAGTCTTGTTGGGTCCGCAGCATAGAAAACAAAAAATTCCTACGGTGTGAACTACACGCCAAGATCTATCTACTAGGTACAAAGCAAACGGGTGGACATACATCCATAGAGAACTTACCCTCGTAGACAACGAGCTTTGTTAACGAGTAGGAACTCGTGGTTGATGTAGTCGTACACTTGCCGATCTCAAGATTGTGAGGAAGTCCGAGCGCCGCAACTCAGCAGCGCATCCGCACTCGCACACACGTTCAAGCCACCGGACGACCTCCACCTCCTCGCTCCAGCGATCCAGTGGAAGCAGCAACTCCTTCCAGACGAAATGCCACCGGGAACATGTATCTCGCTAATCCGAGACCATGGGGGAATAATTCTAGAGGGAGAGAGAGATCCTTCACAAGGAGGTGTGAGGAAGAAGGAGGGAATGGGTGGCCTTTTATAGGAGGAGGGGGGTGCCCCTTCTCTCCATGGCCGGCGCATGGGGGGGGGGTGACCCCTCACCTCCCCCATTCATGTGGTGGTAACTCCTCCACATGAAAATGCCTCTTCACATTCCCTTTTAAAGTCTCCACTTTAAATGCATTAAGTTTCTCCAAATTTAATGCTCTCTCATTTAATAAAACCCTTTTATTAAATTTATTCAGAATTTTGTTAATTACTTTAATTAACAAACATTCACATATAGCCCCTTGCAATATTTCAATATCACATGCAGAACCACCTTCTGGAATTTCACCCGAAACAATTTCCGGTTTCTATTGAAACAATTCCTGCGCTTTGCAATTCTTTCGTCTAAAACATATGTGCTCCAAAATGGTGTCCGGTAACTCTTAAGTGTGCCACCCTACGGTTCGTGAATAATGCAGACATGATTGAGACCCTTCTCCGATCAATAATCAGCAGCGGGACCTGGAGATCCGTACTGACTCCTACACATTCAACGATGACTCCTGTGATCGTGAGAACCTTTAACGCTTGTAACCAAATCCCTTTGTCTCTCGATATATTACATGTCCGAGATTCGATCATTGGTATCTCCATACCTAGTTTGATCTCGTTACCGACATGCACTCTTTTCTTGTTCCCGTGATATAACATTCTAGTGATCACATCACTTGCTTGCAAGCTATCCTAGTGTGATATCACCGAGATGGCCCAGAGTATATCTATCCGTCATCTAGATTGACAAATTCCACTCTTGATCCATGAGCCTCAACATAACACCTTCGTAGCACTGAACCCATCTTTATAGTCATCCTGTTACGGTGTGACGTTTGATGTTATCAAGATACTCTTCCGGTGTTAGCAATTAACATGATCTCATGGTCTTCGGATAAAGATTACTTCGTATGATGTTATAGCAATATAAACACAATGACTTGATCGTAATGCTATACTTCGGATGAATGTTCATCACATCATTCCACCAATGGTGTGACCTTGTTATTAACAACATCCAATGTCCATGATCAGGAAACCTTGATCATCCTGTTAATCCACAAGCTAGTCTATAAGAGAGGCATGACTAGGAACCCTTTTTGTTTATTAAACACACATGTATTGATGTTTCCTATCAATACAATTATAGCATGTAAAATAAACATCTATCATATATAAGGAATACATAATAACAACTTTATTATTGCCTCTCAGGGCATATTTCCTTCAAGTCTTTCGCTGAAACTGCTAATTTTCAAGAGCTTAGTGCCAAATATGGTCTTGATCCTCAAATTCTTGTTAATTTTTGTAGAGCCTTTGCTTCTCATAGTAATGCTCTAAAGAAAAATGGGACATGTATCATGAGCCTTTTAAAGACACTTGCATGAAAAATGAAATTGTTATTAATGATAGCAATAAACATGCTCCAACCGCTGAAAGTACTATTTCTTATAAGCTTGTTAATTTTTGTGGAGTACATAGACCTTGTGAAAAGAATCAAATTGAAGAAGAATATTGTATCACTCACAGGAATGAAAAAACTAGAACATGGTATATGGCTCTAAATGATCTTGGTAAAAAGGTTTGTGCCCTCTATCCTTTTATTTATGAACTTTGCTTTAAAGTGGGTCATTTCAATTTTCAATATGCAGGCCATAATAATAGCCATTCTAATCCAATGAGTACTGCAAGTTTGTATTGTGATAACATGATCACTCCTAATCAACATGATGAACTTACATTGTTTTGGGGGGTGTGAAGAGTTATCAAGAAAAACTTCTCTGGTAGATATGAGTGCTTTTGATATGAATAGCATCCTGCATGGTTGTCATCTTTATTGTGTTGATAATTTCCACACAAATACTTACATACAAAATATTATAAAAGATGAGATTTTACCAAAATATGACAGGACTAATATGTGTTTTGTTCTTATTAATGAAAAGGAGGAATCCTCCAAAGTTTCTTCTATTGTCTCTAACAATAAACCAGGGTATATGGAGAAGCTTCCTTTCAAGCCTCTCCATCCTAAAGAGAAGAAGAAAAAGAAGAAGAGGGAGAGTAAAAGGAGGGAGGAAACGGTATTTTCCCCTAAGCACGTTACTCCTATTATAGTTTTTGATTAATCTGAACTCGATGATGTTCTTATGCCTGTTATCTATAGTAGTGATCATGATTGGGAAAAGCACACTACTTTTGATATATAAATCTCTTTGGTACCAATTCTAAAAATGATAATATTAATAATTGATGTACTATTAGTGCTATCCATGTTCCTTCTAATGATGATATGTTTACAAACGAACACATTTTGGAAGATAGCATTCTATTGCTTATGATGATTACAATATGCCTCCTATAATTGATGATTATGGTCATGAGAATAATAATGATAGCTATATTGTTGAATTTGCTCCCACTATAATTAATAAGAATAACTATGCTTATGTGGAGAGTAATAATGATAATATGCAAGTGGCTCATGATAAGAATGTCTTATGTGATAGTTATTGACATGGGTATACCCTACATGTACTCGAGCTTGGTATATACGGTCCAAATACGTATAGGCCCACGGTGTCGCCAAGGCCCAAACGAAGGACTCGAGTAACCTACGGAGTCTCGATTGCTTGAAGAACAAGAAGAAGTTAAAGATAGAAAGTTTGAAGGGGAAAACCCTAACATGTAACCGACTCGACCTGCTACCCGAGACCTAGCCTATCTATATAAGGGCTAGGAGGGGGCGGCGAGGAGGACACATGCAACCCTAGTTTCCACCACCATCGCCAAATTGCATCTGCACACCATTGTAACCTTCGGTTCCTTCGATAATTCCACGAGCAGACAAGCAGGAGTAGGGACCTCTATGAGGCCTGAACCTAGTCCCCTGTGTGCTTGTTTGCTAGCCGATAGATGTCTCTAGCGCTCCCTCCTTCTCCAAAACCCAAGTCCATAACAATGGGCATTGACGAGTTAAACCCTAGTCAATTGGCGCCGTCTGTGGGAATTGGGAGTGCTGATGTTGCGGCTTCTTCGGCCCCATCAACCGCGATCTAAAACTCCGCAATAGCGGAGATTCGCCAGCTCTTCGGCGCGTTCGACTTCACCGTCCACACGCCAGCCACTCGCCTGGACTTCGAGTTCGTGGGCAACGGAATCAGCCTGGCGATCGGGAGCTTCCTCTTCCAAGTTGGTCAGATGGGCATGCTTCGCATGCCTGATCAGCCGACAGCACCGACGATTGCCCCAGCATCATGGTTCCCTCCATCGACCAGCATCCTCAGCGAGCTCAACGCCTCGACAGTAGTCGAGAACACGGTCAGCAACAGCAGTCGCGACTCCGATCTGAGCGATCTGCAACTGAAGATGGAACCTACGGTTCTGGATCTGAAAGTTGTGGAAGCAACAGCTTCCCCAATCACTTCATGTGCGCCGTCATCAACGCAGGCGACACCTCTGCCAACCGCGACAACGGCGGCAATCGCGGCAACGGAACCGACCCGCCTAACAGCGGCAACGGCAGTAACGGTGGCAACCGCACCCCCGTTGACAACAGAGGAGCAGTCGAACCTCCAACCATAGTAAATGGGCAAACCGGTGAACACGTCGTGATCAAGCTCAACGAGCAAGAATGGGCTCGCTACCGCGAGGCCCTGCGAGGCACCCCTCTACCCTTCGGATCCCCGCAAGAGTTGCTGATGGGATATCACTGGCTCCTGAAGGAACAATTCAAGTGCCAAGTACAAACAATCGCGCAACTCGAGGCGCGCAAAAAGGCGGCAGACGAGTCGAGCCTTCGTCGTGCTGGACTCTCCTCCTACGGAGGATCCTCCTCAAAGGGCAACGAGCACCTCGCCAAGAAGAGGCAATCTCGGATGGCCCATCTCACCGAGCAGGAACGCATAGAGGCTGCAAAGGTCCTCGACTTCGGCTCTATGACAATCGACACTAGGGGCAATGTGGTCCCCAAGACGCCGGAGGCTGCGGTGACAGCGGCCACCATGTACCTCCTGAACAACCAGCCACCGGCTGGGGACCCCCGGGCCGCCATGCACCGATCTACGATCGCGGGCTTGGGATTAATCGAGGCCTCCCTCAATAAGGAGCCTACAACGGAACCAAAGAAGGGCAAAGCGCTGGCAAAGCGTTACTCCTCGCCCTCATCTAGCGATGACAGCCACGACTTGTCTCGATGTCGCCGCTCACGACGACACGACCACGACTACGACGCATGTGATGACATCAGGCAGCACAAGATTGAAAAATCGAGAGCATGACGTGCTCGGTCGACTGACTCAGAAGAGGAGGACGTGGAGCTCTGTGGCGCCAGATGCTTCAGCAGATCCATTAGGCAGAAGCGAATGCCTAAAGGGTTTAAACTCCCGTCGGAGAACCCGAAGTTTGACGGCCTACAGGACCCGAAGATCTGGATGGAGGATCACATCTCCTCTGTCAGGCTCCACAGAGGCAGTCGAAGCACGGCCATGCAATGCTTGCAGCTACAGCTGCAGGGCGCTGCCCGAGCATGGCTCAACAACCTCCCACGTGGATCCATTCGCAGTTGGGACGAGCTGGTTTACAGCTTCGTGCGCAACTTTAAAGGCACATACAAGTGGCCCGCATCAATCGAAGAGTTGAGATGCTGCTAGCAAAGATCTGGCGAATCGCTGCGCTCCTACATCCAAGGGTGGTCCATCATCAAGAACTCCACGGAAAACATCTCGGAGGATCACGCGATTGACGAATTCAATGGTGGCGTCCGCCGCTTAGAACTCAGAGAGGAACTGGGCCGCTCAAATCCCAAGACCATCGACCACCTGATGGAGATTGCAAATCGGTGGGCTGATGGAGAAGACTCAGTGAAGAATCGCGTTCACTCCGACGAGGAGGCGGAGCTCGAGCGTAGACGCGATCGCCGAGGCAAGCGTCGCATGCGCATTTACGATGACCATGACGACGTCAACATGGTCGTGGCTGGCTACGCCAAAAGACGCGACGACAACCGCAACATCGGATACCGAAGCGGCGGATACCGCGGCTCCGTGAAAACCATGCAAGTGTGGCAATGCCGCACTCGTGACGAGGCACCCGTGAGCTCAATTGAGGACAAACTGTCCAGGCCATGTACGGTGCACTTCTACATCGACAAGCACGATGGTAAGAAGAAGTCCAGCCACCTCCTCAAGGACTACGGCGAGTTCCTCAAGCTACATGAGGGACTGGTTCGGATGAACCGCAATGCAGTCGAAAGAGGCTACAGAGCCGCTCCAGGCGCCATGGCACATGGCGCTCCGCCACCTCCACCTGGGCCACCCCCGAATGCAGCTGCACCGGACCAGCACCATGGAGGCGAACCGTACCCACGAGCTATGGGCACCATGATGATCCAAAAAGGACGCCCCTCCAATAGGGTGCAGAAGGCCATCACTCGCCAAGTCAACTTGGCCACACACTCGCCACCATCCACCACTGAGTACCTCAGTGGAAGCGAGTCCTGCATCACCTTCGACAAACGCGACCATCCGCCTCAGGTACCCCGTCTAGGCCATTGCCCCCTCGTACTCGAGGCGCAAATCGGAGGCTTCGACATGAGCCACGTCTTCATGGATGGCGGAAGTGGCATCAACCTTATATTCGCGAGTACCTTGCAAGCAATGAGGATCCCCCTAACTTTCCTGGAGGCCTCGGACACAATGTTCCATGGCATTTTTCCAGGGAAAGGCGTATACCCCCTGGGCAAAATCAACCTCGATGTCATCTTCGGTACGCCTAAGAACTTCCGGCGCGAGCGCATCGACTTTGAGGTCGTCGACTGGCCCTCACAGTACCACTGCATCCTCGGGCGCGTCGCGTTTGCTAGGTTCATGGCAGTTCCCCACTACGCCTACCTGCAGATGAAAATGCCAGGTCCCCATGGCGTCATCACGATCAACAGGAGCTTCGAGCGGTCTGACAGTTGCGACAGGGAATTCAATAGAATCTCCCAGTCCTTCGGCATGCAGGAGGAACTCGCGAGACTAAAGGAGACGAGAGACAACAGTCTGCCTCCCTTGAGCCGGCCAAGCTCACCTGATCTCTCCTTCGACTCATCGGTGCACACGAAGAAAGTGCAGGTCCACCCATCGGATCTCGCCAAGACGGCCCTCATCGCCAACAACTTGAGTCCCGCATAGGAACTCGCGCTCGTCGAATTCCTCCGTGAGCACTGGGAAATCTTCGCCTGGTGTCCTGCGGACATGCCAGGAGTTCATAGGGAATTCACCGAGCACGCACTCAACGTCAACCCCGACGCAAGGCCAGTCAAGCAAACAATTCGGCGATTGTCTGAGCCAAGAGCGCAGGAAGTTGGAATGGAGATCAACAGACTCCTCGAGGCCAAGTTCATACGCGAGATCAAGGAAAGCACTTGGCTCGCCAACACGGTGTTGGTACCGAAAAAGGACACGGATATCCTGCGGATGTGCGTGGACTTCACCTCTCTGAACAAGCACTGCCCAAAGGACCACTTCCCGTTGTCGCGCATCGACCAGATCATCGACTCCACTGCGGGATGCGAGCGCCTTTACTTCCTCGATGCCTACTCAGGCTATAATCAAATTCGAATGAAGGAGGAAGATCAAGAGAAAACACCGTTTACAACGCCCTTTGGTGTGTTCTGCTACAACACAATGCCCTTCGGGCTAAAGAACGCGGGAGCCACCTACCAGCGGTGCATGCAGGCTTGCCTCAAGGAACAACTAGGTCGCAACATTCAAGTCTATGTTGACGACATAGTAATCAAGACCAAGGAGGAAGCCTCTCTAATCGACGATTTGCGCGAAACCTTTGCCAACCTCGATCGCTACCGGATCAAGCTCAATCCGGACAAATGCGCCTTCGGCGTACCATCTAGGCAGCTACTCGGGTATCTCATCTCCGCGAGGGGAATCGAGGCGAACCCGAAGAAGATAAAAGCCATACTGGCCATGGAGAAGCCGAAAAACATAAGGGGCGTCCATCAGCTGGCTGGACGAATCGTGGCCCTCAGTCGATTCATCAGTCGAATGGGGGCGCTGCCCTTATACCAGCTCCTCCGCAAAACTGAAAAATTCGAGTGGACCAATGAAGCGCAAGAAGCATTCGAAGACCTCAAGCGCCTGCTATCCACTTCGCTAGTGCTGGTGACCCCACGCAAAAGGGAGCCAGTGTTGCTGTATATCTCCGCCACCAACTAGGTGGTCAGCATAGTGCTTGTCGTCGAGCGAGCTGAGGAAAACAAGGTCCACGTCGTACAACGCCCAATATACTACCTCAGCGAGGTCCTCACGCCAACAAAATAATGGCACCCGCACTACTAGAAGCTGGCGTACGACGTCTTCATGACCGCCCGGCGACTGCGCCACTACTTCCAGGAACACCCAATCGTGGTGGTCAACGACGCCCCCTTGGGGCATATCCTCAATAACCCCGACGCCACGGGACGAGTCACGCTTTGGGGAATAGAATTGTCTCCACGAGACATCATGTACGAATAGCGCGACACAATCAAGTCATAAGTTCTCCTGGATTTCCTCGTGCACTGGATGGAGAACCAGCTCCCGGACAAGCCAGATATGTCCTACCTCTGGACAATGCACTTTGATGGATCCAAGCGGAAAGACGAAGCAGGCGCAGGTGTCATACTGACATCACCTCAAGGGGACAAGCTGAAGTATATCCTGCAAATGCAGTTCACAGCCTCAAATAACGAGGCTAAATACGAGGCCCTGTTGCACGGGATGAGGATGGCAAAAGCCTGTGGTGCCAAGAGGCTCATCATATACGGCGGCTCCAAGTTGGTCGTCAACCAAACAATGCATGAGTGCGACGCACTAAACGACAACATGATCGCGTACCGCGACCTCTACGACACACTCGAAGGAGACTTCGACGGTTGCGAGCTGCAACACGTAGGTCGCGAAAGCAACGAGGAGGCAGACGCACTCGCCAACATAGGCTCTACCTGCGCCCCCATACCACCAGGGGTATTTCTCGAGCGCATCTACGAACGCTCCATCAAGCCAAAGGCCGCAGAGAAGAAAACAAGCGCATCAACGGACTCGGGGGCTATGCCACCCAATGAGACAATGTCACTCGATGACTTGGAGCTAGACACAGGACTCGAAGGCCCAATGAGTGTCATGATGATTGAGCAATCCTGGACGCAGCGTACATCACGTACCTCCTCAACAAGAGGCTACTGGACGATCCGACGGACGCACGGCACATCACGCGACGATCCAAGGCATTCGCTATTATCAACGGTGAACTATACAAACGCAGCATCACAGGAGTGCTCTAACGATGCGTCTCCACGGCCGATGGAAGAGCAGTTCTCCTCGACATCCAGGAAGGGACCTGCGGGCACCACGCCGTCAGTCGCGCCCTCGTTGCCAAAGCTCTACGAGCTGGATTCTGCTGGCCTACGGCCATGCGCGACACCAAGGACATCGTCCAAAAATGCAACGCTTGCCAGCGATTCACGGACAAGCCGCACGCACCAGGCGCAGAGCTACGGCCAATCCCATTGGCCTGGCCCTTCGCGCAGTGGGGGCTCGACATGGTTGGCAAAATTCCAAGGTCTTCATGAGGAGGCTACGTCTACCTCTTAGTCGTAGTCGACAAATTCACCAAGTGGATTGAGGCCATGCCAGTGACCAACCAATCAGGGCACAACATAGTCAAGTTCTTCGAGTCCATCGTCTACCGCTTCGGAGTGCCGCACAACATCATCACCGACAATGGGACGAACTTCACATCCAAGGAGTTCCAAGAATTTTGCGAGAACCTCGGGATCAACATCAGCTATGCCTCAGTAGCGCATCCGCAGACCAACGGTCAGGTGGAAAAAGCAAACAGGCTCGTCTACAGCGGCATCAAGAAGCGACTCCTCCGGCCACTCGAACAAGCCGCGGGTTGCTGGCCAGACGAACTGCAATCCATACTCTGGAGCCTATGCACAACTCCAAACAGCGCCACGGGCTACACACCATTCTTTATGGTGCACGGAGCCGAGACAGTGCTACCCGCCGAGGTGCAGTTCAAGGCGTCGTGCGTGGTCGCTTACAGCGAACAAGAGTCATACCTCGCACTCGAAGACTCCATCAATCTCCTTGATGAGGCAAGGGAAATCGCCGCGGAAAGATCCACGATCTACCAGCAGAACCTGCGTAACTACCACAGTAGGAGGCTTCGCCCCAGATCCTTCGTCGAAGGTGACCTGGTCCTGCGACTGAAGTAGCAGGGGCATCTCAAGATCGAGTCCCCCTGGGAAGGACCGTACGTGATTACAGAAGTAATCTCAGGTGGCGCCTATCGCTTCAAGATTTAGAGACAGGAGTCGCATACGCCAACCCCTAGAACGTCGCACAACTGCGACGCTTCTACCCTTAGTCGTTTTTTTACCTTTTACATTGCAAATAAGGCTACTCAGCCAAGGCTACTTAGCCACATATTGTACCTCGTACTGTTCTTCGAATAAATAAAGCTAAGTGCCCCAAAACTCCGAGTTCTCCTTTAATTTCCCAATTTATATACTTGGGGGCTGCGCCACCCTAAACACATCTGTTCTTCGAACCAAAACGCGATATCCTGAGTAGCTGGTACATCAATCGAAACCCTTAACACAACATCAACCCAGCTGCAACGTACCTGACAGGTTGACAAGGGACTCGGATAAAAACAAGACCAGGCTAACGAAAAGGACTCGCATAGTGCCACGCAGTTCATACTAACACAACTCTTTATACGCATTCAACAATAAATTATCTACAATATTTATACGAACTTTACAACACAAGTACACTTATGTGTAGGATACAAACTAGGCTACTACTACAGCAGAAGAACGTTGGTTTGTTCCTCAAAGAAGTCGACGATCTCTTCTGCTGGGCGGTCCACCACCTGGTAGTGCGGCACCATATTCCAAGCAAAACCTGCTGGCGGCGCAGGCGGCCCAGACGCAATTGCCGCAACATCTACGTCAGGCCTGTGCAGTCGCACCATTGATAGAGCAGCCTTGGCACCAGCCTCCAACTACTGCCCCACGCACTCGCGAACTGCGGTCAGGTCTTGAAACTTGGCAAGGAGGGCCAGCAAGCTTGATGGCGTATCATCCAGCAGGAACATCGCCCGATAAATATTCTTCAAGCATGACTGCGATTTCTTCAGAAAGTGCAGCACTCGCGACGCACGATCCTGCAGGGTCGTCAGCGCAGTCGCACGATCATGATCATGATCTACCCAGAAGTATCCACTCTCTTGAAGTTGCTCCTGGGTAAGATCATGCATGCGAATGGAAATTCTATCCTTCTCCTCCTGCGGGTGACGCGTGCTGACAACTACACGAAGCAGCAACAGCATCATGAGTACAACGGACCACTGCGAGTAACTACAAGGAAAAGATGAGAGCAAGCAAACTAACACTTGAATTGGTCGCCCAGCTGCATCACCTCGCCAAGCAGATACTGCTCCCGAGCGACGGATTTTTCCGCCTTCGACTTCCATACATCCGCGTTACCGCGGAGCACGGGCAACTCGCGCTCCAGCTGCTTCACGCGGTCACGCAATCGCGAAAGCAGCGACAGCTCATCCACTCTGGAACGCGGCGGTACTACAGTATCATCAAGAGTCGGCGAGTCCTGAGTTTCCCTCAAAGGATCACTCGATGTACCCTACCACAAGTCAAGATAGAAGCAAATAAGACGACCAAGTCAACACAACGACAAAGGATTCAAATACATTCAAGACCAGTAAAAGTATCAGCAGATACACTCGCCAGCAGGCACGTTGTTAAACAAAAGGACATAAGCTAATCAACTATTACAAAAGCTAACTAAGGAGCAACTGGCTTCTTCGACTTCGACGGCCTCGGGGGCTTCATCGAGTCTGTGGCAGTGTCAGATGCCATTGACTTTCCGCCAGCCCCTGATGCCGCCGCTTTCGCCGTCTTCTTGACGTGATGCAGCCCCTCAGAATACTTTGCAACAATATTTATCAACTGAGGCCCATATTTGCCACAGGCAGTCGCGAAGGGAGCGAAGACTACCTGCTCGCCGTCCGCGCTCACAGGCATCGCCTTGGACACCGCAGCAGGGTCAATCTCGACTCCGTGGGCCTGCACCATGGCAAGTGACATGGACGCGCCAGCCGAGCGAAGCGAGTTCTTGAAGCTGGCAGGCACACCTCTAGCGAGTGACTCCACCAGCTCGTCTATATTCTCGACTAGCTCTGCCTTGGGCATCAGCTCCTCTTGAAGGCGACTGAGTATGCTTTTGGCCTTGGAGAGCATGTCCTGCACAACGATGCTGCGGTCTTCGACTGCTGACAGTGCACCCGCCAGAGCGTCATCACGACGAAGGGCCTACGGGTCAAATCTCAAATCGCCAGCATCTGTACAGAGATTCACACATGGACAAAAACATCAGCGCCACCGGCAAAAACATTCGAAGCAGAGAAGGATAACAACATTCACAAGCAAAGTACCTGAGAGGGCCTTGGCAATTGAGAGCAGTTGTTCTTCGAACAACTTCTCCCTGGCTGCGAAGGAGGCACGCAGCTCCTCTTCGTGCCTTCGTGCCTCGTCACGCGCCGCGATTGCCTCGTCGCGACCCTTCACAGCCGCGGCGAGTGTCTTCTCCAAGGTGGCGGCGTCACGCAATAGGGCATTATGTTCGGCTGCACGACAAACAAAAGTTGACTATCAGTCGACTATCTCAAAAGGAGCATACGAAGAAGAAGAAGTGTGGAACACTCACTCTCCACGACGCGATGACGCGTCTCCAGCATCGCATGCTGGCGGCCCATCACAAGCACTTGCTCTGCCAAGTGCGTGGCTTCCTTCACAAGGAGCTATCGCACAAACAAGGAATCAGCAGAGGCAATAGATAACATCGACTGCAATATTAAAAAGGAGAAAAAACTACACTCACATGGTCCTCGAATGACTCTGAGGATGTCTGCTATACCGTCATCCGGGCAACCATTCGAAGCTCCCCTGGATGAGGAGAACTGGAAGAGTTGTGCCCGGAGTGGGCCGCCAATGGAGGGGAAGGAGCACGCTCGACCTCTTCCTTGGACCTTGAGGTCGCGACTCCTGATTCCTTCAAAAACTAGACGTCACCAGAAGATGACGACGCCTCTTGACTGCAAGACAAAAATCATATCAAGATAGGGCAAACCCAGAGATGAGCCATCAAGAGCAAAAACAGAGAAGAGCAAATCGACTAAGAAAACTTACCAATCAAACTTGTCAAAGTCAAAAGTGGCTCCCCCCGACTCTGACAAAGACTCCTTGGGCAGTCGCATCTTCTTGCGAGAAGATGGTGCCACGGCGCTCACAGGAATGGCAGGAATTGGCGACTCCACACCTTCCGGACTCGAAGGACACGACGCATCGGAATCCTTGCTGCGCAAACGCTTGTGAGTATCCAGACTACCGGACTCGGGGGCTTCCTCCTCCGCATCAGAAGGGACGGTCGACTCCGACTCATCCTCTTCCAAAGTCTCGCGAGGGATAATCCCCTCAGGAAGAGGGGGCATACAAGGTGACACCGCCCAATCCTGCACACATGCAACACATTTCAGTAAACATCAAGTAAATAACAGAAAAGCAATCGACAAATTTAGCTACTACGTAGCACAATCTATACCTCAGGAGGAGGGTTCGAAGCATCAAATGGCGGAACAACTGGCTCACCGGGGAGCACATCCTTGACGGTGTACTTCGTGACTAGTCGAAACCTCTTGTCCACCTCACTCGCGGACATGCCATCGGCAGACACGCGAGTGGCATCATCAGCGCCAGCCCACGGAAACATGGGGTGGACTCTGGCTTATAGGGGCTGGACGTGATGGCGCAGCCAAGTGCGAATGAGGGCACAGCCTCCCTCCTCTTTGCCAATGCGACTCTCGAGGTCGTAGACGCGCTGGTACAGCACATCTGTCTCCACAGACTCGCCAGGCATGACTACATTCTTCCAGGAGCACATCCTCCTGCACGGCGTCGCGGGATCGAAGGTTGCAAGTCCGAAGTGGTCTCCATCAACCTTCTCGTCGCGAACATAGAACCACTTGTCCCTCCACCCTTGGACGGACGCCGTGAGCTTGATGTCGAAGTAGGTGGCGGATGGGTCGACGTGGATTCAGCAACCACCTACATCATAGACTAAAGAACCAGACGCAGATTGGCGCTTCAATTTGAAGAGGCGCTTGAAGAGGCCGAAGTGCGGCTCGATTCCAAGCCAGCACTCGCAGAGAGTGATGAAACAAGAAATGTGGAGAATCGAATCCGGGGACAGCTGATGGAGCTGAAGCCCGTAGAAACAAAGTAGGCCTCTAAAGAAGGGGTGAAGAGGCAAGGAGACACCACGAATGATGAATGCTAAAAACATCACTCGAAAACCAGCGGAAGGAACAGGAATTGTCTCACCGCCGGGGACGTGCGCGTCGGCAACTGCGCCGGATAGCAGTCCGTCTTGACAAAGAAGGCGGAGATCCGACGACTTGATGATGGAGGGGCGCCACGCACCATTCGTGACGCGAGTGCCTGCGACCTTCTTCTTCCTGCCGGCGGCGGTGCTGGTGCCCGCAGCGGTGGAGCCGCCCTTCTTCTTCGCCGCGGCAACGGTGGCCGTGGAATCAGCCGCAACGCCTCCTTTCTTCTTCCCCATTGCGCGACGGCGATGCGAGCATAGAAAGTAGCTCGGAAACGAGAAGAGCTGGTCCAGCGTCGTGGAGGAAACGAGCACAGAGAAAGCAGAGGAGCAGCGACAATGGCGATGGAAGCAAAGATGAACGAGAGCAGATGAGAAAATTACTGTCGTAGTGCCGCTACTTAACCCCTGGAAGATGCAATCCAACGGTCAGAAACCCTACTGGACGCGTGGCAAACATCGTGCTGGACACGTGGAGGAGTGGAAGCGCGAACCGTTCCTCCACTACTCCCATTACGCATGGAAATCGACGCAGTTAAAATAAAGATTACGCACGCCTAGTCAAATCAAAGTCAGAAAGTAGGACCCACTGCTCGTCACGTCCCGTCAAACTTGCTCACGCGGGCAACTGAGGTCATCAAAGCGTCAGCACTGACGTCATCAAAGCTATGCAACAGAGGGCTTCGACTACTTTAGTCCTTGCTCGAGTCTTCGACTCCACCAAGCACTCAGGGGCTACTCCCATAGGGAGCGCTGGTCGCGCACCCTACGATTTTTCTTTTATTTTTGCAGGAACATGGACAAGAAAAGGCAAACCCAACCACTCGAAATACGGTTCGACTATGGACATGGATTACTCCCATAGGGAGCGCCGGAAACAAATTCGACTAAAACAAGCAAGCAAAAGATGACAACAGTCGCAAAAGTTCTTTAGTCCCTGCCCGAGTCTTCGACTCAACCAAGCACTCGGGGGATACTCCCATAGGGAGTGCTGGTCGCGCACCCTATGATTATTTGTACAAAAAACTGTGTGTTGATAACATCCACACTCGAAGATCATGGCGACACCGCCTCATAATTTTTCCCTACAAAGAGACTGCGTCTCCTGGGTCACCCGAATCGTCTCTGCGATGATAAAATTCGGATGTCGCGCTTACAGCGAGAAGGTAAGACCTGAATAAGGCCTGGCAATGCATTAGCTGCGCACTACCAGAAATGTATCCATGCTTACAGGTACGATGAACATGCCTTGACGGACACGTCGAGTGCTCACACCCATATAACTTGAATTCGACTCCTGTAAGACCTCCGCGGCTTGAGTCGAATTACACCAGCACTTTTCCGGATTCGAGTCCAGGGACTCGAGTTCGAGTAGATTGCATTGTTTCACCCTAAGGTGGTTAACTGGTACCGATACTTCGGTTAAATCGGGCACGCACATCAACAATCCCTATGACACAAACAAAGCAGTCGAAAATATACTCATTCATGCACTCGAAAGACTTCAAATAGTCCCCAGCCGAATCTGCGATTCCACTAGACACTCGGGGGCTACTGACATGGGTATACCCTACAGGTACTCGAGCTTGGTATATACGGTCCAAATACGTATAGGCCCACGGTGTCGCCAAGGCCCAAACGAAGGAATCAAGTAACCTACGGACTCTCGATTGCTTGAAGAACAAGAAGAAGTTAAAGATAAAAAGTTTGAAGGGGAAAACCCTAACTTGTAACTGACTCGACCTACTACCCGAGACCTAGCCTATCTATATAAGGGCTAGGAGGGGGCAGCGAGGAGGACACACGCAACCCTAGTTTCCACCACCCTCGCCATGTTGCATCTGCGCACCATTGTAACCTTCGGTTCCTTCAATAATTCCACGAGCAGACAAGCAGGAGTAGGGACCTCTACGAGGCCTGAACCTAGGTAAATCTTTGTCCCCTGTGTGCTTGTTTGCTAGCCGATAGATGTCTCCAGCGCTCCCTCCTTCTCCAAAACCCAAGTCCATAACAATGGGCATTGACGAGTTAAACCCTCGTCAGTTATATTGTTAATTTTATTCATGATGCTACTGAAAGTTATTATGAGAGAGGGAAACATGGTTTTATGTATCTCAACAATATTAAGTTTCCCCTCTTTATGTTGAAAATTTTGAAGTTGCACATGTTTTGCTTTCCTAGGCTTGTTGCTTTGTGCTTTCATGACTTGTTTCTTTACAAGATTATTTTTCATAGGAAGTGGGTTAGACTTAAATTTGTTCCATATTTGCTTCTTGATGCTCTATTTTACTTCAATTCATATTTTTTATGTGAGCATCATCGAAATTATCATGTCTATCTTAATGGCTATAAAGAAAGAGATTTTGGGAGACAACCAATTATATTTTTACTTTCAGTTTATTTTTGTTTTGTTGAGTCTTGGAAGTTATTGCCTCTGTAATAACCTCTCCTTATCCTTTTTGTGTGGTTTTTGTGCCAAGAATAACCTCTAATGAGAGAGAAGTAAGACTTGGGAAAGTTGCTGTCCCGAAACAGATTTTTGTGCTTCACTGTAAAAAATCATGAAAAATCTCTTAACATCGGATTGAGCTATAATTTATTGTGCTTATGCTCCAGGTTATTATATAACTTTCGTTAGTTCAGCACTTTTCGATTTGAGTAACAGAGGGTCTTCGAAAAAATTGGTTTTTACCTGCTGGTCTGTTTTGATAGATTTCTGCCATTATTTGCATTTGCCTCTTAATCTCTTTCTCTTTGAGTTCTCTTTGATCACTTGAGCTTTTAGAAGGAATTACTACAGTAGCTTGTGTTTTAATGGAAGTTTTTACTTGTGATGAAACTAAACCAAAGGACCTATTATCTTGAATACACTAATGTTGCTTAGGAGGAATGTGTGAAGTTTTATATGAAGAAAATTTTCAAATGTAGGGGAAGAATAATGTGATAAGATGAAGTATGGACAAAATCTTAAGCTTGGGGATGCCACCCGTGTCACCCCAAGAAATATTCAAGAAGTACAAGCATCAAAGCTTGGGGATGCCCAAAGCATCCCCTTCTTCATTAATAAAAATCTCAGGTTTTCTCCAAAACACTTCATTTTTATTGTTTCATGCACAATTGTGTTGTTCTTGGAGTGTCTTCGTTTTTGCTTTTAGTTTTATTTTGTTTAGTTTGCTTAAATAAATTGGATGGAACCCTTCATTCATATGATATTTCAAATAAGTTGATTGGTGATTTGAAAAGAGTACGAAAGTTCATGCTTATAAGTGGTATAAAAGGAGTTTTGTTTTGACTGTGGCCTAGACTTTATCATGTCATGTTTGATATTGCTTTGACTTTATGCTTAGTAATTATTTCTGTAGCATGACTTGTTCCAAACATTGAGATTGCATAATGTGCCTTGAAAGAATCATGCGTTGTTTTAGCCTACAAAAAGCATAATATTGTGGTATTCTCCTTCGATGCTTTATTTGGGTTGACTTGGCACATGCTTACACCATGACTATGAACAAGTCACCTTAGCCTCTATGATCATTTAGTTTTTTGACTTGTATTATCACTTTATGCTTTAATTAATAATATTTTGTCGCTTTGCATGATTATGGCCATTAGTGCTCTCTCAGTTGGTCGCTCCTAGTCTTTTGCTAGCCTCCACATGTACCAAGTATGAGTTTCACTCATGCATACAACCCCCAAGAAAACCAAGTTATTCCATAGAGTCCACTATAAATTCCTATGCATGGTGTTTTACACTATTCCAAGTATATTCATGTTTTTATCTACCTTCCAAATTAAACTTGTTATGTGAAAATTATTTATTAAAGCTCCCATGAACTTGATGGCACACTTAACTTTCTTGCTCTTAATAAACTTGAACCATTGCGTCCATCTATGTTGCGTATATGCTTACACTTTATAAGTTGAGAATTAGCAGAACCATGTACCATGGGTAATGCTGTGGCGCTCCGCAAAAACCACTACTAGAAAATCGCTGTGTTTTTGTGCATCGCATCATCATGACCGCATGCTCATGTCATCATGCCACATTGCATTTGAGCATCGTCATCATCATGCATCTGTTTGTATGAAACTATTTTCGAAAACCTATTTTGTTTTCTAAATAAGCCCCGTCTTTATTCAAATACAAAACCCGGGCTTGGCCGGAATATTTTGTTTCGTCTACAAACAGATTTCAAAAGCCCCATTTTAAACAAATAAAATATTTATATTACTTTTTAGGAGGCAGCCCGCCAGGCCCGAAAGCCCGTCCGGCCACCTCCAAAACCCTAAATCTAAATCTACCTAACCTAAATCCTATCATGCCCTAACCCCTCCTCCCTCCTTTTTCCCTCCCAGCCGCCACCACCTGGGCGCGCAACCCCACCTGCCACCTGCCGTTTTCCCGCCCTGGTCGCCAACTACTGCGCCTCCTCCCACTCGCCATGCCCCAGCGCGACCCCCACCTCCCCGCGTGAACCACACGCCACCTACCGCCCGCTCGCTACCGCTGCTACACCACCCGCATGTCTCCAACCTGACCGAACCATCCCGCTGTACGCCCCGTCGCCCCGTGCGAACCGCCCCAACCTCCCGATCGACTCCCGGTCCCACCCCACTACCGCATGCAGACACGTACACAAACCGCCTCGACACGCTAACCACCTCACTTCGGAACCCCATCCCCGCACGGAATCCTTGACCGCTTCCGCCTGGCCCCACCCCAACCCGCGCGTCACCCGCACGCGATCCCCAGCGCCTCGTCCTCTCTCGCTTCCTCTTGCCTCTCTCCTCCCCGCATCGCACCGAGGCCCCACCGCCTCTCTCCTCGCGCGGATCGATGCCGCTCGCCTGCCTCTCTCCCTGGCGCAGTGCTGCCGTTGCTGGCCGCTCGTCCGCACATCTCCTCCGCCCAGAGCCTGTCATCGACCAAGCCCCGAAGCCCCACCGCCGGTTCCGCCCCGTGCGCCTCTTTGTGGAGCCCTGCCCCAGCGCCGCAAGACCTCGCCGCCGACGCGACCCTCTGCCTCGCCTCCGTGACCTCCCTCTCCCGCAAGCAGCCGCCACCGCAGCCGGCCTCGCCTGTGCCTTCTCACGACCCGCCGTACTCTTCTCTACCACGTCCCTGACGCCCGTGCACGAGCACCCCTGTCCCAGGTCAACCGCGCCCGTTCCTCGTCTATGCTCCGGCCGCACACCACCGATGCCTCCCCACCATCGGGGACACCTTCATCTTTTGGTGCCGCTGCTCGCCTCGCTCTCTTCTGCATGCCGGCCAAGCCACCCCATCCACTACTTCTCATCGACCGAGTCCCTGCAGGGCTGCCAACCCTGTTGCCCACGCCTCTGTCCACCTCAACATGGACACCACGGTCATCTGCTCCTGTCCCTGCCGCGTTCTGAAGCTACCGATACCAAGTAAGGTGTGCTCTATTGTTGGTACTACCGTTGTTCTAGAACAGACAGGGCCCGTTGTAACCTCAAGTGCTGCATTTAGGCTACTCGGTGTTTTCAGTGTGGTTGTCAATCCGGTGATGTTGGAGCGGTTGTTCGAGACCTCGAGATGGACAAGATAGATAAGTTGAAGACGCGGCTTGGCTACCCCGACTATGTTCGCGTGGCCGTCGAAGTTTGAAACCGAAGAACCAAAAGTTGTCGACCACATGGACCCAAAGATCTCTGTCACATATTCCAAGCACTCCGGCATGGACACGCAAGATCTCCTACACGGATCCGATGGCCGAGAACCCCGAGACCGATCCCATCGAACCCGAGGAACCCCAAGATCTTCGATCCGAGATGTGTGATTCCCTATCCGAGATCCATATTTTTTATAATATATGACATATATCTTGTTGCATATAAATTGATCATATTGCATACATCTTCATTTGTGTGGGGGCATTATGCCGATTCACCTAATAATTAAATATAGAGACTATATGGGAGCTTTTCTAGTCTTATATTGGCTCCATTTAAATTTGTGTAGAGAAACGATGCCATGTTTTGCCTTGTTAATACAAAATTTAAATTGCGGGTTGCCTAAACAACATGAACCTTTTAACTAATTGTCGGGATCTCGGTTCTGCTTAATATTGTCTAGTTGCATCTCATCTTTGCCATGTCATGCACCATACCTGCATCATGCTCGATCTTCTGCCGTAGTATTAAATAGTGCATCCGGTGTTTCTTCTAGTGTTTCGCTTCTTCACGGATTAGGCCGATGGGTTGATGCGAGTGTCGACCCGATCTTCGATGAATCTTCGTCAGTGTTTCCCAAGCGAGCATTCTCCCCCTTTCTACCTATTTTGCATCTATAGTCTTTATTTCCTCCTGTTGATCTATTGCTATCCGTGTTGTGATGCTTTAGTGTTCCGTACCAGATATATTCCGTGCAGCCTTTATATTGCCTTGGACACCTCCTATTAACTGTTGTTTGGTAGATAGATGGTCTTGCGAGTCGTAGTCGCTTGCTCAGGTGCGATCCCGTGTCATGAAGTACCACACAGTTGTTGGAATGTTGTCATATGCTTTACGGTGGAGAGGATCATGACTTTAAATACAACTATTAAATTGCTGGGATAACTAATGAAAGAGGCACCGGTGGGCAATATATGCTATTTGTTTTTTTATGTCCACTCGTGTCCCGTAGGCCCCGAGTACTTGATACCTGTTCCTTGTTATTCGCACTATCCACATCCGGGAGACCCTATGGATCCCCCTTAGCCAGAGCTTGATTCATTTCTTATTTCTTGGGGCCACAAACTAGTTTGGGGCTTTATTACTATCCTGTACTTATGACATGCTTTACTGCTTTATTTACGATTGTGCGTGGAGCACCTGTACTATTTTGGAACGTGGAATGTTTTCGTGGTATCAACAAGCCCAGACACACTTTCGGGTTCCCAGTCGTTTACAGCCATTCACATAAACCCTGGGTCCGTCTTGGAGCCGGCCAACTTCGTTGCGGGTAGCTTAGTGGGGTGGCCCCCTAAAATATTTTATGAATCCTGTGATTGCTTTGTCATGAAAGCCTCGTTGGGTTTTGATTTGGTTTTTCCGAGGTTGATCGTGTGTGTGTTGCTATTTGTGCACCCCTACAGGGTAAATCTTTCTGAAAGCCGTGTCCGCTGTTATGGACGACTTAGAGCACAGTATCTCGATCATAGACAAGCATAACTAAAGTAGTGCTATAAATTTGACTTAATATGTGACTAGTAATCAGCTTCACTACAATGGAATGGATAATAAAAGTGCCAACAACTGGTGGAACTGGTGTGTATCATGTCATGTTATACCTGCCTAGTAAGTATCGCAACTCCAATGGAATGAAATAGAAGTGCCAACAACTGTTGGGTTTGGGATGTCACATGCTAATTGTATCTGACTAGTAAGTACTGCAACTACCACTGAATGGTTAACTAAAACTGCCCACTACTTATGCTATCAGGATGACTCATGCTGTCTATATCTGACTAGTAAGTGCTTCAACTATAATGGAATGAATAAAACTGCCAACTATGTGAGTTCCTTGTTTGACTTCCTTATTTGGTCTCGAGGGGGAAATACCAGGATGGGTATGATTGGTGTTAGTATAAGGTTGGTTCCAAATAGGTCTTTCTTATCTCTCTCTAATAGCCGAAAGTTAATCGAGTCTCTATAGGTTGTTTAGTGCATGCTGCGCTGTCGCTTCAGTCCACCATACCTATGTAGGCGAGAGCCGCCGAATTCTAGCCTTGTCGTGTACTGGCCTCAGTACTGACGCTCCTCTTTTTCCTTTGGCCTTTGTCGGCACCCCTTTTGTTTAGCAGGTTTGAGATCGACGTCGTTAGTAGGGTTACCCTTCCGTCTTGGCCTGGGCAGGGTTATGGACGCCATTGGTTATTCTTCAGGGCTCTTAGCCCCATTTGCATCTTGTCCATACTCGAACGTTGTATTGGTTTCAAGGTGATTTGGATCTTGTACTGCATATCTGTATTCTTGACTCATGGAGTCGTGTTGTATATATCTATTCTGTGGGTTCCATCGTGGACAATTGTGTAATGGCATTACTTCATTTTCCACCCGCACAAAAGTGCCTGGTGGGCGTCCTTGAATCATTTCTATGCGGGTTTGGCGGGAAGCGCTAAAACTTGCATAGGGCTGATTTGAGGGTGTTACAAACGCTTTCAACATTGCACTTATTATTCAGTTGATATCATGTTATTTTGTTTATGGATCCCGGCGGTGTGAAATAAAAGGGGAGCTTGTAAGCTCATGGAGTTTGTATGCGTGTTAGAGAAACGCCTGGGCGGCTAGCCTAAGCCATGCCTAATCATGGTGGAAACTTGCAGCATAACCATAGTGAGCATTATGTGAAGCATCCTCAATAAAAACCTATGCAAATAACAAATAAAAAAATCGCTGAGATGCTCAGTTTTTGTTGCCTTGTCATTTTGATATGGGATAGCTCCTGTATCATGGGGCAAGGGGTACCCTATTGGTGGTTCTTCATGATACACATGTACTTATAATGACAAGAACTTACTCGTGACTAAAGTTGAGTAGCATGAGGTTCGGTACTCGTAGGCAAGGGGCATGAGATTTACGACTTATAACTTGTCAAGCATATCCTCATATTTGTTCACTTTAACCTTAATCACCTAAAGATGCTTATGATAGGGGCAATGAGAGCTGAACGCTAATAAGTACCATAACTTTTGGAAGCTCTTTATGAAACTTGAAATCCATGCTTCCCTCTTATGAAGGGCCTTTCTTTTTTACTTTTATGTTGAGCCTCCATCTTCTATCTTTATGCACCAGTTTAGAGAGCATAGTGATCATTCTTAGTTTAATGTGCATTATCCCAAAACTTGTTGATTGATTCATAACTGTGATATTGCTTATTCTTAAATTATTTGTATCTAGTCACCCTTATGAACTTTGAAGGTGTCCTATGCATTTATGTTTTGCTATACCATGAGGGACAAGCTGAATACCATTCTTATTATGTTTTCTATATGTGAAACAAACAAATGTCTTTTAATGCATTGTTATTCTTGAATATTTTGTTTGTACCTTTTTCATGTTGCAACATAGTTGCTATGTATTATTGTTAGAACTATATCTTTCATGTCTATGTTAGAGTACTATGGTCCCAGCTATCAATATTTACAAATACCTTAATCAAGATTGTGATGGTGCATGTCACCTCAAAAATTATTATTTTTATCACTTACCTACTTGAGGACGAGCAGTAGTTAAGCTTGGGGATGTTGATGTAGGGTTCCGTAGCAGAAAACAAAAAAATTCTATCTAGTCGAACTCTAATACTAGAATCTATACTATGTAGACATAAGTAATGGAGAAGGAATACATTATTCATACCTTTGCAAACAGAGCCACGCCTTACGCAGGAAGGCGTATAATGATGAATATGAGTAGCACCCCAAGTGTGGTGCCTCTAAAGTTCGTCACACGTCCGGTGTAGGAGACGTCAACCAGACTCCGATCCAGCCGAACATCAGAAGAAGTAGATGCTGGATCGCCTAATCACACGATGGTAGTGTGAAGGTGGAGAACTCAAGTACGAGGTCCTCCCTAATATTACGGGGAAGTCCTCAGCAGATGAGAGAGAGAGAATGAGGGGAATGGGTGATCCCAAAGGGGAAGGGGGCCCCTTTATATAGTGGGAGGGGGGCACACCACCCAGGGGCCAGGCGGTGTGGGACTAATCCCCACACCTACCGGCCACCTAGGGGAAGCCACCGGCCCTAGGTGGGCCCCACTCCCTAGGCGCCTTGCCCTATTGGGCCTCCCTTCGGATGAGGCCCATTAGCAATATGGAGCCTTTAAAAATAAAATAAAATATATATTTAATATTAATTCTCCAATTAACATTCAAATACACATATTATATTATTCCTTCACTCCGGAACAACTTCCGGACCCCTTCCAATCTCCATTGGATGTTACCGAAACTATTCCGGTCTCTCTCTCTCTTTCTCATACAATACCTCATCTACCCTAAGCGTCCTTACCCTTAAGCGTGACATCCTTCGGTTCGGAAACACTCCGGACATGATAGAGACCACTCTCATATCAATGATCAACAGAGGGACCTAGCTGGCCATGTGACCCCCGTGCAGTTCACGAATACAATCACTCGAACTGTGAGATAGTCGTTCCCCATTCCCTTTGTCATTCGATACCTAATTCATCCGAGACTTGATCTTCGGTATCTCCATACCTTAGTTCGATCTCGTTGCCGACAAACTTGTTTTGTCGTTATCATGTCGTTGCATTCCGTGACCTAGTCACATGCTTGCAAGCTTCATTAATGCAATGTCACCGAGATGGCCACATGTATCTGTCCGTTACATGGACTAGACAAATCCTGGTCTTGATATGTACTCCTCTACGCATCCCTTCGGAAAACCTGAGTGGCACCTTTTTGATCACCCTGTTACGAGATGATTCTTGATAACCATCTAAGCTTCTTCTGGAATGGTGATTTGCATTACCTCACAGTCAAAGGATCAGGTTGCGAGGTTCTCTATGTTTTATCATCAATGGTGAACTTTGTAACTAGATCTCATTAAGATATAACTGTCGGATGTTTGTCTATCATGTTATTCAACTAATAACATGACCTCATTATCAGTTGGCATAAATGCCCATGATCTTGAAACATAGACCATCCTCATGACCAATGAACTAGTTCACTAGGGGTAACTAGAGACACGGTTTGTTTACATACCACACGTGTATCAAAGTTTCGTATTAACACAGTTATAGCATAGTATGAAACATATTATGAACATATAGGAGATATATCAAATAATACACTTTATTATTTGCGTCTAGGGAATAATTCCTCCAGTCTCCCACTTGCACTAGAGTATAAACAAAACTAGTTTACAATAGGCAGGAACCTAACACCAATGGAATCTCGGCGTTGTTCGTGCTTTTCTAGATGGAGAGCTTTTGTCAAAGGATCTGCCACATTCAGTTCTATATCTACTTTGCAAATCTTGACTTCACCTTCTTCAACGTTCTGCCGGATGACGTGAAATCTAAGCTTGATGTGTTTGGCTGTGGAATGAGTTCCTGGTTCCCTTGCATTTGCAATAGCTCCCGTGTTATCACAATAGATCGTCACGGGGTCTTGTGCATTGGGAAAAACTCCCAGTTCGATGACGGAATTCCTTAGCCAAACAGCTTCATTTGCTGCATCAGCCGTAGCAATATATTCAGACTCCATTGAAGATTGTGCCACCACCGGCTGCTTCTTGCTCTTCCAGCTTACCGCCCCACCATTCACCAAGAAAACAAATCCTGTTTGAGACTTCGAGTCATCATGATCTGAATTCCAGCTTGCATCTACATAACCTATTACGTTTAGAGCTTCATCATTTCCTCCATAGATTAGGAACATATCCCTTGTTCTTCTCAGATACTTTAGGATATTTTTCACAGCTGTCCAGTGATACGGTCCTAGATTACTCTGATACCGGCTCATCAAACTAAGAGCCAATGCCACATCAGGTCGTGTACTTAGCATTGCATACATGATATATCCTATGGCTGAAGCATAGGGGATGTAAGATATCTTCTCTCTATCATCATCCGTTACAGGACATTGAGTCATACTCATTTTGCAATTCTTCACCATAGGTGTAAAACCCCTCTTGGTGTTTTCCATTTTGAACCTCTTCAAAATCTTGTCTATGTAAATACTCTGACTCAATGCTATTAGGTACCTTGATCTATCTCTATAGATCTTGATTCCTAATATATATGCAGCTTCACCTAGATCCTTCATGGAAAATTGGTTGCTCAAATATGCTTTCACGCTTTTCATAAGATCCACATCGTTTCCCATGAGTAATATGTCATCCACATATACTACTAAGAAAACAACTGAGCTCCCACTCGCTTTCTTGTAAACACAGAACTCTTGTTGATTTTGGACAAATCCAAAACTCTTGATCACTTGATCAAAACGTTGGTTCCAGCTCCGAGATGCTTGCTTCAACCCATATATGGACTGTTGGAGCTTGCATACCTTTCCAGCATCCTTAGGATCAACAAAACCTTTCGGTTGCATCATATACAACTCTTCATCAATGTGACCATCGAGGAATGCGGTCTTGACATCCATCTGCCAAATTTCATAGTCGAAATGTGCATCAATTGCTATTAAAATCCTGATAGCCTTAAGCATCACTACGGGAGAGTAAGTCTTATCGTAATCAACTCCTTGAATTTTTCGAAACCCCTTTGCGACAAGTCAAGCTTTGTGAATGGTCACATTACCATTCGCATCTGTCTTTTTCTTAAAAATCAATTTATTTTTCACGGCCTTGCGGCCTTCTGGAAGATCCACCAAGGTCCAAACTTGGTTTTCATGCATGGATCCTATTTCGGATTTCATGGCTTCTAGCCATTTCTCGGAGTCAGCACTATCCATAGCTTCTTTGTAGTTTGCAGGTTCTTCCTGTTCATCTAGGATGACAGACATTACAAGGCTACTGTACCAATCAGCAGTGGCACGAACCCTTGTAGACCTGCGAACCTCAGGAGTCTCGATGTCATTGTTTTGATCATCATCAATGGGCTCTTCCTCCATGTTGGAGAGCGGTTTCGGAACAACTTCCGTTGTGCTACTCGGAATTTGGAGAGAAGGGTCAACAATTTCATCTAACTCAATTTTCCTTCCACTCACTCCTTTTGCAAGAAACTCTTTCTCGAGAAAGGTGCTGTTTCTTGCGACAAACGTTTTGCCTTCGGCTTGGTTGTAGAAAGTATACCCAGCGGTTTCCCTTGGATATCCTACAAAGATACATTTTTCCAATTTGGATTCGAGTTTGTCGGGCTGCAGTTTCTTAACGTAAGCCTCACAACCCCAAACTTTCAGAAATGACAATAATGGCTTCTTGCCATGCCATATCTCATATGGGGTTGTCTCCATGGATTTGGATGGTGCTTTGTTTAAAATAAAAGTTGCGGTTTCTAACGCGTATCTCTAGAAAGACACAGACAAATCAGTTAAAGACATCATGGATCGCACACTATCTAATAGAGTTCGGTTACGACATTCCGACACACCATTACGCTGTGGTGTTCCGGCTGGCGTAAGCTGTGGGACAATCCCACAGTCCTTCAAGTGCATGTTAAACTCATAACTCAAATACTCGCCTCCTCGATCCGATTGAAGGTGCTTGATTTTCTTGTTAAGTTGATTCTCTACCTCTTTCTGAAATTCCTTGAACTTTTCAAAGGTTTCAGACTTGTGCTTCATCAAGTAGATATACCCATATCTGCTTAAGTCGTCGGTAAAGGTAACAAAGTAACGATAACCATTGCGTGTTGAGACACTCATTGGTCCATATACATCCGTATGTATGATCCCAAGTAGGTCTACAGCTCTCTCCACTATTTCGGAGAATGGTGTCCTAGTCATCTTGCCCATGAGGCATGGCTCACATGTATCAAGGGATTCGAAATCCAATGATCCTAGAAGCCCTTCTGAATGAAGCTTCTTCATGCGTTTTATGCCAATGTGACCAAGACGGCAATGCCATATGAACATGGAATTATCGTCACCGTGCTTACAACATTTAGCATCAACACCATGGATGTGTGTATCACAATCAAGATCAAGTAAGAATAAACCGTCACGTATAGGAGCATGAACATAGAAAACATCATTCATATAAATTGAACAACCATTTGTTCCTGATTTAAACAAATAACAGTCTTGCAACAAGCAAGACCCACTCACAATATTCATACTCAATGCGGGTACATAATAGCATTTATTCAAAATCAACAATAATCCTGACGGTAGACAGAGATGCAGGGTGCCGATGACCATTACTTCAACTCTCGAACCATTGCCGACGCGCATTGTCACCTCGTCCTTCCTCAGGCGCCTCCTACTCTGCAGATCCTGCTAAGAGTTACAAATGTGAGCAACAGATCCGGTATCAAATACCCAGGTGTTACTCCTAGCGCTTGTAAGGAATACATCAATAACATGTATATCATATATACCTTTGTCCGGGATGGCTATCTTGCTAGCTTGCTTGTCTTCAAGGTACTTGGGGCAGTTGCGTTTCCAGTGCCCATCCCCTTTGCAGTAGAAGCACGAAGTGCCGGGCTTAGGGCCAGGCTTGGTAGTCTTTGAGGTGCTGGAAGCAAACCTGTCATCCCTCTTAGACTTCTTACCCTTGCCTTTTCCCTTTTTCCCCGGTTTCTTAAAGTTGGTGGTCTTGTTGACCATCATCACTGTGTGCTCCTTCTTGATTTCAACCTCAGCAGTTTTGAGCATGGCGAACACCTCAGCAAGGGTCTTAGTCATCCCTTGCATGTTATAGTTCATCACAAAACTCTTATCTATAGCAAGCTCCCCCGGGATTTTGCAATCCAAGGCGTTTAAGCGCTTAACGTAGCCAGACATTTTGACCACATGCTCACTAATACTGTTGTGCTCTTCCATTTTAGCAGATAAGAAGAGCTCGGAAGCATCATACCTCTCTACACGAGCCTGTGGAGCAAAGACAGCCTTGAGATCCTCAATGATCTCAAAATCATTCATCTTCTCAAAACACTTTTGAAGCTCTGGCTCCATGGCATAGAGCATTCCACTCTGGATGAGGGAGAAATCATCCGCCTTGGACTGCTAGACATTCTTTTCATCCTAAGAGGCGGAATCTACAGGCTTAGCTAGAAGCTCAGCCTCGATGACATAAGTCAACTTGTAGGGGACTAGGAGGATCCTAAGATTGCGGAACCATGCGGTGAAGTTGGTTCCATCAGTTTTCAGCTTATCCTTCTCGAGGAAAGTGCTAAGGTTGAAGGTGGGTGGGCGAGACATCTACAAAGGTTTTGCAAAGTGTTTAGACTATGTTCATAATAATGAGTTCAAGTTTTAACTAAAAGAACTCCCACTTAAACGAACATCCCTCTACTCGTTTAGTGATCACATGATCCCAATCCTCTGCACCTCCCCCGGTTAAACACAACAATCAGTGCAGTATCAAGGGTGGACATTCCCTAATGTCGATCACATCAACCATGTGATTCATGCTCAACCTTTTGGTCTCTTGTATTCCGAGGCCACGCTTCTCTAACGTGCTAGGCTTGCCAGTTCTAAATCGTGTGTATTCACAGTGCAACATGGCTTACACCCACTTTATACGAACATAGATATGTTTGACACCTAGGCCTGTAACCATGGATCGCCTCATACCAAAGAACTTTCTTGGTGGTGCACACACAAGGGGAATATGATAACTATAATACTATGATGGATTATCTTATTATGCTACCGTCTAGTAAGTATACTAGCACAATAAGTAATACTTCAAAAGTAAAGTGTTATGACATGGTTATAGCTTTATGATCATCATCAATAGCCTTAAAGTTTCCCAAACTTGTCAATGCCAGTTTATAACACTTGCCCCTATGCAATAATGAAGATATACGCCTCTATATTAACTATTGCATGTTTTACGCGGCTGTAGGGCTTTCGCTGTAGAACCCCTTCCCACCTACGAACGTCGAGCCATAACATGGATTCAATGATTTCCGTTCTTATTCCCTTTTCAGGTCCCTCTAGTGTTAATGCCATATCAACTACTGTAGAGAGACAGACACCCCCATAAGCCACTTTGATTTGTGGACCAGTCTCGTGAATCACCACGTGAGGTCGGTTGGGGACCGCTTCATCAAACAGTGTCGCGATATGAACAATAACACTAAAGAGGGTAGCAACTAGACAATCAATGCCCACATATTGCTATGTGTTCTATCCGTACGACATGTCTACCCATAGACCCGCTCTGATACCACTGTAGGGTTCCGTAGCAGAAAACAAAAAATTTCTGTCTACTCGAACTCTAATACCAGAATCTATACTATGTAGACATAAGTAACAAAGAAGGAATACATTATTCATACCTTTGCAAACATAGGCATGCCTTACGCAGGGAGGCGTATAATGGTGAAGACGAGCATCACCCCAAGTGTGGTGCCTCCGAAGTTCGTCACACTTCCGGTGTAGGAGACGTCAACCGGACTCCGATCCAGTCGAGCAGTGGAAGAAGTAGATGCCGGATCGCCTGATCACACGACGGTAGTGTGAAGG
This sequence comes from Avena sativa, assembly GCA_916181665.1. Lineage (NCBI taxonomy): Eukaryota > Viridiplantae > Streptophyta > Magnoliopsida > Poales > Poaceae > Avena > Avena sativa. Next base: position 142,149,387 of record OV702292.1, read on the forward strand.
TGTAGAACTCAACTACGAGGTCCTCCCCAATGTTACCGGGAAGTCCTCAGCAGATGAGAGAGAGAATGAGAGGAATGGGTGATCCCAAAGGGGGAGGGGACCCCTTTATATAGTGGGAGGGGGGCACCACCCAGGGGCCAGGCGGTGTGGGACTAATCCCCACACCCGCCGGCCACCTAGGGGCAGCCGTCGGCCCTAGGTGGGCCCCACTAGGGCGGCCCACCAGCCCTAGGCCGGCTGCCCCCCACTCCCTAGGCGCCTTGCCCTATTGGGCCTCCCTTCGGGTGAGGCCCATTAGCAAAATGGAGCCCTTAAAAATAAAATAAAATATATATTTAATATTAATTCTCCAATTAACATTCAAATACACATATTATATTATTCCTTCACTCTGGAACAACTTCCGGACCTCTTCCGATCTCCATCGGATGTTACCGAAACTATTCCGGTTTCTCTCTCTCTCTCTTTCTCATACAATACCTCATCTACCCTAAGCGTCCCTACCCTTAAGCGTGGCATCCTTCGGTTCGGAAACACTCCGGACATGATAGAGACCACTCTCATATCAATGATCAACAGAGCGACCTGGATGGCCATGTGACCCCCGGGCGTTTCACGAATACAATCGCTCGAACCGTGAGATAGTCGTTCCCCATTCCCTTTTTCATTCGATACCTAATTCATCCGAGACTTGATCTTCGGTATCTCCATACCTTAGTTCGATCTCATTGCCGACGAACTTGTTTTCTCGTTCTCATGTCGTTGCATTCCGTGACCTAGTCACATGCTTGCAAGCTTCATTAATGCAACGTCACCGAGATGGCCACATGTATTTGTCCGTTACATGGACTAGACAAATCCTAGTCTTGATATGTACTCCTCTACGCATCCCTTTAGAAAACCTGAGTGGCACCTTTTTGATCACCCTGTTACGAGATGATTCTTGATAACCATCTAAGCTTCTTCCGGAATGGTGATTTGTATTACCTCACAGTCAAAGGATCAGGTTGCGAGGTTCTCTGTGTTTTATCATCAATGGTGAACTTTGTAACTAGATCTCATTAGGATATAACAGTCGGATGTTTGTCTATCATGTTATTCAACTAATAACATGACCTCATTGTCAGTTGGCATAAATGCCCATGATCTTGAAACACAGACCATCCTCATGACCAATGAACTAGTTCACTAGGGGTAAATAGAGACACGGTTTGTTTACATACCACACGTATATTAACATTTCGTATTAACACAGTTATAGCACAGTATGAAACGTATTATGAACATATAGGAGATATATCAAATAATACACTTTATTATTTGCCTCTAGGGCATAACTCCTTCAGTTGATACGTCGTAAACGTATCTATAATTTTTGACGTTCCATACTTGTTTTATATCTACTTTCTTATATTTTGTTCACACTTTGAGGTATTTTTATACATTTTCTAGAACTAACCTATTAACAAGATACCAAAGTGCCAGTTGCTTGTTTTCTGCTATTTTTGGTTTCAGAAAGGCTGGTAAAGAAATGTTCTCAAAATTGGATGAAACAAAAGCCAAACCTCCTATTTTTTCCAACACGAAGGCGGAGTCCAAAGCAGAGATGGAGGAGGGCAAGGGGCTGGCCACACCAGTTGGTGGCGCGGGTCACCCCCAGGCGTGCGACGAGGTGGTGTGGGCCCCATAGGCTTCCACCAACCTTGCCCCTTCGCCTATATATTCCCCCCGAGATGAAAACCCTAGATACCAGATCAGAATTCCACAAAAAGTTCCGTAGCGCTGCTGCCACCAAAGAATAGATTCGGGGGACAGAAGTCTCTGTTCCGGCACCCTGCCGGGATGGGGAAGTGCCCCCGGATCCATCTCCATCGACTCCATCGCCATCTTTATCGCTATTGCTGACTCCCATGATGAGGAGGGAGTAGTTCTCTCTCGATGCTAAGGGCTCTACCGGTAGCTATGTGTTCATCTCTCTCTATGCGTGCTCTTATGAATCATGAGGTTTGTAATATAAAGATCTATTCTGCAACTCAAGTGCTTTAATTAATCTCTGCTTATCCCCATGTGTGTGAAGTTGATAGTGTGCACACCGTGTGGCACTTGGGCTAAGGTTACATAAATACTTATCATGAGTATAATTTGATTTGGATGTCTCTATGAGATTGTGGTGTTTGTTGGAACCATCTAGCACTCAAGGTGATAGTGAGGGTTATCTAGATGGGGAATGTGAACTTTAAGGTGTGCTGTTATAGCCCTACATCGTCCAACCGGAGAGTAGTTCAGGGTAGCATAATGAAGAGAAGATATTTATATGAGAGTGTCCACTAGTGAAAGTATGATCCCTAGGCCTTGTTTCTAAGCATTGAAACACCATTTACAATCAGTCCTGTTACACGTTTGCTTGCTGCCACTCTTATTTCAGATTGCAATTACCACTTATAATCATCCATATTACTTGTATTTCACTATATCTTCGCCGAACTAGTGCACCTATACACCTGGCAAGTGTATTGGGTGTGTTGGGGACACAAGAGACTTCTTGTATCTTGATTGTAGGGTTGCATGAGAGGGATACCTTTGGCCACTTCCTCCCTGAGTTCGATAAACCTTGGTTGATCCAATTAAGGGAAACTTCCTGCTGTTCTACAAACCTCTGCACTTGGAGGCCCAACACTGTCTACAAGAATAGAAGCGTGCGTAGACATCATGCCCCTCCTGACCAAAGATGAACTCTCCTCCGCCAAACCACCAAAACACTCCACAGGTCCCATAGTCGGGTGGACGTCTGATGGCAACAAAAGCACCCACTTTTTGTTGGGACTCCAATTGCAGACTGTTGTAGCAAGCTTCTTTTCCCCACAAGGGTGACTCAAGGCTTTATATCGAACTCTTAGGGAATTGCGTTGATATTTGTCTTCTTCTCTTCAAGCAACCTATAAAGTAAAATAATTCGTCTTGTGTCCCAAACTCCACCAAGGGGTTGTCAAGCACAAGGTTTCGTATTAGTAGTATGAAATAAAATATGAAACTAAGTAAATAAAGTAAAGGAAAGTAAAGTAATGCAAACTAGATGATATGGAAGATAGTAGGGTTATTTTGGGGTTTGTATGAGTGATTGCAAGTAGAGAAAGTATTTTTTGTATTTTAGAAATAATAAAATGCAGAAATTACAGTAGATGCAAAGGAAAGGTGTTTATTATGAAAATCGGACCGGGGTTCATGGGTTCACTTGTCTACTCTCTTTTTAGGTTGTAGTGATCACAAAACAATTCATCAATGATGAAGATTCATGAAAATTCTATAAGTGCTTAATAAAAGGAATTAATATGGGCATCACATTCTAATATTTAGATGGAATACATCTCTATCTTATACTCCTCAATAAAGGGAAATCTCCATGCAATCTTGATTTAAGAACAAATCAGAGTATAGCTTTAAGCAATATTATATGATGTTTGAAATATGAATATGCTACCTCGATCTAACAAGGTCATCACACTATCACGTGATAACTATGGCACATGATTTCACTTTACCCCTAGTGAGGCAGCAAAAGAAATGTAAAAACCAAAGTAGATCTTGAATATTATGTGTCACAATTCAATCTCTACCCCATGCTACTCCATCTAACACACACTTCTCCCCATACAAGTTCTTGCATACAAGTTGGAACAAAACAAGCAATGAAGAATGGGGTGCATTATATGCATCTATTAAAACATCTTACAGAAAATAGATCCCAATCTCATATATCAAATTATAGAACAAAGATCCACCACATAGGAATTACAAATATGACCATAATCATGTTGGGAAGCTCATATGGTACTAGATATACGAATAACAAGAGAGAAATACATCAAGCTACTGTCACAAACCCATAGCCCAGAAGGGGAATACTCCCTCTTCATCATGCTAATGAAGCTAGAGATGCTAGAGGGGGTGGTGATCTCCCCAGAGGTAGCTCCGGCAGAGTTCCCCCCTCCAATATTCGCTGGATCTGGTGGTGTTTTTGTCTCTGGTGTCTCTCGTCGCTTCTTGTTGCCTCTGTTTCGAGGACGCCTCGGGGTTCTTATGTAGGGATTTTTAGGTCAAGAGAACCCCGTTAGCGAAATAACTAAGGCGATCAGACGGTCAAGGAGGGAAAGAGCATGGGTGGCGCGCCCACCAGGCCTAGGCGCGCCACGTGGGCTCTTTTGGCCCTCCTGGTGAGATTCCAGTGCTCCAGGTGCTTCTAGTGAATAAATATTGGCATTCCCAAAAGGGCATGTCCATTTGACTTTGTATAGGTCCTGAAACAGCAAAAACATTGAAAACAATGTTTTTTTGCCCTGTAGGGTTATAACCAAAATAAAGGGGATCATTGGTAAATCCCCAAAAATAATATAAAACAGGGATATAACATAATATATGATGCAAATATGTGGGAAAACATGTGAACAAACTACACAGTTCATGTATATATTTTATATGCATCAACATCCCCAAGCTTAACCTATGCCCGTCCTCGAGCATGAAGGTGATAAAACTAAACATGGACTTTGGAGTTTGTTACCTTTGCTTCCTTCATTATCATGTAGAGTTCATAGGCTCAATTCCTTTCAATGAAACATAATATGCAAGTGTACTATCAAGTTTTATCTTTTACGCATCTATAAATATGCTAAACAATAAGTGATGGTGTGATAAAACAAATGATGAACAAAATAAACCTTCAAGCACACTTTGATGAACCTATAGAATTAGACATTCTTTTCATGATTGGCATTGGTGTTTTCATGCCTTTATTTTTGGCTACTTCTTAGTTTCATGCCCTTGACTGGAAGACTCACTTCTTATCTTTATGTCTTTCCTTGAGATGTTTTGTATCCCGTACCGAAAGTAAGCATTGAATACATATGCTAATCCTCCATAAAGAATAAAAAATAGAATTTTGAGCTATGTAATTCATGTCAACAATACTAATAAGGATGGGTTCCTAGTATCTTTTTATTTCACTTTGTTTTAAAGATTCATATGGTTTATGTGCTAAACATCTTACAAGTTGATTGTTTCATGCACCTAGTCTATGACCTTACACTCCTCATGCTACTCAACTTAGGCCTGTCATTGTATACTCATGTTGATCTTGTAAAACTGCATCACTGAAGTACCTCTTGCCCCTTGTGTAGCTATATGCCCCCCTTTTGACATTTATTTATTTGCTTATTTTAGCATAAAAGACAATATAGTTCCTTGATTGTGTTCAAGGTGGGAGGGGGCAGTATCTCTACTCCAGAAGACAAGAAAAATAGACATATGAATCATATCAAGAAGGATCATCATGCTGTAAGTTTCCACCATGTCATGCATGGTTTTGGCTAGCGGTTCAGGAGTGTTTTCTACCAACATTCCTACTCAAGTGTGCACACTTCATTTCACATTGTTGCAATCCATAAGTAAAACTTAAACATGATTGATATTCAACATTTAATATTGAAATCTTTGTGCCATGCTAGTCATGGTTTAGCTAACAACCACTAATAAGATGTGAAGCACAAAAAATTTCATAGTGGTATCACCCCAAACCTTACTTTCTTATGAGCTTTAAAATACATGAAAAAGGTGTTTTTAAGAGTTTTTGGAGGATTAACATACATACTATACTTGAAAGTGGCTTTTGACACAAGTAGGTGGGTATGCCTAGTCTATTTTTAAGGGGCTTGGAACAAGTCTTAGCTTGTGCAGAAAAGGCTTAGCAAAAAGAGGTCTAAAGAGTGTGCCATCTAGTTTATAATGTCAAAATTTATTTTCTCACCTTGCTTCTTAATGTTGAACATAAATATTTGCAATCAAAGGATGCAAATTAATAGGCATAAAACATATCATGTTTCATATAATGTATTTTAGTTTAAGAACTAGACACAACATGAAATTCAGCTTTTGTTTTTCTCTCCCCTTTTCTTTTATTCCATGGCATTATTTTTAAGTTTTAATCTCATTAAGGTAGATTTTATTTTCTGTATCCAATCATAAACATTTATAATAATGGTGGTGGTGATCTTTCTAATGCAAAACAAAAAATAAAATAACAAGACAGACGCTCCAAGTTTCTATGATAATTCTATGTTGCTCAAAAAACAAAGTTTAGAGGTTTGCAAACCGATAGTTGTGTTGGTACAGTGGCGTGCCTTGGGTATCCCCAAGCTTATGGTTTCACCATTCTTGGATTGCTCTTGGTGTGGTGTTCCTCTATTCCCTGTGAAAAACTTCAACACAAAACTTTTTCTGCCATCTCTTTTCTGAGAGGTGACATTAGTGGCACACGAATATAATAGTTGCTGCCTATATATCAAAGACAAAATTCTTTCTAAATTTTCCAGTAAGCATATAATGTTCCTACATATCCCTAGAATATAATATGACTCATACACATTATGTTAAGACACTTGGTAATGGCTAAAACAAAACATGGCAGAATCTGTCCAGATTTTTAGCACCAACAAAATGAATTTGTTTAGCCCACTGAGACATGTCAGGAATTTTAGCCATTTTTCATACAGAGGATGAAAAGTTGTAAATTCTGTATGAATCTGAGTGCAATCAGAGTTACAGAAAAATCAGAAAATTAACGCACTAAAAACTGTTCTACAGGAATTTGCTACTCCATATGTTTAGCAACTTTTAAAACATCCAAAATGGGTTCCATTTGGTACTTTATTAAAAATTACAAAAAGAAAACATAAAAAACTCTCTTTCTACAAGAAGAGTTCAAAACAAAAATCCAAAATAAAAATAACCGGGTTGCCTCTCGTAAAGCGCTTTCTTTATAGCCAAATAGCTAGGCTTTAAATTTTTGATTTAGGTGATGTGGAACTCATGGGATAGTTTGTGCTTCTTAGCTACCTCCTTCTTCCTTGAAAAGTGTTCCATGCATTTCTTATGAGGAAATTGAAACTTCACATTTCCTTCATTTGTATCAATGACTACACCTATGGTTCTCAAAAAAGGTCTACCAAGTATTATAGGACTTGAGGTATTGCTCCCCATATCCATGACAATAAAATCAACAGGTAAAAATGTCATATGTAATTCAACCATAATATCTTGAAATTTTCCTAGAGCATGTTTAGTTGAATCATCAACAAGTAAAAGATCTATAGAGCATTTTTCCATAGGTTTCAAATCAAGTAAATCATATAGCTCTTTAGATAAAACCGAGACACTAGATCCTTAATCTAGAATAGCATGATGTGTCTATTTTCTAGTAGTGATTAATACCTTGGGGATCCATACATCCCCAAGCTTAGGTGGTATCATAGCTTCTCTATTGTATCTTTCAATCTTTCCTTTTATAACATAGTTTGGTAGGTAAGAACCAAATCCTTCTTGATGACCATTAAAGAATGGATCATTAGAAAACTTTTGCAACAAGTGAGTGAGTTTTATAATTATTATGAAAATAAGGAGGGAATTGGCAACCTCCTCTTCCATAATAGTTGCAAGTACTATAAGTAAATTCAGCAATATGACCATTGGAAGTATGCAAGTTTGTAAAGTTGTTATATGATGAGCATCATAATAATTATCATGGTATTCATTAGCATGCTTTCCTCTTTCAGAATAGTTGCTAGTAATATTCTCCTTATTAAGATTATGGTTGCAGTGATGATTTTCAACATAAGGTAATTGTAAACCATATATATAGTTTCTAGCAAGTGAAAATTTCTCTTATATGGTTAACATAGGAGAGTTCAACAATGATATAGGACTCTTATTCATAAGGATATCATCATAGGCATCAAGTTCATCATTTATATCTTCATTTGTTATACATGGATGGTTATCAAGAAGCATAGGGCCATCATCTAAAGCATTTTCATATAGCATATCTAAACAAAATTCCTCATGATCATCAATAGTTTAACTAGTGCCATTACTAGCAGGCAATGGTGCATCACTAGTTTCATCATAATAGGAAGGGTTCTCATAAATAACCATTTGAGTTTCAATTCCCTCACAAGAAGTGTATGTATTTTTAGTTGGCCAATTATCATAGGATGGGTTATCATAGATGACAAATGAGTTTTGAGTTTGAGTGTTACTATCATTTGTTGATGGTGAAGGTGGAAGATCCCACTCTTCACCAAGCTTAGATTGGATTATCTCTACTTTATTTTCTTCTTCACACACTTGTTCTTCCAAGCTTATGTTTTCATCATCTTTTTCTTGCAATATATTAGTAATTTCCATGGCAGCAAGAGTTCTTTCATTATATTTAATAACATAAGCATTATCACTAAATTCTTTTATGCAAATTTGGAGGATAATATATATGTGTTCTTTCATTACACAAGCATCATGACTAGTTTCAAATTTTTGATTTATAAGAGATTCTAGCTCATGGGCTCCAACATAGGCAATATATTTCTCAACTTGTTCTATATCATGTCATAAAAATTTACACTCTTGATAAGAAGCAATAATAGGATCACTATTATGCTTACATTGATAGTGAGAGTGTTTATAGTCTTTTTTAGTGCAACAAGTTATATCATGTGATTCACAAAAGTCAATAGCAAATTGATTGATATCTGTAAGCAATTCATCCATTCTATTTCCTTCTTCAGTTATTCTATATTCACAGTAGGCTTTCAACATTTTGACATGACCTATAGGTATGTGGATTCCAAGTTTCTCCATATTTTAGCATTCATAATTAGAGGTTATACTAATGTTTATGTGTTTTTGTGTTTTAAGGAACACTTGAAAAGACTAAAGACAAGACAAGATAAAATACTTTAAAACCTAAAAGGAGAAGAAAAACTCACAGTGGTGCAACCTCCCCAAGCTTGGGTTGTTGCACAAGTTGATGAAGATGACGGTGCTAGAAAATAGTCTATCAGCTGTCGTGGGAGTTTAACCACACTACAACCATTGTGATATGTCTCCACCGATTCCCTGGTGACAGCGCCAAAAAATAGTCTTGATGGCAATTGATAACCCCCAAGTGCAGGGGATCACCGTACCTCTCAATGTAGAAGTAGGGTATCGATCCGCAGGAGTAAGAAGGAAAAGCTGTGTATTCTCTACAACTAAAGTGTCACAAATTTTAGTTGATTATGCACTAAACACGTTTTAAGAAATAATATGGTTGTTTTAATAAATGCAAATCTAATGTAACAAAACAAGAATGTAAGTGTCCCAATCCTCTTCAATGCAAGACGACAAGACAAGGGGCTTTCTATTATGGGACCAATGGACATGGGTTCATAGGTTCACTTAATCCTCTCTTCTCCATCTATGGTGATTATCATGTTATGGATAGTAAAGGTACACACAATTACAATGATTTAATGGTATTTTTATGGTGGCTACATGTCGTAAAACACATAGGTGAAAGAAGTACTCCGTTGTATTGCTAGGTCACCCTTGTAATAAGGCTAGCATTTGGTTTGTGTCACGCCACACATCATACTTCTCCCTTTTTACTCCTAGATAAAGGATGTTGGGATGCATTGCTACCACTCAATACATATGTCGTTGTCATTCATCCACCCATTACCTACATACATCATACTTCTTAACGGAAAACATTCTAAACACTAGTGCAATGATTCATATGTTGTGATATGTTGTTAGTATTATCACATCTCTCTCATCTACCCCCACTTGGTGGTGTTAATCACCTCATGATATGGATAAACAAGGCATTATGTATGGATATAAACCATTACATGCATCATAGAATATTCCCAAAGTATGGCAAACCATACAAGATACAGCACAACGGTAAATGAATAACAAGTACTATCTCATAACACAATATCCACCATAGGAATTACATAGGTAAATCCATACTCATGCAAGGCACATCATATGGACTTCAACAATGATCATACATAGAGAGATTAGATCAAGTTACCACCATAAACCCAAAGTCCAGGGGGTGGACTACTCCCCTCTCATCATGGAGAGTGATGAGGAGGCATTGGTGAAGGAGGAGACGCGGCCGGAGGCAATTCCGGCAGCGGTTCCCCCTTCAATCTTCCTCCGGGCGGCGACCTGCTAACTCTATGTTACTTGGTTTTCGATCTCCGCCTCCGTGCCTCTCGAGAAAGGCCTCCAAGGGGTATATATAGATGGTTTTAGGTCAAAATGAAGCGAATGGCGGTGAAATCGACGACATCGGAGTTTCGACGGCTGAGATAGTACAGGTGGCACGCCCTCTAGTAAATGGGATCCCATTTTGAGCTCGTTGAGCCCCTTGGGCTCTACTTTAGCTCGTTGGATTCATATGGAAATTATCTAACATCTCCCATTTACCTAGCTCCGTTTCGAGTTCTGTAGATCCTAGAAAGTCAAAAACACTAACAGAAGGTTTTTCTGACAAAAAAAGTTAGAACCAAAAGAGAAGGGATTATTTAGAAAATCCCCGAAATCAATGTAAAACAAGGATCTAACATTATATATGATGCAAATATGTGGGTAAACATGTTAACAAACTACAAAGTTCATGTATGTATTTTACATGCATCAACATCCCCAAGCTTAACCTATGCTCGTCCTCGAGCATGAAGATGATAAAACTAAACATGGACTTTGGAGTTTGGAGTTTGTTACCTTTGCTTCCTTCATTATAATGTAAAGTTCATAGGCTAAATTCCTTTCAATGAAACATAATATGCAAGTGTACTATCAAGTTGTATCTTTTACACATCTATGAATATGTTAAACAATAAGTAATGGTGTGATAAAACAAATGATGAACAAAACAAACCTTTAAACACACTTTGATGAACCTATAAAATAAGAGACTCTTTCCATGATTGGTATTGGTGTTTTCATGCCTTTAGTTTTTGTCTACTTATTAGTTTCATGCCCTTGACTGGAAGACTGACTTCTTAGATTTATGTCTTCCCTTGAGATGTTTTGCATCCCGTACCAAAAGTAAGCATTGAATACATATGTTAATCCTCCATAAAGAATAAAAAATAGAATTTTGAACTATGTAATTCATGTCAAAAATATTAATAAGGATGGGGTTCTGATGGCTCAGTGTACGGCGCCAGGAAAGTGCTAGTGCAGTGTTGATGTAGAGCTCATTGGGAACCCCAAGAGGAAGGTATGATGAGCACAGCAGCAAGTTTCCCTTAGTTATGAAACCAAGGTTTAATCGAACCAGTAGGAGCAAGGAAACACCCCAAAGGTGTTGCTAGCTGAGCCTTGGCAGGGCGCACTACCGGTGCTAGTAGCAACGTGGAGACCTGCACAACACAACCACAGAACTTTGTCCCCAACTTGCGATCAGGTTGTCAATCTCACCGTGTTTTTCTGAAAACAAAGGATTAAACGTATCGAATGGAAAGAAGTAATAGTTTGCAGAAAGTAAACACAAAGCAGTAAACAGTTTATAGATTTAATGTAAAAGACAAGGACCGGGATCCATAGTTCACTAGAGGTGGCTCTCCTTAGATAGATAACATGATGGGTGAACAAATTACAGCGGGGCGATTGACAAATACCGAGAAAGCAATACATGCATATACTAATTATCTTGACTCCTTTGAGACTTGATTGGGCATTACAACATTATGCATAGACCGCCATCCAACTGCATCTATGACTAATAATCCACCTTCAGGTTAACATCCGAACCCCCTCTAGTATTAAGTTGCAAGCAACAGATTATTGCTTTACGAACTGCGTGTAAAGTAAACAATACGATTGTTCTATGAACAAAGGATTGTTGTTTTCTCTCTAGTAGCAACAACACATCTAGTACCTTAGAGATTTCTGTCACTTCCCCAGATTACCAGAGGCATGAACCCACTATCGAGCATAAATACTAACTCTTGGAGTTGCTAGCATCTACTTGGCCAAGATAGCTACTAACAACGGAAAGCATGCAAGATCACAAATAACAAAGACATGATAGAATCGATAATCAATCTGAAATAGCATCTCAATATCCATCGGATCCCCGCAAATACAACATGTATGATTACAAATAGATGATCTTGATCATGAATGGAGCTCACAAGATCTAGACATGAAAGCACAAAGGAGGAGAACCAGCCATCTAGCTACTACATGGATCCGTATTCCAAGGATGAACTACCCACGCATCACACTGGAGGCTTGCATGGTGCTGAAGAAGGCCTCCAGGGTGAATTCCCCTCTCCGGTAGGGTGCCGGGAAGAGCTTCAGATCCCTCCCAATCTAGGGATGGAGATGACGGCGGCTACAGACTCTTTCGTGGATTTTTGATTGGGTACTTAGGGTTTTCGTCCCGAGGGCAATATATAGGCGGAAGGAGAGGCCGAGGGGGTGCCTGGGCTGGCCACACCACCCCCTAGCACGGGCCAAGCCTGGCCGCACGGCCAGGTGGTGTGGCCGCCCTCTGGCCCCTCTCCGTCTCGTATTCTGGCATATGATGACTTCTTGAAAAATAGGTACTTTGGCTTTTGTCCCGTCCAATTCTGAGAATACTCATTTTCTGACTTTCACAGAACCAAAAACAGCAGAAAACAGGCAGCTGGCACTGTGGCTCTTCTTAATAGGTTAGTCCAAGAAATCATATGAAAAGTACTCCAAAGTGTGGACAAAACACAATAAAGTGGATAAAACCAAGCATGGAACATCAAAAATTATAGATACATTTGCAATGTATCAGGTTCCAAGTATCTTTTTTTATTTCACTTTGTTTTAAAGCTTCATATGGTTTATGCGATAAACATCTCACAAGTTGATCGTTTCATGCACATAGCCTATGAACTTGCACTCCTCATGCTACTCAACTTAGGCCTGTCATTGTATACTTATGTTGGTCTATAAAACCACATCACTGAAGTACCTCTTTCCCCTATGTCGCTATATGCCCAAGCTTAACTCCTGCTCGTCCTCGAGTAGGTAAGTGATAAAAATAAAGAATAATTTTTGAGGTGAGATGCACCATCAAAGACTTGATCAAAGTATTTGCAAAACATTCAAAGCTGGGACCATAGTACTTTAATCATAACATGAAAGACAAAGTTCTAGCAATAAGACAAAGAAACTATGATGCAACATGAAAAGGCACAAACAAAAGATTAATGAATAACAATGCTTTGCAAGACGTTTCTTTGTTTCACATAAAGAAAACATAGCATAATAGTATTCAGCTTGTCCCTCATAGAGTAGCAAATATAAATGCATAGGACACCTTCAAAGTTCATAAGAGTGACTATATACAAATAGTTTAAAACAAGCAATATCAAGTTATACATCAATCAACTAGTCTTGGGACAATGCACATAGAACTAAGAATGGCCAATATGCTCTCAAAGTAAGTGCATAAAGGTAGAAGATGGAGACTCAATATAATGGTGGAAGAAAGGCCTTCATAAAAGGAAGTAGGGATTCAAGTCGCATAAAGAGCTTCCAAAAATTATGGTACTTATAGCTTTCAGCTCTCATTGCCCCTATCATAAGCATCTTGAAGTCATTAAGGTTAAAGTGAACAAACTATGGTGTACATGCTTGACGAAGTATAAGTTAGAAACCTCATGTCCCTTGTATACGAGGGCCGCTCCTCATGCTACTCAAGTTTAGTCACCGGTAAGTTCTTGTCATTGTAAGTACATGTGTATCATAGAGAACCGCCAACGGGGTACCCCTTGCCCGATGATACGGAAGAATCCCCATATCAAAATGACAAGGCAAGCAGACAACGAGCATCTCAGCAATCTTCTTATTTACCATCGGAATATGGTGCTTTTTTCTCTCTTTCCTCTTTTCATAATATCTCTTTTTTTCTTTTTCTCTTTTTTTCTCAATATAGGACTCTTTTTTTAAAGAAGAATGCTTCATAGACAGCTCATTATGGTTACGCTGCAGGTTTCCACCATGTCAGCATGGATTAGACCAGCAGCCTAGGCGTTTCTCTAACACATATACATAACTCCATGGACTTACAAGCTCCCCTTTCATTTCACACCGACGACATCCATATACAAAAGAGCATGATATCAACTAGGTACAAGTACCAAGTGCAATGTTGAAAGCGTTCCCCATGAAAGCATGGTTCTGCTAATTCCCAACAAATAAGTGCAAGCATATACAACACAGAAGACACAAGGGTTCAAGTCTATTAAGGGCAAGAAAAGTAAAGTGTGCCATCAAGTTCGTGAGAGCTTTAATCACTAGTTTTCTCATAACAAGTTTAATTTGGAAGGTAAACAAAAGCATGAATATACTTGGAATAGCATAAGCTAGTAGGTAGGTATGGTGGACTCTTTGGAATAACTTGGTTTAGGGAGTTGGATGCATGAGTGGAACTCATACTTGGTTGTGGAGGCTAGCAAAAGACTGGGAGCGACAAACTAAGAGAGCAATAATGGCCATAATCATGCAGAGCGAAAAAACATCATTGATCACAGCATAAAGTGATACTACAAGTTGAAAACTAAAGGATCATAAAGGCTTATGGTGACTTGAGATAGTCATAACATGGTGTGAGCATGTGCCAAGTCAACCCAAATAAAGCATCAAAGGAGAATACCACTATACTATGCTTTAATATGCTAAAACAACACATGATTCATCCAAGGCACATTAAGCAATCTCAATTGTTTATAACAAGTCATGCTACAGCAAAGAATACTAAGCATAAAGCCAAAACAATATCAAGCATGGCATGACAAAGCATAGGCCACAGTCAAAAACGAGCTCTTTTTACCACATAAGTATGAACTTTCCTACTCTTTTCAAATCCAAACCAAACTCTTTGCAAACCAATGTATGAAAGAGGGGGTCCAACCAATTTATTCAGAAAACTAAGCAAACAAAAGCAAACGAAAAACCAAAATGAAAAACAAAAAAGAAGACGCTCCAAGAACAACACAACTGTGCATGAAACAATAAAAATGAAGCGTTTGGAAGAAACCTGAGATTTTTATTGATGAAGAAGGGGATGCCTTGGGCATCCCCAAGCTTTGACACTTGTACTTCTTGGATATTTCTTGGGTTGACACGTGTGGCATCCCCAAGCTTGAGCTTTAGTCCATCCTTCATCTCATTACTCATTCCTTCCATACACCTGAAATTTTTCTTCATACAAAACTTCACACAATCTTTATTAGCAACATTAGTGCACTCAAGATAAATAAGTCTTAAGGTTCAGTTCCAACACCAAATAAACTTCCATTAGAACACTAGCTACTGAAGAACTTCCCTAAAAAAGCTCAATTCCCCAAAAGAACTCAAAAAGGAACCAACAAGAAGCAAATGCAGAAAATGGCAGAAATCTGTCAAAATAGACCAGCAGGTAAAGATAAATTTTTCGAAGACCTTCTGTTGCTCAAATCAAAAAGTGTTGAACTAACGAAAGTTAGATAATAACCTGGGGCAGAAGCACAAAACTTCACGCCTCAAAAAGACGTTCAGAGATTTTACACGAATTTTTACGGTGAAGCACAGAAATCTGTTTCGGGACAGCAACTTTCCCAATCATTACTTCTCTCTCATTAGAGGTTACTCTTGGCACAAAAAGCAAATAAAAAGGATAAAGAGCGGTTATTACTGAAGTAATAACTTCCAAGACTCATCTAAAACTTTTGGGTTATCTCCCAATAAGTACTTTTCTTTAACGCCTTTAAGTTACGCATAAGAAGCAAGAAAGAATCAAGTGTTCTCAAATGAAGAAGCATTAAGATCAAATTTTGTTTTCATAGGAGAGGCAAAAGAAATCTTCTATCTATTCTTAGGGAAGTGTTCTATACCTTTCTTGAGTGGGAGTTGATATTTAATGGTGCCTTCTTTCATATCAATAATGACACCAACAGTTCTAAGAAAAGGTCTTCCCAAAGTAATAGGACAAGAAGCATTGTATTCAACATCCAAAACATAGAAATCAACAGGGACATAGGCATTGTTAACCATAATAAGAACATAATTAAGACATGAGTTTCTTTTTAGCATTATCATCAAGTGGGACATTCAAAGAACAATCTTCAAGTGAGGCAAATCAAGCATATCATAAATCCTTCTAGGCATAATAGAAACACTACTATCAAGATCACATAAAGCTTTGAAATCAAAGCCATTCACTTTCATATTAATGATGGGTTCCCAACCATATTCTTGTTTTAGAGGAATAGAAGCTTTATGTTTGATCTTTTCTTCTTTAATCTTTATGAGAGCATCAGTAATGTGTCTTGTAAAGGCCATGTTCATAGCACTAGCATAAGGACTTTTAGCAAGCTTTTGTAGGAACTTAATAACTTCAGAGATATTGCAACACTAGTGGTGGGGTAGGAGAAACACTAATGTTTCTAGCAATTTCATCTTCTCTTTCCCACTTAGCATGTAATTCAGCTAATAGTCTAACATTTTCATCAATTCTTACTTGTATAGCATTAGTAGATGCAAAGGGATTATCATTAGTTTTAGGTTTAGCAGCCATTTTATTCAAAGAAGATTGAGCTTCAGCCAAAGATGCTATATTTCTTTCAACATTAGAGAGTTTTTCCTCAATAGTTTTATTGAAAGCAGTTTGTTTACTAATATTATTGTTGTAAGAATTTTCATAAGCATTACCATTGTTGCGAGATATGGCTTATAATTGTTGTTACCAAAATTACTCCTATAAGCATTATTGCCAAAGTTGTTATTTCTTATGAAGTTCACATCAACTTGCTCTTCTTGAGCAACCAAAGAAGCCAAAGGAACATTATTTGGATCAATATGGGCTTTCCCATTAACAAGCATAGACATAATAATATCAATCTTATAACTCAAGGAGGAGGTTTCCTCAACAGAATTTACCTTCCTACCTTGTGGAGCTCTCTCAGTATGCCATTCAAAATAATTAACCATCATATTGTCCAGAAGTTTTGTTGCAGCACCCAAAGTAATGGTCATAAAGGTACCTCCAGCAGCAGAATCCAATAGGTTCCTTGAAGAATAGTTCAATCATGCATAAAAAGTTTGGATGATCATCCAAGCAGTCAGTCCATGAGTGGGACAATTCTTTACCAAAGATTTCATTCTTTCCCAAGCTTGAGCAACATGTTCATTATTAGATTGTTTAAACTTCATTATTTCACTTCTCATAGAGATAATCCTAGCAGGAGGATAGTACTTTCCAATGAAAGCATCTTTTCATTTAGTCCAAGAATCAATACTATTCCTAGTTAAGGAATTCAACCATTCTTTAGCTTTTCCTCTCAAAGAGAAAGGAAACAATTTCAGTTTAATAATATCACCATCTACATCCCTATGCTTTTGCATCTCACAAAGTTCAACAAAGTTATTTAGATGGGAAGCAGCATCTACATTATCAATACCAGAAAATTGTTCTCTCATAACAAGATTGAGCAAAGTAGGTTTTATCTCAAAGAAAGTATCTTTAGGCACAGGTGGAGCAATAGGTGTGCTCATAAAATCATTGTTGTTGGTGCTAGTGAAGTTACACAACTTAGTGTTTTCAAGAGTAGTCATTTTTTGGGTTTTCAAATAAGAAAGCAAACTAGTAGAACTAATTTTGTGTGTGTTTTTGAATAAGAAACAAGAAAACAAAGCAAAAAGAAACTAAGAAAAAAAATTAACAAAGTAAAGAGATTGGTTATGAAGGACTCCCCTTGTGAAGATGTCCTTGACTCCCCGGCAACGGCGCCAGAAAAATGCTTGATGGCTCAGTGTACGGCGCCAGAAAAGTGCTGGTGCGGTGTTGATGTAGAGCTCGTTGGGAACCCCAAGAGGAAGGTATGATGAGCACATCAACAAGTTTCCCTCAGTTATGAAACCAAGGTTTAATCGAACCAGTAGGAGCAAGGAAACACCCCAAAGGTGTTGCTAGCTGAGCCTTGGCAGGGCACACTACCGGTGCTAGTAGCAACGTGGAGACCTGCACAACACAACCACAAAACTTTGTCCCCAACTTGCAATGAGGTTGTCAATCTCACCGTATTTTCCTGAAAACAAAGGATTAGACGTATCGAATGGAAAGAAGTAATAGTTTGAAGAAAGTAAACACAAAGCAGTAAACAGTTTATAGATTGAATGTAAAAGACAAGGACCGGGATCCATAGTTCACTAGAGGTGGCTCTCCTTAGATAGATAACATGCTGGGTGAACAAATTACAGCGGGGCAATTGACAAACACCGAGAAAGCAATACATTCATATACTAATCATCTTGACTCCTTTGAGACTTGATTGGGCATTACAACATTATACATAGACCGCCATCCAACTGCTTCTATGACTAATAATCCACCTTCAGGTTATCATCCGAACCCCCTCCAGTATTAAGTTGCAAGCAACAGATTATTGCTTTACAAACTGCGTGTAAAGTAAACAATACGATTGTTCTATGAACAAAGGATTGTTTTTTCTCCCTAGTAGCAACAGCACATCTAGTACCTTAGAGATTTCTGTCACTTCCCCAGATTACCAGAGGCATGAACCACTATCGAGCATAAATACTAACTCTTGGAGTTGCTAGCATCTACTTGGTCAGGATAGCTACTAACAACGGAAAGCATGCAAGATCACAAATAACAAAGACATGATAGAATCAATAATCAATATGAAATAGCATCTCAATATCCATCGGATCCTCGTAAACACAACATGTATGATTACAAATAGATGATCTTGATCATGAACGGAGGTCACAAGATCTAGACATGAAAGCACAAAGGAGGAGAACCAGCCATCTAGCTACTACATGGATCTGTAGTCCAAGGATGAACTACTCACGCATCACACCGGAGGCTTGCATGGTGATGAAGAAGGCCTCCAGGGTGAATTCCCCTCTCCGGCAGGGTGCCAGGAAGATCTTCAGATCCCTCCCGATCTAGGGATGGAGAAGATGGTGGCTACAGACTCTTTCGTGGATTTTTGATGGGGTACTTAGGGTTTTCGTCCCGAGGGTAATATATAGGCGGAAGGAGAGGCCGAGGCGGTGTCTGGGCTGGCCACACCACCCCCTGGCACGGGCCAAGCCTGACCGCACGGCCAGGTGGTGTGGCCGCCCTCTGGCCCCTCTCCGTCGCAAATTCTGGTATCTGATTGTTGGGTCCGCAGCATAGAAAATAAAAAATTTCCTACGGTGTGAACTACACGCCAAGATCTATCTACTAGGTACAAAGCAACGGGTGGACATACATCCAACGAGAACTTACCCTCAAAGACAACGAGTTTTGTTAACGAGTAGGAACTCGTGGTTGATGTAGTCGTACACTTGCCGATCTCAAGATCGTGAGGAACTCCGAGCGCCGCAACTCAGCAGCACATCCATACTCGCACACACGTTCAAGCCACCTGACAACCTCCACCTCCTCGCTCCAGCGATCTAGCGGAAGCAGCAACTCCTTCCAGACGAAATGCCACCGGGAACATGTATCTCTCTAATCCGAGACCATGGGGGAATAATTCTAGAGGGGGAGAGAGATCCTTCACAAGGAGGTGTGTGGATTAAGGAGGGAATGGGTGGCCTTTTATAGGAGGAGGGGGGTGCCCCTCTCTCCATGGCTGGCTCATGGGGGGTGACCCCTTACCTCCCCCATTCATGTGGTGGTAACCCCTCCACATTAAAATGCCTCTTCACATTCCCTTTTAAAGTCTCCACTTTAAATGCATTAAATTTCTCTAAATTTAATGCTCTCTCATTTAATAAAACTCTTTTATTAAATTTATACAGAATTTTGTTAATTAATTTAATTAACAAACATTCACATATAGCCCCTTGCAATATTTCAATATCACATGCAGAACCACTTTCTGCAATTTCACCCGAAACAATTTCCGGTTTCTATTGAAACAATTCCTGCACTTTGCAATTCTTTCGTCTGAAACATATGTTCTCCAAAATGGTGTCCGGTAACTCTTAAGTGTGCCACCCTACGGTTCGCGAATAATGCAGACATGATCGAGACCCTTCTCCGATCAATAATCAGCAGCGAGACCTGGAGATCCGTACTAACTCCTACACATTCAACGATGACTTCTGTGATCGTGAGAACCTTTAACGCTTGTAACTAAATCCCTTTGTCTCTCGATATATTACATGTCCGAGATTCGATCATCGGTATCTCCATACCTAGTTTGATCTCGTTCCCGTAATATAACATTCTAGTGATCACATCACTTGCTTGCAAGCTATCTTAATGTGATATCACCGAGAGGGCCCAGAGTATATCTATCCGTCATCGGGATTGAAAAAATCCACTCTTGATCCATGAGCCTCAACATAATACCTTCATAGTACTGAACCCATCTTTATAGTCACCCTGTTACGGTGTGACGTTTGATGTTATCAAGATAATCTTCTGGTGTTAGCAATTAACACGATCTCATGGTCTAAGGATAAAGGTTACTTCGTATGATGTTATAGCAATATAAACGTAATGACTTGATCGTAATGCTATACTTCGGATGAATGTTCATCACATCATTCCACCAATGGTGTGACCTTGTTATTAACAACATCCAATGTCCATGATCAGGAAACCTTGATCATCTTGTTAATCAACAAGCTAGTCTATAAGAGAGGCATAACTAGGAACCCTTTTTGTTTATTAAACACACATGTATTGATGTTTCCTGATCAATACAATTCTAGCATATGAAATAAACATCTATCATATATAAGGAATATATAATAACAACTTTATTATTGCCTCTCAGGGCATATTTCCTTCAGTCTCCCACTTGCACTAGAGACAACAATCTAGTTCACATAGTGATAAATCTAACACCCATGGAGTTCTGGTGTTGATCATGTTTTGCCCTAGGGAGAACTTTAGTCAACGGATCTGCTACATTTAGGTCCGTGTGTACTTTACAAATCTTTATATCTCCATCCTTGACATGCTCGTGGATGGAGTGAAACCGGCGCTTAATATCCTTGGAATTCTTGTGAGACCTCGGTTCCTCTGCGTTGGCTATGGCTCCATTGTTGTCACAATAGATCACCATTGGATCCAACACACTGGGAACCACACCTAGTTCCTTAATGAACTCTTTCATCCAAACCGACTCCTGTGTCGCTTCTGAAGCAGCAACATATTCCGCCTCCGTCGTTGATCCAGCCACCACAGGTTGTTTGGAACTCCTCCAACTAACCGCTGCTCTGTTCAAGAGAAATACGTATCCGGATTAAGACTTAGAGTCATCCGGATTGGTGTCAAAGCTAGCATCGACATAACACTTAGCGACTAGCTCTTCTTCACCTCCGTATATAATAAACATATCCTTAGTTCTTCTCAAGTACTTGAGGATGTTCTTTACCGCTATCCAGTGTTTCGAACCTGGATCAGATTGGTACCTACTAGTCAAACTAATAGCATGTGCCACATCCGGTCGTGTACATAGCATGGCATACATAATAGAGCCTATGGCCGAGGCATAGGGGATCTTATCCATCATCTCTCTTTCTTCTGCCGTAGCCGGACTTTGAGTCTTACTCAATGTCTTGCCTTGCAACATAGGTAAGAACCCCTTCTTACTTTCGTCCATATTAAACTTCTTTAATATCTTATCAAGGTATGTAATCTACGATAGCCCAATTAGGCGCCTTGATCTATCTCTATAGATTTTAATGCCTAATATATATGACGCTTCACCAAGGTCTTTCATCAAAAATTTGTTGTTTAGATAACTTTTAACACTGTTTAAAAGATCTATACATTTCCAATCAATAATATGTCATCCACATATAATATCAGAAATGCCACATTGCTCCCACTCACTTTCTTGTAAATACAAGCCTCTCCATAAGTTTGGACAAATCCGAACTCTTTGATCACCTCATCAAAGCGGACATTCCAACTCCGGGATGCTTGCTCCAGTCCATAGATGGATCGCTGAAGTTTGCATACCTTATTAGCATCCTTAGGATCGACCAAACCCTTAGGTTGTATCATATACAACTCTTCTTTAATATTACCATTGAGGAACGCAGTTTTGACATCCATCTGCCATATTTCATAATCGAAATATGCAGCAATTGCTAACATAATCCTAACCGACTTAAGCATCGCTACGGGAGAGAATGTCTCATCGTAGTCAACTCCTTGAATTTGTCGAAACCCCTTTGCGACAAGTCGAGCCTTATAGATGGTCACATTACCATCAGCATCAGTTTTTCTTTTGAAAATCCATTTATTCTCAACAGCCTTTCGATCGTGAGGTAAGTCCACCAAGTTCCAAACTTGGTTCTCGTACATGGATTCCATCTCGGATTTCATGGCTTCCAGCCATTTTTTGGAATTCAGGCTCATCATCGCTTCTTCATACGTCGCAGGGTCATCCATTTCATCAACCATGAAATTCACAATAGGATTGCCGTACAGTTCAGGAGTTGCACGTGTCCTGCTTCACCTGCGTGGTTTGGTAGTGTCCTCTTTCGGAGTTTCATGATCATTATCATTAGCTCTCTCTTCATCAGGTGAAGTCAACTCCGAAACAACTTCCGGTGCTGTGCCACTCGCCATTCCATGAAGAGAAGGTTCAATAACCTCTTCGAGTTCTACCTTCCGACTACTCACACCTTTCGCGAGAAACTCCTTCTCAAGAAAGGATCCATTCTTGGCAACAAAAACCTTGCCCTCGGATCTATGATAGAAGGTATACCCAATTGTTTCCTTAGGGTATCCTATGAAGACGCATTTTTCCGCTTTGGGTTCGAGTTTATCTGGTTGAAGTTTCTTCACATAAACATCGCATCCCCAAACTTTAAGAAATGACGGCTTAGGTTTGTTTCCAAACCATAATTCATACGATGTCGTTTCAACGGATTTAGATGGTGCCCGATTTAAAGTGAATGTAGCTGTTTCCCATGCATAACCCCAAAATGACAGTGGCAAGTCAGTCAGAGACATCATAGATCGAACCATATCCAATAAGGTACGATTACGATGTTCCGACACACCATTACGTTGTGGTGTTCTGGCAGGTGTGAGTTGTGAAACTATTCCACACTCTTTCATGTGTGTGCTAAACTCGTAACTTAGATACTCTCCTCCACGGTCAGACCGTAGAAATTTGATCTTTCTATTACGATGATTTTCCACTTCATTCTGAAATTCCTTGTACTTTTCAAAAGTTTCAGACTTGTGTTTCATCAAATAGATATACCCGTATCTACTCAAATCATCCGTGAAAGTAACAAAATAACAATATCCACCTCGCGCCGACACACTCATTGGTCCACACACATCAGTATGTATGATTTCCAATAGATCTGTCGCCCATTCCATTGAACCGGAAAAGGCGTTCTAGTCATCTTGCCCATAAAGCATGGCTCACGTGTATCAAATGATTCAAAATCAAGTAATTCCAAAAGTCCATCAGAATGGAGTTTCTTCATGCGTTTAACGCCAATATGACCTAGACGGCAGTGCCACATATACGTAGACATATCATCATCAAGTTTAATCCTTTTAGCATTAACATTATGAATGTGTGTAATATTACTCTCGAGATCTATCAGAAATAAACCATTCAACATAGGTGCATGACCATAAAAGATATCATTCTTATAAATCGAACAACTATTGTTTTCAGACTTAAATGAATAACCACTTTGCATCAGACACGATCCGGATACAATGTTAATGCTCAGTGCAGGCACCAAATAACAATTATTTAGGTTTATAACTAATCCCGATGGCATATGGAGAGGCAGCGTTCCGACGGCGATCACATCAACTCTTGATCCATTGCCGACCCGCATCCTGACCTCATCCCTTGCTAGTTGTCGCTTGTTCCGTAGCCCCTGAACCGAGTTACATATATTAGCAACCGATCTCGTATCAAATACCCAGGTGCTACTGCGAGTACTAGTCAAGTACACATCAATAACATGTATATCACATATACCTTCGTTTTCCTTGCCAGACTTCTTGTCCGCCAAATATTTGGGGCACTTGCGCTTCCAATGGCCAGTCCCCTTACAATAGTAGCACTCGGTGTCAGACTTAGGGCCAGCTCGGGGTTTCTTTTCAGGCGTGGCAACAGACTTGCTACCCTTCTTTCCCTTGTTCTTTCCTTTCTTGTCTATCTTGAAACCGGTGGTCCTATTGATCATCAACACTTGATGTTCTTTCCTAATCTCCACTTCTGCAGTATTAAGCATTGACAGAAGCTCAGGAAGAGACTTCTTCATGCCCTGCATATTATAGTTCATCACGAAGCTCTTGTAGCTAGGTGGCAGAGATTGGAGAACACGATGTATGCCTAAGTCAATGGGAATCGTTATTCCCAAGGACACAAGCTTATCGGTGTACCCAGACATTTTGAGTACGTGCTCACTAACGGAGCTGTTTTCCTCCATCATGCAGCTAAAGAACTTTTCTGTAGAATTATAACTCTCTACGGCAGCATGGGTATCGAAAATCATTTTCAATTCTCCCATGGTATCAAAGGCATTGCCATTTTCGAAACGCTTTTGAAGTTCTGGATCTAGCCCATACAGTATGCCGCAATGAACTAAGTTGTGGTCCTCCTGACGAGTCACATAGACATTCTTTTCCTCGTCAGGGGCATCAGGAGCTGGTGGGGGGCCTAGCGGCGCATCTAGCACATATTTCTTTTGTGCAGCAGTGAGGAGAATCCTCAAATTCATAGGCCAGTTGGTGAAGTTGCTACCATTCGCAGCAAGTTTCTCTTTCTCCATGAACACATTGAAATTAAAAGCAGGTGGTGCCATCTACAACAAAATTTGTAAAGTTTATTTAGACTAAGTTTATGATAGATTGAGTTCAACTAATCCAAATTACTAATGAACTCCCACTCAAAAACGACATCCCTAGTGTCCTTTTTGTGATTACATGAACCAAATCCACTACACCAAGTCCGATCATCACGTGAGTTGATGTAGCTTCAAAGGCGAGCATCTATATGGGCATCATATCAACTATATGACTCATGCTTAACCTTTCGGTCCGTGTTCCGAGGCCATGTCTGTACATGCTAGGCTTGCCAAGTAAGAACCTTAGTAATCGCGTGTGTAAAACTGTCTTACACCCGTTCCTATGAAAGCGTAGATTCGAGTACACCCGATCATCACGTGATGTCTCGAAACACGATCCACAAAACGGTGCATACTTAAGGAAGAACACATTTTTATCTTGATATCTAAATGAGGGATCATCTTATAATGCTACCAAAAGCGCCAAACTAGCAGTATAAGATGCTAACATCTAATGTGTAAAGTGAGATGATATGGTCCATGCATTTGATCTCTATCACTTGCATCGTGGTATGATCTCTATCATTCCTTTGTGTGTAAGTCCAAGGTCTGTGGAACTTACACATTGAGTGTGTTGTAATAGTATCTATCATACATCTACTTACAACAATACCATATCAATACACTAGCCCAGCAACGATCTAAACTAGACGCCTCTAATTTATCAATTGCAACTTTTACGTGGCTTAGGGCTTTCGGAGATAGAACCGTTCTCACCTACGAACATGAACCACAACAAGGATGACTAAGTTATTAGCAACTCGTTGTAAATCAGATATTGACTATAGTAGGAGAGACAGACATCCACCAGCCACTTATGCAAAACAAGTTGCATGTTAGTCGTGGAACCGGTCTCATGTACGATGGCATGTAAGGTTAGTTCGGTCTGGTTCATCCCACTATGCCACCAATATCCAAAATACATAGAAGATGCAATAACATGATCATCATCGCCCACATATAAACATATTTGTACTACCCGTGCAAAGCACCTACGCATAGATCAGGCTCTGATACCACTGTTGGGTCCGCAACATAGAAAACAAAAATTTTCCTACGGTGTGAACTACACGCCAAGATCTATCTACTAGGTACAAAGCAACGGGTGGACATACATCCAACGAGAACTTACCCTCGAAGACAACGAGTTTTGTTAACAAGTAGGAACTCGTGGGTGATGTAGTCGTACACTTGCCGATCTCAAGATCATGAGGAAGTCCGAGTGCCGCAACTCAGCAGCGCATCCGTACTCACACACACGTTCAAGCCACCTGACAACCTCCACCTCCTCGCTCCAGCGATCCAGCGGAAGCAGCAACTCCTTCCAGACGAAATGCCACCGGGAACATGTATCTCGCTAATCCGAGACCATGGGGGAATAATTCTAGAGGGGGAGAGAGATCCTTCACAAGGAGGTGTGTGGATGACGGAGGGAATGGGTTGCCTTTTATAGGAGGAGTGGGGTGCCCCCTCTCTCCATGGCCGGCGCATGGGGGGTGACCCCTTGATGACCCACAAGTATAGGGGGTGTATCGCAGTATTTACGAGGGAAGTGAAACCCAATTTATTGATTCGACACAAGGGGAGCCAAAGAATATTTCTCAGCCTTAACAACTGAGTTTTCAATTCAGCTGCACCTGGAAACAATCTTGCTCATAGCAGTTTACCAATAGCAACAGTTTTGTAGTAGGAATAGTAAAGTAACAGCAGTAGCAAAGCAAAGACAGTAGTAACAAAAGCAGTAAACAGTGGGATTCGAGTGCGGTAGGCATAGGGATGGATGGACGGGCGTTGCATGGACAAGAGAATTCACATAGCAATCAGAACATAGGGCAATTGCAGATAAATAAGATAAAGCACCCAAGTACTAGATAATCCTAGGCATGTGTTCCATAAATAGTCATACGTGCTCGCAATGAGAACTTGCACAACATCTTTTCTCCTGCCAGCCCATTTGCAGTGGGGCCTCTAGGGAACTACTGACAATTAAGGTGCTCCTTTTAATAAAGCACCGGAGCAAAGCATTAACACTCCGTGAACACATGTGATCCTCACATCAAAGCCTTTCCCTTCCGGCTATCCCGATTTCTGTCACTTTGGGACCATAGGTTCCGGACAACGACGTGCGTATACAACTTGTAGATAAGACCAGAAACAATACTATCATAATGAATCAATAATAAGTTCAGATCTGAAATCATGGCACTCGGGCCCTAGTGACAAGCATTAATCACAACAAGTTGCAACAAAGTCATAAAGCACTAATAAAAGATACTAGGCACTAAGCCCTAACAATCTGATGCCATTACATGAACGATCTCATCCAATCCCTACCATCCCCATAGCCTACAGCGGGGGATTACTCACTCATAGATGGGGGAAACATGGATGGTCGATGGAGAAGTGATGGTGATGATGATGGCGATGATCTCCTCCAATTCCCCGTCCCGATAGGGTGCCAGAACAGAGTTTCTGGTGCTGTTTCGTGGAATCTGGTGGTGGCGGCGGAGCGGAACTCCTTCTAGAAAAACGTCGAACCCCCCGTGGTTTTTAGGTCAGAAGGCTCCTTATAGGCGAAGAGAGAGGCCGAGGGGGTGCCTGGGGGGCCCACACCACCCCCTGGCATGGCCTGCCTGGCCCGCGCCACCAGGTGGTGTGGCCACCCCAGGGCTCCTCTCCGTCTCGTATTCTGGCTCTTGGAGTCTTCGGGTGAAATAGGATTTTTGGCATATTTTCCGGGATTTTTCCTAATAGTTGGTTTTCTGCACAAAAAGTGGACACCAAGGCAATTCTGCTGAAAATAGCGTCAGTTCGCATTAGTTGCATCCAAATCACACAAGTATAGAGGAGAAACAATAGCAAAGTGTTCGGAAAAGTAGATACGTTTTGGACGTATCAACTCCCCCAAGCTTAGCTTATTGCTTGTCCTCAAGCAATTCAGTTGAAAACTGAGTGCGATAAAAGAACTTCCACAAACACATTTGCTTCATATGATGTAAATATTCTCAGAAATGTGATCAACTACTTAGACAATTCATAATAAAGAGTATGCAACTGAGTCTACTTAATAGTCATTGCAAGCTATGCAGAGATTCCAACTCAAGAATAATAAGTAGCATGAAGCACAAACATAAGCAACATTACAATGCTCATAGAAAGGTATGATAGAGTGGTATCTCGCTTGCCTTTGATTATGAATGTCAAGGTACCTCTGAAGTTCAAGTGATGACTAGAAGTAAAGATATCAAAGATACAAGCATCAAAGTCATAACACAAATAATCAAGTAATGAAACAAACATAAATGATGACAACTATGCTCTCAAGAAGGTGCTCAAGGAATATGTGGAGACTCAACAAGTGGAAGAAAAAGGTTTTGAATAATTTTGAAAGGCTTCCAAATGCTGAAAGTATCGTACTAGTTAGCTTTGAGCTCTCATTGCCCCTATCATAAGCATCTTTAATGTGGTTAAGGTGAAAGTGACACACTAAGAGGATATGCTTGGCGAGTTATAAATTGAAGTCTCATGCCCCTTACTTACAAAGACCGATCCTCATGCTACTCAACTTCAGTCACAAGTAAGCTCTTGTCATTCTAAGTATGTACGTATCATCGAGAACCGCCAACGGGGTACCCCTTGCACATGACACGGGAGCTATCCCATGATCAAAATGACAAGGCAAGCAGACAATGAGCATCTCAGCGATCTTTTTATTTACTATGTGCATAGATTTTTATTGAGGATGCTTCATAGATTGCTCATTATGGTTATGCTGCAAGTTTCCACCATGATTAGGCATGGCTTAGGCTAGCGGCCCATGCGTTTCTCTAACATACATACAAACTCCATGATCTTACAAGTTCCACTTTTATTTCACACCGCCGGGATCCATAAGCAAAAGAACATGATATCAACTAAGTACAAAGTACCTATGAAGCACTGAAAGCGGTCCCCATGATACATGGTTCTGCTAACTTCAACTCATAAAGTGCAAGCATATGCGCAACAAAGAAGGACACAATGGTTCAGGTTTATTAAGTGCAAGAAAATAAAGCGTGCCATCAAGTTCGTGAGAACTTTACTAACTAACTTTCTCATAACAAGCAAACATTTTATTCGGAAGAAAACAAGGCATATTGAATATGCACGGAAGTAGCAAGTGATGCTAATGGGTAGGTATGGTGGACACTTTGGAAATATTTGGTTTAGGGAGTTGGAAACATGAGTAAAACACTCAGTAGAAATGAAGGCTAGCAATAGTAAGGGAGCGACAAATGAGAGAGAAATAGCTATCATTATCATGCTTGCAACAAAACAAGACTACTCATGGCATGAAAATGATTCAAGATCCTCAAGGCAAAATAATTCATCAAGGCTTAACTGATTATCACAGTCATGTGCATGCATGAGCATGTGCCAAGTCAATCAAATGAAACATCCATAGGAGGATACCACGGTGTCATACCAATTTATGAATAGAGTAATGCAAGCAAACATTTATGAAACATGCTACAAACTATTAGCGAGATGGAGCTAATCACAAGAAAGCAAGAACTACTAAGCATCGAAAGAAAACATACACTCTACATGAACGGACTAAGCAGGCTCACAATGATGAGTATATGTACAAAAATGAAAACAAATAGAGTTTGTTGCCAGCCTCTTACCACGCCTCAAGTTGTCATTAATCCTCATTATTGCTCTTCACTTGTGTGGCTTGAAAAATAATATGAAACCAATAATCCACTGAGAACTGCCGAACCCTATAGCGAACTCGCAAAAACCAAAGAAGAACGACAAATATTTTTGGTGTTTTCGATTTTTAAACAAAAACCAAAAGAGAAAAACAAGCAAAGCAAAATCTTTTGGGGTTTTTCAAATAGTTCAAACAAAGCAAAAAGGAAAAGCAAACCAAGGCAAAAGAAAGCAAACCAAAGAGAAACAACAAAAATATTTTTGGTCTTTTTGTGTTTTTAGAAAGCAAAAGCAAAGAAGAATGAAAACTAAAAAGAGAACGAAAACATGAATATACAAAGGACCGACGCAACATGATATGGAGATGAGTGCGGTGTCGGCGTACCTCCCCCCAAGCTTAGGCTTTTGGCCTAAGTGGGTATCAATCCATGTATGAATAGGGATTCCAAGCAGACGGGTCTTGGTAAGAATGGTCGTAGCTGGGCCCATGAGAAGAAGAGGAAGCTCCCCAATCGTAAGTGGGATGCTGATATGAAGACTCTCCCTCATTCGAGGGCTGGACCGAATCATCCGTGACCTCCCTTCTAGTGTCCTGCTCCTGTTGGGAGAGCTCTCCCAAGTACGTGTCAAGCTCCTCCTCGGTGAGGGACCATCCTTCCCTATTATCAAGGTTAAACAAAACATATGCAGGCAAAAGAACAGCACGCTCGGACTTTCTCTTTCTCCAACCAGCTTTGAGAAAGGTTATTTCATAAGATAACTCACCCAAACTAGCCCACGAGGAAATAAATTTATGCTGTATCATGGAATTGAAATCCAGCCTCTCTATGGGAAACTGTAGGTCTAGATGATGAGGCACTAAACCATGCAATGCTAGCAAGCGAGAAGCAATGAGGCCTCCACAAATTCCACCCTTCTCACGGTTAGCAGCAAGACGGAAAGCTATCAAAGCACCCAAGTTGTAGGACCTATCTCGTCTAAGAGCAGCAGAGATAAATGCTAAATCAAACAAAGATAACTTATTGGCAGTTTTCCTAGCAAGAACACATTTGGCAATAAAGTAGGCAAAGTAGCGAATGGAGGGAAGATGAATGTTACGGATTTTTCCATTCTCCTTCAAGAAGCTACTCCCTTGACAAATTTCTGCGTATAAATCCATGAGTGGTTCCGGTTTCTCTTTAGTCTTCTTACATGATCCCCATTGAGGTACCATAATAGCTGCACAAAAATCATCAAGAGAAAGGTTGACAGCTATATTGTAAATTTTGTAATGGACCATGGGGTTAGGCAAAGAGTGACTAAATTTGAAATCCTGCACCATAGACATGGTTAGCTTCACAAATTGACAAGGTTCGTCTTCCAAAAAGTGCTCTAACCCTGCATTAGAAACCAAAGTGTGGAAATCTTGTAGAATTCCTGCAGCTCTCATGA
Source organism: Avena sativa (assembly GCA_916181665.1). NCBI lineage: Eukaryota > Viridiplantae > Streptophyta > Magnoliopsida > Poales > Poaceae > Avena > Avena sativa. The sequence continues at coordinate 142,180,233 of OV702292.1, forward strand.
ACTCAGAGCATGGATAAATGGAGGGAAAAACTTCCTCCTCCCGGTGAACCTTCATGACTTCAGGTACCCAAAGCTCATGTTGGTTTAGGTGGTGTTCACTTATCTTTTATTCTGAAATTTAAACACCTATTAAACAAGTGATTGCAAAGTAAATATAATGAAGGATTCTACTCATAGGGACTTGCAAGAGGCCTAAACATGCATCAAAACTATATCTCTAAATATCAAACAAGCTTACAAGCTCTCATAACCAGTCACCTACAGTAGCAAAATACTCAACATACAATCCACTAAACACAAATCTACTTGGACAAGGGGAGGAGTCACATACCAAGGAACAATTGCTCCAAATTTCAGCAAGAAAGATGGGCTGAGCAAAGAGATCGAAGAAATCGAGAGCAAGCACAGAGAGAACGCGATTTTGAGCTATGAACTAGAGCTTACTCGGGAGAGAGAAGAAAGTGGCAGGAGAGAGAGGTAGTGGGGGGCCAGGGGTGGCCCACACCAGGGCATGGCACCACCCAGGTCTGGCCACGCCACCATGTGGTGTGCCTGCCTGGTGGGCCCCCCTGGTACCTACCAGGTACTCCTCTACCCCTTTTTTCACATAAAAATTTAATATGAATTTTCTGGAATTTTTCGAAACACTTTATTTTTGGGTAATTTTCAGAAATAGAAGAATGATTTTTCTGACAGACAGATTTTTTTCTTTTTGGAAACATGAAGCAAGGATTAAACAAGGCTAGAACTACAGAAGTTCTAGCATGCAAGCAACTAACAACACAAAGAAAACTAAACGAAAGCAAAAACTAAAATGCAAAGGATAGAAATAAACGGGGATAATCATAATGAAAACATTGTTTTGTTCAATGGAATCCTTTTGTTAGCAAGGTTGATCAAGTCTTGCTACCAAAACAATTGCATATGACACAAAACTTTGTATTCCACTAATGATTATGTTACCTCAACCTTGATAGCAATTGTCCCAATCATAATAGTTTCAAATTTTTCTTTTGGTATGGGACAATATATTTCTCCAACTTGAATGCCTTCAACATGTTCAATTGAATTTAAACCATAAGTCCTTTCAATCTTCTTGGGGAAATAGACAGTATGTTCCTTGTCATTGACATTGAAGGTCACCTTTCCTTGATTACAATTAATAACAGCTCCTGCAGTATTAAGAAAAGGTCTCCCAAGAATAATAGACATATTATCATCTTCAGGCATTTCAAGCACAACAAAATTAGTTAATATCAAGAAATTATGAGCCACCTGAACAGGTACATCCTCACATATACCCACAAGAATAGTGGTAGACTTACCAGCCATTTGCAAAGATATATCAGTTCGTATCAATTTTTCAAGCTGAAGCCTCTTATAGAGAGAGAAAGGAATAACACTAACTCGATCTCCCAAATCACACAAAGCAGTTCTAACATAACTGTTCTTAATAGTGCAAGGGATAGTTGGAATCCCTGGGTCTCCAAGTTTCTTAGGAACCTTACCATTGAAGGAATAATTAGCAAGCAAAGTAGAGATTTCTTCATTAGGGATCTTCCTTTTATTCGAGACAATGTCCTTCATATACTTTGAGTAAGGAGGCAATTTAATAGCATCAGTCAAAGGAATTTGCAAGAATAAAGGCTTCATCCACTCACAAAACTTAATATAGTGTTCATCTTCCTTTGACTTGTGTTTCTTATCAGGGAAAGGCATAGGTTTTTGGACCCAAGGTTCTCTTTCACTACCATGTTTCTTAGCAATAAAATCTTCTTTGGTGTATTTAATAGTCTTAGTGTGGTTTTCACGTTCTTCTTCAACTTTTTCTTTATTAGGGACTTCATTTTCTTCATTACCACTTTCAGTTTCAGCATCAGAGATAGATATACTATTAGGATCTATAGTAGGTTCAGAGGGTTCTACAACAGTTTTATGTTTCTTTTTCCTTTTCTTACGAGTAGAACCACTATTTTTAGTTTGTTGAGAATCCTGCTCAATTCTTTTGGGATGTCCCTCAGGATATAGAGGATCCTGGGTAGCAGCCCCACTTCTAGTTCTAATTTCATAAGCATGTTTCTTTAGCAACATTAACTAGCAAGTCGTTTTGCACTTTAACGAGTTGATCTATTTGAGTTTGAATCATTTGAAAGTGTTTAACAATCATTTTAACATCATTAGAGGTTCTTTCCACAATATCTTTCAACTCAACAATTGCTCTAGTGTTTTCCATTAGATGATTTTGCACCCTTTTATTAAAGTTATCTTGCTTAACAATAAAGATATCAAATTCTTCTAAGCATTGATCAGGAGGTTTCAAGTAAGGGATATCACCTTCATCAAAGTGTTGGAGAGAGTGTACCTCAATAGTGGGTGAGTAGGGACTAGGCTTACATAATTCTTCTATAGGAGGTAAATTCTTGACATCTGCAGCTTTAATTCCCTTCTCCTTAAGACATTTCTTAGCTTCCTTCATCACTTCATCATTTAATTCAATAACTCCCCTCTTCTTTGGTGTTGGAATAGGCACATGAATAGATGGTTTAGGTACAATTACTTCAGGTGTAACTTGTTTAGGAGGATTCCAATCTTCATAATTCTTGCTTATTTTAGCCATTAATTCCTCAGCTTCCTTGGGAGTCCTATTCCTGAAAACACAATCAGCACAACTGTCTAGGTATGTCCTAGATTCTTCGGTTAGTCCATTATAAAATATATCAAGAAGCTCATTCTTAGGTAAAGGACTTCCAGTCTGTGCATGAATCAAAGCACAAAACCTTGCCCAAGATTCGGGCAATACCTCTTTTTGTCCCTGTTTAAAATCAAAAAGTTCCTACAAAACAGCATGTCTAGAACTAGGAGGAAAATATTTCTGCAGGAAAGTATTAATCAAGCACTCAGGGCTATCAATAGATCCAGAAGGTAAATTACCAAACCAAGTTTTAGCTTCTCCTTTCAGTGAAAAATGGAAAATCTTAGCAACAAAGTAAGTACGCATTTTAATATCATCAGAAAATAAGCCACTCATGGTAGAAAGTTTAGTCATATGTGCTACCGCACTTTCATTCTTAGTCCCACAAAAAGGTTCTTTCTCGACAATAGCTATGTAAGATATATCGAGAGAGAAATCATAATCTTCATCTATAATGTTTATGGGAGAAGCAGCAAACTAAGCATTAAGAGATAATTTGGGTCTAATAGTATGCCTCTCAAGGAGATTCTTAGCAGCGCTCCTATCATGGGTGTTCCTACATGCTTCAATAAACTCATCAGTCATCTCAACATAATCTTCTTCAGCATCATAACTCTCACTAGACTCAGGTGAGCTAACAGGTGTGGCAGTGTCTTTATTAGGAGTTTCGGTATTTCCAGCTATAGTTCTAGCAATCGTAGCATCTAGGAAAGGACCTAATGAACCACTCTTAACAAGCATAGTAGAAGCAGCATCATTGGTATCAGAAGTTTCAGATTCAGCAGCAGTAGCAGTGTGTGTAGCATGTGTATGTGGTGGTGTAAGGAACTTAGTCAAAACAGATGGTGAATCAAGGGCGGTAGACGTGTTCAGAACCGTACCTCTTCTTGTAGTGGATGGTAAAATAGGAACCTTGCCATCACGAGACTTACCCATGATGGATGGATAGCAGCGAACAATAGAGAATCCAAGTGAACTTGATAAATAAAGCTATGCTCCCCGGCAACAGCGCCAGAAAATAGTCTTGATGACCCACAAGTATAGGGGGTGTATCGCAGTATTTTCGAGGGAAGTGAAACCCAATTTATTGATTCGACACAAGGGGGGCCAAAGAATATTTATTAGCCTTAACAACTGAGTTGTCAATTCAGCTGCACCTGGAAACAATCTTGCGCACAGCAGTTTATCAGTAGCAACAGTTTTGTAGTAGGAATAGTAAAGTAACAGCAGTAGCAAAGCAAAGACAGTAGTAACAAAAGCAGTAAACAGTGGGATTCGAGTGCGGTAGGCATAGGGATGGATGGACGGGCGTTGCATGGACAAGAGAATTCACATAGCAATCAGAACATAGGGCAATTGCAGATAAATAAGATAAAGCACCCAAGTACTAGACAATCCTAGGCATGTGTTCCATAAATAGTCATACGTGCTCGCAATGAGAACTTGCACAACATCTTTTGTCCTGCCAGCCCGTTTGCAGCGGGGCCTCTAGGGAACTACTGACAATTAAGGTGCTCCTTTTAATAAAGCACCAGAGCAAAGCATTAACACTCCGTGAACACATGTGATCCTCACATCAAAGCCTTTCCCTTCCGGCTATCTCGATTTCTGTCACTTCAGGACCATAGGTTCCGGACAACGACGTGGGCATACAACTTGTAGATAAGACCAGAAACAATACTATCATAATGAATCAATAATAAGTTCAGATCTGAAATCATGGCACTCGGGTCCTAGTGATAAGCATTAAGCACAACAAGTTGCAACAAAGTCATAAATCACTAATAAAAGATACTAGGCACTAAGCCCTAACAATCTGATGCCATTACATGAACGATCTCATCCAATCCCTACCATCCCCATAGCCTACAGCGGGATATTACTCACTCATAGATGGGGGAAACATGGATGGTCGATGAAGAAGCGATGGTGATGATGATGGCGATGATCTCCTCCAATTCCCCATCTCGGCAGGGTGCCAGAACGGAGTTTCTGGTGCTGTTTCGTGGAATCTGGTGGTGGCAGCGGAGCGAAACTCCTTCTGGAAAAACGTCGACCCCCCCGTGGTTTTTAGGTCAGAAGGCTCCTTATAGGCGAAGAGAGAGGCCGAGGGGGTGCCTAGGGGCCCACACCACCCCCTGGCACGGCCTGCCTGGCCCGCGCCACCAGGTGGTGTGGCCACCCCAGGACTCCTCTCCGTCTCGTATTCTGGCTCTTAGAGTCTTCGAGTGAAATAGGATTTTTAGCATATTTTCCGGGATTTTTCCTGATAGTTGATTTTCTGCACAAAAAGTGGACACCAAGGCAATTCTGCTGAAAACAACGTCAGTTCGCATTAGTTGCATCTGAATCACACAAGTATAGAGGAGAAACAATAGCAATAGTGTTCAGGAAAGTAGATACGTTTTGGACGTATCACCCCTCACCTCCCCCATTCATGTGGTGGTAACCCCTCCACATTAAAATGCCTCTTCACATTCCCTTTTAAAGTCTCCACTTTAAATGCATTAAATTTCTCCAAATTTAATGCTCTCTCATTTAATAAAACTCTTTTATTAAATTTATTCAGAATTCTTTTAATTACTTTAATTAACAAACATTCACATATAGCCCCTTGCAATATTTCAATATCACATGCAGAACCACTTTCTGCAATTTCACCCGAAATTCCAGTTTCTATTGAAACAATTCCCGCGCTTTGCAATTCTTTCGTCTGAAACATATGTGCTCCAAAATGGTGTCCGGTAACTCTTAAGTGTGTCACCCTACGGTTCGCGAATAATGCAGACATAGTCGAGACCCTTCTCCGATCAATAATCAGCAGCAGGACCTGGAGATCCGTACTGACTCCTACACATTCAATGATGACTTATGTGATCGTGAGAACCTTTAACGCTTGTAACTAAATCCCTTTGTCTCTCGATATATTACATGCCCGAGATTCGATCATCGGTATCTCCATACCTAGTTTGATCTCGTTACCGACATGCACTCTTTTCTCGTTCCAGTGATATAACATTCTAGTGATCACATCACTTGCTTGCAAGCTATCTTAATGTGATATCACCGAGAGGGCCCAGAGTATATCTATCCGTCATCGGGATTGACAAATTCCACTCTTGATCCATGAGCCTCAACATAATACCTTCGTAGTACTGAACCCATCTTTATAGTCACCCTGTTACGGTGTGACGTTTGATGTTATCAAGATACTCTTCCGGTGTTAGCAATTAACATGATCTCATGGTCTAAGGATAAAGGTTACTTCGTATGATGTTATAGCAATATAAACATAATGACTTGATCGTAATGCTATACTTCGGATGAATGTTCATCACATCATTCCACCAATGGTGTGACCTTGTTATTAACAACATCCAATGTCCATGATCAGGAAACCTTGATCATCTTGTTAATCAACAAGCTAGTCTATAAGAGAGGCATAACTAGGAACCCTTTTTGTTTGTTAAACAGACATGTATTGATGTTTCCTGATCAATACAATTCTAGCATGTAAAATAAACATCTATCATATATAAGGAATATATAATAACAACTTTATTATTGCCTCTCGGGGCATATTTCCTTCACTGAATACTTCCGGAAAAATAGGTACTTTGGCTTTTATCCTGTCCAATTCCGAGAATATTCATTTTCTGACTTTCCTGGAACAAAAAACAGCAGAAAACAGGCAGCTGGCATTGTGGCTCTTGTTAATAGGTTAGTCCAAGAAATCATATGAAAAGTACTCCAAAGTGTGGACAAAACAGAAGAAAGTGGATAAAACCAAGCATGGAACATCAAAAATTATAGATACATTTGCAATGTATCAGGTTCCAAGTATCTTTTTTTATTTCACTTTGTTTTAAAGCTTCATATGGTTTATGCGATAAACATCTCACAAGTTGATCGTTTCATGCACATAGCCTATGAACTTGCACTCCTCATGCTACTCAACTTAGGCCTGTGATTGTATACTTATGTTGGTCTATGAAACCACATCACTGAAGTACCTCTTTCCCCTATGTCGCTATATGCCCCCGTTTTGTCATTTATTTATTTCCTTATTTATTTATTCATTTAGCATAAAAGATAATATAATTTCTTGGTTGTGTTCAAGGTGGGAGGGGGTAGTATCTCTACTCCAGAAGAACAAGAAAAATAGACATATGAATCATATCTACAAGGATCTTCATGATCTCAGTTTTCACCATGTCATGCATGGCTTTGGCTAGCGGTTCAGGAGCATTTTCTAACAACATGCCTACTCCAATGTGCACACTTCATTTTCTTGGGTCCGCATCATAGAAAACAAAAAATTTCCTGCGGTGTGAACTACACGCCAAGATCTATCTACTAGGTACAAAGCAACGGGTGGGCATACATCCAACGAGAACTTACCCTCGTAGACAACGAGCTTTGTTAACGAGTAGGAACTCGTGGTTGATGTAGTCGTACACTTGCCGATCTCAAGATCGTGAGGAAGTCCGGGTGCCGCAACTCAGCAGCGCATCCGCACTAACACACACGTTCAAGCCACCGGACAACCTCCACCTCCTCGCTCTAGCAATCCAGCGGAAGCAGCAACTCCTTCCAGACGAAATGGCACCGGGAACATGTATCTCGCTAATCCAAGACCATGGGGGAATAATTCTAGAGGGGGAGAGAGATCCTTCACAAGGAGGTGTAAGGATGAAGGAGGGAATGGGTGGCCTTTTATAGGGGGAGGGGGGTGCCCCCTCTCTCCATGGCCGGCGCATGGGGGGGTGACCCCTCACCTCCCCCATTCATGTGGTGGTAACCCCTCCACATTAAAATGCCTCTTCACATTCCCTTTTAAAGTCTCCACTTTAAATGCATGAAATTTCTCCAAATTTAATGCTCTCTCATTTAATAAAACTCTTTTTATTAAATTTATTCAGAATTTTGTTAATTACTTTAATTAACAAACGTTCACATATAGCCCCTTGCAATATTTCAATATCACACGCAGAACCACCTTCTGCAATTTCACCCAAAATAATTTCCGGTTTCTATTGAAACAATTCCTGCGCTTTGCAATTCTTTCGTATGAAACATATGTGCTCCAAAATGGTGTCCGGTAACTCTTAAGTGTGCCATCCTACCATTCGCGAATAATGCAGACATGATCGAGACCCTTCTCCAATCAATAATCAGCAGCGGGACCTGGAGATCCGTACTGACTCCTACACATTCAACGATGACTCCTGTGATCGTGAGAACCTTTAACGCTTGTAACTAAATCTCTTTGTCTCTCCATATATTACATGTCCGAGATTCGATCATCGGTATCTCCATACCTAGTTTGATCTCGTTACCGACATGCACTCTTTTCTCGTTCCCGTGATATAACATTCTAGTGATCACATCACTTGCTTGCAAGCTATCCTAATGTGATATCACCGAGAGGGCCCAGAGTATATCTATCCGTCATCTGGATTGACAAATTCCAGTCTTGATCCATGAGCCTCAACATAACACCTTCGTAGTACTGAACCCATCTTTATAGTCACCCTGTTACGGTGTGACGTTTGATGTTATCAAGATACTCTTCCGGTGTTAGCAATTAACATGATCTCATGGTCTAAGGATAAAGATTACTTCGTATGATGTTATAGCAATATAAACATAATGACTTGATCGTAATGCTATACTTCGGATGAATGTTCATCACATCATTCCACCAATGGTGTGACCTTGTTATTAACAACATCCAATGTCCATGATCTGGAAACCTTGATCATCCTGTTAATCAACAAGCTAGTCTATAAGAGAGGCATGACTAGGAACCCTTTTTGTTTATTAAACACACATGTATTGATGTTTCCGAATCAATACATTTCTAGCATGTAAAATAAACATCTATCATATATAAGGAATATATAATAACAACTTTATTATTGCCTCTCAGGGCATATTTCCTTCAGTCTCCCACTTGCAGTAGAGACAATAATCTAGTTCACATATTGATAAATCTAACACCCATGGAGTTCTGGTGTTGATCATGTTTTGCCCTAGGGAGAACATTAGTCAACGGATCTGCTACATTTAGGTCCGTGTGTACTTTACAAATCTTTATATCTCCATCCTTGACATGCTCGCGGATGGAGTGAAACCGGCGCTTAATATGTTTGGATTTCTTGTGAGATCTTGGTTCCTTTGTGTTGGCTATGGCTCCATTGTTTTCACAATCGATCACCATCGGGTCCAACGCACTGGGAACCACACCCAGTTCCGTAATAAACTCTTTCATCCAAACTGCCTCTTGCGCCACTTCTGAAGCAGCAACATATTTCGCCTCCGATGTTGATCCAGCCACCACAGGTTGTTTGGAACTCCTCCAACTAACTGCTGCTCCGTTCAAGAGAAATACGTATCCGGATTGAGACTTAGAGTCATCCGGATCGGTGTCAAAGCTAGCATTGACATAACACTTAGCGACTAGCTCTTCTTCACCTCCGTATATGAGAAACATATCCTTAGTTCTTCTCAAGTACTTGAGGATGTTCTTTACCGCTATCCAGTGTTCCGAACCTGGATCAGATTGGTACCTACTAGTCAAACTAATAGCATGTGCCACATCCGGTCTTGTACATAGCATGGCATACATAATAGAGCCTATGGCCGAGGCATAGGGGATCTTATCCATCATCTCTCTTTCTTCCGCCGTAGCCGGACTTTGAGTCTTACTCAATGTCTTGCCTTGCAACATAGGTAATAACCCCTTCTTACTTTCGTCCATATTAAACTTCTTTAATATCTTATCAAGGTGTGTACTCTGCGATAGCCCAATTAGGCGCCTTGATCTATCTCCATAGATTTTAATGCCTAATATATATGACACTTCACCAAGGTCTTTCATCGAAAATTTGTTGTTTAGATAACTTTTAACACTGTTTAAAAGATCTATACATTTCCAATCAATAATATGTCATCCACATATAATATCAAAAATGCCACATTGCTCCCACTCACTTTCTTGTAAATACAAGACTCTCCATAAGTTTGGACAAATCCAAACTCTTTGATCACCTCATCAAAGCGGAGATTCCAACTTCGTGATGCTTGCTTCAGTCCATAGATGGATCGCTGAAGTTTGCACACCTTATTAGCATCCTTAGGATCGACAAAACCCTTAGGTTGTATCATATACAACTCTTCTTCAATCTTACCATTGAGGAACGCAGTTTTGACATCCATCTGCCATATTTCATAATCGAAATATGCAGCAATTGCTAACATAATCCTAACCGATTTAAGCATCGCTACGGGAGAGAATGTCTCATCGTAGTTAACTCCTTGAATTTGTCGAAACCCCTTTCAGACAAGTCGAGCCTTATAGATGGTCACATTACCATCAGCATCAGTTTTTCTTTTGAAAATCCATTTATTCTCAACGGCCTTTCGGTCGTGAGGTAAGTCCACCAAGTTCCAAACTTGGTTCTCGTACATGGATTCCATCTCGGATTTCATGGCTTCTAGCCATTTGTTGGAATCCAGGATCATCATCGCTTCTTCATACGTCGCAGGGTCATCCATTTCATCAACCATGAAATTCACAACAGGATTGCCGTACAGTTCAGGAGCTGCACGTGTCCTACTTGACCTACGAGGTTCGGTAGTGTCCTCTTTCAGAGTTTCATGATCATTATCATTAGCTCTCTCTTCATCAGGTGAAGTCAACTCCAAAACAACTTCCGGTGCTGCGCCACTCGCCATTCCATGAAGAGAAGGTTCAATAACCTCTTCGAGTTCTACCTTCCGACTACTCACACCTTTCACGAGAAACACCTTCTCAAGAAAGGATCCATTCTTGGCAACAAAAACCTTGCCCTCGGATCTGTGATAGAAGGTATACCCAATTGTTTCCTTAGGGTATCCTGTGAAGACGCATTTTTCCGCTTTGGGTTCGAGTTTATTCGGTTGAAGTTTCTTCACATAAACATCGCATCCCCAAACCTTAAGAAATGACAGCTTAGGTTTGTTTCCAAACCATAATTCATACGATGTCGTTTCAACGGATTTAGATGGTGCCCAATTTAAAGTGAATGCAGCTGTTTCCAGTGCATAACCCCAAAATGACAGAGGTAAGTCAGTCAGAGACATCATAGATCGAACCATATCCAATAAGGTACGATTACAACGTTCCGACAGACCATTACGTTGTGGTGTTCCGGCAGGCGTGAGTTGTGAAACTATTCCACACTCTTTCATGTGTGTGCTAAACTCATAACTTAGATACTCTCCTCCACGGTCAGACCGTAGAAACTTGATCTTTTTATTACGATGATTTTCTACTTCATTCTGAAATTCCTTGAACTTTTCAAAAGTTTCAGACTTGTGTTTCATCAAATAGATATACCCATATCTACTCAAATCATCCGTGAAAGTAACAAAATAACGATATCCACCTCGCGCCGACACACTCATTGGTCCACACACATCAGTATGTATGATCTCCGATAGATTTGTCACCCGTTCCATTGAACCGGAAAATGGCGTTCTAGTCATCTTGCCCATAAGGCATGGCTAACATGTATCAAATGATTCAAAATCAAGTGATTCCAAAAGTCCATCAGAATGGAGTTTCTTCATGCGTTTAACGCCAATATGACCTAGACAGCAGTGCCACATATATGTAGACATATCATCATCAAGTTTAATCTTTTTAGCATTAACATTATGAATGTGCATAATATTACTATCGAGATCCAATAGAAATAAACCATTCAACATAGGTGCATGACCATAAAAGATATCATTCTTATAAATCGAACAACCATTGTTCTCAGATTTAAAGGAATGACCACGTTGCATCAAACACGATCCAGATACAATGTTCATGCTCAGTGCAGGCACCAAATAACAATTATTTAGGTTTATAACTAATCCCGATGGCAAATGGAGAGGTAGCGTCCCGACGGCGATCACATCAACTCTTGATCCATTGCCGACCCGCATCCTGACCTCATCCCTTGCTAGTTGTTGCTTGTTCCGTAGCCCCTGAACCGAGTTACATATATTAGCAACCGATCCGGTATCAAATACCCAGGTGCTACTGCGAGTACAAGTCAAGTACACATCAATAACATGTATATCACATATACCTTTGTTTGCCTTTCTAGACTTCTTGTCCGCCAAATACTTGGGGTAGTTGCGCTTCCAATGGCCAGTCCCCTTGCAATAGTAGCACACGGTGTCTGACTTAGGGCCAGTCCGGGGTTCCTTTTTAGGCGTGGCAATAGACTTGCCACCCTTCTTTCCCTTGTGCTTGCCTTTCTTGTCCTTCTTGAAACTGGTGGTCCTATTGATCATCAACACTTGATGTTCTTTCCTAATCTCCACTTCTGCAGTCTTAAGCATTGACAGAAGCTCGGGAAGAGACTTCTTCATGCCCTGCATATTATAGTTCATCACGAAGCTCTTGTAGCTCGGTGGCAGAGATTGGAGAACACGATGTATGCCTAAGTCAATGGGAATTGTTATTCCCAAGGACACAAGCTTATCGGCGTACCCAGACATTTTGAGTACGTCCTCACTAATGGAGCTGTTTTCCTCCATCATGCGGCTAAAGAACTTTTCTGTAGCATTATAACTCTCTACGGCAGCATGGGTATCGAAAATCATTTTCAATTCTCCCATGGTATCAAAGGCATTGCCATTTTCGAAACGCTTTCCAAGTTCTGGCTCTAGCCCATACAGTATGCCGCAATGAACTAAGTTGTGGTCCTCCTGACGAGTCACATAGACATTCTTTTCCTCGTCAGAAGCATCAGGAGCTGGTGGGGGGCCTGGCGGCGCATCTAGCACATATTGCTTTTGTGCAGCAGTGAGGAGAATCCTCAAATTCATAGCCCAGTTGGTGAAGTTGCTACCATTCGCAGCAAGTTTCTCTTTCTCTATGAACACATTGAAATTAAAAGCAGGTGGTGCCATCTACAACAGAATTTGTAAAGTTTATTTAGACTAAGTTTATGATAGATTAAGTTCAACTAATCCAAATTACTAATGAACTCCCACTCAAAAACGACATCCCTCGTGTCCTTTTGGTGATTACATGAACCAAGTCCGATCATCACGTGAGTTGATATAGCTTCAAAGGCGAGCATCTATATGGGCATCATATCAACCATATGACTCATGCTTAACCTTTCGGTCCGTGTTCCGAGGCCATGTCTGTACATGCTAGGCTCGCCAAGTAAGAACCTTAGTATTCGCGTGTGTAAACTTGTCTTACACCCGTTCCTATGAAAGCATAGATTCGAGTACACCCGATCATCACGTGATGTCTCGAAACACGATCTATAGAACAGTGCATACTCAAGGAAGAACACATTTTTATCTTGATATCTAAAAGAGGGATCATCTTATAATGCTATCAAACGCACCAAACTAGCAGTATAAGATGCTAACATCTAATGTGTAAAGTGAGATGATATGGTCCATGCATTTGATCTCTATCACTTGCATCGTGGTATGATCTCTATCATTCCTTTGTGTGTAAGGCCAAGGTCTATGGAACTTACACGTTGAGTGTGTTGTAAGAGTATCCACCATACATCTACTTACAACAATACCATATCAACACACTAGCCCAGCAACGATCTAAACTAGACGCCTCTAATTTATCAATTGCAAGTTTTACATGGCTTAGGGCTTTCGGAGATATAACCGTTCTTACCTACGAACATGAACCACAATGAGGATAACTAAGTTATTAGCAACTCGTTGTAAATCAGATATTGACTATAGTAGAAGAGATAGACACCCGCCAGCCACTTATGCAAAACAAGTTGCATGTCAGTCGTGGAACCGGTCTCATGTACGATGACATGTAAGGTTGGTCTGGGCCGCTTTATCCCACTATGCCACCAATATCCAAAATACATAGAAGATGCAATAACATGATCATCATCGCCCACATATCAACCATATGTGTACTACCCGTGCTAAGCACCTATGCATAGATTAGGCTCTGATACCACAGTTGGGTCCGCAGCATAGAAAACAAACAATTTCCTTTGGTGTGAACTACACGCCAAGATCTATCTACTAGGTACAAAGCAACGGGTGGACATACATCCAACAAGAACTTACCCTCGTAGACAACAAGCTTTGTTAACGAGTAGGAACTCGTGGTTGATGTAGTCGTACACTTGCCGATCTCAAGATCGCGAGGAAGTCCGAGCGCCGCAACTCAGCAGCGCATCCGCACTCGCACACACGTTCAAGCCACCGGACAACCTCCACCTCCTCGCTCCAGCGATCCAGCGGAAGTAGCAACTCCTTCCAGACGAAATGCCACCGGGAACATGTATCTCGCTAATCCGAGACCATGGGGGAATAATTCTAGAGGGGGAGAGAGATCCTTCACAAGGAGGTGTAAGGATGAAGGAGGGAATGGGTGGCCTTTTATAGGAGGAGGGGGGGTGCCCCCTCTCTCCATGGCCGGCGCATGGGGGGTGACCCCTCACCTCCCCCATTCATGTGGTGGTAACCCCTCCACATTAAAATGCCTCTTCACATTCCCTTTTAAAGTCTCCACTTTAAATGCATTAAATTTCTCCAAATTTAATGCTCTCTCATTTAATAAAACTCTTTTTATTAAATTTATTCAGAATTTTGTTAATTACTTTAATTAAAAAACATTCACATATAGCCCCTTGCAATATTTCAATATCACATGCAGAACCACCTTCTGCAATTTCACCCGAAACAATTTCCGGTTTCTATTGAAACAATTCCTGTGCTTTGCAATTCTTTCATCTGAAACATATGTGCTCCAAAATGGTGTCCGGTAACTCTTAAGTGTGCCACCCTATGGTTCGCGAATAATGCAGACATGATCGAGACTCTTCTCCGATCAATAATCAGCAGCGGGACCTGGAGATCCGTAATGACTCCTACACATTCAACGATGACTCATGTGATCGTGAGAACCTTTAATGCTTGTAGCTAAATCCCTTTGTCTCTCGATATATTACATGTCCGAGATTCGATCATCGTTATCTCCATACCTAGTTTGATCTCGTTACCGACATGCACTCTTTTCTCGTTCCCGTGATATAACATTCTAGTGATCACATCACTTGCTTACAAGCTATCCTAATGTGATATCACCGAGAGGGCCCAGAGTATATCTATCCATCATATGGATTGACAAATTTCACTCTTGATCCTTGAGCCTCAACATAACACCTTCGTCGTACTGAACCCATCTTTATAGTCACCCTGTTACGGTGTGACATTTGATGTTATCAAGATACTCTTCCAGTGTTAGCAATTAACATGATCTCATGGTCTAAGGATAAAGATTAGTTCGTATGATGTTATAGCAATATAAACATAATGACTTGATCGTAATGCTATACTTCGGATGAATGTTCATCACATCATTCTACCAATGGTGTGACCTTGTTATTAACAACATCCAATGTCCATGATCAGGAAACCTTGATCATCCTGTTAATCAACAAGCTAGTCTACAAGAGAGGCATGACTAGGAACCCTTTTTGTTTATTAAACACACATGTATTGATGTTTCTGAATCAATACATTTCTAGCATGTAAAATAAACATCTATCATATATAAGGAATATATAATAACAACTTTATTATTGCCTCTCAGGGCATATTTCCTTCACATTTCACACCGTTGCAATCCATAGGTAGAACTTAAACATGATTAATATTCAACATTTAACATTGAAAGCTTTGTGGCATGTCAGTCATAGTTTAGCTAACAACCACTAAAAAGATGTCAAGCACCAAAATTTCCATAGTGGTATTATCCCAAACCTTACTTTCTTATGAGCTTTAAAATACATGAAAAATGGTGTTTTTAAGAGTGTTTGGAGAATTAACATACATACTATACTTGAAAGTGGCCTTTTCCTCAAGTAGGTGGGTATGCCTAGTCTAGTTTTAAGGGGCTTGGAACAAGTCTTAGCTTATGTAGAAAAGGCTTAACAAAAAGAGATCTAAAGAGTGTGTCATCTAGTTTATAATGTCAACATTTATTTCCTCACCTTGCTTCTTAATGTCGAACATAAATATGCAAAAGCAAATGATACAAATTAATAGGAATAAAACAGATCATGTTTCATATAAAGCACTTGAGCTTAAGAACTAGACACAACATGAATTTCAGCTTTTGCTTTTAACTCTCCTTTTCTTTTATTTCATGGCATTCTTTTTCAGTTTTAATCTTATTAAGGTAGAGTTTCTTTTCAGTAGATGATCATAAGAATTTGTAATAATGATGGTGGTGGTATTTTATATGCTAAACAAAAAGTAAAATGACAAAATAGACGCTCCAAGTTTCTACGAAATTTCAATGTTGATCAAAAAACAAAGTTTAGAGGTTTGCAAACCGAGAGTTGAGTTGGTCTAGTGGGGTGCCTTGGGTATCCCCAAGCTTATGTTTTCACCATCCTTGGATTGCTCTTGGTGTGGTGTTCCTCTATTCTCTGTCAAAAAACTTCAACACAAAACTTTTTCTCCCATCTCTTTTCTAAGAGGTGACATTAGTGACACAAGAATATAATAGTTGTTGCATATATATCAAAGAGAAAATTATTTATAAATTTTCCAGTAAGCATATAATGTTCCTACATATCCCTAGTATATAATATGACTCATACAAATCATCTTAGGACACTTGGGAATGGTTAAAACACATGGCAGAATGTGTCTAGATTTTCAGCAACAGCAAAACGATTTGTTTTGCCCACTTAGACATGTCAGGAATTTTAGCAAATTCTTTTTCATACATAGGATGAAAAGTTGAAAATGATGTATAAATTTGAGCACAATCAGAGTTACAGAAAAAATCAGAAAATTCACGCACTAAAAACTGTTCTGAAGAAATTTGCTACTCCATATGTTTAGCAACTTTTAAAATATCCAAAATGGGTTCTACTTGGTACTTTATTAAAAACTTCAGAAAGAAAACCAAAACAAAACTCTCTTACTACAGCAAGAGTTCAAAACAAAAATTTAAAATCAAATAACCGGGTTGCCTTCTGCAAAGCGCTTTCTTTATAGCCATATAGCTAGGCTTTACTTACTTGATTAAGGGTAGATGGAGATCATGTGGTAACTTATACTTTTGCGCCATCTCCTTATCCTTTGGAAATTTTTTCTTTACAAAATATATGGGTCCCATGGTTTGCTCATACCAATGAAAGTAATAGTCAAGTTAAAACATGGTAAAAAGCAACACAATATATAAGAACAATAACAACGAAGTCTCACTTTCTTCCTATGTATTGGCATTTTATATATCACTAAATAATAGCAAATAGAGGCATACCATTGCATAATATCAGTAGGTGAACACAACATATAATAACTAGAAGCATAAAGAGAACACTTATTACCTCCTCTTTCATAGTAGTTGCATTCTCTAGAAGCAAATCTATTATTGTAACCCTTGAAAGCATGCAAGTTTATAGAGTTTTTCATGTAAATAGTATCATTATTCATATCATGGCATTCATTATTCTGCAAATGTTGCTTTACACAACTTCAATCTTCTTCCCCATCTTCATTTTCGGTAGGTCAGATAACTGGGCTATAAAGGGGAATAATTGTTTGTCGTACCTATCTATACAATAGATATAGGTTGATGAGAAAGAAAAGATAAAACTAAAGAGAAATATGGACAATATCCGAATCAAATAAGAGAACACATAGCTATTTCATCAAATCCCGATTGTGTGGATGTTTAGTGGAGAAATCCCTAGAGGTTCTGACAAGCTGCGGGCACGGAACCTAACGAGCTGATGTCAATAGAAGTTCAGATGAAACATCATTAATGTGTTTCTCCTTTGATTTGATTAAGTGAGTTCTTGGTAATAATGTACTTCCTCCGGTCCATAATAAGTGTCGCTTATTTAGTACAAAGTTTGTACTAGTTTAATACAAAACGAACAATACTTATTATGGATTGAAGGAAGTAGTTTTTTTCATAAACTCATAGTTAGTGTTGTTTTTGAATTGTTGTGGCGGGGACGAACTGGATTTGAACCAGAAACTGCACGTGTCCACCTCCCCGCTCCTCCTACTTTTCGGCTTATTCTTGTACATCAAGTCTAGGGCATTAAGGAATCCATTATGCCCGACGGACTGACCAATATTTGGCATCCTCCCTTCCCTCGTCGTTAACCTTCACCGATTCGACGACTACATCACCGATGCACTCGTCTCTTGCTGTACAACTTAAAGTCGTGCTTAACTGGCATGTGATTCTTGATCACCTGCGACCAAACGAACATCCGTTACATCTTCACTTTGAACCATGCCAACTACCTCAAGGGGGATGAGTTCTCGGAGATGTTCGACGTGACAAATAACTTCTTCACCGTCGATGGCAAGCCATGCCGCCGGCAGCGCACGAGGATCCAGAGCATCTTCAGCTGTCCACGGACGATATGCAGACGACATAGGCCAGATTGCCATCCGCGTAGCCCCGATGGCAGCATAGGCTTGTTTGCTGTCGTCGTAGGAAAGTCTTCGGTATAGCTAGCTACGCCGACGGCTTAGCCATCGGCATAAGCCAGATGGGTTATACCTAGACGGCTAATGGCCATTTGGAT
Organism: Avena sativa; assembly: GCA_916181665.1. Taxonomy (NCBI): domain Eukaryota; kingdom Viridiplantae; phylum Streptophyta; class Magnoliopsida; order Poales; family Poaceae; genus Avena; species Avena sativa. The sequence continues at coordinate 142,198,545 of OV702292.1, forward strand.
ACGCCGACAGCTAGGCTTAGCCATCGGCCTAGTTTTTTTTCCAATGTTTCTTTTTAATTTTTTTCCATATTTTTTGAATTGTTTGACTCGTTAATCTCACCGGGACATTTTTAACTCTAAGTACACTTAATCTCTAGTCAAATTGCACCCGTGGTCAAACTTTCCAGTCGGTCACACATCCTCACACTACTCCAACCACAGCACACTTAACTTCTCCGTTTCTTCTCGATGAGCTTCCGAAAAAAAATAGAACTTGTTGATAATACTGTCATATCAATCATATTAACCCTTGGACCATGATGTCACATGCTTTTATGCTTTTATTTTTTAAATTCCAAACAATTCTTTAAGTAAACAACAATGAATAAACAATAATCTTGAATCTATTATATACTAAAAACAATATAAGGGTGTCTTTCGAGGCACGAGATTGTTCCACTTATGCTAAATTTATATTATCCTTTGATCCTAAATCTAAAGGCTGCGATTAACAGTTAAGTAGTGTTACCTAGAAAAAAATAAATGTGTACAAAAGAAGTCTCATGTCACGTTAATTTTGAGAGTAAAGGTACATATAAAAATTCAATATGTCGTGGAAACGGCAAACCGAGTCCTTAAAAAATCAAGGCACGTAAAAATTTCAGTGTGTCGTACCCGTGCAGGAAAGTACCCTTCCATACGGGTCTTTTGTTGTGGTGGGTGGGCGGGGGGCATGTCTTAAGTATAGTTGATTTAGTTAGCAAATTATGCATGTACTCCCTCTCGTTTTAAAATATAAGATGTTTTAGTTTTATGAAGTGAGTGCATCTAGATCACTTTTAGTGTGTAGGTTCACTTCAGACCTCTCAAACCTACGCTATAAAAGATATCTAGGTACATTAGTTTCATAAAGCTAAAACATCTTATATTTTTAAACGGAGGGAGTACGTACTTAAAAAAAACACTTTCACAGTACCATACGTTGAAGGGAAAATAATACACTGTCCGGCCAAGTCTCTCTAATTCCTATGACTACATCCTTTCACTTTACTACCAAAATATATATTAATTTTTTTCCGAATAATATGTATTAATAATTGGCTGCTTAAAAAACACTGCATACTGGTTAGGATCAATACGGCTAGCAGAAATATGAGAAAAATCAATATATGTTGTCTGTGTGTTCTAGGTAATTTGTTTTTCATGCATCACGAAGAGAGATTAAACATTCACTAACTACTCCATCTGACTAATCCACGAGCATGAGTAAGTAAAAGTCCAATCAACTACTAATTATATCTTTACTCGACGTACAAAGTGTAGAAAACTGATAAAAATATGACTACCTATCTATTAATTATACCACCTTCTATAATATTTTCTAGATTAATCAAAATATTAAAAATTTGAGAACAAAAAAAATTCTTTATTTTCATTTCACAAAATGTATTTATGAAAAGGTTGAACGTTAGATACTAGAGATATGTTTGTGTATAAAATGTGCATATTTTATAATGAATGGACAAGGTCAGTTATATTATAATCGGGTGAGTAAATGAGGGAAGAAATTGACTAGGACAAGGTAGAAAAGTCAAGTATATCATCGTCGGTGAGTAAACCAGGGAAGAAAATGACCAGGGCAAGATAGAAAGGAAAATTTGCACTATGTAGTTTCCCTAGCTGTCAGGAGGATTTATTTTATTCACTTTGCTGGAATAACATTTTCGGTATTACACAAAAAGTCACCTGAATCTTCAAATTGTTATACAAGATCCAACATAATGAGCATATGGTATTCGATGTTGTAAACATTATTTTATATGTTTACCAACATCATTATATGTGTTCATAACAAACCAAAATAATCATATTAAACAACAAGGAAAAAGATAATTGGTCAATAAAATCTCATGGCCACCCAATACATTCAACCACATGACGAGAATCAATAGCTCTGCATATAATTATAGATCTCTTGACTCTTATTAGCAATAGAGATGAACTATTATATTTTCATAAATTGTAGATGACATCATCTAACAACTAATGTGATGTGTGTTTATTACAATAGACAACATCTATTTAATTGATCTTAGGAACTATACATAAATAAGTATGATTAGGTAACTTAAAATCGATCTAAAATTGAAAAATACAATGAGGATTGACTTAGACTGCATACTATCAAATAAAAACTACATCCTAGCTTGCAATATGAATTTAATTTCATGTATTTCTCTGATATCACCACGTAAAAAATACATATATGGTTATTGGTACCATTTTCAAGGTAACCTCAATTAATTGCCTAGAAATAAAAACTATTAAATATGTTTCACATAAAAGTGATATTTTATCTTAAAAAATATTGTGACAAGAACCATGTCTATTCCAATTGTATAATATTCTCATGTATTTATAGGACCATAAATATATTTTGTAGGCATCTTCAAATGTTGCCCTCGTATTTGTGAGGGTCATATTGCTAGTTCAAATAATAATAAAATGATTTTATATTTTTTTGTCTTTTTTATTTAATATGGAATAATTCATATATTTAAATCCATAAATCGAAATTCAACAAATAATAAGTCTAAATTGATCAGAAAAATAAGAGGAATGTAAATATGACATCCATATCATCTTTTGAATCGTGCATCATATCATTTTAACACTCCACCAACCGAACCTATGTCGCGATTCTAGTCATAACATTGGTCGCTTGAGCTGAAAGCCATTAAACCTTGAACATGACAGCTCATTTCTGACAAGGATTTTTTTAGATATTTGTAATATTTTAAGTTAAATATTTTTTCTTGCAACGATATCACGTAATATGACACCACGTGGAGGTTTTACATTGTCTGGATTGTTTTTGAATTTCTTATGCCTGTTACAAACTATGGTCAAAACGGCGGGCATGAAGATTCTTAGATCGGGGATGAGCTTCGCTTAATTTGTAGTGGATCACTGATGAAATAACATATTATGAACCTAAATGATTTTTCCAAAAAATCATGATCATTATCATGTACCTGTAGTTCAAATCTGATCCACTTCCTACCGATTCGGTAGAAATTTGTCTTTTTCACGAGGGGTGGACATAAAGGTTTAAGATATCCTGGTTGGGAATTTGTCCATGGAAGGTGGTCTAGTATTTTTGAAAATATGATGGTACCATTTTGAAACTTTCATGTGGTGGTTGCTTCACAAAACACCTCGTTTTTAGCACTCGAAAAATGGAAAATGGCTTTTCGGTGCAACAAAAAGGAAAACTTCCTCCTGCAATATTGGTGTCCATCCCAAGATGTACATGTTTGCACAATATGGACACATTATTATAAACTATGACACGATTCAAACCATAACATTGGTTCTTTGGCCAGCCATGAAACCTAGAACATAATGCTCATTTGTGAGAAGGAATTTTTGAGCTATTTGAATAGTCCAGGTAAGATATTTTTCCTTGCAACTATGTCATATAATATGATATCACGCGAAAGTTTTACATTGTTTGGACCCTTTTTTAATTTCTTATGTCCATTTCAAATTATGATCAAACCGGCGGGCATGAAGATTCTTAGCTTGGAGTTGAGCATCCCTAAACTTGTAGTGGTTCTTTGATGAAATAGCATATTGTGAACGTAAAAATGATTTTTTCCAAAAAATCATGAGCATTATATCATATACATGTAGTTCAAATTTGACCCACTTATTACCGATTCGATATAAATTTGTCTTTCTCACGAGGGGTGGACGGAAAGGTTTAACATACCCCGGTTGGGACATTGTCCACGAAATGTGATATGATATTTTTGAAAAATGGGATGGTACCATTTTGAAACTTTCATTTGATGATTGCTTCACAAAACGCCTCGTTTTGGCACTCAGAAAATAGAAAATGTCTTATACGAAAGTATATGTAATATTTTACTTAATTTTTATTCCACATAAATATGTAATATTTGAGTTTAGATATATAGATCTTATTTTTATGCAAATTTTGATATATTATTTAATTTTTTCTGAATTAGAATAATTTAGTTATGATTTTTCTAAAATTAATGTGGTAGAATGGGAAAAGAGCTATGCCGACGGCGTAGGTGTGCAATCTATGCCGCGTCGCATCGCCGTCATGGCCATGGCCCTATGCCGATGGCCTATCTCATTCTACGCCAACGACAAACCTAAGCCGGTGACCTCGCTGATGGGCTGCCCAGCTCAGGGCCTACGTCAACGGCCCGATAAAAGTTGTCGCCATAGGATATGGCTGTCGGTGCCTTGACCTGTTCCGTTCGACATGCATGACTTGATCACGAGGTTCGCGTTCGACGTCGGCATCAACCCTGGCCTCTCTGCGCCGACGACGCCGCTGACATGGCGTCGGCACTCATGCATATGCATGCCGTCGTCGTCATGGATACCGTCATGGAGGTGGGATTGATCCCGCATGCCTTGCCGATGTGATGCTGGAAAGCGATGAGGTGGATAAATGTTGCCCCAAAGACGAACCTCCCCGTGGCGCACACAAGGATGTATGGGGCTTCCTAACGGAGATGATCGAGAGGAGGAAGTGGACGATCAGCACCAGCTATGCTGGTGATCAGGAGCCGCTGCTTCGCCCTGCGGACATTATTATGTCCACGTACGTCAACGATCCGATGACTTGCTCTGCGCGAAGCTCATCAACTTCACGATCGCCGGGAGGGAGACGATCAGCGCGACGTTGCTATGGCTCTTCTACAGCCTCGCCCAGAACACTCACACGTATACGGAAAGAGCTTGTCCCTCTCGTGTCGGGCAAAGATACAACAGCCACAGCAACCTGTTAGAAATATGATGTAAATTTAATTAAGAAGGCTAACTTCTGATAAAGCGGAGTGAGACCCATCTTCGGAGGTTTTCACCGTTATAGATCGTTGAAGACATTGGTTTCTACCGTTATATATAGCGCCTGTAAACCGTCGGCTGGGATAAGTTGTATCTGTGAAAATTTCCGGCGTTGTGTAAATACTCCCTGTTATAAAATTTTGCTGGTTGGCGCTCGTGGTTTTTCTCTCTTTGTTGAAGGGATTTTTTCACGTTAAATATATGCCCCTTTCTATGATTTTTTTCGTTCTTCATTATTTGTTTGTCGTGATTCTAACACAACCAACTGCAGCACCATGGTCACACTTGAGCCGAAGGAGGTGGAACCCCTCGCCTACCTGCATGCCACCTTGTACGAGTTGCTCAGGCTGTTCCCGCCGATCCCAATCGAGCGCAAGACAATCGTCGCCGACGACGTGCTGCCTTGCGGCCGCGCCGTGTGCGCTGGTGACACCATCCTCGTCTCCCTATACTCCATGGGGAGAATGGAGAATGTGTGTGGTGGGGGGTGAGGCGGGGGGAGGGAGTTTAGGCCGGAGAGGTGGCTCTCAGGAAAGGATGTGCCTGGAAAACTACATCGCCATCATGCAGATGAAGACCGCCGTCCCTGCCGTCACCTGGAACTTCGACGTGGAGGTGTTGGAAGGGCACTCTGTCCAACCCAAGTTTTCTTGCATCCTGCAAATGAAGAATGGGCTTAGGATGCACTAGTAGAAAAACTGTCTTTGGTTCACAGCGGTCGAGAGCATTAGTCCCGGTTTCACCTCGAACCGGGACTAATGCAAGCATTTGTGCCGGTTCGAGGGGAACGAGCGACGCACGGGAGCCAGGGGCATTCGTCCCGGTTCTTAAAGGGGCATTCGTCCCGGTTTGTAATACGAACGGGGACTAAAGGTCCGGCCCCAGACACGTGGCCTGCCACCTGAACAGGGACGCATAGGCCGCCTATAAATGCGCCGCCGCCCCAGCCAGCCCTCCCTCTGTTTTTTCTCTTGGTTGAAGGAGTGAGGTGTGGTGTGCTAGTTTTTTTCCTATGCACATTAGGTGTTCGATGAAATGTCTGAGAGAATGATACGCTTGATTTCACACAAAATAAAAATGATATGAGGTGCCCGAGCCACACTTGAGTCTCTTCCTTCCTCTTTCTTTCCTTCTTGATCGAGGTTAGCAACCTTATCCTTCATCTGTCATTGTAAAAATGCATGCGTCGATGTAAAGTGGTCATCTCACTATTCATGATGTTCTGTAATGATGCAGATGAACCGGCGGGAATGGATGTACGGTGACCGACGTGAATCCGTGTTCATTCAAGGCGTGGGTAAATTTATCGACGTGGCTAAGGCAAACAAAGAGAATGGATTTATGTATTGTCCATGTGTTCAATGTCGGAACATCAAGGAGTACTCTTCCTCGAAAATCATTCGTGACCACCTGGTTCGGAGAGGTTTCATGCCCAGCTATAATTGCTGGACCAAGCACGGAGAAAGAGGGGTTATGATGGAAGACAATAATGAAGAAGAATAGGATGATGACAACTATTGTCATACGTTCCCTGAATACGATGATACTGCAATGGAAGAGAATGAAGAAGAAGGACGTGAAGAACGGGTATCAGATGAGTCCGTTGATGATCTTGGTCGAGTTATTTTTGATGCAAAGCGAGACTGTGAAATAGAGAAGGAGAAGTTGAAGTTGGAGCAGAGGATCACAAAAAATTGTTGTACCCAAATTGCAAAGATGGCAGCACAAAGCTCGGTACCACACTAGAATTGCTGAAATGGAAGACAGAGGCTGGTTTATCTGACAAGGGATTTGAGAAGTTACTGAAAATAATGAAGCCGAAGCTTCCAAAGGATAACGAATTGCCCGAGAGTACTTACGAAGTAAAGAAGATTCTCTGCCCTCTAGGATTAGATGTGCAGAAGATACATGCATGCATAAATAACTGCATCCTCTACCGCGATGAGGAGTACGAGAATTTAGATAAATGGCCGGTATGCATTGCACTGCGGTATAAGATCAGACGAGATGACCTTGGTGATGTTGATGGCGATGACGAGCCCCCCAGGAAGAGGGTTCCTGCTAAGGTTATGTGGTATGCTCCTATAATACCAAGGTTGAAACGTCTTTTTAGAAACAAAGAGCATTCCAGGTTGTTGTGATGGCACAATGAAGACCGTAAGAAAGACGGAAAGTTGAGACACCCTGCTAATGGGTCGCAGTGGAGAAAAATCAAGAGAGAGTTCCCGGACTTTGCAGGTGACACGAGGAACTTATGTTTGGTCTAAGTACAGATGGCATGAATCCTTTTGGGGAGCAGAGTTGCAGTCACAACACCTGGCCTGTGACTCTATGTATCTACAACCTTCCTCCTTGGTTGTGCATGAAGCGTAAGTTCATTATGATGCTAGTGCTTATCCAAGGCCCAAAGTAATCCGGCAACGACATTGATATGTACCTAAGGCCATTAGTTGAAGAACTCTTACAGTTGTGGGGAAAACCAGGTGTACGTGTGTGGGATGAGCACAAACAGGAGCCATTTGACCTAAGAGCGCTGCTTTTTGTAACCATCAATGATTGGCCTGCTCTTAGTAACCTTTCAGTCCAGACAAACAAGGGATACAAGGCATACACACACTGTTTAGATGATACTGAAACTACATATTTGCATAAATGTAAGAAGGTTGTGTACCTGGGAAATCGTCGATTTTTTCCGATCAATCATCAAGTAAGAAAGAAAGACAAGCATTTCAAAGGTGAGGCAGATTACCGGAAGAAGCCTGACCTCCCTACTGGTGATGGTATTTGGTATAATGAAGGACATATAAGTAATCTTTGGAAAGGGTCCTAGTGGTAAACCTGTTCCCAACGACGACACTACCGGACACGCGCCCATGTGGAAGAAGAAATCTATATTTTGGGAGCTACTCTATTGGAAAGTCCTACGTGTCCACTCTTTAATCGACGTGATGCACGTGACGAAGAATCTTTGCATGAACCTGCTAGGCTTCCTAGGCGTGTAATGGGAAGACAAAAGATACACCAGAAGCATGGGAGGACCAACAATATATGAAAGAACCACAAAACATGCATCCACAGAACAAGACGGATAAAGGGCGTGGCTTAAGTCCTGCCAGCTACGCTCTCACGAAAGCAGAGAAGGAAATCTTTTTTGAAATCCTTTACAGTATGAAGGTGCCATCTGGATTCTCGTCTAACATAAAGGGGATAAAAAATATGAGAGAGAAACAATTTCAAAACCTGAAGTCTCATGACTGTCACGTGATTATGACGCAGTTGCTTCCCATTGCATTGAGGGGGCTTCTACCGGAAAATGTTCGAGTACCCATTGTGAAGCTGTGTGCATTCCTCAATGCAATATCTCAGAAGGTGATCAATCAATATATTCTTACGAGGTTACAGAAGGATGTGGTCCAATATCTTGTTAGTTTTGAGTTGGTGTTCCCACCATCCTTCTTCAATATTATGACGCATCTCCTGGTTCACCTAGTCGAAGAGATTTCCATTCTCGGTCCTGTATTTCTATACAATATGTTCCCCTTTGAGAGGTTCATGGGAGTGTTAAAGAAATATGTTCATAACCATGCTAGGCCAGAAGGAAGCATCTCCAAGGGCTATGGAACATATGAGGTCATTGAGTTCTGTGTTGACTTTATTCCTGACCTTAAGCCGATTGGTGTTCCTAAATCACGGCATGAGGGAAGACTGAGTGGAAAAGGCACGCTGGGAAAGAAAGCAATGATATGTAGGGATGGACAATCTTTCACTCAAGCACACTACACGGTTCTATAGAATTCCACCTTGGTAGCTCTGTATATCGTGGAACACAAGAATATTGTACGCTCCAACAACCCGGGAAAGCTAGACTCCTGGATTAGAGATGAACACATGCAGACTTTCGGCAATTGGTTGCAAACACATCTAATGAATGACAACACTGTTGGAGATTAGCTCTACTTGTTGGCCAGGTCACTATCTTCTACTATATTGAATTACCAAGGGTACGAGATAAATGGGAATACATTTTACACGATTTCCCAAGATAAAAAGAGCACCAACCAGAACAGTGGTGTCCGCTTTGATGCAACCGACGATAATGACAAAAAGGACACATACTATGGCTACATAGAGAAGATATGGGAACTTGACTATGGAGTTTCTTTTAAGGTCCCTTTGTTTCGGTGCAAATGGATCAACCTGAATGGAGAAGGGGTAAAGGTAGACCAGTTGTACGGAATGAAAATAGTAGATCTCAACAATCTTGGTTACAGAGATGAAGCATTTTTCCTGGCCAATGATGTGGCACATGTTTTCTATGTGAAGGACATGTCCTCCATACCGAAAAAAAGAAAAAAAAAAGCAAACGAATACATCACACGATGAGCCAAAGCGTCATATCGTGGGAGTCGAGGACAAGACAGACATGTCAGAAGATTATAATAAGTTTGATGAAATTCCGCCCTTCACAGTGAAAACTGACCCAAGCATTCCGTTAAGCAAAGAGGATGCTCCATGGTTACGGCCGAAGCGACCATAAACGGGCATACGAAATTCAAAACAGCTCGAACAATGTAAATCCTTCGCGTGGTGTCATATTATATGGCATAGTTGCAATGAAAAATACCAAACTTAGTATATTGATTATGTCTCAAAAAACCTTCACAAAATGACCTATCATGTTCTAGGTTTCATGGCTTTCGGTCCAAATATGTGCATAATCGAGGCATAGTTTGTGATATTGTGACTATATTGTTCATGCATGTGTATCTTTGGATTGCTAATAATGTTGCAGGAGGAAGTTTTATTTTTCGTCGCATGAAAAAACCATTTTCTATTTTCTGAGTGCCAAAATCGGGTCGTTTTGTGAAGCAACAGCAAATGTTAAATAAAAAAAGGTACCACCCCATTTTTAAAAAATACTAGACCACATTACATGAACAATGTCCTAACTAGGGATTTTAAAACCTTTTCGTCCATCTCTGGAGAAAAAGACAAATGTCTATGAAATCGGTAGGAAGTGGGTCCGGTTTGACCTACAGGTACATGATCTAATACTCGTGATTTTTTGAAAAAAAATCATTTTTAGAATCATAATGTGATGTTTCTTCAGAGATCCAATGCAAGTTTTAACGAGGCTCATCCCCTATCTTCATGCCCACCATTATGACCAAAGTTGGAAACGGGTAAATTTTGAAACGGGCATAAGAAATTTAAAAACGGTCCGAACAATATAAATCCTTCGTGTGGTGTCATATTATATGACATAGTTGCAATAAAAAATACCAAACTTGGTATATTGATTATGTCTCGAAAAAACCTTCACAAAATGACCTATCATGTTCGAGATTTCATGGCTTCCGGTCCAAATGACCAATGTTATGTGCATAATTGAGGCATAGTTTGCGATATTGTGCCCATATTATGCATGTATGCGCATCTTTAGATGGCTAACAATGTTACAGGAGGAAGTTTTATTTTTCGTTGCATGGAAAAGCCATTTTCTATTTTCCGAGTGCTAAAATAGGGGCGTTTTGTGAAGCAACACCAAATGTTAAATAAAAAAATGGTATCACCCCCATTTTTAAAAATACTAGACCACCTTACATGAACAATGTCCTAACTAGGGATTTTAAAACCTTTCCATCCACCCCTGGAGAAAAGACAAATGTCTACCAAATTGGCAAGAAGTGGGTCCGGTTTGACCTATAGGTACATGATCTAATGCTCGTGATTTTTTGAAAAAAATCATTTTTAGACTCATAATTTGATGTTTCTTCAGAGATCCAATGCAAGTTTTAACGAGGCTCATCCCCTATCTTCATGCCCGCCATTATGACCATAGTTGGAAACGGGTAATTTTCAAACGGGCATAAGAAATTCAAAAGATATTTCCCGGTTGGAGGCACTAACCAGGACTAAAGATATTTGCCGCCATTTCACACCGCTTCCCGCTATGCTTTCCCGCCCTTTTCATCTAACCGGGTCTTTTAGTCCCAGTTGGAGCCACTAACCAGGACTAAAGATATTTCCCGATATTTCCCATCGCTTCCTGCTTTGTTTTCCCGTCCTTTACCTCTATATCTAGGCCGATCGTTCCATGGCTATCCACACATCCACACCTTCATCTCTCAACAATGGACACCGCATACTGGGCCATTCGCACACTCGAAGAGACCGAGGCGTTGTGCGCCTCCAGCTACCCATGCCCGCCGGGCTACCGGGTGCCACTGACTAGATGCTGAGCGTTGGAGGAGTTCATGTCCCTCCTGTTCCTCAAGGTTCGGCCCGCCGGGCGGCCATCACGAACCACTTCTACCTAGAGCTCACGCCGGAGCAGCAGATGGATCCCTATTGGGATCCTGACAACTACGACACCTGGAATGCCTTCTTCGCTAATCGGCAGGAAAGGGAGCTCGCTAGGTACGAGGGTGACAGTACGCCCCCGGTGAACCACAATGAAACCGGTCGTCGCCTTTGGTGAGCGAACCGGACTATCGCCGGTGTGATGTGCTACATCGCTGAGGGAGATCATCCTCGCCTGTGGTACCCACACTTGCACCGCCGCAAAGCCACAATAAGGGTGGTTGTGGTGAAGGCCGCGGGCGTAGCGGCATCGTCATACGGGACCCCCTTCCCCCGCATCGTGCATCCGAGGCCAGAGTGGCAGGTGCCCCCGGAATATGTCATGGTTCACGGTCCCCGGTTCCCTCCTACACAAGTCGGGGAAGGGCCGAGGATCCCCGGAATATGCCATAGCGACGACGACGAAGATGATTTGGAAGATGACCCTGGAGCTGCGTACTATAGGGCTAGATATGATTATGACTAAATCCATTGGCTAGGACGAATGGTTCGTTTGTTTACCCAAGATTGTCAAGAGATCCACTGTTTTCATTCTGTAATGCATTTTCATTTGAAAATGGCTAAATGGAAAATAGTTTGAACAATTATTTTAGGAAACAAAAAATGGTTCTGCATTAGTTATTCAAATTGAAACACTTTTCATGTTGAAAGTGTTTTGAAATTCAAACATTTTTCATGTGGAAAGTGTTTTCAAATTCAAATTTAAACCAGTTCAAATTTAATAGTTTGAATAATTATTTTATAAGACAGAAAGTTTTTTCAAATTCAAATCATTTCAAACGTGAACACCTAAATAAAAAATAAGAAATAAGGTGAGAACATCTGAAAAGTTTGAAAATCTTTTGAAAAAAGGACTTTTAGTCCTCATTGGTGCCACCAACCGGGACTAAAGGTCCTCTGCACAAAACCCTTTGGTGGCAATCATACGTCCCGATTGGTGGCTCCAACCGGGAAGAAAGGCCATTCCTTTATAACCACCCGGTGCCCCTTCTTCCCCATCCTTCTCCTTTCACGCAATCGAACAAAGCAGGAGCTAGCAGAGCCGCCACCGCCCACGAGGACCTCCACGCGCGCCGTCAGGATGCCCAACCACCGCCCCGCCACGGCCTCCACGCGCCGCCGCTTCCCCGCCGCCGTCCGCGTCGTCCCCTGTGCCGCGCCATCCCCGCGCCGCTGTCCCCGTGTCGTCGTCTCCACGCCGCCGATCCCCCGCGCCGTCCCAGGGAGGTACGCCGCCCGCCTCCATTACTAGCAGTACTAGTACTAGTACTAGTATTAGTACTAATAATGTTTTTAGGGAATACTAGACTAATAATGTTGTTTAGTTTAATTAGACTAGTTAGTTAGTAGTACTAGTGTTTAGTATTAGGGTAGTTAGTTTAGTACTAGTTAGTTAGTAGTAGTAGTAGTTAGTTAGTAGTATAGTAGTTAATTAGGAGTATTAGGGTAGTAGTAGTTATTAATTAGTTAGTAGTAGTTAGTTAGTTAGTAGTAGAAAATAGATAAAGAGAGACTGGGGAGGAAAGTCCACCTCACCGGAGTCGGTGACATCGCGGCACCGGTGTAGGTGAGGAGGAAACTTAACCGGGGGGGTGGGGGTGCGGGTCGCTGGTGCTGGAGACGAACATGGTGGAGGCAGAGCTTAGAGGGTTGGCCGGGGAGGTGATAGACCGGCGGAGGTGGAGCTTCGAGGAGGGTGGGGTGGCGAGGCGGTCACGGGAGCGCCGCCAGCCGTGGGAGGCGGTGACAGGCGGTGGCTGCGGGGGCCGGATAGGTGGGGGCAGGTGGAGAGGCCGGCGGTGGCTGCGGGGGCGGAGAGGTGGCAACAATCACCCTCTTCTCTTTTTCCCTCTCTCCGGTGCGGCTTGTTCCGACAGTGCTACAATACCTGTCAGAATTTTGACCGTACCGACGGGTGACCGTAAGCTAGCATTGCCTAGTAGTTAGTTAGTTAGTAGTGTTAGTTAGTTAGTAGTATTAGGATAGTAGTAGTAGTTAGTTAGTAGTAGTAGTAGTTAGTAGTAGTAGTAGTAGTAGTAGTAGTAGTAGTAGTAGTTAGTAGTAGTAGTAGGTATGGTACCCGTCGGGTTTGGGGCTGGCTCCCGTCGGGTTTGCGGGTTTCAGAGTTACTGCTTTCCCCTTGGAGTTACTGCGTTTGAGGTTAGGGACGGGCGCGACAATGCGCGCCATATAGGGACGATGGACGGACGCGGCAACACGCGCCATATAGGGACGATGGACGGGCGCGGCAATGCGCGCCATATATTAGGGTTTCTTTGAATTATGGTTTACATCCCTACCCCATCAAACCATGCCTACCTAACCTCCTCGCTTGGCCGCTTCGACTCATCCGCCTTTCCCCTTTTGCAGAAATATGGAATCCAGAGACGAAGAAAAGGAAATGGCGCTTGAGGATATGATCAACGAGGGAGGACATATCGATAACAATGTCACCTCGCTATATCTGAACAACTCCGGTGAGGGAGATCCGGGTTTCAACCGAATAGACGGCTCTGACGAGGGAGAAGCCAACGAGGGAGAAGCCGGCGAGGTGCATATATATTAATAAATTAAGCTTATGTTGTCTATATACATATATATTAACGCTCTTTCTTCTTTTAGCCCTCCAGATCGAGCAAATCTTCTAAAAAGACTAAACAAGGCCAAGCCAAAAAGTTGGGAGACCATGAAAGGTACATGATCGAAGAAGTCGCTCTAGACGGTGAACCGAAGGCTCCCATTGATGCTGCAAATAAATTTATAAGGCTATGTGAAGTTATTGTTAGGGACTACGTTCCGATCACCGTTAGAAAATGGAATAGGTCGTCAAAGGATCCAAAGGCTCTATATGTCAGTGACTTAGTCAAAGGCACTCTTTGGAAAAAGCTCATGGTTAATTTCACCCTACCGACGTTAGAGGTGTATCCAGATGACTACGCTCTAGAAAAGTATATTCCAACTCAGGAGGAACTAAAGAAACAGATGGAGCAAGCCGTCAAGGAGTACGCTCTTAAGAAGATGGCCCAGCAATTCAACAACTGGAAGAAAAGATTGCACCTTGAATTTGTCGTGAAAGAGAAGACTCCGGATTACACTACTGGAGCGTATGAAAAGATAAAAGACTACTGGGCTGATTTTGTGGAGTACAAGACATCGGTGCCAGCTAAGAAAAGGTCTGTAACGAATAAGCAAAATGCTGCTAAAAAGCAGTATCACCATACTATGGGGCAAGGTGGCTACAAGTCTAGCAAGCCTAAGTGGGAGAAACTGGAGAAAGACCTCATAGCTAAAGGGATCACCCCAGAGCCATACAATTAGATCGAACGGGTAAGGAATTGGTTTTACGAGCATGGGGGCACGTTGGACTCAGAAGGGAAGTGCATATATAACATAAGACATAAAGAAACTCTCACACCCATCGAAGACATTAGAGTTTCTTCATGTTTACTTTCCAATATAATTCAAACAACGATGTCACTTCATAAGTGATCTTCCAATCATTTGTCTTACGACATTTTAGCAATAATGTTTATGGATGTGATTTCTCCAACTAGACTTGTAAAAGTTCATCCATCCTTTATGGAATACGGTAATTATTTGAACAACCATTGTTCTTGTAATACCGGAAGAAAATAAGTATTATTAAAACAAATCTTGAAGTCTAGGTTTGACGACAACGAAAAACACAATAACTCTTTATTTGTTTTCGATGAACAGCATCACTTATTCTTTTGCCAGTTACTTAGGCCATTGCAGTTCATGAATTGTGTTGTTCTGTATGACACTTCACACCAACCAATTCGGTATCCAATACCGGTATCCAATACCTCAAAACCACATTGTTTAACAAGCAATGAATACAACCATAACATGCATATCTTCTATATACCTAAGCTGGACATTTCCAACTTTTTCTTTTCTGCCAAATATTTTATAGATTCTCTTTCAGCAATTCCTTTTCCTTTTAAAAGAATCTATCATCATCAATAGTGGTGTAATTCACATGACACATAGTACAAAGCGTATATAGTCAAACACTAATACCTTTGGACTTGCACTTTGAAGTGGATCACCATCATCAAATGTTTGGCATTCTTTCAAAAATCCATCCTTTAGTAATCTTTTAGTGTAGTAAACATTTTACTTACATCTTCTATTCATCCTTATCATGACAACTTTCATGATCAAGCTACTATAGCCTATAAGGAAGAATGACGAGTATAATTTTAGTTCCCAAAACCTTTTGGGAGATTCAGATGCCTAGCATCTCCATCCTTCACAAATTCTCATACAATATGAGAAAATGTATTTTGCTAAATTATACTCTATCATAATGCAACCAAAAACATTGTTTCAGATATCACAATATCTTCCACACATGATGGTTTCTGAAACAATTTTTCAGCTCCTATATAATCTTGATATTAAAACAACTTTTGAATATCAATAATCATGGAGGCAAACATGATACTTTAGATACTAACATTGGAATTCTTACTCTTGATTTAATACTACTTATTAAACTTCATAGAGTAAATAGAGTTTGCTGAAAGTTTGCAATAGGACTTATAAACTTTAAATTGACATTCAAAACAATACGATACCAGTTCGTAAAGTAAATATCCAGAATTCTATAGTTCTATTATCTCAATTAAAACTAAGCATAAGGTCGTGAACCGATGCCAATGACTACAACAAATTATGCAAATTCACTTCGATTTAGTTTATGACAAATTGAGTTCGACTAATCCAAATTAGAAATGAACTCCTACTTAAAAACAACATCCCTCGTGCCTTTTTGGTGATTACATGAACCAAATCCACTACACCAAGTCCGATCATCACGTGAGTGGGTGTAGCTTCAAAGGCGAGCATCAATATGGGCATCACATCAACTATATGACTCATGCTTAACCTTTCGGTCCGTGTTTCAAGGCCATGTTTGTACATGCTAGGCTCGCCAAGTAAGAACCTTAGTACTCGCATGTGTAAAACTGTCTTACACCCGTTTGTATGAAAACGCAGAGTCGAGTACACCCGATCATCACATGATGTCTCGAAACACGATCCATACAACAGTGCATACTTAAGGAAGAACACATTTTTATCTTGATATTTAAATGAGGGATCATCTTATAATGCTACTAAAATGCCAAACAAGCAATATAAGATGCGAACATCATATGTGTAAAGTGGAATGATATGGTCCATGCATTTGATCACCATCATATGCATCGTGGTATGATCTCTATCATTCCTTTGTGTGTAAGGACAAGGTCTATGGAACTTACACGTTAGGTGTGTTGTAAGAGTATCAACTATACATCAACTTACAACATTACCATATCATGACACTAGCCCAGCAACGACCTAAACTAGACGCCTCTAATTTATCAATTGCAAGTTTTTACGTGGCTTAGGTCTTTCGAAGATAGAACCGGTCTTATCTACGAACATGGAACCACAATGATGATAACTAAGTTATTAGCAACTCGTTGTAAATCAGATATTGACTATAGTAGGAGAGACAGACACCCGCCAACCACTTATGCAAAACTAGTTGCATATCAGTCGTGGAACCGGTTTCATGTGCGATGACATGTAAGGTTGGTCCGGGCCGCTTCATCCCACTATGCCACCAATATCCAAAGTACATATAAGAAGCAATAACATGATCATCATTGCCCACATATAAACATATGTGTACTACCCGTGCAAAGCACCTATGCATAGATCAGGCTCTGATACCACTGTTGGGTTCGCAGCATAGAAAACAAAAAATTTCCTATGATGGGAACTATACGCCAAGATCTATCTACTAGATAGAAGTAATGGGTGGATATACATCCATAGAGAACTTATCCTCGAAGACAACAAAGCTTTGTTAACGAGTTGGAACTCGTGGATGATGTAGTCGTACACTTGCCGATCTCAAGATCATGATGAAGTCTAGTAGGTCCGGCTCTAGCACGTCCATCAGATCCAGCTCTAGCAAGTCCAGCACCACCAAGTCCAGCACCGCAAAGCAGCGGTGCATCCGTGATCGCACACACGTCTGGTACCCCGACAACCTCCGTCTCTCGCTCCAGCAAAGCAGCGGAAGCAGCAACTCGTTTCCAGATAAAGCCACTAGGAACATGTATCTCGCTAATCCGAGACCATGGGGGAAAATACTAGAGGGGGAGAGAGATCCTTCACAAGGAGGTGTCTGGAAGAAGGGGTGTGAGGGGGGCCTTTTATAGGAGGAGGGGGTACCCCTCCCCCATGGCCGGTGCCCCAAGGGAGGGTGACTCCTCACCTCCCCATTCATGTGGTGGTAACCCCTCCACATTAAAATGCCCCTTCACATTCTCTTTTAAAGTCTCCACTTTAAATGCATTAAATTTCTCCAAATTTAATGCTCTCTCATTTAATAAAACTCTTTTATTATTTTTATTCAGAATTTTGTTAATTACTTTAATTAACAAACATTCACATAAAACCCCCTGCAACATTTCAATATTACATGCAGAATCAATTTCAGCAATTTCACCCGAAACAGTTTCGGTGTCTATTGAAATAATTCCAGCGCTTTCTTAAATCTTTATCTGAAACATATTTGCTCCAAATGGTGTCGGTATCTCTTAAGTGTGTCACCCTACGGTTCGTGAATAATGCAGACATGATCGAGACCCCTCTCAGATCAATAATCAGAAGTGGAACCTGGAAATCCATACTGACTCCTACACATTCAACGATGACTTCTGTGATCGTGAGAACCTTTAACGCTAGTAACTAAATCCCTTTGTCTCATGATATATTACATGTCCGAGATTCGATCATCGGTATCTCCATACCTAGTTTGATCTCGTTACCGACATGCACTCTTTTCTTGTTCCCGTGATATAACATTCTAGTGATCACATCACTTGCTTACAAGCTATCTTAATGTGATATCACCGAGAGGGCCTAGAGTATATCTATCCATCATCGAGATGGACAAATCCCACTCTTGATCCATGAGCCTCAACATAACACCTTCGTAGTACTGAACCCACCTTTATAGTCACCCTGTTCTGGTGTGACGTTTGATGTTATCAAGATACTCTTCTGGTGTTAGCAATTAACATGATCTCATGGTCTAAGGACTAAGATTACTTCGTATGATGTTATAGCAATATAAACATAATGACTTTGATCGTAATGCTATACTTCGGATGAATGTTCATCACATCATTCCACCAATATTGTGACCTTGTTATTAACAACATCCAATGTCCATGATCAGGAAACCTTGATCATCTTGTTAATCAACGAGGTAGTTTATATGAGAGGCATTACTAGGAACTTTGTATTTTGTTTATTAAACACACATGTATTAACGTTTCCAATTAATACAATTATAGCATGCAAAATAAACATTTATCATAAATATCGAATAAGATAATAACCACTTTATTATTGCCTCTCGGGCATATTCCCTTCACATCAGCCGTCATTGCCGTCGCCGCGACAGGCGCCGTCTCCGCCGCCGTGTAAGCCGTCTCCAGCACGGCCGTCTTTGCCACCGCGTTAGCCGTCTCCAGCACGGCCGTCTTCGCCCTTGCCTCAGCCGTCTCAGCCCCTCCCAAAAGTATAAAAGGGTAAGGGCCAAAAGCCAAAGAATAACCGATCACCAAAGCGTCTACCGGATCCCCTCCCAAAAGTACCAAAGGTTCCTCCCAAGAGAGCTTACTACTATACTGAAGAGGAGAATGCGGTGATCGCAAAGGCCCAAACGTAACAATGGTTTGATAGCCTCAAGCGGCAGAAAGAGCCACAGTTCCCCAGCACTGAAGAAGAAAAAGCCAAAGTGCAAAAAATGTTGAAGACCCTTCATCAACCCGAGCCAAGGCTATCATCAGACTATGACCGCTCTATTGTCAAGTCACATCAGTCAATGGTGATGTCGAAGAGCTCTAGTGCAAGCGGGAATTCAGTTCACCAGCTCGGTTTACAGAAAAACAAGGAATGCCCCCCACTCAAAGTGATTTCCGATACCATGGTGGAGTCGAGCAAAGCTGCGAATGAGCAGTATGATATAGAAATTGTTGCACTGTATGGAGAAGCGGCCGCTGCTCAAGGTATGACTATTGCTCAGTACTTGGACCAGTTAGATTTCCCTATGACTGAGGAAGCATACAAATACGAGTACGGGAAACCTCTCGTCAGACCTGAGGACGTCAAATATCTACCAACAAAAATACGAAGATTGCATAATTGGTACATTAAAGCCACAGAGGAAGGGGCAAACTAGATAGTGATCGGAGTTCGAAACGAGCATTACAAGTATGGAGATGCCCAGATACTGATGAATTTCCTGAACTACATCAATTTTTCAATCAAGACGCCCTCGACAAATCGATCGT
The DNA here is from genome assembly GCA_916181665.1 of Avena sativa. Classification (NCBI taxonomy): domain Eukaryota; kingdom Viridiplantae; phylum Streptophyta; class Magnoliopsida; order Poales; family Poaceae; genus Avena; species Avena sativa. The sequence continues at coordinate 142,218,164 of OV702292.1, forward strand.
CAGTGCCTACTGCCTGTAAGTATTATTTCTCTAATAATTAAGTCTCTAGTTATCTCACCTCGTTTATATCGCATGTATAATCATACTCACTATATTATGCAGACTGAAGATTCTCGAATACAGAAGAGGACAGATCTATGACATTGGGTTCATGAACTTACTGTGAAATTAAGTCCCAAGGACACAGAGGATAAAATTGTAATGGTGTTAAGGTTTCAAGAAACCAAAAGGGAAATATTATTACCTTACAACTTCAAGTGAGTGTTATTGTGTTGTACACGATCTATTTCGTTTACTCGATGTTAAATGTATAATTGATGAGTTATGCATGCACATATTCCATTATATTCTTGTAATCATTCAACCTGACAATGGAGTAGTATAAGTCATGGACTCTAAGCGTAAACCCCTTGAGGATTGGAAACCCATGCAGGATATGCTCCAGCGGTAATTTCAGTCATTATGACACTATATCGGAAACTTTCGTTCATTTACTTATATCAAGTAATTAATAACTCATTTCATTCATTTTCTTTGCCAGACAGCGCTTGGAAATGGTTCACCGACAAGGCTAAGGGTGCCTGGAAAGAGAACCTTACATTTAAACTACTAAATGTAAGTATTACTAGCTAGATCCGCGCATCTCTTTGATCTAGTTTCGATACCATTATCATGCTTAATTATTATTATTTTGATTGAACTTTGTTCTCGTAAAGTGTCTGAGGTAGCCAGACGGAAATAACCTATGTGGATACTATGTTTGCGAGTTCATTTGTCAGACGATCTGTGAGAAGGGCAGAAACTTAGAACAACTTCAAGTATGTAAACAATATTTAGAAATTTGTTTTATTACCATCAATTGTGTTTAGTTTCATTCATATATGTTGACTCATTCTTTTAAATTAGATCGAACAGTCGCGGGACAATCTTCTACCAAAGGATCACATACAAGCAATCCAAGAGGAAATTGCGCGATTCTTAGATGCAGAGGTCCTATATCCAAAAGGAGAATACTATCGGAAGATTATGATAATGTAATAGGGATCATAAAAGACTTTATATTGTATATATGCATGAATGTAATATATTCGATACTTGCTGTGTAATATAATCGGGAGATGTTTTGTAATATAATGGTTCCCTTAAGGTAGATGACACTTACCCCAGCACTATGTTGTGAGGAATGCTCGTCCCCATAGTAGATGGTGCGAGGTTGATGTTACCGAAAGTGGATTCGCATGGAGGCATGGTGCGGATTTGAGGTGATGTCCCATGCGAATCCACTTTCGGTAACATCAACCTCGCACCATCTACTATGAGGATGAGCATTCCTCCCAACATAGTGTTGGGGTAAGTGTCACAAAATAAATGCTGCCCAAAACACAAGAAGGAAATACATAAAGGGGAAACAAAATAAATGAAAAATATACAAAAAAATCTCTGCCGTGGCACAAAAAATAACCAAATTGCTGCCACGGCAGAGACACATAGATCCCGGTTCGTATTATAAACCGGGACAAATGCCCCTCCCCCTTGTGGTAGCCAGCGGCCACGTGGACCGCCCGTTTGTCCCGGTTCGCAGCCCAACCAGGACTAAAGGATTGGGGCTTTAGTCCCAATTGCCCCGCCCTGGTCTCAACTATGCAAGATCCAATTTAAATAAGGAGGCAACTGGGCCGGTACCGGACGGTCTGATCCACATGGCATGGGCATAGCTGCTATGCCCCGTGGGCTTATATCTGTCATGAATCATTAAATCCTAAGCTCTTTATTGAAGTATATTGAAGACATTATTTTCAAAAAAAATATATTGAACACATGTCATGAGAGTACTGAATATGTGTAGTTATGCTTTGATAGACAAATACTCCGCCAAAACATATATACTATGCCTAAGTAGTTCCATGTTGGCACAATGATTACATCTCTGTTTGGAGTAATTAAGATAAGGTTTAACTAATTGTTTTTATTGAGCACTACCAAGTGAAATTAACAACCACAAATGGCATGTATTGTCAGAATTTTAATATTTGTATGTAGTTACCTATTCGAACCTGAACTCGGAAATACCAGCTTCTTGTGGAGTATTAGTACCATGGCAACGAAAGCATACACTTCAGCACCATCTTTGACAGTCTCTACCAGTAATTTTACCCTTGGATCACCCTTGGTTGACAGATAATAGACACAAGTACACAAATCAACCCTAGCCAGCTTAAGCAACGACATTGACCTGGCGTGCCCAGCCATGAACTCGTTGAGTCTGCGACCTCCCTTCTCTTCTGTCTTAGTTTGTTCTCTGATGGGGCATTGTCGTCTCCCAACTGAGCTCGTGGTTGGAAGCGCCTCCCTCGGGGCGAACAAGCCCCTGCAAAGCATAGAAACAAACATGTGACGATGTATAGGGTTGCTCTCCGACTCCGAAGAGGCGATGAGGCATCTTCATGACCTCACCATGGTACGCCGCATAGGAGGATGGGGGAGAGGGAAGGTGGCCGCCATAGAGAACTACTGCATCCGTGGACATGGAGACGTGACGGTGTACTCCGGTGCCTCCTTCTGCGACCTGGACGCTGCCAGATCAGAAGAAGTTCCTCCATGCGCTTCCTGCGGCCGCTGACCAACGACGAAGGCCTCTCATCGCCGCTGCTGAAGGCGCACCTCTCGGGGCGGGCAACACGACACTAAAGTCCCCTCATTTTAGTTGGCAAAGTTTCACCGAGTCGAGAGGAGGGGGCAATGGCCCTCCTACTTCAAGAATTTGCTTAAATATATCTTTAATATTATGCTAAACAATTAGTATTACTTAAAGTTTAAGGACAATTAGCCTTCTTAGTCTTTTAAACAATTATATAATCCGTTCATTTGATAGATCCATGATCTTTGAAATCTCGGTGAAGAAATTCGAAAGTACTCATTTCTATTTATTGAGAAAACTATTTACCATCATACTTATAATTATTATCAATTGCTCCTTATGTACACGAGTATATATAGAATTAATCATAGAAAAAATTACGAAAGTAACATATTAATATGCATGCGCAAAAATGAGTAGAAGAGTAGATATATTAGGCACTGAATTAATAAGATGATGAAATAGTCTCTATAACATAGACGACGGGGACAAGTAGAACCATTGGGAATCGAAGGAGAGCTACTTGCGGAATAATACAATTATGTAATTGCGTCTCTAGTCTCCACTAATAAATACTCACAACTTTGTAGAGGCGCATGAGGGCCGGTATTGTTCTACAAATTTGGAGAAGCCACAGAAATAGGGGAATCGACAAAAATATTTGGAAATCCTGGAGTATTTGCTGAGGTGACATTGATATTGTGCCCCGTGATTGAAACTGAATGATGTATATCTATGAGTTTCTTAAATGGAGTATGCGCTTCCCTCTTTTCTATACAAAATTTTGAAGGATTTTTTGGGGAAAGATAAGTCTGAGTACAGACATTGTAGGCCACATATTAGGCCATCTATATTTTCTAGAATTATTTTCTCATATCGGATCTCAAGAGTAGCAGACAAATATAGATACACATACAAGTCTTAGACCGGGGCTCCTACCTCCTTAGGGCCTACAGCGAGAGCCCCTCTACCCCGCTCTATGGGTCGGCCCTGGATGGAGACACAATCAACCTGAAAGCACTAACTCCTGACCACCCCGCTGCTGGAGAAACAACGCCTATAGCCGCCGCCTCGGCTATCATGGTGAAATCCCATCTCAGCGGACGACCATCTGCGAGCATATAGCCACACACACAACCGCAAAAAGCTCTATAAGCACTACAAGAATCTGGATGGTACATGACATTTTCTTCACGATACATCCAAAAAATTCATAAATCAGTTACGTTCTTAGCCGTTTCGTCGCGAAGCACTCGAAAACCATCCGACCCAGTTATCCGTGATGTTCCACGTTTTCGTCTAGCAAAATTCGTCACGGATTTCATCCCAGGCCCTGAAGCCTAGCTAGGCTTTTCTTCTCAGACGAAATCGCCACGGAATTCATCAAGGGCCCATGGTTGACTCTTTTTTTCAACGACCGGGCCATCTGTTTCTGTACCCCAACTGTGAGGTCAGTTTGCACGATAGTGTATAATGGTTATTTCTCGCAGTTTTGGTCGGGCCCAGCTATTAGTCGGTTTGATAGAAATTAAATGGCATAAAAAACAGAGTATCCTGACTAGAGTTCGAACTGATGACCAAACTCGCTCGTTGGATGCAATTTCAAGTCTTAAAAAATAGAGTACCCTGACTAGAATTCGAGATCGCGACCACACACATTGCCCGAGATGCTCCAGTTGGTCTAGAGCACTATGTTTCTAATAGTTCTACTACTCACCTTTCTTATACACATGTTTGAAATCCACCGTTCTTCCCTATTTACATAGATGTTTTCACTAACTGCTGGGCAGGACAACTATGTTTCAAATATAGCACTACTTCATATTTCGTATACACATTTATCAATCACATGAAGAAAAAAAATGAAAGTACAGGAAATTACAGCAAGAATCAACACACACCATATATCAACATAGAGATAAAACACAATCTTACAAATATATAGGGAACATGGTTCAGAAACAGTTCCAAACCAACTAGATAACTAGATTCACTTAGAGTTCGAAACAATGTAGACTATCGGGTTCACATACAATTCCAAACCGACTACGAGTTCACTGATAACACATCCAACCAGCATAACCAGGTACTAGGTGCCGTCATTTTATGCTACTAACATAACACATGAAGCCAGATATGGGCTCATCAAACAAGGTGAAGATGAACAAATCCCCCTTTTTGATTTGAGCAGCCTCGAAAAACTTTGACCAGTTGATTGTCATCTGGACAACATCATTCTTTACTTTCATGAACTTAACATGATCACGACCTACATGATCTGCGATTATGACAAGGATCTCCAAAGGTAGATACCGGTTGAGGTGGACATTGTTGTACCTAGCTGAAAAGTACTAGAGGTGAAGAATAAAGTTAATTGCTGACTACAGTTCAATATGCATTAGTAGATTCAAAGAATCAAATCTAAAAAGTTTACCATCTTGGCCTTCCTAGGGATGACATATGAATTTTTCATCTTGCACACATAGAGTGGTATAGGTGGATGGTGTTGTGAAATAGCTCTAAGATACACAGCTTGGTCTGAAGTAAATTTCATATTGTTTCCAAACACACAGTAATCATCAAAGTCCTTGCCGTACTTCATCGAGGGACCTAGAAAGAAAATATTAGAAAGTAATCTGTAGCGGCATAAGAATTACTATAATATTAAGTCAATGTATATGACTCTAACCTCTAGTAAGGTCCATCGGTTTCTCAGCTTTCATGGCTACATGTTGCTTCACCTCATCATCAGATAGAACATTGTAGTCTTTCTTTTTATCCTAAAATAGACAATGCTCTAATTAGAATGTTTTGTTTTGATGCTATCCAGTAGGTTTCACTACTATGTTAGCGCCAGTAGAAATAATTTTAGAACCCGCTCATGTATGTCACTAGTCTTCATGTCCCAGAGCTTGCAATCCTCACATTTTATGATATTTTGCGGGATGGAGCAATTTCTCGGTGCCGTTGCCACAATGTTTTGCGCGATGGCTTCCAAATTTGTGGCGTTCAACACCGAGTAGTCCATCTGAAATTCATTAAGAAATTTGAGGAGTACTACGAGTATCTGAGAGTATTACTATGATAGAATGAGGAGGCGATGCGCTGAGACAGTTAGTGCTAGTAGCAACAATTTAGAACATGTTCATTTATCTCCCTAGCCTTCATACCGCAGAACCTGCAATCCTCATAGTTCACCCTACCCGCTCTAGAGAGTAAGTACAATAATTAAATTAGAACCACAAGCATCAAGTGAGTAAAACAAGAATCGTTGGAGCACTTGACGTTGTACGCGATGGCTTCCAAATTTGTGGCATGTAGAACCGTGTAGTCCATCTAAAGTTTTTAAAAAATTCAAGATTTACTACTTTGTTGTACCTAGACCTAGATCGAGTGTTTACCAGGGATCTAGACCTAGATGAACCGTGGGGACCTAGACCCGATGCCGGTGACCTAGAGCTAGACAACATTGTTGATGCGGTGACCTAGATCGAGCACATATGCGCAGTCATGGAACATGGAGGAGATGTGTTGAGATAGGTCGAGGTGCACTTACCCGTGAGCCTGCAACCATTGTTGCTGCCATCGTCGCCGGGGAGGGGAGGGGATATTATGGCCGCAGGGCAGGGGAGCGGATTTGGTGGTTGCCGGGGAGGGGAGCTGATTTGGTGGTTGTCGAGGAGAGCGGAGTGGTAGGGACTAGGGAGGGTTAAGCAAGCAGCACCATGACGAGTGGGTCCCACGTGGGATCGGATTTCGGTCTCATGGTTAGGTGCACCTTCTGTGAAGCTGGTGAGTGGGTCCCATGGATCACAACCGTTGAATTATCTTTTATGTTCAGTATTCAACATCGGCAAAATTATCTTCAGTTATAAGGATGTAGTTTGTGATAAATCCATCTTATAAGATCATTATTACGGGTAAAAATGCACATTAAAATGATATCACGATATAGTACTAATTTACAGGTTTAGTACATTACTTCACTTGTATGTCATCACTACATCATCATCACCTCACTTATTTAGAATAATTAAAAGACACATTACACACAACACACGTAGCACGACCACTACAACCTTCAGTAGAACAAGCATTTCCCTAACTGCATCTAATAGTTTCATCATGCTCTGGTCTTGTGGTTGCACCAAGATCATATTTTGCTCCCTTTTTCTAAGCTCAAGCTCCTCCCTTCTTTCCTCTACCTATCCTACGACATCAGCAGCAGCTTCGCCTCGGATGAAGTTGTGCTCCACCAAGTAGATAATGTATTCTCATTCCTAGTGCTAAAAGTTGCAACCAAACTGGCCAATTTAAACATAACCAATATCAATTAAGCTACAGTGAAAAAATGAGTTAAATCAAGCTTCTAGAACACACATCATTTACAAATATTACGTACCACATGCCTCTTGCACTTGTAAGACTCCCATCCTTTGTGATATGTCATCCCAGACACATATTGCTTCACCACACGGTCGCAACAGGGGTAGAGGATGAGCAAAATCGTAGGGCCATAACCGAGGTGTAGCGCAAAGCGGGATGTAATATCCCAAAACTTCAATCCAAGCTTATCAAGATCAAATCATCCAAAAATAGGGTTAACAAAAACTTTTTTCCAAATTTAAAATGAAAGCATTTATATATGTGTGCATTTAAAATAGGAGTTGTTTTAAAGTGGCTTGTTTAAGTGATCCAATACTTGTAAAATGTTTCTAAGGTGATCTAAACATCATCTACATCATTCCCAAACTTTTCCTAGAGAAAATCAAATAAAAAAGAATTAAAAAGGAGGAATGGTCATTTTGGCCATTTTAATCCACTATACTACTTTGGCTATTCCTAGTAGTCAATTCTTAACAGAAACAATTCTTGATCTTTGTACCCCTTGCTAGTACACATAATGAGGTACCAAGGCCCACCTTTTGATCTGCTAAAAACATTCTGTTACTTATTTTAATTGGCATTTGAAAATTGAATCTAATGCATATGCATAGATCACCCCTATTTCAAAACCCCTCTATTTGAGCTCCACTTTCAAAATCCTTGCAACCAGAGACTACCTAGCACTAGTGGAGATCACTCAAAAAATTTGAAACCAAAATTCAAACCTTTTTCTCTTTCGGCCATTTTATCAAACACCTTGCTGGCAAGATCATTGTGGCCTAACTAATACTGTTTTGGGCTGATTTTGTCTAGCAATTTGGAAGTCCTTTGATCATCTTGTCCCCCCTCAAGCCTGACCAGACCCACACCAGCATCTCCCATACCTCCTAGCTGCACTGCACTGCCATGCCGAGCCACCTCTCGCCGGCCGACCGTGCACTCGCCGCAGCAGCCCTCTCCCGCCTCTGTCTCTCCATGTCTAGGAGGTAGCTCACACCTCACCGCCACCCCCTGTCCCCTGCCCGAGCCCAGCCCTGTAGTGGACCACCGAGGATACCACGCGCCCAGTGCCACCGCACCATGCCGGTGCTGCCCCCAGAGCGCGCTCTGTCCCCGCACAGACCGCCCCTTGGCCGCAGCCCACGCCCGCCGCTCCGCCACGACCTGGAGAACACCCCAGACACCCCCGCTGGCCGCCCAACGCCTCACAGCCACCGCTCGCCATGGACACCGCCGCCTCTGCCGCTCAGAGTGCCACCTCGCCCAGACCTCATGCCACCGCCCCTACGGCCGCATTCAATTCCTAGAGCACCGCCAGGGGACCGCCCGTCGATCGCCACCCTTAGCCATGCCTCTACCCCGTCGTAGCCATGTCGCCACCGTCGCCTGCCCATCCCGCTCGGTCTCACCGTCGGGCCTATAAAAGGAGCCCTCCCTAGCCTCTCCACACCATACCACTCCACTCCCCTCACCTCACTGAACCTCACCCACCTCTAGCCGGAGCAAAGGGAGCAGCAGCTCGCCGGAATTGGAGCCGGAGCAGCCGCAACAGGAGGAGAAGGGCGCCGCTGATTGCGACCACCCCAAGCTCCACAGCAACCGCGCCTCGCCGACCCCGCTGGAGCCCTGGTACATCCCCAGCAGACCCCCACCGAGCCGCTAGGGTTCGAGCTCGCTGACGACCTGTTCGTCGTCGACGACGACCCTCAGCCGTAGATTCCCCTCCTAATCCTACGACCCACAGCGCGCGTACTGTTTCACGTGTTAAGACCCACTGACAAGCGGGACCCCCTATCAGCTGAGCCCCGCGCCGTGGAGCGCCACTGGCCCGGTCCAAGTATTTTTCTGCGCTAGCCCACCCGTTCAAATCTGGATTTTTCTTTTTAGTTAAAACTAGTTTTTGTCCCCTAGTTTGAAAATCAATTCAGAGAGTTTTATAAATCCAAATTGCATGAAACCAATTTTGTCTGAAAGGTATGGATATGATCTATCCAAGCCCGTTGTATTTAATTCAATTAGAGTTATAGATCTCTCCTAATAAAAATAACAAAACAGAAGCTTTTGCAACTTGCAACATTTTTATAAAATCAAGCAAGTTAGCTTTTGAGTTGATTCCAACTCTCAAAAATCACATTTCATCATATCTATCTAAATATGAAATAATATTAAGGTTTACATGCAGTGACTTTGGACTAGTACAAAAATAATGCTATATGGGCATTTCTAGTCACTTTAAATCATTAAATAATGAACTTAAACCAAAGTAATATTGATCCAACCCTTAAACCTCTTTCCCACATGTTAGATATGTGGTGATGACATGTGTCAACATGATCCCATATTTTAAGTGGTGAATATTAAATCTTAGTTAATTTTTCAATGAGTAGAAATTACTTTTCTAAATTAAAAAGGATGAAACTATTGAATTAAACTTGTGATGCTTGTGATGATAATGGATCATCAATTGAGTGTCTTAGAATGCTATCTAGCCTAGTTAAGTATTGTTTGGTGATTTGTGTACTCCATATGTATTTATAGAAGATAGTACCGACCAAGCTTACGAGGAGGAGGAGTGTTATCAAGACGAAGACGAAGAAAACTTTAACCACTGCACCAACCAAGGCAAGCTACCATTAGCAAGCTAGCACTATCCAAGATTAACCCTTGCAAGTTATACTTGCAAGCCACCTTTAACAATGCAAGTTAACCCTTGCAAGTTTAGTGCTTAGCAAACTAGAATCAAACCAGATGGTTTAGCAAGGATGCCTTAAGCATGTTTTGATCACACCCCCTCTCTAACTATTAGTACCCCAAGTCTTACTTACAAGTTTTACTCTCCTTAGTACATAAAGTTCTTTTTACTTGTTTTGAAGGTAGCATAAAAAGTATAAAACTTGACCTATTTAGAACCCTTTAGATGTCATTCTATGGCATGAGATTGAACCCATCTTTTCCATCTTAGTGAACACTCGTAACTTAGTATTTTAGAGTAGATCAAAAACTTGAGTCACTTTAGATGGGAACACTTGATGAAAAAGAATTATGAAAACCTTGGAATGATGAGTCATTCTATTGAGATGTTTTGACATGTGTTGAGAAATACAAATGGTTGATGATGATGAAAATGATGAGGCATGAGCCTTAACCCTTTTATAAAACTGATGGTTGGATTCAGATGCGATACCACTCCAAATTTACCGTACAACCACATTACCTGAATTGGGTAAGGCTTAGCTGGAAATTTATATGCATTAGTATTAGTTCCCTCGTGGGAGAGGTTTGAGCTGAGGCTACCTCTCATGATGTCCACCTATGCAGTGCCCAAGATGACTGATGGTCATGGTTGGGAGGCCATGCTCATAGGAGAGGTGCTTATACTAGGGTGTGTAAAGGGAAGGTTATGTTTGATTATCTGCATACTAAGTATGATGATTCAGGGTTATCCCTGATAGATGTATCCAATCTTGTGGTGAAAGTGTACCACCTCTGCAGAGTGTAAAACTATTCGAATAGCCGCGTCCGCGGTTATGGACAGTTCGAATGGCCATACTGTTTCGTTGTCAGATGTTTTCCAAATAACTTGAAATGAATGATGAATCTTGACTTAACCATAACAGGGTTGTGTTTATGATACTAGCTTCCCAACTTAAGTGATTCTAGAACTTTACTTTATCTTTCTTTGCTTCTGAACTCAGCTTAGGTTTCAAACTTAACTTTAGAGTTAAACTTAGATTTAGCACTTTACCTTAGAACTATAGTACCTGTTAATAGTAGTTTGCAAGTACTTAAAGAGTACTCATGGCTTTTGTCCCTGGCTATTATCATGGCCAGACTATGAAGGAGACTATCAAGAGGATGGTCATCAGGACGGCTATGATAACTAGGACTATCTGCCTTCATCCGTATTTCCTGTGCCCTTGAAGATGGACCCTACCGCTACGCTTATCTTTTATTTCCGTTGCTTGTTATATTAAAGACTGGATCATGAGATCCTTATTTGTGTAAGACCTTATGTATGGTTTGTAATGGATGATGTACTGTGATATCCAATTCGTTATGTCTCACAAAAATGGTAATTCTGGGATTGCGAGGTATGGCATAACGGGCATCTGGGATTAAAAATCCGGGTGTTGACACGGGACAAGCTTGAGGTCGACATGGTGGCCAAACGGCGGCGGTCCGATGACACCGCTAGGGGCAGCTCTCCTGTTACTAGTGCTCTAGCAGCAGTTTCGTGAATCTAGGGTTCTAGCAGAGGACGGGAACAAGGTGATAAAAATAATAAATTTCAGCCACTGGCCAGGAAGGTGTAGTACATGACAGTTATGCAAAAAACACCCTCTCAAACTTCTGCTTTCTTAAAATTTTAGAAACAGTTATCTTGCTAAAATCATGGCATAGTTTGTTGTAATGTGCCTGTATTATGCACATGTGTATATCTTGTGATAACAAATAATATTGCTTCAGGAAGTTTTCACATTCTCCACACAACGTTTTCCATTTTCCCAATGCCGAAAAGGGTTTATTTTGTGAAGCAACCACCAAGGATGTGATGTGAAAAAGCCTTGCCCCATTTTTAATAAATACTAGAGAGCATATAGTGCGCAATTCACCAATTGGCTGCACCTAGAACCTCGCGGCGCACTACCACAATTTAGACAAGTTTCCACCAGGTTAGCTAGAAGGGGCTAAAATTTAGCTTGGAGCTACCTCATAGCTCTCTCATGAATTTTCCAAAAAACATTTCTAGGTACAAAACATGGCATTTCTTTAGAGATCTACTAAGAGATTAGCAATACCCAACACATAGCTAGGAACCCTAACTGCCGCAATCTCGGCCCCATTCCGAAACAGTCCTGAGAATTTCAAAAATAAATTCAAAAATTTAAAAACTTTGCATGTTATCATTTTATGTTACCTAGTTGTAGGTAAAAATAACAAACATGTGATATGAGGATTTTTTGGAAAAAGTGTACACAAAAATCACCTACCGCCTTCTAGGATTCATGGATATCAAGGCAAATGAGCTAGGTCATGACCACAATCATGACATAGTTTGTCGTAATGTGCCCATATTTCCACACCTGTGTGTCTCTTGTGATGGCAAACAATGTTGCTTCAAGAAGTTTTCACATTCTCTGCATGGAAAGTCCATTTTCTATTTTCCTGGTGCCGAAAATGGATTATTTTATGAAGCAGCCACCAAGGATGTGATGTGAAAAATCCTCTCCCCATTTTTAATAAATACTAGAGAGAATTTAGTGGCAATTCACCAATTGGGTGCACCTAGAATCTCGCGGTGCACCGCCCGCAATTTAGACAAGTTTTCGCCGGTTTAGTTGGCAGGGGATCAAATTAAGCCTGGAGCTACCTCATAGCTCTCTCAAGAACTTTCCAAAAAACCATTTCTAGGTACAAAACATGGCATTTATTCACATATCCACTAATACATTAGCAAGACCCGGCACATAGCTAGGAACCTTAACGGCCGCAATCTCGGCCCATTCTGAAACAGGCCTCAAAATTTCAGAAAAAAAACAAAAATGTAAAACCTTTGCAGCTTGTTATTTTATGTTACCTAGTTGTAGGTAAAAATAACAAACATGTGATATGAGGATTATTCAAAAAAGTGTTCACAGAAATCACCTACTGCCTTTGAGGATTCATGGCTTTCAAGGCAAATGAGCTAGGTCATGACCACAATCACGGCATATTGTGTTGTAATGTACCCATATTCCGCACATGTGTGTATCTTATGATGACAAACAATGTTGCTTTATGAAGTTTTCACATTATCTACACGGAAAATCTATTTTCCATTTTTCCGATGCTAGAAATGGTTTATTTTGTGAAGGAGCCACCAAGGATGTGATGTAAAAAGCCTCGCCCTATTTTTAATAAATACTAGAGAGCATTTAGTGATCAATTCACCAATTGGCTGCACTTAGAACCTCGTGGCACACCGTCTGCAATTTAGACATGTTTCCACTAGTTTAGCTGGGAGAGGCTCAAATTTAGCCTGGAGCTACCTCATAGCTATCTCAAGAATTTTCAAAAAAATCATTTCTAGGTACAAAACATGGCATTTCTTCAGAGATACACTAAGAGATTAGCAAGACTAGGCACATAGTTAGGAACCCTAACTGTCGCAATCTTGGCCCCCTTTCGAAACATGCCTCAAAATTTATTTCAGCCACACATCATGCATCCAGTGGCAAAAAATTTGGGGTTCCGTCCTCCCCTCGCGCCACAGAACGAATTCTGGTGGCCAAAAATTTTGTGGTTGGGCACGCAAATTCTTGTGCCATAAAGCGAAATGAAACTTTTGTACGCTGATATTACCATTCTACCTTCCCACACAGCGCAACCCAAGCATTCGCACACAAGAGATGTACGCAATCTATGCAAAACCCTCCTTTATCCCCTCACCAAGAGGAGATAGACACTACAAGAAAAGTTTCCTTCCGCAACAAATTGGCCCGACGGTCGTCGTAGAAGGCGCGTCTTCCGCGACGAAATTCTCGGCTCGGCCGTGGCCGATGGAAAACTTTTTTTTCCGGTTTCACGGCCCTCTACTACGACGGATCTGCTAAAAACATGGCAGAAGCTCGGTTAGCGCGTGACAGAAGCAAGATTATCGTTTCCTCGCGCGATGTTGACTCACCGAAGTCTTTTGAGGCGTGTGGGACCCGGACGTCAGTGTCTCTAGCGGACCATACTTTTCGGTCACGCCTCCCTGATTTGAACTCGATAACGTTGCTCGAGGCGCCTGTCGTTTAGTCAGGCTGCTAGGTACCACATGTCAGCCTCTCATTAGAAGGATCGTGTGCATGATGGAATTTTTTCCTTCGCTCAAGCTACCTTGTTCCAAAGTTGATAGCGCTGCTCCATGCATCTACCGTTTAATCAGCCTCCTGGGACCCATATGTCATCCTCTCATTAGGAAAAACGTGTGTATGATAGAATTTTTTCCTTCGCTGGAGCTACCCCGTTCCGAGTTGATAGCGTTGCTCGACGCATCTACCGTTTAACCAACCTCCTGAGCCCCACATGTCATCCTCTCATTAGAAGAAATGTGTGTATGATGGATTTTTTTCCTTCGCTCTCGCTACCCTGTTCCGAACTTGATAGCGTTGTTCTATCCATCTACCGTTTAATCACGATACTGGGCCTCACATGTCATCCTCTCATTAGAAGAAACGTGTGTATGATGGAATTTTTACCCTCTGTTGCACCTTCGTGTTCCGAACTTGATAGTGTTGCTCGCTGCTTCAGCCGTTTATACAGGCTGGTGGGCCCGATATGTCAGCCTCCTCTGTGTAGGAAACATGTGCATGCTAGACTTTTTTTCTTCTCTCACGCCTCCCTGTTTGGAACTTGGACATTTTTTTGTCGCGTCCGCCGGTTTGACCTTGGTAACGTTGTTCCATGCGGCAGGCGTGTATGGTCTTTTTGCTGGGGCCCACGTGTTAGCCTCTCTCAACAAGAAACGTGTCGATCTTAGTCTTCTTTTTTTCAGTCGAGACTGTTGTACAAGTACTTTTTAAACGCGCTCGTTAAACTTGATCTCTTGTATGGTAAGGTTGATGGGCGCTAGCTGCAGGCAGGTGGGTCAGCCATGTCAGCCTCTCAGTATAAAAATATTGCTATAGATAAACTGCATGCATTGCCACTACACAAGAAAATTGTTATCCTTTTATAAAATGTAAAAAATGTATACTAACATCGTATATACCTTATTTATTTTTCTTCTTAAAAATTGCTTGTCCATCTGCTACGCGTGATTGCTAGCAACTCAACTAAAAAATATTAAGTATAAATAATGTAGTAGGTAGTACTTAAAAACGTGGATAGGCGGAGTTTTTTTTAGGGTGGGTGGACGGTGCCCAAAAAAGGCCGAATTAAAGAGAAATGGGCCAAGCAGGGATTGATGGGCTATTTTTCATGGGCTCTCGCCCAATCTAACTGGGCTATTTGTATGGCCGAATTAGAAGGTCTTGGGCTATAATGAGGCCGGATGAGATAATTTCTTGGGCTCGATAGTTAAAATCCTAAGATACGTGCTAGGGCTCGGCTGGATTCGAAACAAAGCCGTCAACAAGGGGAAAATATGAGCGCCTAGATCCCAGGCACCTGAGAACTTGTTATGTTAAGAAGCTGACGTCACCCTACTAATTGTGCTAATACTCAGTTGTAACCTAGTAGTTGCAACTCATTAAATTCCTAGTTACAAGCTGTTGCAACAAATGTGTAACCCTCATGTTGCACCAATCGCGAGGTAAATCCAACGGCGAGAGAGGTGACTCTTGAGAACAGGAAAATCCGATAAAATATTCACACATATTTCTATGAAAATTGTGGACGAACACCCCACGCCCGCCAAAACTTTCCACCGTGACCCTAAACTTTCCTAAACCCGCCCTCAATCGAGCGACCATCCCCTGTCTCTTCAAATTTTGCGCCGTTCTTATGGGAGATGCACCGGATTAGAACCAGGCCGCAAACTTCTCCACGCCTTAAAAAAAACTTCTCGACGCCTTTCTATCAATAGTGTTGGCCTACCACCATTGGCCATGCCGTTCTTCACGAGACGCACCGGCCGGCGGTCAGCTGGGCGATCCTCACGCTTCGCCTGCTAGATTCAGGCACTGGACATTCTTCTTGGCTTTGGTTTGTTCTCCACCTCTCCTAGAAATAGTTAAAGCTTGTGACTATCTAGATTTACAAGGTGCTTGCAGATTTCGGTAGGTACGTTCTTTAGGTAAATCTATAGTAAAGCTCTAGACAGAAGAGTTTGAAAACATCTTAAAAAGGACTTGGCAGAGATCCTATGCAAGCTTTTGACCTGATATATTCCCCATCCTTCTTTGATAGATGGAGCATTTGGCTGTTGATGTATCTGATTATGAAGTACTTAGAGGTACAGTACAGTATAGATGGATGTACCCTATATAACGTCGACTTCGCCTTTCCAAGGAGCGGGAAGATATCCGTAGACAGTTTGATAAGTGAGTGTTATGCAAAGATATCTTCACATATAAGACTATAGAAAAGTTAGATATATTCAGATGTCTGACTTGGCTATGTTTTGTAGGTTCTTCACAGAAATAAAAGTACCAACAAATTTCGTTCCACCAATAAAAAGACTTGATGGACTAAGATCTAAGGATCATGTAAGACGCTCGAATTGCATTGTGAATTGTCTATAAATTGTCCAGATGGGGTAACCTCTTGTCTATTTTGTAACACTGCATTTTGGAGCTTGAATTTCTGGCCCTTATCTGTGGTCCTGATAGGAGTATAACAAAAGCTTCAGCTTGCATTTCCAACGGTGTCTGCCATAGCACTGATGTACCTTCTGTCGAGACTAGCGCAGCTGGAGGTTGTCCTGATGAACCTGCACTGGTTACGTTTAGATTCGAAATCCTGCACTTGATATTGTTGTCCCAAGGAAAAGAAGGTTGTGGATATGGTAATAACGCCTTCTGTAGAACAAGATACTCGAGGTGATGATTTATGAATTGCATGTCCCTCTCTATCAATGAAAATGGCATATCATTTGCCTTGTTTCAAAAATAAATAAATATTTGCATGTCTCCTTGTGTTAGTCGATGCAAAGAAGATACTGTTTTTTGTTCAAGTCATGTGAACAAATATGTTTGTATGTAAAGACATAAATGCGGATTAGGTGACAAAATCAGCATAAAATTGCCAGATCAACAACACAAGCATAATGGCATTGCAAGGAAAGGAACAGAACCATATTTTCACCGTGCTTGTGAAAAGGAGATGAGCCAGGAACCACGCCCGCAAGTGGCAGAGGCCAATTCTCGTGCAGCTCAGCTAGCATTGGTTTATCATCGATAATACTCAAGCATCCGAATATTATGATTGCATAGTAGGAGTAGTTCCAGTTCCACACTACAGTTCAACAGGCAAAAGTGTAAGAAATGCGTAAGGTAGCTCCATAATACAGGTTCCAGAGAAAAGCATACAAATCATCAGAAAGAAAGCTCCACATCACAGTTCACCACCTTCAGGTGCAACAGTTTTCTATAGATTGTAAACCCAAATCACCGCCTCCTTCAGGTGGCACGATAATTTCGGGAGCGGGATTAGCAGCACCAATAGCAGTACCAGCATCGGTAACATGAGTCTCCATAATAGGCGAACTATCGAGCACCACAATGTCCTCTGAAGGCTCTTCACTGGCAACTCCAGCCGCACAAGTCTCCGCGGATGGTAAAACCAATTCACCACCTCCATCAGCTGGCACGACGATGGCAGGTGCAGTCGCATCAGTACCAGCTGCAGCTGCAACTGCATCAGTCTTCATAGAAGGTAAACAAGGAGGCGTCTTAGGTGTAGCGATCTGACATCGATTTTCTACCCCGTCATCAGGAAACTGAGAGTCTTCTTCAACTTTGTGCTTCCGCGGTTACAAGATAAACAGAGATTACAGCGAAAGCATCTACGCGCAACGACAAGAACATATGTCATTCTACTGATTTACCTTGTCATCTGGGATAGTAGAAGTCATAGGATTGGAACCTATTTCATCGAGAATCCTCTTTTTCGCTCCTTCCCCTATCTCCTTCTATAGTAAGTTGTAATATTGATTACATGATGTTGATTGACAAATATATGCAAATGTTCAAAAGTTTGCGCTGTCGAACTACCAACTTCGAACGGATCCCCATTGTTCTTAGTTATAGGATCTAGCCTAGAAAATAAGCTTCTATGGAATCCTAGTCTACAAAAAAAGGATGCATACCCGGGATAAGAACTACTCTACACATGACAATGCTGCACAATCAAGAATAAAAATTTAACCGCATCATCAACTGTATCATGTAAGTTTCGAGTGAATCTAGATACACTCGTTTCACATAAGCGAAAACATCTTATATTATGAAACGGAGGGAATAGGTACGAGTGTTCTAGTATTTCACAAACCACCATTGCTGCCGCGGGATAGAGATGACAGATGCTCCACCGCCCTACAGAAGGTTGTCGCACCGATCTCGCCGCCACCTGTAGAGGACGGAGCTGAGGAGCTGGTCGGCAACAATATGGAGCGAGAGGCCAGGGGGCGGTAGTGGATGGGAAGAAGGGACTGAGTAAAAGAGGTTGTGTGTGCGTGGGGGGAGGCCGGTGAGGGAGTTAAATCTAGGAACGCGCTACCACGTGCACCGGTGTGCGCAAAACTCCCTCCATCTCTCTTCTGCGGCAGCTACTGACAGTAGTACTCCAGCTAGCTTCATCGAGTTCTCTGGTACTCCTACTAGTAGACCTTTACTACTTTTTTTACTACTACTAGGGTAGACAAGGAGTACTTGTTCAGAAGAAGAAAAAACTAGACTAGCACACCGTCGTACAGTATTGCCTTGTCAAATCACTGGTGATGCCATGATGAGTGACATGTTTTTCCTGGTAAACCTGGAAACATCGTGCTCCTTCCATCGCGTGCAGTTTCTGAGCGAAGTACTTACGAACACGTCCAACTTAGGCTTACAAGACCCAAACCGCAGTGAAAAAGAAACAAAACTATGGACCTGCAAGGAGTAATACTAACAGTACTACTATTATACAACATTCTGGAAGAAATTATGTACGAAATAGTAGTAGTAGAGTACAACTATACTCCTAATAAGGTTCTTTTACAAGCTTGGTAAAATATACATACTGAAGAAACTACCAAGTGTACAAAAGGGTTTTTTGGTCATACAGAGTATTTTACAAGGCGGACCGGGTGCGAAACTAAATGCTGAGTACCCGTACATCAGCTAAAAACCAGCCAAAAGAAAGAGTTCAATAGAAAGCCGAGACCAAATGAGCTATCCTTGAACAGGTTTGTTCCACTCCAAGGCGTTTGAGAAGCTTCGGATGAACCAAAATAGAGTCTCCGACCATGTCCAGCGAGTGTTGGTGTGGAAACCAACAGCCGCGTCACCATTCAGACTGAAGCGGCAAATTTCGGGACGCGGCTTGTACTCGTAGCCAATTTCTTGGTGTGATGTGTAAACACAGTTCCTTCTCGTTAGATGTCCTGGCAGATCATTTGCATCGCCTACTGCAATGATAATCGAATAGTTCACGCCAAGGAAAAGAGAATATGATCCAAGGTTAGTAACCCTTTTCCATCGGTTAGCTACAGTTAACTGGCTTGTGTCCATCGAGAACACCATGCACTAAAACCCAGAAGGATAGGTGCGAACGGTGCGACCATAGTGAACAACACTAGTATCATCAGCAATTGCATTGCCTGAGATATCATATGTATAGACTAGAAGAAGTCTTGAACCACCGGCAGATCTTACTAACCACCCCCTACCAGGATCATTCTCCTCATCGTCCTCAACAAACCCATGTGTCAGGTACAGCACATCGCGTGGCGACAGGATAAGGATAGGACCTTCGAAGGGAAAGAAAATGTAACATGGAAATAATATTGATATTGATCTGACATTGTAGAAGTTGATATACAGTACTATTTTTAAAAATCTTGATTATACTTAAGATGTTTGATTGCGTAAAAAAATACCAACCTAGGGAGATGCTATGAAAATTCTAATTCTTTTCGAAATGGGGATATGCTATGGAAATTATCCTAGAGACACAGTTTGATTCATGGGATCAAATGAAATAGGAAATAATCCTATAGGATCTTGAATGTAAAGTTCATAGGGAAAAAAGCAAGGTTGGATCCTACACGATTTTGGTGTCTTATATACCAAAGGAAAACCAACAAGGATTATTTCTAGGAGGTTTAATATCTTATTTTATCTTATCTTCTTTTATAATAATATTACCACTATGTAGTGTATGAATAACTTTGAATATCCACTGTTGGATTAGGACTTGCGAATCCTAACATTGCCAACAGTTGGATCTTCTTTTCCATTCTAGCATCTACTTGAAGATTATATTGATAGTCTTTAGCACAATGAACGCTATGCACAATCCTCAAAACACACTTCTCTATCATTCTAGAATCTTCGCCTTCATTTCTCAAGACCATGTTAACAAAATTTACAAGTACTAGTCTATACCTAATAATAAAGGACGGATTGTTTCTTCTGTCCAACACTTTTTTAGACTATTTTACCCTCCCACCAACATGATTATATACTCCCTCCGTCCCAAAATAGATGTCTTAGGTTTTTCAAAATTTAGATGAATCTATATACTAAATAGTGTCTAGATTCATCCAAATTTTGACAAATTTGAGACATCTATTTTAGGACGGAGGGAGTATTATATTATATTATATTATTATACCCCACCGAATCGTTATTTTTTGGTCGTTTCCTCTCCCGGGTCCTTCCCCACGAAATCTTCTCATATATAGCCCCTCTCCTCCACGCTTAATGCCCACAGAAACCCTATTTTCTACCAAGTCGATCTGATGGAGGGACAGCGGCGGGCGCTGACTGCGGCCGGGCGGCGTGTTGATAGTTGATACGATGGAGCGGCTCGGTATACGGTCCATGTCCGCGTCGTCGAAAAGGCCACGAACCCGAGCCGACGTCGACCTGCTGAAGGGCAAGCGCTGCCACACATCTGTCTTTTTAAGGGACGGCAGCGCGCACGCTCGTCTACAGTATGTCTTGGCCGCACGGACACACGGTCGGCTATGGTCGGTCTTTGTAGCGAGGATGTACGGGTCGCCGCGACGGCGGCGCTTGCAGCGGCGGATGTCGTGGAAGAGGGACGAAACAGAGGAGGCGGGGCAGGGGATTCAATGTCAAGCCGTACAGGGAAGACGGGATGGGGGCACGCACGCTAAGCTACAATCGGTCTTTGTGGTGTGGACATCCGGGTCGTCGCGATGGCGGCGCCACGAAGTTCAAACAAGCTCTGGTGTGCCTCCCGCTTCGATCCAGGCCACACTTGGTGGTCGGGGACGACAACCAGGAGATTATGGGGTGCGCGACCAGGGAGCCAAGCTCGAACAGGTCGTAGAAAAGCATAGAGAGGAAGGATATGGGGCATCGCTGGTGGGTGCCTGCAGATCGGAGGCTCCGACCCACGTTCAGACCCACGCTCAGTAAAATCTATGTGCCTTCAGGCGCTCGTGAGAGGACGTTACAGGAAGAAGTTCACTTTTGGCCACCAACAAATTTAATCATTCCTTCATGAATTGCCCAGAGAAGAAAAGACACTTGTCAAAACTTGAATTCTTCTTATTTTCCATGTTGAAGAAGAAAAATCTATGGGCAAGTTCAATAGAGGCCACACAAAGAGAGAAAACCCTGCCTTGCTCACGGAAAGCTAAACATACGGACTTGCGGCTATAACTATTGACAATAAGTAGGATACCATATACTATTGCTTTAATCATTTCTACTAGGGGCACTACAATGGGAGAGAATAAATAGACTGGGAAAACAAAATGACCGTACCACAGGTAATTATGATCGATTTCACCACAACAGGTAATTATGATAGATTTCACTTTAAATTGTTTTGTTAAGTGGATTACCAACATACTAGCTGCACGGATTCAATTGTTAATTGAAATGAATGTAAATGATGACCAATCTGGGTTGTTACAACCATATGAATATACCCGACAACATCATATTCTCGATAGATTTAGTATGATTTTGCCAAAACAAAAAAAAAGATTGTTCTGAAGAGGGCTTCGGTAAACTTTTGATACAGTTCCATGGGATGCTTTGATTAAGATAATGAAAACTAGTATAACTAGCTCAATGCCCGTGCGTTGCTACGGCTAAATAAATTTAAAGCTAAGATAAAAATTTATACGAAATATCTAATGGCTAATCTTTATTATCGGAATCAACACATGCACATCTCCTATCTATCTTCATTAGATAATTTTGGTCGACACTGCTAGGCCAGACTCAGATATCGATTAAACAATACACAAGTCGCATATTGTCAGCTTGGCATTGATATTGATATATGTATAATGCCATTTGAGCTTTGATCCATTCAAATCATGTTTTTTCTTTGATTTGTAAACGGAAAACATATTTAATAATTAATTAATATATATAGGAAAAATGTCCATACATTGCAATGCGAGAGAAAAATAAATAAAAAATCAGTCGACCCGCATAATCACCTCAGTTAATCTTTTCATCATACTATTTTATTTTTTATTAAATTTTCCTTCATCTGATCTTTTTATATGCACCGGACTTTCCTAAAATATTATCTCCTATTGAATCTCATAGCTTATTTATTCTCTTACAATAATATAATCGGTGTCGTTTTATATTTAACAAAAGGCTCATTTTGTGTGTGCCATCCGAGTAACCGAAGCGCCTATCAGAAAAGAAAATGATATTCACCATAGTGAAGAAAAAAAGCAAGGAGGTTTGGGCCGTTGCTGTTCTCAAATGGGGCCATAGATTGTATCAGCCATTAGCATATCAGAATTTAGTGAGCAGATCAGAATTCATTGAACAAATAAGAACAAGCAGTTCTCTTTTGGTTGATCTAAACAAAACCGGTTGACCAGATTTTCTTGATAATTGATGCGGTAAGAGTGCAGACGGATTTAGTGCACGTCTTTTTTGGTTGTGTACTATTTCTTGCATCAAACCTCCACCCAACGTATATCCCTTGGTGGTATACTTGGTGCCCTGCCCTTAATCTTGTAAGCTTGGGTAAACATTGTTAGAACCTATCAGCTCCTCAATCTTCTCATAGGGGCAGTGTCGCATTGCTACATTAGATTAACTGAAACCTTAGACATCTATTCGTAAGTGTTTGTTTCTTCAGATATCAGATTCAGGGTCATGAAACACATGTTCCCGGTCGCTACTCTGTTCGATGGTGTACTCCTGGACGTGTTGTAGCAATTGACAAGAGGAATCCGAGCTCCTTTGAATAGAAGAAATGCATGATGTGCAGTGCAAAGGAGAGGTCACCGCCGCACATTGAGCTCAGGCCACAGGCAACCGACCCCTTCCCTCGGTCCTCCTCCACCATCCCCGTGGATGCGGATTATCCCTAGCTATCTCCCCGATGAATCCACACAAACCAAGAAGCGACAGCAGTACAAGATGAATACTCATCTCCAATTCTTCTCTGTCAAACAACAAGTAGCACGCAGTAGCAGAGCTCTCTCAGATCGCTCCCTCAAACAACAAGAAGCAACAACATTTCCCCAATTCATTTTCTCTCTCCAACAACGACAATCAGCAGCTCTCCCGGTTTAATCTTGTTGGTGATGTTGTCTCCCATCCTCTCTTCCTCAACCTCGTCTCCCTCCAACCTGCCGCCCACCTCCCCCTCCTCTAGATCCACAGCCAGCCCTATCCCGTGCCTTGGAAGATGGTGCAGCAGCAAGGAAGCCAACGGGTCCAGCCATCCCTGTCTGTGGCCTGCTCGAACAGAGGCGACGGACCTCGATGGGTTCGGCCATCCCAGCCCTATCGCTTGGATGCATGGGTCCGCCGCCGCCACGACGGCGCAGGATTTGCGGTCGGAGGAGCTCCGGTCGGAGTAAAGCAGGGGTCGGGGTGGAGGCGGCAGGGCACAGCAGCCGGTAGGAGCAGGGGCGGCGGCGGCCTGGGTCGCGGCGCGGGAGCTTGAGACGGGCGGGATGAGAGCGCTGCAGGTCAACGGTTCAGGGTGGAGCCGCTGGCCAGGTCGCAAGCCGGAGAGAGAGGATGGCACTTAGCGGTGGCAGGGCGGGTAATTATATCAAAACATCAGGGGCAAAACCGTCCAAAAAAAGCGGACAGAAATTAATGAGGACGTACCTACCTCAGATTAAATTAGTAGATAGATAAGATGGTTGGATGACAGATGGATCATGTGGGTGAAGGATGCTTCTTCTAAAATTTTCATTTTGTTTATCCACCATTGTCGCCCCCCTGAGCTCCTGATGCTGACACCATACTCCAACAACGATGCCAGAGGGTCTTGGAAGAAGAGACACTGCCTGGTACTTCCTATAGCAGACTTTGTGTGCTCGAAACAAAATTTTCAAACTGCTGACTCGACACAGTACAGACCTAGCTGCTGTCTTTCTCAAACATTACTGAGGTCTCTGGTGTTATAAGCTGGTGATCCGTGTCCAAGTGACTGAGAGTTGCATTAAATCAAATGCATTTAGCCTATGAGAAGTATTTGAGATTTTTAATGTTTGCTCGGTTAAGAGAATAATTTCTGATCCCTTTCATACATGTGCCGATGTTGCTTCATGCACGACACATGTGCCGTCGACCAGCCAGGAAGATCTGAGATTGTTTTTCCTTGCTTGCATTGGCCGATTGCCATTAAATATGTGCAGTAAACTTCGTTCCTGGTGAGTGCGATGCAAGGCTCAGGATCCTGGTGAGTGTGGAGGAAGGGTGCGGCCTGGCGATGAGTGGATGACATCACAGCAGAGGGAAGACTATGTCAAGACAATGTTGAAGGCCAACGACATGAAAATTATGTTGGAAAGGACATGCCCTTATATAACTTCAAGGAGGTGTGAAGATCACACATATACTTAGTACCTCCATGAGGCTAGGTACTCTTGACAGTAGAATGAAAAGTCGTTGTTAGACTCTCGATTGTATCTGAACGGATTCCTAGCTTTTATTCCTGGTGCAACGCACAGGTATTTGTGCTAGTACCTAATAAACATCGACTTCTACATGATAGAAAATATAAGAGCTAAATATGCGTCCATACTTTATAGATGTCAATTAAATTTCTAATTTTTTGAGGTTTACCTAGTATTATAATTCTATATAGTTATGATATGTCATATGTCTAGTATCTGAGTCTCACGTAAATACTACTAGTAGATACCATATTTTCCATGGATGTACTAGTACTAGAAGACAAGGCAATACTATCAGCAGAACTCAATCCTATGAATCAAATTACTTATATGTAAGAAAACTTAGTAAGGATTGCATTCCTCTGAAATTCCTAGGGAATTCGTATGAATCAAAGAGGCTAAAATTCCTATGAAATTCCTACTAACCAAAGAAATTTCAGAAAAAATAACTTACATTGATTCAGGAATAATATCTGGGTCTCACATAAGTACTTACTACTATGTAGTAGATACCATAGTTTCCATGAGATGTACTAGGAGACGAAACAATACTATCAGCAGAACTCAATCATATGAAACAAACTACTTATATGTAAGAAAACCTCCTAAAGATTGCATTCCTCTAAAATTCCTAGGGAATTCATTCGAATCAAAGAAACTAAAATTTTAATGAAATTCCTACTAACAAATGAAAGATGAGAAAAAATAGCTTGCATCGATTCAGGAACAAAGCTAATAAAATACGTAGGGAGGAGAATTTACCAAGTTTCAGAGACTTCCATGGATAAACACAACCATTCTCGGTCACGGCGAACACACGATCGTGTTGGATAATAGCATCACAGTATCTGAAGTAGCCCTGGAACTCGTTCACACAAACTGACTATCCATGACTACCATTCCCGTTGATGACAGCAATCTTGAATTCGAAAATAGCGACTAGAGAGAAATCTTTGTATCCCCCAGCAGCTGTCGGAACTTGGCAAATGATTATCTTTTGCAGTTTAGTATGTCAACCTTCATTAACATCATCCTGAAATGTAAGTGCAGAACCTTCGGTCGGTTCAAACACCGACACTTGCGGAATAACAATCTTGCGATGAGTGTACACGTTGACAAGGTCCCACATGAAATCAGGCCCAACTGTGACGATCCAATCTCCATTGTCGCCTGCTCGCTACTCATCAAAACCATTTGGCATCACAGCATCGGAGGAGAACCTGTCCAGTGGCATCGGCTTGCACGGGCTGCCCGCCACTTCGAAGCAGTCTTTGGATTCCCACAGTCTCACCGTCGGGTGAGAATGAAGAACACATGGGAGGCCAAACGGATGAGAAGAAGGCGTAGTTCCGCTCTCTTTTGCTGATTGAAGAATATTTTTGGACGAACCGACGAGGCTCGCGGCGGTGGTGGCGTCGCAATGGTTGATGAGTACTTGAAGAGGGCCTTCGGTGAACACCTTCTGAAACTGCTCAGGATCTTTACAGACCTTGCTCGATCTCACCATGGAAGGAGGCTGCGGATGGTGTTTCGGGGGATTTCTTTAGGGTGGGGTGGGGTGGGGGAGGGAGGGAAGATCGTTGGCGTGAGCTGGAGGCCAGGGTGCGATGGAGAAGATAAATGCTGATGGTGTGTTACTCTACTACTAGTAGTACGGCAGAAGGTGGGCGAGTGGGGGTGGGGCTCCAATTGAGGCTAGTTGCACAAACCTCCAACAATTAGAGCCGTAGTTGCGAAGAGCTCCAACTATTGAGCCCCAGGTATGTAAGAAATATTGCTAAGAGGGCTAATCGAGAATTTTGTGTTATGTGCAGCATTTGTACCCAAAAGTAATTGTAGTACAGTAGTTTCTTGCAACTAGACTATCCTAATTATCTGGAGTTCCCTGCAATTTCGAATCCAATTGTTGGAGGTTTGTGCAATTTACACCCTCCTCGTGTTCCGAGGAAGCTCTATGACCCTATGTTCAAACAAAAAAAATGATCAAAGACAAACAAAAAAAGAAAGACCATCTCTCAGGGCTCGTTTGATTTGCAGGATTCTCAAAACATAAGAAGAGGAAACTACATGAATTTGGATCAAGTATGTGTTTGAATCACAGTGAAAGCAAAGGAATACTTTGAAGGAATCTCAATTCCCGTGTTTTTCCTATTCCTATATTTTTCCTATCATGTGTTCCAAACGGGACATAATTCCTACATATTGGAATCCTATGAATCAAACAAAACAACGTAGGATTATTTCCTAAGGGACAAGATCCTTCACAAAAACTTTAAAATTTCTTTGAATCAAAGAAGGAATAAAAAAGGTTTCCTCTCTCAGAAAAAAAAGGAACTCCACCTCTTGGAGAAAAAAAAGGAACTCCACCTCTTGGACAATTCACTGTGACAAGAGTAGCTACTACTAAAGTCTATGTCTAGTACTAGCTGTAGGGCCCAACCATACCACGTTATTTACAAGTAGTACTAATTAGTACAGTATAGTATCAATCTTTGTAGGTGCCTAGAAGGAAAAAAATAAAGCTCTGCAGGTAATAAATGGCCATGGTAATTTCCAAGATACACAATCTTTTGCTTGTTCATTTTGATCTGGGCGACAGCCGGAGGATAGAGGAGTACTAGCTGCTTTGTGTCTTGAGACATCGAGCTGGAGTAGAAATTTAGATATTTAAAAACCTGAATTGTCCTGTCAAACCAATACTCGTTGCATGCATCTTGACCAAACAGACTTACTGCACTACTTTACTGCGCATCCGAAAAACTAGGGAGTACAAGAAGTACTATTACACTAATGTTACACATAGAGTTTTTTTGAACGGACAGAGAGAGTTCCACATTTATCTTGTAGAGTCAAAAATAGAAGTTGTGCCAATATAGTACTGTAATAGTCACGTCTAGGTTGCCTTACAGGGAAACAATAGTATGATGAGCAACAAGATCTATCTATTTTTGTACTGCTATTTGCGTATACTAGTAGTACTACTACATACTCAGGAACGACATGAACATGTGCTCCACTAGTGTGCCTCCGTACGTAGGGTAATCCAGTACGGAGTAGATCGCCACCACATGGTCGCGTGATTATTATGTATTGGTCCATGCTCTAGTCGTGGGCACGTGCCGTAGCAGTAAAAAAATTGTAAAAAATAGACTACTCATAAATAATTGCTCCCTCCATCCTAAAATAGTAGTTACTGACTTGGCTTTGTCTAGATATATATCTATTTTGACACATTTTAGTACTTAGATGTTCCTTCATTTCCAAATTAGAAAGCATACTAGGTTTTGTTGAAGTCAATATTTATAAAGTTTGACCAACTATATGTACAAACATACTAACTTATATAATGTCAAATACATATAATATGAAAACATGCATTGTATTAATTCCACTTCCTACTCGCAGTATGCTCGTGATGATTCTGATAACATTGAGTTGATGTCGTAGATGTCCATATTATTTTCTAGATATTTAGGTTAAATTCCAGGATCCTATCCTGCACGCTGGACCCACGTCGATGTATCGTCCACACCAGCGCAATTTCGATAGCAATCTTGGTTCAAGACTTAAATCAAGTCGAATTGACAAATTTGGCATAAAATTCCATAATCACTGAGTTAGATGAATAATATCGAAGCACCGTAAGAACGATTAGTGTGTTTATCTCTGGTCCATGTCGTAGAAGTGAACAGTTACATAAAAGTCGTACTAAACCTCTAAATACTCCATAATAACATTAGAAGCAAACTTAGTTTACATCCAAAATGCATCCTTCCTAGTATCAAAATAGAACCTACATGCGACTACTACTAGTAAACTGGAGTAGTAAAATAGTACTACTAGAATACTATTTATCTGCTAATACACCATTACAATTTTGATCATCAGCCGTAGTTTAAAATCATTTTTGCTGTTGATGCAAATCCAGAAAGATACATGGGTGGACTGTCCAACCTTCATCAGGAACCGCGATGGCACCCCGAGGTACGTCATGAGCTTGTCGGACAGGAGGTTGGCCGGCGACGAGCTGCTCGTCAGCTCGATTACCGCATTAAGGCTCTCGACCATCGATAAGTCCGCTGACCCCGGTGGTCCAGGCGCACACAGTTTCACCGTGTACCACGGCCACAGGCACCTGTCTTGCCTGATGCACACCAAGGACACGACGGCGGCTGGACCGAGCGCGCTGATGGTCAGGCCGAACACGACACCGTCATCCCCGCAGAGGAAGCGCGTGAATCCCCTCGTGCTTGTTGGTGATGGAGTCAGGATGAGGCAAAAGAAGGTGCTGCCGTAGATGGCCCTGGTTACTATGACTCTGTGGGCCTCCTTCATGTGGGGAAGGAGCCCTGCCGTCGAGACAATGAAATCACAGGCGAAATCGATGCAGGAGCACGGGCCGTGCGAGCACGCAATCTTGTGCTTGTTGAGCTTGTCGAAGGCGACCAAGCTAAAGCAGCCGTCGTAGGGGCACTCAATCATCGCCTCAGACTGGACGGCGTCCATAGAAGCTGGCTCACGGTCGAATCCGCCGACGCGGTACATGAACTTGTGGGAGTGGTTACAGAGGGAAGATCAGCTCGCCGACGTAGTGCCCGCCGGCCAGAAACCCGGGTTGTGTTGGTATACTGAAGAGTATACTCATTGAGTTTCATACTGTACTGGTACGATTGTACAGGAATACGCTAGGCATGGGCGCACCGGCGGCAGCTGCACTTGGCCACTTTTTTCTTAGACAATGTCTCACACGCTGTACATGCTTCGTGAAAACAAAAAGGTTGCAGAAAGTTGACAGGTGAGTAATAAAGCAGGTGTCACGCTGTACTGTACTAGATAGTACAGTACAAACAGAGGGAGAGACCGAGGCAATAAGATCCAGGTGAGCGAGAGGCAAGAAGATATACTCCTGGAGAGAAACAAAAAGCCTGCGGCTTGCTGCAGGGTGTACAGTGCTACAGGGGAGAGACCGAGGACTGCATGCATGTCTTCGACAGCAATCTGTAATTAACTATTTTGATCTTATCAAATTTAAATGGTAATAGTAGTAGTACTATATCTTACAACAAATCAGATAAACCAGGACTGCATTTATTAGTGGTACTTTTTTTTAAGAAATTATAATTAGTAGTAGTACTTAGATATGTGAAAAACCAATCCAAGTTACTACTCGAATAGAGAGTACGATCACTCTGTTTTATGGATTCTTGTTTACTATACGTACTAGTAGTAAAAGCTAGAATGTAAATTATTTCAGAACAAATTTTGGCTCTACAATATCTAGCATACACGCAAACCTCAAAAGACACTTCATTGCTTAGTTTTAGGGATCTTGTGCTAAATACATGGACTTGGATGTAATTTTCATTTTTATGAGGTCCTTGATGTAACTTGTACTTCCACTGACCATGTGTTAACTAATAAAGCACCTCGCTCCTACGTGACCTACCACAATTAAAAAATAATTACACTGCCCCGATTATCAGACAAAGTGGAACATGGTTTCTTATAATTCCAAAATTTTAAGAAATAGGATGTTTCAAGCTTCCCAGCGAACTTTGCACACTTTAGTGACTTTTTTCCGATTTAACGAAATTAGGTCAAACATTTGCTACACAAGTAAGGGCAATTGATTGCTATTGAATTAAATGTATTTTTAGAGGTAGATGGGTGATGTAGTAAACAATGTCGTCGGTGTTAGTTTCCAACTATCATGAAAGAACATTTAATTCTCAATTTTTCGAGTGATGACCAGATTGTTCTTTTACGTAAAGAAACTCCGAAGAATATGGATCTGAATACCAGAAGACAAGTTTTCAGACATAAAGAGTGGACCAACATGTTGTGCTGACGATACCCATGTTTTATGAGCTTTCAAACTTCCAAGCTAACTCCGCCAACTTGAATGACTTTATGCCAATTATTTATCGAATTTAGGTCAAATTTGAACTATAAGTAAATTGTAGGTTGCTTTGAAAGTTTTATGAAAACTCTTCTAGAGGTACCTATTCAGGGGAAAATTAATATATCATAAACCACCGAGAGTTTTGACGACACGTTTAACTTCATGCTAAGATTTTGCATCTTGACAGTTTAATAAAATTAGGTCAAACTTGAGCTATAAGCAAGCGCAAAAGATCGCTCTTGAATTAAATGTTTGTCGATATTTGAATAACTTCTTAGCTAACTCTGCTCATTTGAATGACTTTATGTCGATTTATCGAAATTAGGTCAAATTTGAAACTACAAGTCAATTGTAGGTTGCTTTGAAAGTTCTACGAAAAAGCTTTTGGGGGGCACCCATCGAGGGGTCACAATCAAGAAACCACCGAGAGTTTTGACGATAGTTTCAACTTTTTGCTAAGATTTTGCATCCTGACTATTTAACGAAATTAGGTCAAACTTGAGCTACAAGCAAGTAAGCGCGATAGATTTTTCTTGAATTAAATGTATTTTCTAGGATAGATGGGTGCATCTTCTTGTAGAAAACAATGCTATCAGTCTGAGTTTCCAACTATCGAGAAAGAACATTCTCAATTTTTCGAGTGATATCGAGATTATTCTCTCCTATAAAGGAAGTCCAAAGAATAAGGATCTAAATGCCATAAGCCATGTTTTCACATATATATAGTGGACCAACATATTGTACTTATGATTTCCCATGTTTTATGAGTTCTCAAACTTCCTATAGCTTATCGCTCTGCCCACTTGAATGACTTTATATGTCGATTAATCAAAATTAGGTCAAATTTGAACTATATACTAAAAGTTTTGTAGGTTGCTATGAAAGTTATACGAAAAAGCTTTTGGAGGTACCCATTGGGGGTTCACAATCAATATATGAGAAACAACCAAGAGTTTTGACAACTGGTTTGACTTTATGCTAAGATTTTGCATCATGACACTATTTAACGAAATTGGGTCAAACTTGAGCTACAAAGTAAGCGCGATAGATTGCTCTTGAAATATATGACTTTTCAGTGGTAGATGGGTGTATTTTCCTGTAGTAAATAATATCGTCGGTGTGATTTTCCAACTATCAGGAAAGAACATTCAATTCTCAATTTTTTGAGTGATGACGAGCGAGGTTGTTCTTTTCCATAAAGAAATGTCCGAAGAATATTGGATCTGAATGCCAGAAGCCAAGTTTACCGACATATATAGTGGACTGATACATTGCAAATGTTTCTATAATTTTTGATGTTCCATGCTTGGTTTAATCCACTTTCTTATGTTTTGTTCCAACTTTGGAGTACTTTTCATATGATTTCTTGGACTAACCTATTGACAAGAGCCACCGTGCCAGCTGCCTGTTTTCTGCTGTTTTTGGTTCCAGGAAAGTCAGAAAATGAATATTCTCGGAATTGGACGGGACAAAAGCCAAAGTGCCTATTTTTCTGGAAGGGATCAAGTGCCAGAATACGAGAAGGAGAAGGGTCAGGGGCCGGCCACACCACCTGGCCGTGCGGCCAGGCCTGGCCCGCGCCAGGGGGTGGTGTGGTGGCCCGCGCCAGGGGATCTGAAGCTCTTCCCGGCACCCTGCGGGAGAGGGGAATTCACCCTGGAGGCCTTCTTCATCACCATGCAAGCCTCCGGTGTGATGCGTGAGTAGTTCATCCTTGGACTACGGATCCATGTAGTAGCTAGA
The DNA here is from genome assembly GCA_916181665.1 of Avena sativa. Classification (NCBI taxonomy): domain Eukaryota; kingdom Viridiplantae; phylum Streptophyta; class Magnoliopsida; order Poales; family Poaceae; genus Avena; species Avena sativa. The sequence continues at coordinate 142,250,369 of OV702292.1, forward strand.
TGGCTGGTTCTCCTCCTTTGTGCTTTCATGTCTAGGTCTTGTGAGCTCCGTTCATGATCAAGATCATCTATTTGTAATCTTACATGTTGTGTTTGTGGGGATCCGATGGATATTGAGATGCTATTTCAGATTGATTATTGATTCTATCATGTCTTTGTTATTTGAGATCTTGCATGCTTTCTGTTATTAGTAGCTATCTTGTCCAAGTAGATGCTAGCAACTCCAAGAGTTAGTATTTATGCTCGATAGTGGGTTCATGCCTCTGGTAATCTGGAGAAGTGACAAAAATCTCTATGGTACTATATGTGTTGTTGCTACTAGGGAGAAAACAACAATCCTTTGTTCATAGAACAATCGTATTGTTTACTTTACACGCAGTTCGTAAAGCAATAATCTGTTGCTTGCAACTTAATACTGGAGGGGGTTCGGATGATAACCTGAAGGTGGATTATTAGTCATAGATGCAGTTGGATGGCGGTCTATGTATTATGTTGTAATTCCCAATCAAGTCTCAGAGGAGTCAAGATGATTAGTATATGCATGTATTGCTTTCTCGGTGTTTGTCAATTTCCCCGCTGTAATTTGTTCACCCAGCATGTTATCTATCTAAGGAGAGCCACCTCTAGTGAACTATGGGTCCCAGTCCTTGTCTTTTACATACAATCTATAATCTTTTACTGCTTTGTGTTTACTTTCTGCAAACTTTTACTTCTTTCCATTCGATACGTTTAATCCTTTGTTTTCCGCAAAACACAGTGAGATTGACAACCTCATCGCAAGTTGGGGACAAAGTTCTGTGGTTGTGTTGTGCAGGTCTCCACGTTGCTGCCAAAGCTCAGCTAGTAACACCTTTGAGGTGTTTCCTTGCTCCTACTGGTTCGATTAAACCTTGGTTTCATAACTGAGGGAAACTTGCTGCTATGCTCATCATACCTTCCTCTTGGGGTTCCCAATGAGCTCTACATCAACCATGCACCGAGCACTTTTCTAGGCGCCGTGCATTGAGCAATCAAGTGATTTTCTCGCGTCGTTGCCGGGGAGTCAAGGACATCTTCACAAGGGGAGTCCCTCATAACCAATCTCTTTACTTTTTTGTTTTTGTTTTGCTTAGTTTCTTTTTTGCTTTGTTTGCTTGTTTTGTTCTTTAAAAAAACACACAAAAAATTAGTTTTGCTAGTTTGCTTTCTTATTTGAAAACCCAAAAAAATGACTACTCTTGAGACACTAAGTTGTGTGACTTCACTAGCACCAACAACAATGATTTTATGAGCACACCTATTGCTCCTCCTGTGGCTGAAAATACTTTCTTTGAGATAAAACCTGCTTTACTCAATCTTGTTATGAGAGAGCAATTTTCTGGTATTGGCTGAAAATGCTGCTTCCCATCTAAATAGGTCAAACTTGAACTAAAAGTAATAAATTGTAGGTTGCTTTGAAAGTTTTATGAAAAAAGCTTTTGGAGGTACCCATCGAGCGGTTAATTAATATATCAGAAACCACAGAGAGTTTTGACGAGTGGTTCGACTTCTAGCTAAGACTTTGCATCATGAAAATTTTGAACACCTTTTGAAAATAATCCCTCACATCCGGACATAGTTCGTGCCCCAAAATTTCAGATACTTTGAAATTCCCATTTGACCCCTATTAAATTCGGTAGGTGGGGGGATTCATTCGTAATTTTCCCAGTATAGTGCTAGCAGTACCTAAACCCAACCCCTCCCCCTCTCTCTCCTCTAGGAATACGTCCCCGGCCGAAACATCCCCGTTGCACTTTAGCCGGTGTACCCGCACACCTGATCCGCTCAACGAACCCTCTTGTCCGGTGCGCTGATCACATCATCGACCGCCTAGGATCTTCTCCACGGACGTCGTGGTCCAGCGTTCTGCTCGTATCCTCGCCCGCCCAAGATCTGCTTCCCCGTCATTGACACCCACTACGACCGTAGCACCTTCGGCGACCTCGACGTGACCCGTGAGGATGCGGAGGAGGCCTACACGCTGCCCCGACCGAAGTAAAACCTGATCTCCCTGCGATTTGTTTATTGTCAATGTACTATATTCGTGATAAATTTCCTAACTAATAGGTTCTTTACTTGATATACACCTATTATGTACTCCCTCTATTTCAAAATATAAGATGCTTTAGCTTTGTGAAAGAAGTGTATCCAGACTCATTTTAGTGTGTAGGTTCGCTCCAAACCTAGATGAACCTACACACTAAAAGAGGTCTAGATGCACTCTTTTCACAAAGCTAAAACATCTTATATTTTGAAACGGAGGGAGTACTAAATTAACCCGTTGTGGTTACGCTTAAACTCCATGCATTGAACTATTTTTATGTAATGTACTATTTTTTTGTGAATTATTAGTCACTTAACATATTTGTTTACATTCTCTCATTCGCTGATTTACGAACTATAGTATTTCCATCGTGCTATTGTCCTGCTATCCTATACTACACGTTTACACACGTCATACTATTTGACCATTATATACTGTCGATTTAATCCCTCTTAACCTGTGGCTCAAACTGTTTGCTGTTATTATACAAGTATCAGCCTCAGTTGGCACATAATATCATAGAGTGAATGGGTCCTACAATCTCATAAGACCCCATCACTTTTGTTTCACTTCATGCCAATGTATATCATGTTGGAACATGTTTATATTTATAGTTGTCCTTACCTTTATGCATAGGAGCAACAATGGAGTACAAACTCCGCCCGTCCACACGAGCCGCCATAGATCTCGTGTAACACCTACCGTAAGTCCCCCACCCGAAGTTTGGTCCTTGCCACATTTTTTGTTTGCTTAAATTTACCATTTGTCTTTCTTGTTTTCATATTTTTTTGCCAAAAATTAGTGTCAAACATTTTAGCCCCACTATGGTCTCCTTTTGTTCCATGTCCTTAGTTCAATTTCCTAGATATGGAAAGGCCGTGTGTATTGCATCTGAGTTGTCTGATAATAAGAAAAAAGCCACACTAGCGATAAGATCCACACATGTATCATAAGGAACTCTGTGCAGTTCATCTCACTCTTGTATCTACTTTGTATCATAATTAAATGAATTGGCTATTTTAATACGAGGCACTTGATGGTTCATTTTGTTTTTCTCAGGCCGCCGAAGCGTTGAAATTATCTGGCTATTTATGAATAATTCAATGTATGATTGCTTGATTCATCGTTTGTCTGAAATTATCTGACTAGCATATTCGAGGCTCACAATTGATGTGTTTTTATTGACTGAGTTACTCTTTTTTGTCTATGATTAAATCAGTGGCAGATTTTGTTGTGTAGTTCCTGGCTAGTTTATATATGAGAAACATAATGCCTTAGCTTTAATATTCGTTTTATTCATGTTCTACACATTCTAGTTTGAGCAGTCTGCATCAGGTACTTTGGTTGATTGCTCGCATTGTTATTCAAAATGAACTTGTAGTTTGTTTCCCAAGTCTGTTGTTTAAGTAACTTGTTTTGTCTTGGTCTCAGCCATATTCAAGTAGAGCAGTCATTTCACAGAGCAGCACATGCTCACATCGCTCCATGGCGCCAGCTGGTCCACTTATTCAAGAAGAAATAGATGTATGAGCCACCACAGTTAATTGATTCCTTATATATTACCGCATTGACACATTTAAAATTCATGGTGGTGTGATTGCATGGTAATGCTATTATAACTTGTTTTGTGTTTGTTTCAGGCTGCAAATGACCATCTGAATGCTGAACAAAGACCCGCTTTTGAAAGTTTAGATTTTGTTTCACATAGCAGCAGTGACAATAACTATTTCTCATGGCACACCGCTTCGACTGATCCTTGTTTTTCAGCCGAAAGATTATTTGAGGATGCCCTCCAAGATGCCCGAGATATTATTGAGCAAGAAGCCAACAAAACAGATTCAATAATCACCATAGCACGTAAAGACTTATATGAATTGAAAAACAGGCAAGCCTTAACGCAGAACATACTTAATAATCTCATCTGCAGCTCTCATGGGAAGCCAGTTGTTACATGTCTTGGGATGCAAGCTCCATAGAGACATTTTCTATAACATGAGTTATGGTGTTTTTTTAGTTGTCTAGACTCTACTGCAACTTTTATGCTTCATTTTATTACTATCAAGTTTACCGAGGATTGTAATAATCTACTATAATTTGCAGTTGTAAGTTGTTTGAGGATTGTTGCAAACTGAGCATCTATCAGAACTACTACACACACATGAAAAAACAATGAAATTGTAAGAGGTACAACACACGATCTATCGGAAAAGGGAGAACGTCCATTGTATTACACGAGCACCATAGAACTTGCAAAATTCATAGACGTTCACTCAACAAAGTGAACACATAAAGAGTAGACCTGAAGAGAATACATCAGGAGCAGACCCACACAATCCATCAATCTGATGGATAGCCGTCGTAGTAATAATAGTGGGCGGTACCATCCTCGCCATATGGCGGCACCATCTGCAGCTCGGAATGCTCGACGATTCTGCAATACTCCGCCAGCAATCGATCGAGTTCAAAAGGACGGTCATTCCATAATCCTCCTACTCCATACCCATATACAATGCTTGGCTCCTCTTCCCACGCAAGAGCCTCAAAGTTATAAGATCTAATCTTAGATAGATCCACATAGTATATGCTGCCGGCATGCATCGTGGGTACCCTGGTGCTGCCGACGCAGACGCACCGATTCTCAGCAACGAAGAGAGCACGACTTCCGATGCCTCTGCCTGGCTGAAGGACACAGTTCTGAGTATCAACCCGGTAAACAACCGGCCTGCCATAGACCGGTCCACTCACAAAGAATAGCAACTCCCCGTCGGACTCAACGAGGTAAAAACGATTCTCTAGGAACTGGCAGCCCAGAACAGGGCCTGCAACGGTTGGATGCATCCAGGGTTCGTGCGGAGCGCTGCAACTGCACATCTCCATGATTAGCATCACACATAGTCAAGAGGACAGACCCATATCTGTCTACGACAAAAACATCACCAACGTAAGAGGTCATGCTCCGGAGTTCCGTGAAGTCATACAGCGAGTACCACACTTCACCAAAGACCATGTTACTCCCTTCCTTTGTGCTCTCATCCGCCCACCGAATGGTGGTGTTCTGATTGTTTGATGTAAACACCATCAATGACGGGAACATCGTCACAGCGACAGAAGCCACCCTCTTGGTCGGTATCTCCGCCCTCAGGTGCTTGATAGCACCCGAGAAGGGGTTGTACAACCGGGTCTTGTACGGCTGCACCCTCTGTCCAAGCACAAGGAGGCCGCTGGTTGTGCTACCGACATAAAAGTACCTTCTAGAGATAGAGGGAGGAGAAACAGAGATTCAGTCAAGGTAAACAGACTGAAATTCAATCAAGGTAAACCATGGAGCAAAACCCTGGGCAACAAGTGGACGAAAAACAGAACTTGAAAAACAAATAGTATATGATGTGAATGCAAAAAAGGGACCGCATATATATAGATGAATATAAAGAAAGCACTTACGAATAACTCGGCTAATCTTCTTCTCAAGGTGGCAGCTAGTTCTCCCGTTCAGCAACGTGATGGCGGCGTCTTCTACCCGATACTCCTCCGACAACTGGTTCTCTAGAACAATCCAGTTGGCTGCATAAAGCGCTCCTCCGTGAAGCCGCGCCAGGCGCTGCAGACTTCCCGAAAGGCGGCGTAGTAGTTGAAGTCATCCGTCGAAAGGAAGATGTCACCTATCTTCTGGACGAGTCCCTCAGGGAGACCAGCCCATGGCGAGTCTTCCTGCTTCTTGCTGGCCATGGATGATGGCGTTCGTGTGGTCTCGGTCCCACCGACTGGCACAGGAAGCGGTTCCAGAGACACACATTTAAACAAAGGCCTGGGAAAGCCAAGCGAATCTTGCGGAAACGAGACGACGACATGCACACAGCAACCGTAAGCGCGTTTCATCAAACTGGCATGGGCACGCGCAAGCGCACGCGCACTAATTACGGTACAACGGTCGTGCACACACCGGCTTTATGACACCTGGGAGCATGCGAGTGTGTAGGTGTAGGATGATACTAGTAGTAGTATCATAACCTCATTGTATTTAATTATCCCAGAATCAAATAAAAAACCTGCGCTCCTTGGTCCTCAGGGCACACGCAAACGCAGGGCATTTTCCATTTTTTGCATGGCATTTTCCATTTTTCAATTTTTCTTTTTGGCTGTGCCCTTGGATGCTCACCATGTGGACGGATGGGGTGTATGCTCCGTGGAGCTAAAAACCTCATGTTCTCTCAATAGCACAGTTGTTAATTATTGAGGTATATATGTTTTTAGTCCCACAACTTGCACCGGTGGGAGTGTTTTAGTCCCACATCTTGCAAACTGAGCAACACTAGCCCCACAACTTGTGACTAGGAACATTTTAGTCCAATTCAATCAAATTTCTGTGATTTGTCTGAATTCGTCGTAACTAATTCTGGAAGTGACATGTGGCATCATATTTTTTGCAAAATGGTCCCTGTGTATTTTCTGCCTGCCAGTTGTGACCTTGGTACGACTTGAGAGGAGGATCTGAATAACAAAACAAATAAGAAAAACTACCAATGCATTGTAGGGTATCGAACTGATTACCTGCACTACTGAAGAAATCAACCTTGCCACTACAACATGCACACATAAGTGATTAACTGAAGAGTGCTCTAGCTGATGTGTTCTTTATTTTGGATATTCAAAAATATGTGTTCTGGGGTACAATAACAACTCAACTTTATTCCTTTTCATTTTTGTGGATAAGAAAAAACTCAAGTTTATTCTAGACACTGCATCTAGCTACTAGGTTAACGACAAAGCTATACAATTGATATTATGGACCATGCCAACATAGACGTGAGCCTTTTTTGCGTTCGTATGTGCTTTTTTATTGTATAAATAATTACTTCCCCCTAAGTACTCCTCGTCTGGCATAATTACGTCCTCTCAAGTACTCCTCGTCTCACATGTGTAGTCGTGGGCATCTACCGGCATAGTGGCTTGTGGGTGGGTGTGTGTCGTTGTACAAAAGTGTTAAGTTCGAATCAATTCTCCTCTTAGAGATTTAACAATTTTATTTGTACGTCTACTAACATGTGGCCCACTTCTCAGTCCGCATAGGGGCACAAATGACATAAAAATATATAGAGGGGTCATTTTTAAAAAATCAATGTCATTTGTGGACAAATGAAGTTAAATTCACTGAAATTCCATTAAATTGGACTAAAATGCTCTCGAGATATAAGTTGAGGGACTAGTATTGCTCATTTTTTAATATGTAGGACTAAAACGCTCTCGCGGTGCAAGATGTGGGACTAAAGGTGTATATACCTCTTAATTATTTTACAGCCTCAATTGCTAGGTCGGAGGACCAATTAATGCTCCTAGTTTTGTTCAATTACTCCTCTAGTTGACCGTAAAATATCAACCACCACGTCATGTAATGCTCCTGGCCGATCATGTTGTTAAAACGGGAGTGCATCCATTGGCTTGCATGTTTTCAATTAGATGCGGTGGCCACGAGCATTGCCTGAATTTTAGGATTACTACTGCATGCAATAACTAGCTATACAGTGAAGTTAATTCTCCGAACTAGTACTACTCCGGCCTAGTAATACCAAACATAGGGAGTATCTCAAGTGTGGTTATATGGATGATCAGTTGATGTGACTCTCGGCCATGAATTCCTGACCATATAGTCGTACGTTCTACCACCTTTTTTTACTACTACTACTACTACTACTACTACTACTACTACTACTACTACTACTACTACTAGTACATGGACGCTAGCAAAATTCAAAATCTTAATCGAGCGGCAAAATCACACACACCAACTTCGAAGCATTTCCCGCCTAACCATTTCAAAAACTTTGAGCCAAAATCTCCCACCGGGGTTGTACCATTTTTGTATTATTATCAGATGGGCGCTTATCAAATTCAAAATCTCAATCAAGCGGCTAAACCATACACTAACTTTGAAGCATTTCCCGCCCCTCAGATTCAAAAACTTTGAGGCAAAATATCCCACCGGGGCAGTACCATTTTTATATTATTATTAGATGGATGATCGCCAAATTCAATATCTCAATCAAGAGGCAAAATCACATACCGATCTTGAAGCATTTCCTGCCCCTCAGTTTCAAAAACTTTTGACTTCAAAATTCTGATTCTACCCATTGTTCTGATGCCCTATGGGCAAGCTAAAGTCGGTAGCTTGGGGGCGCGATCGTAATTTATATTTCTGTTCACCTCCTTAGTCCGGATTCACCCAAATTTTCCTGCTGATCCATCCAAAAATACCAGCCCCCTCTCTCCCATGCCCTCACTTCCACGACCACGATGCGCACCAGCCGGCGGAAATTCCACGGTGGCCGGACACGCTTGAGCGGCGGTCTCGTGCACCGCTGCGGAGCCATACACCGATGCTCACTTACCGGATCTGGTTCACCGGGTCTCTCTGCCATTGCACCGGAGCTGCGGTGTCGTTCACCATGCCGATGGCGTCATCGACCGCCCAAGCTCTGCTTCCCAGCCGCCGAAAGCTACCCAACCGTACCGGATCCGCTTCACTGGTGTACACCGGACGTGATCTAATTTCGGGAGTTCCATGTCCACTGCTCTAGACCAGCTGCTCTGCCGTCGCTGTTCACTAGACTGGATCTGCCTCAGCGACGCTCTCTTCCACCGCGCTCAAGCCGACATCGACCGCCCAAGATCTGCTTCCCCGACGCCAACAGCCACCGCAACTGCAGCACCCTCGGTGACCTGGATGTCACCCGCACGGTACCGATGATGCTTAGATGCCTCTCCGACCAAGGTTAACCAAATCTGCAACCCGTTTTTGTTTTGTCAACAATATAGCAGGTTCAAGCCTGTCGCAGTGAACTGCATTTTTATCATCGTGCTCGTACATACAAGTCAGTGGGCATGCCCGTTCTTCGTGCTAGTACATACAAGGTCATTAGACATGTTGCTTTGCATGCGCTGCTCTACAAATTTTAAGTCATGGACATGTCTGTTATTTTGTCATACACATGTTCTTAGATACTCCATACAATAGTAATTGCCTACTACCGTGTAATTCTTGCAAAATCTGAAGTCAGCAAAAAATATTAGTGTGGATTCCCTTCTCTTGCTGAATCTATCTGTTTCGTCCTGAGATCAGTTCCTGCTATTATTTCCTCCTTGGCATCGTTCTGTTGTCCTGTAGTAGCCATTTAAACTCTTCGTACTAATTCGATTATAATTTTATTGTTGCCATCTGCTTCTTCAAAAACTGCATCACTAACTATTTCCTTTTTCTTGCATATAGCTCAAAATGGAACAATGAACATGTTGGTTTGCATAGCCTATTCTATAGGTTCACAAGGGATTCCATTAATTCCTTATATGGTGCTTGTTCGTCCTGACAACGGCATAACTGTCCTCTACTATGTAGTTCACTCGTGGTTTGCATTCCTTCTCTAGACGTTCTCTTATGATGCCATTATAATATCTATCTGGTTGATTCTTAGCTATGACAGCAACTACATGCCATTGTGTAGCTCACCGCAAATTCTGAGTCACCCAACGACTATGCATTCCAGGAGATGGCACTGCTTCCATATATATTTGCTGAAATGACCTTGCTTGTTTATATCTACTGAAATTCTAAGAAACACATTGTTTGATTGCTCATTTCATTCTAGGCACACTTATATAATGCTTGTTTGTCCTGCTCTACAGGTTCATGAGCGACGCCATTATATCTTGCATCTAGTTCTGGGTCTGGTTCGTCCTAAGTCACGACATAACTATCCTCTACAATATATAGTTCATTCGTGGTTTGCATTCCTGCTCTACACGTTCTAGTATGATGCGGTTATAGTTTCTATCTGGTTCATTCTTCGCTATGATAGTAACTGCATGCCATTTTGTGTCTCAGCGCAAATTCCGAGTCACCCAACGTCTCTTGCATTTTAGGGTATAGAACTGCTTCCATATATTTTTGTTGAAATGACCTGGCTAGTTTATTTTTGCTAAAATTCTAAGCCACACACACACACATTTTTTGATTGCTCGTTTCACGGTAGGCACACTTGTTTAATGCATGCTTGCTTGTCCTATTTGTTTGACGTGTTGGTCAATAATTGAACCATTGACCATTTGTAAACTCTAGATCATAGCTCCTGTCATATCAGTCAAATGAGTAGTTTGTCTTGTCTTATGTATTAACTTGTTATTACTTAGTTTCAGGGTGCAATTATTGCTATTACCACCAAAGAGGGGGCTGCAAGATCATGTCTCCTCCAATGTAGCTGTCACACTCAAAGGAAGATGCAGGTGATCAATGAAGGGAATATGCCCGAGAGGCAATAATAAAGTGGTTATTATCTTATTCCATGTTTATGATAAATGTTTATTTTGCATGCTATAATTGTATTAATTGGAAACGTTAATACATGTGTGTTTAATAAACAAAATACAAAGTTCCTAGTACTGCCTCTCATATAAACTAGCTTGTTGATTAACTAGATAATCAAGGTTTCCTGATCATGGACATTGGATGTTGTTAATAACAAGGTCACAACATTGGTGGAATGATGTGATGAAAATTCATCCGAAGTATAGCATTACGGTCAAAGTCATTATGTTTATATTGCTATAACATCATATGAAGTAATCTTAGTCCTTAGACCATGAGATCATGTTAATTGTTGACACCGAAAGAGTATCTTGATAACATCAAACGTCACACCATAACAAGGTGACTATAAAGGTGGGTTCAGTGCTACAAAGGTATTATGTTGAGGCTCATGGATCAAGAGTGGGATTTGTCCATCCCGATGACGGATAGATATACTCTGGTCCCTCTCGGAGATATCACATTAAGATAGCTTGCAAGCAAGTGATGTGATCACTAGAATGTTATATCACGGGAACGAGAAAACAGTGCATGTCGGCAACGAGATCAAACTAGGTATGGAGATACCGATGATCGAATCTCGGACATGTAATATATCGCGAGACAAAGGGATTTAGTTACTAGCGTTAAAGGTTCTCACGATCACATAAGTCATCGTTGAACGTGTGGGAGTCAGTACGGATCTCTAGGTCCCGCTGCTGATTATTGATCGGAGAGGGGTCTCGATCATGTCTGCATTATTCGCGAACTGTAGGGTGACACACTTAAGGGATACCGACACCATTTGGAGCAAATATGTTTCAGATAAAGATTTAAGAAAGCGCTGAAATTATTTCAATAGACACCAAAACTGTTTCGGGTGAAATTGCTGAAATTGGTTCTGCATGTAGTATTGAAATGTTGCAGGGGGTTTTATGTGAATGTTTTTTAATTAAAATATTTAACAAAATTCTGAATAAAATTAATAAAATAGTTTATTAAATGAGAGAGCATTAAATTTGGAGAAATTTAATGCATTTAAAGTGGAGACTTTAAAAGAGAATGTGAAGGGGCAAATTTATGTGCAGGGAGTTACCACCACATGAATGAGGAGGTGAGGGGTCACCCCTTGGGCGCCGGCCATGGGGAGGGGCACCCCCTCCTCCTATAAAAGGCCCCCCTCTCACACCTTCACACCTACACCTCCTCGTGAAGGATCTCTCTCCCCCTCTAGTATTATTTCCCCATGGTCTCGGATTAGCGAGATACATGTTCCCGTTGGCTTTATCTGGAAAGGAGTTGCTGCTTCCGCTGCTTTGCTAGAGCGAGGGACGGAGGTTGTCGGGGTACCGGACGTGTGTGCGATGATGGATGCACCGTTGCTTTGCGGTGCTAGACTTGGTGGTGTTGGACTTGCTAGAGCTGGATCTGAAGGACGTGCTGGAGCCGGACCTACTGGACTTTATCACGATCTTGAGATCAGCAAGTGTACGACTACATCATTCACGAATTCCATCTCGTTAACAAAGCTTTGTTGTCTTCAAGGGTAAGTTCTGCATGATGTATATCCACCCGTTGCTTGTATCTGGTAGATAGATCTTGGCGTATAGTTCCCATCGTAGGAATTTTTTTGTTTTCTATGTTGCAAACCCTTCAATCAATTGAGGACTCTGCTATCAACTTGATTGTCAACTGAAATGCCGATTTTTCTTTCCCTTGATTTGATAATATGTAATAATTTTAAGAAGTTTGCAGCTGATGTAATATCTAGATAACTCGCGTAGGCCATGTATGCATTTAGTTGACGCCGTCCACATATGCGGTAGTCGTGACAGTAATTATGCCAGGAAGGTCAATTAGGCAACAGTACCGTGCTTTGTTATTGGCCTATTGTGTATTCGGCTGACGATGAACAATAAAAAAAATGCTGGATTATATAAACATTTTATGATATTGTTATGGGCTTCAGAAAAGGCCGAAACTGTAAAAGGCCGTAAACATAATGGGCCGACCTATAAATTGTAACTGGACGTAACAGTAATAGGCCATAAGAGTAACAGGTCATAATTGTAACATGCCATAATAGTAACAGGCCTTAACAATAGCAGGCCATGACAGAAACAACCCATCGTTGTAACAGGCAAGAAACCGTGAAATCCCATAACAGTAATAGGCCAAAACAGTAGCCGGCCGCAATAGTAATGGGCCGCAATAGTGAAAGGCCAGAATAGTGGCAAACCAGAACAGTAATGGCCCGAGAAATTTTCAGGCTAGGGCAGTAACAGGCCGACACATTTACCATACTAGAACAGTAAAGGGCTGCTTGTGGGCCTAAAAAGGTAAAGCCTGAATCAGTGAAAGGCCAGGACAGTAACAGGCCTGAATAGTAATGGGCCATCTCAGACAAGGGCCGCCAGCAGGCTGCCTATGATGGGCTGCGATAAACAGTGATGGGCCGCCCGCAGGCCTTAAATGTACAGGAGCGACTTGGCGTAGGCTGCTAATGGGCGGTAGAGTGTTGGACCATCATGAGCCTTCTTTAGGCCGAAACAGTATTGGGCTTGAAAGTTTGCGGGCCGCTACATCTTTGGGCCCATTTCAAGCAGTACAGGACAAAACAGTAACATGCCATCTTCTTATTAGGTTCCCTTAATGGGCCGGCCCAGTTAGAATTTAGCAGGCCATGGCTGGGCCTGGCTTCTGCCACGGTTTCTATGGTCGTTAACGGTGGTAACCGACCGCTAATGGTGGCTGCCACGTGGCAGTTTACATGACATCAGCAGTCAACGCGGCTGGCGAACAGATCTACGACAGAACAAGTTTTCGCGGCTGAAGGTTGCGATCCGCCACGGTCAGGAAAAAACCCGTGGTAGATTCTTTTGTGACAGGGCTTTTACCACGATGGCCATCCGTCATAGAAGACTTTTTAGCCACGAAAAACGGGCCTTCAACCACGAAAATCGTTTGTTGTAAAAGCCAACTTTTCTTGTAGTGAGATCCAAATCTCTCTCTCTCTCATGGCCGCCTGTACCAGCCTCCAATCCTTTTCGTCATCCGTCCAGCAAGTACATCTAGCTATTTCCCTACCCCGTCCTCACCTTCCCAATTTCCCACCATGCCATTGATATGTCCATTTTGCATCACTATTCTATATCATAATTTGCTGTTATTCAATGATATGTTTCATATTAAGAGATGATTACTATGTTATTTCATCTGTTTATGCATGGTTGATGAATTTTGGAGGATGGACCACTGAAGCCAGGATTCTGACGGAAACGACACTGTTTGGAGGAAAAATTTGCGAAGATCATAAAATCCCAGAAAATACATGGAAAATCCTATTTTTCTAGAAGACAAAGGAAGTCAGAAGGGGGAGCGGAGATGGGCCACAAGGGGCCCACACCACCCCCTGGCGCGGGCCACCCTAAACCATGCCACCAGGTGGTGTGGCCACCCTGTCCCACCTCTGGCTCTGCTCTTTGGCGTATATAATCCTCCTGAAACTCTAAGACTCGGGGAGCAACGACAGAAAGGTTCCACCGCCTCTGCAGGGCAGAAAACTACAGAAAGAGAAAGAGCTCTCCGGTAGGCAGAAATCTGCAGGGGAAATTCCTTCCCGGAGAGGGGAGATCGTCTCCATCAACACCGTCGTCATGCTGGACTTCATCGGGATCATTATCATCATCTCCATCATCATATCCACCAGCACCATAACCACCACTCCATACCGCTATAACAATTGGATTGAATCTTGCATAGTTCTTAGGGGAAACTTTCCCGGTGTTGATTACTTGTTGCAGTTGATGCTATTGAGTGGAACCATTGAATTACCATTTATGTTCAGATTGTTACTTATCATTATTTCATCTCTGATCTTGATCCATATGATGTCTTGTGAGTAGTTTGTTTAGTTCTTGAGGACATGGGAGAAGTCATGTTGTTAGTAGTGGAATTGTGTTGAGAAAGACTCAATGGTTTGATATTTAAGTTGTGGTGTTATTCTTCTAGTGGTGTCATGTGAACGTCGAATACATGATACTTCACCTTTAAGGGCCTAGGGGAATGCATTGCATATTTGGCTACTAATTGCGGGGTTGCCGGAGTGGCAGAAACCTGAACCCTCGTTAGGAAACCTTTGCACAAGGAGTGTAGGATCTCAAAGTTTAAGGTTGTGGTTAGGTTTTTATCTTAATTACTTTCTTGTAGTTGCGGATGCTTGCAAGGGGTATAATCACAAGTATTTATTAGTCCTAGGAAGGTCAGTACATTAGCATAGGTTCACCCACACAACACTTATCTAACTAGAGAAGATTAATCAACTATATGAAGCGAAAGCACTTGACGATATTCCCATGTGTCCTCGAGAACATTTGGTCATCTTAAGTAATACAACCGGCTTGTCCTTTGCTAAAGAAAGGATTGGGACACTTGATGCATTTATTCTTATTGTCTTTTATTTACTCATACTTTATTTATCTGCATTATTAAAACCCCCTAAAAATCCGTTTGCTATGTATTTACAGAGAATTCCTGATCCATACAACTAGTCAACACCTTCTGCTCCTCGTTGGGTTCGACACTCTTACTTATCGAAAATACTGCGATACACCCCCTATACTTATGGGTCATCAAGACTATTTTCTGGCGCCGTTGCCGGGGAGTGAAGCGCTATTGAAGAGTGGAACTGGTAAAGGAAACTTCTACTATGAGTATTGTTTATTTCTGTTAGTTACTTTATTTTCAATATGGATAATTCACTTACTTTCTTATTTCATAATGCTACTACCACTGCTAAGGTAGTAGATGAACCACCACCTGCTGAAAATGATACTTTTAAGATACCTACAAGAATTATTGATCGTGTTGTGGATAACTACTATTTTGGAGATGGAACTGTCCATCCTAGTGATCATTTGCTCTTTATACACGAATTATGCGGGTTGTTCAAGTGTGCGGGTATTACAACAGATCAAGTCAAGAAGAAGTTATTCTCATTATCACTAAAAGGAAGAGCTGAGGAATGGTATAAGATGCTGAAGAATGGCCAATCTCTTGAATGGGAGGAAGTAGTACCTATCTTTTATTCTAAAATTTATCCTCCTAGTGAGATTCACAAATATCGGAATCAAATATACAACTTTTGGCCTCGTGATGGAGAGAGTACAGCTCAAGCTTGGGGGAGATTGAAGTTACTAATGCTCAAATGTCCTATTCATGAGCTCCCTAACAATATTATCATCAATAACTTTTATGCAAGACTTTCTCTTCATGATAAGGATCTATTGGATGCTTCTTGTGCTAGATCATTCACACGCATGGAAGAAGAAGCTAAATGGGATCTTCTAGACCGTATTCAAGACAATGCTGAATCATGGGAGAATGATAAAGGAAGAAAGTCAGGTATAAATTATGATTATGGATGCATTAAATCTTTTATGGGAACTGATGACTTTCATAATATTAGTAATTCTTATGGTCTTGATTCTCAAAGTATTGCAAATTATTTTAAGGCTTTTGCTTCTTATATTGAAATTCCTAAAAAGAAATGGAATAAGTATCATGAGCCATATAAAGATATTGTTAATTGTGTTCCTGCTAGAAATACTAAAGTTTATACTGCTAATCATATTTTACCTGAACCTTCCATTGAGAAAATGCCTTTCCCAGTTAAGGTAAAGGAACATTCTATGATATCTAGTATGGTTAATGAAAGTACAAATAAAGTTGTTGAACCTGATGAACAAATAGATGTTGAACCTGCAGTAGCAAATATGAAGGACTTTGTCACTAAATATGTAGAAGATGGACACACTATCCTCTGTAAGGATACTTCTCATATTGTTTCACAAGGTAGTGTTAGGAGAGCTAGTGTCACTGTGTTTTCTGTTAGAATAAGTGATCATTGCTAAAATGGTTCATGCGATAGTTAATTTGTTAAATTTATGCACGAGACTGAAAGTTACTATGATATAGGGAAAATTGTTCTTATGCATCTCAATAATATTAAGTTTCCTTGCTTTATGCTGAAAGTCTTTATGTTGCACTTGTTTTGCCTTCCTATGCTAGCAGCCTCTAGTTTCAACAATTTATTTTCTTACAAAATTCCCTTGCATAGGAAGTGGGTTAGACTTAAACATGTGTATATTTTCTTCTTGATGCTCTCTTTTACTTCAATTCATATTCTTATGTGAGCATCATTGAAATCATCATGCCCATCTTATTGGATATAAAGTAAGAGCTTTTAGGGAGACAACCCAATATATTTTTGGTTTCAGTATGTTTTTGTTTATTTGAGTCTTGGAAGTTATTACACCTATAATAACCTCTCCTTATCCTTTTTGTTTGGTTTTTATGTCAAGATCAACCTCTAATGAGAGAGAAGCAAGATTTGGGGAAGTTGTTGTCCCGAAACAAATTGTTTGTACTTCATTATAAAAAATCATGAAAAATCTCAGAATGTCGTACTGACCTGTAAATTTTCATGTGCATGCCCGAGGTTATTATGTAACTTTCGTTAGTTTTGCTCTTTTTGATTTGAGCAACAGAAGATTTTCGAAAAAAATTGATCTTTACCTGCTAGTCTGTTTTGACAGATTTTTGCCATTTCTGCATTTGCCTCTTAAATTGATTTCCTTTTTGAATTCCTTTTGGGATTTCGAGAGGATTTGTTTCCGTAGCTTATGTTTTGATGGATTTAAGTTGAAATTGAACTTAAAGGTTTATTATCTTATATTCACTAATGTTGGTAATGAAGATTGTGTGAAGTTTTGTATCAAGAGGTAGGAGAGAATGGTGTAACAAGTGGTGAATGGTCAAAAGACTCAAGCATTATATTGCTAGAGATTCTTACAATGAAGGTATTGATGCTATTCAAGTGGTAACTCCAGAAAAATTTATCAAAGACCAAATTCAGAAACCTGCAGAGTCCGTCTTCGGATAGGTAGCAGTTCTGGTAAGAAAAGGTCCGCGAAAAATCTGTCAATTTATATTTTTGCAGTTTTTACCTAACAAGGAAAATAATGAGTCGAAAGAGGGACGGAAATAGAGCCCGGGTGGCTCACACCACCCATGGCGCGGGCGCACCTAGCCGCGCCACCAGGGGGTGTGGCCACCCCGGAGCCCGTCTCCGACTCGTTTTCTATTAGTACATTCCTTTTGTTGTTAAACTTCGTAATATATAATCCCTGGATCCCCTGAGGTTCGTATATCGTGTTGTCATTGTGTTTTCATTTCGATCTGTTTCTGCCAGGAACTATTCTTAAAGTTTAGAAGCACAATGGTCTTCCCCAACGATAAGGGCAAGGAGCCTACGGAAGATGATCTCCAAGACTCTAAGCAGGAGGAGGAGATCCAGAGTGAAGTTGAAGAGGAGGCAAAGGAAGACCAGTATCCGCACACCAGGACCACCATTGCAAGCATTGGAGTGGTAGCGAATCCCGCCAAGTTCAAGAGGACTGCACGGATGTCCACAGGAGGGAACACTCCGCGTCACTGCTTGGCTTCATGGTCACCTCCTCCACACACCAAGAATCCCTTCCATACCCTTATTCATGAGCAGCAATTCCAAAATATGCCCAAGGAAAAACTACCCTCCAATTGGGATATGCCTCGTTCTAACCATGCAGGAAAAGAATACTTCAAGGAGGAAGAGTGGGGAAAGGATCGCAAGAGCTAGGATTCACAGCCAAACATGATCATGAACCGCATTGAGCATGATTCGGAGTTGATTCGTACTCTAACATTCGAGATTGAGGACTTGAGGGAATTGATTGAAAAGCTCATCGAGAGAACACCACCACCACCACCGAAGGAGTAATTCGTCATCAGGTTTTGGCATCCCCTTGGTTTGTTCCAAGCTTGGGGGAGTGCCACGGTATCCCATCATTATCTTCTATTCTTTTTACCTTTTAAGTAGAGTCATATCATGAATAGAGAAGTTATCATATAGGATGGTTTGCATTATGGAAGTGTCTCTCCTCTACTTAGATATCTATGTATCCCTTGGTGTGAGTTGCCATTATGGAATATTAATGAGAAGTTCTATCATTTACTTTTTGCACATCTTATTTTAGTTTGCAATTTCTGTTATATGATTGATCTTGCTGTTAGTATTGGTATCACTTTGGGATCATTAAGTAAATTTAGTTGGTTTTGGCAAACCTGGCCCGGTCAGTAGCAGCACTATTTCAAGAATTGAATGAAGAAGAGAAAAGTACTTTTAGAAATATAATTCCATCATCTTTGTTTCTTGTTTGGCTCATAAGCTTAGTATTCTCTAGTTAAGATCTTTTGTGCTTCTGAGGAAGATTGCATGTTTGTTTCTATCACTTGTATGTTTGCTTGTTTCCTTCAACTCTTATGCTTGCTACACAGCCTTGCTAGCCAAAAACCTGTACTGAGAGGGAATGCTTCTCGTGCATCCAATCCTTAAACCAAAACCTATGCCATTTGTGTCCACCATACCTACCTAGTAGCATTATTTGCTATTCCAAGTATATTCATGTTTTTATCTACCTTCCGAATTAAACTTGTTATGTGAAAATTAGTGATTAAAGCTCTCACAAACTTGATGGCACACTTTACTTTTCTTGCACTTAATAAACTTGAACCATTGTGCCCATCTATGTTCCGTATATGCTTGCGCTTTATAAGTTGTGAATTAGCATAACCATGTTACCATGGGGAACGCTTCAACATTACACAATATTTAGTTGATATCATGTTCTTTTGCTTATGAATCCCGGCGGTGTGAAATAAAAGGGGAGCTTGTAAGCTTATGGAGTTTGTATATGTGTTAGAGAAACGCTTGGGCCGCTAGCCTAAGACATTCCTAATCATGGTAGAAACTTGCAGCATAACCATAGTGAGCAATCTGTGAAGCATCCTCAATAAAAAGCTATGCAAATAGCAAATAAAAAGATCGCTGAGATGCTCATTGTCTGCTTGCCTTGTCATTTTGATATGGGAAAGCTCCTGTATCATGGGGCAAGGGGTACCCTGTTGGCGGTTCTCTATGATACACTTGTACTTACAATGACAAGAACTTACTCGTGACTAAAGTTGAGTAGCATGAGGTTCGTTCTTTGTAAGCAAGGGGCATGGTATTTTCAACTTATAACTTGTCAAGCATATCCTCATATTTGTTCACTTTAACCTTAATCACCTAAAGATGCTTATGATAGGGGCAATGAGAGATGAAAGCTAGTAAGTACCATAATTTTTGGAAGCTCTTTATGAAACTTGAATACCTGCTTCCCTTTGCGAAGGGCCTATCTTTTACTTTTCAGTTGAGTCAGTAAACCTACTCCTTTCTGTCTTAAGTAAGCATTTGGGTTGTTGTGTTTCATTCATTCATATGGTGATTTATTCAATCATGTTTCTTATGTTCCTTATTTTGCACATTGCTCTTATCTTAGTAAGTATTACTTTGAAAGCTACTATTGAAAACCCCATTATGTTTGAACTCCTGCAAATTGTTAATCGTTCATTGACCAAAGAAGAAAGTTTGCCATTACCAATTATGATTTACTTTGTGTATCTTTATTGTGTTTCCTTTACTCATTGCAAGTTAAGTTATATAATAGCAAGTTGTTTCCTATTATGATTTGTGTATTGATAAATGTGATGCTTCTTGTCTTTATTCTTTTATCAACACTTCACTCCATAAACCCGAGGTCATGTTTATTGAGCTCAGTTTTTGCTTGGGGACAAGCGAAATCTAAGCTTGAGGGGAGTTGATATGTCCATTTTGCACCACTATGCTATATCATAATTTGTTGTTATTCATTGGTATATTTCGTATTAAGAAATGATACTTATGTTATTTCATCTGTTTATGCATGGTTGATGACTTTTGGAGGATGGACCACTGAAGCCAGGATTCTGACGGAAAAGGCACTGTTTGGAGGCAAAATTCGCGAAGATAATAAAATCCTAGAAAATACATAGAAAATCCTATTTTTCTAGAAGACGAAGGAAGCCAGAAGGGGGGCGGAGATGGGCCACAGGGGGCCCACACCACCCCTGGCGCGGGCCACCCTAGGCCATGCCTACAGGTGGTGTGGCCACCCTGGACCACCTCTGGCTCTGCTCTTTGGCATATATAATCCTCCCGAAAACCTAAGACTCGGGGAGCAACAACATAAAGGTTCCGCCGCCTCTGCTGGGTGGAAAACTACAGAGAGAGAAAGAGCTCTCCGGTAGGCAGAAATCTGCCGGGGAAATTCCTTCTCAGAGAGGGGAGATCGTCGCCATCAACACCGTCATCACGCTAGACTTCATCAGGATCATCATCATCATCATCATCATCATCATCATCATGTCCATCATCATCTCCACCAGCACCATCACCACCACTCCATACCGCTGTAACAATTGGGTTGAATCTTGCATAGTTCTTAGGGGATACTTTCCCGGTCTTGATTACTTGTTGTAGTTGATGCTATTGAGTGGAACCATTGAATTATCGTTTATGTTTAGATTGTTACTTATCATTATTTCATCTCTGATCTTGATCCATATGATGTCTTGTGAGTAGTTCGTTTAGTTCTTAAGGACACGGGAGAAGTCATGTTGTTAGTAGTGGAATTGTGTTGAGAAAGATTCAATGGTTTGATATTTAAGTTGTGGTGTTATTCTTCTAGTGGTGTCATGTGAACGCCGACTACATGATGCTTCACCTTTAAGGGCCTAGGGGAATGCATTGTGTATTTGGCTACTAATCGTGGGGTTGCCGGAGTGACAGAAACCTGAACCCCCGTTAGGAAACCTTTGCACAAGGGAGTGTAGGATCTCAAAGTTTAAGGCTGTGGTTAGGTTTTTATCTTAATTACTTTCTTATAGTTGCGGATGCTTGCAAGGGGTATAATCACAAGTATGTATTAGTCCTAGGAAGGTCAGTACATTAGCATAGGTTCACCCACACAACACTTATCTAACTAGAGAAGATTAATCAACTATATGAAGCGAAAGCACATGACGATATTCCCATGTGTCCTCGAGAACATTTGGTCATCTTAAGTAATACAACCGGCTTGTCCTTTGCTAAAGAAAGGATTGGGCCACTTGCTGCATTTACTCTTATTGTCTTTTATTTACTCACACTTTATTTATCTGCATTATTAAAAAACCCTAAAAATCCGTTTGCTAAGTATTTATAGAGAATTCCTGATCCATACCACTACTCGACACCTTCTGATCCTTGTTGGGTTTGACACTCTTACTTATCGAAAATACTGCGATACACCCCCTATACTTGTGGGTCATCAGTTGTTGAGCTCGCAGATCTGCCGCCTCACCGTGGAGGACTACCATCTCACCGTCAGCCTCACCGACGAGTTCTGCCACCTCACCAACAAGATCTTCACCTTCTCCTGAACCCGGTCGTCAAGGTCTTCTACCTCGCCGTCCACCTCACCAACAATGTTTGTCTGCTTGTCGTACACCTTGCCGTCAAGGTCTACCACTATGCCTCTCACCACACCATCAAGGCACGCCAGGTTGTCATCCACCTCACCGACAAGGTCTGCTACCAAGGTTCCCGGCAAGAAGCGCGCAAAGAAAAAGGCCCTACTCCCTGCAGGCAAGGAAACAATTGCCTAGTTTTTTTGCTCTTTTAAGCCTGCTCAATGCTCATGTTTGTTTTCTTGTTTGAGGCAATAATTTATTTGCCCATGAAATTGCTTGTACCCCGATGTTGCTCATTATCATGCTCATGTTTGCTATAGGACAATCAACACCACATGTTAGATTTTGTTTAATTACCTGTTTAATTTTTAGCTTACTTAGATTTATTTATTAATTTTAGAACCTCAAATGCATCCCATGGAAGAAAATCGGCTCAAAACCATCATCAGCAATAATGAGCAGTTGCAACAACTGGGTGTTAGGCCCTTTGCAAGTCTATTTGCATTGCCAACTGTATTCTCTCCTAAAAAGATTTAAAATGAACGCTCTCGATTTGACTATGATCATGAAGAGGAGGAAGATATCACTGAACGAGACACGGTGATTTCAGTGAGGAGGATGAGCTGCAGGTTAAACCCTTAATTTATTACTCATCTCATGTTGAATTGTTTTCTAAATGACTTTTCCATATATCTATTGAATTGACCGATACATATGAAATTTGTAGCCCGAGAACATGAAATGGAAGAAGACAGCTACCAGCAGGACAAAGTTGGCTCTTGCTCGTGTATTAACTGCTCGGAAGCGCGTCTTGTAAGGCCTAGGTGCCGACACGGAACCTTCGAGAAAAACCAGGTCCAAGGGGAAGCAACCAGCTGCCCAAGGCGCCCGGGCATCTCCCCAAGCCAAGCACACACCTCCCCAAGGCCATCAGCTAGGTCCATGCCTTCCGCGGGCACCTCCCCAAGGCCAGCAGTCAGGTCTCTGCCATCCACGGGAACCTCCCCAAGTCCAGCAGCCCTGTCCCTGCTTTCCGTGAGAACCTACCCAACACCAGCAGCAGCCGCCGCCCGGCCATGCACGGGCACTTATCCAAAGCAAACTTTCACCTGAGGGTTTAGCTACCCTAGGAGAGGGGCCAAATTCTTGTCGTGATGTATGGTTCTTTGACCGTTTTGACTAGGATTAAGAAGGTAACGTGTTAAACCAATTTGGTTGCTCTACATTAACCCATCCACATTATATTTTATGAATCATACTTATTGTAGTTTTTATGTTGTAGAACACTAACTGACGAGGGGTAACCACGGCAATATCCATGATGATGGACTTAGGGTTTCGTGGAAAAAAGAACATTGGGGATTTCATCGGCTGATCATACAAACAAGGGAGTCGAAGTCGTATGATTTCTTATGAATAATATGATTATAGATTGCTCAAGGCTTTTTCGGTACCTCTCCGTTGGCTCCTCCTAGCCTTTACATAATAGACTGGGTCCCGAGACCATATGCTGATAGGTTACAAGTTACAATTACAACACTATACAACGTCGGTTCCTACTCTTTCCTTATCTAGAAAGACATGCTTTCCGTTGGATGCTTCCTCGTCCTTCTTCGATTCTTCTTGGGCCTTGCGGGGTGTAAGTCTTTATTCAACCAGAGTAACTAATCATAATAACCCGGGTAATCATACCCATGTCACTAACTCATACCCATTATATTCTTGTAGATGTATTTGGCCATAATCATTTTGATGACATTGTTATGCATGATGGTCATTAGTTGGTGGTTGACAAGATGCCCACAGAAACAAAATTTCCACTTGTCGTTCCTATAGGAAGAACTAGACCAGTGTAACCATTGATTGCTGCCAATGTTCTGTAAAACTCACCTGTCACTTTCTTCCATTGTTGTTAATGCAAAGGCTGATCCTTGTTTTGTTTCAGCAAAAGTTTGTCATGGACCCCTCTCTACCCGATGTGCAGTTTTCTCGCAACAAGCAGTTCATGAGGCACGCAAGAACCAAGTCATGTCTTGTTTAGTCAACCTCCCTCCTATTTGAATTGTTTAAGCAGGACTAACTATATGGTCCCTGTTTGTGTAGGATCTGTTTATAAAAAATAAAAATAGCAGACAGTTAGTCAAGTACCCTCATGCCATTGGTGCTCGCAGCTATGAGTTTTTCTGCGATATGGAGGAACATTCCATTGAACTTCTTCCAAATGGCAATGTGAAATAAGTAACGGTAAGTGCTCCATAATACTTTCCATCTTCGTAAAATTCAATGCCCTTCCCTCAAACGTATTCGATGTGCTCATAATTTTCTCGATAGGTTTCTCATATTCCCTTTTATTCCTAAACCTGGTAGGAAGTCATGGAAAGCAAGATGGTGTCATATTCTTCAGAAGATGGCACAGAGCATGGACCAATTCCTTCCAACGACGTTGTGCACTCTGTGCTATCACAGGACAAGAGAAAGCCAAATTTCCTAAAGAACATGGTCATCCATGCAAGTACTTCAAGACCAACAAAGTATCAACTAGAAGAACAACTTGAGGCTCAGAGAGCAGGTAATGTTGACCTGCGCTCTACCATTGAGGATTTGCAGAAGGTCAACATGTCTGTCGAGGCAGAGAGTCTGAAGTATTTGGAAGACCTACAAGAAATGTGGAAGAAACAAGAAGACCTAAGGAAGACATAAGAAGAGTCAAATGCATTAATTTAACAAGTGTTGACTCAGCTGTCTGAGACAAAACATGTAATTTGGTAAGTGAACTGGTAGTGTGAAACTTGTGGTGAATCTGTGGAAATTTTTCATACATTTGTCCAAGAAACATATTATGATGTTCGCAGTATTATGATATGAACCTTTTATGTGAGTTTCTTTTAAGCTAGTATTTATTTCTATGAAGTGAAATATTTGTCCTAAAATTTTCAAACCGTAAACATCGTGATTGTTTCTTTACAAAATATTTCTGTCATTCATAGTCGTCAACTTGGCGCATGGAGGCTGGTCAACCGCCATGACAAAATAGTAACAGCACGAAAAATTAGTCCACGTGTCTCGCTCTGATTAATCCATGTGTTACCCTACTAGTAATATATGTGTTATTATTTTAATGGACCACGTGTTTGTCTGCCGGGTGTAGGCTGTGACGAAAGGAAATTCATCATGGCTGGGATGATATCATAGACAGCATGATGACGTAAGGTAGAGGCGTTAATAGAATCAAGCCATGACGAAAAATAGTCGTCGTGATGGTGATGACGTCATTGACGGTCAACTTAACGGCTCCACGAGCTGCTAATGGTTACTTACTGTGTCGTCTGCCACGTCACATATTCTATGACGAAAAAAGTCATGATTGATTGGGCATGGACCAGGCTGGTCCTGTTGACCGCAACGGAAACACAGAAATGTCACGAATGGCCATGATGTTTTCAGACAGAAAAACATCACGGATCACATTATGACGTGAGGTTGACGACCTTTTTTCGTCATAGAATTTATCACGGATGCGGATCTATGACGTTTTTCCCTAATCCATGACGATTATCAAATCGTCATGAACTGTCCAGATTGTTGTAGTGAAGGCCCGATCCACAGGCTCGACTAGATTTTCACTATATCTACCGCGATTGGGATGCGTGGCCTCACCTTTGAACGTTGCGGAGATTCTTGAGCATGAGGAAGCGGTGTTGAACGCTAGGTGTCCACCGCGGGGACTCACCATGGAGATGGCCCGATTTGCTCCAATGCCACCCGCCACCGCCTAGAGGTCGAGCCCGATCTGGCGAGCGCGGGGATCCCCGCATGCCGGTTGCAAATCTGGCAGCCTCCATTCGTGGTAGGGTGGAGTGAGCATGGTGGAGCATGGCCAAGGATTGTCTCTCATGCCTCTCTCACCGTCTCCGACCCTGTTTGATAGGGGATTGATGCTCGATCTTTCGATGAGACATGATAATTCAATCGGGTGGAGTTTGACCTTGATTATCTGACTACAACATGCAGAACATTGTGCCAATGCAATCGCTAAACCAATCGCCTAGAGGTTACTGATCTTACATATGCACGATCATCCTGACCACAAAGATCCTTAATCCCTGCAAGTGATTGGGAACAAGCAAGAACTACGTAAGATGAAAGCTTTATTGATGTGCGATTCTGAGTAGCGGTCTTGATCGAGACGTTGGATAGAATCGAAGTACACAAGAGTTGCAGCAATTGGCTAACTTTTAGTCTAAAAAATCTAAATTCTAATAATTGATGGGAGGGGGTTTATATGTAGGAAGAGATGGGATTTTTTCCAACCCTATTGGGCCAGCCCGTGACACTTCCATATGGGCCTTCCTCCACACAAACATTCTCCTAAAAACTCCTATAATATCTAACTCAAAAATACATGGGTTTGGCCCATAAAATAAGGTGACACAACACAAAATAAAGCCTTGGAAGATCAATATGAGTTGGTATCTTATGAAGTTTGTCCAAGTTTCAAGCGTTATGGTGTCTTCAAAGTCCTAAAACCTCCACTTGCAACATCATCGTCAATCCTCACATGCTCATGGAAATATCCATGCACCTCCATGCTCCAATGCTTGTATCTCTCGTCTTTGCTAGGTCAATCATTCCTATGTACCATAAACACATCTGACTTAGGCAGCATCATATTTTCATTTATATTAGGAAGAGTTCCTAGAAATGAAAGTGCCTGATAATTGAGTTGTCGTGCACGAGCTCTTATGAGAGGACCCTGTAATGTTGTTATAGGTGCAGTGGGTATATCAGTAGTGCGGATGTCCTCATCACCCCCTTCTTGAATTGAACCCATCCTCAACGCAATCTCATCTTCTTCTCCAAAGTATGGCTTCAAATCTGCAATGTAAAATGCGGGACTTACTGTACCCAACTCTGTAGGAAGCTCAAGTTTGTATGCATTATCATTTATCCTCTTTTGTAGGGTTCCATAGCAGAAAACAAAAAAATTCTATCTACTCGAACACCAATACCAGGACCTATACTATGCAGACATAAGTAACGGAGAAGGGATACGGTATCCATACCTTTGAAGACCGAGGCACGCCTTACGCAGGAAGGCGTATATTGATGAAGACGAGCAGCACCTCAAGTGTGGTGCCTCCGAAGTTCGTCACACGTCCGCTGTAGGAGATGTCAACCGGACTCCAATCCAGCCAAGCACTAGAAGAAGTAGATGTCGGATCGCAGATCATACGACGGTGGTGTGAAGGTGGAGAACTCACCCATGAGGTCCTCCCCAATATTATGGAGAAGTCCTCAATGGATGGAGAGAGAATGAGAGGGAATGGGGTGATTCCAAAGAGGGAGGGGAGACCCTTATATATAGTGGAGGGGGGCGCACCACCCAAGGGACAGGCGGTGTGGGACTAAACCCCACACCCGCCGGCCACCTAGGGGCAGCCGCCGGCCCTAGGTAGGCCCCATTGGGGCGGCCCACCAAGCCTAGGCCGGCTGGCCCCCACTCCCTAGGCACCATGCCCTATTGGGCCTCCCTTCGGGTGAGGCCCATTACCATTAAGATGCCTTTAATAATAAAATAAAATCTATATTTAATATTAATTCTCCAATTAATATTCAAATACACATATTATATTATTCCTTTACTCTGGAACACCTTCTGGGCCCCTTCCGATCTCCATCGGATGTTACCCGGAACTATTCCGGTTTCTCTTTCTCTATTTCTCTTATGATACCTCATCTACCCTAAGCGTCCCTACCCTTAAGCGTGACATCCTTCGGTTCAGAAACACTCCGGACATGATTGAGACTACTCTCACATCAATGATCAATAGAGGGACCTGGATGGCCATGTGACCCCTGTGTGTTTCACAAATATAATCGCTTGAACCGTGAGATAGTCGTTTCATGTTCCTTTTGTCTTTTGATACCTAATTCATCCGAGACTTGATCTTCGGTATCTCCATACCTTAGTTCGATCTCGTTACCGATGAACTTGTTTTCTCGTTCTCATGTTGTTGCATTCCGTGACCAAGTCACATGCTTGCAAGCTTCATTAATGCAACATCACCGAGATGGCCACATGTATTTGTTTGTTACATGGACTAGACAAATCCTGGTCTTGATATGTACTCCTCAACACATCCCTTTGGAAAACCTGAGTGGCACCTTTTTTATCACCCTTTTACGAGATGATTCTTGATAACCATCAAAGCTTCTTCCGGAATGGTGATTTGCATTACCTCACAGTCAAAGGATCAGGTTGCGAGGTTCTTTGTGTTTTAGCATCAATGGTGAACTTTGTAACTAGATCTCATTAAGATATACTGGTCGGATATTTGTCTATCATGTTATTCAATAATAACATGACCTCATTGTCAATTGGCATAAATGCCCATGATCTTGAAACTCAGACCATCCTCATGACCAATGAACTAGTTCGCTAGAGGTAACTAGAGACACAGTTTGTTTACATACCACGCGTGTATTAACGTTTCGCATTAACACTGTTATAGCACAGTACGAGACGTATTATAAACATATAGGAGATATATCAAATAATACACTTTATTATTTGCCTCTAGGGCATAACTCCTTCAGTCTCCCACTTGCACTAGAGTATAAACAAAACTAGTTTACAATAGGCAGGAACCTAACACCAATGGAATCTCGGTGTTGTTCGTGCTTTTCCTGATGGAGAGCTTTAGTCAAAGGATCAACCATATTCAGTTCCGTATCTACTTTGCAAATCTTGACTTCACCTTCATCAATGTTCTATCGGATGACGTGAAATCTAAGCTTGATGTGTTTGGTCGTGGAATGAGTCCTTGGTTCCTCTACGTTTGCAATAGCTCCCGTGTTATCACAATAGATTATCACAGGGTCTTGCGCATTTTGAAAAACTCCCAGTTCAATGATGAAATTCCTTAGCCAAACAGCTTCATTTCCTGCATCAGCCGCAGCAATGTATTCAGACTCCATTGAAGATTGCGCCACCACCGGCTGCTTCTTACTCTTCCAGCTTACTGCCCCACCATTTACCAAGAAAACAAATCCTGTTTGAGACTTCGAGTCATCATGATCTGAATTCCAGCTCGCATCCACATAACCCGTTATGTTTAGATCTTCATCACTTCCTCCATAGATTAGGAACATATCCTTCGTTCTTTTCAGATACTTTAGGATATTCTTTACAGCTGTCCAGTGATCCGGTCCTGGATTACTTTGGTATTGGCTCGTCAAACTAAGAGCCAATGCCACATCAGGTCACGTACTTAACATTGCATACATGATAGACCCTATGGCTGAGGCATAGGGTGAAAGACATCTTCTCTCTATCATCATCCGTTAAAAGACATTGAGTCATACTCAATTTGCAATTCTTCATCATGGGTGTAAAACCCTTTTTTGGTGTTCTCCATTTTGAACCTCTTCAAAATCTTTTTGATGTAAGTACTTTGAAATAATGCTATTAGGTTCCTTGATCTAACTCTATAGATCTTGTTTCCTAATATGTATGCAGCTTCACCTAGATCCTTCATGGAAAATTGATTACTCAAATATGCTTTCACGCTTTCCATAAGATCTACATCGTTTCCCAAGAGTAATATGTCATCCACATATACTACTAAGCAAACAACTAAGCTCCCACTCGCTTTCTTGTAAACACAGAACTCTTGTTGGTTTTGGACAAATCCAAAACTCTTGATCACTTGATCAAAACATTGGTTCCAGCTCCGAGATGCTTGCTTCAATCCATAAATGGACCGTTGAAGCTTTCATACCTTTCCAGCATCCTTAGGATTAACAAAACCTTCCGGTTGCATCATATACAACTCTTCATCAATGTGACCATTGAGGAAAGCAGTCTTGACATCCATCTGCCAAATTTCATAGTCGAAATGTGCAGCAATTGCTATTAAAATCCGGACAGCCTTAAGCATTACTACGGGAGAGTAAGTCTCGTCATAGTCAACTCCTTGAATTTGTCGAAAACCCTTTGCGACAAGTCGAGCTTTGTGAACGGTCACATTACCATTCGCATCTGGTTTTTTCTTAAAGATCCATTTATTTTCCACGGCTTTGTGGCCTTCTGGAAGATCCACCATGGTCCAAACTTGGTTCTCGTGCATGGATCCTATTTCGGATTTCATGTATTCTAGCCATTTCTTGGAGTCAGCACTATCCATAGCTTCTTTGTAGTTTGCAGGTTCTTCCTGTTCATCCAGGATGATAGAAATTACAAGGCTATTGTACCAATCAGGAGTGGCACGAATCCTTGTAGACCTGTGAACCTCAGGAGTCTCGACGTTGTTGTTTTGATCATCATCAATGGGGTCTTCCTCCATGTTGGAGAGCGGCTTCGGAACAGTTTCCATTGTGCTACTCGGAATTTGGAGAGAAGGGTCAACAATTTCATCTAACTCAATTTTCCTTCCACTCACTCCTTTTGCAAGAAACTCTTTCTCGAGAAAGGTGCCGGTTTTTGCGACAAGCGTCTTGCCTTCGGCTTGACTATAGAAGATGTACCCAATGGTTTCCCTTGGATATCCTACAAAGATACATTTTTTCGATTTGGGTTCGAGTTTGTCAAGCTGCAGTTTCTTAACGTACGCCTCATAACCCCAAACTTTCAGAAATGACAACTTTGGCTTCTGCCCATACCATATCTCATATGGGGTTGTCTCCACGGATTCGGATGGTGCTCGGTTCAAAATAAAAGTGGCGGTTTCTAATGGGTATCCCCAAAAAGACACAGACAAATCAGTTAAAGACATCATGGACCATACACTATCTAATAGGGTTCGGTTACGATGCTCCGATACACCATTACGTTGTGGTGTTCCGGCTGGCGTAAGCTGTGGGATGATCCCACAATCCTACAAGTGCATCTTAAACTCATAACTCAAATACTCGCCTCCCCAATCCGATCGAAGATGCTTGATTCTCTTGTTAAGTTGATTCTCTACTTCTTTCTGAAATTCCTTGAACTTTTCAAAGGTTTCAGACTTGTGCTTAAGTCGTCAGTAAAGGTAACAAAGTAACGATAACCATTGCGCGTTGAGACGCTCATTGGTCCACATACATC
This sequence comes from Avena sativa, assembly GCA_916181665.1. Lineage (NCBI taxonomy): Eukaryota > Viridiplantae > Streptophyta > Magnoliopsida > Poales > Poaceae > Avena > Avena sativa. The sequence goes on from OV702292.1 coordinate 142,281,256, forward strand.
CGTATGTATGATTCCAGGTAGGTCTACAACTCTCTCCACTATTCCAGAGAATGGTGTCCTAGTCATTTTTCCCATGAGGCACGACTGGCATGTATCAAGGGATTCAAAATCCAATGATCCAAGAAGCCCTTCTGAATGAAGCTTCTTCATGCGCTTTATGCCAATGTGACCAAGACGGCAATGCCACATGAACATGGAATTATCATCACTATGTTTACAACGTTTAGCATCAACACTATGGATGTGTGTATTACAATTAAGATCAAGTAAGAATAAACCATCACATGCAGGAGCATGAACATAGAAAACATCATTCATATAAATTGAACAACCATTTGTTCCCGATTTAAATGAATAACGGTCTTGCAACAAGCAAGACCATTCACAATATTCATACTCAATGCGGGTACATAATAGCATTTATTCAAAACCAATAATAATCCTGATGGTAGACAGAGATGCAGGGTGCCGACGACCATCACTTCGACCCTCGAACCATTGTCGACGCGCATCGTCACCTCGTCCTTCCTCAGGCGCCTCCTACTCTGCAGATCATGCTGAGAGTTACAAATCTGAGCAATAGATCCGGTATCAAATACCCAGGTGTTACTCTGGCGCTTGTAAGGAATACATCAATCACATGTATATCATATATACCTTTGTCCCGGGCGACTATCTTGCCGGCTCGCTTGTCTTCAAGGTACTTGGGACAGTTGCGTTTCTAGTGCCCATCCCCTTTGTAGTAGTAGCACGTTGTGTCGGGCTTAGGGCCAAGCTTGGTAGTCTTTGAGGCAAAGAACTTGCCATCCTTCTTGTACTTCTTTCCCTTGCCCTTTCCCTTTTGCCCCAGCTTCTTAAAGTTGGTGGTCTTGTTAACCATCAACACCGTGTGCTCCTTCTTGATTTCAACCTCAGTAGTTTTGAGCATGGCGAACACCTCAGTAAGGGTCTTAGTCCTCCCTTGCATGTTGTAGTTCATCACAAAGCTCTTATATCTAGGGGGCAGCGAGTGCAGCACCCTATCAATCGCGAGCTCCTCCGGGATTTTGCAATCCAAGGCGTTCAAGCGCTTAACATAGCCAGATATTTTGACCACGCGCTCGCTAATACTGCTGAGCTTTTCCATTTTAGTAGAGAAGAAGAGCTCGAAAGCATCATACCTCTCTACACGGGCCTGTGGAGTAAAGACGGCCTTGAGATCCTCAATAATCTCAAGGGCATTCATCTTCTCAAAACGTTTTTGAAGCTCCGGCTCCATGGCATAGAGCATTCCACTCTGGATGAGGGAGAAATTGTCCGCCTTGGACTGCCAGACATTCTTTTTGTCCTGGGAGGCAGAATCTGAAGGCTTAGCTGGAAGCTCAGCCTTGATCACATAAGTCAACTTGTAGGGGACTAGGAGGATCCTAAGATTGCGGAACCATGTGGTGAAGCTGGTTCCATCAGTTTTCAGCTTGTCCTTCTCGAGGAAAGTGCTAAGGTTGAAGGTGGGTGGGCGAGACATCTACAATGGATTTGCAAAGTTTTTAGACCATGTTCATAATAATGAGTTCAAGTTTTAATCATGTATTTTAACTTAAAACAAAATAACTCCCACTCAAACGAACATCCCTCTACTCATTTAGTGATCACATGATCCCTATCCCCTACACCTCCCCCGATCATCACAGCCACCAGTGCAGTATCAAAGGTGGACATTCCCTAATGTCAATCACATCAACTATGTGATTCATGCTCGACCTTTCGGTCTCCTGTATTCCGAGGCCGTGTCTATACATGCTAGGCTCGCCAGTTCTAACTCATGTGTATTCGCAGTGCAACATGGCTTGCACCCACTGTATGCGAACATAGATATGTCTGACCCTCGATCATCATGGTCGGCATCATACCAAATAACTTTCTTGGTGGTGCACACACAAGGGGAATACGATAACTGGAATACTGTGAGGGATTATCTCATTATGCTACCGTCGAATATAAGTATACCAACATAATAAGTAATACTTCAAAAGTAAAGTGTTATGACATGGTTACAGCATTATGATCATCATCAATAGCTTCAATGAAAATTTCATAAACTTGTCATTGCCATGTTATAATACTTGCCCCTATGCAATAATAAAGATAGATGTTTCTAAATTATCTATTGCATCTTTTATGCGGCTTTAAGGGCTTTCGCAGCAGAACCCCTTCCCACCTACGAACATTGAGCCACAACATGGATTCAATGATTGTCGTTCTTCTTCCCTTTTCAGGGCCCTCTAATGTCAATGCCCTTTCAACTACTATAGAGAGACAAACACCCCCCTAAGCCACTTTGATTCATGGACCAGTCTCGTGAATCACCACGTGAGGTCGGTTGGGGGCCGCTTCATCAAACAGTGCCGCGATATGAACAACAACATTAAAGAGGGTAGCAACTAGAGAATCAATGCCCACATATTGCTATGTGTTCTATTCGTACGACATGTCTACCCATAGACCCGCTCTGATACCACTGTAGGGTTCCGTAGCAGAAAACAAAAAAATTCTATCTACTCGAACACTAATACCAGGACCTATACTATGTAGACATAGGTAACGGAGACGGGATACGGTATTCATACCTTTGAAGACCGAGGCACGCCTTACGCAGGAAGGCGTATATTGATGAAGACGAGAAGCACCTCAAGTGTGGTGCCTCTGAAGTTCGTCACACGTTCGGTGTAGGAGACGTCAATCAGACTCCGATCTAGCCGAGCAGCGGAAGAAGTAGATGTCAGATCGCAGATCCCACGACGGTGTTGTGAAGGTGGAGAACTCACCCACGAGTTCCTCCCCAATATTACAGAGACCTCCTCAAGGGATGAGAGGGAATGGGGTGATGCCAAAGGGGGAGGGGAGACCTGTATATATAGTGGGAGGGGGGCGCACCACCCAGGGGCCAGGCGGTGTGGGACTAAACCCCACACCCGTCGGCCACCTAGGGGCAGCCGCCGGCCCAAGGTGGGCCCCATTGGGGCGGCCCACCAAGCCGAAGCCGGCTGGCCCCCACTCCCTAGGCGCCATGCCCTATTGGGCCTCCCTTCGGATGAGGCCCATTAGCATTAAGATGCCTTTAATAATAAAATAAAATATATATTTAATATTAATTCTCCAATTAACATTCAAATACATATATTATATTATTCCTTTACTCCGGAACACCTTCCGGACCCCTTTCGATCTCCATCGGATGTTAGTCGGAACTATTCCGGTTTCTCTTTCTCTATTTCTCTTACGATACCTCATCTACCCTAAGTGTCCCTACCCTTAAGCGTGACATCCTTCGGTTCGGAAACACTCCGGACATGATTGAGACTACTCTCACATCAATGATCAACAGAGGGACCTGGATGGCCATGTGACCCCCGTGCGTTTCACGAATATAACCGCTCGAACCATGAGATAGTCGTTTCTCGTTCCCTTTGTCATTCGATACCTAATTCATCTAAGACTTGATCTTCGGTATCTCCATACCTTAGTTCGATCTCGTTACCGATGAACTTGTTTTCTCGTTCTCATGTCGTTGCATTCCGTGACCAAGTCACATGCTTGCAAGCTTCATTAATGCAACGTCACCGAGACGGCCACATGTATCTGTCCGTTACATGGACTAGACAAATCCTGGTCTTGATATGTACTCCTCAACACATCCCTTTGGAAAACCCGAGTGGCACCTTTTTGATCATCCTTTTACGAGATGATTCTTGATAACCATCAAAGCTTCTTCCGGAATGGTGATTTGCATTACCTCACAATCAAAGGATCAGGTTGCGAGGTTCTCTATGTTTTATCATCAATGGTGAACTTTGTAACTAGATCTCATTAAGATATAACGGTCGGATGTTTGTCTATCATGTTATTCAACTAATAACATGACCTCATTGTCAATTGGCATAAATGCCCATGATCTTGAAACTCAGACCATCCTCATGACCAATGAACTAGTTTGCTAGAGGTAACTAGAGACACGATTTGTTTACATACCACATGTGTATTAACTTTTCGCATTAACACAGTTATAGCACATTATAAAACGTATTATGAACATATAAGAGATATATCAAATAATACACTTTATTATTTGCCTCTAGGGCATAACTCCTTCACATCATGTGGCATTAATTTAGACGTGCGCAAATCAGGAAAGTGTTCTTGGTGCAAATGCATCCAAACCAGATCACCAACATCAAACACAACATGCTTTCTACCTTTATCTCAAGAAATTTTATACTTAGCATTCATATATTCTATATTCTCTTTAATAGTTTCACGCGACTTTAAAATTTGTTCAGCATATTGTGTAGCATCATAATTTGTTTGCACCGAAGAAGAAAGTGGCAATAAATCAATATGTGCACATGGAACAAAACAATACACAATCTCCAAAGGGAACAACTTAGTAGTAGAATGCAACGAACAATTGTAAGCAAATTCAATATGAGGCAAACAATCTTCCCACATTTTTAAGTTCTTCTTTAAAACAACCCTTAACATGGTAGACAATGTTTTATTGACTACTTCGGTTTGTCCATCAATTTGGGGATGACATGTAGTACTAAAAAGTGAATTAATCCCCAACTTAGCCCATAAACATCTCTAGAAGTTGCTAAGAAATTTAGTATCAAGATCTGAAACAACTGTATTTCACACACCATGCAAACAAACAATTTCACGAAAGAAAAAAATAAGCAACATGTGCAACGTCATCACTTTTGTGACATGGAATAAAGTGTGTCATCTTTGAAAATCTGTCCATAATCACAAAAATACTATCCCTCTCCTTCTATGTTCGAGGCAATCCAAAAACAAAGTCCATAAAAATATCCTCCCAAGGAACACTAGGAACACGAGGAGGCATGTATAAACCATGTGGATTAAGACGCGACTTAACTTTTTGACATGTAGTGCAGTGAGCAACAAATCTCTCAACGTCTCTACACATCTGTGGCCAAAACAAGTGTGTATCAAGAATGTCCCCCGTCTTCCTGACACCCAAGTGCCCCATCAATCCTCTTCCATGCGCCTCCTACAACAACAAAAGACGAACGAACCTATCTAGGATAGATAGCTTGTTAGCATGGAACACAAATCCATCAGTAAAGATGAATTTATCACATGTTTTTCCCTCACCTTATAGTTTTGCAATACATCTTTGAATTCAACATCATGCAGAGATTGTGCTTTGATAGTTTCCAAACCAAAAAATTATAGTCAAGCTGAGATAGCATGGTATAACGGTGCGGCAAAGCATCAAAAATAATATTATATTTACCCTTCTTGTGCTTAATAACATAAGGAAAAGACTCAGTGAATTCAACCTACTTAGCATGGTATTTATTCAGTTATTCTTGTCTAAGAATATGCTTCAAAGATTCATGATCAGAATGTATAACAAATTATTTAGGCCATAAGTAATGTTGTCAAATTAGTAATGTCGGAACAAGATCATATAATTTCTTGTCATAAGTAGAATAGTCCAGAATAGGAACACTTAGTGTTTCACTAAAATATGCAAAAAGTTCTCCTTCTTGTAATAACACGCCTCCCAAACCAATTCCACTAGCATCACATTCAAGTCCAAACATTTTATTAAAATTAGGAAGTTGAAGTAAAGGAGCATGTGTTAACCTTTATTTCAACAACATGAAGGCGTCTTGTTGCACATCACCCCAAATAAAGGGCACACCTTTCTTTGTTAGCTCATTCAGCGGCATAATAAAGGATCCAAAATCTTTGACAACCCGTCTATAGAACCCATCGAGGCCAAGAAAACTCCTCACTTGTGTGACCGATTTAGGTGGCGGCCAACTCGAAATAGCTTCAATCTTGGTTAGAACAACTTCAATTCCCTACGCTGTAACAACATAGCCAAGAAAAGCAATTCGATCGGTGCAGAAGGTGTTCCTCTCATCATCTGAGTTAATCTTATGAATTTTGTGTCAAAGTTACAATTGAATGACTCGCACAGTACCACGCCAACATCATGTTGGGGTTATTCCACAGGATCCACTGCACACGAAGAGGTGTGTCCGGTTCATGATGAATGACTAGGTCTACTTCAACGGTTCAACCTGGTGTTGGTAAATGGTTTCGAACATAGGATGTGACAGCGACGTGCATGCGGTGGTGGTGTGGTCGTCGAGCCCGGGACAACAACATCCCATGTCACGCGACTAGGGAAGAAATGGTTGCCAGAGCAATGCCTACATCAACATGGCTAGGCTCCTTCCATGTACCGGCAGACCCATGTTATGCTGAGTGGGGGCCAAGACCCCTAGTCAATTTCAGTGCTTACGCTCGAGATGTTCGTTAGTGTGCAAGTTTTGTGCCACCACAAGAGATGGTAGAGAACTTGTCTCCGCCAATGTCGCCCCGATAGGATGGTAGTTCAACACTTCGACCAGACCTTCTAGGGCACCAGTTCTTGCCCCTAAAAGGAAAGAAGGATCGGCACTTGCACCCGCATGCATGTCGGAAGCCCGAGGTGTCTCACGAATACTCTGATAAATGATTTTTTGTCTGCTTTACGTTGTTAGTTGAGATTTTATACGATTGTATGAGTTAGCTCATCACAAAGAAAGTGTAAGATCTGTCTCTTAAAAACAGAGCGAGAGGTAGAGAGTTGTAGATGAATGCAACTGTTTGTTTTGTAAAGACTAATGGCTCTATTTACTCCCTCCGTCCCAAAATAAGTGAATTGAGTTTGTCTAAATCTGAATGTATCACTAGTAGAAACCAGGCCATTAGCCCTGGTTCGTAAGGGCCTTTAGTCCCGGATTGCGAACCGGGACTGCCAAGGCGGGACTAAAGGTCCAAGCTTTAGCCCCGGTTCTGTTACAAACCGGGGCTAGAGGTCCAACCACGTGGCCCTGCAAGGCACGCTGGGCGGCAGCACATTTAGCCCTGGGTCGTGTTACGAACCGGGATTAAATGTTCCCTGCCATGGCAGCATTTTGGGCCATTTGGCTACCGCGGCAGGGGATGGGGTTTTGTGTTTTTATTTTCATTTTGTGTTTTGTGTTCAATTATTTTTCATTCTGTGTTTTCATTAGAAACAAGTTTTCGTATACATATAGAACGCTACTACACAGTACTTGTACACATTGACGCAATATATAATATAATTTCTCTTACAAGCATACATGGAGTCCCAACCGGGTCCAGAGCATGTCTATTTGATTACATGGAGATCATTACATGGATGCTTTAGGGTCTACGTATACAGTATACTCCGCGTGGGTCTATGACCTCGTCGACAAAAAATGCAGTAAATTCCTCTTGGATTGCTATTAGGCGGTCCTCTGGTAGGATCTTGTCCCGCATCGCGTCCAACTATATAAAAAGGAGATCATATGAATTAGACTCAACAAAACTTTTTGTAATAAAAATAAAGGGTGAATATATTGTTTACTTACTCGAACATTTTCCGAGGGCTTTTCAATACTGATGCGAATGAACTCGCACGCGTAGAATGCACATAGATTAGTTCCCTGTGGCTGCCTCGCGTACTTTACAAGAATAGAATTCAATCAAATAATAACTCTAGCATGATAAATGCACATAAACTAGAATTAAATAGATGCGCGGACTTAGCTCGTACTACTTACCGAGAGTGATTTAAAAAATAGCTCCTCACGCCATTGACCGCGAACATGGTTCTTGAACTGTGTCCAAACCCTACCCGACAAAGAAAATTAATGTATGAGTTAATAACTACTTGATATCCCAGAAAATGAACGAAAGAAACCGATATAGTGCGATAATGGTTGAAATTACCTCTGGAGCGCATCGATAATGCTGCAGTAGTTTTCAATGTCTTTGTTTAGTGAGTCCATGATGTGAACTCTTCCCAAGTCAAGTGAAATGCTTAGAAGAATCCAGTGGTACCTACGCAAGGTTTACATACGTCAGTAACTCATCATTTACACTGAACATCGAGTAAGCAAAAGTTAATGTGTACAAAAACTCACTTGCCGTCGTGGTAAGGAAATAGTATTTCATTACAGAAATGTTGTTTCGTGAGAAACCCCAACAAGTTGTGCTCGGTCTCTAGTGGTTTATCCTTTAGTATAGCTCCATGAACTCGATGTGGGTCAATGAACCCAAATCCATTGATAGCCTTTCTGTTACAATCGAGCATCTTCATTCTGCATCATTATATATAGCGTACAAAAGAATATAGTGAGTATACTTACCGGTAATGAATTGAACAAGCTGAGATAGAGACCTAATTACATAAATAAAGTAATCACTTATAGACAATACGAACTGGGGATAGTTTTGTCGAGTTCCTTTAGATTAAATAACTGAAATAATTCTATAAATTCAATAGGGACCTCGTCTTCAGTGAAGTAATGCGATTTTCAAACTTTTAGTAAGAGCCAATTTCGCTGTTCTTTTGATGCTTTCATGTACCATTCATGGAATCGTCGCATTTGTGTTGGCATATCCTGAAGCCTCTTAGAACTGACCAGAGGCTCCCCGTGAACAATTTTGGGTGCTACCTTAGCCTTGGGCATATCGCTGTGAATAATTTCATGAATAGGCATACCACATTGCTCGGCCAATATCCTAGCCATTTCTGGATCCATAGGTTCTACCTCATATAGTTGAGGTTCGGGTATGTTCACCTGGAGTGGGGGGAGCAATTGGTTTGCTTGTTTCCCCAGCTGGGGAACATCTCTTTTGGTTCTTCGACTACCACTCAATTGTTTTGCTTGTTTCCCCAGCTGGGGGATGTCTGTTCTGATGCTTCCGCTACCACTCGATTGCTTTGCTTGTTCCCCCTGCTGGGGAACCTCTTTTGTGATGCTTCCTCTACCGCTTGATCTCTTCTGTTTCTGTGTCTTCTGAAGACATCGTGTATAGTCATCTGGCGCATTTAACTGAGCTTGGGATGGCTGCGTCAGTAATTTCCTAAAGTGCTCCTTGGTTTCCGGTTTTATTTGGATCTCTGGCTCAGGTTGTTTCTTTTTAAAATGAGCATCCACTTTGGCCCGTACGACCTCATCGGTCTCCTCATCGGTCAGGTCGTAAGCCCTCTTGGGAGGAACCGGCGGTACTCTTAGGAGGGGCGACAACTGTCGCTTTGGGCGTCGGTTATCACTCGACAGAGCGGTGGTATTCTTCTGCTTTTGGCCCTTAGTGGGTGGATGCGGCTACGTAGATTGAGATGGACTCGTGTTGGGGTCATGGATTGGACTATTACTGGGAGGAGACGGTGCACTTGGAGGTGGACTTGGAGGAGACGGTGCACTGGGAGGAGACGGTTGCCTTGCAGGTGATGGATTGTTTCTCGGTGGAGAAGGTGGCCTTGGTGTCGAGCCTAGAAACTTGATGTATTCTTTTTTCCAAAGAATGAAGCCACTCGTGACTTCTCCCAGTGTCGTCTCCCCTTCACCTCCAGGGATGTCAAGATGTAGTGACTGACACATAGGTAGAATTTCATCCACACCGACACGAGCATAGCTAGCTGGAATCGGATTGCAATGGTAGGTCGCTCCCGGTGCAGAAGGTAAAGCAAAGCCGACCGCCACCTTCATGGAAATATTCTTTAGTTCAACATACAGCTCACAACTAGTCTTCTCCTTAATTGCATCCACGGGGTACACATACATTGTTGCATCATTACCGTGGCCCTCCGTGGAAGCCATGATACTTTTCCGTTGCGATGGGCCGACCGTATTGTCCGGTGCAGGATCTTGTTGTCGGAGTCCTTTAAGTTCATTAAGCTCCTGGCGATGCTCCTGCAGCATGGCTTCAAACCTCGCGAACCGCTCCGTATCCTCCTATTTTTGCCGCTTTGTTCTTCTCGATCGGCTTTTGTACATGTCACGGTGCTCGGGAAACCCGGTACCCATGGATAAGAAGGTATGAACCCTCTTGTTCGTCCAGCCTTTTCAGGATTCCCGAGAGCCTTTCTCAGCTCATCATTCTCTCTGTCGGGAACAAACGTTCCCTCTTCAATCTCTTTTATCACTTTAATAAGTTCTTTCTTGGGTGAAGAAATTTCTTCGGCTGCAACAATCTCGCCTGTTTCTGGGTCTAATGATGCCCCATGCCCGAATACACAATTTCTTGACCTCAAGGGCCAACTATACGTAGCTGGAGTGACCCCTTTAGCCTCCAGGTCAGCCTCAGCTTTATCCCACTTAGGCATGGCACTCTTGTAGCCACCTGTGCCCATATGATGGTGATATTTCTTTTTGGTTGCATTTAACTTATTTTTTGCTGATATTGCCTTAGCTGGTTCCGAGGTCTTGTATTCCACAAATGCGGCCCAGTTATCCTGCTGCAACTCTAGTGGGCCAGTGAATGGAGGAGTTTTTTTCTTCAAGACATACTTGTGGTACAATCTTTTTTCCATTCCTTGAATAGTTCGGCCATCTTCTTAAGAGCAAAGTGCTTGACTTTCCTCGTCATTTGCTGTGAGAGCTCATCAGTCTCCAAGACTGGTAGGGTGAAATGTTTCATGAGAGAATTCCACATCGTATCTTTCGCTCTGTCATCTACAAAACTAGCCCCAGCTGGATCCTTTTTCTTTCCTGGCTTGTTCCAATTTCGCGTGGTGATCGCGACTTTGTCTCTAACAATCACTCCGCATTGACTTGTAAATGCATTCGCAGATTCTTTGGGCTCCAGCGGTTGACCCTGCGGAGAGACTAAGTCAATGTTGAAACGGACATCAGCGGGCAACTTGTGTGTCGGGCCTCTTGTCCTTATAGAAGATTGGCCGGAAGCGGAGGTCTAAGAGAAGAAACATTCGTCAGTACATATATATGAATCAATTAGTGCATCTATACTAGTGAACGATCGATAGAGGCTTTATATACCTCGACGGAGTTTGTCATTATTATGGTGTCTTCACCATGGTCTCCACCATGGTCAGCACCATCGTCTCCACTATTTTCTCCACCATCGTCTCTTCTAGACAAATTAAGATATTCGGAGCCATCATAATAAGACCCCCCAGTACCCTCATCTATAATGTTGAGAAGCTCCTCTTCATTCTGTCTACCATCCATAGCTTAACTAATACAGAAAAAGAATATTGCATTAAGTAAAAGAATATTACAACTGCGACAACTCGGATACAGTACTTAGTGATTAAGATAAAGTACAATAATATAAGATAAAGTACATTATTAATACATCTCGCTCATAATATAAAGTACATTATTAATACATCTCGCTCATATCAAACTAGCGAACGCGGCTGCCGCGTTCTGTGCTACGGGAGCTCTACAGCCACAGAAGAGGAACCTTCACCGGAGAATAGCTCGGGTGAGATCCGTGAACCTGGCAGATATTGGAGAACCTAGTCTCCAAAAGATACATGTATCGTCGTACATGCTCGTCCTCCTCCCTGATACGACGACGTACCACCTCCTCGGGGGCCGGCTCCCTCTGCACAGCTCCTGGACCTCGTGGACGCCACCAAAGAAGCTCCGGGTCGACGATGATACCCGGATTCCTCACCAACGTACGAGTCCTGATACGTAGCACCTCCCAGTGCCAACCCGGCGGAGCCCAGACTCGGACATCCCCGGCGGAGCGCAGACTCGGACATCCCCGACAAAGTCTAGTAGGCTCGGACGAGGTGGACGCGGCATAACTAACTAATAGCAATAAACAATCATAAAACATAAACAGTAACTAAATCACTAAGTATTGCCCTAATAACACTAACCCTAAACCTAACACTAACTAAACTAAACCTAATTAATTAAGTATTCTAACTAACCCTAGATAAATACTAATACTAATATTAATACTATCTAAATACTAATACTACTAACACTAACCCTAAACCTAACACTAACTAAACTAAACCTAATTAACTAAGTATTCTAACTAACCCTAACTAACCCTAGATAAATACTAATATTAATAACTAATACTACTAACTAACACTAACCAAAATACTAATACTACTAACACTAACACTAACTAAATACTAATACTACTAATAACACTAACACTAACACTAACACACTAACTAAAATACTAATACTACTAACTAACACTAACCAAAATACTAATACTACTAATTTACAAACACTAACACTACCACTAACCAAAATTAACTAATAACACTAACTAACCAAAATACTAATACTATTAACACTAACACTAACTGACATGGGTATACCCTATAGGTACTCGAGCTTGGTATATACGGCCTAATTACGTAAAGGCCCACGGTGTCGCCAAGGCCCAAATGAAGGACTCGAGTAACCTACGGACTCTCGATTGCTTGAAGAATAAGAAGAAGCTAAAGATAGAAAGTTTGAAGGGGAAAACCCTAACTTGTAACCGACTCGACCTGCTACCCGAGACCTAGCCTACCTATATAAAGGCTAGGAGGGGCGGCGAGGAGGACACACGCAACCCTAGTTTCCACAACCCTCGCCAGATTGCATCGGCGCACCATTGTAATCTTCGATTTCTTCGATAATTCCACGAGCAGACAAGCAGGAGTAGGGACCTCTTCGAGGCCTGAACCTAGGTAAATCTTTGAGTCCCATGTGTGCTTTTTTGCTAGCTGATAGATGTCTCTAGTGCTCCCTCCTTCTCCAAAACCCAAGTCCATAACAATGAGCATTGATGAGTTAAACCCTCGTCAATTGGCGCCGTCTATGGGAATTGGGAGTGCTGATGTTGCGGCTTCTTCGGCCCCATCAGCCGCGATCTACAACTCCGCAACAGCGGAGATTCGCCAGCTCTTCGGCGCGTTCGACTTCACCGTCCATACGCCAGCCACTCGCCCGGCTTTCGAGTCCGTAGGCGACGGGATCAGCCTGGCAATAGGGAGCTTCCGTTTCCAAGTTGGTCAGATGGGCACGCTTCGCCTGCTTGATCAGGCGACGGTGCCGTCGATTGCTCCAGCATCATGGTTCCCTCCATCGATCGGCACACTCAGTGAGCTCAACACCCCGACAGCAGTCAAAAACACGGCCAACGACGGCAGTCGCGACTCCGATCTGGGCGACCTGGCCAATGAAGACGGAACCTACGGTTCCGGATCTGAGAGTTGTGGGAGCAGCAGCTTCCCCAATCACTTCATGTGCACCGTCATCAACACAGGCGACACCTCCGTCAACCGCGACAACACGGGTAATCGCGGTAATGGAACCGACCCACCAAATGGCGGCAACGGAGCTAACGGAGCTAACGACGGTAAAGGTGGCGATCGCATCAACACCAACAATGGAGGAGCAGTCGAACCTCCAACCATAATAAACGAGCAAACCGGCGAACGCATCGTGATCAAGCTCAACGAGCAAGAATGGGCTCGCTGCCGTGAGGCCCTATGAGGCACTCCTCTACCCTTCGGATCTCCACAAGAACTGCTAATGGGCTACCATTGGCTCTTGAAGGAAGAATTCAAGCGCCAAGTGCAAACAATCACGCAACTCGAGGCACGCAAAAAAGCAGCAGACGAGTCGAGCCTTCATCGTGCAGGGCTCTCCTCCTACGGAGGATCCTCCTCAAGAGGCAACGAGTACATTGCCAAAAAGAGGCAATCTCGGATGGCCCATCTCACCGAGCAAGAACACATAGAAGCTACAAAGGTCCTCGACTTCAGCTCTATGACAGTCGACACACGGGGCAATGTGGTCCCCAAGACGCCGCATGCTACGGTGACAGCGGCCACCATGTACCTCCTTAACAACCAGCCGCCAGCTGGAGATCCCCGAGCCGCCATGCACTGATCTACGATCGCGGGCTTGGGATTAATCGAGGCCGCCCTCGACAAGGAGCCAACACCAGAGCCGAAAAAGGGCAAAGCGCTAGCAAAGCGCTACTCCTCGCCCTCATCTAGCGACAACAGTCACGATCTGTCTCGACGCCGCCGCTCACGGTCGACTATGATGCGCGCGACAACCTCACGTAGCGCAAGATTGACAAATCAAGGGCGCGATGCGCTCAGTCGACTGACTCAGAAGAGGAAGATGTGGAGCTCTGCGGCGCCAGATGCTTCAGCAGATCCATTAGGCAGAAGCGAATGCCTAAGGGGTTTAAACTCCTATCGGAGAACCCGAAGTTCGGTGGCCTACAGGACCCAAAAATCTGGCTGGAGGACCACATCTCCTCCATCAGGCTCCATGGAGGCAGTCAAAGCATGGCCATGCAATGCTTGCAGCTACAGCTGCAGGGCGCCGCCCGAGCATGGCTCAACAACCTCCCACGCGGATCCATTCGCAGCTGGGATGAGCTGGTTTACAGCTTCGTGCGCAATTTCAAGGGCACGTACAAGCAGCCTGCATCAATCGAAGAGCTAAGATGCCGCCAGCAACGATCGGGCGAATCGCTACGCTCCTACATCCAAAGGTGGTCCATCATCAAGAACTCCACAGAGAACATCTCGGAGGATCGCGCGATTGATGCATTCAACGGCGGCGTCCGCCGCATAGAGCTCAGGGAGGAGCTGGGCCGCTCGAAGCCCAAGACCATTGATCACTTGATGGAAATCGCGAATCGGTAGGCTGATGGGGAAGATTCGGTGAAAATCGCGTTCACTCCGACAAGGAGGCAGAACTCGAGCGCAGACGCGACCGCCGAGGCAAACGCCGTATGCGCATCTACGATGACCGCGACAACGTCAACATGGTCGCAGCCGGCTACACCGACAGACGCAACGACAACCGCAACAGCGGATACCGTAACGATGGATACCGTGACTCCGGAAAGAGCACGTAAGTGTGGCAACGCCGCGATCGTGAGAAAGCACCCGCAACATCCATTGAAGACAAACTGTCTAGGCCATGTACGGTGCACTTCTACATCGACAAGCATGACGGGAAGAAGTCCAGCCACCTCCTCAAGGACTGCCGCGAGTTCCTCAAACTACACGAGGGATTAGCTCGGATGAACCGCAATGCAGTCAAAAGAGGCTACGGAGCCGCCCCAGGCTCCGTGGCACATGGCGCTCCGCCACCACCACCTAGAATGCCCCCAAACGTAGCTGCACTGGACCAGCACCAGGGAGGAGAACCCTACCCAAGGGCCATGGGTACCATGATGATCCAAAAAGGACGCCCCTCCAATCGGGTGCAGAAGGCCATCACTCGCCAAGTCAACTTGGCCACACACTCGCCACCATCTACCACTGAGTACCTCAGTGGAACCAAGTCATGCATCACCTTCGACAAACGTGACCACCCGCCTCAAGTACCTCGTCCAGGCCATTGTCCCCTCGTACTCGAGGCGCAAATCGGAGGCTTTAACATGAGCCACGTCTTCATGGATGGCGGAAGCGGCATCAACCTCATATTCACGAGTACCTTGCGAGCAATGAGGATCCCTCTAACTTGCCTGGAGGCCTTGGACACAACATTCCACGGCATTGGCCGAGGAAAAGGCGTATATCCCCTGGGCAAAATCAACCTCGATGTCATCTTCGGCACGCCGAAGAACTTCCGGCGCGAACGCATCGACTTTGAGGTCGTCGACTGGCCCTCACAATACCACTGCATCCTCGGACGTGTCGCGTTCGCTAGGTTCATGGCAGTGCCACACTATGCCTACCTGCAGATGAAAATGCCAGGTCCTAATGGCGTCATCACGATCAACGGGAAGTTCGAGAGATCCGACAGCTGTGACAGGGAATTCAACAAAATTTCCCAGTCCTTTGGCATCCAGGAAGAACTCGCAAGACTGAAAGAGTTAACAGACAACAGTCTACCCCCCTGAGCCGGCCAAGCTCGCCCGATCTATCCTTCGACTCATCGGTGCACACAAAGAAAGTGCAGGTCCACCCATCGGATCCCGCCAAGACGGCCCTCATCGCCAACAACTTGAATCCCGCGTAGGAACTCGCGCTCGTCAAATTCCTCCGTGAGCACTGGGAAATTTTCGCCTGGTGTCCTGCGGACATGCCAGGAGTTCACAGGGAATTCGCCGAGCACGCACTCAACGTCAACCCTGACGCAAGGCCAGTCAAGCAAACAATTCGGCGATTGTCCGAGCCACGAGCGCAGGCAGTCAGAATGGAAATCAACAGACTCCTTGACGCCAAGTTCATACGCGAGATCAAGGAAAGCACTTGGCTCGCCAACACGGTGTTGGTACCAAAAAGGACACGGATATCCTGCGGATGTGTGTGGACTTCACCTTTCTGAATAAGCACTGCCCAAAGGATCACTTCCCGTTGCCGCGCATCGACCAGATCATTGACTCCACCGCGGGATGCGAGCGCCTCTGCTTCCTCGACGCCTACTTAGGCTATAATCAGATTCGAATGAAGGAGGAAGACCAAGAGAAAACAGCGTTTACAACGCCCTTTGGTGTGTTCTGCTACAACACAATGCCCTTCGGGCTAAAGAACGCGGGAGCCACCTACTAGCGGTGCATGCAGGCTTGCCTCAAGGAACAACTGGGTCGCAATATTCAAGTCTATGTCGACGACATAGTAATCAAGACCAAGGAAGAAGCCTCGCTAATCGACGATCTACGCGAAACCTTCGCCAACCTCGACCGCTACCGAATCAAGCTCAATCCGGACAAATGCGCCTTTGGTGTACCATCTGGGCAACTACTCGGGTACCTCATCTCCGCGAGGGGAATCGAGGTAAACCCGAAGAAAATAAAAGCCATACTGGCCATGGAGAAGCCGAAAAACATAAGGGGCGTCCAACAGCTGGCTGGGCGAATTGCGGCCCTCAGTCGATTCATCAGTCGGATGGGTGAAAAGGCGCAGCCCTTCTACCAACTCCTCCGCAAAGCTGAAAAATTTGAGTGGACCAACGAAGCGCAGGAAGCATTCGAAGACCTCAAGCGCCTTCTATCCACTTCGCCAGTACTAGTGACCCCACGGGAAAGGGAGCCACTGTTGCTATATATCTCCGCCACCAACCAGGTGGTCAGCATAGTGCTTGTCGTCGAGCGAGCCGAGGAAAACAAAGTCCACGGGGTACAACGCCCAGTATACTACCTCAGCGAGGTCCTCATGCCAACAAAACAGCGGTACCCGCACTACCAGAAGCTGGCGTACGGTGTCTTCATGACTGCCCGGCGACTATGCCATTACTTCCAGGAACACTCAATCATGGTGGTCAACGACGCCCCATTGGGGCACATCCTCAATAACCCCGACGCCACGGGACGAGTCACGCTTTGGGGAATAGAATTGTCTCCACGAGACATCACATACGAAAAGCGCGACGCAATCAAGCCGCAAGTTCTCCCTAACTTCCTCGTGCACTGGATGGAGAACCAGCTCCCGGACAAACTAGATATGTCCTACCTCTGGACAATGCACTTCGATGGGTCCAAGCGGAAAGACGGAGCAGGCGCAGGTGTCATACTGACATCACCTCAAGGGGACAAGTTGAAGTATATCCTGCGAATGCAGTTCACAACCTCCAACAACGAAGCTGAATACGAGGCCCTGTTGCATGGGATGAGGATAGCAAAAGCCTGTGGCGCCAAGAGGCTCATCATATACGGCGACTCCAAGTTGGTCGTCAACCAAACCATGCATGAGTGCGACGCACTAAATGACAACATGATAGCGTACCGCGACCTCTACGATACACTCGAAGGACACTTTGACGGTTGCGAGCTGCGGCACGTAGGTCGTGAAAGCAACGAAGAGGCGGACGCACTCGCCAACATAGGATCTACCTGCGCCCCCATACCACCCGGGGTATTTCTCGAGTGCATCTGCAAACGCTCCATCAAGCCGGAGGCCGCAGAGAAGAAAACTAGCACAGCAAAGGACTCGGGGGCTACGCCGCCCAATGAGTCAATGGCACTCGATGACTTGGAGCTAGACACAGGACTCGAGGGACCAATGAGCGTCATGATGATTGAGCAATCCTGGACGCAACCATACATCACGTACCTCCTCAGCAAAAGGCTACCGGACGATTCGACTGATGCACGGCACATCGTGCGGCGATCCAAGGCATTCGCTATTATCAACGGCGAACTATACAAACACAGCATCACATGAGTACTCCAACGATGCGTCTCCACGGCCAATGGAAGAGCTATTATCCTGGACATCCATGAGGGGACCTGCGGGCACCACGCCGACAGTCACGCCCTCGTCGCCAAAGCTCTACGAGCTGGATTCTATTGGCCTACGGCCATGCGCGATGCCAAGGACATCGTCCAGAAATGCAACGCTTGTCAACGATTCACGGACAAGCCGCACGCACCGGGCGCAGAGCTCTGGCCAATTCCATTGGCCTGGCCCTTCGTGCAATGGGGACTCGACATGGTTGGCAAACTCCCAAGGTCCTCACGAGGAGGCTACGTCTACCTCTTGGTCGCAGTCGACAAATTCACCAAGTGGATTGAGGCCATGCCAATGACCAACCAATCAGGACACAGCGCAGTCAAGTTCTTCGAATCCATCGTTTATTGTTTCGGAGTACCGCACAGCATCATCACCGACAATGGGACGAACTTCACATCCAAGGATTTCCAAGAATTTTGCGAGAATCTAGGGATCAACATCAGCTACGCCTCTGTAGCACATCCACAGACCAACGGTCAGGTGGAAAAAGCAAACGGGCTCGTCTGTGGCGGCATCAAGAAGCGACTCCTCTGGCCACTTGAACAAGCCGCGGGTTGCTGGCCAGATGAACTGCAATCCGTACTCTAGAGCCTACGCACAACTCCAAACAGTGCCACGGGATACACGCCATTCTTTATGGTGCACGCAGCCGAGGCAGTGCTACCTGCCGAGGTACGGTACAAGGCGCCGCGTGTGGTCGCTTACAGTGAACAAGAGTCATCCCTCGCACTCGAAGACTCTGTTGACCTCCTTGACGAAGCAAGAGAAATCGCCGCGGAAATATCAACGATCTACCAGCAGAACCTGCGCAACTACCACAGTAGGAGGCTACGCCCCAGATCCTTCATCGAAGGCGACCTGGTCCTGCGACTGAAGCAGCAAGGACATCTCAAGCTTGAGTCCCCCTGGGAAGGACCATACGTGATTACGGAAGTAATCCCAGGTGGCGCCTATCGCCTTCAAGATTTAGAGACAGGAGTCGCACTCTCCAACCCTTGGAACGTCGCACAGCTGCGATGCTTCTACCCTTAGTCGTTTTACTTTTGCAGCGCAAATAAGGCACTCAACCAAGGCTACTTAGCCACACATTGTACCTCGTACTGTCTCACAAATAAATAAAGCTAAGTGCCCCAAAACTCTGTATCTTCCTTTATTTTTCCGCAACTTATCGACTCGAGGGCTACGCCATCCTATATACATCTGTTCTACGAACCAAAACGTGATATCCTGAGTAGCTGGCACATCAATCGAAACCCTTGACACAACATCAACCCAGCTGCAACGCACCTGACAGGTTGACAAGGAACTGAGATAAGAGCATGGCCAGGCTAACGAAAAGGACTCGCATAGTGCAACGCACTTCATGCTCACAAAGCTCTTTATACATATTCAACAATAAATTATATACAACATTTATACGAACTTTACAACATGGGTACACTTATGTGCAGGATACAAACTAAGCTACTATTGCAACAAGAGAATGTTGGTTTGTTCCTTAAAGAAGTCGACGATCTCTTCTGCTAGGCGATCCATAGCCTGGTAGTGTGGCACCATATTCCAGGCAGAACCTGCTGGTGGCACAGGCGGCCCAGCCGCAATTGCCACAACATCTACGTCAAGCCTATACAGTCGCACCAGCGATAGAGCGGCCTTGGCACCAGCCACCAACTGTTGCCTCACGCACTCGCGAACCACGGTCAGGTCTTGAAACTTGGCAAGGAGGGCCAGCAAGCTCGATGGAGTAACATCCAGCGGAAACATCGTCCGATAAATGTTCTTCAAGCATGACTGCGACTTCTTCAGGAAGTGCAGCACTCGCGACGCATGATCCTGCAGGGTCGCCAGCGCAATCGCACGATCATGATCTACCCAGAAGTATCCACTCTCTTGAAGTTGCTCCTGGGTGAGATCATGCATACGAATGGCAATTCTATCCTTCTCATCCTGCGGATGACGCGCGCTGACTACTACACGAAGCAGCAACAACAGCATAAGTACAGCTCACCATCGCGAGTGACTACAAGGAAAATATAAGAGCAAGCAAACTAACACTTGAATTGGTCGCCCAGCTATGCCACCTCGCCAAGCAGATACTGCTCTTGGGCGGTGGCTTTCTCCGCCTTCGACTTCCATACATCCACGTTACCGCGGAGCACGGGCAACTCACGCTCCAGCTGCTTCACGCGGTCACGCAGTCGCGAAAGCAGCGACAGCTCATCTACCCTGGAGCGTGGCGGTGCCAAAGTATCATCAAGAGGCGGCGGGTCCTGAGTTTCCCTCAAAGGATCACTTGATGTACCCTACCACAAGCCAAGATAGAAACAAACAAGACGACCAAATCAACACAAAGACAAAAGATTCAAGTGCATTCAAGACTAGCAAAAGTATCAGCAGATACACTCGCCAGCATGCATGTTCTTAACAGAGGACATAAACTAGTTAACTATTACAAAGTCACTAAGGAGCGATTAGCTTCTTCGACTTCGACGGCTTCGGGGGCTTCATCGAGTCCGTGGCAGTGTCAGATGCCACTGACTTTCCGCCAGCCCCTGATGACGCAGCCTTTGCCGCCTTCTTGGCACGTTGCAGCTCCTCAGAATACTTCGCAACCGTGTTTATCAGCTGTGGCCCATATTTACCACAAGCAGTTGTGAAAGGAGCAAAGACTACCTGCTGGCCATCCGCGCTAACAGGCATCGCCTTCGACACCGCGACAGGGTCAATCTCGACTCCGTGGGCCTGCACCATGGCAAGTGACATGGACGCGCCAGCCGCGCGGAGTGAGTTCTTGAAGCTGGAAGGAACACCCCCGGAGAGTGACTCCACCAGCTCGCCCACGTTCTCGATTAGCTCAGCCTTGGGCACCAGCTCCTCCCGAAGACGACTGAGAACACCCTTGGCCTTTGAGAGCGTATCTTGAACAGCGGCGTTGCGGTCTTCGACTGCCGACAGTGCACCCGCCAGAGAATCATAGCGACGAAGGGCCTACGGGTCGAAGCTCAAATCACCAGCATCTGTACATAAATCCACACATGGACAAAGCATCAGCGCCAACGGCAAAAAGTCGAGCAGAGAAGGATAACGATATCCAAAGCAAAGTACCTGAGAGGGCCTTGGCAATCAAAAAAAGCTGTTCTTCGAACAACTTCTCCTTGGCTGCGAAGGAGGCACACAGATCCTCTTCGCGCCTTTGCGCCTCGTCACGCGCCGCGATTGCCTCATCGTGACCCTTCACAGCCGCGGCGAGGGTTTTCTCCATCGTGGCAGCGTTGTGTAGGAGGGCGTTATGTTTAGCTACAAAACAAAAGGATTGACTATCAGTCGACAATATAAAAAGAAGAAGAAGAGGAAGTGAAAAAACACTTACTTTCGACCACGCGATGACGCGTCTCTAGCATTGCATGCTGGCGGCCCATCGCGAGCACTTGCTCCGCCAAGTGCGCGGCCTCCTTCACAAGGAGCTATCGCATAACAAAGGATCAGCAGAAGCCATCGACTGCAACATCAAAAAGAAGAAAAAGCCTAGACTTACGTGATCCTCCAAAGACTCCGAAGTCGTTTGGTGCATAGTCATCCGGGCAACCATTCGATGCTCCCCTGCATGAGGAGAACTGGAAGAGTTGTGCCCGGAGTGGGCCGCCAATGGAGGGGAAGGAGCACGCTCAACCTCTTTATTGTCCTTTGAGGTCGTGACTCCTGATTCTTTCAAAAATTGGACGTCGCTGGAAGATGACGACGCCTCTTGACTGCAAGACAAAATCCACATCAAGAAAGGGCAAATCCAGAGACGAGCCAACAAGGGCAAAACAGAGAAGAACAAGTAAACTAGAAAACTTACCAATCAAACTTTTCAAAGTCAAAAGTGGGCTCCCCCGACTCTAACGAGGACTCCTTGGGCAATCGCATCTTCTTGCGGGAGGATGGTGCCACGACGCTCACAGGAATGGCAGGGATCGGCGACTCCGCACCTACACCCGCACCTTCCGGAGTCGAAGGAGACGACGCATCGGAATCCTCGTTGCGCGAACGCTTGCGAGTATTCGGACTACCAGACTCGGGGGATTCCTCCTCCGCATCAGATGGGATGGTCGACTCTGACTCGTCCTCTTCCAAGAATTCGCGAGGGATAATCCCCTCAGGAAGAGGGGGCATACAAGGCGACACCGCCCAATCCTGCATACAGACAACAAATTCAGCAAAAAGTAAATAAACAGCAGAGAAGAAATCGAAAAACTAAGCTACTGTGTAGCACAACTATACCTCAGGAGGACGGTTAGCAGCATCAAACGGAGGAACAACTGGCTCACTGGGTAGCACATCTTTGATGGTGTACTTGGTGACCAGTCAAACCCTTTTGTCCACCTCACTCGCGGACATGCCATCAGCAGACACGCGAGTTGGATCGTCAGCGCCAGTCCACTGAAACATGGGGTGGACTCTAGCCTGCAGGGGCTGGACGCGACGACGCAGCCACGTACGAATGAGGGTGCAGCCTCCCTCCTCTTTGTCGAGGCGACTCTCGAGGTCGCAGACACGCTCGAACAGCACATCCGTCTCCGCGGATTCGCCAGGCATGACTACATTTTTCCAGGAGCGCCTCCTCTTGCACGGCGTCGCAGGATTAAACGGTGCGATTCTGAAGTGCTCGTCGCCAATCTTCTCATCACGGACGTAGAACCACTTGTCCCTCCACCCTTGGACAGACGCTGCGAGCTTGATGTCGAAATAGGTGGGGGATGGGTCGACGTGAATTCCGCAACCACCTACATCGTAGACTAAAGAGCTAGATGCAGATTGGCGCTTCAACTTGAAGAGGCGCTTGAAGAGGCTGAAGTGCGGCTCGATTCCGAGCCAGCACTCGCAGAGGGTGATGAAGCAAGAGATGTGGAGGATCGAGCTTGAGGTCAGCTGATGGAGCTGAAGCCCGTAGAAACAAAGGAGACCCCTAAAAAAGGGGTGAAGGGGCAAGGAGAGACCGCGAATGATGAATGCCAAAAACATCACTCGAAAACTAGCGGGAGGAGAAGGAATTGTCTCACCGCCAGGGATGCGGGCACCGGCGACTGCGTCAGACAGCACTCTGTCTTGGCGAAGAAGACGGAGATCCGATGACTTGATGATGGAGGGACGCCACGCACCATTCATGACGCGGGTGTCCGTGCCCTTCTTCT
This sequence comes from Avena sativa, assembly GCA_916181665.1. Classification (NCBI taxonomy): domain Eukaryota; kingdom Viridiplantae; phylum Streptophyta; class Magnoliopsida; order Poales; family Poaceae; genus Avena; species Avena sativa. The sequence goes on from OV702292.1 coordinate 142,304,482, forward strand.
TCCCGCTGGCGGCAGTGCTGGTGCCCGCAGCGGCGGAGCCGCCTTTCTTCTTCGCCGCAGCAGCGGTAGCCACGGAATCGGCCACAACACCTCCTTTCTTCTTCCCCATTGCGTGGCGGCGATGCGATCGAAGGAAGTAGCTCGGAAACGAGCAGAGCTGGTCCAGCGTCGTGGAAGAAACAAGCGCAGAGAAAGCAGAGGAGAAGCGGCAATGGCGATGGAAGCAAAGGATGAATGAGAGAAGATGAGAAATTACCGTCGCAGCACCACTACTTAACCCCTGGAAGATGCAATCCAACGGCTAAGACAAACCCTACTGGACGCGTGGCAAACATCGTCCTAGACACGTAGAGGAGTGGAAACGCGAACCGTCCCTCCACTGCGCCCATTACGCGCGGAAATCAAGGAGGCGCAGTTAAAATAAAGATTACGCACGCCCAGTAAAATCAAAGTTAGAGAGTAGGACCCACTGCTCGTCACGTCCCGTCAAACTCGCTCACGCGGGCAACTGAGGTCATGAAATCGTCAGCACTGACGTCATCAAGGCTACGCAGCAGAAGACTTCGACTACTTTAGTCCTTTCTCAAGTCTTGGACTCCACCAAGCACTCGAGGGCTACTCCCATAGGGAGCTCTGGTCGCGCACCCTACGATTTTTCTTTCTTCTTCTTTTTCAGGAACATGGATAATCAAAGCAAACCCAACCACTCGAAGCATGGCTTGACTATGGACATGGGTTACTCCCATAGGGAGCGCCGGAAACAAATTCGACCGAAACAAGCAAACAAAAGACGACAGCAGTCGCAAAAAGATTCTCCCGTCCCTGCCTGAGTCTTCGACTCAACCAGGCACTCGGGGGCTACTCCCATAGGGAGCGCTGGTTGCGCACCCTATGATTATTTATACAAAAAACTGTGTGTTGATAACATCCACACTCGAAGCTCATGGAACCACGCCTCATAATTTTTCTCTACAAAGAGACTGCGTCTCCGGGGTCACCCGAATCGTCTCTGCGATGATAAAATTCGGATGCCGCACTTACAGCGTGAAGGTAAGACCTGAATAAGGCCTGGCAATGCATTAGCTGCGCACTACCAGAAATGTATCCGTACCTACAGGTATGATGAACATGCCTTGACGGACGCGTCGAGTGTAGGGGTTCCACGCATAAAAACAATTAAATTTTACTCTACGCCCCTGAACCCCTGAAGCTGCCAGGACCTATCTATTAGTAATACAGTAATGGGAGGGGCTTTTCGCGAACTTACCCTTGAAGACCAAAAAGCGTTGTCAACGCTCAGGAGAGCATGGTTGATGTAGACGAGCCTAAGCCGACCTCAAGGTCGTGATGAAGTCCTTGCGCTCCTTCTGGATCCAACGACTTGAGTGCCTCAAGTGCGACACCTCGCGGGGAGTTACACACATCCGGTGCCTGACGATGACTCCCGCTTCCCCGATCCAGCAGCAGTTGCGGAAGCAGAGCTCCTGGATCCGAATCCCGCAGCGTGACGGCGCTCCGCGGTGAAGATGTCTCTCGCTCGCGCAGTCCAGACTTGGGACCATGGTCACGAGAGAGAGAGGGGAGAGACAAAATATCAATTAGAGGTCCTCCCAAAAGTGAGGAGACCTTTATTGATTATTGGTTGTATTTTTCTAGGCCAAATATCCCACTATATATAGGGGGAGGGGAGGTACTACCTCCCCTAAAGTCCCAGGGTGGGACTAAAGGAGAGGAGGGGGGAGGAGGTGGCCGTCGGCCACTAGTGGGCCCGGCGGGTGGGCAAGGCCCAGCCGACCTCCCCCTTGGTCCCTCTCCCCTTTCTCCTTTTCCCTAATGGGCCCTCTCCCTCCGAAAATTGGCCCAATAAGCCTTTTGACCTTTTAATTTATTTTGTCTTTATGAAATAATTATGAATAAATGATTAAATCAATATTTAACATTCATTCACATATTATCTAATCTCTGTGGCTATGGAACACCTTCCACCTCCACTCCGTACATCCTACGGACTTACCGAAATCCTTCCGGTTTTCTCCCTTCTTTTCTTCGGCGATTCTACCGATCCTATAAACACTCTCTAAGCATCATCAAGCCCTTAAGCGTGATACCCCATGGTTCGGGAACACTCTAGACATGGTTGGGACACTCCCGCACCAATGATCAACAGAGGGACATGGATGGCCATGTGACCCCTATGCATTCCACGAAGATCTTTCGTCGTTTGAACTGGGACAGTCGTGTCTTATTCCCTTTGTCTCTCGATACTTGCATTGCCCGAGATCTGATCAATGACATCACCATGTCGTGTTCAATCTCATTACTGAACAATGCTATTTGACTCGTTCTGACAAGTGATATCCCCGTGATCTAATCACACGCTGCGTAGCTATTAGATATAACCTCTCCGAGTGGGCCCTTGAGTATCTTCCCATCACATGGACGGACAAATCCTGCTCTTGACATCTATTGCCTCTACGGTTTCCTCCAAATACCTGAACACACCTTTATAACCACCATTTTACCAGATAACGTTTGATGCTATCTAAGCACTATCGGGAGACAGTGATTGATATAGCCTCACGGTCTAAGGAATAGTCTACGACGATCCATTTCTAATCATCGTAACTTGAACTTCATGACATGATCGAATCACGATGTTTAGGTTTGGTATTGGTTCATCATCTCATTCTCAGAATGAGATGACCTCATTTCCAACTGGCATAAATGCCACATGATCAGGAAACATGATCATCTATTGACCAATGAACCAGTGACTAGAGTTTCACTGGGAACCACTGGTTTGTTTGTATATCACACGTGTATTGATGTTTCCACTCAATATAGTTATAGCATGATATAAAACTTAATCATAAACTATATGAAATATGGTAATAGTCCTTACTACTATTTGTCTCTAGGGCATATTTCCAACAGTCTCCCACTTGCACTAGAGTACAAATACACTAGCTGCATTTGTTCTTAATTATTGGTACCATATAACCGGTACCTAGAACATGCTTGCTCATGGAAGAGTTTGAGTCTTGGGTCTGTACTTTACAGTCCCAAATCCTTTGCAACTTACTAATGTCACTTTGATTGACATTAATATTCTATCATCTCATGATAGCATCTGTGTGAATGCATCGTCGCTATGGCAGCAGAACGAGGCCTGATTCCAGGAGCCTACAGTGATGTTAGATCAACCTCGAGGGCTTTCTCATGGGCACTGTGCCCTGGGACACATCATTCTACGTTAAAAGCGAATTAGCCCCGCCATAACATTATACAACACTTTAGATGGTACCCTTATCTATTATTATAAATGTATTCATCGAAACACTAGTGCACTCCGTGCAACTTTCGATGTTTTGTTCACCTCGCTTCCTATTTGACTTTAATTGGTATCTACAGGAGTTTCCAACATATTCCCTTATAACATAACTCTTTATGCTTTAAGATATGTCATCCTTTATGGATTTGAAAAACATGTCTACAGTTCTCTATTAGACTCTATGGACAAACTTAGCTCAACGTTCTGTGATTCGAACTTGATCACTTTCAAACGTTCCTTATTTGGATCACATATTATGCTAAGTTATCATCATGGTTTACTGAGATAGAACCTATGTCTCAACATAGTGGATGTCGATCATCCTTTTCTTTCTTTTAACCATTGATGCTAAACTTAATGTTATTCCTAATTTTAGTCATTAAGGACTAGTTCCTTAATTAACTTCTATTCTGAAACAGCTTTCAGAATCCTTTAAGGAATACTACATAATATCATAATACGGTTATTATCAACTTCTACATCTTATAACTCCTTATTTATAAGTATTTTCACTTTCATCCTTAACTTACTTAAGAATTACTCCTATAAGCTCCCACTCAAACTATGTTGCTAACATATTTGGGTACGAGTTAGTACTCTTACTCAAACTATGTTCCTACATATTTGAATTTGAGTCTTATGTTGATCCCACTTAAAAATATGTCAATCACATATTGTTTCAGGAAGACTTTCATAGCTCCCACTCAATTTTATGCAAATTGCATATCCACTCACTATTTTGAATAACTTCAAAATCTTTGATCAAATATCAAACTTGGAGATTTACTATGAGATACCAGTACTATTACTAGTTTTAAATCCACTAGACATTTAGCACACATGAATCAAATTCATTTGAATTTGTCCAATACTTGACAAATTGTGCTTTTGTCATTCACCCCCTTTTCCTACAATGGCTTTGCAGTCATTTGGGAAAATTCCAAGTAACTCCTTTTACTTGTGAGATTCAGCAATGAATTGCGTTCTAATCTCAAGGGAATTTTACTTTTAGGATTTCTCATAATTCTAGTTTACCATTATTTCCTTAGTAGTTCGTAGGTATGTCACATTTCGAAAATCATGACAAGTGGTTCACAAATGTCTCCATACAAGACTACATTTTGAATCCTACTTCATGTAGTGAAAAACAATAGTGGAGGGAAAAACACAATGATCAAAATCATTGATTCTTTCTTTCTATGAAGAGAATCGTTCAGGAACATTGTCCGTTGTGCTTCTCAACACTTTTATGCAGGGTTTTGAATCCTCATCGTGTTTTACACTAATTTCCATTTGCTTCATAATTGAGAAACATCACTAGAAGTGAGCTTTCTCAACAATGCACCAAAATCCAAGCAATACTAGTTTTGCTTTCCTTTTGGTTTCAGCTATGGATTTTGTATTCAAAGTTTCCAATGAATACACTATAAGGACTTATTCGCTATTGTTTTGGTTATATCAAATAACCCCAAAACTTTCACGAATTCAAATGGTTCACTACATTCTAATTGAGTGCTAACTATTTCTAAGCTAATGGTCTCTACATCTATACTACAACGATTTATTTGGTGCCTTCTATTCAACGCCTTTTGATATCTAATATCACATTGTGATGCTTTGTATTTTGACGTTTCAAAACACTTTGCATTCCACAATGTCTTTTATGCCATTTTTATAAATTTGAACTTCATTACTATTGATCAAATCATAGTAATTAGATTCCCTTTTATATTTATACCCTTTGTTGATGAAACACTTTGATCAAATCAAATAGTTTCATATTCATGTTTCCTTTGGTAAACTTACTTTACACATTTAAACGATCATTTAATGATAATTACCATTTTCGTTAAAACATAATACATCGGATATGTATATACTTTTAGCAATTCATTAAACACTTTGTATTCAAGTAATACATGGTGTTCAAGTTATTTCGCCGAACTTAGGCATGATTTATATGTGAAAAGTAATCAGATGACTTTCACATATTATCGCATAACTTTGAATTTAAACAATGGTTTCATTCATTAATGAAATATCATTAAGTTGGGTATTTTAAACAAGGCATTTTAATATTTTACAAATGTTCATACATTATCAATTAGTTTCAAACAACAAGGATAATTCACATATAATCAAACAAGATATGAACACAAATAGAAATCATTCATAAAAGCAGAATAACTATTTGTTACAAACTCATATGAATAACCGTCTCACAAAGTGTGAGACACACTAAAGTTCACAATCTCTTTATTACAAAAATCATCCTAAACACGAACTAAATTATAAATGTCGAGGGAGAGTGTCGTTGGCCATCATCATCATGCTCGCCATCAACACGCAACGTCACCTCCTCTCCAGCAAGCACATCTATGCAGAAGGACTTGTTTTCACCAAAACAGAACAAGTATCAGATATACTTAACACTGCAAATGTGTTTTCAAGATTATAACATTTATAAAACTGTATATCAAATATATACCTTTGTTGTTGACGACCTGAGCAACATCTGGTTCAACCAACACATTCCTGAGATGTGTCATGAAGCGGTGGAACTCCATTTCCGTGTCGCCCCTCATTACGCAAGTCCTAACTTGTGCTTGGTAGCTTGGTGGCAGCGACCGCAGCACAGCAGCATTTGCGAAAGAGCCTGAACTCCAGACGTCTAGGAAGTATGATGGCCTCATGTACACATCATGCATGTGTTGTAAGTGGCTGTCTAGTGACGAGTTCTCCTCCATCTTAATGGAGAGGAAGTTTCCCATCAACTCATGCTCCCAAATGCGTGTCTGATCCACGAAATGTGTCCTAAGCTGTAGCATCACCGAACGAGGGTTGACATCACCCACGAAAGGCCACAGCTCGTCCACCATTCCGAAACGCATCACAATTGAAATATAGGAGGACGTCTCCCGATGGAGATAGCGGTCTTTCCGCTCCTCTAGGGTCTCAAGGTCTGTGGACAGATCCAGATCCATCCCGTCAAGTATGTAGTCGACCATGTCGTTCTTGCTAAGGAGAACATGGAGACTGGCAACCCAAATGGAGAAGTTCGATCCATCTAATCTGAGCTTCTCTCCTTCTAACCATTTAGTTGTCAACACGAAAGAGCCCATCTACATTTATAATTGCAAAAGGAATTTAGACTAAGTTTATAATTAAATGAGTTAATAATAATCCACTCAGAAACACCTATCCCTAGTGAGGGTTCCTAGTGATAACATGACCCCTATCAGCCACATCTCCCCCGATCGTCACGGCCATCAATGTGGGTTCAAGGGTGGACGCTAAACGTCGGTCACATCATTCATGCGACTCGTGCTCGATCTTTCGACCATCCGCGTTCCGAGGCCACGCTTCTCTAGCGTGCTAGGCTCGCCAACTCAACCTTAGTGAATTCGTTGTGCAACATGGCTTACACCCACTGTATGCAAACATAGATATCTATGACACCCAGGCCTGTCACCCTGGATCGCCTCATATCGAAGAACTTTCTTGGTGGTCCACACTAAGGGGGAACACAATCGTTGGTAATTTTAATAGGGATCATCTTATTAGGCTACCGTCGAGTATCTAATACTAGCACACAATAAGACATACAAACAATAACATTGAATGTAAATGCTATGTGATATGGTCCTTCACGTCGTGATCTCCATCCGCCGTCACCGGGTTCTGGTGCCAGAGTTCCGGCGCCGTAGACACTAGGGTACCAGTGTCATTCCGGCGTGGTAGTTTGTCATTACCGTGACTATCTACTACTATGTAACAAAAGGTAATTACTTTACCTTTGCCACAACCATATCACAAAGCAATGCCCCCCTACAAAATAAAGTTAGACGCTTCTACTTTATCTTTGCATGTTTTACATGGCTGAATGGGCATTCGCACAAGAATTGTTCTTACCTACGAACTTTCAGCACAACGTTGATCAAGTAGTTATCTCTACTACACCCCTTTCGGGGCCCTCCGTTGCAAATGGTATACCAACTAATGCGAGAGAGACAGAAACCCCCCTAAGCCACTTTATACGGTACAAGCCGTATGTCAAGCGTGGACCAATCTCGCGAATGAACGCGTCAAGTCGGTTGGGGGCCGCTTCATCAAGCATTGCTGCGGTATACACACGTACACGTGGGAGGGTAACAACTAAAAGATCAATGCCCACACACTACATCTCGTGTGTTCTACCCGTACTAGCATTACTACGCATAGATCTAGCTTTGATACCACTGTAGGGGTTCCGCGCATAAAAACAATTAAATTTTACTCTACGCCCCTGAACCCCTGAAGCTGCCAGGACCTATCTATTAGTAATACAGTAACGGGAGGGGCTTTTTGCAAACTTACCCTTGAAGACCGAAAGCGTTGTCAACGCTCAGGAGAGCGTGGTTGATGTAGACGATCCGAAGCCGACCTCAAGGTCGTGATGAAGTCCTTGCGCTCCTTCTAGCTCCAACGACTGGAGTGCCTCAAGTGTGACACCTCGCGGGGAGTTACACACGTCCGGTGCCTGACGATGACTCCCGCTTCCCCGATCCAGCAGCAATTGCGGAAGTAGAGCTCCCGGATCCGAATCCCGCAGCGCGACGGCGCTCCACGGTGAAGATGTCTCTCGCTCGCATAGTCCAGACTTGGGACCACGGTCACGAGAGAGAGGGGAAAGAGAAAATATCAATTAGAGGTCCTCCCAAAAGTGGGGAGACCTTTATTGATTATTGGTTGTATTTTTCTAGGCCAAATACCCCACTATATATAGGGGTAGGGGAGGTACTACCTCCCCTAAAGTCCTGGGGTGGGACTAAAGGAGAGGAGGGGGAAGGAGGTGGCCGCCGGCCACTAGTGGGCCCCGCAGGGGGAGGGGGGAAGGCCTAGCCGGCCTCCCCCTTGTTCCCTCTCTCCTTTCTCCGTTTCCCTAATGAGCCCTCTCCCTCCGGAAATTGGCCCATTAAGCCTTTTGACCTTTTAATTTATTTTCTCTTTATTAAATAATTATGAATAAATGATTAAATCAATATTTACCATTCATTCACATATTATCTAATCTCCGTGGCTATGGAACACCTTCCACCTCCACCCCGGACATCCTCCAGACTTACCGGAATCCTTCCGGTTTTCTCCCTTCTTTTCTTCGGCGATTCTACTGATCCTATAAACACTCTCTAAGCATCATCAAGCCCTTAAGCATGATACCCCACGTTTTGGGAGCACTCCAGACATGGTCGGAACACTCCCGCACCAATGATCAACAGAGGGACCTGGATGGCCATGTGACCCCTATGCATTCCACGAAGATCTTTCGTCGTTTGAACCGGGACAGTTGTGTCTTATTCCCTTTGTCTCTCGATACTTGCATTGCCTGAGATTTGATCAATGACATCACCATGTCGTGTTCAATATCGTTACTGAACAATGCTATTTGACTCGTTCTGACAAGTGATATCCCTGTGATCTAATCACACTCTGCGCATCTATTGGATATAACCTCTCCGAGTGGGCCCTTGAGTATCTTCCCGTCACATGGACGGACAAATCCTACTCTTTACATATATTGCCTCTATGGTTTCCTCCGAATACCTGAACACACCTTTATAACCACCATTTTACTAGATGGTGTTTGATGCTATCTAAGCACTCTTAGGAGACAGTGATTGATATAGCCTCACGGTCTAAGGAATAGTCTACGAGGATCCATTTCTAATCATCGTAACTTGAACTTCGTGACATGATCGAATCATGATGTTTAGGTTGGGTATTGGTTCATCATCTCATTCTCAGAATGAGATGACCTCATTTCCAACTGGCATAAATGCCACATGATCAGGAAACATGATCATCTGTTGACCAATGAACCAGTGACTAGAGTTTCACTGGGAACCCCTGGTTTGTTTGTATATCACACGTGTATTGATGTTTCCACTAAATACAGTTATAGCATGATATAAAACTTAATCATAAACTATATGACATATGGTAATAGTCCTTACTACTATTTTTCTCTAGGGCATATTTCCAACATCGAGTGTTCACACCCATATAACTGGAATTCGACTCCTGTAAGACCTCCGCGGCTTGAGTCGAATTACACCAGCACTTTTTCGGATTCGAGTCCGGGGACTCGAGTTCGAGTAGATTGCGTTGTTTCACCCTAAGGTCGTTAACTGATACCGATACTTCGGTTAAATCAGGCACGCACATCAACAATCCATATGACACAAACAAAGCAGTCGAAATATACTCATTCATGCACTCGAAAGACTTCAAAAAAGTCCCCAGTCAAATCTGCGATTCCACTGGACACTCGGGGGCTACTGACATGGGTATACCCTACAGGTACTCGAGCTTGGTATATACGGCCTAAATACGTAAAGGCCCACGGTGTCGCCAAGGCCCAAATGAAGGACTCGAGTAACCTACGGACTCTCGATTGCTTGAAGAACAAGAAGAAGCTAAAGATAGAAAGTTTGAAGGGGAAAACCCTAACTTGTAACTGACTCGACCTGCTACCCGAGACCTAGCCTACCTATATAAAGGCTAGGAGGGGGCGGCGAGGAGGACACATGCAACCCTAGTTTCCACAACCCTCGCCAGAATGCATCTGCGCACCATTATAATCTTCGAATCCTTCGATAATTCCACGAGCAGACAAGCAGGAGTAGGGACCTCTACGAGGCCTGAACCTGGGTAAATCTTTGAGTTCCATGTGTGCTTGTTTTCTAGATGATAGATGTCTCCGGCGCTCCCTCCTTCTCCAAAACCCAAGTCCATAACAATGGGCATTGATGAGTTAAACCCTCGTCACTAACATTAACTAAATACTAATCCTACTAATAACACTAACACTAACACTAACTAAAATACTAATACTACTAACTAACACTAACCAAAATCCTAATACTACTAATTTACAAACACTAACACACTACTACTAACCAAAATTAACTAATAACCCTAATTAGCCAAAATTAACACTAACTAAAATACTAATAACCCTAATTAACACTAACCTGAAGACGGCGAGGTGGTGCGTCGCGGCGGCTCGGGGAGGGGCGGTGCGGGGCCGGGCGGCGCGGAGACGCGACGGGGCGGCACGGAAACGGGCGCGGGCGGCAGCACGGCGATGGCGCGGGGATCCTTCTCACGGGCGCGGGTGGCGGTGCGGCGGACGGCGTGGGCGCGGCGCTGGGAAGAATGGCGATCTCCGGGTCATGCCATGACCTGGGGTGGGGGTGGGGTATTTATACCGCCCCCCCTTTAGCCCCGGGTGGTAATACGAACCGGGGCTAAAGGTCCCCCTTTAGACCCGGTTCGTATTACAACCCGGGGCTAAAGGTGTTTTCGGACCGCCGCACTTCCCGCGTGCCACAACCCTTTAGCCCGGGGCTAAAGGTTAGCCCCGGTTTGTATTACAAACCGGGGCTAAAGGTTATTTTTGGCGCCAAAACCAAAAATGGTTTATAGTTTTTAGAAAAATTATGTATTATATATCAAAAATTTCAGAAAAAGAAGATTTATAATTTAAATCTATTATCATACTTTATTATACAACTTAAATGAAATTATCTATTATTTAACAAGTATTATATTTAGTACAAATGTTCACAAAAAATAATAAAAATATAGTTTATGATTTAAAAATGGAAAAATACATATAATATACCAAAATATTCACAAAAAATAATAGACTCATTAGAAATATAATATTTAATACTAAAACTATTAACTAGGACTAAAACATATTTTTCCGCCATTTCCCCCGCTTCCCGCCATGTTCTCCCGCCATTTCCCTCGCTTCCCGCCATGTTTTTCCGCCATTTCCCCCGCTTCCCGCCATGTTCTCCCGCCATTTCCCCCACTTCCTGCCATGTTCTCCCGCCATTTCCCCCGCTTCCCACCATATTCTCCCTCCATTTCCCCTGCTTCCCGCCATGTTCTCCCGCCATGTCCCTCTATATCTAGGACGACTGCCATGTCCATCCACACATCCACACCTTCTCTCTCACAATAATGGACACCGCTTACTGGACTTTTCTGACGCTCGAGGAGACCGAGGCGCTGTGCGCCTCCAGCTACCCATGCCCGCCGGGGTACCGGCTGCCCGCTGGCTAGATGCTGAGCGCTGGAGGGCTTCCTGTTCCTCCTGTGCCTCAAGGTTCGGCCCGCCAGGCGGCCATCATGAACCACTTCTACCTCGAGCTCACGCCAGAGCAGCGGATGGATCCCCATTGGGATCCCGACAACCTCAACACCTAGAATGCCTTCTTCGCAAACCGGCGGGAAAGGGAGCTTGCCAGGTACGAGGGTGACGGCCTGCCCCCAGTGAACCACAACGAGGTTGGTCGCCGCCTGTGGTGGGCGAACCGGACTATCGCCGGTGTGATGCGCTACATCTCCATGGGAGACCATCCTCGCCTGAGGTACCCGTACTTTCACCAGCAGCATAGCCACAAGAATGGTGGTGGTGGTGAAGGCCTAGGGCATACTAGGGTCGTCATCCGGGAGCCCCCTCCCTCGTGCGTCGTGAATCCGAGGCCGGAGGATCCATCCGCGTGCTACGAGGAAGGGCTGAGGATCCATCCGCATGCTACGAGCAACGACGATGACGATGACGATTCCGAAGACGACCCAGAAGCTTTGTACTACAGGGATAGATATGATTATGACTAATTTTTACGTTTTAATATTAATAAATGTCTGGCCACAACAAGTTGCAATACTACCTATTGAGATCGAGATAGTTCATATCCATATACATATAAGAAGATCATTAAAAATAAAGGTTTAATAATATTGTACATCACCAACATCCACACATGTTAGGGTTTTCTTCTAATCCGTAACCATGGAGCATCTTCCTTACTTAACGGGATGCTTGGGTCATCCTTCACAGCGAAGGGCGGAATTTCATGAAACTTATCATAATCGTCTGACATGTCTGTCTTATCCTCCACCCCCATGATGTTTCTTTTTCCTAAAAGAACTATGTGGCGCTTTGGCTCATCGGATGCTGTATTCTTTTGCATATCTTTCCTTTTTCTCGGTTTGGTAGACATGTCCTTCACATAAAAAACCTGAGCCACATCATTGGCTAGGACAAATGGTTCATCTCTATATGCAAGGTTGTTGAGATCCACTTTTGTCATTCCGTATTTCTTGTCTACCTCAACCCCGCCTCCTGTCAGCTTGACCCATTTGCACCGAAACAAAGGACCTTAAAAAAGGTCCATAGTCAAGTTCCCATATCTCCTCTATGTAACCATAATATGTATCCTTTTTGCCAATTCTCGTCTGTTGCATCAAATCGGACACCACTGTTTTGATTGGTGCTCTTTTTATCTTGGGCGATCGTGTAAAATGTATTCCCATTTATCTCGTACCCTTGGAAAGTCAATATAGTCGAAGATGGTGCCCTTGCCAACAAGTACAACTGCTCTCCAACATTTATGTCATTCATGAGATGTGTCTTCAACCAACCGCCGAAAGTCCTCATATGTTCATCTCTAATCCAGGAGCCAGGCTTCCCCGGGTTGTTGGAGTATACAATATTTTTGTGTTCCTCGATATACGGAGCCACCAAGGTGGAACTTTGCAGAACTGTGTAGTGTGCTTTAGTGAGAGAATGTTCGTCCATACATATCCTTGCTTTCTTTCCTAGCGTGCCTTTTCCACTAATTCTACCCTCATACCGTGATTCAGGAACACCGATGGGCTTAAGGTCAGGAATAAAGTCAACACAAAACTCAATGACCTCCTCTGTTCCATATCCCTTTGAGATGCTTCCTTCTGGCCTAGCACGGTTATGAACATATTTCTTTAACACTCCCATGAACCTCTCAAAGCGGAACATATTGTGTAGAAATACAGGACCAAGAATGTTAATCTCATCGACTAGGTGAACTAGGAGGTGAGTCATAATATTGAAGAAGGATGGTGGGAACACCAACTCGAAGCTGACAAGACATTGGACCACATCTTTCTATAACCTTAGTAGACTATCTAGACTGATTACCTTCTGAGAAATTGCATTGAGAAACGCACATAGCTTCACAATGGGTACTCGAACATTTTCTGGCAGGAGTCCCCTCAATGCAATCGGAAGCAGCTGGGTCATAAGCACGTGGCAGTCATGAGACTTTAGGTTTTGAATTTTTTTCTCTACCATATTTATTATTCCCTTTATGTTTGACGAGAAACCAAACGGGACCTTGATACTATAAAGGACTTTAAAAAAGATTTTCTTCTCTTCTTTGGTAAGAGTGTAGCTAGCAGTACCTTCAAACAGCTCTGGATGCATGCCGTCTCGGTCTTTTATACGTTGTTGGTCCTGCCGTGCTTCAGGTGTATCTTTGCTCTTCCCATACACTCCCAAGAAGCCTAGCAGCGTCACACAAAGATTCTTCGTGAGGTGCATCACGTCAATTGCAGAGCGGACCTCTAGGACTTTCCAATAGGTAGCTCCCAAAATATAGATTTCTTTTTCCACATGGGTGCGTGTCCGACATCGTCCTTCGGAACAGATTGTCTACCAGGACCCTTACCAAAGATTACTTTTAAATCCTTCACCATGTCAAATACATCATCACCAGTATGGCGGATAGGCTTACACCGGCTGTCTGCCTCACCATTGAAATGCTTACCTTTCTTTCTTAGGATGTGCGTGGGCAGAAGAAAACGACGATTCCTCGGGTACACATTCTTCTTACATTTATCCAAATATATACTTTCAGTATCGTTTAAACAGTCTGTGCATGCATTGTATCCCTTGTTTGTCTGTCCTGAAATGTTACTAAGAGCAGGCCAATCATTGATTGTTATGAACAACAACGCTCGTAGGTCAAATTCCTCCTGCTTGTTCTCATCCCACACACGTACACCTTGTCTGTGCCACAACTGTAAGAGTTCTTCAACTAATGGCCTTAGGTACACATCAATGTCGTTGCCGGGTTGCTTCGGGCCTTGGATGAGCACTGACATCATAATGAACTTCCGCTTCATGCACAACCAAGGAGGAAGGTTATAGATACACAGAGTCACGGGCCAGGTGCTATGACTGCAGCTCTGCTCCCTAAAAGGATTCATGCCATCTGTACTTAGACCAAACCATAAGTTCCTCGCATCACCTGCAAAGTCCAGAAACTCTCTCTCGATTTTTCTCCACTACGGCAGAGCTTCTCGAAGATGTCTTAGGATCCCGTCCTCAGACATCTTCGAGGAGCTCGCCATAGAGGCACTCCCTAATATGTGAATTGTGATGTCTTCTTATCAAGCTTTTATGAATTAACCCTATCTTTGTTACAATTTTTTCAGTTTGTTGAACGCAGGTAGACGAAGAAGGATATTTTGCCCAGCTAGCTAGCTAGTTAGAATGATGAACTCACGCATGTGTGTGCTTCTAAAATCAAATTTCGAGACTATGTGCCAAAACAAGATATATATAGATAGAATCCACATATTGTGATATTTACCTTAGAGTTCCTTACATTAATACAAGATAGATAGAATCTAAACATCGATCTCATGCTATCATTGCAAAAATTACTACCAAACTAAATCCACAAATCCATCTATAAGATAGAGCATGAAAAGAGCTAATATAGCAATGAGAGTTTAAAGGATGAAGTTGCTCACCTTTTAAAACCTTTGGATAGATGGGGCACCACAAAATATAGACAAATCTTGAGGAAAAAAAGGGCATGAACTCGAGCTTGAAGCAAGAAAGAGAGAGAGAGGAGAGCCACTAGCTTGAATGGTGGCTCAGGCAGGGGAAGAAGATATAGCCAGACCTTTAGCCCCGGTTCGTGTCCAAAACCGGGGCTAAAGGTCCACCTTTAGCCCCGGGTCGTATAACAAATCGGGACTAAAGGATCTGCCGCCCGACCTGGCCTGCCTGAAACCCTTTAGCCCCGGTTTTTTACACGACCCGGGGCTAAAGGTTCCGTTCGAATCGGGGCTAGTGCTTGCCACCCCCTGGGGCCAGTTCTAGCCGTTGGACCGGGGCATTAGTCCCGGTTTGTAGCAAAACCGGGGCTAATACCCCTGGACCAAAGTTTTGTTTTCTACTAGTGTATCTATATACTAAAACATGTCTAGATACGTGCGAATCTAGACAAACTCAAGTCACTTATTTTGGAACAGAGGGAGTACATGAAATGTTTTGCAATTCATTGATCATATAGCTTCCCGCATAAATTTACTAAATGATGTTAAAACCAGAAAACTGAAAATGGTGTTAACTTGTTCCAAACAAAATTGTATGAATTTACTGAACAGTATCTTGGTGTAGTAACAACAGGGGACTTCTATTTGTCGACTTTAGGCGTCAACTAGCGCAGTGACACTTGAAGAAATCCCACATGGACCGTCATCTAGCACTGCCCATTAACATTTGCATTTTCTTATGACTTACTATATTCATAATTGACCTAAAAAGTGTTTATGCAGTTCAAAATAATGTGTTTGTTCGGCTCAAATTATTTAGTAATGAAGTTCATATAAAAGTTTGTGTACCATATAAATATTTAAATATTTATAAAATAGGAATATAAAGAAATAAAATTAAAACAAATATTCGCATGAAAAAAATTTAAGTTCATGCATATCTTATAAACGTTCAAATAGTTAAAAGAAACATGTGTTCATGTCAGGAAAATGTTATCCGTGCGTACCCATCTTGGCGGTGACGTCGAGAAACTTGTGAGAGTGGTGTGGTCCTTGAGGAGTTCTTCTGCCTGTTGGGATCTTCGGATAGTCACTCGACAATTCATTCTTTTTCTTCATCTCCAGGATGGATATGGTCCTTTTGACCCATTCGGCGACTTCG
This sequence comes from Avena sativa, assembly GCA_916181665.1. Taxonomy (NCBI): domain Eukaryota; kingdom Viridiplantae; phylum Streptophyta; class Magnoliopsida; order Poales; family Poaceae; genus Avena; species Avena sativa. The sequence goes on from OV702292.1 coordinate 142,320,639, forward strand.
CGTGCACAACTGACAACGTCAGGCCAGCTCAAGTAGGAGCGGCAGCGGCGGCGCGCCGTCGACACGGTCTGGAGGTTGAAGGTGAATGGCTTCTCAAGAATTTCGATGTAATTTTTATGTTTTTAAGATACTCTGTATTGTTCGATGTTTCTTTTAATGTCAGGGTTCTATTCGCAAAAAAAAGAGAACAAAAAAACATGAATAATATTTAAATATAGAAAAGTAAAAGTAAAACATAGTAAAAATTGAAAGAATAAGAAGATAAAAACAAAACAAAAAAGAAAAATAGATATAAAACTGGTTTTGGAAAAAATTAGAACAAAGAAAATAAAATAAACAAACAAAAAGGAAAAAGTTATATTGTCTTGCTACATCGCCCGGCCTACCACCCAAAGTACTCCAATGATAATATTTAGAGTATGTATTGAGCTCCAATATGTATGTGTTTTTTTTTGAGGGTACGCCAATGGCGTACCAAACTTTTATAGAAGACAGCAACAGCAGTCACAAGTGGCCGGGTAACACCTTGCGAACAAGGCTCCCAGCCGAACTCACACACACCACACAAACTCTCCCGCTCACCCTCCCTCATCTCATTGATCCCGAGGGCCTACTCTCGCGACATGGCTACAACTCCTCTCCCAGACCTAGCTAATTGCCAAACCCTGAACTCCTCCCGAATGCGGATCACCAGCTGACTAGCCTCACACTGGTCTCCAAACATTGCCGAATACCCTAGCGTTCCTCTTCTTCCACAACATCCAAGCCGTGAGGATAACAAGGATATCAAAGGTCTTTCTATCTGCCTTTTGGACTCTCTCTGGCCATCAGCCACCAGTCCTCCAGGGTGCCATCCCGCTGCGGTTGGGGACAGTCTACGCCCGCCCTCCTCAAGCACTCCCACCAAACTGTCCCGGCGTACACACATTGGACCAGGATGTGATCCACGGTGTCCTCCTCCTACAGGCGCGTGAAGCAGGCAAGGTATGATCCTGCAGGCCATGCCGCTCCCTCCTAGCTGACGTCCAGAGCCTATACCTCATGGCCAACGAGCATAAGATCTTGCACTTAGGAGTAGCAAACGACTTCCAAATCAGCGAAGCCACGCTGGAACGCTCCCCTCCTTGGCATAGCATCTTGTACGTGTCCCTAGCTGAGTAAACTCTAGAACTCGAACGTGTCCAACCAAATTCATCCAGCCTCTCTATCAGCTTCTCTGTCAGCTGGACCTCCCACAACGTAAGCCAAAGTGCGACCTGCTGCCTACGCCCCTGTGCCCCCCAAGGCTCCTGTCATGTCCAGCATCCACGTGCTGTCCGGAATCGCCTGAGCTACAGTCCTACTATTTATTCTCCGAGTGCCCACCGCCTCGACCACCTCAGGTGCAAAATCACCGACTAAGCGGCCATTGAGCCAACGATCCTGCCAAAACCTCAGCAACCTACCATCACCCAGCTTCGGGTGAACTAAGGCCCCAAACACACCCTCCGCTGCAGCATCCTTGAGCGCCGGCAGCCCCACCCAAGGTCTTGTGGGATCCGCCCTCCGAAACCACTCCCATCTGGCTCGAAGCGCAATCCCCTGTGTAGCATCCCAATTGTCTAACAATTGTAATGCTACTTGGTCTAGTAATATAATGGCTACTTCAAATATATAATTGTTGCATCATAATAATATCATGCTCATGTCATCATGCCACCTTGCATTTGAGCATCATATAAAACCCTTTTCCTTTTGGTTCTTATCTCATATGCATTATTAATTGCATTTGCCTCTTGATATTGTATTTGGTTGTTGATATATTGTTTAAATGCCCAAGTTGAGTTGGGGGCATATCTTTTATTCCACTCCACCACCTTGTCTTTCACCACCTTATAATTCCACCATCCAACTAAATATGAGCTTTGCACTTTATATGGGTTTTACCTCTAGCTCATAGGGGTTGGGATGGATCCAATTCTACTTCCCACATGCTCTCATCTTAGCATCATGTTGTTTTCACATCATTGATATATGAGAGCCACATGGCCACCTTTGCATGCCTTGTGAGTGGAACCCTTTTTCCTAGCTTCCATATGGATTATCATGGAATTATGCTCATGTTGGAATATTTTTGGGACTATTAAGCATCTAGTGGCACATACACACTAGCAAGTCCCAATTATAATCAAATGTGATCATCTCCAACTACTCCACATGGGGCATCCTTTCATTTCCTTTGGCTTGGCCTTAATTCCATGTTGGAAATACATGTGTTAATAAATGCCTATAATCTTTTACAATTGTTTTCACAATAATAAACATGGCATCTAGTACTCATGCATGGGCCATGCAAGATCTCTACCAAAACCTTTCTTTGGGTTTTATTTCTTGGATTTTAAAGTGGAGTATTCCTTTTCTTTTTAGCTCTCTTCTTTTGCTCTTACACAACCCCCTCCATCTCTTTTCCCTCATGCTTGATCTAGTGGAGTATCTAGACCTAAGCCTCCTCTCTCTCTAGCCTAGTTAAACCCTAAGCCTCACCCTCTCTATCCAAACCATCCCCCCCTCTCTTCAAACCCTAGCTACCATGCCACCCTCTCTCTCGGCCTCTCTCTCTCTCACCTAGCTGGCCCCACCTGGCCACCCTGGCCCACCTAGCTACCACCCCAACCAAACCCTAGCTACACCCGAGCCATACCCCCTCTCTACCCCAACCCTAGCTCCAACCCGAGCTCCCCCTCTCCCTCCCTCTCTCTTCTCTCTCTCTGCCACAAGGCCCCACACCGAACCACCCCCTTGTCCTCACCCTGGCCCCACCTGGAAGCCCCAGCATCACCTGCCCCTGCCCTGGCCGAGCCCGACCGAGCACGTGAAGGAGGAGGAGAAAAGGTGGCCGAGCCACCTTTTCCACCGTCCACTCCCGCACGGCACCCCGCTCCCTCTCTGCTTTTCCACTCCCTCTCTCTCGTCTGCTGCCTTCCCCAGATCTACCCCGGGGCGCCTGCCGCTCCTCCCCTCTCTTCTCCATCGCCACCACCTACCCCAACGCCGGCCACCGTCGGTCTCCACCGATCCCCCTCTTCCAGCCGGTGGCGTGACGCTCTGGGTGCCGCGGAAGACCAAGGGCCCTCCCCTGCATCGTCTTGTACACACCAGCGAGGAGGAGAAGGACCAGAGCCACCAGGCCGACGCCGCTCCGACGCGAAACCCTAGCTTCGTCGATCTCTGCCTCGTCGTCGATCCGCTACCCCTCCGCCCGAACCACCACCTCCAACAACCTCTCGGTGAGCCACGCAACCTCCTAGACACGCTCCTCTGCGCTGCCGTTGCCTGTACGCGCCGGGCAATACGACAAATGCTCTCTGTGCTGGCGCGCTCGCGTTCGCACCCTCGCCGTAGCGTCGCAGAACCCTATCTAGCCGTGCAGCCCTCCCCTACCAGCAACCCCCAAGCCACCGCAGTGGCTCCGCCCTCCGCGCGCGAGCCCTAGGTCCCCGGATCGAACCCTGCGCGCCGCGTCGTCCGCTGTCGCGCACCTATCGGTCGTCAGCAGTTTCAGAGAAGAGAAACAGTATGCGACGCCGTTTTTGCAGAAAACCCCCTATAGCTTTTTACTCCTAAACCCGCGGTCCAGCCTGCCCTACCGTCAGCCTTAGCGCTCGTTTTGCAGAACACCCCCTAGGCTTTTTCAACCTTAACCCGCACTCTCTCGGATGCCCCACGTGTCGCGTCCCCGCTGGCGCGCCCGCGAGTGCTCTGGCCCCACCTGTCACTCTCTGAGGCTGGACTAGCTCGCGGTGACAGAAGATTTTTCTGCACGCTGTGGCGTCCAGTCAGCAGGGGGCCCACCTGTCTCTGACTGTGGCTAAGTCTGGGTCGAGTAAGAAAAGTATTCTCTGTATTCTGTTTTAATTCAAACTTTTTCAAATTAATTTAAATTCAAATTTTAATTCTGTTTTTAAATAACTTTTAAAATATAAATCCAAATAATGCAAATAATATATGTTTTGAAATCAGAAAAATATGAGGAATTCAAATATGGCCTTCAAAATATATTTTGAACACTTAATTTTTAAGTTGGTTAAAATTACAATAAAATGCCCTTTTACATTAATTAATTAATAACTTTTGTTTTATAAGTCCAAATTTAACAAATAATATGTCTAAAATAATTAGCTCGACGAGACCTTTCTGTTTATGCATTCCTTGTTCTGTTTTGCAGCATGCATCATATAAATATAAAGTATACAGCAACTAATATGGGGTTAAAATGTGACCAAAACTCAATAAAATGATTTATTCTTGTATTCCACACCTCACCCATGCCATGCTACCTTATTGCCTTGCGAATTGTGCATCATTCATCATGGCATGATTGTTTGCTTGATGCATTTAATTCATATGCTTGTGCACTTTATTTATGTTGGCCCTTGTTTGTTTGGTTCTTCTTCGAATAGACGCTGAGCAGGGGATATATCAAGATACCCAGGAGCACTACCCAGATCCGTCTCTCGCTTCAACTGAGCTGCCAGGCAAGCACTACCACATGCTTGCATACATATAGTACCTATTGCCTCTATCTTATTCTTGCATCATTGAGTCGCGATTGCATTAATTTGAATCCCAAGTATTGCATAGCCTTTACTTTTTAAACCCCACCGAAGCTTGTTCCTCCACCCCATGAGCCATTACTACAGGAGTTGTTTGAGCCATGCGAGTCGTAGAACAGCATGTGTAGGGTATGTGAGTGTCGGATGGATAACGAGGTACCTAAACAACTTAACCTGAGTAGTAATGGGATAACTAATGAAAGTGGCATCGGTGAGCCATATTCGCTATTTGTTTTTTCAGGCTCACTTGTGTCCCGTAAGACCCCGAGTACTTGATTCCTGTTCCAAGAATATTCGCGCTATCCACATCCGGGAGGCTTATGAACCCCCCTGAGCCAGAGCTTGATTCATTCTTATTTCTTGGGGCCACAAACTAGTTTGAGGTTTTATTTACTATCCTGTACTTATGCCATGCTTTACTGCTTTATTTAAATTTTGCGATGTACTGCACTTGTACTGTTTTGGAAAGCGGAGTGTTTTCGCGGTATCGACAAGCCCAGTCACACTTTCGGGTTCCCAGTCGTTTACAGCCACTGACGCAAACCTTGAGTCCGTCTCGGAGTCGGCTAACTCCGTTGCGGGTAGCTTAATGGGGTGGCCCCCTGAAATATTTCTGAATCCTGTGATCGCTTTGTCGTGACTGCCTCGTTGGGTTTTGATTTGGTTTTTCCGAGGTTGATCGAGTGTGTGTTGCTATTTGTGCACCCCTGCAGGGTAAAACTTTCTGAAAGCCGTGTCCGCGGTTATGGACGACTTGGAGCACAGTTTCTCGATCATAGACAAGCATAACTAAAGTACCGCTTTTAATTTGACTAGACTAGGTACCTGACTAGTAAATAGTACAACACTCATGGAATGGATAATAAAACTGCCAACGGATGGGGGGGTTGTTCGTCCGCTTCCTCGTCGGTAAGCGAGGAGGAGGATGGATCTGTTAAGATTACCGTTATAACTGTTGTTAATAATTCACGGACATCCGTCTATCTCTGGTTAGGCGGATGGTTAGCGAGTATCTCTAGAATTGTTAGGGTTTATCTTTGGCTGCAATTGCGTCACCCCAGGTTGTGTCCCCTTTAGAGGCATAAAGACTTGCTGAGTACCCCTAGGGTCTCACACGATAAATTGTTTGATTCAGATGAACAGGTAATCTCGCAAGATGGATACTGGGTGGAGGAGACGGACGATATGGGCAACGATCATTCGGTGTAGAGATTCCGGGAACGGGGATCCGTGAGATCTGTGGGCGGGATGTGCTTATTTATGGGGCATCTTATGCCGATTTGCTTCTTATCCGTACTCGGATTTTGTCTTCCGCTTCCGCTTGATACTCTGATGTTTGATGTATGAGGAGATATCCTAAACTATTATATCTATCTAGGATATTTGGATCTTGCCGTATGGCGTTGCTATATTTCCTTTCTTTTTAGATGGAATGGCTCTGATGTACTGTTGTATGGTGGCTTGCATACATACTCATTTGTGTATGTAGTTGATCCCTTCGCCTGCCGATTACGCCGCCCGTTCTTGTCCCGATGTTTGGAAATGGTTGGGACGGCCGAAAGGTCTACCTGTGAGTGGCATTTGGGCCCCACCGTACTATTTCAACCATTTCTGCTCATCCAGGCTTGTAACTAGGAGCGTAATTCACCGAGGTAGTTACAATTGGTATCAGAGCCATCCCGCCCTTCAGGGTCTCAGCCAAATGGTCGTTGTCTGTCTAGCAAATATTTTTGGTAGTTATGTATACTAGGGAAAAACAAAACGCGAGAGTAGGACTGCTTCCACTTTTCTTCTTACCCACCCACCCACCCTTTTTCTGGTAAGGAAGTGTAACGTTTTCAATCCTCTTCTCAAAATTCAAACTAGGATTCACGTGTTCTGGGTTTCCGTAGTACCATAGGTTGTGTGTGTGTGTGTGTAATTCCTTGTCTATCTGTTGCATCCAAGTTGTTATCTTTATTGGCCTTTTGGTTATCAACTATTGGTACATTCCATACCGACAGGCTTTTGCAAACCGACGCGATCTATCTGATTCGTTGTATACCGACGCGATCTGTCTTACTCTTTGTTATCCGACGTCATCTTGTTTGGGGTGTTCGTTTCCGTAGTTACTAATCTTTAGGTTCATCGTGAGAAGAGGGTGTTGGGATATGTGTTCTACTTATTCATGTGCGGAGTAATGATTTGAGTGCGGGATGGAGTCGCGACCATACCACTACTCTTATCATTCGCTCTTGTATATTGAATTGGTAGAGTCACTAATCTTGATTCGTTAAGTGATTTTGCGCATCTATTGGTATTTTAATGCCGAAATTTGCGGAAAAATTTTCTTTGATATATCTGTGTACCACACTCCTTTTCAGTCGTGTGCGATATGCTTAATATCTTCTAGGTGCTTTGAACTTTGTTGATATTTTAATATCATCTTAGTAAATTGTATCATTTAATCTTGGTTAATTCCATCTTGGTACTATTTTGGATTATTATTATTTTCCATCATAGTACTGACTTGTGTTTATATCAATCACAGGATGGAACCACCACGCCGTTCTGAGGAGGACATACAACCTGAACTGGGGGTAGAGTTGTCAAGCATCGCCAATGCCTTGGCAGCAATGCAGCAGAACTAGCAGCGCTTTGAAGAAAGTGTCAGGAGGAATGAGTTTGCTCCGCTACCTCCACCTCCCAAGCGAGGAGACATCAAAAGCTTTCTGAAGTTCAACCCACGCCAATTTGATGTTTCTGATCAACCACTTGATGCTGATGATTGGTTGCGTGAGATGTCAAGGTTACTGGCAACTGCTGATGTTCCTGAGCAAGAATGGGTAAATTGTGCTACTCACCTTCTGAAGGGAGATGCAGCTCTCTGGTGGGAGAATTACCTGAAGGCAAACTGCACTGGTTTTCAGCCTACTTGGGGACAGTTCACTGGAGCTTTCAAAGAGCAGTATCTGTCAGAAATTGTCATGGAGAGGATGAAGGAAGTGTTTCTCAACCTCAAGCAGGGCAATGATAATGTCAATACCTACATCAGGAACTTCATGAACCTTTCTCGTTATGGTGGCGATGAGATCTCTGATGACAAGAAGAAGCAAAAGAGGTTCCGGCAAGGGCTCAATGCATCGATTAAATATGCAATCACACATGCAAGGCCGGCATCTTTTCTGGAACTTCAGCATACAGCTCTGCAGGAAGAGGCAAGTAGGCAAGTGTTTGAGGAGTCAAAGAAACACAGCCGTGATGCAGCAAGCTCTTCAGCTATGTCAGCTCCTTCTAAGCGTCGTGTCTGGGTTCCTAACACCCCACCGTCGCTTCCGGCTACACCAAGACCTTCAAGCTACGCGGCAAGGCCACCAAACTTCCTCACTGCTGCTCCCAGGGGCTACAACCACCACTACCCTGGAGCGCCTGGAGGAGTCCCTGGCTACGTTGCTCCACGTCCACCTGGTGCTTGTTACACTTGTGGAGACACTGGGCATCAAAGCTAGAACTGTCCGTTGAAGAACAAAGCTCTTCCTCCACCACCTCCAAGATCTGCGGCAAGCTCTCCTTTGGTTCGTGCACCACCACCTCGGGCTCTCAACATCAACACCAAGCCCGGGTCTACTGTTGCTCGTGCCAACTGTGTCAACGCCGCTCAAGCTGAGCATGCACCTAGAGTTGTGATGGGTATGCTATCCGTTAACTCAGTCCCTGCACGAGTTTTGTTTGATTCTGGTGCATCGCATTCTTTTGTTTCTCACAAGTTTGCACATGAGAATGAGTTAGCATTGGATCCTCTTCTTAAGCGGTTGATGGTCCTTTCTCCTGGAGCAAAGATGGCAGCTTCTAAAATCAGCCATGGCAATCAAATTGAGATTGGTGGCTCTTCATTCTCGGCTTCCTTAATTGTTCTGGGAAATTCTGACATTGATGTCATCTTGGGCATGGATTGGTTGACAGCAAATGCAGCTGTGATTGATTGTGCTGAACGCTCGGTTTCTCTGAAAATTCCTGAAGGCCATATAGTCTATTCTCCGAGTCTGACTCCTGCTATCTAGCTTTTCTCTTTGGCGGCTCTGAATGATGATGCTATGGAAGCTATTCAGAGTGTTCCGGTGGTCTGTGAGTTCCCAGATGTCTTTCCTGAAGAGTTGTCAGGTATGCCTCCGGATCGTGAGGTTGAGTTTGTAATTGAGCTTGAACCTGGTACCGCTCCTATCTCCAAGCGGCCTTATAAGATGGGTCCTGCTGAGTTGGCAGAACTCAAACGTCAGCTTGATGAACAAGAGAAGTTGGGTTTCATTCAACACAGTACTTCTTCTTGGGGTAGCCCAACCCTCTTTGTGAAGAAGCGAGACCAGACTGATAGACTTTGTGTGGACTATCGGGCTCTCAATGCTAAAACCATCAAGAATAAATATCCCCTTCCGCGGATTAATGATCTCTTCGATCAGCTAGCTGGAGCTGTGGTGTTCTCTAAGCTTGATTTGAGAAGTGGTTATCACCAAATCAACATTCGCAAGGAAGATGTTCCTATAACAGCTTTCACCACCCGCTATGGCCTGTATGAGTACACGGTCATGTCTTTCGGTCTCACCAACGCACCTGCCACCTTCTCGAGGCTCATGGACTCGGTTTTCATGGAGTATCTTGATAAGTTCGTTGTGGTCTATCTGGATGACATCCTAGTCTATTCTAAGTCACAAGAAGAGCATGAAAAACACCTTCGGTGTGTCCTAAACAAGCTTCGAGAGAACCGCTTGTATGCAAAGTTCTCCAAGTGTGAGTTTTGGCTGCCTCAAGTAACCTATCTTGGTCACGTCATCTCTGCCAAGGGCTTTGCAGTCAACCCGGAAACTGTGAAGACAATTGTTGAATGGCTTCCTCCTGTCAATGTCAAAGAAGTGCGGAGTTTCCTTGGTTTGGCTAGTTATTACCGTCGCTTCGTTCAGAACTTTTCGAAGATAGCGAAGCCTCTTACCGATCTCCTCAAGAAAGGCAAGAAATACCTTTGGACTCCTGCATGTCAAGCAAGCTTTGAGACACTCAAAGAGAAGCTCACTTCCACACCAGTCTTGGTTCCTCCGGATACATCCAAGCCTTTTCAGATCTTCTGTGATGCCTCTTTGCATGGATTGGGTGCGGTCCTTATGCAAGAAAAACAAGTTGTTGCTTATGCCTCTCGACAGTTGAAGACGCATGAGATCAACTATCCTACACATGACCTCGAGCTCGCCGCAGTTGTCTTTGCTTTGAAAGTATGGAGGCACTACTTGCTTGGCAACCGTTGTGAGATCTTTTCTGATCACAAGAGTCTGAAGTATATCTTCACTCAGCCTGATCTCAACCTTCGGCAGAGGAGATGGATTGAAGCAATCAATGATTTTGATTTGACCATCAACTACACTCCGGGCAAAGCTAATGTCATGGCTGATGCTCTCAGCCGCAAAGCTTATGTCAACAACCTCATGATGGAAGAACAACAGCCTCTCTTGTGCGAGGAATTCCGTCAGCTCAACCTTGAAATTGTGGAACAAGGGTACCTCCTGAACCTTCTAGCAACCCCTATCTTGGAAGAAAAGGTTCGCTCCTATCAGCTTGGTGATCCGTACACAAGAAAGGTCATCTCCAACATCCAGCTTCCGAAGTATGAGTCCTTCCACGTCGATGATCAAGGCACGCTTTTCTTTGAACACCGGATGTTTGTTCCGAACTACCCGGGTTTGAGAGAGCAAGTTCTCAAGGAGGCGCATGATTCTGTTCTTTCTATCCACCCTGGCAGCACAAAGATGTACATGGACTTGAAAACACAATATTGGTGGCCTGGTTTGAAACGATATTGTGCCAAGTATGTCTCGGAGTGTGATGTCTGCCGCAGAGTGAAAGCTGTCCATCAGAAACCTTCCGGTCTTCTACAGCCATTGAAACCCCCGGAATGGAAATGGGAGAAAGTAGAGATGGACTTCATCACTGGCTTTCCAAGGTCGCAGAAGGGCAACAATGCAATCTTTGTTGTCATTGACAGGCTTTCTAAAGTGGCTCACTTCTTCCCCGTCAAGGAAACAATTTCTGCAATTCAGTTGGCTGAGCTCTATATCAACAGAATTGTCTCTCTGTATGGGGTTTCGCTTGAGATCAGCTCAGATCGTGGAAGCATCTTCACTTCCAAGTTCTGGGAAAGTTCCCAAAATGCTTTGGGAACAAAATTGAACTTCAGCACAGCTTACCACCCTCAGTCGCAAGGACAAGTTGAAAGGATCAATCAGATTCTGGAGGATATGCTTCGTGCTTGCGTCATCTCTTTTGGCATGAAGTGGGAAGAATGTATTCCTTATGCTGAATTCTCTTACAACAACAGCTTCCAGAAAAGTCTAAAGATGGCACCATTTGAGGCTCTCTATGGTCGCAAATGCAGAACTCCGATTGGTTGGTTGGGTGCAGGAGAAAGAATATTGTTTGGCCCTGACATTGTAACTCAAGCGGAGGAGAAAGTGCACATCATTCTTGAAAATCTGAGGATTGCTCAAAGTCGCCAGAAGAGCAATTATGATAGGAAGCACACGGACATGGAGTATGTCCCTGGTGATCTCGTTTACCTTCGTGTCACTCCCATGAGAGGCACGCACCGCTTTGGTATCAAAGGAAAGCTGGCTCCTAGATACATCGGTCCTTTCAAAATTCGTGGGAGAAGAGGAGAAGTTGCTTATGCTCTTGAGCTCCCGGAAAAACTCAAGGTCCATGATGTTTTCCACATCTCTCAGCTCAAGAAGTGCTTCAAGGATCCCGGCAGGACCGTGGACCATGAGCTTATCAATCTTCAAGAAGATCTGTCTTATCAAGAACACCCCACAAAAATCCTTGAAGTCGCAGAAAGAAGGACTCGCAACAAGTCCATCAAGTTCTGCAAGGTGCAGTGGTCGCACCATTCCGTTGATGAAGCCACTTGGGAACGTGAAGATGATCTCCGTGCCAAGTATCCTACCCTCTTTGTGTCTTCTTCTTCTTCCTAGAATCTCGGGGCGAGATTCCTGTTTAGTGGGGGAGAGTTGTAGCATCCCAATTGTCTAACAATTGTCATGCTACTTGGTCTAGTAATATAATGGCTACTTCAAATATATAATTGTTGCATCATAATAATATCATGCTCATGTCATCATGCCACCTTGCATTTGAGCATCATATAAAACCCTTTTCCTTTTGGTTCTTATCTCATATGCATTATTAATTGTATTTGCCTCTTGATATTGTATTTGGTTGTAGATATATTGTTTAAATGCCCAAGTTGAGTTGGGGGCATATCTTTTATTCCACTCCACCACCTTGTCTTTCACCACCTTATAATTCCACCATCCAACTAAATATGAGCTTTGCACTTTATATGGGTTTTACCTCTAGCTCATAGGGGTTGGGATGGATCCAATTCTACTTCCCACATGCTCTCATCTTAGCATCATGTTGTTTTCACATCATTGATATATGAGAGCCACATGGCCACCTTTGCATGCCTTGTGAGTGGAACCCTTTTTCCTAGCTTCCATATGGATTATCATGGAATTATGCTCATGTTGGAATATTTTTGGGACTATTAAGCATCTAGTGGCACATACACACTAGCAAGTCCCAATTATAATCAAATGTGATCATCTCCAACTACTCCACATGGGGCATCCTTTCATTTCCTTTGGCTTGGCCTTAATTCCATGTTGGAAATACATGTGTTAATAAATGCCTATAATCTTTTACAATTGTTTTCACAATAATAAACATGGCATCTACTACTCATGCATGGGCCATGCAAGATCTCTACCAAAACCTTTCTTTGGGTTTTATTTCTTGGATTTTAAAGTGGAGTATTCCTTTTCTTTTTAGCTCCCTTCTTTTGCTCTTACACAACCCCCTCCATCTCTTTTCCCTAATGCTTGATCTAGTGGAGTATCTAGACCTAAGCCTCCTCTCTCTCTAGCCTAGTTAAACCCTAAGCCTCACCCTCTCTATCCAAACCATCCCCCCATCTCTTCAAACCCTAGCTACCATGCCACCCTCTCTCTCGGCCTCTCTCTCTCTTACCTAGCTGGCCCCACCTGGCCACCCTGGCCCACCTAGCTACCACCCCAACCAAACCCTAGCTACACCCGAGCCATACCCCCTCTCTACCCCAACCCTAGCTCCAACCCGAGCTCCCCCTCTCCCTCCCTCTCTCTTCTCTCTCTCTGCCACAAGGCCCCACACCGAACCACCCCCTTGTCCTCACCCTGGCCCCACCTGGCAGCCCCAGCATCACCTGCCCCTGCCCTGGCCGAGCCCGACCGAGCACGTGAAGGAGGAGGAGAAAAGGTGGTCGAGCCACCTTTTCCACCGTCCACTCCCGCACGGCACCCCGCTCCCTCTCTGCTTTTCCACTCCCTCTCTCTCGTCTGCTGCCTTCCCCAGATCTACCCCGGGGCGCCTGCCGCTCCTCCCCTCTCTTCTCCATCGCCACCACCTACCCCAACGCCGGCCACCGTCGGTCTCCACCGATCCCCCTCTTCCAGCCGGTGGCGTGACGCTCTGGGTGCCGCGGAAGACAAAGGGCCCTCCCCTGCATCGTCCTGTACGCACCAGCGAGGAGGAGAAGGACCAGATCCACCAGGCCGACGCCGCTCCGATGCGAAACCCTAGCTTCGCCGGTCTCTGCCTCGTCGTCGATCCGCTACCCCTCCGCCCGAACCACCACCTCCAACAACCTCTCGGTGAGCCACGCAACCTCCTAGACACGCTCCTCTGCGCTACCATTGCCTGTACGCGCCGGGCAATACGACAAACGCTCTCTGTGCTGGCGCGCTCGCGTTTGCACCCTCGCCGTAGCGTCGCAGAACCCTATCTAGCCGTGCAGCCCTCCCCTACCAGCAACCCCCAAGCCACCGCAGTGGCTCCGCCCTCCGCGCGCGAGCCCTAGGTCCCCGGATCGAACCCTGCGCGCCGCGTCGTCCGCTGTCGCGCACCTATCGGTCGTCAGCAGTTTCAGAGAAGAGAAACAGTATGCGACGCCGTTTTTGCAGAAAACCCCCTATAGCTTTTTACTCCTAAACCCGCGGTCCAGCCTGCCCCACCGTCAGCCTCAGCGCTTGTTTTGCAGAACACCCCCTAGCCTTTTTCAACCTTAACCCGCACTCCCTCGGATGCCCCACGTGTCGCGTCCCCGCTGGCGCGCCCGCGAGTGGGCCGGCGAGTGCTCTGGCCCCCCCTGTCACTCTCTGAGGCTGGACTAGCTCGCGGTGACAGAAGATTTTTCTGCGCGCTGTGGCGTCCAGTCAGCAGGGGGCCCACCTGTCTCTGACTGTGGCTAAGTCTGGGTCGAGTAAGAAAAGTATTCTCTGTATTCTGTTTTAATTCAAACTTTTTCAAATTAATTTAAATTCAAATTTTAATTCCGTTTTTAAATAACTTTTAAAATATAAATCCAAATAATGCAAATAATATATGTTTTGAAATCAGAAAAATGTGAGGAATTCAAATATGGCCTTCAAAATATATTTTGAACACTTAATTTTTAAGTTGGTTAAAATTACAATAAAATGCCCTTTTACATTAATTAATTAATAACTTTTGTTTTATAAGTCCAAATTTAACAAATAATATGTCTAAAATGATTAGCTCGACGAGACCTTTCTGTTTATGCATTCCTTGTTCTGTTTTGCAGCATGCATCATATAAATATAAAGTATACAGCAACTAATATGGGGTTAAAATGTGACCAAAACTCAATAAAATGATTTATTCTTGTATTCCACACCTCACCCATGCCATGCTACCTTATTGCCTTGCGAATTGTGCATCATTCATCATGGCATAATTGTTTGCTTGATGTATTTAATTCATATGCTTGTGCACTTTATTTATGTTGGCCCTTGTTTGTTTGGTTCTTCTTCGAATAGACGCTGAGCAGGGGATATATCAAGATACCCAGGAGCACTACCCAGATCCGTCTCTCGCTTCAAATGAGCTGCCAGGCAAGCACTACCACATGCTTGCATACATATAGTACCTATTGCCTCTATCTTATTCTTGCATCATTGAGTCGCGATTGCATTAATTTGAATTCCAAGTATTGCATAGCATTTACTTTTTAAACCCCACCGAAGCTTGTTCCTCCACCCCATGAGCCATTACTACAGGAGTTGTTTGAGCCATGCGAGTCGTAGAACAGCATGTGTAGGGTATGTGAGTGTCGGATGGATAACGAGGTACCTAAACAACTTAACCTGAGTAGTAATGGGATAACTAATGAAAGTGGCATCGGTGAGCCATATTCTCTATTTGGTTTTTCAGGCTCACTTGTGTCCCGTAAGACCCCGAGTACTTGATTCCTGTTCCAAGAATATTCGCGCTATCCACATCCGGGAGGCTTATGAACCCCCCTGAGCCAGAGCTTGATTCATTCTTATTTCTTGGGGCCACAAACTAGTTTGAGGTTTTATTTACTATCCTGTACTTATGCCATGCTTTACTGCTTTATTTAAATTATGCGATGTACTGCACCTGTACTGTTTTGGAAAGCGGAGTGTTTTCGCGGTATCGACAAGTCCAGTCACACTTTCGGGTTCCCAGTCGTTTACAGCCACTGACGCAAACCTTGAGTCCGTCTCGGAGTCGGCTAACTCCGTTGCGGGTAGCTTAATGGGGTGCCCCCTGAAATATTTCTGAATCCTGTGATCGCTTTGTCGTGACTGCCTCGTTGGGTTTTGATTTGGTTTTTCCGAGGTTGATCGAGTGTGTGTTGCTATTTGTGCACCCCTGCAGGGTAAAACTTTCTGAAAGCCGTGTCCGCGGTTATGGACGACTTGGAGCACAGTTTCTCGATCATAGACAAGCATAACTAAAGTACCGCTTTTAATTTGACTAGACTAGGTACCTGACTAGTAAATAGTACAACACTCATGGAATGGATAATAAAACTGCCAATGGATGGGGGGGGGTTGTTCGTCCGCTTCCTCGTCGGTAAGCGAGGAGGAGGATGGATCTGTTAAGATTACCGTTATAACTGTTGTTAATAATTCACGGACATCCGTCTATCTCTGGTTAGGCGGATGGTTAGCGAGTATCTCTAGAATTGTTAGGGTTTATCTTTGGCTGCAATTGCGTCACCCCAGGTTGTGTCCCCTTTAGAGGCATAAAGACTTGCTGAGTACCCCTAGGGTCTCACACGATAAATTGTTTGATTCAGATGAACAGGTAATCTCGCAAGATGGATACTGGGTGGAGGAGACGGACGATATGGGCAACGATCATTCGGTGTAGAGATTCCGGGAACGGGGATCCGTGAGATCTGTGGGCGGGATGTGCTTATTTATGGGGCATCTTATGCCGATTTGCTTCTTATCCGTACTCGGATTTTGTCTTCCGCTTCCGCTTGATACTCTGATGTTTGATGTATGAGGAGATATCCTAAACTATTATATCTATCTAGGATATTTGGATCTTGCCGTATGGCGTTGCTATATTTCCTTTCTTTTTAGATGGAATGGCTCTGATTTACTGTTGTATGGTGGCTTGCATACATACTCATTTGTGTATGTAGTTGATCCCTTCGCCTGCCGATTACGCCGCCCGTTCTTGTCCCGATGTTTGGAAATGGTTGGGACGGCCGAAAGGTCTACCTGTGAGTGGCATTTGGGCCCCACCGTACTATTTCAACCATTTCTGCTCATCCAGGCTTGTAACTAGGAGCGTAATTCACCAAGGTAGTTACACCCTGGATTCTCAGGTTCTTCACCCCCAGCCCCCCAAAGCAGGTATGCTTGCACACCGACTCCCAGGCCACCAAGCATTGTCCACCATGGACGTCCTTTTTCCCTACCCATAAGACACCTTGCCACTTTTCCAACTCATCTAACAGCCAAGTTGGGGCATCTGCCACTAACAGTTGACAAATCGACCTTGCTGCCACCACCGACTTGACCAAGGTGAGGCGGCCAGCCCTAGCGATTAGCCCCTTTTGCCACGCTGGGGTGAACTCGATTGCCTTATCTAGGACCGGTTGCCACTCCACCTTCGTCATCAGTCTCAAGGCCAACTGAAGCCCAAGATATGTGATGGGGAAGGCCTGCAGTCTACACCCAAGCACTGAGCTGACCAAGACCCCATCCTCCTCGCATCTAATCAGTGTGGTAGTCGACTTACGGTAATTGACCAAGAGACCCGAGGCTTCCCCGAAGATGTGGAGGACCTCCAGAATCACGAGCAACTCTCCCTCAACCGGCTTGGTGAACAACACCACATCATCCGCATAAATGGACATGCGTTGGAGCGGCAACATGCCAGCTAAACTCTGGAAGATGCACGCCTCCACCGCCCTGACCAGCATCACCGTGAACACCTCCATACCCAGAAGGAACAGCATCGGGGAGGTTGGATCGCCCTGTCTCAGCCTCCGTACTTGCTGGATTTTCTCTCCTGGGGTGCCGTTAACCACCACCACCCTCATAGACGCCGTGGATAATATGTATGTGCTTCTTACTATAAAAAGAAGCGTTACCCTACTTCCATTAACCAAAATCGCCAAACTGGCATGTACTGCTAATAGGTGCAGACTCAGCATGTTGTTCCCAATTGAGACATTGTACATAGTTAAAAGAGTAAAAATGTGTCTCATGTTTGTTTGGTAGTATCCATCATGGGTGAAATTGAGTTAACACAAAGGATCTACCGCACAAGTTCGAATATGGCGCACCGTCTGCGAAGGCTCAAGCATCCGCACACAGTTAGGCAAACCTGTGTGATGGAAAGATTCATCGCCCACCCGCATAGTGACGTACGGTTGAATTGACTGTGTAGGATGAATGGATGATTCATGTTAACTGCGTGTGATTTCCTGCTATGCACCGGTGTTTGATGTGGAGAATTTTTTGAGGATATGCGACAAAGAAGTAGCTGAAATGTTATTTTTCATAAAGAGTCGTGCTAGGATGGAAAAGACCAGAATAAGAGCTGGAGTGAGGAAGAATGTGTGATACCACCGTTGTCGACCGCCAAGTCACGTTTCCGAGATGGAACAGTCCACTGTAGGTCTAAATTTGTAACTGACCAGCGCACTAGGTCTGTATACTTGTCTTAAATACAGTAGAATCATTTTTTAACAAGGGTAGGGATCCGAAGGTTCCAGAACTAGCATTAATAAGTCAAAGTTGGTACAACACTGCAGAAAGGACCTAAAAGAAATATGACAATACAATTGTGTCCTTCCATATTACAAAAAAGACCCTAGAATAAAATGCAAAAAAAGCAATTGGGTCCTTGAGCAATCTTCGACCTAGCCAACGATGCTTTTGCCACCATCGCTAGCTGAGTCCTCGCCATCGGGCAAGGTAGAAAAGACCTCCCGCCGGAGGTTGAAGGAGGGGGCATCGGAAAATTCCGACGAAGCCAACTGAGGCCAGAGAACCACCCCTCTAGCCACCCAAGAGCATACTGGAGATTTTTGATCTTTGGAGCCGAAGCTCCAGCAACGGAAGAAAAGTAAAAGCGGTCACCGATGCCAGCTGTCCATCTTCCCTGCGATCTCCCAGACCTACCATGGACAACAACAGCTTTCGTCCTCTCTCTCGGCACCTCGCAGATAGAGAGAGAAAAGCAACATACCGCAACAAAGATAGTCCAAGAAATCGCCAAAGGCCTTGTACATAGGAGTTGCAGAAGAACTTGTCGCCACCTTTGGCTTCCACCGAGGAAGCTCCACCGCGAAGAGGGAGTTCACCACACAGAGCAGAGTCTGGCCAGAAGACACACTATACTCCCCGATTTGTACCTTATTTAGAGGGATGCACGAGCCCCTCAGCTACCCATGCACCACCACCTGCCACCGGCGATGAGCAGCAAAGAGGAGAAAGCTCACGGCGCGGAGGATCTGGATGCCAAGACCCACCGTCCTACCCTCAGACTCCATATAGGTACACACATAACCAAACGCCCTGAGGGCAAACCCTACCTCTAAACCTACAACTATTATATATAGGAGAAGCCAGCCACGTAATCCATCCCCTTGCAGGTCGACAGGGCCTCCGGAGAGAAGGAAGGAGAGGGGCGGCGGAGGAGATCCGGAGACGACTCTCAAGGGGAATTCGATCCCCTTCCTTTCTCTCTCTCTTCCCTCGGCTCGAATGTTTTATTTTGGTATGTGACGCAGAGGAACCGGAAACCGACAGCTTAAACTGATATCGGTTTCATTTCTAATTATCTGATGTCACACTCAACATGATTCATGGCCAGAAGAAACCTTTGTGCGCGTAAGCACCGTCAGCTCAGCTCAGTGTCGGCTGCCCCGGTCGGTGCCCTTGTCTTTCGTGCTCTGACGTCGACTAGCTGAGCAGAACCGCCGTCCCAAGTTATCGGTGCATTAAAAGCTCAACAAAAATTACTAAAAGAAGTTCAATCGAACAAAAATCTATTAGTGCACACATGATGAGCATTAGGTGGAAGACAAGAGCATGTGCTTTGGCTCCAACATAGTAATGAGCAAACTGCAGTTGATCGCCAATGGAAGGTCAAATTCTGGGTGACAGAATGGAATTACTCTGGCTTGTATGTACGGGGACCGTCGCATTAACTGAAAATGCGTCCGTCTACCTGTCCATATGTGCATAACGAAGAAACGCCGAATACCGGACCATCCAGCAAATTAACTGAAAAGGGAACAATATTTATGGCCCATGTGAAAAGCCAAAAATAAATTCATGAATAATCATGTTGGAGAATCAACATTGTCGTTTTTACACAAGCCATAAAAAAGTTTCTTTCCCGAAACTTTGCGTGCGGACATAAAATCTCCGGATGTACAGGTGATTTGTTCATACAATTTTTATCATTTTGAAATGTGTTTTGATACAAGGGGTGCATATATGTCACTCTAGGAACTTACCTGCTCGGTTCTGTTGAAATCCCGCCATTTTCTAGGCTCATTCATGTCATCTGCATCCAACATGATAAAACCAATGCACTTACAAGGTAAAAATGACTCGATTTTCTCATAAAAAATGAGGAGGTGAGGAGAGAGTGGCCTTGTGTTTGTGGGAATATCAAATTCAGATAATGGTTTTGTATACATGGAAGGAGGAAATCAGTTGAAATGGACGGAAATGGAGAGTGGAAAAAGTAGGGTGGAAAGGAAAACTATCCACTGCGCGGAAATCCAATACGGTTCACGGGTGCAGATGAATGTATTGTTAGAAAGCATATTTTAAAATATCAAAAAAGTTAGAAATATATATATGCATGTCCATCTAGATATTATATGTTCGTACATAAGTTTTCGGAAAAAAGGAACATTTTTTGTGACCCACATAAAAAAGACAAATTTTCGTGCTGCACATGACTATGTATGGACTTTTTTTTAACACAAGGCACATAAAATATTTATTTTTCTAAAAAAATCTTATGCATCAACATAGAATGGTCAGATGTAAATGCGGAATTTTTGTACATTTTTTAATATTTTAAAATTTTATTTTTTATGCATTTTTCATAAAATGTTCATCGCACGCGTGAGCCAAAACACCGCTCCATCCACTGCGACATTACATAGTGAACGCGAACTTGTTACTACTACCATCTTATTTCTGAGACACATGCAACGTGAGCAATAAATGATTCGTCCGTTTCTACAGGTGAAATTAGCCAGGACACCGGACAGCACATGAGCTCAGAGCTCAAGCTAGAGAGCTAGCTAGTGTTGTACTACGTGTGTTCACTATCAATTCGGTAGGAGAGCAGAGCGCGCGCCAGCTGAGCTAGGCACCGGAAATAATCTTGTAACGCAATAAATACATGTCTGTGGATGCCTGGTCGCGATCATCACCAGCCTAGCTAATCGGATTGCGTATACACAATTCGACGCGAGTACACAGAACTTCCTTTTCCCGTTAATCTGCCATGAGTTTTTGGGCCGTTTCATCTGTTGGTTGTTTACATTCTCTCGCGGCATTAATGCTCCTTGCGTCCCGAACTCCAAGATATACACTCCAGCTTGTCTATTTATCCACCGAACAAAAAATCCATTTGTTCATTTTCTTGTATTTCTTAATTTCTAATTTTCTTCAATCACTTGACGCACTAGTAATAAATATAATAATATAAACAAGACATTTCAACAGATCATTATAGGCCATATATTCTGACGTGGCTTTTATTTCTCCCGGGTACATACGCACCATTTATTTGAATTTGATTTTTGACAAAATTTGAAATGCCAATTTTTTTTTAAAAAAAATGTGCATGTAGAACTTCAAGTTTTAGGTGCGTGCAAAGTCATTTCACGGAAAATAAATATTTTGAGTGGTTTATGCAAAAAAGACAAAATTTAGTACTAAAGTAACATGCTCCACGACGCAAAAAATTGTCTTTTTACACAGCACACAAAACATATCGGTTTTTGGTGGATTGACTTCGTGTACACCTCAAACATGAAGCTACACATGATCATATTTTTTTCATTTCAACTTTAAAAAAAAAAAAATTCATACCGGGTGCATATGCACCCGGGTGTAGAAAGGGGTTTCCGCGATATTAGTATATTCCCTATACCAAAAAAGATCTTTCTATGGACCAAATACTAGTACAAAAGAGAGATGAGTAGCATACACGTGTTGGTCGGAAACCCTAGCCACGACCCTTCCCATCTCCTCAATCGTCTCCCACGCTGCAGCTGGAGGATGTCGTAGGGTTGCCTTCTCGCGCGGGGAACATCCGGTCCAGCGCGATGGCCCTAGACAGCGCTACGTTGGCGACGGAGCTTGGGGTCGGGGTGGCGGCCCTGGGTGCTACTGCTGCTGGTGTTGTCACACTAGTAGAAACCAGGCCTTTAGACCCGGTGTTGGGTTCGCAGCATAGAAAATAAAAAAAATCCTACGGTGTGAACTACACGCCAAGATCTATCTACTAGGTACAAAGCAACGGATGGACATACATCCAACGAGAACTTGCCCTCGTAGACAACGAGCTTTGTTAACGAGTAGGAACTCGTGGTTGATGTAGTCGTACACTTGCCGATCTCAAGATCGTGAGGAAGTCCGAGCGCCGCAACTCAGCAACGCATCCGCACTCGCACACACGTTCAAGCCACCGGCCAACCTCCACCTCCTCGCTCCAGCGATCCAGCGGAAGCAGCAACTTCTTCCAGACGAAATGCCACCGGGAACATGTATCTCGCTAATCCGAGACCATGGGAGAATAATTCTAGAGGGGGAGAGAGATCCTTCACAAGGAGGTGTGAGGATGAAGGAGGGAATGGGTGGCCTTTTATAGGAGGAGGGGGGTGCCCCCTCTCTCCATGGCCGGCGCATGGGGGGTGACCCCTCACCTCCCCCATTCATGTGGTGGTAACCCCTCCATATTAAAATGCCTCTTCACATTTCCTTTTAAAGTCTCCACTTTAAATGCATTAAATTTCTCCAAATTTAATGCTCTCTCATTTAATAAAACTCTTTTTATTAAATTTATTCAGAATTTTGTGAATTACTTTAATTAACAAACATTCACATATAGCCCCTTGCAATATTTCAATATCACATGCAGAACCACCTTCTGCAATTTCACCCGAAATAATTTCCGGTTTCTATTGAAACAATTCCTGCGCTTTGCAATTCTTTCGTCTGAAACATATGTGCTCCAAAATGGTGTCCGATAACTCTTAAGTGTGCCACCCTACGATTCGCGAATAATGCAGACATGTTCGAGACCCTTCTCCGATCATTAATCAGCAGCGGGACCTGGAGATCCGTACTGACTCCTACACATTCAACGATGACTCCTGTGATCGTGAGAACCTTTAACGCTTGTAACTAAATCCCTTTGTCTCTCGATATATTACATGTCCGAGATTCGATCATCGGTATATCCATACCTAGTTTGATCTCGTTACCGACATGCACTCTTTTCTCGTTCCCGTGATATAACATTCTAGTGATCACATCACTTCTTGCAAGCTATCCTAATGTGATATCACCGAGAGGGCCCAGAGTATATCTATCTGTCATCTGGATTGACAAATTCCACTCTTGATCCATGAGCCTCAACATAACACCTTCGTAGTACTGAACCCATCTTTATAGTCACCCTGTTACGGTGTGACGTTTGATGTTATCAAGATACTCTTCCGGTGTTAGCAATTAACATGATCTCATGGTCTAAGGATAAAGATTACTTCATATGATGTTATAGCAATATAAACATAATGACTTGATCGTAATGCTATACTTCGGATGAATGTTCATCACATCATTCCACCAATGGTGTGACCTTGTTATTAACAACATCCAATGTCCATGATCAGGAAACCTTGATCATCCTGTTAATCAACAAGCTAGTATATAAGAGAGGCATGACTGGGAATCCTTTTTGTTTATTAAACACACATGTATTGATGTTTCCGAATCAATACATTTCTAGCATGTAAAATAAACATCTATCATGTATAAGGAATATATAATAACAACTTTATTATTGCCTCTCAGGGCATATTTCCTTCAGTCTCCCACTTGCACTAGAGACAATAATCTAGTTCACATAGTGATAAATCTAACACCCATGGAGTTCTGGTGTTGATCATGTTTTGCCCTAGGGAGAACTTTAGTCAACGGATCTGCTACATTTAGGTCTGTGTGTACTTTACAAATCTTTATATCTCCATCCTTGACATGCTCGCGGATGGAGTGAAACCGGCGCTTAATATGTTTGGAATTCTTGTGAGACATTGGTTCCTTTGCGTTGGCTATGGCTCCATTATTGTCACAATAGATCACAGTCGGGTCCAACGCACTTGGAACCACACCCAGTTCCGTAATGAACTCTTTCATCCAAACTGCCTCCTGCGCCGCTTCTGAAGCAGCAACATATTCCGCCTCCGTTGTTGATCCAGTCACCACAGGTTGTTTGGAACTCCTCCAACTAACTGCTGCTCCGTTCAAGAGAAATACGTATCCGGATTGAGACTTAGAGTCATCTGGATCGGTGTCAAAGCTAGCATCGACATAACACTTAGCGACTAGCTCTTCTTCACCTCCGTATATGAGAAACATATCCTTAGTTCTTCTTAAGTACTTGAGGATGTTCTTTACCGCTATCCAGTGTTCCGAACCTGGATCAGATTGGTACCTACTAGTCAAACTAATAGCATGTGCCACATCCGGTCTTGTACATAGCATGGCATACATAATAGAGCCTATGGCCGAGGCATAGGCGATTTTATCCATCATCTCTCTGTCTTCGGCCGTAGCCGGACTTTGAGTCTTACTCAATGTATTGCCTTGCAACATAGGTAAGAACCCCTTCTTACTTTCGTCCATATTAAACTTCTTTAATATCTTATCAAGGTATGTACTCTGCGATAGCCCAATTAGGCGCCTTGATCTATCTCTATAGATTTTAATGCCTAATATATATGACGCTTCACCAAGGTCTTTCATCGAAAATTTGCTGTTTAGATAACTTTTAACACTGTTTAAAAGATCTATATCATTTCCAATCAATAATATGTCATCCACATATAATATCAGAAATGCCACATTGCTCCCACTCACTTTCTTGTAAATACAAGCCTCTCCATAAGTTTGGACAAATCCAAACTCTTTGATCACCTCATCAAAGCGGAGATTCCAACTTCGTGATGCTTGCTTCAGTCCATAGATGGATCGCTGAAGTTTGCACACCTTATTAGCATCCTTAGGATCGACAAAACCCTTAGGTTGTATCATATACAAATCTTCTTCAATCTTACCATTGAGGAACGCAGTTTTGACATCCATCTACCATATTTCATAATCGAAATATGCAGCAATTGCTAACATAATCCTAACCAATTTAAGCATCGCTACGGGAGAGAATGTCTCATCATAGTCAACTCCTTGAATTTGTCGAAACCCCTTTGCGACAAGTCGAGCCTTATAGATGGTCACATTACCATCAGCATCAGTTTTCCTTTTGAAAATCCATTTATTCTCAATGGCCTTTCGGTCGTGAGGTAAGTCCACCAAGTTCCAAACTTGGTTCTCGTACATGGATTCCATCTCGGATTTCATGGCTTCTAGCCATTTGTTAGAATCTGGGCTCATCATCGCTTCTTCATACGTCGCAGGGTCATCCATTTCATCAACCATGAAATCCACAACAAGATTGCCGTATAGTTCAGGAGTTGCACGTGTCCTGCTTGACCTGCGAGGTTCGGTAGTGTCCTCTTTCGGAGTTTCATGATCATTATCATTAGCTCTCTCTTCATCAGGTGAAGTCAACTCCGAAACAACTTCCGATGCTGCGCCACTCGCCATTCCATGAAGAGAAGGTTCAATAACCTCTTCGAGTTCTACCTTCCGACTACTCACACCTTTCGCGAGAAACTCCTTCTCAAGAAAGGATCCATTCTTGGCAACAAAAACCTTGCCCTCGGATCTGTGATAGAAGGTATACCCAATTGTTTCCTTAGGGTATCCTATGAAGATGCATTTTTCCGCTTTGGGTTCGAGTTTATCCGGTTGAAGTTTCTTCACATAAACATCGCATCCCCAAACCTTAAGAAATGAAAGCTTAGGTTTGTTTCCAAACCATAATTCATACGGTGTCGTTTCAACGGATTTAGATGGTGCCCGATTTAAAGTGAATGCAGCTGTTTCCAGTGCATAACCCCAAAATGACAGAGGTAAGTCAGTCAGAGACATCATAGATCAAACCATATCCAATAAGGTACGATTACGACGTTCCGACACACCATTACGTTGTGGTGTTCCGGCAGGCGTGAGTTGTGAAACTATTCCACACTCTTTCATGTGTGTGCTAAACTCGTAACTTAGATACTCTCCTCCACGGTCAGACCGTAGAAACTTGATCTTTCTATTACGATGATTTTCCACTTCATTCTAAAATTCCTTGAACTTTTCAAAAGTTTCAGACTTGTGTTTCATCAAATAGATATACCCGTATCTACTCAAATCATCCGTGAAAGTAACAAAATAACGATATCCACCTCGCACTGACACACTCATTGGTCCACACACATCAGTATGTATGATTTCCAATAGATCTGTCGCCCATTCCATTGACCGGAAAACGGCGTTCTAGTCATCTTGCCCATAAGGCATGGCTCACATGTATCAAATGATTCAAAATCAAGTGATTCCAAAAGTCCATCAGAATGGAGTTTCTTCATGTGTTTAACGCCAATATGACCTAGACGGCAGTGCCACATATATGTAGACATATCATCATCAAGTTTAAACTTTTTAGCATTAACATTATGAATGTGCGTAATATTACTATCGAGATCCAATAGAAATAAACCATTCAACATAGGTGCATGACCATAAAAGATATCATTCTTATAAATCGAACAACCATTGTTCTCAGATTTAAAGGAATGACCACTTTGCATCAAACACGATCCAGATACAATGTTCATGCTCAGTGCAGGCACCAAATAACAATTATTTAGGTTTATAACTAATCCAGATGGCAAATGGAGAGGTAGCGTCCCGACGGCGATCACATTAACTCTTGATCCATTGCCGACCCGCATCCTGACCTCATCCCTTGCTAGTTGTCGCTTGTTCTGTAGCCCCTGAACCGAGTTACATATATTAGAAACCGATCCGGTATCAAATACCCAGGTGCTACTGCGAGTACTAGTCAAGTACACATCAATAACATGTATATCACATATACCTTTGTTTGCCTTGCTGGACTTCTTGTCCGCCAAATACTTGGGGCAGTTGCTTCCAATGGCCAGTCCCCTTGCAATAGTAGCACTCGGTGTCAGACTTAGGGCCAGCCCAGGGTTCCTTTTCAGGCGTGGCAACAGACTTGCCACCCTTCTTTCCCATGTGCTTGCCTTTCTTGTCCTTCTTGAAACCGGTGGTCCTATTGATCATCAACACTTGATGTTCTTTCCTAATCTCCACTTCTGCAGTCTTAAGCATTGACAGAAGCTCGGGAAGAGATTTCTTCATGCCCTGCATATTATAGTTCATCACGAAGCTCTTGTAGCTAGGTGGAAGAAATTGGAGAACATGATGTATTCCTAAGTCAATTGGAATCGTTATTCCCAAGGACACAAGCTTATCGGCGTACCCAGACATTTTGAGTACGTGCTCACTAACGGAGTTGTTTTCCTCCATCATGCAGCTAAAGAACTTTTTTGTAGCATTATAACTCTCTACGGCAGCATGGGTATCGAAAATCATTTTCGATTCTCCCATGGTATCAAAGGCATTGCCATTTTCCAAACGCTTTCGAAGTTCTGGCTCTAGCCCGTACAGTATGCCGCAATGAACTAAGTTGTGGTCCTCCTGACGAGTCACATAGACATTCTTTTCCTCGTCAGGGGCATCAGGAGCTGGTGGGGAGCCTAGTGGCGCATCTAGCACATATTGGTTTTGTGCAGCAGTGAGGAGAATCCTCAAATTCATAGCCCAGTTGGTGAAGTTGCTACCATTCGCAGCAAGTTTCTCTTTCTCCATGAACACATTGAAATTAAAAGCAGGTGGTGCCATCTATGACAGAATTTGTAAAGTTTATTTAGACTAAGTTTATGATAGATTGAGTTCAAATAATCCAAATTACTAATGAACTCCCACTCAAAAACGACATCCCTCGTGTCCTTTTGGTGATTACATGAACCAAATCCACTATACCAAGTCCGATCATCACGTGAGTTGATATAGCTTCAAAGGCGAGCATCTATATGGGCATCATATCAACCATATGACTCATGCTTAACCTTTCGGTCCGTGTTCCGAGGCCATGTCTGTACATGCTAGGCTCGGCAAGTAAGAACCTTAGTATTCGCGTGTGTAAAACTGTCTTACACCCGTTCCTATGAAAGTGTAGATTCGAGTACACCCGATCATCACGTGATGTCTCGAAACAATATCCATAGAACGGTGCATACTCAAGGAAGAACACATTTTTATCTTGATATCTAAAAGAGGGATCATCTTATAATGCTATCAAACGCGCCAAACTAGCAGTATAAGATGCTAACATCTAATGTGTAAAGTGAGATGATATGGTTCATGCATTTGATCTCTATCACTTGCATCGTGGTACGATCTCTATCATTCCTTTGTGTGTAAGGCCAAGGTCTATGGAACTTACACGTTGAGTGTGTTGTAAGAGTATCCACCATACATCTACTTACAACAATACCATATCAACACACTAGCCTAGCAACGATCTAAACTAGACGCCTCTAATTTATCAATTGCAAGTTTTACGTGGCTTAGGGCTTTCAGAGATAGAACCATTCTTACCTACGAACATGAACCACAACGAGGATAACTAAGTTATTAGCAACTCGTTGTAAATCAGATATTGACTATAGTAGGAGAGACAGACACCCGCCAGCCACTTATGCAAAACAAGTTGCATGTCAGTCGTGGAACCGGTCTCATGTACGATGACATGTAAGGTTGGTCCGGGCCGCTTCATCCCACTATGCCACCAATATCCAAAATACATAGAAGATGCAATCTGTGTACTACCCGTGCTAAGCACCTACGCATAGATCAGGCTCTGATACCACTGTTGGGTCCGCAGCATAGAAAACAAAAAAAATCCTACGGTGTGAACTACACGCCAAGATCTATCTACTAGGTACAAAGAAATGGGTGGACATACATCCAACGAGAACTTACCCTCGTAGACAACGAGCTTTGTTAACGAGTAGGAACTCGTGGTTGATGTAGTCGTACACTTGCCGATCTCAAGATCGTGAGGAAGTCCGAGCGCCACAACTCAGCAGCGCATCCGCACTCGCACACACGTTCAAGCCACCGGACAACCTCCACATCCTCGCTCCAGCGATCCAGCGGAAGCAGCAACTCCTTCCAGACGAAATGCCACCGGAAACATGTATCTCGCTAATCCGAGACCATGGGGGAATAATTCTAGAGGGGGAGAGAGATCCTTCACAAGGAGGTGTGAGGATGAAGGAGGGAATGGGTGGCCTTTTATAGGAGGAGGGGGTGCCCCCTCTCTCCATGGTCGGCGCATGGGGGGTGACCCCTCACCTCCCCCATTCATGTGGTGGTAACCCCTCCATATTAAAATGCTTCTTCACATTCCCTTTTAAAGTCTCCACTTTAAATGCATTAAATTTCTCCAAATTTAATGCTCTCTCATTTAATAAAACTATTTTTATTAAATTTATTCAGAATTTTGTTAATTACTTTAATTAACAAACATTCACATATAGCCCCTTGCAATATTTCAATATCACATGCAGAACCACCTTCTGCAATTTCACCTGAAACAATTTCCGGTTTCTATTGAAACAATTCCTGCGCTTTGCAATTCTTTCGTCTGAAACATATGTGCTCCAAAATGGTGTCCGATAACTCTTAAGTGTGCCACCCTACGGTTCGCGAATAATGCAGACATGATCGAGACCCTTCTCCGATCAATAATCAGCAGCGGGACCTGGAGATCCGTACTGACTCCTACACATTCAACGATGACTCCTGTGATCGTGAGAACCTTTAACGCTTGTAACTAAATCCCTTTGTCTCTCGATATATTACATGTCCGAGATTCGATCATCGGTATCTCCATACCTAGTTTGATCTCGTTACCGACATGCACTCTTTTCTCGTTTCCGTGATATAACATTCTAGTGATCACATCACTTGCTTGCAAGCTATCCTAATGTGATATCACCGAGAGGGCCCAGAGTATATCTATCCGTCATCTGGATTGACAAATTCCACTCTTGATCCATGAGCCTCAACATAACACCTTCGTAGTACTGAACCCATCTTTATAGTCACCCTGTTACGGTGTGACGTTTGATGTTATCAAGATACTCTTTCGGTGTTAGCAATTAACATGATCTCATGGTCTAAGGATAAAGATTACTTCGTATGATGTTATAGCAATATAAACATAATGACTTGATCGTAATGCTATACTTCGGATGAATGTTCATCACATCATTCCACCAATGGTGTGATCTTGTTATTAACAACATCCAATGTCCATGATCAGGAAACCTTGATCATCATGTTAATCAACAAGCTAGTCTATAAGAGAGGCATGACTAGGAACCCTTTTTGTTTATTAAACACACATGTATTGATGTTTCCGAATCAATACATTTCTAGCATGTAAAATAAACATCTATCATGTATAAGGAATATATAATAACAACTTTATTATTGCCTTCGTAAGGACCTTTAGTCCCGGATTGCAAACCGGGACTGTCAGATCAGGACTAAAGGTCCGGCCTTTAGTCCCGGTTCTGTTACGAACCGGGACTAGAGGTCCACCATGTGTCCCCGCGAGCCGCGCTAGGCTGGAGGACATTTAGTCTCGGTTCGTGTTATGAACCGGGACTAAAGATTCCCTGCCGTGGCAGCGTTTTGGGCCATTTGGCTACCGCGGTAGGAGATCGGGTTTTAGGGTTTTGTGTTTTTCTTTTTGTGTTCAGTTATTTTTCATTCTGTGTTTTCATTACAAACAAGTTTCCGTATACATACACAATGCTACTACATAGTACTTGTACACGTTGATGTATATATAATATAATTTCTCTTACAAGCATACATGGATGGAGGTCATTACATGGAGTCACAACCAGGTCCAGAGCCTGTCTATTTGATTACATGAAGATCATTACATGGATGCTTTAGGGTCTATCTAGAGAGTATTCTCCGTATGGGTGTATGACCTCGTCGGCCAAAAATCCAGTCAATTCCTCTTGGATTGCTAGTAGGCGGTCTTGTGGTAGGAGCTTGTCCCGCATCGTGTCCAACTATAAAAGAGATCATATGAATTAGACTCAACACAACTTATTGTAATAAAAATAAAGGGTGAATATATTATTTACTTACTCGAACAGTTTCCAAGGGCTTCTTAGTAGTGATGCGAATGAACTCGCAAACATAGAATCCACATAGATTAGTCCCCCGTGGCTGCCTCGCACACTTTACAAGAATATAATTCAATCAAATAATAATTCTAGCATGATAAATGTACAGGAACTAGAATTAAAGAGATGCGCGGACCTAGATCGTACTACTTACCGGGATCGGTTTAAAAATCAGCTCCTCACACGCCATTGACCGCATACCTTTTTCTTGGACCGTGTCCAAACACTACCCGACAAAGAAAATGAATGAATGAGTTAATAACTACTTGATATCTCAGAAAATGAACGAAAGAAACCTTGTTTGTCTGTCCTGAAATGTTACTAAGAGCAGATCAATCATTGATTGTTATGAACAACAACGCTCGTAGGTCAAATTCCTCCTGCTTGTTCTCATCCCACACACGTACACTTTGTTCATGCCACAACGGTAAGATTTCTCCAACTAATGGCCTTAGGTACACATCAATGTCGTTGCCGGGTTGCTTCGGACCTTGGATGAGCACTGACATCATAATGAACTTCCGCTTCATACACAACCAAGGAGGAAGGTTATAGATACACAGAGTGACATGCCAGGTTCTATGACTGCAGCTCTGCTACCCAAAAGGTTTCATGCCATCTATACTTAGACCAAACCATAAGTTCCTCGCGTCACCTGCAAAGTCCGGAAATTCTCTCTCGATTTTTCTCCACTGTGACCCATCAGCGGAGTGTCTCAACATCTCGTCTTTCTTACGGTCTTCCATGTGCCATCGCAACAACTTGGCATGCTCTTTGTTCCTGAACAAACATTTCAACCGTGGTATTATAGGAGCATACCACATCACCTTGGGAGGAACCCTCTTCACGCGGCACTCGCCCTCAACATTACCAGGCTCATCTCGTCTTATCTTATACCGCAACGCAGTGCATACTGGGCATGCATCCAAATTCTCGTACTCCTCACCGCGGTAGAAGATGCAGTCATTAATGCATGCATGTATCTTCTGCACCTCTAATCCTAGAGGGCAGATAACCTTCTTTGTTTCGTAGGTACTGGCAGGCAGTTCGTTATCCTTTGGAAGAAACTTCTTCATTATTTTCAGCAACTTTTCAAATCCTTTGTTAGTCACACTGTTCTCCGCCTTCCATTGCAGCAATTCCAGTGTGCTACCCAATTTTTTGTGCCCATCTTCACAATTTGGGTACAACAACTTGTTGTGATCTGTCGTCGGATTGATGACAAGTATGCCATGAGGGGGTCCTCGAGGCGTGCAGAAGAGAGGGGTGTGAGATGTACGGTGTTCCGGGACGGTGAGCACACAAGTTTACCCAGGTTCGAATCCGCCGGCTTTGGACGGATCCTACTCCTGCTAGCAATTCAGTAATACGGCAGAGCCGGAATATGGGTTACAAGGGTTCGCCTGTGCGAGTTGAGATTATAGACTATTGAGGGTGCCCTAAAGGCTCTCCCTAGGACGGCTTATATAGATATCCGGCCTAGGGTTTACAGGAGAGATCTATCCGGCTACGACTGAGAGTCAGTTACAGAGTACATCTTGAACTACAAGTAACACTATGGGCCTAAGTCGGTAAGTCTCCTGGGCCTTCCCGTAGCCGGATTGGACTCCGCCTCTTCTCCTTGACTGGGCCGCCCGTGAAGCAAAGCTCTAACCCGAAGTGGGCCACCCTGGTCAGTGAGGATTGTGAGGATACCCGGAAAGTATATCCCCAACAGCAGCCCCCGGAAGTCTCCAAGATCCAAAGTCGGATTCATCATCGTCTAGCTTGATCTTCGGCTTGCAGAATCTTGAAGGGTTCCTGAAACTTCAAAACAAAAGATAGGATCCGGGTCTCAAAATAAGTCGAACATATCAGTACATTATTTGATTTTTCCAACTTGATATTCAAACTAAGACGGAACTTGGTCTCTGACATCATCTAACACTCGTCATGGTCAAGTCACGTCATCTGACAAACATCCTATCAGCACGACCGTTGGTGGGTCCGCCGTTCGCGGAATCGAGGCGTTGTTTCAATGCGTATGCGGAGATCGAGGCGACGTAATCATCGCGTGGGTCCTTCCCAGCTCCTTCCACGACGCGTGGCGTTTACACAGTGCCATTTGCACGAATCTTGGCGCAGGTAGGTGGTTATAAGGGGTGAGGATCCTCTCTCTCATCTTCACCTATTCCCTTGCCGTTCCTTCTCCCCCACTTCTCCCCGGTGCACAGAGCTCTCGCACCTCCTAGATTCCTAGCGCCGCCCATCCAAGGTCACCGGCGCACCAGAGAAATGGCTTCTTCTTCATCTTCTGGATTGGCTGGCTTTGCAGCCGCGGCGGCGGCAGCGGAGAAAGAGAGCAACCGTGGGGTTTGGATCTCGTGTCTCCTCGATGACGAGAAGCTCCACGGCGTGGAGAATGAAGGTCTCCTCTGCACCGGCGACTGACGGAGTGGCTTCGGAGAAACCATCCCCAACCCGCAAGCCGGCGAGCGGGTACACTTTGGCACCCACCTCGACAGAGGTTTGTCTTTCCCTCCCTCGGAATTATTTTCCGAGGTGATTGATCATTATGGCGTTCAGCTCCATCATCTTCCCCTGAACTCCATCTTAGAGATGAGTTCTTACGCAGCTTTGTGCGAGGGGTATATCGGCATTAGGCCAAGTCTTACTTTGTTCCGGTATTACTTTCATGTCCGGAGAAACTCCATCACCGCCGTTAATCCTTACATTACCGACACTATTAGCCTTTCTGTTGGACGCGAGCGTAGTTATCCTCCCATTTCTGCCAGTGAGTCGGTCAAACAATGGCCAGCCACTTTCTTTTATCATAAGGACATTCCTGCTCCCGACAAAGCTACTGCTTTGCCGGCTTTCATCGACGGAGCCACCACAGCCCTTCCATCTTGGGACGAGGCTCCTCCGGCTCTTAGTCATGATCTGATCCTCGCTAAGAGGCGGATCGAATACCTGATAAAACACAAAGGCTTGAAAGGATCCGATTTAGTTGAGTCTTGGGTTGCACGTCAGATCCAGCCTCTCCAACACCACGGAGACCGTCTGATGCACTCCATCACGGCGTCGAAGAATGATTCCCTTCGCATCAGTCCTAAGGCTTTAAAGCCACAGGATTACATAAGCCAGATCAAATGGCTAATCAGGGAGCGGATTGAGAGAAAGATTCTGGACTTGTCTCTGGATATGCATGATGCGCTCGACTTTCAACGTAGAGCTCGTTGGGAATCCCAAGAGGAAGGTACGATGAGCACAGCAGTAAGTTTTCCCTCAGTTATGAAACCAAGGTTTAATTGAACCAGTAGGAGCAAGGAAACACCCCACAGGTGTTACTAGCTGAGCTTTGGCAGGGCGCACTACCAATGCTAGCAGCAACGTGGAGACCTGCACAACACAACCACAGAACTTTGTCCCCAACTTGCGATGAGGTTGTCAATCTCACCGTGTTTTGCAGAAAACAAAGGATTAAATGTATCGAATGGAAAGAAGTAAAAGTTTGCAGAAAGTAAACACAAACCAGCAAAAGATTGTAGATTGTATATAAAAGACAAGGACCGGGATCCATAGTTCACTAGAGGTGGCTCTCCTTAGATAAATAACATGCTGGGTGAACAAATTATAGCGGGGCAATTGACAAACACCGAGAAAGCAATACATGCATATACTAATCATCTTGACTCCTTTGAGACTTGATTGGGTATTACAACATAAAACATATACCGCCATCTAACTGCATCTATGACTAATAATCCACCTTCAGGTTATCATCCGAACCCCCTCCAGTATTAAGTTGCAAGCAACAGATTATTGCTTTACGAACTGCGTGTAAAGTAAACAATACGATTGTTCTATGAACAAAGGATTGTTGTTTTCTCCCTAGTAGCAACAGCACATCTAGTACCTTAGAGATTTCTGACACTTCCCCGGATTACCAGAGGCATGAACCCACTATCGAGCATAAATACTAACTCTTGGAGTTGCTAGCATCTACTTGGCCAAGATAGCTACTAACAACGGAAAGCATGCAAGATCTTAAATAACAAAGACATGATAGAATCAATAATCAATCTGAAATAGCATCTCAATATCCATCGGATCCCCACAAACACAACATGTATGGTTTACAAATAGATGATCTTGATCATGAACGGAGCACACAAGATCTAAACATGAAAGCACAAAGGAGGAGAAACCAACCATCTAGCTACTACATGGATCCGTAGTCCAAGGATGAACTACTCACGCATCACACCGGAGGCTTGCATGGTGATGAAGAAGGCCTCCAGGGTGAATTCCCCTCTCTGGCAGGGTGCCGGGAAGAGCTTCAGATCCCTCCTGATCTAGGGATGGAGATGACGGCGGCTACAGACTCTTTCATGGATTTTTGATCGGGTACTTAGGGTTTTCGTCCCGATGGCAATATAGAGGCGGAAGGAGAGGCCGAGGGGGTGCCGGGAGCCACCACACCACCCCCTGGTGCGGGCCAGGCCTGGCCGCGCGGCCAGGTGGTGTGGCCGGCCCCTAGCCCTTCTCCGTCTCGTATTCTGGCACTTGATCACTTCCGGAAAAATAGGCACTTTGGCTTTTGTCCTGTCCAATTCCGAGAACATTCATTTTCTGACTTTCCTGGAACCAAAATAGCAGAAAATAGGCAGCTGGCACTGTGGCTCTTGTTAATAGGTTAGTCCAAGAAATCATATGAAAAGTACTCCAAAGTTGGAACAAAACACAAGAAAGTGGATAAAACCAAGCATGGAACATAAAAAATTATAGATACATTTACAATGTATCAACATCCCCAAGCTTAACTCCTGCTCGTCCTCGAGTAGGTAAGTGATAAAAAGAAATAATTTTTGAGGTGACATGCACCATCAAAGACTTGATCAAAGTATTTGCAAAACACTCAAAGCTGGGATCATAGTACTTGAATCATAACATGAAAGACAAAGTTCTAGCAATAAGCAAAGAAACTATGATGCAACATGAAAAGGCACAAACAAAAGATTCATGAATAACATGCTTTGCAAGACGTTTGTTTGTTTCACATAAAGAAAACATAGCATAATAGTATTCAGCTTGTCCCTCAATAGAGTAGCAAATATAAATGCATGGGACACCTTCAAAGTTCATAAGAGTGACTAGATACAATAGTTTCAAACAAGCAATAACAAATTATGCATCAATCAACTAGTCTTGGGACAATGCACATAGAACTAAGAATGGCCACTATGCTCTCAAAGTAGTGCATAAAGATAGAAGGTGGAGACTCAATATAATGGTGGAAGAAAGGCCTTTTGTAAAAGGAAGTAGGGATTCAAGTCTCATAAAGAGCTTCCAAAAATTATGGTACTTGTAGCTTTCAGCTCTCATTGCCCCTATCATAAGCATATTGAAGGTGATTAAGGTTAAAGTGACACAACTAAGAGGATATGCTTGACAAGTTATAAACCAAAATCCCATGCCCCTTACTTACGAAGACCGATCCTCATGCTACTCAACTTTGGTCACGAGTAAGCTCTTGTCATTGTAAGTATATGTGTATCATTAAGAACCGCCAACAGGGTACCCCTTGCACATGATACGGGAGCTTTCCCATAATCAAAATGACAAGGCAAGCAGACAATGAGCATCTCAGCGATCTTTTTATTTGCTATTTGCATAGGTTTTTATTGAGGATGCTTCATAGAGTGCTCATTATGGTGATGCTGCAAGTTTCCACCATGATTAGGCATGGCTTAGGCTAGCGGCCCAGGCATTTCTCTAACACACATACAAACTCCATGATCTTACAAGTTCCACTTTTATTTCACACCGCCAGGATCCGTAAGCAAAAGAACATGATATCAACGGGGTACAAACTACAAGTGCAATGTTGAAAGCGTTCCCCATGAAACATGGTTCTGCTAATTTCAACTTATAAAGCGCAAGCATATACGCAACAAAGAAGGACCCAATGGTTCAAGTTTATTAGAGGCAATAAAGTAAAGTGTGCCATCAAGTTTGTGAGAGCTTTAATCACTAGTTTTCTCATAACAAGTGGAAGGTAAACAAAAGCATGAATATACTTGGAATAGCATAAGCTAGCAGGTAGGTATGGTGGACTCTTTGGAATAACTTGGTTTAGGGAGTTGGATGCATGAGTGGAACTCATACTTGGTTGTGGAGGCTAGCAAAAGATTGGGAGCGACAAACTAAGAGAGCAATAATGGCCATAATCATGCAGAGCGATAAAACATCATTGATCAAAGCATAAAGTGATACTAAAAGTTGAAAACTAAAGGATCATAAAGGCTATGGTGACTTGAGATAGTCATAACATGGTGTGAGCATGTGCCAAGTCAACCTAAATAAAGCATCAAAGGAGAATACCACTATATTATGCTTTAATATGCTAAAACAACGCATGATTCATCCAAGGCACATTAAGCAATCTCAATTGTTTATAACAAGTCATGCTACATCAAAGAATACTAAGCATAAAGCCAAAACAATATCAAGCATGGCATGACAAAGCATAGCCACAGTCAAGAACGAGCTCTTTTTACCACAAGCATGAACTTTCCTACTCTTTTCCAAACCAAACCAAACTATTTGCAAACCAATGTAGGAAAGAGGGGGTCCAACCAATTTATTCAGAAAACTAAGCAAAACAAAGCAAACGAAAACCAAAACGAAAACGAAAAAGAAGACGCTCCAAGAAAAATACAACTGTGCATGAAACAATAAAAATGAAGTGTTTGGAAGAAACCTGGAATTTTTATTGATGAAGAAGGGGATGCCTTGGGCATCCCCAAGCTTTGACGCTTGTACTTCTTGGATATTTCTTGGGGTGACACGCGTGGCATCCCCAAGCTTGAGCTTTAGTCCATCCCTCATCTCATTACTCATTCCTTCCATACACCTGAAAATTTTCCTTCATACAAAACTTCGCACAATCTCATTAGCAACATTAGTGCACTTAAGATAAATAAGTCTTCAGGTTCAGTTATAACACCAAATAAACTTCCATTAGAACACTATATACTTTAGCACTTCCCTCAAAAAGCTCAATTCCCTAAAAGAACTTAAGAAGGAACCAACAAGAAGCAAATACAGAAAATGGCAGAAATCTGTCAAAACAGACCAGCAGGTAAAGACAAATTTTTCGAAGACCTTCTGTTGCTCAAATCAAAAGGTGTTGAACTAACAAAAGTTAGATAACAACCTGGGAAAGAAGCATAAAACATTACAGCTCAATCCTACATACAGAGGTCTCTCAGGAATTTTTACGGTGAAGCACAAAAATCTGTTTCGGGACAGCAACTTTCCCAATCATTACTTCACTCTCATTAGAGGTTACTATTGGCACAAAAAGCAAATAAAAAGGATAAGGAGCGGTTATTACATAGGTAATAACTTCCAAGACTCAACTAAAACTTTTGGGTTATCTCCCAATAAGTACTTTTCTTTAACGCCTTTAAGTTAGCCATAAGAAGCAAAGAAAGAATCAAGTGTTCTCAAATGAAGAAGCATTAAAACCAACTTTCTTGCCCTTACCTCTCTTATTCTTATTCTTATCCTTTGGGAAAATGTGATTGTTTGGTGGAGAAGAAAGGTGCATGGTCCACTTTCCCACATCTATTATTTCTCCAAGGAGTTCTAATAGGGATCTTCCAAGTGTAATTTGTCCTTTTCCTGCACATTCAATAACAAGATAATCAGTAGAAATCATTTTCCCAAGGATCTTTGTAAACACTCCTTCAGCTATTCCGATAGGAAATAAGGTAGCATTATTAGCAAGAGATATTTCTTTTCCTCCTTCAGTAAGCCCCCAAAGATTCAAAGATTCATAAATATCTTTGGGCATAAGACAAAATTCAGACATGATATCGCAGCGGGCTTGAAAAGTTTTAGTGTTTATCTCAATCTTTACTGTAGGGAGCCACTTTGATGGTTCAGAGTTTATTGGAACATAATTGTGATGCTCCCTAAGCATATTATAGCGACTTTCTAAGCAAGTTGTGCTAGCCTCAAGTGTTTTCAACCTAGCAAATATTTTTGCGAAAGAAATATCAGTTTGGCTAGGCATAGTGTAAGTGAGGATGAATTTCTTTATAGCATTAATAGCATCATCCTTATTACATTGGAGGAAATCTCCTCCCACAACAGCATCTAAAGCATATCTATAGCAAAGAGCAATCCCAAGGTAAAAACTGCTAAGGAACAAGCTTTGAGTCATTTTAGGCTCAGTTTTTTCATGTAGATCAGAGATTCTATACCAAGCTTCCTTAAAACTTTCCTCAATTCCTTGTTTAAAAGTGAAAATCATTTCCTCGGGTGACATAGTGACAGGAGCAAGGCTAGACATAAAGAGATAGGAACTATTTTTTTTGTGTTTTTGAAATAAGAAAGGAAACAAGTAAAACAAATTTTTTTGTGTTTTTTTAAGAACAAAACAAGCAAACAAAGCAAAAAGGAACTAAGCAAAACAAAAACAACAAAGTAAAGATATTGGTTATGAGGGACTCCCCTTGTGAAGATGTCCTTGACTCCCCGGCAACGGCGCCAGAAAAGATCTTGATGCGCCGACTTTCAACGTAGAGCTTGTTGGGAACCCCAAGAGGAAGGTACGATGAGCACAGCAGTAAGTTTTCCCTCAGTTATGAAACCAAGGTTTAATCGAACCAGTAGGAGCAAGGAAACACCCCAAAGGTGTTACTAGCTGAGCTTTGGCAGGGCGCACTACCGGTCCTAGTAGCAACGTGGAGACCTACACAACACAACCACGGAACTTTGTCCCCAACTTGCGATGAGGTTGTCAATCTCACCGTGTTTTGCGGAAAACAAAGGATTAAACGTATCGAATGGAAAGAAGTAAAAGTTTGCAGAAAGTAAACACAAAGCAGTAAAAGATTGTAGATTGTATGTAAAAGACAACGACCGGGATCCATAGTTCACTAGAGGTGGCTTTCCTTAGATAAATAACATGCTGGGTCAACAAATTACAGCAGGGCAATTGACAAACACTGAGAAAGCAATACATGCATATACTAATCATCTTGACTCCTTTGAGACTTGATTAGGCATTACAACATAATACATAGACCGCCATCCAACTGCATCTATGACTAATAATCCACCTTCAGGTTATCATCCGAACCCCCTCCAGTATTAAGTTGCAAGCAACAGATTATTGCTTTACGAACTGCGTGTAAAGTAAACAATACGATTGTTCTATGAACAAAGGATTGTTGTTTTCTCCCTAGTAGCAACAACACATCTAGTACCTTAGAGATTTCTGTCACTTCCCCATATTACCAGAGGCATGAACCCACTATCGAGCATAAATACTAACTCTTGGAGTTGCTAGCATCTACTTGGCCAAGATAGCTACTAACAACGGAAAGCATGCAAGATCTCAAATAACAAAGACATGATAGAATCAATAATCAATCTGAATTAGCATCTCAATATCCATCGGATCCTCGCAAACACAACACGTATGATTTACAAATAGATGATCTTGATCATGAACGGAGCTCACAAGATCTAAACATGAAAGCACAAAGGAGGAGAACCAGCCATCTAGCTACTACATGGATCCATAGTCCAAGGATGAACTACTCACGCATCACACCGGAGGCTTGCATGGTGATGAAGAAGGCCTCCAGGGTGAATTCCCCTCTCTGGCAGGGTGCCGGGAAGAGCTTCAGATCCCTCCCGATCTAGGGATGGAGATGACGGCGGCTACAAACTCTTTCATGGATTTTTGATCGGGTACTTAGGGTTTTCGTCCCGAGGGCAATATATAGGCGGAAGGAGAGGCCGAGGGGGTGCCGGGAGCCACCACACCACCCCCTGGCGTGGTCCAGGCCTAGCCGTGCGGCCAGGTGGTGTGGCCGGCCCCTGGCCCTTCTCCGTCTCGTATTCTGGCACTTGATCCCTTCCGGAAAAATAGGCACTTTGGCTTTTGTCCCATCCAATTCTAAGAACATTCATTTTCTGACTTTCCTGGAACCAAAAACAGCAGAAAATAGGCAGCTGGCACTGTGGCTCTTGTTAATAGGTTAGTCGAAGAAATCATATGAAAAGTACTCCAAAATTGGAATAAAACACAAGAAAGTGGATAAAACCAAGCATGGAACATCAAAAATTATAGATACATTTACAATGTATCAATGCACACAGCGGAAGACCCTATAGTTCCGGTAAGCTTTAATAATAAACCCTTTTATGTGTTTCACCTTTTAAGTTATTTTTCAATACTGAGATACTTTCTTCGTTTCAGCTTGCTGATCTCCCCGAGTCGGAGCTGGCTCCTCTCGAGGGATATCCTCCGGAGTTTTCTCAGGAGGCGGAACTGGTCCAATTGCCAGACAATGTGCCCAGGAAGCGCAAAGCTCCGACAGTGGCTGTCGGCACAAAGGAGGTGCCAGTCGTGAACAGGTAACTTTCAACACAACTTCCGCCTTTGTTCCTTACTCGGATTTTCTTCCGAGATGTAATGTTTTCCATTTTATTACACTCTCAGAGCTAAGCAGCTCATCAAGGGTAAGGGGAAGGGAACTTCTTCGAAGCCCTTGTGGCAGACGAAGCTGACTATGGCTTCTCCTGCTGCGGCTCCTCCGACTCCTGCTCCTCAACCTTCCGCAACACCGGTGATTACTCCATCACCAGTTGTCGCAGATGATCTGGCTCCTTCAACGGGGCCAGTGATCCTTGAATCGCAGACTGACGCCACCACGGGTGGCTCAGGTTTAGATAAGGGTGAACCCTCTTCGGGTAATGATCCCTCGGCAGAGACCTTTGCCGAAAACCTCCTGAACAATCCGGGACTTTCCAAATTTGGCTTGTCCCAGAAATCTGTAGAAGAAATCCAGCTTCTGGCCCGACAATGCCTGGAGAGCCGAAATCTCTCTGCCGAAGAAGAAGCGTAAGAGGCGGAGGACATCAAGTACTCCGACCTTCTTGAACAAGTCCGCCTTCGCGACGAGGGACTTAGAGCTGGTGTGCTTCCACCACCTCCCGTTATTCCACTCACCCTCGCCGAGAAGGTTAC
This sequence comes from Avena sativa, assembly GCA_916181665.1. NCBI lineage: Eukaryota > Viridiplantae > Streptophyta > Magnoliopsida > Poales > Poaceae > Avena > Avena sativa. The sequence continues at coordinate 142,362,127 of OV702292.1, forward strand.
CACCGAGGTGAACATGTGTCTGAGAAAGCTCACACATGAACATCATGTAAGTCGGAATTCCAACTCATGATTTTATTTATTGTACTTTATATCATATCCTCTATCCCCCAAGCATGAAGTAGGATATACAATCCGGGTTTATGCTTCCTTAGGATGCCAAAGAATGAACTAGTGTAGCCCCCAAGGCTCGTGCTGATATTAGTAACAATATTAGCTCGAGTCTTCAGTAGACTTCTGACTCTGGGTATTCTTACTTACAGAAAGTTAATTCATATAACCAGGATCTGTTGAAGAATGTTTGCAACAAGCGGAGAGAGATCAGAGCTCTCCGGCTTAAGAATGCTGAGTTGAAGGTTTCCAAGGATGAGGCCAAAGGTAAACATTCTGAGACTCAAACCTTGTCTTATGTTTTCATAGTCGAATTTTTTTGCTGAACTGTTGTTCTTTTTTGACTTACAACACTGGTAAAATATTCATGCGCTTTGATTGAAGAGGCCGAGAGCCTCAAAACCCTGGTGGTGGAAAATAAAGAACTTTGCCAAGAGCTGGATAAGCTCAGCGCAGATCATGAGAAGAGCATTGCTCAAATTCTCGAATCCTCCTCCATGGCTACTAATGAACGTGATCGTAAGATTTCAGTTCAAGATCAGAGAATCTCGGATCTCAAAAATGAGCTTTGCAGAGAGAAGGACCTTTCCGAGGCGCTCCGGGCTAAACTCCTGGCGCTCCGGGCTAAACTCCGGAGTCTTCGAGAAGAGAAGACCAAGGTTGACGACGTCATCTTTAGTATGTTTCCATCTTTCTGACTTGTCTATATTCTTTGACTTTTTCGATGTCGGATTTTCTTAACCATTTTTGTGTTATGTGTATATATAGGTCCTCTTAACTTGACGGACTCTGCTTACACCGAGCCTCGCACCCACCGACTTACCCAAGTCGGTGATTTACTTCATGACTTCCACCAATCCATCGAGGACATTGGTGAACCTCTCAGGGTTCTGGACATGCACGGCATGTCGGACTTTCAGGTGCGAGACAAAGCGAAGGAGATGCCGCAACTCGTCCGGGACTAGAACATGTCCTACGCACGATCCGTGGCATAGAACGCTCTCACCATGGTCATGAGCCACCATGGAAACATGGAGATATGGCAAGTTACTAGAGGGTCCTGCAAGGTGGATGAAGACGGCCAGGAGCAAGATATCAAGGCCATAATGGACTCCTGTGCCGGATATGGGTGTCGCGTGGCTGACTTAACCAGCTACGACACTCCCTTCTTCACTCGCATGGATACACCCCCCCCCCCCCCCGCCTCCAGAAGAAGCTGCTGAAGTTTCGGACGATGAACAGACCGTATTAGATCTGAACATCTCGGAGCGTTATCAAACCGAGGCCGACGCATCTAGCGAGCCGGCAGCGCCTACCTCTTCTCCTGCACCATAGATTACTAGAAACAATTGTATTATTCCGAGAAACATTATGGGTCTATAAAATATGCAGTACTATAATTTTGCTAGTGCTAAGCTTTTAATCTATTCAGCACTTTTGGCTTTAAATTTTTTGTGTGCCTGAAATGTTTACATAAGCACTTATACTTTTTTCATTTGTACTTATCGTTGATCTGGCTTTCTGCCTCGTCCCTTTCGTGAGCCGGCTAAACCTTCTGCACGGAAACTTTGCCAAGCAACGGAGCTCAATTGCTAAACCAGTTTAAACTCGGAAACAAAGACGGCTTCCAGTACCAACAATTCACTACTCGGAAAATGCCCGCATCCGGCAATAAGACAAATAACTAAAGTATAGACTAGAAACTTTAGAGTTATACCCGAAGGAAGCATTTTTAGAATCGGAAATCTAAACCAGAACAAACATGAGCATAAAGTACTTTCAAGTATTCTGGGATTTTCGACTATGACATGATCATTCAGAAATAAGATGGTAAAAACTTCTCAGAAAAAACTTGAGGCAACCAAGACTTTTATTTTTCACAGGACAAGTACATATGTATGATTACAAAGAAGGATAAACTAAGAATAAAAGGGACGTAGCTGAGCAATATTCCATGGTCTGTCTAACTCATCCAGATTTGTACTGCCTCCAGCTCTCTTTCTCTTCTTAGTAGCAGGTCTTTCTTTGACTGGCCTTATGTCAGTTAAGTAGTACGAACCATTGTGCAATACTCGACTAACTAAAAAGGGCCCTTCCCATACTGGGGAAAGTTTGTGCTTTCTTTGTTGCACAAGCCGGAGAACCAAATCGCCTTTATTGAAAGATCTATTTTGGACTCTCTGGCTATGATACTTGCGTAACTTCTGCTGATAGGCTGTTGATCTCATTTCAGCAACGATGCGAACTTATTCGACTAAGTCGAGATCATTTTGTCGAGAAATCTCGGCATCTTCTTCGATATACGCGGCCACTGTAGGAGAAGTGTGAATCAAATCACTAGGAAGAACTGCTTCTGCACCATAGACCAAGAAAAAAGGTGTGTATCCGGTTGACCTATTCGGAGTTGTTCGTAAACTCCATATCACAGAGGGTAATTCCTCTGCCAAAGCCCCCGCAGCACGTCGTAGTGGTGCTTCGAGTCTCGGTTTTAGGCCTTGTAGGATTAAACCATTTGCCCTTTCGACTTGTCCGTTAGCCTGTGGATGTGCGACTGACGCAGTGTCAAGCCGGACATTTTGTTCATTGCAGAATTCGGCCAATTCTCCCATAGAGAAATTACTCCCGTTGTCCGTGATAATACTATGCGGATAACCATACTGGATTATAACATCCTCGACAAATCTTTTGGCTGTTGATCCATCACAACTAGTCACGGGTTTAGCCTCAATCCATTTGGTGAATTTATCCACCATCACTAAGAGGTGAGTAAATCCACTTGGAGCATGTCTAAACGGTCCTACCATATCATGCCCCCAAACTGCAAAAGGCCATGTTATAGGTATTGTTCGCAGCTGATCATCTGGAACGTGAGCTTGTTTGGCATACTTTTGGCAGCCCTTGCACGTCTTGACCAGCCGTTCAGCATCTGCCTGAGCTGTAAGCCAGAAAAAACCGTGTCGAAAAGCTTTTGCCACTAAAGATTTGGCTGCAGCGTGGTGACCACACTCGCCTTCGTGGATTTCTCTTAATATTTCCACTCCTTCTTCCGGAGATACGTAGCGCTGAAAAACCCTAGACACACTCCGCTTATAGAGCTCACCTTTAACTATAGGTGTAGGCTTTTGCTCGTCGGATAATCTGCCAGCTCAGAACCTCGTCTTCGGGTAATTTGCCATCTACCAGATAATCAAGGTAGGGTTGAGTCCAGCTAGGAATTACAACCAGGACTGCTATTAGAGGTGAGTCGGATTTGGTCGGATATTCCTCATCCACTCCCTTTATTGAGGGAACTTTGAGGTGCTCTAAAAAAGCACCATCCGGGAGCTCTTTCCGTGCAGAGCCTATTCGAGATAATGCATCTGCTTCCTCATTTTCTGCTCGAGGGATGTGTTGAACTTCGAACCATTCGAACGATTTAGATAAATCATCCACGATGACTTTATATGCTGCCATGTGTTTATTTGCATTAAAAATATCCGAAACTTGCTGAGCAACAAGATCCGAATCTCCATAACACACCAAACGTTGGATGCGGATATCCTTAGCAATCCGGATTCCATGTAGCAGTGCTTCATACTCGGCAATATTGTTTGTCACTGTGAAGTGGATCTGCAACATGTATAGAAGTTTATCTCCTTGGGGTGATTTGAGCACCACGCCAGCCCCCAAGCCCCCGCGAGCCTTAGACCCATCAAAGTATAGGGTCCAATATTCCGACTCAGGGAGGGTGATATTTTCCTTCATCTCTGTCCAATCAGCAACAAAGTCGGCAAGGATTTGGGATTTGATTGCTATCCAGGGTTTATACTCAATATCGAAAGTTGAAAGCTCTATGCCCCATTTGGCGACGCGTCCTGTGGCGTCACTGTTGTTAATTATGTCTCTCATGGGAGCTGTGCTCACCACGGTAATTGGATGCTCCTGAAAATAGTGTCGTAGCTTACGAGATGCTAGAAAAACACCGTAAGCCAGCTTTTGATAGTGCGGATACCGCTGTTTAGATTATGTTAGAACCTCGCTGATAAATTAAGTCGGACGCTGCACTAAGTGTTCCTGATTTTCCTCTGGTCTCTCCGCTACCATGACGATACTAACGACTTTATTTGTCGCAGCAAGATAAAGCAACATCGGGTCCTGTGGTTCCGGTGCAGCAAGGATAGGAGCAGATGAGAGTACTTTCTTCAAGTCTTGTAGTGCAGCTTCAACTTCGTCGGTCCATACAAAATCCTTGGTCTTTTTCAGGAGTTTGTATAATGGTGCCGCTCTTTCACCGAGCCAGCTTACAAACTGGCTGACTGCAGCGATGCAACCAGTTAGTCTTTGTACGTCCTTCAGGTGAGTCGGCCTGGAAATATTGAGTATAGCCTTGATTTTATCTCGGTTCACCTCTATGCTCTTTGAGACACGATGAAACCTAACAATTTTCCGGCTGGAATTCCAAAGAAGCATTTCTTCGGATTAAGCATGATGTTGTATTTTCGTAGATTGGCGAACGTTTCCTCCAAGTCAGAAATTAGTGTTTTCTTCTTTTCGGACATCACCGCAATATCATCCACATATGCATGTACATTGCGTCCGATTTGGTCGTGGAGGCAACACTGCATTGTGCGCTGGTACGTAGCTCCTGCGTTCTTCAGCCCAAAGGGCATCGTAACAAAACAGAAGGTTCCAAAGGGGGTTATGAATGAAGTTTTGACTTTGTCAGATTCCTTCATCCAGATTTGGTGATAACCGGAATATGCGTCGAGAAAACAGAGGAGTTCCGAGCCTGCCGTAGAATCGGATCTTTTGGACAAGCCTTGTTCAAGGCATTATAATCAACACACATCCTTAAATCAGTGGTGTCCTTTTTAGGGACCATTACAGGATTGGCCGACCACTCAGTGTGGATGACCTCTTCTATGAATCCGGCTAACTCGAGCCGTGCTAGTTCCTTAGCTATTGCCTTACGCTTTTCATCGCCAAAACATTGTAAGGACTGTTTGACGGGTTTAGCATTCGGGTTTACATTTAAAGAGTGCTCGGCAAGTTCCCTAGGTACTCCGGTCATGTCAGATGGTTGCCATGCAAAGATATCTTGATTTGCTTTGAGGAACTTGACGAGCGCGCTTTCCTATGCGCTATCTAGGCCTACGCCTATCTAGGTCACCTTGGAGGGGTCATCATCCTTCAACCGCGTCTTCTTCGTCTCTTCTGATGCCTTGAACTCCGGATTCGGCTTTGTCACCTCCTTCTTCGTTGCGAGCATCTCAGACGGATTCATGCTCTTCTTGATCTCCTGGTACTCCTGGGCGTGCAGCACGGCTTCAGCAAAGGCGGCATTTCCATCCTTGCATTCTCGCGCTTTCTTCGGGTCTCCCCTGATGGTGATTACACTGTTGGGACCTGGAATTTTCATCATATTGTAAATGTAACACGGGCGAGCCATAAAAGCCTAGTAAGCCGGACGTCCGAATATAGCGTGGTACGCGCTCTTGAACGGGACCACTTCGAAGGAAAGTGCCTCCGTCCGATAGTTTTTTGGAGTTCCAAAGGTAACATCCAAAGTGATTTTCTCCTAGGGAATTTGCTTGTCTTCCTGGGACAACCCTGTGAAAGATCACAGAGCTGTGGTTCAGCTGGGTCTCCGAGATCTTCATCCGGTGTACCATTTCGACATACAGAATATTAATACTGCTGCCACCGTCCATAAGAGTCTTGGAGAAACCATGACCGTTAATAAGTGGATTGACGATTAAGGCGTATTTTCCTTGCCTGTGTAGCTTAGGCAGATGATCAGCACGGTCAAATGTGATTGCTACCTCCGACCAGTCCAGGAATTGGGGGACAGCCGGAACTGTTGCATTGAGCTCATGTAGCACTGCCTTTTTGACCTTTGCTGGTTGAGATCCGAGGAAGGTGACATAAGTGTCTTTCTTGGTCGGAAAAATTTTCTTCCCTTCCGGCTTGGGATTTGAAGCATCAGCTTCCTCCATGTCGGAATCTGCCTTGGTCTCTATCTTTTTCGGGATTCTTCTTTCCCTTCTTCCGCTTTGCTTTGTAGCCCGCGATATCATCTCTTTTAATGTCGTCATTGAAACGACACTCGGTGTTAGTGTGGGATGAGCCCCCATTGGCGTCTAAGTGATGCACACATGGGGTATTGGCAATGTCGGCCCAAGAGTAGGTTTTGCCTGGTTGCTGGTCTCCTCTACCTTGAACTCTTGATGTCCCATGGCCACGCCCGCGGCCTCCGCTGCATCCTCCTCCTCCTCTAGACCCGAAAGTAGCATTGACCACTGTTGTTTCTGCGTTGGGTTTCTCTTCTAAGGTATTCTTGAGCTTCTGAACCTGTTGCTTTGGTTGTTTTGCCGACTATGGCATAGCCAGGGCATTGAGTAATCCCTCTGCATCATCGTCAGCATCTGCATACTTGCTCGATGTTTCTATCATCTCTCCCAAGTCAGTGACTTTGTCACACTTCAAGCGATGACGTAGTAAACCAATTGGAAGACCTGCAATGAAAGCTTCAATCGTAGTTTGGTCATTTACTCCTTCACAGGAGTTCTTGGTGTCGATCCATCATCCGAGGTAATCTCGGCAAGTTTCTCCGGCCTTATGGGTGCAACGCTATAGGTCTCTAACCATACAGGGCCTCCGGTATGTGCCTTCAAAATTCCGAAAGAACGCACTTTGCATGTCATACCAGTTATGGATGGTGTTCTCCAGAAGTTCATTGAGCCATGATCTTTCCGTCTTCCGCAACATGAGTAGGAGATATCAGGTTGCGACTAGGCTGTTTTCGCCTTTGGCAATGCAACAAGTTTGGAAGAAATCCTGTAGCCAGGTATCTGGCCGAGCAATGCCGTCGTAGGCTTGGATATGTCGTGAGACAAATCCTTCCGGGAATATTGTAGCTCTTATGCGTGGTCTGAAGCACTTTGGGCCCACGTATATATCATCATTTTCATAGCGCCACGCCTCTATATTGGAGATGATCCTGTGCCCTGCATCGTTCGGGGATAGAGATCGTCCCGAGTGTCGGCTGTGGCTGCGGTGCCTTGGAGCCGGACTTTGGCTTCTGCCACCACCTCCTCCACCACGACGCCCTCCTTGGCCTCCTTGGGAGCCGTTGTGATGGCTACTTGGCGGAGAGGGTGGAGCAGCTGGGTTATTTCTGGCTGATCGTCGGCCTCCATTCGGAGTGTCATTATTCTGGTTCCGGGGAGGGTCTTCATTGTGATGAGCCCCCTGCCGGCTTGTCTCGGCACGGTGTCCGTCGTTCCTTCGCCCGTCATCCGGACAGCTTGTATGTCTAGGAGGTGGCATTCTTTGTCGATCCTTCTCCCGACGTTTCTCTTTATCATCGTCCCTACGGTCTTTCGACTCTCGCCAGGGCGGGTTCCTCGGATTCAATGCAGCAATTGCCTCTTGCTCTACAACTGGGTTAACGTTACGCCAGTCACGGGCAGCTTTGTGGTGCTGTCCCGAAGATCCGGTTCTTGACTAATTGTCCTCCCGGCAATCGGAACGGTGGTGCTGCTCCGGAACATGCTGGGGTCTTAAGTCAGCCCATGTCGGGTCTGTACGACACTGGTCGGAATCATAGACCAGCTTTTGACTTTCGGACATGGCGACCTTTTGCTGCTCCAGTCCCTTGTTGAGTAATTTGATGCCCAACCGGATCTGCTCTGGGCCTGGATTAGCCGATAGAATTTCTCGGGCTGCAACGGTATTCTGTACTGGGGTTGGATATACCCAATCCCCTTTGCTATCTTTCTGAGGCTTCCCCATTTCTTCTCCGAAAAGGACGGCGTGAATCTGCGGGAATTGGTTGTCATTGGTATGACGCTTCCTGGTCTTCTGGTATTGCCTGGAGTTGTACTTCTCCGCAGATGCCATGCGTTTCTTTTCCTCCTCAATGTTTTTTGGCTTCATCGAGGAGTACTTGACGATGCGCTTCTAGGGTCTGTGCCCTCTCGTCCAGTTCATTAGCAGTAAGTTCTGCAGCTGTAGGAATAGGTGTGGTTAATGCAGCATCGATGAGTTTACGCGCACCTTCAGTGATCACATGTCCATCCATCGATTCTTCTTTTTTGGGCTCGTCTGGGATAAGCGCTCCATCCGAGTCTTCCTCGTACTCCTCAACAATTACCTCCTCTATCGGAGGGTCTTTTTCCGGGGTCTTGTTCTTCTTCTTTGCCTTCTTGGCAGCGCCGGTAGCAAAGACGGCTTTGGGTCTGTTTCCCAGAGTCAGGCTTTGATCGGTACTTTCGGACATCTGGACCTCAGGATTATCTCCGACTTCCATATCATCCTGCACTTTGGGAGAGTGTTCCCCGGATCCTTCATCCATGGCTTCTCCTTGCTCTACAGCTTTGGAGTTATACTCCTCTTCATATTCCACGGAGAACTTTCAGAAATCTGCTGACGTCATTGATTCATCCGAGGATGCGGGTACGTCGGCGTTTGTTCCAATTGCCTCCAGCATAGAGTCAGTGTTGTCTCCAGCATCGGCAGAGCCGGATCCGGATCCCACATATCCGACGAAGTGTGATGCGTGCTTCCTGAGGTACTTGCGGCTCTCACGATCAGCCTCGTCGAAACGTTTGATGGTCTCGAGGATTTCATCTATGCTAGAGTTTTGCATCATCATGCGTCTTAGCGTGTATCTCAGGAAAGGTCTGTCTGTCCCGGCGTCATCAGAGCCGGAATCAGTGTCGTTTCTATGTTCCTCCTGGATTTCAACTTCAGCGGGTGGTTCGATTTGGGATTCGGCTTCTCTAGGGAGATCCACTCCAGATTCAACTTGGACCGCCCGGTCTGCCTCAGGCTCGGATTTCTCCACTATCTCCACAACCGGTGCGGGCTGGGTGGGATTAGGGTTTTCTGAGATCTGGAACTCTGCCGCCTCCATGGACAAAGGGGACCCAGAAGTTTCCTCTGCCTCTATCATCACCGCTGGGGTGGGTGGGACAGGTTCAGCAAAACCAATGTAAACATCGATCTCGCCAAAAGACATGATTGTGTAGGCAGTCACAGCCTCCCTAGCCAGAATCCAGGTCTCGTCGAGAACGATGAGAGGGACATCGCTGGCGTAGAGGATGCAACCGACGGTGATGGTCTCGCCGATTCCGATTCTTGCAGATTCCGCTCGGAACGTAGATCTGAAGCTCACTTGCCCCACGGTGGGTGCCAACTGTCGTCGGATTGATGACAAGTACGCCATGAGGGGGTCCTCGAGGCGTGCGGAAGAGAGGGGTGTGAGACGTACGGTGTTCCGGGACGGTGAGCACACAAGTTTACCCAGGTTCGAATCCGCCGGCTTTGGATGGATCCTACTCCTGCAAGCAATCCAGTAATACGGCAGAGACAGAATATGGGTTACAAGGGTTCGCCTGTGCGAGTTGAGATTGTAGACTATTGAGGGTTCCCTAAAGGCTCTCCCTAGGACGTCTTATATAGATATCCGGCCTAGGGTTTACAGGAGAGATCTACCCGGCTACGACTGAGAGTCGGTTACAGAGTACATCTTGAACTACAAGTAACACTATGGGCCTAAGTTGGTAAGTCTTCTGGGCCTCCCCGTAGCCAGATTGGACTCCGCCTCTTCTCCCTGACTGGGCCGCCCGTGAAGCAAAGCTCTAACCCGAAGTGGGCCACCCTAGTCAGTGAGGACTGTGAGGATACCCGGAAAGTATATCCCAAACATGATCCTCTAACATCTGCTTGAACTTCAACCTCTCCCTTTCAGTTATGCATTCTTCCTTTGCATCAGCAATGGCCCGACTAAGATCATCATCGGGCAGATTTGATGCCCTTCTTCATCTTCTTCTTCATCATTGTCTTCCATTGTAGTACCATCTTATTCAGGGGACATAGTAGGGTAGTCGTTATCATCCTCTTCTTCTTCGTTGTCTTCCATCATAACCCCTCTTTCTCCGTGCTTGTTCAAACAATTATAGCCAGTCATGAAAACGGACCGAAACAGGTGGCTGTGAAGGACTCTTGAGGAAGAGTATTCCTTATGATTACGACAGACACCACATGGACAAGACATAAAACAATTTCGCTTGTTTGCCTTGGCCACAAGGAGAAAAGAATGCACGCTTTTAATGAACTCGCTAGAGAGTCGGTCAGCGTACATCCATTGCTGGCTCATCTGCATTATATAATTAAGTACATCAAACAAAATCATAATGATAAAATTAATACTGGTCTAAAAAAAAAATTAAAGCCAACAACCGGGACTAAAGATATGATGAACCTTTAGTCCCAGTTGGAGGCACCAACTGGGACTAAATGTGGATGTGGCAACAACATGTCGACACTATGTCCTCAGTGGGCAGCACTAAGCCAGTAAATGAGGACACTATTTTGACTGGGTGGCAACACTATGCCAGGGGTGAGTGTCGACATTATGTCTTCAGTGCCCGACACTATGTTGTGCTGCTTAATCTATAAATAGGTATGCATTCTTGTGAAGAATTGCAAGATGGTGTACGAGAGCAGGGACACCACTACGACGGAGCTTCTCGAAGATGTCTTAGGATCCCGTCCTCAGACATATTCGAGGAGCTCGCCATAGAGGCACTCCCTAATATGTGAATTGTTTTAGTTACCCAGTGTATTAATCTATAGCTACAGAAGTTATTATTAACTCCAAGATGGTGCGAGAGGGACACCACTACGGCGGAGCTCGAAGATGTCTTAGGATCCTATCCTCAGACATCTTCGAGGAGCTCGCTATAGAGGAGCTTCTCGAAGATGTACTGTGATGTCTTCATATCAAGCTTTTATGAATTAACCCTATCTTTGTTACAATTTTTTAAGTTTGCTGAAGGAAGGTAGAAGACGAAGAAGGGTATTTTGCCCAACTAGTTAGAATGATGAACTCATGCATGTGTGTGCTTCTATGAATCAAATTTCGAGACTATGTGCCAAAACAAGATATATAGATAGAATCCACATATTGAGCATGATATTTACCTTGGAGTTCATTACATTAATACAAGATAGATAGAATCTAAACATCGATCTCATGTTATCATTGCAAAAATTACTACTAAACTAAATCCACAAATCCATCTACAAGATAGAGCATGAAATGAGCTAATATAGCAATGAGAGTTGGAAGGATGAAGTTGCTCACCTTTTAGAACCTTTGGATAGATGAAGCACCACAAAATGTTGACAAATCTTGAGAAAAAATTGGGCATGAACTCGACCTTGAAGCAAGAAAGAGAAAGGAGCCACCAGCTTGAAATGGTGGCTTGGGCAGGTGGGGGAAGAAGATATAGCCAGGCCTTTAGTCCTGGTTCGTATAACAAACCGGGACTAAAGGGTCTGGCGCTGGACCTAGCCTGCCTGACACCCTTTAGTCCTGGTTTGTTACACGAACCGGGACTAAAGGGTCCGTTCAAACTGGGACTAGTGTCTGCCGCCCCCTGCAGCCAGATAGAGCCGTTAGGACCGGGGCATTAGTCCCGGTTTGTAGCAGAACCGAGACTAATACCCCTGGACCAAAGGTCCATTTTCTACTAGTGTCATGGTAGTTGCATGGACAGCGCTGGGGCAGACCTGCAGCAGCGACAAGAAGGTTTCTCTGGCTGCTTCAATAAGGTCAGTAGGGTGGTGAATCTAGTTGTCTTTTCGTGCCTAAGTTGCTAATCTTCCAGCTATCGGTTATCGTCGATCCTGCTACCAGCGAGTTCCGGACCTCTCCGCCGTGGCTCTTCACGAATTGGCACACGACGATTCTAGATGTTTGGATCGGATAGGATCCGGTCATGTGCATCCGTAACATCATATTGCACGGCTTCAAGGGGCACATCATGAAGTTACACTTTCGGTTGACACTATGGGACATGTTGTCATTGGTATCTCTTCATGATATTCATGGTGTTGACAGAGGTGGAAAATTTCATGGAATTTCTGACTGGAAGACTAGAAGGTCTCGATGGCTCATCTTTAGTTCGGGACTGCTAATAATCGAGGATGCGGCGTATTAGATGTGATGAATACATTGCTTCCCAAGTTGTCGTTGTTGGGGTTCCGCGTATGAAAACAATAAGTTTTACCCTACGTCCCTGAACCCCTGAAGCTGCCAGGACCTATCTATTAGTAATATAGTAATGGGAGGGGCTTTTCGCGAACTTACCCTTGAAGACCGAAAAGTGTTGTCAACGCTCAGGAGAGCGTGGTTGATGTAGACAAGCCGAAGCCGACCTCAAGATCATGATGAAGTCCTTGCGCTCCTTTGGATCCAACGACTTGAGTGCCTCAAGTGCGACACCTCACCGGTACACACGTCCGGTGCCTGACGATGACTCCCGCTTCCCCGATCCAGCAGCAGTTGCGGAAGTAGAGCTCCTGGATCTGAATCCCGCAGCACGACGACGCTCTATGGTGAAGATGTCTCTCGTTCGCCCAGTCCAAACTTGGGACCATGATCACGAGATAGAAAGGGAGAGAGAGAAAATATCAATTGGAGGTCTTCCCAAAAGTGAGAAGACCTTTATTGATTATTGGGTGTATTTATCTGGCCAAATACCCCCACTATATAGAGGGGGAGGGGAGGTACTACCTCCCTCAAAGTCTCGGGGTGGGACTAAAGGAGAGGAGGGGGAGGGGAGGCTACCGGCCAGCCCTAGTGGGCCCCGCGCGGGGGGCTTGGCCCAGCCGGCCAACCCCTTGTCCCTTCTCCCTCTCTCCTTTCCCTAATGGGCCCTCTCCCCTCCAGGAATTGGCCCATTAAGCCTTTTGACCATTTAAATTGATTTTCTCTTTATTAAATAATTATGAATAAATGATTAAATCAATATTTAACATTCATTCACATATTATTCAACCTCTATGGTTATGGAACACTTCCACCTCCACTCCGGACATCCTCCGGACTTACCGAAACCCTTTCGGTTTTCTCCCTACTATTCTTCGACGATTCTACCGATCCTATAAACACTCTCTAAGCATCATCAAGCCCTTAAGAGTGATACCCCATGGTTCGGGAACACTCCAGACATGGTTAGGACACTCCCGCACCAATGATCGATAGAGCGACCTGGATGGCCATGTGACCCCTATGCGTTCCACGAAGATCTTTCGTCGTTTGAACCGGGACAGTCGTGTCTTATTCCCTTTGTCTCTCGATACTTGCATTGCCCGAAATTTGATCAATGAAATCACCATGTCGTGTTCAATCTTGTTACCGAACAATTCTACTTGACTCCTTCCGACAAGTGATATCCTTGTGATCAAATCACATGTTGTGCAGCTATTGGATATAACCTCTCCGAGTGGGCCCTTGAGTATCTTCCCGTCACATGGACGGACAAATCCTGCTCTTGACTTATATTGCCTCAACGGTTTCCTCCGAGTACTTGAACACACCTTTATAACCACTGTATTACCAAGTGGCACTTGATGCTATCAAAGCACTCTTGGGAGACAGTGATTGATATAGCCTCGTGGTCTAAGGAATAGTCTACGAGGATCCATTTATAATCATCATAACTTGAACTTCGTGACATGATCAGGTCACGATGTTTAGGTTGGGTATTGGTTCATCATCTCATTCACAGAATGAGTTGACTCCATTTCCAATTGGCATAAATGCCACATGATTAGGAAACTTGATCATCTGTTCACCAATGAACCAGTGACTAGAGTTTTCACTGGGAACCCCTGGTTGTTTGTATATCACACATGTATTGATGTTTCCACTCAATACAGTTATATCATGATATAAAACTTAATCATAAACTATATGAAATATGATAATAGTCCCTATAACTATTTGTCCCTAGGGCATATTTCCAACAGTCTCCCACTTGCACTAGAGTACAAATACACTAGCTGCATTTGTTCTTAATCATTGGCACCATATATCCGGTACCCTGAACATGCTTGCTCATGGAAGACGTTGAGTCTTGGGTCTATACTTTACAGTCCCAAATCCTTTGCAACTTACTAATGTCACCTTGATTGACATTAATACTTTATCATCACATGATAACATCTGTGTGTATGCATCATCGCTATGACAGCAAAACGAGGCCTGATTCCAGGAGCCTACAGTGACTTTAGATCAACCTCGAGGGCTTTCTCATGGGCACTGTGCCCTGGGACACATCATTCTACGTTAGAAGTGAACTAGCCCTGCCATAACATTATACAACACTTTAGATGATACCCTTATCTATTATTATAAATGTATTCATCGAAACACTAGTGCACTCTGTGCAACTTTCGATGTTTTTGTTCACCTCGCTTCCTACTTGACTCTAATCGGTATTTACAGGAGTTTCCAACATATTCCCTTATAACATAACCCTTTATGTTTTAAGATATGTCATCCTTTATGGATTTGGAAAACATGTCTCCAGTTCTCTATTAGACACTGCAGACAAACTTAGCTCAATGTTCCGTGATTCGAACTTAATCACTTTTAAACGTTCCTTATTGGATCATATATTATGTTAAGTTATCATCATGGTTTTCTAAGATAGAACCTATGTCTCAACATAGTGGATGATGATCATCATATTCTTTCTTTCAACCATTGATGTTAAACTTAATACTATTCCTAACTTGAGTTATTAAGGACTAGTTCCTTAATTAACTTATATTCTGAAACCCTTTTCAGAATCCCTTAAGGAATACTACATAATATCATAATACACTTATTATCAACTTCTATACCTCATAAATCATTATTTATTGGTACTTGCACTTTTATTCTTAACATACTTAAGAATCACTCTGAAGGAAATATGCCCTGAGAGGCAATAATAAAGTTGTTATTAAGTATTCCTTGTATATGATAGATGTTTATTTTGCATGCTATAATTGTATTGATAGGAAACATCAATACATGTGTGTTTAATAAACAAAAAAGGGTTACTAGTTATGCCTCTCTTATAGACTAGCTTGTTGATTAACAAGATGATCAAGGTTTCCTGATCATGGACATTGGATGTTGTTAATAACAAGGTCACAACATTTGTGAAATGATGTGATGAACATTCATCCGAAGTATAGCATTACGATCAAGTCATTATGTTTATATTGCTATAACATCATACGGAGTAGTCTTTGTCCTTAGACCATGAGATCAGGTTAATTGCTAACACCGGAAGAGTATCTTGATAACATCAAACGTCACACCATAACAGGGTGACTATAAAGGTGGGTTCAGTGCTATGAAGGTGTTATGTTGAGGCTCATGGATCAAGAGTGGAATTTGTCAATCCCGATGATGGATAGATATACTCTGGGCCCTCTCCGTGATATCACATTAAGATAGCTTGCAAGCAAGTGATGTGATCACTAGAATGTTATATCACGGGAACGAGAAAAGAGTGCATGTCGGTAACGAGATCAAACTAGGTATTTGGATACCGATGATCGAATCTCGGACATGTATTATATCATGAGACAAAGGTATTAAATTGCTAGCGTTAAAGGTTCTCACGATCGCAGAAGTCATCGTTGAATGTGCAGGAGTCCGTATGGATCTCCAGGTCCCGCTTCTGATTATTGATCTAAGAGGAGTCTCAATCATGTCTGCATTATTCACGAACCATAGGGTGACACACTTAAGGTTTGCCGGAAACCATTTAGGAGCACATATGTTCCAGACAAAAGGTTTGCAAAGCGCAGGAAATGTTTCGATAGAAACAGGAATTGTTTCGATAGAAACCGGAATTGTTTCGGGTGAAATTGCAGAAAGTGGTTCTGCATGTGATATTGAAATGTTGCAAGGGGTTTTATGTGAATGTTTGTTAATTAAAGTAATTAACAAAATTCTGAATAAAATAAATAAAAGAGTTTTATTAATTGAGAGTGGTATTAAATTTGGTGGAAATTTAATGCATGTAAGTGGAACTTTGGGTGGAGCTTGAATTGATGTGAGTGGAGCTTCCACCACATGAATGAGGAAGAGTAGGGGGCTCCCTCCTTGGCCGCCGGCCATGGTAGGGGAGGAGTCCCCCCTCTCCTATAAAAGGCCCCCCTCTCCTCCCTCACAAAACACACCTCCTCGTGAAGGATCTCTCTCCCCCTCTAGATATTCCCCCATGGTCTCGGATTAGCGAGATACATGTTCTCGGTGGCCTTGCGTTTGGAAGGAGTTGCTGCTTCCACTGATTCGCTGGAGCAAGGAGGTGGAGGTTGTCCGGTGGCTTGGACGTGTGTGCGAGGATGGATGCGCTGCTGATTTGCGGCGCTCGGACTTCCACACGATCTTGAGATCGGCAAGCGTACGACTACATCAACCACGAGTTCCTACTCGTTAACAAAACTCGTTGTCTTTGAGGGTAAGTTCTCCATGGATGTATGTCCACCCGTTGCTCTGTATCTAGTAGATAGATCTTGGCGTATAGTTCTCATCGTAGGAATTTTTTTGTTTTCTATGCTGCGGACCCAACACACTCCTATAAGCTCCCACTCAAATGTGTTTCTACATATTTGGGTATGAGTCAGTACTCTTACTCAAACTATGTTCCTACATATTTGAATTTTAGACTTATATTGCTCCCACTCAAAAATATGTCATTCACATATTGTTTTAGGAAGACTTTCATAGCTCCCACTCAATTTCATGCAAATTGCATATCCACTCACTATTTTGAATAATTTCAAAATCCTTTGATCAAATATCAAAGTGAGAGATTTACTATGAGACACTAGTACTTTTACTAGTCTTAAATCCACTAGACATTCAACACACTTGAATCAAATTCATTTGAATTCGTCCAATACTTGACAAATTGTGCTTTTGTAATTCACGCCTTTTCCACTATGGATTTTCTTTGCAGTCATTTTGGGAAAATCCAAGTAACCCCTTTTACTTGTGAGATTCAGCAACTAATTGCTTTCTAATCTCAAGGGAATTTTGCTTCTAGGATTTCTCATAATTCTATAGTTTACCATTATTTCCTTAGTAGTTCGTAGGTATGTCATATTCCAAGAATCATGACAAATGATTCACAAATGTCTCCATACTAGATATGGATTACATTTTGAATCCTACTTCATGTAGTGAAAACACTAGTGGGGAAAACACAATGATCGTTATCATTGATTCTTTCCTTTTGTGAAGAGAATCGTTTAGGAACATTTTTCCGTGTGCTTCTCAACACTCTGATGCAGGGTTTTGAATCCTCATCGTGTTTTACACTATCTTCCATTTGCTCCATAATCGAGAAATATCACTAAAAGTGAGCTTTCTCAAGAATGTACCAAAATCCAAGCAATACTGGTTTTGCTTCTCTTTTGGTTTTAGCTATGGACTTCGTATTCAAAGTTTCCAATGAATACTCTACAAGGACTTTATTTGCTATTGTTTTGGTTATATCGAATAACCCGAAAACTTTCACGACGATCCATACTAGATATGGAGCCGCTTTCACAAATCCAGATGGTTCACTAGATATTCTAATTGAGTGCTAACTATTTCTAACTAATGGTCTGTACATCTACACTACAACGATTTATTTGGTGCCATCTATTCACCCACTTTGATATCTAATATCACATTGTGATGCTTTGCATTTTGATGTTTCAAAACGCTTTGCATTTCACAATTACTTTATGCCATTCTTATAAAGTCGAATTTCATTACTATTGATCAAATCATAGTAATTAGATTCTCTTTTATATTTGTACCCTTTGTTGATGAAACACCTTGATCACATCAAATAGTTTCATACTTATGTTTCCTTTGGTAAACTACTTTACACATTTAAACAATCATAATGATAATTACCATTTTGTTAAATCATAATACATCGAATATGTATTTACTTTTAACAATTCATTAAACACTTTGTATTCAAGTAATACACGGTGTTCAAGTTATTTTGCTGAACTTAGGCATGATTCATATGTGATAAGAAATCAAATGACTTTCACATATTATCAATAACTTTGAATTTTAAATAACGGTTTTCATTCAGTAATGAATATCATTTAAGTTGGGTATTTTAAGGCATTTCAATATTTTACAAATGTTCATGCATTATCAATTAGTTTCAAACAACAAGAATAATTCACATATAATCAAACAAGATATGAACACAAATAGAAATCATTTATAAAAGTAGAACAACTGTTTGTTACAAACTCATACGAATAACCGTCTCACAAAGTGTGAGACACACTAAAGAAGTTCACAATCTTTTGATTACAATAACTATTCAAAATATAAACTAAATGATAAATGTCGAGGGAGAGTGTCGTCGGCCATCATCATCATGCTTGCAATCAACACACAATGTCACCTCCTCTCCAGCAAGCACCTCTCATGCAGAAGGACCTGTTTTTAGCAAAACAGAACAAGTACCAAATATACTTAACACTACAAATGTGTTTGCAAGATTATAACATTTATAAAATTGTATATCAAATATATACCTTTGTCATTGATGACCTCAGTGACATTTGGTTCAACCACCACATCTCTGAAATGTGATATGAACTCGTTGAAATCCTGTGTTTCCGCGTCGCCTCTCATAATGCAAATCCTGACTTGTGCTTGGAAGCTTGGTGGTAGCGACCGCAACACAACCCCTATTGCAAAAGAGCTTGCGAACCAGTTGTCCAGGAAGTATGCCAGACTCATGTATGCATCATATATGCTCAACAAGTGATCGTCAAGTGAGGAGCCTGATACATTGTTAGGGCATGGTGCCTACTATCTTTTATTAGTGCTTTATGACTTTGTTGCGACTTGTTGTGCTTAATGCTTGTCACTAGGGCCCGAGTGCCATGATTTCAGATCTGAACATGTTATTGATTCATTATGATAGTATTGTTTATGGTCTTATCTGCAAGTTGTATACACACGTTGTTTTCCGGAACCAATGGCCCCGAAGTGACAGAAATCGGGATAACCGGAGGGAATGGCTTTGATGTGAGGATCACATGTGTTCACGGAGTGTTAATGCTTTGCTCCGGTGCTCTATTAAAAGGAGCACCTTAATTGCCAGTAGTTCCCTTGAGGCCCCGCTGCAAACGGGCTGGCAGGACAAAAGATGTTGTGCAAGTTCTCATTGCGAGCACGTATGACTATATATGGGACACATGCCTAGGATTATCTAGTACTTGGATGCTTTACCTTATTTATCTGCAATTGCCCTATGTTCTGATTGCTATGTGAATTGTCTTGTCCATGCAACGCCCGTCTATCCATCCCTATGCCTACCGCACTCGAATCCCACTATTTACTGCTTTTGTTACTACTGTCTTTGCTTTGCTACTGCTGTTACTTTACTATTCCTACTACAAAACTGTTGCTACTGATAAACTGCTATGAGCAAGATTGTTTTCAGGTGCAGCTGAATTGAAAACTCAGTTGTTAAGGCTGAGAAATATTCTTTGGCTCCCCTTGTGTCGAATCAATAAATTGGGTTTCACTTCCCTCAAGTATCAATAAATTAGGCTATCGTCAAGTATCTAATACTAGCACACAATAAGATATACAAACAATAACATTGAATGTAAATGCGATGTGATATGGTCCTTCACGTCGTGATCTCCATCCGTCGTCACCGGATTCCGGCGCCAGGGTTCCGGTGCCATAGACACCAAGGTACCGGTGTCATTCTGGCATGGTAGTCCGTCACTTCTGTGACTATCTACTACTACCTAACATAACATAATCACTTTACATTTGCCACAACCATATCACAAAGCAACACCCCCTGCAAAACAAAGTTAGACGCCTCTACTTTATCTTAGCATGTTTTACGTGGCTGAATGGGCTTTCGCACAAGAACCGTTCTTACCTACGAACTTTCAGTACAACGCTGATCAAGTAGTTGTCTCTACTACACCCCTTTCGGGGCACTCCGTTGCAAATGGTATACCAACTAATGCGAGAGAGACAGACACCCGTAAGCCACTTTATATGGTACAAGCCGTATGTCAAGCGGTTGCGGGCCGCTTCATCAAGCATTACTGCGGTATACACAAGTACACGTGGGAGGGTAACAACTAAAATATCAACGCCCACACGCTACATCTCGTGTGTTCTACCCGTACTAGTATTACTACGCATAGATCTAGCTCTGATACCACTGTTGGGGTTCTGCGTACGAAAACAATAATTTTTACCCTACGCCCCTGAACCCCTGAAGCTGCCAGGACCTATCTATTAGTAATACAGTAACGGGAGGGGCTTTTCACGAACTTACCCTTGAAGAACGAAAAGCGTTGTCAACGCTCAGGAGAGCGTGGTTGATGTAGACGAGCCGAAGCCGACCTCAAGGTCGTGATGAAGTCCTTGCGCTCCTTTGGCTCCAACGACTTGAGTGCCTCAAGTGCGACACCTCGCGGGGAGTTACACATGTCCGGTGCCTGACGATGACTCCCGCTTCCCCGATCCAGCAGCAGTTGTGGAAGTAGAGCTCCTGGATTCGAATCCTGCAACGCGACAGCGCTCTGCGGTGAAGATCTCTCTTGTTCGCGTAGTCCGAACTTGGGACCACGGTCATGAGAGAGAGAGGGAGAGAGAAAATATCAATTGGAGGTCCTCCCAAAAGTGAGAAGACCTTTATTGATCATCGGGGGTATTTATCTGGCCAAATACCCCCACTATATATAGGGGGAGGGGAGGTACTACCTCCCTCAAACTCCCGGGGTGGGACTAAAGGAGAGGAGGAGGAGGGGAGGCCGCCGGCCAACCCCTTGTCCCTCCCCCTCTCTCCTTTCCCTAATGGGCCCTCTCTCCTCCAGGAATTGGCCCATTAAGCCTTTTGACCATTTAAATTGATTTTATCTTTATTAAATAATTATGAATAAATAATTAAATCAATATTTAACATTCATTCACATATTATTTAACCTCTATGGTTATGAAAAACTACCACCTCCACTCCAGACCTCCTCCGGACTTACCGAAACCCTTCCGGTTTTCTCCCTACTATTCTTCGGTGATTCTACTGATCCTATAAACACTCTATAAGCATCATCAAGACCTTAAGCGTGATACCCCACGGTTCGGGAACACTCTAGACATGGTCGAGACACTCCCGCACCAATGATCGACATAGGGATCTGGATAGCCATGTGACCCCTGTGCGTTCCACGAAGATCTTTCGTCGTTTGAACCGGGACAGTCGTTTATTATTCCCTTTGTCTCTCGATACTTGCATTTCCTGAGATTTGATCAATGACATCACCATGTCGTGTTGAATCTCGTTACCGAACAATGCTACTTGACTCGTTCCGGTAAGTGATATCCATGTGATCAAATCACATGCTGCGCAGCTATTGGATATAACCTCTCCGAGTGGGCCCTTGAGTATCTTCCCGTCACATGGATGGACAAATACCGCTCTTGACATATATTGCCTCAACGGTTTCCTCTGAGTACCTGAACACACCTTTATAACCACTGTATTACCAAGTGGCGCTTGATGCTATCAAAGCACTCTCGGGAGACAGTGATTGATATAGCCTCACGGACTAAGGAATAGTCTACGAGGATCCATTTCTAATCATCGTAACTTGAACTTCGTGACATGATCGGGTCACGATGTTTAGGTTGGGTATTGGTTCCTCATCTCATTCTTAGAATAAGTTGACTCTATTTCCAATTGGCATAAATGCCACATGATCAGGAAACATGATCATCTGTTGACCAATGAACCAGTGACTAGAGTTTTCACTGGGAACTTCTGGTTGTTTGTATATCACACGTGTATTGATGTTTCCACTCAATACAGTTATAGCATGATATAAAACTTAATCATAAACTATATAAAATATGATAATAGTCCTTATAAATATTTGTCTCTAGGGCATATTTCTAACAGTTGTCTGCACATGGATTGCGGGATGATGTTCCTGTCCAAACCGTACACTTGTTTCCCGTGCACCTAATGATTGGTGACATGTAGTAGCATCCTCGACACAGCGAGGTGTAAGCACAGGGGGACTTCTATTTTTGGTGGTGTTCCTCGAGTACCAAGTTTTGATTACCCTAGGTCTGACATGCATTGGTTGTACCTGGCAATGACAATCACTCACTTGTTGAAGTCGTTGTTCGGAGAGCTTAGACTTTCTCCAGGGTGAGAGCTTAAGATCTGTTGATCGGGCGATGCGGCATTTGTGCATTGTTTCCTTTTTGAAGGTGTCGATTTTGGAAAAACTCTTTTGTAATCTAGGTTTTGTCGCTGGTTGTGTTTGGGTCTAGCTGTTGCAAGTGCTTGATCACCGTGATGGGGTCTTTTTTCTTTTTCATATTTTTTTATCTTTTTGGCCGTGTGCATTCCTTAGTGTGTCGGCTAGCTCCGGACATTATGTTGGTACAGACGTTGGGTATAATTTGTATATTGTGAATTCTGATGTTAATATATTTCATTTGTCAAAAAAGGTGTTGGTCAGAAAGACCACCACGGGAAACATTGTCATAGCACATGGTGGTGAAGAGGACGTAGTCTTGCGGCGCTCCCAGAAAGCCTTATCTCCCATCGCCCTCGCAAGGTCATATGTCATGGGATTTCGAAAGCATGCTCTCTTGGATGACTTGTACAGAGTCATCGAGATGGGGAACCCTACAAGCAGCACAACAAAAGGTATTTGGCACTGATTGGAGAAACAGAGAAAAGGTTCTCCATAAGTGCCCAGAGGTGTATTGATATGTTCATAGAGTTTTATGAAGCAAAAATAATAATCTTCCACCATAATAACTTCTAACTCAAATTTGGTTCACGAAACACGATGCATGTGCGTTGAGTTGTGCATGGCAATGAGGACGGTGGAGGAGGTGTGCGCGTGAACCACTTTTCTACTCAATCACCTAGTGAATGGTAGAAAAGCAGTTCTTATAGCTAGAGTTCCTAGTCTCTCCGCGTGGGACTATACTTAGTCTCGGTGATCATGAATGAGGCATTGAGATTGTCAGGATCTTTGTTGCGTAAGTTTTTTTGATCTATTAGTAATCATCAAGAGTAGTACAAATAGTCCAAAAAGTATTAAAAAATATAAATAGATTCTTAGACCACCTAGTGATGACTACAAACACTAGCACAAGAATCGTCCTCGCCTCTTCATCACTGGAGCCGAGCAAAACTAATCGTAGTAGAGCTCGTGAGAATTTGATAGATTAGATGTGCCCTGGACCATAAAATCCAACAATATTCATCAAACAAACACATGATCATAAATTTAAAATCAAACAATTGTTAATAGGGACTCACAGTTTCCAATGACACAACTTCAAGGGTTCATTCGATTTGAAGGATTCTGAAAATTCATAAATTTAAGAGGTATGATTGCGATGGCATGGCAACTTGAATCCTACAAGATTGTGTTTGCCCCAAAATTCGTTTGATTACACCATGAGATAAACAATTATATATTTTCCAAAAGGTTTCAGTAGATGCAAAGAAAAATGTGTGAAATGTACTGCAACGAAATCCTTAGGAAAAAAATCCTATTCGATGCAATCCAACAAACCTAATGACCTAGAGAGGAAAAAATTATAAGGTTTACGTTTACAGTCATCCAAGAATCCAATGAAAATCATTCTGATTCGTAAGATCCCTTGAAGAAGAAACTAAATAATACTTTTTCAGAAAACAAGATTGAGATGTCATGCATTGTGGACTCCTCTAGGAACTGAAAACACAATATTATGTACTCCGCGCATGTCATAGTTCTTCCTCCTTAAAACATAAGAAAAAACATAAGCTTACACTCCATGAAGATATTTTTCCTTTACACTGTGTTTGGATGTTGCAATTTGAGCTCGGAATTGAATTGAACTAAAAATTCCAAATCCAAGGTGGAAAGGAAATGGTGTACAATTCCAATTTTGTTGTTTGGCTGCGCATGAAATTTGCTATTGAAATCAAGGGGTGACACCTAATTCCATTTCCTGTTTGGATGTACATACCATGGAATCAAATATTTTGTTGAGTTCAAACCATATAACCTTGTTTACATCTATAAAAAGTAGTATGTGCATATTTAATGTTTATAGTATTATTTTTTCACTACATAAACCAATCACACATACCATATTTCATATTCATTTTCGAACATGCAAGCATAGAATTGAAGAACAACGACATGTGTACATTAGACAAATTCATATCACAGATCATAGGGTAGAGAAAATTATGTTTTTATATCTTCAATTGAAATCAACACCTACTTATTATCCTCAGATTTTGTAGTTCAGAGAATCAAACATATGAATATTTGAGAAGGCAAAATTGGAAGAGGAAATTGGAAGGGTCAGGGAGATGCCGGCATGGGGAGGACCAGGGGAGTGGCTGTCGTTCCCCTCCCACCGCCGTACGTATCACGCCGTCGTTCCCCTGTCGCTGGTTCTCCTCCCGCCGTCGTTCGCCTATTGTACTCGATCTAGGGTTTGGTGCCGGGGCCGTAGAGTGGACGGACGGCGTCGCCGCCACCGGCTTGCTCCGAGGAGGCGGGGAATGGGAAGGGGTGAGGGAGAGGAGAGCGGTGAAGAGGAGAGGGAGGGGGAGTCACCGGAGCCGCCGCCGGCTAACTGCAGGTCGCGAGCGGTCGCCTCCAGGCTCGCGTGGTCGGGACCTCAGATCTGTTCGAGGGAGAAGCGAACCGGTACGTTGCGGAGCGTTTCCGCGGAAACTCGCAAGGCAGCGCGTACGCTCGCGGGAGGGGGGCTCGGAATTGCTTTAGTTTCCACACGAAAATTCTGAGGCCAGCCCGAGCGATTCCAAACCAGCAATTCCGAGGCTAAATTCCGACATCCAAACACAGGGTTAGAATTACACGAAAAAAACAGACACGGGAAACTTTCTGTAAATAAGTACTCCCTCCGTTCAGAAATATAAGACATTTTAGCTTTGTCGGATAAATATATCTAGACGTCTTTTAGTGTATAGGTTCACTCTGTATTTGATTCATAAAGTTAGAATGTTTCTAAACGGAGGGAGTACTAATTATGGGGGTAGAGTATTTCATAATCTCTCTGAACCTTACAGGGCCCTAGCTGAAGGAGAAAACCAGTTCATCACCCTGTGCATGCCAGCAAGAACGACATGATTGATTTCCAATTCCGTGCAAGCTTTCCCCAGCGCGAAATCGCTTGGAGCTTCTGCGGGAGTAATAATGTCATAAATTCCAGAAACACCGAACCCGGGTTCAGACTCAGAGCTCGCACACTTTCGCGGTTGAGGCAATTCCGGCATCTCGTGCGTGCTGCCATGCCATGCCGCAGACGCAATTCCGGCCGTCTCGCTGGCTGGCAAGTTGCCGCACGCCCCTTTTGCCGTGACAACTGGGGGCCATAACCCGCGGCTCGCTGGAGTCGCGCACATAAATTCGGGCCGGTGACCTGCGCACATGGACGGACGGATGGCCGGCCAGCCGGCCTAACCATGGTCCAGGAGAAATTTTTCTCCGGCTATCCACGGAACTGTGTAGAGCATTCATGGGGGTGTACTCGCAAAGATTGAATCGGGAGATTATCCTGGATGGGAGTAGCTGCTACTACTAGTAGATTGCAAAGTCGACATTTCTTTTCAGGTTATGGAGAAAGTAAGTACACATAAGAAATCTATACGATACGTTTGGACGACAGAGGAAATGGTTCTCTAGAAATTTATGACAAAATTTGATCTTGGTAATAAGGTTTATCTTTCACTGCAACTTTCCCCAAGACGACAACAGATGTATCTGCTTCTACACGGAGCTGCATTATGCGGGTTCGTACCACTAAATGCCTGACACCTACTCTTCGCGGTGCGGTCAGATCAGCCATGTGTTGGAACATTTGGAAGGTTTTCCCTGCAGCTAGCTAGCTCATCTCTCCACTCCACCGGACGCACGAGAGCTTATAAAACCCCATCAAGGCAACGCACAGGACCTTGCTCCTACCTAGCTTAGCTCTCACTCCCCCGGCCGGCCTCACTCTCCCTCTAGATTCTTTTTCCAGGATGGGCAGTGTTAGTACCAGCTGCGTCGTGGCCGTGGCCCTGTTGCTGCTGGCGCTCGGAGCCAGTGGGCAGCTGCAGGTGGGGTTCTACTCCAAGTCCTGCCCCACCGCCGAGTCCACCGTCGCCTCCGTCGTCCGGGGCTTCTCCGACTCCGACTCCACCATCCTCCCCGCGCTCCTCCGCCTCCAGTTCCACGACTGCTTCGTCAGGGTACGTACGCCTCCCAGTCCCAGCAATTCTCTTGTTGAATTGTATCTTTTTCTTGTGTTGAGTTTGGATGGTTCTCTCTCTAATTTTAGGGGTGCGACGCGTCGGTGCTGATCAAGGGTGGGAACAACAGCGCGGAAGTGGACAATACCAAGCACCAGGGCCTGCGCGGGATGGACGTCATCGATAGCATCAAGGCGCAGCTCGAGTCGCAGTGCCCCGGCGTCGTCTCCTGCGCCGACATCGTCGTCCTCGCCGCGCGCGACGCCGTCGCCTTCGTAAGTACATACATAGACACCCACATCGATCGATCATCGATCGCGCGAGCTATAGCTGCATGCACACTTAGAGTAGAGGGTGGAAAGGAACTGATCGATTTCGTGTTGCAGACTGGCGGGCCGTCGTTCGACGTGCCGACGGGCCGGCGCGACGGCAAGGTCTCCAACGTGCGCGACGGCGACGTGCTGCCGGACGTGCGCGACTCCTCCCAGGTCCTCCGCTCCAAGTTCGCCGCCAGCGGCCTCGACGACAAGGACCTCGTCCTGCTCAGCTGTAAGCCAAAACAAAACGTACCACCAGGGTAGCCGGCCGGCTAGCCGAGCCCTGAGCTAACTAACACACTTTTTCTTCCACGCGAATCGCAGCGGCGCACACGGTGGGCACGACGGCGTGCTTCTTCATGAAGGACCGGCTCTACAATTTCCCGCTCCCGGGAGGCGGGCTCGGGTCGGACCCGTCCATCCCGGACGGCTTCCTGTCGGAGCTCAAGTCCCGGTGCGCGCCGGGAGACTTCAACACGCGGGTGCCGCTGGACCGCGGCAGCGAGCGCCTCTTCGACACCTCCATCCTCCGCAACATCCGCAACGGCTACGCCGTCATCGCCTCCGACGCCGCCCTCTACAACGACGCCTCCACCGTCGACTTCGTTGACTCCTACTCGGGCCTCCTCAGCACCATCTTCGGGCCCTACTTCCGCCAGGACTTCGCCGACTCCATGGTCAAGATGGGGAACATCGGCGTCATCACGGGGAGCAACGGGGAGGTCAGGAAGCTCTGCGGCAAGTTCAACTGATCTGATCTGATCGTCATGCAAGATCTATCCATCTCCGTGGATCGATTCCATTCATTGCGCTGCTGGTTGGCAAGCTAGCCTAGCCCGTGCACATGATGCATGCATCGCGTGGTCTGGTCTGGTCTGCTCGCGTCGCACATCATCTTCTATTTATTGTGTACTCCCTCCGTTCGAAAATATAAGACGTTTTAGCTTTGTGAATCCAATGTATCTAGACATGTTTTAGTGTATAGATTCGTAGAGGTTCGGAGTGAACCTATACACTAAAAGAAGTTTAGATACATTCATTTCACAAAGCTAGAATGTCTTATATTTCCGAACGGAGGGAGTACATGTTACTGCTTGACAAAAAAGAGATCGAGGGGAAAGTTAGTGCGTTCATGTGATGCGCCAAAAAGGTCTAGTGGGGTTGCAAAATGGTTTTAGGATATGTGCAGTTTTCTCTTTTGCATCAGCTCTCGGAGAAATTATATAGTAGTATATTCGTAGGGTATAAGATATGTTTATTTTTCTTATTATTTGTATGTACACTGCACAAGAGACCATATATGGAATTAAGTGGAAGTGACACCATTCTGTTCCTGCCCTTAGGTAGCAGGTAATTGTGTATGCCATCTGCCATGTGAAATTGCAAAGAACTATCAACTGTTTCTAGAATCAAGACTCATGTTTTTGCAGGAAAAATCACCTTCTAGCATATAGCAAAATATACCGCCCGCTCGCCATTCTTGGCAGGCGATGGTGCAAGGTGAGCCTCGGTTTCGGATGTTGTGGGTTGGCGTTGTAAGCCATGTGGTGTTGATTTCCTGTTCTTGTTATAGTCATTCTTGGGTTGTATCGTCTAAGCTTTTTTTTCTATGTGATCAAGGTGGATTCTAGAAAAAGTTTAATCAAAACTGCGCTCTTCACTTGTTTGAGAATCTTTACTTCCACGAGGAGCATATTACATAAACATGGAACTATAAGGAAGACTTCAGTAAATGCTTTGCATCCGTCTTAACAAGTAGGGAGAGCTCCTGCTAGTCTACCTGAAGAAGTAAAACTTCTGTATATACTCATGTGCACTCAAAGCTGCGAGTGCCCGAATCTGTCAGAGCCGGAGGATCAAAATGGCATGATGAAACTCATCATTGAGTAAAAGCTTTTGTTTCTATGCCCTGTTTGGGCAGTTGGCAGGGCAGAGTTGGGTGGGCTTGTTATTATTGGGGACAAGAACTTATCTTGCTTAGCTTGCAACCGGAAATTAGAGCTAGTGTACTACAAGTGGTACTGTATTGATGGGGTTGTCCCTCAACACTGCAAATTATTGTTCTCTTTTACAGAAGCGTCAGAAATAAAAACTGCTGTGAGAAACAAAGAAGGAATTTGCATACGGAGATGGAGTACCTGACTACAGGTACGTTAGTTTGTCAACCTGTCCTATATCTCACAATCATTTTCCAGGATCTGGTGTCTGAAACTTCTTCTGGTTAACAGCACCAAAAGGTACTACTAGTATGCAGCTTTATAAATGCACGAGAATTTGTAGGCTAAGAAACCTACTCAGGCGGCTATCTATGAGTCGGAATAAATTTGTAGTTCAATTGCATGCTATGGACGCCGGGAATGCCGTGGAATGTTTGGTCGCTTCTAAAATAATTTTCCTCTTCCAGTAGATTTTTTGGTTCAAAAGATAGGTTCATAAAAGAAGATAGATGATGATCTCTAACAACTATATTTTATAGGACGTTTATTGCATGGTCGGTGAGTTACCAAACTAAGTAGTAAGTACTACTATCTTCCTTCTTGAACACTAGCAAATGCAAAAGCGCAATGTGCATGTGTCCAATCTATAATTATGTATGCATAACATTACAAATTTGTACTCACTCTTTTCTAAATTATCGTGTTCCCGTGGACTAGATACACTACAAAATGAGTTAACCTACACACTAAGCACGTATACATACATGTGTTTTAGAAAATGGCTATGTATGCATAACATTACAAATTTGTACTCGCTCTTTTCTAAATTATCGTGTTCCCGTGGACTAGATACACTACAAAATGAGGTAACCTACACACTAAGCACGTATACATACATGTGTTTTAGAAAAAGGCTAGAGTGTCTTACATTCGTGAACGGAGGAATTACTTTTTATCTTTGCATAGAAAATAATCTGCATAATTTTTATGGATAAAAGGCTCAGGGCCGGTCCTGAGATTTCAGGGGCCCGATGCGAAACTAAAATTTGGGCCCCTTAGTATAATTTTTTATGGATATATAAGATAATGAAAAATAAATAGTTTAAGTATACTTCCAACTACAATATTCATATCAAAATAACAATATTTATATGATACCTTAAAATTTCCTCCAACTTCCTAGAAGCATAGTCCGTGACGATGGAATGAATATCAATCTTGTCCACTAACTTTTTCTCGGTGCATAGAGTCGACAGACCATTTCACCTCTCCTGAGACATTATAGATCTCAAATAGTTCTTTAATAATTTCAACTTTGAAAAGCTTCTTTCAGATGATACAATAGTCACGGACATAGTAAATAAGATCCGATAAGCGATACAAATATTAGGATAACTACCCGCTTTCCTGACAAACTCAAAAAGCTCCATAGCAGACATTGATGTATTTGGCAAAGTGAACGTCATAACACTTAACTCAGAAATAAGTGCATTTAACTCAACATCACATATATCAGGTTTACCATTTATACCGGTCGAGTAAAAGTTTTTGCAAATGTAGTGCAATGTTCTTTCAGTTGAGAACCATCCAATGCCTTCAAGGATGTCGAACTTATTAAAAACTCAAATATACTTTTGAATAACTAGAGTTCTTCAAATCTACGCTAAGAATTCTAATTAGAATTAAGATTTAAGAACTAAGAATTAGGGCGTAACCAGCAGAAACATGGGCGGGAGCGGACCACTAGACCAGCAGGCAGGCGGTCGATCGTCTCGTTGATGGTCTGGCCTTCGCGCCTGGCGTCGATCGTCAAGGGCCTCGAGGCTCCCCGCTCCCGTATCCCAATCCGGTATACCGATCTAGTGGAGGCGACAGGACTCGGGCAAGAGGCGTACGATCAATTGTTGGTTCCATTTGTCTGAGAGGAAGCAAAGTAACCAACACCGTCTAGGACTAGGAGTCGAGCGGTTGGCCTCCTCCTCGGCCTTGGCCTCGCCCTGTACTCATATCAATCGCCTCGGCTCAGAGTCTACGATAGCGGAAAAAAAGCCCAATTAATCCAGCAGCCTAATAAAAAAACTTTTTTTACGATGTATACTAGGCCTGCCTATATAGCATATTTCTAAGAGGGCCCCTACTTTTTTTTGGCCCGGAACGGCTGCCTCGCAGGTCCCCCCAAGGGCCGGCCATGAAAAGGCTATAAAGCCTGGTTTTATATTAATAAAGCCAACATGTCTGTTTGATACAACAAGGTGTTGACGAGAGCTTCTTACGAATCACATCGAAGTTCAATATAAAACTAGAAAAAACCATAGCACGACTGAACTATGCTGAGCATCTTTCCCTTGCAAACAGAACGACACCGACGATGAGAAGCCCTTGCTGGATGGGCAAAGTTGTTGGGCCAGAGCTCACCCTATAGCTCGGACACACCAACAAATGTTGCACACTACCAAGGCACACACCACACCATCGCAGGTAATGTCACGAAGCAAAGAGGCCAAGACTCAAAATAGTAGAGAAGACACCACGGGAATTGGAACAAGCTTGACGTCGGAGATGAGTATGGGAGAAGAAAGAACAGAGCCTCGAGAAGACCTCGAGAATGAACAAACGGATGCCCATGTTCGGTCTAAAACATTATGCATGCCACAAGATCAGAATAGCAGCAACTAGAACACCAGATATACGTGAATAAAAGGGATAGATTGGATCTTTACTTGGTGTTGGAGTCAAGGAAGAAGCCATTGCTGCTTGGAAAATGTAGACTTGTCCTATTGTCGAGGGAGACGCCTTGGGGAAGGTGTGGATGACCTCCGGCCTCTAGCAGCATTGCCCCAACACCGACAACGTGTAGCCCGGTCTTCCCGTCGCTACTGAGCCTCCTTAGGTCGGTAGGATTTATGGGATGTAGGGAAGGAGACTGGGGTAGATAAGATTGTTGTAGGCCTCTATGGTGCAGGCGACAGTGGACCAAGAGTCACGAGTTGGTTCTGGTGCCCCCGAATACGAGGTGCCTCAAATTGTTAGTTTTGTGGGCCACTTTTTCGTTAACGTTAATTGCACTTATCCTTCCTTTTATTGACTATGTCTATTGCATGTTAAACATGACAGATCAACAACCAACATTCTCTCCCTTGATCGTTAGGTTTAATTTCATTCGCCTAGTCTCCATAGAAATAATACACCAAAGTGAGGTGTTGCAATAGACAATAAAATGGTATTGAACCACAACACTTATGGCATACCAACTTATTTTGAAAATAGATAACATTTTACTTAATAGGAGTGATTCTTTGTAGTGGTCCCTTTATTCCAGGATCATAAGGCTTCTAGTAGTCCCATGCTGGAAACATGCTCACAAAAAATACTGGGTGGTAAGCCTTTCGTTAGCGGATCCACAAGCATACGAGTAATACTAATATGCCTAACATCAATAGTATATATCTGGATTCTATATTTCACAACATGGTGCTTTATGGCAATGTGCTTGGCAGCAGCACTTGACTTGTTGTTACTCGTATAGAAAACCACAGGTTCATTATCGTAGTAATACTGTCAACTACTTTAAGCTCTGGAATGAAATTCTTTAACCATACAACCTATCTAGTGGCCTCATAACATGCTATAAATTTTGCTTGCATCATAGATGAGGCAGTTATTGTTTGCTTGGAGCTTTTCCACGATATAGCTCCTCCGGCAAGTGTGGACACATAACCTAGCGTGGATTTCTTACTGTCAACACAACCAGCATAATCAACATCTGAATAGACAATAACTTCTAGGCTATCAGACCTTCTATATGTAAGCATGTAGTCTTTAGTGCCTTGCATATAATGCAAGACTTTCTTTGCGGCCCTCCAATGGTCTAATCCTGGATTCGATTGGAATCTGCCAAGCATTCCCGTTATAAAATCCAAGTCAGAGCGCGTACAAACTTGTGTATACATGATGCTTCCGACAACTGAAACATAAGGAACCGACTTCATCTAATCAGGCTTAGTTTGGTTCCTCGGACATTGAAATGTCCCAAACCTATCGCCCTTAACTATTGGAGTAGGTGAGGCCGAGCACTTATGCATATTGTATTTCTTTAGTACTCGCTCAAAGTTTTGTGATAGTCCCAACACACCTTAAGACGTATCCCGATGAATTTCTATGCCAAGGACATACGAGGCTTCACCGAGATCTTTCATATCGAAATTGGAAGACAGAAAATTCTTGGTCTCGTGCAGCATATCCTTATCGCTGTAAGCCAATAATATGTCATCCACATATAAGACTAATATTGTGAACCTACTGCCTTTAAACTTGACGTAAATGCAGTTGTCCACAACATTTTTCGTCAAACCAAAAGTTCTAATAATCTTATCAAACTTAAGGTACCACTGTCTCGAAGCTTGCGTCAAGCCATAGATGGATTTCTTTAGGTGGCACTCCAAATGTTCACTTCTTTCCATGACAAAACCTCTCGGCTGAGTCATGCAAACATCTTCTTTCAGTTCTCCATTCAGAAATGTTGTTTTAACATCCATTTGGTGTAATTCTAGGTCGAAATGAGCTACTAGAGCCATGATGATCCTAAAAGAATCTTTAGATGACACATGAGAGACGGTTTTATTGTAATCGATTCCTTCTCTCTGTGTAAAGCCTTTTCCCACAAGTTTTTCCTTGAACCTTTCGACATTCCCTTTAGAGTCATACTTGGTTTTGTAGACCCATTTTCATCCTACCCTTTTAGCACCATTGGGAACTTCTACTAAGTCCCAAACATCATTTGAGGCCATAGATTTCAACTCGTCTTCCATGGCAACCTGCCACTTAGATGAATTCATACTTTTAATGGCTTCTTTGTATAAGGTTGGAGCCTCCACCTTTCCTATACCATTTACATCCTCACTCATGTAAGTGATAAAATCATCTAGGATGGCTTTCTTCCTTTCTTGCAGTGATCTTCTCATAGGAGGTGGTGGAGGAGCATCATTATTTTAATGATCATTTTCTTCATCTAACTGGTGAGGGTCTTGATTTTCATTTTTGTTAGTTTCAGCATCACCATTAGGTGGAGGACCTAAGTTATCAAATTCATAATCATGACAAGTTACTCTCCTAGGTATTGGCAGAATGATCTCTTGGATAGTCGGGCATGGAGCACACACCTGCTTCTCCTCAAGATCGATCTTCCTCATTTCTGTCACTTCATCATCTTCAAAAAAATACCGCTTGTCAAGTCTTCGCATACTTAGTGGTGTGACCTAGACAATAGAAATGATATTTCTTTCCCCTATGAGGGTATCCAATGAAGAAACAACTAGCTGTTTTGGATCTAACTTCTTTAGTTATGGATTGGAAACTCTACCTTCAACAGGACATCCCCACACACGTAGGTAGTTCAAGCTCGAGTTTCTTCCCGTCCACATCTCTTAAGGTGTGCACGGTGATGCTTTAGTGGGAGCAAGATTTAGTACATGTGCAGTTGTCTTTAAAGCCTCCATACATAGGATTACTAGCAAATATGCATGGCTAAGCATGCTTAGCACCATATCCATGAGTGTGTGATTTCTATGCTCAGCTACACCATTCTGCTGAGGTTCGCCAGGCATTGAGTATTGGGCAATGATTCCATTTTCAGCTAGGGACTTGGAAAAAGGTCCTGGAATTTTCCCATAAGGAGCATGATTTCCATAATACTCCCCCCAACGATCATACCGTACAATTTTAATTTTTGCATTCAGTTGGTTCTCAACTTTGGCTTTGAACACTTTGAATTTGTCCAAAGCTTCCGATCAATCGCGTATGGGGTAAATATACCCATACCGGGATAAATCATCTGTAAATGTGATGAACGAATCAAAACCATCTATAGACTTAACATTCAGAGGTCCACATATGTCAGTGTGAATAAGTTGGAGAACCCCTATGGCTCTTACGGCTCTTTTCTTAATTGTTTTCACATATTTTCCTTCAATGCAGTCTACATGGTTGTCTGCATCTGAAAATTCTAATGGAAGGAGTACTTTATTTTTAATAAGCCTTTACATTCCCCCCACCCCTCGAAATGTGGCCTAAACAATGATGCCATTTCGATGAAGTGCTAATACCCTTCCATTTCTTTGTTGGAAATATGCCCTAGAGACAAATAGTAATAAGGACTATTATCATATTTCATATAGTTTATGATTAAGTTTTATATCATGCTATAACTGTATTGAGTGGAAACATCAATACACGTGTGATATAAAAACAACCAGGGGTTCCCAGTGAAACTCTAGTCACTGGTTCATTGGTGAACAGATGATCAAGTTTCCTGGTCATGTGGCATTTATGCCAGTTGGAAATGGAGTCAACTCATTCTGTGAATGAGATGATGAACCAATACCCAACCTAAACATCATGACCCGATCATGTCACGAAGTTCAAGTTATGATGATTAGAAATGGATCCTCGTAGACTATGCCTTAGACCATGAGGCTATATCAATCACTGTCTCCCGAGAGTGCTTTGATAGCATCAAGCGCCACTTGGTAATACAGTGGTTATAAAGATGTGTTCAGGTACCCGGAGGAAACCGTAGAGGCAATATATGTCAAGAGCGGGATTTGTCCGTCTATGTGATGGAAAGATACTCAAGGGCCCACTCAGAGAAGTTATATCCAATAGCTACGCAGCGTGTGATTTGATCACAGAGATATCACTTGTCGGAACGAGTCAAGTAGCATTGTTCGGTAACGAGATTGAACACGACATGGTGATGTCATTGATCAGATCTCAGGCAATGCAAGTATCAAGAGACAAAGGGAATAAGACATGATTGTCCCGGTTCAACCGACAAAACATCTTCGTGGAACGCACAGGGGTCACATGGCCATCGAGGTCCCTCCGTCGATCATTGGTGCGGGAGTGTCCTGGCCATGTCTGGAGTGTTCGTGAACCGTGGGGTATCACGCTTAAGGGCTTGATGATGCTTAGAGAGTGTTTATAGGATCGGTGGAATCATCGAAGAATTGTAGAAAGAAAACCGGAAGGGTTTCAGTAAGTCCGGAGGATGTCCGGAGTGGAAGTGGAAGTATTCCATAACCACGGAGATTGAATAATATGTGAATGAATTTTAAATATTGATTTAATCATTTATTCATAATTATTTAATAAAGAGAAAATCAAATTAAATGGTCAAAAGGCTTAATGCGCCAATTCCTAGAGGGGGAGGGCCCATTAGGGAAAAGAGAGAGGGAGAAGGGACAAGGGGGTGGCCGGCTAGGCCTAGCCCCCCCTCCCCCCCCCCCCCCCCGTGCGGGGCCCACTAGGGCCGGCCGGAGGCTGCCCCTTCCCCTCCTCTCCTTTAGTCCCACCCCGGGACTTTGAAGGAGCTAGTACCTCCCCTCCCCCTATATATAGTGGGGGTATTTGGCTAGATAAATACACCCAATAATCAATAAAGGTCTTCTCACATTTGGGAGGACCTCCAATTGATATTTTCTCTCTCTCCCTCTCTCTCTCTCTCGTGACATTGGTCCCAAGTTCGGACTGCGCAAACGAGAGACATCTTCACCGTAGAGCGTCGTCGCGTTGTGGGATTCAGATCCAGGAGCTCTACTTCCGCAACTGCTGCTGGATCGGGGAAGCGGGAGTCATCATCAGGCACCGGACGTGTGTAACTCCCCGCGAGGTGTCACACTTGAGGCACTCAAGTCGTTGGAGCCAAAGGAGTGCAAAGACTTCATCACGACCTTGAGGTCGGGTTCAGCTCGTCTACATCAACCACGCTCTCTTGAGCGTTGACAACGCTTTTCGGTCTTCAAGGGTAAGTTCGCGAAAATCCCCTCCCGTTACTATATTACTAATAGATAAGTCCTGGCAGCATCAGGGGTTCAGGGGCGTAGGGTTAAATTTTATTATTTTCATACGCGGAACCCTACAGTGGTATTAGAGCTAGATCTATGCGTTTAATTCTAGTACGGGTAGAACACACGAGATATAGCGTGTGGGCGTTGATATTTTAGTTGTTACCCTCCCACGTGTACTTGTGTATACCGCAGTAATCTTTAATGAAGCGGCCTCCAACCGACTTTACGCGTTCATTCGCGAGACTGGTCCACACTTGACATACGGCTTGTACCGTATAAAGTGGCTTAGGGGGGGTGTTTGTCTCTCTCGCATTAGTTGGTATACCATTTGCAATGGAGGGACCCGAAAGGGGTGTAGTAGAGACAACTACCCTATCAGTGTTGTGCTAAAAGTTCGTAGGTAAGAACGGTTCTTGTGCGAAAGCCCATTCAGCCACGTAAAACATACAAAGATAAAGTAGAGGTGTCTAACTTTGTTTTGCGGGGGGGGGGGCGTTGCTTTGTGATATGGTTGTGGTAAAGGTAAAGTGATTACCTTATGTTACGTAGTAGTAGATAGTCACAGAGGTGATGGACTACCACGCCGGAAAGACACCAGTACCCTGGTGTCTACGGCGTCGGAACCCTGGCGCCGGAATTCGGTGACGACGGATGGAGATCACGACGTGAAGGACCATATCACATTGCATTTACATTCAATGTTATTGTTTGTATATCTTATTATGTGCTAGTATTAGATACTCGACAGTAGCCTAATAAGATGATCCCTGTTAAAATTACCAATGATTGTGTTCCTCCTTAGTGTGCACCACCAAGAAAGTTCTTCGGTATGAGGCGATCCATGGTACAGGCATGGGTGTCAGACATATCTACGTTCGCATACAGTGGGTGTAAGCCATGTTGCACGGCGAATACACTAAGGTTGAGTTAGCGAGCCTAGCACGGCATAGAAGCGTGGCCTCGGAACATGGATGGTCGAAAGATCAAGTACGAGTCGCATGAATGATGTGACCGGCGTTTAGCGTCCACCCTTGAACCCACATTGTGGCCGTGATGATCGGGGGAGATGTGGATGATAGGGGTCGTGTTATCAGTAGAAAACCTTATGGGGATAGATGTTTCTGAGTGGAGTTATTATTAACTTATTTAATTATAAACTTAGTCTAAATTCCTTTTGCAATTATAAATGTAGAGATGGCTCACCGTGAAGCTTACTTTGTCATTGAGGAATGGGTAAAGGGTGAGAACCTTAGACTTGATGGATCCAACTTTCCTAGTTGGCTTGTGCGCCTGAATGATCTCCTTACAAGGAATCATGTGGTAGACTACATATGCCGCACGATGGATTTGACTGAGCCAGACCACTATGAGACCCCACAAGAGCTGGCAGACCGCTACTATCGTCAAGAGATGTCCACCTACATTTAGATAATAATGCGTTACGGGATGGTGGATGAACTCCATCCGCTCATGGGTGATCTTGCTCCATATTCAATGGTGGATCAGCTGAGAGCAGAGTTCATAGGCCATGTGCGCATGTGGAAGCACGAGCTGCTTGGAGAGTTCCTTTCCATACATATGGAGGAGCACACATGTCTGAAGGGTCACTTGGGGCGCATGCTTGATGCACACATGAGACTGGTTCACTTCGTGGATTATTGGATGGATGATCCATTTGCGATAGGCGTACTGCTTCGATGGTTGCCTCCCAGCTACGAAGAACATGTCCGGAGTAGCATCATGAGTGGTGAAACATTGGATTTCCAAGAGTTCATATTATGTTTCAGGAACGTAAAGGTTGAACCAATCACCGGAGAGGTCATCGATGACAAAGGTATATATTTGATATACAATTTTATAAATATTATAATCTTGTAAACACATTTGCAGTGTTAAGTATATTTGATACTTGTCTGTTTTGCTGAAAACAGGTCCTTCTCCATGAGAGGTGCTTGCTGGAGAGGAGGTGACGTTGCGTGTTGATGGCGAGCATGATGATGATGGCCGCCGATACTCTCCCTCGACATTTATCACTTAGTTTATGTTTTAGGATGATTATTTTAATCAAAAGATTGTGAACTTCTTTAGTGTGTCTCACACTTTGTGAGACGGTTATTCATACCAGTTTGTAACAAACAGTTGTTCTACTTTTATGAATGATTTCTATTTGTGTTCATATCTTGTTTTATTATATGTGAATTATCCTTGTTGTTTGAAACTAATTGATAATGCATGAACATTTGTAAAATATTAAAATGCCTTAAAAATACCCAACTTAATGATATTTCATTACTGAATGAAACCATTGTTTAAATTCGAAGTTATAATGATAATATGTGAAAGTCATTCGATTTCTTATCACATATAAATCATGCCTAAGTTCGGCAAAATAACTTGAACACCATGTATTACATGAATACAAAGTGTTTAATGAATTGTTAAAAGTAAATACATATTCGATGTATTGTGTTTTAATAAAATGGTAATTATCATAATATGATTATTTGAATTGTAAATAAGTTTACCAAAGGAAACATGAATATGAAACTATTTGATTTGATCAAAGTGTTTCATCAACAAAGGGTATAAATATAAAAGAGAATCTAATTACTATAATTTGATCAATAGTAATGAAATTCAACTTTATAAGATTGGCATAAGAGAAATTGTGGAATGCAGTGCGTTTGAAATGTCAAAATACAAAGCATCACAATATGATATTAGATATCAAAGTGGGTATATATATGGCACCAAATAAATCGTTGTAGTGTATATGTAGAGACCATTATTTAGAAATAGTTAGCACTCAATTAGAATATATAGTGAACCATCTGGATTCATGAAAGCGGCTCCATATCTAGTATGGATCGTCATAAAAGTTTTGGGGTTATTCGATATAACCAAAACAATAGTGAATAAGTCCTTGTAGAGTATTCATTGGAAACTTTGAATATGAAATCCATAGCTGAAACGAAAAGAGAAGCAAAACTTGTATTGCTTGGATTTTGGTGCATTCTTGAGAAAGCTCACTTTTAGTAATATTTCTCGATTATGGAGCAAATGGAAGATAGTGTGAAACACGATGAGGATTCAAAACCCTACATCAGAGTGTTGAGAAGCACAATAGAAAATGTTCCTGAACGATTCTCTTCACAAAGGAAAGAATCAATGATAATGATCATTGTGTTTTTCCCACTAGTGTTTTCACTACATGAAGTAGGATTTGATACGTCCATTTTGCATCACTATTCTATGTCTTAATTCACTATTATTCATTGATATATTTCGTATTGAGAGGTGATACTTATGTTATTTCATCTATTTTTGCATGGTTGATTACTTTTGGAGCATGGACCGATGCAGTCAGGATTCTGATGGAAAAGGTGCTGTTTGGAGGCAAAATTCGCGGAGATCAGAAAATCTGGGAAAATATACGGAAAATCCTATTTTTCCAGAAGATTCAAGATGCTAGAAGATGGAGCGGAGGTGGGCCACAGGGGGCCCACACCACCCCATGGCGCGGGCAAGCCCAGGCCATGCTAGGGAGTGGTGTGGCCACCCTGGCCCACTCCAGCCTCTCCCCTCTGGTGTATATCTTCCTCCCGAAACCCTAAGACTCGGGGAGCGACCATAGAAAGATTCCGCCGCCTCTGCGGGGCGGAAAACACCAAGAGAGAAAGATCTCTCCGGCAGACAGATTTCTGCCGGGGGAATTCCTTCCCGGAGAGGGGAGATCGTCGCCATCAACACCACCATCAAGCTGGACTTCATCAGGATCATCATCATCACCACCATCATCACCATCAGCACCCTCATCACCATCTCCATATTGCTGTAACAATTGTGTTGAATCTTGCTATAGTTCATAGGGGAAACTTTCCCGGTGTTGATTACTCTTTGTAGTTGATGCTATTGGGTGAACCATTGAATTATTGTTTATGTTCAGATTGTTATACATCATTATTCCATCTTTGATCATGATCCATATGATGTCTTGTGATTAGTTCGTTTTGTTCTTGAGGACATGGGAGAAGTCTTGTTGTTAGTAGTGGAGTTGCATTGAGAAAGATTCAATAGATTGTTATTTAAGTTGTGGTGTACTTCTTCTAATGGTGTCATGTGAACGTCGACTACATGACACTTCACCTATATGGGCCTAGGGGAATGCATTTTGTATTTGGCTACTAATCGTAGGGGTTGCCGGAGTGACAGAAACCTAAACCCCCGTTAGGAAACCATTGCACAAGGGACGTAAGGGTCTTAGAGTTTAAAGTTGTGGTTAGGTTTCTACCTTAATTACTTTCTTGTACTTACGGATGTTTGCAAGGGGGTTTAATCACAAGTATGTATTAAGTCTTGGATGGGACGGTACATTAGCATAGGTTCACCCACACAACACTTAGCAAGCTAGAGAAGATTAATCGACTATATGAAGCGAAAGCACTTGACAGTCTTCCCATGTGCCTCGAGAACGTTTGGTCATCTATAGAAATACAAGCGGCTTGTCCTTTGCTGCATAAAGGATTGGGTCACTTTTTGCATTCATTCTTACTGTCTTTTATTTACTCGTACTTTGTTTACTTACTTTATCAAAAAACCCTAAAAATCCGTTTGCTAAGTATTTGCAGAGAATTCGTGATCCATACCACTAGCCAGCACCTTCTGCTCCTCGTTGGGTTCGACACTCTTACTTATCGAAAATACTGCGATACACCCCCTATACTTGTGGGTCATCAAGACTATTTTGTGGCGCCGTTGCCGGGGAGTGAAGAGATATTGGAGAGTGGAACTGGTAAAGGAAACTTCTACTGTAAGTATTGTTTACTTCTGCTAGTTGCTTTATTTTTGTTATGGATAATTCGCTGAGTTTCTTATTTGGTAATGCTACTACCACTGCTAAGGTAGTAGATAAGCCACCACCTGCTGAGAAAGATGTTTTCAAAATACCTACAAGAATTATTGATCGTGTTATGGATAACTACTATGTTGGGGATGGAACTTTCCATCCCGGTGATCGTTTACTCTTTATACACGAATTATGCGGGTTGTTCAAGTATGCAGGTATTACTACAGATCAAGTTAAGAAGAAGCTATTCTCATTATCACTAAAAGGAAGAGCTGAGGAATGGTATAAGCTGCTGAAGAATGGTCAAGCTCTAGAATGGGAGGAAATAGTGCCTCTCTTTTATTCAAAGTTTTATCCTCCTAGTGAGATTCATAAAGATCGGAATCAAATATACAATTGTTGGCCTCTTGATGGAGAGAGTACAGCTCAAGCTTGGGGGAGATTGAAGTTACTAATTCTCAAATGTCCCATTCATGAGATCCCCAACAATATTATTATCAATAACTTTTATGCAAGGCTCCCTCTACATGACAAAGATTTATTGGATGCTTCTTGCGCTGGATCATTCACTCGTATGGAAGAAGAAGCTAAATGGGACCTTCTGGACCGTATTCAAGACAATCCTGAAGCTTGGGATAATGACAAAGGTAGAAAGTCAGGTATAAATTATGATTATGAATGCATTGAATCTTTTATAGGAACTGATGACTTTCAAAATATTAAAAATGCTTATGGTCTAGACTCTCAAGCTATTGCTTCTTATTTTAAGGCCTTTGCTTCCTATATTGAAGTGCCTAAAAAGAAGTGGAATAAGTATCATGAACCTTATAAAGATATTGCTAAGAGTGTTCCTGCAAGAAATACTGAAGTTTATACTGCTAGTCATGTTTTACCTAAACCTTATATTTAGAAAATGCCTTTCCCAGTTAAGGTAAAGGAACATTCTATGATAGCTAGTATGGTTAATGAAAGTATGAGTAAGGCTGCTGAACCTGATAAACAAATGATTGATGAACCTATTGTAGCAAATGTGAAAGACTTTGTTGCTAAATATGAAAAAGAGGGACACACTATCCTTTATACGGATACCTCTAATATTGTTTCGCATAGTAGTGTTATGAGAACTAGTATTCCTGTGTTTTCTGTTAGAATAAGTGATCATTGCTATGATAGTC
The DNA here is from genome assembly GCA_916181665.1 of Avena sativa. Lineage (NCBI taxonomy): Eukaryota > Viridiplantae > Streptophyta > Magnoliopsida > Poales > Poaceae > Avena > Avena sativa. The sequence goes on from OV702292.1 coordinate 142,404,480, forward strand.
CTTGTGATAGCTATATCGTTAAGTTTATGCATGATATTGAAAGCTATTATGAGAGAGGGAAAAGTGTTCTTGTGCATCTCAATAATATCAAGTTTCCTCGTTTTATGCTGAAAGTTTTTATGTTGCACTTATTTTGCCTTCTTATGCAAGTAGTCTCTGGTTTCAACAACTTGTTTGTTTACAAAATTCCCTTGCATAGGAAGTGGGTTAGACTTAAATGTGTGTGTGTTTTTGCTTCTTAATGCTCTCTTTCACTTCAATTCATATTCCTATGAGAGTTTCTTCAAAATTATCATGCCCATCTTAATGGCTATAAAGAAAGAGCTTTATGGGGGACAACCCAATTTGTTTTTGCTTTCAGTTTGTTTTTGTTTCTTTGAGTCTTGGAAGTTATTAATTCGGTAATAACCGCTCCTTATCCATTTTGTTTGGTTTTTGTGTCAAGATCAACCTCTAATGAGAGAGAAGTAAGGTTTGGGGAAGTTGCTGTCCCGAAACAGATTTTTGTGCTTCACCGTAAAAATTCGTGAGAGATCTCTGTATATCGGATTGAGCTGTAATTTTTTGTGCTTCTGCCCCAGGTTGTTATGTAACTTCCGTTAGTTTTGCACTTTTTTATTTGATCAACAGAAGATTTTTGAAAAATTTGATCTTTACCTGCTGTTATGTTTTGACAGATTTTGCCAATCTTGCATTTGCTTCTTTATTCGATTTCCTTTTTGAATTATTTTTGGGTTTTTGAAAGGAGTTGCTACAGTAACTTTTGTTTTGATGGTTTTCAGTCGAAGTTGGACTCAAAAGGTTTTATCACTTCACTTATACTAATGTTGCTAATGAGAACTGTGTGAAGTTTTGTGTGAAAGAAATTTCCAGGAAGTGGAGACAATGGTGTAATAAGGAAGAGAAGGGTTTTATGACTCAAGTAATAAGTGTATGAAGATGAAGATATTGATGTTATTCAAGTGGTGACTCCGAAAGAATCTACTAGATACCAAATTCAGAGACCTGCAGAGTCCGTTATCAAACAGGTAACAGTTCTGGTAAGAAAAGTTCCGCGAAAATACTATCCAACTATATTTTTGCAGTTTTCAGTCAATAAGGAAAGCTACGAAGCGAAAGAGGGATGGAAACGGAGCCAGGGTGGCTCACACCACCCTGTGGCGCGGGCCCACCCCTGGCCGCGCCACCAGGTGGTGAGTCCAACCAGGACTCCGCCTCCGACTCGTTTTCTCCCAGTACCTTCCTTTTGATATAAAACTTCGTAATATATAACCCCCGGATCCCCCGAGGTTCGTATATCGTATTTTCGTCGTGTTTTTGTTTCGATCTGTTTCTGCCAGGACATACTCTTTGAAGGTTTAGAAGCACAATGGTGTCCGCCAAGGATAAAGGCAAGGAACCTATGGAGGAAGACCTCCAAGACCTAGGGAAGGAGAAGGAGATCAAGACTGAAGGTGAAGAGGAGCAAGGCCAACATCCGCACACCAGCACTGCTATTGCAAGCATTGGAATGGTGACGAAACCTGCCAGGGTTAGAAGGACGGCACGGATGCAGACTGGGGGGAAAGCTCCTCGTCACAGTTTGGCTCCGTGGTCACTTCCTCCACGCACCAAGAATCCTTTCCATACCCTTATCCATGAGCATCAATACCAGAATATGCCCAAGGAGAAATTACCCTCCAATTGGGATTTGCCTTGTTCTAGCCATGCAGGAAAAGAAGACTTCAAGGAGGAAGAGTGGGGAAAGAATAGCAAGAGCTGGAATTCTCAAGCCGACATGATAATGAGCCGCATTGAGCAAAACTCGCAGCTTATTCGTAATCTCACTTTCGAGATTGCGGACTTGGGGAAACTGATCAGAGAGCTCATCAAGAGGATACCACCATCACCTAAGGAGTAATTCGTCATCAGGTTTGGCATCCCCTTGGTTTGTTCCAAGCTTGGGGGAGTGTCGCGGTATCATATCACTATCTTCTATCTTTTTACCTTATTAGTACAGTCATATCATGAATAGAGGAGTTATTATGTAGTATGGTTTGCATTATGGAAGCGTCCCCTCTCTCGTTAGATTTGTATCCCTTGGTGTGAGTTTCCATTATGGAATATTAATGAGAAGTTCTATCATTCACTCTTTTGCATAGCTTATATTAGTTTTCAATTCGTGGTTATATGATTGATCTTGTTGTTAGTATTGGTAGCACTTTGGGATCTTTGAGTTAATTTAGTTGGTTTTGGAAAACCTGGCTCGGTCAGTAGCAACACCCTTTTTGAGAGTTGAAAAGAAAAAGATAGAAGTACTCGAGAGAAAAATAATTTCATCATCTTTATTTCTTGATTTGCTCATAAGTCTAGTATTCTCTAGTTAAGATCTTTTGTGCTTCCAAGGAAGATTGCATGTTTGTCTTTATCATTTGTATGTTTGTTTGTTTCCTTCAACTCTTGTACTTGCTACCCAGCCTTGCTAGCCAAAAACATGTACTTGGAGGGAATTCTTCTCGTGCATCCACCTCCTTTAAACCAAAACCTTTGCCATTTGTGTCCACCATACCTACCTAGTAGCATTATTGCTATTCCAAGTAAATTCCTGTTTTATCTACCTCCCAAATTAAACTTGTTATGAGAAAGTTAGTGATTAAAGCTCTCACGAACTTGATGGCACACTTTATTTTCCGCACTTAATAAACCTGAACCATTGTGAACTCTCCATGAAAGTTATATGCTTGCAAATTATAGGCTGGGGATTAGCAGAACCGTGTTGTCATGGGGAACGCTTTCAACACTTGTAAATATATACCCAGTTGATACCTTGCTCTTTTGTTTGCGGACGTCGTCGATGTGAAATAAAAGGGGAGCTTGTAAGTCCATGGAGTTATGTATGTGTGTTAGAGAAACGCCTGGGCCGCTGGTCTAATCCATGCTGACATGGTGGAAACCTGCAGCGTAACCATAATGATATCTATGAAGCATTCTTCTTATAAAAAAGAGAGAGATAGCTATTGAGAAAAAGAAAAGAAAAAAAAAGAGATACTATGAAAAGAGGAAAGAGAGAAAAAAGCACCATTTTCCCATGGTAAATAAGAAGATTGCTGAGATACTCATTGTCTGCTTGCCTTGTCATTTTGATATGGGGATTCTTCCGTATCATCGGGCAAGGGGTACCCCGTTGGTGGTTCTCAATGATACGCACATGCTTACGATGACAAGAACTTACCGGTAACTAAAGTTCAGTAGCATGAGGAGCGGCCCTCGTACTCAAGGGACTTGGGATTTTCAGTTTATAGTCTGTCAAGCATATAACTCAGATTAGACCTCACTTTCACCTTAATCACCTAAAGATGCCTATGATAGGGGCAATGAGAGCTAAAAGCTAGTAAGTATCATAATTTTTGGGAGCTCTTTATGAGACTTGAAATCCCTGCTTCCCTCTTTGAAGGGCCTTTCTTTTACTTTGTAGTTGAGTCAGTAAACCTACTCCCTTCTATCTCGGCAAGGATTTTGAGTTGATGTGTTTCATTCATTCATATGATGATTTATGCATTCATCTTTCTTATGTTCCTTGTTTTGCACATTGCTCTTATCTTGATGTTTATTACTTTGAAAGCTATCATTGAAAAACCAGCTATTTGTGAACTCCAGCAAATTATCAACTATTCTTCGACCAAGAGCTAAGTTTGCCATTACCAATGATGATTTACTCTATGTATCTTTATTGTGTTTCCTTTACTCATTGCAAGTTGAGTTGTATAATAGTGAGTTGTCTTATATTATGATCTATGTATTTGATGAATGTGATGCTTCTTGTCCGTATTATTTTATCGACTCTTCACTCCATAAACCTGAGGTCATGCTTATTAAGCTCAGTTTCGCTTGGGGACAAGCGAAGTCTAAGCTTGGGGGAGTTGATACGTCCATTTTGCATCACTATTCTATGTCTTAATTCACTATTATTCATTGATATATTTCGTATTGAGAGGTGATACTTATGTTATTTCATCTATTTTTGCATGGTTGATGACTTTTGGAGCATGGACCGCTGCAGTCAGGATTCTGATGGAAAAGGTGTTGTTTGGAGGCAAAATTCGCGAAGATCAGAAAATTCGGGAAAATATACGGAAAATCCTATTTTTCCAGAAGACTCAAGATTCCAGAAGATGGAGTGGAGGTGGGCCACATGGGGCCCACACCACCCCATGGCGCGGGCAAGCCCAAGCCGTGCCAGGGAGTGGTGTGGCCACCCTGGCCCACTCCAGCCTCTCCCCTTTGGCGTATATCTTCCCCCCAAAACCCTAAGACTCGGGGAGCGACCACAGAAAGATTCTGCCGCCTTTGTGGGGCGGAAAACACCAAGAGAGAAAGATCTCTCCGGCAGACAGATTTCTGCCGGGGGAATTCCTTCCCGGAGAGGGGAGATCGTCGCCATCAACACCACCATCAAGCTAGACTTCATCGGGATCATCATCATCATCACCACCATCATTACCATCAGCACCCTCATCACCATCTCCATATTGTTGTAACAATTGTGTTGAATCTTGTTATAGTTCATAGGGGAAACTTTCCCGGTGTTGATTACTCTTTGTAGTTGATGCTATTGAGTGAACCGTTGAATTATTGTTTATGTTCAGATTGTTATACATCATTATTCCATCTCTGATCATGATCCATATGATGTCTTGTGAGTAGTTCGTTTTGTTCTTGAGGACATGGGAGAAGTCTTGTTGTTAGTAGTGGAGTTGCGTTGAGAAAGATTCAATAGATTGTTATTTAAGTTGTGGTGTACTTCTTCTAGTGGTGTCATGTGAACGTCGACTACATGACACTTCACCTATATGGGCCTAGGGGAATGCATTGTGTATTTGGCTACTAATCGTAGGGGTTTCCGGAGTGACAGAAACCTGAACCCCCGTTAGGAAACCATTGCACAAGGGACGTAAGGGTCTTAGAGTTTGAAGCCGTGGTTAGGTTTCTACCTTAATTAATTTCTTGTACTTTCGGATGTTTGCAAGGCGGTTTAATCACAAGTATGTATTAAGTCTTGGATGGGATGGTACATTAGCACAGGTTCACCCACACAACACTTAGCAAGCTAGAGAAGATTAATCGACTATATGAAGCGAAAGCACTTGACAGTCTTCCCATGTGTCCTCGAGAACGTTTGGTTATCTATAGAAATACAAACGGCTTGTCCTTTGCTGCATAAAGGATTGGGCCACTTGCTGCATTCATTCTTACTGTCTTTTATTTACTCGTACTTTGTTTACTTACTTTATCGAAAACCCCTAAAAATCCATTTGCTAAGTATTTGCAGATAATTCCTGATCTATTCCACTAGCCAGCACCTTCTGCTCCTCGTTGGGTTCGACACTCTTACTTATCGAAAATACTGCGATACACCCCCTATACTTATGGGTCATCAGGATTCAAAATGTAATCCATATCTTGTATGGAGACACTTGTGAATCATCTGTCATGATTCTTGGAATATGACATACCTACGAACTACTAAGTAAATAATGGTAAACTAGAACTATGAGAAATCCTAGAAGCAAAATTCACTTGAGATTAGAAAAGCAATTCGTTGCTGAATCTCACAAGTAAAAGGGGTTACTTGGAATTTTCCCAAATGACTGCAAAGCCATAGTGGAAAAGGGGGTGAATGACAAAAGCACAATTTGTCAAGTATTAGACGAATTCAAATGAATTTGATTCATGTGTGCTTAATATTCAGTGGATTTAAAATTAGTAAAAGTACTAGTATCTCATAGTAAATCTCCAAGTTTGATATTTGAGCAAAAGTTTTTGAAGTTGTTCAAAATAGTGAGTAGATGTGCAATTTGCATGAAATTGAGTGGGAGCTATAAAAGTCTTCCTAAAACAATATGTGATTGACATATTTTTGAGTGGGAGCAATATAAGTCTCAAATTCAAATATATAGGAACATAGTTTGAGTAAGAGTAGTGAATCATACCCAAATATGTTGGGAACATATTTTGAGTGGGAGCTTATAGGAGTGATTCTTAAATGTGTTAAGAATAGAAGCGCAAGTCCCGATAAATAATGATTTATAAGGTGTATAAGTTGATAATAAGTATATTATGATATTATGTAGTATTTCTTAAGGGATTCTAAAAAGGGTTTCAGAATAGAAGTTAATTAAGGAACTGGTCCTTGATAACTCAAGTTAGGAATAGTATTAAGTTTAAACATCAATGGTTGAAAGAAAGAAAAGGATGATAATCATCCACTATGTTGAGACATAGGTTCTATCTTAGAAAACCATGATGATAACTTAGCATAATATGTAATCCAATAAAGGATGACATATCTTAAAGGATGACATATCTTAAAAGTGTAGATATATTTTCCAAATCCATAAAGGATGACATATCTTAAAGCATAAAGGGTTATGTTATAAGGGAATATGTTGGAAACTCCTCTAAATGCCGATTAGAGTCAAGTAGGAAGTGAGGTGAACAAAAACATCGAAAGTTGCACAGAGTGCACTAGTGTTTCGATGGTTACATTTATAATAATAGATAAGGGTACCATCTAAAGTGTTGTATAATGTTATGGCGGGGCTAGTTCGCTTTTAACGTAGAATGATGTGTCCCAGGGCACAGTGCCCATGAAAATTCCCTCGAGGTTGATCTAAAGTCACTGTAGGCTCTTGAAATCAGGCCTCGTTCTGCTGCCATAGCGACAATGAATACACACAGATGTTATCATGTGATGATAGAGTATTAATGTCAATCAAGGTGACATTAGTAAGTTGCAAAGGATTTGGGACTGTACAGTACAGGCCCAAGACTCAACCTCTTCCATGAGCAAGCATGTTCAGGGTACCGAATATGGTGCCAATGATTAAGAACAAATGCAGCTAGTGTATTTGTACTCTAGTGCAAGTGGGAGACTGTTGGAAATATGCCCTAGAGACAAATAGTAATAAGGACTATTATCATATTTCATATAGTTTATGATTAAGTTTTATATCATGTTATAACTGTATTGAGTGGAAACATCAATACACGTGTGATATACAAACAACCAGGGGTTCCCAGTGAAACTCTAGTCACTGGTTCATTGGTGAACAGATGATCAAGTTTCCTGATCATGTGGCATTTATGCCAATTGGAAATGGAGTCAACTCATTCTGAGAATGAGATGATGAACCAATACCCAACCTAAACATCGTGACCTGATCATGTCACGAAGTTCAAGTTATGATGATTATAAATGGATCCTCGTAGACTATTCCTTAGACCGTGAGGCTATATCAATCATTGTCTCCCAAGAGTGCTTTGATAGCATCAAGTGCCACTTGGTAATACAGTGGTTATAAAGGTGTGTTCAAGTACTCGGAGGAAACCGTTGAGGCAATATAAGTCAAGAGCGGGATTTGTCCGTCCATGTGATAGAAAGATACTCAAGGGCCCACTCGGAGAGGTTATATCCAATAGCTGGGCAACATGTGATTTGATCACAAGGATATCACTTGTCGGAACAAGTCAAGTAGCATTGTTCGGTAATGAGATTGAAAATGACATGGTGATGTCATTGATCAAATTTTGGGCAATGCAAGTATCCAGAGACAAAGGGAATAAGACATGACTGTCCCGGTTCAAACGACGAAAGATCTTCGTGGAACGCACAGGGGTCACATGGCCATCCAGGTCCCTCTATCGATCATTGTTGCGGGAGTGTCCTGACCATGTCTGGAGTGTTCCCAAACCGTGGGGTATCACGCTTAAGGGCTTGATGATGCTTAAGGAGTGTTTATAGGATCAGTAGAATCGCCGAAGAATTGTAGAGAGAAAACCGGAAGGGTTTCGGTAAGTCCGGAGGATGTCCGGAGTGGAAGTGTTCCATAACCACGGAGATTGAATAATATGTGAATGAATGTTAAATATTGATTTAATCATTTATTCATAATTATTTAATAAAGAGAAAATCAATTTAAATGGTCAAAAGGCTTAATGGGCCAATTCCCGGAGGGGAGAGGGCCCATTAGGGAAAAGAGAGAGGGACAAGGGACAAGGGGGTGGCCCGCTGGGCCTAGCCCCCCCCCCCCTCGTGCGGGGCCCACTAGGGCCGGCCGGAGGCTGCCCCTTCCCCTCCTCTCCTTTAGTCCCACCTCGGGACTTTGAGGGAGCTAGTACCTCCCCTCCCCCTATATATAGTGGGGGTATTTGGCCAGATAAATACACCCAATAATCAATAAAGGTCTTCTCACATTTGGGAGGACCTCCAATTGATATTTTCTCTCTCTCCCTCTCTCTCTCGTGACCATGGTCCCAAGTTCGGACTGCGCGAACGAGATACATCTTCACCGCGGAGCGCCATCGCGCTGTGGGATTCAGATCCAGGAGTTGTACTTCCGCAACTGCTGCTAGATCAGGGAAGCGGGAGTTATCGTCAGGCACCGGACATGTGTAACTCCCCGCGAGGTGTCACACTTGAGGCACTCAAGTTGTTGGCACCAAAGGAGTGCAAGGACTTCATCACGACCTTGAGGTCGGCTTCGGCTCGCCTACATCAACCACGCTCTACTGAGCGTTGACAACGCTTTTAGGTCTTCAAGGGTAAGTTAGCGAAAAGCCCCTCCCATTACTGTATTACTAATAGATAGGTCCTGGCAGCATTAGGGGTTTAGGGGCGTAGGGTTAAATTTTATTGTTTTCATACGCGGAACGCCTACATTCTTTTCATTATTCGAAACATTACTCACATAATAATTGAGAGATAACATATATAGTTTGCCTCGTCTGACACCTAGGCCAACATCTTTATTACAGTATTTCAAAATAAATTGTTTGTGACCAAACAAGCATTCAAACATCTCATCATCTAAACAAGAGACAGAAATTAAAGTCCTACTCAAAGTAGGTACATGAAGAACATTATTTAAATAAAGACTAAAGTCGGTGTGAAGTTCCAAGGTGAGTGAACCTATTGCTTCAATGTCGACTTCAACTCCATTTGCTACTTTTAGCTTTCTTGAACCTCTTATTGTAGTTTGGATCATATTTAATCCCTACATGGAGTTAGCAACATGAGCAGTTGATGTTGATTTAATCCACCATGAAGTACAAAAGAAATTTGCATAATGTAATTCATCAACAAAAGTAATTTCATCTGTACCTCTCTTCATCATCCACTTGAGGTATTCTGGATAGTTCTTCCTGTAATGACCTCCTTTCTTGCAATGGAAGCCCAAATTCTCATCATCTGCGCTTCCTAAGGACTGTTCAACCTCATTTCCCTTAGACTTTGTCACTTCTTTCTTGAAAGGATTCTTTGGAGGCTTTGGAAAACTTGGCCCGTCATGCTTTCCCTTTTGGGAGCCAACATGAAACGCTTAGTCCTTGTTCTACCTCATGAACCTTTCCTCCTCCTGGACAACGCTAGGGGTTAGCTCAGTGAGTGTCCACTTTTCCTTCATGGAGTTGTAGTTGATCTTCAATTAATAAAATTCATCAGGGAGGGACTGCAATATCATTATCACAAAGATATTGTCAGTGAGCTCACACTTTAAGGTGCTCGGCTTTTGTGAAGCGGATACCATTTTCATTATGTGGGCCTGACTTCTCCATTACATTTATACTTCCCAAGTAACTTTTGAAGAAGCTCATGCGCATAAACCTTTTTAGATCCGTGAAATTGCTCCTCCAAGGCTGCCATGAATTCCTTAGGAGTATCCTTCTTCGGGAGAGCCCCAATAATTTTAGGTGAGATAGAAGACTTCAGGAGTAGCATAGCTACATGATTAGATCTTTCTCATTTCTCCTTCTTGGATTCATAAGATTTCTTTATATTATCATACCCCTCGGCACCAATAGTGGGTGGCGAGGGCTTATCCTCCCTTAAGGCATAATCAAACTCATTGAAAGCCAAGCTTAACTCGATTGAGTTCTTCCAGCGAGGGAAGTTACTTCATGTGAATGGCTCGACAGTATCATAGAGTATCGCAGCGAAAGCTAAAATTTTCACATGGAACTTCATTAGAAAATTGCGTGAATATAAATAAAACATGTCATGATCATCAAAATTCTGATTATATGCCAAAACACCATTGGCAGAAAAGACATACAATTAGAATAACATTAGAGGAAGACATGAAAAATTGACACAACGTTGGTCATAATTAATTTTACAGTCACGACATTATCAAAATAAGCATCAAAATTAATCATAAGGAATTCAACATTATTCGATGCCTAAAATGATCATACAACATTAAAACATATTAAATATTCTAAACAAAAAATCCCGTTGGTTCATTTCAGTTTAGAATATTAACATGTTTTATAACCATTTTTAGGCAATACTTTTGTGTTTAAAACAGTGCATTAAACTTAAAGACATATTTAGCATAATATACACTGAAATCAAAAACCAAAAAAAGGAAAAACAAAATGTTCAGCCCAGTAAAACTCATGTTGGACCATAGCTAGCCTCAGAAAACGGCCCACTAAGCCCCCACCGGCCCGTTAGATGTCCACCCTGCTCTCGATCGGTGGATGACAACCAATGGTTGTCATCAAGCCTAGGTAGGTCAAGTGAGGGAGGGCAAACCCTAGCCTTATCCAATCGACCAGCAGGACAGCCCCCACTTCCTCCCCGATCAATGCGCTCCCATGACCGAGACCGAGAGACGATGATGACGAAGTTGTGCCGCCATGCTCCCACTCTCCCTTCCCTTCCCCCACATGGTTCCTGTGGAGTGAGGCAGCATCGCACGCAGCAGAGAGCTGGAGTAGCAGCCGATGCGCATAGCTATAGCGGCAGCTAGCGTGCTCCCTCCCCTTCTCACCTTGCCAACGTGATGGCGGCGCTCGTCGGAGGAGCATGCACTAGACCAGGTCCTGCGCGCTCCTCCGGCGAGTGTGTCTATCAACGTCGCATCCGTGCAGGTTTGCTGCAATGGCGGCAGCGAGCGGCACGGTGACAATTAACGCACGCACATCCATTTCGCGCCTCGCAGCGCGTCCATCTGTGCATCCCTCCGTCGGGAGAGAGCGGCGGCGCAGGGGCCTTGCCCTCACTGGAGTAGTGGGAGCTCCGGAGGGCCCCAAAGGGATAGGCAAAGATCTGAAGGTGTAAGGTGAGTTCTTCCATTTCTAATCTCGTGCTTGTGCTAAAAAAATGCATGTATTTTTGGTTCATTCAGAATTGGGGAATAATTCTAGGGTTAGGATTCATTATAAAATTGGGGATTTTCTTTAGTGTAGAAAGAACATGACCCCCTGTGCTAATTGTAGCAACCAGACGAGAAGTCGTCGTGCTTAGGCCACAAAGGACCAACGCACTAAAGCAGCAACCATCACCAATGATGACAACCGTAGATCGTAAGAGACTAACCTAAAAACAAACCAACAAAGACAAAAACGGACATAATCCTAGGAGATCTGTTGGACAAACGACTCCATGCGCCCTCCATCGGTGCTAGATGCACCACCGGAGCGGGGATAGAGCGGAGAGGACATTATTCTGACTTCAAGACGTAGCTGTCGCCTCAACGTCCCGAAGAAGACACTAAAAAATAGGCTAAAAAGAGGACGGAAAACCTCCCGCCGGTGAGAGGTCATGGTCCACCACACCTCCAAGGCCCTAAGGCCACCGGAGGCAGAGCATACCGACGATGTCGCCGGCGAGGGGTACGGAAACCCTAGATGGGTTTTCTCTCCTGGTCGCCTCTCCTGCAGGCGCCCGTACATACCAGTTCAGAACTTACTTAACGTTAATTGCACTTATCCTTCCTTTTATTGACTTTGTCTATTGTCTGTTAAACGTGACAGATCAACAACCAACAGTCCAAAATCATAGCATTGCGCGGAGGCCACTAGCCATGGCCACGGACCGACTCAATGTCCGGAACCTGTGGTGATGATGATGTTAGACTTGCCCGTATGGGGACAAACCCCAGCCCACTGCGGCACCGACAATGGCGGTGGACGGTGTCTCGACGAACATAGAACCGAGGTGTGTGGCGCCTCTATGGGCCAAACCGGCCTCCCACTTTGCACAGGAAATAGGTAGCCACCACTTCAACTCTCCGACTACAGGAAGGCCCTAAATATGCCGGTGAGACAAACATGTCGATGATATGAGGACTGCATCTCTAAGGCGGTGCCTTTAAGGAGGTTAGGACGCAATAGCGTGAATCGTCGGTCCGGTAAATCAGGGTTTTCACCCGGAGTATCAACATGGGAGATGAGGTGGAGCCACGACATCGCCCCCAAGGGGGTCAACAGCTGTGTCACCGACATCATGAGCTTGAGCTCGGCCCCAATGCCCACCTACCCAACATCGACAGATACGCTTTAGCCCCCACCGCGAGGACGAGGGACACCATGACTGCCAAAGTGCCTCTGGATCACAATTCAGCAATCATGAGAAGATTCTTAATATCTGATTAAACTTTGAGCCTTTGACTAAATTTACTATAAGCGGGTCATAGAGAAAGTATTCTAGCTCGTACTTCCATCAGTTGTAGTACAAACTATCGCATTGTAAGCTCGAGTGAGCGTGCACCTATATATATCCCCGGGATTAATTGGGCAAGGATTAATAGAGTCGTTAGCAGTACTCGTTTAGGACATAAACTAGCGAGGTGGAAGATAGCCGCTGCATCAGAAAATGCGGCTGTCAATTAACGAGGCTGGCCGGCCGGTCGCTGTTGCGATCGACCGATCTCACGAACAGCGACACGGCGCTGTGTGGCCGTGGCCGTGTCCACGGGCGGCTGTCGATTGTGTCACGGCGTATCGGTCCGTTTGATTAGCGTAGCTTGTAAAAGCGACGGCCCTATTCTTGTCATGAGAGCTTGAGAAAACGAGAGCATGTGATCCGATTTATTTGCATGCGACTTGCAAAAAGAGCCTTATTATTGCGTAGTATTTACTACTTCCTCCCTCCTAAATTAGTTGTTACAGTTTTTTCTTGAGAACGAGTGAATGAAACACGTCTAAATACATACCCGTATATAAATCAGATTTGACTAAAGTTGCGATTACTAATTTGAAATGGAGGGAGTACTATATGAGATTCAGTGGTGTCCGGTGTCACAACGGAGTAATTTCTTTCTCGCCGATACAGCGATGCGGATCGACATAAGCTCGGCCTAGCATAATAAAGCTCCTCTCTGCTAATTCCTTTCTACAATCAACATTATCTTCTATTATGTGATTTGTTGGAGGAAACCAGCACCGATTACCCCTCTAGGGCTCGCTCGGGAACACTCCGGCTCCTAGCTCCTCTATCAGAGCATGCAGAGCTGCCCTGAACGCATCAGCTCACATCTCTTCTACTAGAGTGATCCGGGCTTTACCCCGATTCTGTAAAGGTCTTTTTGTGTCTGTGGAATAGAGGACCATGGAGTGGATTTTTTTATGTTCCACCGTCACTTATAAGTGTTTCTCTAGAGAGCGGTTAGAGCATCTCATACATTAATATATAATACTTTTTGATGTCACAATAAGATTTGAGGGTAAAAGAGTTAATGATTGAAACAATCATATAAAGAATGATGGCAGATCACAAGTTAGACAAGTAGTGGATGCGAACTTCATAACCTGGTAGGAAACACTCGGTGCTTGATCTCAAGCTCGATGTCTTATTTTCTTCTCTATAGGTTTTCTTCTCTAATGAAGGCTAACATATAATTTCCGTCCCTGCACCTGCACCTAATGGAGGTTGGATGGGAGGCTTGACATTTTATTTCCCTCATGTGTGCCTTGGGTCATAACCCTAATGAATAATGCGCTTGTGCATCTATTTGGGCTACCCAAAAGATTTCAAATGACCTTCTACACACACCCCACGTGAGGAGGCTAGTCTAATACTAATATGATATATCGATCTCTTGACCATTGGACATGAGTACGAAGGCTAAAAGTACCATCAATAATTTTCTCTCTCTTTTTTTTTTGACCTGATAATTTTCTCTCTCTTGATTGTTCAGAAATTGGAGTGATACGCGATATGAACCGTTGGACTGAAATGCGCAGTCCGATTTTATGTTAGGAGCAGTTTGGGCTGGTTGAGATGCCTACTGTGGCAAAGCCCAATCTTACAGGAACCTAAAAAAGAAAAGGAAAGACGAAGGCAAGGGAATATGGGCTTTGGGACTTGAAAGGAAAATAGAAGTTTTCTTATTTAAATCTTAAACCTTATAAAATTAAAAGATAAAGAAAATATATTATGAAATTTCCTAGGAAATTCAGGTTATTTAAGAGTATACTGAAGCAAGAAAAAATTCTCATAGCCAAGATAAAATAAAAAAATTCACATAAACTTATTATAGCGGTACTGCGGACACGTCGCCATCTCTGACCATGCAAAGGACAAACTCGGTCAGGCGCCGGAAGTTCAGAAGTTCAGGGTAAAAAAAATTGCATAAAAAATAAGTTCAGATGTTTACTTGTTGAGGGACTAAGGTACTCTCTCCGATCCAATCAAGTTCAATAAAAAATCTTTAATATGTTAAGAAGCTTTCTTATTCACATAAATTTGTATTAAGAGTGAGTATAAATAACATAGAATGAAGTATGCACAATTGCACATTGATTCTTTTTCCACAGGTTTTCGATTGCTGAAACTCTTTGCAGCATGCATTCAAAAATATGTATAACTTTGTTCTACCATTTCATTATAAGATGGTGGTGGGAGGAAGACGATATATTCTTTTCTTGGAACATATTAAAAGAGTATGAGTTTGGCGGAATATGATGGATATATTATTGAGCCTCATGGGTGAGTATATATAGGCGTAGAGAGGATTATCTTGGAGTACGAATCAAGTTAGGACTCTACGTAAACAGATCCTAACTCTATCTAACCTACCATAACAACCGTATATACCTAACGTAGCGGTAGCGTCGTGAACAACTGGAACGTCGCGGACGGTCAAACTGGAGATAAACCGAAGTAGCATCCAGTAGGCTGACATCCCCCCGCAGTCCGAGCGGGAACGTCGTGGATGGTGTCGCGTCACGGTAGCTTGGACTGTAGAGGAAGCTGGTGAGATTCTCAGGCGAGGTAATAGAGCTTGTGCCGATGTCGAGGGAGCCGAGAGCGTGAGGCGGTGCCATGGTCGAGGTAGCCGTGCGATGGGTCGTCGTGATCGATGTCGTGGTCGGGGATGCCGGTGTCGAGGTAGCCGCACTTGAAGCCGCATGCGCATAGCGCGCGAGGAGAATGACGGAGACGCGTCGAGGCAGTCGCTGAGGGTGTCGATGCCGAAGTCGATGCAGTCCAAGCCGTCGAGGACGAGGTGCGGCCATAGTTTTGCCAGAACTAGACGCACGTCGGGGACGAACGCACACTCCGGTTTTGTCAGAACCGAGTATGCAAAGAAGAACTCATCGGTGACACGGTCGAGGCAGCCGTAGAGGGGTCGATGCCGAAGAAGACGTTGTCGAAGCAGATGAAGACGAGGCGCCGATCCGAGCTTGCCAGGCTCGAGAACGCTTCGGGGACGAAGGCACTCCCGGTGTTGCCAGTACCAGGTGTGCGGGGGCAGGGACCATCATGAACTTGCCGCCATGTCAGAAAGACTAGCAGAGGAAGCCTCCAGAGCGGTTGCGACGCGCAGAGCGGCTAAGGGAGAGATGCCGGCACTGTCAGCGGTTGTCGGAGTAGAGTAGAAGGTGGTGTAGTCGGGGACGAGGCGATGATGCTGGCGGCGAAGTTGTAGTGGACGAAGACGTAGAAGGCGGCGAAACCAGCGGCGGCCTGGGTTAGTCATGCTGGATGCCTAGAGTGGCGATGGGCGGGACCTGCAACGGCGGGAGGGCGCCCTGCAGGTTACCTTGTGAAGCACGGCGGCGGTGCTCGAAGAGGCGAGGAAGACCCGACGACGTGACGAAGACCATGTGCAGACGGCGGCGATCCGCGCTGTAGGAGATGGCGCAGTGAAAGCTGAGGCCGTCGATGCATGAGGACGACAAAGTAGACTGCGTGCAGCCATACTACGACCCGAGGGGGCGGCATAGCTGCAGGGCGCAAGTCGGTGCAGCGGCTGGGAGACCACCAGCGACGTACACGCCAAGGAAGGCGCGTTGGAAGCCGGTGGCGTAGACCAAAGGCAGCGGCGCTGCGCGTACTCGAGGACGTGCTTGGCGTAGACAGGCGCGGGATCGGTTGATCAGACCGAAGGTGCACCGTATGCGCCATGGCGTGGACGACGCGTAGATCGGATTCGATGGCGACGTTGTCGGTGAAGTCCTGGACGATGACGACGAAGAGGATCTGAGGGGGGCGGCCGCGGTAGCCTTCCGAGGAAGGCGTAGCAGCCGTCCACGGTGCGCGGCAGCCTGCCGAGGCCGGCGCAGCAGCGGAGGGGGCAGACGCACGGACGCGATGTAGATCCTCGATGCCGATGGTCGGAGTAGAGGCGCGGCGATGATGACGACGGTGGGCGACTCAATCCGATCTAAGATCGGTAAACCAAAAAAAACCGATCAAGAGATCGGAAAAATAGACTTACAGGACAGCCGATCACGAATTGGCGGACGAACCCAGCGTACGGATCGAGCGGTCCCCGGCAGAGATCATCGCGATCGATCCTCCGGGAGCGGCACGACGGAAGAGTGCGGCTAGGGTTTGAACCGATTAGGCTGATACCATGAAAGAGTATGAGTTTGACGGAATATGATGGATATATTTTTTAGCTTCATGGACAAGTATATATAGGCGTATAGAGGATTATCTTAGAGTACGAGTCAAGTTAGGACTGTACGTAAACAGATCATACCCATAACCTACCGTAACAATCATATATACCTAATACTCTAACACACATGTTAAAAAAGACATGTGTGAACTAAAAGATGATTACATTAGTGAAATAACGACACATTTATATATCAGTGACAACGTACGGGCACTCAGCTAGTATTCTTAGATTTATCTAGATTCGGATGTATCTAGCACTAAAATATGACTAGATACGACTGAATCTAGAAAAATCTATGAACATTAATTTGGATTAGAGGGAGTACATCTATCCCTTTATTTATTTCCGGAAATCCTAAAAAAGACCGACCTTCGCAAAGATCCGTCCCGCGCGTCGTCGTCGCGCCAAGTGGCATCTTCTTCTTCGTGCGGTTCTCATAGAGTCCTAGTGGAGCTCTACATGTTTGTCAAATATCGCAATACAGGAGCGAGCCTACAGATATATCCTTTTATTTTTTTAAAATATGATGATTTAAAATAAAATATTTTGAGAACCGTTTGTCTAAATTACGAACCGTTTTCACTTTTAAGCTCCTCGCACACCGAGAGTTTTAAAATTAGATCCTATGTTGATAGATTTTGATCAATTTTTTTACTTTCAAACCCGTTACGTTCGTACTTTAGATTACTTCAGTTCTGTACTTTTTGTACTTCGGGTTCTTAGTTTACTTTGTACTTGGGTTAGTACACACTTGTAATTTCGTGTACTTAGACAGCGAATACATTTGTACTTTTCTGTACTTTGGCTCTGAATATAGTTATACTTTTGTGTACTTCGGCTGTGAGAAAACTTGTACTTTTCTGTAATTTGGCTCTCGGTACAGTTGTACTTTTGTACTTCGGCTGTAAGTAAATTTGTACTTTTCGTGTACTTCTGCTGTGAGTAAACCTGGACTTTTCTATATTTTTATTGAGTAAACTTGTACTTTTCTATATATTTTTTTGAGTAAACTTGTACTTTTCTGTACGTTGGCTCTCAGTATAGTTATACTTTCGTACTTTAGCTGTAAGTAAATTTATATTTTTCGTATATTTTTGCTGTGAGTAATTTTTTTGTTCTTTGGCTCTCAGTACAGTTATACTTTTATACTGTTAGTAAACTTTATACTTTCGTGTACTTTGGTTACAAGTATACATGTACTTTCGTGTACTTATACTCGGGTGTTTGTGTACTTCGATCTAAAATTATACTCCCTCTGTTTTAAAATATAAGATATTTTAGCTTTGTGAAAGGAATGTATCTAGACTCTTTTTAGTGTGTAGGTTTACTCTAAACCTAGATTAACCTACACATAAAACGGGTCTAGATACACTTCATTCACAAAGCTAAAACATCTTATATTTTAAAACGGACAGCTGGCACTCTCTGGGAGAGTGCTCGTTTCTCAAACAGACCTCTACGAAGGTCCTTTTTTTGGACACCCTTTATTTACAGTGAGCCCCATGTTTTTAGTGCTGGATTTAGTCTGAGCCGTTAACATTGGCCGGCCATTATACTTCACGATAGCAACCAGCACGAGCAGTAGGCCGAGGCCATGATTGTCTAGTCTGTCGTTGATGAATTTAGAGATTTTAGGCCCATTCCTGGATCAGCCGCACTACGCAGCTAGTGACACTGCAGCATCTGGGCCATTAGCTTGAATGGCAAAACTAACTTAATCAAAACTTCGAATGCATGGCAGGAAACTCCATTTACGGCAAGAGAAAGAACAAACAAACATCATTTCATTTGCAGAAACATGAGCAAGTTAGCTCGGTCATCCTACGCAAATCACCTCGTAAAGGTCATGACAAATCTTGGAGTTTGCCCAATGCCAAATTGTGCTCATGGCAAATCGGCCTCGAGGTCTGCCGCCAGCCCATAAATGCTCACGGCAAAATTGACTGTGAGATTGCAACCGGCCCAAAGAAAACTCGTGGCAAATCCATGGGTGGGACCCATGAGGTTATTATCTCGGCGTCCCATTGGATTCAGTTTTGGGCTCTTCTCCTTCCGGAGCACCATCGCACCTGAATGGTTTCTGGATGCAACCGTCTGGTGACGGTCGCACAGGATATCTACTGCCAGGCTTCGTGGCAGTATTCTAGATTGAGAGATATCTAGCTACTTGATTCTTTGCGATTTTGGACCTTTTTTCCTTTGGTTGGAGTTTGTATCAACCCTTTCTGATGCTTGAGTTGTAATAAGTGTACTATGGATACTTTTTTTTAATAAAGGGCTATGTATTCCTTGGATGCAGAGACCGGGACTTCAACCCCATTTTGAAAAAAACTGTGCCTCCGGCCGTCAGCTAGCGGTAGTTTGCCGAGTGGCCACAGAAAATTCATAACAAATGGTCTACCGTGTGTCTGATTACGTGCACTCGATAAATCTTTAAGGCCTTGTTTGGTACTAGAGTTTTTCTGGGGATTAGTGGGGATAATCCCCACCAAACCCCAAATCCCCACTTACTTCTAAAAATACATTTGGTACTAGAGTATTGGGCGAGTTTAATCCCCGCTTATCCCCACTTTTCCCCAAATTTTAGTGTATTTTTCTCAATCCTCAATACTCTACCCCTACCTAGTGGATTGTGGGTGGGGTTTTATGGGGATTGGGTGAAGGTAGAGGTTTCACCCAATACTCTAGGGGATTATCCCTACTAATCCCCACAAAAACTCTAGTACCAAACAAGGCCTAATGGGTCAAAATTTGTCAAGACGGTTTGCCGTGACCTTGCCTACCCACGGCAAATTATCAATTTTATTCAACAATGCATGACCTTTGCCAAATGACATAGTATTCATATGCACCATCACAAATGAAAACAAGGGATCCAACATATTTAAGTTTATAGCAACAACACTAAATAATCATCATCACAACTCCTTCATGGCCTTCCATTTTTTAAATGATACATAGATTGTCTGATGCATCGTGCAAGACCAAACTATTTCTATTATAGCTTAAGCGTGTTGCCGACCCAACCTGCTGAAGGCCTCTCCCGCGCGGAGGATTTTGGCGGTGAGCCATCAGAGATCACCTGTTTGGGTTGGTAGAAACAAGTTACTGTCACCCACGTTAGATTGTTGTCCCCCGCTGACATGTTGGACCCGCTTGGCGTTGTGGCACTATTACTGGCCAGGCGGTTCCTCCGATGAAAAAGCCATCCTGAAAATAACCATTCTCTTTCTTCCTTCCCCACCCCTGCCCTCCATCCTCCTTTTCCTTGAATCTCTTCGTTCTCAATGTCGTCGGGCCGACATGCCACCATCACACGTGAAGACCTCCCCAACTCCCCTCAGTTGGCTATGACCCCGTCCAGATCAGGTAGCCACCCAATGCCCCGATATTCTGTCCACGACGGCATCGATCTACCTTGCATCGCTATGCTAGACAGATCCTCCATGGAGTGGGTGGAGACAAAAACACCGATAACGCGCTTGATCTAGAGTGGTCATGGCATCTCCTCTCAAGGCGCGCCGTCGCATTTACACTAGCTCCTCTGAAAGGGCATGTGTGCCCTCATGTGTGGTTTTGGTAATTAATAACAATTTTTATGGACTAATGATTGCATCGAGTTACACTTGTAGGAATTGTCCATCGACATCACTTGGACCATTTGTTGGCTTCAAGTTATAAAAAACAAAAAGAAGAAGCAATGTCCAAGGGCCTTGGGCCTATTGGAATCATATTGAATAAATAAGATGATTCAAGGTTGATCAAGACGAAGAATGGGTCGATACTCAATAAGAAATGAGTTTGTGCAGGTTCAAGATGCGCCATCTCTAGAAGATCACATACTTGAAGCTTGCCATCCTCGGTGATTGATACGTTCGATCCGGATTACGGATATAGTATAGCTTCTTTTTCCCTAGTAGACCTAGGTTATCGAATCCTCGGGAAGCAGATGCGTAGTGAAGTTACTTTAACGGACCTTCGGGAGTTTTAGAATTCCTTTTGTATTTTTACCGGACCAAGAGTTTGCGTCTTTTTGTTGTTGTCGATGATGGAGAGAGGGCCTAGGGCGTTCGGTTTCACTTGTAGCTGTGCAAAACATCTGATGGGAATAAAAGATAAAGATAAAGTATGCATGTAATGTCTAGAGCAAGATAAATTATATGCGGGCAGTGCATCCATAATTGCTATTGCCTCCGCAACCGCTTATAGCAATGACCTGCTAGTCTCATCCATAGAAGAAAGAGAACTAATGATATGCATAGTGACGTCACCGTTAATCCCAAGTAAATCCCTCACATACAGCCGTACTACCCCTTCTGTCACTAGGGTTACCAACCTGCAGATTAGTCATTACTCATACTCCCTATACCTGGCTCAATCCTCGGGATCTTGGGTACCTGACAAGTCCTTATATTGAGGCGAGAGAGGATACAATAATCAGCATGTCATACAAACTAATACATGATCCCATCTATGATAAATAACATGCACAAAAGCTACATGGATAGGCCGAAGCCCTTAGCCCAAGGAGAATCACTCACACATAGAGATGAGATCAACAATCACAAACATTGTAATGGAAATCATGAGATTGATAGCAAATAGTCTTACAATGTCGCCAATCAAAGATGAGATCTACTATTACAAGTGGTGGATTATGGCTATGGTGGTGGAGAAGGATTTAGAGATTAGATCTAAGTCTATTCCTCCGGCGGCTGATGATCTAGGGAACTCTTGAGGCTCTTTTTGTGTCGCACGAGGCTTCTTTATATAGGGGTCTCTTCACGAAAGTTTTTCTGTTTGACCTAGCGGTGTCGTTGCCAACTATACGGCCAGAACTATATGGCCAGAATTTTATTTCGGTCGTATAGTTGGTCGTTAAAGCGTCTGCCTCCGACCCACGACTCCTTGTTTCTTCTGGTTGTTGGAAATCTCGTATCTTTGAATTTAATGTAGTGATTCCCATCATCAAACATCATTATCTGCACAGGAAAAAATAGAAAGGAAAGAATTGCATACCCCTTTGATTATTAGGCATTAGTGGCAGGGTTTAGAGATATTTCATCAAAAATATGAATAATATCCAGTTTAAATGTGGACGTATATGGCTATATTTCAGAGCCATCAACCTCCCCAAGCTTAAACTTTATTGTCCTCGAGTAAGAAAACCAAAATCAAAAAGAAACTCGGCATTTAAACTGAAATAACAAGATGATGATCTTACTCATGATTGGTAGTCTCATGTTTCCTCCACTTCATAAATCTGAAAACTTTAGCATAGATAGAGTAATGGCAAGCATATTATACGGGCTTTCATGCATCCTTGTAGCGTAGTAAAATTATTGTTAACATGGATGATTCAAATAAGTAAAATTATTGTAAACTTTATTCCATGCCTTTGAATAATAAAGTATAATCATGTAAATTGAGAGTGTGAGAGTTATCATGAAAAGCATATACACTAGAGTATCTCAATTCTCCCACATCAATAAATCAAGACTTTTCAAGCACTACTTTTCTATTCATTGTCCTTCAAGAATTTCAGTTCTTGAGTAATTGAGAGCATGCCAAAAAAATATTAGTTTATCTAGCTGTGATGGACACTCGTGGCATCACTAAGGTTTTTGTTCCTTTTGCATAATGATTACTCATAACAGCCAGAGGACTGATTCCATCATGAACACAGCTACCCGGGAGTGCCAAGAATCTTACCCACTATAGCATTGCTGCTACATCTGTTTAATCAACTCATAGCCGAAATTTAGGAGTTTCCTCCATGAAGATCGTTCGTAGGCCATAGGAGTTGTTGACATCCCATAAAGTTTGACACGCATAAAGCTATATCATTCTTATGATTAACAAGTCAAACTTTTGCATGCTCACAAAAACCGCTAAACATTAATTCAATCGAACAAATCCTTTTAGAGAGAGCTATCAAGTCAATCAACATTTTCAGTGGTGTTGAGTGTCTCTAGAAATAAGCCTTCAAGACTAAATACTACAGCACCCAAGCCTTCAATTGTGAGACTTTTTCTTATTATAATTGTTTATCAAATTTTTAGGCAAGACTTGGTTAACTACGAGAGCTGGAACAAAACATACCCAACTAAATACCCATGCGAACAAAAATCTTACTACAATACAAAGACTCACTCCACCAATATAAGATCTCAACATTTACTACTAACTAGCATGGGTTTCTCAAACTTCAAAAGTGGGGAGTCATAAGGCATACCTCTCATGTTTGGTTCCACTTCTCTCTTCCTTTTTTATTTGTTTCTTGGAACTTGAAGTTGATCACTCTCCTGCAAATACATGAGATCCTCGAGGCGAAAAGAAAAGAAAGAGGGAAAATAAAGAAAAATGGAGAAAACTTTTTGTGGTTTTTAAGAGAGGAAATTTAAAGAATAGAAAATTGGTGGCAAAGCTCGGCTAGAAAATCTCGAAAGCAAATAGAAAGAACTAAAAATAAAGTGTTGGGGAAACCAACACGAGTGCTTATAAACTCGAATTAAAAACACAACCTCGAAATAAATAAAAGCAAATGAACGCCAAATAAAGATACATGAGGAAACTTTCCGAAGCTTCGGCTTTTGCAAGCCCTTCAAATTATTGCGGTGGCGGGAAATAGTCGTTACGCCAGTTCGCAAATTGAGTTGATAAATTACTAGTTGTTCCTCGGAGGTTCAAAGAGAGGCTATGCATCCTATCCCCAGTCCCTCCAAGTTCTTGGAAGTCTTGGTATGTGGCGAACTGGGTTTGTGACTGCTCCTCTTGATAAGGAACTTCTTGCTCCTCTTCTTGGTCCTCGTCCTCTTTCAGAATCTCCTCCTCGGGTTGGTGTTGCTCAACCTGCAAGTCATATAGCAAATGTCCTTCCTCGATAGAGAAAAGACCATTAGGCATAGGAGCAGGGTAGAGACGCCCAGCTCCTGCAATATGCAAGTAATAAACACCACATCTCCTAGTGAGCATTCCACAAGCCTTTAAAGTAGAGAAACCAACACGTTGCTCACCTAGCATAGGTTACAACTCACCTAGGTCGATGCCTAGGGCAGTGGCAAGCATGGTGATGATGCCTCCACCTGTGATTGGTCCTTGGCTTTGGGAGGATTGGTGCTCTAGGTAATGCACAAGGATTGCGCCCAAGTTGAGTGACAAGTCGCAGTTGGTGTAAGCAGCTTTTGCAAGGACTAAGATGTCCTCCTCACTGAGTCTTGTGAACTCATTTCTTGCCTGCAAGGTGTTAGCAATAACATAGAACAAATAGCGAATTATGGGATGTTGAATATTCTTCCCCTTGCTTACTCTAGTAGTGAAACTTATTCCATTATAATATTGTGTAGGGGGAGGGTCTAAACCAGTAAAGGATGCGCGTAAGACATTAACATCATTGTTTGGGAAATTAAAACATGCACACCATTCATCTAGTGTTAAAGTGTAGTTGTTGTTCATAAGTCGGAAATAAATCGTGTCCTCTCCTTGCCATAGTTTAACGGTGCTTTGCAAAGAACTTAGAAATTCAATAGTTAAGCGGCAATAAGTAGACACATCATTGTACACAAAGTTTTGCAGGCCAGCTCTATTGCAAAGTAAATTGAATTCATCTGAAATACCGAGTTGGTTCAATATAATGGGGCAAGCCCACTTGGTTTCCTTCACTTCTCGGTTCTTGATCTTGTTGAAGCGATCATGTTGGAGCTCATTCCTGAACTGTATCCCCATGTGTTCTTGAGTGATAGCCCAACAAGCGCTAGCGGCGGCACGATCACGAGTTTGGCTCCTTATGTTAATCATCTAAAACAACAAAGAAAGATAAAAATAAAACTTTTTGATCCAACAACAGTAAGTATAACATATTCCTCATCATAGCACACTAAAGAATCTCCTCAAAATAATAATCTAGGCAAGAGAATCATGGAAATTAGTTCATAGTAGGTCTCACCGTAGATTGATAATAACAATAGATCGAAGATGAATTTACAAAAATTAAATGGAGGATCAGAGGAGAAACATACCGTAGATCACTTGTGTGCGAGGAAATCGAACGAAATTGAGTAGAGATGAAGATCTCTTGAGGTTTTGAGAAGGTTTTGAGGTAGAATGAGACAATGGATTGAGGTTTTGGGGTTGGAGGTACCTCCCGTGGAGTTTTTGTGGTCGGACGCAACTATACGGGCGAAACTATACGGCCGGAACATTATGTTCCCGCTGTATAGTTGGCCTGTTGTTAAAATTTTAGGGTTTACACCTGGCGGAGCGGCTATACGGCCGGAACTATACTGCCATAACAATTTGTTCCCGTCGTATAGTTGGTCGTCAAACCGTCTGTACCTGAGAAAAGAAATTGTACAAAGGCATCGATATCTATATGATCGGAACTATATGGCCGGAATTTTTATTCCCACTATATAGTTGGTCGTTAAACCGTTAGTACATGAAAAAGAATTTGTATGAAAGCACCGATATCTATACGACCGGAGCTATAAGGCCGAAATTTTTATTCCCGCCGTATAGTTGGTCGTTAAACTGTCAGTATATATGAGAGAAAAATTATCGATGGCAAAAATATCTATACGACCGGAACGATACGGTCGGAATTTTTTTCCCGATGTATAGTTCGTCGTTAAACCTTCTGTATGCATCAAAAAGAATTGTTTCTTCGAAAATTATTTCTTATCCTGTAACTTAGTGAAATACCTTGTTTTTGACCCAAAAAAATGACGGTAAATATTGTCGACCAACAACAGCATGAATAAAGCAGAATTTTTAGTACTGCCGAACTTTTTCTCCTCAATTAGAGTTTTCTAGCACTCTATATTAAAACTAAAACTTAAATTAAAACTAGAAAAATTTACTCAAACCTTTATTTCACATGGGTTGCCTCCCATGGAGAGCTCTTTTATGGTCAATAGCTTGACCTCAATGTTTCTCACTTAGGCCAGATGAGTGGAACACCCACTCCAAAATAGTTGGCCTTCAAAGTGATGGCCTCCTTCTCATCATGCTTGGCTTTGTTCTTCCTAGGGAAATGAATAACAAAAGGATCCCGCGAAGGCAATTGAAGCTTCACGTTCCCTTCATGTAGATTAATCAAAGCCTTAATAGTACTTAAGAAAGGACGGCCTAATATAATGGGAGCAGTACCATCTTCAGGCATGTCAACAATAACAAAATCAATAAGAGCAGAACAGCCTTTAATGTATACTAAAGTATTATCCCTAATTCCTATAACTTATTTGTAGGTAGAATCTGCTAGGTGCAATTTTAACTCATTGATCTCAAAAGAGCCAAAATTTAACTTGTTAAAAAGACTCTTTGAAATTGTTGAGACACTTGCACCTAGATCACAAAGTGCAGCTATCTCATTGGTCCCAATTTTAATCTTAATAGTAGGCTCAAATATATCATCAAGCTTCACAGGTAATTTTTCAGCAATTTGTTTATATTCTTCCTCGAGCTCACATACCTTTATTGCTACCTGATTAACAAAGTGTTGGTACATAGCTTCCTCATTTCCTTCACTTACCAGAATCTTAACGTTCATCCTTTTTACGATATCTTCAACGGTGTAGCTTGGTGAAGGAGTGTCGGGGGGATGACCTCCGGATACCCAACCGGACAAGAACTATGGCAGTCAGATCACGCCCGGCTGGCTGAGCGCAGCCGGACAAGGCAAGTAAAGCCGGCTACCTCACGGTAGCCGGAACAGCGAGAAGCAGACGGCTACAGCAGTGTAGCCGGAACCAATCAGGAGGACAGGGCGACGTGCAGCACAGTGCGCAGCATGCCCTGGTACGACGACAAGACAGACAACTACCTGGCCATACCGAAGACTTTGTGGGGTGACGCGGGAACAGTGGCCCGATGCTGACGACAGGCTCGCACGGTGTTCACTGTGCCCACGACGACCATACCGCGCGTACTCTGATGGGACATAGTTGTACCGGATACTATAGATGACCAGTCAGCTGGGACCCACCTGTGGGGGCCGCCAGTCGGACTGGCCAGTGAGACTGTTGCCCCTCTGCCTATATAAGGAGAGGCAAGGCCTCAGTAGAAAGGCTTGGTCTGTGCGTATTTAAGGCAGTAGCTAGAGAATACAGCTCGAGGAGCGCTTGTAGCCCGTATATCGCTCATAGTCAGATCGGCAGGAGTAAGAGCTTTACCTCATCACGAGGGCTCTAAACCTCGGTACTTCCTGCGTCCAGCTATGCTTGCTTGAATCCAATCCCACCTGCAGACATTGTCGATAGCTTCCCTGCTAGTCCCCACACCGTCAATACGGCCGTTCCCAATACAACGACAGTTGGCGCCCACTGTGGGGCAGATCGCTTCGACCAGAGTCACGTTCTGCACGAGACCCCGCACTTCAGTCGGTGAGCGCGTGGTATCTGGCCTGGTGCTCATGCTCGGCAAATTCGACTGCGTCATCGACAATGCTTCCTGCTTTGCCGGAACCTCGTTCCCGGCGAATGGCTCCATCCTGCTTTTCGGCGACCTCCCCGTCTATGTCGCCACCATTCCGGAGCGTTTCCCTAGGGAGATCGTCTCCGTCGCGGAGCTGCCACATTTGGGCAGCCGCACCTCCGTCGCTTCTCGTGGCGTCGAGGTCATGATGGCCGGCTCCAGTTCTCACCCCCGCCAGCTGCGGGAGCGGGACGCGGACAAGGGCGGAATCTCCGCGCCACCGCAGCCCCGAAACCCAGTGGAGGAGGCCATCAATCGGCTCCTCACGTCGGTTAACCTCGGGATAACCCAGAGGAGGCAGAGGCCAACTTCGCCATGGAGAGACAGCTTCTCCTCCAGGGGGCCATGGAGTTGGCAGCAACCCGCAAGCAGCTCGAGATCACCCGGCGCGAGTACGACCACGCGCACGGCTTCACCCCAGCTACCGTGGAGCCGAGCCAGCGCGGCCAGGTGCGACGCCAGCGCGGCGAGCTAGGTGGAAGATGGAAAAGGATGGGAAAATGGATCCCGTGCCCGCTCTCATCCGGCCCACCTACAGCACGCCCATCAAGAATCTGCACGCGACACGAGCCGCAGCAGACGAACTGCCCAACCTGGAGGGCGAGGAGCGAGCCCGCCAGCACACTCGGGTGCAGGAGCTCCTCCAGATCACAGACGAGCAGGCTGACGCCAACCGGTAGATGCAGGAGGACCCCAGCTACTCCAAGGGGAGCAAGCCGCCCGTCAACAGCAGGGGCGTGCCTCACGACACCCAACAGGCGTCCTCTCCTCAGCCGGCTAAGGCCCGCAGCAAGCGTCGCGGCTCGGGCAGCAAGGGCCAGCCACGCCCGGAGCAAACGGTGAACAGCAACCCACCGCCTCCCCTCCCCCAACCGGAGCGCCAAGACCCGTCGGTTCCCGTCTCTCGGGCCGAGTGGGAGCGCCCAACCCGGATCGCCCAGATGCCCGTGACCGCATCGAGCTCCTCGCTCAGGCGGGCGTTATGGAGGAAGAAGATTCCACCGGATCGGTTTGTTTCGGACCCCGCATCCGGAACGAGCCGTTTTGCGGATAAGTTCACCCTGCCCAGGGACACCCCCAAGTATGACAGCAGTATGAAGCCGGAAGACTGGCTGACCGACTATGCTACGGCAGTCGACATTGCCCATGGGAACAAGCGCACAGCTGTGCGCTACATCCCCCTTATGCTAACTGGGTCGGCGAGGACATGGCTCAACAGCCTCGCACCCAATAGCATCAACGCCTGGCTAGACTTCGAAAAGGTATTTGTCCGCAACTTCAACGGCACGTACAAGCGACCGGGACGCCCACGTGACCTGACCTTGTGCGTCCAGGGCGACCGCGAGACTGACCGCGAGTACCTCGCCAAGTGGACGGAGCTGCGCAACACTTGCGAAGGCATCCTGGAAAGCCAGGCCATCAGCTTCTTCATCGAGGGATGCCGAGAAGGCACCATGCTTCGCCACCGGCTACTGTGTGACGAGCCGAAAACCATGGCGGAGCTCATGACGGTAGCGGACCAGTACGCCACGGCGGATGCCGCCATGAAGAAGCCCCTCCGAGTAAGTACTGACGGGCGTCCGACTCCTATGGAGCCGGCTCGCGACCATCCGAGCAATCCGGCTGGTGAAGCCGGATCCTCCAGGCGCCACGGCAACGACAACCGGTTCCATGGGGACTGCCAGGCTGGACAGCAGAAGCCCTGCTACCACGCGCGACAGGTCAATGCTGTGGAGGGCGCGCCTGACGCGCCGGCTAATGATGCAAGAAGGCAGAAGCCGCGGCTCACCTTCGACCAAATGTTTGACGGCCCGTGCAAGTGGCATAGCGGTCCCTTCAAAGCGGCTACGCACACCACCTGGAACTGCAGCTGGACCCGCCAGCTAAAGGACCAGGGCAGCCAGCAACGTCTTCCCCCGCCCCTCCTAGTGGACCACCACCACCGGCTAGGGGAGCCGGTAATGATGGTAACGACGGCAACAACAATGGCTACCCCCAGCCACACGCCGCCTACCACATCTTCGAGATGGAGCTGGACGACAAGCACAGCCGCAGGCGACGCTCCAAGGAGGTCAATGTCATCATCTCTCCGGTCCCCCAGTACCTGAACTGGTCGGAAACCCCTATCACCTGGAGCCGAGAAGACCAGCCTGAGCAGCTGCCGACTCCCGGGGGCTACGCCATGGTTCTCGACCCCCTCTTCGTCTCCAACGAGCACACTTGTCGCTTCTTGCGCGTCCTCATCTATGGAGGCAGCAGCCTCAACCTCCTCTACTGGTCTTCGCTGGAGAAGCTGGGCATTCGCCAATGCGACCTGCGCCCGACTACCACAACGTTCCACGGCGTATTGCCGGGACCGGCTTGCGCCCCGCTGGGTAAAATCCAGCTGGACGTCATCTTCGGGACCGAGGAAAACTTCCACCGCGAGGCGATTTGGTTCGAGGTGGTAAACCTGACGAGCTCCTACCACGCTCTCCTCGGGCGCCCCGCCCTTGCTAAAGTCATGGCCGTCCCCCAATACGCATACCTCAAGACGAAGATGTCGGGACCAAACAGCGTGATCACCGTCGCCGGCTGCTTCAGGCGGTCGATGGAGTGCGCCTCAACCGGTTCCAAACTGGCAGAGGCCCTCATCATAGCCGAAGAGAAGCGCGTGATCATGCGCAACGTGGCCATGGCCTAGCAAGATATGCCGGCTAGCAGCAAGCCGGCTGGAGAAGGAGCTTTCCAGCCAGCAAAGGAGACGAAGAGGATCCTGCTCGATCCCTCCGACCCGACCAAGTTCGTCACCATTGGCGCCAACTTGGACAGCAAATAGGAAGGCGCGCTCGTCGACTTCCTCCGTGAGAATCGGGACATCTTTGCATGGTCACCCAAGGACATGCCAGGTGTACCGAGGGAGTTCGCCGAGCACTCACTCCATGTGCGGCCGGATGCCAAGCCGGTCAAGCAACCTCTGTGCCGGTTCGCAGAGGAGAAGAGGAAGATTATCGGTGACGAGATCACCTGGCTCCTTGCAGTCGGGTTCATCATTGAAGTATACCACCCGGACTGGCTGGTAAACCCAGTCCTGGTGTTGAAGAAGAACAAGACCTGGCGCATGTGTATCGACTACACCAGCCTGAACAAGGCGTGCCCGAAGGACCCATTCGCATTGCCCCGTATCGATCAAGTCATCGATTCCATGACCGGTTGTGATTTGTTGTCTTTTTTAGATTGTTATTCCGGTTACAATCAGATCCGGCTAAACCCGGCTGACCAGATAAAAACATCGTTTATCACCCCGTACGGGGCTTTCTGCTATGTAACCATGCCTTTCGGTCTGAAGAATGCGGGCGCTACCTATCAGCGCTGCATGCAGAAGTGCTTGCACTCGCAGATCGGCCGAAACGTGCATGCTTATGTGGACGATGTGGTCATCAACACCAAGGAGAAGCGCACCCTCCTCGAGGACCTAGGAGAAACATTTGGCAACCTCTGGCAATACCAGATGAAGCTGAACCCGGAGAAATGCATCTTCGGAGTCCCGTCTAGTCAGCTACTCGGTTTCCTCGTCTCGCAACAAGGGATCGAGGTGAACGCAGAAAATATCGTGGCCATCGAGAGGATGCAGCCACCCAGGAGCCCGCTCGGAGTCCAGAAGTTCACCGGATGCCTGGCCTCCCTCAGCCGTTTCGTCAGCCGGTTGGGGGCGAAGGCACTCCCATTGTACCAGCTGATGAAGAAGAAGGACAAGTTCTCCTGGACCTCGCAAGCTGACGCCGTCTTTCATGACCTCAAGCGCATGCTATCCACAACACCAGTTCTAGCCATGCTGGCTAGCAAGGAGACGATGTTGCTCTATATAGCAGCCATTAGTCGGTCGTCAGCGTCGTCCTGGTGGTGGAGCGCCACGAGGAAGGCAAGGCTCAGACAGTTCAGCGACCCGTCTACTACCTCAGCGAGGTCCTCTCCCTATCCAAGCAGAACTACCCCCACTACCAAAAGATGTGTTATGGCGTGTACCTGGCATGAAGAAGCTCAAGCACTACTTACAGGAGCATCCGATTAAGGTCGTGTGCACCGCACCCCTTTCAGAAATCATCGGTAACAAGGACGCCACCGGCCGAGTCGCCAAGTGGGCCATCGAGATCGCCGCCTACTCCATCTAGTACGAGCCCCGACTCACGATCAAGTCACAGGCCCTGGCGGACTTCTTCGTCGACTGGTTCGAGACCCAATACCTCCCACCGGTTCCGGATTCGGACCATTGGAGGATGCACTTTGACGGGTCGAAGATGCTCAGGGGATTGGGAGCCGACATCGTGCTCACCTCGCCCAAAGGAGACCGGCTGGAGTACGTCCTGTAGATCCACTTCAAGGCCTCCAACAACATAGCCGAATACGAGGCACTAGCGCACGGCCTCCGGCTAGCCAGAGAGATTGGTGTCAACCGGATCCTTTGCTTCGGTGATTCGGATCTGGTGGTGTAGCAGGTATCTGGAGAGTGGGACGCCCGCGATGCAAACATGGCTCTCTACCGGTTCCACATACAGAAGCTCAACGCCTGCTTCGATGGATGTGAATTCCATCATGTCCCTCGCGTCAACAACGAGGCAGCCGATTCGCTCGCACGAATCGGATCCACCAGGCAGGCGATCCCACCGGGGGTCTCCCTAGAGCACATGCGCAAGCCCTCCATCAACCCGTCCCCCGAGTCGGATTCCATCATCTGGGCAGGGAGTGCCCCGGTTGATGGTGCGGCAGACGCAGAGCCAGCAGAACCTCCAAAGAAGAAGGCCTGCACCACCTCCGGCAAATCAATACCCTCCGGCTCGCAAGACCCGGGGGCTGCCGACTCGTCAAGCGGCTCGGGGGCTGCTGTCCCGGGTACCTCATCTGGACGACCCCCCGACAACCATCAACCGGAGAGCGGAAGCATCCTCACCATCTGGGAGATACCATCCTGGGCACAACCCTTCATGGATTATAGCGCCAACGGGGAACTTCCGGATGACGAGGTGGAGGCCAGGCAGATCCGGCACCGTGCGCACACGTACACCATCATCAACAAAGAATTGTACAAGCGCAGCGTATCTGGCATCTTCCAAAGGTGTGTTGACGTGGACACAGGCTACCGGCTGCTCAAGGACATCCACCAGGGCGAGTGCAGGCACCACGCTTCGTCAAGGGCGATAGTCGCCAAGGCGTTTCGCCATGGTTTCTACTGGCCCACCGCTCTCGAGGACGCCGAACAGCTGGTCCGCGCGTGCAATGGATGCCAATGCTTCGGGCAGCTCAGGCATATGCCGGCTTTGGTGCTCAAGACCATACCAATCAGCTGGCCCTTTGCTGTTTGGGGCCTCGACATGGTCAGTCCCTTCAAGCGGGCGCGTGCGGGCATGACCCACCTGCTGGTGGCGGTGAACAAATTTACAAAGTGGATCGAGGCCAAGCCCATCTGGAAGCTGGATGGGGCAACAGTCGTCACCTTCTTCACCGACATCATCAACTGGTTTGGCTACCCCAACAGCATCATCACCGAAAATGGCACGAACTTCGCAAAAGGGGCCTTCGCCCGGTTCTGCAGCAACAAGGGCATCCGGCTGGACCTTGCTTCTGCCACGCACCCGCAGTCCAATGGGCAAGTCGAAAGGGCAAACGGCTTAGTGCTAGCCGGCATCAAACCACGCCTCATCGAGCCCTTGGAGCGGTCGCCCGAATGCTGGATCAAGGAACTTCCAGCTGTGTTGTGGAGCCTCCGCACCATGCCGAATAGATCAACCGGCTACACCCTGTTCTTCCTAGTCTACGGCTCGGAAGCCGTCCTCTTCGCGGACATCGAGTTCGACTCTCCGCGCAAGCTCCTCTACGATGAAAAGGCCAACCAGGAGGTGCGGGAAGATGGTGTGGACCTCCTCGAGGAGGCCCACGAACTGGCATTGTCCAGATCGGCCTTGTACCAGCAACGCCTATGCCACTACCATTCATGCCGGATCCGCCCTGTCGCGTTCCGCGAAGGCGACCTGGTCCTCCAGCTGATGCAGGACACGAAGGGCAGGCACAAGCTATCGCCACCCCGGGAGGGTCCCTTCATCATCAGTCAGGCGCTGCCTAACGACTCCTACTACCTCATCGACGCACAGCAGCCACGCAAGAATAAGATGGACAAATCGAATGAGGAGACAGAGCGCCCCTGGAATGCGGCCTTGCTACGCCTGTTTTACACCTAGTCACCAGACAGTGTATGTATCCTGCAATCCCTATGAATGAAAATGCGGACCCCTACAAGATACTCGGGGGCTTCTTGCTAGAAATTTGTATGCATTTGTTTTCCGGTTCAGTTTTTTCGGCTCCGGCAATCCCTACCCGGGGGCTTGCCGGCTGGCCCGGCCTGCTAAGTCAACAAACCGGCTGAGTAGTGTGCTACAATGTTAGAGGCCCACTCTTTGTCTCAGCTACAGACCGCAACGCGGTTGTCCGGCTAGCAAGAGAAAAAGCTCGAGGCATCCCACATGAAAATCAGGGAGGAGATGCGATAGACCGGGTGTTTCGTACTCACAACTAGCTTAAGACGATATGACTACTAAGCCGTTAGTACCATGCACAATGTACTATCAGCTCCCTTCGATTCCGGCTGCAGACCGCAACCCGGCTGCCCGGCAAGGACGCAGCGAAAACAACAGAGCACACGGGAAAATAACTAAGTGTCCAAAAAAGCACAAGCTGGTTTTCAAAAAACAAATCCGCCTTCCGGCTACAGTTTAGCAGACTAACCTATTAACGGGTGAGAATGTATGCATTCGTGTATATTTTTTGTACGACTATTTTGAGTCGGAATTCAGGAAGAAAAGAAGAAGATTCGAAGTCCTTGTCTTCATCAAGCGCTCCGAATCTCGGAGGCTACACCCACTGGGTGCGCTCGCATGACCCTAGAGGAATCTTGTAGTTTCCGACCGGCTAAAGGCGCTTAGCCGGATATTTGGAGCCCAGGTGAGGGCAAGGGCAGGAAGAGAAGAAAGAGGAAGATTCGAAGCACCTGGCTATGCCAGCTACTCCGAATCTCGGGGGCTACACCCAGTGGGTGCGCTGGAGCACCCCCACTAGAATAGAAGTTCCCCCGGCTACAAGCGTCCAGCCAGCGAAAGTAGCTGATGCGCTCGACTTTCGACGTAGAGCTCGTTGGGAACCCCAAGAGGAAGGTACGATGAATATAGCAGCAAGTTTTCCCTCAGTTATGAAACCAAGGTTTAATCGAACCAGTAGGAGCAAGGAAACACCCCAAAGGTGTTACTAGCTGAGCTTTGGCAGGGCACACTACCGGTGCTAGTAGCAACGTGGAGACCTGCACAACACAACCCCAGAACTTTGTCCCCAACTTGCGATGAGGTTGTCAATCTCACCGTGTTTTGCGGAAAACAAAGGATTAAATGTATCGAATGGAAAGAAGTAATAGTTTGCAGAAAGTAAACGCAAAGCAGTAAAAGATTGTAGATTGTATGTAAAGTAAAAGGATCAGGATCCATAGTTCACTAGAGGTGGATCTCCTTAGATAGATAACATGCTGGGTGAACAAATTACAGTGGGGCAATTGACAAACACCGAGAAAGCAATGCATGCATATACTAATCATCTTGACTCCTCTGAGACTTGATTGGGCATTACAACATAAAATATAGACCGCCATCCAACTGCATCTATGACTAATAATCCACCTTCAGGTTATCATCTGAACCCCCTCCAGTATTAAGTTGCAAGCAACAGATTATTGCTTTACGAACTGCGTGTAAAGTAAACAATACGATTGTTCTATGAATAAAGGATTGTTGTTTTCTCCCTAGTAGCAACAACACATCTAGTACCTTAGAGATTTCTGTCACTTCCCCAGATTACCAGAGGCATGAATCCACTATCGAGCATAAATACTAACTCTTGGAGTTGCTAGCATCTACTTGGCCAAGATAGCTACTAACAACGGAAAGCATGCAAGATCTCAAATACCAAAGACATGATAGAATCAATAATCAATCTGAAATAGCATCTCAATATCCATCGGATCCCCACAAACACAACATGTATGGATTACAAAAAGATGATCTTGATCATAAACGGAGTTCATATGAAAATGGCAGAAATCTGTCAAACAGACCAGCAGGTAAAGACGAATTTTTTCGAAGACCTTCTGTTGCTCCAATCAAAAAGTTTTGAACTAACGAAAGTTAGATAACAACCTGGGGCAGAAGCACAAAAAATCACAGCTCAATCCGACATACAGAGATCTCTCAGGATTTTTTACGGTGAAGTACAAAAATCTGTTTCGGGACAGCAACTTTCCCAATCATTACTTCTCTCTTATTAGAGGTTACTCTTGGCACAAAAAGCAAATAAAAAGGATAAGGAGAGGTTATTACAGAGGTAATAACTTCCAAGACTCATCTAAAACTCTTGGATTATCTCCCAACAAGTACTTTTCTTTAACGCCTTTAAGTTAGGCATGAAAATTTGAGAAGATGCTCTCATAGGAAATATGAATTAAAGTAAAAGAGAGCATCAAGAAGCAAATTCAAAACACATTTAAGTATAACCCACTTCCTATGCATAGGAATCTTGTATGCAAATAAATGCACAAAGAACAAAGTGACAGGCATAGGAAGATAAAACAAAAGTGACTTCAAAACTTTCAGCACATAGAGAGGTGTTTTATTACCATAAAAACTTCTACAACCATATTTTCCTCTCTCATAATAATTTTAAGTAGCCTCATGAATAAACTCAACAATATAACTATCACATAAGGCATGCTTTTCATGATCTACAAGCACTAGAGTATTATAAACATTTTCAAAAGAATCCTCGGGAACATAACATTCACCCTCCTTTGATAAGCATGGGGGACAATCAAATAATGTAAGGGATAAAGAGTTACTCTCATTAGAAGGTAGGCATGGGTAGATCCATTCTTCCTCCTTTTGTCCATCACTCTCCTCCTCTTTTTCATCTAATGAGCTTTCAGGTTCAGCAATTTCTTCTTCCATGGAGGTTCTAGCAGGCGGTGGTTCATCTATTACCTTAGCAGTCATAATATTGTTCCCAAATAGGAAACTGAGTGAGCTATCCATAATGAAATAGTGATTGGAGCAGAGCTAGTCATAAAGGCAACTTAAGATAGGAACTAATTTTTTTTGTGTTTTTGAAGAACAAAACAAGCAAACAAAGCAAAAAGAAACTAAGCAAAACAAAAACAAAAAAGTAAAGAGATTGGATATGAGGGACTCCCCTTATGAAGATGTCCTTGACTCCCCGGCAACGGCGCCAGAAAATCTTGATGCGCTCGACTTTCGACGTAGAGCTTGTTGGGAACCCCAAGAGGAAGGTACGATGAATATAGCAGCAAGTTTTCCCTCAGTTATGAAACCAAGGTTTAATCGAACCAGTAGGAGCAAGGAAACACCCCAAAGGTGTTACTAGCTGATCTTTGGCAGGGCGCACTACTGGTGCTAGTAGCAACGTGGAGACCTGCACAACACAACCACAGAACTTTGTCCCCAACTTGCGATGAGGTTGTCAATCTCACCGTGTTTTGCGGAAAACAAAGGATTAAACGTATCGAATGGAAAGAAGTAATAGTTTGCAGAAAGTAAACACAAAGCAGTAAAAATTGTAGATTTTATGTAAAGTAAAAGGACCGGGATCCATAGTTCACTAGAGGTGGCTCTCCTTAGATAGATAACATGCTGGGTGAACAAATTACAGCGGGGCAATTGACAAATACCGAGAAAGGAATACATGCATATATTAATCATCTTGACTCCTCTGAGACTTGATTGGGCATTACAACATAATACATAGACCGCCATCCAACTGCATCTATGACTAATAATCCACCTTCAAGTTATCATCCGAACCCCCTCCAGTATTAAGTTGCAAGCAACAGATTATTGCTTTACGAACTGCGTGTAAAGTAATCAATACGATTGTTCTATGAACAAAAGGATTGTTGTTTTCTCCCTAGTAGCAACAACACATCTAGTACCTTAGAGATTTCTGTCACTTCCCTAGATTACCAGAGGCATGAACCCACTATCGAGCATAAATACTAACTCTTGGAGTTGCTAGCATCTACTTGGCCAAGATAGCTACTAACAACGGAAAGCATGCAAGATCTCAAATACCAAAGACATGATAGAATCAATAATCAATCTGAAATAGCATCTCAATATCCATCGGATCCCCGCAAACACAACATGTATGGATTACAAAAAGATGATCTTGATCATGAATGGAGCTCATAAGATCTAAACATGAAAGCACAAAGGAGGAGAAACCAGCCATCTAGCTACTACATGCATCCGTAGTCCAAGGATGAACTACTCAGGCATCACACCGGAGGCTTGCATGGTGATGAAGAAGGCCTCCAGGGTGAATTCCCCTCTCTGGCAGGGTGCCAGGAAGAGCTTCAGATCCCTCCCGATCTAGGGATGGAGATGACGGCGGCTACAGACTCTTTCGTGGATTTTTGATCAGGTACTTAGGGTTTTCGTCCTGAGGGCAACTTATAGGCGGAAGGAGTGGCCGAGGGGGTGCCGGGAGCGGCCACACCACCCTTGGCACGGGCCAGGCTTGGCCACGCGGCCAGGTGGTGTGGTGGCTCCCTGGCCCTTCTCCATCTTGTATTCTGGCACTTGATCCCTTCCGGAAAAATAGGCACTTTGGCTTTTGTCCCGTCCAATTCCGAGAATATTCATTTTCTGACTTTCCTGGAACCAAAAACAGCAGAAAACAGGCAGCTGGCACTATGGCTCTTGTTCATAGGTTAGTCCAAGAAATCATATGAAAAGTACATCCAAAGTTGGAACAAGACACAAGAAAGTGGATAAAACCAAGCATGGAACATCAAAAATTATAGATACATTTGCAATATATCAGTAGCCAGCTGAGAGGTGTCTAGTCGGATGAAATTGAAGACTTAAGGAAAGAAGGAAGATTCGAAGTACCTGGCTACGCCAGCTACTCTGAACCTCGGGGGCTACACCCAGTGGGTGCGCTAGCGCACTCCCACTGGAATTGCAGTTCCCCCGGCTAAAAGCGTTCAGCCGAGTGAAGTTAGCCGGATAAATTCAATCGGCGAAATATTGAAAGGACATGCAAAAAACACAAAGTTGAAGGCAAGCCAAACTAGTTCAGTCTAACATTAAAAAGGGGAGACGAAGCTCCCGTGAGTTCACCCGGCGCCAAAAGCAACCGGCACAGACAAACAAAGTTTCGAACAAGATAAGATAAACAAATACACCCGGCATCCCGGGGTCATAGCTAAGCGGCAGGGCCCTTGCCGTGCGGAGCGCCCTGGCTGGCAGCAGTCTCGGGAGGTGGAGGAGGCACGGCGGTCGATCCGGTTCTGGCGACGCCTCTAGCCGGTTGCGTCGAGGCTTCCGCATCTAGAGTGCCGACGGACTCCGAGTCGGTGAGAACCTCGTCGATGTCCACACAATCAGCAATCTTGATGGCGGAGGCCCAGAGCTCCGGATGGGCCTGGCGGATGGCGGCAAGGTCGGCACCAGCACGGAAACCCCCGTCGATCTTCTCGATGCGGGCATCCTTGTACTAGGAGAGCATGAGGGCCAAGGCCATCTCCACCCTGGCTCACGCCGCCAAGTCCCGCAGTCGGTCGACGGTAGACGGCACCTCCGCCACCTTGGCGGCTAGCTACGCCATTGTCTCCTGAATCGGAGCGTCCGGCCACAAGAAGGAGAAGAGAAGCTTGGCGGCCTCCTCGCCAAGGAGGATGACCAGCTCCTAGGCTGTCGGCTATTCTCCTGGCCAGTTCTCCTGCATCCGGTTGTAGGCCAGCAGGTCTACACCGGGATAAAAGGCTGTCAGAAAAAAAGGAAAGTTCAGATCCGGCTACCAGATCCGGAAAGACGAGGAAAGTTGGAAAAGGAACTTACCCTTGGCCATGTGCCCTACCTGCATCAGCTCCTCCACCTGGGCTTTCTCCTTCATCGTCAGTCGCTTAACTTCCTTCTCTTGGTCCTTGTTCTGGGCCTCGAAAAGGTTGAAGGCTTCGGCCCAGCTAGCGAGGGAGGCATCGCGCTCCTTTATGGTGGCCTCCAGAGCATCCACCTTGGCGTGCCAGTCCTTATTCTGCAGCCGGACCGTAGAATTGGACTTGCTCAGCCGGTCGTTCGGCTTCTTCAGGCAATCGATTTCCTACTGAGCGCACACAAGGATAGCTGCGACAAAACCGGCTATCAGCAAAAAAAAGAGAGAGATTCCGGATGAAGCGAACTTACTTTGTGAGGTACCATTGGCAGCAGCAAGTTTCTGCTCCAAGGACCGATTGCTGCTGGCTGCGGCCTCGAGCAGCCAGATCTCCTTCACCGCCAGCTCGAGGGTGGCGGCAAGATCCGTCAGCGAGGCGGCGGAGGAGGTGTCGTCATCATCATAGGCATTGGCGGCCAACGACTCTTTCACTGCAACCACCGCTGTCCTCCATTCCTCCCCCGGCTCGCTGTCGGAGTTGTCGTCACCGACAACCATGAGCTCCTTGCCAACAGCGGCCCTCTGCGCCCCCGCAGAGGAGCCATCCCCGCTTTGCGAGGTGGTCACAGCTGTTTCCGGCTGGGCCACCATGGCCGGCTGAGCCCCCCCCCCCCCCCCCCCCCCCGCTCTGGCTATCGTAGCCGGTTAAGCTCGAGGCGGTGGCGGGGGCGGTGCCTCGAAAGAAGGAGGGGCGGAGCCAGAAGAGGGCGGCGTGAGGGGCGGCAACCCAGTCGGCGTCCGTGTCGGGCTCGCAGTGCCGAAAGAGACCAGCATGCTGAACGGCAAAAAGAAAAGAAGCAAGAGCCAAATGAGCTAAAGACAGACAAGGAAAAGCACAAGGAGCGGGAGACAGTAAAAACACTTAGAAGAAATCTTACGCCTGCACCACCGGGGGCGGCCCTTTCTTCCGACCAAGGCGGCTCGAGGGAAGGGCGCCGGTCTGGCTCCTCTTCGGGGTCGGCTCCTCCACGACGGGCTGGCTGGCGCTGGAATGGCTGGAGCCACTCCCGCCAGCGCCGGACCGGCTAGAGTCACCGTCCGTCGCACGGCGCCGTGACGGCTCGGGAGCCGGCACGGCTTCCTCCTCCTCCTCCTCCTCCACGTGAGGATTGGCAGCCGGCTAGGGAAGACGTCGCCGTCCCTATCAGACTCCTCACAAGACCGACAAGCGCGGCTCGGGCAAGTCGAGCATGAAGTTCTGAAGAGGGGTCTTTCCCTCCTCTTGAAGGATGCAGGGGAAGATCTACCAAGAACAGAATATTAGTCAGATAAAAACGGCAAGAATCTCAAAGGGAAACTGGTTGGAAGACCTACCCGGGGCGCGCGGTTGTCTCGACTGTAAGGGGCCAGCCCGAACGTCAATCTTTCGGTAGCTGCTCCTTCATGATGGTCCACACCCACTCCTTCAGATTGTGGTAGCGGGGATCACGGCGGGACAGCCGGGTCGGGTCTAGCCGGCCGGAGTAGAAGCACATCTTGTGTGCTCGCTGCTGCAGTGGCATCATCAGCCTAGACATCCAACTGAGGGTGATGTCCAGGCCGGGTTAGACCGGCGGTGACGAGGGCGTGCATGGGTTGCAGCATCGCATCCGACTCCGTCTTCTTGCCATAGACCTTCAAGTCCCACTGCAGCCGGCTGTACTCCACGTCCTGGAACGCCGGCAGGTTGATCCGGTCCACGGCGGTGAGGTTGCGGACGTAGAAATACGACTGCTGCCACAACCGTACCATGTCGTCTAGCCGGAATTTGGGGTAGCCGGTCTGCGTGCGGGAGTAGATGGAGGCGCCACCGCACGTCACCAGCGGCCCCTTGGTGAATTGGACCTGCGGCCGGACTCGGAAGATCCGGCAGAAGAGCCCGAGATCTGGATGGATCCTGAGGTAGCCTTCGCAGAAGGCTACAAAGTGCGCAAGTGTCCCGATGGCGTTGGCGCGTAGGTGGTGGAGGCGGAGGTCGAAGAAGGCGAGGAAGGTGAGGAAGAACGGGTGCACCAGCAGCGCAAAACCACGGGCCAGGTGCGACAGGAAGATGACCCGCTCCCCCTCCGCCGGCTGCGGTGACTCCTCCCCCGCCAGTGCGAGCTGCACCTCTAGCTCCTCCTCCGACGGCAGGACGCGGGTCGCTCGGTACTTATGGATGTGCTCTTCCGTAACGGAGGAGCCGCACCATGCTCCGTGCTCGGCTGCCATTGTCAGTTCGCTGGGGGGCGCGGTGGCGAAAGAGAGACGGTGGCCCGTATCACCGATAATGTTAAACGAGCAACGCGGTGGACTACAGCAACAGTGGCGAAGTGAGGCGACGCGAGGAAGACAAGGGCGCAAGAGAGGAGAAGAGGAAGCACTGGGCGAAGGGACAAACCGCTCCCCTCGGGCGTCCCTTTAAAGGCCCGGAAGCGGAATCGTCCGCGGAGCCACATGGCGGCTAGCCCGGTGCCCCCACCCTCCGCGCGACGCAGGATCCTTTGCGCAGGCGGAGAACGCGCAGACGATCCTAGGGCGGAAACCGAAGCGGTAGGCGGTAGTTCCCGAGGCGACGTGCGACGGGACGTTACGCTGCCCGCTGCAGAGTAATGATGGCGCATGCGTGCATGGCCGGCGTCAGCAATGACGTCATGAGTAGTGCAACCGCCAAACCTAGCCGGTCAGAAAATTCAAAGTGATGAGGAGCGCGCGCACATTTCACCTAATGGCGAAATTCACACGTGCTCGGGGGCTAGTGTTGGGGGGATGACCTCCGGATACCCCAAACGGACAAGAACTATGGCAGTCAGATCACGCCCGGCTAGCTGAGCACAGCCGGAAAAGGCAAGTCAAGCCGGCTACCTCACGGTAGCCAGAACAGCGAGAAGCAGCCGGCTACAGCAGCGTAGCCGAAACCAATCAGGAGGACAGGGCGACGTGCAGCATAGTGCGCAGCATGCCCTGGTACGACGACAAGACAGGCAACTACTCGGCCATACCGAAGACTTTGCGAGGTGACACGGAACAGTGGCCTGGTGCTGACGACAGGCTCGCACGTCGTTCACTGTGCCCACGATGACCATACCGCGCGTACTCTGATGGGACATAGTTGTACCAAATACTGTAGATGACCAGCCGGCTGGGACCCACCTGTGGGGGCCTCCAATCGGACTGGCCAATGAGACTATTGCCCCTCTGCCTATATAAGGAGAGGCAAGGCCTCAGTAGAAAGGGTTGGTCTGTGCGCATTTAAGGTAGTAGCTAGAGAATACAGCTCGAGGAGCGCTTGTAGCCCGTATATCGCTCATAGTCAGATCGGCAGGAGTAGGAGCTTTACCTCATCACGAGGGCTCCGAACCTAGGTACTTCCTGCGTCCAGCTACGCTTGCTTGAATCCAATCCCGCCTGTGGACACCATCGATAGCTTCCTTGCTAGTCCCCACACCTCTATCTAACCTTCTTAGGTACTGTTGTTCCCAATACAATGACAAGGAGCATTACTATAATCAAGTTCTTTAGGCTCCTCCCTTTGGATTCTCATCATCTTGAGGTCTTCAATAGGATTGGGTTCAGCTTTACCTGCAAATTTAGCTAGAATGAGAGTTTGACTCTCGGTTATCTTACCTAGTTGTGCCTCAACGATCCTCGTTCTTTCTTGGAGGTCCTGCAAATCATTTCTCAAACTTACAGCTTGGTTAGATAATTTACCAAGCATAGCATCATGGTTCTCCGTTATTTTAATAAAAATATTGTTTTGTTCATTTTGTGAGTCTATAAAATACTTAAGTGTTTCTTGGAGACTACCATTACTAGTTCCCATATTATTATTAGAGTTACCTGCAGGATTAGAATAGTGTTTCTGAAAATTAGGATTATAATTCTTCTTCCAAGCAGGGTTATAATCATTACGAGCTATGAAGTCTATTTCTTCAATATTTGTTTCTGGGATAGCTCTAACCTGGGTTTCCTTACCTTTTACGGCTAGTATGATCTCATCCAACTTAGCATTGAGTTCTTCATTTTCTTGTAGTGCGACGGAGTTCACCTTCTTCGTGTTTGATCTATCCACATGCCATTGGGCATGGTTGTCTTGCATATTGTCTAGCAACTGCTTTGCTTCGGTAATATGTTTACCCATAAATGTTCCTCCAGATGCAGTATCAAGCATAGACTTAGACACAGGATTAAGAGCATTATAAAATAGATGGAGAATTAACAAGTATTCCATCCCATGACTAGGACCGTTTCTCATGCATTCTTTCGTCCTCTCCCATGCAAGCGCTAGTGGCTCACGCTCTTCCTATCTAAAACCAATAATATTAGATCTTAGTTGCATAGTCTTTGTAGGTGGAAAAAATTTAGTCATAAATAAAGAAGTGCATCCACCCATGATGTAATAGTATTTCTAGGCAAAGATAGCAACCATTCTTTTGCTCTTCCTCTAAGAGAGAAAGGAAATAAACACAATTTGACCGCATCGGGGTCAACGTCTTTTATATGCATCATATCACATATTTTAGTGAAAGTATTCAAGTGCATACCTGTGTCCTCAACAACAGAGCCTCCAAATTGATTCTGTTGAACCAAACTTAAATAATGGGGCTTAA
This sequence comes from Avena sativa, assembly GCA_916181665.1. Taxonomy (NCBI): domain Eukaryota; kingdom Viridiplantae; phylum Streptophyta; class Magnoliopsida; order Poales; family Poaceae; genus Avena; species Avena sativa. The sequence goes on from OV702292.1 coordinate 142,448,212, forward strand.
TTTCATAGTCATCAGCAGCAATTGATGGCTGAGTAATAGCGGTACGCAAATAATCATTGTTGGGAGTAGCAAACTCCCCGAGCTTCTTTTTAGCCATATTTCCTATGTTTTTGGGTTTTCTTAAATAAAGACTTATAATAGTAAAGGCAAGAATTTAAAGACTAACTAATTTTTTTGGTTTTTCAAATAAAGACTGAAAGCAAACTAACAAAATTAAAAACAAGAATTAAAACTAGCAAGCTTACTACTAACCTCACCAGGGAAGCTATTGCTTCCCCGGCAACAGCGCCAGAAAAAGGGTTGATACCTTCGATCCGGATTACAGATTAGTATAGCTTCTTTTTCCCTAGTAGACCTAGGTTATGTAATCCTCGTGAAGCAGATGCATAGTGAAGTTACTTTAATGGACCTTCGGGAGTTTTAGAATTCCTTTTATGTTTTTACCGGACCAAGAGTTTGCATCTTTTTGTTGTTGTCGATGATGGAGAGAGAGGGCCTAGGGCGTTTGGTTTCACCTGTAGCTGTGCAAAACATCTGATGGGAATAAAAGATAAAGATAAAGTATGCATGTAATTGTTAGAGCAAGATAAATTATATGTGGGCAGTGCATCCATAATTGCTATTGCCTCCGCAACCGCTTATAGCAATAACCTACTAGTCTCATCCATAGAAGAAAGAGAACTAATGATATGCATAGTGACATGATGGACTGGGTTCTTGCACTAAAACAAGGTTATTGCAATACTTGCAGCAGCAAATATTTAAAGAGTTTGTCCCAATGGGAGCTCGGCGAACACGACCCTCGCAGTCGTGTTGTCAATGCGACCACGTTCGCACCCAAACCGTGGTTTGGAAATAGCCTATTCTATAAGTTGCTAGGATAAATGAATTTAAGATGTTTTGTAATAACTACTACTAGGACTAGAACAAAAGTAAAACTGAAAAGAGTTGAATGCAATGAGATGAAATATTAATGCTATGATTCCTCAAGTAATATTGTGTATACTGGTGTGCATGATAAGTGCTTATGGAATAGCTGTTAACTATAATTGTGGCGGTCCCTCATATACTGTTGTCTCCCACCGTTGGTAAGTGACAACTAAACAACTCAATTGTCCACACCCTCTTCGAACATGGGTCATCTCGTAAGAGAATGGTGTATTAAGGTAACAAGACCAATCAAGGTAAACTAGAGCAAAGGCATTAAGTTCTATGGACAACTGTACTCCTAAGCAAGTGTGCTAGTCACAAGATATCCCGTATGTCACTTTGGGGTCAAGCAATTCACAACACTATACCTATCTATATCATGAGTGATATTGAGAAATTAAATCTTAATGGGCGGTGCATCCTAATCTGCTATTGCCTCCGCAAATCACTTATAGCAAATAGCCTATAAGTTCTACCCATGAACTTGTCAGGCCCATGGACGAGTAGAGACTAATGATATGTTTTGTGACACTCCGTGAATCCCTAGTAAATTCCTCAACAATGGATTGGACGTCTCGAATCACTAGAATGATATCATGAATAGAACAATGTAAAGAGAAAGCACAAACATATTAATTAACAAGAACACACCACACTTCAATTACTCAAATCATCATAACATTAATAAAAGGGGGTTCAAGCCATGTTACAACCCATCACGGAGATCATGATGGGGAAGGATGAAGGAGTAGATGCGATGGAGATGGTGATGATGGCGTGGTGATGGTGGCGTCGGCGTGGTGATGGCGGCGTCCTCCTTCTCCTCCTCTTCTTGATTGGATGGCTTGATGGTGTTGATGGAGATCTGGATCGTGGTAGAGCTGTAGAGGCTATGAAGACAGCACGGCGGCAGGCACCGCTGCGGAGGCGGTAGATGGGATCTAGATCTTGTATATGGTGTATGATGGCTTCCTCCTCTCCTCCCTCCTTTATATAGGCCTTGGGGGTGGCCCCCAATACCGTCATATGACTTAGGGAAGGTTCTGGAGCTTTTTTGGGGCGAAATCCCGTCGTTTCCGACCCTTTTTACAACTACACGGGCGCAACTATATGTCCGGAAAAATGCTTCCGGTCATATAGTTGCTCGTCAAACCTTCGGTGTTCCACAGTGTTTTGGCCGTCATTTCTTCATACGAACTCTGTTTTGGGTGTTCTTAGGCTCGTTGAGTTCATCTCGTCGAGGGGTACAACCCCATGGTCTTGGATATTTATTTTGAGAAGTTGGAAAATTTTACCTTTTCCAACACCCAAATGGCTAAGTCTGGTCCCTGCAGCCCCTCCATACTATGCTCTCTTTCTTCCTTTTGCCTTTGTTTGATCCATAATCATCATCAACACCTACACACATGTCAAAGACAATGAAGAGGGATAAAATTCTACCTAAACTACTAAATATCCAAAGCTCATATTGAATTTAATAAAAACAAGTAATCATGCATATCAAGCATAGCAATAGTTAGATGGAGCATGATATGATAGGCGAATGACACAATTTATATTGCTAAAAAGTGTTGTATTATCACATCCATCATGACGTCACCGTTAATCCCAAGTAAATCCCTCACATACAACCGTACTACCCCTTCTATCACTGGAGTTCCCAACCTGCAGATTAGTCATTACTCATACTCCCTATACCTGGCTCAATCCTCGAGGTCTTGAGTACCTGACAAGTCCTTAGATTGAGGAAAGAGAGGATACAATAATCATCATGTCATATAAACTAATACATGATCCCATCTATGATAAATAACATGCACAAAAGCTACATGGCTAGGTCGAAGCCCTTAGCCCAAGGAGAATTACTCACACATAGAAATGAGACCAACAATCACAAACATTGTAATGGAAATCATGAGATTGATAGCAAATAGCCTTACAATGTCGCCAATCGAAGATGAGATCTACTATTACAAGTGGTGGAATATGGCTATGGTGGTGGAGAAGGATTTGGAGATTAGATCTAAGTCTATTCCTCCAGCGGCTGATGATCTAAGGCAGGGACTCTTGAGGCTCTTTTCTCATCACCCGAGGCTTCTTTATATACGGGTCCCTTCACGAAAGTTGTTCTGTTTGACCTAGCGGTGTCGTTGGTAACTATATGGCCGGAACTATACGGCCAGAATTTTATTCCGGTCGTATAGTTGGTCGTTAAAAAATTCCGGCCGTATAGTTGGTCGTTAAAGCGTTTGCCTCCAACCCATGACTCCTGGTTTCTTCTGGTTGTTGGAAATCTCATATCTTTGACTTTAATGTAGTGATTCCCATCATCAAACGTCATTATCTGCGCAGGAAAAAATGGAAAGGAAAGGATTGCATACCCCTTTGATTATTAGGCATTAGTGGCAGGATTTAGAGAGATATTTCATCAAAAATATGAATAATATCCAGTTTAAATGTGGACATAGATGGATATATTTCAGAGCCATAAGTGATCATGGATCGGTGAAGACAAGCTCAAAGAAGAGGTTTTCCCATGGTGTATGGGGAGCAAGTCTTCATTAAGCGAGCGCGATCAAGAGCAATCAAGAAATGTGTTCCATCTTGAGGAGTAGAAGATCTTCTACATCAAGCTCAAGTGGAATGCTCAAGAAAAAGTATGATCTTGATAGGTTTTCCCTTTTGCCGGTCTCATGTTGTTAGTTAGGAGATCGAGTGTAGGATAGATAGTCGTACTATCAAGAGGGGCTCTCGAGTGAGTAACTCGGTCCTATGTTTTGGATAGAGCTCAAACCTTTCTATACTTAGCATCATATTTCTTGGTTGTTATTTGGATATTATCCAAGTGAGGTTGTAGAGCTTGTGGTATTCTTCATAACAAGCTCTAGTTCATCAAAAATGGATTTCAGAAAAATATCTTTTTGCAGTTTTGATCTTGAAGATTTTTCAGCTCCACACCATGGTAGATTTATCACTTATTTACTCATGGTATTTTATCCCTTGTTGGATTCTACATGTCGTTATCTTTCCAGTTTCATTTCATTCGGGGTTCGATTTCTCAAGTCATTATGTTTTTGGTTGCTGCCTGATCTACCAGTCATGTCTGGTAATACCGGACTTCTATCTGGTAGTATCGCTTGGTGGGCGGTAGTATCAGGCCGTGGTACCCGACACATCTGCAACCAGCAGCGAGCTAGTGCTCCTACAGGGGAGCATCCGGTACCACCCCAGCACTACCAGAGATCATCGGTAGTATTGCTCCTTGGTACGACACTACCAGTTAGCAGTAGTACTGCATCTGGACCCAGTACTATCGGGTGTCGACTTGGCCAGCCTCGTATCCAATCACATTAGCGCTCGGATGTGTACTTTGGTACCAGGCTGGTAGTGCCGTACATGTCCGGTACTACCGTTGCTAGGTCTGGTAGTACCGGCTGTTGTAGACTCCCAACGGGAAGATTCCATGCCCCCTTATAAAAGGGGCCCTTCTTCTCCATTGGACCAGATCTTCTCGAGCTCGTTTTCCCCTCCATTGTTGATCCTCTTGACCTTTCTTCATCACCCTCCTCCCATGATTCTTGCATATATTTAAAGGGAAAATATAGAGGAGATATAGATATACAACTCCACCAATCCATCTCTCCTTCAAGTGAGGGGATCATCTTGGAATCTAGATCTTGGAGACTTTTGTGGTTTTCCTTTTTTGTTCTTCCTCTCTTATCCCATATAGATTTTGTAGCTTTGGTGGAATTTTGGAGTGAAGGACTTGCCATTGCATTAGTTTCATCGGTTTGAGTTCTCCTCAGAGGATTTGGTTGGTGAAATCAAGAAGCTTGTTACTCTTAGGTTCTTGGAACCCTAGACGGTTGTGTGGCATTTGTGGTGAGTTCTTAGGGTCTCCAATTAAGTTGTGGAGATCTCCCCAAAATTAGTGGCCATGGTGGTGTTTATTGGGAGCTTCCAATTAAGTTGTGGAGATCGCCCCAATCTTGTACTGGTTTGGTGACTATCCTCAAGTGTCCCATAGTGGATCGGGTGCTTGCCGTGCGGCGGGTTCTCGGGAGAATAGGGTGAGGACTTTTATGGCCTTGGTGGTCTTAGTACCACCCACCCTTCCAACGGAGACGTACTTCCCCTCAAAAGGAAGAAACTTCAGGATACATCTTTGTCTCTGTGTGCCTCGGTTATCTCTATACCCGAGCCCTTTACTTATGCACTTTACATTATGATATCCATCATGCTTGAAGAATATATCTTGCTATTACCTTATTGCTTGTCTTTCTCAGCATAAGTTGTTGGTGCACATAGGTGAACCATATTATATATTGGCTTTGTGCTTGACAAAGTAAACGCTAGTTTTATTCCGCATTTGTTAAATACATCTCGTAAAAGTTTTAAAACGCCTATTTACTTGTCAACACCCGGATTTTAATCCCAGATGCATGTTATGCCATACCTCGCAATCCCAGGATTACCATTTTTGCGAGATATAACAGATTGGATATCACAGTACATCATCCATTACAAACCATAATAAGGTCTTACACAAATAAAGGATCTCATGATCCATTCTTAATACAACTCAAGCAGCGGAAAAGAAACATAGTAGGGGCTCCATCTTCAAAGTCACAGGCAATGCTAACGATGGGAGATGATCCTAGTTGTCGTAGACATCCTGCTGTCCATCCTCCTGGTAGTCCTCCTCAAAGTCTGGCCACGGGAATAGCTAGGGACAAAGCCATGAGTACTCTTTAACTACTCGCAAACTATCACTAACAAGTAAGGTAGTTTCTAGTAGGATTCTTAAGCTCTAGGTTTATTTGCAAAAAGGCAAATTTATCTAAAACTGAGTTTAGAAGTAAAGAAAACTAACTTAGTGTTCTAAATCACTTAAGTGGGAATCTAGTTTTCATATTCACAACCCTGTTGTGGTCAAGTCAAAATCATAGTTCACTTCACAAGTCATTTTGAAAACATCTGACGACGGAACAGTATGGCCACTCCAACTGTCCATGACCATAGACGCGGATATTCAAATAGTTTGACACTCTGCAGAGGTGGTACACTTTCACCACAAATTTCGATACATCTGTCAGGGATAACCCTGAATCATCATACTTAGTATGCGGATAATCAATCATAACCTTTCAATTACACACTCTAGTATAGGCACCTCCCCTATGAGCTTGGCCTCCCGGCCATGGCCATCTGCCATCCTAGGCACTGCATAGGTGGACATTCACACTCACGAAGTAGCCTCAGCTCAAACCTCTTCCGCGAGGGAACCCATACTAAGGCATATAAACTTCCAGCTAAGCCCTACCCAATTCGGGTATTGTGGTTGTACGGTAAAATTGGAATGGTATCGTATCCGAACCCAACCATCCGTTTTTATAAAGGGCTAAGGCTCATGCCTCAACATTTTCATCATCAAATCCTTTTGTGTCCATAACACATGTCAAAACATTTCAATAGAATGAAGCATCATCCCAAGGTTTTCATAATCCTTTTTCACCAAGTATTCCCATCTAAAGTGATCAACTTTTATGCTTAGCACTAGCCACTAAAGTTAAGAGTGTTCACTAATGAGGGGTGTTAATCTCCAATCTCATGCCATGGAATGACATCTAAGTATAGGCCTAGTTTTACTCTTTATGTTATCTATACTAAATTTTCCCATGCTCACAAAGGACTAACTAAAAGTAAAGAACTTTGGTAAAGTAAAAAGAATAAAGCTTGCAAGTAAAACTTGGGATTGGTATAAATCAAAGGTATATAACCAAGCATGCCTAATGCACTTTGCTTAAGTTATCAAATTTGCAAGTATTAGCTTGCATAGTTCTAGCTTGCATAGTTAAGAAACTTGCAAGTGTTAGCTTGCCTTGAGTAGTTCAGTGCTTAAAGTTTTCTTCTTCTTCTTCTTGGTAGTACTCCTCCTCCTCGTATCACGGGTCGGTACTATCATCTATAAATGAATACGGGGTACGCAATCACCAAACAATACTTAACTATTTCTATTTAGCACACTAAGGCTCACACTTGATGATCTAGCATCATCACAAACATCACATGAATTAAAGGCTTAATCTTATTTATCTTATTTTAGAAAAGTAATTTCTACTCATTGAAAATACTTAAGATTTAATATTCTCCAATTAAAATATGGGATCATGTTGACACATGTCATCACCACATATTCTAATACATGGGAATATGATTTAAAGTGTTGGTCATATTTTATAAAGTTTAAGATTATCATTTAATAGAATTAAAGTGACTAGAAATGCTTATATAGCATTATTTTGGTACTAGTCCAATGTCACTGCATGCAAACCTAAATATTTTTACATATTCAGATAGATCTTATCAAATGTGATTTTTGAGAGTTGGAATCCACTCAAAAGCATTTATGGTTGAATTTTGAAAAATGTTTGAATGTGCAAAAGTTTCTATCATGTTATTTTTGGTATAGGTGATCTCTAACTCCAAATGATTTAAATCCAACGGTCTTGGATAGATAATTTAAATACCTTTCTAACAAAATTGGAATCATGCAATTTGGTTTAGTGAATCTCTCTGAATGGGATTTTGAATCTACTGACAGAATGTGGTTTTAACTAAATTGGAAAATTACTAATTTGAATTCACTGGGCTGCGCGGGAAACTAAACGGGTCGGCCCAATCTGCACAGCACAGCGCAGCGGGCTACTAACAGGGGTGGTCCACTAGTCAGCGACTTAAACTAACTGAGACGGTATCGTTAAATCTAGGCCGTGCGATTAAAAGACGATCCAACGGCGGTAGTTCATCATCGACGACGAACAGCTCCGGCGAGGAATTAAACCTAATGCGGCGGTGGGGGTCTGGTGAGGCTCACTTGGGCTCCAGCTAGGGTCGGCGATGGGGGCGAACGACGTGGTCGACGACGGCGGTTCGAACGGTGGTCGCGGAAGCTCCTGGGGTGGCTCCAATTGACGGCGCCCTTCTCCTTCTGGTGCGGCGGGATCCAGCCAAATTCTGGCGAGGAAGAGCTCGCCTTGCTCCGGGAAAGGGTGTAGGAGGCTCAATGAGGAGTGGGGAGTGTGTTGGTGTGGAGAATGGAGGCGGAGGGGCTCTATTTATACAATGTTGAGGTGACTGAGCGGGATGGGCTCGGGCTCGTCGGTGACGATGATATAGGCGGCTAGCGGTGCGGCTGAGGGTAGGGGGCAGTGCGGTGTTACCTGGCAATCGTCACTGGCTTAATGGCGAGGCACAGGGCGGTCTAGGTTGGTCGGGCGCGTGCGATGCTCTGCGCGGGAGCGGCAGTGTTTGCGATGGCGCAAGGGTGCTACGGGTCGCGCGACGGTGAACGGGGGTGTCTGGGAGGTGGTGGTGATCATGGCGAGTGGGCGCGTGCGCGGAGAGAGCGAGGCGCGGTCTGTGCGGGCCGGTTGGGTGCGACGCTCTGGGGCGTTCTCGGCATGGCGTAGAGAGACTAGGCGCAGCGTCGCTGGGGTGGTCCAGGGCTCTCCTATGGTCGTGGCTTGGACAGGGGGTGGCGATGGACGGTGGCGTGTCTGGTGCGTGTCGTGGGAGAGGGCGGGATGGTCACTGGCACTCTGTCCACTGTTGGCCGGCGAGTGTGGCTTTGGCGGCCGCGCACTGGTGCACAACGGCTAAGGGGGAGAGTGGTCTGGTGCTGCTTGATACTGAGGGGACAAGGGAGTGAAGAGGGAACCAAATTGGTCTAGTGATCACTGCTCAAATAGTGAAGTTAGGCCAGAGTTAGATTAGTGTCTGCCAGGTGTTTGATGAAATGGCTGAAAGAAAATTAGTTTGAAATTTTTGAATGAAAATTGGTGAGTGTTTGGATCTTATGCTTGAGTTTCCATGGTTGCTTGGAAAAGTCAAGTGGAATTGATTTGATAGGTTTTTGCAAAATGGTGATCTTACCATATGAACTAGATTCAAATTTGAACTGTCCATTAAATATATTTGAAAATAGTTTTGTTGAGTTTGTAAAGTGGGCTTGGGTTCACTTTTACTTGGTGTAGCAAGGGGTGAAAAGAAGTAGAAATGTTTCTGTTAGAAACTGTTTTCTAGGAAAACTCAAGGTGGCCTAGTGGTTAACTTTGGTCAAAATGACCATTTGCTTATTTAATTCATATTTGATTTCTTTTTGTTTTTATTTGCCTAGATGATGTAGCATTCACCTTTAAACCATTTCTCATCATTTGTAACAATAAAGCATGGCAAATTCACTCAATTCTACACTAATGCAAAACACACATGCATTCATATAGATTTTTGGGATAAAAGTTTTTGTTAACCCTAAACTTGGCTGATTAGAACTTGATAAACTTGATTAACATTTTTGGGGTGTTACAAACCTTCCCTCCTTAAAAAAATCTCATCCCGAGATTTAAGAAAAACTAGGAACTAAAGAGATTTGGAAACTCAGTCCCAATGTAATCTTCTCGCTCCCAACTAGCTTCTTCTTCAGTATGGTTGCTCTATTGGATCTTGAGAAACTTGATACTCCGGGTCCTGGTGGTTCTGAAGGCTTCTTCCAAAATATGAATGGGTACTTCACGATAGGTTAGATCTTTGTTGATATCTATTGCTTGGTGATCGATGTTCTTGAATACTTCTGTCTTCTCCAGAACTTCTAAGCATTTGTGAAGTAACAAGATATGGAACACATCATGTATGGATGACATCTCCTCTGGCAGTTCCAGTTGATATGATACTTCTCCTCGGCAATTCAAAATCTTGAAGGGTCCAATATATCTGGGAGCTAACTTTCCTTTCAGTTGAAAACGCTGCATTCCCTTCAAGGGTGATACTTTGATATACACAAAATCTCCGACATTGAAGGTCAGGTATCGACATCTCTTGTCAGCATAACTCTTTTGTCTGGATTGGGCGGTGTTGAGGTGTTCATGGACTTTGTGAACCTTCTCTTCGGCTTCTCGTAGGATGTCGGTTCCGAAAATCTGACTCTCTCCTACTTGAGACCAATTCAAGGGGGTACAGCACTTTCTTCCATACAAAAATTCAAATGGGGCCATTTGCAAACTAGCTTGATAACTGTTGTTGTATGAGAATTCTGCGAAAGGCAGACAATCTTCCCATTTTGATCCATATTCTAGCACACAAGCTCTCAACATATCTTCTAAGATTTGGTTGACTCTTTCAGTTTGTCCATCGGTTTGCGGGTGATAAGTTGTGCTGAAATTCAGCTTGGTTCCTAATCCTTCTTGGACTTTCTGCCGAAATCTTGAGGTAAACTGGGTTCCTCGATCCGACACTATGGTCTTAGGGGTTCCATGCAAACTGACAATTCTAGCAATGTACAACTCTACTAGCTTCTAACTTTGGTATGTGGTATTGATGGGTATGAAATGGGCTACCTTGGACAGTCTATCAACTATGACCCAAATAGAGTCATTTCCCCTACTAGAAGTAGGCAAACCGGTGATAAAGTCCATTCCGACAGAATCCCATTTCCATTCCAAAATCTGCAATGGTTGCAAAAGTCCTGCGGGTCTCTGATGTTCCGCTTTGACACTCTGACATATATCACACTTGGCTATGTAGCTTCCGATTTCTCTCTTCATCTTGTGCCACCAAAATTGCTCTTTCAAATCCCGATACATCTTCGTTCCTCCGGGGTGGATAGAATAAAGAGTATCATGAGCTTCCTGCATGATAACTTGCTTCAGCTCTGAATCTGTTGGCACACAGATACGTCCTTTGTACCACAAAACTCCTTCTTCATCTTCGGTGAATCTGGGTACCTTCCCTGTACCAATACGATGCTTGATTCCATCGATACTTGCATTTCCTTTCTGCGCTTCCTTGATCTGACTGATCAAAGTGGGTTAAAGTTCAATGCTAGCTAAAAATCCTTTGCTAACTAGCTCTGTTCTAAACTACTCCAACTCTTCATGCAAACTTGGCTGGTTCTCTCTGATCATGGTGTTTAACCTACACGACAATCTGCTAAGAGCACCCGCTACCACATTGGCTTTACCGAGGTGATAGTGAATGTCAAGGTCATAATCCTTGATTAACTCTATCCATCTCCTTTGCCTCATATTAACCTCCTTCTGGGTGAAAATATACTTCAGACTCTTGTGATCCGAATAAATCTCACAGCGGTTACCCATCAGGTAATGACGCCATGTCTTCAAGGCTAAAACTACAGCTGCTAGTTCAAGATCAAGAGTAGGGTAGTTTTGCTCATGCTGCTTCAGTTGTCTGGATAAATATGCTATGACTTTGCCTTCTTGCATCAACACACATCTGGGACCAATCTTGGATGCATCACAATACACATCAAAATGCTTCTTGGTATCTGGCATAATCAGAATTGGGGCTGAAATCAGTCTCTTCTTGAGCTCTTGAAAACTTGCTTCACATTTCTCCGTCCATTCAAACTTCTTATCTTTCTTCAATAGTTGGGTCATTGGTCTTGTGATGCTCGAAAATCCTTCAACAAACTTGCGGTAATATCCCCTAATCCGAGAAATGCGCGGACTTCTGTTTGGGTGGTTGGGGCTTTCCATTCTTCAACATCCTTAATCTTGGCGGGATCAACAGCGACTCCTCCTGCTGATACGATATGTCCGAGGAATCCTACTTCCTTTAACCAGAACTCACATTTGCTAAACTTGGCATACAACTGATGTTCCCTAAGGGTTTCAAGGATGGTCCTCAGGTGTAGCTCATGGTCTTCTTCTGACTTGGAATAGATCAGAATATCGTCGATAAAAACAATGACAAGCTTATCTAGGAAGTTCATAAAAATCTTATTCATGAGGTTCATGAAATAAGCGGGGGCATTGGTTAATCCAAAATACATGACAGTATACTCATCCAATCCATATCTGGTGGTGAAGGCAGTCTTTGGGATATCCATTGCACAAATCTTGAGTTGATGATAACCAGTTATAAGATCAATCTTAGAAAACACTCTGGCACTAGTCAACTGGTCAAACAGATCCTCTATCTTTGGCAGTGGGTACTTGTTCTTGATGGTGACATCATTCAGCTTTTGGTAATCCATACACAAACGGTTACCTCCATATTTCTTATCCACAAACAAAATAGGCGATCTGCATGGCGACACACTTGGTTGAATCAAACCTTTCTGTAGAATAGCATCAAGTTGCTTCTTTAGCTCCACTAATTCCGATGGGTTCATACTATAAGGTCTCTAAGCTATGGGTCCAGTTCCAGGAATTAGTTCAATGATGAACTCAATATCCCGGTCTAGGGGCATACCGGGTAATTCATCTGGGAATACGTCGGGGTATTCACAGACTACTCTGACTTGGTCTATGGTTGGTTGGGCTAGACTCTAGTTGCATTTGAATTGATGGGGCAAGGTTTTAGATACATGCTCTACTGATACTCTAGAGCTACTGGTCATGGTTATGGCTTTCTTGGCACAGTCGATCAATCCTTTATGTTTCGACATCCAATCCATTCCTAGTACTACTTCCAAACCTTTGGTTCCAAGTACTATTAGATTAGCATAAAAATCTATTCCATGGATTCTAATAGGTACAACCTTGCAAAATTTTCTAGCTTTGGTGGTTGAACCAGGTATTTGAACTATCATAACATGCTTCGATTTTTTTCGTTGAATCTTACTAGTGCATGCAAATTCTTCTGTAACAAACGAGTGTGATGCTACATAATCAAACAACACTCTTGCAAGTACTAAGTTAACATAAAACATACCCAGCACGACATCGGGCACTTCCTAAGCTTCTTCAGCATTCGTGTGGAACAGATAGCCGTTGCGGTTGAGCGAATTCCCTGGGGCAAATCTCCTTCCAAGCTGAACACGGCGTTGCTGCTGAGCAGGTGCATTCACATTGGTGGCTATTGCAAGCTTCTTGGGGCACTCGTTGGAGTAGTGACCCTTGACTCCACATTCAAAGCAAGTAATCTGGGACTTGTCTTTGGCTGCAACAGGCACAGCATTACTTCCAGTCCTTGGGGCAGCATTGTTGTTGTTGTTGTTGGACTTGGGCGGTGCACGATTGAAGTTGTTGGAGTTGCCGGGGTTGTTGTTGTGGTTTCCTCCAGACTTCAAGTTTCCTCCGCTACGATTGGGGTAGCTGGGACGGGACATAGGGGGTCTGTTGTTTCTTGGGGCATATCCTGCAGACGGGTTGGGGCGATACTTCTGAGCATTGTGGGATCCAGTCTGGTGCATCATCCTGCGCTTGCGATTGTCATTGGCTTGGTTGATCTTTCCTTCCATCTGAATAGCAGAGTCTACTAGCTCTTCTAGATCTCCAAAACGGATGTTGACTAACACAATCTGCATCTCATCATGCAATCCGTTCAGGAACCTTTCCTTCTTCTTGGCTTCAGTGTTAATCTCATCAGGGGCATATCTAGCTAGGGACAGAAATTTGTCACGGTACTCAACTACCGTCATCCTTCCTTGCTTCAGTTCCCTGAACTCATCTCTCATCCTGGTGACCGAACCTTGTGGCACATAAGTGTGGCTGAACTTGATCTTGAATGCTTCCCAAGTCATCATCTGGCCGTCGTTCATGGTACGGGTGCTATTCCACCAGGCTCGTGCATCTCCTGCCAGATAGTGGGTGGCAAATAGTACCTTCTCATTGGCTTCAACTCCTACGACCTCCAGATTCTTTTCCATGGTTTGTAGCCAGTCATCAGCATCTAGGGGATCCTCACACTTATTAAAGATAGGTGGGTTGGTATTCTGAAAGTTCTTGATATTGGATCCATGGTGATCCTGATTTCCATGGCCTTGATTATTGTGGGACATCTAGTTGAAGAGTGGCTAGGTTGGCTTGGCGTTCAGATCTACTAGCTTCACGGTCAGAAACTAGCATTTGCAGAAACTGCAACATCGGGTCCTGAGATGAGCTGCTTCCTCCAGGGTTTCCACGAGTCATCTGAAGATTGAGATACATAATGAGATAAGAGGGAAATTTCTAAGGTTCATGGTTTTGTTTCAAAAGCTTTAAACTTTGAGTTTGACTTAGGTTTTGCAAACTAGCAGCTTCTTGTCATTCATTCATTCAAAGCACACCATACAAACACACACCACACACAAATGGAAAACAGATGGTTTTAAGAACCATTCTATGAAACTACGATAGTGGGACCAGTACAACTCATTCCTATGGTAGTGATCAAGTGCATCTAATCATCATTAATGAAGTCGGAATCATCATCATTAGTGTGGAACTCCATGGCATCATCCTCCAAGTAGTCGTTGTCATCACTGATTAAGAGTAAAGATCTCCCTGGATATCTTCACCTTCCTCCTCATCCTTTGCTTCAAGCTGGACTTCCTGTTCACGGATGGTCTTCTCGAGAGCGGCCACCTTCTTGCGAAGATGATCGATGGTACGATCCTTCTTGTCGCGCTAACGACGAAGTGATTGGCGCTCCCTGGTGAGGGTCTGGTCCTTCTTGACTGTAATGGCATGGTTGTGGTTGGCGTAGGCGCGAGCGTTGTCCAACTCCTTCTGCCTATCGTACAGCATGAAGTCAAGATAATCCACCTGGTGCTTTAGCTCCGGATGGCTTGGCATCTCCAAGGGCATTCCCATAGAATCACGCCTTACATAGTGAGCAAAGCGAGTTCCCTGGATCTAGTTGATGTTTTGCCCACACAAACGGGCGAGAGCTTCTTGCATAGCCCTGGCTAATCCATCTAGCCAGTTATTCTCCCGAATGCTGAATTGGATTTTCTTTGAAGTGGGTGCTTCCATCTTGCCTTTGAGATCTGCAATTATCATCCATGATAGCTCTCCTCCTTGTTGATCATTGAGTTGTGCCCCGAAGAATTCCGGATGTGGGCGCTCAAGATACTCTGACAGTGAATCTAGATCCCTCTCAAAGATCAATTGGCCTTCGTTGCCTAGATGGTAGAACTTGCTATAGGTGACTTCCATCTATAAGAATTTAAGATGAGTAAGTTAGTGAGGTGATCAAGTGTGTCAAATATTATGTAGGAATGTAAGAATTTTTGAGGAACATGGTTTTTTTTAAAGAATCAAGGATAAGAGTGGGAATAGGTTTTCATAAATACTCACTTCTTTTGTTTTGAAACTAAGTTTTTGTTCGGACGTCCATTCTAACTAGGGTCTCCTATGGTCAGGATGGCTCTGATACCAACTTGTCAACACCCGGATTTTTAATCCCAGATGCCTGTTATGCCATACCTCGCAATCCCAGGATTACCTTTTTTTGAGACATAAAAGATTGGATATCATAGTACATCATCCATTACAAACCATAATAAGGTCTTACACAAATAAAGGATCTCATGATCCAGTCTTAATACAACTCAAGCAACAGAAAAGAAACATAGTAGGGGCTCCATCTTCAAAGTCACAGGCAATGCTGACGATGGGAGATGATCCTAGTTGTCATAGACGTCCTGCTGTCCATCCTCCTGGTAGTCCTCCTCAAAGTCTGGCCACGGGAATAGCCAGGGACAAAGCCATGAGTACTCTTTAAGTACTCGCAAACTATCACTAACAAGTAAGGTAGTTTCTAGTAGGATTCTTAAGCTCTAGGTTTATTTGCAAAAAGGCAGATTTATCTAAAACTGAGTTTAGAAGTAAAGAAAACTAACTTAATGTTCTAAATCACTTAAGTGGGAACCTAGTTTTCATATTCACAACCCTGTTGTGGTCAAGTCAAAATCATAGTTCACTTCACAAGTCATTTTGAAAACATCTGATGACGGAACAGTATGGCCACTCCAACTGTCCATGACCGCGGACGCGGCTATTTAAATAGTTTGACACTCTGCAGAGGTGGTACACTTTCAGCACAAAATTCGATACATCCGTCAGGGATAACCCTGAACCATCAAACCTAGTATGCGGATAATCAATCATAATTTTTCAATTACACACTCTAGTATAGGCACCTCCCCTATGAGCTTGGCCTCCTAGCCATGGCCATCTGCCATCCTGGGCACTGCATAGGTGGACATTCACACTCACGAGGTAGCCTCATCTCAAACCTCTTACGCAAGGGAACCCATACTAAGGCATATAAACTTCCAGCTAAGCCCTACCCAATTCGGGTATTGTGATTGTACGGTAAAATTGGAATGGTATCGCATCCGAACCCAACCATCAGTTTTTATAAAGGGCTAAGGCTCATGCCTCAACGTTTTCATCATCAAATCCTTTTGAATGTGCAAAAATCTCTATCATGTTATTTTTGGTATAGGTGATCTCTAACTCCAAATGATTTAAATCCAATGGGCTTGGATAGATAATTTAAATACCTTTCTAACAAAATTGGAATCATGCAATTTGGTTTAGTGAATCTCTTTGAATGGATTTTTGAATCTACTGACAGAATGTGGTTTTAACTAAATTGGAAAATTACTAATTTGAATTCATTGGGCTGCGCGGGAAACTAAACGGGCCGGCCCAATCTGCACAACACAGCACAGCGGGCTACTAACAGGGGTGGTCCACTAGTCAGCGACTTAAACTAATCGAAACGGTATCGTTAAATTTAGGTTGTGCGATTAAAAGACGATCCAACGGCGGCAGTTCATCATCGACGACAAATAGCTCTGGCAAGGAATTAAACCTAACGCGGCGGTGGGGGCCTGGTGAGGCTCACCTAGGCTCCAGCTAGGGTCGTCGATGGGGGCGAACGACGTGGTCGACGACAGCGGTTAGAACAGTAGTCGCGGCAGCTCCTAGGGTGGCTCCAATCGATGGTGCCCTTCTCCTTCTGCAGCGGCAGGCTCCGGCCAAATTCTATCGAGGAAGAGCTCGCCTTGCTCCGGGGAAGGGTGTGGGAGGCTCAGCGAGGAGTGGGGAGTGTGTTGGTGTGGAGAATGGAGGCGGAGAGGGTCTCTATTTATACAACGGCAAGGGGACTGAGCGGGATGAGCTCGGGCTCGTCGGTGACGACGATACAGGCGGCTAGCAGCGCGGCTGAGGGTAGGGGTGGTGCGGTGTTCCCTGGCAATCGTCACTGGCTTAATGGCAAGGCACGGGGCGGTCTAGGTTCGTCGGGCGCGTGCGATGCTCTGCGTGGGAGCGGCGGTGTTTGCGACGGTGCATGGGTGCTACGGGTCGCGCGGCAGCGAACGGGGGTGTCTGGGAGGTGGTGGTGATCATGGTGAGTGGGCGCGTGCGCGGAGAGAGCGAGGCACGGTCTGTGCGAGCCGGTTGGGTGCGGCGCTCTGGCGCGTTCTCGGCATGGCGCAGAGAGACTGGGCGCAGCGTCGCTGGGGTGGTCAAGGGCTCTCCTATGGTCGTGGCTTGGATAGGGGTGGCGGTGGATGGTGGCGTGTCTGGTGCATGTCGTGGGAGAGGGCAGCATGGTCGCTGGCGCTCTGTCCACTGTCGGCCGGCGAGTGTGGCTTTGGCGGCGGCGCACTGGTGCACAACGGCTAAGGGGCAGAGTGGTCTGGTGCTGCTCGACACTAGGGGAGACAAGGGAGTGAAGAGGGAACCAAATTGGTCTAGTGATCACTGCTCAAACAGTGAAGTTAGAACATAGTTAGATTAGTGTCTGCCATGTGTTTGATGAAATGGCCGAAAGAAAATTAGTTTGAAATTTTTGAATGAAAATTGGTGAGTGTATGGATCTTATGCTTGAGTATCCATGGTTGCTTGGAAAAGTCAAGTGGAATTGATTTGATAGGTTTTTGCAAAATGGTGATCTTACCATATGAACTAGATTCAAATTTGAACTGTCCATTAAATAGATTTGAAAATAGTTTTGGTGAGTTTGTAAAGTGGGCTTGGATTCACTTTTACTTGGTCTAGCAAGGGGTAAAAAGAAGTAGAAATGTTTCTCTTAGAAATTCTCTTCTAGGAACACTCAGGGTGGCCTAGTGGTTAACTTTGGTCAAAATGACCATTTTCTTCTTTAATTCATATTTGATTTCTTTTTCTTTTGATTTTGTTTGTAATTTGCCTAGATGGTGTAGCATTCACCTTTAAACCATTTCTCATTATTTGTAACAATTAAGCATGGCAAATTCACTCAATTCTACACTAATGCAAAACACACGTGCATTCATATAGATTTTTGGAATAAAAGTTTTTGTTAACCCTAAACTTGGGTGATTAGAACTTGATAAACTTGATTAACATTTTTGGGGTGTTACATTACCCCCCCTAGGTGGCATCTGTGTCCTTTCATCCTCTCTCCCTATCCTTCTCCATCCCTCTCTGGAATTTCCCTTATATTTGAAAAGGGATCAACCTTAATATGTTAGCTAGGAGACCCGATGAACTACCAAAGGTTGGGTGGAAGTGTGTCTTGCTATGTTGTCGAACTTTCTCCATTGTTGATGTTACTAGCGCATTTTTTCGTGAAAACGCAAAGCTTGCATTTCGATTTATTGATAGAAAAAGAGAGTTTTGTACAATATTTACATGCTCATGACAAGCGAACATCCGGTACAGCTCAACTCACTCGACTAGCTAGATCTATGCTGTGGGTATCAAGGCATGCGGTCCCTTTGCCCTGGCAGCAGCCCAGGATCAAGCCTCGGTTTGAATTGTGTCTAGGAGACCTCCCAGGTTTGGAGAGATGTTCTCGAAGACAACATCGTTCTTTTGCTTTCAAATCCACAACACCGTCAGCATCACTAAGGATGAGGTTCCCTTATGCAAGGTACGGGGGTATATTGGCACACCTTCAGCCACCAAGTCGACGAAGTCTATATCCTCCTCCTCCAGGGGGCAGCTGTTAATCAGATCCAGGACAGGACCTCGTGCCAAACCGATCTCGATAAAGGGCATCCAACAAGTACAAGTCTCATAGTCACAATCAATTGATCACACAAGGGGCAGCGAGTGGGGTGTGGAAACAATTCTTATGGAAGCACATTAGCACAGGTTTTTGGCAACAAAAGAGGTTGTACATGTACAAGAGCCTGTCACAATGGAAACAGTTCTATTTGTTATACTATGGGGTTATACAAGTTAGTTAGATTGTTATACCATGCAATGAACAGTGGAAATAGTTCTGCATTCATTTAGAAAGATAACCGATAAAAACACATCCATGATTTAGTTAGAGTTCAGAGTTCACTGAATAAAATCACATTCAGAGTTCAGAACACATGTTTTCAATTCACTTTTCAGATTAACCTAGCTAGGAAACTACCTGAGCAAAAAATCAAGCAAACTGACGATGATCATGGATGGGCAATCGATCACAAACTCAGTCGAGTAACTGTAGGTCGTTGTACTCGGGCCGGAGATGTCATTGGCATGGAAAACAGTTTCTTCTGTTGTTGTTTAGTCATCTTGTATTCTATCTTGGGTGTTTTTTCATGTGTTAGTTAAATAAATAAAAATATTATATATATTTATAGCTTCATCTTCCTTTCATGTCTGCGAACATTCAGTAAATTTTATATAAGGAATTAAACGATTTATTTATTGCATGCATGTTACAGAACTTTGATGAAGAAATGTCTAAATGAGAAATAATTCTCCCCTTTGCCTTTTTTATGAGTCAATCGGGTTTAGCTATCTAATTGATACTGTGGTGCGGCTGCTTAGTTAATAGAGTTGTGCAATGAGTGAAAATGGTGATGTGCAGTAATATTTTTGTTCTGATTGATTTAATGTTTAGGTAATACTCTATGATCAGGATGAATTAATATTGTGATGTCAGTATGAACCAATCATGGGCAACCAAATATATGATTGTGAGAAAAATAGAAACTTGATTATAAGTTGACTATTTCCTTGGATGTGTGTATTGACCTAAAATCTTGATGTACCCAGCAGGGACACAAGGTAGATGGTCCCACCTGCATGTTATTCTTATTTAATCCACTAGGGATGACAAACTCCTTTGCAAGCATGCCTCTCAATTCTTGCATTTTTTTTCATTATTTGTGGTTGGATTTTTACTATAATTTTTGTAGTATTCTCCGGTCTACAAATAGTCATCCACTAACTGGTGTCCTTGCGATGTGACCACTTCGTTGGCTTCACTGTCTTGCTGACTTATGTTGATTGTCACGGATACCCCTAGAGCAGCAGTTGTGTGGCTATTCCATCACAGTATTGCTGGTTTGTGTGAGGTGTGCAATAAGAATGATCCATAATTCTCATCTACCTGCCGAGCAGAGCTGCAACCTCTCGGTATGTGTCCTGCCATTTCCTAACTGCTTGAACACAAATGATTATCTTACTCTTTTTGATTTTTTATGTGGAAGAAAACCATGCTTTAAAAAGTAATTCCAACACAATTCATAACCATCATTTACTTTGTAGTTCCAACACAATTTGGGAAGTGGCTATGCATCATAGATCTCATTGGATCCGAGAAGCATACAAGGAATATCCATTTTCCATTTTATAGTTTTGCTTTGCATAACTTAGATTGTTTGATGATTGTAATGTTATCTTCTCCTTATATATGCTGGATGGTATTCTTTCAAGGTGATTTATCTTATATTTTTGACTGGATCTCAAAGAAACGATCATCGGTGTTGAATTTCCTTATCGATGCTCGAAATTAGAGTCTAAAAATTATCATCATTTTGTTATTTGTGCGAGAAAGTCTCGCCATATGTGTGTGGTCCTCACAAGTCTTGTCATACATGCATCCTTTGGAATATGCAGATCACAGGAAGTCGCAGAAGTTGTACCGTCTAGATTGTGTCATTCTTTATCAAAAGGCATATATTATTTTCTTTATCATATTCATGTCATGCTATCTTAGTAATGTTACATGGCTTACTAATCAGTGGAAATTCGTTCTAATGTTTAAATTGATGTATCATCTTATGCTTGTGCACCTAATTCTAATACACCGTTGATCTCCAAATGTTACGACTTTGCGCTATCAGTCTACTTGACTATCTTATTCGATTCCACATAGAAGGTTTTTTGTTAGTTGACAGTTGCTAAAACTGAGGTCCTTGTGTTTCTACCCTTATCTGCCAATAAGTGGGGACGTTCAAATATTTCTTTGATTGCAATGGTTTATAGCAACCATGTGACTGCTAAGACAATTGTGTACGCTTTCCCGGTCTGGACCACTCTCATCCTCTCTAAAAGCCCTCATGATTTTTTTCCATAATAATTTGCTGCCAAAACTAGAGGTTTCATTGTGCAAGGTTTCATTGTGTAAGTGCATATGAAAGGTGCTCGCATAGAAATTGTTAATTAAAGGAAAATCATAATTTTGTTTGTGCTATTGGGGCTTGGCATCTGATTGACTACCAGGAACATTTCCTGGTGAGCACCAGTGGGGCTTGGGGATGTCTAACTATGAAAGCCTAGAAGATAGCAACGATGTGCAGTTTATGAGCATGGATGTTAGGATTAGGCCGAGCGACTCCATCATGTTTGTAAGAAAGTCAGGGAAAGATTTCTTGTCTTCATGTTTTCTTGTCCAAAAGTACTCTTAGCTGAATAATTATATTGTTGCATGTGAACGTGGTTCACTTTTTGTAATCCACATTTCATTGTGCATTGCTGAGAATACTTTTAACAGATCACCTTGCTTTCAGCTGAGTTATATCTTTATTTGTAGAGGTCAATGAGAATGAACAAATTATGTTACTTTATATGTAATTGTTTTACTTTAGTAACCATTCAAAGTGAGGTTTGTGTTCAGCCCATGTGGCCCTGAAAAACTTGTAGCTACCGCTAGTGACAACCTACATATGGACACACCTACAAAAGTTACACATGTAGAGCGCCTGAACTGGCACAACACACGTTGTGAACTGAGTGCGTTCTAAATTAAAACGAATGCTGATACACCGTATAGGCAAGACTGTGCGACAACTCCAGGAAGGTGGCATGACGACTACAGGAAGGTGGCATGACGAAGCGCGTGTGTCTATCTAGTTTCTATTAAGTTATGTAGCCCAGCGGGTTATTGAGTTTGGTAAAGAACAAATTCATTGCAGTCTAAAAATATTTAGTCTCATTACACACCACAAAGAACTAGGCATGTTAATCGTTTTCCTTTTATTTATTGTCTGTAAACACCACATATAACATTGATATTTAAACTAAACATGATTGTTGTTATAGATTAACCTGTGTACAATGTATATTTACACTAAACATTTGTACCTTTTTAAATCTCACTAGCGTTACATCTTAACTAGTTTATCTTGATACATTGTTTGCAATAAAATGATATAAAAAATCATATCTCTCATCACTATCCACATAAATTTGTTGGTAATGTTACCGATAAAACTTTATTGCTAGACAACTCAAATATGTACAATGTATATTTATACTAAACATTTGTACGTTTTTAAATCTCACTAGCGTTACATCTTAACTAGTTTATCTTGATACAATGTTTGCAATAAAATGATAAATAAAAATCATATCTCTCATCACTATCCACATAAATGTGTTGGTAATGTTAGCGATAAAACTTTATTGCTAGATAACTCAAATGTGTATCATCAGAAATACAACAATCATAACATATAACTCTATTTGTATGGTGTGTTGTTTTCACAAATTTTAGTTTATGACATTACACTCAATTGTATTATACCTATATCCAAACAAACCTTAAGAATGTGATGTATGTATCATGTATATAAAAAATATTTCTACACATATATATTTTATAGTGTGTTCGGAAATGTTTGTTTCTATCTAGGTATCTATAAATATATAAATATTTATTTCCATAATGCCGTTTACTAGCAAATGCCATAGTGGAGATTAGTTTAGTGAGATTATCTAGATAAAAAAAATAAAAAATCTGAGTGTAGGTGGTATTAATTAGAGTGTTTTCTCCTTGATCCACTATACTCGTCCTAGCTAGTTGGAATTTTTCATTTCTTTATTTTTATGTTGTGGAATATTTTCTTTACTTGAGCAGTGCATATACCGTTTAGTAAAAGCCACGCATGAGCCATGTGCGTCATGCGGAAAAGTCGTACGTGTCGGCCTTCTGGATGCATATATCCTCTCGTAAGTCAGCTGATAAAATGTAAATTAAAGCCTACAAGAATTGTTGAACGACATGTGTCCATATATCGGTCGACAAAGTTTATGTATGTACGTAGCCGGCGGTCAATAAACCGCGATGGAATCCCTGTTTACTTCTCTCGTATTTACTAGCGTATTCGTGGGATCGGAGGAGTTTATTCCAATTTCCGCATAATTCATGTAGTTCGTTTACCTCTCCGGATTTGGTCGGGATAATAGCGGTATATCCCGCAAATCTTTTATGTTTTTGTCTAAATTTAAAACTCTCCTATAAGATAGTGTATTTTTAGGAAAGAGTATTTTAGAGGTATTGAAGAGTATTGGATGAACAACAAATATCCGTATATTCCCAATACTCTAGTGGGTGAAAATACGAGAGAAATAAACAAGGCCTCAACTCGTGTGATGCAATTGCACTGAAATCCAACCAAATGGAAGCATGGAAAACACCAAGGTATACCTACGACAAAGCTGCGACTTGCAACGATCACGTAGAGCGTTGAAATCTGTTCCAGCTAGCTGATGCAACGAGGTCTCCAATAATTAATCAACTCACCGCCTCAGCACAGGAATAAATCATTTGCACACAGCGACATTGACCAAATAAATCATATGCGATATGTATAGATCGAGTCGTCTCGCATGATCTCATCTGTTCGCCATGTTTGATTTTAAATTGTACTACTGTAGTAAAATAGTTTATCATGCATGGTTTCAAAATTTCCTGTATGTGAACATGAGATTGGACACGTAGGTATGTAGTAGCAAAAAGCTGCAAGCTACTCTACATAAATGCACAGAGCCAGCCGGTCATGCGCTAGCTCATGCCCATGCAAGGTTAGATAAGCTCGCAAGACAAAGAAAAGGAGTAATATACATACCGTGTATACATACAGTATATTACGCGCCTTCGATCACACGATTCGTACGTGTTTGAAAGCAAGCAACTCAATTATTCAGCATGCCGTCCCTTCGAGCGGCCATGGCGGACGACGCCGGCCGCGGCGAGAAGGAGAAGTCGACGTCGGCAGCGGCAGCGGCAGCGGCTACCCTGCTTAGCCTGCTGCGCGCCAAGTCGGAGCTGAGCGCCGAGGCGGAGGCGAAGGTGGAGTGGGTGCGGTCGCAGGTCATCGGCCGCGACGCCGAGTTCGACACGCCGTTCGGCCGCCGCGCCCTCGTCTACGCCGACCACACCGCCTCCGGCCGCAGCCTCCGCTACATCGAGGACTACATCCTCACTCAAGTCCTACCCTTCTACGGTCAGCACCAAATACTACACTACAGTTTGCATGGCGGATTGAACATACATCGAGAATCGAGACTGACACGTACGATGGATCGACGTGTACGTGACACTGCAGGGAACACGCACACGGAGGACAGCCACGTCGGGAGCAGGACGACGAGGATGGTGAGGACGGCGGCGAGCTACATCAAGCGGTGCATGGGCGCCGGCGCCGACGACGCGCTGCTTTTCTGCGGCTCCGGCGCCACGGGAGCCGTGAAGCGGCTGCAGGAGGCCATGGGGGTGGCGGCGCCGCCGCTTCTGCGGGCGCAGCTGCTCGCGCAGATGCGCTCGGAGCAGCGGTGGGTGGTCTTCGTGGGGCCCTACGAGCACCACTCCAACCTGCTGTCGTGGCGGCAGAGCCTGGCCGACGTCGTCGAGGTCGGCGCCCGCGACGACGGGCTCGTCGACCTTGCCGCGCTGCGGCGCGCGCTGAGCGCGCCCGAGCACGCGAACCGGCCCATGCTGGGCTCCTTCTCGGCGTGCAGCAACGTCACCGGCGTCATCACCGACACCCGGGCGGTCGCGCGCGTCCTGCACCAGCACGGCGCATTCGCCTGCTTTGACTTCGCAGCGAGGTATGTACGCCGACCTAGCCAATGCCATAGGTAGCCTTTTCTAAGTGATTATTGAGCAGCAACGCCATGCATGATCGATCCAACTTCTTATGTTCTTTAAACATGCATATTTTCTAGTTGTTGCGTTAGGTTATCATTTGCTGGAGATAATCTTTGATTAGGTTAGGGTTTTGAGTTCTGAGTCTTTTGACTAGTAAAGAGAGAAAAACCGAGTCACTACACAGGCGCATTGTGCAAACAAGTTGTCAAATTTACTTTTCTATGTCGTTTGGGAACGGTTTTAATTTTATTTTGCCTAAGGAGAATATATTTTGAGCCTGCTATAGTTGCACGCAGTTTAAGGGTCCAATTCTTCTTGACGTAATTAAAAGGCAGGTTCTCTCTGACATTCTATTAGAAGAGAGGTGACCCATTTCAAATTCCGAAAACAAACATGAATTATAGACTAATTAACTACGACACATTATCAAATCATAGTTGGATGGAGCATTAGAGTTTGTGATTGTTGACTTAGAAAAAGGAATTTTGGTCAACTCAGAAACAAAATGTCCGAAAATATATAGTACTTTATATTCCATGTTGTGATATCATAGACTTTGAAAATAAACAACTCAGCAAAGCTGCCGTTACAAATAACTCCCTTAACTCCAAAAGGAACACCAAAACAGTACATGTTAGCTGATGTGGCATCCTAGTTTTGGCGGTACAAAATTCAACAGTAGTATTTGGTTTTTCCTAACAATGGTGCTAGAGTCAAAGTATTAGGTAATGTACATTAGTTGAGAAGTCGGCATTCCCTTCGCCCTCCACACTATCTAAAGACAATAAAAACATGTTATATGATGGTACCAATCATCTCTTTGTTTTATCTGTAACAATCAATACTTGCATATAAAATACGTGATTAAGAGATGGTATATCAAGTACAATATAGAAAAATATCTCATATCGATCGTTCGATCAAAATCCTGCACGGCGCACAAATAGAAAGGGTGATGTCACTCTCCATTGTATCGTACCCTAATGAATAACTCTTTCCACTATAGAAGGATGTGACGCTTGCCTCCACAGCTTGGTCGGCTAACCTATCGAGCGCCGACCGGTTTTCCCCCCTTCTCTTTCGAAGTCTTTTTCTCTGATTGCATGATTTTTTTTTTGTTCTGTAGAAGCCTCTCAATGAAATTGTATGTTGGATCCAGATAAACCAAAATCACATTTTCTAACCAACCAAGAGAATGGAACTTGAATTGGTACGGTGGCTTTGAGAGATTGTAGGATAAAGTTTCGAGGTTGTTTAGATGTAAATATAAACACAACAAATGAACAAAATGCATAAGTGTCCACACACAAAAATCAGAAGTCACAAATGTGGCAATAACCAAAAAAAAGGCCCTTGAAGCGTTCGAAAAGCTGCAAGCGCAAAGAAGTCCCGTTTTTTGTGGAAATTGATCCTACTGCTATCTATTGATATCCATTGCTCACCTTGACTTATTAGGGCGCAGTAAAATACATGGTTGTTATCTCGGTCAGTCTTGGTCAGAACTGAAGATTAGTTAGTTTAATACAAGAGGGACTACAAATTCCAACAGAAAACCTACCATATGACACACACATGCGCGTTTATTCTGGATCAGATATTCCACCGGCAGCCCGTTGAGTCTTTGACATCTCAAACTGGAGACAGAAATTTGTTCATCGCGACACTCCACCTGCTGGCTGCCATGCCGGCCAGCGCTGCGCCAATCAATGTAGCAGCCTGCCGCATGATACTCGATCGATCGATCGCCACTTTGACCTGGCTGATTGATGCGGTTACTTGTGTCAAGCAAGCAAACATTGACCTGAGAACGTACCGTGAACACTAATAAACTGAGTAGCAGAAATGTCCGAGTCCCTCTCGTGAAGGAAGTACAGTTTTAATTAGAAGAAGGAATATTAATGGACGATCACAGGAAATCGATCTGGTTAGTCGTACCTCATCTCTTGACAGCGAAAGGCATTGACCTAGAAAGGTCGTCGTAGCCCAAGCCATCCATCTCAACTTCCCAAGAAATTTCGTATGGCCATTTGCAGGACTTTCACTAGTCCTGCTGTTCCAAATAAAATTCTATGGAGTCTTTTGGAATGTAGGAAGTACGCAGGAGATTAGCAAACACTTCATGTTTGTATATTTTAGTTCTGTTCACAAGTGAACAAAAACTCTTTCTTTCAATTGACCACAAATTAAATCTACTAGGTCAATATCACCTATTAACTCTTTCCCAAGAACATCATGTTGTGTATTTTAGTTCTGTTCAAGTGAACGAAAACTCTTTCTTCCAAATGACCACATATTAAATCTACTAGTAGATGGGAGCCATTTGCGGCATACTAGGTCGATATCAGTTTGTAGGACGATATTGAATATCAGCTGATATATTTTGCCTTGTAACTGTGTTGGGGGAAAAAGGCACCGTATTTCTTAGTTAAGCTTGTTTATTGGATGTCTTTGTTTAGGAAATACTACAACTCAAGCATAACAACTTAACAAGTGTAGGATTCGAAGTTATCTGGTTGGTTCATTAAGAAATATATAAAAGAACACTCACTAAGTTCTTGATTTTAACATATATAAGATGTACATTATGCATGTTGAACCCACGCAGTATGCACTATGTGTTACCTACATATTGGTCCACATCAGTCAAAATAACGAATCGCATGTCGGTCATATTGCCCGAGACATACCGGTCAATACCGGATATGTGTGTAAATCGTAATTTTGGTTGTATCATCCAATACTTGGAACTTTGGATGGGAGAGATGGCACCCGCTTAGAATCCTAATTTCTTCCACAAAAAAATAGAAGTTTTTATTACCTCCGGCTTCTGCCATCGAGTAGATGCATATATCCTAGATATATTTTAAGTTTGTACAAATTAAAATGAAGTCTAACCAAAAGTGTGATAGACCACGCATAAAAACTACTATCCAACCCAATCACCACACACTAAGAAATATATGGGATGCAAGAGACCAAACTGCAAGAGACCAAATGAGGACATAAATTCCCCGATAGACCACTACATCTTGGTGACGAGCTCCGCCTGCCCTTGGTGTTGTGTACTTTATAAAACTGTCCAAGAAGACACCCATATAGACTAAAGCACATGAATAGTATTTGTGATGATACAACTTTATTTTTATAAAAAATCATTGTACAAAGCCATATAGACTAAAGTAACTTCGATGTCCCTAAAAATAAGAGGAAGAGCACAGATTTAATTATTAACATAACGTAACCATGACCTAAAAATGTAGTATGACATACTTTGAGGAGAATTAATATTGGAAGTACAATAAATAACAGCCCAAGTCATGAATCCATTCTCAAGATTTCAAATCTGATTTCATTAGATATCGAAAGATGCACGTACGGGTTTTAGACGTGGATGTGTTAGGCATGGTGGTGTGTGTTCAATGTGTTTTTTGAAACTGGCATGTGTTCAGTGTTTGTGTACGCTTCATGTTGTTATCGGAACCAAAGGACGACACCTCAGTTCAGAATTTCATTACACTTCCAAGAAAGAGTATACACTGTTTGGAATTATCACAGCGACTACTAGGCGTAGTACCAGCAAAGGGGTTTAATTGTGCCGTACGTGCGTGTCTCCACTCCACATGGGTCTGACATATTCCTGCCTGAGTCGTGCGTGGCGCTGACATGACATGACACTCGTGTTACGTGCCTGTGCAGCGCGCCGTACGTGGAGATCGACATGCGGTCTGGCTCGATGGACGGCTACGACGCGGTGTTCCTCAGCCCGCACAAGTTCCCCGGCGGGCCCGGCACGCCGGGCATCCTGCTCATGCACCGCTCCCTCTACCGCCTCGCCTCGTCGCCGCCGACCACGTGCGGCGGCGGCACCGTCGCCTACGTGAATGGCATCAGCGAGGACGACACGGTGTACGTGGACGGCGTGGAGGAGCGGGAGGACGCGGGTACCCCGCCCATCGCGCAGAAGGTGCGCGCGTCGCTCGCCTTCTGGGTCAAGGAGCACGTCGGCCTCGGCGCCATCGCGCTCCGGGAGGCCGTCCACGCCGACGCCGCCATGCGCTGGCTCCTGTCCAACCCCGCCGTCGAGGTGCTCGGCGACGTCGCGGCGCCTCGCCTGCCCATATTCTCGTTCCTCGTCTACCCCGGCGTGACGCCCACAGGCAGGCGGCGGCTGCCCCTCCACGGGCGGTTCGTGGCGAAGCTGATGAACGATCTCTTCGGCATCCAGGCCAGGGGCGGCTGCGGCTGCGCCGGGCCGTACGGCCACGCGCTCCTCGGCGTCCGCGACGAGCTCTCCCTTCGGATTCGCTCCGCCATTCTTAAAGTAAGCAAGAAAACATGTCCGACACACAGATTCTTTAGATGTAATGTACGTTTCTTGCGCGCGGGTTAACAATTTGCCTCTTCCACCAGGGCTACCATGGCGTGAAGCCGGGATGGACGAGGGTGAGCTTCGCCTACTACCTCCCGCGGGAGGAGTTCCAGTACATCCTGGCCGCCATCGACTTCGTCGCGGCGCACGGCCACCGCTTCCTGCCGCTCTACAACTTCGACTGGGCCACCGGCAACTGGACCTTCCGCCGGCGGGAGATCAAGCACCACCTCATGATGAGGGAACTGCTGCATGATCTTGACACCCGCACCACGGAGGCTTGCTTGGGAGACGATGACCAAGCCAGGACAGACGTCAGCGACAAGTTCGACAGGTACCTGGAGTTCGCCACCAAGGTCGCGCTGTCGCTGCCGGACACGTCTGGTCAGCATCAAGTTATTCCCCAAGGAATCGACCCTGAGATTGTACTTTTTCGAGTTTGAGCCAATCTCGTACGGTAATGGTAATTAGCCAAGTAGATAGTACAGAATACGGTTGAGTTTTTGGAGTACAAGAAAGCAAAAGGGGAATAAAAAATCATATTTAGCTGACCCCGGCCGGCCGGCCGTCTCACGAGTTTGTGGCTTATTCTTCAGAAGACGAGAAGAGGTACGACATTATCAGGTCCATGCCTTTCGCTGTCATGATGAGATGGATCTCATTTATCCTCCTCCTCTTAAATTTGGGACTGCTTCCATCACGATGGAGACGGAGAAGATCATCAAGGACAGACAAATTTCTAAAATATATTTGTGACTGATGCATATACGGTTTTAAGTCAAAGAACCGTGTTTGGTTAGCTTTGGGGTTGGCGGGCGTGGAGTTTGAAACCCAGGACTGAAGTATATATTGACAGACGGAAACTCGGGATGCTGGAAGTATTATTGGTCCCAATAAAAATGAAATGGGAAGCGTGGGAGCTCCTTAGTTCGAAAGAAAATAAGACGAAAAACGGCATCACATAATTAAGTACTCCCTCCGTCTTAAAAATAAGTGACTTGGGTCTGTCTAGATTCGTATGTATCACTCGGGATGTTGGAAGTATTATTGGTTCCAATAACATGAAACCGGAAGCGTGGGAGCTCCGTAGTTCAAAAGAAAATAAGTCGAAGAACTGTGTTGCATGAGTACAACATGTCTCTAGGTGGAGTTGAACACTTGCAGTAAGAAGGTTAGTTTTTCACTTAAGAGCGTGGCCCTCAAAGGTCCTTTAAACAACTACTATATGAAATTCAAATTTCCCTTTTTATCAAAGTTAAAGTCACGCTTTGTTTGATTAGGTATATGACGCAATAGCAACAAAAGGTAACACGAAAAGGAGAAAGTAGATTAGAGATTACACTTGCAAGTTTTGTCCTTTGGATGAATCTACTCATCGTTTGATTTTTGGATGCGCAATTGCAGCTATGCTTGGAGTGCAGTTGTCGTCGTTGTTGGTGCACCATATCAATTTTTAGGGGGTGGGAGGTGACTATTCCGCTCACGCGTGCATTTGCACCCACTGTGAAAAAACATATTTTAAAATGTCAAAACAATCGAAAACAAATCTACATGTACGTTCAAGCATTTTACGTGCGTTCATAAGCTTTCGGGACGAAAGAATGTTCTATGTGTCCCGTGCAAAAAAGACAAAAAAATTCTGTGAATAGTCTTATTCACGTGATATTTTTGTCTTTTTATACACGACACATAAAATGTTCTTTCATCCCGAAAACTTGTGAACGAACATAAAATATTCGAATGTACATGTAGACAGTTTTTCAAAAAAAATAACATTTTTTAAAAAAAATCTCGCAATGGTGAGCTAAAAAGGATTTCCGGGTATATATTGGTAAAATGAATCATTTTCAACGAATTTTTAGGTGGTTTCAAGAACAATTACCTCCGAATGTTGATTTGCAAATTGCAGAAGTGGCTGAAATATGTTTGGCGATTTTAATATGGGGTCCCGAAACCCCTACAAGGTGAATTGAAAATGTCAAGGTACACCCAAGTTGATGCCATTTGCCATGATCAACAACTCAAAGGAGAAGAAAATATAAAATAAGAAGTGAAAGTGTAAGATGGTTTACCTAGAGGGGGGTGAATAGATTTCCACAAAATTCTTTATAATCTTTTGCAAGTTTTAGGCTTTGTGGAATATAAGTGTGCCTGAATGTAAACTAGGTGAGGCAACCTAGATGATGATACAAGATACTTCAAACACAAAGGCTATCACAAAGTAAACAACACAAGTAAGAGATTGGTTAAGGAATAACCGAAGCACGCGGAGGCGAAGATGTATTCCCGTGTTCACCACCTTTGGGAAGGGGGCTACATCATGTTGGAGAGGTGTGAGGTTCCACGAAGGATTCCCCAACACCACGAAGGCTCGCCTTCTTCTCCGAGCCTATCCCACGAAGGAATAGATCACTTACTCGTGGTAGACTTTAAAGTAGTCTCTAAACCCTCACAAACTTTCCACAGAGAAAATCACAAGCCAAATGCCTCTGGGCGACCCTAGCCGCCTAGGGTTTCCCACAAACCCAAGAGTAACAAGCTAACTCGATGAAATCAAGGGGGAATGAACTTTGGCTTGGTGGAAACGTAGATCGGGACCTCCTCTTGCTTTCTACCAAAGGGATTTGGAATTGGTTGGGTAGAATGGGAGATCCTCAAGAAATTGTGTTTCAACAATGGGGAGAGAGAGCTTCAAGGATGAAATATGAACTGAATGCCTAACCTCCTCAAGGTGGAAAATTGGTATTTATATCCAAGGGAGAAATCTAGCCGTTTAGAGTATTTCTGTGAAGTCTGGTTTAAAGTTCGGTTGGACCGGCCCTCACACCGGACCGCCCGGTTTCGAGGACAGAAGACCAGAATCCAAATTGGGTTAGGTCACTGTGCGCAACCCCGGATAGACTCGGTATAACAAACTGACAATCCCGGTTTGGGTTCGGTTTTCCAACGCTAGTACCGGACCACTCGGCATGGGAGACAGTTCAACCGGCTTGTACACTGAACTTGGCAGAGATGCTATGAAAAGTAGATTTCTCTCTCCTCTCTCATGGTGATGGAACAAGTGGGTGTATGGGATGTGTATAAGGCTTACAAATTCATCCCCACCAAGCTCATCGAGATAACCCCTCTTAATAGTGCGGAGTTCCTAAAGACTCAAGTTACATATAAAAGGCAAAACTCCGGCACACCTCTTCGTTATTGAAATGGGGGGGTCTCCAAAAATCTTCCAACATACCAGTGGACTAAAACCTGTTTAAGACACTAGTAGGTAGCATTAGTCCGCTCTAACTATGGTGTCATTGTCAACCAAAAATAGTAGAGGGTAAACTACCCTTTCAATCTTCCCCTTTTTGGTTGGCGATGACAAACTGAGCTAGAGTTCACAAGGATATAATAGAGAGCTATAAATCGAGGAATTCCATAAAGATATACGCGAGCTCCCCCATAAAGTATGCACTTGGTTGAATTTGCGTTTGAATGCAAGGTGCACCTAAATAGTGTATGGAGAGCTTCCCACATGTCTTCATGAAACTAAGCATAATATGATAAGATATAAAGCATGGATATCTATGCAAAGCTAGACAAATAATAGAAGTACACATAGTCATAGCACAATAGACATATCCATGGTTCACACACATAGCACAAACTTGTCCAACACACGGAAGTAGAGCAAATAGTTCCAACACGAAAGCAAATGGAAAGCACAATGCCATAAGAAGCAAAGAGAAAGCAAGGGGCATTGTGCAAACGGCGAACCCCGGAAAACCCCGGCAAGGAACCCGTAGATACCTAAATGAACTCTACTCTTCTCCCCCATTAGCATCGAAACACCAAAAGGAAGAGAAGTAGAGTGATGCTAACGGAACCCAACTAGAAGAACGTAGGAGGCGGAGGACGGTGAATAGGGGAATCTTCGTCTTCATGGATCTCCTCTTCATCATCAGCCTCATCATCATCATCAGAACTAGGAGGAGCAGCAGTGGAACCACTAGGGCCAAGAGGAGGAAACTAACTAGGGAAGTAGCCAAACAGCATAGCATCATCAATTGGCGACATCTCATAGTGGACATAAGGAACTGGAGTCATCTCGGGACCATCCGGTGGAGGAGTGACATTCTGAGTCACGAGAAACTCATTGTGCCTGCGCCGAGTCTCTTGGCTCATCTCAAGAGCCTTGTGGATCACATCATACGACGAGCAGCACATCTGAAACAGCCGCCTGAAGAATGTGGCAGCACCACCCCTGTGCCTGGGACGAGAGGAGGAATCTCCAATAGGACGACGAGAAACAGCCCTAGTAGCAAAGTGAGGCTAAGGATCATGAACAGCCTTGGTGCGCTGCTCGGGAGGCCTCATCTCAGGAACATTAGGAGACAGACCACGAAGAGAAAGGGTAAGCTACTCCTATTCCACATGCTCGCCAGCCATCACACCGGAAGGCATAACCTTGTTGAGCAACTTTTGCACATATACGCAGAAAGTGGGAGTCATTCTGTCCAAAGCAGCCCGCCGCAGCTCGCAGTACACAAAGTCACATCCATCAATCTTCCTCAACTTGTCAGGGCGACAATAGTATAGGAGATTGGCAAAGAACCCACGGCAGTTTGTAGAATCTCCAACTCAGAGAACAAGCGACTGACGGAAGATGCTGGCCAAAGTGTGATAGTAGAAGTACATGTTAGTGATGCATGAAGGAGCCCACTCAGAATCCTTGGGATAGCAGAAAGCAAGAGTTTCTATAGGCTTGATCTTCATGCTATGGATGCAAAAACCACCTGCCTTGCCAGAATAGCCCATAACCTCAACCAGATTTGCATAGGTGGCACGAAACCGCCACACGCCAGTCATCCAAGTCTTAGTGTGGTCATCATCATCATCAAAATAGACTGTGCAGAAGAATTGATGGATATACTCAGGATAGTAGTCCTCCTTGAGACACACAAGGTCAAACAGATCCATCTTATTCAAGGCATCATCAACAAAACGATAATCTGAGGCTGCATACATGTTGAACCAGTCCACATTGAAAGCAAGAATGTTACCGCAGGAGGTGACCTTGAACTGAGTGTAAATGTGATCCCACATCAAGGCTTGAGTCTTAGTCCAAAATTCTTGTTAGGGCTAGGATAGGTGCAAGACTTGAAGCGATAGTGATTCTGCTTGCGAAGGGCTCAGTACATAGCAATCTCCATATTCTTCAAGTTTTAAGTAGGCACACCTTCCTCGTCAGCCTGCACAACAGGTTTCTTGCCCCTAATGGCCTTGCTCTTGATGTGACCAGAACGGGCGTTGCCCTCTTCCTCACGCTGCACAGACTGACTAGCTCGACGAACCCTCTTGCCCCTACCAGTTTCCTCAGGCACATACTCATCGCTCACATAGTCATCATCATCTGCACCTTTTATTGGTCCACATCCTTCTCACCTTCTCCAAGGCCAAGTTGCCCATTGAGTGGCATAAGAGTCTTCATGGGGTTGGCATTGGTCATCTCAAATTTCACAAGCATGTCCTTCACGTACTTCTCTTGGGAGATGAAGGTGCCTTGAGCAAGTTGCTTCACAATGAAGCCTAAGAAATACTTCAACTCCCCCATCACGGACATCCTAAATTTCTGGGTCATCAACTCGGCAAAATCTTTGTTATGAGATTCGTTAGCTCCACCAAAGATAATATCATCAACATAAATTTGAAAAATAAATAAGCCACCCCCTTTAACCCGTTTGGTGAAAAGGGTGGAATCGACTTTACCCACGCTAAAACCGTCCATGAGTAAGAAATCCCTAAGGTGCTCATACCAAGCACGAGGAGCTTGCTTTAGTCCGTAGAGCACCTTATGGAGTAGATACACATGGTTGGAAAAGCGTGTGTTTTCGAAACCCGGGGGTTGAGCTACATATGCAAACTATTTCAAGGGACCATTAAGAAATGCACTTTTCACATCCATTTGATAAAGCTTAAAGTTATGAAAAGATGCATATGCAAGACGGAGACGAATAGCTTCAAGGCAAGCAACGGGCGCAATGGTGTCCTCATAGTCAATACCTTCTATTTAGGCATACCCTTGCGCCACTAACCTTGCTTTGTACCTTGCGACGGTTCCATTCTCATCTTGCTTGTTCTTGAATAGCCACTTGGTCCTAATGACATTGATGCGATGATCTTTAGATCTCTCCACAAGAGACTGATGTCTACGCACTTGTATTCTTGTAGACAGTTGTTCGGCCTCCAAGTGTAGAGGTTTGTAGAACAGCAGCAAGTTTCCCTTAAGTGGATTACCCAAGGTTTATCGAACTCAGGGAGGAAGTGGTCAAAGGTATCCCTCTCAAGCAACCCTGCAATCAAGATACAAGAAGTCTCTTGTGTCCCCAACACACCCAATACACTTGTCAGGTGTATAGGTGCACTAGTTCGGTGAAGAGATAGTGAAATACAAGTGGTATAGATAATTATAAGTGGTAACGGTGCCAGAAAAGAGCTTGATGATGTGGAAGAGACTAAAGGCAAACTAAAATAAAGATGGAAGCAAGCAAACATGTAACAGATCTAGTTGCAAACGGTGTTTCAATGTTTAGAAACAAGGCCTAGGGATCATACTTTCACTAGTGAACACTCTCATATAAATATATTATCTTCATGATACTACTCTGAACTACTCTCCGGTTGGACACTCTAATCCATGGTAGGGCTATAACAGCACACCTCAAAGCCTTTCCCATCTAGATAACTCCACACTGTCACCTTGAGCACTAGATGGTTCCAACAAACACCACAATTTCATAGAGACATCCAACTCCAAATATAACTTATAATAAGTATTTGTAATCTCTAGCCTAAGTGCCACCATGGTGTGCATGCTGTTACTTTCACACACATGGGGAGAGTAGAGATCTATTAAAGCACTTGAGTAGCAAGATAGATCTACTTGATTACAAAGCTCATGATCACAATATGATCATGCATAGAGAGAGAGATGAACACATAGCTACCGGTAGAACCCTTAGCCTCGAGGAAGAACTACTCCCTCATCATCATGGGAATCAGCAACGGCGATGGAGATGGTGGTGGAGATCGATGGAGATGGCTCCAGGGGCACTTCCCTGTCCCGGTAGGGTGCCAGAACAGAGACTTTCTCTCCCCCGAATCTCCCCTTCGGTGGCGGTGGTGCTGCAAAACTTTTCGTGGCTGGAGGCTTGACGATTTAGGGTTTTTGCATCGGGAGGCATCTTATAGGCGAAGAGGCAAGTTCGATGGGCGGCCAGGGGGCCCACGCCACCTGGTGGCGTGGCTAGGGCTAGCCTGCGCCACCATATGGTGTGCCCACCCTGGTGCTCTACTCCGTCTCTGCTTCGTGTTTCCGTGTTGCTCCGGGAAAAATAGGCGTATTGGCTTTTGTCCCGTCCAATTCCGAGAATATTCATTTTCTGACTTTCTGGAACCAAAAATAGCAGAAAACAGGCAACTGACACTGTGGCATCTTGTTAATAGGTTACTTCTAGAAAATGCATAAAAGTATCTCCAAAGTGTGGATAAAATATAAGAAAGTAGATAAAACCAAGCATGGAACATCAAAAATTATGGATACGCTAGCAACGTATCAACATCCCTAAGCTTAACTCATGCTCGTCCTTGAGTAGGTAAGTGATAAAAAGAAAGAATAATTTTTGAGGTGACATGCATCATAAACTTGATCAAAGTATTTGTAAAACATTGATAGCTGGGATCATAGTACTTCAATCATAACATGAAAGACAAAGTTCTAACAATAAGACAAAGCAACTATTGTTGCAACATGAAAAGGCACAAACAAAGATTCATGAATAACAATGCTTTGCAAGATGTTTGTTTGTTTCACATAAAGAAAACATAGCATAGTGGCATTCATATCGTCCCTCATAGAGTAGCAAACATAAACGCATAGGACACCTTCAAAGTTCATAAGAGTGACTAGATACAAATAGTTTAAAACAAGCAATATCAAAATTATGCATCAATCAACAAGTCTTGGGACAATGCACATAGAACTAAGAATGGCAACTATGCTCTCAAAGTAGGTGCATAAAGAAAGAAGGTGGAGACTCGACATAAAAATAAAAGAAAGGCCTTCATAGAAGGAAGTAGGGATTCAAGTTTCATAAAGAGCTTCCAAAAATTATGGTACTTATTAGCTTTCAGCTCTCATTGCCCCTATCATACGCATCTTGAAGTGATTAAGGTTAAAGTGAACAAACTATGGAGTATATGCTTGACGAAGTATAAGTTGGAAATCTCATGTCCCTTGAATACGAGGGCCGCTCCTCATGCTACTCGAGTTTAGTTACCGGTAAGTTCTTGTCATAGTAAGTACATGTGTATCATAGAGAACCGCCAACGGGGTACCCCTTGCCCGATGATACGGAAGAATCCCCATATCAAAATGACAAGGCAAGCAGACAACGAGCATCTCAGCAATCTTCTTATTTACCATGGGAAAATGGTGCTTTTTTCTCTTTCCTCTTTTCTCATATCTCTTTTTCTTTTTCTGTTTTTCTCAATATCTGACTCTTTTTTTATAAGAAGAATGCTTCATAGATAGCTCATTATGGTTACGCTGCAGGTTTCCACCATGACGACATGGATTAGACCAGCGGCCCAGGCGTTTCTCTAACACACATACATAACTCCATGGACTTACAAGCTCCCCTTTGATTTCACACCGACGACATCCATAGACAAAAGAGCATGATATCAACTAGGTACAAAGTACAAGTGCAATGTTGAAAGCGTTCCCCATGATAGCATGGTTCTGCTAATCCCCAACATATAAGTGCAAGCATATACAACATAGACGACACAATGGTTCAAGTTTATTAAGGGCAAGAAAATTAAAGTGTGCCATCAAGTTCGTGAGAGCTTTAATCACTAGTTTTCTCATAACAAATTTAATTTGGAAGGTAGATAAAAACATGAATATACTTGGAATAGCATATGCTAATAGGTAGGTATGGTGTACTCTTTGGAATAACTTGGTTTTAGGAGTTGGATGCATGAGTGGAACTCATACTTGGT
The DNA here is from genome assembly GCA_916181665.1 of Avena sativa. NCBI lineage: Eukaryota > Viridiplantae > Streptophyta > Magnoliopsida > Poales > Poaceae > Avena > Avena sativa. Next base: position 142,486,439 of record OV702292.1, read on the forward strand.
TATGGAGGCTAGCAAAAGACTAGGAGCGACCAACTAAGAGAGCAATAATGGCCATAATCATGCAGAGCAACAAAAAATCATTAATCAAACATAAAGTGATACTACAAGTTGAAAACTAAAGGATCATAAAGGCTATGGTGACTTGGGATAGTCATAACATGGTGTGAGCATGTGCCAAGTCAACCCAAATAAAGCATCAAAGGAGAATACCATAATACTATGCTTTAATATGCTAAAACACGCATGATTATTTCAAGGCACATTAAGCAATCTCAATTGTTTATAACATGTCATGATACAGCAAACGTCACTAAGCATAAAGCCAAAACAATATCAAGCATGACATGACAAAGCATAGGCCACAGTCAAAAACATGCTCATTTTTACCACTTAAGCATGAACTTTTCCTACTCTTTTCCAATCCAAATCAACTTATTTGAAAACTAATGTATGAATGAGGGGGTCCAACCAATTTATTAAAGCAAACTAAGCAAAAGAAAACTAAAATCAAAAACAAAGACGCTCCAAGAACAACACAACAGTGCATGAAACAATAAAAACAAAGTGTCTAGAAAGACCTGAGATTTTTATTGATGAAGAAGGGGATGCCTTGGGCATCCCCAAGCTTTGATGCTTGTACTTCTTGGATATTTCTTGGGGTGACATGGGGTTGCATCCCCAATCTTGAGATTTTGTCCATTCTTCATCTCATTACATCATTCTTTCCCTACACCTGAAAATTTCATTCATACAAAACTTCACACAATCTTCATTAGCAACATTAGTGTACTCAAGATAATAAGTCTTTTGGTTCAGTTTCAACAGAAGTAAAACTTCCATTAAAACACAAGCTACTGTAGCACTTCCTTTAAAAAGTTCAAGTGACAAATAAAACTCAAAGAGAAAGAGATTAAGAGGCAAATGCAAATAATGGCAGAAATCTGTCAAAACAGACCAGCAGGTAAAAACCAATTTTTTCGAAGACCTTCTTTTGCTCAAATCGAAAAGTGTTGAACTAACGAAAGTTGGATAACAACCTGGGGCAGAAGCACAAAAAATCACAGCTCAAACCGATGTACAGAGATTTTACACGAATTGTTACAGCGAAGCACAAAAATCTATTTCGGGACAGCAACTTTCCCAAGTCTTTCTTCTCTCTCATTAGAGGTTACTCTTGACACAAAAAGTAAATAAAAAGGATAAGGAGAGGTTATTACTGAAGCAATAACTTCCAATACTCATCTAAAACTTTTGGGTTATCTCCCAATAAGTACTTTTCTTTAGCGTCTTTAAGTTAAGCATAATAGTTTGAGAAGATGCTCGCATAGGAAATATGAATTGAAGTAAAAGAGAGCATCAAGAAGCAAATTCAAAACACATTTAACTCTAACCCACTTCCTATGCATAGGAATCTTGTAAAGAAACAAGTCATGAAAGCACAAAGCAACAAGCATAGGAAAGCAAAACAAGTGCAACTTCAAAAATTTCAACATAAAGAGGGGAAACTTAATGTTGTTGAGATACATAAAACCATGTTTCCCTCTCTCACAATAACTTTCAGTAGCATCATGAATAAAATTAAAAATATAACAATCACATGAAACATTCTTATCATGAGCCACATGCACAAAACAATTATTACTCTCCCTATAAGAATAGTCATTCTTATTAATCATAGTGGGAGCAAATTCAACAAAATAGCTATCATTATTATTCTCATCACCATAATCATCAAATATAGGAGGCATATTGTAATCATAATTAATTTTCTCCTCAATAGTAGGTGGACTAAAAATATCATATTTTTCATTGTATTCATCATATATTGGAGGTTTAGTATCATCAAAGTAAATTTTCTCCTCTAAAGATGGGGGAGTAAAAAGATCATTTTCATCAAAACTAGCTTCCCCAAGCTTAGACTTTTCCATAGCATTAGCAATAATGGTGTCCAAATAATTCATACTAACAACATTGCTATTAGCATGAAAATAAAGTTCCATAGGTTTTTTAATTTTCTCTTCAAACACTTCATGTCCTAACTCAAGATAAATACTATAAAGCTCTCTAATTTTTTGTTGTTTTCCATTAAGCCTAACTAGTGAAAACAAGAAACAAAAGGACAAAATTGCAGAATCTAAAGGAAATAACTTCGAGCACTCACACACACTAGCAACTGTACTAGAAGATAGCTTAGTAGCCATAGGATGTGAGTACCTTTTACCTTACCTCCGCGGCAACGGCGCCAGAAAAATAGCTTGATGTCTACGCACTTCTATTCTTGTAGACAGTTGTTGGGCCTCCAAGTGTAGTGGTTTGTAGAATAGCAGCAAGTTTCCCTTAAGTGGATTACCCAAGGTTTATCGAACTCGGGGAGGAAGTGGTCAAAGGTATCCCTCTCAAGCAACCTTGCAATCAAGATACAAGAAGTCTCTTGTGTCCCAAACACACCCAATACACTTGTCAGGTGTATAGGTGCACTAGTTCGGTGAAGACATAGTGAAATACAAGTGCATAGATAATTATAAGTGGTAACGGTGCCAGAAAAGAGCTTGATGGCCTGGAAGAGACTAAAGGCAAACTGAAATAAAGATGGAAGCAAGCAAACATGTAACAGATCTAGTTGCACACGGTGTTTCAATGTTTAGAAACAAGGCCTAGGGATCATACTTTCACTAGTGAACACTCTCATATAAATATATTATCTTCATGATACTACTCTGAACTACTCTCCGGTTGGACACTCTAATCCATGGTAGGGCTATAACAGCACACCTCAAAGTAAGCCTTTCCCATCTAGATAACCCCACACTGTCACCTTGAGCACTAGATGGTTCCAACAAACACCACAATTTCATAGAGACATCCAACTCCAAATATAACTCATAATAAGTATTTGTAATCTCTAGCCTAAGTGCCACCATGGTGTGCACGCTGTCACTTTCACACACATGGGGAGAGCAGAGATCTATTAAAGCACTTGAGTAGCAAGGTAGATCTACTTGATTACAAAGCTCATGATCACAATATGATCATGCATAGAGAGAGAGATGAACACATAGCTACCGGTAGAACCCTTAGCCTCGAGGAAGAACTACTCCCTAATCATCATGGGAATCAGCAACGACGATGGAGATGGTGGTGGAGATCGATGGAGATGGCTCTGGGGGCACTTCCCTGTCCCGGCAGGGTGCCGGAACAGAGACTTTCTGTCCCCCGAATCTCCCCTTCGGTGGTGGCGGTGCTGCGAAACTTTTCATGGCTGGAGGCTTGACGATTTAGGGTTTTTGCATCGGGAGGCATCTTATAGGCGAAGAGGCAAGATCGATGGGCGGCCAGGGGGCCCACACCAGCTGGTGGCGCAGCCAGCATATGGTGCGCCCACCCTGGTGCCCTACTCCATCTCTGCTTCGTGTTTCTGTGTTGCTCCGGGAAAAATAGGCGTATCGGCTTTTGTCCCGTCCAATTCCGAGAATATTCATTTTCTGACTTTCTGGAACCAAAAACAGCAGAAAACAGGCAACTAGCACTGTGGCGTCTTGTTAATAGGTTAGTTCCAGAAAATGCATAAAAGTATCTCCAAAATGTGGACAAAACATAAGAAAGTAGATAAACCAAGCATGGAACATCAAAAATTATGGATACATTAGCAACGTATCAGAGACCAAACTTCATTGCGGGTGAAACACTCGAGTTCTTCTTGCATGGCAATGACCCAATCTGGATCTTCTAGAGCTTCATGTACCTTGAGTGGCTCGAAGTTGGACACAAATGCATGATGGCCACAAAAGGTAGTGAGCTATTTATTCTTGTTGCGAGTCTCGATTCCTCTTGATATGCTTCCAAGTATATTATTGACTGGGAGTCCACTTGCAATAGAGGTGGACTTGATCTTCTGGATTGTCCCTTCGTGATCAATGAATTCATCCTTCGTTGGTCCTTGATCATTGACCACATCTTGAGCTTGACCTTGATTTTGGGTAACTAGTTCGTCTTCTTGGTCTTTCTCAACGGGTTGAGGGCTTGGTTCTTGTTCTTCGGTCTGCGAGAGTTGTTCATCATGAGGTGCACTTGATGGTTCAACTTGAATAGATCTAGGCTCCACTTGAGTTGGTCTTGATCCTCCCCCCATCAACATCTTGATCATGAGTATGATGTTCGGTGGGCAAGATATGCCCAATTCCCATCAACTTGATGACTTGAGAGGAGTCTCCATCACCTACAATATGTGGAACAACTTTCCCCCCTTGGGGGCCATTATCCTCCAAAAACTCCACGTCATAAGATACTTCAACACAACCATTGGCTTTATTGTAGTATCTATAGGCGTGAGAGTTTTCCGCATAACCAACAAAAATACCATCTATAGTTCTAGATTCAAATTTACCGAGCTTTTCTTTCTTGTTATTGATGAGGCACTAATACATTGCAAATGTATCTATAATTTTTGATGTTCCATGCTTGGTGTTATCCACTTTCTTGTGTTTTGTTCCAACTTTGGAGTACTTTTCATATGATTTCTTGGACTAACCTATTTGAAAGAACATGTGTGCCCCATGTGTGGTTTTGGTAATTAATGACAATCTTTATGGACTTATGTTTGCATTGAGTTCTACTTGTATGATTTGTCCATAGGCAATGCTTGAACCATATGTTGGCTTCAAGGTTGGAAGAAGAAGAAAGTGAAGAAGAAAGTGAAGAAGATCAAGTGTTGATCAAGGTTTCAAGGAATGATCAGGAGATTGGTCAAGTAGAAGTTGAGCCTATGACAAGTGTGTCTTGAATAATAAGATGATCTCAAGTGTAGCTTTCCATCCTTATGGTGATCATGGATATGTGAAGATATGCCTAAAAGAGAGGCTCTTCCATAGTGGAGTATAGGGGAGAAAATTCCAAGTCTTCACCAAGCTAGCGCAATCAAGAAAGGTGTTCCATCTTGAGGTGTAGAAGATCGTCATCATCAACATCAGGTGGAATATGCACAAGGCAATTGTTTGATCTTGATAGGGTTTCTTTCTTACCGGTCTCATGGTGTTAGTTGGGGAGACCGGTTTATAGGATAGATAACCGTACTATTAAGAGAGGCTCTCGAGTGAGTAACTTGATCATAACCCTCGGTGAGAGCTCAAACCTTTGCATACTTGGCATAATCTTTCTTGGTTCTTATTTGGGTCTTACTCATGTGAGTATTTAGATCTTGTGTTAATCTCCATGGCAAGCTCAAGTTCATCGAAAACGAATTTCATATGCTTTCTCTATTGCGTTTTCGATGTTGGAGGTTTTATCGGTTCGCCTTTTTGGGAGAGGTCAAACCTTTCGTCATTTGGTTCTATCCTACCTTTATGGACTATGATGTTTCTATGGATGATCTTGTAGATCTCATTGTCCTCTTTAAAACGATCCCAAGATCATCAAAAACAGAGTCTGGATGCAAAAGTTATGATTGTTTCAGTTTCGCTGTTTCTGCCAGTTTTCAGGGGGGCGGATTATCCGGCCCAATTTTCGGAAAACAGCTAAGAACTTTGAGGCGTGACTCCCAGTAATAGGAGCGGATTATCTGTGCCTCCGGGGGCAGATTATTCGGCCCAAATATCCGCCCCCTATACTGAGGGTCGCGCTGCGAAGTCCTTAGCCATATTTTGGCCTGGGGAATCCGGAATATCCGGGGGAGGGGCGGATTATCCGGCCTAGGAGGTCCCAAACGGTCATATTTCGTTGGGGAGGGGTATAAATAGACCCCTTCTTCCTCCTTAGACTGGTTGCTTGCATTCTCTCTCTCCTCCATTGTTTTGACCTTCAAGAGCTTGCAAATTCTCTCAATCCCTCCCATATTTCTTGAATCTTTTTGGGGGATTTGAAAGGGGTGGTCTAGATCTAAAACTCCACCAACCCATCTCTCCTCTATGTGAGAGGAACATATTGGGATCTAGATCTTCGGGTTTCTTTTGTGGATTTCCTCTTGTGTTCTTCCTCTCTTATTCTCCCACTAGCTTTTGTAGCTTTGGTGGGATTTGGGAAAGAAGGACTTGGGCACTTATTGTGTTCTTGCCATTGCATTTGGTGCATAGGTTTGAGTTCTCGGTGATGATTTGATTGGGTGAAAGGTGAGAAGCTTTTTACTCTTGGGTTCTTGGAATCCTAGATGGTTTAGTTGTTTTGCAGGTTTGTGGATTACTTGGGGCCTCCAATTAAGTTGTGGAGCTTTCCCCGAGCTTGTTTGTTGGGAGCCTCCAATTGAGTTGTGGAGAAGTGGCCCAATCTTTGTGAGAGGTTACGGATTGCCACTGACAAGTGCACCGATAGTGAAGAAGTGAACCGGGCCTCTTGTGGCGAGGTTCACAGGAGAATAGGCTGAGGCCTTTTGTGGCGTGGTGGTCCTAGTACCGCCCACCCCTCCAACGAGACGTACTCCCTTTATGGGAGGAACTCGGTAATAAATCATCGTCTCCGCGTGCCTCGGTTATCTCTATACCCAAGCTATTACTTATGCACTTCACTTTGTGATAGCCTTCGTGCTTGAAGTCTTATATCTAGCTATCACATAGTTGCTTGTATTGCTTAGCATAAGTTGTTGGTGCACATAGGTGAACCGTAGTTTATATAAGATTTGTGCTTGACAAAGTAAACGCTAGTTTTATTCTGCCTTTGTTAATCCCATATCGTAAAAGTTTTAAACCGCCTATTCACCCCCCCTCTAGGCGGCATCTGTATCCTTTTCAATTGGTATCAGAGCCTGGTCTTTCTTTTTGGGCTTCACCGCCTTGAGAGTAAAGATGTCGGCTAGGGGATTAGTGCACGATGACATTTTCATATTCGATGGCACATGTTATGAGATTTGGAAAATTTGTATGCTTAATCATTTTCGGGCCATGGACCCAAATTTGGAGCGAATCGTAGATATAGGTTTTTCTCCTCCAATGGATTTCCTTAATGAGGATGAGAAAAACTTATATCTCGATGCTCAAGCTTCTAATGTGCTTGTTAATGCTTTGAGCCATGTAGTTACTTCTTCAGTCATACCTTTTTGGAGCGCTCATGAGTTATGAACAAAACTTCAAGATAAATATGCTGTGTCCAATATTTTTGAGGATGATTATGTTGCTTCCACTTCCGGTCGAGATGAGTTCTCATCTTCTACCACTTCACCAACATGTGATTTTTCACAAGGTAATGATATGGTAAGTGGTGATAGAAATTGCAATATGGATAGTGTGCTTACTATTTGTAATCCCTCCTCTCTATCTAGTTACAATGATCTATCTTTGGACTTTAACACTTCTAGCACTACAAACTCCTTACATGCTTGTGTTGATAGTCCTTGCATATCATGTGTAAGTTGTTTGAGTAAATCTCATGATGATATGCTTGATATTCCTTGTTGCCATGATATAAATGCTTTTATTTCCTCTAGTTGTTGTGTTTCTAACAATGTAGAGGAAACTGAAGATTCTACGGGTCAAGACAACATCTTGAATGAAGCCTCAAGTAATTCTTCATTATCATCATCTCACGGTTCTCATCTATGCCTTATGGCTAGGGATTCAAAGGTATCTCCTACTTTGGAACCCAATACCTCTTGTGATGATGAGGATGAGTATAATGAGGAAGAAGAGATTGATGTTGATTTGTTACATGAAAAGGGTGAGATTGTTTATCATGCTCTTGTTAAGAATAATATTGCTTGCTCTAACTTTGTTGAAATCTTGGGTTTTTCTATTGAGAGCAAAGAACGTATTGATAAGTTAGAAGCTCAAGTTGAGGAGCATGAGAACACAATTTACAAAATGAGTAGCCTTGAGCGTGAGTATGCTAATGATATTGCAAATCTAAATGAAGCTCTTGAAGAAGCACAAGCAACCAAAGAATCTCTTGAGGAGACATTTACTCTAGAAGTGTCTAAAGTAAAGGAAACCCGTGATAAAGCTCTTGAGGTGGCAATTGATCTCAAAAGAAAATATAATGAGATTTCCAAGTTGTCTTCTACTATTGCTCATTATAATGATGCTTGTGCTACTAACTCTACTTCTTTTGAAGCATCTATTTTGAAGGAGAATGTTGAGCTAAAGGCTCAACTTGCTTTGCTAACTAGCAATTATGGGAAATTGGAAGAAAGTCATGTTATGCTATCAAGCTCTAATGGGGATCTTCTAGCCTCCCATAATAAGCTAAAGTTAGCTCATGAGGCTATTGTGTCAAAGGTAACATCTAATGAGCCTCATGTGGACATTAGCACTACATGCACTACAAATGTCGTACTCCCATGTGCTAGTACTCGTAATTCAGCATCTCATATTATTGCTACATCTTGTAATGAATTACATTCCTTCCCTTGTTGCTCTGAAGCTTCTACTTCCTCTAGTATTTGTGTTTATACTAACCATGTAGAGGAAATCAAAGAGCTCAAGGCCCAAGTCTCATCTTTGAAGAGGGACTTGAAAAAGGGTCAGGAAGGGAGGGCCACACTCAACAAGATCTTGAGTGTGCAAAAATTTCCCAATGACAAGAGTAGGCTTGGATTCAAATCCAATATCAAGAACAAGTCCACTAACAATAATAAGCTTAAGAGAGACAAGAAGAAGGGCCAAGAACATGTCAAGAATTTGTCCAAGATTATTTGCTTCAAGTGCAAAATTGAAGGGCACCATGTTAGATCTTACCCATTGAGTAGTAAGACTCTCAGTGAGAAGCAAAAAGGGAAGAGGCCTCAAGTTCAAGGTCATGGTGTACCTCAAGTTGAATAAAGGCCACTTCGCAAAAAGAATCAAGATAATACTCCCATTGTGGATAAATCAAGTGTGAAGAAATGGAAGAAAAGAACTTGCTACATATGTCGTGAGAAAGGTCACATCTCTTCTTCATGCACTATTGGTAACTCCTCATCCAACCCTATTATTATTGATGAAGTTTATTCTCTTCGTAAGGATGAGGTTGGAAATGTGTTTGCCAGATATGTTGGTGCCCAATGTGGTGTCAAGAAAAGAACCATTTGGGTTACCAATCTTATTGTGACTAACTTCTTAGGACCCAACTTGGTTGGGGACCAACAAGCTAAAACTTGATCAATAGGTGTTGGTGGAGGGCTTTGGAGACTTGGCTAAATCATGAAGAATGAAGGGAATTTCATCAATTATATTGTATCAAGCCAAGTGATTTATATTATATTATCTCTATCATATATTCATTGTTCCTCTTTGCGGTAACATGTTCTCAACTCATTTACATTTAAAGTTACTCGCCCCTTGTGCATGTGTTGGTTTGTACGTTGCATGTGTTTTTATATGTTGTGCATAACCACTTACTTATCTTGAGTTATCAAGTTTATTTGTGTATGTTGGCTGCACACCATGTACTTGTTTTTTTGTGTGTTGAGCCTTTATTGAATTCTACATGTTATCTCATTTTTGGATATTTCTTTGACTTGAAATCATTTAGTGCTCTATTTGATGTAGGTAGAGATGATGATCCCATGTGGATGCATTGTGTATTCAAATGAAAAAATCTTAAATAATGCACTAATCATGGGGGAGTTTTCCTATATTGTGTAGAACACTCCTTTTATGCTTCTTCACAACATGTTTTGCTCCATATCGTTTTTATGTCTTTGGAAGATAAATATTCCTTTGGTACTTTGTGTCATCTTGAAAAGCGTTGAGATTTTGGTGTGGTTTTTTTATTTTAAACTTTCTCTTTTTGGGAGTTGGCTTTATCTCATTCCTTTCTAACTTTTTTGACATTTTAGAATGAGATAATTCCTTGAGCATTTGTGTTTTTGTCTATCTCTTTATCTTTGTTTTTTGCCTAGTTCATTTGTTGAACATGTGGTCTTTCATGAGTTGATTTGGTTATTTGATATAATTTGAATAACCTTTTATCGTGTCACACTTTGGTGTTTCTTCTTGGTTTACTTGGTATTTTGTTCAAATTGTATCTCCTTTGGTTCTTGAAAGTAGTGTGCATGCATATTTATTAAATGTATATATTATGGCGTGCTTGCTTTACTTGATCCAATATATAGGGGAAACTCCACAAAATCCTAATTGGCTAAGATGTGCATGAAATTCAATTCATATCAATATGCACATATTTATGTGGAGTCTCTCCTATGTATTGTAGTTGCTCTAACTACTTTGGACCCAATAAGTTTAGGGACCATATTGTACTTGAATTTTATTTTAGGTACCTTCGAGGTGCATTGGATGCTTGTCTCTTTCATAAGGAATAAGTGACGACTCGATGATCAAGAAACTCCTATCTACTTCATCACAACAATGATATCTCGGTAACAAGTATCTCTTACTCATGCGTACATATCGTCTTCCAACCTATGGTAGGTTGCATATTGGCATGATTTTTTTGTATTTGTAGTTGTTGTGGTTCTTTCTTTGGCCTTAAAGAACGCTCTCTGTTGCATATGTGAGTAAGTTGAGATGAGTGCATATAATTGGGACTATACAAAATCATGCTCATGATTCACCAATCCCAAATATGTCAATCTAGCAATTATATTGCCTATTGTTTCCTCAAAGTACTCTCATGTGCAATATTGATGAATTTGCGAAGTTGATTCTTTCTTTGTGATACTTGATTCCTCTTGCAATACATTCCAACTATCTCTACTTCCCTTAGTGGTAGTTGTGATGTATTTGATATGTTTGTAGTTAAAGTTCATGAATATACAATAAGATAAAATTGAGCCTTTTGGCCATGCTATCAAGCAAAGATCTTAGTGGTGTATTGGCATGACTTCATTTTGGATATCTTGCTCAATTTATTTTAGTATCTATTTTGTGTGTACATGTTTCTTTGTGCATCAATATCTTTGTGAGATTGTCTACTTAGAAACTTATACACATGAGAGATGTTACTTCTCCTTTTTTGACATCTTCTTTGTTTCGTGTGTGTTGTATGGTCATACTAAGCAATATCATTCATTGAAGACTATGTTGATGCTCAATGATCATCCTTGCATTAGTCTTATACTATGCTTTGTCATGCCTCTCACACATCCTTGTGGTTGAGCCTGCTATTATGTTGTCTCTTACTTGTTGCTCAATCATTTGTTTATTGCAAGTTTTATGCCTTGGTATATGCTCTTTCATACATAGTTGGGTTTTAAATAATATCGAGGGAGTGAGGATGCCATGTTTGTCCATATTGTATTCAAATGCAATTTTTTTGCACAAACCTTGGGGAGCCTCCTCATATTATATAGAACACTCTCTTTTCAATCTTATCATAATATCTATCTTTCATTTGGTATGTTCTTTTTGTCAAGTGGTTCTTTGGGTCTTTTGATTGCTTGCTCCATTTGTTGATGCTTCTTCACTTTGTTAATTTTTTTTTGCAATCTTTTGATCCTCAATATTGTTTAACCTCCTCCTAAGTATTCGGCATTGGATACGTGCATTTTATTCCACTCACACTATGAGAAATGTACACATTTTGGAGGAATTATCACTCTATTGGTCGTGTAGAGCTTTTCACCCATTTTGGCAATCGATGCCAATGGGGGAGAAGTTTTGGAGGGTTTAAGGGAAGTTGGTTTCATGCTTTGAGTTTGTTCTTATGCATTTGTGTATCATGCTCTTGCATCTTTGTTGTTGCTTTGCATGTTTAATATATAGATATAAACCCTCTCAAAGGGATTGTCATCAGTTACCAAAATGGGGGAGATTGAAAGAACATGTGTGCCCCATGTGTGGTTTTGGTAATTAATGACAATCTTTATGGACTTATGTTTGCATTGAGTTCTACTTGTAGGATTTGTCCATAGGCAATGCTTGAACCATATGTTGGCTTCAAGGTTGGAAGAAGAAGAAAGTGAAGAAGATCAAGTGTTGATCAAGGTTTCAAGGAATGATCCGGAGATTGGTCAAGTAGAAGTTGAGCCTATGGAAAGTGTGTCTTGAATAATAAGATGATCTCAAGTGTAGCTTTCCATCCTTATGGTGATCATGGATATGTGAAGATATGCCTAAAAGAGAGGCTCTTCCATACTGGAGTATGGGGGAGCAAATTCCAAGTCTTCACCAAGCTAGCGCAATCAAGAAAGGTGTTCCATCTTGAGGTGTAGAAGATCGTAATCATCAACATCAGGTGGAATATGCACAAGGAAATTGTTTGACCTTGATAGGGTTTCTTTCTTACCGGTCTCGTGGTGTTAGTTGGGGAGACCGGTTTATAGGATAGATAACCGTACTATCAAGAGGGGCTCTCGAGTGAGTAACTTGATATATCCCTCGGTGTGAGCTCAAATCTTTGCATACTTGGCATCATATTTATTGGTTATTATTTGGGTCTTACTCATGTGAGTATTTAGATCTTGTGTTAATCTCCATGACAAGCTCAAGTTCATCGAAAACGAATTTCATATGCTTTCTCTATTGCGTTTTCGATGTTGGAGGTTTTATCGGTTCGTCTTTTTGGGAGAGGTCAAACCTTTCGTCATTTGGTTCTATCCTACCTTTCTGTACTATGATGTTTCTATGGGTGATCTTGTAGATCTCATTGTCCTCTTTAAAACGATCCCAAGATCATCAAAAACAGAGTCCGGATGTAAAAGTTATGATTGTTTCAGTTTCGCTGTTTTTGCCAGTTTTCAGGGGGGGCGGATTATCCGGCCCAATTTTCGGAAAACGGCTAAGGACTTTGAGGCGTGACTCCCAGTAACAGGGGCGGATTATCCGGGCCTCCAGGGGCGGATTATCCGGCCCAAATATCCGCCCCCTATACTGAGGGTCGTGTCGCGAAGTCCTTAGCCATATTTTGGCCCGGGGAACCCAGAATATCCGGGGGAGGGGCGGATTATCCGGCCTGGGAGGTCCCAAACGGTCATATTTCGTTGGGGAGGGGTATAAATAGACCCCTTCTTCCTCCTTAGGCTGGTTGCTTGTATTCTCTCTCTCCTCCATTGTTTTGACCTTCAAGAGCTTGCAAATTCTCTCAATCCCTCCCATATTTCTTGAATCTTTTTGGGGGATTTGAAAGGGGTGGTCTAGATCTAAAACTCCACCAACCCATCTCTCCTCTATGTGAGAGGAACATATTGGGATCTAGATCTTCGGGTTTCTTTTGTGGATTTCCTCTTGTGTTCTTCCTCTCTTATTCTCCCACTAGCTTTTGTAGCTTTGGTGGGATTTGGGAAAGAAGGACTTGAGCACTTCTTGTGTTCTTGCCATTGCATTTGGTGCATAGGTTTGAGTTCTCGGTGAGGATTTGATTGGGTGAAAGGTGAGAAGATTTTTACTCTTGGGTTCTTGGAATCCTAGACGGTTTAGTTGTTTTGCAGGTTTGTGGATTACTTGGGGCCTCCAATTAAGTTGTGGAGCTTTCCACGAGCTTGTTTGTTGGGAGACTCCAATTGAGTTGTGGAGAAGTGCCCCAATCTTTGTGAGAGGTTACAGATTGCCACCGACAAGCGCACCGATAGTGAAGAAGTGAACCGGGCCTCTTGTGGCGAGGTTCACAGGAGAATAGGGTGAGGCCTCTTGTGGCGTGGTGGTCCTAGTACCGCCCACCCCTCCAACGAGACGTACTCCCTTTATGGGAAGAAAATATAATGAGATTTCCAAGTTGTCTTCTACTATTGCTCATTATAATGATGCTTGTGCTACTAACTCTACTTCTTTTGAAGCATCTATTTTGAAGGAGAATGTTGAGCTAAATGCTCAACTTGCTTTGCTAACTAGCAATTATGGGAAATTGGAAGAAAGTCATGTTATGCTATCAAGCTCTCATGGGGATCTTCTAGCCTCCCATAATAGGCTAAAGTTAGCTCATGAGGCTATTGTGTCAAAGGTAACATCTAGCACCCCCTCGGCCTCTCCTTCCGCCTATAAATTGCCCTCGAGACGAAAACCCTAAGTGCTCGATCAAAAATCCACGAAAGAGTTTGTAGCCGCCGTCATCTCCATCCCTAGATCGGGAGGGATCTGAAGCTCTTCCCGGCACCCTGCCAGAGAGGGCAATTCACCCTGGAGGCCTTTTTCATCACCATGCAAGCCTCTAGTGTGATGCGTGAGTAGTTCATCCTTGGACTACGGATCCACGTAGTAGCTAGATGGCTGGTTCTCCTCCTTTGTGCTTTCATGTCTAGATCTTGTGAGCTCCGTTCATGATCATCTATTTGTAATTCTGCATGTTGTGTTTGCAGGGATCCGATGGATATTGAGATGCTATTTCAGATTGATTATTGATTCTATCATGTCTTTGTTATTTGTGATCTTGCATGCTTTCCGTTGTTAGTAGCTATCTTGGGCAAGTAGATGCTAGCAACTCCAAGAGTTAGTATTTATGCTCGATAGTGGGTTCATGCCTCTGGTAATTTGGGGAAGTGACAGAAATCTCTAAGGTACTAGATGTGTTGTTGCTACTAGGGAGAAAACAACAATCCTTTGTTCATAGAACAATCGTATTGTTTACTTTACACGCAGTTCGTAAAGCAATAATTTGTTTCTTGCAACTTAACACTGGAGGGGGTTCGGATGATAACCTGAAGGTGGATTATTAGTCATAGATGCAGTTGGATGGCGGTCTATGTATAATGTTGTAATGCACAATCAAGTCTCAAAGGAGTCAAGATGATTAGTATATGCATGTATTGCTTTCTCGGTGTTTGTCAATTGCCCCGCTGTAATTTGTTCACCCAGCATGTTATCTATCTAAGGAGAGCCACCTCTAGTGAACTATGGATCCCGGTCCTTTTCTTTACATACAATCTACAATCTTTTATTGCTTTGTGTTTACTTTCTGCAAACTATTACTTCTTTCTATTCGATACGTTTAATCCTTTGTTTTCTACAAAACACGGTGAGATTGACAACCTCATCGCCAGTTGGAGACAAAGTTCTGTGGTTGTGTTGTGCAGGTCTCCACGTTGCTACTAGCACCGGTAGTGCGCCCTGCCAAAGCTCAGCTAGTAACACCTTTGGGGTGTTTCCTTGCTCCTACTGGTTCGATTAAACCTTGGTTTCACAACTGAGGGAAACTTGCTGCTGTGCTCATCATACCTTCCTCTTGGGGTTCCCAACGAGCTCTACATCAACACCGCCATCAAGCATTTTTCTGGGCTCGTGCATTGATCCATCAGGCACTTGCACCCAAAGACACGGAAGTAGTTGACATTGGGCTTGTTCTTTGTGAAAATCTCGTATGGAGTCATGTCAAAGGGAGCTCGGAGGAAGAGCCAGTTCGAGTAGTGAACCGCGGTGGTGATGGCTTCTCCCCAAAAGTTGTGGGGTGACTTGAACTCACTCAGCATTATTCTTGCCATCTCAATGATAGTCTGATTCTTCCGTTCAACAACACCATTTTGTTGAGGGGTATATGGAGCCGAGAATTCATGCTTGATCCCCCCATCTTGAACAAACTCTTGCATGGTGTAATTCTTGAATTCGGTGCCATTGTCGGTCCTAATGGTCTTGATCTCCACTTCATGAGTGCATTGAGCTTGTTTGGCGAAGATCATGAAGTACTTGTAGGTCTCATCCTTTGTCTTGAGAAGGAATACCCAAGTGTATCTTGAGTAATCATCAACGATGACAAGACCATACTTTCTTCCACCAAGAGTATCATATGTTGATGGCCCGAAGAGATCCAAATGGATAAGCTCCAATGGTCTTGACATGGCCACCTTGGATATGGATGGATGACTCCTCCCATGTTGCTTTCTTAAAATGCAATCACTACACACACGATCTTTCTCAAAAGAAACATCGGTTAGTCCAACAATATTCTCACCCTTTAGGAGTTGTTTAAGATTTCTCATGTTGACGTGCCCAAGGCGGCGATGACAAAGCCATCCCTCGTCAACCTTGGCCATTAGACATGTGGGAAGAGATTGACTCTCTTGCGAGAGGTCGACCACATAAAGGTCGTCTTCCACATATCCAACAAGGACCAACTTGAGATTATCACTCCTAAAGACTTCCACAAAAGTTCTAGAGAAATAGGAACCATAACCGGCATCCTCAAGATGTTTTATTGAAAGCAAGTTGTAGCCAAGGTTTTCAACAAGCATGATGGCTCTAGGGTCAAAGCCTTGGAGACCACAAACTTGCCATAACCTAGTACCTTTCCTTTAGAGTTGTCTCCAAAAGTGATGTTTGATGTTGAGTTAACACCGTGAATAAATTGGTCAAGCGCACTTCTACCTCCGGTCATATGATTGGTGCATCCACTATCAAACACCCATTTTGATCCACGGGAGGCATACCCCTACAAAATCAATTCTTTGATTTAGGAACCCATTGAGTAATGGGTCCCCTAGCATTAGCAACAAGATCTTTTGGTACCCAAATTGAGTACCACCTATAAGCATAACCATTATTAGGGCCAACATATTTGGCATACCCATCTCCTTGGGTGCCCTTACATAGCACATATGATGGATTAGATTTTCCCGCGAACTTGTGGTTGGGATTGCCCCTAGTGGCTCCCACATTCAAAACATCCTTCTTTACTTGGTCAACCACCTTGTGCCCTTCAAGCATGAAGTTGATCTTCTTAGGTGAGTTGGCGCCATTCTTGTCGTTCTTGGGGTCAAACCCCATACCTTTCCTTGGAGTTCTCATCGTTTGGCGAGCAAGAATCTCATCAAGAATCTTGACCTTGGTGGTAGGTTTGATACGCTCCATCTCAAGTTGTTCCTTCAACTTCTTATTCTCCTTAAGGAGACTAGCTTGATCCAAGGAAGGGTTAGAAGAACAAGTAATATTCTCAACAATAATAGGATCCTTCAATGTACTAAGAGCCTTTTTATAGGACACTCGAAGTTGATCATGATTCTCCCAAAGTTTTATGAGCTCACGCTTGACAAGGAAATTAGCTTTCTCAAGGTTATCAAGGTAATTGGTGAGAAAAGCATGAGCAACCTCAATTTCTTTCTTTGAAGTATCAAGCTCTTGGGACAAGGTGATAGCTTTATCTATGGTATCCATATCTTTTGCCTTATCTAGTTCATAGATTTCAATTTGTTCTTTAAGAAGGGAAGTAATGTCCTTTTCCTTGCTTAACTCTTGCTCAAGAAGATCGAATCTCAGTTTCTCATCATCAATATGAGACTCCAAACTATCAATGGTATCGTCACGTGAATTGACAAGGTTCATTAATTGTTTGAATCTAGCACGAGCATTGCTAGGAAGGGACTTCATGATTTTATACATTTATTGTACATAGTTTTCATCAAATTCATCATTGTCACTATCATTGGCACTAACATGATCATCCAAGGTGCTAGAGAGAGATGGAGGGGAAGAGATTACCTTGGTACTCCTTGCCATGAGGCATGTACCGGCGACCTTGGGAGTGATGGAGTCATTTGCATAGTCTTTGGTGTAGTCATATGTGAAGAGTGACCCGGGTTCGGCAAAAGCCAAACCGGCCACTCCCATGACCTTCTCCTCATCTTCACTCTCTGCATCGGATAGGTACTCTTGGCCAAGAAAGCCTTTGCCAACACGCTTCTTGTTCCTCTTGTACCTCTCGTTGATGGGGTTTGGCTTTAATCTTGGCTTGGCGCCCTCTTCATACTTGGGATTGTCAAGTCTCTTATCATACGGGAATTTGTCGGTAAAGTGGTCCAACTCATCACAATTGTAGCAATTCCTCTTCTTCTCACTTGGTCCGGTTGAGCTTCTTCTTCTTTGGAACTTCAAGTTCTTAGTGAAGAGAGCAACTTGAGCTAGCATGTCGTCAATGCCCTCACTATCACTCTCTTCTTCATTTGCAACACTCTCTTGCACATACTTTGCCTTCAATTCTAGGGATTGAGAAGTCCCAATGGCACGGTTGATCTCCTTGATCTTTTGTCCTTCATCCGCCATATTATCCATGGCAACAAGATAAGATACTAGATCATCGGGCGAGAAGTGGCGAGCTGAATCTAGGAGTTGCAAGTTCAAGGCAAGCTTCTTGTCAGAGTCAGCAATCATGGAGAGAACCTTGGACTTGATGAGCTCATCATTTAAGTTGAACCCATCATCATACTTGTCACAGCCAAGACCATCAATCTTTACACGGAGGGCAACAAGTCTCTTGTATGCTTATGCGATGGACTCACCATCGTTGTTCATGAACATGCTCATCTCTGACTTGGCAGCTTCATACTTAGACTTTTGGATAAGGGATGTTCCCTCTTGGAGAATGAAAATCCTCTCCCAAATCTCCTTTGTGGTAGGGATGTTGCTAACTTGATCATAGAGAGTGCGGTGAATGGCACTCCTTATCTTGTCACAAGCCATTGCATTTAGTTGATGGTCATAGTATTCTCCCGGAGTGAGATTGTTGGGATCTTGTGGATATAAGCCCTTGCCCACAATCTCCCAAAGCTCCACACTGCATCTATGAAGATGAGATTCCATAAAAACTTTCCAATGAGAGAAGTGAGTTCCATCATAGTGAAATGCGGGACCTGAACCATTAATATGAGGCATGATGTTCTTTTGTTTAGGATATATATACAGAAATGGATTAGGAGGCATAGAGGCTTTCGTTGGGTCACTCTCACTAGAGGCCTCGTTCATGGCCTCCTTACCGGTGTCCATCGTCCTCCCTTGAGGTACTACCGAAGGTCCAGCAAGCATGAACCCCTCGCCCATCCCCATAAAACGTCCCTCAAGAAAACTTATTCGAGCATGGAGATCGGAATCCGCCTTAGCCTTTTCAAGGTACTATTTGGCAAAGAGTTCACGGATCTCCTTGACCGAATAAGTCTTTCCCTCCTCATCATCGGAGAAGACCATATTTTCTCTTAGGCGGTAAAGCCCTTAGAAGAGCACTCAGCTCTGATACCAATTGAAAGTGTAAGATGGTTTACCTAGAGGGGGTGAATAGGTTTCTACAAAATTATTTATAATCTTTTGCAAGTTTTAGGCTCTGCAAAATATAACTGTGTCTAAATGCAAACTAGGTGAGGCAACCTAGATGATGATGCACGATACTTCAAGCACAAAGGCTATCACAAAGTAAACAACACAAGTAAGAGATTGGTTAAGGAATAACCGAAGCACACGGAGAAGAAGATGTATTCCCGTGTTCACCACCTTCGGGAAGGGGGCTATGTCACGTTGGAGAGGTGTGAGGTTCCACGAAGGATTCCCCAACGCCATGAAGGCTCACCTTCTTCTCCGAGCCTATCCCACAAAGGAATAGATCACTTACTCGTGGTAGACTTTAAGGTAGTCTCCAAACCCTCACAAACTTTCCACGGAGCAAATCACAAGCCGAATGCCTCCGGGCAACCCTAGCCGCCTAGGGTTTCCCACAAACCTAAGAGTAACAAGCTAACTCGATGAACTCAAGGGGGAATGAACTTTGGCTTGGTGGAAACGTAGATCAGGACCTCCTCTTGCTTTCTACCAAAGGGATTTGGAATTGGTTGGGTACAATGGGAGATCCTCAAGAAAATGTGTTTCAACAATAGGGAGAGAGAGAGCTTCAAGGATGAAATATGAACTGAATGCCTAACCTACTCAAGGTGGAAGAAGTGGTATTTATACCCAAGGGAGAAATCTAGCCATTTAGAGTATTTCTATGAAGCCCGGTTTAAAGTTCGGTTGGACCGGCCCTCACACCGGACCGCCTGGTTTCCAGGCCAGAAGACTGGAATCCAAATCGGGTTAGGTCACTGTGCGCAACCCCGGATAGACTCGGTATAACAAACTGACAATCCCGGTTTGGGTTCGGTTTTCCGGCGCTGGTACCGGACCACTCGATATGGGAGTCGGTTCAACCGGCTTGTACACCGAACTTGGCAGAGATGCTATGAAAAGTAGATTTCTCTCTCCTATCTCATGGTGATGGAACAAGTGGGTGTATGGGATGTGTATAAGGCTTAGAAATTCATCCCCAACAAGCTCATCGAGATAAGCCCTCTTAATAGTGCGGAGTTCCTAAAGAATCAAGTTACATATAAAAGGCAAAACTCTGGCACACCTCTTCGTTATCGAAATGGGGGGGTCTCCGATAATCTTCCAACATACCAGCAGACTAAAACCTGTTTAAGACACTAGTAGGTAGCATTAGTCCGCTCTAACTACAGTGTCATTGTCAACCAAAAACAGTAGAGGGTAAACTACCCTTTCAAGAAGTCAAGATAAAGCCCAATATGATAGACGCCCATCATAAAGAAGGGATGAAAAAAGATGGTTCACCATATAGTATAGATTCGCTCCTCCTCTGCTTACTCGGTAACACTCACCGGTTCCTATTGATGAATCACTCGGCAGCACTTGACTTTGCTTGAGGTGTGCCCCCCTCCCTCAAACTTACGAAAATGAAAACACAAGGATGGTCGGGATTGGCTCATACCCCCTCGTTTCGGAGGACAGGAAGAGGTATCGGTCAATCCTGAACATCCATATGTTTTTAGTTTGGGAGAGGGGAACACCGAAGCAAAAGTTTTTGTTGTTCTACGTTGAAATGACGCAAATCGGTACCTTCATACCCATATGCTAATGTGGAAGAATTGTTTTGGTTTAGGAACGGTTCTTGTATCACTTTAGGAAACATGACCCTAAGCCGTTTTCTTCTACCATTCTTCTTATTTCCCTTCTTTTTGTTACTAGTTATAATGTTGTAGTATTTTTATTTCATTTTATTTCTTGTATGATGTGTTTCCTGTCTTTTTACTTACTCCCTCCGATCCAAATTAGTTGACTTGGGTTTATCTAGACTCAGATGTATCTAGTAGTAAAATATGTCTAGATACATTCGAATCTAGACAAATCCGACTCAATTAATTTGGATCGGAGGGAGTACGTCCTTTCATTTTAATGATTGACTAGTTCAATTTTTATTTACCCATGTATGACAAACAAAATTTCCGTGTTCTATTTTCCTAAACTTTTGTTCAAGTAGTAGTTGTGATTTGTTTCACAAGCCTCGAACCAGGCTTTCACGTCGCTTTATAAATAAAGCCACAACTGAGTACAAGGTTCAACAGTACAACGGGCACCGTAGTGCCCAAAAAAGAAAGAAAAAAGAAAAAAAAAGAGGGAATGCAGGGACGCTGGAGTAGTAGCACAGCAGAGCCCAAAGGGAAAAACAAAAAAGGAGGCACGAGAGAACGCCCTCTAGGGTTGATCCTCAGGATCAGCCACCGCAAAGGGCCATGCCACCACTCTCAATGCCTTAAGGGACCTGTCCAGGTGCACTCGATCTCGCTGCTTAGATAGCGGGTACCACCACTGAAGGTAAGCCAGAAAAGAAAAAACAGAGTCAGAAGCCCGTCGCGGGAAGATCTTCTCGATCACCATTTTATTACGAATGTTCCAAAGAGTCTAGGTAAGGGCCACAAACACTAGCCAGAAGAGGTGGCGCCTCCCTCATGGATGGTTTTCCTCCGTTTCCAGAAACTCACTAAGATCCGGAGCCTGCCAGGCAAGGCCTAGGGCTTATCGGACAAAGCTCCATAGAAAATGAGTGGTGGTGCACGTAAACATTATGTGGGCACAGGTCTCCGGTGTCCCACGTAATGGACACATCCCATTTCTAGGGCCATTACGCTTTGCCACCACTACCCCTGAGGGGAGGAGATCCCGTAGCAGCTGCCACTGGAAAATCCTCTAACTCATGGGTATGGGGGCTTTCCAAAGGTGGGACGTCCACGGGAGCTCCGGACCCTGGAAAAGGGTCCTATACGCCAAACTAACTAAAAATGCTCCCGAAGGAGACTGTAGCAAATCTTGTGTCTATTGGATTTACACCAGCAATCACTCCGATTTGATAATTGGTAGAAGTTTATCAAAACTACGTGTTCTTCAGTAACAAGATTGAAGAAGGGTTGTAATTTGTACAACTTGTCAAACCACATGAATGCTAGTGTCTCATAGCTGGAATTCTCGATTTGATAGATTATCAAAGAATTTTGGAATGTCCAAGATTATTGAGAGGACCTGCATTTTCATGAATTTGGGTGGGATCTAAGTAGCTTGGCTGAATTTTAATATAAAAGCGACATATTTTGATTGGGATTTAAGTAAAATCCCTGGATCTCATATATGGATGCCATATTTGAGTGGGATCGTGACACCATTCTGAAATATGTGGATGACATATGATGTAATTGGTATTAATGATATTTAATTAGTAAATATACTATGAACGAAGTTAAACAAGTTATTAAACATTGAAATATATCGATATAGATTGATAAGTTTAATAAACATTATTGTCGAAATGCTTCCTGGATTTGATTCTGAAGATGTTCAGAATATCCTAGATAAGATTCTAAAGAAGTTCAGAATGGAACAAGGCAATAAAGTAGTTCTTACTTGTATATCTAGACGAAGCATTGAGTTAATCTTAGTATTACAACTGTCGTTAAAAGGAAATAAAAGAGATGTGTTGCATCTCCTATGCGTCAGTCGTAAGTTATTCCACACAACCATGTTATATACTCGACGTAATGTGACCCAAGTTTCTGGTTATAAAACAAGTTCTTAGTTGTAAGAACATGTCTTGAGATGATTCCTGAGTTAATCACTATACCAGAGTTAAGTTTGTGATTAAATTGTAAGGAGCAAGATTAGGCATCAAAGTTGCTTTCAATGCACTGTCGATTAGGATCTACATAGATATAGAAGTATATATATGTGGCTACTTATAAAAGTGGCCAGTGTAGTTTTGGCTAAAGAAGTCTGATGTCGTGGTGGTGTCACGGCAGATGCCATGGATAGGCTAAAGGTGGGGACTAATACACGCTAGGGGAATCCAGGGAGGGATAGTGGAGTGATTCTCCACACAGAAGTTTGTATTGATTTCCTTTGCAGATTACAAGTGCTCCTAGAGCTGTATTGGCGAGAGGAGGAAGAAGGAGATCTCTTACTCTTGCCTACAGTTCGCCCCTAGAATCTTAACCAAAACCCTATGGCCTCAAAGAACTCAACCCCCCTCTACTAAAACCCTAGCCCCCCCTTATATTGAGGAGGCTCGGTCCCTGCCTAGGGCATACATGGAGGCATATTCCTAAGAATATGCTTCCTCCCAAAGTGGTAACCCAACCGGGGTGCTTTTCCCCCGCGTCATACATGCTTTAGCGACGTAAGCCTCTGCGGGGCCCGCGTCAGCCGACATGGGCGTCGTCACCCTTGTCGGCCATGACCCGGTGGTCCTGCCCTTGCTTTCTTCGCTCATGCAGTGTGTACCGGACCTTATTTTTGACCAGAGAGATTCCTTCCTTCTCCCAGAAGCTAGGCGAGGACCCGGATCATAGTAGATCCGGCCATACCTGTTCCTGCATACAAGTTAGACAAGCACTTTCGACTTACTCCTTAAGTCGGTTGAGACAATGTTAGGCGACCCCTCCTGGTCTGGGTTACTCCGTGATCCGGCCTGCCTTGAGGTGACCTGGCCAGCATCTGCTTTGACCCTGCCGAACCTCGGCTAACTCGGCCCTTATACCCCGGAGTGACCCTACCCGGGGGTATCCCCCCAACATTAGTCCCTGAAGCTGGTGCGGTCTTAGCGGCCTTGGCCGCTAAGGCCACATCAGGTTCATTTATGTTCGAGCCTTGGATGTTATCTCCGAGTTAGCTCTTTATCTCGGATCATATGGATTTACGTTCCCTTCGCACGTTTCAAGTTTTTACTTGTCGGCCGGGTTACCACTTTAGCTCGGATCCCATGGTTACCATGGTTTGATCCGGGTCTCGCTTCCTTCTCTCATACGCCAACCCACGGGGAGGCTAATCATCACGTTGTCTTATTTTAAGGGCCTGCACAGTAACCACCACAGTAATTGTCAGTTATCACTGTGCGTGGGTCACGTCACGCCTGGCTCCTCGTTTACCGCATCAGTGCATCACGTCACGGGATTGCTTCTGCTCTGTGGCCCTCTGTGTGGCTCTTCTCCGAATGGTTGAGGCGTGCAATACACAGCCACACCATGTGGCTCGTTGGCGCATCGTGATCCCACTCACCCTCTCTGGGGGTGGTTAAGTAGCGGAGGGGAGCACCCCTTAGCGTTTTTCCCACTTCTGCGCCCCTCTGCTCGTTGCCCTTCTCCTTCGTCTTCCTAGCGACAGCGCCGCCGCCAGTGCTTCTAGCAGCAGTGCCGCCGCCGTGCTTTTCCCCGTGCCTCTGCGTCGCAGCCACCGCTGCGTGACTTCCTAGCCACGGGTCCTCGCCACTCCAGGCCTCAGATCCCTGCCGCCGCTAGCGCCAGCGAGGGTAGTGAATACGAGATGACGGAGGAGGAGCTCGTCGTCGCCGAGCAGGAAATGGAGGAGGACGCCGCCGCGGCGGACCACGGCGCGTGGGCCGGATCCTGGGTCTATCAAGATGACCTTGAATGGATCTACCGGACCAGGCACATTCCTTCTGGCGTCGCCGCTCGTCTCCCCTCCGCCGAACTGGCCCCCTCACCCAATCCGGGTGAGTTCGTCGTGTTCCTGTCCCACTTCCAACGGGGATTTGGTCTGTCGGTGAGCGATTTCTTCCGGGATTGGCTTAGCACCTACCACTTGCAGCCGCACCATCTCCCAGCTAACGCTATCACCTCTCTCTCTGCCTTTGCCTCTACGATCGAAGGCTACACCGGACTATGGCCCACGAAGGATCTATGGATCCGGTTTTTCGGCCTTCGTCGCAACGTCATCCCCAACATCCAAGTAGAGTCGGAGGATAAGCAGCTCACCCAATTCAGAGCTGCCTCCATCTCGCCCCGGAGACTCTCCGTTTTCCCTCGGGTTACCGGGCTTGACTTCTACAAAGAATGGGCCCGGACCTTCTTCTATGTCCGGAATGAGGGCACTGAAGATTTGATTCGGTTGCTGCCCTACGCTCTGGGTCCATCAGACACAGAATTCTGGGAGGAGGTCCCCATGAAGCCTACAGCTCTGGCCAACCAAGTTAACAAGAGGTTCGCGGAGCTGAAGAAACTCGGATTGCGTAACGAGGATGTTATGATCACGTTCGTGCGCAACCGAATCTCTCCCTTCCAGAAGCGCACCCACAAGTTGTGCCACATGAGTTTCGGCCGCGACCCCAACCGGACCTCCTCCTTCGAGTTGAGCAACACGGAGATTTTTTGCCGGGTTAAGGCTCTCTTCACCACCCACCGGGACTTCTCCGCCGAATGGACGTGGGGAATTGAGCACTACTGTCGTGACAGGCTCCCTCCCGCGGTAAGCTTTGCGGGGCAAACTTATTTCGGATCAAATATGTGTCGGTTTTTGTTGTATTTCTGACTCTGTTCTTCATGCTTTTTCTTAGATGTTCCTTCAGCAAACTCTCGAGGATGGTACGGATCCGACCCTTAAGTGGGCGCCGGACCGAGAAATCCTGGATGAGGAGGAGCCGGACCAGGAGATGTTCCTCCCTATGACCGATGCTACCAAACGACCCAGTGGTAAATTCTCTTCTCTTAGAGATTGGCCCGATGATGAGGATGACTCGGATGTCGACGTGATTGAACCTGTTGAGGCTGTCCCTCTTTCTTTTGCCTTTCCAGCATCAGCTAACCCCGGTGGGCATATCCACGAGGATCCTCCACTTGCTATGGGCGAGCCGGTTCCGGTGGCGTCGAAGAAGAAGCGCGGAGCCGCATCAAGTTCTTCCTCCGAACCTTCTCAGCCCACAAAAAGGCAAAAGAAGGCCGGAGACAAGACTGCTTTCAAGCGGGCAGGCAAAGCTCTGGCACGAAGGGCTCGGAAACCCAAGGAGGCCGAAACCTCGGATGCGTAAGTCATTTTTCGTTGCGTAACTCGCTTTTCCTTGCATCATGGAAATTTCTCTTCTGACATTATTCTCTTCTTCAGACCTCCGGTGGAGGTCCCTTAGAGCGGATCAAGCATCTCTTCACCGCTTCGATCTGGCCCTTCTCCTCCTCGTGACGACGAGTCACGTCCGCTGAGCCCTATTCCAGAGGGTTCTGTGGCTGCTCCGGGTTCCGCACTACCTCGTCGAGAGGAATGCGACCTCGGAGTGGGAGGGGTCGGTCCAGCCGAGGCGACGGCGTCCACCACTTCGGCATTGCCGCAACCAGCAGCCACCAAGTCTATCTCACCACCAGCACCACCAGCAGTTCCAGTACCAGTGATCGATCCAGCTCCAGCACCTGTTCCGGCACCAAGAAAATCAACAACAGCTCCAAGTCCATCTACAAGAGCTCCTGTGCCAAGTTCTTCCACCTCGTCCGAGTCATCTCAACCTCGGCGACGAACTACTCCAGCAGCTTCTAAGGGGAAATCCACTGCAGTTACTTCTTCCCAGCAAGCTAAGGGCAAAAAGGCTCTGGATACTACCAAGTCAACATCCGTCGAGGCTGGGCAGCGAACCCTATCGTCGATGCTTCCCAAGAAAGCTCCAGCAGCGAAGGATGTTCCTACCGAGCCAACTGACACGCAGCAGATGGTTCTGCATACCAGCCCAGCCCTTGCCTTAGTTGAGAGGAAAGAAGCGCACGCAAAGGGCTTGGTGGCACCCCATATGCCCACCGGTGAGCGGTACCCTCCGAGTCTTATTGAGTTCGTCATGAACTGGAATAAGGCGGAGTTCATGCACAACGACGATCTCCCGGAAAAGTTAGGCCCCACAGAATTTTCCGCCCAGATGAATACTGCCGCTAAGGCAATCAACCTCGCGGGACAAATGATGGAGGTATGTCGTTTCTCCTTTACATGCTGTAGATAATAACCACTAGTCCCCGAGCCTCCGGTGGAGTAGCTTGTTACTCGGCCGGATGCTCATTAGAAAACTAACGTAGCTCCATGTAAACTTCGAATATGCACACACCTAGAGCTGGGTTAAGTTCCACTTGGCCCGGATCTTGTACACTTCAAATATGCACACACCTAGAGCCGGGTTAAGTTCCACTTGGCCCGGATCTTGTACACTTCAAATATGCACACACCTAGAGCCGGGTTAAGTTCCACTTGGCCCGGATCTTGTACACTTCGAATATGCACACATCTAGAGTCGGGTTAAGTTCCACTTGGCCCGGATCTTGTACACTTCGAATATGCACACACCTAGAGCCGGGTTAAGTTCCACTTGGCCCGGATCTTATACACTTCGAATATGCACACACCTAGAGCCGAGTTAATTTCCACTTGGCCCGGATCATGTACACTTCGAATATGCACACACCTAGAGCCGGGTTAAGTTCCACTTGGCCCGGATCTTGTACACTTCGAATATGCACACATCTAGAGCCGGGTTAAGTTCCACTTGGCCCAGATCTTGTACACTCGAATATGTACCACGCTAATTTTACACTTCTGTACTTTTTTTAGGTAACCACCAATCGCCGGAGAGCTAAATTCCAACGCCTGCTGGATACCCACAAGATGTTGCGCGCAAAACATGTTGCACTTATTGCAGAACATGAAAAGAGGGGTAATTTTTTCCCTCGGCACTTCTCCATTTTTCTTCACCTTCTTCTGCCGAACTAATCTCCTCATTTGGTTTCTGCAGCTGGGGTGGAGGCTGAGAACAAGATCATGCGGAAGAACTTGGAGGAAATCCGGGATATGTCTTCTTTTGTCCGACCTCGTAGTGTTTTCCATTTCCTCTTCTCCTTGGCTCGGCAAACATTCACTCCTCGGCTCTGCCGGGTCAACATACTATTTCAGCATCGCTTGAGGATAGTGTGCCCGTGCCTGATATGATGCTGCATTTTCTCGAACAAGCAGGGCAGCATCAAGCCGAGCTGAAGAAAAAGGATGATGAGCTCGCTCTCCTCCGGACTAAGGACAACGAGATTGCCAAGCTCAAGGCTGAGATGGAGAAGATGAAGGCCCATCACCAAACCAAGCTCCAAAAGGTTGGCCAGAACTTCACAGAAGAGCGTGAGCGCCTTACTCTCCAGATCTCCAAGGACCAGGACCTGCTTAAAGAATCCGACGTCCAGCTTGAGTCGGCAAACGATGAGCTTGAGCAACTTCGCAAGACACGCGATGACTGCATCAAGGAGTTGACCCGGATTCACAGCCACATTTCACGTAAGTTCCTTTCCCTTATCTGACATAATTCTCCGGGTTAGATCATATGTCTTTGCTTCAGCTTCTTCCTTTGCCTTGTCTCCAGGCCACTTTTCAGAGAGTACCCCTATTACGAGCGTTGTTGTTGCCAATTTCCGCCGCGAGAGGGGTACACCTATCGCTCCTGATGGTGAGGGCATTCCTTTAGACATGGAGGACCTATTGGTCAGCCTGTCATCCCGCGTGGAAATCATCAAGAACTACGGCAAAGATCTCCTCGACGTCTCAGTCCGGATTTTCAACATGTTCTGGCCCAGTGAGAGCGCTTCGAAGAGGATCACACTTCTTGCCGAAAAGCTGTTGGAAATCGAGACCCAGCTTGACCTCTGGAGGGAGTCCGCTGGGCGTGCCGCAGCTGATACTATCCTTCACCATATTCTCACATGATACGAGAAGATCGACCTCAGCCTCCTTACATGTCGGCACACCAGATCCATATGGACCGATGATCCGGAGTGGGTAGCTCGGCGCTAGGCTTGCGCCTACAGCCTCATCGAATATTCTCCTATCCATGACTGGGTTGAAGGACCGAGCTTCCTGGAATCCGCTGGGGACGAGCACGTTGAGAACGTTGAAGATGGGTCGGATGAGGGTGGAGAAGATGATGCTTCAGACATTGAAGACAGCGACAACGACACCGAACTTCCTCCTCCTGCTGCTCCTTAGTTCAAAAAACTTGAAAATTTATCAGATCCCCGGTATGCCGGGTGCAATTGTATGCTGGATATGTGATATTTTGCTACTAGATTTCTATGCCGGATTAACTTGGGCGTAGTCCCCGAGTTTCATTTTCTTGTTCGTCCAATTCTCTGGCTTGGTCCGTGTCTACCTTGATTCGGTTTTACGACTTACGAATCCGAGCTTCAAAAATTGTTTTAACAATACTTAGAAACTTTTAGGCTTAGCTCAAAATAATTCAGCACAATAACTTGAAAATAAATACAGGGTTAGTCCAAAAAACAAACGTTAGCTCGAATAAATTCGTTTCCTTAGTCGTTTTTCATGTGCTACGCAATTCCAAACTTGTTCTCTTGCTTGCCATGAAGCCAATTCTTGTTGGACAGCAGCAAGTCGAAGAGTTGGGTTTTTGGTGCTCACACATTACTAATCCGGGTTAAGTAGACCGACTCATTCCAGCTAGCGCATAAGAAGTAACAACAAACATTATTAAGGTAGTCCCCGAGTTACTGCTCGAGGCGCTGCTATTTCATTGATAAGCTCATTGCCGACATACGTACCGACATATGAGACGACTCGGATACATACACTTCTTAGCTAAGTGTAGAAGGGACGAAGTAGTGCTACATTCCATGGTCGCTTAGATTCCTCTCCGGACCTGTCCGCCTTGTTCTTTTCCTGTGTCTTTGCATCTATAAGATAGTAAGAATCATTGTGCAATGCTTTGCCCACAATGAATGGTCCTTCCCATGGGGGGATAATTTATGCGTGCCCGTAGTACGTTGTACCAACCGAAGCACCAGATCGCCTTCCCGAAAGACTCGGGGGCACACTTTCCGGCTATGATAGCGTCGGAGATTTTGCTGATATATGGCGGATTTGGACAGTGCCAGTTCTCTCGCTTCTTCCAGCAGATCAACATCATTTTGCCGGGCTTCTTGCACTTCGGCTTTTGTGTATTGGGTGACCCTAGGCGAATAATGCTCTATGTCGGCTGGTAATACAGCTTCTGCCCCATATACCAAAAAGAATGGTGTATAGCCTGTTGATCGATTCGGAGTTGTTCTTAAACTCCACAGTACCGCTGGTAGTTCTTCTATCCAGCACCCCGCTAATCTTTGCAGCGGCTCAATGAGCCAGGGTTTTATCCCGGATAATACTAATCCGTTGGATCTTTCCACTTGTCCGTTCGATGTGGGGTGGGCTACCGAGGCGACATCGAGTCGGATCTTCTTGTCTCGGCAGAAGCGCGCAAATGCTCCTTCCGCAAAATTTGTTCCATTATCAGTTATAATACTATGAGGATAACCGTATCTCAAGATGATGTCTTTGAGAAATGTCACGGTCGCAGCTCCATCACATTTTCTTATAGGTTTCACTTCAATCCATTTTGTAAATTTGTCCACCATGACCAAAATGTGTGTCATGTTTCCTCTTGCTGGTTTGAACAGGCCAACCATATCCAAGCACCATATAGCAAATGGCCACGCAATCGGTATGGTCTTGAGTTCCGACATAGGCATATGTGTCTTGGTGGCGTACCTTTGACAACCATTGCATTTTCTCACCAGATCTTTCTGCTTGTTCTAAGGCACTTGGCCAGTAGAATCCATGCCGGAACGCCTTTGCCACCAAGGCTCGGGATGAGGCATGATGCCCGCATTCTCCTTGGTGTATATCTCGGAGGATGTCAAGCCCTTCTTCCGGGTCAACGCATCGTTGGAGGACATTAGTTACACTCCGTTTGTACAACTCGGAATTGATAATCGTGTATGCTTTTGCTCTCCTCTGAGTTTGCCTGGCTAACACCTCATCAGCGGGTAACGTTCCGTCTCTCAGGAATTGGAATATAGGCAATGCCCAAGCTGGTATCGCTCGTGGAGGGAATACGTCCTCATCAATTTCCATCTGATCTACCGGCATAACTTCAGCCGGATCATGCTGAGCAGTCTCCGGGTCAAACGAGGTAGTCCTCGGGTTTGCTGAGGCAGTCCCCGGGTTTGCTCATGCAGTCCCCGGGTTTTGCGTACTACCTCCCGTGTCAATGTCCATGGGCTCAGCTCCGGATTCTGTATTTTCCGGGACATAGATCGAGTCGGTTCCTAGGGACGGCCTGATAGATAGTTTTCTGAGGTGTTCCAATGCTACACCCGGTGGAATTGCCTGTCGGATTGATCCGAGCTTCGACAGCATGTCGGCAGCCTCGTTTTCCACTCGGGGTACATGGTGAAATTCACATCCCTCGAAGTAACCAGATATTTTCTGCACGTGAAATTTGTATAGTGCCATGTTTGGATCCAGGGCGTCCCACACTCCGGACACTTGCTGCACCACCAGATCCGAGTCGCCAAAGCATATTATCCGACGTACGCCAATCTCCTTTGCCACTTTGAGCCCGTGCACAAGAGCCTCGTACTCAGCGACATTGTTTGATGCCGCGAAATGGATCTGCAATACGTATTTTAGTTGGTCCTTCTTTGGCGAGGTAAGCACAACTCCGGCGCCTAATCCGGTTTTGGTTTTTGACCCGTCAAAGTGCATTTTCCAGTAGTTCGGATCCGGTGGCGGTGGTTCGTATTGTACCTCGGCCCAATCTACAAAAAAGTCCGCCACAGCCTGAGACTTGATGGCTTCTCTTCTATCGTATTGGGGCGCATAAGGGGCTAACTCAATTGCCCATTTTGCAATTCTGCCACTCGCATCCTTGTTACCCATTATCTCGGATATGGGAGCTTCACATATTACATTGATGGGGTGCTCCTCAAAGTAATGCTTTAACTTCTTTGCCGCCATATAAACACCATATGCCACCTTTTGAAAGTGCGGGTAGTTCTGTTTTGAGGCCGACAATACCTCGCTCAAGTAATATACTGGCCTTTGCACCAACTTACCTTCTTCATTGCGCTCCACTACAATCACTGCACTTACAACTCGGTTGGTTGCGGCTATGTAGAGCAACATTGGCTCCTTTGATAGTGGAGAGGCTAACACTGGTGCAGTGGCCAACATCTTTTTTAAGTGGGCAAAGGATTCATCGGCCTGTGGCGTCCAAACGAACTTATCTGACTTTTTCATGAGTTGGTAGAGAGGCAGTGCCTTTTCTTCCAACCGACATACAAACCGACTCAACGATGCCAGACATCCAGTGAACTTCTGGACATCGTTAAGACACTTCGGCAACTCCATTCGTTCGATGGCTCGGATCTTAGTTGGATTAACTTCGATACCTTGGCTGGAGACAAGAAATCCGAGTAATTTTCCAGCCGGGACACCGAAGGTACATTTTTCCGGGTTAAGCTTCATCCGGAACCTTCTCAAGTTCGTGAATGTTTGCCTGATGTCGTCAAGGAGCGTTTTGCTTTCCTTGGTCTTGATAACCACATCATCCACGTATACTTGTACGTTTTGACCTATTTGGTCGTGCAAATATTTTTGCATACATCTTTGGTACGTTGCACCTGCATTACGTAAACCAAACGACATAGTGCGATAGCAATAAGCCCCGTACGGGGTTATAAATGCAGTATTTATTTGATCATCCGGGTTCAGTGGTATCTGGTGGAAACCAGAATATGTATCAATGAATGACAACAGTTCACATCCCGCAGTTGAGTCTATGACCTGATCTATCCTCGGCAGTGGAAATGGATCTTATGGACACGCCTTATTTAGGTTCGTGTAATCGATGCACATGCGCCAAACCACTGCCACGTTCGGATCGTCCTTCTTCTTTTCTACCAGCACCGGATTAGAGAGCCAATCCGGATACAGTACTTCCATGATAAATCCTGCTGCTAGCAATCGAGCTATCTCGTCTCCAATGACTTTTCTCCTATCCTCGGCGAAGCGGCAGAGAGGTTGCTTCACCGGCCTTGCTCCGGGCCTTACATTTAAAGAGTGCTCGGCCAACTCCCTCGGAACACCTTGCAAGTCCTGTGTAGACCAAGCAAAAATATCCCGATTCTCACGGAGGAAGTTGATGAGCTCGCTTTCCTATTTGTCGGTTAACCTGGCACCAATTGTTATGGTGTGCTCCGGGAACGTGTCATCAACTGGAACCTTCTTGGTGTCCTTTGCGGCTTTGAATGAAACGCTGCCATGCGGATTACTCAATGCCGGCATATATTGTTGCACGGACTGAGCTAATGCCGCCACCTCTTGGATTTTCCTTTTCTCTTGCGCAATCACGAGTGACTCGGCTAGGTTAGACCCGGCTGAAGCACACTCAATGGAACGTCGGAAATCTCCAGCAATGGTAATCACTCCATTTGGCCCGGGCAACTTCATCTTCAGATAACTGATGTGGCAGCTTGCCATGAACTTGTTCAATGCTGGTCTTCCGAGTAACGCGTGATACGCGCTTTCCAAGTTCACCACCTCAAACTCCAGATTTTCAGTTCGGCAGTTATCCCTTATGCCGAATAGCACGTCGACCTGGACTTTGCCTATGGGCTCACAAGAAATGCCTGGTACAATGCCATGGAAAGTTGTTCTCGTAGCCTGGAGCATGTTCTCCGAGATGCCCAACTTGCGCATCGTATCCGCATACATGATGTTAATGCTACTGCCATTGTCAATCAGTACCTTGGAGAACCTCACATTGATGTTTGGTCCAATGAATGTCGGATCTAGCACTAGCGCATACGAGCCTGGACTCGGCATAAGCCTAGGATGATCTTTGATGTTCCAGGTGATTTCCTGGTCCGACCAAGGCATGTACCTCGTCACTGCTGGCATTACCGCATTGACCTCCATATGTCGGCGCTGCAATCTCTTCCTATCTGTTTCCTCAGTGGTAAACACACAGTAACTTTGATGATGTTCTCTGTACTCATTCCTTCCCTTGTTTCCGGGGTACCTTTGATCCGGCTGTTGCTGATTTTCCACCTGATGCACTGCATCCCTCCTCTCATTGTTGTCATACCTCGGCGGAGGGGGAGGCAACATTAGCTGTTGCGTGTTTGCCCCGGAGAGCAATTGCTGCCGGGGTAACTCCTGCCGAGGTTGATCATTCCGGGGTGCCTAAGCATTCCCCGAACCACCTTGTTCTATCTTACGCATCCACTCACATTGCCTCGTTGTGTGACCCGCCGGGCTATTCGGATTTGGCGTGTGAAACTTACACGGCTGGTCCAACATCGACTCATAGGTATACCTCGGACAGTCTTTCTTTTCCTGCCACTGTTTCTTTTGCTCTGGAGTCCATGTTTTCTTGCCATCGTTTCTTGGAATCCATTGCCCTCCCGTTCTCTGGTGTTGGTTGCTCCCTGCTCTGGGTTGATCTTGACTCACAGCTGCAACTTGTTGCGAACCGTAGCGATGATCCGGTCTATCATCTCTTCTTTTTCCTCTGTAATCGTTCCTCCGAGATGATCCGGTTCCATCCCTCTGATAGTATTCCTTGTTTGACTCGCTTGACGCGAGCCTAGGTTGAGTCGGATCATCCAAAGCATATGAATCTGCAATCCGGATCATCTCTGCCAACGTAATTGGCATTTTCCTTTGCAATTTCATCCACAGCTCGCTGCTATATCTGCACCCTTGCGCAAACCACGCTATGGCCTGTGACTCTATGACACCCTCACACGAGTTTCTCACGGTACACCACCGGGTCAAGAATTCATGGTCCGTCTCATTAGGTCTTTGCTTGCACATTGCTAGGGTCTGCGGCCTATTTGGCCTCTGATATGTACTTGAGAAGTTGCTGATAAACATTTCTTCAAAATCTATCCAGCAGTTGATGCTTCCGGGTGGTAAATTATTCAGCCATACTCTGGCCGGACCTTCCAACATTTGGGGTACGTATCGTACATCCCATCTCAAGTTGCCAGTGGCAATTTTCACAGTTGTAGCGTAGTTTATCAGCCAATCCTCCGGCTTGGTACTGCCGTCATACGTCTTCGTGCCCCTGGGCAGCTGGAAGTTGGGTACCGATGGCTTCTTCATGATCCGGGGTCCAAAGCACGCTGGACCCGGGGGACCTTGACATTCGATCTGTTCTGACCTATACAGGCGATCCAGTTTCAACCTGGCGTCATCCGGCATTAAATCCCTGCTTCCCAATCTTGACCCTATCACATGATAGTCCGGTCTGGGGTACCCTGCGTTCACCATCTCCGAATCGCCGTCGTTGTATCGGTTTTGCACTTGGGGCGCACCTTTCTGTTGCATACCTCGGTTGGCGATTTGCTCTTGCCTTGGTATATTCCGCTGCTGCGGTTGTCCTGCTCCTGCGAAGTTTCGCTGTCCGGCATTGCCGTTGGCAGCGTTCCCTTGACCAGCATTGTGTTGGTCGTGGTTACCTCGGCCAGCTTCACCTCGGCTCACACTCCGTCGATCATCATTTTTCCGCGTTTCTTTTTCTTTTCCCGCACGCGTCGGGTCGTACGGTATGATCTGTTTGTTCCGTCTGGCCGAGGTTACTACCTCTTCTCTCCTTGGACCTCCATGAGGTGACGATGCGGCTCCAGTGGATTTCTCCGGGTTACCCATCGCTGAATGGATGATTTTGGAAGCTCCATCTCTCTCCGGGTTAGCTCTCAGTAGCTCTTCATTCTGTCTGTTCGCGATCCGAACCAGCTCATTAACCCTATCTTGTTGTCTTGACAGGCCTCACCCGTCAGACCCTCTAACTCGGACGCAGACGCATCCGCTGCTCTGAGGTTCTTCGCCGGGGTACTATACTTCGGCAACCCCACAGACAGATAGTTTTCCGACCCTTCGGCTCCATCATCACCTTCTCTGTTCATCTCGCTTATGAGATTTCTCCCTTTTACTTTTACCGTATCAACTTTGTTTGCCTTTGCATACTCACGCAGTGTCATATTCAACGACTGCTGAGCCGCGGCTATTTTCTTTGCGCCCTCTAGTATCTTTTGCCTAGTTTCCTCTAGCTCGGCATGTGCCTGAGCCGGATCTACCACTGCTGCTACCGGGTTAGCCAAGCTATCCATAGCTTCTCTCAGTATGTTCTCAGGCCTCTCTAGTGGAGGTCCTCTACCTTTCCTCGGTGCCTTAGGTGTTACCTCCGGGTCCGGCGCTGGATCCTTGCTTGCGCCTAAGGATGGCAATTTTATCCATGGATCCGGGTATCCACGGATATCCGACCCGGTGGGCAAGGGCATGGAGTCCTAATTGCATCCACGGATTTCATGGGACGGATATCCGCTAATTCATGAGGCAGACATGGGTAGTAGTTTCGCTCCACGGATATCCAACGGATACCCGGCTGACACGTGGGACCCACATGTCAGTGAGATTTTTTTGTATGCAATATTTAATAAATAAATGACCCCAAATTTTATGGTCTCGAGCGGGAGACTAATTAGTCCACATCGTAGTCGACTTGCAACAAAAATATCAGAAACTCTCATGTGTATGCAATCATGGTCTCGAGCGGACATGTTAGGTAATTCATTTATACATTTCCACCTTTGTTTCTAACTTTTCTTGTGAAATATGAAATCTAAGTTGTTCCTATTTTTGGCAATTGCATTAGGTGATATTCATGGTAATCTCCTTGCTATACAAAATGTTCTTGAAGATGAACAAGAAGAAGTGGTACTATTTCTGTAGTCATTTACTTACTTCCATTATTCATTCTTGTGATGTGTAACTTTGATAAGCTTTAGTGTTTCTTCAATTGTAGGATGCCAATGAATACATTGTCATCAAGGAATGAGGCTCTAATCATCCAAGTTTTAACTCAACATTTCTACTATGCATTGTTATATCTATTGAATGTATGAGATGTTGTGTTGCAAACTTGTAATAAAAAGCATTCTCTAAGACTGTTATGAGACATCTATGTACTTTGTGATGTTACCGTGTGATATTTTAAGTATTATGTGGTTAAAATATTATTTCTTTGATATTTCTATGTATTATCCATATAATATTTGTTGAAATGCTGCTGAAATGCTGTCAGAAATTGCTATTATATCGTAGTTATGCTGAATGTTATTATGGTTATTGTATATAGTGTGTAAACCAATGGATATCCATGGATACTGGATATCCGGCGGGTTTGGATCTGGAGCGACATCCATGTCCATGGATATCTTCGTGGGCGGGCTAGAGTGAGTTTCATGGATTTGGATTCGGATTTAGTTTTGCTATATCCGTCCAAACCCGCTCCATTGCCATCCCTACTTGCGCCTGCACCTGGCGCGGTCATCATCACCTCTGCATGGTCCGGGGAGCGAGCGATACGCGCCCCGCGAGCCACAGTGAGGGGTGGTTCCCCCGCATAGACGACACGGCGCGGATGAACGCATGATACGTCCACCGCAACGTAGACCTTGTGTGCACCGAGCTTGACGAAGAGGCCGTTGCGTGGAAGTGGGCACGTGCCGAAGCAGCCAGCGTTGTCGCTGACGAAGTCTAGCACTCCAAAGCGCTGAACGAGCCCGGAGACGATGCGTTCGCTGGTGCCGATGAGGTTTCCCGTCCGGATCTTCACCCCTGCTAGCGCCGCTAGCCCCACGGTGGGCGCCAACTGTCGTGGTGGTGTCACGGCAGATGCCATGGATAGGCTAAAGGTGGGGACTAATACACGCTAGGGGAATCCAGGGAGGGATAGTGGAGTGATTCTCCACACAGAAGTTTGTATTGATTTCCTTTGCAGATTACAAGTGCTCCTAGAGCTGTATTGGCGAGAGGAGGAAGAAGGAGCTCTCTTACTCTTGCCTACAGTTCACCCCTAGAATCTTAACCAAAACCCTATGGCCTCAAAGAACTCAACCCCCCTCTACTGAAACCCTAGCCCCCCCCTTATATAGAGGAGGCTCGGTCCCTGCCTAGGGCATACGTGGAGGCATATTCCTAAGAATATGCTTCCTCCCAAAGTGGTAACCCGACCGGGGTGCTTTTCCCCCGCGTCATACATGCTTTAGCAACGTAAGCCTTTGCGGCGCCCGCGTCAGCCGACATGGGCGTCGTCACCCTTGTCGGCCATGATCGGTGGTCCTGCCCTTGCTTTCTTCGCTCATGCAGTGCGTACCGGACCTTCTTTTTGACCAGAGAGATTTCTTCCTTCTCCTAGAAGCTAGGCGAGGACCCGGATCATAGTAGATCCGGCCATACCTGTTCCTGCATACAAGTTAGACAAGCACTTCCGACTTACTCCTTAAGTCGGTTGAGACAATGTTAGGCGACCCCCCTGGTCCGGGTTACTCCGTGATCCGGCCTGCCTTGAGGTGTCCCGACCAGCATCTGCTTTGGCCCTACCGAACCTCGGCTAACTCAACCCTTATACCCCAGAGTGACCCTACCCGGGGGTATCCCCCCAACATCTGACTTCTGCTAAGTGTGTTTCCGGAGTTTAGATGACAATAGTGAAAGTCCAATTGACTGATCGACCATCATTATAAACACTAGAAACAAAGTCTCACTCTGTCGCCAAATGAATACTTCGACACATTATGAGATAATGGTGTAAATGTGAAAATTAGGAAGACATTAACGATTTACAAAAGACATATAGATCTGGTAAAACATATCAAGGACATGATGTTTCCCATGAGAAAGCACGCCTGTTCATATCATCATATGATGTTATGACTAGCAACAAATGCAAGCTGGATTATTTGTACCTAGTGCAAGTGGGAGACTGAAGGAGATATGTCCTAGAGGCAAATAATAAATAGGTTTTATTACCATATCTCAATGAGTTCATAATAATTTGATATAACTGTATCAAGTGGAAAATTTGATATAGGTGTGGTATGAAACAAACCAACTCCCTAATAGCCTCTATTTATACTAGTTCATTGGGCAGGTGATGATCGAGGTTTCCTGATCATGGACTAACTATAACGTCAACTGACAATGAGGTCACTTCTTTATGAATGATGTGATGGACATTACCCAAAGATAAGTATTGCGACATGATCAAGTCACATGGTTCATCGTTGCAATAGTTAGAAGCATAGTATCCTTCTGCTTAGACCGTGAGATCATATTAATCACTATCTCCCGAGGCTGCTTGGATCGCAGCAAACGTCATGTCCGTAACACGGTGACCATAAAGGTATGTGCTGGATCGTGGTTGATGTAGAGTTCGTTGGGAACCCCGAGAGAAAGGTATGATGAGCACAGCAGCAAGTTTTCCCTCAGTTATGAGACCAAGGTTTAATCGAACCAGTAGGAGCAAGGAAACACCCCAAAAGTGTTACTAGCTGAGCTTTGGCAGGGCACACTACCGGTGCTAGTAGCAACGTGGAGACCTGCACAACACAACCACAGAACTTTGTCCCCAACTTGCGATGAGGTTGTCAATCTCACCGTGTTTTGCGGAAAACAAAGGATTAAACGTATCAAATGGAAAGAAGTAAAAGTTTGCAGAAAGTAAACACAAAGCAGTAAAAGATTGTAATTGTATGTAAAGTAAAGGACCGGGATCCATAGTTCACTAGAGGTGGCTCTCCTTAGATAGATAACATGTTGGGTGAACAAATTACAGCGGGGCAATTGACAAACACCGAGAAAGCAATACATGCATATACTAATCATCTTGACTCCTTTGAGACTTGATTGGGCATTACAACATAATACATAGACCGCCATCGAAGTGCATCTATGACTAATAATCCACCTTTAGGTTATCATCAGAACCCCCTCCAGTATTAAGTTGCAAGCAACAGATTATTGCTTTATGAACTGTGTGTAAAGTAAACAATACAATTGTTCTATGAACAAAGGATTCGTTGTTTTCTCCCTAGTAGCAAGAGCACATCTAGTACCTTAGAGATTTCTGTCACTTCCCTAGATTACCAGACGCATGAACCCACTATCGAGCATAAATACTAACTCTTGGAGTTGCTAGCATCTACTTGGCCAAGATAGCTACTAACAACGGAAAGCATGCAAGATCTCAAATAACAAAGACATGATAGAATCAATAATCAATCTGAAATAGCATCTCAATATCCATCGGATCCTCGCAAACACAACATGTATGGATTACAAATAGATGATCTTGATCATGAACGGAGCTCACAAGATCTAAACATGAAAGCACAAAGGAGGAGAAATCAGCCATCTAGCTACTACATGGATCCGTAGTCCAAGGATGAACTACTCACGCATCACATCGGAGGCTTGCATGGTGATGAAGAAGGCCTCCAGGGTGAATTCCCCTCTCCGGCAGGGTGCCGGGAATAGCTTCAGATCCCTCCCGATCTAGGGATGGAGATGACGGAGGCTACAGACTCTTTCGTGGATTTTTTGATCGGGTCCTTAGGGTTTTCGTCCCGAGGGCAATATATAGGCGGAAGGAGGGGCCGAGGGGGTGCCGAGAGCCACCACACCACCCCCTGGCGCGGGCCAGGCCTGGCCGCGTGGCCAGGTGGTGTGGCCGGCCCCTGGCCCTTCTCCGTATCGTATTTTGGCACTTGATCCCTTCCGGAAAAATAGGCACTTTGGCTTTTGTCCCGTCTAATTCCGAGAATATTCATTTTCTGACTTTCCTGGAACCAAAAACAGCAGAAAACAGGCAGCTGGCACTGTGGCTCTTGTTAATAGGTTAGTCCAAGAAATCATATGAAAAGTACTCCAAAGTTGGAACAAAACACAAGAAAGTGGATAAAACCAAGCATGGAACATCAAAAATTATAGATACATTTGCAATGTATCAACATCCCCAAGCTTAACTCCTGCTCGTCCTCGAGTAGGTAAGTGATAAAAAGAAATAATTTTTGAGGTGACATGCATCATCAAAGACTTGATCAAAGTATTTGCAAAACATTCAAAGCTGGGATCATAGTACTTCAATCATAACATGAAAGACAAAGTTCTAGCAATAAGCAAAGAAACTATGATGCAACATGAAAAGGCACAAACAAAAGATTCATGAATAATAATGCTTTGCAAGACGTTTGTTTGTTTCACATAAAGAAAACATAGCATAAAAGTATTCAGCTTGTCCCTCAATAGAGTAGCAAATATAAATGCATAGGACACCTTCAAAGTTCATAAGAGTGACTAGATACAGTAGTTTCAAACAAGCAATAACAAGTTATGCATCAATCAACTAGTCTTGGGACAATGCACATAGAACTAAGAATGGCCATTATGCTCTCAAAGTAGGTGCATAAAGATAGAAGGTGGAGACTCAATATAATGGTGGAAGAAAGGCCTTTTGCAAAAAGGAAGTAGGGATTCAAGTCTCATAAAGAGCTTCCAAAAATTATGATACTTAAAGCTTTCAGCTCTCATTCCCTATCATAAGCATCTTGAAGTGATTAAGGTGAAAGTGAACAAACTATGGTGTACATGCTTGACGAAATATAAGTCAGAAATCTCATGTCCCTTGTATACGAGGGCCGCTCCTCATGCTACTCAAGTTTAGTCACCGGTAAGTTCTTGTCATTGTAAGTACATGTGTATCATTGAGAACCGCCAACGGGGTACCCCTTGCCCGATGATATGGAAGAATCCCCATATCAAAATGACAAGGCAAGCAGACAACGAGCATCTCAGCATTCTTCTTATTTACCATGGGAATATGGTGCTTTTTTCTCTCTTTCCTCTTTTCATAGTATCTTTTTTTTCTTTTCTCTTTTTTTCTCAATATAGGACTTTTTTTATAAGAAGAATGCTTCATAGACAGCTCATTATGGTTACGCTGCAGGTTTCCACCATGTCAGCATGGATTAGACCAGCGGCCCAGGCGTTTCTCTAACACATATACATAACTCCATGGACTTACAAGCTCCCCTTTCATTTCACACCGACGACATCCCTATACAAAAGAGCATGATATCAACTAGGTACAAGTACCAAGTGCAATGTTGAAAGCGTTCACCATGAAAGCATGGTTCTGCTAATTCCCAATAAAAAGTGCAAGCATATACAGCATAGACGACACAATGGTTCAAGTTTATTAAGGGCAAGTAAAGTAAAGTGTGCCATCAAGTTCGTGAGAGCTTTAATCACTAGTTTTCTCATAACAAGTAGAACGTAAACAAAAGCATGCATATACTTGGAATAGCATAAGCTAGTAGGTAGGTATGGTGGACTCTTTGGAATAACTTGGTTTAGGGAGTTGGATGCATGAGTGGAACTCATACTTGGTGGTGGAGGCTAGCAAAAGACCGGGAGCGACAAACTAAGAGAGCAATAATGGCCATAATCATGCAGAGCGACAAAACATCATTGATCAAAGCATAAAGTGATACTACAAGTTGAAAACTAAAGGATCATAAAGGCTATGGTCACTTGAGATAGTCATAACGTGGTGTGAGCATGCGCCAAGTCAACCCAAATAAAGCATCAAAGGAGAATACCACTATACTATGCTTTAATATGCTAAAACAACGCATGATTCATCT
Organism: Avena sativa; assembly: GCA_916181665.1. Taxonomy (NCBI): domain Eukaryota; kingdom Viridiplantae; phylum Streptophyta; class Magnoliopsida; order Poales; family Poaceae; genus Avena; species Avena sativa. Next base: position 142,528,425 of record OV702292.1, read on the forward strand.
AAGGCACATTAAGCAATCTCAATTGTTTATAACAAGTCATGCTACAACAAAGAATACTAAGCATAAAGCCAAAACAATATCAAGCATGGCATGACAAAGCATAGGCCACAGTCAAAAACAAGCTCTCTTTACCACTTAAGCATGAACTTTCCTACTCTTTTCCAAACTAAACGAAACTATTTGAAAACCAATGTATGAAAGAGGGGGTCCAACCAATTTATTTAGAAAACTAAGAAAACAAAGCAAACGAAAAACCAAAACAAAAAAGAAAAAGAAGACATCCAAGAACAACACAACTGTGCATGAAACAATAAATATGAAGCGTTTGGAAGAAACGTGGGATTTTTATTGATGAAGAGGGGGATGCCTTGGGCATCCCCAAGCTTTGACGCTTGTACTTCTTGGATATTTCTTGGGGTGACACGCGTGGCATCCCCAAGCTTGAGATTTAGTCCATCCTTCATCTCATTACTCATTCCTTCCATACACCTGAAATTTTCCCTTCATACAAAACTTCACAGAATCTTTATTAGCAACATTAGTGCACTCAAGATAATAAGTATTTAGGTTAAGTTCTAACACCAATAAACTTCAATTAGAACACTAGCTACTGTAGCACTTCCCTCAAAAATCTCAATTCCCTAAAAGGACTCAAAAAGGACCAACAAGAAGCAAATGCACAAAATGGTAGAAATCTATCAAAACAGACCAGCAGGTAAAGATAAATTTTTTCGAAGACCTTTTGTTGCTCAAATCAAAAAGTGTTGAACCAACAAAAGTTAGATAACAACCTGGGGCAGAAGCACAAAAAATTTCGCCTCAAAAGGACGTACCGAGATTTTACACGAATTTTTACGGTGAAGCACATAAATCTGTTTCAGGACAGCAACTTTCCCAACCATTACTTCTCTCTCATTAGAGGTTACTCTTGGCACAAAAAACAAATAAAAAGGATAAGGTGCGGTTATTACTGAAGTAATAACTTCCAAGACTCATCTAAAACTTTTGGGTTATCTCCCAATAAGTACTTTTTTAACGCCTTTAAGTTAGGCATGATAGTTTGAGAAGATGCTCACATAAGAAATATGAATTGAAGTAAAATAGAGCATCAAGAAGCAAATTTAAAGCACATTTAAGTCTAACCCACTTCCTATGCATAGGAATCTTGTAAAGAAACAAGTCATGAAAGCACAAAACAAAAAGCATAGGAAAGCAAAACAAGTGCAACTTCAAGACTTCCAATATAAAGAGGGGAAACTTAATATTATTGAGATGCATAAAACCATGTTTCCCTATCTCATAATAACTTTTAGTAGCATCATGAATAAAGTTAACAATATAACTATCACATAAAACATTCTTATCATGAGCCACATGCATATAATAATTATTACTCTCCACATAAGCATAGTCATTCTTAATAATTATGGTGGGAGCAAATTCAACAAAATAGCTATCATTATTATTCTCATCGCCATAATCATCAAATATAGGAGGCATATTGTAATCATTAATTTTCTCCTCAATGGTAGGTGTCGTCGGATTGAGGACAAGTACGCCATGAGGGGGTCCTCGAGGCATGGGGAAGAGAGGGGTGTGAGACGTACGGTATTCCGGGACGGTGAGCACACGAGTTTACCCAGGTTTGAATCCGCCGGCTTTGGACGAATCCTACTCCTGCTAGCAATCCAGTAATACGGCAGAGCCGGAATATGGGTTACAAGGGTATCGCATGTGCGAGTTGAGGGTCTAAAGTATTGGGTGTTATCTGGTGCCCTAAAGGCTCTCCCTAGGACGGCTTATATAGATATCCGGCCTAGGGTTTACAGGAGAGATCTATCCGGCTACGACTAAGAGTCTGTTACAGAGTACATCTTAAACTACAAGTAACATTATGGGCCTAAGTCGGTAAGTCTTCTGGGTCTTCCCGTAGCCGGATTGGACTCCGTCTTCTCTCCCTGACTGGGCCGCCCGTGAAGCAATGCTCTAACCCGAAGTGGGCCACCCTGGTTAGTGAGGAACTGTGAGGATACCCGGAAAGTATATCCCCAACAGCAGCCCCCGAAGGCCTCCAAGATCCAAAGTCGGATTTATCATCGTTTAGCTTGATCTTCGGCTTGCAGAATCTTGAAGGGTTCCTGAAACTTCACAACAAAAGGTACGATCGGGTCTTAAAAGTAAGTCAGACCTTTCAATTAGTTACTCGGATTTTCCATCTCACTTTTGAACTAAGCCAGAATTTGGTCTCTAACGCCACCTGACACAAGCATGGTCGAGTCACGTCATCTGATAGAACGTTCCGTCAGCACGACCGTTGGTGGGTTCGTGGTTCGCGGAACCGAGGCGTCGTTTCAATGCGTGCGTGGAGATCGAGGCGACGCAATCATCACGTGGGCCCTTCCTAGTTCCTTCCACGACGCGTGGCGGTTACACTATAGCGTTTGCACGAACCTTGGCGCAGGTAGGTGGATATAGGGGGTCTAGATTTTTTCTTCTCCTCGTCATCTGCCTTTTGCCGTTCCTTTCTTCCCAAATCTCCAGCGCGCTCAGAGTCTTTTTGTTTTCCTCCCACAGAGCTCCTAGCGCCGCCACTTTAGGGTCACCCTTTTCCACTGGAGAGAAAATGGCTTCATCCTCTTCTTCCTCTCTGGCGGCGGCGGTGGTGGCAGAAGTAGCTGCGGAGAAAGAGAGCTTCCGGGGACTATGGATCCCCTGCGCCCTCGACGAGGCTGGCCTCAAGAACATGGAGAAGGAGGGGCTCCTCGCCGCCGGCAACTAGCGGAGCGGCTCCAGCGAGACCGTCCCCAATCCGCACGAGGGCGAGCGGGTCCACTTCGGCACCCATCTGGACCGAGGTTTGTCCTTTCCTCCCTCGGAGTTCTTCTCCGAGGTGATTAACCACTATGGAGTTCAACTCCACAATCTTCCTCCCAACTCCATTCGAGAGATGAGCGCATATGCTGCGCTTTGCGAGGGCTTTCTCGGCATTAGGACGAGTTTGCTTCTCTTGCGGTTTTACTTTCATGTCCGGAGGAATTCCATCACTGCCGGTGTTCCTTACATCACCGACACCATTAGTTTTTCTCTTAGACGAGACCGGGCATATCCCAAAATTTCTGCCAGTGACTCGGTCAAGCAATGGCCAGCCACTTTTTTCTACCATCGGGATATTCCGGCTCCCGGCAAAGCTACTGCTTTGCCGGCTTTTGCCGACGGAGCCGCCACGACCCAAGCTTCCTGGGACGAGGCTGCTCCGGCTCTCACAGATGATCTGATCCTCGCTAAGAGGCGGATCGAATATCTGATCAAGCACAATGCTCTGAAGGGATCCGACTTGGTCCAGTGCTGGGTCTCACGCCGGATCCAACCACTTTAGTACCACGGGGATAGACTGATGCATTCCGTCACGTCTTCCCTGACCGACTCCCTCCGCATCAGCCCCAAAGCCTACACAACTCAAGGCTACATAAGCCAAATCAAGTGGCTGATCAAGGAGCGGATCGAGAGGCGGATTCCAGAGGTTTCTCTGGACATGCACACGGCGGAAAACCCTGTGGTGCCGGTAAGCTTTTATCATCACATCTTTTATGTGTTTCTATCTTCGAGATATATTGCAATGCTGATACGTTTTCTTGTTTTCAACTTGCTGACATCCCCGAGTTGGAACTTGCTCCGCTCGAAGGATACCCTCCGGAGTTCTCTCAGGAGGTGGAAGTGGTTCCACTGCCGGATCTTGCGCTCAAGAAGCGCAAAGCTCCGACAGTGGCAGTTGGCACAAAGGAGGTGCCAGTCATGAAGAGGTAACCTTCTGTCACAACTTTTCCACCTTTGTTGTTTACTCAAGTTTCTTTCTGAGATGTAATGTTTCCGACTTTACTACTTTCTCAGAGCAAAATCAATCATCAAGGGCAAGGGGAAGGGGACTTCTTCGAAGCCCTTGCGCCAGACGAAGCTTACAATAGCTTCCCCTGCCGTGGCTCCTCCGACTCCGGTCCCTCAACCTTCTGCAACTCCGGCGATCATCCCTTCTCCGGTGATTGCAGAAGATCCGGCTCCTCAAGGGGAGCCGACGATCCTTGGGTCGCATACTGACGTCACCACCAGTGCGTCAGCTCAAGATAAGGGTGAAACCTCTTCGGGTAATGATCCCTCGGTTGAAGTCTTCGCCAAAAACCTCCTCAACAATCCGGGTCTTGCCAAATTCGGCTTAACCCGGAAATCTGCAGAGGAGATCCAGTGGCTAGCCAGGCAAGTCCTGGACAAAAGCCATTTATCCTCCGAGGAGGAAGCGCAAGAAGCAGAGGACGTCAAGTTCTCTGACCTTCTCACTCAAGTCCGCCTTCGCGACGAGAGGATCAGGACTGGCAAGCTTCCAACAACCCCAGTGATCCCTCTTACTCTCGCCGAAAAGGTGGCAGCTGAAGTAAACGCGGGTTTAGACAAACTCACCTGCGAGCAATATGTAAGTTGGAATTCCAACTCTTGTTTTTACATTATGTTATATCATATCCTCTATCCCCCAAGCATGAAGTAGGATATAGAATCCGAGTTTATGCTTTCATTAGGATGCCAAAGAATGAACTAGTGTAGCCCCCAAGGCTCGTGCTGATATTTAGTAGCCCGAGTCTTAAGTAGCTTTCTGACCTTGGGTATTCTGACTTACAGAAAGTGTGTTCCTATAACCAGGAATTATTATCCAATGTCTGTGATAAGCGGAGAGAGATCAAAGCTCTCCGGCTTAAAAATGCTGAGCTCAAGGTAGCCAAGGACGAAGCCGAAGGTAAACATTTCGAGATTCAAACATTGCCTTTTGCTTTTTAATGTCGATTTTTTCTGAACTGTTTTTTTTGACTTACAGCGTTGGTGAAAAAAATCCATCACTATGATTGAAGAGGCCGAGAACCTCAAGACCTTGGTGGTGGAGAACAAGGGACTTCGCCAAGAGCTGGAAAAGCTCAAGGTGGATCATGAAACAAGCATAGCTCAAGTCCTGGAATCCTCCTCCATGGCCACTGAAGAGCGCGATCGCAAGATTGCCGCTCAAGATAAAGTTATCTCGGACCTCAAGAATGAGGTTGACAGAGAGAAGGATATCTCCCAAGCACTCCGGGCTGAACTCCAGAGTCTCCGGGAGGAGAAGACCAAGATTGACGACGTCATTCTTGGTACGTTCCACCTTTCTGACTTATCTTTTCTTTGACTGTTATCAATGTCAGATTTTTCTTGACTTGTTTTGTGTATAGGTCCTCTAAAGTTGTCGGACTCTTCCTCGTCCGAGCCCCACACTCACCGGCTTACCCAAGTCGGTGATCTTCTTCATGACTACCGCCAGTCCCTTGAGGACATTGGTGAGCCTCTCAGGATTCCGGACATGCCAAGCATGTCGGATTTTGAGGTGCGGGACAGGGCCAAGGAGATGCCGTAGCTTGTTCGGGACTAGAATATGTCCTACGCGCGAACTACTGCGCAGAACGCTCTCACCATGGTCATGAACCACCATGGAAACATGGAGATATGGAGATATGGCAAGTGACCAGAGGGTACTACAAAGTAGATGAAGACGGCCAGGAGCAAGACCTTCAAGCTATCATGCACTCCTGCGCCGGCTATGGGTGCCACGTAGCTGACCTGACCAGCTACGAGGTGCCCTTCTTCACCCGCGTGGATACTCCGCCACCTCCTCCAGAAGACGCCGAAGAAGTTTCCGACGATGAACGGACCACCTCGGATCCGGACATCTCGGCACGATATCAAGGCAGAGTAACCAGCGAGTCGGCAGCTCCTTCATCTCCTCCTGCATCATAGACCAAAAAACTATGTATTATTCTGGAAAGACATGATGCATTTTATAATTATGAAGTATTATGGCTTTTGCTAGTGCTAGGTTTTTTTATTTACTCAGCACTTTTGTTTTAGACTTTTTGTGTGCTTGAAATGTTTGCATAAGCACTTAGAATTTTTCGTCTCTACTTATCGTTTATCTGGCTTTCCGCCTCGTCCCTTTCGTGAGCCGGCTAAACCTTCAGCCGGAAACTTTGCCGAGCAACGGAGCTCAATTGCTAAACCAGTTTAAACTCGGAAACAAAGCCGGCTTCCAGTACCAACAATTCACTACTCGGAAAATACCCGCATCCAGCAATCAGACAAATAACCTAAGTAAAGACTAGAATTTTTTAGAGTTATACCCGAAGGTAGCAGTTTTAGAGTCGGAAATCTAAACCAGAACGAACATGAGCATAAAGTACTTTCAAGCATTCTGGGATTTTCGACTATGACATGATCATTAGGAAATAAGATGGTAAAAACTTCTCAGGAAAACTTTGAGGTAACCAAAACTTTTATTTCTCACAGAACATGTACATATGTATGATTACACAGAAGGATAAACTAAGAATAAAAGGGATGTAGCTAAGCAATATTCCATGGTCTGTCTAACTCATTCAGATTTGTACTGCCTCCAGCTCTCTTTCTCTTCTTAGTAGCCGGTCTTTCTTTGACTGGCCTCATGTCAGTTAAGTAGTACGATCCATTGTGCAATACTCGACTAACTAAAAAGGGCTCTTCCCATACTGGGGAAAGTTTGTGCTTTCTTTGTTGCACAAGCCGGAGAACCAAATCACCTTTATTGAAAGATCTAGTTCGGACTCTCTGGCTATGATACTTGCGTAACTTCAGCTGATAGGATGTAGATCACATTTCAGCAATGACGCGAACTTCTTCGACTAAGTCGAGATCATTTTGTCGAGAAATCTTGGCATCCTCTTCGATATACGCGACAACTCTAGGAGAAGTATGAATCAAATCACTAGGAAGAACTGCTTCTGCGGCATTGACCAAGAAGAAAGGTGTATATCCTGTTGACCTGTTCGAAGTTGTTCGAAAACTCCAAATTACAGAGGGTAGTTCCTCTGCCCAAGCCCCCACAACACGTCTCAGTGGTGCTTCGAGTCTTGGTTTCAAGCCTTGTAGAATTAAACCATTTGCTCTTTCGACTTGTCCGTTAGCCTATGGATGTGCGACTGACGCAATGTCAAGCCGGATATTTTGCTCATCACAGAATTTAGCCAGTTCTCCCATAGAAAAGTTACTCCCGTTGTCCGTGATAATGCTATGCGGATAACCATACCGGATTATAACATCCTCAACAAATCTTTTGGCGTTGCTCCATCACAACTATTGACAGGTTTAGCCTCGATCCACTTGGTGAATTTATCCACCATCACTAAGAGGTGGGTAAATCCACTCGGAGCTCGTTTAAAGGGTCCTACCATGTCAAGCCCCCAGATCGCAAAAGGCCATGTTATAGGTATTGTTCGCAGCTGATCAGCCGGAACATGAGCTTGCTTGGCGTACTTTTGGCAGCCTTTGCATGTCTTGACTAACCGTTCGGCATCTGCCTGAGCTGTAAGCAAGAAAAATCCATGTCAAAAAGCTTTTGCCACTAAAGATTTGGCTGCAGCGTGGTGACCACACTCGCCTTCGTGGATTTCCCTTAAGATTTCCACTCCTTCTTCTAGAGATACACAGCACTGAAAACCCCCAGAAACACTCCGTTTATGGAGCTCACCTTTAACAATAGTATAGGATTTTGCTCGTCGGATAATCTGCCGGCTCAGCACCTCGTCTTCGGGTAATTTGCCATCTACCAAGTAATCAAGGTAGGGTTGAGTCCAGCTGGGAATTACAGCTAGAACTGCTATTAAAGGTGAGTCGAATTTGGTCGGATATTCCTCATCTACTCCTTTTATCGAGGGAACTTTGAGGTGCTCTAAAAACGCGCCATCCGGAACCTCTTTCCGCGCAGAGCCTATTCGGGATAGTGCATCTGCTTCCTCATTTTCTGCTCGAGGGATGTGTTGAACTTCAAACCCTTCGAACGATTTAGATAGATCATCCACGGCAGCTTTATATGCTGCCATGTGCTTATTTGCATTACAAATATCCGAGACTTGCTGAGCAACAAGATCCGAATCTCTGTAACACATCAAATGTCGGATGCCAATATCCTTAGCAATCCGGATTCCTTGCAGCAGTGCTTCATACTCGGCAATGTTGTTTGTCGCTGTGAAGTGGATCTGCAACACGTATAAAAGTTTATCTCCTTGGGGTGATTTGAGCACCACGCCATCCCCCGAGCCTCCTCGAGCCTTAGACCCATCAAAAAAAAGGGTCCAGTATTTCGACTCAGGGAGGACCATGTTCTCCTTCGTCTTTGTCCAATCAGCGACAAAGTCAGCAAGGATCTGGGATTTGATTGCTATCCGAGGTTTATACTCAATATCGAAAGCTGAGAGCTCTATGCCCCATTTGGCGACATGTCATGTTGCGTCGCTGTTGTTGATTATGTCTCTCATGGGAGCTTTGCTCACCACGGTAATTGGATGCTCCTGAAAATAGTGTCTTAACTTACGAAATGCTAGGAAAACCCCGTAAGCCAACTTTTGATAGTGCGGATATCGCTGTTTTGATTCTGTCAAGACCTCGCTGACAAAATAAGTCGGACGCTGCACCAGGTGTTCCTGATTTTCCTCTGGTCTCTCCAACACCATGACGATACTAACGACCTTATTTGTCGCAGCAATATAAAGCAACATCGGTTCCTGAGGTTCCAACGCTGCAAGGACAGGAGCAGATGAGAGTACTTTCTTCAGGTCTTGTAGTGCAGCTTCAGCTTCGTCAGTCCAGACAAAATCTTTGGTCTTCTTCAGGAGTTTGTACAATGGTGCGGCTCTTTCACTAAGCCGGCTTACAAATCGACTGACCGCAACAATGCAACCAGTTAATCTTTGTACGTCCTTCAGGCGAGTTGGCCTGGAAATATTAAGAATATACTTGATCTTGTCGCGGTTCACCTCTATGCCTCTTTGAGACACGATGAAACCTAACAATTTTCCGGCTGGTATTCCAAAGAAGCATTTCTTCGGGTTAAGCATGATGTTGTATTTTTGTAGATTGGCGAACGTTTCCTCCAAGTCGAAAATTAGTGTTTCCTTCTTTTTGGACATCACCGCGATATCATCCACGTATGCATGTACATTGCGTCCGAGCTGGTCATGGAGGCAACGCTGCATCGTGCGCTGGTTCGTAGCTCCTGCGTTCTTCAGCCCAAAGGGCATTGTAACAAAACAAAAGGTTTCGAAGGGGGTTATGAATGAAGTCTTGACTTTGTCAGATTCCTTCATCCGTATTTGGTGATAACCGGAATATGCGTTGAGAAAACAGAGGAGTTCCGAGCCTGCCGTACAATCGATAACTTGATCAATTCTAGGCAGCGCGAACGGATCCTTTGGACAAGCCTTGTTCAAGGCAGTATAATCAACACACATCCTTAAATCAGTGGTGTCCTTTTTAGGGACCATTACAGGGTTGGCCGACCAATCAGTATGGATGATCTCTTCTATGAATCCGGCTAACTCGAGCCGCGCTAGTTCCTTAGCTATTGCCTTACGCTTTTCATCACCAAACCGTCGTAAGGACTGTTTGACGGGTTTAACGTTCGGGTTTACATTTAGAGAGTGCTCGGCAAGTTCCATAGGTACTCCGGTCATGTCAGATGGCTGCCATGCGAAGATATCTTGATTTGCTTGGAGGAACTTGACGAGCGCGCTTTCTAATGTGCTACTTAGGCCTACGCCTATCTGGGTCACCTTGGAGGGGTCGTCATCCTTCAATGGCATCATCTTCGTCTCTTCTGATGCCTTGAACTCCGGATTTGGCTTTGTCACCTCCTTCTTCGTCGCAGGCATCTCAGACGGATCTATGCTCTTCTTGATCTCCTGGTACTCCTGGGCGTGCAGCACGGCTTTGGCAAAGGCGGCATTTCCATCCTCGCACTCTCGCGCCTTCTTCGGGTCTCCCCTGATGGTGATTACGCTGTTGGGACCTGGAATTTTCATCATATTGTAAATGTAACACGGACGAGCCATAAAAGCCCAGTAAGCCGGACGTCCGAATATAGCGTGGTATGCGCTCTTGAACGGGACCACTTCGAAGGAAAGTGCCTCCGTCCGATAATTCTTTGGTGTTCCAAAAGTAACATCCAAAGTGATCTCTCCCAGGGAATTAGCCTGCCTTCCTGGGACAACTCCGTGAAAGATCACAGAGCTGTGGTTCAGCTGTGTTTTCGAGATCTTCATCCGGCGTAGCGTTTCGACATAGAGAATATTGATGTTGGTACCACCGTCCATGATGGTCTTGGAAGAAACCATAACCATCAATAAGTGGATTGACGATTAAGGCGTATTTTCCTCGCCTGTGTAGCTTAGGCGGATGATCAGCATGGTCAAACGTTATTGCTACTTCCGACCAGTCCAGATACTGAGGGACAGCCGGAACTGTTGCGTTGTGCTCGTGGAGAACTGCTTTCTTGACCTTTGCTGGTTGAGATCCGAGGAAGGTGACGTAAGTGTCCTTCTTGGTGGGAAAAGTTTTCTTCCCTTCCGACTTGGGATTTGAAGCGTCGGCTTCCTCCATGTCGGAATCTTCCTTGGTCTCTTTGTCTTTTTCGGGATTTTTCTTTCCCTTCTTCTGCTTAGCTTTGTAGCCCGCGGTATCATCTCTCTTGATGTCGTTGTTAAAGCGACATTCAGCGTTGGTGTGGGATGAGCCCCTATTGGCGTCCAAATGATGCACACATGGGTTATTGGCGATGTCGGCCCCAAGTGTAGGTTTTGCCTGGTTGTTGCTCTCCTTTACCTTGGACCCTTGATGTCCCACGGCCACGCCCGCGGCCTCCGCCCCATCCTCCTCGTCCTCTAGACCCGGAAACAGTAGTGACTACCGCTGTCTCCACGTTAGGTTTTTCTTCCGAGGTATTTTTGCGCTTCTGAGCTTGTTGCTTTGGTTGTTTTGCCGACTGAGGCAAAACCAGGGCATTGAGTAATCCCTCTGCATCGTCGTCAGCATCTGCATACTTGCTCGCTGTTTCTATCATTTCTCCCAGATCAGTAACCTTGTCACACTTCAAGCGATGGCGCAGTAAACCAATTGGGAGACCTGCGATGAAAGCTTCAATCGCAGTTTGATCATTTACTCCTTCACAGGAGTTCTTGGTGTCAATCCATCGTCCGAGATAATCCCGGCAAGTTTCTCCGACTTTCTAGGTGCAACGCTGTAGGTCTCCAACCGTACAGGGCCTCCGATATGTGCCTTCGAAATTCCGAAAGAACGCACTTTGTAAATCATACCAGTTGTGGATGGTGTTCGCCGGAAGCTCATTGAGACATGATCGTGCCGTCTTCCTCAGCATGAGTGGGAGATATCGTGTTGCGACCAGGCTGTTTCCGCCTTTGGCGATGCAGCAAGCTTGGAAGAAATCCTCTAACCAGGTGTCTGGCCGAGCAATGCCGTCGTAGGCTTGAATATGTCTTGAGATAGCAAATCCTTCCGGGAACTTTGTAGCTCTGATGCGTCGTCCGAAGCACTTTGGGCCCACGTACACGTCATCGTTTTCATAGCGCCGAGCCTCTATGTTGGAGTTGATCCTATGCCTTGCGTCGTTCGGGGATAGGGATCGTCCCGAATGCCGGCTGTGGCTGCGATGCCTTGGAGCCAGACTTCGGCTTCTGCCACCACCTCCACCGCCATGTCCTCCTTGACCTCCGTGGGGGCCGTTGTGATAACTGTGTGGTGGAGAGGGTGGTGCAGCGGGGTAGTTTTCGGCTGATCGCCGGCCTCCATCTGGAGCGTCATTATTCCGGTTCCGGGGAGGTTCTTGACTATGACGAGCCCCCTGCCGGCTTGTGCCAGCATGGTTTCCGTCGTTCTCACCATAGTGAGGGTCAGTCGGATGGTTATCATGTCTAGGAGATGGCATCCTTTAACGATCCTCCTCCCGACGTTTCTCTTTATCTTCTCCCTTTCGGGGAGGATTCTTCGGATTCAGTGTAGCGATCGCGTCTTTCTCGGCTACTGGAGCGACGTTGCTCCAGTTATGTGTAGTTCTGCGATGTTGTTCCGATGATCCGGTTCTTGAATAATTGTCTTCCCCGCGTTCGGGGTGACGATATTGTGCCCAGACGTAGGGGGTTTTGACGTCAGCCCATGCCAGATCTGTGCGACATTGGTCGGAATCCGAGACCAATTTTTGGCTTCCGGACAGGGCGACCTTCTGCTGCTCCAGTCCCTTATTGAGTAGCTTGATGCCCAAACGTATCTCCTCTGGTCCTAGATTAGCCGATAGAATTTCGCGAGCTGCCACGGTATTTTGCACTGGTGTTGGGTAAACCCAATCTCCGTTGCTATCTTTTCGTGGTTTTCCCATCTCATCTCCAAAAAGGACAGCATGGACACGTGGGAATTGGTTGTCATCCATGTGGCGCTTCCGTGTCTTCTGATGCAGACGGGACATGTACTCCTTGTTTGACATGCGCTTCTTCTCCACCTCGATGTTTTTGGCTTCATCAAGGAGTTGTCGACGACGCGCTTCTAGGGCTTGGGCCCTTTCGTCCAGCTCATCTGCAGTAAGTTCTGCAGCTATAGGGATAGGTATGGTTAATGCAGCATCGATGAGTTTACGCGCACCTTCAGTGATCACGTGTCCATCCACCGATGCTTCTTTTTTAGGCTCGTCTGGGATTAGTGCTCCATCCGAGTCTTCCTCGTATTCCTCGGCAATCACCTCCTCTGTCAGAGGGTCTTTTGCCGGGGTCTTGTTCTTCTTGTTCTTCTTCTTTGCCTTCTTGGCAGCGCCGGTAGCAAAGACGGCTTTGGGTCCGTTTCTCGGAGTGAAGCTCTGATCAGTACTTTCGGACATCTGGACCTCGGGATTATCTCCGACGTCCATGTCATCCTGCGTTCTGGGAGAGTCCAAAGTCATTCATAGGGAACCTAAAGGTGTTTGGAATCAAATAGGATTTGATAATATGTATTTCATATTAATTTATATAATTAATATTAAATATACTATTAAAATCTATTTTGAAAGGGTATTTCCACTAATGGACCAAGTTCCCAAAGGAACGAGGCCCAAGAGGAGAAACTGCCCTAGGGCAAGGTCCAAGGGGCCTGGCCGCCACTTCCTGGGGCCCACCGGCCAACCTAGACTGTGCACGAGGGTGGGCCCCACCCTAGCCATCTGGCCCATGGTGCCCCAGCCCATGGCGCCTCCTTCCCCAGGCGTCTCCACCTTCCCCTCCTTTAGTCCTACCCCGGGACTTGAGGGAAGGGAGTACCCTCCCTTCTCCTATATAAGGAGAGGCATAGGGGTGCAGAAAACATAACAGTAATTCTCTGAGTCATTTTCCTCAGGGAACTCTCTCTCATTGTCCTCTCACGATGGTGCGGTCCCTGTAAGGACGGCACACGCAAGAGACGACACACCCGCGACACGATGTTGCATTGCAGGGATTCCAATCAAAGGATCTACTTCCGCACTCTCGATAGGGATCTGAGAACCGGAGGTCATCGTCGTTCACCATATGTGTGCGAAACCACGAGGGTGCTGTCATTAGTGGCATCTTGATTGTCGTGAGCCGGGCTGCTGCACGATGGATCAAGGGGTGACTTGCGAGGAGCTTCGCGACCTTGAGATCGGCTACGAGTACGACTACATCATCCATGTTTCTCTCAGAATGTTAACAACTTTCAAACTACAAGGGTATGTATCCGAAACCTTCGGCCATTACTGTATTACTCCTAAATAGATCCTAGCAGTTAGGCGTGTTCGCGTAGGAAAATTTTGTGTTTTCTGCCCCAAACCCCTTCAGCTTGTTATGGTGGTGTCTACCGCGTCACGAGTGTGAGATTATGGATGCCAGGGCGGCGACCCTGGAAGGTGGATTGCGCGGATGGCTCTCCACCGGGCAACATGGTGGTGGTGATGGCGTCTATATTTGGCCATGTGGATGGCGAGGAGCGGACGACAGGGAATCCGGGTGTCAGCGGCGCTTCGACAATGGTGGCTCCCAAATCTTGTTATGGAGGCCTAGCTTGGTGGCAGCGTGTAGTCTCGGGGTACCGCGAGGTGGTTTGAAGGTTTTTCCGGACGAAAGCTCAGCACTTCAGTGGCAACGGTATTACCTGCAGGTGTCGTGACCCTCTTTGTAACATCGCTATGGTTACCTTTCCTACGTCGAGGCTCTGGTGAAAACCTTTGTTCGTCGATCCCGACGATAGCGAGTTAGCATCATCACCCTCTTGGGGCATCATCATGGTGGAGCTCCGGTATCTCTTAGTCTCGGTTTGGTGTCATTGGTGGGCAAGTTCGGATCTCATCTCAAGGCACCTCTGGCGCTCGCGTCGGATATTCACGACGACCTCCTATCTTATACACATGACTCGGTCTTCACCATTAACGGTCCTTGTTCCGCTGGTAGGACCGCTGTTCCACGACCTAGACGTCGACAACTTGGTGGGTTTGGTGTGACTTTGTCCGGTGGTTTCACAAGGGTGTGTATACTCTTGTATTTCTGTTTATCATTGGTCTACTCCCTCCGTTCTGAAATACGCTATATTCTAGGCTTAAAATTTGTTCCAAAATAATCTATATTTTTGCATTTAGTCAACAAGAACACAGAAAACGAAGTGGTTCTGCTCTCTATTGATGTCCTCAGTTTTAGTGCAGCTTGGATTGGTTGTATTTAAGTAGTACTAATAAATGCAATACTAATTTGTCTTTTTTTTCTATAATATAGACTAAATCAGAACAGATGGAGTACTTTATAAGAGAGTTTCGTCATCATTTTTTATCGGTTTGGCCTGTGGCTTTATTTTGAAAGCTGGACGAAAGCCTGTTTGTTGAGAAATGAAACGACCTTTACTTTTCAAAATTATCACAACTTAAGTTCAGTTTTTTTTATCACAACTTCTAGGAGAACTATGGGCACTTGCTAAGAGAACGGCACAGGGTGAGCAACAGAGTGGCAGCAGGACAGAGGATTGGCACGCGGCCATCGCCGCCCCCACCTGCTCCGGGCTCTCCGCTTCCCCCGTTCCACTTCCACACCCTCGCCACCACGGAGGCACGGACTCCACGCCGGAGACGAAAGCCGAAAGAAAGGAAAAAAGAAAATTCAAACCAGAGTCCCCAGAAACAGCGACGAAAACGCTGCGCATTTCAAATCGAATCAACCCAACCCCCTACCCCCACCCCCCTGAGTCCTCCCCAATTCGAAGATCCGTCGGCACGCTTCCCCGCTCCCATTTGACCCACTCAATTCGAAGATCTCCTCGCGCCCGGCTTCGATCCCGGAGCTAGGGTTTGCAGGTCTTCGGACCGAGCTGCGCGATCGCTCGGAGGCTAGGGTTTGGATTGGGGTACAGCCCTGAGGGTGCTCTGAATTGAGATTTGGGAGGCCGTTGAGGTTCTGGATCGAGCTGCGATGTTGGTGAGTGGAGGAGGACGCCAGTGAGGGTTGGTCTCCGAGGGGGGAACCAGAAGCCCGCAGCCATGGTGCGGCTTCTCGGGCTGCGGGGCCTCAGCTTCGGGCCCGAGGAGTCGCCGCGGGAGATCACTGCCTCCGGCGGAGACGCGACGCCGCCCGTGGGGAGCAGCGGCTGGCTCGTCCGCTTCTTCGACTCCGCTTTCTTCTGCGAGTGGATCGCCGTCAGCTACCTCTACAAGCACGACCACGCCGGGGTGCGCGACTACCTCTGCAACCGCATGTACACGCTCCCGCTCTCGGGCCTCGAGGCCTACCTCTTCCAGGTCTGCTACATGCTCGTGCACAAGCCCAGCCCCTCCCTCGACCGCTTCGTCATCGATACCTGCTCCAAGTCCATGCGCATCGCGCTCAAGGTGCACTGGATCCTTGCCGCTGAGCTTGAGCTGGAGGAAACCGAGGATCTGGATGGGATCGATAAGGTGCAGGAGCAATGCCAGGCCGCAGCGACCGTGCAGGGCGAGTGGCCGCCGCTAGTCCGACCTGCTCCGCTGTCCCCTGTTGCCAGCCCGCGTGGCAATCCCATGCTCAGCAGGATACGCTCGTCAAAGCAGCGACTCATGTCCCTTGCCTCGTCACCCTCTCTTGGCTTGAGCCCCCCTGCCAGTGGGATCAATGTGGCTGCCACCGAGGATGCTGGGTTTTGCCAAGGGAAGCAGCCAGTCACGCCGTCATCGGAGGACAACAAGCTGCTTAGGAGACTGAGCATCGGGCCCAAGGTGCGTGATGCACTCTTTTTTAGGCGGTCCGTGGAGAAGGACGAGGAGCAAGATAAGGATGGCTTCTTTAAGAGGTTGCTTAGAGACAGCAAAGACAAGGATGATGATGATGGAGACAAGGAAGGATTCTTTAAAAGGTTGCTTAAGGATAGCAAGGAGAAAGAGAATGAGGAGGAAGATGGGGATAAAGATGGTTTCTTCCGTAGGTTGCTCAGGGACAGCAAGGACGAGGACATGGAGCTCACACCTAGCTCGGATGGTTTGTTGAAGCGATTCTTCCGTGACAAGGAGGACAAACCAGGCGACGATGACGAGAAGGAAGGCTTCTTTCGCAAGATATTCAAGGATAAGAATGATGAGAGGCGAGAAAGCATGCATGGAAAGCATGGGGATGAGGAAAGACTGGGTAAGAGTTTGGAGGATGATGATAAAGAAGGGTTCTTCCGCAAGATTTTCAAAGATAAGAATGAAGAGAGGAAAGGTGGCGGCAATCATAAGCAAAATGATGATCAAGAAAAGGTTGGTGTAAACACCGAAGAAGATAGGAAGGATGGTTTTTTCCGGCAACTTTTTAAGGAGAAAAATGATGAGAAAAAGGAAGGCACCACTCCTAGCAAGAAAGAGGATGATGACAAAGGCAATAAGAGCATAGACGATGATAATTTCTTCCGCAGAATTTTCAAGGATAAGAATGAAGAAAAGAAGGGAGTTGCTCATGACAGGAACGACGATGATAAGTGTGAGGAAGGTGATAAGGAAAATTTCTTCCGAAAACTATTTAAGGACAAACACGAGGACAAGAAAATTGAAGGGCTTGATAAAAATGTTGATGATGGTAAGGGTACTAGTGGTATCGAGGAGGAGGAAAATTCAGAGTTTTTGTCATTCCGCAGGCTGTTTCGAGTGCACCCAGAGGATGCTAAGAGTGGGCATATAGAAGGTAGTCAGCCTAACGGCATTTCTGAGGGTAGCCCAGGATCAGAGAGCTTTTTCAAGCGTTTGTTCCGTGATAAAGAAGACTCTGAGATTCTTGGCTCAAAATTGTTGAAAGAGGCAAGGCAACTACTCTTAACCATTCTTTCTTTTGGTTTGAAAGCTGCAGTGTTTCATATTATGCCTCGTCATATTGAGTAATTACTGCTTCTGACTGCACAAAGATATGTTTATTACTCTTTGGTGTAATGTGACATTGTATTGGTAGTTGCGATAAATATTATCCATTTGTCATTAGTAGTTTGATCTGCAACTCTCTTGTGTTCAGTATATTGGAGCTTGGTTGTGGCTTTCTTACATTTCTTACAACTTCTCCATCCATAGTTGCTGTGATAAATCGGGTTGTTTTGAGCTCCTTTTGTTTGCTGCGTCCTAGAACTCTTATTATGTTGTTTGTACATATTTTGAAATTTTATTATTAGCTTCTTTTTGCAAGTATGCTTGCCTTCCTAACTGCAGTATATGTGTTTCAGAAACACCCTGATTCCATAGGAAACAGTGAGAGACAAATTGGAAAACCACCTTTACCAAACAATGTGATAGCAGAGCTTCGAAAAGGCTCTTACTATGCTTCGTTGGAGCTTGTTCAATCACTATGTGATACATCTTATGGTCTTGTCGACATATTTCCTGTGGAAGATCGTAAGCTTGCCTTGCGAGAGGTAAATCAAGTACATTAGGCTGCCACAGTATTGATTATTTGCTTAACGCCCTTTCAGCTATCTTTTTTATTCTTCATGTTACAACCGTTACAATTTCTTTCAATTGCATTCTAATCCTGTCGTTTATTCTTTTGTGCCAGTCTCTTACAGAGATCAACTCACATATTACTTCCAGTGAGAAAAATGGAGGTGATTTCTGCTATCTTATTTGAGATATTTGTCTTGTAGTTTACTGTATTTTTCATAAATAAATCTACCATAACCTTTTCAATATCAAAATTTTGGTGCTTCACCCCTTTTAAGATTACATTTTAATCTTCAGTTGGAAGCCACATGAGATATCACATATGGACTGTGCCTTACTTTTCAATTGTTTTCTGACTGCAGTTTTAGTTATGATCACCTTTATTTGTACATAAATATTTGCTGTAGTTATGTGCTTGTGTTTTGGTAGTTCTGTCATCCAATGTTAGTAGTTTTGAAAGGACAATCAATGATAAAATATGTTAATATATCATCCGCACATTCTATTGAGTTGACTTTCTCTCTCGCAATTTGGTTCATGAATAATGATCACCATTTTATATTTTATGTGTGATACTGTTGTCTGTATGCTAAATCTATCGAACCTGCTAAAACAGACTATTGAAGTATAGGCAGCAAAATAATACATCAAGCAATGTCCCCATGTAATGAAAAGTATGTCTTGTTATGACTTGTGATTTGAATCTGCCTTTTCCTCGGTTCTTCTTTATCACAATATCGGTGTAATTTTAACCCAAGGGAAAATGAAGCTATTTTGTTAATTAAGGCTCCATTGATATTGCAAAGCAGAAGCCGGAGTATGCTGAGGCTCTTTTTTCCTCCGTTCTTTCTATTCACAGGAGTATGCTTTCCAATGGGGAAGGGTGTATATCGAGTGGTTCATATACCTGAAGATGAATCCGTTCTTCTAAATTCTAGGGACAAAGCTCCTTATCTTATATGTGTTGAAGTTTTGAAAGCAGAAACACCAAGGTATGTTGATTTGGTTACATTTTAGCTTAAAACCTACTCAGTGTCTATATAGTAGTCTAAAAAGATCATATTGCACAGTTGAGATTGTGCCAAAAGAATGTTTAATAGTGAAATTAATGATATTTGTCACTTTATTTGTTATTGGAGCTTCAGTTTAGATATCATTCTGATAGCATCTTTTGTTCTGTTATTCTAGTCACTCCAAAGGGTCCTCAGATGTGAACAAGCTTTCAAAAGGTGGGATACCGTTGGCTAATGGAGATGCTCAGTTGCCAAAGCCGCCGCCATGGGCATATCCTTTGTGGAGTAGACATGAACCACAAAATTATGAAACAGACAGAATGCTGAACTCTACCTCTCAGGTTATTGACCAAGCCATGTCTCAACTACGGGAGGCTAAAGTGAAGTTCGTAAATGTTAGTTTCTCTATCGAGAAAATTGGCCGCTCAAGAAGCATTGCAATGTCTGAGTCGGGGCATAGGATACGGCAAGCTACGGCAGAGTCATGTGATATATCGGGAGATTCCCAGGCTGTTGTTGATCAGCCTATTGAGTGGGTAAAGGTTTCTCTGTCTGCAGTTCCAGGAGTTAACATGGAAGATGTAGATGATAATGAACCAATACGTAAGAAGGACCATCGCCGTGTTCCAAGTACTATTGCCATGGAGGAAGTCAAGGTGCGACTCACATGAAATTGTTTTTAGCTCTGACGTCATTGCTAATTATCTCTTGTATTCCATTTCCACTTTGCTGTTTTTTTCTGAAGGTTTGCAGTCTTCTAAATATTCTTCATCTGAACGATTAATTTTGAGACTAGTCGTTTAGACAATTCAGAGTAGGAACTACTAGACTCAATGCACAATGCAAAGTGGTTTTAGTGGACTGTTTGTTGAATTGGTTTCCTTGACTAGGCTGCAGCATTAAAAGGGGAAGCCCCGCATGGTCTTCCACTGAAAGGAGTTGGTCAAAGCACTCAAAATTTAGATCCTAAGGTGATTCACTATATTTTTCTCTCTACTATATCTTATTTTGGACATCTTCCTTAGGTTAGTAACTCAATTTTCCAATAGGGGGCTGATGGTGGAGATCCTAAACCGACTGATGCTCTGGCTGGTGAACTTTGGACTGTCAAGAAAGAGAGAATACGCCGCTCTTCTGTTCATGGAAAATTACCTGGCTGGGATTTGCGTTCTGTAAGTCACACCTTCCACAAGGGTTCTGCTATTGGATTACTTACACGTTACAATATTATTGAATACTAGTCTTATGAGCATTTATTTTCTAGACTAATTAAATTTAGTCTCCTGACTGACACTTTTCTATAGATTTTTTTTTTTTAATACAAGCCTTAGCCCTCTGGTTGAGCATGGACAATCTGCACTTCTATTTTTCAGTATAACTTTCTGTTATTTTATAAGCTTCACGAGTCGAAAACAGGATTAGCAAAGAATCTGTATTAATACATTTATGATTATTTATGGTTTAATTGAATGTTCAGAACATTTTTGAGGAACATAAAAGTATAAAATGTAATTGGTATTTCTTTGATCTATCATTTATTTTTAATACCAAGGTTTACAGTAAACTTTGTGTGGTATGAGCTCTTCTGCTTATATCTGGGATTGACATTTACAGTTGAAGATATAACTAATTTGAGGCCTCAACTAACTTCTATCATTAAATAAGTATAAAGTCGGGTAAACTGATATGTTTGTTATATCAGCTGGTCTAATGTTTATTCCCTAAACTAAAGCAACTAACAGTAGAACCATAGGTAGTTATGACTTATGAGTATTGTTTTAAGTCTGCTGATGATTGTTGTCATGCTTGAGATTTGACTGCTTGTGTGTACATCTTGCTATGAAATGTCCCGAGTTATTGCCATGCTTCTGAAATATTTCCACCAATTGCAGATTATTGTCAAGAGTGGGGATGATTGCCGACAGGAGCACTTAGCTGTACAGCTTGTTGCACACTTTTATGGTAAAAGTGTAAAAGAACTTAAATGTTACCATGATAGTAATCACTAATCAGTTCTTATCCTGACACTGACGGTGTCTCTTTTTTGTTCAAGATTTTTTGCTGAATTGATTGTTTTGGTTCTTATGCGATTCCGTTTCATTTTGTCAATTCTACTACCGTATATGTCAGACCTGAAGCATGCACATGTCAGACATGCAGCATTTAATTGTGTTATTTGCTGAAGTATATGCTAGTTCAACATCCTTAATCATGATATAATGTCCACTGGAAGGTAGTATATACAAGAAGCATGACACAGATGGATTTTGTTAATACTCAGATACGTACGCAAATGCTTTTTGCACATAAAATTAGCACTATGGCTTGCAAATGATTGACCCTCCAAAGTATTATCATCAATGTTTTTGTATTTTGGAATAATGTTAACATCGTGTGGGTGTGTCAGCAGTGTTAAGGTTTTACTGGAAATGGAATGGGCAATTTCCTTTTCTCATGTACTGTCTATTGCATTTCTTCTGTTCTGGATTCCAAAGGAATTATACTGATCAATTTTCCTAAAGAACGTGTTATTTCCATTAGGATTTGTTTAATTCACTCATGTTCTTAAAATATCTTTCTATCGACAGATATATATCAAGAAGCTGGCTTACCACTTTGGTTACGGCCTTATGAAGTAATCGTTACATCTGCATATACAGCACTAATCGAGACTATTCCTGATACGGTAATTATCTTTGCTACCAAGGTAGTTCTCTGATGTCTCTTAGCACTGAAAGATCTTAGCTCTACCAGTGTTTCTGTGATTGCAGGCATCAATCCATTCCATCAAGAGTAGGTTTCCAAATATCTTAAGTCTCCGTGACTATTATGTAGCCAAGTATGAAGAAAATTCTCCAAATTTCAAACTTGCACAGGTGAAATGCTACTTTGTTGGACTACCATTCAGCGCAGCAAGTTGATCTTTCATTTCAGTTTGCCATCCTCTGCCTACAGTTCTAGTTAATATTTCATAATTTATTCGTCACTTTGCAGTCACAACTGTTTTTTTATTCGAACAGTTTGATTAGTGCAAATCCATATAGCTTCTTGTTTGAAAATGGGGGGTAATAACTGACTACTTGACTTGTGATGGACCCTTCTCAACCTGTATCCACATCCCACTCCATGAGATTTGTTTTTATCTGAAATGTTGCATTATCGAAGTGAGATGTTCCGTCCTGGACATTACATGTCTCAGTGCTATGTGATGATGATAAGTCAACATATGTAACAATAGTGGATTCATAACCCTATCCTATACATACTTAAAATTCCCAATAAGAACTTGCAGAGTTTAATTGTGCTGTCAAGATTAAAGAGCTCATACTTCATAGTACTGCCAGTTTAATTGAACTAGCTTTTCAATTTTCTGTTATTCACAGAGGAATTTCGTGGAAAGCATGGCAGGATATTCAATTCTGAGCTACCTGCTTCAGGTATTAAAATCAAGTACTTATTAGTAATCTGGGTGTATTTTAAATTAGAAATGCTACTTGGCATGTTCTGTTGATTTGAATATCTAGTGTTATCATATGCCACTAGTGCAGTAGTCAACGAAGTAGATGCAAATTTGTACTTATTAGTCCTTGAGATTGCTTAAATTATGGATTTTTTCTGATTCATGCTGTTTAGTAATAAGGTAAAGTTTATGTCATCGTGTTAAGGCCTGTTTAAGTTTTCCTTGATATCAATTTCCACCTGATCCTTGCTGATACAGTCAGCGGTGTAGCCTGAGCACTATCCTCTTGTATTGTTCTGTTCAGTTAGCTACCTAAGGATAGTTGCCCTGCTAGATTAAATCCATTATTTTGACATGTTATCTCCCTTCTTTCTGCAACGTCTCATCGGGCCAACAGAAAATAAAAGCTGATAGTGCCCGCCAACTGATATACTCCCTCCGACCCATATTAATTGACTCAACTTTCTCTAGATTCGTATGTATCTAGTTAAGTATTTAGACTAGATGCATTCGTATCTGGACAAAATTGAGTCAATTAATTTGGGTCGGAGGGAGTACTATTCTCTCAAGCTTTTTAGTGAGAGGTAACAGTTGGAAATCTGATCGGTTGGATGGCTGTTGTGTTAATTCATAGGGGATGCCGCAATCCAAATCATTTCCATATAACTAATATAATGTTTCAGCTGAAGTATCGAAGAAGCATCTGATACTTGGAAATTAACTGGATATATCTGCCTTTTGAGATCTCTGAAATGAAAGACACTTTGTTTCTGTTTTTATTTTTCCACACGACTGCTTTGCCTTCATTATGTGGGATTAATCTCAGATCAAGAACCCTCTACTTCTCTTCTTTTGAAACAATGTGGAGTAGTAACCACTGAGACTTTTTTTGAATTTCAGGTTAAGGATCGTCATAATGGAAATCTCTTGATAGATGAAGAAGGGCATATTATTCATATTGATTTTGGATTCATGCTTTCCAACTCCCCTGGAGGGGTAAATTTTGAGAGTGCACCATTTAAGCTGACAAGGGAGCTCCTTGAAGTATGATAGAAGCTTATTACTTACTATAACTTACATATATCTTAGATGTAGGCCTTGAATTGTATTTGATAGTCTAAATTTGTTCTGGTGACAATGCTAGGTGATGGATTCTGATGCCGAGGGAACTCCCAGCGAATTCTTTGACTATTTCAAGGTATTTGACTGATAATATGTTATTCTCCCATGGCTATCTGGATTCTCCAGTTTCTTGGCTTAGTAGACTAATTTTAATTCTTCAGGTGCTATGCATTCAAGGGTTTCTTACTTGTCGGAAGCATGCAGAGCGTGTTATACTTCTTGTGGAAATGTTGCAGGTAACGTCTTATCTAAAACTTGCAGATGTTTTCAGTTTTCACGTCTATGTAAGATTGCATCCATTCATCTGAAGACTCAGGTTTATGAGTACATGTCTCATCAATTTTATGAATTGATGGAGCATATCCTTTTTCACATGCATTTTATATATTATCCAAAGTTACACACATTATCTCAGTCTCCATCAACTTATGAAGTTCACTTACTTATTTCTAAACTCACTTTCTGGTTCCCTGTAAAGCCTTGTAGCATGCTGTGCTTTCTGTTGCATGAAAACTTGCAGCTATCTTGTACCAACGAGAAATAGTTACCCGTGATGGTAATAAAATTAGTATTTCGTTAATCTTGTTACTTAAGTAATCTTGTGCTGGTATTTATCAAAATTACGTGAATGTAACACTTTTTGGGTTAGCAAAGCAATTGAGGGAAGCCATTATGTCAAAAATCATCTTACGTGCATATTCCTTTGATCAGGACTCTGGCTTCCCATGCTTTAAAGGTGGTACTCGCACTATACTGAACTTGAGAAAGAGGTTCCACTTGAGTCTCACTGAAGAGGTTGGTAAATTGTTTTTCTTTTCTATCATTTCCAGTGGGTTCTTACTAGGATCTTATGATGGTTGCAGCAATGCGTGTCTCTGGTGCTCTCATTGATCAGTAGCAGCATGGATGCCTGGCGCACTCGGCAGTATGACTACTATCAGAGAGTGCTGAATGGGATTTTATGATGTACACCAGGAGCACTGATGCTCATTCAGAAACCAATTTGCTTGTGTCAATCAAGCAAATCCTTGGAACAAACAGATCAGTTTGGGGCTGATCGAGCGTGCTATGCCCCACCAGGATTGGTATGAGCGGAAAAACCAGGGTAACGGGGCTGTGTTTTGCACCTCGCATGCTGGGAGTCTCCTCTGGGACACTAGGTTGAGTAAGTGTATAGTCATCGGCAGTTAGGTAGTTAGAGCTTAACTAGCAGGTTTGCTACTGGTGAAGCTGCTAAGCGTATCGAAATTTGGAACCCGGGCTGCATTTCTGTATAGACAGTTGATTGGGCAGGATCTAGGAGAGGATGGATCCATACAGTGTAAATTATAGACATGGAAGCTGGCGGGGTCACCTGGGGGCAGCAGCAATGGGCTGTGTTTGCTCGGTTGTTGTCGTTGTCTCGTCCTGTGACATCTGAATAGCATCGAAGTAGACGATGATGCTGTGCGTTGTATATTACCATTACTGTACAGGGCCCATACGATAAGGAGCTTGCTGTTTGTCCCTTTTTTTTTTCTGGGTTTTCTGTTTTATTGAGCGGTGGTACTCCTGTTGGTGTTGGCGTCAGAAGTTGCCCCTAGTGGATGTTAGCATATGCCTATTGGTAGGAACATTGCTCTGCTGGAATTACATTTCGTAGTTCATTATTTTGTTGTTTCGGGTATAACACCTTTCTGGTTTGTAATTGGAGAACCTTGTGTCGAGAGCCAAATCCCGCGTGTTTTTCCTTGACAAAGGATGCATATGGTTGGTGCGACCAAACTAAAGTGAGCAGCCGCCACACGAGCATGTGAGCCTGGTCAGCTGCGTGCAGTTCACAAGCAAACGAGCGGTGATAGCCCATGGGATGCGACGATCAAAACCATGAAACCTGGTAGTGGCAGTGAGCAGAGCCTTTGCAGCCGCACAGGTGTGCATGTGAAGAGATGGCTGCCGAAGCTGCCACGTCTGTTGGCTGGTCATCTTTCGTTATACTTGGACGAACTCTCTTCGTGCTGTAGGATGTGCCAGGCTTGCAGCGCCGACTGGCGCGGTGCGTTCGTTCTGAACGCACGTTTTGGTGGTTTTCGTGGAGTATTGATTTGACGATCCGAGATTCCCGAAAGGACCTTTGATGTTCTCATACAGGGCGAATATGCCTTCTGATAGAGATAGAAGGAGGCACCACGTCCTTCCACTTAGATTTGCTTCGAAAAGGACCTTTTTTGTTGGGTGCATGATAGGTGCCAGCCGGTTTGACAGCCATGTGCATGTGTGGTCTGTGTGTCACTCCTGCAAAAATCTTGTCACCGAACACAACACTTTTTCTCCGGTGTGCGTAGAATTTTCAGAAATGTGACATCGTTTTGCATCGAGGCTGTAAAAAACTTGCGACGTGTAGCAATTTTTTGTCCAACATTTCGAGCATGCCTATAGAGCAAAAATAAATACCGTGTGTAACAAACTCCCATTTGTTCTTGTAAATGTGAACTGTGAAAACTTTTGCTACATCTCGAGCATGTCCATGTAGCAAAAACAAATACAATATGTAAAAAATACTTGTTTGTTCTTGTAAATCTGTAAAACTGTGATTTTTTCTGCAATATTTCAAGCATGCTCATGTAGCAAAAAAAAAATGTATGTAGCATAATATAAGAATCGTGTCGTAGTTTGCAACAAAAAATCTAACGCATCCAACAATTTTGCCTAACTAATCCAACATTAAAGGGATGCATATGTAACATTGGATCAATCTCTATGTAGCATACACAGAAAAATCATTGTAGCACTTTGCCTATACTTACACAATAAAAAGATACATACATGTAGCTAACCACAATACTATGCGTAACATTGGCAAAATTTCTCAAAATTGACCTTTACCCACGTCCATGAGTCACCGTCATGGCCGATTGAGCTCCCGGACACGAATCCACCATGCCGAAGGCCTGTCGAAGCGAGATTGGGTGAATCCCTAGCCCATCTACTGGTGGGTGTCATCATCTCCAAATCCACCGACCATGGGATTAGAGGTTGGAGCTCCGTGAGCATTGTTGGAGGCATGGAAAAACTCCACCGGTCAGGGACACGAGGCGCTCGACCATGGGAGCCATGGGATGAGGGGCGACGATGCTCGGCCATAGTTCAGTATGTGCCATCAAAATGTTTTTTAATCTAGAAATAGAGGGAGTACTATTTAGTGTCTTCCCTTGCAAAAATATAGTGAACAAAATATTACTCCATACAATATGTTGCTAGATCTAGATTTTAGTTTTGAACTTTGCTACGTAGCGATCGGTCTGAAAAAGTTAAAATCTGATGGACATTTATCGCTCTAGCAGTTGTATGCACCCTTTCTTTCTAAGCACTAAACGACAATATTTTTGATTAGCCATCTCAATTCATATATAAAAATTCAAAATATTTTTTAGGTCAAACCGTTTGTTCGGATTGAGATCTTTTTTCACTGTTAGGCTAGTCATGGCGAGATCTTCGAAACTAGATCCCATGTTGATATGTTTTGACAACTTTTTTTCACCAAAAGTTATGTTGGGGGATAACCCGGGGTAGGGTCATGCCGGGGTATAAAGGCCATATTAGCCGAGGTACGACAAGATCAAAGCGTAAGCTGGCCGAGTCATCTCAAGGTAGGCCGACTTACGGAATGACCCGGCCCGAAGGATATTCGTATAACGGTGTCCCAGCCGACATATAGCGTATGTAGGCTAGCTTCTTGTAACTTGTTTGCAGGTACCCACAGGGCCGAGTTAGCCGGGCCTGAGCCGGGTTATCACTTGGCTTACAAGGGAAGGAATCTTCTTGGTCCAAGGTTTTCTCTCTCCACTGTAGCGTGAGCTCAGCGGACAGAGGGATGGACCAACGAGTACATGCCGACAAAGGTGACGTTGCCTATGTCGGGTGACGTTGGCTATGTCAGATGACGCAACACCGCAGAGGGGCTCAGAGAGGCTTACGCCCTGAGTCCGGATTAGCTTAGACAGATAAAAGAGGAGCACCGCTTTGCTATTTTGGGAGAGGCATATTTCCACATATGCCCTAACTTGTAACCTAACCCCCCTATATAAGGAGGGGAAGGATCTTCATAGAGGGGGTCGGCCATTTTTACTAAGGGAAAAATCCTAGAGAGTTAGTTGTGGGTAGTAAGAGCAGTAGCCTCCTTCCCACGAACAGCTCAAGGAGCCCTTGTAATCCACCATTTCTAAGAGAGAAATACAAGCATCTGTCTGTAGAATCACCACACTATCCCTCCCTGGATTCCTCTAGTGCACATTGGCCTCATCTTTAGCCTATACATGGCATCTGCCGTGCCACTACCACGACAGTTGGCGCCCACCGTGGGGTTAGCGGCACTAGCAGGAGTGAAGATCCGGACAGGAAACATCATCGGCACCGGTGAACGCGTTGTTTCCGAGCTCGTTCAGCGCTTTGGAGCGCTGGACTATGTCAGTGACAACGTTGGTAGCTTCGGCAGGCGCCCTCCACCGCGCAACGGCCTCTTCATCAAGCTTGGCACCCACAGGATCTACGTCAGCATCGATGAGTTCTGTGTTCACCCGCAACACGTCGTCGAGGGAGGTGAACCACCTCTCAGCGCGTCTCACGGCACGCGTATCACTCGCCCCGCTGGCTGCGCTGAGGTCATGATGAGAGCACCAGATGCAGGAGCAAGCAAGGACCCAGCGCCAGATCCAGACGCTACGCCGAAGCAGGCAAGATCTAGATTCCCTCCACTAGAGAGGCCAGAGAATGTACTGCAACAGGAAATAGATAGCTTAGCAACTCCCATAGCACCAGTAGTAGATCTGGCTCAGGCACAGGCCGAGCTAGAGGAGACTAGGCAGAAAATGTTAGCTGGGGCAAAGAAAGTTGCTGAGTTACAGCAGTCACTGAACATCACTTTGCGTGAGTACGCAAAAGCAAACCATATAGATGGAGTGAAAATCAGAGGTAGAAACTTGATTACTGAGATCGACAAGGAGTATGTGTCTAAGACAGGGCAAACAACTACACTAGTAACAGTAGGGCTGGAGAGGTACAATACCCTGGTGAAGAACCTTAGGGCTGCAGAAGCAGCAGCGTCCGAGTTAGAGGGTCTAACCGGAGAAGCCCGGGAGAGGCAGCAGGAAAGAGTAAACCACTTAGTGAGGGTGGCGAATAAGCAGAATGAGGAGATACTCAAAGAAAACCCGGCAATACCAGGAGGATCACACCTAGTTCATTCGGTGAGGGGTAACCCGACGAAGTCCGCTGGGGCTGCATCGTCACCTCATGATGGCCCTAGAAGATAGGAAGTGGTAACCTCGGGGAGAAAAGACAAACAGATGGTCCCGTATGACCCGGTAAGGGCAGGAAAAGGAAAAAGTGTGCAAGTTGAGGAGGATCGTCACAGTGCCAACCGGGGTGAAGCTGGCCGAGGTAACCGTGACCAAGGCAATGCTAGTCAAGAAAATATTGCCAACGACAATGCCAGACAGCATAATTCGGCGGGAGTAGGGCAAAATCCACATCGGCAATAACAACAGCAATATGTACCTCGACAGGAGAGAAGTGCTGGCCCAGCAATGCAACAGCAATATGCTCGTATGGGTCAAGATAGATATAATAATGGTTACTCGGTTATGGATGATGCCGGATTCGCTAGGCCGGAGCACCATGTAATTGGATCAAGACTAGGAAATCGGAACCTGCAGCCGGATGATGCAAGCTTGAAGTTGGACCGAATCTATAGGTCGGAGATGATCGAGGTACAAGGACCTCCGGGTCCAGCATGCTTTGGACCTCGGATTATGAGATAACCACCTGTGGCGAACTTCCAATTGACTAGAGGAACTAAGACATATGACGGCAGCACCAAGCCGGATGATTGGCTCATTGATTATGCAACTGCAGTGAACATTGCCACGGGCAATCTAAGATGAGCTGTGAGATATGTACCTCAAATGTTGGAAGGGCCAGCAAGGGCCTAGTTGAACAATTTGCCGCTAGGAAGTATTAACTGTTGGTTAAATTTTGAGGAGTTGTTCATTAGCAACTTCTCGTGCACATACAAGAGATCAAATAGGCCACAGACTCTAGCATTATGCAAGCAGAGACCGAATGAGCCGGACCGGGAGTTCTTGACTCGGTGGTGTAATGTGTGCAATTCCTGTGAAGGGGTAATTGAATCACAAGCTATTGCGTGGTTCACCCAAGGTTGTAGGTATGGAAGTATGTTGTGGCAGAGGTTGCACTGAGATATGCCAACTACCTTGGCAAAAACTAGTCGGATCGCTGATTCATATGCCTTGGGTGATCCAACCCAACCTCAACTAATGTCAAGTGAGTCAAATGAGGAATACTACAACCGAGATGGTTTCGGGTCATCCAGGAGGAATGATTTCTGAGGTAAAAGGAGAGATGATCGGCTGGATTACCGGTAGAGCTCGTAGCAAGTGGTAGCTATGGATCAAGATCAGCCCAATGCTAGCGCCAGCCAGCATCAGAAAACTGGAGGGCAACAGTGGCAACAAAGGAATGATGGCAAGAAAACTTGGACGCCAAAACAGAAGAAACAATGGCAGGAAAAGAAGGATAGGCCAAGATACACATATGAGTCTATGTTGGATCAGTTGTGTAAGTTCTACACACCAGGTCTGAATAACCCGGCAAATCATACGACCCGTCAATGTGAATGGATGAGGAAGATAGAGCAGGGTGGCTCGGGGAATGCTCAGGCACCTCGGTACGAAGCACCCTGGCATGATGGATGATGAGTGCATATTTGCATCATGTTTTACATTATTATTTTGCATGGTAGATGTAGGATCTTGGTATTTTACGGTGCTCGCGCGCACATTTTATGTCTGTTTTCACCAGGATCAGGACAGATGATGGATCCAATGGACACAATTCTTGGAGCAGTTGTACTGAGGAGAAAAGGAGTCAAAAACAACATAAATCGCTTATTTGGGAAATATTAATAATACCAGAAGAAAACCCGAAGTGATCAAAGGAGACAGACGGTTTAACGACCAACTATACGACCAGAATAAATTTTTCGGCTATATAGTTCCGGTCGTATAGTTGGTGCCGCCACCGCCTCCTCAAATAGTTTCACCCCGTGCAACTGGATCGGGGAGATGACATACAGAACACCCAAAAATCGCTAAAACCTCACCACCAGAAGGCATCTGGAGGGGGAACTCGTCCACCAGGGATCCATCTTCGACCTGCGTAGATCCGGGAGGCTAAGGCATCGATCTTCACCATCCAGCGCTGCATCACCACCATCTCCATCCATCCCATCTACATCTTGTCTAGATCTTGTTGTAATTCTCATACCCGTTGTGGATTTATACAAGTACTATTCATCTATGATTGTTTCCATTACCATTGCCATGATGTTGATTGCCTCCATGTCTGAGTAGATCTCTAGTTCTTGGGGAGATGGAGAAACCCTAGCATATGATTGAGATGAGATAGAGATTATTATGTTATACATCATTATGTGTATGTGTTAATTGTCTTCATCTTGATGTTGGGAGTTATGCACCTCCTTAATATTTGCCTCCTCTAGGGACTCGATGAAGGGGATTACTTGTTGGTAGAAGGAGGGATGATAGCGCTTACTGTGACTATAAAGCTGTTGTCATTCCTTACGTGCTAACTTGGGGAATCAAGGAGAACTCATTAAGCCATGTCCATGCCACGGGAGAAATCCCTTAATAGCGAGATAATACGATTGATGTGGTTTATTCGTCAGTTGTGGTTATGAAGGATGATGTGAGCAGCGGTTGCTGTCTGTTTGTCCATATATGGAGCTCCTCCTACATACATACATATTATGAGAATATTTGTTATAATAATCTTGACTGCTTAGTCTAAATTGCTAGCGGTGTATCGACCACTCCCCGAGAACGCCTTTTTCCCTATTGCAGTTCCAAAGTTCTTTTACACACGCGATTCTTACTTTCTGCATTAAGTTTTGCTTTACTTTAAATTACCTCGTTCAATTAAAAACCCCAAAACAACTCTACTTTTCTTGCATCTTAAAGTTATTTCTTAAGTACTTCGTTTAGTTGTAGTTAAAAACATTTTAGTCTTTCACCTATTGCTCCCTGTGGGATCGATATCTTTATTTCAAAACTAGCTACAAATGATCTGTGCACTTGCAGTCATCAATGGACCTCGGATCGAAGCACCTCGGCAGCAACAACTTACTGGGGGAAATGGACAGCACCTGATGTTGCCTCCACCTCCACCGAGGTATGAGAACCATGAGAGAAGAGATGCAGTGCATCAAGTGAATAATCAACAACATCAAGACCAAGGGTATCACGGCAATGACGGGAGGAATGAATACAGAGAGCATCACCAGAGTTACTGTGTGTTCACCGCTGACTCGTGTATTAACGAGCTCATTGGGGAACCCCAAGAGGAAGGTATGATGAGCACAAAAGTAAGTTTCCCTCAGTTATGAAACCAAGGTTATCAATCCAGTAGGAGCAAGGAAACACCCCAAAGGTGTAGCTAGCTGAACGTTGGTAGGGCGCACTACCGGTGCCAGTAGCAACGTGGAGACCTTCACAACATTACCACAGAACTTTGTCCCCAACTTGCGATGAGGTTGTCAATCTCACCAGTTTTGCTGAAAACAAAGGATTAAACATATCGAATGGAAGGAAGTAATAGTTTGCAGAAAGTAAACACAAAGCAATAAACAGTTTGTAGCTTGAATGTAAAAGAAAGGACCAGGGTCCATAGTTCACTAGAGGTGGCTCTCCTTAAGATAGATAACATGCTGGGTGAACAAATTACAGCGGGGCAATTAACAAACATCTAGAAAGCATACAAGCATATACTACTCATCTTGACTCCTTTGAGATTCGATTGGGCATTACTACATTATACATAGACCGCCATCCAACTGCATCTATGACTAATAATCCACCTTTAGGTTATCATCTGAACCCCCTCCAGTATTAAGTTGCAAGCAACAGATTATTGCTTTACGAATTGCGTGTAATGTAAACAATACGATTGTTCTATGAACAAAGTATTGTTGTTTTCTCCCTAGTAGCAACAGCACATCTAGTACCTTAGAGATTTCTGTCACTTCTCCAGATTACCAGAGGCATGAACCCACTATCGAGCATAAATACTAACTCTTGGAGTTGCTAGCATCTACTTGGCCAAGATAGCTACTAACAACGGAAAGCATGCAAGATCACAAATAACAAAGACATGATAGAATCAATAATCAATCTGAAATAACATCTCAATATCCATCGGATCCCCGCAAACACAACATGCACAATTACAAATAGATGATCTTGATCATGAACGGAGCTCACAAGATCTAAACATGAAAGCACAAAGGAGGAGAACCAGCCATCTAGCTACTACATGGACCCGTAGTCCAGAGATGAACTACTCACGCATCACACCGGAGGCTTGCATGATGATGAAGAAGGCCTCCAGGGTGAATTCCCCTCTCCGGCAGGGTGCCGGGAAGAGCTTCAGATCCCTCCCGATCTAGGGATGGAGATGACGGCGGCTACAGACTCTTTCGTGGAATTTTGATCAGGTACTTAGGGTTTCCGTATCAGAGGCAATATATAGGCGGAAGGAGAGGCCGAGGGGGTGCCTGGGCTGGCCACACCACCCCCTGGCACGGGCCAGGCCTGGCCGCGTGACCAGGTGGTGTGGCCGCCCTCTGGCCCTTCTCCGTCTTGTATTCTGGCTCCAAGTGTCCCCCGGTAAAATAATAACTTTGGCTTTTGTCTCGTCCAATTCCGAGAATATTCATTTTCTGACTTCCTGGAACCAAAAAGAGCAGAAAACAGGCAGTTGGCACTATGGCTCTTGTTAATAGGTTAGTCCAAGAAATCATATGAAAACTACTCCAAAGTGTGGACAAAACATAAGAAAGTAGATAAAACCAAGCATGGAACATCAAAAATTATAGATACATTTGCAATGTATCATTCACCACTGAGGAAACAGATAGAAAGAGCTTGCAACACCGACATATGGAGGTGAACGCGGTAATGCCAGCTGTGACGAGGTATATGCCTTGGGCGGAACAAGAAATCACTTGGAGCATCAAGGACCACCCCAGGCTCATGCCAAGGCCTGGATCATATGCACTAGTATTGGATCCGACATTCATTGGGCCCAATATCAATGTGAGATTTTCCAAGGTGCTAATAGACAATGGCAGTAGCATTAACATCATGTACAAGGTCATGCACAAGTTGGGAATATTGGAGAACATGATCCAAGCAATGAAGACAACTTTCCATGGCATTGTGTCGGGTATCTCGTGTGAGCCCATTGGCAAGGTCCAGGTTGACGTGTTATTCGACACAAGGGCAACTGCCGGACTAAGAATTTGGAATTTGAAGTTGTGAACCTAGAAAGTGCGTATCACGCGTTACTCGGCATGCCTGCTCTGAAGAAGTTTATGGCAAGTACTCACATCAGTTACTTGAAGATGAAGTTTGATGACCCACAAGTATAGGGGGTGTATCGCAGTATTTTCGATAAGTAAGAGTGTCGAACCCAACAAGGAGCAGAAGGTGCTGGCTAGTGGTATGGATCAGGAATTCTCTGCAAATACTTAGCAAACGGATTTTTAGGGGTTTTCGATAAAGCAAGTAAACAAAGTACGAGTAAACAAAAGATAGTAAGAATGAATGCAGCAAGTGGCCCAATCCTTTATGCAGCAAAGGACAAGCCGGTTGTATTTCTATAGATGACCAAACGTTCTCGAGGACACATGGGAAGACTGTCAAGTGCTTTTGCTTCATATAGTCGATTAATCTTCTCTAGCTTGCTAAGTGTTGTGTGGGTGAACCTGTGCTAATGTACCGTCCCATCCAAGACTTAATACATACTTGTGATTAAACCCCCTTGCAAACATCCGTAAGTACAAGAAAGTAATTAAGGTAAAACCTAACCACAACTTTAAACTCTAAGACCCTTACGTCCCTTGTGCAATGGTTTCCTAACAGGGGTTCAGGTTTCTGTCACTCCGGCAACCCCTACGATTAGTAGCCAAATACACAATGCATTCCCCTAGGCCCATATAGGTGAAGTGTCATGTAGTCGATGTTCACATGACACCACTAGAAGAAGTACACCACAACTTAAATAACAATCTATTGAATCTTTCTCAGCACAAGTCCACTACTAACAACAAGACTTCTCCCATGTCCTCAAGAACAAAACGAACTACTCACAAGACATCATATGGATCATGATCAAAGATGGATTAATGATGTATAACAATTTGAACATAAACAATAATTCAATGGTTCACTCAATAGCATCAACTACAAAGAGTAATCAACACCGGGAAAGTTTCCCCTATGAACTATGCAAGATTCAACGCAATTGTTACAGCAATATGGAGATGGTGATGAGGGTGCTGATGGTGATGATGATGGTGGTGATGATGATGATGATCCCGATGAAGTCCAGCTTGATGGTGGTGTTGATGGCGATGATCTCCCCTCTCCGGGAAGGAATTCCCCCGGCAGAAATCTGTCTGCCGGAGAGATCTTTCTCTCTCGGTGTTTT
Organism: Avena sativa; assembly: GCA_916181665.1. Lineage (NCBI taxonomy): Eukaryota > Viridiplantae > Streptophyta > Magnoliopsida > Poales > Poaceae > Avena > Avena sativa. The sequence goes on from OV702292.1 coordinate 142,563,364, forward strand.
CCGCCCTGCAGAGGCAGCGAAATCTTTCTGTGGTCGCTCGCCGAGTCTTAGGGTTTCGGGAGGAAGATATACGCCAGAGGGGAGAGGCTGGAGTGGGCCAGGGTGGCCACACCACTCCCTGGCGCGGCCTAGGCCTGCCCGCGCCATGGGGTGGTGTGGCCCCCCTATGGCCCACCTCCACTCCATCTTCTGGCATCTTGAGACTTCTGGAAAAATAGAATTTTCCGTATATTTTCCTGGATTTTCTGATCTTCGCGAATTTTGCCTCCAAACAGCACCTTTCCATCAGAATCCTGACTGCAGCGGTCCATGCTCCAAAAGTTATCAACCATGCAAAAATAGATGAAATAACATAAGTATCACCTCTCAATATGAAATATATCAATGAATAATAGTGAATTAAGACATAGAATAGTGATGCAAAATGGACGTATCAACTCCTCCCAAGCTTAGACTTCGCTTGTCCCCAAGCGAAACCGAGCTCAAGAAACATGACCTCAAGTTTATGGAGTGAAGAGTCGATAAAAGGATACAGACAAGAAGCATCACATTCATCAAATACATAGATCATAATAGAAGACAACTCACTATTATATAACTCAACTTGCAATGAGTAAAGGAAACACAATAAAGATACATAAAGTGAATCATAATTGGTAATGGCAAACTTAGCTCTTGGTCGAAGAATAGTTGATAATTTGCTGGAGTTCACAAATAACTGGTTTTTCAATGAAAGCTTTCAAAGTAGTAAACACCAGGATAAGATCAATGTGCAAAACAAGGAACATAAGAAACATGATTGAATAAATCACCATATGAATGAATGAAACACATCAACTCAAAATACTTGCTGAGATAGAAGGGAGTGGGTTTACTGACTCAACTACAAAGTAAGAGAAAGGGGGCCCTTCAAAGAGGGAAGCAGTGATTGCAAGTCTCATAAAGAGCTCCCAAAAATTATGATACTTACTAGCTTTCATCTCTCATTGCCCCTATCATAGGCATCTTTAGGTGATTAAGGTTAAAGTGACACAACTAAGAGGATATGCTTAACAAGTTATAAGTTGAAATCTCATGCCCCTTACTTATGAGTACCGATCCTCATGCTACTCAACTTCAGTCACGAGCAAGCTCTTGTCATTGTAAATACATGCGTATCATTGAGAACAGCCAACGGGGTACCCCTTGCACATGACACAGGAGCTATCCCATAATCAAAATGACAAGGCAAGCAGACAGTGAGCATCTCAGCGATCTTTTTATTTGCTATTTGCATAGGTTTTTATTGAGGATGCTTCATAGAATGCTCACTATAGTTATGCTGCAAGTTTCCACCATGATTAGGCATGGCTTAGGCTAGCGGCCCAGGCGTTTCTCTAACACACATATAAACTCCATGATCTTACAAGTTCCACTTTTATTTCACACCGTCGGGATCCATAAGCAAAATAAAATGATATCAACTAGGTACAAGTACCAATGGAGTGTTGAAAGCGGTCCCCATGATACATGGTTCGACTAACTTCAACTCATAAAGCGCAAGCATATACGCAACAAACAAGGACCCAATGGTTCAAGTTTATTAAATGCAAGAAAATAAAGTGTGCCATCAAGTTCGTGAGAGCTTTAATCACTAATTTTCACATAACAAGTTTAATTTGGGAGGTAGACAAAACAGGAATTTACTTGAAATAGCAATAATGCTAATAGGTAGGTATGGCGGACACAAATGGCAAAGGTTTTGGTTTAAAGGAGGTGGATGCATGAGAAGAATTCCCTCTCAGTACAGGTTTTTGGCTAGCAAGGCTGGGTAGCAAGTATAAGAGTCGAAGGAAACAAACAAACATACAAGTGATAAAGGCAAACATGCAATCTTCCTTGGAAGCACAAAAGATCTTAACTAGAGAATACTAAACTTATGAGCAAATCAATAAAGAAAGATGATGAAATATTTTTTCTCTCAAGGTACTTTTATCTTTTTCATTCAACTCTCAAAAAGGTGTTGCTACTGACCGAGCCAGGTTTTCCAAAACCAACTAAATTAACTCAATGATCCCAAAGTGCTACCAATACTAACAACAATATCAATCATATAACCATGAATTGAAAACTAACATAAGCTATGCAAAAGAGTGAATTAAAGAACTTCTCATTAATATTCCATAACGGAAACTCACACCAAGGGATACATATCTAACGAGAGAGGGGACACTTCCATAATGAAAACCATGCTACACAATAACTCCTCTATTCATGATATGACTCTACTAATAAAGTAAAAAGATAGAAGATAGTGATGTGATACCGCGGCACTCCCCCAAGCTTGGAACAAACCAAGGGGATGCCAAACCTGATGACGAATTACTCCTTCGGTGGTGGTGGTATTATGCTCTTAGTTGACGTGAGGAAATCTTCCAGCATCTTGCGAAGCTTATTATTCTCCCATTGAAGCATGTCCACCTTCCTCTTCAAGTCCCGGTACTTATCGCAGAACTCCTTAGTGACTCGTAGGGCTTCCATTGATGCAGGGCAAGAGACTAAAGGTGCCAGCCTCTGCTTGGGGTCTTGAAGATCCTCCTCCATAGGCTCCTTCCCTTTATCCTTGGCGGACACCATTGTGCTTCTAAACCTTCAAAGAGTATGTCCTGGCAGAAACAGATCGAAACAAAAACACGACGAAAACACGATATACAGACCTCGGGGGATCCGGGGGGGGTTATATATTATGAAGTTTCATATCAAAAGGAAGGTACTGGGAGAAAACGAGTCGGAGGCGGAGTCCTGGGTGGCCTCACCACCTGGTGGCGCGGCCAGGGGTGGACCCGCGCCATGGGGTGGTGTGGGCCACCCTGGCTCCATTTCCGTCCCTTTTTCGCTTCGTAGCTTTCCTTATTGACTAAAAACTGCAACAATATAGTTGGATTGTATTTTCGCGGAACTTTTCTTACCAGAACTCTTACCTAGTTGGAAACGGACTCTGCAGGTCTCTTAATTTGGTATTGAGTGGATCCTTCCGGAGTCATCACTTGAATATCATCGATATCTTCATCTTCATATACTTATTACTTGAGTCATAAAACCTTTCTCTTCCTTGTTACACCATTATCTCCACTTCCTGGAAATTTCTTTCACACAAAACTTGACACAGTTCTTATTAGCAACATTAGTATAAGTGAAGTGATAAAACTTTTTGAGTACAACTTCAACTAAAAACCATCAAAACATAAGCTACTGTAGAAACTCCTTCCGAAAACCCAAAAAGAATTCAAAAAGGAAATCGAATAAAGAAGCAAATGCAAGATTGGCAAAAATCTGTCAAAACAGACCAACAGGTAAAGATCAATTTTTTCGAAAATCTTCTGTTGCTCAAATCAAAAAGTGCAGAACTAACTAAAGTTAAATAACAACCTGGGGCAGAAGCACAAAAAATTACAGCTCAATCCGACAGACAGAGGTCTCTCACGAATTTTTACGGTGAAGCACACAAAATCTGTTTCGGGACATCAACTTTCCCAAATATTACTTCTCTCTCATTAGAGGTTGATCTTGACACAAAAACCAAAAAAAACGGATAAGGAGCGGTTATTACCGAAGTAATAACTTCCAAGACTCAAAGAAACAAAAACAAACTGAAAGCAAAAAACAAATTGGGTTGTCTCCCATAAAGCTCTTTCTTTATAGCCATTAAGATGGGCATGATAATTTTGAAGAAGCTCTCATAGGGATATGATTTGAAGTGAAAGAGAGCATTAAGAAGAAAAAACACACACATTTAAGTCTAACCCACTTCCTATGCAAGGGGATTTTGTAAACAAACAAGTTGTTGAAACCATAGGCAACTTGCATAAGAAAGCAAACGAAGTGCAACATAAAAACTTTCAGCATAAAACGGGGAAACTTGATATTATTGAGATGCATAAGAACACTTTTCCCTCTCTCATAATAGCTTTCAGTATCATGCATAAACTTAACAATATATCTATCACAAGGACTATCATAGCAATGATCACTTATTCTAACAGAAAACACATGAATACTAGCTCTCATAACACTACTATGTGAAACAATATTAGAGGTATCCTTACAAAGGATAGGGTGTCCCTCTTCCTCATACTTAGTGACAAAGTCTTTCACACTTGCTACTATAGGTTCATCAACCATTTGTTTATCAGGTTCAACAACTTTATTCATACTTTCATCAACCATACTAGCTATCATATAATGTTCCTTTACCTTAACTGGAAAAGGCATTTTCTCAATATAAGGTTCAGGTAAAACATGATTAGCAGTATAAACTTCAGTATTTCTTGTAGGAACACTCTTAGCAATATCTTTATAAGGTTCATGATACTTATTCCACTTCTTTTTAGGCACTTCAATGTAAGAATCAAAGGCCTTAAAATAAGAAGCAATAGCTTGAGAGTCTAAACCATAAGCATTTTTAATATTTTGAAAGTCATCAGTTCCCATAAAAGATTCAATGCATTCATAATCATGATTTATACCTGACTTTCTACCTTTGTCATTCTCCCAAGCTCCAGCATTGTCTTGAATACGATCTAGAAGGTCCCATTTAACTTCTTCTTCCATACGAGTGAATGATCCAGCACAAGAAGCATCTAATAAATCCTTGTCATGTAGAGGGAGCCTTGCATAAAAGTTATTGATAATGATATTATTGGGGATCTCATGAATGGGACATTTGAGCATTAGTAACTTCAATCTCCCACAAGCTTGAGCTGTACTCTCTCCATCAAGAGGCCAAAAGTTGTATATTTGATTCCGATCTTTATGAATCTCACTAGGAGGATAAAACTTTGAATAAAAGAGAGGCACTATTTCCTCCCATTCCAGAGCTTGACCATTCTTCAGCAGCTTATACCATTCCTCAGCTCTTCCTTTCAGTGATAATGAGAATAACTTCTTCTTAACTTGATTTGTAGTAATACCTGCACACTTGAACAACCCGCATAATTCGTGTATAAAGAGTAAATGATCACCGGGATGGACAGTTCCATCCCCAACATAGTAGTTATCCATAACACGATCAATAATTCTTGTAGGTATTTTGAAAACATCTTTCTCAGCAGGTGGTGGCTTATCTACTACCTTAGCAGTGGTAGTAGCATTACCAAATAAGAAACTCAGCGAATTATCCATAACGAAAATAAAGCAACTAGCAGAAGTAAACAATACTCACAGTAGAAGTTTCCTTTACCAGTTCCACTCTCCAATAGCGCTTCACTCCCCGGCAACGGCGCCAGTAAATAGTCTTGATGACCCACAAGTATAGGGGGTGTATCACAGTATTTTCGATAAGTAAGAGTGTCGAACCCAACGAGGAGCAGAAGGTGCTGGCTAGTGGTATGGATCAGGAATTCTCTGCAAATACTTAGCAAACGGATTTTTAGGGGTTTTCGATAAAGAAAGTAAACAAAGTACGAGTAAACAAAAGACAGTAAGAATGAATGCAGCAAGTGGCCCAATCCTTTATGCAGCAAAGGACAAGCCGGTTGTATTTCTATAGATGACCAAACGTTCTCGAGGACACATGGGAAGACTGTCAAGTGCTTTCGCTTCATATAGTCGATTAATCTTCTCTAGCTTGCTAAGTGTTGTGTGGGTGAACCTGTGCTAATGTACCGTCCCATCCAAGACTTAATACATACTTGTGATTAAACCCCCTTGCAAACATCCGTAAGTACAAGAAAGTAATTAAGGTAAAACCTAACCACAGCTTTAAACTCTAAGACCCTTACGTCCCTTGTGCAATGGTTTCCTAACGGGGGTTCAGGTTTCTGTCACTCCGGCAACCCCTACGATTAGTAGCCAAATACACAATGCATTCCCCTAGCCCATATAGGTGAAGTGTCATGTAGTCGACATTCACATGACACCACTAGAAGAAGTACACCACAACTTAAATAACAATCTATTGAATCTTTCTCAACACAACTCCACTACTAACAACAAGACTTCTCCCATGTCCTCAAGAACAAAACGAACTACTCACAAGACATCATATGGATCATGATCAGAGATGGAATAATGATGTATAACAATCTGAACATAAACAATAATTCAATGGTTCACTCAATAGCATCAACTACAAAGAGTAATCAACACCGGGAAAGTTTCCCCTATGAACTATGCAAGATTCAACGCAATTGTTACAGCAATATGGAGATGGTGATGAGGGTGCTGATGGTGATGATGATGGTGGTGATGATGATGATGATCCCGATGAAGTCCATCTTGATGGTGGTGTTGCTGGCGACGATCTCCCCTCTCCGGGAAGGAATTCCCCCGGCAGAAATCTGTTTGCCGGAGAGATCTTTCTCTCTCGGTGTTTTCTGCCCTGCAGAGGCGGCAGAATCTTTCTGTGGTCGCTCTCCGAGTCTTAGGGTTTCGGGAGGAAGATATACGCCAGAGGGGAGAGGCTGGAGTGGGCCAGGGTGGCCACACCACTCCCTGGCGCGGCCTAGGCCTGCCCGCGCCATGGGGTGGTGTGGGCCCCCTGTGGCCCACCTCCACTCCATCTTCTGACATCTTGAGTCTTCTGGAAAAATAGAATTTTCCGTATATTTTCCCGGATTTTCTGATCTTCGAGAATTTTGCCTCCAAACAGCACCTTTTCCATTAGAATCCTGACTGCAGCGGTCCATGCTCCAAAAGTCATCAACCATGCAAAAATAGATGAAATAACATAAGTATCACCTCTCAATACGAAATATATCAATGAATAATAGTGAATTAAGACATAGAATAGTGATGCAAAATGGACGTATCAAAGTTGCCTGGGCCAAGGGGAGTGATCACCATATCTAGGGACTTCAGGCGTTCCATTGAGTGTGCTTCAGCCAGGTCAAACCTGGCCGAGTCACTTGTGATTGCTCAGGAGAAAAGGGAAATCTAGGAAGTGGCGGCATTGGCCCAGTCCGCGCAGCAGCATATGCCGGCTCTGACTAACCCGCACGGGAGTGTCTCGTTTCAAGCAACAAAGGATGCAAACAAGGTGCCCATTGATGATCAGTTCCTAGAGCACACCATGACCATTGGTGTCGGGTTAAGCGACAAATAGGAAAGTGAGCTCGTCAACTTCCTCCATGAGAATCGGGATATCTTTGCTTGGTCTACACAGGACCTACAAGGTGTGTGAGGGATTTGGCCGAGCACTCTTTGAATGTAAGATCCGGAGCAAAGCCCGTGAAGCAACCTCTCCGCCGCTTCACTGAAGACAGGAGAAAGGTCATTGGAGATGAGATAGCTCGGCTCCTTACAGCCGGGATTATCATGGAAGTACTTTACCTGGATTGGCTCTCTAATCCGGTGCTCGTGGAAAAGAAAAAGGATGATCCGAATGTGGCAGTAGTGTGGCGTATGTGTATCGATTGCATGAACCTAAATAAGGCGTGTCCGAAAGATCCATTTCCACTGCCAAGGATAAACTAGGTTATAGATTCAACTGCTGGGTATGAGTTGTTGTCATTCACAGATGCATATTATGGTTTCCACCAGATACCTTTGAACCCAGATGATCAAATAAAGACTATGTTTATCACCCCGTATGGGGCTTATTGCTATCTCACTATGCCGTTTGGTTTATGTAATGTAGGGGCAACGTATCAACAATGCATGCAAAAATGTCTACATGACCAAATTGGTCGAAATGTGCAAGTTTATGTGGATGATGTTGTAATAAAAACTAAGGAAAGAAAAACGCTCCTTGATGATATCCGACAAACATTCACAAACCTAAGGAGGTTCCGAATGAAGCTTAACCTAGAGAAATGTACCTTCGGTGTGCCGACTGGGAAGTTACTTGGTTTTCTCGTATCCAGCCGAGATATCGAGGCCAACCCTACAAAAATCCGAGCCATAGAAAGAATGGAACTGCTGAAGTGTCTTAACGATGTGCAGAAGTTCACTAGTTGCCTAACATCGCTAAGTCGGTTTGTATATCGGCTGGGAGAGAAGGCATTGCCCCTCTACTAGTTAATGAAAAAGGCAGATAAATTTGTGTGCACACTGCAAGCTGATAGCGCATTTCATGAACTAAAAAAGATGCTAGCCTCTGCACCTGTGTTAGCCTCGCCACTATCCAAAGAGCCAATGTTGCTCTATATAGCAATGACCAACCGAGTCGTAAGTGCAGTGATAGCGGTGGAGCGTGACGAAGAGGGTAAGTCAATGCAGAGGCTAGTGTATTACCTAAGCGAGGTGTTGTCAACTTCGAAGCAGAATTACCCTCACTATCAGAAAATGGCGTACAACGTATATATGGCAGCCAAGAAGCTCAAGCATTACTTTGAGGAACACCCCATAAAAGTGGTATGTGAAGCACCCATATCCGAGATAATAAGCAACAAAGATGCAAGTGGCCGGATTGCAAAATGGTCAATTGAGTTAGCTCCATATGCACCACAATTTGATAGGAGAGATGCAATCAGATCTCAAGCAGTGGCTAATTTCTTCGTGGATGGGGCTGAAATGCAATACGAACCACCTTTGCCGGACTCAAATTATTGGAGGATGCACTTTGATGGATCAAAGTTAAAGGAAGGACTAGGGGTCGGGGTAGTACTTACCTCGCCCAAGAAAGATCAACTAAAATATGTTCTCCAGATTTATTTTAGAGCATCAAACAATGTTGCCGAGTATGAAGCGCTCGTGCATGGACTTAAGGTGGCAAAGGAAGTAGGAATACGTCAGATACAATGTTTTGGTGATTCGGATTTGGTGGTGCAGCAAGTGTCTGGCAATTGGGATGCCCTGGATGCAAACGTGGCCCTTTATAGATTCCATGTCCAAAAAATATGTGGGTTCTTTGAAGGATGTGGATTCCATCATGTACCTCGGCTTGAGAATGAGGCAGCCGACATACTATAATAATTGGGGTCATCTCGACAGCCAATCCCGCCAGGAGTTGCTTTGGAGCACTTGAGAAAACCATCTATCATGCCCTCACCAGAATCCGAGTCAATCTATGTTTCGGTGCACTCCGGATTAGAAGCTACCCCTATGGATATTGACTGGGGGAACACCACAACAAACCCGGGGACTGCCTCGCAGAACCCGGGGACTGTTCAGCTTGATCCGGCGGGAGTTATGTCGGTGGAAGCAATGGAAATTGACGAGGAGCTTTTCCCTATCCGTGCTATACTTGCATGGGCCAAGCCAATATTTGAGTTCTTGAAAGATGGAACTTTGCCAAGTGATGAGATACTTTCAAGGCAAATCCAAAGGAGAGCAAAGGCATACACCATTATAAATGCCGAACTATACAATAGGAGTGTCACAAGTGTTCTGCAGGGATGTGTTGACCTAGAAGAAGGGCTTAACATCCTCCGAGATATCCATCAGGGGGAATGTGGGCATCACGTTTCGTCTAGAGCTTTAGTGTCAAAAGCTTTCTGGCATGGGTTTTACTGGCCAAGTGCCTTGGAGCAAGCTTAGGATCTAGTGAGAAAATGCAATGGTTGTCAGAGGTATGTCGCCAAGACACACATGCCAATGTCGGAACTGAAAACCATACCTATCACTTGGCCATTTGTTGTGTGGTTCTTGGATATGGTTGGCCCATTTAAGCCGACAAAAGGAAATATGACCCATATCTTGGTCATGATGGACAAATTTACCAAATGGATTGAAGTAAACCCAATCAAGAAATGTGAACTGTGACATTCCTCAAGGATATAATCTTGAGATACGGCTATCCTCACAGTATCATAACTGATAATGGCACAAATTTTGTTGAAGGAGCATTTGCGAGATTCTGCCGAGAAAAGAAGATCCGGCTAGATATTGCATCAGTACCCCACCCTGCATCGAACGAACAAGTGGAAAGATCCAACGGACTAGTTCTGTCCAGGATAAAACCCCGGCTCATTGAGCCACTGCAAAGATCAGCGGGGTGCTAGATACAAAAACTACCAGCGGTACAATGGAGTTTAAGAACCACTCCGAATCGATCAACAGGCTATACGCCATTCTTTCTAGTGCTAGATACAAAAACTACCAGCGGTACAATGGAGTTTAAGAACCACTCCGAATCGATCAACAGGCTATACGCCATTCTTTCTAGTATATGGGGCAGAAGTTGTATTTCCAGCCAACATAGAGCATGACTCGCCCAGGGTCGCCCAATACACAGAAGCCGAAGTGCAAGAAGCTCGGCAAAATGATGTTGATCTACTAGAAGAAGTGAGAGAATTGGCCTTGTCCAGATCCGCCATATATCATCAAAATCTCTGACGCTACCATAGCCGGAAAGTAAACCCCCGAGTCTTCCGGGAAGGTGATCTGGTACTTCGGTTGGTGCAGCGCACTGCTAGCATGCATAAGTTATCCCCTCCATGGGAAGGGCCATTCATTGTAAGCAAAGCATTGCACAATGATTCCTATTATCTCATTGATGCATAGCCACATGAGAAAAACAACGCAGACAGGTCCAGCGAGGAATTTAAGCATCCATGAAATGTAGCTCTACTTCGACCGTTTTACACTTAGTGAAAAAGTATATGTACATCGAACTCTCATATGTCGGTATGTATGTCGGCAATGAGCTTATAAATGAAACTTTGGCACCCCGAGGAGGAACTCAGGGACTTCCTTAATAATAACTGTCCTTTCTGCACTTATCTTTTTATATGTCGGCTGGCTTATAAATTTCTTACACCTTAGCCGGATTAGTAATGTGTAGGCACCAAAAACCTAAATCTTCGACTTGCTGCTGTCCAACAAGAATTGGCTTCATGACAAGCAAGAGAACAAGTTTGGAATTGCTACGCACACAAAAAACGACTAATGAAAAGAACGTAATCGAGCCGACATTTGTTATTCGGACTAACCCCTGTATTTACTTCATTTATGTTGTGTTGAATTATTTTGAGCTAATCCTAAAGTTTCAAGTATTGTTAAATCAATTTTTTGAACCTCGGACTCGTAAGACGAAAACCGAATCAAGGTAGACGCGAGCCGAATCATAAAATTGGGGGAATAATAAAATGGAACTTGGGGACTTCGCCCAAGTTAATCCAACATAAAAAACTTAGCAGTAGCAAAACATAACCATTGTGCTTAAGTACATCTACACCCGGCATACCGGGAATTTAATGAATTAAAATGTTTTTTTTCGCTCAAGGAGCAACAACGTCCGAGGTATCAATCGTAGGAGGAGGTAATTTGAAATCAGTGGGGGAGCTTCAGTCTCTGTCTCATCATCCGGGTTAACCTCAGCGTCCTCCGGATCTTCAGTATCCTCCACAAACTCCGAGGCTTCTTCTTCTCCTTCACTGCCCAAACCATCTTCGACATATTCGTCGTTGACGGCATCAAGGAAACTCGGTCCTTCATTCCAACTGTGGCAGAAGGCGTACTAGATGAGATTGTAGGTGCAAGCTTTACGTTGAACGAGCACCCCGGGTCATTAGTCCACTTTGATCCGGTGCGCATACGGTCAAGAACCTTCAAGTCCAAGCCCTCGTACCAAGATAACATGAAGCTTAGCACCGTGTCAGCTCCAGGACGTGTAGCGGATTCCCTGCAGAGGTTCAGCTGAGTCTCACACTCCATCAATTTTGCAATAAAGGTTGTGCTACCTCTAGGAGTGGGATCAGTAGGCTAAAGGGCATTGAAGATCTGGGCAGATGCAGTCATGATGTCCGCGCCATAGTTCTTTATGGTTTCAGTTCGGGCAGCGAGGCTCACCAGCATGTCCTCCATATCATTGGGAATATATTCGGCGCCAGGACCAACAGGGGTGCCTCTCTTCTAGCGGAACCTAGCAACAACAACAGTATGGCATCGCTCTCCGAGAATTTGCCTGAGAATAAGACAAGTAATACTAGTAAGTAATGACACGTAACCCGGAGAAATAAATGTCGGCAAAAGGGAAAAAACTGACAAGAGATATAACTGAGGATCCGGGTCAACTCCATCAGACAATCAACATTCCTTTTCTAGAGCTTCTCATATTCGGTGGTCACCAACTCAAGCTTGATGTTGGCTTCCTTCAGCATATCTTGGTCCTTTTCAATCTGAGTTTTCATACACTCCTTTTCCTCGGAGAAATTCTGGTCATCCTTGTCGAGCTCAGCCTTATGAGAGTTCTTCAACTTCTTGATTTTGGCATTCTACCGAGTAATCTCATCATTCTTCAACCAGAGTTCGGCGATCTCATCGTCCTTTTTCTTGAGCTCGGCCTCATGCTACCCTGCTTGTTCTAGAAAGTGAAGCATCATGTCAGGCAATGGCACGCTATCTTCAAGGGACACTGCAAATAGTTTGTTGACCCGGCAGAGCCGAGGTATAATTATCTGCCAAGTCAGGATGGAAAAGGACAAAGGTTGAGTGACCAAGACGAGTTACCTTTGATCTCAGCCAAGTTTTTCCACATGATTTTGTTTTCAGCCTCAACTTCGGCTGCACAATCCGAATAATGAATTAGTTCGAACAACAATAAGATGAAGGAAGGAAGAAGTGAAAACACAAGTAAAAGAAATTACCCTTCTTCTTGTACTCGGTGATCAGCGCATTGTGCTTAGAGCGGAGCTCCTTGTGAGTATATAGAAGCCGCTGAAACTCAACAGTTCGGCGGTTGGTGGTGATCTAAAAGAGGAAATTGTTAGTTTGTGTATAAGAAGCAATATTTGAATCTACTCAAGACCCAGGCCAAGTGGAACTTAACTCGGCTCTAGGTGAGTGAATATTTGCATCTACTCAAGACCCGGGCCAAGTGGAACTTAACCTGGCTCTAGGTGAGTGAATATGTGGATTCTACTAAGGAATTTAGCACAACTAGACATACTTCGGATTGGAGCATCCGGCTGAGTAATGCGTTACTCCACCGGAGGCTCGGGGACTGGAAATATATCTACAGTTACTTGCACTTATGTAAAGGCATGACGAAGAGGTTTACCTCCATCATTTGGCCTGCAAGTGTGATGGCCTTAGAAGCTATGTTCATTTGGGCGCCGAACTCGGCAGGACCGAACTTCTCCAGGATTTCATCGTTGAGGTTGATGAACTCAGTGTCATTCCAATTTTTTACATAGTCAATCAACACCGGACCATAATTTTCCCCCTTGAGCGTTTGGGTAGACACCAAGCCTTTGGCATGGGCTTCCTTCCTGGCAATCTGTGTTGCAGCAGGACTGGTATGTAAAGTAAGCTGCTTACTGCCATCAGACCCGGAGGCAGCAGATCCGGAGGCAGTACTCCCCTTTTTCATCATGGGCGCGACGGTATGCTGTCCAGATTCAGTTGTTGATCCCTTAGGGGTTTTGGCAGCCTCGACAACTTGTTGGCCCTTAGAGGCATCAATACCCTTTTTGCCTTGGTGCCGGGTTTAGCCTAAAGCTTTTGTTGAAAGATAACCTTGGTAGAATGTGTTGGCGCATGAGCTTTGGCCTTGGGGCTAGGCTGAGCTTGGTCTTCTCGCCGAGTCTTGGAAGACTCGGACGAGGTAGGAGGATGTGGTGTTGGTACTGGTGTTGGTACTGACGAAGGAGAAACTTGGGTCGGAGCCAGGGTAACCGACACCTCGGTGACGGCAGGTTGCGGCTGAGCCGAAGAAGAACTAGGGTGATCCGGCATAGCCATACCCCCGGCAGCGCCACTTCCCCCCCACATCGACGTTGCCCTCCTCATGACGAGGTGGGCTAAGGTTCAGAGCGGCCGCGGAGCTCTCTAGAATAGAGCTCAACGGGCGCACATCATTGTTGCGAGGGGAGATGGGGCACTTCGGATAGGCAAGGCAATGCTCGAGCCGCTCTGGGGGATCTCCCAGGTAGACCTGCCGGGTCAAATAAAGAACAAAACAACAAGTTAAGAATAGAGAAAGAGAGAAACAAGAAATACATGAAGATAGTGCAATGCAATTCAGAAAATGAGCAAGGAAGGAAAAGATGCTTACTCAGATGAGGTTGGAGGTTCCCTGGGTTTTGGCGCCCTCCGAACCGTGGCTTTAGCCCGGGGGGCAGTCTTTGTGGCAACCTTATCAGTAGATTTGTTCTGTCTTTTCTTGACTAGGGGCGGCTCGGAATAAGCAACCGAGGTCGCCGCACGTTTCTTGGAGGGAGCAGGAACTGGGTCACCCACAGCAAGAGGAGGATCCTCGTGGACCTGATAGGCCGGGTTAGCAGCCGGATCAATGGGAAAAGGCATATGAGATAGGCACATGATCGTATACCTCCAGAATCTCAATATTAGTGTCTTCATCGTTATCCGTCCAATCCCTTAAACGAGAGGTCTTACCAGGGGCTCGTCTTGAGGTTGGATCCAGAGTAGGCAGGAAGTCTTCAGGCTCATGATCCTTCCCCCACTTAAGGGACGTCTCGTGGACATCCTCAACTGTCTGCTGAGTAAACAACTGAAAAGCAATAGTGCATTAGGTCAAGTAAAAGATATAATCCGACATACCATATAACTAGGACAAAAGGCCAAGTAAGGAAACATACCCCGGGAGGCAGCCTATCCCGACAGAAGTGCTCGAATCCCCACTCCCAATCCTTGTTGAAGTCTTTGTCTACCTTGAAGATAGCTTTGACTCGGCGGAAAATCTCGGTGTTGTTGAGCTCGAATGACGAAGTCCGGTTGGGGTCAAGATGCCCACTCATATGGTTGAGCTTGTGCATGTGCTTTTGCAGAGGGGAGATCCGCTGCGGATGAAGGTGATCATAATATCTTTGCCGCGCAACTTCAGGACGACCAATTCCTTGATCCGCTTTTCCACCTGAACCGCCAAGGCAGCGGATCGCCTTGGAATCCGGCCCCACAGAGTTTGGTCCGGGACACCAATCTGGTAAGGGAGGAGCCGAATCAGGTCCTCCTCGGTGTTGTTGTTCCTCAGATAGAATAAAGTTCGGGCCTAGCCTTTGTAGGACTCGAGGCCAGTAACTCAGGGGAAGATAGAGTTTTTTAGGGGAGAAAGAGAAGCCACCATGCACTGAGTCAGGGACTTTTCGGCAGGGGCAGTCTCCGGATCAAGGACAACATGACTCTAAAAGAAAAGAATTTGTACCAAAGGTGGACAGTGGGCTAGAGGCTTAGGTAACCCTCGACACCGGAAGCGAAAGAAGAAAGGGGGTAATGGCATTAGCCGGTAGATGATGAGGTTGGAGCTCGAAGGTGTTGATGAACTCATGGAAAAAGTCACTAACAGGAAGGCCGAAGCCACGCTGGAAGTGCGAGAGGAATACTACAAACTCACCCAGATTGGGCGAGGGAGTAATCTCCTGGCAGGGGAGACGACAAGTGACTATGGCAGGGATGCGGCGGGTCCGGTACAGCCAGTCGATATCATCCTGGCAGACCTAGGAACCGGCCCAACCTCCTCGCTCGAGATGGGCCTCGCCGCCCTCCTCGTGCTCTTCAATGGCGACGAACTCCTCCTCAGCCATATCCAAGTCCCTGCCCTCGTAGACCCAATTTGTGATGGGGGCAGAGATCGAGACTGGCAAGGCCCCGTGGCGGCGTGGCTACGCGGAAGCGGCAACGCTGCTACGGCGGAGAAGCACGACGACGAGGCGAAGTAGCAGCGGCGGCGGCAGTGCTATGGCACAGATGAAGAAGGAGAAGAAGAGGCGATGCGTGCGAGGGTGGGGGAAATGACCAAGGGGCGTCCCTCACCCCTATTTAACCACACCCCTAAGTGGGGTAGTGGGATCCAGCGGTGCAGCGAAGCCACATGGGATCCAGCGGTCCCTCCACCGGATCAGCCAATCAAAAGCGAGCCACAGGGAAGGCCACAGGGAGCAGCGGATCCCACGGCGCGACATGGTGATACAGTTAACGAGGAGGCAGCCATGATGTGACGTTTGCAGCAGTTATCCCTAACAATGAATACAGTAACCAGCACAGTAACTGGCACATGCCCTTAAAATGAGGCAAAACAATGATTACCCTCCATGTAGGACGTGAGGAAGCGTAAGAGAGAAGGAAGGAACCTGAAGGATAACCCGGATAAATAGAAGGTGACCCGGCCATCAAGAAATATCTCGGAATGAGCCAAGGGAATGCCAAATCACAAAAGTAAGAAGGGTCGAGTTATAAGATGACTCGGCCAAAAGAGCAAAGAACTTGGTAGGTTGAACATGCTGTAGCCTTATCAGCTAAAGTAGCTAAGACCACATCAGCTTCGGGGACTAATGTTTGGGGGATAACCCCGGGTAGGGTCACGCCGGGGTATAAATACCATATCAGCCGAGGTACGACAAGGTCAAAGCGTAAGCTGACCGAGTCACCTCAAGGTAGACCGACTTACGCGATGACCCAACCTGAAGGATATTCGTCTAACGGTGTCTCAGCCGACATATAGCGTATGTCGGCTAAATTCTTGTAACTTGTTTGCAGGTACCCATGGGGCCGAGTTAGCTAGGCCTGAGCCGGGTTATCACGTGGCTTACAAGGGAAGGAAGGAATCTTCTTGGTCAAAGGTTTTCTCTCTCCACTGTAGCGTGAGCTCAACGGACAGAGGGATGGACCAGCGAGTATAGGCCGACAAAGATGACGTTGCCTATGTCGGATGACGCAACACTGCAGAGGGGCTCAGAGAGGCTTACGCCCTGAGTCCGGATTAGCTTAGACAGAGAAAATAGGAGCACCGCTTTGCTATTTTGGGAGAGGCATATTCTCCGTATGCCCTAACTTTAACCTAGCCCCCCTATATAAGGAGGGGCAGGATCTCCATAGAGGGGGTCAGCCATTTTTACTAAGAGAAAACCTAGAGAGTTAGTTGTGGGTAGTAAGAGTAGTAGCCTCTTTCCCACGAATAGCTCAAGTAGCCCTTGTAATCCACAATTGCTAAGAGAGAAATACAAGCATCTGTGTGTGGAATCATCACACTATCCTCCCTGGATTTCTCTAGTGCACATTGGCCCCATCTTTAGCCTATACATGTCATCTACCGTGCCACCACCACGGCAAGTTATCCACCTTTAACATGTGAGTTATCCAGGCTTCAACATTTAAGTTACCCACCCAATAGCATGCAAGTTATCCATCACTACAAAATTTACCCACATATCATGTGTTAACGGTGGGTAACTTTTGTTTTTACCCGAAAATTACCCATCAGTAACACGAGAATTATCCAGGACTTCAGTATGTAAGTTACCCACTCAATAACATGTATTTTATCCACCACTACAAAAAATTTACCCACAGATAGAATATAAAAAGCTATTTCTAACGGCTCGGTCTCATCGTTTGTCGCCGCTCTCGCAACTTACGAACAACTCAACCTTGAAAGTTACCACGTCAAACGTCAAACATTATTTGTTTTAAAATAACTAAATCTAAACTTGTTTTGCATACGATATAAATAAATTGGTCTTATGTCCCACCCACCCACTCACCACACTAAGTCATAGTGAACAACGTAACGTGCAATCAGTAGTCTAGCGGCTCGTCTTCATCATCCGTCATCGCTACCGCGGCATACGGGTGCGAAGCCTCGAAGGGTTTTAGCATACCGAGCCTTCATCGTTCAACGATGCGTAGCATCGATGACAATGAAGTCTTGGTACCCTAACAACTACGCTATCGTATTCTAAATAAACTTGCTCAACACGTATGAAAACACCTCTACCTAACACGTTTATATGGTGGATAACTTATGTATTACAAGATTGATAACTTACATATTATGACATGGATAACTTACGTGTTAAGGGTGGACAACTTTTTGGTACCATTTTTTTTATCAAAATATATCAATATGTATCTAGTTTTGAAGATCTCGTCGCGAGTAGTCCAACCGTGAAAACGGATTAAATCAGACAAACGGTTTGATCTTCAACATATTTTGAATTTTTTATATGATTCTAAACTGGATGACAGCATATCTTCATACTTCGTGCGAGGTTTTGCAAACTAGCGACCGGTCTAAGAATAGAATTCCCGTTTATCTTTTGCAAAATCGACCGAAAATTACTACGAACAAAATTGTTACTCGTATTTTTCATATCCGAGTCAGCACCGGTGCTCGTGTTGTGGCGGAGGGCGAATCGGACGTCCGTATTGAAACCAGCCGCGCGATCGCGAGCGGCGAAAGCAGCGCCACACAGCCGCGGCGTCCACCGCACAAACCTGTTCCTTCCCGCTGCTCTGCTCCCACCTCCTCTATTTAAGGCCGCCCCCACCCTCGCCTACCTCTGCCACGCCGACGCAGCCCAGCCACAAACCTACCCCTCCGTCCCCTCCGTCCGCCGTCGTCCAGGAAGGAAGGCGGGCAGCCGGGCAGGGAAGTTCCCCCTTCCCTTCCCCTCCCTCGGAGCCCTCCGGTACCTTCCGGGACGCTCGGCCCCCCTCCGCCCTTCGGGTTGTCTCTCCGGGCGGGCATCACGGCTGCCGCGGCAGAACCCGCGCGCGGCGCCCCCGCTGCGCAGGTGGAGCCGCACGGCGGACGCGGCGCACTCCCCTCGGCCGGGGGCAGCCCTTCCGACCTACTTTTCCTCGCCGGCGGCGGTCGTCTCCTCCTCCTCTGACTGCGCCGCGCCCCAGCGGTGACCGCTAACCCACGCTAGGTTATCGCTAACAACATCCCATACACACTAGAAACAGCAGAGGGGGTTCGAGCAGCAGAGCAAATTTGGAGGAGATGGAGGTGAAGCTGACGATTAAGAGGGTGCCGACGGTGCTGTCCAATTACCAGGAGGAAGGAGGCGGGGGCTGCGGCAAGAACTGCCTCGGGGATTGCTGCTTGCCTGGTGCGTATTATGGCCTCTCATGAGGAACTTCTCATATATGTTTGCAACTCAGCTCTTGTCCTTCTCAAATTTGTTAGTATGGCTGAGAATTTTGTGTGTAAAAAATGTTGAATTACTCTAGGTTCTGATTTAGTCTGTTTCCTCTGCTGCAATGTTTTTATTTTCTCTTACGATTAAGATGATACTGATTATAGGAATGAGAATATGAGCTTCTTCTGCTACACTGAGATATAAATAATATTTTTTTTCTAGATATTGTTTTGTTTAGGTTGCTGACCACATATATCATGTGGTAGATATAAATAATATTTGGCATGAGTATTTTGTTGTTTTCCCAGGAATCCAATCAAAGTGTTTTTCTCAACTAGACAACCAAAACAAAGTTCTGAAACTTTTATTTCTGTTGCCACAAAGTTGCAGGTTTAAGAATCTTTGATTAATTAAGCATTATGTTTACCACTTGCAGCTTCCAAGCTTCCCCTCTATGCTTTTAAGGCCAACCCGAAGAAGCCTGTGCAGGAGGATGGGCTCCCTACCGAGTTCTTCCTCAATTCTCTGCTCCTCGCCCAGGTAAGGAAAACACTAGCAAACTTTGCATATTCATTTGTTATAAGAAAAGACATGCTGATGTAAGATTTCGGACACTTGACAGTTCCTTCTGTTAAAAGCAGTAGTGGTAGTGTTTTGGTACCTTTTGTTTCCTAGGAAGATCAGAGAAGTTTGTCATAACTTTGGTTTACAGCTGTAATATTAGGACAAAAATACGATACTACATATTTTGTTCTGTATTCTCATACTTTGGTTTCCTAGGAGTACAAGATTTTTGTAAACATGCTTAGATATCCTTTGGCAGTTAAAATTCTAATTTTGTAGCTGTTTTGCTTTCTAATTGGACGTAGGTGAATAAATTGCTAAATTTGGTGTATTTGAATGTGCTATACATTCTGCTTAAGTGAAAGCCTATGCCATTGTTACAGACAGAATAAAAGCTTGTAATGGTTACTTTTCTTTACAATGGATTTAGAATTTAGAATTTATACTATGTTTTGTTTGAGGAACAGAATGAGTAGGTCCATGGCCATCTCATTCCTCTTAAGCATTAGATTAGTGGGAAAAATGAGAAATGTTCTTACCCATTGAGGTGGTTCCTCAAACAAAAAACACAATGAGTATCAACTTGAGCTTACGGGTAAATGGAGAAGAAATCACCAATTTAGTGACACGATCCTGTGCCTTTCTGCTATGGTGTCTTCATCTTTGATATAACTTCTTATCTAGTATGGTTGCTTCTAAGTATTCATTCTTATCAAAAGGAGTTTGTTATTGCAAAAAAGGTTTCAGGAATGAGTTTGGAATATAGTTCTTGTGTTTGCTCTATTGCTCAAAAGATAACAAATCTTGACCTGGACAAAAATCTAGAAAATTTGTATTAAAATGGGCCAGCTAAACATCTCATAACGAGTATCTTTTTGTTTAGGTTCTCTGTTATGTAGTTGTTGTTTTGTTGTTGAACTTTTGTCCTTTGATTTTGTTCTTATTAGTGGGAGGACAGGGTGGCCCGAGGCCTATTCCGTTATGACGTCACAGCCTGTGAGACCAAGGTGATTCCTGGCGACCTTGGGTTTGTCGCACAGCTCAATGAAGGCCGCCACCTCAAGAAGCGCCCAACTGAGTTCCGCGTTGACTGTGTTCTCCAGCCATTCGATTCTGCCAAGTTCAACTTCACCAAGGTTGGCCAGGAGGAGGTTCTGTTCCGATTTGAGAATGGCGGTGGCGACAGCAGTTATTTCCTTGCAGATGCTCCAAGCACTGAGAGTGACCATGCTCCCAGTGTTGTTGCAATCAATGTACGCATCTCTCAGCCACTATTTACTTTTATTCCAGGTTATGTATCTCGATGCTAACACTAGTATTTTAATGGGTTGCAGGTGAGCCCTATAGAGTACGGTCACGTGCTTCTGATTCCTCGTGTTCTTGACCGCCTGCCTCAGCAAATTGATCCTGAAAGCTTCCTGCTTGCACTGCACATGGCAGCTGTGGCTGCAAGCCCGTACTTTAGGCTTGGTTACAATAGCTTGGGTGCCTTTGCCACTATCAACCACCTCCACTTCCAGGTACTTATCATCGTGTCAGAAACAAAATATGTGTCTTTTTCCTGAAAGTGTAACCAAGACTTGGTCCTTCCTTAGCTGCTGTGCGGTAAACATAACTTTAGTAGTTCTGGTAATAACCCAAAGAACTATCTATTTTTTTTCTCCACAGGCATACTATTTATCGGTGCCTTTTCCTGTTGAGAAGGCGCCTACCAAGAAGATCCCTCTTGCCAAGTCTGTGCTGAAGAGTGGAGTGAAGGTGTCAAAACTGACGAATTTCCCTGTGAGAGGGCTGGTGTTTGAGAGAGGCAACACACTGAAGGATTTGGCTGATGTGGTTTCCAACGCTTGCATTTGGCTCCAGGACAACAATGTTCCTTTCAATGTCCTCATCTCTGATTCTGGCAGAAGGATCTTCCTCTTCCCTCAGGTAATTTTCACAGCAAAGTCGCAGGCTTCTTTCACTCTTAACCATGAACATTCCTGATATCAGCATGCACAACTCCATATTTTATCTAGCAAGAAATGCATTCTCAAGGTATATTTTCTGCAACATGATTATACTTTTTGTAGTTTAAATTATGAAACACCATATACTTAGTCTTCTCCATTAACTTAGATGATGCCATGTTAATTGAGTAATGATGCTGGATGTTTCACCCAAATGTATGGTGTGTTTCCTCCTTGATTATGTTTCTTATTTTTACGCCCTGATGTTTTCCTAACCTTTTTCCTGTTGCAAATGCAGTGCTATGCTGAGAAGCAGGCCCTCGGTGAAGTGAGCCAGGATCTGTTGGACACTCAGGTGAACCCGGCGGTATGGGAGATCAGTGGGCACATTGTTCTGAAACGGAGGACTGACTTTGAGGAGGCATCGGAAGTTTCGGCCTGGAGGCTTCTTGCGGAGGTTTCCCTGTCGGAGGAGCGATTTGAGGAGGTGAAGGCATGCATCTTTCAGGCCGCTGGCCTCACTGAATCTGATGAAGAGGAGGAAACCACTGACGAGTCTCCCCGCGCGTCGCTATCCTCTCTCCCAGTAGCCTCCTCACACGTACCAGAAGGCTGCCTCGTCCTTCAGTGAGACACAGGGGACGCTAGGTCACTTGGTTCAAACTAGCCGTGGCTGCTGGTGGTAGCAGTGATTGTACCGTGGCTGCTCTTACTTGCTACTTTTGCCTCTGATGGTTAACTATTATTATTGTTGGCTAGCTGCTGGTGTTCATACCGTGCAAATTATTATTAAGCACAGGTTGTGGGTTGGCTTGTGTCTATATTTGAAATGCATCGAGGTGTGTTTTCTTCATGCTAAACTGCCAGCTTTTCTACTCTGTCGAGTTTATCTTTTGCACATGAAGACAGAATCATCTGTGCGATAAAGACACAACTGATAGGGGGTTTGCATTCTTGGAAGTGGTAAATCAATTTCCAAAACCGATTGCACAACTTCAGACAAATGACATTGCAAGAACAAGTAGTTCAGATAAAAGGATATGCAAATTCAGGCAATAAATTAGTAGTACAAAATACAGACAAAAGGATATGCACATTCAGGCAATAAGTTAGTAGTACAAAATAGCGTGCCGGAGTGCAGGATGGTATCTGTCACGTTACTGGCTGAAGCTGCATCGCCTAAGCTTTGATACTCTGAACCATTCCACAGAATCGTCGAAGCTTTGATACTCTGAACCATTCCACAGAGTCGTGGAAACCAACTGAAATTATTACTAGTACAGAAAACCATTACGAATCTGGGGTCTCTTTGGATCATGCCCCAGCCAGCCCTGCCAAAATTGGCATAGCCAAATATTTGGCCAAGGATTCTGCCGCCAGGATCTCGCCAACGCGTGGGCGTAGAAACTGAACGGGACTACAAAAAATGGCGTGGTTCCGAATATCTGGCGCTGATCCAAACGGAACCCGTGGTAGTAGTAGTCAACGACCAAAAAAATGGCTACGCGGGCCGCGGCTGCAATCCAAATGTAACATCCCAAATCTTTAATCAAGGTTAATCAAGATCCAAATCACTCAATTTAGGGTTAACAAAACCTTTTTCCATTTAAAATATTTAAGCATGCATATGAGTGTTGCATTTAAATAGAAGTTGTTTTGAAATGCCATGATTGTGTGTTCTAATGGTTGTAAAATGGTTTTATGATGAATGTCACATCATCTAGATCATTCCCAAGCAAAAACCAAAGAAAAAGAAATCAAAAAGAATTAAATAAAGGAAATGGTCACTTTTATCATTTTAATCACCTAGTCCACTTTGGGTGTTCCTAGCACTCAAATTCCAACAGAAACAATTGTGGATCTTTGCACCCCTTGCTAGTACAAGTAGTGATGTGCCAAGGCCCACTTTGTGATCTCCCAAAAACATTCAAACTCTAATTTTAAATGACAATTGAAAATGAAATCTAGTTTATATGTCTAGATCACACTTTTTCAAAAACCACTCAAATGAATTCCATTTGACAAATCCTAGCAACCACAGATGCTTAAGCATGTGACAAACCACTCCACAAAATTTCATTTCAAAATTCCAAATTTGAATTCTTTCGGCCATTTGGTCAAACACCTGACAGGCACAGAACCAACACACTAGTCACTTCACTGTTTCTACAGGGGATTGCCACCCAATTGCACCCCATTTAATCCCTCTGTCCCTCCTAGCTCTAATCAGGCCGAAGCCAACCCACCCCCTTGTCCCTAGCAGCAGTGCCACGCCGCCCCGACGCCATGCCCGTCGGCCAACCATGCCAACGCCACAGCAGACCGCCAGCCCCTCTCCGCCGCTCCAGGAAGCAAGGCGTGACCTCACCGCCGTCCACGGTCCACCCCACGACCACTGTCACGCCCTGGACCACCGAGGACAAGCCCCGCACTTTCCTCTCTGCGCCGCGCCAGAGCACGCCAGAGCGCTATCACCGCCAGCACGCCACACACCACGCCTCGACACTAGACCACGCGCGCCGCTCCGCCTTGACCACCTCACCCTGCCAGACACGGCCGTACCCCGCCGCTCGACCCACACTCGCCAGGAACCGCGTCGAGCACCGCCCCTATCTCTCAGAGCGCGCGACGCTCCCGACCGTTAGCCACCGTCCCTAGCATCGCCATAAAGCCGTAGAGGACCACCAGGAGGCAAGCCACCGTCCGCCTACACCGCTCATGCCGATAGCACCCTGTATCGTCGTCACCGACGAGCTCGCCGTCGCCCCCTCGGTCCCCTCCACGAGCCTATATAAGGAGGCCTTCCCCAGCCTCAATCGCCACACCATTCAACTCCCCTCTCACCACCAGTCCTTCCCCACCTCTCGCCGGAGCAGCTCGAGCAGCCAGTCGCCGGAATTGAGCCGGAGACAGCCGCAGCAGGGGAGGAGATGCTGCCGTTGATTTCGTCCACCCCAGCCTCTGCCGCGACTTCACCTGAGCTCGCCGTCGTCTCCTCGTTCGTTTGCCCGCCTCGCCGCACTCGCTGGAGCCCTGGTATGCCCCCACTGTACCCCCACCGCGTAGTTAGGTTTCCGTCTCGCCGGCGACGTGTTCGTCGTCGACGACGACCGTGAGCCATTGATCTAGTTCTAATCGCCCCGTAGCGCTTCGCGTGAGATGTACCGCTAACATGTGGACCCCTCCTGTCAGCTGTCCTCTGCGCCGCAGAGTGAATCTGGGCCGGTCCAATTAATTTCCCGCGCTGGCCCCGTGATTCAAATTTAGGATTTTTCTTTTTAGACTTAGACTTAGTTCTGTCCCTTAGTTTGAAAATCAATTCAAAGAGTTATACAAATCCAAATTGAGTGAATCCAATTTTGTTGGAAAGCTAATGAAAATCTCTATCCAAAACCATTGGATTTAAATCATTTGGAGTTAGATATCTCTCCTAGTAAAAATAACAATACAGAAGATTTTTCAGATTCAAACATTTTTCTAAAATCGACCATAATAGATTTTGAGTTGATTCCAACTCTCAGAAATCACATTTAACCATACCTATCTGAATTTGAAATAATATTAAGGTTTGCATGCAGTGACTTTGGACTAGTACCAAAATAATGCTATATAGGCATTTCTAGTCACTTTAAATCATTAAATATTAAACTTAAACTTATTAAAATGTGATCCAACCTTTAAATCACATTCCCATATGTTAGAATATGTGGTGATGACATGTGTCCACATGATCCCATATTTTAATTGGAGAATATTAAATCTTAGTTAATTTCAATGAGTAGAAATTACTTTTCTCAAACAAAATAAATGAAACTAGTTCATTAAAACCTTGTGATGTTTGTGATGATACTAGATTATCAAATGTGTGCCTTAGTGTGATAAGTAGACTGGTTAAGTATTGTTTGGTGATTGTGTATTCCGTATGTATTTATAGACGATAGTACCGACCAAGTCTTCGAGGAGGACGAGTTTTACCAAGAGGAGGAGGAAGAGAATTTCAACCACTGCACTACACAAGGCAAGCTAACACTTGCAAGTATTATACATAGCAAGCTATCATTGGCAAGCTAACCCTTGCAAGCTAGAAAATCTAAGCAAATGCATTAGGCATGCTTTGGTTATACCCTTTGACTTATACCTACCCCAAGTTTTACTTACAAGCTTTACTTTCTTTACTTTACCAAAGTTCTTTACCTTGTTTATAGGTAGCATAAAGAGTATAAAACTTGACCTATCCAGTTAGACTTAGATATCATTCTATGGCATGAGATTGATCTTAGCATCCCACATTAGTGAAAACTCTTAACTTGGTAGTTTAGAGCTAAACCAAAAACTTGATCACTTTAGATGGGAATACTTGGTGAAAATGACTTGTGAAAACCTTAGAATGATGAGTCATTCTATTGAGATGTTTTGACATGTGTTGAGAAACACAAATGGTTTATGATGATGATGAAAATGTTGAGGCATGAGCCTTAGCCCTTTTACAAAAACTGATGGTTGGGTTCAGATGCGATACCATTCCAATTTTACCGTACAACCACAATACCTGAATTGGGTAAGGCTTAGCCGGAAGTTTATATGCATTAGTATTAGTTCCCTCGCGGGAGATGTTTGAGTTGAGGATACCTCTCAATGTTGTCCACCTATGCAGTGCCCAGGATGACATGTGGTCATGGCTGGGAGGCCAAGCTCATAGGAGAGGTGCTTGTACTAGAGTGTGTAAAGGAAAGGTATGTTTGATTATCTGCATACTAAGTATGATGATTCAGGATTATCCCTGACAGATGTATCGAATTTTGTGGTGAAAGTGTACCCCCTCTGCAGAGTGTCAAACTATTCGAATAGCCGCGTCCGTGGTTATGGACAGTTGGAGTGGCCATACTGTTCCGTTGTCAGATGTTTTCAAAATGACTTATGAAATGAATTGTGACATGACTTGACCACAACAGAGTTGTGACTATGACAACTAAGTTCCCACTTAGGTGTTTTCAAACTTTATTTTATCTTTCTTTATTTCTGAACTCAGCTTAGGTTTCAAACTTAACTTTACAAATAGACTTAGAATTTAGCATTCCTACTAGAACTATCTTACTTGTTAGTGGTAGTTTGCGAGTACTTAAAGAGTACTCATGGCTTTTTCCCTGGCTATTCCTATGGCCAGACTATGAGGAGGACTACCCTGAAGGAGGACAGCAGGACGACTACGACAACTAGGATCATCTCCCATCGTCAGCATTGCCTGTGACACTGAAGATCGACCCCACCGCTACGCTATTTATTCTGCTACTTGATTGTAGTAAGACTGGATCATGAGATCCTTTATTTGTGTAAGACCTTATTATGGTTTGTAATGGATGATGTACTGTGATATCCAATCTGTTATGTCTCGCAAAAATTGTAATCCTAGGATTGCGATGTATGGCATAACAGGCATCTGGGATTAAAAATCCCGGTGTTGACAAGTTGGTATTAGAGCCATCCTGACCATAGGAGACCCTAGTTAGAATGGACGTCCGAAACAAAAAATCAGTTTCCAAAATCAAAGTGAGTATTTATGAAAACTATTTCCTCTCTTACCCTTGGGATTCTTTTTCTCAAAAAAATTCATGTTCCTCCAAAGTCTTACATTACTACATAAAATTTTGACACACTTGATCACTTCACTAACTTCTCATCCTAAATTCTTATAGATGGAAGCTCAATACAGCAAGTTCTACCAGTTGGGCAACGGGGGCCAACTGATCTTCGAGAGGGATCTTGATGCACTATCCGAGTACTTGGAGCATCCTCATCCGGAATTCCTTGGAGCTCAACTCTCTGGACCCCAAGTAGGAGATTTACAATGGCTAGTAACTGCTGACCTTCGAGGCAAGATAGAGGCACCCACGTCTAGGAGGATTCAGTTCTCAGTGAGAGAGAACAACTGGCTAGATGGATTAGCCAGGGAAATGCATGAAGCTCTCGCTCGTCTTTGCGCACAGAATGTCAACCTAATCCAAGGAACCCGCTTTGTTCACTGTGCAAGGCGTGATTCTATGGGAATGCCTCTGGAGATGCCAAGTCACCCAGTGTTGAAGCGTCAAGTGGAGAACCTCGACTTCCTACTGTACGACAGACAGAAGGAATTGGACAATGCTAGAGAGTTCGCCAACCACAACCTCGCCCTTGCCGCCCAGAAGGCCCAGACTTTCTCACTGCTCGTCAAGGATCGTCAGTCTCTTCGTCGTTAACACGCAAAGAAGGATCGCACCATCGACCGTCTTCGCAAGAAGGCGGCCGACCTCGAGAAGACCATCAAGGAGCAAGAAGCTCAGCTTGCAGTAAAAGAAGAAGAAGAGGAATGTGAAGACATCCAAGGAGATATTGACTCATACCTCAGCAATGATGATGACTATCTGGAGGATGATGCCATGGACTTCTACACCGACGATGATGACTCCGACTTCATTGATGATGAGTAGATGCACTAGAGCACTATCGTAGAGTGAGGAGTATCAGTCCCATTGTATCGTAGCTTGCAGAATGGTTCTTAAAACCATCTATTTTCCTTTTGATGTTGTGGTGTGTGTGAGTTTGTATCGTGTGCTTTGCTTGAATGAATGAAAAGAAGTTAGTTGCAAAACCTGAGTCAAACTCAAAGTTTTAGCTTTGAAACCAAAAACATGAACCTTAGAACTTTCCCTCTTACCCCTTTATCTATCTCAATCTTCAGATGACTCGTGGAAACCAATGAGGGAGCAGCTCATCGCAAGACCCAATGCTACAGATTCTGCAGACTCTCATTGCAGACCGTGAAGCTAGTAGGGCAGAGCGCCAAGCTAATCTAGCAACACTGCAGCAGATCGCCCAGATGGCTCACAACAATTAGAACCATGGGAATCAGGATCATCATGGATCAAAACTCAAAAACTTCCAGAATACCAATCCCCCAATCTTTAGCAAGTCTGAAGACCCACTGGATGCTGATGACTGGTTGCAGACAGTGGAGAACAACTTAGAAGTAGCCGGAGTGGATGCCAACAAGAAAGTTCTTTTTGCCACCCACTATTTGGCAGGAGATGCAAGAGCATGGTGGAAAAACACCCGCACAATGAACCATGGTCAAGTGATGACATGGGAAGCCTTCAAGATCAAGTTCAGCTGCACCCACATGCTGCAGGGTCTAGTCACCAGAATGAGAGATGAATTCAGAGAGTTAAAGCAAGGCAGAATGACTGTAGTGGAGTACCGCGATAGATTCTTGTCCCTCGTCAGGTATGCACCTAATGAGATCAACACAGAGGCCAAGAAGAAGGAGAGATTCCTGAACGGACTGCATGATGAGATGCAGACGGTTCTCGTCAACATCCGTTTCGAGGATCTCGAAGAGCTAGTCGACTCTGCCATTCAGATGGAAGGGAAGATCAATCAAGCAAACGACAACCGCAAACATCGGATGATGCACCAAGCTGGATCTAGTAGTCACCAGAAGTACCGTCCCAACCCGTCTGTCGGATATGCCCGCCGGAACAATCGACTCCCAATGTCTCGCCCAAGCTACCCCAACCATAGCGGTGGGAATGTGAAGTCCGGAGGAAACAACAATCACCCCGGCAACTCCAGCAATTTCAACCATTCACCTCCCAAGCACAACAACAACAACAACAACACTGCACCCAGAACTGGAAGCAATGCTGTGCCTGTGGTAGCAAAAGACAAGTCTCAGATCACTTGTTTCGAGTGTGGAGTGAAGGGTCACTATTCCAATGAGTGTCCCAAGAAGATTGCCGCCACTGCCAATGTGAATGCCCCAGCTCAACAGCAGCGTTGTGTTCAACCAGGAAGAAGATTCGCCCCAAGGAACCCTCACAACCGCAACGGCCATCTCTTCCACATGAACACCGAAGAAGCCCAAGAAGCACCAGATGTAGTGCTGGGTATGTTTTCTATCAACTCAGTTTTAGCAAGAGTGTTATTTGATTCTAGAGCATCGCACTCATTTGTCACCGAAGAATTTGCATGCACTAGTAAGATTCACCCAACCAACTTGAAGCATGTCATGATAGTTCAAATCCCCGATTCAACTACAAAAGCTAGAAAAATTTGCAAAGCTGTGCCTATCAGAATACATGGGATAGATTTTTATGCCAATCTAATAGTACTTGGAACCAAAGGTTTGGAAGTAGTACTAGGAATGGATTGGATGTCCAAGCATAAAGGATTGATTGACTGTGCCAAGAAAGCCATCACCATGACCAGTAGCTCTGGAGTCTCCGTAGAGCACATATCTGAAACCTTGCCCCGTCAATTCAAGTGCAACAAGAGTCTAGCCCTACCCACCATAGACCAAGTCAGAGTAGTCTGTGAATACCCCGACGTATTCCCAGATGAATTGCCCGGTATGCCCCCGGATAGGGATATTGAGTTCATTATCCCCGGAACCGGACCCATAGCCCAGAGACCCTATAGTATGAACCCCTCAGAGTTAGTGGAATTGAAGAAGCAGTTGGATGCTATGTTGGCAACAGGCTTGATTCAACCAAGCGCATCGCCATGGAGATCGCCAGTGTTATTCGTCAACAAGAAATATGGAGGCAACCGCTTGTGCACAGATTCCAGAAAACTGAATGACGTCACAATCAAGAACAAGTGCCCTTTACCAAAGATAGAGGAACTATTTGATCATTGACTAGTGCCAATGTGTTCTCTAAGATTGATCTTAGGACTACTTTATCACCAACTTAAGATTCATGCAACGGATATTCCGAAGACCGCATTTACTACTCGTTATGGATTATACGAGTATACGGTCATGTATTTTGGATTAACCAATGCCCCTGCTTATTTCATGAATCTCATGAATAAGAACTTTATGAATTTTCTAGATAAGTTTGTCGTTGTGTTTATTGACGATATACTTATCTACTCCAAGTCAGAAGAAGAGCATGAGCTACATCTGAGAATCATTCTTGAAACCCTTAGAGAGTATCGGTTGTATGCCAAGTTCAGCAAATGTGAGTTTTGGCTGAAAGAAGTAGGATTCCTAGGACATGCTGTGTCTGCTGGAGGAATCGCTGTTGATCCCACCAAGATCAAAGATATCGAAGAATGGGAAGCCCCAACCACTCAAACCCAAGTCTGTGCATTTCTCGGATTAGCGGGATACTACCGCAAGTTTGTCGAAGGATTTTCGAGCATAGCAAGAACCATGACACAATTGTTGAAGAAGGACACGAAGTTTGAATGGACCGACAAATGTGAAGCAAGTTTCCAAGAGCTCAAGAAGAGATTGATTTCAGCCCCAATATTGATTATGCCAGATATCAAGAAGCCGTTTGATGTGTATTGTGATGCATCCAAGATTGGTCTTGGATGTGTATTGATGCAAGAAGGCAAAGTCATCGCCTATCTGTCTCGACAACTGAAGCAGCATGAGCAGAACTATCCTACTCATGATCTTGAGTTAGCAGCCGTAGTTTTGGCATTGAAGACATGGCGTCATTATCTTATGGGTAATCGCTGTGAGATTGACTCAGATCACAAAAGCTTGAAGTATATATTCACTCAGAAGGAGCTGAATATGAGGCAAAGGAGATGGATAGAGTTAATCAAGGATTATGACCTTGACATTCACTATCACCCCGGCAAAGCCAATGTGGTAGCGGATGCTCTTAGCAGATTGCCGTGTAGGCTTAACACCATGATCAAGGAGAAGCAACCAAATTTGCATGAGGAGTTGGAGTAGTTTAGAACTGAGCTAGTTAGCAAAGGATTCCTAGCTAACATTGAACTTAAACCCACTTTGATTAGCCAAATCAAGGAAGCCCAGAAGGGAAATGAAAGTATCGACAGAATCAAGCGTCATATTGGTACATGAAAGGTACCTGGATTCACCGAAGACGAAGGAGTTCTATGGTACAAAGGACGTATCTGTGTGCCAGCAGATTCGGAGCTGAAGCAAGTTATGAAGCAAGAAGCTCATGATACTCTTTATTCTATCCACCCCGAAGGAACGAAGATGTATCAAGATTTGAAAGAGCAATTTTGGTGGCACAAGATGAAGAGAGAAATCGGAAGCTACATCGCCAAGTGTGATATCTGTCAGAGAGTCAAAGCAGAACATCAGAGGCCCGCAGGACTGTTCCTGTGGCATCCCGCTAAAACCATTACTAGAAAATCGCGGTGTTTTTGTGCATTGCATCATCATGACCGCATGCTCATGTCATCATGCCACATTGCATTTGAGCATCGTCATCATCATGCATCTGTTTGTCTAAAACTATTTTCAAAAAGCCTGGTTTTGTTTTCTGAACGCCCCGTCTTTTATTCAAACTATAAACACCAGTCTCTGGATTATTTTGTTTTGTCTAAAAACGGTTTACAAAAGCCCCGTTTTAAATAAACAAAATTTATATTATTTTTGTAGGAGGCAGCCAGCCAGGCCCGAAAGCCCAGCTGACCACCTCCAAATAAAACCCTAGTCTAATCCCCTCCCTCCACCTCACACCTCCACCTCACCCCGACCAATCGCTAGCCGCCACCTCACCCCGCGCAACACACTCAACACCACACACACACGCACATAGACGCACAATGCCACCTACCCCCTCCTTTCCCGCCTTGCACACCGCCCCTGACCCGCGTCCCCACACCACCCTGGGATTCCTAGCCCCAACCAACACGCACACGTCCCCACACCACCTGGTCCGCCCGCCTGCTCCCGCCTGGACCCACCCCACGACCGACCGCCACCCCGATCCCCGCGCCCCAGCGCCACCTACCGCGAACCACCCCGCCTCTGCTTCTCTTCTCTCGAGCACGCCCCGCCCTGCAACCTCTGTCCGCCGCAGCCAGGTCTCCCCTGGCCGCCTCCCTCTCTACCCTAGCCGGAGAGCCCCCTCCTCGTCGGCCATCGCCCTCCCCTGCGGTGCCACCCCTGCCTCGCCGACCTCGCGCCGCCCCGGCCTCGCCCGATCGCCGCCTGGCCTCTCCCCTCCTCGAGCGCCGCCTGGGACCCCGTCGTCACCGACCCTGCCTCCTCCCAGGCGCCCGCCGCCGCGTCTCCCTCCGGTTCCACCTCGCCCCCGTCATCCGCATTCCCCGCGTCCGCCGGCCTGAGCCCGTCCCCGACCTCGCCAAGCGCAACCTCGCCTCCATCATCGCCACCTCCCACCTCAGCTCGCCGCCACCTTGGGTCCGAGTCCGGCTGCCTCTGCGACCCCCATCGCGCCTGTGTGCCCGACTCCACCTCCCGAGCTCGTCCATCGTCCTCCGCCCCGCCAGCAAGCATCACCGCTGCCTCGAGGCCGCCCTCTCTGGCCAACACCGGCGCCGTCGTCCTCGGT
Organism: Avena sativa; assembly: GCA_916181665.1. NCBI lineage: Eukaryota > Viridiplantae > Streptophyta > Magnoliopsida > Poales > Poaceae > Avena > Avena sativa. The sequence goes on from OV702292.1 coordinate 142,595,944, forward strand.
CCCACCGCTCGTCTTCCCGGCCATGTTTTATGCTTGCCGTTGTCTGTGCGTACAGGTGTGGGTGCCTATGTCTCTGTGAGATGGGGGCCAGATGGAGCTAATCTTTTGTTAGTGTTGTCTCGTAGGCCCCCGTGTTAAATCTTGTCGCGAGTATGACCAACAACACCGAGGACTTCCGAAGAGGAATCAACATTAATTTGGGGTCCGCCAAGGTCTTCTCCCCGGAATCGCCACGACCTCCATCACGGATACCGAAGGCCCAAAAATCCGAAGGTCAATCCAGTCGAGCCCGAACCTCGTCGACCCCTGGTGCGCCAAGTTCTTCGACCCCGAGGACCGATCCATCAGATGCGACAAGAACTTCTTCCTGGATGCGAGACCCGAACCCTCGGCATGCCAAGATCTTCCCCTCGGAACGCCATGATCTCCTTCACAGATCCGAAGACCCTGAACACTAGAGTCTGAACCTCGCTTCCCGTCGAACCCTGAGACCGAACCCGAATCCCCCGGAACCCAAGATCTTCCGAACCCAGATGTGTGACCCCTTTATCCGAGACCCTATTTTTATAATATGACATTATCAACTGTCGCATATTAAATTGTTCATGCATGCATTCCTGTTTGTGGGTTTGGGGGCATTATAGTCGATTCACCTAAATTAGATATGGAGACTATATGTGGGTTATTCTTGTATTAAACCGCCTCCATTTAAATTTGTGTAGTGAACCGATGCCATGTTTCGCCCTGTTAATACAACATTTAAATTGCGGGGGTTCTAAATAACATGAACCGTGTAATTAATTGTCGGGACCCCGGTTCCGCTTAATATTGCCTAATTGCACCGCATCTGCATCATATCATAATCATGCTGGATCTTCTGTCGTAGTATTAAATATTGTATCCGGTGTTTCTGCTAGTGTTTGCTTCTTAGCGGATTAGGCCGATGAGTTGATGCGAGTATCGACAAGTTCTCCGGATATGAACCTTCGGCAGTGTTTTCCCAGGCGAGCATCTCTCCCCCTTCTACCTATTTTGCATTTAGTCTTTATTTCCTCCTGTTGATCTATTGCTATCCTTGTCGCGATGCTTTAGTTTTCCGTGCACCAGTTATATCCCGTGCAGCCTCTATATTGCCATGGACATGTCCTAATACCTGTTGTTTGGTAGATAGCTGGCCTTGCGAGTCGTAGTTGCTTGCTCAGGTGCGATCTCGTGATGTCGAGTACCACAGTTATTGGAATGCTGGCAGATGTTTATGGTGGAGATGATCATGACTTTAAATACAACTATTAAAATGCTAGATATAACTAATGCAAAGGCATCGGTGGGCAATAGATGTTATTTGGTTCTTCCACGCTCACTTGTGTCCCGTAGGACCCCGAGTACTTGATACCTGTTCCTTGACTATTCGCACTATCCACATCCGGGAGGCCTTATGGACCCCCCCTGAGCCAAAGCTTGATTCATTTCTATTTCTTGGAGCCACAAAGTAGTTTGGGGCTTTATTACTATCCTGTACTTATGCCATGTTTTACTGCTTTATTTATGATTGTGCATGGAGCACCTGTACTATTTTGGAACGTGGAATGTTTTCGCGGTATCGACAAGCCTAGTCACACTTTCGGGTTCCCAGTCGTTTACAACCATTGTCACAAACCCTGGGTCCGTTTCGGAGCCGGCCAACTTTGTTGCGGGTAGCTTAGTGGGGTGGCCCCCTGAAATATTTTATGAATCTTATGATCGCTTTGTCGTGAATGCCTCGTTGGGATTTGAGTTGGTTTTTCTGAGGTTGATCGAGTGGGTGTTGCTATTTGTGCACCCCTGTAGGGTAAAACTTTCTGAAAGCCGTGTCCACGGTTATGGACGACTTGGAGCACATCATCTTGATCATAGACAAGTATAACTAAAGTAGTGCTATAAATTGGACTTAATATATCTGACTAGTAATCAGCTTCACTATAACGGAATGGATATTGAAAATGGCAACCACTGCTGGATCTGGGATGTTTGTTATATCTGCCTAGTAAGTATTGCAACTCCAATGGAATGTGATAAAAGTGCCAACAACTGCTGGGTTTTGGGTTTCCTCAGGACAATTATATCTGACTAGTAAATGTTCCAACTACCATGGAATGTTAATTAAAACTGCCCACTACTTATGCTTCCGGATGACTTATGCTATCTAGATCTGATTAGTAAGAGCTTCAACTATAATGGAATGAATAAAACTGCCAACTGTGTGAGTTCCTTTGTCCGACTTCCTCGTTTGGTCTCAAGGGGAAATACCAGGATGGGTATGTTTGGTGTTAGTATCAGGTTGGATCCGAATAGGTCTTTCTTATCCCTCTCTAATAGCCGCCAGTTTTACTGAGTCTCTATAGGTTGTTTAGTGCCGCTGCGCTGCCGCTTCAGCCCACCATACCTATGTAGGCGAGAGCCGCCGAATTCTAGCCTCGCCGTGTACTGGCCTCAGTACTGACGCTCCTCTTTTTCCTTTGCCCTTTGCCGGCACCCCTTTTGTTTTAGCAGGTTTGAGATCGTCGTCGTTAGCAAGGTTATCCTTGCGGCTTGGCCTGGGCAGGGTTATGGACGCCATTGGTTATTCTTCAGGGCTCTTATCCTCATTTGCATCTTGTCTGTAGTCGGACGCTCTATCGATTTCAAGGTGATTTGAATCTTTGTATAGTACATCTGTATTCTTGACTCGTTGAGTCGCTGTTGTATATATATCTGTTCTATGGGTCCCATCGAGGACTGTTGTGATATGGTATTACTTTGTTTTCCACCCGCATGAAAGTGCCTGGTGGGCGTCCTTGAATCGTTTCTATGCGGGTTTGGTGGAAAGGGCTAAAACTTGCATAGAGCCGATTTGAGGGTGTTACAGAGTGGTATCAGAGCTCAGCAGTTACGATACCCCACAAGTCCAGCCTATAGGATAACCTAGCTAACGGCCGAAGTAGAGTGTCAAAACTATTTTCACAAAATCGGTTGGATAGATCTGATTAGGTCTGATTTTACTCCTTACCCCTCTGCTGTTCTCCTCTTACCTCTGCGTGTTTTGATTCTACCCTCTTATCTTTTCTTCAAGTCCAGGAATTCTCGTGATTGGGTTTCTGTCGTACCTTCAGGGTTTCGCTTCCTCCCTTTGATAATGGTTGTTCTACAATCATCAATCTGCTTCTCGGCTGTTGTACCTGCATCCAATCTTTTGTCCTTGAACTCTTCATCCGTATGTGCCCCTTGACGGATATCTGTATCGTTGAAAAGCATATGAGGAGGATGAGCATTGTGGAAGTTGGAGTATACCTTGAGCATGTGTTGTTCATGCCAATGGAACCATTGCAAAACCTGATCATTGTGTCTTTTCGTACGATGTTTCTCTGTATCTTCCGGTGGTCCCCAATGCGACGACATCATCTACGCCAGTTCCAACGAAGACCCTGCATCACCCCTCTTGTTCCGAACACCGCTTGTGAAGATCTTCAATCTAAATCCCGAGAGTTGGTTGTACGATTCTGCGATTCAATTACAGAAGGATGCTTTGAGTACGGGATGGACTGATCACCCTACCCGCCTCTCACTGTGCACTTTTGTACATCAAATCAGTGGATCAAGCAATGTACTCCGTCCACGGAAGCTAGAGGTGGCTTTATTTGTTGATACCTCTACCTTCGTCCTTTGTTGCCGGAGTGTCCTCTCGACGATCACGGACAACGACCTCTTGTTAGTGGTGTCGCGAGCATCTACACGAAGCGAGAAGATTAAGATTTCCAACCTTCTTCCCGGTACCATGAGGCGGATCTCGAGGGCGAGATCCATTGTTAGTGGTGTCGAATTGTGGCATCCCGCTAAAACCACTACTACAAAATCATGGTGTTTTTGTGCATTGCATCATCATGACCGCATGCTCATGTCATCATGCCACATTGCATTTGAGCATCGTCATCATCATGCATCTGTTTGTCTAAAACTATTTTCGAAAAGCCTGGTTTTGTTTTTTGAACGCCCCGTCTTTTATTCAAACTATAAACACCAGTCTCTGGATTATTCTTTTGGTCTAAAAACGGTTTACAAAAGCCCCATTTTAAATAAACAAAATTTATATTATTTTTGTAGGAGGCAGCCAGCCAGGCCTGAAAGCCCAGCCGGCCACCTCCAAATAAAACCCTAGTCTAATCCCCTCCCTCCACCTCACACCTCCACCTCACCCTGACCAATCGCTAGCCGCCACCTCACCCGCGCAACACACTCAACACCACACACACACAGACGCACAACGCCACCTACCCCCTCCTTTCCCGCCTTGCACACCGCCCCTGACCCGCGTCCCCACACCACCCTAGGATTCCCAGCCCCAACCGACACGCACACGTCCCCACACCACCTGGTCTGCCCGCCCGCTCCCGCCTGGACCCACCCCACGACCGACCGCCACCCCGATCCCCGCGCCCCAGCGCCACCTACCGCGAACCACCCCGCCTCTGCTTCTCTTCTCTCGAGCACGCCCCGCCCCGCAACCTCTGTCCGCTGCCGCCAGGTCTCCCCTGGCCGCCTCCCTCTCTGCCCCGGCCGGAGAGCCCCCTCCTCGTCGGCCATCGCCCTCCCCCGCGGCGCCACCCCTGCCTCGCCGACCTTGCGCCGCCCTGGCCTCGCCCGACCGCCTCTACGACCCCATCGCGCCTGCGTGCCCGGCTCCACCTCCCGAGCTCGTCCGTCATCCTCCACCCCGCCAGCAAGCATCACCGCTGCCTCGAGGCCGTCCTCTCCGGCCGACACCAGCGCCGTCGTCCTCGGTCCCACCGCTCGTCTTCCCGGCCATGTTTTATGCTTGCCGTTGTTTGTGCGTACAGGTGTGGGTGCCTGTGTCTCTGTGAGATGGGGGCCAGATGGAGCTAATATTTTGTCAGTGTTGTGTCGTAGGCCCCCGTGTTAAATCTTGTCGCGAGTATGACTAACAACACCGAGGACTTCCGAAGAGGAACCAACATTAATTTGGGGTCCGCCAAGGTCTTCTCCCCGGAATCGCCATGACCTCCATCACGGATACCGAAGGCCCAAAAATCCGAAGGTCGATCCAGTCGAGCCCGAACCTCGTCCAACCCTGGTGCGCCAAGTTCTTCGACCCCGAGGACCGATCCATCAGATGCGACAAGAACTTCTTCCCGGATGCGAGATCCGAACCCTCGGCACACCAAGATCTTCCCCTCGGAACGCCATGATCTCCTTCATAGATCCGAAGACCATGAACCCCGGAGTCCGAACCTCGCTTCCCGTCGAACCCTGAGACTGAACCCGAATCCCCCGGAACCCAAGATCTTCCGAAACCAGATGTGTGACCCCTTTATCCGAGACCCTATTTTTATAATATGACATTATCAACTGTCGCATATTAAATTGTTCATGCATGCATTCCTGTCTGTGGGTTTGGGGGCATTATAGTCGATTCACCTAAATAAGATATGTAGACTATATGCGGGCTATTCTTGTATTAAACCGCCTCCATTTAAATTTGTGTAGTGAACCGATGCCATGTTTCGCCCTATTAATACAACATTTAAATTGCGGGGGTTCTAAATGACATGAACCGTGTAATTAATTGTCGGGACCCTGGTTCCGCTTAATACTACCTAATTGCACCGCATCTGCATCATATCATAATCATGCCGGATCTTCTGTCGTAGTATTAAATATTGTATCCGGTGTTTCTGCTAGTGTTTGCTTCTTCGCGGATTAGGCCGATGAGTTGATGCGAGTATCGACAAGTTCTCCGGATATGAAACTTTGGCAGTGTTTTCCTAGGCGAGCATCTCTCCCCCTTCTACCTATTTTGCATTTATAGTCTTTATTTCCTGCTGTTGATCTATTGCTATCCTTGTCGCGATGCTTTAGTTTTCCGTGCACCAGTTATATCTCGTGCAGCCTCTATATTGCCATGGACACCTCCTAATACCTGTTGTTTGGTAGATAGCTGGCCTTGCGAGTCGTAGTTGCTTGCTCAGGTGCGATCTCGTGATATCGAGTACCATAATTGTTGGAATGCTGGCAGATGTTTATGGTGGAGATGATCATGACTTTAAATACAACTATTAAAATGCTAGATATAACTAATGCAGAGCCATCAGTGGGCAATAGATGTTATTTGGTTCTTCCACGCTCACTTGTGTCCCGTAGGACCCCGAGTACTTGATACATGTTCCTTGACTATTAGCACTATCCACATCCGGGAGGCCTTATGGACCCCCCTGAGCCAGAGCTTGATTCATTTCTATTTCTTGGGGCCACAAAGTAGTTTGGGGCTTTATTACTATCCTGTACTTATGCCATGCTTTACTGCTTTATTTATGATTGTGCGTGGAGCACCTGTACTGTTTTGGAACGTGGAATGTTTTCGCGGTATCGACCAGCCTAGTCACAGTTTCAGGTTCCCAGTCGTTTACATCCATTGTCACAAACCCTGGGTCCGTTTCGGAGCCGGCCAACTTTGTTGCGGGTAGCTTAGTGGGGTGGCCCCCTGAAATATTTTATGAATCCTGTGATCGCTTTGTCGTGAATGCCTCGTTGGGTTTTGAGTTGGTTTTTCTGATGTTGATCGAGTGTGTGTTGCTATTTGTGCACCCCTGCAGGGTAAAACTTTCTGAAATCCGTGTCCGCGGTTATGGACGACTTACAACACAGTATCTCGATCATAGACAAGCATAACTAAAGTAGTGCTATAGATTGGACTTAATATATCTAACTAGTAATCAGCTTCACTATAACGGAATGGATATTGAAAATGGCAACCACTGTTGGATCTAGGATGTTTGTTATATCTGCCTAGTAAGTATTGCAACTCCAATGGAATGTGATAAAAGTGCCAACAACTGCTGGGTTTTGGGTTTCCTCAGGACAATTATATCTGACTAGTAAATGTTCCAACTACCACGGAATGTTAATTAAAACTGCCCACTACTTATGCTTCCGGATGACTTATGCTATCTAGATCTGATTAGTAAGAGCTTCAACTATAATGGAATGAATAAAACTTCCAACTGTGTGAGTTCCTTTGTCCGACTTCCTCGTTTGGTCTCAAGGGGGAACTGTGTGAGTGCCGCTACAACTGAATGGTTAACTAAAACTGCCCACTACTTATGCTATCAGGATGACTCATGCTATCTATATCTGACTAGTAATTGCTGCAACTACAATGGAATAAATAAAATTGCCAAATGTGTGAGTTCCTCGGATTGACTTCCTCGTGTGGTCTCGAGGGGGAAATACCAGGATGGGTATGTTTTGGTGTTACTATCAGGTTGGATCCGAATAGGTCTTTCTTATCCCTCTCTAATAGCCGACAGTTGAATCGAGTCTCTATAGCTTGTTTAGTGCATGCTTCACTGCCGCTTTAGCCCACCATACCTATGTAGGCGAGAGCCGCCGAATTCTAGCCTCGCCGTGTACTGGCCTCAGTACTGACCGCTCCCTTTTTCCTTTGCCCTTTGTCGGCACCCCTTTTGTTTAACAGGTATAAGTTCCACGTTGTTAGCAGGGTTACCCTTCCGGCTTGGCCTGGGCAGGGTTATGGACGCCATTGGTTATTCTTCAGGGTTCTTAGCCCCATTTGCATCTTATCTGTACTCGGATGTTGTATCATTTCAAGGTGATTTGGATCTTTGTATTGTATATCTGTATTTTTGACTCATGGACTATTGTGTAATGTTATTAGTTTGTTTTCCACCTGCACGCAAGTGCCTGGTGGGCATCTTTGAATCGTTTCTATGTGGGTTTGGTGGGAATCGCTAAAACTTGCATAGGGCCAATTCGAGGGTGTTACATTAAACTTATTAAAATGTGATCCAACCTTTAAATCACATTCCCATATGTTAGAATATGTGGTGATGACATGTGTCCACATGATCCCATATTTTAATTGGAGAATATTAATTCTTAGTTAATTTCAATGAGTAGAAATTACTTTTCTCAAACAAAATAAATGAAACTAGTTCATTAAAACCTTGTGATGTTTGTGATGATACTAGATCATCAAATGTGTGGCTTAGTGTGCTAAGTAGACTAGTTAAGTATTGTTTGGTGATTGTGTATTCCGTATGTATTTATAGACGATAGTACCGACCAAGTCTTCGAGGAGGACGAGTTTTACCAAGAGGAGGAGGAAGAGAATTTCAACCACTACACTACACAAGGCAAGCTAACACTTGCAAGTATTATACCTAGCAAGATTTGATTGGCAAGCTAACCCTTGCAAGCTAGATAATCTAAGAAAATGCATTAGGCATGCTTTGGTTATACCCTTTGACTTATACCTACCCCAAGTTTTACTTACAAGCTTTACCTTTTTTACTTTACCAAAGTTCTTTACCATGTTTATAGGTAGCATAAAGAGTATAAAACTTGACCTATCCAGTTAGACTTAGATATCATTCTATGTCATGAGATTGATCTTAGCATCCCACATTAGTGAACACTCTTAACTTGGTAGTTTAGAGCTAAACCAAAAACTTGATCACTTTAGATGGGAATACTTGGTGAAAATGACTTGTGAAAACCTTAGAATGATGAGTCATTCTACTGAGATGTTTTGACATGTGTTGAGAAACACAAATGGTTTATGATGATGATGAAAATGTTGAGGCATGAGCCTTATCCCTTTTACAAAAACTGATGGTTGGGTTCGGATGCGATACCATTCCAATTTTACCGTACAACCACAATACCTGAATTGGGTAAGGCTTAGCCGGAAGTTTATATGCATTAGTGTTAGTTACCTCGCGGGAGAGGTTTGAGCTGAGGCTACCTCTCAATGTTGTCCACCTATGCAGTGCCCAGGATGATAGGTGGTCTTGGCTGGGAGGCCAAGCTCATAGGAGAGGTGCTTGTACTAGAGTGTGTAAAGGAAAGGTTATGTTTGATTATCTGCATACTAAGTATGATGATTCAGGGTTATCCCTGATAGATGTATCAAATTTTGTGGTGAAAGTGTACCCCCTCTGCAGAGTGTCAAATTATTCGAATAGCCGCGTCCGCGGTTATGGACAGTTGGAGTGGCCATACTGTTCCGTTGTTAGATGTTTTCAAAATGACTTATGAAATGAATTGTGACATGACTTGACCACAAGAGAGTTGTGACTATGACAACTAAGTTCCCACTTAGGTGTTTTCAAACTTTATTTTATCTTTCTTTGTTTTTGAACTCAGCTTAGGTTTCAAACTTAACTTTACAAATATACTTAGAATTTAGCATTCCTACTAGAACTATCTTACTTGTTAGTGGTAGTTTGCGAGTACTTAAAGAGTACTCATGGCTTTGTCCTTGGCTATTCCTATGGCCAGACTATGAGGAGGACTACCCTAAAGGGGGACAACAGGATGGCTACAACAACTAGGATCATCTCCCATCGTCAGCATTGCCTGCGACAATGAAGATGGACCGAACCGCTATGCTATTTATTCTGCTACTTGATTGTACTAAGACTGGATCATGAGATCCTTTATTTGTGTAAGGCCTTATTATGGTTTGTAATGGATGATGTACTGTGATATCCAATCTGTTATGTCTCACAAAAATGCTAATCCTGGGATTGCGATGTATGGCATAACAGGCATCTGGGATTAAAAATCCGGGTGTTGACACCAAACATCCCCTAAGACCTATGGTCTCCACTGACGATGCATAGAGCTTGAATAATACTTCCATGCAATTGGGGATGAGTAGAGGTAACCTTAGAATACATAAGTATAGAGTTTCTCTATCTCTGCCTTTCTGATTTGTCCTAAGTCAAAAACTTTCAAGTTTGACCAAATTTATATGTAGTACTAGAACATCGATTTTTTTGAAAACGAGGGAGCATATATCATGCATTCATATGTATCTTTATCCTTAGATCATGAGATCATGTTAATTGCTAACACCGGAAAAATACTTTGATAACATCAAATGTTACACCGTAATAGGGTGACTATAAAGATGGGTTCGGGTATTCCGAAGGTGTTATGTTGAGGCTCATGGATCAAGAGTGGAATTTTTCAATCCCGATGACAGATAGATATACTCTGGGCCCTCTCGGTGATATCATATTAAGATAGCTTGCAAGCATGTGATGTAATCACTAGAATGTTATATCACGGGAACGAGAAAAGAGTGCATGTCGGTAAGGAGATCAAACTAAGTATTTTGATACTGATGATCGAATCTTGGACATATAATATATCGTAAGACAAAGGGATTTAGTTACTATCGTTAAAGGTTCTCTCGATCACAGAAGTTATCGTTGAATGTATGGGAGTCAGTATGGATCTCCAGGTACCGCTTCTGATTATTGATCTGAGAGGAGTCTCGATCATGTCTGCATTATTCGTGAACCGTAGGGTGACACACTTAAGGGTTGCCAAACACCATTTGGAGCAAATATGTTCTAGACGAAAGAATTGCAAAGCACTAGAATTATTTCAATAGACACCGAAACTGTTTCGGGTGAAATTGCTGAAATTGGTTCTGCATGTGATATTGAAATGTTGTAGGGGTTTTATGTGAATGTTTGTTAATTACAGTAATTAACAAAATTCTGAATAAAATTAATAAAATAGTTTTATTAAATAAGATATCACTAAATTTGGAGAAATTTAATGTATTTAAAGTGGAGACTTTAATAAAGAATGTGAAGGGGCATATTTATGTGGAGGGGTTACCACCACATGAATGAGGGAGGTGAAGGAGCACCCCATCCTCCTATAAAAGGCCCCCCTCTCACTCCTTCACACTCACACCTCCTCGTGAAGGATCTCTCTCCCCCTCTAGAATTATTCCCCCATGGTCTTGGATTAGCGAGATACATGTTCTCGGTGACATTTCATCTGGAAGTAGTTGCTGCTTCTACTGCATCGCTGTAGAAAGGAGGTGGAGGTTGTTCGGTGGCTTGAACGTGTGTGTGAGGACAGATGCACTACTAATTTGCGGCGCTAGGACTTCCACACGATCTTAAGATCGGTAAGTGTTCGACTACATCATCTACGAGTTCCATCTCGTTAACAAAGCTTTGTTGGTCTACGAGGGTATGTTCTCTATGGATGTATATCCACCCGTTGCTTGTATCTAATAGATATATTTTGGTGTATAATAGTTCCCATCGTAGGAATTTTTTTGTTTTCTATGCTGCGAACCCAACACTTGGAGCCACGTCAGTGGAATTATGGTGATCATACCATTGAGCACAAGATGGAGATCAATTGCAAGAAGGACCATATCATATCATATTATTTATGCATGTGATTTCTATCCCTTTTATGCATCTTATTTATGCTTATGTCTTCCTTAGATCTTGGCGGTAGCATTACAAGATAATTCTTCCCACTTAATATCAAGATAAAAATGTGTTCCTCCTTAAGTATGCACCGTTAAGAAAGTACGTCGTTTCGAGGCACCACATGATGATTGGGTGTGATAAACTCTACATTCTCATACAACGGGTGTAAGCCAAATTTACACACGTGAATACTAAGGTTCTACTTGGCAAGCCTAGCATGTATAGACATGGCCTCGGAACACGTACCAAAAGGTAAATCATGAGTTATATGGTTAATATGATGACCATGTCGATGCTTGCCTTTGCAGCTGCACCAATTCACATGATGATCGGTCTTGGTGTAGTGAATTTGGTTCATGTAATCACAAGAAGGACTCGATGGATGTTGTTTTTGAGTGGGAGTTCTCATAGTAATTTTGAATTAACTTACACTTTATTTATCGCAAACTAAATCGAAATGAATTTGCATAGTTTGTTGTAGTCGCTGGCATTCGTTTACTACCATGTAGTTAGTTTTAAGTGAGATAATAGAACTATAGAATTGTTGATATTTACTTTATGAACTGGTATCGTTTTGTTTTGAGTGGCAATCTAAAGTTTAGATTCCTATTGCAAACTTTTAGCAAAAGCTCACTTACTCCATGAAGTTTAATAAGTAGTATTAAATCAAGAGTAACAGTTCCAGTGTTAGTATCTAAATATCATGCTTACCTCCATGATCCTTGATATTTGGAAGTTGTTTCAGTATCAAGGTTATCTAGGAGCTGAAAGAATTATTTCAGAAACCATCATGCATGGAAGACATTGTGATATCTAAAGCAATGTTTGGTTGTAATATGATAGAGTATAATATTACTAAGATAGATCTTCTCATATTGTATGAGAATTTGCGAAGGTTGGATATGCTAGGTGTCCTGATCTCCCAAAAGGTTTTGGGAACTAGCATTATACTCATGATTTTCCCTTACAGGCTATAGTAGCTTGATCATGAAAGTTTTCATGATAGGATGAATAAAAGATTTAGGTAAAATGAATACTACACTAAAAGATTACTAAAGAATATTTTTTTTGGAAGAACACCAAACATTTGATGATGGTGATACACATAAAAGTGTGATGGCCCAAAATATATCGAGCTTGTTGGGGAACCCCAAGAGGAAGGTATGATGAGCACAGCAGCAAGTTTTCCTTCAGTACGAAACCAAGGTTATCAATCCAGTAGGAGCAAGGAAACACCCCAAAGGTGTTGTTAGCTGAGCCTTGGCAGGGCGCACTACCGGTGCTAGTAGCAACGTGGAGACCTGCACAACACAACCACAGAACTTTGCCCCCAACTTGCGATGAGGTTGTCAATCTCACCGGTTTTGCTGAAAACAAAGGATTAAACGTATCGGATGGAAGGAAGTAATAGTTTGCAGAAAGTAAGCACAAAGCAGTAAACAATTTGATTGTAGATTGAATGTAAAAGAAAGGACCAGGGTCCATAGTTCACTAGAGGTGGCTCTCCTCAAGATAGATAACATGCTAGGTGAACAAATTACGGCGAGGCAATTGACAAACATCAAGAAAGCATACAAGCATATACTAATCATCTTGATTCCTTTGAGATTCGATTGGGCATTACAACATTATACATAGACCGCCATCCAACTGCATCTATGACTAATAATCCACCTTCAGGTTATTATCTAAACCCCCTCCAGTATTAAGTTGCAAGCAACAGATTATTGCTTTATGAATTGCGTGTAAAGTAAACAATACGATTGTTCTATGAACAAAGGATTGTTGTTTTCTCCCTAGTAGCAACATCACATCTAGTACCTTAGAGATTTCTGTCACTTCCCTAGATTACCAGAGGCATGAACCCACTATCGAGTATAAATACTAACTCTTGGAGTTGCTAGCATCTACTTGGCCAAGATAGCTACTAACAATGGAAAGCATGCAAGATCACAAATAACAAAGACATGATAGAATCAATAATCAATCTGAAATAGCATCTCAATATCCATCGGATCCCCGCAAACACAATATGCAGAATTACAAATAGATGATCTTGATCATGAACGGAGCTCACAAGATCTAAACATGAAAGCACAAAGGAGGAGAACCAGCCATCTAGCTACTACATGGACCCGTAGTCCAGCGATGAACTACTCACGCATCACATCGGAGGCTTGCATGATGATGAAGAAGGCCTCCAGGGTGAATTCTCCTCTCCGACAGGGTGCCGCGAAGAGCTTCAGATCCCTCCCGATCTAGGGATGGAGATGACGGCGGCTACAGACTCTTTCGTGGAATTTTGATCGGGTCCTTAGGGTTTCCGTATCAGAGGCAATATATAGGCGGAAGGAGAGGCCGAGGGGGTGCCTGGGGTGGCCAGCCACCCCTGGTGTGGGCCAGGCCTGGCCGCGCGGCCAGGTGGTGTGGACAGGCCCTAGCCCCTCCCCGTCTCGTATTCTGGCTCCAGATGTCCCCCGGTGAAATAATAACTTTGGCTTTTGTTCCGTCCAATTCCGAGAATATTCATTTTCTAACTTCATGGAACCAAAAACAGCAGAAAACAGGCAGCTGACACTGTGGCTCTTGTTAATAGGTTAGTCCAAGAAATCATATGAAAAGTACTCCAAAGTGTGGACAAAACACAAGAAAGTAGATAAAACCAAGCATGGAACATCAAAAATTATAGATACATTTGCAATGTATCAAAGTGCAAGTCCAAGGGTAATAGTGTTTGACTAAAACACGCTTTGTACTATGTGTCATATGTATGGAACCACTATTAATGTTTTGGATTCTTCTAAAAAGAAATGAAATGTTGAAAGGGAAACTAGAAAATATTTGGCACAAAAGAGAAAGATTGGAAATGTCCAGCTTAGGTATATAGATGATTTACATGTTGTGGTGTATTCTTTGCATGTTAAACAATGTGATTCTTCGGTATTGGATACTAGACTAGTTGGTGTGAAGTGTCATACAGAACAACACAATTCGTGAACTGCAATGGCCTAAGTAACTAGGAAGAGAATATGAGATGATGCTCATAGGAAACAAATAAAGTGTTGTTGTGTTTATCATTAACATCAAACCTAGCCTTGAAGATTTGTTTTACTAATTTTTATTTTGTTCCATATTATGAGAACAATGGTTATTCAAATAATTACCGTATTCCATAGAAGATTGATGAACTCTTACAAGTCTAGTTGGAGAAATCACATCCTTTACACTAATGCTAAAATGTTGCAAGATGAATGATTGAAATATCACTTATGAGTGACATCACCATTTAAACTATATTGGAAAGAAAACATGAAGAAACTCCATGTTGATGGATTTTTAAAGTCTTTGATTTTGATCAATTGACACTTGTAAGACTTTGCAAGAGATAATTAGAAGTCCGTTCAGAGGCCAGAGAAGAACGAATGACTAACCTATTGTACACTGTGCATGTTGATGTATATAGTCCATTATGTGTAGCTGTGTGCAGTGGATCTTTCAACTTCATATACTTTCTCGGAAAATTTGAGTTGATATATGTGTATATTCACATAATGAGGAAGAAGTATGAAATATTTAAAAAATGTTCAAAGACTTTCAAAATGAAGTGGAAAATCATTGTAAAAATAAATAAATAATTTATGATTGGATCATAGAGGAAAATATTTGAGTTGCAAGTTTAGCAAACACCTAAGATTTGAGGAATCGTTCCATCGGTTTGCGTTTCGTAAACCACCATAGGAGTATGGAGTGTTAGTGAGATGTAATCAAACCTTGCTTGACATGGTAAGATCAAAGTTGTCATTTATTAATCTTCCATTATATTCTGAAGATTAACCTTTATAGACTACCACTTTTACACTCAAAATGAGCACCATAATGATCCATTGAATTGACTTCATATGAGTTATGACTTGGGATAAAACCTGAGTTGTCTTTTCTTAAATTTTGGTATGCTATACATAAGTAAAATGTTTACAACCAAAGTCGGATAAAATGTCTTTGTAGGTTATCCCAAAGCTATCATTGGGTATTCCTCCATAACGTCGAAGACAAAAGTGTTTGTCACTTAGAACATCAAGTTTCTTGAGAAGGATTTTTTCGCAAAAATTTAAGTGGGAAGACAATAGAACTTTGATTAGGTTGATGAACCTAAGCAACATGTGATGAGTAGCGCTGTGCCGAAAAGTGTTCTGCAGGTAGACATAATGCTCATGTCTCCTGTTCCTCAATGGTTATGGTCACGAAGATCTAAGTTTCTATTGAACCACGTAGGTCGAGTAAACAATCAAATAGTAAGATTTGATATCGAATCATTATTGTTTGACAATGATGAACCGAGTATATACAAATAAGCGATGATGGGCCCTAACTCTGTAAAAAGGCTATAATCCATAAATCCCTGATAGTTTCATACATGAGAAACCCTATTTCTAAACTTGGAAGACCCTCTAGAAGGCATATAACCATATTTGGATCTATAAAGAAATAGACATGGATATTTCACATCTACAAAATAGTCGACATGTCGGACAAGAGTTTGCGACAATGTTCAAGGAGTTGACTACGACAAAATTCGATCTTTCGTGGCGCTATTTAGTCTAGATGGATTAGTGTAGCAACCACTACATATGTCAATTTTCATATATGATAGTTGAACAAACAAACGACGTTCTTATAATAAAATGGTTACCTAGGATGTGTACGTGACACGGTCTGAAGGGTTTTATTAATTCAAAGGATGCTAAAAGTGCATGTAAACTTCATTTGTTGAAGTAAGCATCGTGGAGTTGGAATCTTCACCATGATGAAGACTGTTAAAAAGTTTAGTTTCATTAGAGGCGATGAAGGTTCTTGCATTTGCAAGAAATTAAGTGGGAGTTCTAAGACACATTTCTAATACATTATGTTGACTAGAAATGATGTATCTTTTATTAACGCATGTTTAAGAATTTCATTTTGATGAAATACTTAGGCAAAACCAGAATATTAGGCATCAATGTCTATATCGATAGATTAAGGCGCTAATATGGTTGTGCCAAAAGTACATAGATTAAATATTGAATAAGTTCAATATGGAAATGACAAAAAGGTTCTTGCCACATGGAAGAGGTTGAAACACGATTCAAGTATTTTGACACTTGGTGAGCGAAATCACATGAATGTTTTGATCAATTATACCATGATATGTACACATCTAGATATGTCCTATGCTCTAAATGTTATGAGCATATACCAGGGTGACTCATAAGATGATCATTTGACGATAGTTATGATATTCTTATGTGCTTTTTGGAAGAACTAAGAATATGTTCTGCATATAGAGGTGACAAATATTTCATTGTAAAGTGTTACATTGGGACTAGTTTTCTCACAAGATATAGATTAAATTTATATCAATTTAGGCTATGGGTTAGGGTGGCACAGTGCAATGGAAGAAAGTTCCATGATGGATTTGGATGAGTTCCACAGTTAAAAGATTATGACAGATACTACAATAAAGGATGTTGGGGGGGGGGGAGATAACCCTAGGCAGGGTCAAGCCGGGGTATAATGGCAATGTAAGCCGAGGTACGACAAGGTCAAAGCAAGTGCTGGCCGAGTTACCTCAAGGCAAGCCGAGTTACGGTAGACCCGGCCCAGACATCGTTCACCCAATATTACCTTGGCCGACATGAAGCGTATGTAGGCACCCCCATTGTAACTTGTTTGCAGGTATTCTTAGGGCCGAGTTAACCAGGCATGAGCTGGGTTACTACTTGGATTACAAGAGAAGGAAGGCATCTTCCATGGTCAAAGCTTTTCTCTCTCCACTATAGTGTGAGCACAGAGGACAGAGAGGAGGACCAGCGAGTACGGGCCAACAAAGGTGACGTTGTCTTTGTCAGGTGATGCCACGCCGCAGAGGGGCGCAGAGAGACTTACGCCATGCGTCCTGAGCGGCTTACAGAGAGAAAAAGAGGAGCAATGCTTTGCTATTTTGGAGAGGCATATTGAGGAGCACCGCTTTGCTATTTTGGAGAGGCATATTCAGAGAATATGCCTTCCACGTATGCTCTAACTTGTAGCCTAGCCTCCCCTATATAAAGAGGGCCAGGATCTTCATAGAAGGGGTCGGCCATTTTTACTAAGGGAAAACCCTAGAGAGAGGTGTGGGCAGTAGAGAGGTTCTTCTTCCTTCTCCCCACGAACAACTCAAGGAGCATCTGTAAACACCATTGGAAGTGAGAATACAAACATCTGTGTGTGGAATCACCATACCATCTCTCCCTGGAACCTCTAACACACTTTGCCCCCATCTTTAGCCTACCCATGGCATCTGCCGTGCCACCACCACGAAAGTTGGTGCCCACCGTGGGGACTGCAGTGGTGCTAGCTAGGGTGAAGATCGGGACGAGAAACATCATTTCCACTAGTGAGTGCATCGTCTCTAGGCTTGTTCAGCGCTTTGGAGCGCCGGACTACGTCAGCGAGAACGCTAGCAGCTTCGCCAACCGCCCTCCTCCGTGCAACGGCCTCTTCATCAGCCTTGGTGCTCACAAGGTCTACGTTGGCGTGGACGAGTCCTGTGCTCACCTGCTACATGTTGTGGAGGGAGGCGAACCACCTCTCAGCGCGGCTCACAACTCGTGTATCACTCGCCGCTAGCTGCGTGGAGGTCATGATGACAACGCCAGATGCAGGAGCAAGCAAGGACCCGGTAGAGAACCCAGAGACAACACCTAAGGTACCTAGGATAAGAGGTCTTCGACTAGAGAGGACCAGAGAACGTGTTGCAGCAAGTGTTAGATAGCTTAGCTACTCACATAGCACCTGTGGTAGATCCGGCTCAGGCACATGCCGAGTTAGAGGAGACCCTACTGAAAATGTTAGAGAAAATAGCTGAGTTCCAGCAGTCATTGAACATCACTCTGCGTGAATATGCAAAAGCAAACCGGATTAGCCCCACCCATATGGACGGAGTAAAAATTAGGGGTAGAAACCTAATCACTAAGATAGACAGGGAGTATGTGCCTAAGTCAGGGTATTCAGCTACCCTAGTAACAATAGGTCTGGAGGCATAGTACCTCGACAAAGAACCTTAGGGATGCAGAGGCAGCAACGTCCGAGTTAGAAGGTCTGACCGGAGAAGCCCGAGAGAGGCAACAGGAAATAGTAAACCACTTAGTGAGAGTATCAAACAAGCAGAATGAGTAAATACTCAAAGCAAACCCGACGATAATAGGAGGTTCTCACATAATTCATTCGGCATGAGGTAACCCGGCGAAATCTGCTAGGGCAGCGTCATCCCCTCATACAGGCCCAAGAAGGGAAGAGGTAGTGACCTCGATAAGGAAAAATAAGCAGTTAGTCCCATATGACCCAGCAAGGGCAGTGAAAGGAAAATCAGTGCAAGGTGATGAGGATCGTCACTGTGCCAGCCGAGGTGAAGCTTGACGAAGTAACCGTGACCAAGATAATGCTGGTCAAGGAAACACTGGGAATGGCTATGCCGGATAGCATAACTCGGCAGGAGCAGGGCAAAACCCACCTTGGCAGTAGCAGTACGTACCTCGGCAAGAACAAAGTGCCGGCCCAGCTATGCAGCAGCAATATGTTCGTCCGGGTCAAGATAGGTACAATGATGGTTACTCGGCGATGGCTGACGCCGGGTTTACCAGGCCAAAGCACCATGTGATGGGATCAAGGATATGAAACATGAACTTGCAGCTAGATGATGGGAGGTTGAAGCTCGACCAGATTTATAGGTCGGAGATGATAGAGGGACAAGGTCCTCCGGGTCCAGCATGCTTTGGACCTCGGATTATGAGAGAACCTACTGTACCAAACTTCCAGTTGGCTAGAGGACCTGATGGCTCAATGCACGGCGCCCAGAAAAGTGTTGATGGCTCGTGGTTGATGTAGAGCTCGTTGGGAACCCCAAGAGGAAGGTATGATGAGCACAACAGCAAGTTTCCCTCAGTTATGAAACCAAGGTTTAATCGAACCAGTAGGAGCAAGGAAACACCCCAAAGGTGTTACTAGCTGAGCTTTGGCAGGGCGCACAACCGGTGCTAGTAGAAACGTGGAGACCTGCACAACACAACCACAAAACTTTCTCCCCAACTTGCGATGAGGTTATCAATCTCACCGTGTTTTGCGGAAAACAAAGGATTAAACGTATCGAATGGAAAGAAGTAAAAGTTTGTAGAAAGTAAACACAAAGAAGAAACAGTTTATAGATTGTATGTAAAGAAAAGGACCGGGATCCATAGTTCACTAGAGGTGGCTCTCCTTAGATAGATAACATGCTGGGTAAACAAATTACAGCGGGGCAATTGACAAACACCGAGAAAGCAATACATGCATATACTAATCATCTTGACTCCTTTGAGACTTGATTGGGCATTACAACATAATACATAGACCGCCATCCAACTGCATCTATGACTAATAATCCACCTTCAAATTATCATCCGAACCCCCTCCAGTATTAAGTTGCAAGCAACAGATTATTGCTTTATGAACTGCGTGTAAAGTAAACAAGACGATTGTTCTATGAACAAAGGATTGTTGTTTTCTCCCTAGTAGCAACAGCACATCTAGTACCTTAGAGATTTCTGTCACTTCCCCAGATTACCAGAGGCATGAACCCACTATCGAGCATAAATACTACCTCTTGGATTTGCTAGCATCTACTTGGCCAAGATAGCTACTAACAACGGAAAGCATGCAAGATCACAAATAACAAAGACATGATAGAATCAATAATCAATCTGAAATAGCATCTCAATATCCATCGGATCCCCGCAAACACAACATGTATGAATACAAATAGATGATCTTGATCATGAACGGAGCTCACAAGATCTAAACATGAAAGCACAAAGGAGGAGAACCAGCCATCTAGCTACTACATGGATCCGTAGTCCAAGGATGAACTACTCATGCATCACACCGGAGGCTTGCATGGTGATGAAGAAGGCATCGAGGGTGAATTCCCCTCTCCGGTAGGGTGCCGGGAAGAGCTTCAGATCCCTCCCGATCTAGGGATGGAGATGACGGCGGCTATAGACTCTTTCGTGGATTTTTGATCGGGTACTTACGGTTTTCATCCCGAGGGCAACTTATAGGCGGAAGGAGAGGCCAAGGGGGTGCCGGGAGCGGCCACACCACCCCCTGGCGCGAGCCAGGCCTGGCCGCGCGGCCAGGTGGTGTGGTGGCTCCCTGGCCCTTCTCCATCTCGTATTCTGGCACTTGATCCCTTCCAGAAAATAGGCACTTTGGCTTTTGTCCCGTCCAATTCCGAGAATATTCATTTTCTGACTTTCCTGGAACCAAAAACAGCAGAAAACAGGCAGCTCGCACTGATGCTCTTGTTAATAGGTTAGTCCAAGAAATCATATGAAAAGTACTTCAAAGTTGGAACAAAACACAAAAAAGTGGATAAAACCAAGCATGGAACATCAAAAATTATAGATACATTTGCAATGTATCAACATCCCCAAGCTTAATTCCTGCTCGTCCTCGAGTAGGTAAGTGATAAAAAGAAATAATTTTTGAGGTGACATGCACCATCAAAGAGTTGATCAAAGTATTTGCAAAACATTCAAGGCTGGGATCATAGTACTTCAATCATAACATGAAAGACAAAGTTCTAGCAATAAGCGAAGAAACTATGATGCAACATAAAAAAGCACAAACAAAAGATTCATTAATAACATGCTTTGCAAGACGTTTGTTTGTTTCACATAAAGAAAACATAGCATAATAGTATTCAGCTTGTCCCTCAATAGAGTAGCAAATATAAATGCATAGGACACCTTCAAAGTTCATAAGAGTGACTAGATACAATAGTTTAAAACAAGCAATAACAAGTTATGCATCAATCAACTAGTCTTGGGACAATGCACATAGAACTAAGAATGGCCACTATGCTCTCAAAGTAGGTGCATAAAGATAGAAGGTGGAGACTCAATATAATTGTGGAAGAAAGGCCTTTTGTAAAAGGAAGTAGGGATTCAAGTCTCATAAAGAGCTTCCAAAAATTATGGTACTTAATAGTTTTCAGCTCTCATTGCCCCTATCATAAGCATCTTGAAGTGATTAAGGTTAAAATGAACAAACTATGGTGTATATGCTTGACGAAGTATAAGTCGGAAATCTCATGTCCCTTGTATACGAGGGCCGCTCCTCATGCTACTCAAGTTTAGTCACCGGTAAGTTCTTGTCATCGTAAGTACATGTGTATCATTGAGAACCGCCAATGGGGTACCCCTTGCCCGATGATACGGAAGAATCCCCATATCAAAATGACAAGGCAAACAGACAACGAGCATCTCAGCATTCTTCTTATTTACCATGGGAGTATGGTGCTTTTTTCTCTCTTTCCTCTTTTCATAATATCTCTTTTTTTCTCTTTTTTCTCAATATAGGACTCTTTTTTTATAAGAAGAATGCTTCATAGACAGCTCATTATGGTTACGCTGCAGGTTTCCACCATGTCAGCATGGATTAGACCAGCGGCCCAAGCGTTTCTCTAACACATATACATAACTCCATGGACTTACAAGCTCCCCTTTCATTTCACACCGACGACATCCATATACAAAAGAGCATGATATCAACTAGGTACAAGTACCAAGTGCAATGTTGAAAGCGTTCCCCATGAAAGCATGGTTCTGCTAATTCCCAACAAATAAGTGCAAGCATATACAACATAGACGACACAATGGTTCAAGTTTATTAAGGGCAAGTAAAGTAAAGTGTGCCATCAAGTTCGTGAGAGCTTTAATCACTAGTTTTCTCATAACAAGAGGAAGGTAAACAAAAGCATGAATATACTTGGAATAGCATAAGCTAGTAGGTAGGTATGGTGGACTCTTTGGAGTAACTTGGTTTAGGGATTTGGATGCATGAGTGGAACTCATACTTGGTTGTGGAGGCTAGCAAAAGACTGAGAGCGACAAACTAAGAGAGCAATAATGGCCATAATCATGTAGAGCGACAAAACAACATTGATCAAAGCATAAAGTGATACTACAAGTTGAAGACTAAAGGATCATAAAGTCTATGGTGACTTTGGATAGTCATAACATGGTGTGAGCATGTGCCAAGTCAACCCAAATAAAGCATCAAGAATACCACTATACTATGCTTTAATATGCTAAAACAACGCATGATTCATCCAAGGCACATTAAGCAATCTCAATTGTTTATAACAAGTCATGCTACAGCAAAGAATACTAAGCATAAAGCCAAAACAATATCAAGCATGGCATTACAAAGCATAGCCACAGTCAAGGACGAGCTCTTTTTACCACATAAGCACGAACTTTCCTACTCTTTTCCAAACCAAACCAAACTATTTGAAAACCAATGTATGAAAGAGGGGGTCCAACCAATTTATTCAGAAAACTAAGCAAACCAAAGCAAACAAAAATGAAAACAAAAACGAAAAAGAAGACGCTCCAAGAAAAACACAACTGTGCATGAAACAATAAAAATGAAGCGTTTGGAAGAAACCTGGGATTTTTATTGATGAAGAAGGGGATGCCTTGGGCATCCCCAAGCTTTGACGCTTTTACTTCTTGGATATTTATTGGGGTGACACATGTGGCATCCCCAAGCTTGAGCTTTAGTCCATCCTTCATCTCATTACTCATTCCTTCCATACACTTGAAAATTTTCCTTCATACAAAACTTCACACAATCTCATTAGCAACATTAGTGCACTCAAGATAAATAAGTCTTAAGGTTCAGTTCCAACACCAAATAAACTTCCATTAGAACACTAGATACTGTAGCACTTCCCTCAAAAAGCTCAATTCCCCAAAAGAACTAAAAAAGGAACCCACAAGAAGCAAATGCAGAAAATGGCAGAAATCTGTCAAAACAGACCAACAGGTAAAGACAAATTTTTTCGAAGACCTTATGTTGCTCAAATAAAAAAGTATTGAACTAACTAAAGTTAGATAACAACCTGGGTCAGGATCGCAAAAAATTACAGCTTAGTCTAACATACAAAGCTCTCTCACGAATTTTTACGGTGAAGCACAAAAATCTGTTTCGGGACAGCAACTTTCCCAATCATTACTTCACTCTCATTAGAGGTTACTCTTGGCACAAAAAGCAAATAAAAAGGATAAGGAGAGGTTATTACAGAGGTAATAACTTCCAAGACTCATCTAAAACTCTTGGGTTATCTCCCAACAAGTACTTTTCTTTAACGCCTTTAAGTTAGGCATAAGAAGCAAAGAAAGAATCAAGTGTTCTCAAATGAAGAAGCATTAAGACCAAATTTTGTTTTTATAGGAGAAGCAAAAGAAATATTTTCTCTCTTTTTAGGGAAGTGTTCTATACCTTTCTTGAATGGGAGTTGATATTTAATGGTGCCTTCTTTCATATCAATGATGGCACCAACAGTTCTAAGAAAAGGTCTTCCCAAAGTAATAGGACAAGAAGCATTGTATTAAACATCCAAAACATAGAAATCAACGGGGACATAGGAATCGTTAACCATAATAAGAACATCATTAATACTCCCCATGAGTTTCTTTTTAGCATTAGCATCAAGTGGGACATTCAAATAACAATCTTCAAGAGGAGGCAAATCAAGCATATCATAAATCCTTCTAGGCATAATAGAAACACTACTATCAAGATCACACAAAGCTTTGAAATCAAAGTCATTTACTTTCATATTAATGATGGGTTCCCAACCATCTTCTTGTTTTATAGGAATAGAAGCTTTATGTTTCATCTTTTCTTCCTTAATCTTTATGAGAGCATCGGTAATGTGTTTTGTAAAGGCCATATTCATAGCACTAACATTAGGACTTTTAGCAAGCTTTTGTAGGAACTGAATAACTTTAGAGATGTTGCAACCATCAAGATCAAAATCAACTTTATCATCTAAAGTAGTAGAACTATTACTAGCCTCAACACTAGTGGTGGTAATAGTAGAAACACTAATGTTTCTAGCAATTTCATCTTCTCTTTCCCCCTTAGCATGTAATTCAACTAATAGTCTAACATTTTCATCAATTCTTACTTGTATGGCATTAGTAGCTGCAAAGGGATTCTCATTAGTTTCAGGTTTAGCAGCCATTTTATTAATCAATGAAGATTGAGATTCAGACAAAGATGATATATTTCTTTCAGCATTAGAGAGTTTCAATTGTAAACTAGGAATTTCCCTATTTAGACTCTCAAGTTGATGGCTAATGTTCTTCAAAATGATAGATTGTTCCTCCATAGTTTTAGTAAATAGTTTATTTTGCTCATATTGCATTTGCATGAAGTTTTTAGTGGCTTTTTCAACTTCTAAAATTCTTCCTTCACTAGGTAATTCAGGTTTACCATTATAGCCATAAGTATTACTAGGAGGGTAGGCCCTATAATTGTTGTTACCAAAATTGTTCCTATAAGCATTATTACCATAAACATTGTTACCAAAGTTGTTATTTCTTATGAAGTTCACATCAACTTGCTCTTCTTGAGCAACCAAAGAGGCAAAAGGAACATTATTCGGATCAATATGGGTTTTCCCATTAACTAGCATAGACATAATCATATCAATATTATCACTCAAGGAGGAGGTTTCCTCAACAGAATTTACCTTCTTACCTTGTGGAGCTCTCTCAGTATGCCATTCAGAATAATTAACCATCATATTGTCCAGAAGTTTTGTTGCAGCACCCAAAGTGATGGTCATAAAGGTACCTCCAGCAGCTGAATCCAATAGGTTCCTTGAAGAATAGTTCAATCCTGCATAAAAAGTTTGGATGATCATCCAAGCAGTCAGTCCATGAGTGGGACAATTCTTTACCAAAGATTTCATTCTTTCCCAAGCTTGAGCAACATGTTCATTATCAAGTTGTTTAAACTTCCTTCTTTCACTTCTCATGGATATAATCTTAGCAGGAGGATAGTATTTTCCAATAAAAGCATCTTTGCATTTAGTCCAAGAATCAATACTATTCCTAGTTAAGGAATTCAACCACTCTTTAGCTTTTCCTCTCAAAGAGAAAGGAAACAATTTTAGTTTAATAATATCACCATCTATATCCCTATGCTTTTGCATCTCACAAAGTTCAACAAAGTTATTTATATGGGAAGTAGCATCTTCATTACCAATACTAGAAAATTGTTCTCTCATAACAAGGTTGAGCAAAGCAGGTTTTATCTCAAAGAAAGTATTTTCAGCCACAAGTGGAGCAATGGGAGTTCTCATAAAATCATTGTTGTTGGTGCTAGTGAAGTCACACAACTTAGTGTTTTCAAGAGTAGTCATTTTTTTGGTTTTCAAATAAGAAAGCAAACAAGTAGAACTAATTTTTTTTGTGTTTTTGAAGAACAAAACAAGCAAACAAGGCAAAAAAGAAACTAAGCAAAACAAAAACAACAAAGTAAAGAGATTGGTTATGAGGGACTACCCATGTGATGGGATCAAGGATATGAAACATGAACTTGCAGCTAGATGATGGGAGGTTGAAGCTCGACCAGATTTATAGGTCGGAGATGATAGAGGGACAAGGTCCTCTGGGTCCAGCATGCTTTGGACCTCGGATTATGAGAGAACCTACTGTACCAAACTTCCAGTTGGCTAGAGGACCTGATGGCTCAATGCACGGCGCCCAGAAAAGTGTTGATGGCTCGTGGTTGATGTAGAGCTCGTTGGGAACCCCAAGAGGAAGGTATGATGAGCACAGCAGCAAGTTTCCCTCAGTTATGAAACCAAGGTTTAATCGAACCAGTAGGAGCAAGGAAACACCCCAAAGGTGTTACTAGCTGAGCTTTGGCAGGGCACACAACCAGTGCTAGTAGAAACGTGGAGACCTACACAACACAACCACAGAACTTTGTCCCCAACTTGCGATGAGGTTATCAATCTCACTGTGTTTTGCGGAAAACAAAGGATTAAACGTATCGAATGGAAAGAAGTAAAAGTTTGCAGAAAGTAAACACAAAGCAGAAACAGTTTATAGATTGTATGTAAAGAAAAGGACCGGGATCCATAGTTCACTAGAGGTGGCTCTCCTTAGATAGATAACATGCTGGGTAAACAAATTACAGCGGGGCAATTGACAAAGACCGAGAAAGCAATACATGCATATACTAATCATCTTGACTCCTTTGAGACTTGATTGGGCATTACAACATAATACATAGACCGCCATCCAACTGCATCTATGACTAATAATCCACCTTCAGATTATCATCCGAACCCCCTCCAGTATTAAGTTGCAAGCAACAGATTATTGCTTTATGAACTGCGTGTAAAGTAAACAAGACGATTGTTCTATGAACAAAGGATTGTTGTTTTCTCCCTAGTAGCAACAGCACATCTAGTACCTTAGAGATTTCTGTCACTTCCCCAGATTACCAGAGGCATGAACCCACTATCGAGCATAAATACTACCTCTTGGATTTGCTAGCATCTACTTGGCCAAGATAGCTACTAACAACGGAAAGCATGCAAGATCACAAATAACAAAGACATGATAGAATCAATAATCAATCTGAAATAGCATCTCAATATCCATCAGATCCCCGCAAACACAACATGTATGAATACAAATAGATGATCTTGATCATGAACGGAGCTCACAAGATCTAAACATGAAAGCACAAAGGAGGAGAACCAGCCATCTAGCTACTACATGGATCTGTAGTCCAAGGATGAACTACTCATGCATCACACCGGAGGCTTGCATGGTGATGAAGAAGGCCTCTAGGGTGAATTCCCCTCTCCGACAAGGTGCCGGGAAGAGCTTCAGATCCCTCCCGATCTAGGGATGGAGATGACGGCGGCTACAGACTCTTTCGTGGATTTTTGATCGGGTACTTAGGGTTTTCGTCCCGAGGGCAACTTATAGGTGGAAGGAGAGGCCGAGGGGGTGCCGGGAGCGGCCACACCACCCCCTGGCGCGGGCCATGCCTGGCCGCGCGGCCAGGTGGTGTGGTGGCTCCCTGGCCCTTCTCCGTCTCGTATTCTGGCACTTGATCCCTTCCGGAAAATAGGCACTTTGGCTTTTGTCCCGTCCAATTCCGAGAATATTCATTTTCTAACTTTCCTGAACCAAAAACAGCAGAAAACAGGCAGCTGGCACTGTGGCTCTTGTTAATAGGTTAGTCCAAGAAATCATATGAAAAGTACTCCAAAGTTGGAACAAAACACAAGAAAGTGGATAAAACCAAGCATGGAACATCAAAAATTATAGATACATTTGCAATGTATCAGGACCCAAGACGTACGATGGAAGTACCAAGCTAGAAGACTGGTTGATTGACTATGCCACTGCGATAAACATCGCTGGGGGTAATTTGAGATGGGCCATGAGATATATGCCTCAGATGTTGGAAGGGCCATCAAGAGTCTGGTTAGACAATTTGCCTGTAGGAAGTATCAACTGCTGGATAGATTTTGAGGAGATGTTCATTACTAACTTCACGAGCACATATAGGAGGCCGAATAGGCCACAGACATTGGCAATGTGCAAGCAAAGGCCAAATGAAACTGACCGGGAGTTTTTAACTCGTTGGTGCAATGTGCGTAACTCCTGTGAGGGGGTGATTGAGTCATAAGACATTGCTTGGTTTGCGCAAGGATGTAGGTATGTGAGTATGCTGTGGTAGAGACTGCAAAGGGATATGCCAACTACATTGGCTGAAACAATCTGAATTACTGACTCGTATGCATTGGGTGATCCAACTCAACCTCGGCTTGTGTCGAACGAGTCAAATGAAGAGTACTACAACCGAGATGGAGCCGGGTCATCCCAACGAAATGATTTCCAGGGTAAGAGAAGATATGAGCGGCCGCATTACAGATACGGTTCACAAAGCAGTAGAACCAGATCAACCTGGAGCTAGGAATAGCCAGCGCTAGAAGAATGGAGGGCAATAATGGACTCCGAGAAATGATGGCAAGAAAACTTGGACGCGTGAACAGAAGAAGCAGTGGCAAGAAAATAAGGATAGGCCGAGGTATACGTATGAGTTTATGCTAGATCAACCATGCAAGTTTCACACGCCAAACCCGAGTAACCCGGCGAATCACATGACTTGGCAATGTGAGTGGATGAGGAAAATAGAGCAAAGTGGCATGAGGAATGCTCAGGCATCTCGGCACGATGCACCTCGACATGACGCACCTCGACAGCAACAACTTACTAGGGAAAATGGGCAACAAATGATGTTACCACCACCCCTGTCAAGGTATGAAAACCATGAGAGAAGGGATCCAGTGCATCAGGTGGAAAACCAGCACCAGCAGAACCAAAGGTACCCCGAGAATGACGGGAGAAATGAGTACAGGAAACACCATCAGAGTTACGGTGTGTTTACCACGGAAGAAACTGTCAGAAAGAGCGTGCAACACCGTCACATGGAGGTAAATGCAGTAATGCTGTCCGTGACGAGGTACATGCCTTGGTCTGATAAGGAAATCACATGGAGTATCAAGGATCACCCTAGGCTCATGCCGAGTCCTAGATCATATGCTTTGGTGCTTGACCCAACTTTCTGAAGGAGTTATGCCCTAGAGGCAAATAATAAAGTGTATTATTTGATATATCTCCTATATGTTCATAATACGTTTCATACTATGCTATCACTGTGTTAATGCGAAACGTTAATACACATGTGGTATGTAAACAAACCGTTTCTCTAGTTACCTCTAGCAAACTAGTTCATTGGTCATGAGGATGGTCTGGGTTTCAAGATCATGGGCATTTATGCCAATTGACAATGAGGTCATGTTATTAGTTGAATAACATGATAGACAAACATCCGAACGTTATATCTTAATGAGATCTAGTTACAAAGTTCACCATTGATGATAAAACATAGAGAACCTCGCAACATGATCCTTTGACTGTGAGGTAATGCAAATCACCATTCCAGAAGAAGCTTTGATGGTTATCAAGAATCATCTCGTAAAAGGGTGATCAAAAAGGTGCCACTCAGGTTTTCCAAAGGGATGTGTTGAGGAGTACATATCAATACCATGATTTGTCTAGTCCATGTAATGGACAGATACATGTGGCCATCTCGGTGACATTGCATTAATGAAGCTTGCAAGCATGTGACTAGGTCACGGAATGCAACGACATGAGAACGAGAAAACAAGTTCATTGTTAATGAGATCGAACTATGATATGGAGATATCGAAGATCAAGTCTCGGATGAATTAGGTTTCGAATGACAAAGGGAACGTGAAACGACTATCTCACGGTCTGAGAGATTATATTCGTGAAACGCACGGGGGTTACACGGCCATCCAGGTCCCTCTGTTGACCATTGATGTGAGAGTAGTCTCAATCATGTACGGAGTGTTTCCGAATCGAAGGATGTCACACTTAAGGGTAGAGACGCTTAGGGTAGATGAGGTATCGTAGTTGAAATAGAGAAAGAGAAACTATAATAGTTCCGGGTAACATCCAATGGAGATCAGAAGGGGTCCAGAGTAAAGGAATAATATAATATGTGTATTTGAATGTTAATTGGAGAATTAATATTAAATATATATTTTATTTTATTATTAAAGGCATCTTAATGCTAATGGGCCTCACCCGAGGCCCATTAGGGCATGGCGCCTAGGGAGTGGGGGCCAACCGGCCTAGGCTTGGTGGGCCGCCCCAATGGGGCCCACCTAGGGCCGGCGGCTGTCCCTAGGTGGTCGACGGGTGTGGGGTTTAGTCCCACACCGCCTGGCCCCTGGGTGGTGCGCCCCTCCTCCCACTATATATAGGGGTCTCCCCTCCCCCTTTGGAATCACCCCATTCACTCTCATTCTCTCTGTCTCATCCATTGAGGACTTCTCCGTAATATTGGGGAGGACCTCGTGGGTGAGTTCTCCACCTTCACACCACTATCGTGTGATCTGTGATCTGGCATCTACTCCTTCTGCTGCTCGGCTGGATCGAAGTCCGGTTGACGTCTCCTACACCGGACGTGTGACGAACTTCAGAGGCACCACACTTGGGGTGCTGCTCATCTTCATGAATATACGCCTTCCTGTGTAAGGCGTGCCTTGGTCTTCAAAGGTATGAATACCATATCCATTCTCTGTTACTTATGTCTACATAGTATAGATCCTGGTATTAGTGTTTGATTAGATTAAATTTTTTTGTTTTCTGCTATGGAACCCTTCAGTGGTATCAGAGCGGGTCTATGTGTAGACATGTCGTATGGATAGAACACATAGAAATATGTGGGCCTTGATTCTCTAGTTGCTACCCTCTTTAATGTTATTATTCATATCGCATCACTGTTTGATGAAGCGGCCCCAACCGACCTCACGTGGTGATTCACGAGACTGGTCCACGAATCAAAGTGGCTTAGGGGGGTGTCTGTCTCTCTACAGTAGTTGATATGGCATTGACGTTGGAGGGCCCTGAAAAGGGAAGAAGAACGGTAATCATTGAATCCATGTTGTGGCTCGATGTTCGTAGGTGGGAAGGGGTTCTACTGCGAAAGCCCTTAAAGCCACGTAAAACATGCAATAGATAATTTAGAAGCATCTATTTTTATTATTACATAGGGCAAGTATTATAACATGGCAATGACAAGTTTATGAAACTTTCATTGAAGCTATTGATGATGATCATAATGTTGTAACCATGTCATAACACTTTGCTTTTGAAGTATTACTTATTATGCTGATATACTTATATTCGATGGTAGCATGATAAGATAATACCTCACATTATTCTAGTTATCGTATTCCCCTTGTGTGTGCACCACCAAGAAAGTTCTTCGGTATGAGGCCGACCGTGATGATCGGGGGTCAGACATATCTACGTTCGCATATAGTGGGTGCAAGCCATGTTGCACTGCGAATACACACGAGTTAGAACTGGCGAGCCTAGCATGTACATACATGGCCTCAGAATACAGGAGACCGAAAGGTCGAGCATGAATCACATAGTTGATGTGATCGACATTAGGGAATGTCAACCTTTGATACTGCACTGATGGCCGTGATGATCGGGGGAGGTGTAGGGGATAGGGATCATGTGATCACTAAACGCGTAGAGGGATGCTCGTTTGAGTGGGAGTTATTTTGTTTTAAATTAAAATACATGATTAAAACTTGAACTCATTATTATGAACATGGTCTAAACACTTTGCAAATCCATTGTAGATGTCTCGCCCACCCACCTTCAACCTTAGCACTTTCCTCGAGAAGGATAAGCTGAAAACTGATGGAACCAACTTCACCGCATGGTTCCGCAATCTTAGGATCCTCCTAGTCCCCTACAAGTTGACTTATGTCATCGAGGCTGAGCTTCTGGCTAAGCCTGCAGATTCCACCTCCCAGGACGAAAAGAATGTCTGGCAGTCCAAGGCGGACGATTTCTCCCTCATCCAGAGTGGAATGCTCTATGCCATGGAGCCAGAGCTTCAAAAACATTTTGAGAAGATGAATGCCTTTGAGATCATTGAGGATCTCAAGGCCGTCTTTGCTCCACAGGCCCGTGCAGAGAGGTATGATGCTTCTGATCTCTTCTTCTCTGCTAAAATGGAAGAGCACAACAGTATTAGTGAGCACGTGGTCAAAATGTCTGGCTACGTTAAGCGCCCGAACACCCTGGATTGCAAAATCCCGGAGGATCTCGCGATTGATAGGGTGTTGCACTCACTGACCCCTAGATATAAGAGCTTTGTGATGAACTACAATATGCAAGGGATGACTAAGACCCTTGCTGAGGTGTTCGCCATGCTCAAAACTGCTGAGGTTGAAATCAAGAAGGAGCACACCGTGTTGATGGTAAACAAGACCACCAACTTCAAGAAGCCATGGCAAAAGGGGAAAGGCAAGGGTAAGAAGTCTAAGAGGGATGGCAAGTTTGTTCCCAGCACCTCAAAGACTGCCAAGCCTGGCCCTAAGCTCGGCACTTCGTGCTTCTACTGCAAAGGGGATGGGCACTGGAAACGCAACTGCCCCAAGTACCTTGAAGACAAGCGATCCGGCAAGATATCCGCCAGGGACAAAGGTATATATGATATACATGTTATTGATGTATTCTGTACAAGCGCCAGGAGTAACACCTGGGTATTTGATACCGGATCTGTTACTCACGTTTGTAACTCTCTGCAGGATCTGCAGAGTAGGAGGCGCTTGAGGAAGGACGAGGTGACGATGCGTGTCGGCAATGGTTCGAGAGTCGAAGTGATAGCCGTCGGCACCCTGCATCTCCGTCTACTGTCAGGATTATTATTTGTTTTGAATAAATTCTATTATGTACCCGCATTGAGTATGAATATTGTGAGTGGGTCTTGCTTGTTGCAAGACCGTTATTCATTTAAATCAGGAACAAATGGTTATTCAATTTATATGCATGATGTTTTCTATGTTCATGCTCCTGTGTGTGATGGTTTATTCTTACTTTATCTTGATTGCAATACACACATCCATAGTGTTGATGCTAAACGCTGTAAGCATAGTGATGATAATTCCCTGTTCATGTGGCATTGCCGTCTTAGTCACATTGGCGTAAAGCGCATGAAGAAGCTTCATTCAGAAGGGCTTCTTGGATCATTGGATTTCGAATCCCTTGATACATGTGAGCCGTGCCTCATGGGCAAGATGACTAGGACACCATTCTCCAGAATAGTGGAGAGAGCTATAGACCTACTTGGAATCATACATACGGATGTATGTGGACCGATGAGTGTCTCAACGCGCAATGGTTATCATTACTTTGTTACCTTTACTGACGACTTAAGCAGATATGGATATATCTACTTAATGAAGCACAAGTCTGAAACGTTTGAAAAGTTCAAGGAATTTCAGAAAGAGGTAGAGAATCAACGTAACAAGAAAATCAAGCACCTTCGATCGGATCGAGGAGTCGAGTATTTGAGTTATGAGTTTAACATGCACTTAAAGGACTATGGGATTATCCCATAGATTACGCCAGCCGGAACACCACATCATAATGGTGTGTCGGAACATCGTAACCGAACCCTATTGGATAGTGTGCGGTCCATGATGTCTTTAACTGATTTGTCTGTGTCTTTTTGGGGATACGCGTTAGAAACCGCCGCTTTTATTTTAAATCGAGCACCATCCAAATCCGTGGAGACAACCCCATATGAGATATGGTATGGGCAGAAGCCAAAGTTGTCATTTCTGAAAGTTTGGGGTTGTCAGGCGTACGTTAAGAAACTGTAGCCTAACAAACTCAAACCCAAATCGGAAAAAATGTATCTTTGTAGGAAATCCAAGGGAAACCATTGGGTACACCTTATACAATCAAGCCGAAGGCAAGACACTTGTCGCAAAAACCGACATCTTTCTCGAGAAAGAGTTTCTTGCAAAAGGAGTGAGTGGAAGGAAGATTGAGTTAGATGAAATTGTTGACCCTTCTCTCCAAATTCCGAGTAGCG
Organism: Avena sativa; assembly: GCA_916181665.1. Lineage (NCBI taxonomy): Eukaryota > Viridiplantae > Streptophyta > Magnoliopsida > Poales > Poaceae > Avena > Avena sativa. The sequence goes on from OV702292.1 coordinate 142,629,621, forward strand.
CAATGGAAACTATTCCGAAACCGCTCTCCAACATGGAGGAGGAGCCCATTGATGATGATCAAAACAACGACGTCGAGACTCCTGAGGTTCGCAGGTCTACAAGAGTTCGTGCCACTCCTGATTTGTACAGTAGCCTTGTAATGTCTGTCATCCTAGATGAACAGGAGGAACCTGCAAACTACAAAGAAGATATGGATAGTGCTGACTCCGAGAAATGCCTAGAAGCCATGAAATCCAAAATAGGGTCCATGCATGAGAACCAAGTTTGGACCTTGGTGGATCTTCCAGAAGGCCGCAAGACCGTGGAAAATAACTGGATCTTTAAGAAAAAGATAGATGCGAATGGTAATGTGACCGTTCACAAAGCTCGACTTGTCGCAAAGGGTTTTCGACAAATTCAAGGAGTTGACTACGGCGAGACTTACTCTCCCATAGTGATGCTTAAGGCTGTCAGGATTTTAATAGCAATTGCTGCACATTTCGACTATGAAATTTGGTAGATGGATGTCAAGACCGCATTACTCAATGGTCACATTGATGAAGAGTTGTATATGATGCAACCAGAAGGTTTTGTTAATCCTAAGGATGTTGGAAAGGTATGCAAGCTTCAATGGTCCATTTATGGATTGAAGCAAGCATCTCGGAGCTGGAACCAACGTTTTGATCAAGTGATCAAGAGTTTTGGATTTGTCCAAAATCAACAAGAGTTCTATGTTTACAAGAAAGCGAGTGGGAGCTCAGTTGTTTTCTTAGTAGTATATGTGGATGACATATTGCTCATGGAAAACAATGTGGATCTTATGAAAAGCGTGAAAGCATATTTGAGTAACCAATTTTCCATGAAGGATCTAGGTGAAGCTGCATACATATTAGAAATCAAGATCTATAGAGATAGATCAAGGCACCTAATTGCATTAAGTCAAAGTACTTACATCGAAAAGATTTTCAAGAGGTTCAAAATGGAGAACACGAAAAAGGGTTTTACACCCATGATGAAGAATTGCAAATTGAGTATGACTCAATATCCTGTAACGGATAATGATAGAGATAAGATGTCTTTCACCCCCTATGCCTCAGCCATAGGGTCTATCATGTATGCAATGTTAAGTACGCGACCTTATGTGGCATTGGCTCTTAGTTTGATGAGCCAATACCAAAGTAATTCGGGACTGGATCACTGGACAGCTATAAAGAATATCCTAAATTATCCGAAAAGAACGAAGGATATGTTCCTAATCTATGGAGGAAGTGATGAAGCTCTAAACGTAACGGTTTACGTGGATGTGAGCTAGAACTCAGATCATGATGACTCGAAGTCTCAAACAGGATTTGTGTTCCTAGTGAATGGTGGGGCGGTAAGCTGGAAGAGTAAGAGCAGCCGGTGGTGGCGCAATCTTCAATGAAGTCTGAATACATTGCTGCGGCTGATGCAGCAAATGAAGCTGTTTGGCTAAAGAATTTCGTCATCAAACTGGGAGTTTTTCCAAATGCGCAAGATCCCATGACGATCTATTGTGATAACACGGGAGCTATTGCAAACGCAAAGGAACCAAGGACTCATTCCACGGCCAAACACATCAAGCTTAGATTTCACGTCATCCAATAGAATGTTGACGAAGGTGAAGTCAAGATTTTCAAAGTAGATACGGAACTGAATGTGGAAGATCCTTTGACTAAAGCTCTCCATCAGGAAAAGCATGAACAACACCGAGATTCCATTGGTGTTAGGTTCCTGCCTATTGTAAAGTGTTTTGTGTATACTTTAGTGCAAGTGGGAGACTGAAGGAGTTATGCCCTAGAGGCAAATAATAAAGTTTATTATTTGATATATCTTCAATATGTTCATAATACGTTTCATACTGTGCTATAACTGTGTTAATGCGAAATGTTAATACACGTGTGGTATGTAAACAAACCGTGTCTCTATTTACCTCTAGCAAACCAGTTCATTGGTCATGAGGATGGTCTGGGTTTCAAGATCATGGGAATTTATGCCAATTGACAATGAGATCATGTTATTAGTTGAATAACATGATAAACAAACATCCGAACATATCTTAATGAGATCTAGTTACAAAGTTCACCATTGATGATAAAACACAGAGAACCTCGCAACCTGATCCTTTGACTGTGAGGTAATGCAAATTACCATTCCGGAAGAAGCTTTGATGGTTATCAAGAATCATCTCGTAAAAGGGTGATCAAAAAGGTGCCACTCAGGTTTTCCGAAGGGATGTGTTGAGGAGTACATATCAAGACCAAGATTTGTCTAGTCCATGTAACAGACAGATACATGTGGCCATCTGGGTGACGTTGCATTAATGAAGCTTGCAAGCATGTGACTAGGTCATGGAATGCAACAACATGAGAACGATAAAACAAGTTCATCAGTAACGAGATCGAACTAAGGTATGGAGATACCGAAGATCAAGTCTCGGATGAATTAGGTATCAAATGACAAAGGGAACGGGAAACGACTATCTCATAGTTCGAGCGATTATATTCGTGAAACGCACGGGGGTCACATGGCCATCCAGGTCCCTCTGTTGACCATTGATGTGAGAGTAGTCTCAATCATGTCCAGAGTGTTTCCGAAATGAAGGATGTCAGGCTTAAGGGTAGAGACGCTTAGGGTAGATGAGGTATCGTAGGAGAAATAGAGAAAGAGAAACCGGAATAGTTCCGGGTAACATCTAATGGAGATCGGAAGGGGTCCGGAAGGTGTTCCAGAGTAAAGGAATAATATAATATGTGTATTTGAATGTTAATTGGAGAATTAATATTAAATATGTATTTTATTTTATTATTAAAGGCATCTTAATGCTAATGGGCCTCACCTGAAGGGAGGCCCAATAGGGCATGGCGCCTAGGGAGTGGGGCCCAGCCGTCCTAGGCTTGGTGGGCCACCCCAATGGGGCCCACCTAGGGCCGGCGGCTGCCCCTAGGTGGCCGGCGGGTGTGGGGTTTAGTCCCACACCGACTGGCCCCTGGGTGGTGCACCCCTCCCACTATATATAGGGGTCTCCCCTCCCCCTTTGGAATCACCCCATTCCCTCTCATTCTCTCTCTCTCATCCATTGAGGACTTCTTCGTAATATTGGGGAGGACCTCGTGGGTGAGTTCTCCACCTTCACACCACCGTCGTGTGATCTGCGATCCGGCATCTACTTCTTCCGCTGCTCGGCTGGATCGGAGTCCGGTTGACGTCTCCTACACCGGACGTGTGACGAACTTCGGAGGTAGCACACTTGGGGTGCTTCTCGCCTTCATCAATATACGCCTTCATGCGTAAGGCATGCCTCAGTCTTCAAAGGTATGAATACCGTATCCCTTCTCTGTTACTTATGTCTACATAGTATAGATCCTGGTATTAGTGTTCGAGTAGATAGAATTTTTTTGTTTTCTGCTACGGAACCCTTCACTTTCATCGGGCCAAACATCAACGTGAAGTTCTCCAAAGTGTTGATCGACAATGGAAGCAGCATCAATATCTTGTATAAGGACACAATGCATAAGCTAGGAGTTTCAGAGAACATGCTTCAGGCAACCAAGACCACATTTCATGGCATTGTTCCAGGTTTGTCTTGTGAGCCCATTGGAAAGGTCCAGATTGATGTCTTATTCGGCACCAGAGATAACTGCCGAACTGAGAATTTGGAGTTCGAGGTAGTAGATTTGGACAACGCTTATCATGCGTTACTCGATAGGCTAGCTCTGTTTAAGTTTATGGCTAGTGATAACATTGGCTATTTGAAGATGAAAATTCTAGGTCCGAGTGGGGTCATTACCATAGCCGGGGACTTTAGGCGCTCCATGTAGTGTGCCTCAGCCGGATCGAACTTGGCCAAGACACTCGTAATAGCGCAGGAAAAGAAAAGGATGCAAGAGGCTGTGGCACTAGCTCAGTCTGCACAGGTGAACATGCCGACATTGAGTAACCCGCATGGAAGTGTGTCATTCCAGCCGACAAAGGATACCAAGAAAGTCCCCATTGATGATCAGTTCCCAGAGCGCACCATAACTATTGGTGCCGGGTTAAGCGAAAAATAGGAAAGCGATATCATCCACTTCCTCCATGAGAATCCGAATATCTTTGCTTGGTCCACACAGGATCTACAAGGTGTACCGAGGGAGTTGGACGAGCACTCTTTGCATGTGAGACCCAGAGCAAAGCCGGTGAAGCAACCTCTCTGCCGCTTCGCTGAAGACATGAGAAAGGTGATTGGTGATGAGATAGCTCGGCTCCTTGCAGCCGGGTTAATCATGGAAGTACTCTATCTGGATTTGGTGTCTAATCCGGTGCTAGTGGAGAAGAAGAAGGATGATCCGAATGTAGCACTGGTGTGGCGCATATGCATCGATTACACGAACCTAAATAAGGTGTGTCTAAAATATCCATTCCCACTACCGAGGATAGATTAGGTCATTAACTTGACCGCTGGGTGTGAGTTACTGTCATTTGTGGATGCGTATTCTAGTTTCCACCAGATACCCCTGAACCCGGATGATCAAATAAAAACTGCTTTCATTACCCCGTATGGGGCTTATTGCTATCGCACCATGCCATTTGGCTTACGTAATGCATGGGCAACGTATCAGAGGTGTATGAAAAAATGCTTACATGATCAAATTGGGAAAAATGTCCAAGTATATGTGTATGACGTTGTGATAAAAACAAAGGAAAGCAAAACGCTCCTAGATGATATCCGACAAACATTTATGAACCTCAGGAGGTTCCGAATGAAGCTTAACCCGGAGAAGTGTACCTTTGGTGTGCCGGCTGGGAAGTTACTCGGTTTTCTCGTTTCTAACCGATGTATCGAGGCCAACCCCACTAAAATCCGAACCATAGAGCGAATGGAACTACCGAAGTGCCTTAATGATGTTCAGAAGTACACCGGTTGCCTGGCATCGTTAAGTCGGTTTGTATGTTGGCTAGGAGAAAAGGCATTGCCTCTCTATCAGCTAATGATAAAATCAGATAAATTCGTGTGGACACCGCAAGCTGATAGCGCATTTCATGAACTGAAAAAGATACTAGCCTCTGCACCAGTGTTAGCTTCACCACTATCTAAAGAGCCGATGTTGCTCTATATAGCAGCAACCAACCGAGTCGTAAGTGCCGTGATAGTGGTGGAGCGTGAAGAGGAAGGTAATTTGGTGTAGAGGCTAGTGTATTACCTAAGCAAGGTATTGTCCACTTCAAAGTAGAACTATTCTCATTATCAGAAGATGGCGTATGGTGTATACATGGCAGCCAAGAAGCTCAAGCACTACTTTGAGGAACACCTCATAAAAGTAATATGTGAAGTGCCCATATCTGAGATAATGAGTATCAAAGATGCAAGTGGCCGGATTGCAAAATGGGCAATTGAGTTAGCCCATTATGCACCACAATTTGATAGAAGGGATGCCATCAAGTCTCATGCAGTGTCTGATTTTTTCGTGGATTGGGCCGACATGCAATATGAACCACCTTTGCCGGACTCAAATTACTGGGGGATGCACTTTGATGGATCAAAGCTGAAGGAAGGATTAGGCGCCGGGGTGGTACTTACCTCGCCCAAGAAAGATCAGTTGTGATATGTGCTTCAGATCCATTTTCGAGCATCAAACAATGTGGCCGAGTATGAGGCGCTCGTGCATGGACTAAAGGTGGCAAAAGAGGTTGGGATATGTTAGATAGAGTGCTTTGGTGATTCAGATTTAGTGGTACAACAAGTGTCTGGTAATTGGGATGCGCTAGATGCAAACATGGCCCTTTATAGATTTCATGTCCAAACGATATGTGGGTACTTCGAGGGTTGCGAATTCCATCATGTACCTCGGCTTGAAAATGAAGCAGCCGACATAATGTCTAAGCTAGGCTCATCTCAGTAGGCCATCCCGCCAGGAGTTGCTTTGGAACATTTGAGGAAGCCGTCTATCTCCCGTTCACCAGAATCTGAATCAATTTATATCCCGGCAAACCCCATATCAGAAGCTACCCCTATGGACATCGACTGGGGAAATACCTCGGTAAACCAGGGGACTACCTCGGCAAACCCGAGGACTTCCTCGTAGAACCCGGGGACTAGACAGCTTGATCTGGCGGGGGTTATGTCGATCGATGTAATGGAGGTTGACGAAGTACTTTTCCAAGATTGCAATATACCAGCTTGGGCACAACCAATATTTGAGTTCTTGAAAAATGGAACTTTGCCAAGTGATGAGATACTCTCAAGGAAAGTGTAGAGGAGAGCAACAACATACACTATAATCAATGCCGAGCTATACAAGAGAAGTGTCACAAGTGATCTGCAGCAATGTGTTGACCTGAAAGAAGGGCCAGACATCCTCCGAGATATACATCAGGGGGAATGTGGCCATCATGCCTCATCTAGGGCCTTAGTGGCAAAAGCTTTTCGGCATGAGTTTTACTGGCCAAGTGCCTTGGAGCAAGCCGAGGAAATAGTAAGGAAATGTAGTGGCTGTCAGAGATATGCGACCAGGACACACATGCCACTGTCGGAACTCAAAACTATACCAATCACTTGGCCATTTGCTATCTGGTGCTTGGATATGGTTGGGCCGTTAAAGCCGGCTAAGGGAAACATGACCCATATCTTGGTCATGGTGGACACATTTACCAAGTGGATTGAAGTAAAGACAATAAGAAAATGTGATGGAGCTACGGCCGTGACATTCCTCAAAGATATTATTCTGAGATACGACTACCCTCACAGTATCGTAACTAATAATGACACCAACTTCGCCGAAGGAGCTTTTGCCAGGTTTTGCCGAGATAAGAAGATTTGGTTGGATGTTGCATCAGTGGCCCACCCCACATTGAACGGACAGGTGGAAAGATCCAACATACTAGTTTTGTCCGGGATAAAACCCTAGCTCATTGAGCCGCTGCAAAGATCAGTGGGGTGCTGGATAGAAGAGCTACCAGCAGTATTGTGTAGTTTAAGGACAACTCCGAATCGGTCAACAGGCTATACGCCATTCTTTCTGGTATATGGGGGCGAAGTTGTATTACCAACCGACATAGAGCATGATTTGCCTAGGGTCACCCAATACCCAGAAGCCGAGGTGCAGGAAGCCCGACAAAATGATGTTGATCTGCTAGAAGAAGCGAGAGAACTAGCCTTGTCTAGATCTGCCATTTATCAGCAAAGTGTTTGACGCTATCATAGCCAGAAAGTAAACCCCCCAGTATTCCGGGAAGGAGATCTGGTACTTCGGCTGGTTTAGCGCACCGCTGGCATGCATAAGTTATCCCCCATGGGAAGGGCCATTCACTGTAAGTAAAGCAGTGCACAATGATGCCTATTATCTCATTGATGCACAACCATAGGCGAAGAACAAGGTGGACAGGTCCGGCGAGGAGTCCAAGCGCCCATGGAATGTAGCTCTACTTCGCCCATTTTACACTTAGCTAAAAGTGTATGTATCTCGAACCCCCGTATGTCGGACTATATGTCGGCAATTGAAACTTTGACACCCCGAGCAAAAATTCGGGGACTGCCTTAATAATAATTTTCTTTGTTCTGCATTTACTCTTTTATATGTCGGCTAGCTTAAATTACTTACACCTTAGCCGGATCAGTAATGTGTTGGCACCAAAAGCTAACTCTTCGACTTGCTGCTGTCCAACAAGAATTGGCTTCATGGAAAGCAAAAGAACAAGTTTGGAATTGCTAAGCACATGAAAAAACGACTAAGGAAAGGAATGTAATCGAGCCGACATTTGTTTTTCGGACTAACCCCTGTATTTACTTTCCCTTTGTTGTGTTGAACTATTTTGAGCTAATCTTAGAGTTTCAAGTATTGTTAAGTCAATTTTTTAAACCTCGGACTCGTAAGTCAAACACTAAATAAAGGTAGACGCAAGACGAGTCATCAAATTGGGAGAACAAGAAAATTAAACTCGGGGACTTCGTCCAAGTTAATCCGACATAAAAAACTTAGTAGTAGCAAAATATCATGTTGTTTCATACATTTGCACCCGGCATACCAGGGATTTAACAAAGTTCAAAGTTTTTTGTTCAAGGAGCCGCGGCTGCCGAATTATCTTCTGCAGGGGAGGAAACTTATCTTCGGCATTGGGGGCCTCGGTTTCAGCTTCGTCGTCCGGGTTAGCCTTGAAGGGAATATGCCCGAGAGGCAATAATAAAGTGGTTATTATCTTATTCCTTGTTTATGATAAATGTTTATTTTGCATGCTATAATTGTATTAATTTGGAAACGTTAATACATGTGTGTGTAATAAACAAAAAGGAAAGTTCCTAGTTATGCCTCTCTTATAAACTAGCTCGTTGATTAACAAGATGATCAAGGTTTCCTGATCATGGACATTGGATATTGTTAATAACGAGGTCACAACATTAGTTGAATGATGTGATGAACACTCATCCGAAGTATAGCATTACGATCAAAGTCATTGTGTTTATATTGCTATAACATCATACAAAGTAATCCTAGTCCTTAGACCATGAGATCATGTTAATCACTAACACTAGAAGAGTATCTTGATAACATCAAACGTCACACCGTGAAAGGGTGATTATAAAGGTGGATTCAGTGCTACAAAAGTGTTATGTAGAGGCTCATGGATCAAGAGTGGGATTTGTCCATCCCGACAGATAGATATACTCTAGGTCCTCTCGGTGATATCACATTGGTTAGCTTGCAAGCAAGTGATGTGATCACTAAAATGTTATATCACGGGAACAAGAAAAGAGTACATGTCGGTAACAAGATCAAACTAGGTATGGAGGTACCGATGATCAAATCTCTGACATGTAATATATCGCGAGACAAAGGGATTTAGTTACTAGCGTTAAAGGTTCTCACGACCACAGAAGTCATCGTTGAATGAGTAAGAGTCAGTATGGATCTCCAGGTCCCGCTTCTGATTATTGATCTGAGAGGGGTCTCGATCATGTCTGCATTATTCACGAACCGTGGGGTGACACACTTAAGGGATACTGACACCATTTGGAGCAAATATGTTTCAGATAAAGATTTAAGAAAGCGCTGGAATTATTTCAATAGACACCGAAACTGTTTCGGGTGAAATTGCAAAAATTGGTTCCGCATGTAATATTGAAATGTTGCAAGGGGTTTTATGTGAATGCTTATTAATTAAAGTAATTAACAAAATTCTGAATAAAATTAATAAAAGAGTTTTATTAAATGAGAGAGCATTAAATTTGGAGAAATTTAATGCATTTAAAGTGGAGACTTTAAAAGACAACGTGAATGGGCATTTTAATGTGGAGGGGGTTACCACCACATGAATGGGGGAGGTGAGGGGTCACCTCCATGAGGCGCCGGCCATGGGGAGGGGCACCCCCTCCTCCTATAAAAGGCCCCCCTCACACCCCTTCTTCCTCACACCTCCTCGTGAAGGATCTCTCTCCCCCTCTAGTATTTTCTCCCCATGGTCTCGGATTAGCGAGATATATGTTCCCGGTGGCTTTATCTGGAAAGGAGTTTCTGCTTCCACTGCTTTGCTGGGGCGAGGGACAGAGGTTGTCGGGGTACCGGACGTGTGTGCGATCACGGATGCACCGCTGCTTTGCCGTGCTAGACTTGGTGGTGCTGGACTTGCTGGAGCTGGATCTGATGGACGTGCTGGAGCCGAACCTGCTGGATTTCATCACGATCTTGAGATCGGCAAGTGTACGACTACATCATCACGAGTTCCGTCTTGTTAACAAAGCTTTGTTATCTTCGAGGGTAAGTTCTCTATGGATGTATATCCACCCGTTGCTTGTATCTAGTAGATAGATCTTGGCGTATAGTTCACATCGTAGGAATTTTTTTGTTTTCTATTGCTGCGAACCCAACAGTGGTATCAGAGCCTGATCTATGCGTAGGTGCTTTGCACGGGTAGTACACATATGTTTATATGTGGACGATGATGATCATGTTATTGCTTATTTCATGTATTTTGGATATTGGTGGCATAGTGGGATGAAGCGGCCCGGACCAACCTTACATGTCATTGCACATGAGACCGGTTCCACGACGGACATGCAACTAGCTTTGCATAAGTGGCTGGCGGGTGTTTGTCTCTCCTACTATAGTCAATATCTGATTTACAACGAGTTGCTAATAACTTAGTTATCATCGTTGTGGTTCCATGTTCGTAGGTAAGACCGGTTCTATCTCTGAAAGCCCTAAGCCACGTAAAACTTGCAATTGATAAATTAGAGGCGTCTAGTTTAGATCGTTGCTGGGCTAGTGTCATGATATGGAAATGTTGTAAGTTGATGTATAGTTGATACCCTTACAACACACCTAACGTGTAAGTTCCATAGACCTTGGCCTTACACACAAAGGAATGATAGAGATCATACCACGATGGATATGATGGTGATCAAATGCATGGACCATATCATCCCACTTTACACATATGATGTTCGCATCTTATATTGTTAGTTTGGCATTTTTAGTAGCATTATAGGATGATCCCTCAATTAAATATCAAGATAAAATGTGTTCTTCCTTAAGTATGCACCGTTCTATGGATCGTGTTTAGAGACATCACGTGATGATCGGGTGTACTCGACTCTGCACTTTCATATAACGGGTGTAAGACAGTTTTACACACGCGAGTACTAAGGTTCTTACTTGGCGAGCCTAGCATGTACATACATGGCCTCGGAACACGGACCGAAAGGTTAAGCATGAGTCATATAGTTGATATGATGCCCATATTGATGCTCGCCTTTGAAGCTACACCGACTCACATGATGATTGGACTTGGTGTAGTGGATTTGGTTCATGTAATCACCAAAAAGGCACGAGGGATGTCGTTTTTGAGTGCGATTTCATTTCTAATTTGGATTAGTCGAACCAAATTTGTCATAAACTAAATCAAAGTGAATTTGCATAATTTGTTGTAGTCATTGGCATCTGTTTACTACCTTATGCTTAGTTTTAATTGAGATAATGGAACTATAGAATTCTGGATATTTGCTTTACAAACTGGTATCATATTGTTTTGAATGTCAATTTAAAGTTTAGAAGTCCTATTGCAAACTTTCAGCAAACTCTATTTACTAAATGAAGTTTAATAAGAAGTATTAAATCAAGAGTAAGAATTCCAATGTTAGTATCTAAAGTATCATGTTTTCCTCCATGATTCTTGATATTCAAAAGTTGTTTTAATATCGAGGTTATCTAGGAGCAGAAATAATTGTTTCAGAAACCATCATGTGTGAAAGATATTGTGATATCTGAAACAATGTTTATGGTTGCAATATGATAGAGTATAATTTAGCAAAATACATGTTCTCATATTGTATGAGAATTTGTGAAGGATGGAGATGCTAGGCATCCGAATCTCCCAAAAGGTTTCGGGAACTAAAATTATACTCGTCATTCTTCCTTATATGCTAAAGTAGCTTGATCATGAAAGTTATCATTATAAGGATGAATAGAAGATGTAAGTAAAATGTTTACTACACTAAAAGATTACTAAAGAATGGATTTTTGAAAGAATGCCAAACATTTGATGATGGTGATCCACTTCAAAGTGCAAGTCCAAAGGTATTAGTATTTGACTATATACGCTTTGTACTATGTGTCATGTGAATGACACCACTATTGATGTTGATAGATTCTTTTAAAAGGAAAAGGAATTGCTGAAAGAGAATCTATAAAATATTTTGCAGAAAAGAAAAGTTGGAGATGTCCAGCTTAGGTATATAGAAGATATACATGTTATGGCTATATTCTTTGCTTGTTAAGCAATGTGGTTCTTAGGTATTGGATACTGGTATTGGATACCGAATTGGTTGGTGTGAAGTATCATACAAAACAACACAATTCATGAACTTCAATGGCCTAAGTAACTAGCAAGAGAATAAGTGATGATGTTCATCAAAAACAAATAAAGTGTTATTGTGTTTTTTGTTGTCATCAAACCTAGCCTTCAAGATTTGTTTTAATAATTTTTATTTTGTTCCGGTATTATGAGAACAATGGTTATTCAAATAATTACCATATTCCATAAAGGATGGGTGAAATTTTACAAGTCTAATGGGAGCAATCACATCCATAAACATTATTGCTAAAATGTCGTAAGACAAATGATTGGAAGATCACTTATGAAGTGACATCGCTGTTTGAATTATATTGGAAAGTAAACATGAAGAAACTCCATGTTGATGGATTTTTGGAGTATTTTGATTTTGATCAGTTGACGCTTGTGAAACTTTCCTCGAGATAATTGAAACTCCATTCATAGGCCAAAAAGGAACGAATGACTAGCTTATTGGAAATTCTGCATGCTGATGTGCATAATCCATTATGTGTAGCCATATGCGACGGATCTTTTTGCTTTATATACTTTCTCCAGAAATTTGAGTGAATATATTTATATATTTACTTAATAAGGAAGAAGTATGAAACATTTGAAAATTGTTCAAAGACTTTCAAGATGAAGTGGAAAATCATTGTAACAAGAAAATAAAGAGTTTATGATTCGATCATGAAGAAAGATATTTGAGTTACATCTTTAGCAAAACACCTAAGATTTGAGAAATTGTTCCATGATTTATGTTTCTCGATAAACCATAGGAGTATGGCATATTCGAGAGATGAAATCAAACCATGTTTGACATGGTAGGATCAAAGGTGTCATTTACAAAACTGCCATTATGTTTTAAGGATTAAAGCTTTAGAGACTATCACTTTTACACTGAAAAGAGAACCATCGTGATCCGTTGAAATGACACCATATGAGTTATGGTTTGGGATAAAACCCAAATTGTCTTTTCCTAAATTTTGGCATGCTATGTGATACATTGTAAATGTATCTATAATTTTTGATGTTCCATGCTTGGTTTTATCCACTTTCTTGTGTTTTGTTCCAACTTTGGAGTACTTTTCATATGATTTCTTGGACTAACCTATTAACAAGATCCACAGTGCCAGCTGCCTGTTTTCTGCTGTTTTTGGTTCCAGGAAAGTCAGAAAATGAATATTCTCGGAATTGGACAGGACAAAAGCCAAAGTGCCTATTTTTCCGGAAGGGATCAAGTGCCAGAATACGAGACGGAGAAGGGCCAGGGGCCGGCCACACCACCTGGCCGCGCGGCCAGGCTGGGCCCGTGCCACGGGGTGGTGTGGTGGCACCCCTCGCCTCTCCTTCCGCCTATAAGTTGCCCTCGGGACAAAAACCCTAAGTACCCAATAAAAAAATCCACGAAAGTGTCTGTAGCCACCGCCATCTCCATCCCTAGATCAGGAGGGATCTTAAGCTCTTCTCGGCACCCTACCGGAGAGGGGAATTCACCCTGGAGGCCTTCTTCATCACCGTGCAAGCCTCCGGTGTGATGCGTGAGTAGTTCATCCTTGGACTACGGATCCATGTAGTAGCTAGATGGCTGGTTTCTCCTCCTTTGTGCTTTCATGTTTAGATCTTGTGAGCTCCATTCATGATCAAGATCATCTATTTGTAAATCATACATGTTGTGTTTGCAGGGATCCGATGGATATTGAGATGCTATTTCAGATTGATTATTGATTCTATCATGTCTTTGTTATTTGAGATCTTGCATGCTTTTCGTTGTTAGTAGCTATCTTGGCCAAGTAGATGCTAGCAACTCCAAGAGTTAGCATTTATGCTCGATAGTTGGTTCATGCCTCTGGTAATCTGGGGAAGTGACAGAAATCTCTAAGGTACTAGATGTGTTGTTGCTACTAGGGAGAAAACAACAATCCTTTGTTCATAGAACAATTGTATTGTTTACTTTACACGCAGTTCGTAAAGCAATAATCTATTGCTTGCAACTTAATACTGGAGGGGGTTCAGATGATAACCTGAAGGTGGATTACTAGTCATAGATGCAGTTGGATGGCGTTCTATGTATTATGTTGTAATGCCCAATCAAGTCTCAACGGAGTCAAGATGATTAGTATATGCATGTATTGCTTTCTCGGTGTTTGTCAATTGCCCCGCTGTAATTTGTTCACCCAGCATGTTATCTATCTTAAGGAGAGCCACCTCTAGTGAACTATGGATCCTGGTCCTTGTCTTTTACATACAATCTATAATCCTTTACTGCTTTGTGTTTACTTTCTGCAAACTTTTAATTCTTTCCATTCGATACGTTTAATCCTTTGTTTTCCACAAAACACGGTGAGATTGACAACCTCATCGCAAGTTGGGGACAAAGTTCTGTGGTTGTGTTGTGCAGGTCTCCACGTTGCTACTAGCACCGGTAGTGCGCCCTTCCAAAGCTCAGCTAGTAACACCTTTGGGGTGTTTCCTTGCTCCTACTGGTTTGGTTAAACCTTGGTTTCATAACTGAGGGAAAACTTACTGCTGTGCTCATCGTACCTTCCTCTTGGGGTTCCCAACGAGCTCTACGTTGAAAGTCGAGCGCATCAAGATTTTCTGGCGCCATTGCCGGGGAGTCAAGGACATCTTCACAAGGGGAGTCCCTCATAACCAATCTCTTTACTTTGTTGTTTTTGTTTTGCTTAGTTTATTTTTGCTTTGTTTGCTTGTTTTGTTCTTCAAAAAAATCACAAAAAAAATTAGTTTTACTTGTTTGCTTTCTTATTTGAAAACCGAAAAAAATGACTACTCTTGAAAAAAACACTAAGTTGTGTGACTTCACTAGCACCAACAACAATGATTTTATGAGCACACCTATTGCTCCACCTGTGGCCGAAAATACTTTCTTTGAGATAAAACCTGCTTTGCTCAATCTTGTTATGAGAGAACAATTTTCTGGTATTGGTAATGAAGATGCTGCTTCCCATCTAAATAACTTTGTTGAACTTTGTGAGATGCAAAAGCATAGGGATATCGATGGTGATATTATTAAGCTGAAATTGTTTCCTTTCTTTTTGAGAGGAAAAGCTAAAGAATGGTTGAATTCCTTAACTAGGAATAGTATTGATTCTTGGACTAAGTGCAAAGATGCTTTTATTAGAAAATACTATCCTCCTGCTAAGATTATATCCATGAGAAGTGAAATAATGAAGTTTAAACAACTTGATAATGAGCATGTTGCTCAAGCTTGGGAAAGAATGAAATCTTTGGTAAAGAATTGTCCCACTCATGGACTGACTGCTTGGATGATCATCCAAACTTTTTATGCAGGATTGAACTATTCTTCAAGGAACCTATTGGATTCTGCTACTGGAGGTACCTTTATGACCATCACTTTGGGTGCTGCAACAAAACTTCTGGACAATATGATGGTTAATTATTCTGAATGGCATACTGAGAGAGCTCCACAAGGTAAGAAGGTAAATTCTGTTGAGGAAACTTCCTCCTTGAGTGATAAGATTGATATTATTATGTCTATGCTTGTTAATGGGAAAGCCCATATTGATCCAAATAATGTTCCTCTAGCTTCTTTGGTTGCTCAAGAAGAGCAAGTTGATGTGAACTTCATAAGAAATAACAACTTTGGCAACAATGCTTATGGTAATAATGCTTATAGGAACAATTTTGGTAACAACAATTATAACCAATGTCCTCCCAACAATGTAATGCTTATGGAAATTCTTACAACAATAATAAGAGTGCTCCCTCTGAACTTGAAGTTATGCTTAAAGAGTTTATTAGTAAACAAACTGCTTTCAATAAAACTATTGAGGAAAAACTCTCTAATGCTGAAAGAAATATAGCATCTTTAGCTGAAGCTCAACCTGAAACTAATGAGAATCCCTTTGCAGCTACTAATGCTATACAAGTAAGAATTGATGAAAATGTTATACTATTAGCTGAATTACATGCTAAGTGGGAAAGAGAAGATGAAATTGCTAGAAACATTAGTGTTTCTACTATTACCACCACTAGTGTTGAGGCTAGTAATAGCTCTACTACTTTAGATGATAAAGTTGATTTTGATCTTGATGGTTGCAATATCTCTGAAGTTATTAAGTTCCTACAAAAGCTTGCTAAAAGTCCTAATGCTAGTGCTATGAACATGGCTTTTACAAAACACATTACCGATGCTCTCATAAAGATTAAAGAAGAAAAGATGAAACATAAAGCTTATATTCCTATAAAGCAAGAAGATGGTTGGGAACCCATCATTAATATGAAAGTGAATGACTTTGATTTCAAAGCTTTGTGTGATCTTGATAGTAGTGTTTCTATTATGCCTAGAAGGATTTATGATATGCTTGATTTGCCTCCTCTTGAAGATTGCTATTTGAATGTCCCACTTGATGATAATGCTAAAAAGAAACTCATGGGGAGTCTTAATGATGTTCTTATTATGGTTAACGATTCCTATGTCCCTGTTGATTTCTATGTTTTGGATGTTGAATACAATGCTTCTTGTCCTATTACTTTGGGAAGACCTTTTCTTATAACTGTTGGTGCCATCATTGATATGAAAGAAGGCAACATTAAATATCAACTCCCACTCAAGAAAGGTATAGAACACTTACCTAAAAAGAGAGAAAATATTTCTTTTGCTTCTCCTATGAAAACAAAATTTGGTCTTAATGCTTCTTCATTTGAGAACACTTGATTCTTTCTTTGCTTCTTGTGCCTAACTTAAAGGCGTTAAAGAAAAGTACTTGTTGGGAGATAACCCAAGAGTTTTAGTTGAGTCTTGGAAGTTATTACCTCTGTAATAACCTCTCCTTATCCTTTTTATTTATTTTTTGTGCCAAGAGTAACCTCTAATGAGAGTGAAGTAATGATTGGGAAAGTTGCTGTCCCAAAACAGATTTTTGTGCTTCACGATAAAAATTCCTGAGAGAGCTCTGTACGTTGGATTGAGCTGTAATTTTTTGTTCTTCTGCCCCAGGTTGTTATATAACTTTCGTTAGTTAAACACTTTTTGATTTGAGAACCAGAAGGTCTTCGAAAAAATTCGTCTTTACCTGCTGGTCTGTTTTAACAGATTTCTGCCATTTTCTACATTTGCTTCTTGTTAGTTCCTTCTTGAGTTCCTTTGGGGAATTGAGCTTTTTGAGGGAAGTGATACAGTATCTAGTGTTCTAATGGAAGTTTTCTTGGTGTTAGAACTGAACCTAAGACTTATTATCTTGAGTGCACTAATGTTGCTAATAAAGATTGTGTGAAGTTTTGTATGAAGGAAAATTTTCAGGTGTATGGAAGGAATGAGTAATGAGATGAAGGATGGACTAAAGCTCAAGCTTGGGGATACCACGCGTGTCACTACAAGAAATATCCAAGAAGTACAAGCGTCAAAGCTTGGGGATGCCCAAGGCATCCCCTTCTTCATCAATAAAAATCCCAGGTTTCTTCCAAACACTTCATTTTTATTGTTTCATGCACAGTTTTGTTGTTCTTGGAGCGTCTTCTTTTTCATTTTGTTTTTTTGTTTTCTTGGTTTTCTTAGTTTGCTGAATAAATTGGTTGGACCCCCTCTTTCATAAATTGGTTTTCAAGTAGTTTGGTTTGCTTTGGAAAAGAGTAGGAAAGTTCATGCTTAAGTGGTAAAGAGAGCTTGTTTTTGAATGTGGTCTATGCTTTGTCATGCCATGCTTGATATTGTTTTGGCTTTATGCTTAGTATTCTTTGCTGTAGCATGACTTGTTATAAACAATTGAGATTGCTTAATGTGCCTTGGATGAATCATGCGTTGTTTTAGCATATTAAAGCATAGTATTGTGGTATTCTCCTTTGATGCTTTATTTGGGTTGACTTGGTGCATGCTCACACCATGTTATGACTATTCAAAGTCACCATAAGCCTTTATGATCCTTTAGTTTTCAACTTGTAGTATCACTTTATGCTTTGATCAATGATGTTTTGTCGCTCTGCATGATTATGGCCATTATTGCTCTCTTAGTTTGTCGCTCCCAGTCTTTTGCTAGCCTCCACAACCAAGTATGAGTTCCACTCATGCATCCAATTCCCTAAACCAAGTTATTCCAAAGAGTCCACCATACCTACCTACTAGCATATGCTATTCCAAGTATATTCATGTTTTTGTTTACCTTCCGAATTAAACTTGTTATGAGAAAACTAGTGATTAAAGCTCTCACGAACTTGATGGCACACTTTACTTTTCTTGCCCTTAATAAACTTGAACCATTGTGTCATCTATGTTGTATATGCTTGCACTTATTTGTTGGGGATTAGCAGAACCATGCTGTCATGGGGAACGCTTTCAACATTGCACGGGTACTTTGTACCTAGTTGATATCATGCTCTTTTGTATATGGATGTCGTCGGTGTGAAATGAAAGGGGAGCTTGTAAGTCCATGGAGTTATGTATATGTGTTAGAGAAACGCCTGGGCCGCTGGTCTAATCCATGCTGACAAGATGGAAACCTGCAGCGTAACCATAATGAGCTGTCTATGAAGCATTCTTCTTATAAAAAAGAGTCCTATATTGAGAAAAAAAGAAAAGAGAAAAAAAGAGATACCATGAAAAGAGGAAAGAGAGAAAAGAGCACCATATTCCCATGGTAAATAAGAAGATTGCTGAGATGCTCGTTGTCTGCTTGCCTTGTCATTTTGATATGGGGATTCTTCCGTATCATCGGGCAAGGGGTACCCCGTTGGCGGTTCTCTATGATACACATATACTTACAATGACAAGACCTTACCGGTGACTAAACTTGAGTAGCATGAGGAGCGGCCCTCGTATACAAGGGACATGAGATTTCTGACTTATACTTCGTCAAGCATGTACACCATAGTTTGTTCACTTTAACCTTAATAACTGCAAGATGCTTATGATAGGGGCAATGAGAGCTAGAAGCTATAAGTACCATAATTTTTGGAAGCTCTTTATGAGACTTGAATCCCTACTTCCTTTTATAAAAATGCCTTTCTTCCACCATTATATTGAGTCTCCATCTTCTATCTTTATGCACCTACTTTGAGAGCATAGTGGCCATTCTTAGTTCTATGTGCATTGTCCCAAGACTAGTTGATTGATGTATAACTTGTTATTGCTTGTTTGAAACTATTGTATCTAGTCACTCTTATGAACTTTGAAGGTGTCCTATGCATTTATATTTGCTACTCTATTGAGGGACAAGCTGAATACTATTATGCTATGTTTTCTTTATGTGAAACAAACAAACGTCTTGCAAAGCATGTTATTCATGAATCTTTTGTTTGTGCCTTTTCATGTTGGATCATAGTTTCTTTGCTTATTGCTAGAACTTTGTCTTTCATGTTATGATTGAAGTACTATGATCCCAGCTTCGAATGTTTTGCAAATACTTTGATCAAGTCTTTGATGGTGCATGTCACCTCAAAAAAGTACCTACTCGAGGACGAGCAGGAGTTAAGCTTGGGGATGTTGATACATTGCAAGAGCTTTTCATATGTGTTTTGTTCCAACTTTGGAGTACTTTTCATATGATTTCTTGGACTAACCTATTAACAAGAGCCACAGTGCTAGCTGCCTGTTTTCTGCTGTTTTTGGTTCCAGGAAAGTCAGAAAATGAATATTCTCGGAATTGGACGGGACAAAAGCCAAAGTGCCTATTTTTCCAGAAGGGATCAAGTGCCAGAATACGAGACGGAGAAGGGCCAGGGGCCGGCCACACAACCTGGCCGCGCGGCCAGGCTGGGCCCACACCAGGGGTGGTGTGGTGGCTCCCGGCACCCCCTCGGCCTCTCCTTCCGCCTATAAGTTTCCCTCGGGACGAAAACCCTAAGTACCCGATCAAAAATCCATGAAAGAGTCTGTAGCCGCCGTCATCTCCATCCCTAGATCAGGAGGGATCTGAAGCTCTTCCCGGCACCCTTCCAGAGAGGGGATTTCACCCTGGAGTCCTTCTTCATCACCATGCAAGCCTCCGGTGTGATGCGTGAGTAGTTCATCCTTGGACTACAGATCCATGTAGTAGCTAGATGGCTGGTTTCTCCTCCTTTGTGCTTTCATGTTTAGATCTTGTGAGCTCCGTTCATGATCAAGATCATCTATTTGTATTCATACATCTTAAGGAGAACCACCTCTAGTGAACTATGGATCTCGGTCCTTGTCTTTTACATACAATCTACAATCCTTTACTGCTTTGTGTTTACTTTCTGCAAACTTTTACTTCTTTCCATTTGATACGTTTAATCCTTTGTTTTCTGCAAAACACGGTGAGATTGACAACCTCATCGCAAGTTGGGGACAAAGTTTTGTGGTTGTATTGTGCAGGTCTCCACGTTGCTACTAGCATCGGTAGTGCGCCCTGCCAAAGCTCAGCTAGTAACACCTTTGGGGTGTTTCCTTGCTCCTACTAGTTCGATTAAACCTTGGTTTCATAACTGAGGGAAAACTTACTGTTGTGCTCATCGTACTTTCCTCTTGGGGTTCCCAACGAGCTCTACGTTGAAAGTCGAGCGCATCACTATGCATAAGTAAAATGTTTACAACCAAAGTAGGATAAGCACATCTTTGTAGGTTATCCCAAAGAATTTGTTGGGAATTCCTCCATAACACCGAGGACAAAAGAGTTTGTCACTTGGAACGTCAAGTTTCTTGAGAAGGATTTTTTCACGAAAAGTTAAGTGGGAGGACAATAGAACTTTGATTAGGTTGATGAACCTAAGCAACATGTGCTGAGTAGCGCAACACCAGAAAGTGTCCCAGTGGCGACCACAATGCTCATGGCTCCCGTGATTACAAAGGTTGTGATCTCGGAGATTAGAGTTCCTATTGAACCGTGTGGGTCGGTTAGAATAAAATAGTGAGATTTGATAAACAAGTCGTTATTGTTTTGATAATGATGAACCGACTACATGCAAAGAAGCGATGATGGGCCCTGACTCCATAAAATGACTAGAAGTCATAGAATCCGTGATAGTATCCATACACGAGAAATCAAGTTTCTGAACTTGGAAGACCCTCTCAAAAGGCGTAAAGCCTATCGGTCGTTTTTGGATCTATAAAGAAATAAACATGGATGTTTAACATCTATGAAATAGTCGACATGTCGGAAAGAAGTTTACGACAATGTTCAAGGAGTTGACTATGACAAGATTTGATCTTTCATAGCGATATTTAGTCTTCACGGATTAATGTAGCAACCACTACATATAATTTGGTGTATGGTAGTTTAACAAACAAAACAATGTTCTTCTAATAGAATGGTTACCTAGGACATGTACAAGACACGGTCTGAAGGGTTTTGTTAATTCAAAGGATGCTACAAAGGGCATGCAAACTTGAATAGTTGAAGTGAGCATAGCGGAGTTGGAATCTTCACCATGATGAAAATGTTAAAGGAGTTTAATTTCATCAGAGACGATGAAGATGCTTGCATTTGCAAGAAATTAAGTGGGAGCATTGAGACAAATTTCCAATACAATATGTAGAGTACATATTGTTGATTGTAAATGATGTATCTTTTATTGACACAAGTTAAGAATTTCATTAAAATAGGATTTTGATGAAAGACTTGGGCAAAACCGGAATATTTGGCATCAATGTCTATATGGATAGATTGAGGCACTAATATGGTTGTTCCAGATGTACATATATGAGATATTGAAAGGGTTCAATATGGAAACAACAATAAAGGTTCTTACTGCATGGAAATGATTGTATCAAGATTCAAGTGTTTCAACACTTGGTGAGTAAAATCACATGAAGATTTTGATCGATTATACCGTGATATGTATATATCCAGATATGTCCTATGCTCTAAATGTTATGATCACACACCAGAATGATTCATAAGATGATAGTAAAGATATTCTTATGAGCTTTGGAAGAACTAAGAATATATCATGTATAAGTGACAAATAGTTGCAGATAGTTCATTGTAAAGAGTTACATTGATACTAATTTGTCACAAGATGCAGATTAAAATTTATCTCAATTTAGACTATGGGTGGCACAATGTAATGGAAAGGATGTTCCATGATGGATTTGGATGAGTTCCAAAGTTAAGACATTGTGATGGACACTACAACAAAAGGCTAAGTATATGACTGCTATAGTAGCAGCATAGGAGGGCATTTGTGTTAAGTAGTTTGTTATCAAACTAGGTGTGGTTCAAAGTGGGCTAATACTATGAAGATATATTGTATGACAATAATATCAACATATTTTAACCCGAACGAACTAAAGGTCTCACCAAAGGACCAAATTTATACAATTCCATCTCATTTGAGAATGAAGGATGCGTAGAGATGCAAAGACATGCAAATACACATGAACCTGAAACTATCAGATCCGGAGATTATGTTAACCACTAGAAATCGCGTATATGCAACACCAAAAAGCCATAGGTGTTGAATACGCAAAGTTTTTTCAAACTAGATTATTAACTCTAGTGCAAGCGGGAGACTGAAGGGATTATGCCCGAGAGGCAATAATAAAGTGGTTATTATCTTATTCCTTGCTTATGATAAATGTTTATTTTGCATGCTTAATTTTATTAATTTTGAAACATTAATACATGTGTGTTTAATAAACAAAAAGGAAAGTTCCTAGTTATGCCTCTCTTATAAACTAGCTCGTTGATTAACAAGATGATCAAGGTTTCCTGACCATGGACATTGGATGTTGTTAATAACGAGGTCACAACATTAGTTGAATTATGTGATGAACATTCATCCGAAGTATAGCATTACAATCAAAGTCATTGTGTTTATATTGCTATAACATCATACGAAGTAATCCTAGTCCTTAGACCATGAGATCATGTCAATCACTAACACTGGAAGAGTATCTTGATAACATCAAACGTCACACCGTGAAAGGGTGATTATAAAGGTGGGTTCAGTGCTACGAAAGTGTTATGTAGAGGCTCATGGATCAAGAGTGGGATTTGTCCATCCCGATGACGGATAGATATACTCTAGGCCCTCTCGGTGATATCACATTGGTTAGCTTGCAAGCAAGTGATGTGATCACTAGAATGTTATATCACGGGAACGAGAAAAGAGTACATGTCGGTAACGAGATCAAACTAGGTATGGAGATACCGATGATTGAATCTCGGACATGTAATATATCGCGAGACAAAGGGATTTAGTTACTAGCGTTAAAGGTTCTCACGATCACAGAAGTCATCGTTGAATGTGTAGGAGTCAATATGGATCTCCAGGTCTCGCTTCTGATTATTGATCTGAGAGGGGTCTCGATCATGTCTGCATTATTCGCAAACCGTAGGGTGACACACTTAAGGGATACCGACACCATTTGGAGCAAATATGTTTCAGATAAAGATTTAAGAAAGCGCTAGAATTATTGCAATAGACAACAAAACTATTTTGGGTGAAATTGCAGAAATTGGTTCTGCATGTAATATTGAAATGTTGCAAGGGGTTTAATGTGAATGTTTGTTAATTAAAGTAATTAAGAAAATTTTGAATAAAATTAATAAAAGAGTTTTATTAAATGAGAGAGCATTAAATTTGGAGAAATTTAATGCATTTAAAGTGGAGACTTTAAAAGAGAATGTGAAGGGGCATTTTAATGTGGAGGGGGTTACCACCACATGAATGGGGGAGGTGAGGGGTCACCTCCATGAGGCGCCAGCCATGGGGAGGGGCACCCCCTCCTCCTATAAAAGCCCCCCTCACACCTCCTCGTGAAGGATCTCTCTCCCCCTCTAGTATTTTCCCCCATGGTCTCGGATTAGCGAGATATATGTTCCCGGTGGCTATATGTTCCCGGTGGCTTTATCTAGAAAGGAGTTGCTACTTCCGCTGCTTTGCTGGAGCGAGGGACGGAGGTTGTCGGGGTAGCGGATGTGTGTGCGATCACGGATGCACCGCTGCTTTGTGGTGCTAGACTTGGTGGTGCTGGACTTGCTGGAGCTGGATCTGATGGACGTGCTGGAGCCGGACCTACTGGACTTCATCACGATCTTGAGATCAGCAAGTGTACGACTATATCATCCATGAGTACCATCTCATTAACAAAGCTTTGTTGTCTTCGAGGGTACATTCTCTATGGATGTATATCCACCCGTTGCTTGTATCTAGTAGATAGATCTTGGCGTATAGTTCACATCGTAGGATTTTTTTTGTTTTGTATGCTGCGAACCAACAAGCCTCGGCTTCCTCGGCATCCTCTGCTTCCTCAGCATAATCCAAACCTTCCCGCTCTTCATCGCCTGAATCATCTTCGACATACGCATCGTCGGCGACTTCAAGGAAACTCAACCCCTCATTCCATTGATGACAATGGGCATACTGAATGAGGTCATAGGCACGAGCTCGGTGTTGGGTGATGCAGGCTAGATCGGTGGTCCATTTGGATCTAGTGCGCATGCGGATGAGAACCTCCAAGTCAAGACCTTCATACCAGGATAACACAAAGATCAAAGTTGTGTTAGCACCAGCACGCGCAGTGGATTCCCGCCACAGATCGAGTTGAGTCTCGCACTCCATCAATTTCACAATCAATGGGGCGGGACCTTCAGGAGTGGGATCTGTGGGCCAAAGGACACTGAATACCTAGACGACATCATCCATGAGGTCAGATCCAAAGCTCTTCATAGGTTCCACCCGAGTTGTGAGGCTCACCAAGGTATCCTCTATGTCATAAGGAATTGGCTCTGCAGAAGGAACAATCAGAGTACCTCTCTTCAACCAGAACTTGTCAACAGCAGTGGCAACAAGGGAGCTGGTCTTCGGAAAATTGCCTAAAAATAAGACAAATAAGGTAAGTCAATAGGAGCACAAGACCCGGAAAAAGAAATGCCGGCAGAAGAAGAGAAACTCACGAGACATATAGTTGTTGATCTGAGTCAACTCCATAAGCCAAGCAGCGTTCCTCTTCTTGAGATTTTCATATTCAGTGTTCACCGACTCAAATTTGATGTCGGCGTCCTTCAACATGTCTTGGCTTTTCTCAAGAGCGGTCTTCAGGTGGTCCTTTTCTTTAGCGAAGGCTTGATCAGCTTTGTCCAGCTTAGCTTTTTGGAGGCTTTTCAATTTTTCAATCTCGGCATTTAGCTGAGTGATCTCATCATCCTTTTTCCAGAGCTGAGTAATCTCGTCGTCCTTCTCCTTCAGCTAGGACTGATGTTACCCTGCTTGTTCGAGAAAGTGGAGCATCATGTCAGGCAAAGGCACACTATCTTGAAGATACACTGCAATAATATTTTGGCCCGACAAGAGCCGTGGTATAATTACCTGTCGAGTCAAAAGCAAAAAGGACAAAGGATAAGGAGCGAAGGAGGATTACCTTTCATATCGGTTAACTTCTTCCTCAGCGTCTTGTTTTCAACTTCTACTTCGGGTGCAAAAAATCAGAGTCAAAAGCTAGTTCAGCAAGCCAAAAGATGAAGAAGTATAAATGGGGCAATATGAACGAGAGAGCTTTACCTTTCTTCTTTGCCTCAGGCAGCAGGTCCTTATTCTTTGTGCTAAGCTCTTTGTGGGAGTCCAAAAGCCGCTGAAACTTGATGGTCCGGCGGTTAGTGGTGATCTGAAAAGGAAAGTGTTAATGCATATATCATAAGGAAGATTCAAAGTTACTCAAGACCCGGGCCAAGTGGAACTTAACCCATCTCTAGGTGAGTGGATATTCGAAGTTACTCAAGGTCCGAGTCAAGTGGAACTTAAACCGGCTCTAGGTGAGTGGATATTTGAAGTTACTCAAGATCCGAGTTAAGTGGAACTTAACACGGCTCTAGGTGATTGGATATTCAAAGTTACTCAAGATCCGAGTCAAGTGAAACGTAACCCAGCTCTAGGTGAGTGCATATTCGAAGTTACTCAAGATCTGAGTCAAGTGGAACTTAACCTGGCTCTAGGTGAGTGGATATTTGAAATTATTCAAGATTCAAGTCAAGTGGAACTTAACCTGGCTCTAGGTGAGTGGATATTCGAAGCTAGATAGATCCGAGCCAAGTGGAACTTAATCCAACTCTAGGTGAGTGAATATTCAAAGCTAGCTAGATCCGAGCCAAGTGGAACTTAACTCGTCTCTAAGTGATTAAAAGCTTAAATCTACTAAGGAATTTAACACAAATAAAGTACTTCTGATTTGAGCATCTGGCCGAGTAATGCGTTACTCCCCCGGAGGCCCAGGGACTGGAGGATATGTCTACAAATACTTGCGCATATGTAAGGGAATGGTAGAAAGATTTACCTCCATCATCTTGCTGGCAAGGCCAATGGCTTTGGCGGTTGTGTTCATCTGCACGCCAATCTCGGCATGACCAAACTTTGATGGATTACCGGAGTTAACATTGACATATTCAGCATTGTTCTAGTTATCCGCATACTCGGTGAGTGAGCCATAGCTCTCCCCGCTGAGACTCCGAGCCACGACCAAGACCTTGGCGTGAGCATCTTTCCAGGAAGTTTGAGCTACGGCCGGGCTGGTGCGCAAAGCAAGCTGTTTATCAATGGTAGAGCCGAAAGCATCACCGCTCTGTTGCATCATGGACGCAAGGGTGCGCTGCCCTGACCCGGCCGATGGTACTTTGGGCGTGCCCTTGGCAGCCTCAGCAGCCTTCTTGACCTTGGTGCTTGCCTTGGCCTACTGCTGTGGAGCTGGAGGCTGTGCTCCGACCGAAGAGGTTCGTGCAAGAGGCTTGGTCTAGGGCTTCTGCCGAGATTTGTCTTTGGCCAAAGATGTTCACGCGGAAGATGTGGCCTTAGGGCTGAGCTGAGTTTGGTCATCTCGCTGAGTCTTGGTAAACTCAGACGAGGCAGGAGGAACTTGAGGAGAACTTGGAGCTAGAGCTGGAGTTGGTTCGGGTTGAACTTGGGTCGATACCGGAGTCACCGGCACCTCGGTAGAAGCTTGTTCGGTGCCAACATTGCTGGCACCTTGATCATCTTGTGGCTGCTGGGCAGAAGAGGCACTGCACCGATCCGGCATAGCCACATCCTCGGCAGTGCCACCTCCCTCTGCGCCGATGTTGCCCTCCTCTTGCCGAGGTGGGCTGAAATTCGGCGTGGCCGCAGAGCTCTCGTGGATGGGGCTCAGGGGTGAGTGTCATCACGGTGAGGACAAGGTGGACCACCTCGGACAGGTGAGGCAATGCTCGAGCCGCTTTGAGAAATTTCCCTAGGAGCCCTACCGAGTCAGACAAAAAATAGATATCAAGTTAGAACAAAGAGAGAAACATGAAATACATGTTAAGAGAGAGAGAAGAAACTTGAAGAACAAGGAAGGAAAGAGAAGCTTACTCGGATGCAATACGTGGATCCTTGGGCTTCGGGGCTCTCCGGGCAGTGGCCATAGTCGGAGGTTTGCTGGCGGCTTTATTGCCGGATTTCTTCAGTCGCTTCCCAGTCCTGGGCATTTCGGACGAAGGAGATGAGGTAGAAGATCGCTTCTTTGTCGAGGTAGGAGCTGGCTCGCCAACATCAAGAGGACGATTGGTGTGGACCTGATCGGCCGGGTTAGCTGGAGGCGGATTAGCCAGAAAATCATATGAGATAGGAACATGATCATATACCTCCAAGATCTCTATATCATCTCCATCGTCATCCGGCCAATCCCTTAAAGCAGAAGCCTTACCAAAAGGTCAGCTGGAGGCAGGGTCTGGAACAGCCAAGAAGTCCTCAGAATCCGGCTCTTCCATATCCAAGGTATCGCGGTCCTTCCCCCACTTAAGGGACGGGTCAACACCATCCTCAATACCTTGCTGAAGGAACGTTTGAAAAGAACAAGACAAAAGGGTCATATAACCAATACTGCCAACATAGATATAACTCGGAAAGGGCCGGATAAGAAATGTACCGCGGGATTAGGCCTGTCTCGGATGTAGTGCTAAAACCCCCACTCCCAATCTTCAGTAAATTCTGAGGTTATCTTGAAAATAGCCTTGATTCGGCGGAAGATTTGAGCGTCGGAGAGCTTGAATGATGAAGTCCGGTTGGGATTGAGATGCCCGCTCATATGGCATAGCTTGTGGGTGCACTGCTGAAGCAGGGAGATTAGGCTTTGGATGAAGGTGATCATGATGTCCTCGCCACACATCCCCAACAACTTCAGCTCGATGATGCGCTTCTCCACCAAGTCAACCAAGGTGCTTGCTTTTAATCTGTTGGGGATCTGGCCCCACCGAGTTCTACCAGGGACACCAATGGAGAAAGGGGGCAGCCGAATCTTGTCCTCCAAGGTAGTGTTCTTCATGTAGAAGAACATCTTGGCCCATCCTTTGCAGGACTCCAAGCTAGTAACTCGAGGAAACTTTGACCCTTTCCGAGGTGAGATAGAAGCCGCCCCGAACTGGGTCAGAGATTCGTCAGCAGGGCGGAGGTCTTTATCCGGAATGACATTGGCTCCGAAGCCGAAGAACTTGAACCAGATGGCTAGGGAAGGCCATAGGTCGAGGTACCCCTCAACCCCTAAAACAAAGGCGGAAGGAGAGGTGATGGCATTCGCTAGAAGGTGATGAGGTTGAAGACGGAAAACAATGAGGAATTCATGGAAGAAATCGGAAACGGGAAGAGCCAACCTGCGCTGGAAGTGGGAGAGGAATACTATAACCCACCCGGCTGAGGAGAAGGGGCAAGCTCGTTGCTAGCGAGGCGGTAGCGGACTCTGGCGGGGACGCGGCAGGACCGAACGAGCCAATCCAAATCGTCTTGGCTCACCCAAGAACCGGCCAAAGCGCCGCGCTCGTGGGCGGCGCCGCCCTCTTCGTGCTCCTCGATGACCGCCTCCTCCTGAGACATCTCGAGATCTTCCTCCTCACAGAAGCAAGCTAGAGCGGAGGAAGGGCCTAGAATGGCACAAACACGAAGCAGCAGTAAGCGGCGCAACTATAGGGACACATGTGAGGGACAGGATGCGGTAGCAGCGGTGCTAGCGCTAAGCGGGAGCAGCGTTAGCAGCGACGATGGCGGCGCTAAGAGCAAAAGGAAGAAGAGGCAGAGGGAGCGAGCGGGGGTAAATGGCAAAGGATGCCCCTACTCCCCTATTAAACCATGCCCCTAAGGGGGTAGTGGGACCGTGGTGCACAGGAGGGCCGCATGGAGTGGCCGTGTATTTACTGGACGTACCAATCAACATCGAGACACACCAGGGGTTACATGGCACACATAACCGCATGATGCGACGTGGCGTTGCGGTTATCAAAGAGACAACCATGATGTGATGGCTGCACAGTAACTCCTGACATCATGCACAGTAACTGATGCACACACCCTTAAAACGAGGCAGCGGTAATGATTACCCTCCACGTAGGATGTGGGGAAGTGTACATGAGAAGGAAATCATCTAAGTGGGGGTTACCCGGATGCGAGATAATAACCCGACCGACGAGGAGTAACTTGGAGAAATCCAAGGGAAGTTTAAGTAAATGACAAGTCCATGGAAAGGAAACCGAGTTAAGTTCAGAATGTGCCAACATAAGAATACCTCGGCAAAAAGAACAAAGATTCAGTGGGTTGAACCTGCTGTGGCCTTATCAGCTAAAGTTTCTAAGACCGCACTAGCTTCGGGGACTAATGTTGGGGGGAGGGGGGATAACCCCGGGTAGGGTCAAGACAGGGTATAATGGCAATGTAAGCCAAGGTATGGCAAGGTCAAAGCAAGTGCTGGCCGAGATACCTCAAGGCAAGCTGAGTTACGACAGACCCGTCCCAGACGGTGTTCACCCAATATTACCTCGGCCGACATAAAGCGTATGTCGGCACCCTCATTGTAAATTGTTTTTAGTTATCCTCAGGGCCGAGTTAACCAGGCAAGAGTCGGGTTACTACTTGGCTTACAAGATAAGGAAGGCATCTTCCATGGTCAAAGATTTTCTCTCTCCACTCTAGCATGAGCGCAGAGGACAAAGAGGAGGACCAGCGAGTACGGGCCGACAAAGGTGACGTTGCCTTTGTCGGGTGACGCCACGCCGCACAGGGGCTCAGAGAGGCTTATGCCATGAGTCCTGAGCGGGTTACAAAGGGAAAAAGAGGAGCACCGCTTTGCTATTTTGGAGAGGCATATTCAGAGAATATGCCTTCCACGTATGCCCTGACTTGTAACCTGGCCTCCCCTATATAAGGAGGGCTAGGATCTCCATAGAGAGGGTCGGCCATTTTTACTAAGGAAAAACCCTAGAGAGAGGTGTGGGCAGTAGAGAGGTTCTTCTTCCTCCTCCCCACGAACAGCTCAAGGAGCATATGTAAACACCATTGGAAGTGAGAATACAAACATCTGCGTGTGGAATCACCACACCATCCCGCCCTGGATACCTCTAGTGCACTTTCGCCCCATCTTTAGCCTACCCATGGCATCTGCCGTGCCACCACCACGACAAAAGCTGAGTATACGACTACTCTAGAAGCAGCAAAGGAAGGCATTTTTGTCAATAAGTTTGTTAATCAAACTAGGTGTAGTTCCAAGTGGGATAATACTATGAATATATAATGTACAATAATATCAACATTTTTTAACCCCAAAGACCTAAGGTCTCACCAAAGGACCAAATTTATACAATGCCATCTCATTTAAGAATGAGTGGTGCATAGATACACAAAGACATGCAAATACACACAGACCTAAAAGCATCAGATATGGAGATTAGTTTTACCACAAGAAACGCGTATGAACAACACCGGAAAGCCATAGATGTTAAATGTGCAAGTATCAACTAGATTATTGACTCTAGTGCAAGTGGGACACTAAAGGGAATATGCCTGAGAGATAATAATAAAATGGTTATTATCTTATTCCATGTTTATGACAAATGTTTAGTTCTCATGCTAGAATTGTATTAACCGGAAACATTAATACATGTGTGTCTAATAAACAAACAAGATTTCCTAGTAATGCCTCTCATTCAACTAGCTCGTTGATTAACCGATGATCAATGTTTCCTGATCATGAACATTGGATGTTGTTAATAACAGGATCATATCATAAGAATAATGATATGATGAACATAAACCCAAAGTAGGTATAGCAATGTGATCTAGTCATTAAGTTTACATTGCTATATCAAACACATACGAAGTAACCCTAATCCTTAGACCATGAGATTATGTCAATCACTAATTCCAGAGGAGTGCTTTGATGGCATCAAACGTCACACCGTAATAGGGTGACTATAAAGGTGTTATTGGGTGCTCTAAAAGTATTAGTTAAGGCTCATGAATCAATAATGGGATTTGTCCATCCAGATGACGGAGAGATATACTCTAGGACTCTCACTGATATCACATCAACACCGCTTGCAAGCATGTGACTAGGTCACGAGGATGTTGTATCATGGAACAAGTAAAGAGTACTTGTCGATAACAGGACTGAACTAGGGTATGGTTGATACCTATGATCTAATCTCAGAAAAGTAATATATTGTGAGACAAAAGGAATTGGGTACGATGTTATTGGTTCACACGATCACAAGATTCATCATTGAATATTGGGGAGTCACTACAGATCTCTAGGCCCATGTGTTGACTATTGATCAGAGAGGTGTCTCGATCATGTCTATATTATTCATGAACCATAGGGTGACAAGTCTCTTTGACGCGTTTGAGAAGATAATGTATGTTGTAGAAAAGTTTGGAAGCAAAGATATTATTTGGAGAAACACCAAAACTGTTTCGGGTGATACCGCGAAATTGTTTCGGGTGATATTGGAATAATGTTAGGAGGTAATTTTTAATATTTGTTGATTAAAAGAATTGACAAATATTAAAATTGTGAAATAATTTATTTATTTAATGGGACATAAACTCTTGGATTTTGAGAGGAAATTCCACTAAAATTATGAGGCATGAGTGGAGGTGAGTGGGAGCTCCACCCACATGATGAGGGGAGAGGTGGGGCACCTCTTGGTGTGTGCTCACCCCTTGGGGCTGCCTCCCCCTCCTCGTACATATAATGGAGCTCTCACACCCTCTAAAAACACACTCAAGTGTAAGCTCTCTCCCTCCCCTCTCATTGGCTTTCGGATTAGTGTGAGCCATGGCTAAGTAGTTTTCTCTGGCGGATCTTCTGCTTTCGCTACCCCACTAGATCTAGGGTACGGGAGTCGTCCTCAAGCTAGTGGTGCTCTATAACTCGATCTTTAGATAGGCAAGTGATCGACTACATCCACAACGAAATCAGATTTCGTAAAAAGCTTTCGATCTTCGAGGGTGAGATTTTGAATAACCCCTTACTCGTACTAGCATCTACTAGATTAGATATTGGCGTAATTAGGTGTTCATATCATAGGATTTTTTTTGTTTTCTATGTTGCGAACCCTTCACCAAGTATTAATATCACCATAGAACCAACTTGTTGGAGAACTAATGATGAACCTAACTCGGTAATGGGTGGTGAAATGCATGTTAGTAACCTTGACAAACCATAAGTACCAGATGAGTTCTACATAGCTTGTTAAGAAGCAATGGGCTAGCAAAAAAACCTTAAGGAAGTTAGGATTGACATGAATCAGGATTATAGTCCGACAATGTATAATTACGATGGAGGAGATAGTCATGTAAACACTTAGGAGTAGAGAATTATAGAAGCAAGTTAATACGAAGCACATACTTCCGAAGACTTGCGCAACCCTGAACTAGTGATGAATTTAGAGAAGACGTAGACGTGCTCATGTATTTAGGTAGTTACTTCACCATGGTGGACTTGACTCGAGAGGACAATCCTGACTTGGGAAAATAACAAGAAAGAGCCGATGACCTTTCAGGATACATAAACCAATTCAAATAGGATAGAGAATGGATGACCGGAAAATGTTACGAAGTGGACGAGTAGAACCTTCCACGAAGGGCTAATGTAATGGGTATTGTAATGATTGGGCTTTTGATCCAAATAAGTGAGATAATACTCACCTATAGTAAAACTTATGGGGATGTTATGTTTCTGTACATAAGTTTATGTATAAAAGGGAAACTAAAGTGATATATTTGGATCTTGATTATCTTGTGTGACTATCTCTATGCATTGAAACATCCCAATGTGCATTTGTATGATGTAACATGGTGTTCTAACGTCAATGACATATGACTAAAGGGATATGTTCAATGGACAAGGGATAGAAACCAAATCCGAAAGAATAGCTAGGGAAACCCAAGAGAAATAAGATGCTGACAATGCATCTAGAACAGGCTCAGCATCCCAAACCATACCAATTTTGAAACAAAGCTTCATACAATATTTGCAACTGGCGGAAGAGGCGAGGAAAATAAATAAAGAAGTCCAAAATAAGTTTATGCATGATCTCTTGGCACAAACTGGAAAGATACGGGAAAATAGTGGAAGCAGAGTAAGCCTAGACAAGTTTCAAAATATTAGACCACTTCCATTTGTATCCGCAATAGAAAAAATGGATGCTGAGGATTGGCTAAGAGACATGAAGATAAAATTAAATAATGTTGGATGTAATGATGAAGAAAAACTATGATATACCATGTATTTGTTATCAGAATCCGTAGCAACATGGTGGGAGAACATCCTGAACATGCAAACCCCTAATACAATTATTACATCGAACAAGTTCAAACAATGATTTAGGGAGACTCACATTCGCGAAAGTATTATGGAACTAAAGAGAAGGGAATTTGAGAACCTATGCCAAAATGATACTCCAATATTAAGATACGTAAGGGAATTCAATGTTTTAACTCGATACATGGAATATGAGGTAGACATGGAGAAAAAACGAAAGAAGCGATTCATGAAGGGACTGCACCCATACATGAAAATGTAACTACAATTGACTTGACCGAAGGAATTACAAGAACTAGTTAACACATCTATAAACTTAGAAGACGATTACAAACTAGTCCAAGAAGAAAAGAGAAATAAGGCATGAACAGAACCTAGAAAATTTCCTATTCAAAAACCAGACTTAAGTTGTAAACCTAGACCAAGACCGGAGATGAATAACCCAAACAATGGAAACCCAAACCCCAAAAGCCAGATCATCTGTCGAAATTGTGGATATAAAGGACATATTTTAGCCGAATGTAGACCACTTAAAGTGATTTGTTATGGATGTAGAAAACCAGGCCACATGAAAACCAATTGTCCTAACAAGCAAAACCCACAAAACAGAGGAAATAAACCACCTAACGGAGGAAACTCATCCAAAGGAACAAACTTTGGAGGAAACAACAATGGCGACAAAGGACGACAATTTGGGAAGTTGAATTGCATGAATGTGGAACAAGGTATAGAATCATATAGGGCAGTTTTAGGTACGCTTGAGATTCTTACTTATCCTGGCAATGTATTGTTTGATACCACTGCCTTCACATCTTTCTTATCCCAAATATTCGTAGAAACATACAAAATTAGGTGTTGTTTGTTATACCATCCTATTACAATCTTGTCTATAGGAGAAAAAAATCCTTGTTACCCACAGAAAGGAAAAGTAATTCCTTAAGATTTGCAATTGTCACTACCACATGGACTTATTCGTAATACCGATGAACGCTATCACGGTAATATTGGGAATGGATTGATTAACCAACATGGGGCCTAGATTAACTATGGAGAGAATATGGTAACCATTAGAAACCCACATGAAGAATGAATAGTCTACCAGGGAGACAAACATGCTAGAATGGAAGCAGAACTTCAGTTGAATACACTCGAGAAGCACTAACCAGTCAAAGCAATTCCAAAACACGAATAACAATAACTAACAAAGCTATCACCAACATCAAACCGATGAAGAAAAACCATAAGTGATATGAAACCTAGTTGTTATCTGTACATAAGAACAGGTATAGAAAGCAACGCACTATAGAGACTAGACAGAAAAACGAATAGCAACCTAGAAAAACCTTGGCGATGGGAATATCCTCAACCTTTATATAGGAGTAACGCAACTTTGGGACAAAGTTGTTTATAAGGGGGATATGTTGTAATATCCCAAAGAATAGGAAGGGTAGAGGGATCGATTAAGAATTTGTGCATTTCATATATGAGCATCTTAAAAAAATGAGGGGGCAATTCGAACTTTTTGAATGTTAACACTTGAAATTGAAGCTAGAGTTGAGTTTGACTCAAGTCAACCCTAGGATTTGAATTTATTCATAATAGAAATGAGTATAAGTTTGAAAGTTACAAAGATTGATACAAAAGAAGAAGAAAAATCCTTAAAACTAAACCTATCTAGTTATTTTCCATCTTTTCATCTTCTTATCTTCATTCTACTGTCGATTCTCATCTTTATCATGTTGAACTTGCAAAAAAACACAAAAAAGGGAAACCCACATTAGGTTATAATGCTAGATTCACCAAAGGTGAATCCATTTGTTTTGGAATCCAAAATAAGTTCTAGGAACTAATCTTAAAATCATGCCTGGGAGTATAGCAATCAAAGACCAAATGTAAATAACAGGAGAAAAACCCAAAGAACTTAACTTCTGGTAGTAACAGATCACCAAGACGAGATCAATAAACAACATATAGAAACCAATGTCACAAAGTAGGAAGTACTAAAATCATTTCATAGTGAATCACCACTACAAAATAAGTAATAAGAACTTCTGTGAATAAGAAACTAAGAACAAAACCACAACTAAATCAGAAACTACCCGTGCCTTGAATTCGTTAATAAAGAACAATAAAATTGAGGAGGAATACTTCATAGTTCATCAACTAACACATAATCCAAAGGAAAAGTAGTAATTAGCAAGCCAACCTAAAATTCCAACTAGAGAAACTAATAAATCTAAACCAGTAGAAGTATCAGTCATCACAATACAAGACCCTTGACCAAAGGAAATTCAAAGGCTTTGTTTTCCAACTAGGAACAATACCAGAATTCAAATGATGAGCGATCAAATAAGTAAACCAATCAAAGTCCATAGTAACCAATACTAAAGAGATCCATCTAAATGAAATTGCCAGGCCTCATAAAAAAAACCTAGACCTAAATCCACTAATAAACAAATGAAATTACCCTTGTCATTGTCTAAAAACAGTACATGACAAAATCAAACCGACATGCCTTTTTAGGCATATGTAGATATTAACCCTCTGCATATAAAAACAAAAGGCTCATCTGCCAAATTTGGCAAACACACATAAGTTAAAACCAGTATGGGCTTAACCACTAAAAGTACCATGTCAAAAGTCAGTTTCACTCATACCCAAGTAGGTGAATCACCTAAATGCATGTACTAGGTGTCATCACCACATCCATTTGGGAGCACTATAAATAGCTGACCACATGAGACCTAGAGCCACAACTCATTTGTCTAGCTTAAACCAAAAACAAATACAATCTAGTTAGAGAGAGATTTGAGAGGTAGCAGAAGCAAGAAGGAGAAGAATAACTTGAAGAACACTTCAGGAACCAGAGGAAGAAGAAGGCAGGAGCTACTATAGATATTCATCAAGAAAATTTAGGAAACTACAAAGTTTTAGCTTAGAACTCTTAGAACGGGTAGAAAATTAGTAAATTGGTAGCTAGGGATCATCTAGATCTAGGGAGGAGTAGGATAATAGCAATAGCACTAGAGTTTAGCACCATCAGATCATGCATGATTATGATCTTGCTATTAGGGAGAAAGCACAAGCACAGAACATTGATTACGATATGTGTACACTCAGCAAAGAGACATCACAGACCATAATCAAGGATCTATACCCTATGCACAACCCTAAATAATCATTAATTGATTGATTAATTGATTGGAAAGTTTTATCGAAATAAGATAGAATTGATTGTATTCCTAAAATAGAAATGAATTGATATAGTCATTAGGAAACACACTTTTCCACTAACTACAATTTCAGTGGGAAAACAAAAGTTTTCCCATTGAAATTGCATCTAGAGGAAATGTGGGCTCCCCAGATTATTCATCCGAGAAATCCCTGTTATGCATACGTCCATGTTCCCATGATTAGTGAGCCGTGGAACATAACCGACAGGTACCATTACAACATCCGAAACATAACAAGTTACAAGACTTACATAAATGCCATTATGGCTACATCATCATTAGCAGCGGAAAATCGCCAAGCGCAGAGCCCAATCATGCCTCAACCTACATGCAGCTGACTGGGAAGACGCCTAGTTCGCTGGACGTCACCTGGATCTTCCGAAGTCAAACCTCTTAAAGTCTGGCCAAGTAAATAGCCAGGGACACGGCCGTGAGTACTTTGAATGTACTCGCAAACCACCAGGATAAACGAAATAAGGAAATGCAAGTCTGGCTGTGGCGAGATAGCTGTATCTAGGGTTGCCTTTGAAAAGACTAAATTAACTTTGGAAATTATGGCATCTCCCTATCTTTGGTGAAAAAGAGTTTAGAAAACATGCTTCTGTTTTATAAATCAAGACATCTCCATATCTTTGTTGAAAAGGAGTTTTGAAAACAGTTTTGTATTAAAACCCTTTTTAAACATCCTCGACCACCTCTGGTCAAAACAAAGCTTTCAAACTCGGGTTCCCCCAGAACCTTTGTCCTCTTCGTACTTGTTTCCCAAACAAGCACAGTTTGGGTACTCCTAGCCAACACCTTTACAACCGTCCTTGACCGTGGACATGGCTATTCGAATAGGTTATACTCTACAGAGTTTGCGCACTTCCCCACAAGAATCAATACATCCACCGGGATACAACCACGGCCCACTACCACTGTAGATGGGGGTCCGGATAATCAAACCTAACCTTTCGCTTGTCGACCCTAGCAAAGGCATGCTTTTCCTCTTGAGTTTGTTCTCCCCGACAAC
Organism: Avena sativa; assembly: GCA_916181665.1. Classification (NCBI taxonomy): domain Eukaryota; kingdom Viridiplantae; phylum Streptophyta; class Magnoliopsida; order Poales; family Poaceae; genus Avena; species Avena sativa. The sequence continues at coordinate 142,667,141 of OV702292.1, forward strand.
GAGTATGTGGCTCCCAGCCATAGTCCTTCCTTCCGTACACGCGCATACCCAAGCCGCAACTTGGCGTATACCTTAAATATGGTGACTCCACTCCCTTCCGTACTACAAGTCATACCGTCCGCGGGAGACCCAATTGTTGCACTGGACTCCTGTCAGTTCAGGCTCACTCTTGCCGAGGCAAGCAACAGGCTTCAGATCCTTGATCTGGTGGCGCCTGCCTGGAATTATAGGGATCTCTCCCTATAAGCATGGTAGAAGCTGCCTCAGCTAATGCGGACAAACTACGAGTTAAGCCCCACCACCTGGGGTAATGTGGTTGCACGGATAAAAATTGTTCCAGTAAGGGCGTAGAACATCCCATCACATACTCATTTCTCCTCATCACCATTTCTTTTGTTAAAACCTCCACTTGGAACGATGCCTCTTCCCAAGGGTTTTACAAATAGTTTTTAAAACCTTTGTAGTGGGGAAAAATCCCAAAACAGTTTATTTTCTCAAAAATCAGGGTTTCCAAGGAGGTAGGATGCTAACCATCGTACTCTCGGTCTAAAGGGGATAAAATGATAGGTTCAACGGGGTGGTGCCTCGAAGGACACGAAGTCATAACTTGGAGGAGCCAAGTTACTATCGCAATATTTGTAAAACAAGACATGCAGGTAGATAATGCAATTGATAAAGAGGATACAAAACAGGTAAAAGAGAGTAGGACATATATCAGAGTTCGGGAAATGGTGGCTTGCCTGTGATCAGCAATAAGTCCCTGGACTTCTTCAGATAACCAAGAATACCTAGTAATATAATAATACTAAGAAGTCCCTTCCTTCTTGGCGTCAGACACTCACACTATCGTCGTCATCGGGTACACATGCAAGCAGGCAAGTCCACAATCAATACAAGGCATACAAACATCAAACCATACAGCAAACAAACATAAGAATACTACTGGACTTGGGAGGTTTTGGAGAGGTTGGGTTCTATTGGTGGAATTTACTAGATTGTCACTGAGGTGTTTTCTCTTAGAAGATAGGTGTTTAGGATAGATACCAGGAATCTTGGATTAGGGTTCTGAGGTCAGTAGGATACTAATGTGCAAAAGTGATATCCTCTGATAGGTCTTGTCAAAACAAAACCAACACAAGTGGTTTCACTTGAATATTAATTTCCTAGATTTAATCATGCTTTTTATAGTGGATTAAACTCTAGTTTGAGGAGATAATTCACCAGAAAAGTTCTGGAGCTCCAAAAATTATTTCCTTGGATGGTTTAGTAGTATTTGATGTACTGAACCACCTAGAGTTGGAATACTGTCAAAAGAATTAGCAGAATGCCCTCAGGAAATTCCCAAAGATAGTTCTATCTGATTTTTCTCTTTTTCACCAGATTAATTCTACAGAAGCTATTGAGTTGGTTCCAAGGGAAAGTGATAGGTATTTAAAATACCTTCCTGGAGAAATTGGATTCACTCCTTTTAGAGTTGCCAAACTCCTGGAGTGATTTATTTAGTGAAGATACCCATTACAGAGGTATTTAAATCACTAAAATTCATCCAGAGCTCAATCAATTATGAGCTGCTGGGGTTTGGTAGATATTGTTCCTAGGGAGTACTGGGAATTGGAATCAGTTCAATACCACATTTGGTTAGCCCTAGGGAAATTATCTAAGACAGGAAGTGGCTGTTTTTGTTAATTTTGCCAAAGGCAGCATACTGTTCACCTTGGCAGGGGACCTGTGCTGGTCGATAGGTATTTCAAATACCTTCCAGTAGGACCTTGGTTCATCTCAAATGGAAATGTAAAACTCACAGAGGAAATTAATTAGGGTTCCTGATACATTTCAGCAGAATAAATTCTAGTGATTAATGGAAATTAGTTTGGGCTTGGGGTTGCCTCTGCATGTTTGAGGAAACATCAAAGTACTATCAGAAATTTGAATCTTGTTATTTGGAGTTCATTCGCATTTTCAAAAGGATTTAAACAGGGGGATCAATCTCTGGATCTGGACATAAAAGAATAAAAAGAAAAGTTCTACGGGCTAGGTTCTGGGGCTACTGGGCCGCACAGAGGCAGGCTGGCCCAAGGAGGGGCAGCGCGACACGCGGGAGCCAGTGCTTGAACTGGCAAGCAGGGCCCGGCGGTCAGCGGGGGAAGGCGCCGAAGTGGTACCGGCGGATCTCAGTCGTCCGTTCAAGTGGCGATGGACGGCCCGGGGTCGTCGTCTACGCGAAACAGAACAGCGGGCAGCGAAAACCTAGGGCGGCGCTGGCGAGGTCAGGGTGCTCACCAGAGGGCTCGGGGAAGGTCGGGGATGGTGCAGGGCGACGCGGTCGACGATGGCGAGTAGATCGGTGGGCAGCACGACGGTGGAGGCCCAAGGGAAGCAGCTCGCACGACGGCGGCCGAGAGCGACCTCGTCGGAGCTCAACGCCGATGATGGAGGAGTGGGTCCTGGACAAAAAAGAGAGCACGGTCAGGTAGAGGAGGAGGAGGGGATCTCGTGAGCTGACATGCAGAGGGAATGGAGCAGAGGGGAGAGGGCCTTGCTCGATTTTTGAGAGGAGGCCGAGAGCTCCTCTTCTTCTTCCTTCGGACATCACAGAGCAGGGGAGAGGGTGTGGTGCTCGGGGGAGGTAAGTGGTAGTGAGAGGAAGAAAATGAGGGCAGGGGCGAGCTGGGGAAGGGCTGCTGGCCTTTATACCAAGAGGGGGGAATAGATGGGGTAAATTACCATCTTGGACAAGGGGAAGGGCAATGCTGGCTAGGGATTGGTCCAGAGGGAGGTGGGGAGGGGTAGTATGGGTATTTGGGTCGTGCTGGACCAGAGAGAGAGGGGGTGGCATCAGTGGTAATTAAGGAGGAACAAATCTTGTAAGATATTGTGGTCTCTCTCTCTTCCTACTAAGACAAGGGCAAAATGGTGATTTATTGGGGTGGGGCTATAGTGCTGGTCGACCAGTGGTGTGTCTTGATGTTGAGGATAAGCATTGATCAAGATTTGATGGAAATTGGAAGTGCTTAGAGTGGTGATTTGCTTAATTGGCAAATTTGATCAAACTATAGGGTTATGAAGTAAGTCCAAAAAGTCACATTGGACTAGAGGAGAAAAGGGTACTGGTAGATAGATAAGGTCAACGTAGACTCCTAGGATTTATTAGGGATTTTCCAGAGGAGTTTTAGTCCACTAAAATCCATTTATTCAAAAAAGGCAGAATTGGTTAGAAGATCATTTGATAAATTTGCATTGGGCAAGGATGGATTTTGGTGTGGAAGGGTCCCAAATGTTAATACACACTTAGGGGAATTTTCCCAACATTTATTGAGGCATAAAAGTATTTAAGACAATTATTATTCCAATTCAGCCATTTAAGAAAATGGGCAAAAAGAAATAATAAAGCTTCTCAAAAATATTTATTTTTGAGATGGAAAGATAGGGTATGATATCTGGAACTCACATGAGCCACAAGATGGGGAAGTGTCTTGGTAAAAACCAAACTTTCCTTTATGGAGGGAGTTTTGGAGATTTTGACTATTAAGGAAATTAAATAGTTTTGGGGCCATAATAATTATGGATAATTATTGGTAAACCTTGAGGACCAATATAGATGAGATATACAAGGTGTAGCAAGTAGATGCAACCTTGTGGAATGAAATTCCAACTTGAAAAGGATGGAAAGCAAGGAGTTGGTGATCTAAGGTGATGTTATTTTCATACCACCAAAACATGCTTGCATCTAGGAGCTTAGAGCTCACCTTAGTGCAAGGGATAGATGTGTAGGTAGGCTAGGTTATATAGATGATCATGGCAGGAGGAGTTTGAATTAAAATCATTTGAGGTGACCTAGAAGTGATGGCAAACTTTGTTGAAATTAAGGTTGCCAAGCAATATGAGTCATGATGCCTTATAAACCATGTGGGTTTAAACAGCACAGAGATCCATTTGGATCAAGTGAAGTAGGTTATGATAGACATCAATGAGTAGAACACAACCATGCAGAGAGTTGGTCCATAGGGGTTTGGATGGTGGTGTGAGCTTCTAGCAAAGTTGGCATGATGACTTGTTTTGCAGGAAATGTTATTTTCTTGTCTGCAAAACCATCATGGACAAGTGGGTTGGAGGAGGATCTAACCAGAGGAAAATGTGGGCCTTGGTAGTCCTTAGGATGGTTAACAGGATGGTGCAAGTTCATTTCCAAAAATGCACATGGTTTGAGAAAAGGAGGCATTCCAAAAGGTGATGTTGAAACTGTTTCCAGACTTAGTCAAAATTGGCAGTTTTGAGGATTTTGACTAGAGTATGAGAGGGAATGTTCTTGGAGGAGTTGCAAGGTATCAGAGCTTTACTAAGGGGGTGATATTGAGGTGTAGATTGAGTAGAAGAGATCCATGCTTGGTATTGGTCTTCAAGGACTTGGAAACATCAAGAATGGAGATCCTCAGAATTGATCTGGTTAATGGTTGTAGATGATCACTTAGCATCTAGTGAGTTGATCTTGCTTTGTTTTCTTGATTAGGAAGTGGTGATTTGGGAACCTCTTGATACTAGTGATGAGCTCCTAGAGTGGCTCATACTACTTCCTAAGCAAACAAGTCAAACAGCAGATCAAAGCAACTCATCAGACAGCAAATCAAGGCAACTCATCTTATACTATTCAACTACTACTAGAGTTACCATCAATCTTAGCTTGAGGTAGGGCTGGGGCATTTTGAAGGGGTTGAGTTTTGAATAAGGTGAGAGTCCTGGGTATCTCTACCAAGAGTAGGATTCAAATGCTTTGAAGAGAGGATTTGGGGAAACTAGAGATAAGATTAGTTGAGTGCTCTGTCTTGAAAACATAAGGAGATTGTATTATATATCTCTCTCCATAGTTTTGTTAATAGAAGCTACCAAAATAGTTTTGGTTGCATAGGCATCTTGGCTCCTGTTTTGAAATGCCAGAACGTTTGAGAATATGTAAAGTAAGCCAAGATAGTTTTGGTAAATAGCTTTTGTCAACTGAGGGTGAGGTAGGGAATATCCTAAGATACACCTTCATAAGAACAAGTGCAAACAACCCACAAGCAAGCAATGTACCAAAACACCAGAAAAAGTTTTTGTTCCCCCTGATTTTTGCATTTTGGACAACTAATCAGGGTTGCTGAAATGGGGATGTTACAGACCTTTCCCCCTTAAAAGAATCTCGTCCCGAGATTCGGGAGAGTAAGGTTAGGGGATTCGTCTCGGAGTTAGTGCTATGTGGTTCTTGCGGACTAACTTGCCGACTTTGCCTTCGAGTAGAAACACCTTGACAACGAGGTTGAACTTCAATCTTATTGAAACTCGGGGGGTCGAGCTGGCTTCAAAGCAAGTCTGCGGTGGGGGGGATCTTCCTTCTGTAGGGATCTACGGTACTTCTCTTAAGTGGGTTATTGTATCCAAGTCTGTGGCAATTCTATGCTCTGAGATTTTTTCTTCGGGTCACACGGTCGGGCAGAGAGGTTATCTATTTTGCGGGAAAGATGCAGTCTTTCCCCCTTAGAATTTGACTAACATAGGTCGAAGAGTTACAAACCAGGGACATCCTTATGAGGGTGGAAAAAAGTAGATCTCAAGGTAGCATAGGACAACATAGGGAGGGTGGCATCCTAGCTGTCTTTCCAGGGGGACATAGGCTAGTGTACTACGGGTTGCACTCGTCGATTTTCGGGGAGTCCTGGCGTGAGTTGAGGAGCTTCTCTCTATCTTTACTTCCATGAGGCACTGTCACCTAGGAAGGCGTGGGAAATCTGCAGTCTTGAGCTGAGGGACAGCGAGCGGTAAGGTGACCATCTTTTATGAGGGAGGGGACCTTCGATGTCTTCGAGCTTCTCTGCCGAGGAAGTCTTGGCGGATTTTCTCTCGAGGCATTCTCTGCTGAAGTGACCGGGTAGGCCACACATGAAGCAGATGCCCATCCTTCGGTGTAACTGTTTTGACGCCTTGCCTTTGCTGGTACCGGGAGGTTGACGGGCCTGGCCAATGAGGGGATGAATTGGGCAATTGACAGGGACATAGTCTTGGCCTTCACAGAGGAAACAAGTGATAAGTCGAGTTGGGAAAACTTTGGGTGAATGGGGTTCTCCGCAGTTGGGGCAGTGGCCGGAACATCGGTTGGCTTGGTGCCCTTCGTCTCCGCAGCGGCTACATGCCCTCTTCGAGCTTCCGGTCTTCATGGCCATCCTGGGGGAGGTCTTGGTGGTGGCAGACGTTTCGGGTTGGGTCTGATGCAACGACTTGGGTAAAACACGTAAGAAGGAACAATTCAAGCAAGCATAGCAATCAAGGAAGTCATTACATACCAACCAAATCTGCACCCAAGTGTGCTAATAGTACTTAGGAATTACAAAACGCGTTCAGAGACGATACATGACTCTACCCTATTGCTAGATGGGTGAGTACCGCGACGTGGGTGATTACTCGGAGGGTGCATCCGCGAAGTCGTGGCTAGCTTCAGGGTTTCCAACTACTGCAGATTCTCTGGGGTTTGCGGGATATTCAGCTCGTCTTCGGTGAAGGTGAGAGTGGTGCCTTCCCATGGTGCAGGGTTGGATGTTGACTCGGTCGGCGCGGGTGACTGGACGATAGGGTGGTACTCATTGAGGAAGGAGAGTTCGTCATCAGTCCCGGGGTTCTCGTCTTCAGGGGTTGGGGGTACTTCAATGATCAGCTTCCTTGCCAAGCGGGCATTGGTGGCTTGAAGACTCCTTTCGCGCTTACGGAGTAGGTTGATATCCATTTTTAGAAGCAGATTCTCGCGTCTGGCCTTGTCAAGATCTTCCTGGGAGCGCTGGAGTAGGTATTCCATGTTCTCCAGTTGATTTCCGATGCAGCAGGTGAGGAAATACTCAGTAGGTAGTCCATCATCATCTCGCTTTCCAAACAAGTGGTAGGGAGTATCTTTCAACTCATCTTCGTGGATCTTGCAGAGGCATGCCATGATCTCCTGTATGGCTCGCACCACGCCATCTACCTAGTTTCTGTCAAGGAAGGTGAAGATTGTGGGCGCGGTGTCCTCATTGGGGGAAGGAATCACAGCCTTGATGACCCATTGCATCACATTGGTGTTACTGGGAGGAAGTTCGGTTCCTTCAATAGTTGGCGGGGGTCTCTTGACTAACTTCAGTAGGTTGTGAAGCTGTTCTTCGAAGGGCTAGAACTGTCTCCGATGATGATGCGCTCTGAGCGGAAAGAGGCCATCTACAGCAGATTGGTGAGATGAGGTTAGGTTAGTGATAGTGTGCAGGGTTTTAAGCTTATGAAATCATATTAATGCAAGTAGTTTTAAAAATCAGAGGGGAGAAGTCGTAAGCACTTTTGCAAATAGTCGTCTTTTCTCCCTTGTCTTTTGAAAAATAGGTTTGTCATTTCCTGTCTAACGTCCATGCTAACTAAGGTCTCCTACAGTCAGGATGGCTCTGATACCAAGTCTGTGGGCTCCCCGGATTATTCATCCGAGAAATCCCTGTTATGCATACATCCATGTTCCCATGATCAGTGAGTTGTGGAACATAACCGACAGGTACCATTACAACATCTGAAACATAACGAGTTACAAGACTTACATAAATGCCATTATGGCTACATCATCATTAGCAGTGGAAAATCACCAAGCGCAGAGCCCAATCGTGCCTCAACCTACAGGCAGCTGACTGGGAAGACGCCTAGTTCGCTAGACGTCATCTGGATCTTCTGAAGTCGAACCTCTGAAAGTCTGGCCAAGTAAATAACCAGGGACACAGCCGTGAGTACTTTGAATGTACTCGAAAACCACCAGTATAAACGAAATAAGGAAATGCAAGTCTGGCTATGGCGAGATAGCTGTATCTGGGGTTGCCTTTGAAAAGACTAAACTAACTTTGGAAATTATGGCATCTCCCTATCTTTGGTGAAAAAGAGTTTGGAAAACATGCTTCTGTTTTATAAATCAAGACATCTCCATATCTTTGTTGAAAAAGAGTTTTGAAAACAATTTTGTGTGAAAACCCTTTTTAAACATCTTCGACCACCTCTGGTCAAAACAAAGCTTTCGAACTCGGGTTCCCCCGGAACCTTCGTCCTCTTCGTACTTGTTTCCCAAACAAGCACAGTTTGGGTACTCCTAGCCAACACCTTTACAACCATCCTTGACCATGGACACGGCTATTCGAATAGGTTATACTCTGCAGAGTTTGCGCACTTTCCCCACAAGAATCAATACATCCGCCGGGATACAACCACGGCCCACTACCACTGTAGATGGGGGTCCGGATAATCAAACCTAACCTTTCGCTTGTCGACCCTAGCAAAGGCATGCTTTTCCTCTTGAGTTTGTTCTCCCCGGCAACGAGTATGTGGCTCCCAGCCATAGTCCTTCCTTCCGTACATGCGCATACCCAAGCCGCAACTTGGCGTATACCTTAAATATGGTGACTCCACTCCCTTCCGTACTCCAAGTCATACCATCCGCGGGAGACCCAATTGTTGCACCGGACTCCTGTCAGTTCAGGCTCACTCTTGCCGAGGCAAGCGATAGGCTTCATATCCTTGATCTGGTGGCACCTGCCTGGAATTCCAGGGATCTCTCCCTATAAGCATGGTAGAAGCTGCCTCGGCTAATGCAGACAAACTACGAGTTAAGCCCCAACACCTGGGGTAATGTGGTTACGCGGATAAAAATTGTTGAAATAAGGGCGTAGAACATCCCATCACATACTCATTTCTCCTCATCACCATTTCTTTTGTTAAAACCTCCAGTTGGAACGATGCCTCTTCCCAAGGGTTTTACAAACAGTTTTTAAAACCTTTGTAGTGGGGAAAATCCCAAAACAGTTTATTTTCTCAAAACCAGGGTTTCCAAGGAGGTAGGATGCTAACCATCGTACTCTCGGTCTAAAGGGGATAAAATGATAGGTTGAACGGGGTGGTTCCTCGAAGGACACGAAGTCATAACTTGGAGGAGCCAAGTTACTATCGCAATATTTGTAAAACAAGACATGCAGGTAGATAATGCAATTGATAAAGAGGATACAAAATAGGTAAAATAGAGTAGGACATATATCAGAGTTCGAGAAATGGTGGCTTGCCTGTGATCAGTAATAAGTCCTTGGACTTCTTCAGATAACCAAGAATACCCAGTAATATAATAATACTAAGAAGTCCCTTCCTTCTTGGCGTCAGACACTCACACTATCGTCGTCATCGTGTACACATGCAAGCAGGCAAGTCACAATCAATACAAGGCATACAAACATCAAACCATACAGCAAACAAACATAAGAATACTACTGGACTTGGGAGGTTTTGGAGAGGTTGGGTTCTATTGGTGAAATTTACTAGATTGTCACTGAGGTGTTTTCTCTTAGAAGATAGGTGTCTAGGATAGATACCAGGAATCTTGGATTAGGGTTCTGAGGTCAGTAGGATACTAATGTGCAAAAGTGATATCCTCTGATAGGTCTTGTCAAAACAAAACCAACACAAGTGGTTTCACTTGAATATTAATTTCCTAGATTTAATCATGCTTTTTATAGTGGATTAAACTCTAGTTTGAGGAGATAATTCACCAGAAAAGTTCTGGAGCTCCACAAATTATTTCCTCGGATGGTTTAGCAGTATTTGATGTACTGAACCACATAGAGTTGGAATCCAATCAAAATAATTACCAGAATGCCCTCGGGAAATTCCCAAAGTTAGTTTTGTCTGATTCTTCACTTTTTCACCAGATTAATTCTACAGAAGCTATTGAGTTGGTTCCAAGGGAAAGTGATAGGTATTTAAAATACCTTCCTGTAGAAATTGGATTCAGTCCTTTTGGAGTTGCCAAACTCCTGGAGTGATTTATTTAGTGAAGATACCCATTATAGAGGTATTTAAATCACTAAAATTTATCCAGAGCTCAATCAATTATGAGCTTCTGGGGTTTGGTAGATATTGGTCCTAGGGGGTACTGGGAATTGGAATCAATTCAATACCACATTTGGTTAGCCCTCGGGAAATTATCTAAGACAGGAAGTGGCTATTTTTGTTAATTTTGCCAAAGGCAGCATACTGTTCACCTTGGCAGGGGACCTGTGCTGGTCGATAGGTATTACAAATACCTTCTAGTAGGACCTTGGTTCATCTCAAATGGAAATGTAAAACTCACATAGGAAATTAATTAGGGTTCCAGATACATTTCAGCAGAATAAATTCTAGTGATTAATGGAAATTAGTTTGGGCTTGGGGTTGCCTCTGCATGTTTGAGGAAACATCAGAGTACTATCAGAAATTTGAATCTTGTTATTTGGAGTTCATTTGCATTTTCAAAAGGATTTAAACAGGGGGGCCAATCTCTGGATTTGGACAGAAAAGAATAAAAAGAAGAGTTCTACGGGCTAGGTTCTGGGGCTACTGGGCCGCACAAAGGCAGGCTGGCCCAAGGCAGGGCAGCGCGACACGCGGGAGCCAGTGCTTGAACTGGCAAGCGGGGCCCGGCGGTCAACGGGGGAAGGCGCCAAAGCGGTACCGGCGGATCTCAGTCGTCCGTTCAAGTGGCGATGGACGGCCCGGGGTCGTCGTCTACGCGAAACAGAACAGCGGGCGGCGAAAACCTAGGGCGGCGCCGGCGAGGGCAGGGTGCTCACCAGAGGGCTCGGGGAAGGTCAGGGATGGTGCAGGGCGGCACGGTCGACGAGGGCGAGTAGATCGGTGGGCAGCACGACAGTGGAGGCCCACGAGAAGCAGCTCGCGCGACGGCGGCCGAGAGCGACCTCGTCGGAGCTCAACGCCGACGATGGAGGAGTGGGTCCTGGACAAAAAAGAGAGCATGGTCAGGTAGAGGAGGAGGAGGGGATATCATGAGCTGACATGCAGAGGGAATGGAGCAGAGGGGAGAGGGCCTTGCTCGATTTTTGAGAGGAGGCCGAGAGCTCCTCTTCTTCTTCCTTCGGACAGCACAGAGCAGGGGAGAGGGTGTGGTGCTCGGGGGAGGTAAGTGGTAGTGAGAGGAAGAAAATGAGGGCAGGGGCGAGCTGGGGAAGGGCTGCTGGCCTTTATACCAAGAGGGAGGAATAGATGGGGTAAATTACCATCTTGGACAAGGGGAAGGGCAATGCTGGCCAGGGATTGGTCCAGAGGGAGGTGGGGAGGGGTAGTAGGGGTATTTGGGTCATGCTGGACCAAAGAGAGAGGGGGTGGCATCAGTGGTAATTAAGGAGGAACAAATCTTGTAAGATATTGTGGTCTCTCTCTCTTCCTACTAAGACAAGGGAAAATGGTGATTTATTGGGGTGGGGCTATAGTGCTGGTCGACCAGTGGTGTGTCTTGATGTTGAGGATAAGCATTGATCAAGATTTGATGGAAATTGGAAGTGCTTAGAGTGGTGATTTGCTTAATTGGCAAATTTGATCAAACTATAGGGTTATGAAGTAAGTCCAAAAAGTCACATTGGACTAGAGGAGAAAAGGGTACTGGTAGATAGATAAGGTCAAGGTAGACTCCTAGGATTTATTAGGGATTTTCCAGAGGAGTTTTAGTCCACTAAAATCCATTTATTCAAAAAGGGCAGAAGTGGTTAGAAGATCATTTGATAAATTTGCATTGGGCAAGGATGGATTTTGGTGTGGAAGGGTCCCAAATGTGAATACACACTTAGGGGAATTTTCCCAAGATTTATTGAGGCATAAAAGTATTTAAGACAATTATTTTTCCAATTCAGCCATTTAAGAAAATGGGCAAAAAGAAATAATAAAGCTTCTCAAAAATATTTATTTTTAGGATGGAAAGATAGGGTATGATATCTGGAACTCACATGAGCCACAAGTTGGGGAAGTGTTTTGGTAAAAACCAAACTTTCCTTTATGGAGGGAATTTTGGAGATTTTGACTATTAAGGAAATTAAATAGTTTTGGGGCCATAATAATTATGGATAATTATTGGTAAATCTTGAGGACCAATATAGATGACATAGACAAGGTGTAGCAAGCAGATGCAACCTTGTGGAATGAAATTCCAACTTGAAAAGGATGGAAAGCAAGGAGTTGGTGATCTAAGGTGATGTTATTTTCATACCACCAAAACATGCTTGCATCTGGGAGCTCAGAGCTCACCTTGGTGCAAGGGATAGATGGACAGGTAGGCCAGGTTATATAGATAATCATGGCAAGAAAGGTTTGAATTAAAAGCATTTGAGGTGACCTAGAAGTGATGGCAAACTTTGTTGAAATTAAGGCTGCCAAGCAATATGAGTCATGATGCCTTATAAACCATGTGGGTTTAAACAGCACAGAGATCCATTTGGAGCAAGTGAAGTAGGTTATGATAGACATAAATGAGTAGAATACAACCATGCAGAGATTTGGTCCATAGGGGTTTGGATGGTGGTGTGAGCTTCTAGCAAAGTTGGCATGATGAATAGTTTTGCAGGAAATGTTATTTTCTTGTCTGCAAAACCATCATGGACAAGTGGGTTGGAGGAGTATATAACCAGGGAAAAATGTGGGCCTTGGTAGTCCTTAGGATGGTTAACAGGATGGTGCAAGTTCATTTCCAAAAATGCACATGGTTTGAGAAAAGGAGGCATTCCAAAAGGTGATGTTGAAACTGTTTCCAGACTTGGTCAAAATTGGCAGTTTTGAGGATTTTGACTAGAGTATGAGAGGGAATGTTCTTGGAGGAGTTGCAAGGTACTCAGAGCTTTACTAAGGTGGTGATATTGAGGTGTAGATTGAGTAGAAGAGATCCATGCTTGGTATTGGTCTTCAAGGACTTGGAAACATCAAGAATGGAGATCCTCAGAATTGATCTGGTTAATGGTTGTAGATGATCACTTAGCATCTAGTGAGTTGATCTTGCTTTGTTTTCTTGATTAGGAAGTGGTTATTTGGGAACCTCTTGATACTAGTGATGAGCTCCTAGAGTGGCTCATACTACTTCCTAAGCAAACAAGTCAAACATCAGATCAAAGCAACTCATCAGACAGCAGATCAAGGCAACTCATCTTATACTATTCAACTACTACTAGAGTTACCATCAAGCTTAGCTTTAGGTAGGGTTGGGGAATTTTGAAGGGGTTGAGTTTTGAATAAGGTGAGAGTCCTGGGTATCTCTACCAAGAGTAGGATTCAAATGCTTTGAAGAGAGGATTTGGGGAAACTAGAGATAAGATTAGTTGAGTGATATGTCTTGAAAACATAAGGAGATTGTATTATATATCTCTCCATAGGTTTGTTAATAGAAGCTAACAAAATAGTTTTGGTTGCATAGGCATCTTGGCTCCTGTTTTGAAATGCCAGAACGTTTTAGAATATGTAAAGTAAGCCAAGATAGTTTTGGTAAATAGATTTTGTCAACTAAGGGTGAGGTAGGGAATATCCTAAGATACACCTTCATAAGCACAAGTGCAAACAACCCACAAGCAAGCATTGTACCAAAACACCAGAAAAAGTTTTTGTTCCCCCTGATTTTTGCATTCTGGACAACTAATCAGGGTTGCTGAAATGGGGATGTTACAGGAAAATCATGGATACTGAAATAACATATCAATCATCCATGCTAAAAACCACTTAAAGGAACAAATAGCAGACATTAAATCTATGATAAACTCTTAATACTGAATAGAAATTTCATCTGTCAAGAGGAGTATGAAAAGTATGAAATGAAACCACAAACAGAATTATCCCCATCCCCTAGGAATGTTATATCCAGAGGACGAGGAAGACACTATTAGGGCAGCATGTCAAATATATATCTGCATTAGTTAATAAAAAACTAAATAAGGAACAATTGCTAAGCCACTAACTCAATTGAGTTGTGGATTATGACTGAAAGTAGATAAAGAACTAGTGTAAATAGCACAACTAAATGAGATTGATAGTAAACCCTACTAGAATTATGACTATATTGATCATGGAAATGAATGGATCAGTACATAAACCTAGAATTAACCATGAAACTAAGAAAACATATGACTAATAGAAGCATATGACTAAGAAAACATACTTAACCATGAAACTATAGAACCCTAGATGAATCAACAAGAACATAACCCTAAACCTAGATCGTGTCAAGTACTAAAAACCCAATTAACCTACTAGAAAGTGTGTTGTATCACCGGCGGGAAGCACCGGAGTTGCGTCGGAGGTGACCGCATTGCCAGCATCGAACCCTAGTTAGGGTTAGGGTTGCGAGGTGGCCAACAGAGAGAGGGAGAGGAAAATATGAGCACTAGGATAGTGGAAAAGAGGAAGGGAGCAATTTAAGCGTTAGCGCGGAGGCAGAGGAAACCGGGCGAAGCGGCTGTGACGCTAGTCGCCATCTCCATAGCGAGAGAGAGAGAGACACACGTTAGAGAGAGAGAGAAGTGAGGAGGGTGGGCCGACACGGTCCGGTTGGACCAGTCTAGGACTTGGTTTTGACCCATGGGGTTTGACAAGTGGGCCCAGGAGCCCTAGGGGTATTTTAGTTAATTCACAATCGATAAAATGAATTATAACCAAAAACAACATAGAAATTTTAAAAAACTAAAATAAAAATACCTATATAAATATAAAAATGAGTAAAATCCGAAAGGTAATTTTTAAGGATTTTTAAAAATATTTATAAGGTGATAAAAATGCAACCCACTTAATAAAGAATTACACCATAAAATAAAATGCAAATTCCAAGAAAATAAAAAAACTTCCAAATAGGTAAAAAATATGGAATAAGGATTCCAATTTTTCTAGAATTATAAAATACTATATTTGAAAAGTCTCTAATAAAGCTCAACACTAAATATTAAGTATTCAAGAAGAAAGAAAATACTCCAAAATGTTGGAAAATCAATCATTGATACGAATCTTTGAATATTCATGTTTATTGAATGTTAAATAAAATTCCTAGTAATGGTGCCATCAAAATTCAATAATAATTAAAAAGAAAACCCTAAAAGATATATGAAAGATCTAATGTGAAACTAAAATTACAACTAGGAAATACTTTAATTAAATTTAAAACACCTAAATTAGGGGGAAGGGAACAACCAACAAAATATAATTGTTATTTAAGACCCTTAAGGTTGTATTGGATTTTATACATTGCCCTTACCAGACAATGATGCTTATTTTCGGAAAAAGAGGTCCAACGTAGTTTAGAATCCTCAAATTTCATTAATTCAAAAACAACAAGAAAATCCACTCTTGCATTATCTTATGAGACCAAACTTGCAATATATAATTGCAAGAGAATTCTTACATGTCCTTTCACATATTTGATAAAGTGTTTTCAAAACCTTATCACATGCATTTAAAAGCACAAATTACTATTTTCATAATGAATATGAAGTATGGATTGCCGGCTCAGGGTAGTTGGATAATATAAAAATGGTGGGCGATAGAATCATGGTTAAGATATATTGTTGGGAAGCCATATGGTGGAGATTCCATTGTATCGGGTAATCACTTAGGATTAACAACCAATATAGTCAGCGATTCTTGTGATGTATAAAATGCATTGACCACAAGTTCTGAAATGGGAAAGTGAAGTCAGTTGTACCTTTTATCCTTTCGTATGTCCGCGTATCCTAAGTCAGACTATGATCCAAAGTGGAGATCAGCGGGTGAGAGCCCGTGACTTCCCTATCCTGTGTTCCAGGGTAATGACTTAGCATATTAGAAGGGAGGGTAATTGTGCATAGGTCTCGTGACCGAAACTCGTTACAATGGGTATGGACTGCAGGGTTGTGGCAAAGGATAGTGATTGTATTGGATCTTAACTGAACCTCGAACCAAGAAAGTTTGAATGGGAAGGCATACCCTGTTATGCCCTCAGACTTAAGATCATTTGTGGAAAAAGTAGTGCCCCTCTAAGAGTGTATGAAACATGATATGTTACTCCCTATCCTGGGAAAGAGTTGTGAATGCAGTGGGAGAGGAATTCTATGAAATCATGTACAACCAGTCAAGGCTAACATACATAGTTTTTGAAAGACTCAAACTTACCTTTTCTAAAAACCCGATTTCGAAAACTAAGCATATGCCAGGGTTCTTATCCATGGCTTTAGATAGAGCATCATACAATCACCATAGAACTTGTTGAGTATGCTCATACTCAGTCTATACTTCTTAAACCCTTCCTTAGGTATCACGGAGACAAAACATATATCCATTGTCGAAGACATCACCGAAGAAGAGGTTTATTATGAAGAACTTGACCTCTCGGGAGGTATTGAAGTCATAGAATACGGAATAGAGTTTGGAACTAAGGAGGAAAGCACAAAGTTAGAAGAGTAGTTTCGCACGCATATGATAGCTAGGTTGAGCAACCTAGATCAACCCCCAATAAAGTTGCAATGTTCTGATTGTACTTAGCTTAAGAGTGCCATTGTTCCTCAAGCTAACACTTTTAAATTTATTGTTAGAAGTGAATCCTCACTGGATCGAGAAGGATCTTGAAGCTTGTATTATTTTTTGTGTTATGAATAAGGAATAGTTGGACCTGCAATTGTTCTGTTGTACCACTCTGAGGGGTGTAATATTTACGGAAGGTGACTTTCATAAGTGTTATGCCAATGACTTATACACTACAACATATAGTAGTGTACGTGGGTCACCCCAATCATCATAAGAGTGTTATTGTGCATTTCATTTTTTTGGAATTATTTGAACTAAAATCAATATTTAATTATGAGTTTCGGACTCATTTCCAGTAACATGAAATTAACAATATACATCAATCACATTAGTTTCCAATATAATAATTTGAATTCAAAATGGAGTATGAATATTACATTTGAACTTAAACTCAAATATTCTAAATTATCATAAATAAAGACAAGAAAAATACTCAAATTCTCACAAGAATATTCTTATTAATAATATTATTTTTACAAGATTTATTACAAGGATAAAATTAAAGATAAAATTACAAGAAGATAAAACCTATACAAAACTACAAAATTCAACTACACTTCTATTCTTCTTATCTTCTTATTCTTGATACATGAAAAAGAGATAAAGACAAAAATAACATGTGGATCATGTCAAAATGTTTGCCCCACCACAATGGTGAAGCAATTGTGTCAAAATTCAATGAAATAATTCTAGAAGAACTCATGGAATCCCTTACCACATGAAATGATATGTTTCAAAAGGGTAACACTAGGATCTTAAAGACATGAAATAATTCTAGGAAGAACTCCTGGAATCCCTAACCACATGAGACTGTATGTTTCAAAAGGGTAACACTGGGATCTTAAATACCCGATTAAGTAAAAGGGGAAATAATGCAACATGGAAACATTACTTTGATCTAAATATGGAAAGCAATGATAGGCAACAAATATGCATCAATAGGCAACACGGAGGCAACAATTTAAATGGAGGCAAGGTGTAATACTTGATCCCGAGCTTTATCATTAGGCAATACTAGGCAACTAACCCTCCAATTAATTTATATTAAATTCTTAAAGGAAAAGCCAATCAATAAATAAAAGTAATACACATTGACTTAATTGGTTAGTAGGACTAATATCCAACAAAAAATTAATTAAATCCAGCTCACACATAAAACCTGTTGGTAAAGGACAAGAAAATAGTCACTTTGTTCAATTGGAAAAAACAAAATAAGCCACAAGACTAGATAAACATCACCAACCAACCTGCTAAGGTAGATAAATATCTCCAAAGCGACATGCAAATAGAAACTATGAACTAGGACATGATGCAACAAATTATACTCGGTTCCCAAATGCCCAAGCAACATAAAATGACATGAAAGTTGTCTATGTGACAACATAGAAATAACTTTCACGTCAAAAACGGATTTCAAATGAATATCTTATTGCATTTTTTGATTTTGGAGGTTTTCGAGTTCATCATTTTTTAGAGAGGTCATAACTTTCACCATTTGGTTTTATCCGCCCTTGATGGAGTATGATGTGTCTCTACATGATCTTATAGATCTTGTTGTCCTCCTCAAAACGAGCCCAAGTTCATCAAAAATGGAGTTCAGATGTAAAAGCAGGACCGAAAATTGTCGGAATTTTCGCTCCCTCAAAATTTAGGCTAAGGATGGTTCTCATCTCAGTATGGGGCAGAAATTTGGGGTGGAAATTTCGCTCCAGAGATGAAATTTTTGGGGGTGGAAATCCCCCCCGCCGGAATTTTAGGGGTAAAATGGCTGTAACAATCAGATTTCATGGGGACCCTATAAAAGGCCCTTTATTCCTCACTTGGAGGTTGGTTCTTATACTCTCTCTCCTTCATTGTTGACCTTCAAGATCTTGTCATCTTCCCTTCTCCTCCTATGATTCTTTCATATTTTTGAGGGATTTGAGAGAGTAGATATAGATCTACAACTCCACCAAACCAAATCCCTTCTTTGTGAAGGAATCCTTGTGATTTTGATCTTGGAGAATTTGGTGTTATCTTCTTGTGTTTTTCCTCTCTTATTCCCCCAATAGGTTTTGTATCTTGGTGGAATTTGAGAGTGAGGCACTTGCCATTGCATTAGGTGCATCGATTTAAGTTCCCTATAGAGAATCGGTGGGTTAAAACTTGTGGGTTTGTTATTCATGGGTTCTTGGAACCCTATACGGTTGTGTGTTAGTGGTGGTGATTCTCTTGGGGCTTCCAATTGAGTTATAGAGAATCCTCAAGTTAGAGGCCTTTGTTGTGATTCTTAGGAGCCTCCAATTGAGTTGTGGATATTGCCTCAAGTTTGTGCGGGTTCGGTGACTGCCCTCAAGTGTCCCATAGTGGATCAAGTGGCCGCCTTTTATGGTGCGCACTCGGGAGAATACGGTGGGCCTTTTGTGGCTTCGGTGAGTAGTGTGCCTTTGAATCTTGGGGTGAGGCCTTGTGTGACATTGGGTGAGAATATAGAGCCATCACACACCTCAAGGTAGAAACAAGCACATGGACACATTTTTAGCCTAGTAATTAAAATCAACCAAGAATTAAGCTTACACTATAGCTAACAAGCTTTAAAAGTATCACATAAATTCTTGTAATAAACGATACAAGCTCAAAAGTTAAGGTAGATCGGTATCCTTTAACCACACTACCCATTAGAGATAAGCTCTACAAAATTTCATTAAGTAGACACTGTAGTTAAAGGAAAATAGATTATGTCCTATACCGAGGATGAATTCAGTTCATCTGTAGTAATTCAAGAAGAACTAAATGTCACAACTTCAACTAGAACTACATCCACAAGATAATAATCTATGGTTATCACCACAACAACATCAAAATGAATAAAACCATCTTAGGCACATTACTGAATCAACATCTTAAATAGTTTGTCTGTTAACTAACAAAACTGGATCCAAATTCATTTAACACTTGCATATTATAACCACACTAAAACATAACATGAACACATGATGGAGTTCATTGTTGGGATGAACTAGAACACAATGAAGACACTAAATCAAAACAAATAATTACCTAATTATGGTCAACAACAAGCATCTCTAGCAGTAAACCTTAGGCATATATATAGAGAGAGATGAGAGGGGAGAATTGAGAGCGGATGGAAGGGATTAGGGGAGTAGTACTTGGTGAGGGATGCTATGGAAGGGAGTTAAGCTTAACTACACACGATAGAGACTAGTGGCGACGACGAACGACAACACAAGGAGTGGCGGAAGCGATATATCAACCTCACTGAGCCACCTTATCACAAATATTTGGCCTTCATTGTTTTTTTGCGAATACATTTGGCCTTCGTTGCTGATGTGCCCTCCACATGAGTAAAAATTTCTAGCGACATGCCATATCTCCATTACTGATGATGATTTACACCTATGTCCGATGTCTCGTTCTGTACGAGTGAAATTGCATGCAAGAAATTTGAAACTTGGTTGATTTAAATCAAACACAATTTTGCTAATTCCAAATATCTCGACATGAATCTCATATCCCCACACAAATTTGATCATTAAGCTACTAACTCCCTATCATATTCACAATACTAGTAGTTGCATGTGGAAGATTATCAGTGACGAAAATACTCACTATAGTAATCACGCAAGAGGGCTAGAAAGTAAAGTGTTGGATTGTTTCATTCTCATCACAAATATAACACTCTTGGTTAAAATGCCACATGTCTACTTGTCCCATTAAAAGGTGTCCGAAAAATGATATTCAACGGATTATTTGTCAGGCCATCTGCTACGAGGATATCCTTTTCTCTAAACAATGTTATATAGATGTAGGTATTGCTTAGCAATCGTGGTTTCCCGGGCCAAGTATCTTCCTAAAATATAGTACTCCTCCATTTTATATTAGTTTTTGCTGATTGAGTGCAAATAGTACTAAATCAACTACAACTGACATGAAACGGAGGGACTACATGACTTTACATTATGGTAATTATGTGGTTCTACACACATATATACTTATTACTTGAGGCAAGTACACACATCCATAAACCAATATGTCGTTTTAAAGAAGTTTTTTGTTCTACAAATTAGTATACGGTAGATTATCTATAATCATTTTGTTAGAAATACAACTAAGGTGACTACCTAGAGAAGCAAGTAGAGAGAAAGTTGAACACCAAACCAACAATGTCCCAACAAACTTTCACCAAATATACTATCTTGGGTTGCATGCATTCTGTTAAGCGCATATAGAAATTGTAATATAGTAACATGTGACCCGTGACCAATGCTTGGACCAAACATCTTTAAACATTCTGTCTAACCTTTCCCATTTGCTTGCAAAAGCCAAAAACATGCAGATACTATATTTGTCAAGACTGCAAAATAGCAGGGGGTTGCAACAACCAGCAATAAAAATTCCAAAGAATTGAAGGCTTCAGGTTAGAACTCACTGCATAGCACCTTGGTCACTTCTCACTTGTACCTTTACTTCAACAGGTGCTAGAAGCAAACGGAATTAAAGGCAATCACTACATAAGTTGTGCTTGCGGTTGGATGGTTTGTCTATTTCTTGCAGGTTGTTCGTGTAGTTCCATCCATGACTTCACACTGTTTCATTTGGAGAGTAAGTTTTTGAGAACCTATCAGTATAAAATAAACGCCTTCATCTTTGACAATTATTACTAGTATATAAAAATAGTTTTGGGATTCCAAAAAAATAAAATTGTATGATTAGATCTACTGGCATGCATGCAAAGTGTTTCCGATTTATTTTTTTTGCTGTACTAAAACTCAATGAGAAAATAAATTCAAAATTGCATGTGTCTGCCTGAAACATCGTGTATTTTGGAACCAATGGAATATAGTTAACTGATTCCATTTATTACTGTCATGCACGGTTATTTCATACAAACAGGAGGATCCCACAACATTGGCAAATAATTTAGGGCCATTTCTTCTAAATACCACATTCACAAACAGATAATAACACAAGCTCTCAGTTGAATGAGCGTGTAAGCGATTAGCCATTAACAAAAATTCAAATTAACCAGAAGAAACCAACGATGTGCTACAGACTTTATTTGATGGATCGCTGCCTGATCATCACAGTTCTAATTAACCGCCTCCTTGATCGCTGCCATTAACAACGCATGCATGCATGCGCCTACCTAGCCCAGTTAATTTGCCAATTAACGACGATGCTATGCTCTAAATAAATAACACAGATCGACCAACGGATTGGCGGTGGCCGTAGCCCGCTTCCTGCGATCGATCGGTCCTTGCCTCTGTTCAGGATGACACGCCGACGCCGAGGAAGTCAATGAACGGCGGCACGTCCTTCGTCTTCGGCGGCTCACCGGCGCCGTCGACATTATGGTAATCCTTCCTCTGGTGATGGTCATGATGGCCGGTGCCACGGCTATCCAAAGCTACCGCTTCTCTTGGAGACGGGGAGGAGAAAGCGATGGCGAGCGAAGACGGCGCCGGTTGCTTGCCGCCATCCATGACGTAGCTGCTGTACCTGGTCCTGGACAGCAAGCTCTTTCTGCCTGAAGCGCCGTAGCCATTGAACAGTACTGGAGTAGAAGAAGGCGGCGGCGCCGCCGCCGGTGAGCTGAAGAAGCCTCCGCTACCAGGCTTGGAGAATCCGAAGCAAAGCGATCCGGCCGACGCGCCGGCGAAGTCGAGCTGGGTGCCGCCGCTTCCGTAGGAGTAGCAGGTAGGGAAGGTGGAGGAGGCGGCCTTGGCGAGGAGCCTGCATCGCTCGCGGCTGCGGCGGGCCCTGACGACGTGCCAGTGGTTCTTGACGGCGTTGTCGGTGCGGCCGGGGAAGTGGCGGGCGATGAGCGCCCACTTGTTGCCGTGGACGCGGTGCGCCGCCAGCAGACGCTCCTCCTCTTCCTCCGTGAAGGGACGCTTGTTGATCCGCGGGTCAAGCTGGTTGAACCACCGGAGACGGCAGCTCTTGCCTTCTCAACCATGCACAAGAAATTGATCACCACAAATTAGTTAACTGTGTTTAAAAATTTAGTAAGTACTGTACTTATCAGGGCCCTGAAAATCCAATGTAAATTATAATAATGAATGAAAAACTAATAATAATTCCGCTTATAACTCATTAAACTAATAATAATTCCTCTTATAACTCATTAAAGAACGGAGAATTCACAACAAAGTGTAATCTTACCACGAACTGAACATTCATATATATAAACCCAGTGTAATGTTATATTATTGTAGGACACATAAATTTGATGAGTAATTACATAATTAACATAGTAGAAAGAGGCCAGGGCACACAAAGGTGACTGCGTACAGATCGATCTAGTTGCATCAACCTGCATGCAAGCCTGAGAGAGACGAGTGAAGAAATCTTCAGTAGGTTTAGCCGTGTAGGTGATCAACTCTTGACACATGCATCCATAAATACATGGATGTTTCACATGTATATACATAAAACCAACCGTGCTTGATAGTTTTCTTTGTGCTGTTTTTTAAAGGTAGATTGTAGGAGAGCTTCCTACTGTTTTTGGTTCATTAACCAAAAACTCGTACAAGATTTTTAGTTGTGTGTTGTGTGCTTCCCTTTAAACCTTAATATATTATGCAACTTCATTCGTTCTGGGAAAAACTAGTCTTTGCTTTTACTTGACTGAAACTAAGAGAAAAACATACTGAAAATTAATTGTGTTCATCTCATGTACTCTTCTGTTATGGAAAAAGCATTTCAAGGAATAACTAATTTGAGACTTCTAGAACTTATACATAAAGATATAGAGTACTCAATGAATTTCTACCTGTTGGCCTTTACATCCATTTAACTAGATTGTTTTTTAAAGACAATACTGATCTTTTTCAATTGCCGATAATAAGTAGGAGAACTGTGTATCTTTTCATCAAAGGATAGGAAACGTTGCATTTACAAGTACAAGACAAGTATATCTGCCGAGAACAAATTCAACAGTTCGTTGCACACATTAATTCATGAGGAAGAAGAACGTATATATGGCATGCTAATGTTTCTTTTATTTTCTTGAAATAGTATATATGGAAGAAACTCAATAACGAAACAAAATAAATTTCAATTATCCTATCTCTGCTATCCAAAGAATCTTCTGTCTCCAAGATACCCGCTAATTATGAAAGGAAAATAAAATAAAGATACGAAGTGCAAGGTCTAGTTCTCATTATTCCCCTCCAGATCAGGGATTCTTTTTTGTAGAAGCATCACCAGGACAATAATATACATGACCATGCAGAAATTAACATGTGAACCTGACGCAAGATGCATATATATGGATCAACTAGTTTTGAACACAAATCGCATCAAGGAGGAAGTTTGTATGAATCAACATCATCTGAAAAGAAAAGAACAGAAGTACTTCTCGGAAATTAAACAGATCGATGACCAAAGAGAAGACCAGCAGCGACCTGACCCACCTGATCTGCCCTCGAGCTTCTCGGCTATGGAGTTCCAGTTCTGGGGGCCGTACTTCTCCACGAGCTGCCGCAGCTTCTCGTCCTCCCCTGGCCGCCAGTGACCCCTCGGGCAGGACGACGACGGCCTCCCGCTGCCGTCCGACGTGTTGGTGGTGGACGACGACGCCGCCGCCATCAACCTTGGCCGGAGAAAAGAGCCGCCTAGCCCTGGCTAGCTAGCGAGAGAACTCCGAACTGCAGCTTCGTTAAGCGAGGAGGAAACCAATGCTCTGCGTTCTTGGTTTATAATGAGTCATTTGCTACAAGTCAGAGGGGTGGTAGAGTGAGAGAGAAGGCTAGGCTGTGGTGTGCTAGCTTTTACCCGTATATATACACACGTAATGACACGCATGTTGGGCTAGGGTTTGGATGAGAGGTCCCTTTAGTTTAGTTTTACACGACAAGAGACACGGCCGCTGCTGTGATGCATGCATGCTTACACTTACACCCCCTGTGTAATTAACTAATTATTAATGTGTCCATCATTTACCCTCTCTTCCTTGTAGGGCCAGCTACCGTGTGTCCATGTCATCTCTACATCTCACCAACTTGGTTGCCCTGTTTGGCTATTCGCCAGAGACCACTCCTCTCACAGCTCCCATCCAACACAAACCTATCCCCAGCTGGTTTACTTCTTCCAGCTAACATAAACATGTGTACTTCTCTCTCTAACTTCCCTAACAATATTCTCCTCCATATGCAATGCAATGCAGGACATCATCATCGACTTTCTTAACAAACGATCTTATCTAAACTACTCTACACGGCCCTGTTGTACGTGTTCTTGAAGATTCATTTCATTTATGCTGTTTGTTCAGATATACCTATTTAATACTACCTCTGGTATGTGTTTCGGACATCCCCGTATATAATACTCCAATGTCCTTTTCATTTCATTAATACTTACTACTCCTCCGTTTGGAACTAGATGCCTCAGATTTGTTTAGATTCGTATATATCTAGACATGTTTTAGTGTAGAGATACATATGAATCTATATGAATCAGCGACGTCTAATTCGAGACAGAGAAAGTACTTAAAGTTTACTAAGAATACACTATGAGAAATTCAAACAAGAAATTTCTTACACAAAATTTCTTATATACTACTCCCTCTGTTTCAAAATATAAGATATTTTAACTGTGTGAAAGGAGTATATCTAGACTTCTTTTAATGTGTAGATTTACTCCAATTATCTACAAGAACCTGCACACTAAAAGTGGTCTAGATACACCCCTTTCACAAAGATAACACATCTCATATTTTGAAACGGAAGGACTATATTATGTTACACGATTTAACTGTTTACTGCACATATTTTATTACTGTTTACTGCGAGAGGTTGTTATGGTCAACATCTCAGTGCATCCCCAAGAGGGCAAACCGTTCTATCTCTGCCACTGCGGCCATCCTCAGAAACGGCAACCGTAGTAATGGCCAATGAGCAAGCGCACACACAAGGAAGGTGGTTGGGTGCATGCACCTTGCAGACCACAAAGCCCAGAACCTGCAAACCTCCGCAGCATGGGATGTGTTGCAGAAATGGGATGCATTCAACCATTCCATGCCGCCCACTGTTCGTTGTGTATGGGTAATATGGAGTAACATGTGGTATATCTTGATGTGAGTGAGAGCAGCTGATTGGTACATGCAGACATATATGCACTCTGCGTTGTAAATG
This sequence comes from Avena sativa, assembly GCA_916181665.1. Lineage (NCBI taxonomy): Eukaryota > Viridiplantae > Streptophyta > Magnoliopsida > Poales > Poaceae > Avena > Avena sativa. The sequence continues at coordinate 142,692,637 of OV702292.1, forward strand.
TGGTCGCCAGCATGTGGCCTGCAGGCAGGGATGTTACTCTCTGTACTATTAATTGCTACATTTGATGTACACATGTAACTAAGCCGAATGTGCTCCTCCAAGGGTGTCCCTGATTAATTGGGACCTGCGTACAAGGAATGCATGGATTTTAGCTTTTTAGGATATCTCAAGAGATATCATTTAAAGCAAAAAAATTTTGGGAAAAATGATTAATCTAGATATGCCATGATATGTTGGTGTCGTATGTGTGAGCTTTTTGGCATATAGAATTAAAAGCATATTTTTCATCCTATACCCTTATGACTATCACCATATATGTCCTTAGGTAGCTCATGGGGTTTTTACAAGTGGAAACAAGCCCTTAGTACAAGCGCGCCCTTGGAGATCACATGTCATCTCTTTTTCTACTGTATGTTCTCAATTCACCTCTGGGTTGCAAACATACAAAATTGGCTAGATCTCCAAAATTTTGAACCCTGTGGTCGGGGAGGATGAGTAGACACCATAAAAAATTGGTGGATCGAAGAAGTTCAAATAGAAGGCATCAATGGAAAACCCCTTCATCGCTTCTTATATTTGGTTGGAACGAGTGGAATGCGAGAGTATTTTGGAACATCGTGTCCTTTCATATATCTAATATTTTGGAGAGGATAAAAGGAGAGGCCAAGTTATAGTAATTAGTGGGGGCTAAGCACTTGGGTAATCTCCTACAAGGAGTGTAGGTTCTTGTGAATGTTGTAAGGTGCTTTCCACATGTGGTTGTAACAAAATATATTCTTCTATTTTAATGAAGAGAGGGAAATCTTTTGAGTCTAACAAGAAACACATGTAACAAGGCTATGGATACTTGTGAGTAGGGTTGCGAAGCGGCACCCGATCCATCCCGCTTCGTAGGCAAAATTTGTTAATCTAGTTCAAAATTTTCATCAAAATTTCTCAGTTTGAACTAAATTTTGCTTTCGCGGGCTCTCGCTGGTTGCCGCTTCGCAGCCTTACTTGTGAGCCAAGTGCAGCAATGCATACCCATAGTCTTCAGTAATCCTATATGTTGTGAATTTCAAGGACTGATGCTGTACCTTCTATTTGTATTTTAATACTTTTGTGTTAAACTTTGTTCTGTGGTGTTTGTTTGATATGACATGTTGGACTCTTGCTTTTTTTATAAAGGAGAATATGTTATTATCGAGCTGATATTAATATACTTGGCCTCTGCAAAGGAAAAATGATGAGAACCAATCAAGACATCGAGTATGCACATAGCTAGCTAGGTTATTAAGAAAAACAGAACAACGAAAGGCATGTCACCAAGAAATCATGACGAAGAGATAACAACATTCAGCTACACCAACCATCGTTTGACAACACATAGCAAGCGAGAATGGTTCTCCACAAGAAACGACTCCATAAAGGGAACAACACACAAGCATCGACATTTCTAGGTCTGACCAATCAAAGCAAGATAATGGGTTTTCATCCTGGATATCAGGTTCGGGCAACTCCAAGCAATGCCTTGAGGAAGGGAACGGTGCAATTACACTTCCACCGCCATGTACAATCAACTAACATCAAACTTAGGGTTTCACTCCGGAGCTTGAGACCGACTATTTGATTAGCACCACCAAATCACATTCATTATTTGCTGCACCTTCTCTTGCCTAGCCCTAGCTTCACCAAAGCCGACAAGGTCTAGTTTCTGATCAAAGAAATTGTTGATGTGAGCATCAACACGCAAGTGGCAACCTAAAACGCACAAGCGCGCATGCTACAAAGCCATGGATACCCTCCATCGTACATGCGACACGGACTGTAGACCGTTTGATGAGGGAGTATGGTCACCGGGGCCGCCAAAACCCTAGGTTAGGATGTTTCGGCAGCACCACACTACCCCGAGAGCGGCAACCTCTGGCAGAACCAAATCCACTACATGCCACATGTTGCTCCTCTAGGCTGCACCACGGTGCCGCCACAACTCCTCCTACCGACGTCAGAAGAGGGAGAACCCCAGCCTACAAAGGCCAATTAGATCCCACATGCCATGGGTGACAGCCGCACCGACCCGCCACCTCATGCTAAGTGAAAATTTGTCATTTCACATTTTCTATTTAATTTGCCTCCATCTTGTAGTGCTTGGCCATCAACTGTTTAGGAGTGAACATCTTACAACATGGTGTCCATCCATGACTTTGCTTCTGTAAACCTCATTGAATGGGCTGCGCCCGCTATGACTTTTAGAAAATTTACATGTTTGTTGCCATACAACAGAATTTACTACTCACAAAATAAAGTTTAATTGACCGCATAATGGTGCCTCTAGTTAACTTTCCCTAAGAACGTAACTTAAACTGATCAACCATTCCGCCCGAAACATGTAGCCCTGATAGCTCTTGTTTGGTTTTAGAAAGGCGTGCACATATTTATGCAAATAAAACGGGAAGCTGCTTAGCTCAACTAGGTAACGAAGTAGGCCCCAACAACAATGGACAAAATCCACACCTGAAAAGCAGAAAACGGAAATCTGATGCAACTACTAACCAAAACATGCCCTATATGTATACATATTCGCAGCTGTAAATCTGAAGAAATCTAGTATCTTATTTTCTTTATTGCATACAAACTGATATGTAGCTGACTGAGACCTTAAGTTTCCAGGTTTGAATCACCAACTAAATGCCATCGCTTTATTGGTTATAAGTTACGTAGCTTGTATACAAGTATGACAACGCCACATGCTTTATATAGTTCGTGGGTGCACCAATTGCGTTAGTTCCATAATAGGCGATCACATACACCCTAAATTTTCTAGTCAAAGTAGTTTCACCCGTGAGATACCGACGTTGAAAACCGAGCAGCCCATGTTAACAATGACTTGAATAAGATTTCAGGTCCCGAATTCAGTTCCAAGAAAGCACAATTGATAACGAACTCGCAACTGCTGGTCTTATATGAATCATAATTTAGTTAGTGCCAAATTAAGTTAATCGAGGTTAGTTTGTCAGTCTGACTTGGCATGTGTCGAGGCTGTAGCTTTAGCTTGTTGCTTTGGAATTGGTTCTGTTTCCGGAAAGGGTTTTGTGATATTAACAGGTGCTGTGGATTTGAAGGAAAAAGCAGCCAAGTTACCACAAGATCAATGCAGTGTTGCATAAGTGTTTGGCCGGCAAAAGGTTCAGAGCTTTGACAAATCATGGATATAAGAGTTAAACGAAGAGCATAATTGGAAACCTACATCTATGTATGTAGTACAATTTTAATTAGGCGTGCAGCGTCACATACACCTTGTGGAACTAACCCCGTTAGTTTAGTCAGGAAGGTTTCTACGCATTTGTCCTCAAGTAGCCGATTCGATGACATGGCTAATCACTGAAGAAGTAAGAAAAAAGCTACTAAGCTTTACAAAATGCACTACTATTTGTATGGTATAAACGTCTAGAGTGGTTTGTTCTTAGCTGGCCATGCTACTTTGTATCGATGATTAACTGATTTTTTTCCACTTTAAATTGAAGTACTAGAAGAAAATAAGTGGGTAACTAAACTTAGGAGATAGTCACTAACTTTTCATGTATAATTGTGATTGTTAAACGGTATGTTGACTCGGCTGGAGGATTAAAATAATAGGAACAAACACGTGTGCATGATGTAGCAAGGAGCATGGGAAAGAATAAACACTGTCCCATCGAGACTAATAATGTTCAAAAGAGATGAGAGATTTTCAGGCATTGAGAGGGACTTGCAACCAATCCCCTGAAGAGGGGGGAATGACAAGGAAACGGAAACTCTCACCAAAGTACACATGATTTCGTGTTCGTCCTAAACAAGCAATCTAGGAAATAATTGAAATATTAAGTCCCCCAACTGCTTGAAAGATTAGGATTCCCCAAAAACAGAAAAAAAAATATGTCTGGGGAATTATGTACTAGGATGCATGCTTGCAAATTTGCTTTTTTTTCCAATAAAATGCTTGCAGCTTTGCTTATGTCAAGGTTAAAGTAAAAGTAGGTGTTAACCAAACACCCCCAAGGTAAAACGATGTAGTACGTCATGTGGTTGAAGCCCAGCAAAATGCCATTATCGTTTTTCGAAAATGAGGCAAAATACTTGCCATTTTCATGATATTTTGGGCAATTCTCCTGCTAAATATATGGGGGTGTCCTAGATCCTGTAATTACATAAACTTTAGCTGTTCTGATTTGCTGTTAGTATGTAAGATTTGGTGGGTGGCTAGCTCGTGCAGGCAATTAAATCATGTAACTGTCTGAGGTTGGAAGATAATGCATGAGAAGATTTTGTTTATTCGTTGTACAAATGGGCCATGGTTGACCAGATCAGGTCAGCTACACCACAACACAGGTATACCATCTGAAGTTCTGAGCCCTGTGTGTGTGCGTGCATGAGTGCGCGCGTGCGCGTTTGCGGGTGCGTACGCGGGCGCTCCAGGTGCGCGTTGAAAATCTCTGATTGATTATAGTGAAGTCCTAGTTAGATGACTATTTATTGTTAAAGGGTTCAATTAAAAACATGGCGACGGCTTGGTTGACACAACAGCTAACCATAGGTAGCATTACAGTGGTTCTCATGAGAAATCATCACCTTATTCTTATAGTAATCGCTTAATAATGACTGTAACGTTGAGTTAGGAATTTTTATTTCTCTTTCCAGATTGTGAGACTTCTCTATAAATATGTGACAACGACGAAATCTTGCTTAGAATCAGCTAAATATAGATTCCACAGTTAGCATGAGTCGCCGTTGTTCTAGTCACAGCTAGCATGGCCACGAACCGTTTGCTGTTGAGTAATAAGTCTTCGTCCCAAAAAAGGAAATTATTACTGTATGGTAAACCGTGAAGAATAACTAAACGGACGGGGAAGAGAAGGAAGTGACCAAGTCGAGCTGTACGGTCGTACCTAACGCGCACGCACGCACTCAGGAGCAGTAGATCTAGTTGAACGAGGTTGGACCAGATTGGTGTGGTTTGCTAGGGCAATTGAGCTCACAAACACACACACACACGCACAAAGCAGAGTATATAGATAGATGTGCAACTTTTTTCCTTGTGGGACCAACTTGTCGGGTCTGGACCTGGGTCAAGACATTCACCGGCAACAGTAGTAAGTGCAAACAGTGGTGAAGTCAGGCAGTAATTCCTTCTTGAAAATACTAGTAAATAAAAATCATGAGAATGCAGTGCTAGCTCACCCCCTTGCATCCAGTGCAAAAGCTATAGTTCAATTCAGTGCCATTGTCCGACTGTCGATCGGTTGGCCACACTGCTTGGAGCATCGCGACGAGATGTCACAATCTCTCAAGAGAAAAAAGGCAGCGGTTCCTCTCTTTCCAAATACATCCTACTGTACCAAAGCAACGCGTACATCTGAGCAACGGAAACCACACACACAATAATATACAGCTGGTTGGTTTCAGATTTCAACTCTGCATCTACTACTACTTCCCTTCAACGATCCCCGAAAGCAGGCCAGCAGGGGAGGAGAGTTACACCACCCCAAAACGAACTAGAGCTTTCTTACTCCCTCCGACCCAAATTAATTGACTTGGATTTGCCTAGATACATCCGAATGTAGGCAAATCCAAGTCAATTAATTTGGGTCGGAGGGAGAGGGAGTAGTAAAATTCAGAGGCGTACAGTACGTACGCAAGAATCCAAAGCCCAACTGATCGAGCTTAACCTACAAGTACTGTTCTGTTACGGGAATCGACAAGCTCTTGTTGCCTGTAGATGCACGATGAAAGCAACATGAAACCATCTGTCGTGCATGAATGTACGATGTACCACTGTGGAAATGTGCAGGGGCCACGAGCCAATTGGGGCAGCACCCTTAACTGGTGCCCAGATTTAAGGTTCTCTTCTCCCTTTGTCAGAGGACATTAATCGACCGTCCATCTGATGTTCGTGCTGTTCTATATGTGCAGATTAAGCAGATGCATGTGCGAATGTGTAGCCATGTCTGTGTTATTTTGTCCCGAGAGGAGCTGGGTCACTTGGCAGTGTGTGTTCCCAAGAAAAGCAACGGTTTTGCAAATGTAAATGATCACGAGTTGATGAGCTGTTGGTAACAAATATACTACTAGTAAGAATTTTTTTTACTAGTTATGTGCCGGTTTGTTTTCATAGAGTAAATTGCACTGGTCATAAAAATACGTGTCCATTAGGTGCATGCAAACTCATACAAAAACTTGCAAAATGTGCTCCCGTGGTACAATTCATACAATCTTGTCCGAATTCGTTGTGGACGCGACACCTGTCTTGCCACACTAGGTCATTTTCATCTGTGCAACACCCAGTTCCGCAACCCTAATTCCCAGATTCTCAAATTCGTCAAGTTCTAGTCCAGTGTGAGCTGAGAGGCAACAGACGACACGGCGGCTAGGCGACGAGCGGCGAGGATTTGACAGCAAGCGGCTAGGGGTTGAGGGTGCGGCGGATGGGGATTACGTCGAGGGCCCGTGCGACGCAAGCAGAGGCGGTGGCTCCTCCAGCAATGGCAATGGCGACGATTTGGCTAAGGTCACCAACGTGGCCTACTAGGACCCAGACCAGCACATGGTAAGGAGGAATCTCTGAACTTGCTGCTCTTATTGTAGTGAATTTAGTGCTATGTGAAATCTCTAAACTTAGTGTTGCTTATTATAGTGAATTTGCTGAACAGATTTTTCTAAAATCTTCTTTTGTAGACAAAGCAACCTAGTAAATATTTGAAGCAACTGTTTAGGTGTGATTTTGTTGGTACAAGGATTGTTAGAGGAGTTGTAGAAGAGAACTTGAGTCTGAAGGTTGAAGTGGAAGAACAAAAGGATGTCATCAACAAGTTGAAGATTGAGAAGATCATGAAGGTAGATCTCAAAATTAGGGATGAAGCACTTGTAGTATTGTTTTGTGAGTTATTTTGTTGTTGTTTGTGTACTGTTTTAAGGGGTTTTGTTTGAGTGGTGTATCTTGTACAATGTGAAAAATTAATATCATGTTTTTCCTGATAAATGTCATGAATTTTGTGCAATTCTGTGAATGATGTATAGTTCACACTGTTGTATTGTGAGCTATGCTTTACTCTGAAATTATGTCTTTACTCTTAACGGTTGGCTTCTGAGAGTTCCCCTTCTTATCCCTTCTTCTCTAGCATCTTGAGCATTCACAAGCAAGGAGTTCCATCATGTGTATCGTAGGATATCCACTGGTTCTAGATCATTGTGGGTATATCGAAGTAGAACAGAGCAGGAGAGGTCAGATAGCAAGAGAGGCAGGAGAGCAGGAGAGGCATGAGCTTGCTACAGTTGATGGCTTGCAGAAGCTAGGAGAAGGCATTATGTACTCTTTTGTGATTGCTCTGCCTGCAACAATTGCTCCACCTAGGCCAGGTATTCCTATAGTGCATGATCTACCATGTAGGGTGCATGGATTGCATCCTCGTGTGGAAGCTTTGGAAGCTATGAAGGAAAGGAGATTTCATAGCTTAACTAAATATGTGTTGCCTGAAATGGTGCCTCCATGATTGATTCTAGAGTTTACTGCTTCAAGTTCTTTGTGCAAGACCAAAAAAGGGTACTCAGTATGTGATCAACAAGATTAGCAATGGGAAGAAGGTAAATAATGAATCATATACTTGTATAATTTGTAGTTGGTTAATTGTGTTGCTAAATTCATATAAATTCTATTACCTCATGTATATTTCCCTTAATGTGTGGATGTTGTAAGAAAAGTTAATAAAACAAGGTTATGTGTGTGCAATTTGTCCAGTTCTGTATGTGTCATAATTTTTACTAGAATAAAGTTGACAAGTGTTGCAAAAAATTACTGCAATAAAAGGACAATAGATATCAATTTGGTAGCAATGTGATGCAATAAAATCACTGCAATAAAAGCACAATGGGAACTACACTAAATATCTTATTTGTTTCAGTACAAGACATCAAGTGCATAAATTAGACTCTCAAAGTTCACACATGAGTGATTTGCACCTCTTGTACATTTTTTTCAGATTTCATCATATTGTAGAGCTTCATTGAAGTTTGGAATTGTAGACCTTGCTTGCTCGTCACCAAAGAGAAGATAATGAGTTGAACTTGGACATGTGTTATATCCCATTCTTCGTGTTCATCCTCTTGTTCCTCCTCTAGTTCCTCATGTATTTCTTCCTATATTTATCATCTACTTCCTCCTCTAATTGTACCAGAAGTGTTGGCTCCATCATCACATGTTCTCTTTTCTTTCCTTTACATTTCCATGTTGCTCTCCCTCTAGCTTTGTCAGAAGTTCCCCTGCATCTAGTTTGTGTAGATGATCTTCCCCTTCCTCCGATTTATGCAGTGGTGACTCTTAAATTTGCAACAAGAATTGAATCCCTTGCAGTTGCCATAGAATCACCCATATCTGGCAAAGTTCCGTGTAACCACGGACTTCCACATATGCTCTTTCGTACAAAATTTTAGTAAAAAAGGGGAAAATATGACAATGTGGAGTGAATTTATTTGAACGGATACATGATTTTCTAGTCACTTATCATTGAGTAAAAAATTCCAGAAAAACATGATAATGTATAGTGCATTTACATGATTTTTCATGCATTTATTATTGATAAAAATAATCAAGAAAAATACCTCTTGGCCCAGCAAATACACCATCATATCAATTTGATGGCTAGGATCCCTAGAAGGGTTTGAATTCTATGAAAGATATGATACATGATTCAGATAGAGACATATGTTAACATAATGTGCTATTTTTTCTAAGGAAAAACTTAGAGCCATGATTTGATATCCTTAGTTATTGCCCATAGTCTCGCAACATGCTGAATTTATCTGCCTCATCACCATGAATAATATCCAGTGCCTCTTTCTTTTCCAAGCTTAAATCTATTTGGGAACATATTGAATTTTATCTGAATTTTTACAGCAAATGTTTGCAAGCTCATCTTCTAGTTATCTCTAAACTCATCAATGAAATATTGAGTGAAAAAGGGATTGTGAGCACCTTTAGCCCCCAAACTCTTTCAAAAGTGTGATCACTATAATTTTTCTCACTATAATTTCTTCTCTCCCACTGTCCTCTGAAACCTTTATCATCTAAGGGAATTTCCCTATTGTAGTATTTCATACACATAGTGCATCAAGCCTTGCAGCTTCATTCCTTGGTTTGCTAATCTTCTTAAATATTTAATTTATATTGTATGTAGTCAATGTCTTCCTAAACTCTTTCATGCTAAAGAAATGCATGCCTACTTTGAAAATTGGGTTTCCCATATCCACTTCTGGATTGAAAATCTTGAACTTGTAATTCAACTCAAGATGTTGCACCTTTGTGAGTTTTCAAATCTTCATTTTCTATTCTACTATCATCCTCTTGCTCAATTATCTTAGCCTTCTCATTATTATCATTCACTTCCTTGTCAACATGTGCTTCAAATATGTCATCATCTCCATCTGCTACATCAAAGTCACTATCATAGAACTTGATATGTCTCATCATCTCCTTCTGAATCACAATATTTCAATTCTACTTCACATGCATACTAGGTCTAGCGTTCTTTGGCACTTTCTTCACAACAGGTGGACCTTCATTTATAATTACTTCATCTCACAATTGCTTAAGAAAATTGGTATGATCCACTAAAATGCTCAAAGGTTTGTGATCCTTAGAGGCTGCACACATTACTAATATGTGAGTATCAGTCTGAATTCGATACAAGCCAAAAAAATTATATTTTCTAGGAAGGCACCAGTACACATGGACTCCTTCATCAATATGATGCCCGATTTTTTAATGAAATCATGAATCCAAATAAATGATAAAGTCTCAGTACTAAAGTTGTCAAAGAAGTTACAAGTCCCATTGGCATACTAGAGATTATCATGCATTCCATAAAATAATACATTATGCTCCATTTGAACTATGAAATTGTCAAGATCATCACCTACAACACAATAAATATGCAGACATTCATTAAGTGGACAAATTCAGATTTTTTTTGCTCTAATTTACTACAGTTACATCTAGACATAACATTGCATTCATCAGTATAATAAGTTTCACAAGTGCCTTAGTTCAAACAACTAGTACTCCACTAACTTTCCAGCTAGTCAAATGCAACTGTAGTCTTTGCTCGACGATTTCCATTCAGTATTTTTAAGACTTCGGTAGTGAACCGGAATGCCCAAATACTGAATCAGAAAGACACCCTGACTATAGCCGAAAATATTATTATAAAGGTCAGTCGCATCCTGAGCCTCACCAAAACAAAACAATTCTCTTTTATGAAAATTAATTTTTAATCTCGAAAGTTGTTCAAAAGTTGAAAGTATGATTTTCAGGTTCTTAGCTTTTTCAAAATCATGTTTCGTAAAAAGTATTGCATCGTCGGCATATGGAAGTATGGATAAACCGCCATCCACAATATGGGGAATCACACCTTCAATTTGGCCCTCAGACTTTACACGCTCAATCAAGATAGATAACATATCAGCCACTATATTAAATAGCATTGGCGATAATGGATCTCCCTGTCTTTGTCCTTTTTTGGTGTGGAAGTATTTGCCAACATCGTCATTGACTTTGATGGCAACACAACCTCCCGTCACAAAGCTATTGATTAAAGCATGCCACTCAGCTGAAAAGCCTTTCCTTCTAAGAGCTTGCTGAAGAAAAGACCATTTGACTTTATCATAGGCTTTCTCAAAATCGCTTTTTAGGATGACCCCGTTCAATTTCTTCCTATGTAGTTCATGAACTGTTTTATGTAAGGTAACCACACCGTCAAGTATGTTGCGACCTTGCATAAGGACAGTTTGTGTTGGGTGAACTACATGATCAGCCACTAAATTTAATCTGATAGTAGCGACTTTGGTGAAAATCTTAAAACTAACATTAAGAAGACAGATCGGTCTATATTGTTGGATCCGTTCTGGTTCATTAACCTTAGGTAATAAGATAATCGCTCTAAAATTCAATCTAACGGATCTAATTGACCTGCGTGCAAAACACTAAACATGTCTAAAGATTTGTTTTGACGATATCCCAAAAGGTTTGATAAAACTCAGTTGGGAATCCATTAACACCAAGGGCCTTATTGTGTTCCATCTAGAAAACAGCTATTTTGACCTCCTCCTCAGTATAGGGAGCAGTCAAAAAAATTGTTTTCCTTGTCAAAAACCTGGGGTATATCATGTTGGAAATATGTCCTAGAGACAAATAATAATAAGGATTATTATCATATTTCATAAAGTTTATGATTAAGTTTTATATCATGTTATCTCATTTCCAACTGGCATAAATGCCACATGATCACGAAACCTTGATCATCTGTTGACCAATGAACCCGTGACTAGAGTTTCACTGGGAACTCCTGGTTGTTTGTATATCACATGTGTATTGATGTTTCCACTCAATACAATTATAGCATGATATAAAACGTAATCATAAACTGTATGAAATATGATAATAGTACTTACTACTATTTGTCTCTAGGGCATATTTCCAACAGTCTCCCACTTGCACTAGAGTATAAATACACTAGCTGCATTTGTTCTCAATCATTGGCACCATATATCCGGTACCCTGAGCATGCTTGCTCATGGAAGAGGTTGAGTCTTAGGTCTGTACTTTACAGTCCCAAATCCTTTGCAACTTACTAATGTCACCTTGATTAACATTAATAATTTATCATCACATGATAACATCTCTGTGTATGCATCGTCGCTATGGCAGTAGAACGAGGCCTGATTCCAGGAGCCTACAGTGACTTTAGATCAACCTCGAGGGCTTTCTCATGGGCACTGTCCCTGGGACACATCATTCTACGTTAAAAGTGAACTAGCCCCGCCATAACATTATACAACACTTTAGATGGTACCCTTATCTATTATTATAAATGTATTTATCGAAACACTAGTGCACTCTGTGCAACTTTCGATGTTTTGTTCACCTCTCTTCCTACTTGACTTTAATCGGTATTTACAGGAGTTTCCAACATATTCCATAACCCTTTATGCTTTAAGATATGTCATCATTTATGGATTTGGAAAATATGTCTGCAGTTCTCTATTAGACACTATGGACAAACTTAGCTCAACGTTCTGTGGTTCAAACTTAATCACTTTCAAACGTTCCTTATTGGATTACATATTATGTTAAGTTATCATCATGGTTTTCTAAGATAGAACCTATGTCTCAACATAGTGGAAGATCATCATCCTTTTATTTCTTTCAAACATTGATGTTAAACTTAATACTATTCCTAATTTGAGTTATTAAGGACCAGTTCCTTAATTAACTTCTATTCTGAAACCCTTTTCAGAATCCCTTAAGGAATACTACATAATATCATAATATACCTATTATCAACTTCTACATCTTATAAATCATTATTTATAAGTATTTGTGCTTTCATTCTTAACACACTTAAGAATTACGCCTATAAGCTCCCACTCAAAAATATGTCAATCACATATTGTTTTAGGAAGACTTTCATAGCTCCCACTCAATTTTATGCAAATTGCATATCCACTCACTATTTTGAATAACTTCAAAATCCTTTGATCAAATATCAAACTTGGAGTTTACTATGAGATACTAGTACTATTACTAGTTTGAAATCCTCTAGAGATTCAACACACTTGAATCAAATTCATTTGAATTTGTCCAATACTTGACAAATTGTGCTTTTGTCATTCACCCCCTTTTCCACTATGGCTTTGCAGTCATTTGGGAAAATTCAAGTAACCCCTTTTACTTGTGAGATTCAGCAACGAATTGCTTTCTAATCTCAAGTGAATTTTACTTTTAGGATTTCTCACAATTCTAGTTTACCATTATTTCCTTAGTAGTTCGTAGGTATGTCATATTCCAATAATCATGACAAATGATTCACAAATGTCTCCATACAAGATATGGGTTACATTTTGAATCCTACTTCATGTAGTGAAAATGCCAGTGGGGAAAACACAATGATCATTATCATTGATTCTTTACTTTGTGAAGAGAATCGTTCAAGAACGTTGTCCGTTGCGCTTCTCAACACTCTGATGCAGGATTTTGAATCCTCATCGTGTTTTACAATCTTTTCCATTTGCTCCATAATCGAGAAATATCACTAAAAGTGAGCTTTCTCAAGAATGCACCAAAATCCAAGCAATACAAGTTTTTCTTCCATTTTGGTTTTAGCTATGGATTTCATATTCAAATTTTCCAATGAATACTCTACAAGGACTTATTCGCTATTGTTTTGGTTATATCGAATAACCCAAAACTTTCACGAATTCTAATGGTTCACTACATTCTAATTGAGTGCTAACTATTTCTTAACTAATGGTCTCTACATCTATACTACAACGATTTATTTGGTGCCATCTATTAACCCATTTTGATATCTAATATCACATTGTGATGCTTTCCATTTTGACATTTCAAAACGCTTTGCATTCCTCAATTTCTTCTATGCCATTCCTATAAAGTTGAATTTCATTACTATTGATCAAATCATAGTAATTAGATTCCCTTTTATATTTATACCCTTTGTTGATGAAACACTTTGATCAAATCAAATAATTTCATATTCATGTTTCCTTTGGTAAACTTCTTTACACATTTAAACAATCATATAATGATAATTACCATTTTTGTTAAAACACAATACATCGAATATGTATTTACTTTCAACAATTCATTAAACACTTTGTATTCAAGTAATACTCGGTGTTCAAGTTATTTTGCCAAACTTAGGCATGATTTATATGTGACAAGAAATCGAATGTCTTTCACATATTATCAACATAACTTTTGAATTTAAACAATGGTTTCATTCATTAATGAAATATCATTAAGTTGGATATTTTAAAAAGGCATTTTAATATTTTACAAATGTTCATGCATTATCAATTAGTTTCAAACAACAAGGATAATTCACAAGTAATCAAACAAGAAATGAACACAAATAGAAATCTTTTATAAAAGTAGAACAGCTGTTTGTTACAAACTCATATGAATAACCGTCTCACAAAGTGTGAGACAGACTAAAGAAGTTCATAATCCATTGATTACAATAACTATCCAAAATATAAACTAAATGATAAATGTCGAGGGAGAGCGTCATCGTCCATCATCATCATGCTTGCCATCAACACGCAACGTCACCTCCTCTCCAGCAAGCACCTCTCATGCAGAAGGACATGTTTTCAGCAAAACAGAACAAGTATCAAATATACTTAACACTGCAAATGTGTTTGCAAGATTATAACATTTATAAAATTGTATATCAAATATATACCTTTGTCATTGATGACTCTAGTGACATCGGGTTCAACCACCACACCTCTGAAGTGTGATATGAACTCGTGCAAATCCAGTGTTTCCGTGTCGCCTCTCATAATGCAAATCCTGACTTGTGCTTGGAAGCTTGGTGGCAGCGACCGCAGCACAGCTCCCATTACAAAAGATCTTGCGAACCAGTTGTCCAGGTAGTATGCCAGACTCATGTATGCATCGTACATGCTCAATAAGTGCTCATCCAGTGAGGAGCCCTCCTCCAACTTTATGGAGAGGAAGTCCCCCATCAGCTCATACTCCCACATGTGCACTTGTTCCATGAAATGCGATCTTAGATGTGCCATGATCATTCGGGGATTAAGACTTCCCACCAATGGCCATAGCCCATCCTCCATCTCGAGGCGCATCGTCACTGATATGAATGTGGCCATCACACGACGACGGCAGTGGAGATCCCGCTGCTCCTGGGTCTCATGAGAATAGGGTGGCTCCAAGTACATCTCGTAGATCATGTAGTCAGCCACTTTGTTCTCACCAAGGAGATCGAAAAGGCGCATTACCCATGCAGAGAAGTTGGATCCATCTAACTTGAGCTTTTCTCCTTTTAACCAATCGTCAATAGGGAAGGTACCCTCGGGGAGAACCATTTTCTACATTTATAATTGCAAAAAGGAATTTAGACTAAGTTTATAATTAAATGAGTTAATAATAACTCCACTCAGAAACACCTATCCCCCAAAAGGGTTCCTAGTGATAACACGACCCCTATCAGCCACATCTCCCCCGATCATCACGGCCATCAATGTGGGTTCAAGGGTGGACGCTAAACGTCGGTCACATCATTCATGCGACTCGTGCTCGATCTTTCGACCATCCGTGTTCCGAGGCCATGTTTGTACATGCTAGGCTCGCCAACTCAACCTTAGTGTATTCGCTATGTAACATGGCTTACATCCACTATATGCGAACATAGATATGTCTGACACCCGATCATCACGGCCTGCCTCATACCGAAGAACTTTCTTGGTGGTGCACACTAAGGGGGAACACAATCGTTGGTAATTTTAACAGGGGTCATCTTATTAGGCTACCGTCGAGTATCTAATACTAGCACACAATAAGATATACAAACAATAACATTGAATGTAAATGCTATGTGATATGGTCCTTCACGTCGTGATCTCCATCCGTCGTCACCGGGTTCCGGTGCCGTAGACACCAGGGTACCGGTGTCACTCCGGCGTGGTAGTCTGTCACCACCATGACTAACTACTACTACGTAACATAAGGTAATCACTTTACCTTTGCCACAATGATGGCTCTGTGTATGGCACCCAGAAAAGTGCTGGTTCTATGATGATGTAGAGCTCGTTGGGAACCCCAAGAGAAAGGTATGATGAGCACAACAGCAAGTTTCCCTCAGTTATGAAACCAAGGTTTAATCGAACCAGTAGGAGCAAGGAAACACCCCAAAGGTGTTACTAGCTGAGCTTTGGCAGGGCGCACTACCGGTGCTAGTAGCAACATGGAGACCTGCACAACACAACCACATAACTTTGTCCCCAACTTGCGATGAGGTTGTCAATCGCACCGTGTTTTGCAGAAAACAAAGGATTAAACGTATCGAATGGAAAGAAGTAATAGTTTGCAGAAAGTAAACACAAAGCAGAAACAGTTTATAGATTGTATGTAAAAGACAAGGACCGGGATCCATAGTTCACTAGAGGTGGCTCTCCTTAGATAGATAACATGCTGGGTGAACAAATTACAGCGGGGCAATTGACAAACATCGAGAAAGCAATACATGCATATACTAATCATCTTGACTCCTTTGGAACTTGATTGGGCATTACAACATTATACATAGACCGCCATCCAACTGCATCTATGACTAATAATCCACCTTCAGGTTATCATCCGAACCCCCTCCAGTATTAAGTTGCAATCAACAGATTATTGCTTTACGAAATGCGTGTAAAGTAAACAATATGATTGTTCTATGAACAAAGGATTGTTGTTTTCTCCCTAGTAGCAACAACACATATAGTACCTTAGAGATTTCTGTCACTTCCCTAGATTACCAGAGGCATGAACCCACTATCGAGCATAAATACTAACTCTTGGAGTTGCTAGCATCTACTTGGCCAAGATAGCTACTAACAACGGAAAGCATGCAAGATCACAAATAACAAAGACATGATAGAATCAATAATCAATCTGAAATAGCATCTCAATATCCATCGGATCCCTGCAAACACAACATGCAGAATTACAAATAGATGATCTTGATCATGAACGGAGCTCACAAGATCTAGACATGAAAGCACAAAGGAGGAGAACCAGCCATCTAGCTACTACATGGATCCGTAGTCCAAAGATAAATTACTCACGCATCACACCGGAGGCTTGCATGGTGATGAAGAAGGCCTCCAGGGTGAATTCCCCTCTCCGGCAGGGTGCCGGGAAGAGCTTCAGATCCCTCCTGATCTAGGGATGGAGATGACGGCGGCTACAGACTCTTTCGTGGATTTTTGATCGAGTACTTAGGGTTTACGTCCCGAGGGCATCTTATAGTCGAAAGGGGAGGCCGAGGGGGTGCCAGGGCTGGCCTCACCACCCCCTGGAGCGGGCCAGGCTGGGCCACACGGCCAGGTGGTGTGGTGGCCCCTGGCCCCTCTCCATCTCGTACTCTGGCACTTGATGACTTCCGAAAAAATAGGCACTTTGGTTTTTGTCCCGTCCAATTCCCAGAATATTCATTTTCTGACTTTCCTAGAACCAAAAACAGCAGAAAACAGGCAGCTGGCAATGTGGCTCTTGTTAATAGGTTAGACCAAGAAATCATATGAAAAGTACTCCAAAGTTGGAACAAAACACAAGAAAGTGGATAAAACCAAGCATGGAACATCAAAAATTATAGATACATTTGCAATGTATCAACATCCCCAAGCTTAACTCCTGCTCGTCCTCGAGTAGGTAAGTGATAAAAAGAAAGAATAATTTTTTAGGTGACATGCACCATTAAAGACTTGATCAAAGTATTTGCAAAACATTCAAAGCTGGGATCATAGTACTTCAATCATAACATGAAAGACAAAGTTCTAGCAATAAGCAAAGAAACTATGATGCAACATAAAAAGGCACAAACCAAAGATTCATGAATAAAAATGCTTTGCAAGACGTTTGTTTGTTTCACATAAAGAAAACATAGCATAATAGCATTCAGCTTGTCCCTCGTAGAGTAGCAAATATATATGCATAGGACGCCTTCAAAGTTCATAAGAGTGACTAGATACAAATAGTTTAAAACAAGCAATATCAAGATATGCATCAATCAACTAGTCTTGGGACAATGCACATAGAACTAAGAATGGCCACTATGCTCTCAAAGTAAGTGCATAAAGATAGAAGGTGGAGACTCAATATAATGGTGGAAGAAAGGCATTTTTAAAAGGAAGTAGGGATTCAAGTCTCATAAAGAGCTTCCAAAAATTATGGTACTTATAGCTTTCAGCTCTCATTGCCCCTATCATAAGCATCTTGAAGTGATTAAGGTTAAAGTGAACAAACTATGGTGTACATGCTTGACGAAGTATAAGTCAGAAATTTCATGTCCCTTGTATACGAGGGCCGCTCCTCATGCTACTCAAGTTTAGTCACCGGTAAGTTCTTGTCATCGTAAGTACATGTGTATCATAGAGAACCGCCAATGAGGTACCCCTTGCCCGATGATACGGAAGAATCCCCATATCAAAATGACAAGGCAAGAAGACAACGAACATCTCAGCATTCTTCTTATTTACCATGGGAATATGGTGCTTTTTCTCTCTTTCCTCTTTTGATAGTATCTTTTTTTTTCTCTTTTTTCTCAATATATGACTCTTTTTTTATAAGAAGAATGCTTCATAGACAGCTCATTATGGTTACGCTGCAGGTTTCCACCATGTCAGCATGGATTAGACTAGCGGCCCAGGCGTTTCTCTAACACATATACATAACTCCATGGACTTACAAGCTCCCCTTTCATTTCACACCGACGACATCCATATACAAAAGAGCATGATATCAACTAGGTACAAGTACCAAGTGCAATGTTGAAAGCGTTCCCCATGAAAGCATGGTTCTGCTAATCCCCAACAAATAAGTGCAAGCATATACAACATAGAAGACACAATGGTTCAAGTTTATTAAGGGCAAGTAAAGTAAAGTGTGCCATCACGTTCGTGAGAGCTTTAATCACTAGTTTTCTCATAACAAGTTTAATTTGGAAGGTAAACAAAAGCATGAATATACTTGGAATAGCATAAGCTAATAGGTAGGTATGGTGGACTCTTTGGAATAACTTGGTTTAGGGAGTTGGATGCATGAGTGGAACTCATACTTTGTTGTGGAGGCTAGCAAAAGACTGGGAGCGACAAACTAAGAGAGAAATAATGGCCATAATCATGCAGAGCGACAAAACATCATTGACCAAAGCATAAAGTGATACTACAAGTTGAAAACTAAAGGATCATAAAGTCTATGGTGACTTGAGATAGTCATAACATGGTGTGAGCATGTGCCAAGTCAACCCAAATAAATCATCAAAGGAGAATACCACTATACTATGCTTTAATATGCTAAAACAACGCATGATTCATCCAAGGCACATTAAGCAATCTCAATTGTTTATAACAAGTCATGCTATAGAAAAGAATACTAAGCATAAAGCCAAACAATATCAAGCATGGCATGACAGAGCATATGCCACAGTCAAAAACAAGCTCTTTTTACCACATAAGCATAAACTTTCCTACTCTTTTCCAAACCAAGCCAAACTATTTGCAAACCAATGTATGAAAGAGGGGGTCCAACCAATTTATTCAGAAAACTAATAAAACAAAATCAAACTAAAACCAACATGAAAACGAAAAAGAAGACGCTCCAAGAACAACACAACTATGCATGAAACAATAAAAATGAAGCGTTTGGAAGAAACCTGGAATTTTTATTGATGAAGAGGAGGATGCCTTGGGCATCCCCAAGCTTTGACGCTTGTACTTCTTGGATATTTCTTGGGGTGACCCGCGTGGCATCCCCAAGCTTGAGCTTTAGTCCATCCTTCATCTCATTACTCATTCCTTCCATACACCTGAAAATTTTCCTTCATACAAAACTTCACACAATCTTTATTAGCAACATTAGTGCACTCAAGATAAAAGGTCTTAAGGTTCAGTTCCAACACCAAATAAACTTCCATTAGAACACTAGCTACTGTATCACTTTCCTCAAAAAGCTCAATTCCCCAAATGAACTCAAGAAGGAACCAACAAGAAGCAAATGCAGAAAATGGTAGAAATCTGTCAAAACAGACCAGCAGGTAAAGACGATTTGTTTCGAAGACCTTATGTTGCTCAAATCAAAAAATGTTGAACTAAAGAAAGTTAGATAACAACCTGGGGAAGAAGCACAAAAATCTGTTTCGGGACAGCAACTTTCCCAATCATTACTTCTCTCTCATTAGAGGTTACTCTTGGCACAAAAAGCAAATAAAAAGTATAAGAAGAGGTTATTACTGAAGTAATAACTTCCAAGACTCATATAAAACTTTTGGGTTATCTTCCAATAAGTACTTTTCTTTTATGCCTTTAAGTTAGGCATAAGAAGCAAAGAAAGAATCAAGTGTTCTCAAATAAAGAAGCATTAAAACCAAATTTCTTGCCCTTACCTCTCTTACTTTTATTCTTAACCTTGGGGAAAATATGATTGTTTGGTGGAGAAGAAAGGTGCATGATCCCCTTTCCCACATCTATTATTGCTCCAAGGAGTTCTAATAGGGACCTTCCAAGTGTAATTTGTCCTTTTCCTGCACATTCAATAACAAGATAATCAGTAGAAATCATTTTCCCAAGGATCTTTGTAAACACTCCTTCAGCTATTCCAAGAGGTAATAAGGTAGTGTTATTAGCAAGAGATATTTCTTTTCCTCCTTCAGTAAGCCCCCAAGTATTCAAAGATTTATAAATATCTTTGGGCATAAGACAAAATTCAGACATGATATCACAGCGAGCTTGAAAAGTTTCAGTGTTTATCTCAATCTTTACTGTAGGGAGCCACTTTAATGGTTCAGAATTTATTGGAACATAATTGTGATGCTCCCTAAGCGTATTATAGCAACTTTCTAAGCTAGTAGTGCTAGTCTCAAGAGTGTTCAACCTAGCAAATATTCTTGCGAAAGAAATATCAGTTTGGCTAGGCATGTTGTAAGTGAGGATCAACTTCTTTATAGAATTAATAGCATCATCCTCATTACATTGGAGGAAATCTCCTCCCACAACAACATCTAAAGCATATCTATAGCAAAGAGCAATCCCAAGGTAAAAACTGCTAAGGAACAAGCTTTGAGTCATTTTAGGCTCAGTTTTTTAATGTAGATCGGAGATTCTAGACCAAGCTTCCTTAAAACTTTCCTCAATTCCTTGTTTAAAAGTGAAAATCATTTCCTCGGGTGACATAGTGACTGGAGCAAGGCTAGACATAGTGGCAACTTAAGAAAGGAACTATTTTTTTTGTGTTTTTCAAATAAGAAAGCAAACTAGTAAAACTAATTTTTTTGTGTTTTTGATAAAGAAACAAGCAAACAAAACAAAAAGAAACTAAGAAAAACAAAAATAACAAAGTAAAGAGATTGGTTATGAGGGACTCCCCTTGTCAAGATGTCCTTGACTCCCCGGCAACGGCGCCAGAAAAATGCTTGATGGCTCTGTGTATGGCGCCCAGAAAAGTGCCGGTGCAATGATGATGTAGAGCTCGTTGGGAACCCCAAGAGGAAGGTATGATGAGCAGAGCAGCAAGTTTCCCTCGGTTATGAAACCAAGGTTTAATCGAACCAGTAGGAGCAAGGAAACACCCCAAAGGTGTTACTAGCTGAGCTTTGGCAGGGCGCACTACCGGTGCTAGTAGCAAGGTGGAGACCTGCACAACACAACCACAGAACTTTGTCCCCAACTTGCGATGAGGTTGTCAATCTCACCGTGTTTTGCGGAAAACAAAGGATTAAACGTATCGAATGAAAAGAAGTAATAGTTTGGAGAAAGTAAACACAAAGCAGAAACAGTTTGTAGATTGTATGTAAAAGACAAGGACCAGGATCCATAGTTCACTAGAGGTGGCTCTCCTTAGATAGATAACATGCTGGGTGAACAAATTACAATGGGGCAATTGACAAACATCGAGAAAGCAATACATGCATATACTAATCATCTTGACTCCTTTGGAACTTGATTGGGCATTACAATATTATACATAGACCGCCATCCAACTGCATCTATGACTAATAATCCACCTTTAGGTTATCATCCGAACCCCCTCCAGTATTAAGTCGCAAGCAACAGATTATTGCTTTACGAACTGCGTGTAAAGTAAACAATACAATTGTTCTATGAACAAAGGATTGTTGTTTTCTCCCTAGTAGCAACATCACATCTAGTACCTTAGAGATTTCTGTCACTTCCCCAGACTACCAGAGACATGAACCCACTATCGAGCATAAATACTAACTCTTGGAGTTGCTAGCATCTACTTGGCCAAGATAGCTACTAACAACGGAAAGCATGCAAGATCACAAATAACAAAGACATGATAGAATTAATAATCAATCTGAAATAGCATCTCAATATCCATCGGATCCCTGCAAACACAACATGCAGAATTACAAATAGATGATCTTGATCATGAACGGAGCTCACAAGATCTAGACATGAAAGCACAAAGGAGAAGAACCAGCCATCTAGCTACTACATGGATCTGTAGTCCAAGGATGAACTACTCATGCATCACACTAGAGACTTGCATGGTGATGAAGAAGGCCTCTAGGGTGAATTCCCCTCTCCGGTAGGATGCCGGGAAGAGCTTCAGATCCCTACCGATCTAGGGATGGAGATGACGGCGGCTACATACTCTTTCGTGGATTTTTGATCGGGTACGTACGGTTTACGTCCCGAGGGCATGTTATAGTCGAAAGGGGAGGTCGAGGGGGTGCCACGGCTGGCCTCACCACCCCCTGGCGCGGGCCAGGCTGGGCCGCGCGGCCAGGTGGTGTGGTGGCCCCCTGGCCCCTCTCCGTCTCGTACTCTGGCACTTGATGACTTCCGGAAAAATAGGCACATTGGCTTTTGTCCCGTCCAATTCTGAGAATATTCATTTTCTGACTTTCCTGGAACCAAAAACAGCAGAAAACAGGCAGCTGGCACTGTGGCTCTTGTTAATAGGTTAGTCCAAGAAATCATATGAAAAGTACTCCAAAGGTGGAACAAAACACAAGAAAGTGGATAAAACCAAGCATGGAACATCAAAAATTATAGATACATTTGCAATGTATCACACAACCATATCACAAAGCAACGCCCCCTTGCAAAACAAAGTTAGATGCCTCTACTTTATCTTTGCATGTTCTATGTGGCTGAATGGGCTTTCGCACAAGAACCGTTCTTACCTACGAACATTCAGCACAACACAGATCGAGTAGTTGTCTCTACTACACCCCTTTCGGGGCCCTCCGTTGCAAATGGTATACCAACTAATGTGAGAGAGACATACACCCCCCTAAGCCACTTTATACGGTACAAGCCGTATGTCAAGCATGGACCAGTCTCGCAAATGAACGCGTAAAGTCGGTTGGGGCCGCTTCATCAAGCATTACTGTGGTATACACAAGTACACGTGGGAGGGTAAAAACTAAAAGATCAACGCCCACACGCTACATCTCATGTGTTCTACCCGTACTAGTATTACTACGCATAG
This sequence comes from Avena sativa, assembly GCA_916181665.1. Lineage (NCBI taxonomy): Eukaryota > Viridiplantae > Streptophyta > Magnoliopsida > Poales > Poaceae > Avena > Avena sativa. The sequence goes on from OV702292.1 coordinate 142,715,687, forward strand.
ATATAGCTCTGATACCACTGTAGGGGTTCCGCGTATGAAAAAAATAAATTTTACCCTATGCCTCTGAACCCCTAATGTTGCCAGGACCTATCTATTAGTAATACAGTAATGGGAGAGGATTTTCAGAACTTACCCGTGAAGACCGAAAAGCGTTGTCAACGCTCAGGAGAACTGGTTGATGTAGACGAGCCGAAGCCGACCTCAAGGTCGTGATGAAGTCCTTGCGCTCCCTTGGCTCCAACGACTTGAGTGCCTCAAGTGCGACACCTCGTGAGGAGTTACACACGTCTGGTGCCTGACGATGACTCCCGCTTCCCTGATCCAGCAGCAGTTGTGGAAGTAGAGCTCCCGGATCCGAATCCCGCAGCGCGACGACGCTCCGTGGCGAAGATGTCTCTTGTTCGTGCAGTCCAGACTTGGGACCACGATCACGAGAGAGAGAGGGGGAGAGAGAAAATATCAATTAGAGGTCCTCCCAAAAGTGAGAAGACCTTTATTGATTATTGGTGTATTTTAGTTGGCCAAATACCCCCACTATATATAGGGGGAGGGGAGGTACTACCTCCCTCAAAGTCCTGGGGTGGGACTAAAGGAGAGGAGGGGGGAGGGGTGGCACCGCCGGCCACCCCCATGGGCCCCACGTGGGGGGCTGGCCCAATAGGGCGCCAGCCACCCCCTTGGCCCCTTCTCCCTCTCTCCTTTCCCTAATGGGCCCTCTCCCCTCCGGGAATTGGCCCATTAAGCCTTTGACCATTTGAATTGATTTTTCTCTTTATTAAATAATTATGAATAAATGATTAAATCAATATTTAACATTCATTCACATATTATTCAACCTCCGTGGCTATGGAACACTTCCACCTCCACTCCGGACATCCTTCGGACTTACCGAAACCCTTTCGGTTTTCTCTCTACCATTCTTCGGTGATTCTACCGATCCTATAAACACTCTCTAAGAATCATCAAGCCCTTAAGCGTGATACCCCACGGTTCGGGAACACTCCAGACATGGTCAGGACACTCCCGCACCAATGATTGACAGAGGGACCTGGATGACCATGTGACCCCTGTGCGTTCCACGAAGTTCTTTCGTTGTTTGAACCGGGACAGTCATGTCTTATTCCCTTTGTCACTCGATACTTCCATTGCTCGAGATCTGATCATCGACATCACCATGTCGTGTTCAATCTCATTACTGAACAATGCTACCTGACTCGTTCCAACAAGTGATATCCCCGTGATCAAATCACACGATGCGCAACTATTGGATATAACTTCTCTGAGTGGGCCCTTGAGTATCTTCCCATCACATGGATGGACAAATACCGCTCTTGACATATATTGCCTCAACGGTTTCCTACGAGTACCTGAACACACCTTTATAACCATTGTATTACCAAGTGGCGCTTGATGCTATCAAAGCACTCTCGGGAGACAGTGATTGATATAGCCTCACGGTCTAAGGAATAGTCTACGAGGATCCATTTCTAATCATCGTAACTTGAACTTCGTGACATGATCGGGTCACGATGTTTAGGTTGGGTATTGGTTCATCATCTCATTCTCGGAATGAGATAACTCCATTTCGAACTGGCATAAATGCCACATGATCAGAAAACATGATCATATGTTGACTAATGAACCAGTGACTAGAGTTTCACTGGAAACCCCTGGTTGTTGGTATATCACACGTGTATTGATGTTTCCACTCAATACAATTATAGCATGATATAAAACTTAATCATAAACTATATGAAATATGATAATAGTCCTTACTACTATTCGTCTCTAGGGCATATTTCCAACACCAATACACTTGTCAGGTGTATAGGTGCACTAGTTCGGCGAAGAGATAGTGAAATACAAGTGGTATGGATATAAGACAATGGTGCTAGAAAATAGCTTGATGGCGTGGAAGAGACTAAAGGCAAACTGAAATAAACATGGCAACAAGCAAACATGTAACATATCTAGTTGCAAATGGTGTTTCAATGCTTAGAAACAAGGCATAGGGATCATACTTTCACTAGTGAACACTCTCATATAAATATATTATCTTCATGATACTACTCTTAACTACTCTCCGGTTGGACACTCTAATCCATGGTAGGGCTATAACAGCACACCTCAAAGTTCGCTTTTCCCATCAAGATAACCCCACACTGTCACCTTGAGCACTAGATGGTTCCAACAAACACCACAATTTCATAGAGACATCCAACTCAAAATATAACTCATAACAAGTATTTGTAATCTCTAGCCTAAGTGCCACCATGGTGTGCACACTGTCACTTTCACACACATGGGGAGAGCAGAGATCTATTAAAGCACTTGAGTATCAAGGTAGATCTACTTGATTACATAGCTCATGATCATAATATGATCATGCATAGAGAGAGAGATGAACACATAGCTACCGATAGAACCCTTAGCCTCGAGAGAGAACTACTCCCTCATCATCATGGGAATCAGCAACGGTGATGGAGATGGTGGTGGAGATCGATGGAGATGGCTCCGGGGGCACTTCCCCATCCCAGCAGGGTGCCGGAACAGAGACTTCCTGTCCCCCGGATCTCCTCTTTGGTGGCAGCGGTGTTGTGGAACTTTTCGTGGCTGGGGGCTGTTCGATTTAGGGTTTTTGCATCGGGAGGCATCTTATAGGTGAAGAGGTAAGGTCGGTGGCCGGCCAGGGGGCCACACCATGCCCTGGCGTGACCAGGGGGACCCGCACCAGGGGTGGTGTGGCCACCCTTCGTCTCTCCTTCTGGCTCCGTGAGTCTTCTGGGAAAATAACGACTTTGGCTCTGGACCTGTCCAATTCCGAGAATATTCATTTTCTGACTTTTCTGGAACCAAAAACAGCAGAAAACAGGCAACTGGCACTATGGCATCTTGTTAATAGGTTAGTACCAGAAAGTGTGTAAAAATACTGCAAAGTGTGGACAAAACATAAGAAAGTAGATATAAACCAAGCATGGAACATCAAAAATTATAGATACATTAGCAACATATCAATATCCCCAAGCTTAACTCCTGCTCGTCCTCGAGTAGGTAAGTGATAAAAAGAAAATAATAATTTTTGAGGTGACATGCACCATCACAATCTTGATCAAGGCATAATGATAGATGGGATCAAATAACTTCAACATAGCATGAAAGATAAAGTTCTAACAATAAGACATAGGAACTATGTTGTAACATGAAAAGTCACAAACAAAAGATTCATGAATAACAATGCTTTGCAAGACGTTTGTTTGTTTCACATAAAGAAAACATAGCATAGTGGCATTCAGCTTGTCCCTCATAGAGTAGCAAACATAAATGCAAAGGACACCTTCAAAGTTTATAAGGGTGACTAGATACAAATAGTTTAAGAACAAGCAATATCAAAGTTATGCATCAATCAACAAGTCTTGGGACAATGCACATAGAACTAAGAATGGCCACTATGCTCTCTCAATAGGTGCATAAAGATAGAAGGTGGAGACTCAACATAAAAGTAAAAGAAAGGCCTTCATAGAAGGAAGCAGGGATTTAAGTTTCATAAAGAGCTTCCAAAAATTATGGTACTTATTAGCTTTCAGCTCTCATTGCCCCTATCATAAGCATCTTGAAGTGATTAAGGTTAAAGTGAACAAACTATGGAGTATATGCTTGACAAAGTATAAGTTGGAAATCTCATGTCCCTTGAATACGAGGGTCGCTCCTCATGATACTCAAGTTTAGTTACTGGTAAGTTCTTGTCATAGTAAGTACATGTGTATCATAGAGAACAGCTAACGGGGTACCCCTTGCCCGATGATACGGAAGAATCCCCATATCAAAATGACAAGACAAGCAGACAACAAGCATCTCAGCAATATTCTTATTTACCATGGGAAAATGGTGCTTTTTTCTCTCTTTCCTCTTTTCTCAGATCTCTTTTTTTTCTTTTCCTCTTTTTTCTCAATATCTGACTCTTTTGTTTATAAGAAGAATGCTTCATAGACAGCTCATTATGGTTACGCTGCAGGTTTCCACCATGACAGCATGGATTAGACGGGCGGCCAAGGCGTTTCTCTAACACACATACATAACTCCATGGACTTACAAGCTCCCCTTTCATTTCACACCGACGACATCCATAGACAAAAGAGCATGATATCAACTGGGTACAATGTACAAGTGCAATGTTGAAAGCGTTCCCCATGATAGTATGGTTCTGCTAATCCCCAACATATAAGTGCAAGCATATACAACATAGACGACACAATGGTTCAAGTTTATTAAGGGCAAGAAAAGTAAAGTGTGCCATCAAGTTCGTGAGAGCTTTATTCACTAGTTTTCTCATAACAAGTTTAATTCGGAAGGTAGATAAAAACATGAATATACTTGGAATAGCAAATGCTAATAGGTAGGTATTGTGGACTCTTTGGAATAACTTGGTTTTAGGAGTTGGATGCATGAGTGGCACTCATACTTGGTTACGGAGGCTAGCAAAAGACTAGGAGCGACCAACTAAGAGAGCAATAATGGTCATAATCATGCAAAGCGACAAAACATCATTGATTAAAGCATAAAGTGATATTACAAGTCAAAAACTAAAGGATCATAAAGGCTATGGTGACTTTGGATAGTCATAACATGGTGTGAGAATGCGCCAAGTCAACCCAAATAAAGCATCAAAGGAGAATACCACAATACTATGTTTTAATATGCTAAAACAACGCATGATTCTTCCAAGGCACATTAAACAATCTCAATTGTTTATAATGTGTCATGCTACAGTAAATATCACTAAGCATAAAGCCAAAACAATATCAAGCATGACATGACAAAGCATAAGCCACAGTCAAAAACAAGCTCTCTTTACCACTTAAGCATGAACTTTCCTACCCTTTTCCAATCCAAACCAAACTATTTGAAAACCAATGTATGAAAGAGGGGGTCCAACTAATTTATTCAGAAAACTAAGAAAACCAAGCAAACAAAAAACAAAAACAAAAAACAAAGACGCTCCAAGAACAACACAACTGTGTATGAAACAATAAAAATGAAGTGTTTGGAAGAAACCTGGGATTTTTATTGATGAAGAAGGGGATGCCTTGGGTATACCCAAGCTTTGACGCTTGTAATTCTTGGATATTTCTTGGGGTGACACGTGTGGCATCCCCAAGCTTTAGCTTTAGTCTATTCTTCATCTCATTACATCATTCCTTCCATACACCTGAAATTTTTGCTTCATACAAAACTTCACACAATCTTTATTAGCAACATTAGTGCACTCAAGATAGTAAGTCTTTAGGTTCAGTTTTAACACCAATAAAACTTCCATTAAAACACAATCTACTGTAGCACTTCCCTCAAAAAGCTCAATTCCCCAAAGAGAACCCAAAAAGGAACCAACAAGAAGCAAATGCAAATAATGGCAGAAATCTGTCAAAACAGATCAGCAGGTAAAAACCAATTTTTCTGAAGACCTTATGTTGCTCAAATCAAAAAGTGTTGAACTAATGAAAGTTAGATAACAACCTGGGTCAGAAGCACAAAAATTCATGCCTCAAAAAGACGTACAGAGATTTTTCACGATTTTTTACAGCGAAGCACAAAAATCTGTTTCGGGACAGCAACTTTCTCAAGCATTACTTCTCTCTCATTAGAGGTTACTCTTGGCACAAAAACCACAAAAAAATGATAAGGAGCGGTTATTATAGAGGTAATAACTTCCAAGACTCATCTAAAACTTTTGGGTTATCTCCCAATAAGTACTTTTCTTTAACGCCTTTAAGTTAGGCATGATAGTTTGAGAAGTTGCTCACATAAGAAATATGAATTGAAGTAAAAGAGAGCATCAAGAAGAAAATTCAAAGAACATTTAAGTCTAACCCACTTCCTATGCATAGGAATCTTGTAAAGAAACAAGTCATGAAAGCACAAAGCAACAAGCATAGTAAAGCAAAACAAGTGCAACTTTAAGACTTTCAACATAAAGAGGGGAAACTTAATATTGTTGAGATACATAAAACCATGTTTCCCTCTCTCATAATAACTTTCAGTGGCATCATGAATAAAAATTAACAATATAACTATCACATAAAACATTCTTATCATGAGACACATGCATAAAAGAATTATTACTCTCCATATAAGCATAGTCATTCTTATTAATCATAGTGGAAGCAAATTCAACAAAATAGCTATCATTATTATTCTCATCACCATAATCATCAAATATAGGAGGCATATTGTAATCATAATTAATTTTCTCCTCAATAGTAGGTGGACTGAAAATATAATATTCATCATTGTAATCATCATATATTGGAGGTTTTGTATCATCATAAGCAATAGAATAGCTATCTTCCAAAGCTGGGGAACTAAAAAGATCATTTTCATAAAAACTAGCTTCCCCAAGCTTAGACTTTTCTCTAGCATTAGCAATAATGGTGTTCAAAGAATTCATATTAATAACATTGCTATTAGCATGCAAATAAAGTTCCAGAGGTTTTTTAATTTTCTCTTTAAACACTTCATGTCCTAACTCAAGATAAATACTATAAAGCTCTCTAATTTTGTTGTTGTTTTCCATTAAGCCTAACTATTGAAAATAAAAACAAGAAACAAAAAGACAAAATTGCAGAATCTAAAGGAAATAACTTCGAGAACTCACACCAAAGGATGTGAGTACCTTTTACCTTACCTCCCCGGCAACGGCGCCAGAAAATAGCTTGATGTCTACGCACTTCTATTCTTGTAGACAGTTGTTGGGCCTCCAAGTGCAGAGGTTTGTAGAACAACAACAAGTTTCCCTTAAGTGGATCACCCAAGGTTTATCGAACTCAGGGAGGAAGTGGTCAAAGGTATCCCTCTCAAGCAACCCTGCAATCAAGATACAAGAAGTCTCTTGTGTCCCCAACACACTCACTACACTTGTCAGGTGTATAGGTGCACTAGTTCGGCGAAGAGATAGTGAAATACAAGTGGTATGGATATAAGACAACGGTGCTAGAAAATAGCTTGATGGCGTGGAAGAGACTAAAGGCAAACTGAAATAAACATGGCAACAAGCAAACATGTAACATATCTAGTTGCAAATGGTGTTTCAATGCTTAGAAACAAGGCATATGGATCATACTTTCACTAGTGAACACTCTCATATAAATATATTATCTTCATGATACTACTCTTAACTACTCTCCGGTTGGACACTCTAATCCATGGTAGGGCTATAACAGCACACCTCAAAGTTCGCTTTTCCCATCAAGATAACCCCACACTGTCACCTTGAGCACTAGATGGTTCCAACAAACACCACAATTTCATAGAGACATCCAACTCCAAATATAACTCATAACAAGTATTTGTAATCTCTAGCCTAAGTGCCACCATGGTGTGCACGCTGTCACTTTCACACACATGGGGAGAGCAGAGATCTATTAAAGCACTTAAGTAGCAAGGTAGATCTACTTGATTACAGAGCTCATGATCACAATATGATCATGCATAGAGACGGAGATGAACACATAGCTACCGGTAGAACCCTTAGCCTCGAGAGAGAACTACTCCCTCATCATCATGGGAATCAACAACGGCGATGGAGATGGTGGTGGAGATTGATGGAGATGGCTCCGGGGGCACTTCCCCGTCCCGGCAGGGTGCCGGAACAGAGACTTTTTGTCCCCTGAATCTCCTCTTCGGTGGCGGCGGTGCTGCGGAACTTTTCGTGGCTGGAGGCTGTTCAATTTAGGGTTTTTGCATCGGGAGGCATCTTATAGGCGAAAAGGTAAGGTCGGTGGCCGGCCAGGAGGCCACACCATGCCCTGGCGCGGCTAGGGGGACCCGCGCCAAGGGGTGGTGTGGCCACCCTATGGCCCCCCTTCGTCTCTCCTTCTGGCTCCGTGAGTCTTCCGGAAAAATAACGACTTTGGCTTTTGTCCGGTCCAATTCCGAGAATATTCATTTTCTGACTTTTCTGGAACCAAAAACAGCAGAAAACAGGCAACTGGCACTGTGGCATCTTGTTAATATGTTAGTCCCAGAAAGTGTGTAAAAATACTCCAAAGTGTGGACAAAACATAAGAAAGTAGATATAAACCAAGCATGAAACATCAAAAATTATAGATATGTTAGCAACGTATCACCAGGCCCGAGACCTAGTGTGCCCCTATTGCTGCGTCCGGTCGGCTATTGCCATGGTGATGGAGGTAGTTCCCTCCCGCGCTGATGCGATGCTACTACCCCCTTGTGACCATTGCCACCTTTGCTTGTGCCTCGAGACCTTGCACCGAGATCTTTAGTGAGATGATGAAGTTGGCTCCTTTTCCATGGCAACGTGTGCTGGTTGGCGGTGGGTGTGGGTCGTCTTTGTTACGTCGAGCTACCAATGTTGGCTTATGTTTCTCTTTTGTTCTTTTTCTCTTCTTTTGGGCTTGGTTGTGTTGCGGCCCCAACATTCTCATTGATACTGATAAACTTAATAACCTTAGACGTGATCAAGAGACAAAATGGGCTCAACGTGCTAAGGTCAAATACATCCAAGAGGAGGAAACAACGAAATATTTTCACATGATAGCAAATGACCGTCATAGAAAGAAAAAGATTTTTCAACTCGAACAAGAGGAGGGGACTATTGTAGGTGAGGAAAATCTCAAAATTTATATTACGGAATACTACAAAAAATTGTTTGGAGATTCTAATCACAACACTTTCTCCTTGATGGAGGAACAAACTAGTGATATACCCCAACTATCTATGGAAGAAAACTTGGCACTAACTATGAATTTTACTGAAAAAGAAGTTTTTGAAGCGTTTTCACAGATGGAACGAAACAAAGCTCCGAGGCTAGATGGGTTCCCTGCTGAGTTTTATCAAACTTTTTGGGAAGTCTTAAAACATGACATCGTGGAATTGTTTGGGCAGCTACAAATTGGTAGCTTGCCATTGTTCAAACTAAATTTTGGAGTTATCACGCGTGCTACTCCCCAAAAAAGAAAATGTCGAACAAATCCAACTGTGTAGACCTATTTGTTTTGACTAATAGGATTTTTGAGATAGCCCATAAAGTGATTAGGCCTACACAAATCGCTTTCATGCTAGGGAGGAACATCCTTGAAGGGGTGGTAGTCCTACATGAGACAATTCATGAATTACACAAAAAAAGTTAAATGGTGTTCTTTTCAAAATCGATCTTGAGAAGGCTTATGATAGAGTCAAATGGCCTTTTTTACAACAAGTCCTTAGTATGAAGGGTTTTGACCTCCAGTGGTGTGACTAGATTAAAAAATTGTTCAAAATGGTAGTGTTGGAATCCGAGTGAATGATGACATTGGTCATTATTTCCAGACAAAAAAGGTCTGAGACAAGGGGACCCTTTATCTCCAATACTTTTCAATATTATTGCAGATATGTTGGCTATTTTAATTGCAAGAGCAAAGGAAGATGGGCAGGTTGGGGGCCTTATCCCTCATCTGGTTGAGGGTGGGGTTTCTATATTACAGTATACGGATGATACAATTAATTTTATGAAACATGATTTAGAGAAGGCGGTGAATATGAAGTTAATCTTATGCATCTTCGAACATCTTTCGGGTTTAAAAATAAACTTTCATAAAATTGAATTGTTTTGCTTTGGTGAAGCTAAAGATATTGAGAATGAATATAAATAAATTTTGGGGTGTGAGACTGGATCTCTATCGATCAGATATCTAGGGGTGCCGGTTCACTACCGCAAGTTAAGAAACGTTGAATGGAACCCTGTCAAAGAGAATTTTGTTGCCAAGTTGGGATGTTGGCAGAGTAGCTTACTCCCTTATGGAGATCGGCTTGTGCTCATTAACTTAGTTTTAACAAGTTTGCCAATGTTCATGTTATCCTTTCTGGAAATTCAAAAAGGAGTTAGGAAAAGGTTAGAGTTTTTTCGATCAAGGTTTTTTTTGGCAAAGTGAGGGAACGAAAAAGAAATACAGATTAACTAGATGGAATATCATATGTCGTCCTAAAGACCAAGGGGGTTTGGGGATCAAAGTACTTGAGCTAAAAAATAAATGTTTGTTAAGCAAATGGCTTTTCAAGTTACTTAATGAGGAAGGTATGTGGCAAGAGCTTTTGCACAATAAATATCTGCGCACTAAAACTCTTACACGAGTTGAGGCTAAACTAATGGAATCACCCTTTTGGAAAGGGCTTATGCGGGTTAAAAGACTTCTTTGAACGAGGAACTTTTAAAGTTGGGACCAACGAGCTTTCCTTTTTGGGAGGATATTTGGTTGGGAGATGTTCCATTAGTCTTAAATACCATTCTCTGTATAATATTGTGCAACACAAAAATGTTTCGGTTGCCGATGTGCTTGCCCGATCACCTCTTAATATTGAGTTTAGAAGGGCTTTGGTTGGTGATAAATGGGACCGATGGTTACACTTGTGTCAAAAATTGATGGCGGTTCAATTAAGTAACAATTCGGATATGTTTCTTTGGTCACTAAATGTTAATGGCCTATTCTTGGTTAAGCCCATGTATCTTGATCTCATGAATGGACATACCCAATACTTATGTACTTATCTTTGGAAACTAAAAATACTGCTAAAAATAAAACCTTCATGTGGTTTCTTAATAATAAAGTTCTCCTCACAAAGGATAATCTTGCAAAGCGGAATTAGCATGGGTGTGAAAAATGTTGCTTCAATTGAGCATTTATTTTTACAATGTCCGTTTGATCGTATTATTTGGCGCATGATTTTTTTGCCTACAACATATCCCCACCAACTAGTATATCTAATATATTTGGTAACTGGTTAAATGGGGGTAGATATGAAAACTAAAGCTCGTGTACGCATCGGTATATCTGCTCTATGTTGGTCCATTTGGATGTGCAGCAAAGATCGACAAAAAAATTGCAGGTTATTCGAATGGCTGTGTATTGGATTCAACTATGGGCATACCTTCTACCGGAGGATCATCGAGAGATTATGGTTTCTGGATGCAGCCAGCGCTTGACGGTCGCTCAGGATTGCTATTTCCAGGCTACTGGGTGGCGACATATTAATAGACTATATGGATAGTTTATTTTTGGCTGCTCTCATTCGATGGTTGATATGTGTATCTACCATTTCAGATTGATGATTGTAATAATTTCGGTACTTGAAATACTTGTGAACTGAGTAATAAAGCATGTTGTGTGCATCAATTGATGCAGAGGCCGGGGCTTTGTTCCCCATTTCTAAGAAAAAAACATTCTCATTGTCATGTGGTTGGCTATATTAGTATAGCGGGAAGAAAGCCTGATTCGAGAAAAAACGTAACTTATATAATTCCTCTTTAATTCTAATATCCATTCTAGCAGAAATAAGAGCAGGGTCAAGATAAGCAATGTTGATCCTCAGTACCTCAGTCCTCCTTGTGAACTCCATGTCTATGTCATTGGCTTCCCAAACAGATTCCCAAGCGTCCACAAACCAAGAAAGTCATCTAGTGCTTCTGCGGGCAAGTCATAGACTTTGACCCAAACATGGTCAATGGTCAATGCAGGTTGAATGGGTTTCTTTCAGGATTCAAAGGTAGTCGTTACATTGTTGTTTTGTTTGGTATTGTATACGTCCCAAAGTATTGTGCTCGGTTCAGATCTACTCCCTCTGTTCGAAAATATAAGACATTATAGCTTTGTAAAACGAATGTATCTAAACACCTTTTAGTATATAGGTTCAATTCAAACAGCTACGAACCTATACACTAAAATACGTCTAGATATATTCGATTCATAAAACTAAAACGTCTTATATTTCCGAACCGAGGGAGTACTTTACATGGGAAGGTGACCCTGAAAACATTGCCCTCTGTATGTCGTACCTCCCACTGATACTTCTCATCAGGCACAATCCACCTCAGCTGAGTAATAATGTCATCCATGGACATGGAACCATCAGAAATTGTGACCCTGCTCAACCTAGTATTATCAAGTCTAGTTCTCACCGACTTGAAACAATCAACAGGTTTCTTTTTGTTGATCTTCGCTACAGCCACCAAAGAAGGACCAGCAACATTTGCAACTGGATTAGTCTGCCTTGTGTTTGACAAGCCGGCCACCGCCAAGATGACAGCCTTGGTATGTGAAGGCTGAACCACAGCAGCCGGTTTGGTGCAAACTGCGGAACAGGTGCAGGTACAGCAGGAACGGGTGCAGCAGCAGTTATGCTAGCCACGGCGTGTTCACTGTTGGTTGGTGCTTTCGGGAGCTCAGCAAGTTGACGAGCAAGAGCCGCCGCTGTCTCCTTCACCAGCTTTCCTTCGATTGTCAAGATATGTATTTGCCCCAATTGTTGAAAATGCCTTCATGTGCAGGTTAGTGGTGCATGGATCATCAAAGACTTCAGCTAGCGATGACTCAGACTTATTAATAGATGGGACATGTGGCATTTTTTTCTGAAATGGAGGATGTCTCCCGGTCTCTGCATCGAAGAGATGCATAATTATTCAACAAACGAATGACAAAGAACATACACTACAAAATCCAAAGCCTCTACATAAACCTACAAACCCGACAATGAGTGAAGATCATGTCAAAAGGCCCTATGCCCTGAAAAGAACAAAATCCCACAATCAGCCATGATCCAGGAACATTTCGCATATCCCGAAACATCCTCTAGACGAAAGGAGAGCGCTCATCCGGTTTAGCAGAGGACATGTGACATTTGGTCTACGTATGCTTTCGAAATCTTTGTCTGGCCCCTCAATGATTAATTGTCACCAGATTATGATGATATTTTCTTGATGGAAGAAGGAAGGTGAATTCCTATGTTTCTTGGATGAGGATTGGAGATGACGTGTACTTACAACATCGATGGTATATATGCTTGTAATCTTTCATGCACAAATGAAGCTTGTTTTATCTTGCACGTAATATGTCTCATAGAAATCAATATTCAAACCATATAAGTTTTATTCCATCTTATGAATACAATACAGTACCAACAATTATCAACATACATGTCTACCCAAGCATAGCCACCATGTTTATTACTCTATTACCAGCTTAACTTCTGTTTACAAACAGTGGTAACAACTGCTATGTATAGATGATGTTCAGTGGCCATGCTCGCCGCCATAGCCACCTCCACCACCATATCCATATCCTTCGCCGCTTCCATGCCCCAAACCACCACTGCCGCCGCCACCTCCCCCTCCGCCACCGCCGCCTCCTCCACCACCACCGTTCATGCCACCACCTGATCCATAGCCTTCTCCATACCCAGACCCGTAACCACCACCGGAACCACCGTAGCCGGATCCATCGCCTCCTCCTCCTCCACTACCTCCCCCACCACCTTGACCACCAAAACCGTAACCCGAGCCATAACCACCGCCGTAACCAGAGCCGTACCCTGATCCCATGCCACCACTACCTCCTCCACCACCACCCCCATGGCCACCGCCGCCGCCACCGCCAATGTTGCCTCCAGAGCCATAACCGGCACCATAGCCCGAGCCGTAGCCATAACCATGACCGGCGCTTCCACCGCCTTCTCCTCCGCCACCACCACCACCATAGCCGCCTCCTCCAGCGCCAATACCGGTGACAGCGACCGGGGCTCTCGCGGCAGCGATGAGGTGGGTGCCGGTGAGCAAGACCAGGAGAGCAGCGAGAGCTAGAGCCTGTTTGTTGGTGCTCGCCATTGTGTTACGAGATGGCTTCCAACTATCTAGCTTGTGTATGTGTTTTGGTGTTGTGATCATCTTGAGATCGATGTAGGCACAATTTATAGGCGTGCTCGCTTGCATTTGCATCTGACACGATTTTGTGAGATGGTGCACGTCCTGTTCTCACCTAATGAGCTCCACTAGCTAAGCTGATAGCAGACGAACTGAATGACAGATGTATCTGTGGGTCTGGGATCACAGACACGTGGCATCCATATGTACGTGTAATAGTATAGTGGGGTGGGGTGGTTGGTCAACTCAATATGACAGAAAACCCAACCAAATCCATGCATGCATAATGGAGCACTCACTTCTGCCTAGTTTTGTCAACGTTGCTTTTGACAAATACAGTATACGTATTGCTTTTCTTTCTGAACGACTATGCATTGCTTCTTCCAACCATCTTAAACCATACACGTGTACAGCAATACAGCGAAGGCATTTTCTTGATTTTCTTTTTTGCCAGGGAGGAGGAAAGAAAGATGAATTACTCATTAGTTGGATGAGTGCTTGTCAGGGGTGAAACCCTAGACCCTGTCCAGCCCCACCTTCCTCTTCCCCATGCTCTGTCGCCGCCGGCGGGAGCCGGGCAAAATCCCACGCGGTGCCGGCAGCGGCGGGCCTCTCCACTACCCGCCCGTTGCGTGGGACACGGGTAACCCCGACGACGGTGGTGCACTGAGGACGAACAACTCGGGTGTCCGGCGTGATGGCACCAGGGAAGGCGACAACGCTGGGCTGGGGACAGCAAGTTGCGTGGCGGTAGCGGCAGCTGGATGGCGTGGGTCTGCCAGCCTAGATCGGGGCCCTTGGGGACCGATCTGGGTCAAGCGGGCCCTGACCGTTCTGGCCCCTGCGCCTGGGTGCAGCCAACCACCTCCTCCTCGGCTTCGAGTGCAGAGTTGCTACTGCTCTGGCTGGGTTGAGTTGAGCTGAACGTCATCTTGGCACGACGGCTCAAGGCGTCCGCGTGGCGCTGGCGGCAGGGTGGGTGGTGTTGGGTGGCAGGCGATGCTTCTCTAAGGTGGATATGCGCAGACCCCGGTGACTCCTGCCATGGTGGTACATATATCGCTTGCGGCTCAGTCGTGCCCCTCAAGCGGCTTGTCCCTTTGTGGGCATGGCTACCCCTAATCTGGCGCACTAGACATGCAACCGATGGGGTGCCCTGGCAGGGCTAGAGCTTTGAATGGAGATGGCAACATGAGCTACAGGAAAAGAACGGATGGTGCTCGGTTGTGGTGTTGAGGTACCATGTTTCCAGCAAAAGCCCTACCTTTTGGGGCCGTTGACGATGATGCATGAGGGCGTTATTCCCTCTGAGGCGTCATCGAGGAGTTTCGACGCCTGCCTCTCCTAGGGTCTCATGTTCCGGATGAAAACTTCAGATTTGGTTTGCCAAATCGGACAACGACGGTGTCTTTGATGTTGTATCCTCCATGGAGGAATCGTCTTGGAGGCTTGACTCTCTGGTTCAGGTCGTAGTTCTTCGACATGGATCTCAAATGTTGGCCACATAGGATGCGTCTTGTAGTGTAGATGGCGTGCCGGTTTCTCAGGTGGTATCGTGGTGGCTTGCGCGACGAGGATCTTCCTTGGACAGCGCAAACAAGCCTTCGGATGAGCAGTGGTGGGTTAGGCTCTATATTTTATGGCGGGCTACTGAAGATTGGACACTTGCAAGTCTAGTGAGGTTGCTGGGAGGTAGCCATTGCATCGACGACATACGCCGGATTTGGGCTGAGGCCAGAACAGCAATGCTCCTAGCGTCGTTGGCTCACAGGATTCAGGTGAAACACGTCTTGCCTATGGCTGGTAGGTTCTTGGTAATTTCAATGATGCACAAGCACTACAGTTTTCATCGGTAAGGATTCTCTTTAGCAGAGGAGCTCACTCTGTGGCATTTTGGAGAAGAACTCAACGGATTTCAACCGTTTAGTCATAGTCTTGTTTTGTGCTTTGAGTGTTGGATGTGTAAATATGAGTGTTTCGGCATTCTCTTAGACTTGTAAATTGAACTTTTTTTAATGAATCGAAACGCAAATGATTTTCGTTTTCTCCAAAAAAAGTTGGATGAGTGCTTTTTTTTAACGACCATGCGGCGCTTCTTCCAGCCATCTCAAACCATACACATGTACACCAATACTGGAAAGGCCTTTCCTTGAACTGTTTTTTACATTTTTTCCTTGCCAGGGAGGATGAAAGAAATATGAATTATTTATTAGTTAGATGAGTTTTGAGGGAAGACGGTGTGGATAAACTTGAGGAAACGCTCTGAGTAGAACCGAGGTTCGACGACGGATATCGACAAGGGGTTATACTTGATGGACTTGTACCCATGCTCAATCTTCTTCCTCATGCTGTAATCCTGCAGAATGTCAATGATGCCTATGTAGAGCACCACATCATACACCTGACGGAACGATTTGCCGCCATCCTCTGCATGTTTCTCTTCTTTCTCCGCTCTCGCAGGCATGTTCACTCCTAGCTGGATCTGAAGCCTGTCCAATTTGGCAACAGATTCAATCATCTCTAATCATACACTAGAATTGGAAGAACATGAGAATTCAATATCAAAGATTAATGACCTTGCTGTGCCTGGAAGCAAGAGGTCTACTTCCTCGAAACAAGCCGACGACGAACGCAGGCGGCTTCCCCTTATGTGTGGTCCGACAGCAACTTTGCTCTTTTGGTCGCTGCCCCGCTGCACCAAAACCAGCCCTTCTCGATAGTTATGAGCAGAATCCTCCTCCGCGGCATCTGCATTATCGGTGTCAGCAAGCAAAAAATTGCAAGTGGATTAATTCGAGAACTTATTCAGAGAAATGAAGCTATATATTGCATGCTTACCTTGTTCTGAAAGAACGGTTAGTTTATCTGGCAAAATGCTTTCATGCAACGATGCTCTTCTTTGTAGGCTTTGACGAGCCCGGTAGTGGAAACCAAGAAGTAAACTGTAATCCATTATCCCCTGATTCCTTAGAAATTCGCTGTCCGTCTCAATCTGCCTACACAGAATAAGAATAGAATGTGTTGTTACACAGAAAACTGGACATGAAAATAAGCTGCTTTTTTCAGAGAGAGAACATGTTTACTTGAGCAAAGCATCCCGCCAAGAAGGCTCAAGATAAAATGAATAGTTCAGATCCAAGTCTTTCAGTGTCGTGTTCTCATCGATTTTGATTTTGTCAGTAGAGCGGCCCAAAGATGAACCTTTCAAATCAAATCTTCGATGAATTCTAAGTTCTGTGCAGAACATGTTTCCCATCACTACAAATCGGAACTGCAAATACAAACAATCGAAAACTACAGTTCATAAATATACCATTATTTAAAATAAAAATAACTTGAATATACTATCAATTAAGACAATTAATATCCTTTTAGGGCTGGATGAATGATACTACTACCGTCCAAACATATATGTGAAGCTTTGGACAATATATGTAACTTTGACGATCCCTGCAACCTTTACATGAATGCAGGCAAAAAAAATTACTACCGAAGTATTTTCCTTGAAAATCCAATAGAATTATTTTTACATGATCAACCTAAATAGTTTAGTATGCACTACTGGTGGAAGCTGCAAAAAGTTTCACAGATTTTATGTTTTTGTTTCATATTTTGAAATGAGAGAGTAAAACACAAAGAACATTTATAACGTCATTACCTTTTGACCGCTGGAAGGTTTCACCCTGTGGAGGCCAAAAAATTTTGTTACGAGTGTGTTCTCGTAAGTATGGACATGGCGATAATAGTGTGGAAGCATACGCAAAAGAACCTACATGAAAATGTCATGTCAAGAAAAACAAAGTTGCACATATAAACAAATGAACTAAAGGATAAGTTTGATTCAATTGTTAAGATAAATCAATAAGTGAACTAGGAAACTAGTTCAGAGTAAATATCGTTTCCTTGTGAGAACATGTTGAACATGATATAGTCAGATAAGCTAAAAGCTCTGGATCGTTAAACATATCCATTTCTGATCATTTAAAATAGCCAATTCTTATCAAGTGCTGGGATTTGGTAGACAAGGTGACCATGGTCCAGTTTCTCGAAGTAAAACAAACGAGACAGTGCTTATCACATAAGTATTAGATAGAAACAAGAACCTGCACTTCCGATTTCCGAAGAGTCTTGATCATAAACCGGTCATCTTGCGATAAGAAAAAGATACTTCCACTCTTTCCAGGAGAAGATAGCTCCCTGAGAGCATCACTTCCACAGATGGATATCATATAATCGGCTGTGTCAATCTTGAACATCTCCCTCAAATTTCTGTAATCAAGCATAAACAAGAAATTAGTCTTCCTACGTCCAGAAATAGGAAATAGTATTGTGAAGGTGTCTCACTAGCTACTAAAACAAGGAAACTCCAAATTTTATGAGTCCATAAGCAATAAAATTCCGAAGTCATAAGCAACCAATGTCATTGCAGAACAAGAAATATTCAGAGAGATTGCAACAGAGTACAATACTTAAGGCGTTGAACTTGTCAAGATACTTCATGAGATCCTTATATTTTATTCTTTTAGTTGCTATAAGCTAAGTGGTAACTCTGTACTATATCATATTATCAACAGAGTAACATATGCTGACCAACAAATGTACTCCTCTTAAGGGTAAAAATGGGACTGAAACAGAACAAACCTGAAAACCATTGGACAGTAGTCCTTCCACTTAAAATCTACAGCACGATGTGAAGGTGTAAGCCGTGATCCATCTTTGGGGAAGTTCATCCAGAAACTAGCATTGGGGCCATAATCAGAAGCTCGCACTTCACGCCTCTGAATCGGCGTAATCTTCCCAACGGTGTACCTGAGAAGCATGGTCACATTTAACCTTTTACCGACCACAAGGCAGAGAAGGATGAGTTACTGAAATTCAATATACATTACCTGATTCCAAGCTGCAGACAGAGCATCAGGTCATAGCTCCTGTGCCCTTTAATGATCGCCTCTCCGGGCCTCTTGACATCCCTCATCATCTTGCTCTGTCGACGTCTCAGTTTCTTGGACGACTCCGGGAAGCTCTTGCTATTCAGCACGACCTCGCTGATCAGAACACCCTGCGCATACTCCCTCTCGAGTATTGGGAAGCTGTTAGAACCAGCGGTGTCTTCACATCCATTTGTTCTGTCAGAACCACCAGCACCTGGTTCATGCCTGGTGATTCTCTCGATGGCCACCCCGATGCTCCAGCGTCTCTGCAAAGAGGGCCTCTTCTTCGAAGGCGCCGGCTGCTCAAAACTCAGGTTCCTCCTGGACAGAAAACTAGCACCTCCCGCTACGGACTTCTGATCCGCATTGTGCTGGAGGATATTGGAGGTGTCTGGTAGCACACCTCTCTTCCTCAGGTCATCGATGTAGATCTCATGGGCTGCAGGAACCCGGGAACATTTAGGGTAGAACGTGCCCTTGCCATCCTTGAACCCCCTGGTCCATGTTCCGACATAGCACCCGCCGTCCTGCCAGGTGTACAGCCCGTGCCCGTGCATCGCGCCGTCGAGCCAGTTCCCCTGAAACGAGTCCCCGGTGGCGCTCCACGTGAGCACCCCTTTGCCGGACATGAGCCCGTTCCTCATGACGCCTACGTAGGTGCTGCCGTTGGCCCACGTGTACCTGCATCCATGGCCATCCAGCTGTCCCTGGACCCAGGGACCTTCGCACACGTCACCGTTGCAATACGTCTGGACGCCATGGCCGTGCTTGCGGTCCAGCTTCCACCCTCCCTTGTAGGAGGACGAAGAGCTGCCGGGGCTGCCGCTGTACGTCCCTTCGCCATCCATGTACCCGGCAGAGTACTCGCCCTCGTAGACAGCGCCGGACGGCCACAAGGTCCTCCCGTGTCCATGCCTCATCCCTCGCCGCCACCCGCCGTCGTACACGCAGGAGCTGCCGGACCAGACATACCGGCCCGTGCCCTCGGGGATGTCGCCGTCGGATAGAAGCATGCCAGAGTAGATGTCACCGTTGGGGAGCGTGAGCTCTCCGGCCCGGGGACCGCTGGCGGAGGTTGTTCTGGAGGCAGCAGCCTTGGGATGATGGTTTGGTCCTCCATTTGTTCCTGGAGAGTGAGAGGGACCCTCAAGGCCATTGGTAAGGACAGCAGGCGGTGTCATGCACACTACTGATAGCGATTAGCTAGCAGCTGCAGGGGGTTGTGTTCCTGTACATGAGGAAGATGAAAGGGATAGACACATGAGTTTGTTTCCAATAAGTGAGCATGTAACTGCAACAATATATAGGTAGCAAGTGGGCTGGCATGGAGAGAGCACTCCTTTGCTCTGTGCACACAAGAGCGAGAAGGCAACTAGCCAAGAAGTGGCGGTTGTAAGTTCCTTTCGTTACTGTTTCAGCGAGCGGTCCTAGTTTTGTTAGGCAGTGAGCCTTTACTTTTCTAGTGCGGCACTGGCACTACAAGTTGTTGGGAATCAGTTATTACTGAGCACCAGGCAGGTACCGCAGGTCTGCAGTTATTTTAGGTGGGAAGGGAAGGGAAGGGATACCCACAGTACAATTAAGGAATGAATGTATGTGTTCATCGTTCATGAGAGGAAATAAATACATGTATGTGCGCGCATATGTAGGAGATCACCATGAAAGTTAAGTGAAAACACATACTCTTTACTAATAACAAATCGATATAGACTAGAGAATGAATAGGGAAAGACACACATTAGTAGAGTAGGTAATATGCTGAATGAGGAAAAGAATTGAGGGGAACTAACAAGGGACGTACTGCAAGTCTGCAATGGAAGGAAGGAGGTAAGGTAGGTGGAGACCTGAAAGGCCAACCGAGCAGGCAGGCAAGCAGGTTGAGGGAGGGGGAAACTGAAATGGAATTGGGATCCCACCATACCTGTATGCCTGCCTGCCTGCCGGAATGAAATGGAATGGAACTGGAATGCACGCCATGGAAGGGGAGGGCTGTGCTTGGTGGCCGGCTGAAACTCCGTCCAACCGCATCGCCCTCCTCAGCCGCCGATGGGTAGGCGAGGTTGGGAATGGACAAAAGGAGGAGGAGGAGGAGGAGGTGGTGCTGGTGCTGGTTCCTTTAATTACCTAAGCTAGCTCAGATCGAACTAGGAAATAGTAGTACACTGCTGCTTACTTGGTTACTGAGACACAGTGAGTTGATTGCAACGTACGAGCAGGCCAAGACCAGGAGGCCAGGCCACCAAGCTCTGTTCTGCTTTCTCTGTTTTGCTATGTCCTGCTCTGCAATCTCTCTCTCGTGAGAGAGAGGGGGAGATCGATGGATATATATTGTTTGCTTCCAACAAAGCAGCAACTGGCATCATGCCCACGAGGGGCCATGTGACTTCTTTATCTACTTATTATATGCGCAGTCAAGAGAATAGATATCTTGCTAGTTAAGCTTCTTAATTATGCAAATGCATGCAGTGCACGCTGATTAATTAAACTAAACATTGCGAGTTCACACACTGGCATGCATGGATTTGACACTGTCCTTCATTCCTTCTCCGTTCTCCACCCACCGACAGGTGAAGCTGGTGGCGCCGTGTTTTGGTACCTGACAAGTCCGGTCCATCGATCGGTCGAAATGACTACTCAAAGGTCCCAAATCATTCTATCAAAAAAAGAAAAAGGTCCCAAATCATGCATGCGCAAATAAAAGCGCGTGCATACGTTGCTCCAAGTACACGGAGACATGGAGATCCTTGATCGATCCATCTCACCAAATCAAGTAAAGTCCTTTGGCATCCGGTACGCACAGCTAACTGCCACGAGTAGAATATATTCCCTCCACCTTTCCCTGGTGGCCTTCCTTGCTGGCCGCAGGCCGATCTACCCCCTCCTCCTCTGCACGCCATCAGTCTCCGTATCAATGTCGCCGGCCGGCCGCCGAGGAAATGAAGGAAAACCTAACCTTTTTTTTCCGAGGAAAACCTAACCTAGATCGATCGATCCAGATGCTTTCGTTCGGAGTAGCTAATTAGTTGCCTTTCACTTGTCTAAAGAAGAAACCATTTTATCTTCCAGAGATTTTGTTTTAGCTAGTAGCTAGTCTTGCTTGCTTGGCCGGTTTTTTGTTGGGCAGACAATGCTGGTGGTGTACATGCCTCCAAACAAAGAGATTGCAGGAGCAAAGGAGGACTGTTGAGAGGGGAGACTAACAAAAAGGAATTGCATTGGATGAGTTGGGAGTTGCTCTGCTTATTCTCTAATCAATGGTCTCATAATTTCTTTTCAACAATAATTTCCTGAAAGTGGGTGCAGCTTCTCCAGGCAGGTCGTCGTTTGGTCACGAACCGGGCCTCACTTCCCGCAGCGGCGCTGGCACGCAAACACCAGGTGGCCACAGGACTCGGCTCAGTTTTTTTTCCCGAAAAGGGGGGGAACCACGGCCTCTGCATAACCGGCTCAGTTCGGTGCATGCTGATTGCTGGCATAGCATCGTTGATGGTTCGGTTTACTGTACGCGGCTGCTGGACAGGACTGGGCTTCAAGAATCAAGACTGCTGAGATCTCTGAGGCTGGTCAGCAACCGGACTCTAGACCGGATCTGTAACTGGGCTGTGAAACAGTACGCCTGTCTTGCGAGATGGTTCTGCCACCTTCACTGGCACAGCGGACAGATCATGTATGATGCAACCTCAACTCCAGACCGATCTATACGAGTTAGTACCAAGTATGCATCCATTCTGAAAGCTGTACAAATTGGCTCCTGAGTTTATTTACTTCAAAATGACAATTCAGGCTGTTGGTTGATCGTCAGAGTTACTGCTACAGTTCGAGCATCCCTCCGGAAGAAGAGGGTGCATGTCTACAAATGAGGAGCAGACTGAGAGAAGAGATAACTGATACTGGCTGTGAACATCTCAAACATAGTGCAAGTGAGAAAATTCTCCTTGATTGGCTGTTCCTTGGATGTACTCCTCAGCCAAGTGTAGACTACAGCATTTTACCGTTGTGGACACCATAAACCTCGGTAGACTAAGAGATTTCTGATTCTGAAAAATAATCGATGTCTGCATGATGGCTATTTAATCTGATGACAGCTATTTCAACAAATATTTACTGGAAGCGTGTACTCCCAAACAGCTTGGTATCCTTTAGAACAACGCAAATGCTACACACCTGAAACTACGTGGGCTTCCCCGCAAAACAAAACAAAAACTACGTGGGCTCCATGTAAATAGGGGCGGAGGGAGTGTAGTTTTTAATGACCTACATGTCTCGTGTATTATTGGTTAAACTGAGGGCCAAGGAAATCACAGAAAACGAGGGAGCCAGACAACAAGAAGCATCAACTTCAATGATCCTACTAATTTATCCATGGAAGACTCAAGGTTATAGACACTGTGCATACGAACCTGTTTCATAACTTGCCTTTGTATTTCCATGCTGATGACGATGGCGCTAATCTCTAGAGATGGCATATTTCCATGTATTTGGTTTCAATAACCTAGGCCCTGATCACAAGATGTCAGAATGTATCTGGACCAATTAATACATCATAAAATGTGTACATTAACAAAAGCATTTGAAATGAATATAGATAAAAAGATATTTGCCGTGATTTCTTGATCGTCAGCTATATCTTATAAGACGGTAGCTTTGTGATTATCATACATAAAACGGTGCAACTTTTGGAGTCATTTTTATATGTTCAAATAATTAAACGTCTGGTGTACCAGCTTGCATATATCTCCAAACAACACAATGGCAACAAAAGGTGACAAGGCACATCAATGGATGCTTTAATTTGTTGTTGGAATGTAGCAAACAGAATTTGGAGTGTACCTTCATAACAGGCGTCCAGATCTTTCTCCTGGAGGCTGCCCAGTTGCTGCTGCACCCATCTAGGGAGCGTTTTTATACCCGGACAGTATCTAATTTCGAGCCACCGAAGAGAAGTATATTGTGGGCCTTGTGGCCCATCCGGTAGGGATGCCACGTTTCGGCAGCACCTAACCTTGAGTTCTTCCAATGATGAGAGATCTCCCGAGTGTGATTCTAGTGATTTCAACCTATTGCAACGTCGAATGTCTAGTTTCTTCAGGGACATGGGAAGATTGAGAACCAATGACAAGCTATCACAATCCCGTACCATTAGAGATACACTTGTCGAGGCAGTGACTTCTAGTGTTTGGAGTCCATCCAGCTGACATGATAGGACTTGAATATTACTGCAGCGGTGAATATATATTTCCTTAAGGGATGCAGGAAGAATGAAAACCCCTGACAAGCTAGCACAGCCATCTATACTTAATTTTTCCAGGCATGGAAGGGAGCGATCGCCACTGCAAGACCCTTGATGTAGTTCTGAATTTCCCTGCTTCTTGCCAAATATATACTCGAGCTTAGCGCAGACTGAAATATCCATTTTCTTGAGAGATGCCGGGACATCGAACACCGCTACCAAATTTTTACAGTTCTCTATCTCAAGAGAGCCCAGGCATGGCAGAAGCTGACACCTTTCTGCTGTTGATGGTTCAGGAGTTTGTGCATAACCGGTCAGGCTATTGCATCCCTTAATCTTCAACCTACTCAAGGTTACCAAGCTTTGAAATTCTTTCTCTGGCCAATGGACGAGTGCTTTGCAGTTGTAAATTACCAAATCTTGAAGCTGTACAAAACATGTCCACAGAGATAGTGCACCTGAGTGGAAGAACATGTTGCAACATAACTTCATGACCACGAGAGGGGATTTATGTTTACAATCCTCCTTGCTGACCACAAGTAAACTATGCTCACCCAGAGATGTTTCTGTGTCTTTGAGCTCCAAATTCAGATTGGTCAAGGAAGTAATATATCTAGCTATCCGCTGGCACATCTGTTTGTTGCCTTTTTTTACGTCCAGTACACTGAGCTTTGGTGCTTCCGGTAGAGTTGTTAACCTTGGGCATTCCCCAAGAAGAACACTCTCAAGGTTAGGGAAGGTTAGTTGTTCACCATGAGTTGCTTCTGTTACCCCCCAGCACTAAAAACTCTTTAAATCATATAACTGGAGTTCCTTTAATTCTGGAAATGCAGACCATTCCTTCATATCATTACCAGCAAATGATCTTCCCTGAAATGTTCCTGCTGGTAATGCCGTCAGCTCTGGGCATGTCTTAATTGATAGTTTCTCAAGACGGGGGAAAGCTATCTGTTCACCTTGAGTTACTTTGCCTGCCTGCCATTTCTGAAAGCTCTTCAAGTCTTCCAGTTCAAGTACCATCAATGCAGGAAATGCTGACCGTGCCATATTAAAATGTCCAGCACACGGATTTCCAAGCAAAGGTGCTGCTGGTAGTTCTATCAACTCTGGGCATTTCTGAAGTGATAGTTTCAGAAGATGAGGAAACATTATCACTCCTTGAGTTCTTTTGGCTGCCTCCCATCTCTGGAAGCTCTTCAAGTCTTCCAATTCAAGTACCTTTAGTGCAGGAAATGCCGAACGTACTGCAGTATGGTCTCCGGTTGCTTCAGGTAATGCGATCAGCTCTGGGCATTTCTGAATTGACAACTTTTCAAGTCGAGGAAACAATACATGTTCTCCCTGAGTTCTCTCGGTTTTCTCCCATCCCTGGAACCTCTCCAAGTACTCCAATTCAAGTAACTTCAGAACTGGAAATGTTGAGTATATCATTGCATAATCTCCACCACACGGTTTTTCAAGCAATGGTGCTTCAAGTAAATGTATCAGCATTCCACAATGTTTAACAATTAACTTCTCAAGCTGCGGAAATATTATATTTTCTCCTTGCCTTCCATTTCTTTCCCACCATCTCTCGAACACCGGTAGATGCTCTAGTGTAAGCTCCTTCAGTTTTGGAAAAGTGAAGGATGTATGACGGTTGAACAAGCATTGCAACTTTTTACAATGAAAGAGATGAATGTTTTGCAACATACCCATCCATGTCGGGAAATTAGTGCCTCCGTAGGAATATATCCTTATAACGTGCATTCCTTCATGTGGTTTGAGACCCTCTAGCACCTTATGATAATGTCGTTGCTCCTCACGACCGAAAGTCCATCTTAATGTCAGTTCTACGAGTTCTTTTTTATTTACGAGGTTTGCCGTTTTTGCATCTGCTTCTGTCACATTCTCTAGCTGCAGTAGCTCTAATTGACCACCAAGGTTAAAATGTTGTAGCTCTCCAACATTACTGCAATATGAACCAGTACCTGCTATAAAACAGGTAAGCGTCTGCAGGGAAGTGAGTTTTCTGAGGTCTGGAGGCATGCTCTTCAACTCTGAACATCCATGAGTATAGATATGACAGAGAGCAGTCATGTAGCTCATTTTCCTTGGAAGTCGATCACGATATTTGCAGCCAAAAAGGTTCAACGTTTTCAGGTTATATAGAATGGTTATATCTTCAGGAAGTGCTCTGATACAACTTCTTGAGAGATCAAGGTACCTCAGGTGATGCAAATACTTAGGGTTCAGTGGGAATGATTCTCTCCGTATATAGAGTTGTAATGCCTGCAAAGAGCTGTACTTTGATAAATGTTGCAGTGAACATTCCATATAACTATCACATAGCAGTGTTTGGATAGCTGGTGATCTTCTTTTCAGAGAATCATTCAAAATAGTTTCTGGTTTTCTGCATGACAAAAATAAATGCCGAGCAGATTCTGGAAGCCACTGAGTTCTACTTGGTTTCTCTGTTACAGTAGCACATTCTTTTCTCATAGTAGACAGTGCAACATCATGCATAAGGTCATGTATTTCACATGTAACTCTGGAGTAGTCTTGATTTTTCTCATCTAGGACTTGCTTGACATTCTGAAAGAATGACCTTGAGGCCAGTTCATTGAAAATCTGTTTACCAATGGTTTCAAGACGGACTCCTTCTTGTTCTTGGATAAAGCCATTTGCGATCCATAGTTGGATAAGCTTGTCCACACATATAACATAATCCTTGGGAAATACAGCACAGAAAGCAAAACACTGCTTCATGGTTGATGGCAAGTCGTCGTAGCTGAGCTTCAGTATCTGTAAAATTTCAGACTCCTCTGTGCAAATGATGCTTTTGTTTAGTACAGCGCTCCATTCTTCCAGACTAGTCTTGGTATGCAGTACAGATCCTAGTGCTTTTGCGGCCAAGGGAGAACCACCACATCTCTCCACAAACTTCTGAACCATATTGAGTAGTTCAGGAGCATCAACCATATTGAGGATCTCACAAGCAGGCTTACTTTGTGGCAAACTAAATGCTCTTGTTTCAAAAATTTGTGTTATGAATTTCTTTTCCAAAACTGCGATGTCATGGGCTTCAACTGTACTCATAAGTTGCGCAATTCCTTTGATGCGAGTTGTCACCAATATGGCACTACCAATACCACCATATTGAAGGCATGCCTTTAGCTTGTCCCACTTATCAGGATCTCGGTTCCAGACATCATCCAATACAAGAAGGTATCTCTTTCCACTGAGTTTTTGCTGAAGCTTGTGTAGTGCTTTCTCATTGTCATTCTCACCAGGGCCATTGCAGATCTTGCGAGCAATGCCATAAACATTAAAATCATCAGAGACACAGATCCACCTCTTTATTTGGAAATGCTTCTGGACTTGAAGGTCGTTGTAGATGAGCTGTGCTAGGGTGGTCTTACCCAACCCACCCATTCCAACAATGGGAAGGACCGTGATAGTTGCAGAATTAGCAGGATCAGTTAGTATCTTAACAATCTTCTGCTTCTCCTCATATCTTGACTGGCTAACAATGTTCTCTGGGTCAACGATGATGGAATCTGTCTGTTGCCACTGCTTGGATGTCGGTGTTTGCTGCTGATATTTAAACCCGAAGGCATTCATTTCAGTAACAAGGATCTCAATGGTCTGCACAATCCTGTGGAGCTTGTTCCCCATCCTGTAACGAAACACAACTCTATTGTCAGTGGGAAAGAGTCTCACTACATCGAATCCAAGCTTGCCATAATGCCCATTCTTCTTGGCTTCGCGATGGAGTGCCTCGTACTTCAGCTCGTCAAAGACTTCATTCGCCTCATAGGCCACTGTCTTGAGCTCTTAGAGCCAGGCTTTCACCCCTTCTCTATGAGTTGCCTGCTCCTCAGCATCGGTGATGACATCCAGGATGGCCGGCAGTTGGCGTTTGAGGATCTTTTGCTGCTTCTCCATGCCCTCCATCACCTTGTACTGTTCCAGGAGATAGCTGGACGCCTTGTCCTTCACCGTTGACATCAATTGACCGATTACCATGCTTGTCAGTAACTCAGCCATTGGAACGCCCAGAACTCACAACACACACATAGAACACATGGGAACACAACTGCAGGGTGAAGAAGAAAAATGGTTGAGCAAGTTCTTCTGAGGGAAATAAATAAATAATGTGAGTATTGACTTTCTGGGAGGCAAGTGAATGTGTTTGATTGATTGCATTAACTACTACAATAAAAAACGCCTTTGTACAAAAGGCTGGTGACTACAGATGACACTCCTTTCAACAGCTTCATAAAATAAAGCCAATAAAAATTCATATCTTTGATGTCATCATAATCAACTTGCACATTGTTTACAACCAATACAGTCACACTAGTAAGTATACAGATATCATAACTATCAACTCGCACTCTATTTCTCAAGCAAAGACTTTTTCTATGAGGATCACAGCGCATCAGTGCCAAACAAAAAGACATTGACAAATTCAGACATTGTCTGTCTCAATTGCAGGCTGATATTGTTAGAAAAAAGAACAATGATTGAATGACAGGCCGGTGCATAAGTAAAGTGTTTGTTTGGTAAATATGATGGAATGACATGGTTCCCTAAGTTCAACCCATGCATGAACACATAATCTCTTATCTAACTCAGTCATGGATCTGCCTTTAACAGCCACTGGAAGCTGCTAGGAAAATAACCAACCCAACAACGGAAACCAGCACACAAGAACGAAATATGTGGTTACAAGATGGCTGGCCACACCTTAGAGTTGAACTGTCAGCCGGCTGAGTTAGACAGTTGGTCAGGCCCTGAGAGCTAGCGGAGGACCATTGCCTGCGCCTGGACTGCACACGAAGAATAGAACCGTTAGAAACTTTCCCGGGGCAAAAGCTATGCTCTTGGAGCCTGACGGTAGAACATGGAAGGAGCAGGCAATACAACCATGAAATGCATGTATCAAGATGCTTATGATTGATTAATATCTTGTCTCTCACTCTTTGTGTGCATGCAGATGTTCTTAGAGAATCTATACACACGTGATACTGGGATCTGGGAGTGAAGGAATTGATGCTCTCGGAGCTTGCAGTTCTGTTAATCAGTGGCATCCTTGTAATTCGACCTCAACGTTTGAGCAAAAGTAAAATCTCCTTATATAAAACAAGGCTCACGACTTACTCCATGCTTGAGTCAGCTCATGATCAAGGTACGGACTCTATGCGAAAGAACTATGCAGTCATTAGCTTCCTCTAAACACCTTCTATTTTACTTTCTCAGCTTTGTGGCATTTCCACAAACACCTCACGCCCACAAAGACGTTACTAACGATCTACCCCATTCCACCGACTAGTTCCCGTACAAGAAAAGGATCTCTAGATTCCTTAAAAGGAGAATCTCTACGATGCAGGGATTCCTTACCAGTTTGGCGTCGGACTCGGATATCGTGTCGCCGGCGGCAAGATGGTATCCCGTCTTGCCGTGGCAGAGCGGCTGCAGCGACTTGGTGGCGTCCTGCAAGTTGCAAGCAGCGCGAAGTCGCCGTGAATATCTAGAAGGCTTCATCGGTGTTGGCCAGTCCAAGCCTTCAAGGGAGCGATCAGTGAGTCTCAGTGCAGGCAGTTTTGCTTGCGATGGAGACCACTTGTAAAGCTGGTTCCCTAATTGGTGCAATGGAACTCTGGAAACTTTTTTTATAAATAAAGAAGAAACCTACCGAAAATACCCACCAGAACCTCGGTCTAAGTGGACCATTCACTACCTACTACTACCCCCGTTCAAAATTAAGTCCTTTTAATAGCTAAATTAGCTCCTTTTATAGCTTTTTAAAAAGGTTTATATTTTGAAACGGAGATAGTAATAATAAATAATAAATATGTTGGATAATTAGGCACAATTTTCGTGATTAATTCCAGAATATTAAACATGACAATACCAGCTACTAGCAGATGTAACTCGAACATACTAGATGTACTAAACAACAAGATGAACGGAAACAGGCAGCAGCTAAACATGTACTCGTAGAACATGATTAATAACCAGACAGCAGCACGTCGCACGTACCGTTCGATTGCAGTAGTCGCAGCAGTAACCTTGGGGAAGATCGGTCGAAACAGATAGCGGCGAAGACGATGATAGGCAGCACCGCCTGACTTGGATGGAAGACGAGCCGTGATGCAGAACTCGAGCAGTCATGCATAGCGCTTCCCAAAAACCTTATTCACCCTCTCCCGTACAGGATCGCAAAGGCGAGTGGTTCCGGAGACCTGCTCTCCCGTTCGTCGGTGCACGCCGGCGGGATGGAGTAGACTACGGTGGCGGCGCAAGACAGAGAGGAGGCAAAACCCTAGATTGGTTTTCGGTGTGTCGTAGTGGAAGCCGTACTGGCGTTTATATAGAGCGGCTCGAGAACCCCGCATAGAGCATGTCATGGACCAAGCCCACGTTGCACACGCTCGGGTCGGTTACAGATAGTCCACGATCCGGCAGTGACTCGAATAGACTGACTGTTGACACGTCTGTCAAAACCGCACAAGTTTTCCCAAGCAGCAAAAATAAAGCTCGGCTCGGCGAGATTCCTGCAACTCGCGGCGCACGCGCGCGCCGCGTGACGTGACGAGACGAGCGGGCGGGCGGGCGGGCGAGCGACGGCGTCGAAGGAGGAGCGCGCGTGTAGTTCTCCTCTTCTCACTCACTTTACTAAGTGGTGAACCACTCCACCTTATAAGGTAGTGTAACTCTCCTCCAACTTTCCACGTGGGGCTAAACTTTAGCTCCCACTCCACTCATATGTGAGCTGCCACTAAATTGGGCTAAATCACACATGGGCTTTAAGATTTAGAGATAAACTGAAATCACATATGGGCTTAAATAAATTAGCCCATTATTTCTAACAATCCCTCACCAGATCTCAAATGCCCATTTGAAGATTTGCCAATCCTCGCTACTTGTTTATATACTAGTGTTTCAGCAGAGACTATTAAGTTAAACATCCGTCTAGAATCTTGAACTACGTCTATCAGCAACTTAAACAATGGACGAATCTTGAATTGCAAGTTTGGTGCCAATAGATTTCACTCAAAATCATAACTGTACCTGGCTACCAGTAGCCTACCCCGCGGGTTGGAGCATATGCGTCATACTCCCTGGTCTCTTCCTGAGTTTACTAGAGACCACCCAAGTCTCATAGACCGCGACGTTTATAGTCGGACTCATATAGGTGTGTTCTTTCAAGAATGCCCTGTAGGACGGCATCTTCGCTAGTTATAGCCAACAGAAACACATTAAGGCATGTTGCCAACCTGCCTTACAGATTTGAGAGTCATACATCTTCACCTAGAGAGGGTTACAAAAGTACTCTCCTCAGTCAAACCACTAGCTTGTTCTTCCCAGATCCTAATTCACGGGATCTCCGATCACAAAGGTTGGGTTACCACTATGGTGTGACATCCATGGGTCTCAACCCCATCTACCTCGATGCATTTTCTATCACAATTCGTGATAGTCCCTTTATAAAGGGATCTGCCAGGTTTTCATCTGTTTGAATATACGTAACAGTTATTACTCGGAGTTTCTCAATTTCCTGACAGATTTCAAACGTCTCTTGACGTGTCTTGATGACTTCGTGTTATCCTTAGAATTGTTCACTTTGACAATAATAGTTTGGTTGTCACAATTCAAAAGGATTCCCGGCACAGGTTTTTCAACCACTAGCAAGTCCATCAAGAGTTCACGCAGCCATTCTGACTCAACAGTGGCTGTGTCTAAAGCAGTAAGTTCTGCTTCCATAGTTGACCTCGTCAATATGGTCTGTCTACGATATCTCCATGAGACTGCGCCACCTCCAAGGGTAAACACATACCCACTCGTGGCGTAGAGTTCATCAACGTCAGAGATCTAGTTCGAATCACTATATCCTTCAAACACAGCAGGGTGGCCTGAATAGTGAATTCCATAGCTCATTGTACCACATAGATAGCGCATGACCCTTTCAAGTGCATGCCAATGATCAATATCCGGGTTAGACATGAACCTACTCAACTTGCTCATAGCAAAAGAGATATCGGGTCTTGTAGCGCTTGCTAAGTACATGAGAGAACCAACAATTTGTGAATATTTCAACTGGTCTGTTGGTTCCTTCTTATTCTTTCGCAATGTCAAACTGGGATCATAAGGTGTTGGAGAAGTCTTGCCATCAATAAATCCAAAACAGCTCAAGACCTTCTCAACATAATGAGATTGCGTCAAAGTAATCCCATTCTCGTTCTTAATAAGCTTGATGTTCAGAATCACATCAGCCTCTCCCAGATCTTTCATATCAAAACTCTTTGACAGGAAAGACTTGACTTCATTTATCACATCCATGTTTGTACCAAAGATCAATATATCATCCACGTACAAACATAATATAACGCTATCGCTCCCACCATGGCGATAGTACACACCTATCAGCCTCATTAATGACAAAGCCAGCAGAAAGTAGAGTTCTGTCAAACTTCTCATGCCATTGCTTAGGTGCTTGTTTCAGGTCATATAAAGATTTTAACAACTTGCACACCTTTGTCTCTTCACCTTTTACTACAAACCCACCCGGATGATCGATATAGATCTCCTCTTCCAACTCTCCATTAAGGAAAGATGTCTTCATATCCATTTGATGAACGAGAAGACCATAAGAGGCAGTCAGGGATAGTAGTACTCGAATGGTGGTCAGTCTAGCGACAGGTGAATAAGTGTCAAAGTAATCTTCGCCTTCTTTTTGTGTGTAGCCCTTTGCTACAAGCCGTGCCTTGTACTTCTCAATAGTACCATCAGGCCTTAACTTCTTCTTGAACACCCACTTACAGCCCACAGGTTTGCAACCGTAGGGTTGTTCTGATAGTTCCCAAGTTCCATTAGAAAGAATCGAGTCCATCTCATTTTGGACAGCTTCTTTCTAATCATCTGCATCAGGAGATGCATATGCCTCTGCAATGGATCTAGGAGTATCGTCCACAAGGTACACGATGAAATCATTACCAAAGGATTTTGCAATCCTCTGTCTCTTACTCCTTGTGGGAGGTTCATCGTCATCCTTCTCTAGGACTTCCTCATGTGTTTGTTCAAAATTCTCAATAGATGCACTAGATTCAGGAAGTATTTCAGAAGAAATCCTAGCAATGCTATGCATATCCTTCATAGGAAACATATTCTCAAAGAATGTTGCATCACGAGATTTCATTATAGTATCAACATGCATATCAGGAACCTCAGACTTAACCACTAGAAATCTATAGCCTATACTCCGCGGAGCATATCCTAGAAAGATACAATCCACTGTCTTAGGTCCAAGTTTGTGTTTCTTGGGAATCAGTATGTTGACCTTAGCCAAACACCCCCAAGTGCGCAAATATGCAAGTGATGGTTTTCTCCCAGCCCACTCCTCATAAGGGGTCTTTTCTTTATTCTTATTAGGAACTCTATTCAGGACATGACATGAAGTCAACAAAGCCTCCCCCCACCATGCCTTTGATAAACTAGCAGTGGCTAGCATAGAATTCACCAAGTCAGTCAGCGTGCGGTTTTTCCTCTTGGCAACCCCGTTTGATTGGGGCGAGTAGGGAGGCATTCTCTCATGAATAATGCCATGTTCCTCACAGAATTCGTCAAAGATTTTGGGAAAATATTCACCACCACGATCCGACCTAAGACGTTTGATCTTTCTCTCTAGTTGATTTTCAACTTCGGCTTTATAAACTTTAAAGTATTCTAAAGCTTCATATTTAGTGCGCAATAAATAAACATAGCAGTACCTAGTCGCATCATCAATCAATGTCATGAAATATCTTTTTTCACCTTTTGTCAACACACCATTCATCTCACATAGATCAGAATGTATGAGTTCTAGAGGTGCCAAGTTTCTCTCCTCGGCAGCCTTGTGGGGCTTTCGAGGTTGCTTTGATTGCACACAACTATGGCACTTAGAACCTTTGGCAATAGTGAAATCCGGAATTAAGCTCATGCTGGACATCCGAGATATCAAACCAAAATTAATGTGACATAAACGAGAATGCCAAACACTGGTATCATCATTAACATCACCACAAATATGATTCACGGATTTATTACAAAACTCTGAAAGAGAGAAACGGAACAAGCCTTCAAACTCATAACCTTTACCAATAAATTGTCCATGTTTCGAAACAACGACTTTATTAGACTAACACAACCTTGAACCCATCTCTGCATAGAAGGGAGCCACTAACGAGATTCTTGTTCATAGTAGGGACATGCTGCACGTTCCTCAGCTGCATGATCTTTCCGAAAGTAAACTTCAGATCCACCGTGCCAACACCACGAACAGAAGCATGTGATCCATTCCCCATTAGGACGAAAGAATCCCGTGCGACCTGATAAGAAGTGAACATAGAGATGTCAGCACACACATGAACATTAGCACCCGTATCAATCCACCAACATGGTGATTGAAACACTGAAAGAACCAGTAAATAAATTACCATACCCATCCGTGTTTCTAGCGGTCACGACATTGACAGTCTTTCCACTTTTCCCTCTGCGATCTGCACGTTCTGGGCAGTCCTTGGAGAAGTGTCCAAGCTCTCCACAAGTAAAGCATCCTAGCTCGACCTTGTTCGGCTTATTCTTCTTCTTGAAGGTTGTAGTCTTTTCAGGCTTGTTGAAGGAGGGCTTATAGTTCCCTTTGTTCTTGCCGAAGGTCCTCTTCTGCACCATGTTGGCGCTAGACTGACCCTCGCCTCCTTTCTCAGCAGTGTCCTTAGCCCGAGCCTTCTCCTCAACATCAAGAGACGCTATCAGGTTTTCAACCGATATCTCTTGCCTCTTATGCTTGAGAGTTGTGGTGAAGTTCCTCCATGAAGAAGGCAACTTTGCAATGATGCACCCAGCCACAAACCTGTCGGGTAAGTTACACTTAAGGATTTCAAGCTCCTTGGCAAAACATTGTATCTCATGAGCTTGTTCGACTACAGAACGGTTGTTAACCATCATGTAATCATGAAAGTTCTCCATGATGTATAGTTTGCTGCCAGCATCTGTTACACTGAACTTAGCATTCAGTGCCTCCTAGAGCTCTTTGCCATCTTTGAAGTGCATGTACACATCAAACAGCTTGTTGTCAAGAACACTCAGAACGCATCCCATAAAGGAAAGATTGGTTTGCTTGAACTTGTCTGATCTTGTTCAGATATAGTTCCTTCAGGTAAACCCTCACTAGCCTCGAATACTTTCAGATTTTGCAGCCACATAGTGGTCTTATACTGCCACCTCTTAAAATGAACACCGGTAAACTTTTCTGGCTTCATCGCATCGGCCAAGTGTCCCATGTTTATCTCGGAAAATTGCCTATAATAAGGTTTTTGGATTGTTGGATAATTAGGCACAATTTCTGTGATTAATTCCAGAATATTAAACATGACAATACCAGCTACTAGCAGATGTAACTCGAATATACTAGATGTACTAAACAACAAGATGAACAGAAACAGGAAGCAGCTAAACATGTACTCGCAGAACATGATTAATAACGAGACAGCAGCATGTCGCACGTATCGTTCGATTGCAGTAGTCGCAACAGTAACCTTGGGGAAGATCGGTCGAAGCAGACGGCGGCGAAGACAACGATAGGCAGCACCGCCCGACTTGGATGGAAGACGAGCCGTGATGCAGAACTCGAGCAGTCGTACAGAGCGCTTCCCAAAAACCGTATTCGCCCTCTCCCGTATAGGATCGCAAAGGCGAGTGGTTCCGAGACCTGCTCTCCCGTTCGCCGGTGCACGCTGGCAAGCGCGATGGAGTAGACTACGGTGGCGATGCAAGACAGAGAGGAGACAAAACCCTAGATTGGTTTTCGGTGTGTCGTGGTGGAAGCCGCACTGGCGTTTATATAGAGCGGCTCGGGAACCCCGCATAGAGCACGTCGTGGACCAAGCCCACGTTGCGCACGTTCAGGTCGTCAAAACCGCACAAGTTTTTCCAAGCAGCAAAAATAAAGCTGGCGGGCGGGCATGCGTGCGTGCGAGCGAGCGGCGGCGACGGAGAAGGAGCGCGCGTGTAGTTCTCCTCTTCTCATTCACTTTACTAAGTGGTGAACCACTCCACCTTATAAGGTGGTGTAACTCTCCTCCAACTTTCCACGTGGGACTAAACTTTAGCTCCCACTCCACTCATATGTGAGCTGCCACCAAATTGGGCTAAATCACACATGGGCTTCCACACACATGGGCTTTGAGATTTAGGGATAAACTGAAATCACATATGGGCTTAAATAAATTAGCCCATTATTTTTAACAAAAGAGAGCATCAAAAGTAACATCGATTACAAATAGGTCATTCCACCATATAGCAACGACTATAAACTAGTGAAGGCGCACTGGCCTGGCCTCCCTTCTCTATCACCGAAACTGGACACAATTTGTTGTAGTAGAGCTTGTTGCACTAAACAGACGGGAAGTCGTAGTGAGCAGCAACAATCACCAATGATTACAACCATAATTTAAGAGATATTGACCTGAAATAACACAAACCGAATACGAAAATCACCGGATCCAAAAGATCCACTGGACACACGACCCCACGCATCCTCCATCCATGCTAGACACACCACCGAAGCGAGGATAGGGCAGGAAGGGTCTTATTCTGGTTCCGAGATATAGTTGTTGTCTCACCATTCCGAAGAAGACATTGAAAACAACCTAAACAAATACGAAAACCCTCCTGCCAGCGAGGGGCCATGGTCCGCCACACCTCTAAGGTCCAAAGCCACAGGAGATGGAATTGGAATGGCAACGCCATTGATGAGGGGGACAAAACCCTAGGTTTGTTTTAGGGTCCTCATGTCACTTCTCTTCCTGTCTCAGGTACGTATTGCTTTTTGCTTGTGTCTTTTTTTCGTCTAAGGAGATCTAAGAGCATCTTCACTCGCATTCCCCAAACGTCATCCGGTAGAAGTGTCGGATCGGTCCCTTGGGGACACCGCGGCGCCTTACCGCATTTGGGACACGTATCTTTCCTGCCCAGTGCCCCAAATGTCATAGAAGAAATAGACGTAAAAAAATCTTGATTTGTTGCATCCCTGAATTATTGCATCACAACCCCGACCACGACCCCTTCTCCACGCCGCCGTCCTCCTTCATCCATCACGCCCATGCCCCAACCCCGGCCACGACACCTTCCCATGGAACTTATAGTCATGGTGCGCATGTTGAGGAGTTAGGCGATGGAACCGGCAACAGAGTGCCCATGGGGATAAAATGTGGCTCGCGTGGCCTAGTTATAAAGGCCGAGCAGCCGTCTCATTGATATCGGCGGTGGGCTCGAGCAACCGACATTTAAACGGAGCAGGAGTCGACACCAATGGTGACTGCGGTGACATGACGACTCTCTGCGCTGGCTGCATGCGACTTTGACGGGATGACCCCCTGTGTTGGCCATGCTGCACTGCGACGATGTGACGACTCTCTACGTTAGTCACGCGCCACTGCGACGACGGGGCGACTCTCTGTGCCAGCTTAATGAACTGACGCCGCCATTAAGCGGCGTAGGGACGATGACACAATAAATAATGTAAACCGGCCGTTGTGGAAATGACGGAGCTAGCTAGCCAAGCGCCACATCGCCATTATGTTGCGTCCAGAATGCCGAGCTTGTCCCCTGTGGAGCGGGGATGGCCTCGACGCACCGAACACGCTATTAGACCGTGACAACGATGGGCGTGTTTTTCTGCTCAGTGTGCCTTGGCCTTTGGGGCGTTATTTGGGACGCGACTAGAAATGCTCTAAGCGAACTTGATTTTTGAGTAATCTCAACATTTGTGTTTCAAGGTAAAAAAGTAAAATAAATGGCGCAGGTGATTTTCAATTTTTCAAGAAAAATGTAGCCACCAGTAATCCGCAATAATCCTGCGTATAGAGGTGCAAGTACCCACTAGAATCTGAAAGCAACTTAACTGCTTTAAGTAAAATCCTCTTACCCTGTGTAGAAAGGGACAGTCAGATAGCCAGTTCAACCTCTTCCACATTCTATCAGGTAGAGACACAGAGGACCTTGTGGGTGATCTACCAACCTCCGTTGGCATCCCCAGATATGAATCCTGCATTGCTTCAGTATGAACACCAAAGCAATGATGAGCCGAGCAGGATGATTGTCAAAAAATATCATCGACTTATCGTGGTTAATCTTCTGGCCAGAGCCTTGGCACTACGGTGCCAAGGTTGATTGAAGGACATGCACACTTCTGTCATCACTTTTTGCGAAAAATATGCTATCATCCGCAAACAGAAAAAGGGAAATAGGAGGTCCTTGTCGACCATTACGGATACCCTGCAGCTCACCACTCCTCTCCTTATCAAGCAAGAGGCAAGACAGTCCTTCAGTACACAGCAAGAACTGGTACGGGCTGATGGGGTCCCCTTGTCGGATACCACGCGTCGGAATGACAGGCTAGGTGAGGTCCCATTTACTCTAACCGCATATCGAACATTTGTGACACACCTCATCACAGATTTCATCCAGGGTAGAGCAAACCCCAATTTCACCAAACAACCATAAAGATAATGCCACAGATCAAGAAAGGTTTCTTGGCATGTTGTCTTCAAATTGTGTGAAGTCACTCTTATGCCATTATCAGTAATAAGATACCCGACACAAACGCGCTATGATACTACGAGATAATAACTGGAAGGATAATTTTCAGACGGTTGGCCAAAACCTTGGAGTTGGAGGCAATCTTATAAAGCATGTTGCAAAGGCTAATGGGAATAGAGTACTACTAGTTCCATAAAAGAAAAAAGAGGGAATATCATCGATGGTACACAAAGTTGCTGGGTGCAAATTCATACAACAACTTGAAAAATAGGGTGAAGTAGTACATAAACTTGCATCGTTGTGCAAAACAATGATCAAGGTGCTAACATGTGGCAGGGTTTTTGTTTACTGAAACGCCCTTACACATTTTTATCTAGCACATATAACCTTAGTGATACCTTACATATGGGTTCCACCTGTCAGTGATAAAAAGTGAATTAAAATTATATAGGCATTTGTGGGATTTGAACCCAAAACATCAACCTACTACTAATATGTAGTTGCCACTGCAACCAAGACCTCTAAGTGAAAATGTACGGAATCATCTTCTTATATTGTTAGAAGTCATTTTATTATACACGGTCGACACAGACAAGAACATAGCATGGCAATACTCTCCATGACAAGCTAGGTTTTGGATGTTGTATCTCCCCATCGACACCTCCATCGTTACCGTCATCTCCATGCCACAACGCACGGCCGAGTCAAACGCACTTATGTCATTTGCCTCTCGACCACAGCCATGGCCGATCGCTCATCCTTGTCCACGAACACAGCGCCCTGCGCGCCCACCTCCATCACGCTGATACGTATGCATGTGCATATGGATGTGACACTTTGATGTTGTCCAATATCCACAACCTACGTGTGGCTTTGAGGCGATCGACATGGCCAAATTTGTGATCGAGGACACCTGTGCCGACATCATC
Organism: Avena sativa; assembly: GCA_916181665.1. Classification (NCBI taxonomy): domain Eukaryota; kingdom Viridiplantae; phylum Streptophyta; class Magnoliopsida; order Poales; family Poaceae; genus Avena; species Avena sativa. Next base: position 142,755,023 of record OV702292.1, read on the forward strand.
GCATTTGTTGCCAGCGAGTCTTCCTGCCTCCTGATCGGCGACCGGTACTCCCATGCCTTAGACACGGCCCCGTCCCCATCTTCTCCGCCTGCAACCCTCACTAACTTCGTTGACAACTTTGGCGCAAAGAGGCTCGAGACATGGAGGACATGGAGGTGCTCTCTGGCACACACTCCGTCAGACGCGCCCGCTGGTCGTCTTTCATAGCAGCCGATGTTAGGCACTAAACGATCGTTTGCAAGGTCTCATAGGGTTGCCCAACATCCTGATGAAGAAGAATGACACAAGATAGGACCCGACGGTGATCTAGGACGCGGCGTCCCGGACGAGCTGGACAGCCAGTACAACCGCAACCTGTTGAAGCACACGGCTTGCCTCCGACGCCGCACTAATCGAGACTATGGAGACGCCATGGATGGTGTGGGAGAGCCCATGTGTCAGTTGGAAATATGCAAACAAGTTCGGAAGACTATAAAGTAAAAATAACAAGCACTAGCGTGACCATGACAAACTGCACCTATGTCGTCAACTACTGGGCAGGAGTTCCACCAAGCATTCCCGTGCGTGTGCTGATTACATTTCACAGTCTGATATTTTGAGAGGTGCAGTAAGAGCATCTCTAGTAGTCCCTTTACACACGAAAACTGAAAACGCGAGTACAGGCCGCGATAAACGGGTTTTGTAGGTCGGGAAAACGCTGGCACGGATCAGTCCCCGCAAATGAAACCTGCAAAACAGAATATTCTAGAAGAGCTTGCAAAATTTATCTTTGATGCGTTGCCAATAATGCTTTCCCGTTTGGTCTGTGCCGGACACAACATCCATCCCCACTTGCGCCCAAGCATGGCACAATGTCACATCTTCGATCTCGGTGTAGTTGCTAGTTCTTCTCGCCTTCGGTTTCACGTTTGCAGCATCAACCTTGACCACATCTTCATCCTCCTCATCCTCTCCGTCGTCGGAAATGTACTCACCCTCCGACTTGTTGGTTTGCGGCTCGAAAGTTCCCGGGTGAGTGCATCGCAGTACCTAAGTTGCCTGAAATTGCCGCACTTCGAAAAGTTGGGCTGCCAACTACCGAGAGGGGACATTTCGGGACAAACTCATCTCACCCCTACCAAATCCAAACATTCCGTGAAACAGCCCCATGAAGTAGACGGTCGGGACCCCCATGTCAATATGTCCATGACGCAAGCGCCAACGTGGCAACCACGTAGGCAAAACGAAGGACTAAAGGAGCTTGGTGCGTTGACCAAATTCACAAATCTATTCCCTCCTTTCGCATGAACCCTAGCACCGGCGGCATCGAAATCCACCCTCCAACCAGAATGATCCCTTCGGGCATTTGACTTCCGGCACCAAGTTGATGCGCCTACTCGCTGATCCCAAGCTCCGACATCGAATGCCGTGCCCGCCATTGCAACGCTCTAGCCCGCCTCTACCACCGACGAGCTGAGCAGGGCGAAGGATGGCAGATCCTATTGCCAAGGAAGAAGTAGTTCTGGCTAATTGCGGGTGAGTTACTCTTCTCTTTGCTATTCGCACAATCTATAACTTATAGCTGGCTATTGGCATTACAGAGATAGATCGAACCTAGAATTGTTTGCTAGCACAACATACCAACAAACAGTTCTTATCTTTTGTCCCCAATTTTCTGTCAAGTAGGATCTCCGCTGAACCCAAATACACGGTTATCGTCACTCTCTACGGCTACCACATTAAATTAGCAGATGGGAAGAGCAAGTGGAATCAAACTCACAGTCTAAAGATGAAAGTAGCACCTGCGCAGTTATGCACTATCCCTAGTATGGTTGCTGCTATGCGTGAACGTGCTGAAATGGGGCCGGACCAGACTGCATGGTTCAGCTTCATGGATGAACGAGGCTTCACGGTTTCTGTAGCGTGTGATAGTCAGCTAATTGGGTTTATGAAACAGTTTGTTGGGCTTCACGTGGTTATGCTAATTTGTAAAATACTGGATGTGGAAGCTCCTTCTACTAGGAGTCGCCCAGCTATTATTGGACAGGGTGGTCTAACTCAAACCCCTGCTGCTGTTGAGAAAAATGTGGTTCCTCGTCCGCGCCATGCTTCTGTCGGGCAACCTCCTCGAGGAGTCCCCGTATTGCCGTTGTGCAAAACTCTGCTCTAGAATCTGCTGGTACTGGTCGTCCCCGTGGTGTTGCTGCTCTAGCTGCTGCTGACCCAATCCATGTCACTGTTGAGCAAACTAAGGCTTTCGGAGGCTTCCCCGCTATTGTTGCCAAGACTGCTGCCTTGTGTGCTCCTCCTCCTCGAAACTATGCTCAAGTTGTGCAAAACTCTGCTCTGGAATCTGCTGGTACTGGTCGCCCCCGTGGTGTTATTGCTCTGGCTGCTGCTGACCCAATCCATGTCACTGTTGAGCAAACTAAGGCTTCTAGAGGCTGCCCCACTGTTGTTCTCAAGACCGCTTCCTTGTGTACTACTCCTCCTTGAAACCGTGCTCAAGTTGTTTAAACCCCTGATCTGGAACCCCGTGTTATTGTTGATCTGGCCGTTGTTGACCCAATCCCTGCCGTTATTATGCAAACTAGGGCTTCCCTACTATTGTTGTCAAGACTGCTGCCTTGTGTCCTCCTCCAACCCGTGCTTAGGTTTAGCGAGCTGCTGGTCTAGAGCTAGCTCATGGTCTGGACTCTGCTAGCACTTGAAACACTTTAGTTGTGGGAACTGCTCCTGATCGTCGATGTGGTGTGGCAGAAGCTGCTCCTATTGTGGTTGTCGTTAGCCGTGGCCCTGCCTGTCCACCAGGTATTGTAGCTCCCGCTGCTAAGAGCCCTCGCCTTGCTCCTGGTCCTGGTACTTCCACCGAGGTTACTCCAGCTAACGATGACGCTGGTGATGGCGATGGTGGCATTGTTGCTGGGTCAGATGGTGCCGCTCCACCTCTCGAACCTCTCGGAGGTTTCTATCCTCCAGAACCTGATGATGGCAAAGTAATCGTTCGTATCGGTGTCGAGCAGTATACTGCAAAATTAGATGATGGTATAGAAAAATTCTATGACGAGTTTGATATAATCCTTGACAGATACGATCCTAAAGTGGTATAGTTATCTGACCTGATGGCATTGTTACGTGTGAAGGTGCTGTGGGGGTCCTCCCAGGTAGCACATTTGGTATATTTTGGTTCTAGGAGCCAAAAGGCTATAGAACTAAAATCTACTAGGGATTTAGTCATATCATTTACAAGGAAACATTATAGAGGTCAAGTGTACATCCACTTGATAGTGCAAATGGTTGGAGAGGAATTGGATTTCAACAATATAGATGATGGACTTGTAGAAGGCATGTGTGACCTGATCCATGGCATCACTGGGGATTGTGCGACTGGGGGTAGCTTCGAACAGAGGAGAGTCTTAAAGAGGAGCATCATAAAGAGGAGCACGAAGAGCATCCCTAGAAAGGGCACCCCGAAGAAGAACATCACCAAGGAGACCACGCCAGAGAAGAGTACGCCCAAGAGTCGCACGAAAAAAGGCACCACGCCGCAGAGTACACCCCTGAGATCCAGTCAAAATGCCACACCGAACGGTAGCAGCAAAAACGCTAAGAGGGTGAGCATAGTGGTGAACACTCCCAGTAGTGGTAGCAAAAAGGCGAAGATGGCCAGCACGGAGGCTACCACACCTAGTGGTAGCATAAAAATGCTAATTTGGAGCAGAACACATGCCATCACGAAGGAGAACACGCCCAATAGTAGCAGCAAAAGGGCTAATACGAAGAAGAACACGCCGTAGAGGTCAGGCAATAATGCCAGCACCCTGGATCCAACACCTGTGAGGGGAAGCAGGAAGGATGTTACACCCAAGAGCAGCAGCAAAAAGCCTAGTTCGATGGGGAACATAACGCATATGTCAAGCCCTACTGATACCATCAGGAAAGATTACATCAGGAAGGAGGATGTACACAAGAAGAGCAAGAGGGTTCTGTACAGTCAAGATGAAATAGATTCTGACTGTTGTTTGTCTACTGAAGAACCTGGGATGCGTGCAAACGTAAGGCCACCCCATGTGGTTGCAGCAGAACCAACCGAGTGTCTGGGAGAAAATAGAGTTGCCGGTGAGGTAGATTGGGGCAATGTTCTGGTCCATCCGGGTGGAGATGATGGTGCAGCCCCACCCATGGGAGTCAATATGATGTGTGCAGTTCTAGGCATTAGAGATGATGGCCAATATTCTGAATCAGATGAAGAAGAGTGCACTGTAGAGGATCAAGAATCTGATGATGATGAAATAGACGAGGAACTTAACGATGAGGCTGGCATTCTAGTCGATGATTTGGGTGTTGAAGTAGAAGAAATGAAACATGACCATGAGTATCCTATAATTTTGGTCGGCACCGAGTTTAGGATGTTGTTCCATCATTTTTGTATCAAGGGGGAGTTCAACGTTCATCGACTGAAGAACACTGCCCAGAGGTATGATGTCATTTGCAGGTTAACATGGAGGAATGGACGGGTCGGGGTACATTGTCCATGAAGGATCACAGCAAGAGCCTTACCTGCGTCGAAGGCAATTAGGGTACTGGGGCAATGAATGCAGCAATCCATTTGAACTTTCCCTCTTTTCACTCTACAACTACAATTGTTGTGCAAGATCTTTCTGGCAACGAGTCGACTCCGCTTATCTTCTAAATGAATCTATGTTGCAGGTGAACAAAATGGGCTCTCCACACATGTGTCCGACATGCAGCAAACTGAAATCCTCAATGGCTGATATGGAGTGGGTGGCTATATAAGCTATGTTCGTAGTAAAGGATAACCCTTAGGAGACTACGAAGAATATTTAGACTAGCCTCAATTCTAAATACAGCATTGTCCTACCGTATTACACGGTTTCGAAAGGTAAAGAGAAAGCTTTGAGGGTCTTGCACGGGGATTGGACCAATAGCTTCAAGATGTTGTACAACTTCAAGGCGGAGGTACAAGCAAGGTGTCCAGGGAGTGTTGTGGAGATTGGCACTGAATCGGTACGTGGTAAAATTTATTTCAAAAGATTTTTCATGGCGCTTAAACCTTGCATCCAGGGATTCAAGGACGGCTGTAGGCCATATCTGAGTGTAGAAATCACTGTCCTAACTGGCAAATGGAAAGGTTGCCTGCTATCTGCCACAACACTTGATGGTCACAACTGTATGTTCCTAGTGGCATTCGGGCTATTTGAAATAGAAACAGAGGAAAACTGGGTCTGGTTTATGAGGCAGCTCAGGAGATCAATAGGCCACATGGATCCATTGGCTATATCCACGGATGCATGCAAAGGGCTGACGAATGCAGTGAAGGAGGTGTTCCCGTGAGCTGAAGGTAGAGAATTCCATGCCCATATGATGCTCAACTTGTACTCACACTACGCAGGCAGCGTATTTCGTTACATGTTTCCTGCTGCTAGAGCTTACAAACCTAGTAGCAGCGAATATTTCATGAGCAAGATTTTTGTGGAAGCCCCTAAACTTCCGAAGTACTTAGCCGTGCATCATTCATAGCTATGGAAGAGGAGTCAATTCAACCCTGACATCAAAGTTGATTACATAAATAACAACCTTGCAGAATGCCTGAATAACTGGGTGAAGGGCATAAAAGTGTGTCATGTTCATATCTTGATGGACAACATACGTGGTATGATCATGAAGCTGTTAAATATAAGGAGACAGATCAGTAGGAGACTTAGTGGACATATGCTACCGCCAGTTGTACAACAACTGCACAAGAGAAGCCGAGGACTTGCTCATCTTAGGGTTCTCCTGTCAACTAGCAGCAGCCGTGAGGTGGTCGATATGTCTAAGAGTGGCAAAAGGGATATTGTGAACATCCAGCTGCGAGAATGCACCTGCTTAGAGTGGCAGCATACCGGGAAACCTTTTGACCACGCCTTGGACTTCTTGGTGAAGAAAATAACTCTACCACATTTGGATTAGTATTTGTCAGACTACTACTCTATGGAAAAGTTTAGAGCTGCGTACGCTGGATCCGTCGAGCCATGTACAGACCCATCTTAGTGGCCTCAAGTCCAACTGAGTTTCGAGCTTTGACACCAGTTACAAAAAGGGGCAGAGGAAGACCTCGGGTGAATAGGTTTAAGAATTTTCTCAAGAAGAAGGGTTCGGCTTTCTATGCTAGCAAGAAGGGCAAAAATAGATGCAAGACTTGCCATCTTATAGGCCATAGAGCAGCGGGTTGTCCCCTTAATGCTCCCAAACCTAGGTATGAGATGGTACATTCAAAAAAAATTGTTTATAGTGTGTAGATATAAGGTAGTAATCCTTGTACTATTTTTTTACAGGAAGCGCAAGGTAAGAAACAAGACAGCCGACTCAGTGATTTTGCCGCAGGAAGAAAACCAAAACGAGTGGAGTGATGATGCTGGACACGATTCTGGTGCTGATTTGCCTGAATTCCCTCGACCCGGAGATGCAGGGAACGTGAAGGTAAGAATATTGGCACACAGAAAGAGGAAGAAGGAAGGAAATGAAGAAGCCAGTGGACGTGAAGGCAAGAGGAAGAAAGTTGGCACCCAGGCAGAGGAAGAAGGCTAGCAGTGTAGAAGCCTAATAATGTATTGAACTTGAACCTATATATGTAGTTTGGTTAAACTCTGGAGCTGTGTGCATGGAACTTGTCGGGCGAAACAATCTGCCTCCCGTACTCGGAGTAAAATGTATCACGACTTGAGGATTGGATACGACCGAGGCCACTAGTTGAATCCGAAATTGTGACTATGCCACTACTATCTGAACAATCCCACCACCAGGACCGCGATAGCTGAGCGGTTAAGGGGTCTCCAAAATCGATGGATGTTAGTGGCACCGACATGAATTATTTATAGGCGCTTAATAAATCCCTACTATTGGCATTACACTTATGATAAGGTTCTGAGCTGAAAAACAAGTTCTAAGCTAGCTGCTACACTCCATGAAGAAGCAACTTATTTCAGTTGCTGGACAATGACATGGCAACATAAACTGCAAAGGCAACAGATAATGCCCAAAAAATAAGGAAATTGTTTCACTATATGGCCTAATCTTGAGCCTGTCTATCTCACCACCTCCCTTCTCCTACCTCCCCTGCACCTGGCAAAGCTCCCGGATCTCTCGCTCCAACGCATGAATCTCCTCTTTCTTGTCCCACATAGCATCACACAGATCATGAACAAGCTCTTTGTAAAAACCTGTCAGTGGCTTTTCGATCCACGCAAACTTGTCACAGCCAGTTCCCGTCACTTCCTGCAAAGTAGATCAAAGGAAACAAAAAAAAAGAATTACATTACGCTTTCTGGATCCAGGTTACCATTGTACCTACAGTAAGAACTTACCGCTCTAATGTTGTAGTTGCTGAATTTTCCTGCAGTATTTTTGTCGGTCCATGAAATTCATCTCGGTATCTTCTCACCGCACAAACATAGCATATCGGGGTAGTAATCGTAGGGCATCCTCTGGTACCTGATGGGGGCACCCGCCTGACGGCATTGAGCCGACCCTGATTCCGCCCGAGACAAACTACATGAGCTGCGAGCTATGAGCAAGGGGAGCGAGGGTAGAGGAAAGAGGAGCCTTTGGATGTCAGAGTAGTGGCATGGTGAAGCGTGATTTATCCCTACTTAATAACTCGGGAAGAATCCTACCGTCCACATTCGGCTGACAGGTGGGGGACCTAGCATGCGGACTTGTCAAACCAACCTCGCGCCTTCGTGGTTCAAAGGCCCTCTCGCGCACATTGGGCGAATTTTTTTGGCACCTTGCCCATGTACATATCACTGGGAGGCCTTGCTCAGGAATCAGACACGCCTGGACCACACTCTTACTCCCTCAGAACTTGTCATGGCTCGCGTCGGCAGATCTATCCACTCCACCGCTCCCGGTCGAGCTCGCCGCGGCGGATCCACCCCAAGATCCTACTGTCGCAGTATCAAATGGCCATGGTTTCTTGAGCGGAGCAATGATGCTACGTCTCCAAGCTCGACCCCTCTTACCTGTAGAAGGATTGAAGCGACGTCGAGCTCGAGCAGGAGCTTCCCGACGCGACGAGGCTCGGTCCATGCCAACCCCGTCCCCTTCGTCATTGTCGATTCTAATGTGGAGGACGACAGGGACGAAGCAATGCAGAACACCATTGTTGTCTCCTTAGCGAAGGGCAAGCCACGAGCGGCAGTGGATGTCGCTGGGAAGGGCATGACGGTGTCACCAATCAAGGTGGACTCTAACGCCAGCGCGGTGATGTGGGTTTAGATGTTGTTTAGGCTGGTTGCAATTTCGGTTGTGTTTAGTGCGAGTACAATTATTGTAATGGGTTTGGCGAGCTATATTGAGAAATATGTGTAATAGCAGTGTGTAAGTGCTTCCACTTTAGAAATTGTGTCTGTGCCATTTGCATGTTGCATTATCCACGTAGATTACATGTAAACAATCCAACAAAAATCAGATTACAACCATTAGACGGTAGTGGCAGGATGGAAGAGAAGTGGGGACATTGGCTTCCAGGGGAAGGAAGATAAGTAAGGGGGACGTGACACTGGCAGGTGGGCCCACGGAACACGTGACACTAACATGCGGGAGCATGCGGTATTGTCAGTATGTCTAGAGTAAGCGGACTTTGCAACGTGACAACAACAAGCTGATAGGACCAATAGCTCGTCAAATTATTAAGGAGTACTAAAAACTACAACTGGGGTACATTCGCACAACACGTATGCTCTACGCACCTAAGAAGCATCACTTAAGTCTAACCATAACGATAGCATAAGTACTACATTTACCTGTTGGTCTTCTCGATACAAATGTAGAAATGCATCTGCCTGTTCGGTCCAGCACCAACAAGGTGCTGAGACGGCACACATAGGATCGACCTTAGGTTTGCATACTCCACCTCCCGCAGCGTCGGGCAGCTCGGCGCCTCGGCTAGCACAAGAGTGCTATCAGACGATGGCGGCTGGGCGTTCGCCCACATGCGCATCGTGTATAGGGGCCAGGCGCTTGAGACCGACCAGACGCATACCACACACACGAAGGTGGGCCCAGCTCTGGTTCCCGGAACACCGGTAGTGATGGTCAGGACGAAAACAGAGTCGTCCTCCCCTGGAAAATTAGCCGGTGACATGCCAAGTCAGTGAATGGCACCTGCTCTTAGAGAAGTTGGGCGTGGCCGTACGAGATCCTAATCACTTCGATCAAGTGCTCCTCTACAAGGTGGACGATGAGCTCTGCCGGCAGGCCGGTATAGTTGCAGCCTGGCTCCATGCAGGAGCACGCGCCATGCAGGCATACGAGCTCGTGGAGCGGGATCTCGTGATAGGAGTGACGGCGAAGGCATCCTAGGTGGGAGCACACAAGCGGGAACATCACTGCAAAGTTGCGCGTGAAGATCTCCAGATTCTTGGGTTGCAGCATCTCCCACATCTAAAGTTCGTCGAGAAATCAGATAAAAGATCAGAAGTTAGATCGATGAATAGTAGGAATATGTAAGATAAATTCAAAAGCTTGTAAAATGATTTCTTAGCATGAAGGTAGCGACCCGAGAATTAGCGACAGTCATCCGGGCACAATGCACGTAAGCTGGTGGCGTCGTCCGGGTACGGTGACGTGTGGTGGAGGAGGGGCTGTGGAGTAGACGTGCTCACTCACGAGCTCTATGATATTAGTAGTAGGCTATAGGGGAGTGGAAATAATACTAATATAAGTGAAAACGTAAGCGCGACCAATCATGTCGCAGAACAGCCAACTCGTAGATCACTCTTACGAAGAACCATCTTATTCATCCACGTGCCCCAATCGAACGATCTGCAACAATCGGATCAGACAACTAGTTCTTCATGGGGGCGGGCCTTCTAGAAGATGCGATCTAACGGCCACCATTAGATGCGATCTAACGGCCACCATTAGCTGCGATCTAACGGCCACCATGAGTGTTCATTTCATAAACCACATGGATCCACTAGATGTCATTGCATGTGTGTTCTTTTTATAAACCACTTGGATGTGTGTTCTGTTCACAAACCAGTAGAGTCACTCCATGAGTGTTCATTTCATAAATCACTTGGATCCACTAGATGTCATTGCATGTGTGTGTTCTTTTCATTAAACCACTTGGATCCACTAAATGTTATTGCATGTGTGTTCTTTTCATTAAACCAATTGGATATGTGTTCTTTTTATAAACCAGTAGATACAATCCATGAGAGTTCATTTCATAAAACCACATGGATCCACTAGATGTCATTGCATGTGTGTTCATTTCATTAAACCACATGGATCCACTAGATGTCATTGCATTTGTGTTTATTTCATTAAACCACTTGGATCCACTAGATGTCATTGCATGTGTGTTCTTTTCATTAAACCAATTGGATGTGTGTTCTTTTCATAATCCACATGGATCCACTACATGAGTGTTCTTTTCATAAACCACATGGATCCACTAGATGCCACTTGCATGTGTGTACTTTTCATTAAACAACTTGGATGTGTGTTATTTTCATCAACCACTAGATTTCACTGCATGTGTGTTCATTTCATAAACCACTTTGATCCACTAGATGTCATTGCATGTGTGTTCTTTTCATTAAACCAATTGGATGTGTGTTCTTTTTATAATCCACATGGATCCCCTACATGGGTGTTCTTTTCATAAACCACATGGATCCACTAGATGCCACTTGCATGTGTGTTCTTTCCATTAAACAACATTGATACACTAGATGTCATTGCATGTGTGTTCTTTTCATAAACCAGTAGAGTCACTCCATGAGTGTTCATTTCATAAACCACATGGAATCACTAGATGTCATTGCATGTGTGTTCATTTCAGTAAACCACATGGATCCACTAGATGTCATTGCATGTGTGTTATTTTCATTAAACCAATTGGATGTGTGTTCTTTTCATAAACCAGTAGAGTCACTCCATGAGTGTTCATTTCATAAACCACATGGATCCACTAGATGTCATTGCATGTGTGTTCTTTTCATAAACCACTTGGATGTGTGTTTTTGTTCCTAAACCAGTAGAGTCACTCCATGAGTGTTCATTTCATTAAACCACTTGGATCCGCTAGATGTCATTGCATGTGTGTTCTTTTCATTAAACCACTTGGATCCACTAGATGAACTTGGATGTGTGTTCTTTTCATTAAACCAATTGGATATGTGTTCTTTTCATAAACCAGTAGCTACACTCCATGAGTGTTCATTTCATTAAACCAAATGGATCCACTAGATGTCATTGCATGTGTGTTCATTTCATTAAACCACTTGGATCCACTAGATGTCATTGCATGTGTGTTCTTTTCATTAAACCAATTGGATGTGTGTCCTTTTCATAATCCACATGGATCCACTACATGAGTGTTCTTTTCATAAACCACATGGATCCACTAGATGCCACTTGCATGTGTGTACTTTTCATTAAACAACTTGGATGTGTGTTATTTTCATAAACCACTAGATGTCACTTCATGTGTGTTCATGATATGTCGTAAACGTATCTATGCTCCATGCTTGTTTTATATCAACTTTCTTATGTTTTGTTCACACTTTGAGGTATTTTTATACATTTTATGGAACTAACCTATTAACAAGATGCCACAGTGCCAATTGCCTGTTTTCTGCTGTTTTTGGTTTCAGAAAAGCTAGTAAAGAAATATTCTTGGAATTGGATAGGACAAAAGCCAAAGTCAATATTTCACCCGAAGCAATATAGATACCAAAGGGGAGACGAAGTGGCGCACCAGGGTAGCCACACCTGGTGGCCGCGCGGCCAGGCAGCACACCACCAGGGGGTGTGTGCCCCCTGGTGCTCCACCGACCTTGCCCCTTCACCTATAAAAGCCTCCCAGGACGAAAACCCTAAGAACCAGATCAGAATTCCATGAAAAGTTCCGCAACGCCACCACCATCGAAGAGGAGATTCGGGGGATAGAAGTCTCTGTTCCGGCACCCTGTTGGGACGGGGAAGTGCCCCCAGAGTCATCTCCATTGACTCCACCGCCATCTCCATCGCCGTTGCTAACTCCCATGATGAGGAGGGAGTAGTTCTCTCTCTAGGCTAAGGGCCCTACAAGTAGCTATGTGTTCATCTCTCTCTCTATGCGTGATATTATTGAGATCATGCGTTTTGTAATCTAGGATCTATTCTGCTACTCAAGTGCTTTAATTAATCTCTGCTTATCCCCACGTGTGTGAAGTTGGCAGTGTGCATACCGTGTGGCACTTTGGCTAAGGTTACATAAATACTTATCATGAGTATAATTTGAGGTGTGCTATTATAGCCTACATCGTCCAACCGGAGAGTAGTTCAGGGTAGCGTCATGAAGAGAAGATATTTATATGAGAGTGTCCATTAGTGAAAGTATGATCCCTAGGCCTTGTTTCTAAGCATTGAAACACCGTTTACAATCAGTTCTGTTACATGTTTTCTTGCTTCCACTCTTATTTCAGATTGCAATTAGCACTTATAATCATCCATATTACTTGTATTTCACTATCTCTTCGCCGAACTAGTGTACCTATACACCTGACAAGTGTATTGGGTGTGTTGGGGACACAAGAGACTTCTTGTATCTTGATTGCAGGGTTGCTTGAGAGGGATACCTTTGACCACTTCCTCCCTGAGTTCGATAAACCTTGGGTGATCCACTTAAGGGAAACTTGCTGCTGTTCTACAAACCTCTGCACTTGGAGGCCCAACACTGTCTACAAGAATAGAAGCGTGCGTAGACATAAAGCTATTTTCTGGCACCGTTGCCGGGGAGGTAAGGTAAAAGGTACTCACATCCTCTGGCTACTAAGCTATCTTCTAGTATTGTTGATGGTGTGTGAGTGCTTGATCTTATTTCCTTTAGCTTCTGCAATTATATCTTTTTTTTGTTTTTATTTTCACTAGTTAGGCTTAATGGAAAACAACAACAAAATTAGAGAGCTTTATAGTATTTATCTTGAGTTAGGACATGAAGTGTTTGAATAGAAAATTAAAAAACTTATGGAACTTTATTTGCATGCTAATAGCAATGTTATTAGTATGAATTCTTTGAACACCATTATTGCTAATGCTATGGAAAAGTCTAAGCTTGGGGAAGCTGGTTTTGATGAGCATGATATTTTTAGTCCCCCAAGCACGAAGGAGAAAATTTACTTTGATGATATTGTACCTCCGATATATGATGATTACAATGATGAGTATGATATTTTTAGTCCACCTACTATTGAGGAGAAAATTAATTATGACTACAATATGCCTCCTGTATTTGATGATTATGGTGATGAGAATAATAATGATAATTATTTTGTTGAATTTTCTCTAACTACAATTAATAAGAATGACTATGTTTATGTGGAGAGTATTAATTCTTTTATGCATGTGGCTCATGATAAGAATGTTTTATGTGATAGTTATATTGTTAATTTTATTCATGATGCTAGTGAAAGTTATTATGAGAGAGGGAAACATGGTTTTATGTATCTCAACAATATTAAGTTTCCCCTCTTTATGTTGAAAATTTTGAAGTTGCACTTATTTTGATTTCCTATGCTTGTTGCTTTATGCTTTCATGACTCGTTTCTTTACAAGATTATTTTTCATAGAAAGTGGGTTAGACTTAAATTTGTTCCATATTTTCTTCTTGATGCTCTCTTTTACTTCAATTCATATTTCTTATGTGAGCATCATCGAAATTATCATGCATATCTTAATGGCTAAAAAGAAAGAGCGTTTGGGAGACAACCCATTATATTTTTACTTTCAGTTTATTTTTGTTTTGTTGAGTCTTGGAAGTTATTGCATTTGTAATAACCTCTCCTTATCCTTTTTTTGGTTTTTGTGCCAAGAATAACCTCTAATGAGAGGGAAGTAAGACTTGGGAAGTTGCTGTCCCGAAACAGATTTTTGTGCTTTACTATAAAAAATCGTGAAAAATCTCTGTACATCGGATTGAGCTGTAATTTTTTATGATTATGCCACAGGTTATTCTATAACTTTCTTTAGTTTATGACTTCTCGATTTGAGCAACAGAAGGTCTTCGAAAAAATCGGTTTTTACCTGCTGGTCTGTTTTGACAGATTTCTGCCATTAGTTGCATTTGCCTCTTAATCTCTTTCTCTTTGAGTTCTCTTTGATCACTTTAGCTTTTAGAAGGAATTGATACAATATCTTGTGTTTTAGTGAAAGTTTTACTTATGTTGAAACTAAACCCAAAGACTTATTATCTTGAATACACTAATATTGCTAATGAAGATTGTGTGAAGTTTTGTATGAAGGAAATTTTCAAGTGTAGGGAGAGAATGATGTGATGAGATGAAGTATGGAAAAAAGCTCAAGATTGTGGATTCCACCCATGTCACCCCAAGAAATATTCAAGAAGTACAAACTTCAAAGCTTGGGGATGCCCAAGGCATCCCCTTCTGCATCAACAAAAATCTCAGGTTTTCTTCCAAAACACTTCATTTTTATTGTTTCATGCACAATTGTGTTGTTCTTGGAGCATCTTTGTTTTTAGTTTTATTTTGCTTTCTTTGCCGCAATAAGTTGGTTGGATCCCAGCACACTTCTTTTGGAGAGAGACACACCCCGTTATTCATTGCCTAGAACACTCTAGTTTTCACTCTTATTGTTCTGTGAGTGTTCTCCTTTGCTAGCACTGCGTTTAGCTTTAGTTTTCTTATTATTTTGGCTTAGAACTTTTTAGTTCTTCTTTGTAGATGGGTGAGACATGCTCTCTGGTCTTTATTGATTATTATCTTTGAGAGTTGTTTCAAATAAGTAGATTGGTGTTGGAAAAGAGTAGGAAGTTTCATGCTTATAGTGGTACAAAAGGAAGCTTGTTTTGACTGTGACTTAGACTTTATCATGTCATGCTAGATGTTGCTTTGACCATATGCTTAGTGATTATTGTTGTAGCATGACTTGTTTCAAACAATTGAGATTGCTTAATGTGCCTTGAAAGAATCATGCGTTGTTTTAGCATACAAAAGCATAATATTGTGGTATTCTCCTTTGATGCTTTATTTGGGTTGACTTGGCACATGCTTACACCATGTTAAGACTATGAACCAGTCACCATAGCATCTATGATCATTTAGTTTTTGACTTGCAATATCACTTAATGCTTTAATTAATAATGTTTTGTCGCTTTGCATGATTATGGCCATTATTGCTCTCTTAGTTGGTCACTCCTAGTCTTTTGCTAGCCTCCACCTGTACCAAGTATGAGTTCCACTCATGCAACCAACCTCCAAGAAAACCAAGTTATTCCAAAGAGTCCACTATAAATTCCTATGCATGGTGTGTTACACCATTCCAAGTATATTCATGTTTTTATCTACCTTCCAAATTAAACTTGTTATGTGAAAATTAGTGATTAAAGCTCTCACAAACTTGATGGCACACTTTACTTTCTTACACTTAATAAACTTGAACCATTGTGTCCATCTATGCTGTTTATATGCTTGTGCTTTATAAGTTGTGAATTAGCAGAACCATGTTGTCATGGGGAACGCTTTCAACATTGCTCTTATTATTTAGTTGATATCATGTTCTTTTGTTTATGGATCCCGGTGGTGTGAAATAAAAGGGGAGCTTGTAAGCTCATGGAGGTTGTATGTGTGTTAGAGAAACGCATGGGCGGCTAGCCTAAGCCATGCATAATCATGGTGGAAACTGGTAGCATAACAATAGTGAGCATTCTGTGAAGCATCCTCAATAAAAACCTATGCATAAAAAGATCGCTGAGATGCTCATTGTCTGTTGCCTTGTCATTTTGATATGGGATAGCTCCTGTGTCATGGGGCAAGGGGTACCCCGTTGGCGGTTCTCTATGATACACATGTACTTACAATGACAAGAACTTACTTATGACTAAAGTTGAGTAGCATGAGGTCCGGTACTCGTAAGCAAGGGGCATGAGATTTTCAACTTATGACTTGTTAAGCATATCCTCATATTTGTGTCACTTTAACCTTAATCACTTCAAGATGCTTATGATAGGGGCAATGAGAGCTGAAATCTAATAAGTACCATAATTTTTGGAAGTGCTTTATGAAACTTGAAATCCCAGCTTCCCTTTGTGAAGGGCCTTTCTTTTTTACTTTTATGTTGAGTCTCCATCTTCTATCTTTACGCACCAATTGAGAGAGCATAGTGGTCATTGTTAGTTTAATGTGCATTGTCCCAAAACTTGTTGATTGATTCATAACTTTGATATTGCTTGCTCTCAAATTATTTGTATCTAGTCACCCTTATGAACTTTGAAGGTGTCCTATGCATTTATGTTTTGCTATACCATGAGGGACAAGCTGAATACCACTCTTATTATGTTTTCTATATGTGAAATAAACAAATATCTTTCAATGCATTGTTATTCATGATCTTTTGTTTGTACCTTTTCATGTTACAATATAGTTGCTATGTCTTATTGTTAGAACTCTATCTTTCATGCTTATGTTTAGAGTACTATGATCCTAGCTATCAATGTTTTACAATACCTTGATCAAGATTGTGATGGTGCATGTCACCTCAAAAATTATTCTTTTTTATCACTTACCTACTCGAGGACGAGCAGGAGTTAAGCTTGGGGATGCTTGATAAGTCGTAAACGTATCTATAATTTTTGATGCTCCATGCTTGTTTTATATCAAATTTCTTATGTTTGTTCACACTTTGAGGTATTTTTATACATTTTCTGGAACTAACCTATTAACAAGATGCCACAGTGCCAGTTGCCTGCTTTCTGCTGTTTTTGGTTTCAGAAAAGCTAGTAAATAAATATTCTCAGAATTGGACGGGGCAAAAGCCAAAGTCAATATTTTACCCGAAGCAATACAGAGACCAAAGGGGAGACGAAGTGGTGCACCAAGGCGGCCACACCTGGTGGATGTGCGGCCAGGGGGCGCGCCACTAGGGGTGTGGGCCCCCTGGTGCTCCATCGACCTTGCCCCTTCGCCTATAAAAGCCTCCTGGGACGAAAACCCTAAGAACCAGATCAGAATTCCACGAAAAGTTCCGAAGCGCTGCCGCCACCGAAGAGGAGATTCGGGGGATAGAAGTCTCTGTTCCGGCACCTTGCCGGGATGGGGAAGTGCCCCCGGAGCCATCTCCATCGACTCCACCGCCATCTCCATCATCGTTGCTGACTCCCATGATGAGGAGGAGTAGTTCTCTCTCGAGGCTAAGGGCCCTACAAGTAGCTATGTGTTCATCTCTCTCTCTCTCTATGCGTGATCTTATTGAGATCATGAGCTTTGTAATCTAGGATCTATTCTGTTACTCAAGTGCTTTAATTAATCTCTGCTTATCCCCACGTGTGTGAAGTTGACAGTGTGCACACCCTATGGCACTTTGGCTAAGGTTACATAAATACTTAGCATGAGTATAATTTGAGTTGGATGTCTCTATGAGATTGTGGTGTTCGTTGGAACCATCTAGCACTCAAGGTGATAGTGAGGGGTTATCTAGATGGGGAATGCGAAATTTAAGGTGTGCTGTTATAGCCCTACATCATCCAACTAGAGAGTAGTTCAGGGTAGCATCATGAAGAGAAGATATTTATATGAGAGTGTCCACTAGTGAAAGTATGATCCCTAGGCCTTGTTTCTAAGCATTGAAACACTGTTTACAATCAGTTCTGTTACATGTTTGCTTGCTGCCACTCTTATTTCAGATTGCAATTACCACTTATAATCATCCATATTACTTGTATTTCACTATCTCTTGCCGAACTAGTGCACCTATACACTTGACAAGTGTATTGGGTGTGTTGGGGACACAAGAGACTTCTTGTATCTTGATTGCAGGGTTGCTTGAGAGGGATACCTTTGACCACTTCCTCCCTGAGTTCGATAAACCTTGGGTGATCCACTTAAGGGAAACTTGTTGCTGTTCTACAAACCTCTCACTTGGAGGCCCAACATTGTCTATAAGAATAGAAGGGTGCGTAGACATCAGTTCATTTCATAAACCACTTGGATCCACTAGATGTCATTGCATGTGTGTTCTTTTTACTAAATCAATTGGATGTGTGTTCTTTTCATAATCCACATGGATCCCCTACATGAGTGTTCTTTTCATAAACCACATGGATCCACTAGATGCCACTTGCATGTGTGTTCTTTTCATTAAACAACACTGATACACTAGATGTCATTGCATGTGTGTTCTTTTCATAAACCACTTGGATATGTGTTCTTTCCGTAAACCAGTAGATACACTCCATGAGTGTTCTTTTCATAAACCACTCGGATATGTGTTCTTTTCATAAACCAGTTGATACACTCCATGAGTGCTCATTTCATAAACCACATGGATCCACTAGATGTCATTGCATGTGTGTTCTTTTCATTAAACCACTTGGATCCACTAGATGTTATTGCATGTGTGTTCTTTTCATTAAACCAATTGGATTGTGTTCTTTTCATAAACCAGTAGAGTCACTCCATGAGTGTTCATTTCATAAACCACATGGATCCACTAGATGTCATTGCATGTGTGTTCTTTCATTAAACCACTTGGATCCACTAGATGTCATTGCATGTGTGTTCATTTCATAAACCACTTGGATGTGTGTTCTTCTCATAAACTAGTAGAGTAACTCCACGAGTGTTCATTTCATAAACCACATGGATCCACTAGATGTCACTGCATGTGTGTTCTTTTCATTAAACAACTTGGATGTGTGTTATTTTCATAAACTAATATTTAACAACTTGGATGCGTGTTCTTTTCATTAAACAACTTGGATGTGTGTTATGTTCATAAATATAGCAACATATATTACATCAAATTGACATATTATGAAACTAACATTGAAAACATATCTAACGGTACAAATTTAGTGTCTTAAATATTGTCACATTTCCCTAAAAAGTTAGTCAAACTTAACTAAATTTGACTTAGGACAATGCTAGAAGTACACTTATTTGCGGACCGAGGTAGTACTCAGTTTTGCCCTCTCTCGTAGTCACAAACTCTCTGAAAAGCCCAAACACGCTGATTGGTTGACATGGCCCTCTTGTGGATCGTTCGCACCTACCGTTGATCCTCTCTGATCCAACACGGATGGCTACATGATATCGTGCCCTTCACACTACATCGTGAGAACACACGGAAGTCCGCTTGCCATCTGCTCCCCCTGTTTTATCCGTTGGGTTTTTAGGGTCTAATAGCTACGCTTCTACCAGAAGGAACACTGAAACGTATATTAAATAATTCCATGAGTGGTCATGTCACGTTTAATCTAGTCTGTAAAGGCTACAAGTCTACTACACGGTAACTGTTCATCCACGGCCCACGAGCTATACCATTTGTACTATGTAGCATGCTTGCACTCTCACTTCCGACATGCCCCCACCACACGAACCTTCCACGCGGCAGCCGCAGCCAGAAGAGCTGCCTACCAGGGGCCTCGAGGAGGCCTAAATGTCCCCGCATTAAAAAACCCAGCCTATGGGGTCCTCCATTCACACTCATCCACTCCTCTCTCTTCCCTATCTAGCAAAACCCCACAATCCTCAATGTACAACCACGAACCTTCTCCATGAAACCAGTGCGTGGGGGTGAGTGTGCGGGCATCGCTGCTGGGGTGGTGCTTCCTGTGGCAGATCTGGAGGAGCATCATGCAGCGCAAGGCGAGGAGGACGTGCAGTTCAACCTCTTGGGGGACTATGTGCTCACTAGTACTAACGACTTCGGAGGCCCCGATGATGGCGTGGAGTTCAACGAACATGCTCCGCTCGTGTACCCGGAGGTACATCTATTTCTACATGTTTCGTATTTTCTGCTCAAGCTTAATCTAGTCCTGGTTTCATAAAAAAAACCTAGTCCTAATGATTAGATGCACCGTACAAACCGGTAAATGGAGAGATCTAGTCTGTTCTGAATGAATCCACATTATTTATTTACTAATAAGTTATCAAGAACACAAACCATATTAATTTAGGAGCGAGCTAGGGAGATAGCTGTAATGAACTGCTGAACCTGTATAAATATGTTATTGTACTGAAAGTAACTTGGAATGGTGGGAGGAATATATATTTATTATTTTGCTCATTTCTGTTTGCATTTCATACATTACATGTAGATTCAAGTGAGATGGACTCTGACAAGGAGAACAGGGACAACAAGAGCCGCCATGTCATGAAGAAGCTCAAGAGCGGGAGAATCCCTTTCCGCACTCGACTTGGGGAGCTCAGGTGCCCTTTCTATAAGAAAGGAGTCAACTCGAGGATTGACAGCTTGATTCCGCATGCGGTTGGCATCGGTAAAAGCCCGGCTAGTAAACACAAGTCGGCGACCAAGGCTAAGCACGCTGCTTATGGAAAATTCCTAAGGGAGTATGTCAAGACCGGCCTAGTGTCCCCTTACTTAGGAATCAACAACTTCTAGCCGACTGCTGGCGCGTGGTTAACGTGGGTGCTTTTTCCTTCAATCCACGACAATGGCACCAAAAAGATGCTTGTTGGCTCAAGATACGATGAGCTTGTTGGGAACCCCAAGAGGAAGGTATGATGAGCACAGCAACAAAATTTCCCTCAGTTGTGAAACCAAGGTTATCGAACCAGTAGGAGCAAGGAAACACCTCCAAGGAGTTTTTTCCAACTTGGAATCCTGCACAACACAACCACAGAACTTTGTCCCCAACTTACAGTGAGGTTGTCAATCTCACTGGTTTTTCTAAAAACAAAGGATTAAACGTATTGTGTGGAAGAAAGTAATAGCTTGCAGAAAGTAAACAGAAAACAGTAAACAGTTGTAGATTGATGGTAAAAGAAAGGACCATGGTCCATAGTTCACTAGTGGTGATTCTCCTTAAGATAGATGACATGTTGGGTGAACAAATTATAGCGGGGCAATTGACAAACACCGAGAAAGCATACATGCATATACTAATCATCTTGACTCCTATGAGATTTGATTGGGCATTACAACATTATAATAGACCGTAATCCAACAACATCTATGACTAATAATCCACCTTCAGGTTGTCATCCGAACCCCCTCTAGTATTAAGTTGCAAGCAACAGATAATTGCATTAAGCATTGCATATAAAGTAAACAATACAATTGTTCTATGAACAAAGGATTGCTGTTTTCTCCCTAGTAGCAACATCACATCTAGTACCTTAGAGATTTCTGTCACTTCCCCAGATTACTAGAGGCATGAACCCACTATCAAGCATAAATACTCCCTCTTAGAGTTGCTAGCATCTACTCGGCAAAGATAGCTACTAACAACGGAGAGCATGCAAGATCACAAATAATAAAGACATGATAGAATCAATAATCAATCTGAAATAGCATCTCAATATTCATCGGATCCCCGCAAACACAACATGTATGATTACAAATAGATGATCTTGATCATGAATGGAGCTCACAAGATCTAGACATGGTAGCACAAAGGAGAAGAACCAACCATCTAGATACTACATGGACCCGTAGTCCAGGGATGAACTACTCACGCATCACACCGGAGGCTTGCATGGTGATGAAGAAGGCCTCTAGGGTGATCTCTCCCCTCTGGCAGGGTGCCGGGAAGAGCTTCAGATCCCTCCCGGTCTAGGGATGGATATGATAGCGTCTACAGACTCTTTCGTGGAATTTTGATCGGGTGCTTAGGGTTTCCGTATCGGAGGAATCTTATAGGCGAAAGGGGAGGGCGAGGGGGTGCCCTAGGCAGCCACACCACCCCCCTGGCGCAGGCCAGGCCTAGACACGTGGCCAGGTGGTGTCGCCGGCCCCTAGCCCCTCTCCGTCTCGTATTCTAGCTCCGTGTCTCCCTCGGTGAAATATTAACGTTGGCTTTTGTCTCGTCCAATTCCTTGAATATTCATTTTATGACTTTCCTGGAACCAAAAACAGCAGAAAACAGGTAGCTAGCAGTGTGGCATCTTGTTAATAGGTTAGTCCAAGAAAGTGTATAAAAATACTCCAAAGTGTGGAAAAAAGATAATAAAGTAGATATAAAACAAGCATGGAACATCAAAAATTATAGATACGTTTGCAACGTATCAACATCCCCAAGCTTAACTCCTGCTCGTCCTCGAGTAGGTAAGTGATAAAAAGAAAGAATAATTTTTGAGGTGACATGCACCATCATAAACTTGATCAAAGTATTTGTTAAACATTGATAGTGTAACATCCCAAAACTTTAACCCAACTGATCAAGATCAAATCTACCCAATTTAGGGTTAACAAAAACTTTTTCTATTTAAAAATCTTGAAGCATTCATATGTGTGTGCATTTAAATAGGAGTTATTTTGAATTGCCATGATTGAGAGATCTATTGATTGTAAAATGACTCTAAGGTGAATTACACATCATCTAGATCATTCCCAAGCAAATCCCAAAGAAAAATAAATCAAAAAGAATTAAATAAGCAAATGGTCACTTTTGCCATTTTAATCACATAGCCTACTTTAGCTATTCCTAGCACTCAAATCTTAACAGAAATAATTGTGGTTCATTGCACCCCTTGCTAGTACAAGTAGTGATGTACCAAGGCCCACTTTGTTTCATCCCAAAAACTTTCAAACTCTAAATTTAATTGACATTTGAAAATTGAATCTAGTTCATATGTCTAGATACCACTGTCAAAAACCACTCAAATGAACTCCATTTCAAAATCCCAAGCAAACCTAGATACTCAAGCATAAGTTACACAACTCCACCAAAAATCTTTCAAAAATTCAAAACTTTTCTTCATGCAGCCATTTGATCGAACAGTTGGCAGGCAGACAAAATGTGGCCTAACTATTACTGTTTTGGGGCAAATTTTGTTGAGCCAATTGGTGTGCATTGATTCTCTTGGTCTCCCCCAGGCCCAACCAGACCAAACCCACCTCTATCCCTAGCCCCTGGCGCCAGTGCCATGCTGCCCCGACGCCATGCTCATCGGCCAAGCATGCACAAGGCGCAGGAGACCGCCAACCCTCTCCGCTGCTCTAGGAAGTTAGGCGCCACCTCACCGCCGCCCACGGTCCACCCCACGACCGTAGATAGCCCCTGGACCACCCCATAGCCTCGCCTCCCTTTTCTCTCTGCGCGCAGCCAGAGCGCGATCGCCGCCAACACGCAGTAGACCGTGCCTCAACACAAAATCGCGCACGCCACTCTGCCTCGACACCAGCACCCCGCTAAACATGGCCGTGCACCGCCGCGCGACCCACAGTCGTCGGGAGCCGCGTCGAGCACCGCCTCTATCTCCCAGAGTGCGGGAAGCTCCCGACCATTAGGCACCGCCCCTAGCCGTGCCATTGCACCGTAGATGACCGCCAGCAGACCACCCATCGACCTCGCCCATGCTGGTAGCCCCCTGTATCGCCCTCGCCGGAGAGGCCTGCCCACACCCGTCGGTCCCCTCGTCGAACCTATATAAGGAGGCCACCCCAGCACCATTTCTTCACACCATCTCACTCCCCTCTCTCCACTAATCGTTTCCCCTCTCTCGCCGGAGCCGCTCGAGCCGCTGTTCGCTGGAATTCCACCGGAGGTAGCCGCTGCAGAGGAGGAGACGTGGTCGTCGATTCCGTCCACCTCAGCCCCTGCCGCGATCTCGCCTGAGCCCGGCATCGACCACCAGTTCGTTTGCCCACCTCGCCACACTAGCTGGAGCCTTGGTACGTCCCCAGTAGACCCCCACCAGCCGTTTAGGGTTCAGTCTTGCCGGCGACGAGTCCGTCATCGATGACGACCGTGAGCTGTTGATCTGCGTTCTAATCATGTGTCCCAGATCGCCCCATATCGCTTCAGGTTTTAAGTGTCGCTGACATGCGGACCCCCCTTGTCACTCGCTCTCTGCGCCGCTGAGCGTCACTGGGCCGGCCCATTTACTTTCCCGCGCTGACCCAGTAGTTCAAATTTAGTTTTTTCTATTTAGACTTAGAATCAATTCTATCCCTTAGTTTAAAAATCTTTTCAGGAAGATTTACTAAACCAAATTGAGTGATTCCAATTTTTTTGAAAAGCTACTGAAAATCTCTATCCAAGCCCGTTGGATTTAAATCTTTTAGAGTTAGAGATCTCGCCTAGTTAAAATAACAAAATAGGAGCTTTTGCACATTCAAACATTTTTATAAAATCAACCATAATAGCTTTTGAGTTGATTCCAACTCTCAAAAATCACAATTCACCATACCTATCTGAATGTGTAATAATATTAAGGTTTACATGCATTGACTTTGGACTAGTACCAAAATAATGCTTTATAGGCATTTCTAGTCACTTTAAATCATTAATTATTAAACTTGAACTTATTAAAATATGAGCCAAACTTTAAATCACATTCCCATATGTTAGAATATGTGGTGATGACATGTGTCCATATGATCCCATATTTTAATTGGAGAATATTAAATCTTAGTTAATTTCAATGAGTAGAAATTACTTTTCTCAAATAAAAAGAATGAAGCTAGTTCATTAAACCTTGTGATGTTTGTGATGATACTAGATCATCAAATGTGTGCCTTAGTGTGCTAAGTAGACTAGTTAAGTATTGTTTGGTGATTGTGTATCCCGTATGTATTTATAGACGATAGTACCGACCAAGGCTACAAGGAGGAGGAGTTCTACCAAGAGGAGGAGGAAGAAAACTTCAACCACTGCACTACACAAGGCAAGCCATCATTAATAATTCAAGCCTAGCACTTCAAGTAAACTGAGCAAGCTAACACTTGCAAGTGTCTTAACTTAGCAAGCTAGAATTGAGCTAGATAACCTAAGCAAAGGCATTAGGCATGCTTTACTTATACCATTTTGAATTATACCTACTCCATGTCTTATTTACAAGCTTTACTTTCTTTACTTTACCAAAGTCCTTTACTTGTTTAAAGGTAGCATAAAGAGTATAAAACTTGACCTATCTAGTTAGACTTAGATGGCATTCTATGGCATGAGATTGATCTTAGTATCCCACATTAGTGAACACTCTTAACTTAGTAGTTGGAACAAAACCCAAAACTTGAGTTACTTTAGATGGGAATACTTGGTGAAAATGACTTGTGAAAACCTTGGAATGATGACTCATTCTATTGAAATGTTTTGACATGTGTTGAGAAACACCAATGGTTTATGATGATGAAAATGTTGAGGCATGAGCCTTAGCCCTTTTACAAAACTGATGGTTGGGTTCAGATGCGATACCATTCCAATTTTACCGTATAACCACAATACCTGAATTGGGTAAGGCTTAGCCGGAAATTTATATGCATTAGTATTAGTTCCCTCATGGGAGAGGTTTGAGCTGAGGCTACCTCTCAATGTTGTCCACCTATGCAGTGCCCAAGATGACAAATGGTCATGGTTGGGAGGCCATGCTCATAGGAGAGGTGCCTATACTAGGTTGTGTAAAGGAAAGGTTATGTTTGATTATCTGCATACTAAGTATGATGATTCAGGGTTATTCATGACAAATGTATCGAATCTTATGGTGAAAGTGTACCATCTCTACAGAGTGTCAAACTATTCGAATAGCCGCGCCCGCGGTTATGGACAGTTGGAGTGGTCTACTGTTCCATTGTCAGATGTTTTCAAAATGACTTATGAAATGAATTGTGACATGACTTGACCACAATAGATATGTGACTATGATAATTAAGTTCCCACTTAGGTGTTTTCAAACTTTACTTTATCTTTCTTTGCTTTTGAACTCAGCTTAGGTTTCAAACTTAACTTCACAAGTAAACTTAGAGTTAACATTCCTACTAGAACTGTACTACTTGTTAGTGGTAGTTTGCGAGTACTTAAAGAGTACTCATGGCTTTTGTCCCTGGCTATTCCTATGGCCAGACTATGAAGGAGACTACCAAGATGAAGGACAGCAGGACGACTATGATAACTAGGACTATCTCCCATCGTCAGCATTGCCTATGACACTGAAGATGGACCCCACCGCTATGCTATTTATTCCGCTACTTGATTGTACTAAGACTGGATCCTAAGATCCTTTATTTGTGTAAGACCTTATTTATGGTTTGTAATGGATGATGTACTGTGATATCCAATCTGTTATGTCTCGCAAAAATGGTAATCCTGGGATTGCGATGTATGGCATAACAGGCATCTGGGATTAAAAATCCGGGTGTTGACAAGTTGGTATCAGAGCCATCCTGACCATAGGAGACCCTAGTTAGAATGGACGTCCGAACAAAAACTTAGTTTCAAAACCAAAGTGAGTACTTATGAAAAGTATTTCCTCCCTTACCCTTGGAAATTCTTTCTCTCAAAAAAATTCATGTTCCTCCAAATTCTTACACTACTACATAAAATTTTGACACACTTGATCACTTCACTAACTTTCTCATCCTAAATTCTTATAGATGGAAGCCCATTACAACAAGTTCTACCAGTTGGGCAACGGAGGCCAACTGATCTTCGAGAGGGATTTGGATGCACTGTCCGAGTTCTTGGAGCATCCTCATCCGGAATTCCTTGGAGCTCAACTCCTGGGTCCACCAAGAGGAGATTTACAATGGCTAGTGACTACTAACCTTCGAGGCAAGATAGAAGCACCAGTATCTGGGAGGATTCAATTCTCTGTGAGAGAGAACAACTGGCTAGATGGATTAGCCAGGGCAATGCATGAAGCTCTCGCACGTCTGTGTGCCCTCAGTGTTAACCTAATCCAAGGAACCCGCTTTGTTCACTATGCAAGGCGTGATTCCATGGGAATGCCGCTAGAGATGCCAAGTCACCCAATACTGAAGCGTCAAGTGGAGAACCTCGACTTCCTACTGTACGATAGACAAAAGGAGTTGGAAAATTCTAGGGAGCTCGCCAACAACAACCTCGCCATTGCAGCCCAGAAGGCCCAGGCTTTCTCACTGCTCATCCAGGATCGTCGGTCTCTTGGCTGTCAGGGCGCCAAGAAGGATCGCACCATCGACCGTCTTCACAAGAAGGTGGCTAACCTCGAGAAGACCATCAAGGAGCAAGAAGCTCAGCTTGCTGTAAAGGAAGAAGAAGAGGAAGGTGAAGATATCCAAGGGGATATTGACTCCTAACTTAGCAATGATGATGATTTTCTGGAGGAAGATGCCGTGGACTTCTACACCGACGAATCCGACTCCGACTTCATCGATGATGAGTAGATGCACTAGAGCACTGTCGTAGTATGTGGAGTATCAGTCCCATTGTATCGTAGCTTGTAGAATGGTTCTTAAAACCATCTATTTTCCTTTGATGTTGTGGTGTGTGTGTGTTTGTATCGCATGCTTTGCTTGAATGAATGAAAAGAAGTTAGCTGCAAAACCTGAGTCAAACTCAAAGTTTTAGCTTTGAAATCAAAACCATGAACCTTAGAACTTTCCCTCTTACCCCTTTATCTACCTCAATCTTCAGATGACTCGTGGAAACAAGGAGGGAGCAGCTCATCGCAAGACCCAATGCTGCAGATCCTGCAAAATCTCATTGCAGACCGTGAAGCCAGCAGGGCAGAGCGCCAAGCTAACCTAGCAACACTGCAGCAGATTGCCCAGATGGCTCTCAACAACCAGAACCATGGAAATCAGGATCATCATGGATCCAAACTCAAGAACTTCCAGAATACAAATCCCCCAATCTTTAGTACTTCAGAGAACCCACTTGATGCTGATGACTGGTTGTAGACAATGGAGAACAACCTAGAAGTAGCAGGAGTGGAGGCCAACAAGAAAGTTATTTTTGCCACCCACTATCTGGCAGGAGATGCAAGAGCATGGTGGAACAGTGTCCGCACAATGAACCATGGTCAAGTGATGACATGGGAAGCCTTCAAGATCAAGTTCAGCCGCACCCACGTGCCGTAGGGTCTAGTCACCCGAATGAGGGATGAATTTTGAGAATTGAAGCAAGGCAGAATGACTGTAGTGGAGTACCGTGACAGATTCCTGTCCTTAGCAAGGTATGCACCTGATGAGATCAACACGGAGGCCAAGAAGAAAGAGAGATTCTTGAACAGACTGCATGATGAGATGCAGACTATCCTCGTCAACATCCGTTTCCAGGATCTCGAAGAGCTAGTCGACTCTGCCATTCAGATGGAAGGGAAGCTTAACCAGGCAAACGACAACCGCAAACATCGTATGATGCACCAAGCTAGATCCAGCAGTCACCAGAAGTACTGTCCCAACCCTTCAACAGGATATGCACCGAGGAACAACCGACCCCCAATGTCTCGCCCAAGCTACCCCAACCGTAGCGAAGGAAATGTGAAGTCCGGAGGAAACAACAATCACCCCGGCAACACCAACAATTTCAACCGTGCACCTCCCAAGGGCAACAACAACAATAACAACAACAACAACACTGCACCCAGAACTGGAAGCAATGTTGTTCTCGTGGCAGCGAAAGACAAGTCTCAGATCACTTGTTTCGAGTGTGGAGTGAAGGGTCACTACTCCAATGAGTGTCCCAAGAAGATTGCCGCCACTGCCAATGTGAATGCGCCAGCTCAACAGCAACATCGTGTTCAACCAGGAAGAAGATTCGCCCTAGGGAACCCTCACAACCGCAACGGACGTCTCTTCCACATGAACGCCGAAGAAGCCCAAGAAGCGCCAGATGTAGTGCTGTGTATGTTTTCTGTCAACTCAGTTTTAGCAAGAGTGTTGTTTAATTCTAGAGCATCGCACTCATTTGTCACCGAAGAATTTGCATGCACTAGTAAGATTCACCCAACCAACTTGAAGCATGTCATGATAGTTCAAATCCCTGGTTCAACTACAAAAGCTAGAAATATTTGCAAAGGTGTGCCTATCAGAATACATGGGATAGATTTTTATGCCAATCTAATAGTACTTGCCAAAGGTTTGGAAGTAGTACTAGGAATGGATTGGATGTCAAAGCATAAAGGATTGATAGACTGTGCCAAGAAAGCCATCACCAAGACCAGTAGCTCTGGAGTCTCAGTAGAGCATATATCTGAAACCTTGCCCCGTCAATTCAAGTGTAACAAGAGTCTAGCCCTGCCCACCATTGACCAAGTCAGAGTAGTCTATGAATACCCCGACGTATTCCCAGATGAATTGCCCGGTATGCCCCCGGATAGGGATATTGAGTTCATTATTGAACTAATCCCCGGAACCGGACCCATAGCCTAGAGACCCTATAGCATGAACCTGTCAGAGTTAGTGGAATTGAAGAAGCGGTTGGATGCTATGCTGGCAACATGCTTGATTCAACCAAGCGCATCGCCATGGAGATCCCCAGTGTTATTCGTCGACAAGAAAGATGGAGGCAACCGTTTGTGCATAGATTACAGGAAGCTGAATGACATCACCATCAAGAACAAGTACCCTTTGCCAAAGATAGAGGATCTATTTGATCAGTTGACTGGAGAAAATGTGTTCTCTAAGATCGATCTTAGGACTGGTTATCACCAACTTAAGATTCATGCAACGGATATTCCGAAGACCACCTTTACTACTCATTATGGTTTATACGAGTATAGGGTTATGTCTTTTGGATTAACCAATGCCCCTGCTTATTTCATGAATCTCATGAATAAGATCTTTATGAATTTTCTAGATAAGTTTGTCATTGTGTTTATCGACGATATCCTTATCTACTCCAAGTCAGAAGAAGAGCATGAGCAACATCTGAGAATCATCCTTGAAACCCTTAGAGAGCATCGATTGTATGCCAAGTTCAGCAAATGTGAGTTTTGGCTGAAAGAAGTAGGATTCCTAGGACATATTGTGTCTGCTGGAGGAGTCGCTGTTGACCCTGCCAAGATCAAAGATGTTGAAGAATGGGAAGCCCCAACCACTCAAACCCATGTCTGTGCATTTCTCGGATTAGCGGGATACTACCGCAAGTTCGTTGAAGGATTTTCGAGCACCGCCAGAGCCATGACCCAATTGTTGAAGAAGGACAAGAAGTTTGAATGGACCGACAAATGTGAAGCAAGTTTACAAGAGTTTAAGAAGAGATTGATTTCAGCCCCAATTTTGATAATGCCAGATATCAAAAAGCCGTTTGATGTGTATTGTGATGCATCCAAGGTTGGTCTCGGATGTGTATTGATGCAAGAAGGCAAAGTCATCGCGTATCTGTCTCGACAACTAAAGTATCATGAGCAGAACTATCGGACCCATGATCTTGAGTTAGCAGCCGTAGTTTTGGCATTGAAGACATGGCATCATTATCTGATGGGTAATCGCTGTGAGATTTACTCGGATCACAAAAGCTTGAAGTATATTTTCACTCAGAAGGAGCTAAATATGAGGCAAAGGAGATGGATAGAGTTAATCAAGGATTATGACCTTGACATTCACTATCACCCCGACAAAGCCAATGTGGTAGCAGATGCTCTTAGCAGATTGCCGTGTAGGCTAAACACCATGATCAAGGAGAAGCAACCGAGTTTGTATGAGGAGTTGGAGCAGTTCAGGACTAAGCTAGTTAGCAAAGGATTTTTAGCTAGCATTGAACTTCAACCCACGTTGATTAGGCAAATCAAGGAAGCCCAGAAGGGAAATGAAAGTATCGACGAAATCAAACATCGTATTGGTACAGGAAAGGTACCTGGATTCACCGAAGACGAAGAAGGAGTTATATGGTACAAAGGCCGTATCTGTGTGCCAGCACATTCGGAGCTAAAGCAAGTAATCATGCAAGAAGCTCATGATACTCTTTATTCTATCCACCCCGGAGGAACAAAGATGTATCAAGATTTGAAAGAGCAATTTTGGTGGCACAAGATGAAGAGAGAAATCGGAAGCTACATCGCCAAGTGTGATATCTGTCAGAGAGTCAAAGCGGAACATCAGAGGCCCGCAGGACGGTTGCAACCATTGCAGATTCCGGAATGGAAATGGGATTCCGTCAGAATGGACTTCATCACCTGTTTGCCTACTTCTAGTATGGGAAATGACTCCATCTAGGTCATTGTTGATAGACTGTCCAAGGTAGCTCACTTTATACCTGTCAAGACCACCTACCAGAGTTCGAAGCTAGCAGAGTTGTACATTGCCAGAATTATTAGCCTGCATGGAACCCCCAAGACCATAGTATCAGATCGAGGAACCCAATTTACCTCGAGATTTTGGCAAAAAGTCCAGGAAGGATTAGGAACCAAGTTGAATTTTAGCACCGCTTATCACCCGCAAACTGATGGATAGACTGAAAGAGTTAACCAAATCTTAGAAGATATGTTGAGAGCTTGTGTGTTAGAGTATGGATCAAAATGGGAAGACGGCCCGCCTTTCGCAGAATTCTCATACAACAACAGTTATCAAGCCAGTTTGCAAATGGAACCATTTGAGTTCCTATACGGAAGAAAGTGTCGTACCCCTTTGAATTGGTTGCAAGTAGGAGAGAGTCAGATTTTTGGACCCGACATTCTCTGAGAAGCTGAAGAAAAGGTTCACAAAGTCCGTGAGCACCTCAAGACCGCCCAATCCAGATAGAAGAGTTATGCTAACAAGAGAAGGAGAGACCTGACTTTCAATGTCGGAGATTTTGTGTATCTCAAGGTTTCGCCATTGAAGCGAACCCAGTGTTTTAGTCTGAAAGGAAAGTTAGCCCCCAGATATATCGGACCCTTCAAGATTCTGAATCGTCGAGGAGAAGTATCATATCAACTGGAACTACCAGAAGAGATGTCAGCCATCCACAATGTGTTCCATATCTCGTTACTTTGCAAATGCCTAGAAGTGCCGGAGAAGACCGAAGTTTTCAAGAACATCGATCACCGAGCTGTTGATATCAACAAGGATCTGACATATCGTGAAGTGCCCATCCGTATCCTGGAGGAAGCCTACAGAACCACCAGGACCAGGAGTATAAAATTTCTCAAGATCCAATGGAGCAACCATACCGAAGAGGAAGCCACTTGGGAGCGAGAAGATTACATTAGGACTGAGTTCCCAGATCTCTTTAGTTCCTAGTTTTCTTTCTTAAATCTCGGGATGAGATTTTGTTTAAGGGGGGAAGGTTTTTAACATCCCAAAACTTTAATCCAAGTGATCAAGATCAAATCTACCCAATTTAGGGTTAACAAAAACTTTTGCTATTTAAAAATCTTGAAGCATTCATATGTGTGTGTGCATTTAAATAGGAGTTGTTTTGAATTGCCATGATTGAGTGATCTATTGATTGTAAAATGACTCTAAGGTGAATTACACATCATCTAGATCATCCCCAAGCAAATCCCAAAGAAAAATAAATCAAAAAGAATTAAATAAGCAAATGGTCACTTTTGCCATTTTAATCACATAGCCTACTTTGGCTATTCCTAGCACTCAAATCTTAATAGAAATAATTCTGGTTCTTTCCACCCCTTGCTAGTACAAGTAGTGATGTACCAAGGCCCACTTTGTTTCATCCCAAAAACTTTCAAACTCTAAATTTAATTGACATTTGAAAATTGAATCTAGTTCATATGTCTAGATACCACTTTGTCAAAAACCACTCAAATGAACTCCATTTCAAAATCCCAAGCAAACCTAGATACTCAAGCATAAGTTACACCACTCCACCAAAAATCTTTCAAAAATTCAAAACTTTTCTTCATGCGGCCATTTGATCGAACAGTTGGCAGGCAGACAAAATGTGGCCTAACTATTACTGTTTTGGGGCAAATTTTGTCGAGCCAATTGGTGTGCATTGATCCTCTTGGTCTCCCCCAGGCCCAACCAGACCAAACCCACCTCTATCCCTAGCCCCTAGCACCAGTGCCATGCCGCCCCGACGCCATGCTCACCGGCCATGCATGCACAAGGCGCAGGAGACCGCCAACCCCTCTCCGCCGCTCCAGGAAGTTAGGCGCCACCTCACCGCCGCCCACGGTCCACCCCATGGCCGCAGATAGCCCCTGGACCACCCCATAGCCCCGCCGCCCTTTTCTCTCAGCGTGTAGCCAGAGCGCACCAGAGCACGATCGCCGCCAGCACGCAGCAGACCGCGCCTCAAAACAAAATCGCGCATGCCGCTCCGCCTCGACACCAGCACCCTGCCAAACACGGCCGTGCACCACCGCGCGACCGACAGTCGTCAGGAGCCGCGTCGAGCACCGCCTTTGTCTCCCAGAGCGCGGGAAGCTCCCAACCATTAGGCACCGCCCCTAGCCGCGCCATTGCGCCGTAGCTGACCGCCAGCAGACTGCCCACCATCCGCCTACCTCGCCCACGCCGGTAGCTCCCTGTACCGCCCTCGCCGGAGAGGCCTGCCCACACCCGTTGGTCCCCTCGTCGAACCTATATAAGGAGGCCACCCCAGCACCATTTCTTCACACCATCTCACTCCCCTCTCTCCACTGATCGTTTCCCCTCTCTCGCTGGAGCCGCTCGAGCCGCCGTTCGCCGGAATTCTACCGGAGGTAGCCGCTGTAGAGGAGGAGACATGGTTGTCGATTCCGTCCACCTCAGCCCCTACCGCGACCTCGCCTGAGCCTGCCGTCGACCACCAGTTTGTTTGCCCGCCTCGCCACACTAGCTGGAGCCTTGGTACGTCCCCAGTAGACCCCCACCGGCCGTTTAGGGTTCAGTCTCGCCGGCGACGAGTCCGTCATTGACGACGACCATGAGCCGTTGATCTGCGTTCTAATCGTGTGGCCCAGATCGCCCCGTACCGCTTCGGGTTTTAAGTGTCGCTGACATGCGGACCCCCTTGTCAGTCGCCCTCTGCGCCGCTGAGCGTCACTAGGCCGGCCCATTTACTTTCCCACGCTGACCCAGTAGTTCAAATTTAGTTTTTTCTATTTAGACTTAGAATCAATTCTGTCCCTTAGTTTAAAAATCATTTCAGGAAGATTTACTAAACCAAATTGAGTGATTCCAATTTTGTTGAAAAGCTACTGAAAATCTCTATCCAAGCCCGTTGGATTTAAATCTTTTAGAGTTAGAGATCTCGCCTAGTTAAAATAACAAAATAGGAGCTTTTGCACATTCAAACATTTTTATAAAATCAACCATAATAGCTTTTGAGTTGATTCCAACTCTCAAAAATCACAATTAACCATACCTATCTGAATATGTAATAATATTAAGGTTTACATGCATTGACTTTGGACTAGTACCAAAATAATGCTTTATAGGCATTTCTAGTCACTTTAAATCATTAATTATTAAACTTGAACTTATTAAAATATGAGCCAAACTTTAAATCACATTCCCATATGTTAGAATATGTGGTGATGACATGTGTCCATATGATCCCATATTTTAATTGGAGAATATTAAATCTTAGTTAATTTCAATGAGTAGAAATTACTTTTCTCAAATAAAAAGAATGAAGCTAGTTCATTAAACCTTGTGATGTTTGTGATGATACTAGATCATCAAATGTGTGCCTTAGTGTGCTAAGTAGACTAGTTAAGTATTGTTTGGTGATTGTGTATCCCGTATGTATTTATAGATGATAGTACCGACCAAGGCTACGAGGAGGAGGAGTTCTACCAAGAGGAGGAGGAAGAAAACTTCAACCACTGCACTACACAAGGCAAGCCATCATTAACAATGCAAGCCTAGAACTTCAAGTAAACTGAGCAAGCTAACACTTGCAAGTGTCTTAACTTAGCAAGCTAGAATTGAGCTAGATAACCTAAGCAAAGGCATTAGGCATGCTTTACTTATACCATTTTGAATTATACCTACTCCATGTCTTATTTACAAGCTTTACTTTCTTTACTTTACCAAAAGTCCTTTACTTGTTTAAAGGTAGCATAAAGAGTATAAAACTTGACCTATCTAGTTAGACTTAGATGGCATTCTATGGCATGAGATTGATCTTAGTATCCCACATTAGTGAACACTCTTAACTTAGTAGTTGGAACAAAACCCAAAACTTGAGTTACTTTAGATGGGAATACTTGGTGAAAATGACTTGTGAAAACCTTGGAATGATGACTCATTCTATTGAAAAGTTTTGACATGTGTTGAGAAACACCAATGGTTTATGATGATGAAAATGTTGAGGCATGAGCCTTAGCCCTTTTACAAAACTGATGGTTGGGTTCAGATGCGATACCATTCCAATTTTACCGTATAACCACAATACCTGAATTGGGTAAGGCTTAGCCGGAAATTTATATGCATTAGTATTAGTTCCCTCACGGGAGAGGTTTGAGCTGAGGCTACCTCTCAATGTTGTCCACCTATGCAGTGCCCAAGATGACAAATGGTCATGGTTGGGAGGCCATGCTCATAGGAGAGGTGCCTATACTAGGTTGTGTAAAGGAAAGGTTATGTTTGATTATCTGCATACTAAGTATGATGATTCAGGGTTATTCATGACAAATGTATCGAATCTTATGGTGAAAGTGTACCATCTCTGCAGAGTGTCAAACTATTCGAATAGCCGCGTCCGCGGTTATGGACAGTTGGAGTGGTCTACTGTTCCGTTGTCAGATGTTTTCAAAATGACTTATGAAATGAATTGTGACATGACTTGACCACAATAGAGTTGTGACTATGATAATTAAGTTCCCACTTAGGTGTTTTCAAACTTTACTTTATCTTTCTTTGCTTCTGAACTCAGCTTAGGTTTCAAACATAACTTCACAAGTAAACTTAGAGTTAGCATTCCTGCTAGAACTATACTACTTGTTAGTGGTAGTTTGCGAGTACTTAAAGAGTACTCATTGCTTTTGTCCCTGGCTATTCCTATGGCCAGACTATGAAGGATACTACCAAGATGAAGGACAACAGGACGGCTATGATAACTAGGACTATCTCCCATCGTCAGCATTGCCTGTGACACTGAAGATGGACCCCACCGCTACGCTATTTATTCTGCTACTTGATTGTACTAAGACTGGATCCTGAGATCCTTTATTTGTGTAAGACCTTATTTATGGTTTGTAATGGATGATGTACTGTGATATCCAATCTGTTATGTCTCGCAAAAATGGTAATCCTAGGATTGCGATGTATGGCATAACAGGCATCTGGGATTAAAAATCTGGGTGTTGACAGATAGCTGGAATCATAGTACTTCAACATACCATGAAAGATATAGTTCTAACAATAAGACATAGCAACTATGTTGTAACATGAAAAGGCACGAACAAAAGATTCATGAATAACAATGCTTTGCAAGACGTTTGTTTGTTTCACATAAAGAAAGCATAATGAGAATGGTATTCAGCTTGTCCCTCATAGAGTAGCAAAACATAAATGCATAGGACACCTTCAAGGTTCATAAGGGTGACTAGATACAAATAGTTTAAGAACAAGCAATATCAAAGTTATGCATCAATCAACAAGTCTTGGGACAATGCACATTAAACTAAGAATGGCCACTAAGCTCTCTCAATAGGTGCATAAGGATAGAAGATGGAGACTCAAGATAAAAGTAAAAGAAAGGCCTTCTTGGAAGGAATAAGGGATTCAAGTCTCATAAAGAGCTTCCAAAAATTATGGTACTTATTAGCTTTGAGCTCCCATTGCCCCTATCATAAGCATCTTTAGGTGATTAAGGTTAAAGTGACACAACTAAGAGGATATGCTTGACAAGTTATAAGTTGAAATCTCATGCCCCTTACTTACGAGTACCGAACCTCATGCTACTCAACTCCAGTCACAAGTAAGCTCTTGTGATTGTAAGTACATATGTATCATAGAGAACCACCAATGGGGTACCCCTTGCACATGATACAGGAGCTATCCCATAATCAAAATGACAAGGCAAGCAGACAATGAGCATCTCAGTGATCTTTTTATTTGCTATTTGCGTAGGTTTTTATTGAGGATGCTTCATAGAGTGCTCATTATGGTTATGCTGCAAGTTTCCACCATGATTAGGCATGGCTTAGGCTAGCGGCCCAGGCGTTTCTCTAACACACATACAAACTCCATGATCTTACAAGTTCCCCTTTTATTTCACACCGCCAGGATCCATAAGCAAAAGAATCATGATATCCACGGAATATAAGTGCAATGTTGAAAGCGTTCCCCATGATACATGGTTCTGCTAACTTCAACTTATAAAGCGCAAGCATATATGCAACAAAGATGGACACAATGGTTCAAGTTTATTAAGTGCAAGAAAGTAAAATGTGCCATCAAGTTCGTGAGAGCTTTTATCACTTATTTTCACATAACAAGTTTAATTCGGAAGGTAGATAAAAACATGAATATACTTGGAATAGCAAATGCTAATAGGTAGGTATGGTGGACTATTTTGGAATAACTTGGTTATATTTGGAGTTGGATGCATGAGTGGAACTCATACTTGGTTATGGAGGCTATCAAAAGATTGGGAGCGACCAACTAAGAGAGAAATAATGGCCATAATCATGCAGAGCGACAAAACATCATTACTTAAAGCATAAAGTGATATTACAAGTCGAAAACTAAAGTATCTTAAAGGCTATGGTGACTTGGGATAGTCTTAACATGGTGTGAGCATGCGCCAAGTTAACCCAAATAAAGCATCAAAGGAGAATACCACAATACTACGCTTTAATATGCTAAAACAACACATGATTCTTTCAAGGCACATTAAGCAATCTCAATTGTTTATAACATGTCATGCTACAGCAAAAATCACTAAGCATAAAGCCAAAACAATACCAAGCATGACATGACAAAGCATAAGCCATAGCGAAAAACAAGCTCTCTTTACCACTTAAGCGAGAAGTTTTCCTAATCTTTTCCAATCCAAACCAATCTATTAAAAACTAATGTATGAAAGAGGGGGCCCAACCAATTTATTCAAGCAAACTAAGAAAACTAAGCAAACAAAAAACCAAACGAACAAAATACGCTCCAAGAACAACACAACTGTGCATGAAACAATAAAAATGAAGTGTTTGGAAGAAACCTGGGATTTTTATTGATGAAGAAGGGGATGCCTTGGGTATCCCCAAGCTTTGACGCTTGTACTTCTTGGATATTTCTTGGGGTGACACGCGTGGCATCCACAAGCTTGAGATTTAGTCCATTCTTCATCTCACTACATCATTCTCTCCATACACCTGAAATTTTTCCTTCATACAAAACTTCACACAATCTTTATTAGCAACATTAGTGTACTCAAGATAATAAGTCTTTGGGTTCAGTTTCAACACCAATAAAACTTCCATTAAAACACAAGTTACTGTAGAACTTCCCTCAAAAAGCTCAATTCCCCAAAGAGAACTCAATAAGGAATCAATAAGAAGCAAATGCAAATAATGGCAAAAATCTGTCAAAACAGACCAGCAGGTAAAAATCAATTTTTTCGAAGAGCTTCTGTTGCTCAAATCGAAAAGTGTTAAACTAACGAAAGTTAGATTACAACCTGGGGAAGAAGCACAAAAATTCATGCCTCAAAAAAGCGTTCAGAGATTTTACACGAAGTTTTACAACGAAGCACAAAAATCTGTTTCAGGACAGCAACTTTCCCAAGCATTACTTCTCTCATTAGAGGTTACTCTTGGCACAAAAAGCAAATAAAAAGGATAAGGAGCGGTTATTACAGAAGTAATAACTTCCAAGACTCATCTAAAACTTTTGGGTTATCTCCTAATAAGTACTTTTCTTTAACGCCTTTAAGTTAGGCATAAGAAGCAAGAAAAGAATCAAGTGTTCTCAAATGAAGAAGCATTAAACCCAAATTTCTTGCCCTTACGTCTCTTACTTTTATCCTTAACCTTGGGGAACATATGATTGTTTGGTGGAGAAGCAAAGTGCATGGTGCCCTTTTCCACATCTATTATTACTCCAAGGAGTTTTAATAGGGACCTTCCAAGTGTAATTTGTCCTTTTCCTACACATTCAATAACAAGATAATCAGTAGAAACCATTTTTCGTAGGATCTTTGTAAACACTCCTTCAGCTATTCCAATGGGTAATATTGTGGCATTATTAGCAAGAAATATTTCTTCTCCTCCTTCAGAAAGTCCCCAAATATTCAAAGATTCATAGATATCTTTAGGCATCAGAAAGAATTCAGACATGATATCACAGCGAGCATGAAAAGTTTCATTATTTATAACAATCTTTACTGTGGGAAGCCATTTTGAGGTTTCAGAATGTATTGGAACATAACCATGGTGCTCTCTAAGCGTATTATAGCAATCTTTTAAACTAGCAGTGTGGGTCTCAAGAGTGTTCAATCTAGCAAATATGTTTATAAAGGAAGAATCAGATTTGCTAGGCAAGTTGTAAGTAAAGACCAACTTATTTATGGCATTAAAATCATCATCCTCATTGCATTGGAGGAAATCTCCTCCCACTACAGCATTGGGTTCGCAGCATAGAA
This sequence comes from Avena sativa, assembly GCA_916181665.1. Classification (NCBI taxonomy): domain Eukaryota; kingdom Viridiplantae; phylum Streptophyta; class Magnoliopsida; order Poales; family Poaceae; genus Avena; species Avena sativa. The sequence goes on from OV702292.1 coordinate 142,794,195, forward strand.
AACAAAAAAATTCCTACGATGAGAACTATACGCCAAGATCTATCTACTAGATACAGAGCAACGGGTGGATATACATCCATAGAGAACTTACCCTCGAAGACAACAAAGCTTTGTTAACGAGATGGAACTCGTGGATGATGTAGTCGTACACTTGCCAATCTCAAGATCGTGATGAAGTCCAGCAGATCCGGCTCCAGCACGTCCATCCGATCCAGCTCCAGCAAGTCCAGCACCACCAAGTCCAGCACCGCAAAGCAGCGCGCATCCGTGATCGCACACACATCCGGTACCCCGACAACCTCCATCCCTTGATCCAACAAAGCAGCGGAAGTAGCAACTCCAAAGCTACCAGGAACATGTATCTCGCTAATCCGAGACCATGGGCAGATAATACTAGAGGGGGAGAGAGATCCTTCACGAGGAGGTGTGAGGAAGAAGGGGAGTGAGGGGGCCTTTTATAGGAGGAGGGGGGTACCCCTCCCCATGGCCGGGTCCCCATGGGAGGGTGACTCCTCACCTCCCCCATTCATGTGGTGGTAACCCCTCCACATTAAAATGCCCCTTCACATTCTCTTTTAAAGTCTCCACTTTAAATGCATTAAGTTTCTCAAAATTTAATGCTCTCTCATTTAATAAAACTCTTTTATTAATTTTATTCAGAATTTTGTTAATTACTTTAATTAACAAACATTCACATAAAACGCCCTGCAACATTTCAATATTACATGCAGAACCAATTTCAACAATTTCACCCGAAACAGTTTCAGTGTCTATTGAAATAATTCCAGCGCTTTCTTAAATCTTTATCTGAAACATATTTGCTCCAAATGGTGCCGGTATCCATTAAGTGTGTCACCCTACGGTTCGTGAATAATGCAGACATGATCGAGACCCCTCTCAGATCAATAATCAGAAGCAGGACCTAGAGATCCATACTGACTCCTACAAATTCAACGATGACTTCTGTGATCGTGAGAACCTTTAACGCTAGTAATTAATCCCTTTGTCTCGTGATATATTACATGTCCGAGATTCGATCATCAGTATCTCCATACTTAGTTTAATCTCATTACCGACATGCACTCTTTTCTTGTTCTCGTGATATAAAATTCTAGTGATCACATCACTTGCTTGCAAGCTAACCAATGTGATATCACCGAGAGGGCCCAGAGTATATCTATCCGTCATCGGGATGGACAAATCCCACTCTTGATCCATGAGCCTCAACATAACATCTTTGTATCACTGAACCCACCTTTATAGTCACCCTGTTACGGTGTGACGTTTGATGTTATCAAGATACTCTTCCGGTGTTAGCAATTAACATGATCTCATGGTCTAAGGACTAAGATTACTTCGTATGATGTTATAGCAATATAAACATAATGACTTTGATCGTAATGCTATACTTCGGATGAATGTTCATCACATCATTCCACCAATGTTGTGACCTCGTTATTAACAACATCCAATGTCCATGATTAGGAAACCTTGATCATCTTGTTAATCAACGAGCTAGTTTATATGAGAGGCATTACTAGGAACTTCGTATTTTGTTTATTAAACACACATGTATTAACGTTTCCAATTAATACAATTATAGCATGCAAAATAAACATTTATCATAAACATGGAATAAGATAATAACCACTTTATTATTGCCTCTCGGGCATATTCCCTTTAGTCTCCCACTTGCACTAGAGTCAATAATCTAGTTTGAAAAACTTTGCGTATTGAACACCTATGGCTTTCTGGTGTTGCATATACGCGATTGCTAGTGGTTAACATAATCTCCGGATCTGACAATTTCAGGTCCGTGTGTATTTGCATGTCTTTGTGTCTCTACGCATCACTCATTCTCAAATGAGATGGCATTGTATAAATTTGGTCCTTTGGTGAGACCTTTTAGTTTGTTCGGGTTAAAATGTGTTGATATTATTGTCATACAATATATCTGCATAGTATTAGCCCACTTTGAACCACACCTAGTTTGATAACAAACTACGTAACACAAATGCCCTCCTTTGCTGCTACTATAGCAGTCATATACTTAGCCTTTCGTTGTAGTATCCGTCACAATGTCTCAACTTTTGAACTCATCCAAATCCATCATGGAACATCCTTTCCATTACATTGTGCCACCCATAGTATAAATTGAGATAAATTTTAATTTATATCTTATGACAAAACTAGTATCAATGTAACACTTTACAATGAACTACCTTTAACTATTTGTCACTTATACATGATATATTCTTAGTTCTTCCAAAGCTCATAAGAATATCTTTACTATCGTCCAATGATCATCTTATGAATCATTTTGGTATGTGCTCATAACATTCAGAGCATAGGACATTCTGGATATATACATATCATGGTATAATCGATTAAAAACTTCACGTGATTTTACTCACCAAGTGTTGAAACACTTGAATCTTGATACAATCCTTTCCATGCAGCAAGAACCTTTCTTGTTGTTTCCATATTGAACCCTTTCAATATCTCATATATGTACGTCTGGCATAACCATATTAGCGCCTCAATCTATCCATATAGACATTGATGCCAAATATTCCGGTTTTGCCCAAGTCTTTCATCGAAATCCTATTTTAATGAAATTCTTAACTTGTGTCAATAAAAGATACATCATTTCCAATCAACAATATGTCCTCTACATAATGTATTACAAATATGTCTCAGTGCTCCCACTTAATTTCTTGCAAATGCAAGCATCTTCATCATCTCCGATGAATTTAAACTCTTTTAACAGTTTCATCATGGTGAAGATTCCAACTCCGATATGCTTACTTCAACTATTGAAGTTTGCATGTCCTTTTAGCACCCTTTGAATTAACAAAAACCCTTCGGACCGTGTCTTGTACACGTCCTAGGTAACCATTCTATTAGAAGAACATTGTTTTGTTTGTTTAACTACCATACATCAAATTATATGTAGTGGTTGCTACATTAATCCATCAAGACTAAATATCGCTATGAAAGATCAAATCTTGTCATAGTCAACTCCTTGAACATTGTCGTAAACTTCTTTCCGACATGTCGACTATTTCATAGATGTTAAACATCCATGTCTATTTCTTTATAGATCCAAACACGACCGATATGCTTCACGCCTTTTCGGAGGGTCTTCCAAGTTCAGAAACTTGGTTTCTCTTGTATGGAACTATCACAGATTCTATGACTTCTAGTCATTTTATGGAGTCAGGGCCCATCATCGCTTCTTTGCATGTAGTTGGTTCATCATTGTCAAAACAATAACGACTTGCTTGTCAAATCACACCATTTGATTCTTACCAACCCACATGGTTCAATAGGAACTCTAATCTCCGAGATCACAACCTTTGTAATCACGAGAGCCATGAGCATTGTGACCGCCACTGGGACACTTTCCGGCGCTGCGCTACTTAGCACATATAGCTAAGGTTCAACAACCTTATCCAAGTTCTATTGTCCTCCCACTTAACTTTTCGTGCAAAATTCCTTCTCAAGAAACTTGACGTTCCAAGTAACAAACTCTTTTGTCCTCGGTGTTATGGAGAAATTCCCAACAAATTCTTTGGGATAACCTACAAAGACGTGCTTATCCGACTTTGGTTGTAAACATTTTACTTATGCATAGCATACCAAAATTTATGAAAAGACAATTCGGGCTTTATCCCAAACCATAACTTATATGGTGTCATTTCAACAGATCACGATGGTGCTCTTTTCAGTGTAAAAGCGGTAGTATCTAAAGCTTTAATCCTTAAAACATAATGGCAGTTTTATAAATGACACCTTTGATCTTACCATGTCAAACATGGTTTGATTTCATCTCTCGAATGTGCCATACTCCTATGGTTTATCGGGAAACACAAATCATGGAACAACTCCTCAAATCATAAGTGTTTTGCTAAACATGTAACTCAAATATCTTCCTTTATGATCGAATCATAAACTCTTTATTTTCTTGTTACAATGATTTTCCACTTCATCTTGAAAGTCTTTGAACAATTTTCAAATGTTTCATACTTCTTCCTTATTAAGTAAATATACAGATATATTCACTCAAATTTTCGGAGAAAGCATATGAAGCAAAAAGATCCATCGCATATGGCTACACATAATGTATTATGCACATCATCATGCACAATTTCCAATAAGCTAGTCATCCGTTCCTCTCTGGCCTATGGACGGAGTTTCAATTATCTCGAGGAAAGTCTCACATGCGTCAATTGATCAAAATCAAAGACTCCAAAAATCCATCAACATGGAGTTTCTTCATGTTTTCTTTCCAATATAATTTAAAACAGCGATGTCACTTCATAAGTGATCTTTTAATCATTTGTCTTGCGGCATTTTAGCAATAATGTTTATGGATGTGATTTCTCCCACTAGACTTGTAAAAGTTCATCCATCCTTTATGGAATACGGTAATTATTTGAACAACCATTGTTCTCATAATACCGGAACAAAATAACAATTATTTAAACAAATCTTGAAGGCTAGGTTTGATGACAACGAAAAAACACAATAACACTTTATTTGTTTTCGATGAACATCATCACTTACTCTCTTGCTAGTTACTTAGGCCATTGCAGTTCATGAATTGCGTTGTCCTGTATGACACTTCATACCAACCAATTCGGTATCCAATACCTAAGAACCACATTGTTTAACAAGCAAGGAATACAACCATAACATGTATATATTCTATATACCTAATCTGGACATTTCCAACCTTTTCTTTTCTACCAAATATTTTATAGATTCTCTTTCAGCAATTGCTTTTAAAAGAATCTATCAACATCAATAGTGGTGTCATTCACATGACACATAGTACACATCATATATAGTCAAATACTAATACCTTTGGACTTGCACTTTGAAGTGGATCACCATCATCAAATGTTTGGTATTCTTTCAAAAAACTATTCTTTAGTAATCTATTAGTGTAGTAAACATTTTACTTACATCTTATATTCATCCTTATCATGACAACTTTCATGATCAAGCTACTATAGCCTATAAGGAAGAATGACGAGTATAATTTTAGTTCCCGAAACCTTTTTGGGAGATTCGGATGCTTAGCATCTCCATCCTTCACAAATTCTCATACAATATGAGAACATGTATTTTGCTAAATTACACTCTATCATAATGCAACCAAAAACTTTGTTTTAGATATCACAATATCTTTCACACATGATGGTTTCAGAAACAATTCTTTCAGCTCCTAGATAACCTCGATATTAAAACAACTTTTGAATATCAAGAATCATGGAGGCAAACATGATACTTTAGATACTAACATTAGAATTCTTACTCTTGATTTAATACTACTTATTAAACTTCACGGAGTAAATAGAGTTTGCTGAAAGTTTGCAATGGGACTTTTAAACTTTAAATTGACATTTAAAACAATACGATACCAGTTCATAAAGTAAATATCCAGAATTCTATAGTTCTATCATCTCAATTAAAACTAAGCGTAAGATAGTGAACAGACGCCAATGACTACAACAAATTATGCAAATTCAGTTCGATTTAGTTTATGACAAATTGAGTTCGACTAATCCAAATTAGAAATGAACAACCACTCAAAAACGACATCCCTCGTGCCTTTTTGGTGATTACATGAACCGAATCCACTACACCAAGTCCGATCATCACGTGAGTCGGTGTAGCTTCAAAGGCGAGCATCAATATGGGCATCATATCAACTATATGACTCATGCTTAACCTTTCGGTCTGTGTTTCGAGGCCATGTCTGTACATGCTAGGCTCGCCAAGTAAGAACCTTAGTACTCGTGTGTGTAAAACTGTCTTACACCCATTGTATGAAAGCGTAGAGTCGAGTACACTCGATCATCACGTGATGTCTCGAAACACGATCCATAGAATGGTGCATACTTAAGGAAGAACACATTTTTATCTTGATATCTAAATGAGGGATCATCTTAAAATGCTACTAAAACACCAAACTAGCAATATAAGATGCAAACATGTAATGTGTAAAGTGAGATGATATGGTCCATGCATTTGATCTCTATCATTTGCATCATGGTATGATCTCTATCATTGCTTTGTGTGTAAGGCCAAGATCTATGGAACTTACACGTTAGGTGTGTTGTAAGAGTATCTATCATACATCTACTTATAACATTACCATATCATGACACTAGCCCAGCAACGATCTAAACTAGACGCCTCTAATTTATCCATTGCAAGTTTTATGTGGCTTAGGGCTTTCGGAGATAGAACCGTTCTTACCTACGAACATGGAACCACAACAAGGATAACCAAGTTATTAGCAACTCGTTGTTAATCAGATATTGACTATAGTAGGAAAGACAGATGAAGGGAATATGCTCGAGAGGCAATAATAAAGTGGTTATTATCTTATTCCATGTTTATGATAAATGTTTATTTTCATGCTATAATTGTATTGATCGGAAACATCAATACATGTGTGTTTAATAAACAAAAAGGGTTCCTAGTTATGCCTCTCTTATAGACTAGCTCGTGGATTAACAAGATGATCAAGGTTTCCTGATCATGGACATTGGATGTTGTTAATAACGAGGTCACAACATTGGTGGAATGATGTGATGAACATTCATCCGAAGTATAGCATTACGATCAAGTCATTATGTTTATATTGCTATAACATCATATGAAGTAATCTTAGTCGTTAGACCATGAGATCATGTTAATTGTTGACATCGGAAGAGTATCTTGATAACATCAAACGTCACACCGTAACAGGGTGACTATAAAGGTGGGTTCAGTGCTACAAAGGTGTTATCTTGAGGCTCATGGATCAAGAGTGGGATTTGTCCATCCCGATGACGGATAGATATACTCTGGGCCCTCTCGGTGATATCACATTAAGATAGCTTGCAAGCAAGTGATGTGATCACTAGAATGTTATATCACGGGAACGAGAAAAGAGTGCATGTCGGCAATGAGATCAAACTAGGTATGGAGATACCGATGATCGAATCTCGGACATGTAATATATTGCGAGACAAAGGGATTTAGTTACTAGCGTTAAAGGTTCTCACGATCACAGAAGTCATCGTTGAATGTGTAGGAGTCAGTATGGATCTCCAGGTCCCGCTTCTGATTATTGATCTGAGAGGGGTCTCGATCATGTCTGCATTATTCGCGAACCATAGGGTGACACACTTAAGGGATACCGACACCATTTGGAGCAAATATGTTTCAGATAAAGATTTAAGAAAGCGCTGGAATTATTTCAATAGACACCGAAACTGTTTCGGGTGAAATTGCTGAAATTGGTTCTGCATGTAATATTGAAATGTTGCAGGGGGTTTTATGTGAATGTTTGTTAATTAAAGTAATTAACAAAATTCTGAATAAAAATAATAAAATATTTTTATTAAATGAGAAAGCATTAAATTTGGAGAAATTTAATGCATTTAAAGTGGACACTTTAAAAGAGAATGTGAAGGGGCATTTTAATGTGGAGGGGTTACCACCACATGAATGGGGGAGGTGAGGAGTCACCCCCCATGGGGCGCCAGCCATGGGGAGGGGTACCCCCCTCCTCCTATAAAAGGCCCGCCTCACTCCCCTTCTTCCTCGCACCTCCTCGTGAAGGATCTCTCTCCCCCTCTAGTATTATTCCCCTATGGTCTCGGATTAGCGAGATACATGTTCCCAGTGGCTTTATCTGGAAAGAAGTTGCTGCTTCCGCTGCTTTGCTGGAGCGAGGGACGAAGGTTGTCGGGGTACCGGACGTGTGTGCGATCACGGATACACCGCTGCTTTGTGGTGCTAGACTTGGTGGTGCTGGAGCTCGATCTGAAGGACGTGCTGGAGCCGGACCTGCTCGGACTTCCTCACGATCTTGAGATCGGCAAGTGTATGACTACATCAACCACGAGTTCCTACTCGTTAAAAAAACTCGTTGTCTTCGAGGGTAAGTTGTCGATGGATGTATGTCCACCCGTTGCTCTGTACCTAGTAGATAGATCTTGGCGTGTAGTTCTCATCATAGGAAATTTTTTGTTTTCTATGCTGTGGACCCAACAGTGGTATCGGAGCCAGATCTATGCGTAGGTGCTTTGCACGGGTAGTACACATATGTTTATCTGTGGGCGGTGATGATCATGTTATTGCATCTTCTATGTATTTTGGATATTGGTGGCATAGTGGGATGAAGCGGCCCGGACCAACCTTACATGTCATCGTACATGAGACCGGTTCCACGACTGACATGCAACTTGTTTTGCATAAGTGGCTGGCAGGTGTCTGTCTCTCCTACTATAGTCAATATCTGATTTACAACGAGTTGCTAATAACTTGGTTATCCTCGTTGTGGTTCATGTTCGTAGGTGAGAACGGTTCTATCTCCGAAAGCCCTAATCCACGTAAAACTTGCAATTGATAAATTAGAGGCATCTAGTTTAGATCGTTGCTGGGCTAGTGTCTTGATATGGTATTGTTGTAAGTAGATGTATGATAGATACTCTCACAACACACTCAACATGTAAGTTCCATAGACCTTGGCCTTACATACAAAGAAATGATAGAGATCATACCACGATGCAAATGATAGAGATCAAATGCATGGACCATATCATCTCACTTTACACATTAGATGTTAGCTTCTTATACTACTAGTTTGGCGCTTTCTGTAGCATTGTAAGATGATCCCTCATTTAGATATCAAGATAAACATGTGTTCTTCCTTAAGTATGCACCGTTTTGTGGATCGTATTTCGAGACATCACGTGATGATCGGGTGTACTCGACTCTACGCTCTCATACAAACGGGTGTAAGACAGTTTTACACATGCGAGTACTAAGGTTCTTACTTGGTGAGCCTAGCATGTATGATATGGCCTTGGAACACGGACCGAAAGGTTAAGCATGAGTCATATAGTTGATATGATGCCCATATAGATGTCGTTTTTGAGTGGTAGTTCATTTCTAATTTGGATTAGTCAAACTCAATTTGTCATAAACTAAATCGAACTGAATTTGCATAATTTTTTGTAGTCATTGGCGTCTGTTTACTACCTTATGCTTAGTTTTAATTGAGATAATAGAACTATAGAATTCTGGATATTACTTTACGAACTGGTATCGTATTGTTTTGAATGTCAATTTAAAGTTTATAAGTCCTATTGCAAACTTTCAGCAAACTCTATTTACTCCATGAAGTTTAATAAGTAGTATTAAATCAAGAGTAAGAATTCTAATGTTAGTATCTAAAGTATCATGTTTGCCTCCATGATTCTTGATATTCAAAAGTTGTTTTAATATCGAGGTTATCTAGGAGCTGAAAGAATTGTTTCTGAAACCATCATGTGTGAAAGATATTGTGATATCTAAAACAAAGTTTTTGGTTGCATTATGATAGAGTGTAATTTAGCAAAATACATGTTCTCATATTGTATGAGAATTTGTGAAGGATGGAGATGCTAAGCATCCGAATCTCCCAAAAAGGTTTCGGGAACTAAAATTATACTCGTCATTCTTCCTTATAGGCTATAGTAGCTTGATAATGAAAGTTGTCATGATAAGGATGAATAGAAGATGTAAGTAAAATGTTTACTACACTGATAGATTACTAAAGAATGGATTTTTGAAAGAATACCAAACATTTGATGATGGTGATCCACTTCAAAGTGCAAGTCTAAAGGTATTAGTATTTGACTATACACGCTTTGTACTATGTGTCATGTGAATGACACCACTATTGATGTTGATAGATTATTTTAAAAGAAAAGGAATTGTTGAAAGAGAATCTATAAAATATTTGGCAGAAAAGAAAAGGTTGGAGATGTCCAACTTAGGTATATAGAAGATATACATGTTATGGCCATATTCCTTGCTTGTTAAACAATGTGGTTATTAGGTATTGGATACCGAATTGGTTGGTATGAAGTTTCATACAGGACAACGCAATTCATGAACTGCAATGGCCTAAGTAACTAGCAAGAGAGTAAGTGATGATGTTCATCGAAAACAAATAAAGTGTTATTGTGTTTTTTCGTTGTCATCAAACCTAGCCTTCAAGATTTGTTTAAATAATTGTTATTTTGTTTCGATATTATGAGAACAATGGTTGTTCAAATAATTCCGTATTCCATAAAAGATGGATGAACTTTTACAAGTCTAGTGGGAGAAATCACATCCATAAACACTATTGCTAAAATGTCGCAAGACAAATGATTGAAAGATCACTTATGAAGTGACATCGCTGTTTAAATTATATTGGAAAGAAAACATGAAGAAACTCCATGTTGATGGATTTTTAGAGTATTTGATTTTGATCAATTGACGCTTGTGAGACTTTCCTCGAGATAATTGAAACTCCGTTCATAGGCCAAAGAGGAACGGATGACTAGCTTATTGGAAATTGTACATGCTGATGCCCATAGTCCATTATGTGTAGACATATGCGATGGATCTTTTGCTTCATATGCTTTCTCCAAAAATTTGAGTGAATATATCTGTATATTTACTTAATAAGGAAGAAGTATGAAACATTTGAAAATTGTTCAAAGACTTTCAAGATGAAGTGGAAAATCATTGTAACAAGAAAATAAAGAGTTTATGATTCGATCATAAAAGAAAATATTTGAGTTACATGTTTAGCAAAACACCTAAGATTTGCGGAATTGTTCCATATTTTGTGTTTTCCCGATGAACCATAGGAGTATGGCATATTCGAGACATGAAATCAAACCATGTTTGACATGGTAAGATCAAAGGTGTCATTTATAAAACTGCCATTATGTTTTAAGGATTGAAGCTTTAGAGACTACCGCTTTTACACTGAAAAGAGCACCATCGTGATCCGTTGAAATGACACCATATGAGTTATGGTTTGGGATAAAACCCGAATTGTCTTTTCTTAAATTTTGGTATGCTATGCATAAGTAAAATGTTTACAACCAAAGTCGGATAAGCACGTCTTTTTAGGTTATCCCAAAGAATTTGTTGGGAAATTCTCCATAACACCGAGGACAAAAGAGTTTGTTACTTGGAATGTCAAGTTTCTTGAGAAGAAAAATTTCACAAAAAGTTAAGTGGGAGGACAATAGAACTTTGATAAGGTTGTTAAACCTTAGCTATATGTGCTAAGTAGCGCAGCGCCAGAAAGTGTCCGGTGGCGGCCACAATGCTCATGGCTTCCATGATTACAAAGGGTGTGATCTCGGAGATTAGAGTTGCTATTGAACAGTGTGGATCGGTAAGAATCAAATAGTGTGATTTGATAAGCAAGTCGTTATTGTTTTGACAATGATGAACCGACTACATGCAAAGAAGCGATGATGGGCCCTGACTCCATAAAATGACTAGAAGTCAAAGAATCCGTGATAGTATCCATACACGAGAAATCAAGTCTCTGAACTTGGAAGACCCTCCGGAAAGGCATGAAGCCTGTCGGTCATGTTTGGATCTATAAAGAAATAGACATGGATGTTTAATATCTATGAAATAGTCTACATGTCGGAAAGAAGTTTACGGCAATGTTCAAGTAGTTGACTATGACAAGATTTGATCTTTCATAGCGATATATAGTCTTGACGGATTAATGTAGCAACCACTACATATAATTTGGTATATGGTAGTTGAATAAACAAAACAAGGTTCTTTTAATAGAACGGTTACCTAGGACGTGTACATGACATGGTCCGAAGGGTTTTGTTAATTCAAAGGGTGCTAAAAGGGCATGCAAACTTCAATAGTTGAAGTAAGCATAGCGGAGTTGGAATCTTCACCATGATGAAACTGTTAAAAGAGTTTAAATTCTTCGGAGATGACGAAGATGCTTGCATTTGCAAGAAATTAAGTGGGAGCGCTGAGACATATTTCTAATACATTATGTAGAGGACATATTGTTGATTGGAAATGATGTATCTTGTATTGACACAAGTTAAGAATTTCATTAAAATAAGATTTTGATGAAAGACTTGGGCAAACCCAGAATATTTGGCATCAATATCTATATGGATAGATTAAGACGCTAATATGGTTGTGCCAGACATACATATATGAGATATTGAAAGGGTTCAATATAGAAACAACAAGAAAGGTTCTTGCTGCATGGAAAGAATTGTATCAAGATTCAAGTGTTTCAACACTTGGTGATTAAATCACATGAAAATTTTGATCGATTATACCATGATATGTATATATCCAAAATTTCCTATGCTCTAAATGTTATGAGCACATACCAGAATGATTCATAAGATGATCATTGGACGATAGTAAAGATATTCTTATGAGCTTTGGAAGAACTAAGAATATATCATGTATAAGTGACAAATAGTTAAAGGTAGTTCATTGTAAAGTGTTACATTGATACTATTTTTGTCACAAGATACAAACTAAATTTATCTCAATTTAGACTATGGGTGGCACAATGTAATGGAAAAGATGTTCCATGATGGATTTGGATGGGTTCCAAAGTTGAGACATTGTGACGGATACTACAACAAAAAGGCTAAGTATATAACTGCTATAGTAGCAGCAAAGGAGGGCATTTGTGTTAAGTAGTTTGTTCTCATACTAGGTGTGGTTCAAAGTGGGCTAATACTATGAAGATATATTGTGTGAAAATAATATCAACATATTTTAAGCCGAACGAACTAAAGGTCTCACCAAAGGACCAAATTTATAATGCCATCTCATTTGAGAATGAGTGATGCATAGAGACGCAAAGACATGCAAATACACACGGACATGAAACTGTCAGATCTGAAGATTATGTTAACCACTAGCAATCGCGTATATGCAACACCAGAAAGCCATAGGTATTCAATACGCAAAGTTTTTCAAACTACATTATTGACTCTACTACAAGTGGGAGACTGAAGGGAATATGCCTGAGAGGCAATAATAAAGTGGTTATTATCTTATTCCATGTTTATGATAAATGTTTATTTTGCATGCTATAATTGTATTGATCAGAAACATCAATACATGTGTGTTTAATAAACAAAAAGGGTTCCTAGTTATGCCTCTCTTATAGACTAGCTCGTTGATTAACAAGATGATCATGGTTTCCTGATCATGGACATTGGATGTTGTTAATAACGAGGTCACAACATTGGTGGAATGATGTGATGAACATTCATTCGAAGTATTGCATTACGATCAAGTAATTATGTTTATATTGCTATAACATCATACGAAGTAATCTTAGTCCTTAGACCATGAGATCATGTTAATTGCTGACACCGGAAGAGTATCTTGATAACATCAAACGTCACACCGTAACAGGGTGACTATAAAGGTGGGTTCAGTGCTACAAAGGTGTTATGTTGAGGCTCATGGATCAAGAGTGGTATTTTTCCATCCCGATGACGGATAGATATACTCTAGGCCCTCTCGGTGATATCACATTAAGATAGCTTGCAAGCAAGTGATGTGATCACTAGAATGTTATATCACGGGAACAAGAAAAGAGTGCATGTCGGCAACGAGATCAAACTAGGTATGGAGATACCGATGATCGAATCTTGGACATGTAATATATCGCGAGACAAAGGGATTTAATTGCTAGCGTTAAAGGTTCTCACGATCACATAAGTCATCGTTGAATGTGTAGGAGTCAGTATGGATCTCCAAGTCCCGCTTCTGATTATTGATCTGAGAGGGTTCTCGATCATGTCTGCATTATTCGCGAACCATATGGTGACACACTTAAGGGATACCGACACCATTGGGAGCAAATATGTTTCAGATAAAGATTTAAGAAAGCGCTGGAATTATTTCAATAGACACTGAAACTGTTTCGGGTGAAATTGCTGAAATTGGTTCTGCATGTAATATTGAAATGTTGCAGGGGGTTTTATGTGAATGTTTGTTAATTAAAGTAATTAACAAAATTCTGAAGAGTTTTATTAAATGAGAGAGCATTAAATTTGGAGAAATTTAATGCATTTAAAGTGGAGACTTTAAAAGAGAATGTGAAGGTGCATTTTAATGTGGAGGGGTTACCACCACATGAATGGGGGAGGTGAGGAGTCACCCCCATGGGGCGCCGGCCATGGGGAGGGGTACCCCCTCCTCCTATAAAAGGCCCCCTCACTCCCCTTCTTCCTCACACCTCCTCGTGAAGGATCTCTCTCCCCCTCTAGTATTATTCCCCCATGGTCTCGGATTAGCGAGATACATGTTCCCGGTGGCTTTATCTGGAAAGGAGTTGCTGCTTCTGCTGCTTTGCTGGAGCGAGGGATGGAGGTTGTCGGGGTACCGCACGTGTGTGCGATCACGGATGCACCGCTGCTTTATGGTGCTGTACTTGGTGGTGCTGGAGCTAGATCTGAAGGACGTGCTAGAGCCGGACCTGCTCGGACTTCCTCACGATCTTGAGATCTGCAAGTGTATGACTACATCAACCACGAGTTCCTACTCGTTAACAAAACTTGTTGTCTTCGAGGGTAAGTTCTCGATGGATGTATGTCCACCCGTTGCTCTGTACCTAGTAGATAGATCTTGGCGTGTAGTTCTCATCGTAGGAAATTTTTTGTTTTCTATGATAGGGACCCAACAACAGACACCCGCCAGCCACTTATGCAAAACTAGTTGGATGTCAGTCGTGGAACCGGTCTCATGTATAATGACATGTAAGGTTGGTCTGGGTCGCTTCATCCCACTATGCCACCAATATCCAAAATACATGAAAGAAGCAATAACATGATCATCATCGCCCACATATAAACATATGTGTACTACCCATGCAAAGCACCTATGCATAGATCAGGCTCTAATACCACTGTTGGGTTCGCAGCATAGAAAACAAAAATTTCCTACGATGAGAACTATACGCCAAGATCTATCTACTAGATATAGAGCAACAGGTGGATATACATCCATAGAGAACTTACCCTCGAAGAAAACAAAGCTTTGTTAACGAGATGGAACTCGTGGATGATGTAGTCGTACACTTGCCGATCTCAAGATCGTGATGAAGTCTAGCAGGTCCGGCTCCAGCATGACCATCCGATCCAGCTCCAGCAAGTTCCGCACCACCAAGTCCAGCACCGCAAAGCAGCGGCGCATCCGTGATCGCACACACGTCCGGTACCCCGACAACCACCATCCCTCGCTCCAGCAAAGCAACATAAGCAGCAACTCCTTTCCAGATAAAGCAACTGGAAAAATGTATCTCGCTAATCCGAGACCATGGGGAAATAATACTAGAGGGGGAGAGAGATCCTTCACGAGCAAGTGTGAGGAAGAAGGGGAGTGAGGGGGCCTTTTATAGGAGGAGGGGGTACCCCTCCCCATGGTCGACGCCCCATGGGAGAGTGACTCCTCACCTCCCCCATTCATGTGGTGGTAACCCCTCCGCATTAAAATGCCCCTTCACATTCTCTTTTAGAGTCTCCACTTTAAATGCATTAAGTTTCTCCAAATTTAATGCTCTCTCATTTAATAAAACTCTTTTATTAATTTTATTCAGA
This sequence comes from Avena sativa, assembly GCA_916181665.1. Classification (NCBI taxonomy): domain Eukaryota; kingdom Viridiplantae; phylum Streptophyta; class Magnoliopsida; order Poales; family Poaceae; genus Avena; species Avena sativa. The sequence continues at coordinate 142,809,650 of OV702292.1, forward strand.
ATTTTGTTAATTACTTTAATTAACAAACATTCACATAAAACCCCCTGCAACATTTCAATATTACATGCAGAACCAATTTCAGCAATTTCACCCGAAACAGTTTCGGTGTCTATTGAAATAATTCCAGCGCTTTCTTAAACCTTTATCTGAAACATATTTGCTCCAAATGGTGTCGGTATCCCTTAAGTGTGTCACCCTATGGTTCGCGAATAATGTAGACATGATCGAGACCCCTCTCAGATCAATAATCAGAAGCGGGACCTGGAGATCCATACTGACTCCTACACATTCAACGATGACTTCTGTGATCGTGAGAACCTTTAACGCTAGTAACTAAATCCCTTTGTCTCGCGATATATTACATGTCCGAGATTCGATCATCGGTATCTCCATACCTAGTTTGATCTCGTTACCGACATGCACTCTTTTCTCGTTCCCATGATATAATATTCTAGTGATCACATCACTTGCTTGCAAGCTAACTAATGTGATATCACCGAGAGGGCCCAGAGTATATCTATCCGTCATCGGGATGGACAAATCCCACTCTTGATCCATGAGCCTCAACATAACACCTTTGTACCACTGAACCCACCTTTATAGTCACCCTATTACGGTGTGACGTTTGATGTTATCAAGATACTCTTCCGGTGTCAGCAATTAGCATGATCTCATGGTCTAAGGACTAAGATTACTTCGTATGATTTTATAGAAATATAAACATAATGACTTTGATCGTAATGCTATACTTCAGATGAATGTTCATCACATCATTCCACCAATGTTGTGACCTTGTTATCAACAACATCCAATGTCCATGATCAGGAAACCTTGATCATCTTGTTAATCAACGAGCTAGTTTATATGAGAGGTGTTACTAGGAACTTTGTATTTTGTTTATTAAACACACATGTATTAATGTTTCCAATTAATACAATTATAGCATGCAAAATAAACATTTATCATAAACATGGAATAAGATAATAACCACTTTATTATTGCCTCTCGGGCATATTCCCTTCAATCTATAGCAAAGAGCAGTTCCAAGGTAAAAACTACTAAGAAACAAGCTTTGAGTCATTTTAGGTTCAGCTTTTTCATGTAGATCAGAGATTCTAGACCAAGCTTCTTTGAAACTCTCTTCAATTACTTGTTTGAAAGTGAAAATCATTTCCTCAGGTGACATAGTGATTGGAGCAATGCTAGACATAATGGCAACTTAAGATAGGAACTAATAATATTTTTTTATGTTTTTAATAAATAAAGCAAACTAGTAATTTTTTTGTGTGTTTTAGATGAAGAATCAATCAAACAAACTAGAAATAAACTAAGCAAAACAAATAAAATAAAGTAAAGAGATTGGTATTGAGGGACTCCCCTTGTGAAGATGTCCTTGACTCCCCAGCAACGGCGCTAGAAAAATACTTGCTGTCGCGTGGTTGACGTGGGTGCTTTTTCCTTCAATCCACGGCGACGGCGCTAGAAATATGCTTGTTGGCTCAAGATACGATGAGCTCGTTGGTAACCCCAAGAGGAAGGTAAGATGAGCACAACAACAAATTTTCCCTCAGTTGTGAAACCAAGGTTATCGAACCAGTAGGAGCAAGGAAACACCTCCAAGGTGTTGTTTCCAACTTGGAATCCTGCACAACACAACCACAGAACTTTGTCCCCAACTTACATTGAGGTTATCAATCTCACCGGTTTTGCTAAAAACAAAGGATTAAACATATTGTGTGGAAGAAAGTAATAGCTTGCAGAAAGTAAACAGAAACAGTAAACAATTGTAGATTGATGGTAAAAGAAAGGACCGGAGTCCATAGTTCACTAGTGGTGATTCTCCTTAAAATAGATGACATGTTGGGTGAACAAATTACAGCGGGGCAATTGACAAACACTGAGAAAGCATACATGCATATACTAATCATCTTGACTCCTATGATATTTGATTGGGCACTACAACATTATACATAGACCATAATCCAACTACATCTATGACTAATAATCCACCTTCAGGTTATCATCCGAACCCCCTGCTGTATTAAGTTGCAAGTAACAGATAATTGTATTAAGCATTGCGTGTAAACTAAACAATACGATTGTTCTATGAACAAAGGATTGTTGTTTTATCCTATAACTACCTCGGTGAATTACGCTCCTAGTTACAAGCCTGGATGAGCGGAAATGGTTAAATAGTACGGTGGGGCCCAAATGCCACTCACAGGTAGACCTTTCGGCCGTCCCAACCATTTCCAAACATCGGGACAAGAACGGGCGGCGTAATCGGTAGGCGAAGGGATCAACTACATACACAAATGAGTATGTATGCAAGCCACCATACAATAGTACATCAGAGCCATTCCATCTAAAAAGAAAGGAAATATAGCAACGCCATACGGCAAGATCCAAATATCCTAGATAGATATAATAGTTTAGGATGTCTCCTCATACATCAAACATCAGAGTATCAAGCGGAAGCGGAAAACAAGATCCGAGTACGGATAAGAAGCAAATCGGCATAAGCTGCCCCATAAATAAACACATCTCGCCCACAGATCTCACGGATCCCCGTTCCCGGAATCTCTACACCGAATGATCGCTGCCCACATCGTCCGTCTCCTCCACCCAGTATCCATCTTGAGGGTTTACCTGTCCATCTGAATCAAACAATTTATCGTGTGAGACCCTAGGGGTACTCAGCAAGTCTTTATGCCTCTAAAGGGGACACAACCTGGGGTGACGCAATTGCAGCAAAAGATAAACCCTAGCAATTCTATAGATACCCGCTAACCATCCGCCTAACCAGAGATAGACGGATGTCCGTGAATTAATAACAACAGTTATAACAGTTAAAACGGTAATGTCCACAGATCCATCCTCCTCCTCGCTTACCGACGAGGAAGCGGACGAACAGCCCCCCATCCGTTGGCAGTTTTATTATCCATTCCGTGAGTGTTACACTATTTACTAGTCAGGTACCTAGTCTAGTCAAATTAAAAGCGGTACTTTAGTTATGCTTGTCTATGATCGAGAAACTGTGCTCCAAGTCGTCCATAACCGCGGACACGGCTTTCAGAAAGTTTTACCCTGCAGGGGTGCACAAATAGCAACACACACTCGATATGCCTCGGAAAAACCAAATCAAAACCCAACGAGGCAGTCACGACAAAGCAATCATAGGATTCAGAAATATTTCAGGGGGCCACCCCATTAAGCTACCCGCGACGAAGTTGGCCGACTCCGAGACGGACTCAAGGTTTGCGCCAATGGCTGTGAACGACTGGGAACCCGAAAATGTGACTGGGCTTGTCGACACCGCGAAAACACTCCGCTTTCCTAAACAGTACAGTGTGCAGTACCTCGCACAATTTAAATAAAGCAGTAAAGCATGGCATAAGTACAGGATAGTAAATAAAACCTCAAACTAGTTTGTGGCCCCAAGAAATAAGAATGAATCAAGCTCTGGCTCATGGGGGGTTCATAAGCCTCCCGGATGTGGATAGCGCGAATATTCTTGGAACAGGAATCAAGTACTCGGGGTCTTACGGGACACAAGTGAGCCTGAAAACCAAATAGCGAATATGGCTCACCGATGCCACTTTCATTAGTTATCCCATTACTACTCAGGTTAAGTTGTTTAGGTACCTCGTTATCCATCCGACACTCACATACCCTACACATGCTGTTCTACGACTCGCATGGCTCAAACAACTCCTGTAGTAATGGCTCATGGGATGGAGGAACAAGCTTCGGTGGGGTTTAAAAGTAAAGGCTATGCAATACTTGGGATTCAATTTAATGCAATCGCGACTCAATGATGCAAGAATAAGAAAGAGGCAATAGGTACTATATGTATGCAAGCATGTGGTAGCGCTTGCCTGGCAGCTCATTGAAGCGAGAGACGGATCTGGGTAGTGCTCCTGGTTCTCTTGATATATCCCCTGCTCAGCGTCTATTCGAAGAAGAACCAAACAAACAAGGGCCAACATAAATAAAGTGCACAAGCATATGAATAAATGCATTAAGCAACAATCATGCCATGATGAATGATGCACAATTTGCATGGCATTAAAGTAGCATGGCCAGGGTGAGGTGTGGAACACAAGAATAAACCATTTTATTTAGTTTTGGCCCCATTTTATTCACAATTAAGTTGCTGTCTACAATATATTTATATGATGCATGCTTCAAAACAAGCCATGGAATGCATAAACAGAAAGGTCTCGTCGAGCTAATCATTTTAGACATATCATTTGTTAAATTTGGAGTTATAAAACAAAAGTTATTAATTATTTAAGACAAAAGGGCATTTTAATGTAATTTTAAACAACTTGGAAAATAAAGTGTCCAAAATATATTTTGAAGGCTATATTTGAATTCCTCATATTTTTCTGATCTCAAAACATATATTATTTGTATTATTTGGTTTTATATTTCAAAAGATATTTCAAAACAGATTTAAATTTGAATTTGAATTAATTTGAAATAAGATTTGGATAAAACAGAAAACCAGAAAATACTTTTGTTACTCGGGTTTAGCCAGACACAGACGCTGACGGGTGGGGCCAACGCTGACTGGATGCCACAGCGCGCAGAAATCCTTTTTACACCGCGGGCTTAACTAGCCACAGAGACAGACGAGTGGGGTCCGAGGCTCTGCTGGCCCACACGCCAGTGGGCGAGAGAGGGCTTGCCACACGGCACAGCGAGGGAGTGCGGGATGAGGCCAGAGAAACGGAGGGGCCCTTTTGCAAGATCGATTGGCGGCTGACTGGTGGGCCAAAAGAGTACCACGGGTTAAGCATAAACACTAGCAGGGGGTTAAGCGGAAAACGACCACAGCCGTACTGTGCTTCTTCTCTGCCTCGATAGATCGGTGCGCAGCGCGACAGAGCGCGGCGCGCGGGCTCGAGCGTGCGACCTGGGGCGCGCGCGCAGAGGCGGAACCACCGCGGTGGCTTGGCGTTTGCTGCTGGGGAACGGATGCGCGGCCAGAAAACCCTACCGTGGCACTACGGCGAGGACACGACTGCGAACGCGCCAGCACAGAGAGCGCTCGACGAAACGCCTAATGTGTATAGGGGAGGATCAGCCAGAGGGGGATGTCCAGGAGGCTGGCCGGCTCACCGCGAGTTGGTCGGTGTAGACGGATCTGCTCGAGGCGCAGGCGATCGGCGACGACGCAGACGGACGGCGAGTTAGGGTTTCGGCTCGGGCGCGGCAGGTGCAGCGGTTCTGGGGCTTCCTCTCCGCGGCTCCGTGTACAGGGCTGCTGCAGGGGGTCTCCTTGTACTCCTCGATCACCTCCACGTCGCGCAGGTCGCCTGGTACGGTGTAGCCGAGAGGAGGCCGAGGGTGCCGGCTAGAGAGGGTGGTCGACGATGGAGAAGAAGGAAGGAGGGGAGGGCGCCCTTGGGGTAGATCTGGGGGTAGCTGGGCGAGGCAAAGAGGTGGTGGGGTGGTGGTAGGTAGCAGAGAGGGGGGAGATGCCGTGGGGAGGTGGGGTAGATGAAAAAGGTGGCTCGGCCACCCTTTTTCTCTCCTTCCTCCTTCACGTGCTAGGGTCGGCAGGGCAGGGCAGGGAGCTGGCATGTGGGGCCAGGGTGAGGCCAAGGAGGCAGGGGCAGGCTCGGGTTGGAGGGGCCCTGATGGCATAGAGAGAAAGAGAGAGGGAGGAGGCTCGGGTTAGGTTGCACTAGGGTCGGGTTAGGGTTTTGTTTGGGGTGGTAGCTAGGTGGGCAGGGTGGCCAAGTGGGGCCAAGCTAGGGTAGGTCATGGTTGGGTGGCTCGGCTAGAGAGAGGAGAGATGAGGGGGGGGGTATTTAGGGTTTGGTTTAGATTAGGTATAGATTAGGGTTTAGGAGAGAGGGGGTATGGTGATGTTGAGGTAGGTGAAGGTCTAGGGCTTAGAGAGAGAGATGGAGAGGTTTGTAGCTAGGGTTTGCCTTGGACAAGATCAAGCCAAGAACAACCAAGATCAAACAAGATCAAGACAAGAAAAAGAGAGGGATGGAATTGTTAGGGTTTGAGCAAGATCAACATAGATCAAGCCAAAAGAAAAGATAGAGGTAGAGAGAGAGGGATGATCCACTCAAAAATCAAATAAAAACCAAATACTAGAAAAGGTGGCACTTGCATGGCCCATGCAAAATATTTAATACCATGTTGATTCTTGTGAAAAACAATAATATTAAACATGGCATTGTTCATTTGCATTTCCAAAGGTGGAATAAAGCCAAGCAAAAAAAATGAAAGGATGCCCCATGAGGAGTAGTTGGAGATGGCCATGTTTGAATAAAAAATGGGACATGCTAGTGTGTATGAGCCACTAGTTGCTTAATAGTCCCAATAATATCCCCACATGAGCATATATCCATAATAATCCATATGGAAGCTAGGAAAAAGGGGTCCACTCACAAGGCATGCAAAGGTGTCCATGTGGCTCTCATATATCAATGATGTGAAAACAACATGATGCTAAGATGAGAGCATGTGGAAAAAGAATTGGATCCATCCCAACCCATATGAGCTAGAGGTAAAACCCAAAGGAAAAACAATTGCAAGCTCATGGATAATGGAATGGTGGAAAGATGGGGTGATGACAAGAAAGGTGGTGGAGTTAATAAAAGATATGCCCCCAACTCAACTTGGGCATTAAACAATATATCAAGACCCAAATACAATATCAAGAGTCAAATACAATTAACAATGCATATGAGAGAAGAACCAAATGAAAAGGGGTTTATATGATGCTCAAATGCAAGGTGGCATGATGACATGAGCATGATATAATGATGATGCAACAATTATATATTAGAAGTAGCATTATATTACTAGACCAAGTGGCATTACAATTGTTAGACAATTGGGATGCTACAACTCTCCCCCACTAAACAAGAATCTCGCCCCGAGATTCCTAGGAAAAAGAGAACAACCCAAGAAGCGGCGGGTGTTCGAACGAAGGTGACCCTCACGTTCACAAGTTGATGAACAACGGAATGGTGCGACCACTACACCTTGCAAAACTTGCTAGACTTGTTGCGAGTCTTGCGTTTTGCTTGAGAAACAAAGGGTTAGAAGAAAAAGAAGGATTGTTGTGAGACAAGAAGGATAGGATGGACATAGCTCCGGTTTTCTCAAGAAACATGACAAAGAATAGAACCACTTGTGAAAGAAGGACAAGATGATGTATCCTGGATAAAGAACGACACACCGTTAAGATTAAAGATTTACTGGTACTAGAGAGGATGGATCTTTGTCTCGCCAGAAGGAAAGAGCTAGATTGGAGAGGTTTTGAACCACTATGACGATAGCATCGTATCCTCTCTCGGATTTGAGAAATGAAGTACGGAAACAATATTGCCTTCAAAGAATAGAGTCCCTTGATATCAACAGAAAGATTTGGTTAGACATCATCGGATTAGATTCTTGCTGCGCCGGTAAGAACCAAAGGATCACGCAATTGAGGTGCGCGGATATAACTTCCAGAGACGGATGTGAAGCTAGATCATGGTGGAATCCCGAGAAGCAAAGAATATGGAGGATCTGGAGTTTATTGTAGGGACACTTATTGCTTTCTTTAGCCTTGAGGCTAACGCAATAGGTTTGCGACTGATGGCATCACCCATAATTGGCTTTACCACAGAAAAGAATTGATGAAACAAAGAGAGAGATAGTTTCCTTTCATCTTGTTTGGGGATGTCGAGCACCGGTAGAAAGACGAGGACAGAAAAGAGTTTGCGTTTGTTTCCACCAGATAATTGAGGATTTTGCTCCGTGTAGAAAGGGTGAGATCACCAACAAGAGATTATTGATTACTTTCTACGAGAGAGCACTCCGGAAAAACAAGGGCGGAAGTAAAAGTATCGAGGGATAAAGGCCACTTCTAACTTCCGTGGAATGAGTGGAATCACATTAATTCACCAATTCAATGTACAAGAGCGAATGATAAGAGTAGTGGTATGGTAGCTACTCCATCCCGCACTCAAAGCATTACTCCGCACATGAATAAGGAAACCATGCAACCCAACTACCGAAACAGACTGAAGGTATTGACAAGGATAACTAATGGAACCCTGTTAGAAAACAAGGATAGATGCAAACGATTCGCCGGATTCATAGATAGATAAAGATGACGATGTTGTCGTCATGTAGGAAGTACCAAGCCACCAGAAAGATATGAAGGAAGATTACGGAGACAACTGCAAGATTCCACAGGTAAAGAAAAAGATAGCCCCACTTGAACATAAGGATTACGAAAGATCTGAAAAAAAATCTTCATGGCCTCCGGTGGATTTAGCATAGATGATAGAACGAGAGGGTTTCAAGAGATTACTTGACGAGACTGAGGTGAAAGGACTCCATGTTCTTCTTGAAAATATTGAGAGAGATTTAGCAGCCTTGAGGAAAACTTCGGCGGAACGACGATGATGACTTGCCAACAAGGACCAACTCCGGATTGGTTGAAGATGGAGGATGGAATTAACAATGAACTTACTGATTCCAGAATTGAAGCGATCTTGTTAGCAGAAGGACGTGGCCGATATAGGTGACTTCAAAAAGTCAGAGTTCACACTTTGAGAACTTTGCACACAGGCAGTGTTCTCGAAGCTTGAGAGAAAGAGACACAGATGATCTTCCATGTCCTTCCATTGATATCGAATAGGCAAGCATATTATCAACATATACCACCATGGATTAACAAGATATTCCCAGAATACCAAGTTCAAAAGGCGAGAGAAGCGAACAAATGCTCGAACACTTCCTGAGCTCAACGCTCTTAGAAAGATCAATATTAAGAGCACGGGTTCGTGTTGAAGAAGATGCACTGGAAGAATAGATTATCTGGACCTTCGGAAGAAAAAGAGATGTCACCTGGTTCACATTGTTGATCGGATCACCGGTTACAAAGATAGGGAGATCTTGGATAAGAACCGATGATAGCTCATACCTTAAGCAAAGCTATCAGAAGCGAAAAGATGCAATTCCCTCGTATCCAGGAGAATTGTACAGATATGGGGTTCAAAAAGATGTGCAGCATGATGGACAGATGATAGACCGCCGTAGTGCTTTGGGAAACTCCGGATTGCCAAAGATGCTTGAATATGCATAGATATGATCACGGTGTACTCAAAATCACAGGAGATAACCGGCACCATTTGGAGGATAGAGTTGATAGCATTTTCCATATTCCAATCGTCACTTGTTATGAGTGGAATATAGCTATGCCGAGAGCCAAATTACAATCACCAGCATCGGATCGACACACGTTATGTAATTAGCCCAAGAGAATTGGAGATGAAAAGAAACTCTAGGATTAAGCGCCGGTGACAAAAGAATGAGTTAGCATGAACATGCTGATAAAAGGAAGATAGATAATGTTTCACACACGACTGGAAAGGAGTGTGAAAACACAGATGTATCAAATAAAAAATTTCCGCATTTTTCGGCATTGAAATACCAATAGATGTGCAAAATCACTTATCAGGTAGAGATTAGCGACTGATGATTTCACAGAATGAGGAGTTGCGAGAAGGAAGGACACCCTTAAGAAGATGGCAACGGTTAACAAGGAGTCAGATAGATCGCACCGGTTTTCAAAAGCCTGTCAATATGGAATGTACCAACAGTTGATAACTAAAGGCAGATGGTGATAACAAAGTTGGATGCAACAGATAGACAAGGAATTACACACACACACACACACACACACTTTCTATGGTACTACGGAAACCCAGAACACGTGAATCCTAGTTTGAATTTTAAGAAGAGGATTGAAAACGTTACACTTCCTTACCAGAAAAGGGTGGGTGGATGGGTAAGAAGAAAAGTGGAAGCAATCCTACTCTCGCGTTTTGTTTTTCCCTAGTATACATAACTACCAAAATATTTGCTAGACAGACAACGACCATTTGGCTGAGACCCTGAAGGGCGGGATGGCTCTGATACCAATTGTAACTACCTCGGTGAATTACGCTCCTAGTTACAAGCCTGGATGAGCGGAAATGGTTAAAATAGTACGGTGGGGCCCAAATGCCACTCACAGGTAGACCTTTTGGCCGTCCCAACCATTTCCAAACATCGGGACAAGAACGGGCGGCGTAATCGGCAGGCGAAGGGATCAACTACATACACAAATGAGTATGTATGCAAGCCACCATACAATAGTACATCAGAGCCATTCCATCTAAAAAGAAAGGAAATATAGCAACGCCATACGGCAAGATCCAAATATCCTAGATAGATATAATAGTTTAGGATGTCTCCTCATACATTAAACATCAGAGTATCAAGCGGAAGCGGAAAACAAGATCCGAGTATGGATAAGAAGCAAATCGGCATAAGCTGCCCCATAAATAAACGCATCCCGCCCACAGATCTCACGGATCCCCGTTCCCGGAATCTCTACACCGAATGATCGCTGCCCACATCGTCCGTCTCCTCCACCCAGTATCCATCTTGAGGGTTTACCTGTCCATCTGAATCAAACAATTTATCGTGTGAGACCCTAGGGGTACTCAGCAAGTCTTTATGCCTCTAGGGGTTGACAGGTGGGGCCGGCAGTTTGCGGGGCTACGCACGGGTGCGCGAACAGGGCGCAGCCACGTGGCGCAGACGGGGAGTGCGGGTTGAGGCACAGGAAAATCTGGGTGCCTTTTTAAAAAAAGCCACAACACATGACAGGCGGGCCCGGGTGGCATGCGGGTTGTGCAAACCAAAAACGCAAGGGAGGGTAAACAGAAAAGCACCCCAGCTACTATTGTTCTTCTTGTTCGTTTCTGACAAAACTGACAGACAGGCTAATTAAGTCCTTAAATTTAAGAAACCTTACTTCCTTACACAAAACTGTTATGTTGTTATGCTGCTCGCAATAAGTAAGCCAAAATATAAAAGTATTTCCAAGGTTGCTGGGTATGATTGATTAATTAATCTTTCCAAATCTAATCCTGACCTCGCAAACAACAACATTCCTTCCCCATATGGAGTTCGGGACCCAAAGGCAATCGTTGAGTGAACTGTATCTTATTCGTATTAGTCGGGCAAGAGTTTCTGATCATATATGTATTCCAACAAGGAAGGAGGATTTTCAATGCGGGATATAAAAACATATCTCTCTGTAGCACCCGTGCTCCTAAGGGCATATCGGTTGAAGTAGATTCTTCTTTTCTCTCAAAAAACCCCTTCCCAAACTGTACAAGCTTCTTCCAAAGCATATCACAACCCGCTTTCTCGCACTCCCGTGCTAGGGGCTTGGTCCTACGGGACATTCTTCTTGGAAAGGAGTAAGAAATAAGCCTATATCCTGTTTTCCATCTGCCGCACTTTTCAGATTAGTGACGGCCTCTCCAGCGGAGCTGGGCGCCGGGGCCCTGGATGCGCTAGCGATCGGCACATTAGGGGAGTACTTGCCCGGGTTTCTCGGCCTGGTATCCGCTCCTAGGATGTGGAAGTTCTGTTTCCTTGCCTTGTCAAGCATTTCATCTGACACTCTATCTATACTATAGCTAGATTAATTCCTATTCTTTCTTCCAGGCGACTTTACTCCAAAGAATTTTGCCTTCTTATCTTGACTCGATCTCACGAAATTGGATTGACTGGAAGCAGGGGACAGGCGCGACAGGGGCTCGATCTTGCGACCTAGCACGCGCGTGGCGGCGGCTACCACTGCGGCTAGCGGGGTTTGATGCTGGGAAGGTGCTACACGGCGAGGTGAGGTTGCTGCGGCGCAACGATGGGAAAACGAACACGAGCGTGGTGCACAGAGAGTGCACGTCGGAGTGCGCGGCATGTCTAGGAAGAGATAGACAGGGGGAAGATGTCTAGGAGGCGCAGTAGCTCACCGTGGGTGTGCTGGTGGTGACGGATCGGGCCAGAGCGCAGGGGATCGAAGGGGACGCTGGCACTCGGTAGGTTAGGGTTTTACGTCGGTCACGTCGGCGTGCAGTGGGGCTGGCCGTCTCCTCCTCTCCGCCATGTACTTGGATGGTCCAGGGGCTCCGCTGGTTCTTCCTCGGCACCTCAACTCCACGCCCGCCTCCTCCTAGCTACGATGGTGAGCTGATGTCGACGGTGGGCGATCGAAGATGGAAGAGAGAGTTGGCAGGGTAGATGGGGAAGGTGGTGAAGGGCAGCGATGGGCATAGCCCTGGGGAGATCTGAGGCTGCAAGGCAGAGGAGGGAGTAGATAAGGCAAGGGAAAGGGAGAGATGCACATGGGGCTCGGGTGGGAAAAAGGTGGTGGTGTCCACCTTTCTCTTCTCCCTCTCTCACGCGTCCTGCGAGGCGCGGGAGGCCAGGGGAGGCTGCATCGCTGGGGCTAGCTAGGCAGCGCGGGGTGGCTCGGTGGGGCTTGCTTGGCAGCGGGAGAGAGAGGAACAGAGAGGGTAGAGGTAATGGCTCGGCTAGGGTTTGGTCTAGCCAAGAAGTAGCTATGGGGGTTTGGGTCGGGTCAGGTAGAAGGGCTGGGGTTGGGGCCGAACCAAGCCACAAGGCTGGTGGTGGCCTCAGTTTTAGGAGAGGGGAGTGGTGAGGTGAGTGTAGCTAGGCTTGGTGTTGTGTAGATTTAGGGTTAGATAGGGAGGTTAGAGTTAGGGTTAGATAATGGCTCCAAAATAGATGAAGAGAGGGAGAGAAGCTAGGAAGGAGGATGGTGAGGGTTTTGGACAAGTTTGTTTGAATTCAAACCCATGCAAAACTTCAAGCAAGAACTCCAGAAGATAAAAGGGAAGGTGAGAGGTGGTTTGCATGGCTCATGCATGATCCTTAGCTAGGCCACACTATACTTGTGAAAACAAATACAAGCTCAAATGGCCCCACTTAGTCACATGCACTCAAATTTGAATAAAGCCCAAGCAAAAGGTTTGGAGAGGTTAAATAAAAACAACAAATATAAGAACTAGAGTTGGATGGGGATGTGGGGTTTATACTCCATGTGACAAGAAATAATGGAACCCACACATAAGATACATGCACAAGGAATTAACACATGGATTGGATTAAACCCATATGTCCAAGAGTGGAAGAAATAAGCATGAATGAATATAATGGAATTGCTAGTGTGTGTGTTCCACTAGGCAAGTATATAGCCATAATTATGTTCATACATGATCAAATATTCCAAAACAAACCATATGGAAGCTAGACAAGGACAATACTCACATAGCATGCATAGGTGGCCATGTGGCTCTCCCCAAATCAATAATGTGAAAACAACATGATGCATGTATGGGAGCATGTGGAAGTAGAAGTGGATCCATCCCAACCCACATGAGCTAGAGATAAACCAAATAAAATGCAAGGCTCACATATAGTTGGATGGTGGAATTATGGGGTGGTGACAAAGAAAGGTGTGGAGTTAATAAAAGATATGCCCCCAACTCAACTTGGGCATCAAGCATTTATCAAGAATCAAATACAATGTATCAAGACGCAAATACAATTAATAGTGCATATGAGATAAGAACCAAATGGAAAGGGTTTTATATGATGCTCAAATGCAATGTGGCATGATGACATGAGCATGATATAATTATGATGCAACAATTATATGTAGGAAGTAGCATTTTATTATTAGACCATGTAGCATTACATATGTTAGACAGATGGGATGCTACACCTGTATTTTATATCGCATGTATTTTCTAAGCATTCTGTGTGTAAGAACTGAGATCGTATGATCCCTGTGTTATTAGGTAGTTAACCTTTATGAATTACATTTCCCCCTTTTGAATGCTCAACATTCGTACTTAGAAATTCTGTCTGTGCCCTTTGCATGCCGCAGAATCCAGAACTGCCATACATAAGGTGGGATCCACAAGATCAGATGTCGTTGTCCACAAAAGGGCACAATTTATGTTATAGCAAAGGATACAGTCATAAACAAACCTAGATTATAGTTCAACAAAGGTAATACACAGCAGTTCAGAATTGCTCACACATAGCTATCACACATAGTACTTCTGAAATAACATGTTTTCATAAACATAAGAAGCCCCATATAAACACAACAATCATGCACTAAAAGTCTACATCCCAGCCTATTGGAATGATTGGTGGAGAAGGCGACCGATCCCAGGATGCCTTTGGTCGCTTGCCCCGGCTTGTAGATTCCTTTACACTCCGGCATCTGGGGCAAACAACTTGCCTTGGTGGTGGTTCAATGGTGCGATGCCTGGAATGAAAATTTACAATCTGGCGGTACATCTCGTGGCTAACATACCTATCAATTGCAGCATACTTCAGATTAGGTTCAGAAAGCGGCTTATCCTCCCAGTAATCGTGCCCTAAACGCCTCCACAAACATTTCAGCAATTTGCCCTTCATGTCAGCGTACCACAGGTCGATGAGTTCGGCGGCAAGATTGGCCATCCCAGTCCTGCTGTCCCTCGTCCCTGGGGTCTAGTAAGTTTTCTGGATGTCCACTCTGCACTCCTTTGGGATTTTAATGTTGACAGTCGGGCTTTCAAGCAGTCTAGTGTCATTCGTGATGTCAACACTAGTAAATGTTATCTGGTGGTTAACGAGAAAGTCATGAAAGAGCGACCTAATCCTTTCGCCCCACCTGCATGAAAATGAATTCAGACAAATAATATAGCAAGAACTTTTGCAAACAGACGGTTCAAGAAAAAAAAGATGGCAAAGTCTACCTGTTCCCATCAGCTCCCATCTCGCAAAAAGGCGGGTATACGAGGACGTGCCCCTTCATGGAGAGTTGCACCATGGCGATCCTATGCTGATCGTGGCTGTACTCGAGGTCGAGACCTACGAACCTGCTTTCTCCGAACCGCAACCAACTCTTGTAATTATTCAGAGTGTTCATCACCGTCCGAGGGTCAATGGTGTAGACGACATTGATATTCTTCCCTCCATGTACTTCTATGTCGAAGTACGCAGTCGCTTGCCTACCATCATTTTGGACATCCGACAAGTCCATGACTACATGCAAGAGGGAAAGGATACGGAGGAAGAGGGTGATGTCGTGGCGGAGGAAATGGATGAGGTCATGGAGGAGAAAGACGATGAGGCTGTGAAGGAGGAAAGGAGACGAAGAAGTGAAACTACTTACTGCAAGATTGGAACCACCCTTACTAATATCTGGAATGGTGCACGGCCGTTCATAGTAGGGTGGAGGTGGAGAAAAATGATGGTTTTACATGTCGATGCTAGTGCTGTCTGAAATTGGTTCTGTGCCACTTGCATGCAGTGGAATCGAGGTCTGCCATGCATGATCCAAGTCAAACGTAGTCACGTTTGCGCGTGCCGACATTCACTCACTGACAGGTGGGCCCCACATTTTTCTTTCTTACAATTTATTTTTTCACTTCCTTTAGACGGTTCCGGTGCGCGCCCTCAATAATTATGCCCCCCTTCCTTGTCTTTCACGCGGATGAGAACTGGCGGTGGCGGTTCCTCACTGGGTCACTCCCTACTTGAACAACTGCCCCCTCCCTGATTCCATCCCCTCTCGAATCCATCCGCCTCCTTAGCACAACGCCTCCATTAATCTACCAGATTCCAGACTCCATTTGCCGCTATGGGTAGAGCTTGGGGTAGCAGCAAGCTGAAGCAAAAGGCAGGCGACAACGATGTGGCTGGCCATGGCGACCGCCGCCGTGAGGATTGGGGATGGCCGAACCTCAGTGTCACGAACGTGCACAGGATCGCCACGGGGTTGGACATCATCTCTATCAGTCGCCTCGCTCGCTGCATCCCTAGCCACCACTTCACGATGCGGGACATGGATGAACAATCGTTCGGCATGCCAGGCCTTCTTTACCCCGATACTAGCAAATGGCCAAACGACCGCAATGGCCATGTAAGTTCCAATATCTTGCTTATTGGTTCAGTCATATCGTTGATTCATATGTGCTGAACTTTCATCAAAATCCTATGTTCCTTTCGTCAAACGTGTTGTGTGCACACACAGTTTGAACAAATTGAACCATTTAAGACTATTCTATACAGCGGAAGCTCTGCTCGTACTTGATATTCTGGTATTTTCGTAGTGACACAGTCTTAATTTAGGTGATAGATGAGTTGTCAATTTTGATTTTCAATGGAATGCCTGCTAGGTGATATTATATTTTCTAAAAAAACAGATTAGATGATTTAAGGCTATTATGCCCCTAGCTGTTTATGATCATCGTCAGGAGTTTGTTCGGGGGGAGCTCTGCTCCTACTCGATATTTTGGGTATTTCCGTAGTGACACGGGCACAATTTAGGCGATATCCGAGGAGACACTCGTACATATTACTTTAATCTAAAGGTCAAGTTGTCAAATTGTATTTGCAATGGAATCCATGCTAGGTGATTCTACCAACTGACAACAAACTCTGCAGAATATTCATGCAAAAATGATGTTGCTAGATAAGTGGACGGAATCAGTAGTGGTGAATATCAAGGAATAATAAGAGATGGAAATGGGAGATGAGCAAAACTGGGTGGGTGGCAACGGCGAGTGGTTGGTCCTTTTATCCCAGGATGGGAGTACTTGGACTCTCAAAAATGGCTACAGATCGTTGAGATTTACATTGCCATCTCTGGAGGGTGTCGGCATTATTGCATTCAACAATGGGTGGCCACCACCCATTTTCGAATTCGCTTACAGGTTCAACATGGCAGAACTTGAGCTCCTCAAGGTACAAATCCCACATAGACCTCGGGAGGTGTGGAAGACCTAGGAGTACGACCTCTTAGCGTTGTTCGACAAGGCAATCGCATTCATTAGATGCCCAGAAGACAAGGAATGGACAGTCTTGCGCAACGACTTCCTGCGGCTGGAGAAGTATGTCGACGTCGTCTTCACCTCCAGCTACTATTCCAACAAACCGCAACACATTTATGTGGTCACTGGACCTAGCAGTGACGTGTGTGTTTGGGAGCCGTTCATCTGGGGTGAGTCATGGTGTCATATAGCATGTAAAATCCCATACAAAATTCTACTTACTGACTATAAGTGATGAGGGTTTAACTCATCAATGCCCATTGTTATGGACTTGGGTTTTGGAGAAGGAGGGAGAACTGGATACATATATCGGCTAGCAAACAAGCACACAGGGGACTCGAAGATTTACCCAGGTTCAGGCCTCGCAGAGGTCCCTACTCCTGCTTGTCTGCTCGTGGAATTATTGAAGAAATCGAGGATTACAATGGTGCGCAGATGCAATCTGGCGAGGGTTGTGGAAACTAGGGTTGCGTGTATCTTCCTTGCCGCCCCCTCCTAGCCTTTATATAGATAGGCTAGGTCTCGGGTAGCAGGTCGAGTCAGTTACAGGTTAGGGTTTTCCCCTTTGAAATTTCTATCTTTAGCTTCTTCTTGTTCTTCAAGCAATCGAGAGTCCGTAGGTTACTCGAGTTCTTCATTTGGGCCTTGGCGACACCATGGGCCTCCATTGTATTCAGGCCGTATATGCCAAGCTCGAGTACCTGTAGGGTATACCCATGTCAGTAGCCCCCGAGTGTCCAGTGGAATCGCAGATTCGACTAGGGACTTTATGAATCCTTTCAAGTGCATGACTGAGTATGTTTTTCAACTACTCTGTTTGTGTCGTAGGGATTGTTGATGTGCGTGCCTGATTTAACCAATGTATCGGTATCAGTTAACTACCTTAGGGTAAAACAACGCCATCTACTCGAACTCGAGTCCCCGGACTCGAATCCAGAAAAGTGCTGGTGTAATTCACCTCTAGCCGCAGAGGTCTTACAGGACTCGAATTCCAGTATATGGGTGTGAGCACTCGACGTGTTCGTCAAGGCATGTTCGTCGTACCTGTTGGCACGGATATATTTCTGGTAGTGCGCAGAAAATGCGTTGCCAGGCCTTATTCAGGTCTTATCTTCACGCTGCAAGCGCGGCATCCGAATTTTGTCATCGCGGAGATGATTCGGGTGATCTAGGAGACGCAGTCTCTTTGTAGGGAAATATCATGAGGCGGTGTCGCCATAAGCTTCAGGTGTGGATGTTATCAACACACAGTATGATGTACAAATAATCATAGGGTGCGCGACCAGCGCTACCTATGGGAGTAGCCCCCGAGTGCCTGGTTGAGTCGAAGACTCAGGCAGGGACTAAATAACTTTTGCGACTGCTGTCGTCTTTTGTTTGCTTGTTTTAGTCGAATTTATTTCCAGCGCTCCCTATGGGAGTAACCCATGTCCATAGTCAAATTGCGGTTCGAGTGGTTGGGTTTGCTTTGATTGTCCATGTTCCTGTAAAAAAAGAAAAAGAAAAATTGTAGGGTGCGCGACCAGCGCTCCCTATGGGAGTAGCCCCCGAGTGCTTGGTGGAGTCGAAGACTCGAGCAAGGACTAAAGTAGTCGAAGTCTTCTGTTGCTTAATTTTGGATGATGTCAGTGCTGACGATGTGATGACCTCAGTTGCCCACATGAACGAGTTTGACGGGACGTGATGAGCGGTGGGTCCCTTTTTCTGACTCTGACTTGACCGGGCGTGCGTAATCTTTGTTTTAACTGCGCCTCCTCGATTTCCACATGTAATGGGGGTAGTGGGGGACGGTTCACGCTTGAGGTCCTCCACGTGTCGAGCATGATGAACGCCACATGCTGGTAGGGTTTTTCCTGACCGTTAGATTGCATCTTCCAGGGGGTTAAGTAGCGATGCGGCGACGGTAATTTTCCCATCGGCTTCTTTTCTCTGCCTTTGCCTTCATCGCCATTGTTGCTGCTCCTCTGCTCCTTTGTGTTCCTCTCCTTCGTGGCACTGGACCAGCTCCGCGTATTTCCCAGCTACTTCCTCCGGTCACACCACCGCCACGGAATGGGGAAGAAGAAAGGAGGTGTCGTGGCCGATTCCGCCGCTGCCGCGGTTGCTACGAAGAAGAAGGGTGGCTCCGCCGTGGCAGGCAACAACACCGCCGCTGTCGGGAAAAAGAAGGGCACGGGCACTCGCGTCACCAATGGTGCGTGGCGTGCATCCGTGATCAAATCTTCAGAGCTTCGTCTTCTACGCCAAGACGGAGTTTTGTCCTCCGTAGTCACTGACACGCGCGTCCCTGGCAGCGAGGTAATCCCCTCTCCTCCTGCCGGCTTTCGGGTGATGTTCCTACCATTCATCATCCATGGTCTTCTGTTGCCCCTGCATCCTTTCTTCAGGGGCCTTCTCTGCTTTTACAGGCTCCAGCTCCATCAGCTGTCCCCAAACTCCATCCTCCATGTAGCTTGCTACATTACTCTTTGCGAGTGTTGGCTCAGAATCGAGCCGCACTTCGTCCTTTTCAAGCGCCTCTTCAAGATGAAGCGCCAATTGGCGTCTGGCTCCGTAGTCTATGATGTAGGCGGCTGCGGTATCCACGTCGACTCCTCCACCACATGCTTTGATATCAAACTCATGGCGTCCATCCAAGGGTGGAGGGACAAGTGGTTCTACATTCGTGACCTGAAGGCCGATGGAGACCACTTCGGACTCACGCCCTTCGATCCCGCGACGCCGTGCAAGAGGAGGCGTTCCTGGAAGAACGTAATGATGCCCGGCGAGTCCACGGAAACAGATGTGCTATACGAGCGTGTCTGCGACCTCAAGAGTCGCATGGGTAAAGAGGAGGGAGGCTGTGCCCTCATTCGCACATGGTTGCGCCGTCGTGTCCAGCCCCTGCAGGCCAGAGTCCACCCTATGTTCCAGTGGGATGGCATGGACGATGTCACTCGCGTGTCTGCCGATGGCATGTCCGCGAGTGAGGTAGATAAAAGGGTGCGACTGGTCACCAAGTACACCGCCAAGGATGTGCTCCCCGGTGAACTAGACGTTCCTCCGTTCGATGCTGCTAACCCTCCTCCTGAGGTACAATTGTGCTACGTAGTAGCTTTACTTTGTCGACTGCTTTTTGTTGTTGCATGACTTTGTGCTAAATTGTTTTCTATATGTAGGATTGGGCGGTGTCACCCTGTATGCCCCCTCTTCCCGAGGGGGTTATCCCTCATGAAGCCTTGGAAGAGGACGAGTCGGAGTCGACCGTCCCATCTAATGTGGAGGAGGAAGCCCCCGAGTCGAGTGGTCCGGACACTCGCAAGCGTTCGCGCAGCGAGGATTCGGATGCGTCGTCCCCTTCGACTCCGGAAGGTGCAGGTGTTGGTGCAGAGTCGCCGATACCTGCCATTCCTGTGAGTGCCGTAGCGCCATCTTCTCGCAAGAAGATGCGGCTGCCGAAGGAGTCGTTGTCCGAGTCGGGGGGATCAAACCTTCGATTTTGATAAATTTGATTGGTAAGTATTCAAGTCATCCTTTTGGTTCTTCTTTAGAGTTGCATTCTCTTGATGTTGGTTTTGTTCTGCAGTCAGCCGGCGTCGTCGTCTTCTGGCAACGTCCAATTTTTGAAGGAATCTAGAGTCACAACCTCCAAGGCCAAGAAAATGGTTGAGCCCACTCCTTCTCCTCCATTGGCGGCCCACTCTAGGCATAATTCATCAAGTTCTCCACACAATGTGGAGCACCATATGGTTATCCAGACGTCTGCGAATCCATCGACTTCGTAGTCTTTGGAGGATCATGTAAGTATAGTATCTCTTATTCTGATGTGGCAGTCGAATTTTCATTTAAGCCATTTGTTGATCCTTTACGATGTCTTCTGCTGCATCTTGTTGTGAAGGAAGCCGCTCGCCTTGCACAGCAGGTGCTTGCGATGGGTCATCAGCACGCAATGCTGGACAATCGCCATCGTGCGGTGGAAAGTGAGTGTTCCTTATTTTTCTTCTGCGTCCTTGTGATATATTCGACTGATGGTCTAACTTTGCTTGTGTCACAGTTGAGCATAATGCCCTCCTTCGTAGCACTGCTTCCATGGAGAAAACGCTTGCTGCGGCGGTGAAGAGCCGTGATGAGGCAATCATGGCATTAAACGAATCGCGGAAACGCGAAGAGGATATGCGTGCCTCCACCGCAGATAGGGAGAAGTTGTTCGAAGATCAGCTTTTCTCGATTGCCAAGGCTCTCTCGGGTATTTCTTGATCTTCAATTTCACCAGTTGCATCTTCTGTCAACTTTGTTGTTGGTGTTGACCCTTGTGCCTATGCTTGGTTGTAGGTGCCAGCGGTTTGAGCTTCGACCCCCAGGCACTCCGTCGTGATGATGCCCTGGCGGGTGCCATTTCGACAGTCGAAGATTGCAGCACTGCCATTCAGGTTAACGCTCACCAAGGCCAAGGGCGTTCTCAGTCGCCTCCGAGAAGAGCTGGCTGATGGCTCAATGTACGGTGCCAGAAAAGTGCTGGTGCGGTGTTGATGTAGAGCTCGTGGGGAACCCCAAGAGGAAGGTATGATGAGCACAGCAGCAAGTTTCCCTCAGTTATGAAACCAAGGTTTAATCGAACCAGTAGGAGCAAGGAAACACCCCAAAGGTGTTGCTAGCTGAGCCTTGGCAGGGCGCACTACCGGTGCTAGTAGCAACATGGAGACCTACACAACACAACCACAGAACTTTGTCCCCAACTTGCGATGAGGTTGTCAATCTCATCGTGTTTTGCTGAAAACAAAGGATTAAACATATCGAATGGAAGGAAGTAATAGTTTGCAAAAAGTAAACACAAAGCAGTAAACAGTTTATAGATTGTATGTAAAGAAGAAGGGTCGGGATCCATATTTCACTAGAGGTGGCTCTCCTTAAGATAGATAACATGCTGGGTGAACAAATTACAGCGGGGCAATTGACAAACATCGAGAAAGAAATACATGCATATACTAATCATCTTGACTCCTTTGAGACTTGATTGGGCATTACAACATTATACATAGACCGCCATCCAACTGCATCTATGACTAATAATCCACCTTTAGGTTATCATCTGAACCCCCTCCAGTATTAAGTTGCAAGCAACAGATTATTGCTTTATGAATTGTGTGTAAAGTAAACAATACGATTGTTCTATGAACAAAGGATTGTTGTTTTCTCCCTAGTAGCAACAGCACATCTAGTACCTTAGAGATTTCTGTCACTTCCCCAGATTACCAGAGGCATGAACCCACTATCGAGCATAAATACTAACTCTTGGAGTTGCTAGCATCTACTTGGCCAAGATAGCTCAACAGAAAGCATGCAAGATCACAAATAACAAAGACATGATAGAATCAATAATCAATCTGAAATAGCATCTCAATAACCATAGGATCCCAGCAAACACAACATGCAGAATTACAAATAGATGATCTTGTTCATGAATGGAGCTCACAAGATCTAAACATGAAAGAACAAAGGAGGAGAAATAGCCATCTAGCTACTACATGGATCCGTAGTCCAAGGATGAACTACTCACACATCACACCGGAGGCTTGCATGGTGATGAAGAAGGCCTCCAGGGTGAATTCCCCTCTCCGGCAGGGTGCCGGGAAGAGCTTCAGATCCCTCCCGATCTAGGGATGGAGATGACAGCGGCTACAGACTCTTTCGTGGATTTTTGATCGGGCCCTTAGGGTTGTCGTCCCGAGGGCATCTTATAGGCGGAAGGAGAGGCCGAGGGGGTGCCTGGGCTGGCCACACCACCCCCTGGTGCGGCCAGGCTTGGCCCGCACGGCCAGGTGGTGTGGTGGCCCCTGGCTTCTCTCCGTCTCATATTCTGGCATCTGATGACTTCCGGAAAAATAGGCAGTTTGGCTTTTGTCCCGTCCAATTCCGAGAATATTCATTTTCTGACTTTCCTGGAACCAAAAACAGCAGAAAATAGGCAGCTGGCACTGTGGCTCTCGTTAATAGGTTAGTCCAAGAAATCATATGAAAAGTACTCCAAAGTGTGGACAAAACACAAGAAAGTGGATAAAACCAAGCATGGAACATCAAAAATTATAGATACATTTGCAATGTATCAACATCCCCAAGCTTAACTCCTGCTCGTCCTCGAGTAGGTAAGTGATAAAAAGAAAGAATAATTTTTGAGGTGACATGCACCATCAAAGACTTGATCAAAGTATTTGTAAAGCATTCAAAGCTGGGATCATAGTACTTCAATCAAAACATGAAAGACAAAGTTCTAGCAATAAGACAAAGAAACTATGATGCAACATGAAAAGGCACAAAAAAAGATTCATGAATAACAATGCTTTGCAAGACGTTTGTTTGTTTCACATAAAGAAAACATAGCATAATAGCATTCAGCTTGTCCCTCATAGAGTAGTAAATATAAATACATAGGACACCTTCAAAGTTCATACGAGTGACTAGATACAAATAGTTTAAAACAAGCAATATCAAGTTATGCATCAATCAACTAGTCTTGGGACAATGCACATAGAACTAAGAATGGCCACTATGCTCTCAAAGTAGGTGCATAAAGGTAGAAGGTGGAGACTCAATGTAATGGTGGAAGAAAGGCCTTCATAGAAGGAAGCAGGGATTCAAATCTCATAAAGAGCTTCCAAAAATTATGGTACTTATAGCTTTCAGCTCTCATTGCCCCTATCATAAGCATTTTGAAGTGATTAAGGTTAAAGTGAACAAACTACGGTGTACATGCTTGACGAAGTATAAGTTAGAAATCTCATGTCCCATGTATACGAGGGCCGCTCCTCATGCTACTCAAGTTTAGTCACCGGTAAGTTCTTGTCATTGTAAGTATATGTGTATCATAGAGAACCGCCAACGGGGTACCCCTTGCCCGATGATACGGAAGAATCCCCATATCAAAATGACAAGGCAAGCAGACAACGAGCATCTCAGCAATCTTCTTATTTACCATGGGAATATGGTGCTTTTTTCTCTCTTTCCTCTTTTCATAATCCCTTTTTTCTCTTTTTTTCTCTTTTTTTCTCAATATAGGACTCTTTTTTTATAAGAAGAATGCTTCATAGATAGCTCATTATGGTTACGCTTCAGGTTTCCACCATGTCAGCATGGATTAGACCAGCGGCCCAGGCGTTTCTCTAACACATATACATAACTCCATGGACTTACAAGCTCCCCTTTCATTTCACACCGACGACATCCATATACAAAATAGCATGATATCAACTAAGTACAAGTACCAAGTGCAATGTTGAAAGTGTTCCCCATGAAAGCATGGTTCTGCTAATTCCCAACAAATAAGTGCAAGCATATACAACATAGACGACACAATGGTTCAAGTTTATTAAGGGCAAGAAAAGTAAAGTGTGCCATCAAGTTCGTGAGAGCTTTAATCACTAGTTTTCTCATAACAAGTTTAATTTGGAAGGTAAACAAAAGCATGAATATACTTGGAATAGCATAAGCTAGTAGGTAGGTATGGTGGACTCTTTGGAATAACTTGGTTTAGGTAGTTGGATGCATGAGTGGAACTCATACTTGGTTGTGGAGGCTAGCAAAAGACTGGGAGCGACAAACTAAGAGAGCAATAATGGCCATAATCATGCAGAGCGACAAAACATCATTGATCAAAGCATAAAGTGATACTACAAGTTGAAAACCGAAGGATCATAAAGGCTATGGTGACTTCATATAGTCATAACATGGTGTGACCATGCGCCAAGTCAACCCAAATAAAGCATCAAAGGAGAATACCACTATACTATGCTTTAATATGCTAAAACAACGCATGATTCATCCAAGGCACATTAAGAAATCTCAATTGTTTATAACAAGTCATGCTACAGCAAAGAATACTAAGCATAAAGCCAAAACAATATCAAGCATGGCATGACAAAGCATAGACCACAGTCAAAAACAAGCTCTTTTTACCACATAAGCATGAACTTTCCAACTCTTTTCCAAACCAAACCAAACTATTTGCAAACCAATGTATGAAAGAGGGGGTCCAACCAATTTATTCAGAAAACTAAGAAAATCAAAGAAAACGAAAAACCAAAACAAAAACGAAAACGAAAAAGAAGACGCTCCAAGAACAACACAACTATGCATGAAACAATAAAAATGAAGTGTTTGGAAGAAACCTAGGATTTTTATTGATGAAGAAGGGGATGCCTTGGGCATCCCCAAGATTTGATGCTTGTACTTCTTGGATTTTTCTTGGGGTGACACGTGTGGCATCCCCAAGCTTAAGCTTTAGTCCATCCTTCATCTCATTACTCATTCCTTCCATACACCTGAAAATTTCCCTTCATACAAAACTTCACACAATCTTTATTAGCAACATTAGTGCACTCAAGATAAATAAGTCTTAAGGTTCAGTTCTAACACCAAATAAACTTCCATTAGAACACTAGCTACTGTATCACTTCCCTCAAAAAGCTCAATTTCCAAAAGAACTCAAAAAGGAACCCACAAGAAGCAAATGCAGAAAATGGCAGAAATCTGTCAAAACAGACCAGAAGGTAAAGACGAATTTTTTCGAAGACTTTATGTTACTCAAATCAAAAAGTGTTGAACTAATGAAAGTTAGATAACAACCTGTGGCAGAAGCACAAAAAATTACAGCTCAATACGAAATACAGAGCTCTCTCACGAATTTTTACGGTGAAGCACAAAAATCTGTTTCGGGACAGCAACTTTCCCAATCATTACTTCACTCTCATTAGAGGTTACTCTTGGCACAAAAAGCAAATAAAAAGGATAAGGAGTGGTTATTACTGAAGTAATAACTTAAAAAACTCATCTAAAACTTTTGGGTTATCTCCGAATAAGTACTTTTCTTTTACGCCTTTAAGTTAGGCATAAGAAGCAAAGAAAGAATCAAGTGTTCTCAAATGAAGAAGCATTAAAACCAAATTTCTTGCCCTTACCTCTCTTACTTTTATTCTTAACCTTAGGGAAAATATGATTGTTTGGTGGAGAAGAAAGGTGCATGGTCCCTTTTCCCACATCTATTATTGCTCCAAGGAGTTCTAATAGGGACCTTCCAAGTGTAATTTGTTCTTTTCCTGCACATTAAATAACAAGATAATCAGTAGAAATCATTTTCCCAAGGATCTTTGTAAACACTCCTTCAGCTATTCCAATAGGTAATATGGTAGCATTATTAGCAAGAGATATTTCTTTTCCTCCTTCAGTAAGCCCCCAAAGATTCAAAGATTCATAAATATCTTTGGGCATAAGACAAAATTCAGACATGATATCGTAGCGAGCTTGAAAAGTTTCAGTGTTTATCTCAATCTCTATTGTAGGGAGCCACTTTGATGGTTCAGAATTTATTGGAACATAATTGTGATGCTCCCTAAGCGTATTATAGCAGTCTTTTAAGCTAGTAGTTCTAGTCTCAAGAGTGTTCAATCTAGCAAATATTCTTGCGAAAGAAATATCAGTTTGGCTAGGCAAGTTGTAAGTGAGGATCAATTTCTTTATAGCATTAATAGCATCATCCTCATTACATTGGAGGAAATCTTCTCCCACAACAGCATATAAAGCATATCTATAGCAAAGAGTAATTCCAAGGTAAAAACTGCTAAGGAACAAGCTTTGAGTCATTTTAGGCTCAGCTTTTTCATGTAGATCAGAGACTCTAGACCAAGCTTCCTTAAAACTTTCCTCAATTCCTTGTTTAAAAGTGAAAATCATTTCCTCGGGTGACATAGTGATTGGAGCAAGGCTAGACATAGTGGCAACTTAAGAAAGGAACTAATTTTTTGTGTTTTTCAAATAAGAAAGCAAACTAGTAAAACTAATTTTTTGTGTTTTTGATAAAGAAACAAGCAAACAAAGCAAAAAGAAACTAAGCAAAACAAAAATAACAAAGTAAATAGATTGGTTATGAGGGACTCCCCTTGTGAAGATGTCCTTGACTCCCCGGCAACAACGCCAGAAAAATGCTTGATGGCTCAATGTACGGCGCCAGAAAAGTGCTGGTGTGGTGTTGATGTAGAGCTCGTTGGGAACCCCAAGAGGAAGGTATGATGAGCACAATAGCAAGTTTCCCTCAGTTATGAAACCAAGGTTTAATCGAACCAGTAGGAGCAAGGAAACACCCCAAAGGTGTTGCTAGCCGAGCCTTGGCAGGGCGCACTACCGGTGCTAGTAGCAACATGGAGACCTGCACAACACAACCACAAAACTTTGTCCCCAACTTGCGATGAGGTTGTCAATCTCACCGTGTTTTGCTGAAAACAAAGGATTAAACGTATCGAATGGAAGGAAGTAATAGTTTGCAGAAAGTAAACACAAAGCAGTAAACAGTTTATAGATTGTATGTAAAGAAGAAGGACCGGGATCCATAGTTCACTAGAGGTGTCTCTCCTTAAGATAGATAACATGCTGGGTGAACAAATTACTACGGGGCAATTGACAAACATCGAGAAAGCAATACATGCATATACTAATCATCTTGACTCCTTTGAGACTTGATTGGGCATTACAACATTATACATAAACCGCCATCCAACTACATCTATGACTAATAATCCACCTTCAGGTTATCATCCGAACCCCTTCCAGTATTAAGTTGCAAGCAACAGATTATTGCTTTGCGAATTGCGTGTAAAGTAAACAATACGATTGTTCTATGAACAAAGGATTGTTGTTTTCTCCCTAGTAGCAACAACACATCTAGAACCTTAGAGATTTCTGTCACTTCCCCAGATTACCAGAGGCATGAACCCACTATTGAGCATAAATACTAACTCTTGGAGTTGCTAGCATCTACTTGGCCAAGATAGCTACTAACAACGGAAAGCATGCAAGATCACAAATAACAAAGACATGATAGAATCAATAATCAATCTGAAATAGCATCTCAATATCCATCGGATCCCCGCAAACACAACATGCAGAATTACAAATAGATGATCTTGATCATGAACGAAGCTCACAAGATCTAAACATGAAAGCACAAAGGAGGAGAACCAGCCATCTAGCTACTACATGGATCCGTAGTCCAAGGATGAACTACTCACGCATCACACCGGAGGCTTGCATGGTGATGAAGAAGGCCTCCAGGGTGAATTCCCCTCTCCGGCAGGGTGCCGGGAAGAGCTTCAGATCCCTCTCGATCTAGGGATGGAGATGACGGTGGCTACAGACTCTTTCGTGGATTTTTGATCGGGCCCTTAGGGTTTTCGTCCTGAGGGCATCTTATAGGCGGAAGGAGAGGCCGAGGGGGTGCCTGGGTTGGCCACACCACCCCCTGGTGCGGCCAGGCCTGGCCCGCGCAGCCAGGTCGTGTGGTGGCCCCCTGGCTCCTCTCCGTCTCATATTCTGGCATCTGATGACTTCCGGAAAAATAGGCAGTTTGGCTTTTGTCCCGTCCAATTCCGAGAATATTCATTTTTTGACTTTCCTGGAACAAAAAACAGCAGAAAACAGGCAGCTGGCACTGTGGCTCTTGTTAATAGGTTAGTCCAAGAAATCATATGAAAAGTACTCCAAAGTGTGGACAAAACACAAGAAAGTGGATAAAACCAAGCATGGAACATCAAAAATTATAGATACATTTGCAATGTATCACTGGCGCCCAAAGCTGAGTTGATCGAGAATATGGATGAACTGGTGGAGTCCTTTGCTGGAGGCATTCCTTCAAGCTTCAAGAACTCACTCCATGCGGCTGGTGCTTCAATGTCACTCGCCATGGTTCAAGCACACGGAGTCGAAGTTGATCCTGCAGCAGTCTCCAAGGCGATGCCTGTAAGCGCTGATGGCCAGCAGGTAGTTTTTGCTCCCTTCGCGACTTCTTGTGGCAAGTACGGCCTGCAACTAATCAATACAGTTGTGAAGTACTCTGAGGATCTTCAACGAGCCAATAAGATGGCTAAGGCTGCGACGTCAGGGGCCGGGGGAAAGTTTGTGGCGTCTAACACTGCCACAGACTCGATGAGGCCCCGAAACCGAAGTCGAAGTCGAAGAAGCCAATCACTCCTCAGTAGTCGCATCTTGTAATAGTTAGATAGCTTATGTATTTTTGTCGAGAACATGCCTTTTGGCGAATGTATCTGCTGATACTTTATTGATCTTGAATGTACTCGAGTCTTTTGTCCATGCCTCGCCTTAGTCCTCTTATTGTCTCTTGCTTGACTTGTGATAGGGCACGTCGAGTGATCCTTTGAGGGAGCCTCGGGATTCGCCGCCCCTTGATGACACTTTGGCACCGCCGTGCTCAAGGGTGGATGAGCTGTCTCTGCTTTCGCGACTCCATGACCGCGTGAAGCAATTGGAGCGTGAATTGCCCGTACTCTGCGGTAATGCGAATGTGTGGAAGTCGAAGGCGGAGAAGGCCGCCGCCCGAGAACAATATCTGTTAGGGGAGGTGACGTAGCTAGGCGACCAATTCAAATGTTAGTTTTCTTATTCCTTATCTTGTAGTCACTCTCCGTAGTTCCTTGTCTTCATACTTCTGTCTTTGCTTGGTATAGTTGTCGGTGCACACCATCCTCAGGATGAGAAAGATAAGATCGCCATTCGCATGAATGATCTAACCCAGGAGCAGCTTCAGGCGAGTGGGTACTTTTGGGTGGATCATGATCGCGCGATCGCACTAGCGACCCTGTAGGATCGTGCATCACGAGTGTTTCACTTCCTGAGGAAGTCATAATCGTGCCTGAAGAATATTTATCGGACGATGTTCCCGCTGGTATCATTCCATCGAGCCTGCTGGCCCTCCTTGCCAAATTCCAAGACTTGACTGCGGTCCGCGAGTGTGTACGACAACAGCTAGTGGCTGGTGCCAAGGTCGCTCTATCGCTGGTGCGACTGCACAGACCTGATGTGGACGTTGCCGCGATTGCGGTCGAACCCCCAATGCTGCCAGCGGGTTTGACTTGGAACAAGGTTCCTCACTACCAGGCGGTGGATCGCCCAGCGGAGGAGATCGCTCAACTTCTTTGAGGAGCAGACTAATGTTCCTTTGCTGCAATAGTAGTTTAGTTTATATCCTCCACATAGTTGCACCAGTGTTGTAAAGTTCATAGACATGTTGTGCATAATTGATTAATATTGATGTATATAGAAGGCTTGTTAGCGTGTATATTTTGCGAGTGTGTTACACTATGCGACTCCTTTTTGTTAGCCTGGCCTTGTGTTTATCTTAGTCCCTTGTCAACCTGTCAGGTGCGTTGCAACTAGGTTGATGTTTGTCAAGGGTTTCGATTGGTGTACCAGCTACTCAGGATATCGCGATAGTTCGTAGAACAGATGTGTATAGGGTGGCGCAGCCCCCGAGTGGATAATTGGCGAAAAATTAAAGAAAAACACAGAGTTTCGGGGCACTTAGCTTTATTTATTCGCGGGATAGTACGAGGTACAATGTGTGGCTAAGTAGCCTTATTTGCAAAAACAGAAATGACTAAGGGTAGAAGCGCCGCAGCTGCGCGATGTTCCAAGGGTTGGAGTATGTGACTCCTGTCTATAAATCTTTAAGGCGATAGGCGCCACCTGGGATTACTTTTGTAATCACGTATGGTCCCTCCCAGGGGGACTCGAGCTTGATATGCCCTTGCTGTTTCAGTCGCAGGACCAGGTCGCCTTCGACGAAGGACCTGGGGCGTAGCCTTCTGCTGTGGTAGTTGCGCAGGTTCTGCTGGTAGATCGTTGATCTCTCCGTGGCGATTTCCCTTGCCTTGTCAAGGAGGTCGACAGAGTCTTCGAGTGCAAGAGTTGACTCCTGCTCACTGTAAGCGACCACATGCGATGCTTTATATCGTACTTCGGCGGGTAGCACCGCTTTAGCCCCGTGCACCATGAAGAACGGGGTGTACCTTGTGGCGCTGTTTGGAGTTGTGCGTAGGCTCCAGAGTACCGATTGCAGCTCGTCTGGCCAACAGCCCGCGGCCTGTTCGAGTGGTCTGAGGAGTCGCTTTTTGTGCCACCGCAGACAAGCCCATTAGCTTTTTCGACCTAGCCATTGGTCTATGGATGTGCTACGGAGGCATAGCTGACGTTGATTCCCAGATTCTCGTAGAATTCCTGGAACTCCTTGGATGTGAAGTTTGTCCCATTGTTCGTGATGATGCTGTGTGGCACTCCGAAGCGATAGACGATGGACTCGAAGAACTTGACTGTGTTGTAGCCTGACTGATTAGTCACTGGCACGGCCTCTATCCACTTGGTAAATTTGTCGACTGCGACCAGGAGGTAGACGTAGCCTCCTCGTGAGGACTTTGGGAGCTTGCCAACCATGTCGAGTCCCCATTGCACGAATCGCCAGGCCAATGGAATTGGCCGGAGCTCTACACCAGGTGCGTGTGGCTTATCTGCGAATCGCTGGCACGCGTTGCATTTCTGGACGATGTCCTTGGCGTCGCGCATGGCCGTAGGCCAGTAGAATCCAGCTCGTAGAGCTTTGGCAACAAGGGCGCGACTGCCGGCATGGTGCCCACAGGTCCCCTCATGGATGTCGAGGAGAACAGCTCTTCCATCGGCCATGGAGACGCATCGCTGGAGC
The DNA here is from genome assembly GCA_916181665.1 of Avena sativa. Taxonomy (NCBI): domain Eukaryota; kingdom Viridiplantae; phylum Streptophyta; class Magnoliopsida; order Poales; family Poaceae; genus Avena; species Avena sativa. The sequence goes on from OV702292.1 coordinate 142,840,886, forward strand.
ACTCCTGTGATGCTGTGTTTGTATAGTTCGCCGTTGATAATGGCGAATGCCTTGGATCGCCGCGCGATGTGCCGTGCATCAGTCAGATCGTCCAGTAGCCTCTTGCTGAGAAGGTACGTAATGTACGGTTGAGTCCAGGATGGATCGATCATCATGACGCTCATTGGTCCTTTGAGTCCTGTATCCAACTCCAAGTTGTCGAGTGCCATTGGCTCATTGGGCGGCGTAGCCCCCGAGTCCGTTGCTGCGCTTGTTTTTTCTCTGTGGCCTTTGGCTCGATGGAGCATTTGCAGATGCGCTCGAGAAATACCCCGGGTGGTATGGGGGCGCAGGTAGAGCCTATGTTGGCGAGTGTGTCCGCCTCTTCATTGCTTTCGTGACCTATGTGCCGCAGCTCGCAACCGTCGAAATCCCCTTCGAGTGTGTCGTAGAGGTCACGGTAGGCGATCATGTTGTCGTTCAGTGCGTCTCACTCGTGCATTGTTTGGTTCATGACCAACTTGGAGTCGCCGTATATAATGAGCCTCTTGGCACCGCAGGCTTTTTCCATCCTCATCTCGTGTAGCAGGGCTTCGTATTCGGCTTCGTTGTTGGAGGCGGTGAACTGCATTTGCAGAATATATTTCAGCTTGTCTCCCTAGGGTGATGTCACTATGACGCCTATGCAGGCCCCGTCTTTTCGCTTGGAACCGTCGAAGTGCATTGTCCAGAGGTAGGACATATCTGGTTTTTTGGGGCGCTGGTTCTCCATCCAGTGCACGAGGAAGTCAGGGAGAACTTGCGACTTGATTGCATCGCGTTTTTCATATGTAATGTCTCGTGGAGACAGTTCGATTCCCCAAAGTGTGACTCGTCCGGTGGCATCGGGATTGTTGAGGATGTGCCCAAGCGGGGCGTCATTGACTACCATGATTGGGTGTTCCTGGAAGTAGTGGCGCAGTTGCCAGGCCATGATGAAGATGTCGTACGCCAGTTTCTGGTAGTGCAGGTACCACTGTTTTGTTGGCGTAAGTACCTCGCTGAGGTAGTAGACTGGGCGTTGTACTCCATTGACCTTGTTTTCCTCGGCTCGTTCTACCACGAGCACCGTGCTGACCACCTGGTTGGTGGCGGAGATGTATAACAACAGTGGTTCCCTTTCGCGTGGGGTCACCAGTACTGGCGAGGTGGATAGTAGGTGCTTGAGGTCTTCGAATGCTTCCTGTGCCTCGTTGGTCCACTTGAATTTGTCGGTTTTGCAGAGGAGTTGGTAGAAGGTAGTGCCTTCTCGCCCATTCGACTGATGAATCGACTTAGCGCCGCGATTCGCCCAGCCAGCTGCTGGACGCCTCTTATGTTTTTTGGCTTCTCCATTGCCAGTATGGCTTTTATTTTCTTCGGGTTCACTTCGATCCCTCTCGCAGAGATAAGATACCCGAATAGTTGCCTAGATGGTACGCCGAAGGCGCATTTGTCTAGATTGAGCTTGATCCGGTAGCGGTCGAGGTTGGCGAAGGTTTCGCGCAAATCATCGATTAGTGAGGCTTCCTCTTTGGTCTTGATTACTATGTCATCAACATAGACTTGAATGTTGCGACCAAGTTGGTTTTTGAGGCAAGCCTGCATGCACCACTGGTAGGTGGCTCCTGCTCACGGAGGAATCTGACGAGCGCGAGTTCCTATGGAGAACTTAAGTTGTTGGCGATGAGAGCCGTCTTGGCGGGATCCGATGGGTGGACCTAGACTTTCTTTGTGTGCACTGATGAGTCGAAGGACAAGTCGGGTGAGCTTGGCCGGCTTAGGGGAGGCAGACTGTTGTCTGTCGACTCCTTCAATCTTGCAAGTTCCTCATGCATGCCGAAGGACTGGGAGATTCTGTTGAATTCCCTGTCGCAACTATCGGACCTCTCGAAGATCCCGTTGATTGTGATGACGTCATTAGGTCCTGGCATTTTCATCTGCAGGTAGGCGTAGTGCGACACCGCCATGAACGTAGCGAACGCGACATGTCCGAGGATGCAGTGGTACTGTGAGGGCCAGTCGACGACTTCGAAGTCGATGCGCTCGCGCCAAAAATTTTCCAGTGTGCCGAAGATGACATCGAGGTTGATTTTGCCAAGGGGATATACACCCTTGCCTAGGACGATGCCGTGGAATGTTGTGTCTAAGGCCTCTAGGCAGGTCAGAGGGATCCTCATTGCTTGCAAGGTACTCATGAACATAAGGTTGATGCCGCTTCCGCCGTCCATGAAGACGCGACTCATGTTGAAGCCTCCAATTTGTGCCTCAAGGACGAGGGGACAATGGCCTGGACGAGGTACTTGGCACGGGTGGTCGCGCTTGTCAAAGGTAATGCAGGAGTCGCTTCCACTGAGGTACTCGGTGGTGGATGGTGGTGAGTTTGTCGCCAAGTTGACTTGGCAAGTGATGGCCTTCTGCACCTGATTCAAGAGGCGTCCATTTTGGATCATCATGGTACCCATGGCCCGTGGGTATGGTTCGCCTCCCTGGTGCTGGTCCGGTGCAGCTGCATTTGGGGGTGCTCCAGGTGGTGGTGGCGGAGCTCCATGTGCCACGGCGTCTGGGGAGGCTCCGTAGCCCCTTTCAACTGTGTTGCGATTCATCCGAGCCAGTCCCTCATGTAGTTTGAGGAACTCGCGGTAGTCCTTGAGGAGGTGGCTGGACTTCTTTTTTCCGTCGTGCTTGTCGATGTAGAAGTGCACAGTGCATGGCCCGGACAGCTTGTCTTCAATGGATGTTGCGGGTGCCTCATCACGATTGCGGTGCTACCATACTTGCGTGGTTTTTCCAGAGTCGCGGTATCCACCGCTGTGGTAGCCGCTGTTGCGGTTGTCGTCGCGTCTGTCGGCGTAGCCGACTGCGACCATGTTGACGTCGTCGCGGTCATCATAGATGCGCATGCGGCGTTTGCTTCGGTGGTCGCGTCTGCGCTCGAGTTCTGCCTCGTTGTCAGAGTGAACACGATTCTTCACCGAATCTTCTCTACTTGCCCAGCGATTCGCGATTTCCATCAGGTGGTCGATGATTTTGGGCTTCGAGCGGCCTAGCTCCTCCTGAGCTCTATGCGGCGTACGCCGCCGTTGAATGCATCAATCGCGTGATCCTCCGAGATATTCTTTGCATTCTTGATGATGGACCACCTCTGGATGTATGAGCGTAGTGACTCGCCTGACCTTTGCTGGCAGCATCTCAGCTCTTCGATTGATGCGGGCCATTTGTAGGTGCCCTTGAAGTTGCGCACAAAGCTGTAGCCCAGCTCTTCCCAACTACAAATGGATCCGCGTGGGAGGTTGTTGAGCCATGCTCGGGCGGCACCATGCAGCTGTAGCTGTAGGCATTGCATGGCCGTGCTTCGACTCCCGCCGTGGAGCCCGATGGAGGAGATATGGTCTTCCAACCAGATTTTCAGGTCCTGCAGACCGTCAAACTTCGGATTCTCTGATGGGAGCTTAAACCCCTTGGGCATTTGTTTTTGTCTGATGGCCCTGCTGAAGCATCTAGCGCCACATAGCTCCACATCTTCGTCCTCTGAGTCAGTCGATCGAGCATGTCGCGCCCTTGATTTGTCAATCTTGCGCTGCGTGAGGTCATCGCGTGCATCATAGTCGTGGTCGTGTCGTCGTGAGCGGTGACGTCGAGACAAATCATGACTATCGTCGCTAGATGAGGGCGAGGAGTAGCGTTTTGCCAGAGCCTTGCCTTTCTTCGGTTCTGATGCTGACTCTTTGTCGAGGGCGGCCTCGATTAACCCCAAGCCTACGATCGTAGATTGGTGCATGGCAGCTCGAGGGTCTCCAGCTGGCGGCTGGTTATTGAGGAGGTACATGGTGGCCGTCGTTACCGCAGCTTGCGGCGTTTTTGGGAGCATGTTGCCGCGCGTATCCACCGTCATGGAGCCAATGTCGAGGACTTTGGCGGCTTCTACGTGTTCTTGTTTGGTGAGGTGGGTGAGTCAAGATCGTCTCTTGTTGGCGATGTACTCATTGCACCTAGAGGAGGATCCTCCGTGGGAGGAGAGCCCAGCTCGTCAGAGGCTTGATTCATCAGCCGCCTTTTTATGCGCCTCGAGTTACGCGATTGTTTGTAGCTGGCACTTGTATTCCTCTTTCAGGAGTCAATGGTAACCCATCAGCAGTTCTTGTGGGGAGCCGAAGGGTAGAGAGTGGCCTCGTAGGGCTTCTCGGCAACGAGCCCACTCGATGTCATTGAGCTTGATCACAACGCATTTGCCAGTTTGCTCGTTTATCATAGTTGGAGGTTCGACTGCCCCTCCGTTGTTGACGGGGGCGCCGTTAGTGGGGCCACCTATCATCGGATTGATGACAAGTACGCCATGAGGGGGTCCTCGAGGCGTGTGGAAGAGAGGGGTGTGAGACGTACGGTGTTCCGGGACGGTGAGCACACAAGTTTACCCAGGTTCGAATCCGCCGGCTTTGGACGAATCCTACTCCTGCTAGCAATCCAGTAATACGGCAGAGCCGGAATATGGGTTACAAGGGTTGGCCTGTGTGAGTTGAGATTGTAGACTATTGAGGATGACCTAAAGGCTCTCCCTAGGACGGCTTATATAGATATCCGGCCTAGGGTTTACAGGAAAGATCTGTCTGGCTACGACTAAGAGTCGGTTACAGAGTACATCTTGAACTACAAGTAACACTTATGGGCCTAAGTCGGTAAGTCTTCTGGGCCTTCCCGTAGCCAGACTGGACTCCGTCTCTTCTCCCTGACTGGGCCGCCCATGAAGCAAAGCTCTAACCCGAAGTGGGCCACCCTGGTTAGTGAGGACTATGAGGATACCCGGAGAGTATATCCCCAACAGCAGCCCCCGGAAGTCTCCAAGATCCAAAGTCGGATTTATCATCGTCTAGCTTGATCTTCGGCTTGCAGAATGTTGAAGGGTTCCTGAAACTTCACAACAAAAAATACGATCCGGGTTTAAAATAAGTCGGACCTATCAACATGTTACTCGGACTTTCCAGCTTGATTTCAAACTAAGCCGGAACTTGGTCTCCGACGTCATCTAACACTCGTCATGGTCAAGTCACGTCATCTGACAAACATCATGTCAGCACGACCGTTGGTGGGTCCGCCGTTCACGGGACCAAGGCATCGTTTTAATGCGTACACAGAGATCGAGGCGACGTAATCATCCCATGGGTCCTTCCCAGTTCCTTCCACGACGCGTGGCACTTACACAGTGCTACTCGCATAAATCTTGGCTCGGGTAGGTGGTTATAAGGGGTGAGGATTCTCCTTCTCCTCTCTTCACTTGTTCCCTTTGCCGTTTCTTCTCCTCCACATCTCCCCAGTGCACAGAGCTCTCCCTCCTCCCAGATTTCCTAGCGCCGCCCATCCAAGGTCACCGGCGCACCGGAGAAATGGCTTCTTCTTCCTCTTCCGGCTTGGCGGTGGCAGAGAAGGAAAGCAACTGGGGAATCTGGATCTCGTGCCTCCTCGACGACGAGAAACTCCAAGTCGTGGAGAATGAAGGTCTCCTCCGCGCTGGTGACTGGCGAAGCGGCTTTGGCGAAACCATCCCCCACCCGCGCGCTGACGAGCGGGTCCACTTCGGCACCCACCTCGACAGAGGTTTGTCCTTTCCTCCCTCGGAATTCTTTTCCGAGGTGATTGATCACTACGGTGTTCAACTCCATCATCTTCGCCCGAACTCTCTCTTAGAGATGATTTCTTACGCAGCTTTGTGTGAGGGGTATCTAGGCATTAGGCCGAGTCTCACCTTGTTTCGTTTCTACCTCCATGTCCGTAGAAACTCTATCACTGCCGGTAATCCGTACATTACCGGTACTATTAGTCTTTCTCTTAGACGCGAGCGTAGTTATCCTCGCATTTCTGCCAGTGACTCGGTCAAACAATCGCCGGCCACTTTCTTCTACCATAAGGATATTCCTGCTCCCGGCAAAGCTACTACTTTGCCGGCTTTCATCGACGGAGCCACCACGGCCCAACCATCTTGGGACGAGGCCCCTCTAGCTCTCAGTGACGATCTGATCCTCCCTAAGAGGCGGATCGAATATCTGATAAAACACAAGGGCTTGAAAGGATCCGACTTAGTCCAATGCTGGGTCGCAAGCCGGATTCAGCCTCTCCAACACCACGGCGACCGTCTGATGCACTCCATCACGGTGTCAAGGAACGACTCCCTCCGCATCAGTCCTAAGGCTTTAAAGCCACAGGATTACATAAGCCAGATTAAATGGCTGATCAAGGAGCAGATTGAAAGGAAAATTCCGGACTTGTCTCTGGATATGCATACAGCGGAAGACCCTTTGGTTCCGGTAAGCTTCAATGATTAATCCCTTTATGTGTTTCACCCTTTAAGTTATTTCGCAATACTGAGATGTTTTCTTTCTTTCAGCTTGCCGACCTCCCCGAGTCAGAATTTGCTCCACTCGAGGGATATCCTCCAGAGTTTTCTTAGGAGGCGGAACTGGTCCCACTGCCGGACATTGTGCCCAGGAAGCGCAAGGCTCCGACAGTGGTCGTCGGCACAAAGGAGGTGCCAGTTGTGAAGAGGTAACTTTCAACACAACTTCTGACTTTGTACCTTATTCGAATTCTGCTTCCGAGATGTAATGTTTTCCATTCTATTACATTCTCAGAGCTAAGCATCTCATCAAGGGCAAGGGGAAGGGAACTTCTTCGAAGCTCCTGCGACAGACGAAGCTGACCATAGCTTCTCCTGTTGTGGCTCCTCCGGCTCCTGCCCCACAACCCTCTGCAACACCGATGATTACTCCTTCGCCGGCCGTCGCAGAAGATCCAGCTCGTACTATGGGGCCAGCGACCCTTGAGTCGCATACTGACGCCACCACTAGTGGCTTAGGTTTAGATAAGGGTGAACCCTCTTCGGGTAATGATCCCTCGGCAGAGACCTCTGTCGAAAACTTCCTTAATAATCCGGGGCTTGCCAAGTTTGGCCTGCCCCGGAAATCTGCGGAGGAGATCCAACGGCTGGCCCGGCAATGCCTAGAGAAGAGAAATCTCTCTGCCAAAGAAGAAGCACAAGAGGCGGAGGACATCAAATACTCCGACCTTCTTGAACAAGTCCGTCTTTGCAATGACGGGCTTAGAGCTGGTGTGCTTCCACCACCTCCAGTTATTCCACTCACCCTCGCCGAGAAGGTTACCACCGAGGTGAACATGTGTCTGTGCAAACTCACACATGAACATCATGTAAGTCGGAATTCCAACTCACGATTTTCTTTATTGCATTTCATATCATATCCTCTAGCCCCCAAGCATGAAGTAGGATATTCAAATCTAAGTTTATGCTTTCTTAGGATGCCAAAGAATGAACTAGTGTAGCCCCCAAGGCTCGTGCTGATATTAGTCATAATATTAGCCCGAGTCTTTAGTAAACTTCTGTCCCTGGGTATTCTGACTTACACAAAGTTAATTCATATAACCAGGATTTGTTGAAGAACATCTGCAACAAGCGGAGAGAGATCAGACCTCTCTGGATTGAAAATGCTGAGCTGAAGGTCTCCAAGGATGAGGCCGAAGGTAAACTTTCCGAGACTCAAATCTTGTCTTTGTGTTTTCATAGTCGAATATTTTTGCTGAACTATTGTTCTTTTTTGACTTACAGCACTGGTAAAACAGTCCTGCGCTATGATTGAAGAGGTCAAGAACCTCAAAACCTTGGTGGTGGAGAACAAAGAACTTCGCTAAGAGCTGGATAAGCTCAAGGCAGATCATGAGAAGAGCATCGCTCAAGTTCTCGAATCCTCCTCCATGGCTACTGACGAGCGTGATCGTAAGGTTGCGGCTCAAGATCAAAGAATCTCGGATCTCAATAATGAACTTTGCAGAGAGAAGGATCTTTTCGAGGCACTCCGGGGTGAACTCCGGAGTCTTCAAGAAGAGAAGACCAAAGTTAACAATGTCATCTTCGGTAAGCTTCCATCTTTCTGACTTGTCTTTATGCTTTGACTCTTTCAATGTCGGTTTGCTAACTGTTTTGTGTATAGGTCCTCTGAACTTGACGAACTCCACCTCTGCCGAGCCTTGCACCCATCGTCTTACCCAAGTCGGTGATCTGCTTCATGACTTCCGCCAAACCCTTGAGGATATTGGCGAAGCTCTCAAGATTCCGGACATGCATAGCATGTCAGATTTTCAGGTGCGGGACAAAGCGAAGGAGATGCCGCAACTTGTCCGGGACTGGAATATGTCCTACGCGCGATCCGTAGCGCAGAACGCTCTCACCATGGTCATGAGCCACCATGGAATCATGGAGATATGGCAAGTGACCAGAGGGTATTCTACAGTTGATGAAGACGGCCAGGAGCAAGATATCAAAGCCATTATGGACTCCTGTGCCGGATATGGATGTCATGTAGCCAACTTAACCAGCTACGACACTCCCTTCTTCGCATAAGGGAATATCATTCTGAATGATTTTTGGCCCAGTCTCAGGTCTATGACTTGAGCGATCACTCAATTGAGGGATCATAGTAGGGCCCCTTTAGCTCTCGCCCCGCATCTCCCTTCAGGGGTACTCGCAGGTGGAACCAACTAAGCTACCAGGTTTGTTTAAAAGTGAATATAATGAGTCTCATCCTCTGCTCATGCTAGCACACCCGCGTGGACACACCACCTCCGCCTCCAGAAGAAGCAGCTGAAGTTTCCGACGATGAACAGACCGTATCGTATCTTAACATCTCAGAACGTTATCAAACCGAGGCCGATGCATCCAGCGAGCCGGCAGCTCCTGCATCCTCTCCTGCATCATAAATTATCAGAAGCAAATGTATTATTCCGAGAAACATTTATGGGTCTGTAAAATATGCAGTACTACAATTTTGCTAGTGCTAAGCTTTTGATCTATTCAGCACTTTTGGCTTTAAATTTTTGTGTGCCTGAAATGTTTACATAAGCACCTATACTTTTTCGTCTATACTTATCATTTATCTGGCTTTCTACCTCGTCCCTTTCGTGAGCCGGCTAAACCTTCTGCACGGAAACTTTGCCGAGCAATGGAGCTCAATTGCTAAACCAGTTTAAACGCGGAAACAAAGCCGGCTTCCAGTACCAACAATTCACTATTCAGAAAATACCCGCATCCGGCAATCAAACAAATAACCAAAGTATAGACTAGAAACTTTAGAGTTATACCTGAAGGTAGCATTTTAGAATCGGAAATCTAAAACAGAACAAACATGAGCATAAAGTACTTTCAAGTATTCTGGGATTTTCGACTATGACATGATCATTCGGAAATAAGATGGTAAAAACTTCTCAGAAAAAACTTGAGGCAACCAAGACTTTTATTTCTCGCAGAGCATGTACATATGTATGATTACAAAGAAGGATAAATTAAGAATAAAAGGGACGTAGCTGAGCAATATTCCATGGCCTATCTAATTCATCCGGATTTGTACTGCCTCCAGCTCTCTTTCTCTTCTTAGTAGCAGGTCTTTCTTTGACTGGCCTCATGTCAGTTAAGTAGTATGAACCATTGTGCAATACTCGACTAACTAAAAAGGTCCCTTCCCATACTGGGGAAAGTTTGTGCTTTCTTTGTTGCACAAGCCGGAGAACCAAATCACCTTTATTGAAAGATCTGTTTCTGACTCTCTGGCTATGGTACTTGCGTAACTTCTGCTGATAGGCTGTTGATCTCATTTCAGCAATGACACGAACTTATTCGACTAAGTCAAGATCATTTTGTCGAGAAATCTCGGCATCTTCTTCGGTATACGCGGCCACTCTAGGAGAAGTATGAATTAAATCACTAGGAAGAACTGCTTCTGCGCCATAGACCAAGAAGAAAGGTGTGTATCCGGTTGACCTGTTCGGAGTTGTTCACAAACTCCATATTACAGAGGGTAATTCCTCTGCCGAAGCCCCCGCAGCACGTCGTAGTGGTGCTTCGATTCTTGGTTTTAGGCCTTGTAGGATTAAACCATTTGCTCTTTCGACTTTTCCGTTAGCCTGTGGATGTGCGACTGACGCAATGTCAAGCCGGATATTTTGTTCGTTGCAGAATTCGGCCAATTCTCCCATAGAGAAATTACTCCCGTTGTCCGTGATAATACTGTGTGGATAACCATACCGGATTATAACTTCCTCTACAAATATTTTGGTTGTTGCTCCATCACAACTAGTGACGGGTTTAGCCTCAATCCATTTGGTGAATTTATCCACCATCACTAAGAGTTGAGTAAATCCACTTGGGGCACGTCTAAATGGTCCTACCATATCAAGCCCCCAGACCGCAAAAGGTCATGTTATAGGTATTGTTTGCAACTGATCAGCCGGAACATGAGCTTGTTTGGCGTACTTTTGGCAGCCTTTGCACATCTTGACTAGCCGCTCGGCATCTGCCTGAGCTGTAAGCCAGAAAAATCTGTGTCTAAAAGCTTTTGCCACTAAAGATTTAGCTGTAGCGTGGTGACCACACTCGCCTTCGTGGATTTCTCTTAGGATCTCCACTCCTTCCGGAGATACGCAACATTGAAAACCCCCAGAAACACTCCACATATAGAGCTCACCTTTAACTATGGTATAGGATTTCGCTCATCGGATGATCTGCCGTCTCAGAACCTCGTCTTCGGGTAATTTGCCATCTACCAAATAATCAAGGTAGGGTTGGGTCCAGCTGGGAATTACAGCCATGACTGCTATTAGAGGTGAGCCGGATTTGGTTGGATATTCCTCATCTACTCCCTTTATTGAGGGAACTTTGAGGTGCTCTAAAAAAGCGCCATCCGGGACCTCTTTCCATGCAGAGCCTATTCGAGATAATGCATCTGCTTCCTCATTTTCTGCTCGAGGGATGTGTTGAACCTCAAACCCTTCGAACGATTTAGATAAATCATCCACGACAGCTTTATATGCTGCCATGTGCTTATTTGTGTTACAAATATCCGACACTTGCTGAGCAACAAGATCCGAATCTCCATAACACATCAAACATCGGATGCCGATATCCTTAGCAATCCGGATTCCGTGTAGCAATGCTTCATACTCGGCAATATTGTTTGTCGTTGTGAAGTGGATCTGCAAAACGTATAGAAGTTTATCTCCTTGGGGTGATTTGAGCACCACGCCAGCCCCTGAGCCCCCTCGAGCCTTAGACCCATCAAAGTATAGGGTCCAATATTCCGACTCAGGGAGGGTCATATTCTCCTTTGTCTCTGTCCAATCAGCAACAAAGTCAGCAAGGATTTGGGATTTGATTGTTATCCAAGGTTTATACTCAATATCAAAAGCTAAAAGCTCTATGCCCCATTTGGCGACGCGTCCTGTGGCATCACTATTGTTGATTATATCTCTCATGGGAGCTGTGCTCACCACGGTAATTGGATGCTCCTGAAAATAGTGTCGCAACTTACGAGATGCTAGGAAAACACCGGAAGCCAGCTTTTGATAGTGCGGATACCGCTGTTTTGATTCTGTCAGAACCTCGCTGACAAAGTACGTCGGACACTACACTAAGTGTTCCTGATTTTCTTCCGGTCTCTCCACCACCATGACGATACTAATGACTTTGTTCATCGCAGCAAGATAAAGCAACATCGGTTCCTGTGGGTCCGGTGCAGCAAGGATAGGAGCAGATGAGAGTACTTTCTTCAGGTCTTGTAGCGCAGCCTCAGCTTCGTCGGTCCACACAAAATCTTTGGTCTTTTTCAAGAGTTTGTATAATGGTGCGGCTCTTTCACCGAGCCAGCTTACTGCAGCGATGCAACCAGTTAGTCTTTGTACGTCCTTCAGGCGAGTTGTCCTAGAAATATTGAGTATAGCCTTGATTTTGTCCCGGTACACCTCTATGCCTCTTTGAGACATGATGAAACCTAACAATTTTCCGGCTGGAATTCCAAAGAAGCATTTCTTCGGATTAAGCATGATATTGTATTTTCGTAGATTGGCGAATGTTTCCTCCAAGTCGGAAATCAGTGTTTCCTTCTTTTTGGACATCACCGCAATATCATCCACGTATGCATGTACATTGCGTCCGAGTTGGTCGTGGAGGCAACGCTGCATCGTGCGCTGATAGGTAGCTCCTACGTCCTTCAGCCCGAAAGGCATCATAACAAAACAGAAGGTTCCGAAAGGGGTTATGAATGAGGTTTTGACTTTGTCAGACTCCTTCATCCGGATTTGGTGATAACCGGACTATGCGTCGAGAAAACAGAGGAGTTCTGAGCCTGCCGTAGAATCGATAACATGATCAATCCTAGGCAGAGTGAACGGATCTTTTGGACAAGCCTTGTTCAAGGCAGTATAATCAACACACATCCTTAAATTAGTGGTGTCCTTTTTAGGGACCATTACAGGATTGGCCGACCACTCAGTGTGGATGACCTCTTCTATGAATCCGGCTAACTCGAGCCACGCTAGTTCCTTAGCTATTGCCTTACGCTTTTCATCGCCAAAATGTCGTAAGTACTGTTTGACGGGTTTAGCGTTCGGGTTTACATTTAAAGAGTGCTCGGCAAGTTCCCTAGGTACTCCAGTCATGTCAGATGGCTGCCATGCGAAGATATCTTGATTTGCTTTGAGAAACTTGACGAGCGCGCTTTCCTATGCGCTATCTAGGCCTACGCCTATCTGGGTCACCTTGGAGGGGTCATCATCCTTCAACGGCGTCTTCTTCGTCTCTTCTGATGCCTTCAACTCTGGATTCGGCTTTGTCACCTCCTTCTTCGTTGCGGGCATCTCGGACGAATCTATGCTCTTCTTGATCTCCTGGTACTCCTGGGCATGCAGCACGGCTTTAGCAAAGGCGGCGTTTCCATCCTCGCACTCCCGCGCTTTCTTCGGGTCTCCCCTGATGGTTATTACACCGTTGGGACCTGGAATTTTCATCATATTGTAAATGTAACACAGACGAGCCATAAAAGCACAGTAAGCCGGACGTCCAAATATAGCGTGGTATGCGCTCTTGAATGGGACCACTTCGAAGGAAAGTGCTTCCGTCCGATAGTTCTTTGGAGTTCCAAGGGTAACATCCAAAGTGATTTCTCCCAGGGAATTAGCCCGTCTTCCTAGGACAACTCCGTGAAAAATCACAGAGCTATGGTTCAGCTGGGTCTCCGAGATCTTCATCCGGCACAGCGTTTTGATATAGAGAATATTGATACTACTGCCACCGTCCATGAGGGTATTGGAGAAACCATAACCGTCAATAAGTGGATTGACGATTAAGGCGTATTTTCCTCGCCTATGCAGCTTAGGCGGATGATTAGCACGGTCAAATGCGATTGCCACTTCCGACCAGTCCAGGTATTGGGGGACAGCCGGAACTGTTGCGTTGAGCTCATGTAGAACTGCTTTCTTGACCTTTGCTGGTTGAGAACCGAGGAAGGTGACATAAGTGTCTTTTTTAGTTGGAAAATTTTTCTTCCCTTACGGCTTGGGATTTGAAGCATCGGCTTCCTCCATGTTGGAATCTTCCTTGGTCTCTTTATCCTTTTTGGGATTCTTCTTTCTCTTCTTCCGCTTAGCTCTGTAGCCAGCGGTATCATCTCTTTTAATGTTGTCATTGAAATGACATTCGGTGTTTGTGTGGGATGATCCCCCATTGGTGTCTAAGTGATGCACACATGGGTTATTGGCAATGTCGGCCCAACTGTAGGTTTTGCCTGGTTGCTGGTCTCCTCTACCTTGAACTCTCGAAGTCCCACGGCCACGCCCGCGGCCTCCGCCGCGTCCTCCTCGTCCTCCAGACCCGAAAGTAGCAGTAACCACTGCCGTTTCCGTGTTAGGTTTCTCTTTCGAGGTATTTTTGCGCTTCTGAGCTTGTTGCTTTGTTTGTTTTGCCAACTGTGGCACAGCCAGGGCGTTGAGCAATCACTCTGCGTCATCGTTAGTGTCTCCGTACTTGCTCGTTGTTTCTATCATCTCTCCCAAGTCAGTAACTTTGTCACACTTCAAGCGATGACGTAGTAAACCAATTGGGAGACCTGCAATGAAAGCTTCAATCGCAGTTTGATCATTTACTCCCTCACAGGAGTTCTTGGTGTCAATCCATCGTTCGAGGTAATCCCGGCAAGTTTCTCCGGCTTTCTGGGTGCAACGCTGTAGGTCTCCGACCGTATAGGGCCTCCGGTATGTGCCTTCGAAATTCCGAAAGAATGCACTTTGCATGTCATACCAGTTGTGGATGGTGTTCTCCGGAAGTTCATTAAGCCATGATCATGCCGTCTTCCGCAACATGAGTGGGAGATATCGGGTTGCGACAAGGCTATTTCCGCCTTTGGCAATGCAGCAGGCTTGAAAGAAATCATGTAGCCAGGTATCTGGCCGAGCAATGTTGTCGTAGGCTTGGATATGTCTTGAGATAGCAAATCCTTCCGGGAATCTTGTAGCTCTTATGTGTGGTCTGAAGCAGTTTGGGCCTATGTAGATATCATCATTTTCGTAGCACCATGCCTCCATGTTGGAGTTGATCCTGTGCCTTGCGTCATTCGGGATAGAGATCGTCCCGAGTGTCGGCTGTGGCTGCGGTGCCTTGGAGCCGGACTTCGGCTTCTGTCACCACCTCCTCGACCATGACGCCCTCCATTGCCTCCCTAGGGGCCGTTGTGATGGCTACTTGGCGGAGAGGGTGGAGCAGCTAGGTTATTTTCGGCTGATCGCCGGCCTCCGTCCGGAACGTCATTAGTCCTCTAGGGAGGATCATTATTCCGGTTCCAGGGAGGGTCTTCATTATGACGAGCCCCCTGCCGGCTTGTCTCAGCACGGTATTCGTCGTTTCTTCGCCCGTCGTTCGGACGGCTTTCATGTCTAGGAGGTGGCATTCTTTGTCGATCCTCCTCCCGACGTTTCTCTTTATCATCATCCCTGCGGTCTTTCGACTCTCGGCTGGGCGGGTTCCTCGGATTCAGTGCAGCAATTGCCTCTTGCTCCGCAACTGGGTTGACTTTACGCCAGTCACGGGCAGCTTTGTGGTGCTGTCCCGAAGATCTGGTTCTTGAGTAATTATCCTCCCTGCGGTCGGAACGGTGATGCTGCTCCGGAACACGCTAGGGTCTTATGTCAGCCCATGCCGGGTCTATGCGACACTGGTCAGAATCAGAAACCAGCTTCTGACTTTCGGACATGGCGACCTTTTGCTGCTCCGGTCTCTTATTGAGTAGTTTGATTCCCAACCGGATCTCCTCGGGGCCTGGATTAGCCGATAGAATCTCTCGGGCCGCCACGGTATTCTGTACTAGGGTTGGATACACCCAATCCCCTTTGCTATCTTTCCAAGGCTTCCCCATCTCTTCTCCGAAAAGGACGGCGTGGATCTGCGGGAATTGGTTGTCATTAGTATGACGCTTCCTGGTCTTCTGGTATTGCCTTGAGTTATACTTCCCTGCAGATGCTATGCATTTCTTTTCCTCCTCAATGTTTTTGGATTCATCGAGGAATACTTGACGACGCGCTTCTAGGGCCTGTGCCCTCTCGTCTAGATCTTCAGCAGTAAGTTCTGCAGCTATAGGAATAGGTGTGGTTAATGCAGCATCGATGAATTTACGCGCACCTTCAGTGATCACGTGTCCATCCACTGGTTCTTCTTTTTTGGGCTATTCTGGGATAAGTGCTCCATCTGAGTCTTCCTCGTATTCCTCGGCAATCACCTCCTCTGCAAGAGGGTCTTTTGCCGGGGTCTTGTTCTTCTTCTTTGCCTTCTTGGCAGCGCCGGTAGCAAAGACGGCTTTGGGTCCATTTCCCGGAGTCAAGCTCTGATCGGTACTTTCGGACCTCTAGATCTCGGGATTATCTCTGATTTCCATGTCATCCTGCGTTTTCGAAGAGTGTTCCCCGGATCCTTCATCCATGGCTTCTCCTTCCTCTGCAGCTTTGGAGTTATATTCCTCTTCATATTCCACGGAGAACTTTCGGAAATCTACTGACGTCATCGATTCATCTGAGGATGCGGGTACATCGGCGTTTGTTCCAATTGCCTGTAGCACAGAGTCGGTGTTGTCTCCAGCATCGGCAGAGCCGGATCTGGATCCCACATACCCGACGAAGTGCGATGCGTGCTTCCTGAGGTACCTGCGGCTTTCGCAATCAGCTTCATCGAAACATTTGATGGTCTCGAGAATTGCATCTACGCCAGAGTTTTGCATTATCATACGTCGCAGCGTGTACCTTCAGCGGGTGGAATCAGTGTCATTGCTATGCTCCTCCTGGATTTCGACTTCAGCGGGTGGGTCGATCTGGGATTCGGCCTCTCCAAGGAGATCCACTCCAGATTTGACTTGGACCGCTAGGTCTTCTTCAGGTTCGGATTTCTCCACTATCTCCGCAACTGGTGCGGGCTGGGTGGGATTAGGGTTTTCTGAGATCCGAAACTCTGCCGCCTCCGCGGACAAAGGGGATCCAGAAACTTCTCTTGTCTCTATCATCACCGCCGGGATGGGTGGGACAGGTTCAGCAAAGCCGATGTAAACATCGATCTCGCCAAAAGACATGATGGTGTAGGCAGTCACAGCCTCCCTAGCCAGAATCCAGGTCTCGTCGAGAACGATGAGAGGGACATCACTGGCGTAGAGGATGCGACCGACGGCGATAGTCTCATCGATTCTGATTTTTTGCACATTCCGCTCAGAACATAGATCCGAAGCTCACCTGCCCCACGGTGGGCGCCAACTGTTGTCGGATTGATGACAAGTACGCCATGAGGGGGTCCTCGAGGCGTGTGGAAGAGAGGGTTGTGAGACGTACGGTGTTCCGGGATGGTGAGCACACAAGTTTACCCAGGTTCGAATCCGCCGGCTTTGGACGAATCATACTCCTACTAGCAATCCAGTAATACGGCAGAGCAAGAATATGGGTTACAAGGGTTTGCCTGTGTGAGTTGAGATTGTAGACTGTTGAGGGTGCCCTAAAGGCTCTCCCTAGGACGACTTATATAGATATCTGGCCTAGGGTTTACAGGAGAGATCTGTCTGACTACGACTAAGAGTCGGTTACAGAGTACATCTTGAACTACAAGTAACACTTATGGGCCTAAGTCGGTAAGTCTTCTAGGCCTTCCCGTAGCCGGACTGGACTCCGTCTCTTCTCCCTGACTGGGCCGCCCGTGAAGCAAAGCTCTAACCCGAAGTGGGCCACCCTAGTCAGTGAGGACTGTGAGGATACTCGGAAAGTATATCCCCAACCCAGCCGTTTGGTGGTCCGCCATTGGGTATGCCGCCATTTGGCGGGTCGGCTCCATGGCCACCGTTCCCTGTGTTGTCGCGATTGGCGGAGGTGTCGCCTGCGTGGATGACGACGCACATGAAGTGGTTGGGGAAGTTGCTGCTCCCACAACTTTCAGATCCGGAACCGTAGGCTCCATCTTCAGTTGCCAGATTGCTCAGATCGGATTCACGACTGCTGTCGCTGATCGTATTCTCGACTATTGTCGAGGCGTTGAGCTCACTAAGGGTGCCGATCGGTGGAGGGAACCATGATGCTGGAGCAATCGATGGTGCCATCGGCTGGTCAGGCATGCGAAGCGTGCCCATCTAACCAACTTGGAAGCGGAAGCTCCCAATCGCCAAGCTGATTCCATCACCCACAGACTCAAAAGCCGGGCGAGTGGCCGGCGTGTGGACGGTGAAGTGGAACACGCAGAAGAGCTGGCGAATCTCTGCTGTTGCAGAGTTGTAGATCGAGGTTGATGGGGCCGAAGAAGCCGCAACATTAGCACTCCCAATTCCCACAGACGACGCCAATTGACGAGGGTTTAACTCATCAATGCCCATTGTTATGGACTTGGGTTTTGGAGAAGGAGGGAGCGCTGGAGACATCTATCAGCTAGCAAACAAGCACACAGGGGACTCGAAGATTTACCCAGTTTTAGGCCTCGCAGAGGTCCCTACTCCTGCTGGTCTGCTCGTGGAATTATTGAAGAAATCGAGGATTACAATGGTGCGTAGATGCAATCTGGCGAGGGTTGTGGAAACTAGTGTTGCGTGTGTCTTCCTCGCCGCCCCCTCCTAGCCTTTATATAGATAGGCTAGGTCTCGGGTAGCAGGTCGAGTTGGTTACAGGTTAGGGTTTTCCCCTTTGAACTTTCTATCTTTAGCTTCTTCTTGTTCTTCAAGCAATCAAGAGTCCATAGGTTACTCGAGTTCTTCATTTGGGCCTTGGCGACACCGTGGGCCTCCATTGTATTCAGGCCGTATATGCCAAGCTCGAGTACCTGTAGGGTATACCCATGTCAGTAAGTAACACGCAGGTATACATGCAGCCCCGCGCGTCATTCCAGCTCTGGTGATCGAAGATGCAGTAGCAATGCTGAACTTGGATCATGGAGCTCGTTCCTGGCACCTCTCGGAGGCAACACGAAACAGGATGTTGAACTCATGTGGATTCATATCAGGGGAGCACTAAATAGCGTTGGTGATACAATACAACATATCGGGACACAACTTTCTTCATACCCATCGTTGCGGTGTCACGTTTTCTCGAGGTCTGCATGTCCATCCAAATACCCAATAGAGCAAGTCTGGAGCAGAGTCGACAATCTGAAGGGACAATCTGTGTTGGGATTAACTACCCTTTCTTTGTAGGAGCCCCTGGAGCTGTTGAACCTGTAATTGCTTAGGCAGCCCTAGCTCATGATGCTGCTGCTAGTGGTGGTGGAGCTGACGAAGAACTAGCTGCCGCTGCTCCTGGTGAAGCTGACGAAATACTTAGTGTTGGTGATGCTGCTACTGGTAAAGCTGACGAAATACTTGCTAATTCTACTAATAGTGAAGCTGACGAAATACCTGCTGAGGTTACTGCTAGTGAAGCTGACGAAATACTTGCTGAGGCTGCTGCCGGAGTCCAGGAAGAACATGCTGGTGTTGTTGCTAAGGTGCAAGCATTTCCAGTGTTGATAGCAAACTATGTGTTTGCTGCACACTCACGCGCCTATCATGTTGACAATCCAGATCCGACCTGGAGCCAGATCCATGTCGGGGGCAGGGGGCCTACAATTGGCTCATTACTGAGGTCGTACGATTTGATGGAGAATGAGAGACGGCCAAACACAGCATTCTGGTTCGTTCCAACGATACCACCAGCTCCAGGGACCTAGTGCTCATACTGGCAGATCCGATGAACCATTTGTCTTTATCTTTATCTTTAGTTTGCCCCTAGTTCTCTAAAGTAAATGATTCTTTGGTCAAGACTCAGTTACGCTTATTTGTGTAAGACTAAGCTTTGATTATTTGTGTAAGACTAAGTTCGGCCTAACTGTGTAATATTCAGTGAAGCCCAGCTTTTCTTTCCACGCCCATAACAGCAGAATTGCAGCATAGAACAGACAAAGGTAATGTGCATACTAGGCATTTTTCTCAGGATAACAACCACTTCAAGTAAATGATACATGATGTACGCATTTGAACGCATCACTAGAATGTGCCACCTATTGATGATTGATGACATGGATCTAGCTTTTCTGCGTGTATTTGCATTGAATCGCTCATTGATTTGGTCACATATTTTTGGCAATGGCTGATGAACTCCACTCTCTTGGTAACATGCTTCGTCAGCGAGCCCTTGTTGATGCAATGCAAAGTACAGAACATGGTCTTCATCGTCATTCCATTTAGGTTCTCTATGTTTCATCATCATGGAGCTACTAATTTCAAATGAAAATCTAGTAAACAACATATGTGTACATTGTTAGAGTATGATACGGACACAGTACATACATGTTCTTCTACAATCACAAGAAGAAATCTGGATGCATTTTCACCTTGTTAGCGTTGTGCCGAACTGAGTGGGTGTGGCTTTGGGGTTCAGAGAGGAAGGCGTCGTGGCTGGTGCGTGCGCGACCACGGCAATGGCGAGCTCAGATTCTGGAGGAGGACAACAGGACCGAGCATGGTCAGCATGGTGATAGATCTCACCCGGGAATGAATTCTCGTCCCCGCGCCGTGCCATGGGTGCCGCCATGGTGAGGGCGAGCTCCGATTCGGGATGGGGAGGAGAGCAGGGCCGAGCAGGTTCGTCCACGTCCCAGCTCTACGCCATGGCCGCGGCCACAGATTGCCGCTCCGGGGAAGAAGAGGACGCGTAAAAGATGCAGATGCCTGATGGCTCTGAAATATAGCCATCTACGTCCATATTTAAACTGGATATTACTCATATTTTTTATGAAATATCTATCTAAACCCTGCTACTAATGCCTAATATTCAGAGGGGTATGCAATCCTTTCTTTTATATTTTTCATGCGCAGATAATATCATTTAAAGGAGGGAATCACTACATTAAAGTCAAAGATACGAGATTTCCAACAACCAGAAGAAACCAGGAGCCGTAAAGTGGAGGCAGACGCTTTAACGACCAACTATATGACTGGAGCAAAATTCCAGCCATATAGCTCTGGTCGTATAGTTGGTGCCGCTACCGTTAGATCAAACAGAACAACTTTCATGAAGGGACCCCTATATAAAGAAGCCTTAGGCGACAGGAAAACAAGCCAGACCTCGCCAAAAAGTCTCTGCCACAGATCACCAGCCGCCTCCAGATCTCAAAACACTTCTCTATCTCCATAGCCATATTCCACCACTTGTAATAGTAGATCTCTTCTTCGATTCGCGACATTGTAAGACTATTGCTATCAATCTTATGATTTTCATTACAATGTTTATGATTGTTGATCTCATCTCTATGTGTGAGTAGTTCTCCTTGGGCCAAGGGCTTCAGCCTAGCCATGTAGCAATTCTGCATGTTATTTATCATAGATGGGATCGTGTATTAGTTTGTATGACATGATGATTATTGTATCCTCTCTTGCCTCAAGCCAAGGACTTGTTAGGTACCCAAGACCCCGAGGGTTGAGCCAGGTATAGGGAGTATGAGTAATGACTGATCTGCAGGTTGGGAACCCTAGTGACAGAAGGGGTAGTATAGCTATATGTGAGGGATTTACTTGGGAGTAACGGTGGCATTACTATGCATATCATTAGTTCTCTTTCTTCTATAGATGGATTAGAAAGCCTACCTTTTTAGTGGAATACAAAGTAGGGAATGTATCAAATGTTTGGATTTGGTTCTAGCCAGGTATGGCATGGTCAATTGCTCTTTTAGGAGGCAGTGCTTTAGGTTCCTCAAAGACTACTTGGTATATAGATAGCACCTTCTCCTTTATGTAGGGCATATAGGATTTTGAGGAAAAATCTGAAATGACAGGGTGTATTGCATTGGACCTCGTCTGAAAATTTGTGTAAGAAATTTAATTACGTTTCCTTATCTGATGCAAACTTCTCTATTTTCTCATGTAATTAGCCAGGGGTAATCTTGCTCAAAACTACAGTTATATCTCATATTGAGCTATAAATTGATGTAGAATCATCTACTCCCTCCCTTCACTGACGTAAGACCTTTTAGCTTTTTTCGTAAATATATATCTAAACGCATTTTGGTATTACCCCCTTTCTAAAAAGGATGTTTTAGATTTGTTAAAATTTAGATGTATTTACACACTAAAACGTGTCTAGATTCATTCAAATTTATAAAAATTTGCGACATCCTTTTTAAGGCTATTTTTTAAAATAATACGTTTTTTAAATAATTTCCACGAATAATACACGAATTGAAAGATTTGCAATTCTAGCGCGGTGTCGGCATTTGAAATGCCGACCAGTCCTGTCGGCTTTTGAAATACAAACTAGTAGGTTATTGCTATAAGCGGTTGCGGCGGCAATAGCAATTATGGATGCACTGCCCATGTATAATTTATCTTGCTCTAACAAGTACATGCATACTTTATTTCTATCTTTTATTGCCATTCAAATGTTTTACACAACTACAGGTGAAACCGAATGCCCTAAGCCATCTCTCCATCATCGACAACAACAAAAAGACGCAAGCTATTGGTCCGGTAAAAACACAAAAGGAATTCTAAAACTCTTGAAGGTCCGTTAAAGTAACTTCACTACGCATTCGCTTCCCGAGGATTCGATAACCTAGGTCTACTAGGGAAAAAGAAGCTATACTACATCCATAATCCGGATCGAAGGTATCAACCCTTTTTCTGGCGCCGTTGCCAGGGAAGCAATAGCTACCCTAGTGAGGTTATTAGGAACCTTGCTAGTTTTAATTCTTGTTTTTAATTTTGTTAGTTTGATTTAAGTCTTTATTTGATAAACCAAAAAAATAGTTAGCCTTTAAATTCTTGTTTTTACTATTATAATTCTTCGTTTAAGAAAACCCCAAAACATAGGATATATGGCTGAAAAGAAGCTTGGGGAGTTTGCTACTCCCAACAATGATTATTTGTGTACTCCTATTACTCAGCGAGCAATTGCTGCTGATGACTATGAAATTAAGCCCCATTATTTAAGTTTGGTTCAACAGAATCAATTTGGAGGCTTTGTTGTTGAAGACGCAGGTATGCACTTAAATATTTTCACTGAAATATGTGATATGATGCGTATTAAAGATGTTGACCCCAATGCAGTCAAATTGCGTTTATTTCCTTTCTCTCTAAGAGGAAGAGCAAAAGAATGGTTGCTATCTTTGCCTAGAAATAATATTACATCATGGTGAAGGGTTCGCAGTATAGAAAAACAAAAAAATTCCTACGATGAGAACTATACGCCAAGATTTATATACTAGATACAAGCAACGGGTGGATATACATCCATGGAGAACTTACCCTCGAAGACAACAAAGTTTTGTTAACGAGTAGGAACTCGTGGATGATGTAGTCGTACGCTTGCCGATCTCAAGATCGTGTGGAAGTCCTAGCGTCGCAAACCAGCAGCGCATCCGCACTCGCACACACGTTCAGGCCACCGAACAACGTCCGCCTCCTCGCTCCAGTGATGTAGCGGAAGCAGAAACTCCTTCCATATGAAATGCCACCGGGAACATGTATCTCGCTAATCTGAGACCATGGGGGAATAATTCTAGAGGGGGAGAGAGATCCTTCACGAGGAGGTGTGAGGAAGAAGGGTGAGAGGGGTGGCCTTTTATAGGAGGAGGGGAGGTACCCCTCCCCATGGCCGACGCCCCATGGGGGGTGACCCCTCACCTCCCCCATTCATTTGGTGGTAACCCCCTCCACATAAAAGTGTCCCTTAACATTCCTCTTTAAAGTCTTTACTTTAAATGCATTAAATTTCTCCAAATTTAATGCTCTAGGGAGAGTTTTAGTCAATGGATCTGCTACATTGAGATCCGCATGTACTTTACAAATCTTTATATCTCCATTCTTGACATGCTCACGGATGGAGTGAAAACGGCGCTTAATATGTTTGGAATTCTTTTGAGACATTGGTTCCATTGCGTTGGCTATGGCTCCTATGTTGTCACAATAGATCACCATTGGATCCAACGCACTAGGAACCACACCCAGTTCGGTAATGAACTCCTTCATCCAAACATGTGTTGCTTCTGAAGCAGCAATATATTCCGCCTCCGTTGTTGACCTTGTTACCACGGGTTGCTTGGAGCTCCTCCAACTAACTGCTGCTCCGTTCATGAGAAATACGTATCTAGATTGAGACTTAGAGTCATCCGGATCAGTGTCAAAGCTAGCGTCGACATAACAATTAGTGACCAGCTCTTCTTCACCTCCATATACAAGAAACATTTCCTTAGTTCTTCTCAAGTACTTAAGGATATTCTTGACCGCTATCCAGTGTTCCAAACCTAGATCAGATTGGTACCTAGTAGTCAAACTAATAGCATGTGCCACATCCAGTCTTGTACATAGCATGGCGTACATTATAGAGCCTATGGCTGAAGCATAGGGGATCTTATCCATTATCTCTCTTTCTTCCGCCGTAGCCAGACTTTGAGTCTTACTCAATGTCTTACCTTGCAACATAGGTAAGAACCCCTTCTTACTTTCGTCCATTTTAAACTTCTTTAAAATCTTATCAAGGTATGTACTTTGTGATAGCCCTATTAGGCGTCTTGATCTATATCTATAGATCTGTATGCCTAATATATATGACGCTTCACCAAGGTCTTTCATAGAAAATTTGCTGTTTAGATAACTTTTAACACTGTTTAAAAGATCTATATCATTTCCAATCAATAATATGTCTTTCACATATATATCAGAAATGCCACATTGCTCCCACTCACTTTCTTGTAAATACAAGCCTCTCCATAAGTTTGGAAAAATCCAAACTCTTTGATCACCTCATCAAAGCGGAGATTCCAACTCCGTGATCCTTGCTTCAGTCCATAGATGGATCGCTGAAGCTTGCACACCTTGTTAGCATCCTTAGGATCGACAAAACCCTTTGGTTGTATCATATACAACTCTTCTTCAATGTTACCATTGAGGAACGTAGTTTTGACATCCATCTGCCATATTTCATAATTGAAATATGCAGCAATTGCTAACATAATCCTAACTAATTTTAGCATCGCTACGGGAGAGAATGTCTCATCGTAGTCAACTCCTTGAATTTGTCGAAACCCTTTTGCGAGAGAATATCATTTTGCGGCCCGAAAGTTGGGGTGGATAGGCAACGCGGTACCCAAGTTGATTTTTATCACCGTGATTCGAAAAGTTGGGGCGCCAATTGCTGAGAGGGGTCTTTCGAGTGAATGATGGCCAAACCAAATATTTTCAAATCGCGCCCATTAAGTCAGGATATTCCGTTACACTAGTTCCTGCTGTGCCCTCCTTCGCCGGTCACTCTTCTTAGCCACCCTGCACGTGTCATAGGGGCAAATCCATTACTGTACTTTCCTAACTCTCGACACTAAATCTTGCTGTGGCAGCGGCGGCGGTCCCTTTTCTTCCCTTCCCCGACCCTAAATCTGCTGGCGGTGGAGGACCTTTTTTCTCCCTCCCCTGACACTGAATCCATCGGCGGCGGCCCAGCATGTCTTGCAAGGCGAAGGTTGTAGCTACGTCGCCAACTGAAAAGGGTCCGTCGGGGCCCAAGTCTGGGGCTCAACGCGTATCTGCGGCGAGGTCTTCAGCGCCGGTTAGCGAGGAGGCCAGCAAGGATTCTGCTCCCAAGGTACCTACGAGCAGCGGGTTGAAGAGAAAAGCAAGGCTGGCGGCGGATTGTTCGGCTCCGGTAGGCGGATGCAGCACTCAGATCTCGAAGAAAAAAACCCGGGAGAAGAGCGAGAGGTGAATTTTTCTTATCTGTGCCTTATCTTGCAAGTAGATTAGTTAAGGCATAATAGAATCGAATGAACTGAAATCTTCCCCTTTTTAATCAAATTAGGCACAGTTTTGATACAAGTGACCTATATGAGTTCATAGTTCATGTTCGGCAGTACACTGCAAAGCTTGATTTTGGTTGCGAGAGGGTTGTGTTCGGGCAAGATGTGCATCTGCTTGTGAATTGCAAAGAGGTTGTGTCTGTTTCGCAGCTGGTAGATATGCTTGCTGCTAGAATTCCCTGGGGTTCTAGACAGAGGACAAAATTGGTGTGGCGCAACATGAATGATACCTATTAGCAAATTGAGGACTCCCATGAGTTTCAGATGGTTTGGGAGTGTTGTGCAGCTGATCGTAAGGTGAAAGTTGAAGCGATGATTGATGATATGTATGCAGATGCTGGAGATCTTGCTTCCAGAGCTTCTGCTCCTAGAGAATACGGACCAATAGATGCTGATCTAGATAAGTTCAGTATACGCATAGAGGTGGATTCATACATGGCAAAACTTGATGAGGGAGTTAATAAGCCAGTTTCTTCATGTACTGTGGAGATCACTGTCGATTCCAAAAACATAACTCTTGATGAAATGAGAGAGATGATCGGTAAGGAAATCACTATTGGCCCTAAGCAGATGGCAAAAATCCGGTGGTGGCATCATAAGAAGCAGCAATTCATAGATGTTTTGGATACTGAAGATCTTATGCAGATTATGCAGCGAAAGAAGCGAACCAGGAAGGTGTTCTTCCTTGGTACCATTTATGATGTTGTTGAACAGGTTTTAGTGGATGTAGATGCCCCTGTAGTGGCTGAATAGAATGAGGTGGTCGACGTTGATGAGATCTGATGAGAGCTGCTACCCTGGGCTTGTCATATGGACCGCGGGGTTCCCCTGCCTGTATTTGTAATATTGATTGTTGTTGCATTTAGAGCGTGCTTCTGTGATTATGTTTGTTGAGAGATTGCGATATAATGCTGTGCGAGTTGTTGAGATTTTCGGACATGTCACTCACTGAAACCATCGTTGTTGTAATAAGACATAAGTACATTGTAGTTGACATGATTATGTTTCTTAAGATGACGTACCATACTTGTTTCAGTTATTATGTTTGTTGGGACATTGTAATGTAATGCTTTGTGAAACCATGACTGGACTAGTGATGCATAAATACATTGTAGTTGACATGATTATGTTTCTTGAGATGATGTACTGTACTTGTTTCTGATATTTTGTTTGTTGAGAGACTGTAATGTAATGTTTTGCGAAACCATGACAGGACAAGTGATGTGTAAGTACCTTCTGGTCGACATGATTTTGTTTCTTGAGTTGATGTAATATACTTGTTTCTGTGATTAGGTTTGTTGAGAGATTGTAATGTGATGTTTTGTGAAACCATGTTGTGGTTATGTTTGTTGGTAGATTATAATGTAATGTTTTGTGAAACCATGACTGAAGAAGTTATGCATAAGTACCTTGTAGTTGACATGATTTTGTTTCTTTGGATGATGTAATATACTGGTATGTTTTTGTTAGGCAATGAAATTGGGATGGAGGGAGTGCAGGTTTAATATTTGAAATGAGAATGTGTGAAGAGAATCCATATCAGGCAGGAGACAGTAATCCAGGGAAAGGGCATGGTATCCATTAAACTATTGTAACATGCCAATTTAGTCATCATTGCAGCGGTAGAAGGGCTGCTCTCTCTCTCTCTCTCTCTCTCTCTCTCTCTCTCTCTCTCTCTCTCTCTCTCTCTCTCTCTCTCTCTCTCTCGCCGTCGCATTCGCCATGCTGTCCTTAAACGGCGAGGACGACCAGTCGAGCAGCGATAGCCTTCTCTCCGACATCGAGTATTCCTTCCACGATGTGAGTTCCTCTGTTTTCTCGGGCTAGGGTTAGGCAATGGTAAATCACTCGATCTGAGCCTGACCAGATGTGCATGCAATCGTGTTCGATTTCAGCTTTGCGTTTACCTATAGGTACCAAGGACGATCTACGACTCCGAATGGGAGGGCCTAGATCTCAATGGAGAACTGCCATGTGACCATGGGCTAAAACTGAGGAGATATGTTGCATTAGAAGGCAGTAACACTAGGAGAAGGTTTTTGGGCTGTACAAATCAGGTTTGTTTACATTATGTGCAACTGTGACATGAAGTAAAATGTATCGTGCATGTTCATAACACTATAGTGTGTGTGTTTTTAGGTTGGCCCGGTGTGTAAATAAGTAGAGTGGGTGGATCTTGAGTGGACAGATGCACTTAAGAAATGTTTGGCACAGTTATGGGAGATGTATGAGTTGGAAAGGTCGGGGAGATTTACTGATGTAAGTGATGCAGCTGAAAAAAATTATAAGCTGTCGGTACGAAATAAGGAGCTAGAACAAGAAATCGAGAATTTGCAGTCAAAGCTAACTGACGGAATCGATGGGAGCTTGGTTGTTGGAACTGCAAAGAAGCTTCAGGATAGTCACAGGTTGCTGATTCATAATGCAGAAAAGGAGAGGGATCAGCTCAGGGAAGACAAGAAGAAGCTAGAGTGCTGCATTGCGGATCTGTTGAAGGAACTGAAGAAGGCGCGCGAGGGTGAACAAGGACAGACTATAGAGGATAAAGGAAATTCGAGATGAATAATTTATGTTGTACCAATGCCTGAAACTAGTTAATTGTAAGACTTGTAGTTGCGCTTTCCGAACTAAGCCAAACTCAATCCTCGAGCAAACTAATTTCAGACGAACACACATATCGTGCATAGAGTTAAGTTCACGCTTACAAAATCACCACTGCGGAGGATAAACCAGGCAGTTCAGTACTAAATAGACATATGTTGTGTTCAAGAGAGCCTGGCCCGGAGTTGCCTGTTTTCCTCCCTAAGATTGGCCAGCTCCTTCAGTACTATGTCGTGCTTCAACTGTAGGTTCTAGCGCTCCGTCACATGGCAGAGAATTTTGTCCGTAGCCATACGATTTTCCTTCAAGATCCCTTTCATGATCTCCGTCTGCTTCCTAGCCGAGGCGCAACCTTCACTGTGTAGCTTCGCCCATTCGGCGTTTAACTCCTTCAGTTTCTGGCACTTGTCAGAAAGGACCACGAATTCAGAGCGCAGTTGGTCAAAGGCCAGTTTCTGGGAATTCCGCTTCTCCCTTTGGATTGCTATCTTTTCATTTAGCCAGGTTGCCAGGTCCTGGTCGATCTTTCGCCTCTTTCCCTGCAACAAAAATACATGGTATGGTTTGTTTAGTTCACCAGGACAAGCTGGTTAGTTTCCATAATTAACTGAATCGACTAGTGGCACTGTCATAATTTCAAGGAAGAAGCAATCTAGGACTAATCAACATTTTATGAATCGACTAGTGGCACTGTCATAATTTCAATTTCAAAGATAAATAATATTTATTAGCAGTTTAGTGTGTTGTGGGTTTTTCCCAATATCACCAAATAGTAGTGGGAGAGTGGCAAACTCATAATGCAGAAACCCATGTCCAGATACATATGGAAAGAGAACATGGTGTCCATTCATGAACATGAACACCAACACATGTCCAGATAGATAAGGAGTTGCCCTAGGATTCTTATTGCACCCTATAATGGGAAGCAGACATGGGCATTGCTCCCTGAACCCTAAACATTACAAAAGGAGAGGAGGACGAACTGGTATTCGTGTCCCCGCTAACGGGACTCAGACTTAGGCATTGCTCCGGTACGCCTCCAGACATGCCCTTAGCTCCTCGTTCTCTTTCCGAACACCCTCGAGTACGGTGATCCCTCTGCTCATGTCCGCCTTCACCTCCTTGACTGCATCCAGGCAACGGTTCCTATCATGGTAGGCTAGGATGGTAGCCTTGGTTTCCTCAACACGTCCTCTGAGTGCCTCGCTGACTTCGTCCTGCGGGAGAATGCACCTTTCCACGAGATTCTTCTTCTCCTCCGTGAGCTCGTTGATTATCTTGATGGCCTATTCTTGCCTGATCAAGTTACGGTCGAGCACTTTCTGCAGCCTAACGACATCACGTGCAAAATCTAGCGAGATCTCCTTCTGCACAGATAATTGCCTGCATAGGCTCTCATTAGCTTGGGTGAGGGAGCGTGCAAGCTCATGTTGGTTGGCAATCTTGGAACTGATCGCGGCCACCTTCTCATGGTACTCGGCCTTCGATCGCTGCATCGTTCATGTTAATTGAAATAGGAATTCTACAATTACACTCTAGGTCCCAGGTGAATACTAATACAGATCAAAAAAATCCCCGTTGAATCTATTGGCTGCAGTGTTAAAAAATGGACCTAGAGATCTATTCATGACCACGATAAACTAATCCTAATCACAAAAAATCCATAGTGAATCTATGAATAGTGGTATTAAGGAAAGACCAAGAGATCCAGTCATATTCATGAAAACAAATACAATTCGCAAAAGAAGAAGAAAAACCAATGCAGGGCGGACAGCATCTAAGAAATCCACATCATAACACAGAGAAATAACAGCGTGGAGATTTGCTACCTCGCTGAGACATGGAATGGGGCCGAACGGGTCCTGCAACGCCTCCGTCGTGGTGGATTCGGGCTCCACGGCCAACCTGTAATACGTAGAAGAGGAAGAGCCAGAAGAAGAAGAAAAACAAGAAGAAGCTGATTAAGATCATGATGGAGAGGGAGATGGAGAAGAAGTAGAATAAGGAGACCGTACCGAGAGGAGCCCTCGCCTGCTAGAACATTTTGCGCCATTGTCGGGGGAGATTGGGTCTCGATGAGAGGGTGGGCTTGAGCAGCTGGTAGAGAAAGAAGTGCCTCGCGGCGATTTCTCTCCCTTTTCTCCGCGAGGATCGTCGACCGGCCTCTCCCCCTCCTCAGTGGAGCCATGGCTTGCAGGGTGAGTGTGGTGGAGGCAGGAGGAAGGAGATAGTGATTATTAGTGTGGGAGAAGAGTAAAGAGTACAGGCCATGGTCCAGTAGTACTAGTACTAATATACAAGACCACCGTGTACGGTCTACCTTCTCAAAGAAGCCAGGGAGGCAGGGGTAGGGAATCGATGGGACTTGTCTTTATTGCGATGGACACTTCAATGGTCTTCGGTGCCGCCCAAAATCCAGTATATAATAAAGGGAGTGCGAGCCGGGTGGTCGTCACGGGAATCGGCACGCACATCCCGCGTGCGTGTGTCACGTGTTGATGGGGCAATGACGCGCGCAACTGTTGCACGATCACGTCGGCACGTCCAAATCCGTCGAACTCCACGTGATAGGCACGGACGGGATATTTACGAGTCTAGAATACGTTGTGCCACTTTAGTTGTGATCAAATTATGTTCAGTATGCGAGATATTACTTCTTTCTTATATTTTTTTTGATAATCGACAAATGCACATGTGGACACGACGCACGAAACCGCTGCTCGTCCTTGATCATATCGGCACCCCACTCTGTGTACCCGCCATCGACCATTCGGAGCAACTACCTCGAGCACGATGCCCCCTCGCCGTGGCAATGGCAGGTCCAAGCCGTCCACTGATCGTCCTACGTCCCCGGCTCTTCGCTGCATCGTCCGCGCTCGTGAGTCGCCTGCTGAGGCAGCACGTCGTGTCCGACCGCGCCAGGATCTATCGACATCGGCACTCGAGGACAACACAACATCGAAGCTCGTACCGGCCACACAGGAGGAGCGTGGGGTACCTGCAGCATCGGACAAGCGCAAAGTAGCAGCCAGGACGGGGGTGCGTGTTGTGCCGGCGAGTACAGACAAGAAGAGGAATGAGAAGAAGACCAGGAAGAAGAGAGGAGATAGCTATTTGGACGAGTCCGACTCGGCCAACGAGGAGGCGTTCATCGATCAGTTGGAGGCAGGAGCGGAGGAGAGTGATGTGGACCCGTGGAACTACAAAGAGGAGGAGGAGGAGGACTCCAACAAGGAGATAGCGTGCTTATTCGAGCAAGGGGGAGGTGTCGAGTCGTCAGAGGAGGGCACCGACAGCGGTGATGGTGGGGACCATGGCGTTGACGAAGACAAGGACGAACCGAAAGACGAAGACGATGGCTTCTTCGAAATATGATCATTTATTTTAGTTAGATAGATGTATTTTCACTTGTTTATGGGGGTTTAGTATCGGTGGCACGGATAGAGAGGTGGCACGGATTGACCATGCATAAAAAAGTGGAGAAGGGAGGGGTTATCCTGCCCGTTGGATCACATGGGATCAACGGTTGGTGGAGACGATCCGCGTGACATCTCTGTCAGCCAATCAGGGCATAGCACCCAGAGTGAGCACATGTTTGGGATGTCCACACGTTTGGGCTTTTGTGAGATTTGTGACAGAGAGAGAGAAAGGGAAAATCTATTTTCACAATCCGCCTATGGATCCACCCGTACCATTCAAATGTCATTGCATTTGTGCTCTTTTCACAATCCACCCATGGATCCACCAGTGTCATTTTGCATGTATGTTCTTTTTAGTAACAACAACCAGAGTCATTTTGCATGTGTGATCTCTTCACATACCACCTATGGATCCACCAATGTCATTGCATGTGTGTTCTTTTCACTAACAACAACCAGAGTCATTGCATGTGTGTTCTTTTCACATACCAAATATGGATCACCAGTGTCATTGCATGTGTGTTCTCTTCACAATCCACCTATGGATCCACCAGTGTCATTGCATGTGTGTTCTTTTTAGTAACAACAACCAAAGTCATTTTGCATGTGTGTTCTTTTCACAAACCACCTATGGATCCACCAGTGTCATTGCATGTGTGTTCTTTTCACAATCCACCCATGGATCCACCAGTGTCATTGCATGTGTGTTCTTTTTAGTAACAACAACCAGAGTCATTTTTCATGTGTGATCTCTTCACATACCACCTATGGATCCACCAGTGTCATTGCATGTGTGTTCTTTTTAGTAACAACAACACGAGTCATTGAAATGTGTGTTCTTCTCACATACCACCTATGGATCCACCAGTGTCATTGCATGTGTGTTCATTTCACTAACAACAACCAGAGTCATTGCATGTGTGTTCTTTTCACATACCACATATGGATCCACCAGTGTGATTGAAACATGTGTTCTCTATAGAGACCACACATGGATCCACCAGTGTCATTGCATGTGTGTTCTTTTTAGTAACAACCAGAGTCATTTTGCATGTGTGTTCTTTTCACATACCACATACGGATCCACCAGTGTCATTGCATGTGTGTTCTTTTCACAATCCACCCATGGATCCACCAGTGTCATTGCATGTGTGTTCTTTTTAGTAATAACCAGAGTCATTTTGCATGTGTCTTCTTTTCACATACCACCTATGGATCCACCAGAGTCATTGCATGTGTTTTCTTTTCACAATCCACCCATGGATCCCACCAGTGTCATTTTGCATGTGTGTTCTTTTTAGTAACAACAACCAGAGTCATTTTGCATGTGTGTTCTTTTCACATACCACCTATGGATCCACCAGTGTCATTGCATGTGTGTTCTCTTCACAATCCACCTATGGATCCACCGATGTCATTGCATGTGTTCTTTTTAGTAACAACAACCAGTGTCATTGCATGTGTGATCTCTTCAGAGACCACACATGGATCCACCAGTGTCATTGCATGTGTGTTCTTTTAACTAACAACAACAAGAGTCATTGAAATGTGTGCTCTCTTCAGAGACCACACATGGATCCACCAGTGTCATTGCATGTGTGTTCCTTTCACTAACAACAACCAGAGTCATTGCATGTGTGTTCTTTTCACATACCACATATGGATCCACCAGTGTCATTGCATGTGTGATCTTTTCACAATCCACCCATGGATCCACCAGTGTCATTGCATGTGTGTTCTTTCTAGTAACAACAAACCAGAGTCATTTTGCATGTGTGTTCTTTTCACATACCGCCTATGGATCCACCAGTGTCATTGAAATGTGTATTATTTTCAACTACCACCCATGGATCCACCAGTGTCATTGCATGTGTGTTCTTTTTAGTAACAACAACCAGAGTCATTTTGCATGTGTGATCTCTTCACATACCACCTATGGATCCACCAGTGTCATTGCATGTGTGTTATTTTTAGTAACAACAACCAGAGTCATTTTGCATGTGTGTTCTTTTCACATACCACCTATGTATCCACCAGTGTCATTGAAATGTGTATTATTTTCAACTTCCACCCATGGATCCACCAGTGTCATTGCATGTGTGTTCTTTTTAGTAACAACAACTAGAGTCATTGAAATGTGTGTTCTTCTCACATACCATCTATGGATCCACCAGTGTCATTTCATGTGTGTTCATTTCACTAACAACAACCAGAGTCATTTTGCATGTGTGATCTCTTCACGTACCACCTATGGATCCACCAGTGTCATTGCATGTGTACTCTTTTCACAATCCACCCATTGATCCACCAGTGTCATTGCATGTGTGTTATTTTTAGTAAAAACAACCAGTCATTTTGCATGTGTGTTCTTTTCACATACCACATATGGATCCACCAGTGTCATTGCATGTGTGGTCTTTTCACAATCCACCCATGGATCCACCAGTGTCATTGCATGTGTGTTCTTTTTAGTAACAACAACCAGAGTCATTTTGCATGTGTGTTCCTTTCACATACCACCTATGGATCCCACCAGTGTCATTTTGCATGTGTGTTCTTTTTAGTAACAGCAACCAGAGTCATTTTGCATGTGTGTTCTCTTCACATACCACCTATGGATCCACTAGTGTCATTGCATGTGTGTTCTCTTCACAATCCACCTATGGATCCACCAGTGTCATTGCATCTGTTCTTTTTAGTAACAACAACCAGTGTCATTGCATGTGTGATCTCTTCAGAGACCACACATGGATCCACCAGTGTCATTGCATGTGTGTTCTTTTTACTAACAACAACAAGAGTCATTGAAATGTGTGCTCTCTTCAGAGACCACACATGGATCCACCAGTGTTATTGCATGTGTGTTCCTTTCACTAACAACAACCAGAGTCACTGCATGTGTGTTCTTTTCACATACCACATATGGATCCACCAGTGTCATTGCATGTGTGCTCTTTTCACAATCCACCCATGGATCCACCAGTGTCATTGCATGTGTGTTCTTTTTAGTAACAACAACCAGAGCCATTTTGCATGTGTGTTCTTTTCACATACCACCTATGGATCCACCAGTGTCATTGAAATGTGTATTATTTTCAACTACCACCCATGGATCAACCAGTGTCATTGCATGTGTGTTCTTTTTAGTAACAACAACCAGAGTCATTTTGCATGTGTGATCTCTTCACATACCACCTATGGATCCACTAGTGTCATTGCATGTGTGTTCTTTTTAGTAACAACAACTAGAGTCATTTTGCATGTGTGTTCTTTTCACATACCACCTATGGATCCACCAGTGTCATTGAAATGTGTATTATTTTCAACTTCCACCCATGGATCCACCAGTGTCATTGCATGTGTGTTCTTTTTAGTAACAACAACTAGAGTCATTGAAATGTGTGTTCTTCTCACATACCACCTATGGATCCAGCAGTGTCATTGCATGTGTGTTCATTTCACTAACAACAACCAGAGTCATTTTGCATGTGTGATCTCTTCACATACCACCTATGGATCCACCAGTGTCATTGCATGTGTGCTCTTTTCACAATCCACCCATGGATCCACCAGTGTCATTGCATGTGTGTTCTTTTTAGTAAAAACAACCAGTCATTTTGCATGTATGTTCTTTTCACATACCACATATGGATCCACCAGTGTCATTGCATGTGTGCTCTTTTCACAATCCACCCATGGATCCACCAGTATCATTGCATGTGTGTTCTTTTTAGTAACAACAACCAGACTCATTTTGCATGTGTGTTCTTTTCACATACCACCTATGGATCCCACCAGTGTCATTTTGCATGTGTGTTCTTTTTAGTAACAACAACCAGAGTCATTTTAGATGTGTGTTCTCTTCACATACCACCTATGGATCCACCAGTGTCATTGCATGTGTGTTCTCTTCACAATCCACATATGGATCCACCAGTGTCATTGCATGTGTTCTTTTTAGTAACAACAACCAGTGTCATTGCATGTGTGTTCTTTTTACTAACAACAAGAAGAGTCATTGAAATGTGTGCTCTCTTTAGAGACCACACATGGATCCACCAGAGTCATTGTATGTGTGTTCTTTTCACATAGCACATATGGATCACCAGTGTCATTGC
The DNA here is from genome assembly GCA_916181665.1 of Avena sativa. NCBI lineage: Eukaryota > Viridiplantae > Streptophyta > Magnoliopsida > Poales > Poaceae > Avena > Avena sativa. The sequence continues at coordinate 142,876,171 of OV702292.1, forward strand.
ATGTGTGTTCTTCTCACATACCACCTATGGATCTGATGGCCCAATGCACAGCGCCTAGAAAAATGCTTAATGGCATTGTTGATGTAGAGCTCGTTGGGAACCCCAAGAGGAAGGTATGATGAGCACAGCAGCAAGTTTCCCTCAGTTATGAAACCAAGGCTTAATCGAACCAGTAGGAGCAAGGAAACACCGCAAAGGTGTTGCTAGCTGAGCTTTGGCAGTGCGCACTACCGGTGCTAGTAGCAACGTGGAGACCTGCACAACACAACCACGGAACTTTGTCCCCAACTTGCGATGAGGTTGTCAATCTCACCGTGTTTTGCGGTAAACAAAGGATTAAACGTATCGAATGGAAAGAAGTAAAAGTTTGCAGAAAGTAAACACAAAGCAGAAACAATTTATAGATTGTATGTAAAAGACAAGGACCGGGATCCATAGTTCACTAGAGGTGGCTCTCCTTAAGATAGATAACATGCTGGGTGAACAAATTACAGCGGGGCAATTGACAAACACCGAGAAAGCAATACATGCATATACTAATCATCTTGACTCCTTTGAGACTTGATTGGGCATTACAACATAATACATAGACCGCCATCCAACTGCATCAATGACTAATAATCCACCTTCAGGTTATCATCCGAACCCCCTCCAGTATTAAGTTGCAAGCAACAAATTATTGCTTTACGGACTGCGTGTAAAGTAAACAATACGATTGTTCTATGAACAAAGGATTGTTGTTTTCTCCCTAGTAGCAACAACACATCTAGTACCTTAGAGATTTCTGTCACTTCCCCAGATTACCAGAGGCATGAACCCACTATCGAGCATAAATACTAACTCTTGGAGTTGCTAGCATCTACTTGGCCAAGATAGCTACTAACAACGGAAAGCATGCAAGATCACAAATAACAAAGACATGATAGAATCAATAATCAATATGAAATAGCATCTCAATATCCATCGGATCCCCGCAAACACAACATGTATGGATTACAAATAGATGATCTTGATCATGAATGGATCTCACAAGACCTAAACATGAAAGTACAAAGGAGGAGAACCAGCCATCTAGATACTACATGGATCCGTAGTCCAAGGATGAACTACTCACGCATCACACCGGAGGCTTGCATGGTGATGAAGAAGGCCTCCAGGGTGAATTCCCCTCTCCGACAGTGTGCCGGGAAGAGCTTCAGATCCCTCCCGATCTAGGGATGGAGATGATGGCGGCTACAGACTCTTTCGTGGATTTTTGATCGGGCACTTAGGGTTTACGTCCCAAGGGCATCTTATAGTCGGAAGGGGAGGCCGAGGGGGTGCCAGGGCTGGCCTCACCACCCCCTGGCACAGGCCAGGCTGGGCCGCGCGGCCAAGTTGTGTGGTGGCCCCCTGGCCCCTCTCCGTCTCATATTCTGGCACTTGATCCCTTCTGGAAAAATAGGCACTTTGGCTTTTGTCCCGTCCAATTCTGAGAATATTCATTTTCTGACTTTCCTGGAACCAAAAACAGCAGAAAACAGGCAGCTGGCACTGTGGCTCTTATTAATAGGTTAGTCCAAGAAATCATATGAAAAGTACTCCAAAGTTGGAACAAAACACAAGAAAGTGGATAAAACCAAGCATGGAACATCAAAAATTATAGATACATTTACAATGTATCAACATCCCCAAGCTTAACTCCTGCTCGTCCTCGAGTAGGTAAGTGATAAAAAGAAAGAATAATTTTTGAGGTGACATGCACCATCAAAGACTTGATCAAAGTATTTGCAAAACATTCAAAGCTGGGATCATATTACTTCAATCAAAACATGAAATACAAAGTTCTAGCAATAAGACAAAGAAACTATGATGCAGCATGAAAAGGCACAGACAAAAGGTTCATGAATAACAATGCTTTGCAAGACGTCTGTTTGTTTCACATAAAGAAAACATAGCATAATAGTATTCAGCTTGTCCCTCAATAGAGTAGCAAATATAAATGCATAGGACACCTTCAAAGTTCATAAGAGTGACTAGATACAATAGTTTAAAACAAGCAATATCAAAGTATGCATCAATCAACTAGTCTTGGGACAATGCACATAGAACTAAGAATGGGCACTATGCTCTCAAAGTAGGTGCATAAAGATAGAAGGTGGAGACTCAATATAATGGTGGAAGAAAGGCCTTTTGTAAAAGGAAGTAGGGATTCAAGTCTCATAAAGAGCTTCCAAAAATTATGGTACTTATAGCTTTCAGCTCTCATTGCCCCTATCATAAGCATCTTGAACGTGATTAAGGTTAAAGTGACACAACTAAGAGGATATGCTTGACAAGTTATAAACCGAAATCGCATGCCCCTTACTTACGAAGACCGATCCTCATGATACTCAACTTCAGTCACGAGTAAGCTCTTGTCACTGTAAGTATATGTGTATCATTAAGAACCGCCAACGGGGTACCCCTTGCACATGATACGGGAGCTTTCCCATAATCAAAATGACAAGGCAAGCAGACAATGAGCATCTCAACGATCTTTTTATTTGCTATTTGCATAGGTTTTTATAGAGGATGCTTCATAGAGTGCTCATTATGGTCACGCTGCAAGTTTCCACCATGATTAGGCATGGCTTAGGCTAGCGGCCTAGGCATTTCTCTAACACACATACAAACTCCATGATCTTACAAGTTCCACTTTTATTTCACACCGCCGGGATCCATAAGCAAAAGAACATGATATCAACGGGGTACAAAGTACAAGTGCAATGTTGAAAGCGTTCCCCATGGTACATGGTTCTGCTAATTTCAACTTATAAAGCGCAAGCATATACGCAACAAAGAAGGACCCAATGGTTCAAGTTTATTAGAGGCAATAAAGTAAAGTGTGCCATCAAGTTCGTGAGAGCTTTAATCACTAGTTTTCTCATAACAAGTTTAATTTGGAAGGTAAACAAAAGCATGAATATACTTGGAATAGCATAAGCTAGTAGGTAGGTATGGTGGACTCTTTGGAATAACTTGGTTTAGGGAGTTGGATGCATGAGTGGAACTCATACTTTATTGTGGAGGCTAGCAAAAGACTGGGAGCGACAAACTAAGAGAGCAATAATGGCCATAATCATGCAGAGCGACAAAGCATCATTGATCAAAGCATAAAGTGATACTACAAGTTGAAAACTAAAGGATCATAAAGGCTATGGTGACTTGAGACAGTCATAACATAGTGTGAGCATGCGCCAAGTCAACCCAAATAAAGCATCAAAGGAGAATACCACTATACTATGCTTTAATATGCTAAAACAACGCATGATTCATCCAAGGCACATTAAGCAATCTCAATTGTTTATAACAAGTCATGATACAGCAAAGAATACTAAGCATAAATCCAAAACAATATCAAGCATGGCATGACAAAGCATAGGCCACAGTCAAAAAACGAGCTCTTTTTACCACATAAGTATGAACTTTTCTACTCTTTTCCAAACCAAACCAAACTATTTGCAAACCAATGTATGAAAGAGGGGGTCCAACCAATTTATTCAGAAAACTAAGCAAACAAAAGAAAACGAAAACCAAAACAAAAACGAAAGAAGAAGACGCTCCAAGAAAAACACAACTGTGCATGAAACAATAAAAATGAAGCGTTTGGAAGGAACCTGGAATTTTTATTGATGAAGAAGGGGATGCCTTGGGCATCCCCAAGCTTTGACGCTTGTACTTCTTGGATATTTCTTGGGGTGACACGTGTGGCATCCCCAAGCTTAAGCTTTAGTCCATCCTTCATCTCATTACTCATTCCTTCCATACACCTGAAAAATTTCCTTCATACAAAACTTCACACAATCTTTATTAGCAACATTAGTGCACTCAAGATAAATAAATCTTAAGGTTAAGTTCTAACACCAAATAAACTTCCATTAGAACACTAGATACTGTAGCACTTCCCTCAAAAGGCTCAATTTCCCAAAAGAACTCAAAAAGGAACCCACAAGAAGCAAATGCAGAAAATGGCAGAAATCTGTCAAAACAGACCAGGAGGTAAAGACGAATTTTTTAGAAGACCTTATGTTGCTCAAATCAAAAAGTGTTTAACTAACGAAAGTTATATAACAACCTGGGTCAGAAGCACAAAAAATTACAGCTCAATCCGACTTACAGAGCTCTCTCAGGAATTTTTACGATGAAGCACAAAAATCTGTTTCGGGACAGCAACATTCCCAATCATTGCTTCACCCTCATTAGAGGTTACTCTTGGCACAAAAAGCAAATAAAAAGGATAAGGAGAGGTTATTACTGAAGTAATAACTTCCAAGACTCAATTAAAACTCTTGGGTTATCACCCAACAAGTACTTTTCTTTAACGCCTTTAAGTTAGGCATAAGAAGCAAAGAAAGAATCAAGTGTTCTCAAATGAAGAAGCATTAAGACCAAATTTTGTTTTCATAGGATAAGCAAAAGAAATCTTTTCTCTCTTTTTAGGGAAGTGTTCTATACCTTTCTTGAGTGGGAGTTGATATTTAATGGTGCCTTCTTTCATATCAATGATGGCACCAATAGTTCTAAGAAAAGGTCTTCCCAAAGTAATAGGACAAGAAGCATTGTATTCAACATCCAAAACATAGAAATCAACGGGGGCATAGGAATCATTAACAATAATAAGAACATCATTAAGACTCCCCATGAGTTTCTTTTTAACATTATCATCAAGTGGGACATTCAAATAGCAATCTTCAAGAGGAGGCAAATCAAGCATATCATAAATCCTTCTAGGCATAATAGAAACACTACTATCAAGATCACATAAAGCTTTGAAATCAAAGTCATTCACTTTCATATTAATGATGGGTTCCCAACCATCTTCTTGTTTTATAGGAATAGATGCTTTATGTTTCATCTTTTCTTCTTTAATCTTTATGAGAGCATCAGTAATGTGTTTTGTAAAAGCCATGTTCATAGCACTAGCACTAGCATTAGGTACTTAATAACTTCAGAGATATTGCAACCATCAAGATCAAAATCAATTTTATCATCTAGAGTAGTAGAACTATTACTAGCCTCAACACTAGTGGTGGTGATAGTAGAAACACTAATGTTTCTAGCAATTTCATCTTCTCTTTCCCACTTAGCATGCAATTCAGCTAATAGTCTAACATTTTCATCAATTCTTACTTGTATGGCATTAGTAGCTGCAAAGGGATTGTCATTAGTTTGAGGTTTAGCAGCCATTTTATTCAAAGAAGATTGAGATTCAGCCAAAGATGCTATATTTCTTTCAGCATTAGAGAGTTCTTCCTCAATAGTTTTATTGAAAGTAGTTTGTTTACTAATAAACTCTTTAAGCATAACTTCAAGTTCAGAGGGAGCACTCTTATTATTGTTGTAAGAATTTCCATAAGCATTACCATTGTTGGGAGGATAAGGCTTATAATTGTTGTTACCAAAATTCTTCCTATAAGCATTATTACCATAAGCATTGTTGCCAAAGTTGTTATTTCTTATGAAGTTCACATCAACTTGCTCTTCTTGAGCAACCAAAGAAGCTAGAGGAACATTACTTGGATCAATATGGGCTTTCCCATTAACAAGCATAGACATAATTATATCAATCTTATCACTCAAGGAGGAGGTTTCCTCAACATAATTTACCTTCCTACCTTGTGGAGCTCTCTCGGTATGCCATTCAGAATAATTAACCATCATATTGTCCAGAAGTTTTGTTGCAGCACCCAAAGTGATGGTCATAAAGGTACCTCCAGCAGCAGAATCCAATAGGTTCCTTGAATAATAGTTCAATCCTGCATAAAAAGTTTGGATGATCATCCAAGCAGCCAGTCCATGAGTGGGACAATTCTTTACCAAAGATTTCATTCTTTCCCAAGCTTGAGAAACATGCTCATTATCAAGTTGTTTAAACTTCATTATTTCACTTCTCATGGATATAATCTTAGCAGGAGGATAGTATTTTCCAATAAAAGCATCTTTGCACTTAGTCCAAGAATCAATACTATTCCTAGTTAAGGAATTCAACCATTCTTTAGCTTTTCCTCTCAAAGAGAAAGGAAACAATTTTAGCTTAATAATATCACCATCTATATCCCTATGCTTTTGCATCTCACAAAGTTTAACAAAGTTATTTAGATGGGAATCAGCATCTTCATTACCAATACCAGAAAATTGCTCTCTCAAAACAAGATTGAGTAAAGCAGGTTTTATCTCAAAGAAAGTATTTTCAACCACAGGTGGAGCAATAGGTGTGCTCATAAAATCATTGTTGTTGGTGCTAGTGAAGTCACACAACTTAGTGTTCTCAAGAGTAGTCATTTTTTTGGGTTTTCAAATAAGAAAGCAAACTAGTAAAACTAATTTTTTTTGTGTTATTTGAAGAACAAAACAAGCAAACAAAGCAAAAAGAAACTAAGCAAAACAAAAACAACAAAGTAAAGAGATTGGTTATGAGGGACTCCCCTTGTGAAGATGTCCTTGACTCCCCGGCAACGGCGCCAGAAAAATGCTTGATGGCTCAATGCATGGCGCCCAGAAAAATGCTTGATGGCGGTGTTGATGTAGAGATCATTGGGAACCCCAAGAGGAAGGTATGATGAGCACAGCAGCAAGTTTCCCTCAGTTATGAAACCAAGGTTTAATCGAACCAGTAGGAGCAAGGAAACACCCCAAAGGTGTTACTAGCTGGGCTTTGGCACGGCGCACTACCAATGCTAGTAGCAACGTGGAGACCTGCACAACACAACCACAGAACTTTGTCCCCAACTTGCGATGAGGTTGTCAATCTCACCGTGTTTTGCGGTAAACAAAGGATTAAACGTATCGAATGGAAAGAAGTAAAAGTTTGCAGAAAGTAAACACAAAGCAGAAACAGTTTATAGATTGTATGTAAAAGACAAGGACCGGGATCCATAGTTCACTAGAGGTGGCTCTCCTTAAGATAGATAACATGCTGGGTGAACAAATTACAGCGGGGCAATTGACCAACACCAAGAAAGCAATACATGCATATACTAATCATCTTGACTCCTTTGGGACTTGATTGGGCATTACAACATAATACATAGACCACCATCCAACTGCATCTATGACTAATAATCCACCTTCAGGTTATCAACCGAATCCCCTCCAGTATTAAGTTGCAAGCAACAGATTATTGCTTTACAAACTGCGTGTAAAGTAAACAATACGATTGTTCTATGAACAAAGGATTGTTGTTTTCTCCCTAGTAGCAATAGCACATCTAGTACCTTAGAGATTTTTGTCACTTCCCCAGGTTACCAGAGGCATGAACCCACTATTGAGCATAAATACTAACTCTTGGAGTTGCAAGCATCTACTTGGCCAAGATAGCTACTAACAACGTAAAGCATGCAAGATCACAAATAACGAAGACATGATAGAATCAATAATCAATCTGAAATAGCATCTCAATATCCATTGGATCCCCACAAACACAACATGTATGGATTACAAATAGATGATCTTGATCATGAACGGAGCTCACAAGATCTAAACATGAAAGCACAAAGGAGGAGAACCAGCCATCTAGCTACTACATGGATCCGTAGTCCAAGGATGAACTACTCACGCATCAGACCGGAGGCTTGCATGGTGATGAAGAAGGCCTCCAGGGTGAATTCCCCTCTCCGGCAGGGTGCCGATAAGAGCTTCAGATCCCTCCCGATCTAGGGATGGAGATGACGGCGGCTACAGACTCTTTCGTGGATTTTTGATCGGGCACTTAGGGTTTACGTCTCGAGGGCATCTTATAGTCGGAAGGGGAGGCCAAGGGGGTGCCAGGGCTGGCCTCACCACCCCCTGGCGCAGGCCAGGCTGGGCCACGCGGCTAGGTGGTGTGGTGGCCCCCTGGGCCCTCTCTGTCTCGTATTCTGGCACTTGATCCCTTCCGGAAAAATAGGCACTTTGGCTTTTGTCCCGTCCAATTCTGAGAATATTCATTTTCTGACTTTTCTGAAACCAAAAACAGCAGAAAACAGGCAGCTGGCACTGTGGCTCTTGTTAATAGGTTAGTCCAAAAATCATATAAAAAGTACTCCAAAGTTGGAACAAAACACAAAAAAGTGGATAAAACCAAGCATGGAACAACCAGAGTCATTGCATGTGTGTTCTTTTTAGTAACAACCAGAGTCATTTTGCATGTGTGTTCTTTTCATATACCACCTATGGATCCACCAGTGTTATTGCATGTGTTTTCTTTTCACAATCCACCCAAGGATCCCACCAGTGTCATTTTGCATGTGTGTTCTTTTTAGTAACAACAACCAGAGTCATTTTGCATGTGTGATCTCTTCACATACCACCTATGGATCCACCAGTGTCATTGCATGTGTGTTCTTTTTAGTAAAGACAACCAGAGTCGTTGAAATGTGTGTTCTTCTCACATACCATCTATGGATCCACCAGTGTCATTGCATGTGTGTTCATTTCATAATCCACCTATGGATCCACCAGTGTCATTGCATGTGTGTTCTTTTTAGTAACAACAACCAGAGTCATTTTGCATGTGTGTTCTTCTCACATACCACCTATAGATCCACCAGTGTCATTGCATGTGTGTTCTTTTCACTAACAACAACCACAGTCATTGCATGTGTGTTCTTTTCACATACCACATATGGATCAACCAGTGTCATTGAAATACCTGTTCTCTACAGAGACCACACATGGATCCACCAATGTCATTGCATGTGTGTTCTTTTTAGTAACAACAACTAGTCATTTTGCATGTGTGTTCTTTTCACATAGCACCTATGGATCCACCAGTGTCATTGCATCTGTGTTCTTCTCACATACCACCTATGGATCCACCAGTGTCACTGCATGTGTGTTCTTTTTAGTAACAACAACCAGTGTTATTGCATGTGTGTTCTCTTAAGAGACCAAAAATGGATCCACCAGTGTCATTGCATGTGTGTTCTTTTTACTAACAACAACAAGAGTCATTGAAATGTGTTCTCTCTTCAGAGACCACACATGGATCCACTAGTGTCATTGCATGTGTGTTCTTTTCAATAACAACAACCAGAGTCATTGCATGTGTGTTTTTTTCACATACCACATATGGATCCACCAGTGTCATTGCATGTGTGCTCTTTTCACAATCCACCTATGGATCCACCAGTGTCATTGCATGTGTGTTCTTTTTAGTAACAACAACCAGAGTCATTTTGCATGTGTGTTCTTTTCACATACCACCTATGGATCCACCAGTGTCATTGAAATGTGTATTATATTCAACTACCACCCATGGATCCACCAGTGTCATTGCATGTGTGTTCTTTTTAGTAACAACAACCAAAGTCATTTTGCATGTGTGATCTCTTCACATACCACCTATGGATCCACCAGTGTCATTGCATGTGTGTTCTTTTTAGTAACAACAACCAGAGTCATTTTGCATGTGTGTTCTTTTCACATACCACCTATGGATCCACCGGTGTCATTGAAATGTGTATTATTTTCAACTACCACCCATGGATCCATCAGTGTCATTCCATGTGTGTTCTTTTTAGTAACAACAACCAGAGTCATTGAAATGTGTGTTCTTCTCACATACCACCTATGGATCCACCAGTGTCATTGCATGTGTGTTCATTTCACTAACAACAACCAGAGTCATTTTGCATGTGTGATCTCTTCACATACCACCTATTGATCCACGAGTGTTATTGCATGTGTGTTCTTTTTAGTAACAACAACCAGAGTCATTGAAATGTGTGTTATTCTCACATACCACCTATGGATCCACCAGTGTCATTGCATGTGTGTTCATTTCATAATCCACCTATGGATCCACCAGTGTCATTGCATGTGTGTTCTTTTTAGTAACAACAACCAGAGTCATTTTGCATGTGTGTTCTTCTCACATACCACATTTGGATCCACCAGTGTCATTGCATGTGTGTTCTTTTTAGTAACAACAACCAGTGTCATTGCATGTGTGTTCTCTTTAGAGACCACACATGGATCCACCAGTGTCATTGCATGTGTGTTCTTTTTACTAACAACAACAAGAGTCATTGAAATGTGTGCTCTCTTTAGAGACCACACATGGATCCACCAGTGTCATTGCATGTGTGTTCTTTTCACTAACAACAACATATGGATCCACCAGTGTCATTGCATGTGTGCTCTTTTCACAATCCACCCATGGATCCACCAGTTTCATTGCATGTGTGTTCTTTTTAGTAACAACAACCAGAGTCATTTTGCATGTGTGTTATTTTCACATACCACCTATGGATCCACCAGTGTCATTGAAATGTGTATTATTTTCCACTACCACCCATGGATCCACCAGTGTAATTGCATGTGTGTTCTTTTTAGTAACAACAACGAGAGTCATTTTGCACGTGTGATCTTTTCACATACCACCTATGGATCCACCGGTGTCATTGCATGTGTGTTCTTTTTAGTAACAACAACCAGAGTCATTGAAATGTGTGTTCTTCTCACATACCACCTATGGATCCACCAGTGTCATTGCATGTGTGTTCATTTCATAATGCACCTATGGATCCACCACTCTCATTGCATGTGTGCTCTTTTCACAATCCACCCATGGATCCACCAGTTTCATTGCATGTGTGTTCTTTTTAGTAACAACAACTAGAGTCATTTTGCATGTGATTCTTTTCACATACCACTTATGGATCCACCAGTGTCATTGAAATGTGTATTATTTTCAACTACCACCCATGGATCCACCAGTGTCATTGCATGTGTGTTCTTTTTAGTAACAACAACCAGAGTCATTTTGCATGTGTGATCTCTTCACATACCACCTATGGATCCACAGTGTCATTGCATGTGTCTTCTTTTTAGTAACAACAACAAGAGTCATTTTGCATTTGTGCTCTTTTCACAATCCACCCATGGATCCACCAGTGTCATTTTGCATGTGTGTTCTTTCTAGTAACAACAACCAAAGTCATTTTGCATGTGTGATCTCTTCACATACCACCTATGGATCCACCAATGTCATTGAAACGTGTGTTCTCTACAGAGACCACACATGGATCCACCAGTGTCATTGCATGTGTGTTCTTTTTAGTAACAACCAGAGTCATTTTGCATGGGTGTTCTTTTCACATACCACATATGGATCCACCAGTGTCATTGCATGTGTGTTATTTTCACAATCCACCCATGGATCCACCGGTGTCATTGCATGTGTGTTCTTTTTAGTAACAACCAGAGTCATTTTTTATGTGTGTTCTTTTCACATACCACCTATGGATCCACCAGTGTCATTGCATGTGTTTTCTTTTCACAATCCACCCATGGATCCCACTCGTGTCATTTTGCATGTGTGTTCTTTTTAGTAACAACAACCAGAGTAATTTTGCATGTGTGTTCTTTTCACATACCACCTATGGATCCACCAGTCTCATTGCATGTGTGTTCTCTTCACAATCCACCTATGGATCCACTAGTGTCATTGAAATGTGTATTATTTTCACAATCCACCCATGGATCCACTAGTGTCATTGCATGTGTGTTCTTTTTAGTAACAATAACCAGAGTCATTTTGCATGTGTGATCTCTTCACATACCACCTATGGATCCACCAGTGTCATTGCATGTGTGTACTTTTTAGTAACAACAACCAGAGTCATTGAAATGTGTGTTCTTCTCACATACCACCTATGGATCCACCAGTGTCATTGCATGTGTGTTCATTTTACTAACAACTACGAGAGTCATTTTGCATTTGTGATCTCTTCACATGACACCTATGGATCCACCAGTGTCATTGCATGTGTGTTCTTTTTAGTAACAACAACCAGAGTCATTGAAATGTGTGTTCTTCTCACATACCACCTATGGATCCACCAGTGTCATTGCATTTGTGTTCATTTCATAATCCACCTATGGATCTACCAGTGTCATTTCATGTGTGTTCTTTTTAGTAACAACAACCAAAGTCATTTTGCATGTGTGTTCTTCTCACATACCACCTATGGATCCACCAGTGTCATTGCATGTGTGTTCTTTTTAGTAACAACCAGTGTCATTGCATGTGTGTTCTCTTCAGAGACAAAACATGGATCCACCAGTGTCATTGCATGTGTGTTATTTTTACAAACAACAAGAAGAGTCATTGAAATGTGTTCTCTCTTCAGAGACCACACATGGATCCACCAGTGTCATTGCATGTGTGTTCTTTTCAATGACAACAACCAGAGTCATTGTATGTGTGTTCTTTTCACATACCACATATGGATCCACCAGTGTCATTGCATGTGTGCTCTTTCCACGATCCACCCATGGATCCACCAGTGTCATTGCATGTGTGTTCTTTTTAGTAACAACAACCAGAGTCATTGCATGTGTGATCTCGTCACATACCACCTATGGATCCACCAGTGTCATTTTGCATCTGTGTTCTTTTTAGTTACAACAACCAGAGTCATTTTGCATGTGTGTTCTTTTCACATACCACCTATGGATCCACCAGTGTCATTGCATGTGTGTTCATTTCATAATCCACCTATGGATCCACTAGTGTCATTGCATGTCTGTTCCTTTCACTAACAATAACCAGAGTCATTGCATGTGTGTTCTTTTCACATACCACATATGGATCCACCAGTGTCATTGCATGTGTGCTCTTTTCACAATCCACCCATGGATCCACCAGTGTCATTGCATGTGTGTTCTTTTTAGTAACAACAACTAGAGTCATTTTGCATGTGTGTTCTTTTCACATACCACCTATGGATCCACCAGTGTCATTGAAATGTGTATTATTTTCAACTACCACCCATGGATCCACCAGTGTCATTGCATGTGTGTTCTTTTTAGTAACAACAACCAGAGTCATTTTGCATGTGTGATCTCTTCACATACCACCTATGGATCCACCAGTGTCATTTTGCATCTGTGTTCTTTTTAGTTACAACAACCAGAGTCATTTTGCATGTGTGTTCTTTTCACATACCACCTATGGATCCACCAGTGTCATTGCATGTGTGTTCTCTTCACAATCCACCTATGGATCCACCGGTGTCATTGCATGTGTGTTCTTTTCACTAACAACAACCAGAGTCATTGCATGTGTGTTCTTTTCACATACCACAAATGGATCCACCAGTGTCATTGCATGTGTGCTCTTTTCACAATCCACCCATGGATCCACCAGTTTCATTGCATGTGTGTTCTTTTTAGTAACAACAACCAGAATCATTTTGCATGTGTGTTCTTTTCACATACCACCTATGGATCCACCAGTGTCATTGAAATGTGTATTATTTTCAACTACCACCCATGGATCCACCAGTGTCATTGCATGTGTGTTCTTTTTAGTAACAACAACGAGAGTCATTTTGCATGTGTGATCTCTTCACATACCACCTATGGATCCACAGTGTCATTGCATGTGTGTTCTTTTTAGTAACAACAACCAGAGTCATTTTGCATTTGTGCTCTTTTCACAATCCACCCATGGATCCACCAGTGTCATTTTGCATGTGTGTTCTTTCTAGTAACAACAACCAAAGTCAATTTGCATGTGTGATCTCTTCACATACCACCTATGGATCCACCAATGTCATTGAAATGTGTATTCTCTACAGAGACCACACATGGATCCACCAGTGTCATTGCATGTGTGTTCTTTTTAGTAACAACCAGAGTCATTTTGCATGGGTGTTCTTTTCACATACCACATATGGATCCACCAGTGTCATTGCATGTGTGTTCTTTTCACAATCCACCCATGGATCCACCGGTGTCATTGCATGTGTGTTCTTTTAGTAACAACAACCAGAATCATTTTGCATGTGTGTTCTTTTCACATACCACCTATGGATTCACCGGTGTCATTGCATGTGTTTTATTTTCACAATCCACCCATGGATCCCACCAGTGTCATTTTGCATGTGTGTTCTTTTTAGTAACAACAACCAGAGTCATTTTGCATGTGTGTTCTTTTCACATACCACCTATGGATCCACCAGTGTCATTGAAATGTGTATTATATTCAACTACCACCCATGGATCCACAAGTGTCATTGCATGTGTGTTCTCTTCACAATCCACCTATGGATCCACCAGTGTCATTGCATGTGTGTTTTTTTCACTAACAACAACCAGCGTCATTGCATGTGTGTTCTTTTCACATACCACAGATGGATCCACCAGTGTCATTGCATGTGTGCTCTTTTCACAATCCACCCATGGATCCACCAGTTTCATTGCATGTGTGTTCTTTTTAGTAACAACAACCAGAATCATTTTGCATGTGTGTTCTTTTCACATACCACCTATGCATCCACCAGTGTCATTGAAATGTGTATTATTTTTAACTACCACCCATGGATCCACCAGTGTCATTGCATGTGTGTTCTTTTTAGTAACAACAACGAGAGTCATTTTGCATGTGTGATCTCTTCACATACCACCTATGGATCCACAGTGTCATTGCATGTGTGTTCTTTTTAGTAACAACAACCAGAGTCATTTTGCATTTGTGCTCTTTTCACAATCCACCCATGGATCCACCAGTGTCATTTTGCATGTGTGTTCTTTCTAGTAACAACAACCAAAGTCATTTTGCATGTGTGATCTCTTCACATACCACCTATGGATCCACCAATGTCATTGAAATGTGTGTTCTCTACAGAGACCACACATGGATCCACCAGTGTCATTGCATGTGTGTTCTTTTTAGTAACAACCAGAGTCATTTTGCATGGGTGTTCTTTTCACATACCACATATGGATCCACCAGTGTCATTGCATGTGTGTTCTTTTCACAATCCCCCCATGGATCCACCGGTGTCATTGCATGTGTGTTCTTTTTAGTAACAACCGGTCATTTTTTGTGTGTGTTCTTTTCACATACCACCTATGGATCCACCAGTGTCATTGCATGTGTTTTATTTTCACAATCCACCCATGGATCCCACCAGTGTCATTTTACATGTGTGTTCTTTTTAGTAACAACAACCAGAGTCATTTTGCATGTGTGTTCTTTTCACATACCACCTATGGATCCACCAGGGTCATTGCATGTGTGTTCTCTTCACAATCCACCTATGGATCCACCAGTGTCATTGCATGTGTGTTCTTTTTAGTAACAACAACCAGTGTCATTGCATGTGTGATCTCTTCAGAGACCACACATGGATCCACCAGTGTCATTGCATGTGTCTTATTTTTACTAACAACAACAAGAGTCATTGAAATGTGTGCTCTCTTCAGAGACCACACATGGATCCTCCAGCGTCATTGCATGTGTGTTCTTTTCACTAACAACAACCAGAGTCATTGCATGTGTGTTCTTTTCACATACCTCATATGGATCCACCAGTGTCATTGCACGTGTGCTCTTTTCACAATCCACCCATGGATCCACCAGTGTCATTGCATGTGTGTTCTTTTTAGTAACAACAACCAGAGTCATTTTGCATGTGTGTTCTTTTCACATACCACCTATGGATCCACCAGTGTCATTGAAATGTGTATTATTTTCAACTACCGCCGTTGGCCATAAACAATCGGGACGCAGAACTAACCAGCAACCGCTCTGGGCTTCTAGAAGACCCGATCCCCGATTGTTAGGCGTCGTTGGATCGGGGTGCGTGGACGATAGTGATGTCCTTCGCGAGGGCGATCCGCGAGAATTCTGTTCTGCGAACTGATTGGCCGTGGCAACTACGCTGGGCCTACGTCCTTGCCTTTATCCCCTTAACCTCGGGGCTGAAAATCAGATCGTGTTCCTTCATCGCCATGGAGAGGGAGAGGCCCAAACTCAGCTTGCACGAGGCTCAGATGTTCGCCCACTACGGCATACTCGCGCTGCTGTTAGCGAGGCTTCCGGCCGGCTTCGAGCTCAGCTACACCGGGGTTCCTGTCGCACCGCTCTTGCGCGACAACGCGTTGACGAGGCAGATCGAGGAGCGCCGCCACCAGCTGTCGGAGCGGAAGAGGGCAATGGCGCGGTACTCGCGTACGAGCGCGTACTGGCGAAACTTGTTCAAGAAGGAGCGGGCTGCGTTGATTGAGTTGTGTGGAACCCACCAGCGGGAGATCCACCCGGATCTGCGCAACCTCGAAGGGAGGCAGCGCTTCTGGGCACTGCCTGGGCGTACGACCTCCACCGTTATCGATGCAGCACGACGTGAAGAATCCATGAGGAGGAGGAACGCTGCCGGGAACGTCGGCATCGATTCCGACGCGGAGGAGGCTGGCGGCGACGCGGACAACGTCGTTAATGATGGAGACTGCAGGAGCGGCATAGTCGATTAGGGCACTTAAGCATAAATTAAATCTATGTACGGTATCTTAATGCGCTCTTTGGATCTGGGTCAGCTGAGTCATGGTCGATTATCATCATAACCTATATATGTTGGCCATGTTTTAGTTGTATTTGTCTTTGAAACTAGTCGATCGAAACCCGTCCGATCCTGAAAATAAAGTTCACGTGTTCCCTGGCATATCTGATGGGACAATACGCTGACTCTGCTCCCAGCACTTGATGGCACAGCCGTAATTTGGAGTGCACCTGAGGAGAAGGGATCGAGCGTGTTGTAATAGTGTACTACTCCTATCCAGATATAACTGACTTAGTTTTTTTAGATATTTAATAAATGTGTCTATACCCAAAACATGTCTAGATACATGTTTTAGGTTTCTCTGTCTTTCAAACTAATCAAAAGTCGTCAAATTCTGAACAAACAAAGTCATTGCATTCACACCTGATGGGACAATACGCTGACTCTGCTACTTGATGGCACAACCATAATTCTGGAGTGCGCCAGAGGAGATGGGAATGCAAGGGAGATGGGAACTAGTAGCTGCGTCCAAATGCAGGTAAAAAATTAATGTAAATCATATTTTTAAAAAATGTAATCTGGTCCACATGACCCCATCACAGACACGTTGCACGTGCCATATATAAATAAAGACGACACGGCTAGTTTAGTTTCAATGATACAATTCAACATAGGATGTTACTGTGCCCGCATCTTTCTTCTCCTCTTATTAGTCTGCTAGCCCACGCTACATTAAGCATCAGTTGATGAGGATAAAAAAATGATAAAATGGCAAATAAAACAATTTTTAAGCTTACCTTTCATCCGGAGAATCGTACAAAGATGAAATTGGCAGGGATTTATTATTTCTCCTACAGTTAGCCGAAAGATCCTCAAGAACATCATCAATCACCCCTGCAACTTCTTCATATTCTAATACACCTCCATTATTTGCCCTTTCCTGCCCGTTCCGCTTACCCTTTTGTTTCTTTTCACACCCTTTTCTCGCCGGCACCTCCACTTCTTCATAAATTGGCTGCTTACGTACGTTTTCCTCCGAGTGTTCATCACCGTCTTCGCGCTGCTCTTCCACCAGTTCTGGCTGAGAAGCCTCATTTTCTGCAATCGGGGTGTGAACAAGGACAATAGCATGTGTAACTGGGTTTTTGCACAACCTCTTGATATGGCCGAATCCGCCACAACGTTCGCATTTCCTTTTCCTAGCACCAAACCTTGGACCTTTATCGGTGGAGGATACGATCCTTAGCTTTCTAGGCCTCCCAGGTGGCCTCCTAAGAACTGGTGGTTGAAGTTTGAACCCTGGATCGACAATCTCCCAATCATATTTATCGGCCATAGGTGGTACGTTTTCTGCATAAGTTGCAGCAAACTTGTCCACGGAGAAATAGTTGTCGACATAGTTCTCTATTTCAGCTCCGTTACCTCTAAGCTTTAAGATGAAGTAAATTGCATGGTGACATGGCAGACCAGTAATCTGCCACTGCCTGCATGAACAAGTCTTGTTTCCAATGTCTACAGTGTACCTCTGTTCACTTCCACGCTTGTATTCTGCATAAACCTCAGCCAATGTTCTGGAACTTCTGACCACCCTCATCTTTATCGTTCTCATTGCGCTGGTTCTTGCATTCAGTAACATAACCACCTTTGGAACTATTTTATGGCCTAAAATAATTCTTGCACAAATTCTTTGCCTTAAATCTATCTTCACCATTATGCATTGTCTTATTGCATCCAACAAAATAACAACTCCAAGTGTCTTCATGCCCGAAATCTTATCATTGAAACTCTCTGCCAAATTATTGCATACAAAATCCACCTTGCTTAACTCACCAAACTTTCTTCTGGCCCATAGCTTGGTGTGATGCTCCTCAAGGTATTTTTTCACCTTTGGAACTACATACATGTTCTGCAAGTAAGTAGCATGCGTGCTTGGGATGTATGTGTATGCTGATCGCCACAAGTCCTCTCCAAAGATCTTTCCTTCGAACTTCTTCGTGAAGTTAGTAGCGAGGTGCCGCATGCATTCCCTATGCTCAACCCCAGGAAACACAGCATCAACAGCATTCTCAAGACCCTCGGATGCACCGGTGTGTATCACCAAGCCTTCAGGGTGACCAATTACTTCCCGTAATCTCTGCATGAACCATGTCTAGCTTTCATTTGATTCACACTCAAGAACAGCATAAGCTACGGGTAGAAGCCAATTATGCACGTCCAAAGCACAAGCAGAAGCAACATGTCCCCTGAACTTCCATGTTAAAGAAGTTGCGCCTATTGCCAAGTATGGCCTGCAGCCGTCTAGGAACCCCTTCCAGCATGCCTTCAGGCAGACAAAACATCTCCTGAAGCATATCTTATCTGCCTGCTTATACCTGACCCCCCTCGAGACCTTCTCTCTCCCTTTCACAACCTCGTAATCGATGTCAACAACACTACCAGGTGATGTTTTCTCTACCTGAGCTTTGAAACTATACAACATATGAAAACTGTCATTCCACTTGCCTTGAATGAAGTCTAGAGCCATCTCCTTCCCATCAAAGACTCTATGATAAGGAATCAGAATGTTAAACTTCTTGCTAATCTTTGCTCTGAGTTCAGCTGGTCCAATGTTATGATCCTGCCTCACCCAGTCAAGTACAGTAGCAGCAATCCACTTGGTAGTCGCCAGTCTAATTTTACCACTTAAAGAAGTATTAGGGCAGTTGTGTTCCTTCGTGTTTACTTTGATCTGCATTTGATAAGAATCCAAATAATTCAGAGCTAGTTATCAACAGAATAAATATGAGAAAGACTGAAACTAAATGTAGCTATTGCAACCTGAAATGGGTGTCCACCCCGCATTGGAGATGCATGTAATCTCCATTTACACACATTACTTTCCCTACAGTGCACCCTAAATCTCTTTTGGTCGCTCTTTTCAATGATAAATTCAAACCCAACTCTGATTGCATAGGTTGCAACTGCATATCTGCAGTCCTCCACATTATCAAAGACAGTCCCCTCATCAATTGTAGGATTGTCCCTGTCAAAGTGTATCACTGGCCTGACCACGTCTTCGTCGTCGTATCTACATCCCATTTCCACATCTTCGCATTCCTCTTCCTCATCAGTCCCATAGTCAGGCTCAAAGTTCGAATCAACCAAATATTCCCTACTCTCCATCCTATCAGGGTCAGCAGCCACGTCTGGATATGCTTTCTCATCATCATCCGCACCGCCACACGTTTCAGTGCCTTCATGCTCGCTTGACAAAGCATCATGCTCAAGGACAAGCTATACAGATGTCCTGCAGTTACCAACCCATATCCTTGGCATCACCACGAGACTATAAATGCTAATTGGGGTATGCAGATAAGGAATCACGGTTCTTACCTTTCAATGTGGACGTACGGCACCTTCTCCGGGCTCCATACCTCCAAAGCTCTGCACCCCGCTACATCTCCCCCTGTTTTGTTGTCCTCTATGCTCTCCAGACTTGAAGGAGATTCCGTGCTCTCCAGCCGTGCAGGACCCATATCTGTGCTCTCAAGCCTCGCATGATCCATCTCTGAGCGGGATCCAGATCACCAGCGTGGTTGGTCCCCTAACCTAATAGCCGACTCTCGGTTTTCGTTTCTAGACGCGCCTGGGCGGTGGGTGGCAGCAAGGAGACAGGGCAGGGAGGGGAGGAGAGGGGAGGGGACGTGAGGGGATGGCAGGGAGGGGAGGGCGGGAGGACGATGGCCCAAGGGGATGACGAGAGCGGTGCATGACTGAGCGAAGTGGCGGCGGCAGGAGCAGAGGAGAGGAGCGGAGCGGAGCTGGTTGCGACAAAGCATGGAAAATTGCACAATAATGTGTTGGTGGGCGGCACCAGCCCTCGAACCTGGGACGCGCGCCGTCGTAGGTGGAGGAGGCGGGCCCGCCTGTCAGAAAACATGCCACCTGTCAGCGCACTATGCACGGGGAGCGCTTCACGGAATTTTTAGCAGGTCCCACATGTCAGTCTGTTTGATCAAAACTTGCATGCAGAATTCAAAGTATTTATTTTTAGTAGCTTCTTTCAGAATTCTCTATGTTCGACACGGGCATCAGCTCAGCGCCGGAATTCAGGTCCCACATGGAAAATTGCACAATGATGTGTTGGTGGGCGGCACCACCCCTCGAACCTGGGATGCGCGCCGTCGAAGGTAGAGGGGGCGGGCCCGCCAGTCAGAAAACATAGCACGTCGCCCCTGTTTCAGATGCCCTTTAAAAAAATAAAACACGCCACGTCGTTATCCCCTGTTTCTGATGGTGTTGCTACACTCGACGGTACATGGTGGCATATAAATAATATCGTATAAACATAAGGGCACAGTCGTCAACATTTCTAAAATGAAACCCGGTCCCGTCTCCTACCTGTCCTAGTACATTGCCTGATGAGGTGGATAGCCACGACCGATCTTTTTAATACATTCGCACTCTTATGCCGAGAAGGGAAATAAAGATTGAGTTGTTAATGCAACGAGTGTCGAATTATTACCCTCTAAGGAAATGGGAAATGGTTATTTTCACGCGTGCCCGTAGTCCAAACCTACTGTCAGTCTTTCACTCCCCTTCTCCGACTAACCACGATTTACCTTGCGCAGCTCCTCCGCGCCGTACCAACTAGGGTAACATGGCCCCGCCTAAACCGCCGCCGCGACAGCCGCCGAAACTGGGGTATTTAGCCCCTCTAAGGCAGGCCATGAAGCTCTACTTCAAGGCTGGTCTCCCATTGCCCTGTCAGGCGGATGATTTTCCTGAATGTGCCGAATCGGCCGTGGCGGTGACTGCGCCGTCGTCGGTGCCAGATGCGACAAGCAGGGCCAAGAGAGCGATGTGGAGAAATCGTGCGGCGGCATTACGGCATGCTGTAGGCAATGGGAACAAGGTACGTATCAAATCGTTCATGAGAGCATGCCGCCGCCGAGGGTACACACCCTCGAACAGGGCAGCGCCAAGGTCTAGGAACTCTCGCGTCCACGCTTCGGTGCGGACTACCTTACCTCGGTGGGATAGGCTGCGAGCACGCCGTCTGCGGCAAAGACGCTCTATCCTACGCACCGTCGAAGGCCGTACCGTGGCGGCGACCAAGCGTCTACACTCAGCATGCTGGATTGTTCGACAACCGGAGTTGGCGGCGGGCATCAGCTCAGCCCCGGAATTCAGGTCCGAGTTCACATAGACCTACGATCCCGAGAAGGAGATGTCCAATTTCAGTTTCGAAGAAATCGTTGTGGTGGCGCGGATGGTCCAACTGAACCGGGACTGGTGCACGCAAATCTCTCGTGCATGAATGATGCAGATTTCTTGTAGTTTGGCGGGAAGGCAATAGGTCAGTTTGGGTTAAATGATCAAAGAACTTATGTCCTCTCAAGGCAATTGGCCAGCCAACTTTTCTGGTGGAGATCTGTAGTTTCTTCAGTGCAGAATAGTTAAGTTCAGACTGAAGAATGGCTTTTGTAGATGAAATGCTGACGAATTGTTCTATAAACTAGTAGGAAGTTTAGCCCACTTTTGTGCAGGTATAAGACCCTTGTGTATGGAAGTACTATTATTGTAAGCAAATACTATCAAGTACCTATTTCCTTCAATTACTAGTCGTGGTTCAATCCAGTTAACTGGCATCTTTTTATCCCAGACTACAGATTTTGCGTCTGCTGTCTCTGATGTAAACCATTTTTTCCTTTGTCTTGTGTTGCCTGCAAAATGGTCATGCAGTTCAACGTGTTACAAATGTAGCTACCTTGTACTCCCTCCGTTTCAAAATATAAGATGTTTTAGCTTTGTGAATGAAGTGTATCTAGTCCCCTTTTAGTATGTAGGTTCATCTAGGTTTAGAAAGCACCATCACTAAAAGATGTCTAGATACGCTCCATTCACAAAGCTAAAACATCTTATATTTTGAAACGGAGGGAGTACTTGAACAGGAGATGGACTACATTTTCCTAGCATCCACAGAATTGACATTGCCCATTGCCAGACCACCCTCTTTTCATGAGGTTGTCCTTGGTTATTCACAGAAATTATAAAGCACGGTGTTCAACTACATCGATTCAAACTATTACACGCACACAAACTACATCAAATTCATTACCCACACATACTACATCGATTCAAACTATTACACACACATACTACTTCAAACTATTACACACACGTACTACATCGATTCAAACTATTACACATTTTTAGTCGATGCTAACTTCCTGCTACGTTCTCCATACTACAAATTCATTAGCCACACATACCACGGCAATTCACTAGAGCTCTGTCTTCACTCGACGGAAATCAGAACCACCAGCTCGTCCAAGCTCGGTCCCCCCACCGAAACTGTGTGCCCCGTCGCGAAACGGTGGCGGTCCTGTGCCATCGATCCTTCCAGGCCAACACTGCAGGCGACGAGGGCGCTTTCTGGCAGCCTCTTCGAGGCCCTGAATGCCATGTACCGAGTCTAGAACCTCCTCCAGGTGGATGATGACCGGGTGCTTCCAGCAAAGTTGTCGCCCTGCCCTGCTTGGAATCTGCACCTCGTACATCTTAGGAACGACGTCAGGATCTTTCAGCCACGCCTTTACCTCGATGACCCATCTGTCGCTCGGTGGCACGATTTCCACCAACTCGCTGCCAAGGCTACTGACGACCTGCTTGAGGGCCTCTGGCTCCCAAGCATCCAATGGGAGTTCGTCAAAGCCGAGTTTGGAGAAGAAATGAAGCTGTCCCAAGCGATCGTCCCACCCACAGGCACGATGCCAACGCATGAAGCCCATTTTCTCCCCGCAGCACTTGAAAGAACAGGAAGAATGCAGAAGCGCTCGGTGTCTGAGCTATGCTCGAACCGGACGAAAAAATCGAATGGCGGCGCGCATACCTCAATGTTGACCTCATTTCGTTTGATACCAAAACGAGACCTGAAAGCCGACAGCAACTCTGCCAGCGACACGGCAGGACGGACGCCCAGCACGGTGGCTATGAGAGCATGGTCGTCAAACTGCTGTGCCAGGGCTACCATGCCTGGGGTGCGCGGCAGCACGTAACTTCCCGAGGCCGGTCGCTGGCCTGGATCGCCCGACGGGACGCGCTCCGCCGTGCGAGAAGGACTAGCCAGAGGCGAGATATTAGTCCGGGGACGCGAAGCTCCGATATGGCGGATGATGCAATGGCGACGGCTGCGAGCTTCGATTAGAGGCGTAGGAGGTTGACCGGACATGGCGAAGACGCAAATTAGAGCAAGTGCGAGCTCTGATTTGAGACGAGCAGCCGGAGCTGAGCAAATGTTATGGGGAGGGGAGCAGGGGAGAAGACCAGAGCAGAGCAAAGAAATAGATCTTGTCCACTCAGGGATCTGGTCCACGCAGGGGTAAGCTAGTCCACGACCGCAAAATATAATAGGGAATACTGACATGGCGGGCCAAGAAGAGTTGACCTAACGGCGATATTTGAGTTCAACCGTTTTTCGTCTGGTTCAAACGACCGTTTGGCCGTTAGATTTGTATTCACCCTCATTTGGCCCTTCTGGACAATTGGCGAATCTACTATGGCCCCTCCGTGCGATTGATGGCAACTCAGGTACCGCGGTGCGCTCACCCACCAAGTTTGGTACCGCAAACAAACATTCCCCTTTTGCGACAAGTCGAGCTTTATAGACGGTTACATTACCATCAGCATCAGTTTTTCTTTTGAAAATCCATTTATTATCAACGGCCTTTCGGTCATGAGGTAAGTCCACCAAGGTCCAAACCTGGTTTTTGTATATGGATTCCATCTCGGATTTCATGGCTTCTAGCCATTTGTTGGAATCCAGGCTCATCATCGCTTCTTCATATGTCACAGGGTCATCTATTTCATCAACCATGAAATTTACAACAGGATTCCCATACAGTTCAGGAGCTGCACGTGTCCTGCTTGACCTGTGAGGTTTAGTAGTGTCCTCTTTCGGAGTTTCATGATCATTATCATTAGTTCCTTCTTCATTTGGTGAAGTCAACTCCGGAACGACTTCTGGTGCTGCGCCACTCGCCATTTCATGAAGAGAAGGTTCAATAACCTCTTCGAGTTCTACCTTTCGACTGCTCACACCTTTCGCGAGAAACTCTTTCTCTAGAAAGGATCCATTCTTGGCAACGAAAACCTTGCCCTCAGATCTGTGATAGAAGGAATACCCAATTGTTTCTTTAGGGTATCTTATGAAGACGCATTTTTCTGCTTTGGGTTCGAGTTTATCCGGTTGAAGTTTCTTCACATAAACATCGCATCCCCAAACTTTAAGAAATGACAACTTAGGTTTGTTTCTAAACCATAATTCATACGGTGTCGTTTCAACGGATTTAGACGGTGCCTGATTTAAAGTGAATGCAGCGGTTTCCAGTGCATAACCCCAAAATGACAGTGGCAAGTCAGTCATAGACATCATAGATCAAACCATATCCAATAGAGTACGATTACGATGTTCCGATACACCATTACGTTGTGGTGTTCTAGCAGGCGTGAGTTGTGAAACTATTCCATACTCTTTCATGTGTGTGCTAAACTCGTAACTTAGATACTCACCTCCATGGTCGGACCACAGAAATTTGATCTTTCTATTACGATGATTTTCTGCTTCATTCTGAAATTCCTTGAACTTTTCAAAGGTTTCAAACTTATATTTCATCAAATAGATATACCCATATCTACTCAAATCATCCGTGAAAGTAACAAAATAACGATATCCACCTCGCGCCGACACACTCATTGGACCGCATACATCAGTATGTATGATTTCCAATAAATATGTCGCCCGTTCCATTGAACCGAAAAACGGCGTTCTAGTCATCTTGCCCATAAGGCATGGCTCACATGTATCAAATGATTCAAAATCAAATGATTCCAAAAGTCCATCAGAATGGAGTTTCTTCATGCGTTTAACACCAATATGACCTAGATGGTAGTGCCACATATATGCAGATATATCATTATTAAGTTCAATTCTTTTAGCATCAACATTATGGATGTGCATATGAGTACTATCGAGATTCAACAGAAATAAACCATTCATCACGGGTGCATGACCATAAAAGATATTATCCATATAAATTGAACAACCATTGTTTTCGGATTATACGAATAACCACATCGCATCAAACAAGATCCAGATATAATGTTCATGCTTAGTGCAGGCACCAAATAACAATTATTTAGGTTTATAACTAATCCCGATGGTAGGTGGAGAGGCAGTGTTCTGACGGCGATCAAATCAACTCTTGATCCATTGCCGACACGCATCTTGACCTCACCCCTTGCTAGCGGTTGCTTGTTCCGCAGCCCCTGATTCGAGTTACATATGTTAGCAACCGATCCGGTATCAAATACCTAGGTTCTACTGCGAGTACTAGTCAAGTACACATCAATAACATGTATATCATATATACCTTTGTTTGCCTTGTCGGCTTTCTTGTCCGCCAAAAACTTGGGGCAGTTGCGCTTCCATTGGCTAGTCCCCTTACAATAGTAGCACTCGATATCAGACTTAGGGCCAGCCCGGGATTTCTTTTCAGGCGTAGCAACAGATTTGCCGCCCTTCTTTCCCTTCTGTTTACCCTTCCTGTCTTTCTTGAAACCGGTGGTCCTATTGACCATCAACACTTGATGTTCTTTCCTAATCTCCACTTCTACAGTCTTAAGCATTGACAGAAGCTCGAGGAGAGTCTTCTTCATGCCCTGCATGTTATAGTTCATCACGAAGCTCTTGTAGCTAGGTGGCAGAGATTGGAGAACACGATGTATGCCTAAATCAATGGGAATCGTTATTCCCAACGACACAAGCTTATCGGCGTAACCAGACATTTTGAGTACGTGCTCACTTACGGAGCTATTATCTTCCATCATACAGCTAAAGAACTTTTCTGAAGCATTATAACTCTCTACGGCAAACATGGGTATCGAAAATCATTTTCAATTCACCCATGGTATCAAAGGCATTGCCATTTTCGAAAAGCTTTCGAAGTTCTGGCTCTGGCCCATACAGTATGCCGCAATGAACTAAGTTGTGGTCCTCCTGACGAGTCACATAGACATTTTTTCTCGTCAGGGGCGTCAGGAGCTGGTGGGGGGCCTAGCGGCGCTTCTAGCACATATTGCTTTTGTGCAGCAGAGAGGAGAATCCTCAAATTCATAGCCTAGTTGGTGAAGTTGCTACCATTCGCAGCAAGTTTCTCTTTCCCCATGAACACATTGAAATTAAAAGCATGTGGTGCCATCTACAACAGAATTTGTAAAGTTTTAGACTAAGTTTATGATAGATTGAGTTCAACTAAACTCCCACTCAAAAACAACATCCCTCGTGTCTTTTTGGTGATTACATGAACCAAAACCACTACACCAAGTCCGATCATCACGTGAGTCGGTGTAGCTTCAAAGGAGAGCATCTATATGGGCATCATATCAACTATATGACTCATGCTTAACCTTTCGATCCGTGTTCCGAGGCCAGCTCTATACATGCTAGGCTCGCCAAGTAAGAACCTTAGTACTCGCGTGTGTAAAACTATCTTACACCCAAAATATGATTGTGGATTCAAGTAGACCCTATCATCACGTGATGTCTTGAAGTGGCGAAACATAAACGGTGCGTACTTAAGGAAGAACACATTTTTATTTTGATATTTAAATGAGGGATCATCTTATAACGCTACTAAAACGCTAAACTAGCAATATAAGATGCGAACATCATATGTGTAAAGTGAAATGATATGGTTCTTGCATTTGATCACTATCATATGTATCGTGGTATGATATCTATCATTCCTTTGTGTGTAAGGCCAAGGTCTATGGAACTTGCACGTTAAGTGTGTTGTAAGTGTATCAACTATACATCAACTCGCAACAATACCATATCAATACACAAGCCCAGCAACGATCTAAACTAGATGCCTCTAATTTATCAATTGCAAGTTTTACGTGGCTTAGGGCTTTCGAAGACAGAACCATTCTTACCTACGAACATGGAACCACAACGATGATAACCAAATTATTAGCAACTCGTTGTAAATCAGATATTGACTATAGTAGGAGAGATAGACACCCGCCAGCCACTTATGCAAAACTAGTTGCATGTCAGTCGTGGAACCGGTCTCATGTGCGATGACATGTAAGGTTGGTTCGGGCCGCTTCATCCCACTATGCCACCAATATCCAAAGTACATATAAGAAGCAATAACATGATCATCACCGCTCACATACTCTTATGTGTTCTACCCGTGCAAAGCACCTATGCATAGATCAGGCTCTGATACCACTGAAGGGTTCGCAACATAGAAAAACAAAAAGATTCCTACGATGAGAACTATATGCCAAGATCTATCTACTAGATACAAGCAACAGGTGGATATAGATCCATGGAGAACTTACCCTCGAAGACAACAAAGTTTTGTTAACGAGTAGGAACTCGTGGATGATGTAGTCGTATGCGTGCCGATCTCAAGATCGTGTGGAAGTCCTAGCCCCGCAAACCAGCAGCGCATCCGCACTCGCACACATGTTTAGGCCACCGAACAACCTCCACCTCCTTGCTCTAGCGATGCAGCAGAAGCAGCAACTCCTTCCAGACAAAATGCCATCGGGAACATGTATCTCGCTAATCCGAGACCATGGGGGAATAATTCTAGAGGGGGAGAGAGATCCTTCACGAGGAAGTGTGAGGAAGAAGGGTGAGAGGGGTGGCCTTTTATAGGAGGAGGGGGTACACCTCCCCATGGCCTGCGCCCCATGGGGGGTGACCCCTCACCTCCCCCATTCATGTGGTGGTAACCCCCTCCACATAAAAGTGTCCCTTAACATTCCTCTTTAAAGTCTTTACTTTAAATGTATTAAATTTCTCCAAATTTAATGCTCTCTCATTTAATAAAAATCTTTTATTAAATTTATTCATAATTTTGTTAATTACTTTAATTAACAAACATTCACATAAAACCCCTGCAACATTTCAATATTACATGCAGAACCAGTTTCAGTAATTTCACCTGAAACAGTTTTGGTGTCTATTGAAATAATTCCAGCGCTTTGCAATTCATTCGTCTGAAACACATTTGCTCCAAATGGTGTTGGTGTCCCTTAAGTGTGTCACCCTACGGTTCATGAATAATGCAGACATGATCGAGATCCCTCTCAGATCAATAATCAGAAGCGGGACCTGGAGATCCATACTGACTCCTACACATTCTACGATGACTTATGTGATCGTGAGAACCTTTAATGCTAGTAACTAAATCCTTTTATCTCGCGATATATTACATGTTCGAGATTCGATCATCGGTATCTCCATACCTAGTTTGATCTCGTTACCGACATGTACTCTTTTCTCGTTCCCGTGATATAACATTCTAGTGATCTTATCACTTGCTTGCAACCTAACCAATGTGATATCACCGAGAGGGCCCAGGGTATATCTATCCGTCATCGGGATGGACAAATCCCACTCTTGATCCATGAGCTTTTACATAACACTTTCATAGCACTGAACCCACCTTTATAATCATCCTTTCATGGTGTGACGTTTGATGTTATCAAGATACTCTTCCAGTGTTAGTGATTAACATGATCTCATGGTCTAAGGACTAGGATTACTTTATTAGATGTTATAGCAATATAAACACAATGACTTTGATCGTAATGCTATACTTCGAATGAATGTTCATCACATCATTCCACTAATGATCTGACCTCGTTATTAACAACATCCAATGTCCATGATCAGGAAACCTTGATCATCTTGTTAATCAACGAGCTAGTTTATAAGAGAGGCATAACTAGGAACTTTCCTTTTGTTTATTAAACACACATGTATTAACATTTCCAAATTAATACCATTATAGCATGCAAAATAAACATCTATCATATACTTGGAATATGTATAATAACAACTTTATTGCCTCTCAGGACATATTCCCTTCACATGGGTGGGATGTACTTCTTTATTTATGACTAAATTTTTCCCACCTGCAAAAACTATGCAACTCAGATCTAATATTACTGGCTTTAGACAGGAAGAGCGTGAGCCACTAGCGCTTGCATGGGAGAGGATGAAAGAATGCTTAAGAAATTGTCCTAGTTATGGGATGGAAGATTGGTTAATCCTCCATTTATTTTATGATGCTCTTAATCATGTGTCTAAGTCTATGCTTGATACTGTAGCTGGAGGAACATTTATGGGTAAACATATTACCGAAGCAAAGCAGCTGCTAGACAATATGCAAGACAACCATGCTCAATGGCATGTGGAAAGATCAAACACAAAGAAGGTGAAATGTATTTCACCACAAGAAAATGAAGAACTCAATGCTAAGTTGGATGAGCTCATACTATCCGTAAAAGGTAAGGAAACCCAGGTAAGAGCCACCCCTGAAACAAATATTGAAGAAATAGACTTCGTAGCTCATAATGATTATCACCCTGCTTGGAAGAAAGAGTTACAATCCTAACTTTCAGAAACATTATTCTAGTCCTGCAGGTAACTCTAATAATAATATGGGAACTAGTAATGGTAGTCTCCAAGAAACACTTAAGTCTTTTATAGACTCACAAAATGAACAAAACAATATTCTTGTTAAAATAACAGAGAACCATGATGCTATGCTTGGTAAATTATCTAACCAAGATGTTAGTTTGAGAAATGATTTGCAGGCCCTCCAAGAAAGAACGAGGAACGTTGAGGCATAGCTAGGTAAGATAACTGAGAGTCAAACTCTCATTCTAGCTAAATTTGCAGGTAAAGCTAAGCCCAATCCTGTTGAAGAACTCAAAATGATGAGGATCCAAAGGGAGCAGCCTGAAGAACTTGACTATAGTAATGCTCCTTCACCAAGCTACACCGTTGAAGATCTCGTAAAAAGGATCAATGTCAAGATTCCGGTGAGTGAAGGTAGCGAGGAAGCTATGTACCGACACTTCGTTAATCAGGTAGCAATAAAGGTATGTGAGCTTGAGGAAGAATATAAGCAAATTCCAAAGAGTCTTTTTAACAAGTTAAATCCTGGCTCCTTTGAAATCACTGAATTAAAATTGCATCTAGCAGATTCTACCTACAAATAAGCTGTAGGAATTAAGGAGAACACTTTAGTATACATTAAAGGTTGTCCCGCTCTCATTGATTTTGTTATTGTTGACATGCCTAAAGATGCTACTACTCCTATTATTTTAGGTCGTCCTTTCTTAAGAAATATTAAGGCTTTGATTAATCTACATGAAGGGAATGTGAAGCTTCAATTTCCTTCGCAGGATCCTTTTGTTATTCATTTCCCCAGGAATAAGAAAGCCAAGAATGATGAAAAGGAGGCCATCACTTTGAAGGCAAATTACTTTGGAGTGGGTGTTCCACTCATCTGGCCCAAGTGAGTATCGTCAAGATCAAGCTATTGACCATAAAAGAGCGCTCCATGGGAGGCAACCCATGTTAAATAAAGGTTTGAGTTAAGTTTTTAGTTTTAGTTTAAGTTTATGTTTAATAAAGAGTGCTAGAAAACTCCATTTGAGGAGAAGAAGTTCGGTGGTACTTGAAATTTTGCTGTATTCATGCTATACTTGGTCGACAATATTTGTTGTCAATTTTCGGTCATAAACAAGGTATATCACTAAGTTATAGCAAAAGAAATAGTTTTCAAAGAAACAAATTTTTTTATGCACACAGAGAGTTTAATGACCAACTATATGGCGGGAATAAAAATTCTGGCCGTATAGTTCTGGTCGTATAGATATCTTTGGCATCGACAATTTTTCTTTAATATGTACTGAGAGTTTAACGACCAACTATACGGCGGGAATGAAAATTCCGGCCGTATAGCTCCGGTCATATAGATATCGGTACCTCCGTACAAATTCTTTTCCAATGTACTGAGAGTTTAACGACCAACTATACGGCAGGAATAAAAATTCCAGCCGTATAGTTCTGGTCGTATAGATATCGATGCCTTTGTATATTTTTGTAGAATCCCAATTGTCTAAAAATTGCAATGCTACTAAACTAGTCTATATAATTGCTACTTCCTACATATAATTGTTGCATCATAATTATATCATGCTCATGTCATCATGCCACCTTGCATTTGAGCATCATATAAAACCCTTTTCTTTTGGTTCTTCTCTCATATGCATTAGTAATTGTATTTGGCTCTTGATATATTGTATTTGGTTCTTGATAAATGCTTGATGCCCAAGTTGAGTTGGGGGCATATCTTTTATTCAACTCCATCACCTTTCTTTGTCACCACCTTATAATTTCACCATCCTAATTATCCACGAGCTTTACTTTTCCTTTGGCATTTAAATCTAGCTCATGTGGGTTGGGATGGATCCACTTCTACTTTCCACATGCCCTCACACTAGCATCATGTTGTTTCCACATTATTAATATGTGGAGCCACCTTTGCATGCTTTGTGAGTGGAACTCATTTTTCTAGTTTCCATATGGATTATTATGAATGTATGCTCATGTTGGAATATTTTTTAGACTATTAAACATCTAGTGGAATATACACACTAGCAAGTCCCAATTATGTTCAAATATGATCATCTCCATCTACTCCACATGGGACCTACTTTAATTCCTTTTGCTTGACCTTTATTCCATATTTGGGAATGCATGGAAATAAATGCCATGGGATTTAATTTTGTTCTCACAAAATTAAATGTGGCATCTACTATTCATGCATGGGCCATGCAAATCTCACCATCATCCCCTCCTTTGGTTTTTCTTGTATTTTTGGAAGTGGAGCATGGATCTTTGAGAGTCCATTCATGTTGGCTCTATTATTTTGCTTTTACCTTAAACCCTCACCTTCCTCTCCTTTTCACCCTCCATCCATGCATGATCAAGGGTGATCATAGCTAAGCCCTACCCTAAACCCCCTCTCTCTATTCCTCTCTCTAAACCCTAGCCCCTCTCTAACCCTAGCCGGCGAGCTACCCCTCCTATCCAACCCGAGCTACCCCTCCTATCCAACCCGAGCTACCCCTCCTATCCAACCCGAGCTACCACCCTCCCTCCAACCCTAGCTCCTACCCAAGCTCTCTCTCTCTGCCAAGCCAGCCCCCACCACGTCTCACCCCTCATCTTCCCTCTCCACTCCTTTCTTTGGCTTCAAGACAAAGAGAAGAGAGGAAGAAGCCTACACACCGAGCCTTCTCTTGCTTTTGCAAAAAGTGGAGACCATCCCATGTGCCTTCCCCCTCTCTTCCTTATCACCCCCAACCACCCCAGGCATCCCACATCGAAATCTGGAGGAACCCTGACCCTCTCCTCCCCCCTCTATTCCTCTCTACCTTCCAAGCCTCGCCATGGCGCTCAAAAACCTAGCCTAGCTCGTCCATCTCTCCTTCCGGTGTTCTGAAGCTACTCGAGACGGACCAAGGGCATCAGCGGGTTCCCCTGCTTCCTCCTCGTCGCCCTGTACACGGAACACCGCCAGGAGCCGCCGGGTTGCCGCCATGCCGTCGTAGATGCCATGGACCCGGAGCTCCGGCCAGCAAGCCCCACGCCAGATCGCGACCGCCCTGAGCTCCTTCGCCTACACCGCCGAACTCCTGGTGAGCCCCCCTACTCGCCAGACTTGCCCGCCCCCTCTCTGGTGCCCTGTAGCGCCGCCGCCATCCGTCGAACAGCCGGAGCGCGCGCAGACGCCACCTGACCTTGCCTCTCGCGTCGCTGCCGCCGCTTGGTCCGCCTATGTTCCTCGTCGTGCCCCGCACGCTATAGACCTCCTCCGGCGATGCCACCTGAACGAGAGTTGTAGCTCGTAGATCCCTCTCCAACTTTCCTTTTTACGGCACGGCGAAACTCGCCGCCGTTTAGCCGTAATCGCAGCCGCAACCCAGCCTGAGCTCGCTGTTCTCTGCCGAGGACATGCAGGTCGTCAGTCCAGCGTTGTCGTTGCTTTCGCAGAAAAGCCCCTGCAGTTTTTCCCGCCTCAACCCGCGGTCCCAAGTGGCCCACCTGTCACTCTCCCGTGCCATTTTACAAATAGGGCCCCGTGCTTTTCTGTTTTGGCCGCGCCTGCCTGGGATCGCCCACGTGTCACGTCCTGGCTAGGCGACGCACGCGCGTGGTCCCACGGGTCTTGGCCCCGCTTGTCGGTGGCTGTGGCTAGCCGCGGTTCGGGTAAGAAAAACCCCCGTAGACCGCTGTGTCCCACCTGTGGCTGAGTCAGCGCCGGCCCCACTTGTCTGTGACCTGGGCTAAATCCCTCCGAGTACAAAAAGTATCTGTTCTTTTCGGTTTAATAAAAACAATTTCGTAAAATGTTTAAATTCAAATTTAAATCTGTTTTTAATAACTTTTAAATTATAAATCCAAATAATACAAATGATATATGTTTTGGAATCAGAAAAATGTGAGGAATTCAAATATGCCATTCAAAATATCTTTTGGGCAAATTAAATTTTCGAAATTGTTTAAATGCAATAAAATGCCCTTTTCTTAATTAATTAATAACTTCAATTCTACAACTCCAAATTCGACAAATAATATGTCTAAATCGATCAGCGCGACAAGCCCGTTCTAACTATGCATTCCTTGTTCTGAATTGCAACATGCATCATATAAATATAAAGTATACAGCAACTTATATGAGAGCAAAACATGACTAAAACTTAATAAAATGCTTTATTCTTGTACCCCACACCTCGCCCATGACATGCTACTTTATTGCCATGTAAATTATGCATCATTTATCATGGCATGTTTGTTTGCTTGTCGCATTTTAATTCTTATGCTTGTGCACTTTATTTATGTTGTCCCTTGTTTGTTTGGTTCTTCTTCGAATAGACGCCGAGCAGGGGATATATCAGGAATCCCAGGAGCACTACCCAGATCCGACTCTCGCTTCAACTAAGCTGTCAGACAAGCACTACCACATGCTTGCATACATATAGTACCTATTGCCCCTATCTTATTCTTGCATCATTGAGTCGCGTGTGCATTAAATTGAATCCCAAGTACTGCATAGCCTTTACTTTTAAGCCCCACCGAAGCTTGTTCCTCCATCCCATGAGCCATTACTACAGGAGTTGTTTGAGCCATGCGGGTCGTAGAACAGCATGTGTAGGGTATGTGAGTGTATGATGGATAATGAGGTACCTAAACAACTTAACCTGAGTAGTAATGGGATAACTAATGAAAGAGGCACCTGTGAGCAATATCTGCTATTTGGTTCTTCATGCTCACTTGTGTCCCGTAGGACCCCGAGTACTTGATTCATGTTCCTTGACTATTCGCACTATCCACATCCAGGAGGCCTTATGGACCCCCCTGAGCCAGAGCTTGATTCATTTCTATTTCTTGGGGCCACAATTAGTTTGGGGCTTTATTACTATCATGTACTTATGCCATGCTTACTGCTTTATTTAAGATTGTGCGAGGAGCACCTGTACTGTTTAAGAATGCGGAATGTTTTCGCGGTATCGACAAGCCCAGTCACATTTTTGGGTTCCCAGTCGTTTACAGCCATTGTCGCAAACCCTGGGTCCGTCTCGAAGCCGGCCAACTTCGTTGCGGGTAGCTTATTGGGGTGGCCCCCTGAAATATTTCTGAATCCTGTGATCGCTTTGTCGTGAATGCCTCGTTGGGTTTTGAGTTGGTTTTTCCGAGGTTGATCGAGTGTGTGTTGCTATTTGTGCACCCCTGCAGGGTAAATCTTTCTAAAAGCCGTGTCCGCGGTTATGTACGACTTGGAGCACAGTTTCTCGATCATAGACAAGTATAACTAAAGTACCGCTTTTAATTTGACTAAGTACCTGATTAGTAACTAGTGCAATACTCATGGAATGGTTAATAAAATTGTCAACGGATGGGTTGTTCGTCCGCTTTCTCGTTGGTAAGCGAGAAGGAGGATGGATCTGTTAATTATACTGTTATAACTATTGTTACTAATTAACGGACATCCGTCTATCATTGGTTAGGCGGATGGTTAGCGAGTTTTTATAGACTTGTTAGTTATTATCTTTTGTTGCAATTGCGTCACCCCAAGTATATGTTCCCTTTAGAGGCATAAAGACTTGCTGAGTACCCCTAGGGTCTCACACGATAAATTGTTTGATTCAGATGAACAGGTGTACTCGCAAGATGGTTACTGGGTGGAGGAGAAGGATGATGTTGGCAACAATCACTCGGTGTAGAGATTTCGGGAACAGGGATCCGTGAGATCTGTGGGCGGGATGTGTTTATTTATGTGGCATCTTATGCCGAGTTGCTTCTTATCCGTAGTCGGATCTTGTCTTCCGCTTCCGCCTGATACTCTGATGTTTGATGTATGAGGAGATATCCTAAACTATTATCTCTATCTAGGATATTTGGATTTTGTCGTATGGCGTTGCAATATTTCTATTTCTTTTAGATGGAATAGCTCTGAGGACTATTGTATGTGGCTTGCATACATACTCACTTGTGTATGTAGTTGATCCCTTCGCCTGCCGATTACACCGCTCGTTCTTGTCCCGATGTTCTGAAAGTGGTTAGGACGGCCGAAAGGTCTACCTGTGAGTGGCCCCTAGGCCCCACCGTACTATTTTAACCACTTTCGCTCATCCAGGCATGTAACTAAGAGCGTAATTCACCGAGGTAGTTACAATTGGTATCAGAGCCATCCCGCCCTTCAGGATCTTAGCCAAATGGTCGTTGTTAGTCTAGCAAATATTTTTGGTAGCTATGTATACTAGGGAAAAACAAAACGTGAGAGTAGGACTGCTTCCATTTTTCTTCTTACCCACCCACCCACCATTTTCTGGTAAGGAAGTGTAACGTTTTCAATCCTCTTCTAAAATTCAAACTAGGATTCACGTGTTCTGGGTTCCGTAGTTTCATAGGTTGTGTGTTTGTGTGTGTGTGAATTCCTTGTCTATCTGTTGCATCCAACATGTTATCACTATCTGCCTTTCGGTTATCAACTGTTGGTACATTCCATACCGACAGGCTTTTGTAAATCGACGCGATCTATCCGACTCTTTGTTAACCGGCGCAATCTTGTTAAGGGTGTTCTTCCTTCCAGTAGGTTTTCCCAGAATGTGGAGTTGCTAATCCCTATCTGATAAGTGGTTGTGCGCATGTATTGGTATTTCAATGCCGAAAAACACGGAATTTTTTTCTTTTGATACATCTGTGTTTCCACACTCCTCTTCAGTCGTGTGTGAAACATTATCTATCTTCCGTTTATCGGCTTGGCCATGCTAACTCATCCTTTTTATCACCGGTGCTTAATCCTGGAGTTTTACTTCATCATCAATTCTTCTGGGCTAAATACATAACATGTGTCGATCCGATGCTTGTGATTGTAATTTGGTTCTCGACATAGCTATATGACATTTATCATGAGTGGAGTATGGTTAATGCTATCTATTTTCATCCTCCAGATGATGGCGGTTACCTCCTGTGATTTCGAGTTATACTGTAATCATATCTTTAGCATATTCAAGTATCTTTGCCAATTCGGAGTTTTTCTTAAAGGCCCTACGGTGGTCAACCATCTGTTCATCATGCTACATAGCTTTTTGAACTCCAGATCTGCATAATTCTCCTGGATACGAGGGAATTGCATATTTTTGCCTCTGATAGCTTTGCTTAAGGTATGAGCTATCATCGTTTCTTATCCAAGATCTCTTTATCTTTGTAACCGCCGATCCGATCGACGATGTGAATCAGTTGGCTTTTCTTGTTCTCTTCCGAAAGACCAGACAATCTATTCTGCCAGTGCATCTATTTCAACATGAATCCGTGCTCGTAATGTTGATCTTTCAAAGAGCGTTGAGCTCAGGAAGTGTCTCGAGCACTTGTTTCGTTTCTTCCGCCTCTTGAACTTGATATTCTTGGAATATCTTGTTAATCTATGGTGGTATATCTTGATGATATGCTTTCCTATTCTATATCAATGGAAGAACATGGAAGGGCATTTGTGTCTCTTTCGCTCAAGCTGCGAGAACACCGCTTGTGTGCAAAGTTCTCAAAGTGTGAATTCTGGCTTCTTGAAGTCACCTATCTCGACCACGTCCTTCTGCTAAATACATCACTTCAATTCTAGAATCAGCAAGCCCATTGTTAATTCCATCCTCCACCTTCAATCAAACCTGGAGTTTTTCCTTGTTGGAGAGTTATCATCGTCATCCCGCGGAAGATTTCCTCAAGACTGCTAAATCTCTCTCAATCATTTCAAGAAGAATATGGAGTTTCTTTTCACCTCTGTCTCATCAAGTAATCTTTTGAAACCCTCTCGTTCTATCGTCTATGCTCAATCCACCGGAGGCCATGAAGAATTTCTACATCTTTTGTAATCCTTCTATTCAAGTTGTTGCTATCTTTTCCTTATCTATCGAATCTTGCAGCTGTTCTCCATAATCTTTCTTCATATCCTTGCCGGTGTTTTGGGGATCTTCCGACACGACGACAACATCATCATCTTTATCTAATCTAGATCCAACGAATCATTTGCAGCATATCTTTGTTTTCCTACGGAGTGCCATAAGTCTTTTTGTCATAATCTTCAATCGTTTTCGGTAGTTGGGTTGCATGGTTTTCCTCTTCATGTGCGGAGTAATGCTTTGAGTGCGGGATGGAGTAGCTACCATACCACTACTCTTATCATTCGCTCTTGTACATTGGATTGGCGGATTAATGTAATTTAACTCATTCCACGGATGTAGAAGTGGCCTTTATCTCTCGATACTTTTACTTCCGTCCTTGTTTTCCGGAGTGCTCTCTCGAAGAAAGTAATAAATAATCTCTTGTTGGTGATCTCACCATTTCTTCACGGAACAAAATCTTCAATTATCTGGTGGGAACAAACGCAAACTATTTTCTGTCCTCGTCATTCTACCGGTGCTCGACATCCCCAAACAAGATGGAAGGAAACTATCTCTCTATTTGTTTCATCAATCCTTATTCGGCTGGTAAAGC
Organism: Avena sativa; assembly: GCA_916181665.1. Classification (NCBI taxonomy): domain Eukaryota; kingdom Viridiplantae; phylum Streptophyta; class Magnoliopsida; order Poales; family Poaceae; genus Avena; species Avena sativa. The sequence goes on from OV702292.1 coordinate 142,914,373, forward strand.
CAATTATGGTTCATGCCATTAATCGCAAATCTATTCCACATTCCACTTCTTCTAAGGATTCTACCATAAGCTTATATCCGCGTATCTCAATTGCGTGATCCTTGGTTCTTACCGGTGCAAGAAGAATATAATCCGACAATGTCTAACTCAATCTTTTCGTTGATATCAAGGAACTCTATTGTTTGAAGGCAATATTGTTCTAAACTTCAATTCTCAAATCCGAGGGAAGAAACAATGCCAATTTCATAGTGGTATCTAACCTCTCCAATCTAGATTCATCTTCTCTTGTATCTGTAAATCTCCGATCCTAATGGTGTGTCTTTTATTCTCCAATGTACATCATCCTTTCTATTTCTTTCACAAGTGGTTCTATTCTTTTATCATGTTCTTGAGAAAACCGGGGCTATGTTCATCCTATCCTTCTTGTCTCACGACAATCCTTCAATTCTTCTAACCCTTTGTGTCTCAAGCAAAACGCAAGACTCGCAACAAGTATAGCAAGTGTTTGCAAGGTGTAGTGGTCACACCATTCCGTTGTTCATCAACTTGGGAACGTGAGGGTCATCTTCGTTCCGAACACCCGCTTCTCTTGGTGTTGGTTTCTTTTTCCTAGGAATCTCGGGGCGAGATTCTTGTTTAGTGGGGGAGAGTTGTAGCATCCCAATTGTCTAACAATTGCAATGCTACTAACCTAGTCTATATAATTGCTACTTCCTACATATAATTGTTGCATCATAATTATATCATGCTCATGTCATCATGCCACCTTGCATTTGAGCATCATATAAAACCCTTTTCTTTTGGTTCTTCTCTCATATGCATTAGTAATTGTATTTGGCTCTTGATATATTGTATTTGGTTCTTGATAAATGCTTGATGCCCAAGTTGAGTTGGGGGCATATCTTTTATTCAACTCCATCACCTTTCTTTGTCACCACCTTATAATTTCACCATCCTAATTATCCATGAGCTTTACTTTTCCTTTGGCATTTAAATCTAGCTCATGTGGGTTGGGATGGATCCACTTCTACTTTCCACATGCCCTCACACTAGCATCATGTTGTTTCCACATTATTAATATGTGGAGCCACCTTTGCATGCTTTGTGAGTGGAACTCCTTTTTCTAGTTTCCATATGGATTATTATGAATGTATGCTCATGTTGGAATATTTTTGAGACTATTAAACATCTAGTGGAATATACACACTAGCAAGTCCCAATTATGTTCAAATATGATCATCTCCATCTACTCCACATGGGACCTACTTTAATTCCTTTTGCTTGACCTTTATTCCATATTTGGGAATGCATGGAAATAAATGCCATGGGATTTAATTTTGTTCTCACAAAATTAAATGTGGCATCTACTATTCATGCATGGGCCATGCAAATCTCACCATCATCCCCTCCTTTGGTTTTTCTTGTATTTTTGGAAGTGGAGCATGGATCTTTGAGAGTCCATTCATGTTGGCTATATTATTTTGCTTTTACCTTAAACCCTCACCTTCCTCTCCTTTTCACCCTCCATCCATGCATGATCAAGGGTGATCGTAGCTAAGCCCTACCCTAAACCCCTCTCTCTATTCCTCTCTCTAAACCCTAGCCCCTCTCTAACCCTAGCCGGCGAGCTACCCCTCCTATCCAACCCGAGCTACCACCCTCCCTCCAACCCTAGCTCCTACCCAAGCTCTCTCTCTGCCAAGCCAGCCCCCACCACGTCTCACCCCTCATCTGCCCTCTCCACTCCTTTCTTTGGCTTCAAGACAAAGAGAAGAGAGGAAGAAGCCTACACACCGAGCCTTCTCTTGCTTTTGCAAAAAGTGGAGACCATCCCATGTGCCTTCCCCCTCTCTTCCTTATCACCCCCAACCACCCCAGGCATCCCAGATCGAAATCTAGAGGAACCCTGACCCTCTCCTCCCCCCTCTATTCCTCTCTACCTTCCAAGCCTTGCCATGGCGCTCAAAAACCTAGCCTAGCTCGTCCATCTCTCCTTCCAGTGTTTTGAAGCTACTCGAGACGGACCAAGGGCATCAGCGGGTTCCCCTGCTTCCTCCTCGTCGCCCTGTACACGGAACGCCGCCAGGAGCCGCCGGGTTGCCGCCATGCCGCCGTAGATGCCATGGACCCGGAGCTCCGGCCAGCAAGCCCCGCGCCAGATCGCGACCGCCCCGAGCTCCTTCGCCTACACCGCCGAACTCCTGGTGAGCCCCCTACTCGCCGGACTTGCCCGCCCCCTCTCTGGTGCCCTGTAGCGCCGCCGCCTGACCTTGCCGCTCGCGTCGCCGCTGCCGCTTGGTCCGCCTATGTTCCTCGCCGTGCCCCGCACGCCGTAGACCTCCTCCGGCGATGCCACCTGAACGAGAGTTGTAGCTCGTAGATCCCTCTCCAACTTTCCTTTTTACGGCACGGCGAAACTCGCTGCCGTTTAGCCGTAATCGCAGCCGCAACCCAGCCCGAGCTCGCTGTTCCCTGCCGAGGACATGCAGGTCGTCAGTCCAGTGTCGTCGTTGCTTTCGCAGAAAAGCCCCTGCAGTTTTTCCCGCCTCAACCCGCGGTCCCAAGTGGCCCACCTGTCACTCTCCCGTGCCGTTTTACAAATAGGGCCCCGTGCTTTTCTGTTTTGGCCGCGCCTGCCTGGGATCGCCCACGTGTCACGTCCCGGCTAGGCGACGCACGCGCGTGGTCCCACGGGTCCTGGCCCCGCTTGTCGGTGGCTGTGGCTAGCCGCGGTTCGGGTAAGAAAACCCCCCGTAGACCGCTGCACCCCACCTGTGGCTGAGTCAGCGCCGGCCCCACTTGTCTGTGACCTGGGCTAAATCCCTCCGAGTACAAAAAGTATCTGTTCTTTTCGGTTTAATAAAAACAATTTCGTAAAATGTTTAAATTCAAATTTAAATCTGTTTTTAATAACTTTTAAATTATAAATCCAAATAATACAAATGATATATGTTTTGGAATCAGAAAAATGTGAGGAATTCAAATATGCCATTCAAAATATCTTTTGGGCAAATTAAATTTTCGAAATTGTTTAAATGCAATAAAATGCCCTTTTCTTAATTAATTAATAACTTCAATTCTACAACTCCAAATTCGACAAATAATATGTCTAAATCGATCAGCGCGACAAGCCCGTTCTAACTATGCATTCCTTGTTCTGAATTGCAACATGCATCATATAAATATAAAGTATACAGCAACTTATATGAGAGCAAAACATGACTAAAACTTAATAAAATGCTTTATTCTTGTACCCCACACCTCGCCCATGACATGCTACTTTATTGCCATGTAAATTATGCATCATTTATCATGGCATGTTTGTTTGCTTGTCGCATTTTAATTCTTATGCTTGTGCACTTTATTTATATTGGCCCTTGTTTGTTTGGTTCTTCTTCGAATAGACGCCGAGCAGGGGATATATCAGGAATCCCAGGATCACTACCCAGATCCGACTCTCGCTTCAACTGAGCTGCCAGGCAAGCACTACCACATGCTTGCATACATATAGTACCTATTGCATCTATCTTATTCTTGCATCATTGAGTCGCTTGTGCATTAAATTGAATCCCAAGTACTGCATAGTCTTTACTTTTAAGCCCCACCGAAGCTTGTTCCTCCATCCCATGAGCCATTACTACAAGAGTTGTTTGAGCCATGCGGGTCGTAGAACAGCATGTGTAGGGTATGTGAGTGTATGATGGATAATGAGGTACCTAAACAACTTAACCTGAGTAGTAATGGGATAACTAATGAAAGAGGCACCTGTGAGCAATATCTGCTATTTGGTTCTTCATGCTCACTTGTGTCCCGTAGGACCCCGAGTACTTGATTCCTGTTCCTTGACTATTCGCACTATCCACATCCGGGAGGCCTTATGGACCCCCTGAGCCAGAGCTTGATTCATTTCTATTTCTTGGGGCCACAATTAGTTTGGGGCTTTATTACTATCATGTACTTATGCCATGCTTACTACTTTATTTAAGATTGTGCGAGGAGCACCTATACTGTTTAAGAATGCGGAATGTTTTCGCGGTATCGACAAGCCCAGTCACATTTTTGGGTTCCCAGTCGTTTATAGCCATTGTCGCAAACCCTGGGTCCGTCTCGGAGCCGGCCAACTTCGTTGCGGGTAGCTTATTGGGGTGGCCCCCTGAAATATTTCTGAATCCTGTGATCGCTTTGTCGTGAATGCCTCGTTGGGTTTTGAGTTGGTTTTTCCGAGGTTGATCGAGTGTGTGTTGCTATTTGTGCACCCCTGCAGGGTAAATCTTTCTGAAAGCCGTGTCCGCGGTTATGGACGACTTGGAGCACAGTTTCTCGATCATAGACAAGTATAACTAAAGTACCACTTTTAATTTGACTAAGTACTTGATTAGTAACTAGTGCAATACTCATGGAATGGTTAATAAAACTGCCAACGGATGGGTTGTTCGTCCGCTTTCTCGTTGGTAAGCGAGAAGGAGGATGGATCTGTTAATTATACTGTTATAACTATTGTTACTAACTAACGGTCATCCATCTATCATTGGTTATGCGGATGGTTAGCGAGTTTCTATAGACTTGTTAGTTATTATCTTTTGCTGCAATTGCGTCACCCCAAGTATATGTTCCCTTTAGAGGCATAAAGACTTGCTGAGTACCCCTAGGGTCTCACACGATAAATTGTTTGATTCAGATGAACATGTGTACTCGCAAGATGGTTACTGGGTGGAGGAGAAGGATGATGTTGGCAACGATCACTCGGTGTAGAGATTCCGGGAACGGGGATCCGTGAGATCTGTGGGCGGGATGTGTTTATTTATGTGGCATCTTATGCCGAGTTGCTTCTTATCCGTAGTCGGATCTTGTCTTCCGCTTCCGCCTGATACTCTGATGTTTGATGTATGAGGAGATATCCTAAACTATTATCTCTATTTAGGATATTTGGATCTTGTCGTATGGCGTTGCAATATTTCTATTTCTTTTAGATGGAATGGCTCTGAGGACTGTTGTATGTGGCTTGCATACATACTCACTTGTGTATGTAGTTGATCCCTTCGTCTGTCGATTACGCTGCTCGTTCTTGTTCCGATGTTCTGAAAGTGGTTAGGACGGCCAAAAGGTCTACCTGTGAGTGGCCCCTAGGCCCCACCGTACTATTTTAACCACTTTCGCTCATCCAGGCATGTAACTAAGAGCGTAATTCACCGAGGTAGTTACAATTTTCTTTCCTAGGGACAGACAGTTTAACGACCAACTATACGGCAGGAACATTTTGTTCTGGCCGTATAGTTGCACCGTATAGCTGCGCCGCTAGGAGGAAACCCTAATATTTTGACAGAAGGCTAACTATACGGCGGGAATGCATTGTTCTGGCCATATAGTTGCGCCCGCATAGTTGCGTCCGACCACAAAAACACACGGGAAGGTACCTCCAACTCCAAAACTTCAATCCTTTTTCTCTCTTCTACCTCCAAACTCTCTCAAAACCTCAAGAGGTCTTCATATATACTCAATTCCGTTCGATTTCCTCGCACACGAGTGATCTATGATGATGAACACAAGGATCCAAACTCGTGCCCGTGCCACCGCTAGGGCTTCTCGGACTGTCGCTCAAGAACGCATGGGGATACGGTTCAGGGATGAGCCCCATCATGATCGCTTCAACGGGATCAGGAACCACGAAGTGAAGGCCACCAAGTGGGCTTGCCCCATTATATTGAACCAACTCGGTATTTATGATGACTTCAATTTACTTTGCAATAGAGCTGGCCTGCAAAACTTTGTGTACAATGATGTGCCTACTTATCGCCACTTAACCATTGAATTTCTAAGTTCGTTGCAAAGCACCATTAAACAATGGCAAGGAGAGGATATTATTTCTTTCCGTCTGATGAACAACAACTACGCTTTAACATTAGATGAATGGTGCACATGTTTTAATTTGCCAAAAAATGATATTCATGCCTTACGCGCAACCTTTACTTGCTTAGAACCTACCCCTGAACAATACTATAATGGAATGAGTTTCACTAGTAGAGTGAACAAGGGGAAGAATATTCAACATCCTGCAATTTGCTATTTGTTCTATGTTATTGCTAACACCTTGCAGGCATGTAATGAGTTCATGAGACTCAACTAGGAGGACATCCTAGTCCTCGCAAAGGCCTCTTACATCAACTGTGGCTTGTCACTCAACTTGGGTGCCATCCTTGTGCGCTACTTGGAGCACCAAGCCTCCCAAAGCCAAGGACCAATCATAGGTGGAGGCGTCATTACCGTGCTTGCCACTTCTCTAGGCATCGACCTAGGTGAGTTGCAACCCGTACTAGGTGAGACATGTGTTGGTTTCTCCACTTTGAGAGCCCGTGGAATGCTCCCTAGGAGAGGTGGTGTTTATTATCTGCATATTGCTGGAGTTGGGCGTATCTACCCCGCTCCTATGTCTAATGGTCTTTTCTCTATCGAGGAAGGACGTTTGCTATATGACTTGCAGGTTTGAGCAAGACCAACCCGAGGAGGAGATTCCAAAAGAGGATGAGGATCAAGAGGAGGAGCAAGAAGTTCCTTATCAAGAGGAGCGGCCACAAACCCGGTTCGCCACATACCAAGATTTCCAAGGACTTGGAGGGACTGTGTAGAGGATGCATAACCTCTCTTTGAACCTCCGAGAATCAACTAGTAACCTCTCAACTCAATTTGTGAACTGGAGTAACGACTTTTTCCCGCCACCACAATAATTTGAAGGGCTTGCAAAAGCCTAAGCTTGGGGAAGTTTCCTCGTGTATCTTTACTTGGCGTTCATTTGCTTTTATTTATTTAGAAGTTGTGTTTTTTATTTGAGTTTATAAGCACTTGTGTTGGTTTCCCCAACACTTTATTTTTAGTTCTTTCTATTTGCTTTTGAAATTTTCTAGCCGAGCTTTGCCGCCAATTTTCTATTCTTTAAACTCCCTCTATTAAAAACCACAAAAATATTTCTCCAGTTTTCCTTATTTTCCCTCTTTCTTTTATTTCCGCCTCGAGGTCTTCATGTATTTGCAGGAGAGTGATCAACTTCGAGTTTCCAAGAAACAAATAAAAAAGGAAGAGAGAAGTGGAACCAAACATGAGAGGTATGCCTTATGACTCCCCACTTTTAAAATTTGAGAAACCCATGCTAGTTAGTAGTAAATGTTGAGGTATTATATTGGTGGAGTGAGTCTTTGTATTGTAGAAAGATTTTTGTTTGCATGGGTATTTAATTGGGTACATTTTGTTCCAGCCCTCGTAATTAACCAAGTTTTGCCTAAAAATTGCTAAACAATTGTAATAAGAAAAAGTCTCACATATGAAGGCTTGGGTGTTGTAGTGATTAGTCTTGAAGGTTTATTTCTAGAGACACTCAACACCACTAGAAATGTTGATTGACTTGATAGCTCTCTTTGAAAGGACATGTTCGATTGAATTAATGTTTAGCGGTTTTTATGAGCATGCCAAAGTTTGACTTGTTAATCATAAGAATGATATAGCTTTATGCGTGTCAAACTTCATGGGATGCCAATAACTCCACTGGCCTACGAACGATCTTCATGGAGGAAACTCCTAGATTTCGGCTATGAGTTGATTAAACACTTGTAGCAGCAATGCTATAGTGGGTAAGATTCTTGGCACTCCCGGGTAGCTGTAATCATGATGGAATCACTCATCTGGCTGTTATGAGAAATCATTATGCAAAAGGAACAAAACTTTAGTGATGCCACGAGTGTCCATAGCTCGATAAACTAATTTTTTTTTGGCATGCTCTCAATTACTTAAAAACTGGAATTCTTGAAGGACAATGAATAGAAAAGTAGTGCTTGAAAAGTCTTGATTTATTGATGTGGGAGAATTAAGATACTCTAGTGTATATGCTTTTCATGACAACTTTCACACTCTTAATTTACATGATTATACTTTATTGTTCAAAGGGAAGCCTATGAGTTGATTACTTGACATGGAATAAAGTTTACTCATTTGGATCATCCATTTTGACAATAATTTTGCTGCACTATAAGGATTCATGAAATCTGTATGAGATGCTTGCCATTACTCTATATATGCTGAAGTTTTTCAGACTTATGAAGTGGAGGAAACATGAGACTACTAATCATGAGTAAGATCACCATCTCATTATTTCAGTTTAAATGCTGAGTTCCTTTTTGATTTTGGTTTTGTTGCTCGGGGACGATCAAGTTTAAGCTTGGGGAGGTTGATGGATCTGAAATATAGCCATCTATGTCCACATTTAAACTGGATATTACTCATATTTTTTATGAAATATCTCTCTAAACCCTACCACTAATGCCTAATATTCAGAGGGGTATGCAATCCTTTCTTTTATATTTTTCCTGCACAGATAATGTCATTTAAAGGAGGGAATCACTATATTGAAGTCAAAGATACGAGATTTCCAACAACCAGAAGAAACCAGGAGCCGTAAAGTGGAGGCAGGTGCTTTAACGACCAACTATACTACCGAAGCAAAATTCCGGCCGTATAACTCCGGTCGTATAGTTGGTGCCGCCACCGTTAGGTCAAATAGAAGGGGAGAGGGAAAGCTCTTCAAGGTCAACAATGGAGGAGAGAGAGAAGGGCAAAACCAAGAAAAAGCAAGTTGGGCCTGAAGGGGAAAGGGGAGCTCCTTTTAAAGGGCTCCCCGATCTGCCCGTTGCTCACGGATTCGCACACGGCCGGTAGTACCGGCGGGTGGCCGGTACTACCGGTGCCACCCAGCCAACGGTTAGAAACACGATGCGAAAAGAACTAAAACTCGAGCATGGCCGGTACTACCGCCGACCACTGGAACTTCCGGCGGGGACGGTACTACCGCCAGAAAATCCGATCCAAGTTCCGTCAAATAGCGCACACCGAGACAGAGAGGGTACTAGATGGAAATTGGGGTTTCCAGAAGTTGGGCCGGAATTTACACCGGTACTACCGGCGGCAAACTGCCCTAGCGGTACTACCGGTGGCCCGCCAGAACTACCGGCCAGGCAAAAACTCCGGAACCAGAACTGCCATAACTTTTGCATCCGAACTCCAAACGAGATGAAACCTATTTTGTTGGAAAGATAACAACGAGTAGAATCCAACAAACACAATAAGATATGCAAGGGAAATCCGTTTTTGATTAAATAGAGCTTGTTATGAAGATAACCACAAGCTCTAGATCCTCACATGGACAAGAACCAAACAACAACCAAGAAATATGATGCTATGTATGCAAAGGTTGGAGCTCTCTCCAAAAGAAAAGAACGAGACACGCACTCAAGAGCCCCTCTTGATAGTACGGCTATCTATCCTAAACCCGGTCTCCCAACACTATAAGAGACCGGTAAAATAGAAACCCTAACAAGAACATACCTTTGCCTTGAGCATCCCACTTGATCTTGATGTAGACGATCTTGTCACCTTCAAGATGGAACACCTTTCTTGATTGCACTTGCTTGCACTTGCTTGATGAAGACTTGAGAAATGCTCCCCCATACTCCATGGGGAAGCCTCTTTTTCGAACGTGTCTTCATCATTCCATGATAGCCGAGGATGGAAAGCTCCAAGCATGAGATCTTCTAGAGATGGCGCACCGTGAGCTTGCACATCAATTCTTGATGATGATGTCTTGAAGAAAGCCATGAGGAACTCCATATTCTTCTTCTTCTTCAAGACATACTTGATCTTCTTCTTCTTCTTGATTCCAATAGGCACAAAGCCCTTGGACAATGCTTCTTCTTTTTCATCCTTGAAACCAACACATGGTCTAAGCGATGCCACTGGACAAACCTACAAGTGAGACTCAATTTGCATATTAGTCCAGAGGGATTGTCATTAATTACCAAAACCACACATGGGGGCAAACATGCCCTTTCAATGTTTATGATTGTTGATCTCATCTCTATGTGTGAGTAATTCTCATTGGGCTAAGGGCTTCGGCCTAGCCATGTAGCAATTGTGCATGTTATTTATCATAGATGGGATCGTGTATTAGTTTGTATGACATGATGATTATTGTATCCTCTCTTACCTCAATCCAAGGACTTGTCAGGTACCCAAGACCCCAAGGGTTGAGCCAGGTATAGGGAGTATGAGTAATGACTGATCTGTAGGTTGGGAACCCTAGTAACAGAAGGGGTAGTACGGCTGTATGTGAGGAATTTACTTGAGAGTAACGGTGATATCACTATGCATATCATTAGTTCTCTTTCTTCTATGGGTGAGACTAGTAGGTTATTGCTATAAGCGGTTGCGGAGGCAATAGCAATTATGGATGCACTGCCCACATATAATTTATCTTTCTCTAACAAGTACATGCATACTTTATTTCTATCTTTTATTCCCATCAGATGTTTTGCGCAGCTACAGATGAAACCGAACGCCCTAGGCCCTCTCTCTCCATTATCGACAACAACAAAAAGACGCAAGCTATTGGTCCGGTAAAAACACAAAAGGAATTCTAAAACTCCCGAATATCCGTTAAAGTAACTTCACTACGTATTTGCTTCCCAAGGATTCGATAACCTAGGTCTACTAGGGAAGAAGAATCTATACTACATCCGTAATCCGGATCGAAGGTATCAGTGCCAACACCGCAAGCCTACATGGCAGCCACGACGACAGCGACATAATGGTGAAAATTGACAGGGGGGCCCAACTTGACGGGCGTTTGCCTAATATTTTGTATTGAAACATAAAGATAAATTCGTACCGAAAAAGACCCTCTGAGTATTTGGCACGCCAACTTTGGGCAACGCGGCTGATTACAAGCAACTTGAGTACCGCGTTGCCTGGGCGCCTCAACTTTTGGGCCGCAAAATGATATTCTCCTCACCCTCGGCCTCACTCTCCACCTCAACGTGTGTGTCATATGGAGCAAGTGGTGGATCGGCAATATCCACCTTCGTATCGTCTAAGACATCCATGAACGATTGTCTATAGCTGAGTTAAATACCGCAGAATTCACGCAAAAATTAATCTAACTAGGAGATCAAGTTTTTTTACCTAGAAGAACCATCGTCGAACACCTCCCCCGCACCCTGAGGGATCGCACAGTTCGAAGCCGATGCTACGGTGACTGGCGGAGGGAGACCGGTGCGGTGGGCTGGCGTCTTCGTCTTCGTTGCCTTCGGCACCGCCTTCGCCCCCTTCGGCCCCGCCAATTGCAATTTGGGTTGTGCAGCCCTCTTCGGCTTCGAGGCCGGCTCTATTGCGGGCACCGCGGCTGGGGCAGCACCGACGGTTGGGAGCAAGTGCGTGCCCGCACGCTTTCGCTTCTTGATGCTCATTGCGGCCACCATCTCGGCCACTTACCCGGCGCACGGAAGACCGTCGCCCACCCTGGGAGACACGGTTACTATGGGAGCGGGCGATGGCAGACCCGAGGTGGGTTTAGTGGCTGGGGGTCGAGTTCTGGCTCATGGAGCCTGGATCCATCAACAACGGAGCGGAAATGGCTGGGGGCGAGCAAATCCGAGCCGGCGGTGATGGGTGGAGGGAAGGGGGAGGAGCTGAAATTTCTGTCGTACACAAACGGTGGGTGGAGTGCGGGTGCGCATTCGGTTTGGCTCCTCGACCCTTGAATACCCAGGTCGCGGCTCGATTTCTGCCCCGACCCTGCAAATTCTTTTACAGTTCGCGTCATTTGCAGGGACTAATCTGCATGTTTTCTCGACCTGAACCCCTAAAAATGCAGTTTTTATGCAAGTTTCGGGTGTTTGTGAGGGGACTCCTAGAGATACTCTAAGTACATTAGGGTGGTAGATGCGCGTGGACAATAGCACAAGTTTTTGTGCTCGAATCCTACCCGAGCCCACTTTATTTCAATTTTATTTCCCGCCACTCATTGGTTGGACCTCCATGTAAGCTAGCACTGAGGTGTCACACGTGCTAGACAAAACTTGTGGAGGCATTTGTGAAAAAAATAACACCACCACGTGTCTGCATAAGGCTTATTTGGACTAGTTTTGCACATTAGTGCAAGTTTATGTACCAGTGCACCATGGGCGTGTTTGGTTCAGGTGCGAGTATTTCCCCCCGTATGCAAGTTACACGCGCAGGGACTGCACGCGCGGATCCACGACTGGGCCAAATACCCTCCTTATTTGGTTCCCCACATCGACACTACTTAGGACTTGGACAGAATTGAGGCACTGTTGTTTGGTGAGCTGTATTAGTCCTAGGAGAAAGAAATGTGCATGTTTGGTTTCAGCTATCTCACGTGCTCTGGTAACCTCTTCCTCAGATGGTGAGCTTACCTCACATTAGAACCTCTTAACCAGAACAAGCACACACCATAAGTTCACAGCACAAAGTACATAAAACAGTATAGCAACAACATGCCATAAGTTCACAGCAATCCAGTTCATACAACAAAGTATGCAGCAAAGATCAGAGGTCGATCATGGCAAGGGCTGGATCATGCTCCGGGCATTTTTTTCATGACTTCAGTCATGGTGTAGTCGAAGATGGTGACCTTGAACAGGTCACCCTTCAGCATCTTGAAGGTCAAGAAGTACCCGATCTTGACCTAGTGTGTAATGGCAAAGCTTGGACACCCCTGGTCAAGGAAGATCCTTCCGCTGACATCCTAGAGCTTCACCATTTTGCTGCATTCGGTGTTCCTCTTCAGCACGATCGTCCTCGGCACATTGCTGAGGAAAGGTCTGAAGCCATCTGGGATTGGCAGCAGGTCTAACCCAGGTGCCAAGATCACCTTGGCAAAATGGGTTGGACCTACCTGGTCATGGAAGTGCCCTATCTTGAGAGGCCTGCCCCTCGGCCTCTTGCTACCGCTACCCTCACCACCATCGTTCCCCCTCTTGGAGGCACTACCCTCAGCAGCATCTCTAGAGCATCCCCCCGCATTGCTGGGGAGAGCACCTCCGATCAACGTCTTCGAGCACTACACCAAGAATCAGCACATGTGATCAGACATTAACAATGAACATAACACATGTGATCAGACATGAACACAATGGCCTCATATGCTATGACACAGAGGCAAAGGGATGCTCCTCGGAGCATCAAGAATGAACAATGAATTTGGTTAGCACACAAATTTGTTCATGAAGAGGATCCCCTTACATGTCATTGTGCTACTTACTAATCATCGGCCAAAGGAAGAAATAGACGACCACAAATTGATGAAATGCTTCAGAATAACTAGCACAAACAAGGTAGAGCCGGTGCTACAGAAACCAGAGGACGTGCACAACCCACTTTTTTGTGCATACCATCCGGTTTCTATAGCACCAGCTCTATGAACGCATTATACTAGGTGTCATCACAAGCTGCATTCACAGAACGCGCAACAATTGCCTCATAGTACACAGAATTGACAACATGAAGCGATGATCATACCGAATCAAGTTCCATCACCTCGAAAAGATGACAGAACCAGGTTCAAAAGGATCATCGCTTCCATTTCCTTGCGGTGCGTATTTAATCATTGGCAGTCGCATGAATGGAGAAATATTTTTTGTGTCTCATATTAGCCATTGTGTGTCTAAGATCAATCATAACAGGCATGCTATGAAGCAACCTATTGAGATCTTGGCCATAGAATGCAAATTAATCTTCACCCGAATGAGAAAACAAGAAGAGTGATGTGGAAAATAATCAACGCCTCATATAAGATGTGCACACATACACCGAGAAGAGGACTCTATATTACCTAGCACAATGCACAACATGGTTTGTTATGAACGATTGCAGGTAGTATAGATTCACTCCCGGTGTGATTTGGTGACGGTTTTAATTCGGCCTAGAACAAGAAGATGAACGGTGAAATCTGGCCATTAATTTTCCCCAATTTTTCCAATCGGACGAACCCTAATCATAACATCTGCCAAAATCTAGCCAATAACAAGCGAAATCTAGGCACAACAAGAAAAAAATCTACCCTAACACTTCAAGGTGACCAAAACTATCACAACTAGGTACAAATCTACCGTGCATGTCACTCATACTCAGAGACTGAGTCGGTAACAAATAGATCTGAGCTATTAAAACCTTATAGAGGTCGTGGTTCAAGGCCTTATCGCCATTCCTGAAGGATTCGTGCTTCGGGTTTGCCGATGAAGAAGAAGCAGCCGCAGTCGATCCGCTCCGGCCACGATAAGCGCAGTGATCGCCTCGATCTACGTCCGTCGACTACCTTTACGGTGGTCTTGGATCTTCCGGCAGGAGAGGAACCGCCGACGGTGAGAAGGGAGGAAGGGCCGTTGTGAATGGGGAGAGAGAGCGGTGAGCGAGGGGTTGGGGTGTTTTAAGCCTCGTGCGATGCGAGCTCGGCCCGACGTGCGAGTCTCCAAACGGGCTTATTTTTTCCGGTCCAGTGCAGGAAACGGCCGTGCGACCCACCAAAGACGTCCCATATTTTTCAAGTTGTTGTATGAGTTTGCACCCACGACACAAATTTGTGTACCACCTGTGCTATTACCTGAAGAAAAAGAGTACTACTAATATAACGCGGACTTTTAGCTCTCGGGTGCCACACATCCCATAACTGAAAAAATTAAAAAAAAAATAAAAAAGGTTAAAAAAATCTAACTTTTTTAAAAGCAAAGATGATTAGGTATTCTACTCGTAAAACATATTTAGAAAGGAAATGATTCGCTTAGTCTTCAGGGAAAAAAACAAAAATATGACGTATCATAGGTTAATAGTACGTGGTCATGAGGCATTTCGAGTTTGTTTTTTTATCCAGGTCATAATAAAAGTAATTCTCTAGGAAAATATTTTTAAAGCACGATACCTGATCATTTTTTATTTAAAAAAGGTTAGATTTTTTTAATTTTTTCAGTTATTGGGGTGTGTGGCACCGGGAGCCACATTGTAATTCTCACTACCCGCTATAAAATCTCGTTGGAGGAAGAAGCACCGTGGGGGGAAAAGAGTAACGAGGGACTGCCTCCAGCACCAATTAATCACCACCTACAGAGCATCACAGTACTTCAGAAAGCCGAAGGATCGGCGTGTCAGGTACTTCCCGGCGGCGTACGGGCGTGGGCAATGAGGTTGCTCACAAGGTGTTCGATGGAATGCGGAAACAAGCTGAAGTCAGTGCTGCGTGCCAGTGCCGTGCTCCGCATGCTCTCGCCGGGCGGGTCTGGTCCGCGCGGCGGCACAAGACGGATCCATTTCTTGCCCGGCCCGGCCTCGGAGGACGAGCGAGAGCAAGCCCCGCCGCCACGGGGTTGGTACCCGGCCGCCTACGCCAGGCTGCTCCGGCTCGCGGGGTCGCTGCAGGGCGTCGAGGTCGCGGACGGCGACCTGCGGCACGCCGCGACGGGTTCCCTTGTTACCGACGCGCACGCCGTCGACCGGATGGAGCACTTCGACGCGCTCGCGGGCGAGTTCGCCGCGACCCGGCGCGGGCCGCCGCTCAAGGCGATGGCGCTGAGCTCGCTGACGAAGGTGTGCGACGTGCTGGGCGTGTCGGCGCAGCGGAGGAAGAACGTGCGGCTCACCGTGTGCCCGCAGGTGACGCAGCACCACGTCTGGCGCGGCGCGCTCGAGGAGGTGCTCAGGGACCTCCGAGAAGACATGGGCGCGCTGGATCCCCCGTCCCCGGCGACCCAGATGGCCGAACAGATCGCGTCGGCCTGCGCCAGCTTCCTGTCGGATACAGGGGACGCGGCGACGTCCTCCTCGCCGTCATGGATGCGCCCGACACCGTACAGGAAACCCGCGGGTGTGCCGGCACGGGCGATGACATGGCAAGAAGTGCTGGACATGTTCACGGACCTGGCAAAGATCCTGGCGACCGACGCGCGGCTAGCCGGACATGCACAGAAGGTGGAGGCCATGAAGGAGGGGCTGTACCAGATACACGACATCATCATCGAGAGGGGCATCGCCTTCAAGAAGGCGCGCCACCAGGACTGCCTGGTGCAGAGGAACCTGTCCAAGAACCTGGGGCACTCGTCCCGGGGCCTCTACACGTTGCTGCTCTTCTACCTCTATGGCACTGTCCGGGACATCGAGGTGTATATCGGCAAGAGCCTGTCTGGCAAGGATGGCAAGAATGTCACCGTGCACGCCGTGAAATTCCTCATCAATGGCGATGAACTTGCGGTCCAGGGCGGCATCAAGCAGCTAAGCCGCGCTCTCGGTGTCTTGCGGTTTGTGTGGGAGGCGGCAAATACCGACATTGTGACTAACGAATACAGTGGCAAAGATTTCGTCGTCAAGAAAGACAACGGTGTGAAGGGAGTGCTGAAGCTGCAAGGGCATCTATGGGGGCTTGGTGTTGAAGAGAAGACGGTGACATACAGAGGGAATGTGTTCCAGGTGCATCAGATAAGAATTCCCTGAATTTCCTTTTTTCGCAACATCTTATGTAAATCATCCAGCTTCTCAAGATCAGCAGAAGACTGCACTGATTCAAAATTGATCAGACGAGGGACACAACAGATACAGGTATAACCTGAAATGCTACTATCTCTTTCTTGAACAAAAATGCTACTGTACTGTTCTTTTTCACTACAACTCATCTCGTGAATTTGTACAAGGACGAGGCAACTGTATCCTGGCTCCTGGGGGGAAGATACATACAGAAAGGGCGAAACAGAAAAAAAAAGACCCCTTTGTAATCCTAGCCGGTTCTAACACCATAACTTAGGGAATATCTTCTTTTTCCAGTATAAAAAACATGTAAGCTTTGGGATTTCTATAACCTTCTTGGAGAATCAAATGTTTGTGATGTTTTCCGTTGAGGGATTTCGAGCCATGGATCTGTGAGATAGTTGCTTGGTCGCGTAGGGTACAGCGCATTGTTGATAGGGCTGTAGTTGGCTGCTCCCGCTGAATATGCTGGATGAGGTGGTGAGGGCAAGCAACTCCGGTTTGACTGCTTGTAGTGCCGTGACGGGCTAGCGCATGGCGACACGGGCAGGGACATGGGCATCGATATGTTCATGCGTACATTGGATGCATTGCTGGACAAACCGGATTTACAGATTCTGTTAGACAATGGAAGAGATATAATTTATCATATCTTTAGAAAAATTAGTAGAAGAGAACATACATTGTAGTAATCCTGCGAGTGGATATTGTAGGGATGGAAGATGCTGCCACTGGTAAGTTTCTCATCCCGAGATTAGTATCCCGCAGAGGTGATAAGCTTCTGTAGGATGATAACGCGACGCTTGTCTTTACCTGAAACATAATCATAGCGCTGAGAAATTAAAGGATAACCAATGACAGATGATGGCCATTTAGCTTAACTGGTTATCATATAGAGCAAAATCATCTTTCATAGACTGTAGATGTACCATGGTTTTGTTGCTGCCGTTGGATGTTGGAAACATATCCCTAGTAATGCCAGGCCTGGAGCTTCTAACTGAAGCTTGATCTTTGACCCAAGGATGTTCTAATAATTGAGTGGCAGTTGGACGTGCAGCAGGATCACGCTGCAAGCAGAGTTTCAGAAAGCTTTTTGCTTCAGAAGAAAGATGATCTGGGATATCAGGTATGTCTTTGCTGTTTCCAATTTTGAATATTGCAGCCACCTGTGACATTGACTATGAAAGCTTAGCAGACAGTCATCAGAAAACAATCACCATAACCGTGTAAAATCATCGCAACAAACGCACCCCTTCGTACTGACTCCAAGGAGGCCTTGCAGTTGCCATCTCAAGAATGGTGCAACCAAGGCTCCAAATGTCCACTGAAAGGCTATATCCATTGGTATTCATGATAACCTGGGAAATAAATGGACATCAGTTGATGTTCAACATACAAGGGAGAATACAAAGGACAATTATAGTAGCTTTTACCTCTGGAGCCATCCAGTAGGGGCTTCCTTTGAAGGACTTGATAGATGTGTATGCTGATATCTGTAAAAATATAATATATATTGAATAAATTGATGTTTGTATAAATAAAAGAAATGTCAGATCAGTGACATGGAATAATACTTACATGCTTGGCCATGCCGAAATCTGCAAGTTTGATGTCACCATTAGGATCTACAAGTATATTTGCTCCTTTGATATCCCTGTGAGAAAGGTAAGTTTTTCATGCATAAGAATTAACAAAGACAAGCGGTTTGACAAAATGAAAGGATCATCATCCTGTATAATTTACTATCAGGACTGCCCAATACCTGTGCACTGTTTTCCGCCCGTGCAAGTATGCAAGGCCAGAAAGGATCTGTGCAGAGTAATTCCGGAGGACTGCCTCCCCAAATGGGCCATATTCTTGAAGCAACTTATGAATAGAGCCCCCAGAAACAAACTCAAGATAGACTGAGAGTGTCTCAGTAGACTGCATTGCAATATGAAACATACTCAGACAAAATTATAATGTTGGAAATACAATAGAACTCTTGAAAATTTACACCGCATAGGTTTACTGGTTTATGACTAGGAACAAATATATTACTATGATTTATCTAACCATTGCAGCAGCACCTAAGTTTTATATAACAGATTGTAGCGACTGTGATTCGCTCAGGTAACTTATGATGTAATAACATGTTCAAGACTAGATCATCATCATTTCTTTTGTACTAACCAGTTCACTGCCGTAGTACTGCACAATGTTTGGATGTGAAAGCTGGTTCAGAAGCAACATTTCCTGTCCATAAGGAGCAGCGTCAGTACGAAAGAACCAACAGTCTTCCATGAGATTGATGCTGACTAATCCAATATGCTCCAAAGATTGTACCTGATTTAGCTGCCTGAGACACTCTTTTGAGTTAGAATCGTCAGCAATAACCTTGACCTCTTTAATTGCACACATTTGGCCACCTTCACTGCATTACATTTAGAGTGGCATTTAGTATACCGTAGAAAGAAAGATTTAGCTACTGGAGAAGGGGAGAAAAATAAAATGCTCTGGATCAAACTAAGCACCTGTTGAATCCGAGGTATACTTGCCCGAACGTACCACTGCCTAACAACTTCCCCTTCTTCCACTGCGAATGAAGGGAACGGGATGATGAGCACGGTGTGCCTGGAGGAAGAGGAAGTGGGTGCGCTGAGTTTGAGCTCCGTGAATCATCCTGCCACCCAGTAGGGGATCCAGGGCACTGCCCAAATGCTCTTGAATGCACGGGTGAGGTTGGACAGTGTTGGCCTCTTGAACTAGGAGGAGAGCTCGGCATCCGTGTAGGAAACACGATTTCTATCGATTTCCGACCTGGGCAGTAGGTTGTTCGGTCGTTTGGAAGATCCAGTATGTTAAGTTGAAACTCTTTCCTTGGAGAAACTGAGGCTTCAGACGATCTGCTATGCTCCAAAACCTGATTATTCGCGACAAAGCGCCCTTCTTCTAGCACATGACTTTGTTTCCGAGAATCAATCGCCAGCCTATTAAATTAGGCACGAAAAATCAAGTGTCAGTTGAAATGCAAATCTATGAACCAATAAATTGACAGAAATAGTTTCTTTAAGCATCCTAGAGCTATCATATCACAAAACAATCATTGGGATTGAAAGTGTGTCCCCTAGTAATATTCTTCACTCCAAAGAAATAGAAAAGGTCTGCCATGCTTGTAGCACACGGCTATAAGTTGGGGGAGGCATACTTTTAGATTGATTTGAACAACAGCAATTTCAGATGAGATTGGCAAATCGGCAGTTGGAACTGCCTTGAAAGTTTAATACTTACTACTATAAAAAAACAATTACCATTACAAAGGCAGCACTAATCCAGTACCAAATGGAGATCCAAACGAAAAGAATTCAGTGTTGCAACCAAGAATACAACTTCTCATTTCTGTAAACAGCAGAATGAACCCATCTAACAGAAGCCAGAATTTTAAAAAATAGTTTGAATCAAAGGATTCAGGAAGATCCAGCTTTTCTTCAGAAAGCGGCCATCAACAAAAAGATCCCGCTTGGCACAATTGGCTAACAGGGCGGCAGAATCCGGTTCCAAAATGATCCATTCATTAGTAATCAGAGAATTAATCAGAGCACAAGCACACAACTTTTCGGGGAGAAAAAACAGGTAAGCATCAGGGTTGCAGCTCCAACTGCAAACAAAGCAACCACGAAAACCAAATCTCCAAACCCAAACAGGCGTCAAACAGCACAACCCCGCATTCAATTGCCCACAAAATTAATAAAAAGAGAGAAAGAGGGGCGCAAATCACTTAACGGCATCTCCAACAAAAAAAGTAAACAATTCAGCAGAGCAGCAAGTAGAAGGACACGGCGGCAGAAACGAAAGCTTTACACCGAATTGAGCACGAGCGCGCACCAGCAAAAGCCCAAACTTTAGGCTCCGCGTGAACCAACCATCCAAACTCAGGCAGATTAACCACCGGACCAACCACTCTTGTGTACTAGTAGCACGTCGCGGCCTCTCACCTGTAGATTCCGAGATCCGGCGGCTCGTCGGACGCCGCCGAGGACCCGAGCGACGAGCTGCCACCGCTGGAAGCGGACGCTGACGCTGACCCGGACGCGGAGGTCGAGGGCAGAGGCGACGGCATGGACGCCGGCCGCGGCAGCGGGTGCCCGACCGGCGGCGCCGCGGGCTGCTGCTTCCCGGCCCCGCGGCCTTCCCTGGAAATAAGCGCCTCGTCGAAGCTGCTGGCCTTCTTGTTCTTCCTGTCCTTGTCTTTCTTCACCGCGGCCACCGGAACAGCGCCGGCGTCCCCCGCCGGCGCCTCCGCTCTCCTTCTACCCTTGCCCTTCCACCACGCCGGCATCCTGCCTGCTGCCGTGCGGTGCTCGTTCGGCCGAGAGAGCTAGTCCACAGAGAGGGAGAGAGAGTTGGGGGAGGAGGGGAGAGGAATGAAATGGCTATCGTCGTGGAGGGGAGCAGGGGAGGTGGAGACAGAGAGGCGTACACGCGCGAGAGGCGATGGAAGAGAGAGAAGGGGGACGAGGACTCTTGTAACGACCGGGGTCCCCTCCGCGGGCCCCACGCGCGGCGCTGCTCGGCCGGTCCCACCAACGCAGCCGCCGCTGCCTCGACCTTCCCGGTGTACGCGTAGCAACGATTTGTCTCCTGCGTGGAAGCTGTACACGTAGGCGCGTAGAGGGTTGAGCCAACGGATGTCCGCGACAGAGAAGCGGGTCCCAGTTGCTATTGGGCGGCTGCCGGGTGGGACCCGGGTGGCCAGTGAAGGTGGTGTTGGTGGCGTGGTGCTTGTAGACGGGCTGACGTGTGTTTGGTGGGGTCGACAGGGACACGCCGCGAGAGTAGACGCACGCAAAGTGGGGTGGTTACCGGCCTCCAGCAGTGTTTGAGAGCACTACTGAATACTGTTAGGGCAATGGTGACAGCATGGTGTCTCTCACGCTGACGCATCCATTTCTTTCATATTTATTTATGCAATATACACACAGCACGTAGCTAGCTAGTACACGATTGGTTCTTGGCAGAATAAACATGTGAATTTCACCTCGTATTCATCTCCACAACTGACGGTGAATTTCGATACTCCCTCGTGTCCAAATTAACATCTACTCCCTATATGGATCGGAGGAAGTATATTCATAAGCATGGAGTATATTCATAAGTATCTATTCCCTCCGTTCAGAAATATAAGACATTTTAGCTTTGTGAATAGAACGTACTAGACGTCTTTTAGTGTATATTTTCGTAGAGGTTCGGAGTGAATCTATACACCAAAAGGTGTCTAAATACATTGATTTCACAAAGCTAAATGGCTTATATTTCTGAACGGAGGGAGTAGCACTAAAACATGTTTCCGAATCTAGACTTCTGAGTCCATTAATTTGGATCTATAAATCTAGTACTGTAGTAATCTTAGTACAACCTCTGATTAAATTTAATTGTGCAGGTTTTTTGAAATAGTCTTTCGTCTAGCTTTATAAATAAAGACACATCGGTCGAACGATAAGGGGAGGCACCTTACAAAGTAGATCAAGGTAAATAAGAAAAACACAAAACTCCAAAACTTGCAACCGAAGACATCAATCCGAGGCGCACGGGAGAACGGGGACTCCATGACGATGCCCCCAAGAGGGTAACGACGCCTCGTGCCGCCCGCCGACAAGACCAAAGGTCATGGGTTTTCACCCTAGGCCCTATTGCGTAGAAGGTAGCCGCAACGGAAAAACCTTCATGTCACTCCTCGTCTCCCGCCCACTGTTTCCCGAGTTAGCTCTCCGACACACGATCTGGGAGCTACGAAAGCCAAAGCGCCGCCAACAACAAAGTCTCCCACCGTCCACTCCTCGCCATCCACATGACCTAAGAGAGTCGCTAGTGCGGTCCACCTTCTGTGGCCGCCAACCCGGCATCCACGAACTCGAGCCAAAGCTCCAACCAAGGTCACATCGCAAAGCCTCCGGGTAGGACGCGGTATGGCAAGATCGGATCTGCGGGTATCAAGCCACACGGGCACATGGGGGAGAGGAACCGCCCACCATCACCCGCAGCGATTGCCGTCCGGACGCAGTAGCAGTGCCAACTAGGCCTATATCAGGTCGGATGAGCCTGTCGCCATCTCCATGCCGCACTGCTGCCAACACTCCATCCCGCGTTGGATTTTGCCGGCGGCACTCGCCGACAGTGGCGGGGATGAGGGGAGGAGGAGGAGGAAGGAGGTGGCGGGATTTAGGGTTGGCGTGTCCGTCGCCCGACAACTATATGTGTGATATTTTCGTGAGTCATCCGTCTATTGTTTTGGCTAGGTTTAGCCAAAATCTGCGCGATTAAATCGGATTTGAGGATATACTAGATGAATTCATGTTGAGCACGCCCATGGCACTATGCGGATGAAGTTTCGCCGCCTCGTGAACGAACAGATATACACACTCGTAGTTCTCTTGGACCTGCCAGGTCGCTCCACATGTCCACCTTTGCTGAGCGCGCACGTAGAGTGCAGTTAAACTACAGGACGGCCTGGTACAGAAAGCCGGATCTATCTATCTACGAAATAAAAAAAAATGGTGTGACGAGGATTACAATACGCCCAAGTTGAGATTTGGAGCACGCACGCGGCAGCACTCCGCCTAGCTCGCCCAATTAGCAAGCTGCAGCCCATGGGGGTCCGGCGGATAGAGTAAAGAGGAGCTCGGTCACGGTGAAGAGTAGCCTTCGCGTCTCTCGCCCAGAATCAGCGAACCATGCTAATCGAGGCGCGGAACACAAGGTTCATGCACGCACGGTTTTGGAGTGCGGATGCCGCCGCCGTGCCTTCGTGGCTGGTTCGTCTTGCCTTTTCGTCCGGGCGCCCCCGCACCGCACGTCACCCCGCCCCGCCCCGTCCGTCCGGCCGATGGTGAGTGGTGTGGGTGTGGTGGGATGGCGCGCGCCCACCACCGTCGCCACGCACCCATCGCCGCGCCCACTTGCGCCGGCCCCGATCTCTCTCGCGCGTCGATGCCTTTTAACTCCATCCTTGTCACATGGCAAATGCGCACGCCGCCGTCGCCGTCGCCCCGCGCGCGCGCGCGTGGAGAACCTTCTAGCTAGCGCGGGTAGTACAAAATTTAAGGGCGCGGGCAGCTATGAGCTTTTGTTTCTCGCGAAAAGAAAATCTGCTATGACGTGTAGGATAAAATTTCCAAAATCTTTAATCCGGTGGCAAAGATTTTACTGTACAAAAAGATTAGACACTAGTGAACGGACGGAGTATTATGGAGTATCATGCTCATTTTGCAGCTGATAAACTGAAGACGTGTTGGCCTTATTCATTAAGGAATTCGCTATAAAAAACAAACACTAAATCATATAAAAGTTGGCAATAAAGGAAACAAAAATGCAGACAAAATTCTGGTTTAGAAACAACATTATCATAGGCTGCCAGCGTGTCAGAATGCAAACACAACTTTAAACAACCTATTCTTAGCATGATCCATTGAGTTAGGTGGAATGTGACAATATAGTTCACGGGTTCTGTCGCTCAATCGAAATCGAAAGTCAGGGATGGTATTGATTTTTTTTCTTCTGAAATGGGTGTGTATCCCAACCTCTGCACAACTTTTTTTATTGCGAAGTTGATCAATTCAAACTATTACAATTATTGATCAGTTATACATAGATTTGGCATAAATAAACATGTGGATGAGAATTTCCAAACAAAATTATATGGCTCTTCCGCAAGATGTACTTCCATAAATCGCTGACATAAATGAATCCAACTTATTACTATAGGGACGAGGTGTTTTGGCACCCTGGAGCATATGCTCCCGGTTTCTTAATTGAATTTTAAACGCAAGTTAAAATGTTAAAAAAATTCAACCAAAATTTCCACGAGTACATCTTGAAATTGTATACGCTCATAAAGTTGTTTCACAGAAAACCGATATGTTTTGTGTCATGTGTAAAAAAACAAAATTTGGTGCTAAAAAATACGGGTAACGAGATATTTCTTTGCCTTTTTCATACATGACACAACAAAAATCGGTTTTCCATGAAACTTGTCATGCACAAATATAATGTCGAGATGTACGCGCCCAATTTTTGTTCAGAATTTTTGACATTTTAATATTTTTTTCAGCTAGCAGGAGCATATGCACACCAAAGAAGTTATAGCACGTCTAGCACCAACGTTTAGAAGTGTTTGACCAAAGAAGTGTTTGCACGTCTAGCGCCGAATGTCTAGTGTCATCAATCACCTTATGGGCCAAGTATGTTATACTATTATTTGCCACTTTTATAAAAAAATGAAGCTCACTTTAGAAGACATATTGGTCTATATTGCTAAATTTGCATATTATTTTATTTTTAAGGGAGAAGGGTGATCACACTGAAGTTTAATTTAAACAGTGGTAAATCACCTCTATGTAAATGGTTGAACAAAGTCACTAAATTTGTTTCAGTGACCTCCCAAAAAGTGTGATAAATCTCTCCAGGAAACCATCAAGCCCCACAACTTTGTCATGTTCCATCCGAGAAATGGCCTCATATATCTCTCTCCTTTAGTGAGCTCAACTATTAGAAGAGAATTCTCTTCCAAACCTAAATCCTATCCTCTATCAAAGAGGAACTATTTTAATCAGGATAATTATTTTTTTTAAATAACTCAATAATATAGACTTTAAAATTTTCTTCACCCACTATGGTTCCTTCATCTTGCTCAAATTGGAATATATTTTTCTTCATGTGCTTTCCATTATCAATTAAGTGAAAATACTTAGTTTTATGTCCACCTTTCTATATGTGTTTGAACCTTAGCTTTTTGAGCCCATTTAATCTCCTCATATCTCCCAGGGTTATTGATACTTTCATTAGCCTTTTTCAACTTCTGTTTTTGGTTGCACTTAATGGAACCATTTCTACTTTAATATCTAAGTCATCAATAATAGATAAAATCATTTCTTTCTCTTTTTTATATTTTCCACTTATGATTCTTTGCCTCTCCCTTAAGGAAACGACGAAGATGTCTTATCTTATTTTGTCATCTTTGAATAGGCATATCGCCAATAGATACACTATTCCATTCATTAGATGCGATCTCATAATAACCCTCGTGATGCAACCAGGATAGTTCAAAAGAGAATCGTGCTTTATGCCACTAGTAGAAAATAGGGCTTTCGTTCAGAGCTGCTTTTGCCTCTAGTCCCAATTGTGTTTGGGACCGGGACTAGTGTGAACTCTAGTCCCGGATCCAACGGCTAGGAGGTTGGTAAAGCTCTAGTCCTGGGTCGTTTCGGATCTTTAGTCCCGGTTCGTGATATGGCCCGGCACTAGAAGGCTCACGTCAGCCAGCTCCACGTGCGAGAGACTTTAGTCCCGGATCGTAATACCAACCAGGACTAAAGAAAACGGGCAAAAAAATCGGAGGTTCTACCGCGGTAGAAAAACTGGCAAAAATCCTGCCGTGGCAGGAGAACGGTTGTCCCCCGCCCCCCAGATCGTCTTTTCTAGTTTCAAAAGCATGCCAAAAAAATTATAAAAGTTTTCAAAAATAAAATCCTTCGAACTGTGGTTATATTAAGTAATTTAGTTGTTACGAAATTAACAAACATGAATTTCGACATAATTTGCAAAAAAATATCATGAAAACTTCAAATGGCCATAACTTTTGCGTACGATGTCGGGGAAAAATGTACAACCTATCAAAACGTGTAGAAAAAATTTCGAGTTCGATTTCAACCGCTTTAGGCCGTTTTGGATTCTTTTAGATTTTCAAAATATGAAAAGGAAAAATAGTTATTTTAAAAATATATTTGTTTTAGTAAAAAAATTATGTCATTTGGATTCCTCACATTTTTCTGATAATAATGGATATATTATTTGTCAAATTTCGATTTATAGATTTAAAGATATTATTTATGTCATATTAAATGAATAAGTGGCAAAAAATGAATACAATATTATTTAAATTAGTTTTTTATTTTCATTGGAATAAAATATTATTATTACTTACTTATTGTGTTTGTAATTTCAAAAAATAAAGACGTGTGACATATTGATATGAGTTAATAGGATTGATATACTAGTCTTAACAACAAGATATAAGGTCCTTCACGGGAGGTGGGAGAGCTGGAATGGAGAAGTTAAGCGTGTCGGAGGTGGAGTAGTGCTAGGATGGGTGACCGACCGGTAAGTTTGACCATAAGTGCAATTTGACTTTAGATTAAGTATAGTTAGTGTTAAAAATGATAGATGTCACAGATTAATGAGTCAAATAATTCAAAAGTTTAAAAAAATTGAAAAAAATCATTTAAAAAAAATCTTTAGTCCTAATTTCGTCGTCCTGGTTGGGAAGCCGGGACTAAAGGCTCTTACAAACCGGGACCATATGGGTGCCACAAAGTTAATCAAATGAAGACTTTATATTAAGTATAGTTAGTGTTAAAAATGATAGATGTGAGAGATTAAGGAGTCAAATAATTCAAAACTTTAAGAAAAAATTGAAAAAAATCATTTTAAAAAAAATCTTTAGTCCTAATTTTGTCGTCCTGGTTGGGAAGCCGGGACTAAAGGCTCTCATAAACCGGGACCATATGGGTGCCACAAAGTTAATCAAATGAATGAATCAAGAAATTTATGGCATCTGTATATTATAATGAACTTTATATGATCAAGGATCATAAGAAAATATGTTTATTCATAGTATGCATGAAAAGGCCGAGATGTCGTGCGGAAAGTTTCTTCGCCTCCCAAACTCTAGTGCTCCCTTCATTTCAAATAGTTAGTGTTAAAAATTATAGATGCCAGAGATTAATTAGTCAAATAATTCAAAAGTTTAAAAAAATTGAAAAGAAATCATTTTTTAAAAAAAAATCTTTAGTCCTAATTTCGTCGTCCTGGTTGGGAAGCCGGGACTAAAGGCTCTTACAAACCGGGACCATATGGGTGCCACAAAGTTAATCAAATGAAGACTTTAGATTAAGTATAGTTAGTGTTAAAAATGATAGATGTGAGATATTAATGAGTCAAATAATTTAAAAGTTTAAGGAAAAATTGAAAAAGATCATTTTAAAAAAAATCTTTAGTCCTAATTTTGTCGTCCTGGTTGGGAAGCCGGGACTAAAGACTCTTACAAACCGGGACCATATGGGTGCGACAAAGTTAATCAAATGAATGAATCAAGAAATTTATGGCATCTGTATATTATAATGAACTTTATATGATCAAGGATCATAAGAAAATATGTTTATTAATAATATGCATGAAAAGGCCAAGATGTCGTGTGGAAAGTTTCTTCGCCTCCCAAACTCCAGTGCTCCCTTCATTTCAAAAATTCAAAAAATCATATTTATAAGTTTCAAAAAGATTCGAGAATAATTCTAGACATAGATAATGTTGTATCATATAACCTTGTAAAGTCGCTTCCCGATTTTTTTGTCCTGCCAGCCCGTTTGCAGCGGGGCCTTAAGGGAACTACTGGCAATTAAGGTGCTCCTTTTAATAGAGCACCGGAGCAAAGCATTAACACTCCATGAACACATGTGATCCTCACATCAAAACCATTTCCTCCGGTTATCCCAATTGCTGTCACTTCGGGGCCTTTGGTTCCGGACAACAACGTGTGTATACAACTTGCAGGTAAGACCATAAACAATACTATCATAATAAATCAATAACATGTTCAGATCTAAAATCATGGCACTCGGGCCCTAGTGATAAGCATTAAGCATAACAAGTTGTAAGAAACTCAAAAAGCACTAATAATAGATACTAGGAACCATGCCCTAACAATCTGATGCCATTATATGAACGATCTCATCCAATCCCTACCATCCCCATAGCCTACAGCGGGGGATTACTCACTCATAGATGGGGGAAACATGGATGGTCGATGGAGAAGCGATGGTGACGATGATGGCGATGATCTCCTCCAATTTCCCGTCCCGGCAGGGTGCCAGAACGGAGTTTCTGGGTCCGAATCGCGGAATTTGGTGGTGGCGGCGAAGCGGAACTCTTTCTGGAAAAACGTCAAACCCCCTTGGTTTTTAGGTCAAGAGGCAACTTATAGGCGAAGAGGGAGGTCGAGGGGGCAGCCGGGGCGGCCACACCACCCCCAGGCGCGGCCTGGCCTGGCCTATGTGGTCAGGTGGTGTGGGCCCCTCGTGGCGCTACTCCGTCTCGTCTTCTGCCTCTATGAGTCTTCGGGTGAAATAGGATTTTTGGCATATTTTCCAGAATTTTTCCAGATAGTTGATTTTCTGCACAAAAACTAGACACCAAGGTAATTCTACTGAAAACAGCGTCAGTCCGTGTTAGTTGTATCCAAATCACACAAGTTTAGAAGAAAAACAATAGCAAAAGTGTTCGGGAAAGTAGATACGTTTTGGACGTATCAACTCCCCCCAAGCTTAGCTTATTGCTTGTCCTCAAGCAATTCAGTTGAAAACTGAGTGCGATAAAAGAAACTTTCACAAACACATTTGCTTCATAAGATGTATATATTCTCAACATGTGATCAACTACATAGGCAATTCACAATAAAGAGTATGTAACTAAGTTTACTTAATATTCATTGCAAGCTATGAAAAGATTCCGACTCAAAAATAATAAGTAGCATGAAACATAAACGTAAGCAACATTACAATGCTTATAAAAAGGTATGATAGAGTGGTATCTCGCTTGCCTTTGATTGTAGAGCAAACATAAATGCCAAGGCACCTCTGAAGTTCAAGTGAAGACTAGAAGTAAACATATCAAAGATACAAGCATCAAAGTCATAACACAATTAATCTAGTTTTGAGACCAGCACATTATACTAAGAATGACAACTATGCTCACAAGAAAGTGCTCATAGAATAGGTGGGGACTCAACAAGGAAATGAAAAAGGTTTTGAAAAGTTTGAAAAGCTTCTAAATGCTGAAAGTATGGTACTCATTACCTTTGAGCTCTCGGTACCCCTATCATAAGCATCTTCAAATGGTTAAGGTTAAAGTTACACAACTAAGAGGATATGCTTGACAAGTTATAAGTTAAAATCTCATGCCCCTTACTTACGAGTACCAAACCTCATGCTACTCAACTTCATTCACAAGTAAGCTCTTGTCATTGTAGGTACATATGTATCATAGAGAACCGCCAACGGGGTACCCCTTGCACATGATACAGGAGTTATCCCATAATCAAAATGATAAGGCAAGTAGACAATGAGCATCTCAGCGATCTTTTTATTTGCTATTTGCATAGGTTTTTATTGAGGATGCTTCATAGAATGCTTATTATGGTTATGCTGCAAGTTTTCACCATGATTAGGCATGGCTTAGGCTAGCGGCCCAGGCATTTCTCGAACACATATACAAACTCCATGATCTTACAAGTTCCCCTTTTATTTCACACCACCGGGATCCATAAGCAAAAGAATAATGATATCAACGAGGTACAAAGTACCCGTGCAATGTTGAAAGCGTTCCCCATGATACATGGTTCTGCTAACTTCAACTTATAAAGCGCAAGCATATACGCAACAAAGATGGACACGATGGTTCAAGATTATTAAGTGCAAGAAAGTAAAGTGTGCTATCAAGTTCGTGAGAGCTTTAACTAACTTTCTCATAACAAGAAAACATTTTATTCGGAAGAAAACAAGGCATACTAAGCATGCACAGAATAGCAAATGATGCTAATAGGTAGGTATGGTGGACACTTTGGGCAATATTGGTTTTAGGGAGTTGGAAACACGAGTAAAGCTTATACTCAGTGCAAGTGAAGGCTAGCAATAGTAAGGGAGTGAAAAACGAGAGAGCAATAACTGTGATAATCATGCTTGCAACAGAACAGGACTAATCATGGCATGAATTCAAGACCCTTGAGGCAAAATAATTCAGCGAGGCTTAACTGATTGTTTCAGTCATATGCATGCATTAGCACGTGCCAAGTCGATTCAAGTGAAACATTCAGAGGAGGATACCACAGTGTCATACCAAGTTATGAATAGAGCAATGCAAGCAAACATTCATATGACAAGCTACAAACTATTAGCGAGCTGGAGCTAATCAAATGAAAGCAAGAACTACTAAGCATCCTGATGACCCACAAGTATAGGGGGTGTATCGCAGTATTTTCGATAAGTAAGAGTGTCGAACCCAACGGGGAGCAGAAGGTGCTGGCTAGTGGTATGGATCAGGAATTCTCTGCAAATACTTAGCAAACGGATTTTTAGGGGTTTTTGATAAAGCAAGTAAACAAAGTACGAGTAAATAAAAGATAGGAGGAATAAATGCAGCAAGTGGCCCAATCTTTTATGCAGCAAAGGACAAGTCGGTTGTATTACTTAAGATGACCAAACGTTCTTGAGGACACATGGGAAGACAGTCAAGTGCTTTCGCTTCATATAGTTGATTAATCTTCTTTAGCTTGCTAAATGTTGTTTGGGTGAACCTATGCTAATGTACCGACCTTCCTAGGACTAATACATACTTTTGATTATACCCCTTGCAAACATTCATAAGTACAAGAAAGTAATTAAGGTAAAAACCTAACCACAGCTTTAAACTCTAAGACCCTTACGTCCCTTGTGCAATGGTTTCCTAATGGGGGTTCAGGTTTCTGTCACTCCGGCAACCCCTACGATTAGTAGCCAAATACACAATGCATTCCCCTAGGCCCATATAGGTGAAGTGTCATGTAGTCGACGTTCACATGACACCACTAGAAGAAGTACACCACAACTTAAATATCAAACTATTGAATCTTTCTCAACACAACTCCACTACTAACAACATGACTTCTCCCATGTCCTCAAGAACAAAACGAACTACTCACAAGACATCATATGGACCATGACAGAGATGGAATAATGATGTATAACAATCTAAACATAAACAATAATTTAATGGTTCACTCGATAGCATCAACTACAAAGAGTAATCAACACCGGGAAAGTTTCCCCTATGAACTATGCAAGATTCAACCCAATTGTTACAGCAATATGGAGATGGTGATGAGGGTGCTGCTGATGATGATGATGATGATCCCGATGAAGTCCAGCTTGATGGTGGTGTTGATGGCGACGATCTCCCCTCTCTGGGAAGGAATTCCCCCGGCAGAAATCTGTCTGCCGGAGAGATCTTTCTCTCTTGGTGTTTTCTGCCCCGCAGAGGCGGCGGAATCTTTCTGTGGTCTCTCCCCGAGTATTAGGGTTTCGGGAGGATTATATACGCTAGAGGGGAGTGCCAGTGGTGGACCAGGGCGGCCACACCACCTAGCGGCGCGGCCTAGGCTGGCCCGCGCCAAGGGGTGGTGTGGGCCCCCTGTGGCCCATCTCCAGCCCTCCTTCTGGCTTCCTTCGTCTTATGGAAAAATAGGATTTTCCGTATATTTTCCCGGATTTTCTGATCTTCGTGAATTTTGCCTCCAAACAACACCTTTTCCATCAGAATCCTGATTGCAGCGGTCCATGCTCCAAAAGTCATCAACCATGCAAAAACAGATGAAATAACATAAGTATCACCTCTTAATACAAAATATATCAATGAATAACAGTGAATTGTGACATAGAATAGTGATGCAAAATGGACGTATCAACTCCCCCCAAGCTTAGACTTTGCTTGTCCCCAAGCGAAACTGATCTCAATAAACATGGCCTAAGGTTTATGGAGTGAAGAGTCGATAAAAGAATACGGACAAGAAGCATCACATTCATCAAATACATAGATCATAATAGAAGACAACTCACTATTATAATATTCAACTTGCAATGAGTAAAGGAAACACAATAAATATACATAACATAAATCATAATTGGTAATAGCAAACTTAGCTCTTGGTCAAAGAATAGTTGATAATTTGCTGGAGTTCACAAATAACTGGTTTTCAGTGATAGCTTTCAAAGTAGTAAACATCAAGATAAGAGCAATGTGCAAAACAAGGAACATAAGCAACATGATTGAATAAATCATCATATGAATGAATGAAACACAACAACTCAAAATACTTGTTGAGATAGAAGGGAGTAGGTTTACTGGCTCAACTACAAAGTAAAAGAAAGGCCCTTCGCAGAGGGAAGTAGGGATTGCAAGTCTCATAAAGAGCTCCCAAAAATTATGATACTTACTAGCTTTCAGCTCTCATTGCCCCTATCATAGGCATATTTTGGTGGTTAAGGTTAAAGTGACACAACTAAGAGGATACGCTTGACACGTTATAAATTGAAGTCCCATGCCCCTTACTTATGAGTACCGAACCTCATGCTACTCAACTTCAGTCACGAGCAAGCTCTTGTCATTGTAAATACATGTGTATCATTGAGAACCGTCAACGGGGTACCCCTTGCACATGACACAGGAGCTATCCCATAATCAAAATGACAAGGCAAGCACACAGTGAGCATCTCAGCGATCTTTTTATTTGTTATTTGCATAGGTTTTTATTGAGAATGCTCACTATAGTTATGCTGCAAGTTTCCACCATGATTAGGCATGGCTTAGGCTAGCGGCCCAGGCGTTTCTCTAACACACATATAAACTCCATGATCTTACAAGTTCCACTTTTATTTCACACCGCCGGGATCCATAAGCAAAAGAACATGATATCAACTGGGTACAAAGTACCAATGCAGTGTTGAAAGCGTTCCCCATGATACATGGTTCTGCTAACTTCAACTCATAAAGCGCAAGCATATACGCAACAAAGAAGGACCCAATGGTTCAAGTTTATTAAATGCAAGAAAGTAAAGTGTGCTATCAAGTTCGTGAGAGCTTTAATCACTAATTTTCACATAACAAGTTTAATTTGGGAGGTAGATAAAACAAGAATTTACTTGGAATAACAATAATGCTACTAGGTAGGTATGGTGGACACAAATGGCAAAGGTTTTGGTTTAAAGGAGTGGGTGCACGAGAAGAATTCCCTCTCAGTACAGGTTTTTGGCTAGCAAGGCTGGGTAGCAAGTACAAGAGTTGAAGGAAACAAACAAACATATAAGCGATAAATACAAACATGCAATCTTCCTTGGAAGTACAAAAGATCTTAACTAGAGAATACTAAACTTATGAGCAAATCAAGAAAGAAAGATGATGAAATTATATTTCTTTAGGGTACTTCTATCTTTTTCATTCAACTCTCAAAAATAGTGTTGCTACTGACCGAACCAGTTTTGCCAAAACCAATTAGATTAACTCAATGATCCCAAAGTGATACCAATACCAACAACAAGATCAATCATATAACCACGAATTGAAAACTAATATAAGCTATGAAAAAGAGTGAATGATAGAACTTCTCATTAATATTCCATAACGGCAACTCACACCAAGGGATACATATCTAACGAGAGAGGGGACACTTCCATAATGCAAACCATCCTACATAATAACTTTTCTATTCATGATATGACTCTACTAAAAAGGTAAAAAGATAGAAGATAGTGATGTGATACCGCGACACTCCCCCAAGCTTGGAACAAACCAAGGGGATGCCAAACCTGATGACAAATTACTCCTTCGGTGGTGGTGGTATCCTCTCATCTTCGTCCGAATTCCAGGGTAAGGGCTTCCCATCAACAAAGGACATCGTGGTTTCTAGCATCCTGAAACTTGCAGCAGCACTTATGCGTTTAAACCTAACCTCATACTCACAGTTTTGATTTTGAACGTCATAAAATTGTGCTTGCAGCTTGTTGGTTGTTTGTTGGAGTGAGAGGACTTCATCCTTGAGTCCAGTAGTCTCCTTTTGGTGCTCGGCAATGAGTTCGGAACAAATCTTATGGATGATATCCACTTCGCGTTCCGCCATCTTCTTGTACCTAAAGACTTCTTGCTCTAGCGCTTCCATCTTGTCCTCCAGACTTCCTTCACCTTTAGGGCCTCGAACTTCTTTTATCCGGAGCTCCCCATCTTCAAGCAACAACTCCTTGGGATGAATCTTCAACTCTCTCATGTATGGGTTGATGATATCTTCTAAGGAATCTCCCTTGGCTGATACAGTGGAATACATTGTGGCTCCAAATCTGGGACTCTACCTGGCAGAAACAGATCGAAACAAAAACATGACGAAAACACGATATACGAACCTCGGAAGATCCGGGGGGTATATATTACGAAGTTTCATATCAAAAGGAAGGTACTGGGAGAAAACGAGTCGGAGGCGGAGTCTGGGGTGGACTCACCACCTGGTGGCGCGGCCAAGGGTAGGCTCGCGCCACAGGGTGGTGTGAGCCACTCTGGCTCCGCTTCCGTCCCTCTTTCGCTTTGTAGCTTCCCTTATTGACTGAAAACTACAAAAATATAGTTGGATTGTATTTTCGCGGAACTTTTCTTACCAGAACTGTTACCTATTTGAAAACAGACTCAGTAGGTCTCTGAATTTGGTCCTTGATGAATTTCTCCGGAGTTATAACTTGAAAGGCATCAACATCTTCATTGTAAGAATCTCCAGCAATATAGTGCCTGGGACATCACTGACGGTCGGCCCGAGCGGGGCTCCTCTCCGGCCCACGGCGACGCTCTTCCCCAGACCGTGGTGGCGCTCCTCCCCGGCCCGCTGGGGCGCTCCTCTCTGATTCCCGGTGCTGCCCGTGGCACTGCCTCTCAGCGGCGGCGGCGATGGTGCTTGGCTGCTCAGAGCGCGCGAGAGCAAGAGACGCCGGCGAAGCGTGAGCACGGCTCGGCGAAGCTCTTCTGCTCTGAATCTCGCATGGATGGCTAGGAATTTTTGCCTTGGGCTGCTTCTGTGCATTAGATGGTGGTTTGACGACAGATGGGAGGGTGCATGTTGCAGCGTGACATGCCATGGGCATGTCACCTGATCCCAGTCCCTCAGATGTGCCGTATCGGGGCAGGATACTGCACCCGCACGGGGATACTCTAGATACGCTTGGGATACTCGTATCCCAAAGTATCACATTTTCTCGAATTAAAATTAAGAAGACCCATTCACTACTTGTGTAGTATTATCTTTTAAAGAAGAAATTTTTATTTCTCCTGAACGGTATACTTCTTCAATAATGAAAGGTCCTTCCCATTTTGACAGTAGCTTTCCTGCAAAAAACCTCAGAGGAGACCTATACAAAAGAACTTTCTCACCAACATGAAATTCTCTCTTAAGTATTCGCTTGTCATGCCATCTTTTAACTTTTTCCTTAAAGAGCCTAGCATTTTCATAGGCTTCACTCCTCCATTCATCTAAAGAACTTAAGTCAAATAATATTTTCTCACCAGCGAGCTTATAATCTCTATTTAGTTCTTTAACTACCCAGTAAGCTTTATGTTCTAGTTCTAAAGGTAGGTGACAAGCTTTCCCATAAACCATTTTATAAGGAGACATCCCCATAGGATTTTTGTAGGCAGTTCTATAAGCCCATAAAGCATCATTCAACTTTTTAGCCCAGTTTTTTCTAGATCTATTAACAGTCTTTTGCAAGATGGATTTAATTTCTCTATTTGATAACTCTACTTGCCCGCTAGTTTGGGGGTGACAGGCTGAAGCA
This sequence comes from Avena sativa, assembly GCA_916181665.1. Taxonomy (NCBI): domain Eukaryota; kingdom Viridiplantae; phylum Streptophyta; class Magnoliopsida; order Poales; family Poaceae; genus Avena; species Avena sativa. The sequence continues at coordinate 142,950,144 of OV702292.1, forward strand.
ATTCTATGATTAACATCATATTTAGCAAGGGTCTTTCTAAAACCACCATGAATGAAATGAGACCCCCCATCAGTCATGAGATACCTAGGCACTCCAAACCTAGGAAAGATAACATCCTTAAGAATTTTTAGAGAAGTTTCCCCGTCAGCACTCTTCGTAGGAATAGCTTCTACCCACTTAGTAACATAATCAACGACAACAAGAATATGAGTGTATCCTTTCGAGGGAGGGAAAGGACTCATAAAGTCAAATCCCCAGCAATCAAAGGGTTCAATAACTAGAGAGTAGTTCATAGGCATTTCATTGCGTATAGAAATATTACCAACATGTTGACATTCATCACAAGATAAAACAAACTTTCTTGCATATTTAAAAAGGGTAGGCCAGTAGAAACCTGATTGTAGCACCTTTTGTGCAGTTCTATCTCCTGCATGATGTCCTCCATAAGAACTACCATGACATTTACGCATATCTCCTTTTGTTCGTATTCTAGAACACATCTTCGCATAATACCATCCACTCCTTCTTTGTATAAGTGTGGGTCATCCCAAAAATAATGCCTCAAATCATAGAAGAACTTCCTCCTTTGCTGAGCTATAAAAGTTGGAGGCAAATACTTGGAGACAATAAAGTTAGCATAATCAGCGTACCAAGGGCTCTCTTGCGAGCTTACCCCTACTGCGGCTAACTGCTCATTTGGGAAACTATCATTAACAGGCATAGAGTGAAAAGAGATGTTTTCCAATCGAGATAAATTATCAGCTACAGGGTTTTCAACACCTTTCCTATCCACTATATGTAGATCAAACTCTTGTAAAAGCATCACCCATCTAATAAGCCTAGGCTTAGTGTCCTTCTTCATCATAAGGTATTTAATAGCAGCATGATCAGTATGAATGGTGACTTTTGAGTCTATAATATAGGGTCTAAACTTATCACAAGAAAAAACGACAACTAGAAATTCTTTTTCAGTAGTAGCATAATTCCTTTGAGAAGCGTCTAAAGTCTTACTAGCATAATGAATAACGTTTAACTTTTTATCAATTTGTTGCCCAAGGACAGCACCTACAGCAAAATCACTAGCATCACACGTTATTTCAAAGGGTAAACTCCAATCAGGTGGTTGAACAATAGGGGTTGTAGTTAAAGCCTTCTTAAGAGTTTCAAAAGCTCCCTTACAATCATGATCAAAAACGAAGGGTACATCTTTTTGAAGAAGATTAGTGAGGGGTTTTGATATCCTAGAAAAGTCTTTAACAACCTTCTATAGAAACCAGCATGACCAAGGATACTACGAATACCTTTGATGTCTCTTGGGCATGGCATCTTCTCAATTGCCTCAACCTTAGCTCTATCAACTTCTATACCTCTTTCAGAAACTTTATGCCCAAGGACAATCCCTTCATTAACCAGGAAGTGGCATTTCTCCCAATTAAGAACAAGATTAGTTTCTTCACATCTCTGCAAAACTTTATCAAGGTTGTGCAGACAATTATCAAAAGAAGTTCCATAGACAGAAAAGTCATCCGTGAACACTTCTACAATTTCCTCACAAAAACCATGAAAGATAGCGGACATGCACCTTTGAAAAGTAGCAGGAGCATTACATAAACCAAAAGGCATACGTCTATAAGCATAAGTTCCGTAAGGGCAAATAAACGTAGTTTTTTCTTGATCTTGTTGTTTAACAGCAATTTGAGAGAAACCAGAATAACCATCAAGAAAACAAAAATGGGTCTTTTTAGACAACCTTTCCAACATTTGATCAATAAAAGGAAGCGGGTAGTGATCTTTCTTAGTAACTTTATTGACTTTTCTTAAATCGATGCACATCCTATAGCCTACTACTATTCTTTGAGGAATAAGCTCATCATTATCATTAGGAACAACGGTAATACCCCTTTTTAGGAACACAATGAACAGGACTAACCCATTCACTATGAGCAATAGGGTAAATAATACCAGCATCAAGGAGTTTCAATACCTCATTCCTTACCACTTCCTTTATCCTAGGATTTAAACGTCGTTGGTTCTCTACTACCGGCTTTGCATCTGGTTCTATGTTGATAGAATGCTGACATATAGTAGGTGAAATCCCTTTTAAATCATCCAGAGTATAGCCCATAGCTCCTAGGTGTTTCCTCAAAACCTCCAATAGCCTTTCTTCTTCCTTTCCTGAAAGTTTAGTGCTAATAATAACATGATATATCTTTCTATCATCAATATAAGCATATTTAAGATCATCAGGGAGAGGTTTTAGATCGAAAACCAGATCCTTTTTAGGTGGCAACATGGTACCCAAGTCTTCTACATGCAAGTTATGCTTAAGCATCTTAGGCTGATCACGGAGAATCTTGTCAATCTCATTCCTTTCTTCCATGAAGATTTCACTTTCATGATCTTCCATAAATTGCTGCAAAGCATTGTTAGGAGCAAGAGAAATAGAAGCAATTTGTTCAACTCTAAAATCCTCATTATGGGTTTCCTCTTCACAAGGTTCTTTAGCAAATTTCGAGAAATTAAACTCATAAGATTCCCCAGCAAACTTAGTCAAGATTTTCTCCATTTCGCAATCTATAATAGCTCCACAATTACTCAAGAAAGGTCTACCAAAAATAATAGGATAAGTTTTACTAGCAGCTGAACCTAGTACTAGAAAATCAGCAGGGTACTTAATCTTACCAAAAAGAACTTCCATGTCTCGTACAATACCAATTGGAGAGATGATCTCTCTATTAGCAAGGTGAATAACCACATCAATCTCTTCCAATTCGCAGGGACTGATTTCATGCATAATTTCTCTGTAAAGCTCATAAGGAATAACACTGGAACTTGCACCAATATCACATAAACCATAATAGCAATGATCACCAATTCTAACAGAAAGCACAAGAACACTAACCTTTTTAGTTCTATTAGGATGTGAAACTATATTAGAAGCATCCTCAAAAAAGACTATGTGTCCATCTTCTATGCTTTTAGTGACAAGGTCTTTCACAATTGCTACCACAGGTTCAACGTTTATTTGTTCATCAGGTTTTACAGTTCTCTTTTCACTTTTGGTGATTACATTAGTTATCATAAGATGATCCTTTACCTTTTCCGGGAAGGGAATCTTCTCGAAATAAGGTTCAGGTAAGATGGGATCAATAATGCAATACTTAGCACTCCCAATAGGAACACAGTCAACAATATCTTTGTAAGGTGCATGGTATTTATTCCATCCCCTTTTTGGAATTTCAATATAGGAAGCAAAAGCTCTAAAGCAATTTGTAATAACTTGCAAATCAAGACCATAAGCATTACTAATATTTTGAAAGTCATCAGTTCCCATAAAAGATTCAATGCATTCATAATAATAATTTATACCTGACTTTCTACCTTTGTCATTCTCCAAGCTTCAGCATTATCTTGAATACGGTCCAGAATATCCCATTTAGCTTCTTCTTCCATGCGAGTGAACGATCCAGCACAAGAAGCATCCAATAAATCCTTATCATGTAGAGGGAGCCTTGCATAGAAGTTATTGATAATAATATTGTTGGGGAGCTCATGAATGGGACATTTGAGCATTAGTAACTTCAATCTCCCCCAAGCTTGAGCTGTACTCTCTCCATCAAGAGGCCAAAAGTTGTATATTTGATTCCGATCTTTATGAATCTCACTAGGAGGATAAAACTTTGAATAAAAGAGAGGCACTATTTCCTCCCATTCTAGAGCTTGACCATTCTTCAGCATCTTATACCATTCCTCGGCTCTTCCTTTCAGTGATAATGAGAATAACTTCTTCTTAACTTGATCTGTAGTAATACCTGCACACTTGAATAACTCGCATAATTCGTGTATAAAGAGTAAATGATCACCAGGATGGATAGTTCCATCCCCAACATAATAGTTATCCATAACACGATCAATAATTCTTGTAGGTATTTTAAAAGCATCATTCCGAGCAGGTGGTGGCTTATCTACTACCTGAGCAGTGGTAGCAGCATTACCAAATAAAAAAATCAGCGAATTATCCATAACGAAATAAAGCAACTAACAGAAGTAAACAATACTCACAGTAGAAGTTTCCTTTACCAGTTCCACTCTCCAATAGCGCTCCACTCCCCGGCAACGGCACCAGAAAATAGTCTTGATGACCCACAAGTATAGGGGGTGTATCGCAGTATTTTCGATAAGTAAGAGTGTCGAACCTAACGAGGAGCAGAAGGTGCTGGCTAGTGGTATGGATCAGGAATTCTCTGCAAATACTTAGCAAACGGATTTTTAGGGTTTTTTGATAAAGCAAGTAAACAAAGTACGAGTAAATAAAAGACAGGAGGAATAAATGCAGCAAGTGGCCCAATCCTTTATGCAGCAAAGGACAAGCCGGTTGTATTACTTAAGATGACCAAACGTTCTCGAGGACACATGGGAAGACAGTCAAGTGCTTTCGCTTCATATAGTTGATTAATCTTCTTTAGCTTGCTAAGTGTTGTGTGGGTGAACCTATGCTAATGTACCGACCTTCCTAGGACTAATACATACTTGTGATTATACCCCTTGCAAACATCCGTAAGTACAAGAAAGTAATTAAGGTAGAAACCTAACCACAACTTTAAACTCTAAGACCCTTACATCCCTTGTGCAATGGTTTCCTAACAGGGGTTCAGGTTTCTGTCACTCCGGCAACCCCTACGATTAGTAGCCAAATACACAATGTATTCCCCTAGGACCATATAGGTGAAGTGTCATGTAGTCGATGTTCACATGACACCACTAGAAGAAGTACACCACAACTTAAATATCAAACTATTGAATCTTTCTCAACACAACTCCACTACTAACAACATGACTTCTCCCATGTCCTTAAGAACAAAACAAACTACTCACAAGACATCATATGGATCATGATCAGAGATGGAATAATGATGTATAACAATCTGAACATAAACAATAATTCAATGGTTCACTCAATAGCATCAACTACAAAGAGTAATCAACACCGGGAAAGTTTCCCCTATGAACTATGCAAGATTCAACCCAATTGTTACAGCAATATGGAGATGGTGATGAGGGTGCTGATGATGATGATGGTGGTGATGATGATGATGATCCCGCTGAAGTCCAGCTTGATGGTGGTGTTGATGGAGACGATCTTCCCTCTCCGGGAAGGAATTCCCCCTGGCAGAAATCTGTCTGCCGGAGAGATCTTTCTCTCTCGTTGTTTTCCGCCCCACAGAGGCGGCGGAATCTTTCTGAGGTCGCTCCCCGAGTATTAGGGTTTCAGGAGGATTATATACGCCAGAGGGGAGTGACAGGGGTGGACCAGGGCGGCCACACCACCTAGCGGTGCGGCCTAGGCTGGCCCGCAACAGGGGTGGTGTGGGCCCCCTGTGGCCCATATCCAGCCCCCTTATGCCTTCCTTCGTCTTCTGGAAAAATAGGATTTTCCGTATATTTTCCTGGATTTTCTGATCTTCGCGAATTTTGCCTCCAAACAGCACCTTTTCTATCAGAATCCTGACTGCAGCGGTCCATGCTCCAAAAGTCATCAACCATGCAAAAACAGATGAAATAACATAAGTATCACCTCTTAATATGAAATATATCAATGAATAGCAGTGAATTATGACATAGAATATTGATGCAAAATGGACGTATAACATCCATAAATAACATACACCCTACATGAACAGACTAATCATGCCCACAATGATGAGTATATGTACAAAAATGAAAACAAACAGAGTTCCTTACCAGCCTCTTACCACACCTCAAGTTATCATTAATCCTCATTATTTCCCTTCACTTGTGTGGCTTGAATAATAACATGAAACCAAATTTCACTGAGGACTGCTGAACCCTGCAACAAACTTCACAAAACCAAAGAAGAAGAACAAATATTTTTGGTGTTTTTAATTTTCAAAGGCAAGAACAGAAAGGAAAAACAAGCAAAGCAAAATCTTTTTGGGTTTTTTGAATAGTTCAAACAAAGCAAAAAGGAAAAAGCAAACCACGGCAAAAATAAGAAGAAGCAAACAAAGAGAAACAATAGAAATATTTTTGGTCTTTTCGTGTTTTTAGAAAGCAAAAGTAAAGAAAGAAGGAAAACTAAAAAGAGAGCGAAACATGAATATACAAAGTACTGACGAAACATGATATGGAGATGAGTGTGATGTCGGTGTACCTCCCCCCCCAAGCTTAGGCTTTTGGCCTAAGTGGGTATCAATCCCAAGCTGTTCAAGATGGAGCGCCTCCGTAGTACGGTGAGGAGGTACCCTCGTCTTGGTGCGAGCTCGAGGACGCCCCACCGTAGTGCGCAGAGTAATCGTAAGAGGGCACATCCTCCTGGTGCTTCCTTTGGAAACCGAGCAAGCGGAGCTGCTCGTCCACCTCCTCCTTGGAATGCGACCACGGCCTTCTGTGAACACTGAACAAAGTAGATTGGAGCAAAGGGATTTCCCTTTCATCCCCGTCAGTAAACAACATCCTGTATACTAAACAGTCCGCATTAGAGTCAGCAGTGACGAAGTGATGTGTTTTCATGGCAGCAAGATCAAGCCTTTGTGGTGCCAATATAGTATCATTAGGATCAACAGAAAGTTCTAACGTAGTAACCATATGTGAGGCAATAATGCCCACATAAATAGGTCCCCTAGCAGCTAGGCGGCGAGCAATAAGAGAGCCAAGATTGTACCGAGTATCATTATTAAGTGCAGCAGCGAGGAAGGCTAAATGATAATTGGAGATATTACTTGTATTCTCCCTACCAAGAATGCTAGTAGCAAGATAATAAGCAAAGTATCTAAGAGTTGGGAGTTGGATGTTTCTTATTTTCCCGCACTGAGCTACGTGGTCATCGTCATTTGTCACACTTCGATAGAGCTCCAGCAAATCAGCGGGTCGCCCTTGGATCTTCTTCACGGTCCCCGTCATGCCTATACCTATAATGCTACAAAATATTTCCAATGGCATGGTAAACCGAGATTATAAATTCTGAAAGAAACAGTTGACTGATAGGGGGTGTTAGTGAAAACAAAACTCTAAACGAAAGTTTTGGTGAGCACGACATATTGCTCACTCTCATCTTCCATGTATGAGGTCAAACCGACCCTCTGAACCAATAGTAAGAAATCATCAAGGATCCCTACACCTTGCAAGAAGGTATAATAAGGAAAAGTAGATGGGTGAGCATCCCCTCATATCCTTCATTGCCAAAGTGTGGTGCAATGAGATCTTCATTGTATGAAGGCCTAAACTGAGAGGTTGATCTTGAGGGCCTTGACCTCCTAGGTGTGTCCCTCTCAAATATTTCTCCAAAGGTGTGGTTGTTCATCTTTGATATTCTGAAATTTAAACATCCTTTAAACAAGTGATTGCAAAGTGAATATATAATGAAGGGAACTACTCATAGGGACTTGTAGGAGGCCTAAGCATGCATCAAAACAATATCTCTAAGCATTGAACAAGCTTATAAGCTCTCATAACCTGTCACCTACAGCAGCAAAATACTCAAGATATAAACCACTAAACACAAATCTACTTGGACAAGCGGAGGAGTCACATACTGGAGAACAAATGCTCCAAATTTCAGCAGCAAAGATGGGCTGAGCAAGGAGATCAAAAAATCGTGGGTAAGAACAGCAAGAACGCGATTTCGAGCAAATAACTGATGTTTTCTCGGGAGAGTGGAAGCAGTGGCAAGTGAGAGAGTTAGTGCAGGGCCAAGGGTGGGCCACACCATGGCCAGGAGCGCCCCTGGGATGGCCGCGCCACCAGGTGGTGTGCCTGCCTGGTGGGCCCCGGGTACTCTCCAGGCACTTCACTGCCCCTTTTTCACGTAAAACTTTAATATGAATTTTCTAGAATTTTTCGAGACACTTTATTTTTGAGCAATTTTCAGGTATGGATGAATGATTTTTCTGTAGAAAAGTGATTTTGGAATGATGCAAAAACAAAATGAAACCAAAACTTTAGAAGTTCTAAGACACTCTAATATGCAAGCAACTAACAACAGGAAAGTAAACTAAGCGAAAGCAAAAGCTAAAATAGATAAACTAGATGTAAGCGGAGATAATCATGGTGAAAACATTGTTTTGTTCATTAAAATCCCTTTGTTAACAAGGTTGATCAGGTCTTGTTACCAAAACAATTTTATATGAAACAAAACTTTATATTCCACTAATGATTATGTTATCTCAACTTTGATAGCAATGGTCCCAATCATAATAGTTTTATATTTTTCTCTTGGTATGAGACAATATATTTCTCCAACTTGAATGCCCTCAATATGTTCAATTGAATTTAAACCATAAGTCCTATCAATCTTTTTGGGGAAATAGACAGTATGCTCCTTGTCATTAGGGATATTATAACCGGCACAAAAGGGAGCTCTCTCGTGCCATCAGCATCCAAAGCCGTCCATTTTATTGATCTAACCAGTCCAGTCCGTCTAATGCCGTGTGGGCCTAAAGTCCCTAGGAGACGCTTCTCTGGAAAATAAATCGGCCGCATGTGGTTGATTGGGCCTGTATGAAGCCCACATCCGAACTATCGAACCATTTCAGGTTTCAGTCGACGAGACACTGCAGGCCGACATTACTCGTGAGGCAAAACTCGAAACGACACAGGAGTAGAAGCCCCGCAATGCGGTGAGTGCGGCAACCCACCCAATGCGGCCGAGCGACCAACCTCCTGCGACATGTGCCTCCGATCGAATGCGGGCCGATCAATGGAGGGGGCATCGATCTCCGATGCGGCCTTCGTTCAGCTGATGCGGCAAGGACCACGCCTTCCTAGCTGATGCGTCGCTCGCCATTGACAGTGGTGACTGGTGAGCTGATGAGACAGTGAGTTCGCCTTCCCATCTGATGTGACACTCTTGTGATTGAATCCCGTGTTAATTTTTTAGTTTGCATAGAGACGCTTCTCTGGAAAACAAATCGGCCGCATGTGGTTGATTGGGCCCGTACGAAGCCCACATCCAAACTATTGAACCATTTCAGGTTTCAGTCGACGAGACACTGCAGGCCGACATTACTCGTGAGGCAAAACTCGAAACGACACAGGAGTAGAAGCCCCGCAATGCGGTGAGTGCGACAACCTACCCAATCCGGCCGGGCGACCAACCTCCTGCGACATGTGCCTCCGATCGAACGCGGGCCGATCAATGGAGGGGGCATCGATCTCTGATGCGGCCTTCGTTCAGATGATGCGGCAAGGACCACGCCTTCCTAGCTGATGCGTCGCTCGCCATTGATAGTGGTGACTGGTGAGCTGATGAGACGGTGAGTTCGCCTTCCCATCTGATGTGACACTCTTGTGATTGAATCCCGTGTTAATTTGTCAGTTTGCACAGAGCACTGATGACTGACATCATGGTCAAATTACCGGCGGTGACTGAGGATGATAGGTTATTGTACACATGCCTCTCCTGCCCTATAAATTCTCGTGTTGGTGCAACCTTTCTCCATACCCCATATTACTCGAGCATAACCTCCTGGTCCAATAGTAGGTTTACTCCTTTCCGATCAATTGATATAAGAAGTTGTTGCCCTTAAGGTACTAAACGATCTGAACTCGTGCGTCCAAGCTTGGTCTTCGTTTCATGATAGATCATGTACTAACAGAATATAAGAGAATTAGAATTCTGAAAGACTCAATCAGATATGTTAAGGACAAGCATACCCATGGATCATGCTTTTACTTCCGGATAAGAGAGTTTGCTTATTGTGTTTCATTGTTTTTCAGATGTCCCTTGTAAGATATTTACCATAAATATGTCTGTCGGTTCTAGGTTTGATAATATTAATATCATTACAGTGTCCACTTGCTGAACTGATATCATGATGTTTTTTATTTTGCATTCTGCTCACATCACTTTGTTAAATCCAAATGTTTAAATTTTCTAAGATGTAGATAGTCACCAGTTCACCTAATATGGTTCACTGGTTCTTTTAATCAAGGAAGCCATGGATAATCAGTAGTATCTACTCCCTCTGTTTCAAAATATAAGATGTTTTAGCTTTATGAAGATAATGTATCTAGACGCCTTTTAGTGTGTAGATTTATAGTGAACCTCTACGAACCTACACACTAAAATACGTCTAGATACATTACCTTCACAAAGATAAACATCTTATATTATAAAACGGAGGGAGTATGTTTTTTTCTACATGTGTGTAGAATTAGAAACTTAACTTAAATTTGACTCTTATCAGTATATAACATCTGAGTAAGAAAGCTCAAAGTTTTGTAATCAGCAGATATCTTTTGTCGGATAATGATTTGGCTTTTCAATTCTTTCCACTTGCTATATCATCCATAATTTGTGCTATTGTCATGTTGCAAGCTATCATTTGTGGGTATAATCTATACTAGGTTGAAATTGTGCAATGTTAAGAACCATCACTATTTCATTGTATGTAACCATATCAACTTCTACAGGCTCCATATAGCAAAACTAGAGGTTATGCTATCCAAGATCACCAAAGAGATATCAAATTACAAAAATAGTTAAAGAGCTATGCTATCTGGGTATAACAAAGATATTTCAAATTTATACAACAAAAATAGGTGGCATCTAAGCTATTATATATTTGCAGAAATTCAACACTACACACTACTTCCATGTTATGTTTTTAGACTATTTGGGGGAGCAGAAATATATAATGAGAAGTATCCATAGTGGTCCATGGAGCTTGTTCGACATGAAATTGTGTGGATTAAATTTAGGACTGATGTTGCTACTAATGGTCGTCGCTCAATTTACACAGGGTCGGGGGCTGTTGCAGGAATAGCTAAATTTTCTTGCATGCAGAGATGCTATTTTGTTGGTCACCTCATGCCTTATGGGTATGACAGAGTACTGATCGAAACTGATTGCTAGACTTTGGTGGGGCTCATGGCACACCGAACTGGAACAACATTGGTCTTGTGCTCACTTATTCAGGGAGATGAAAGAAGCCATCTCCAACATCCGGGGATTCATTTTCTGCTTCTCTAGACAAGAAGGAAATAAAACAATATGCACCCGTGAAGCTCTTATCTTAAATTATGGACCTATGAACTTTATAACTACCCTGTTTTTCTTGTCTATGGGATAAACCACCGACGGTGATTCCAGAAAAATAATTGGTTGCGTATGTTTACTATGGTATCATATTGATTTTTTGGTTTTCATGGCACTGGAATAGTGCGGTACTTCATCCGATCCGATTTAGTTGTCGAATGTTATAGGCTAATCGGAGGTTGTAATATTTTCATGAGTTGCTTTTCTTCAAGTTTAAATATAATTTCACTTCACATGTTTATTGTATTTCTATTTTGAATATGAGGTTGAATTTATATTTGTTTTTCCCATTTATGCAATATAAACTTTCCAATTAAATCCAAACATATTTTCATAAATTCCTAACATTCTATGGCCCTAATGGATGGGCGCAGCAACACGCGCCTATATGATCTAGTTAACATTAAAAGTCACCTTTATCAAAATGTTGGAGATAGTGTACCTCAATAGTGGATGAGTGGGGGATTGGCTCACATAATTCTTCTATATGGGGTAAATTCTTGACATCTGCAGCTTTAATTCCCTTCTCCTTAAGATATTTCTTAGCTTCCTTCATCACTTTATCATTTAGTTCAATAACTCCCCTCTTCTTTGATGTTGGTATAGGCGCAGGTATAGTTGGTTCAGGTATAATTGTTTAAGGTATAGCTGGTTCAGGAGGAGTCCAGTCTTCATAATTCTTGCTTATTTTAGCCATTAATTCCTCAGCTTCCTTGGGAGTCCTATTCCTGAAAACACAATCAGCACAACTATCTAGGTATGTCCTAGATTCTTTAGTTGGTCCATTATAAAATATATCAAGAAGCTCATTCTTAGGTAATGGACATCCAGCCTATGCATGAATCAAAGCACAAAACCTTGCCCATGATTCAGGCAATATCTCTTTTTCTCCCTGCTTAAAATCAAAAAGTTCCTGCAAAATAGCATGTCTAGCACTAGGAGGAAAATATTTTTGCAGGAAAGTACTAATCAAGCAATCAGGGCTATCAATAGATCCAGGAGGTAAATTATTAAACCAAGTTTTAGCTTCTCCCTTCAGTGAAAAAGGGAAAATTTTAGCAACAAAGTAGGTGCGCAACTTAATATCATCAGAAAACAGGCCACTCATGGTAGAAAGTTCAGTCATATGTGCTACCGCACTTTCATTCTTACTCCCACAAAAAGGTTCTTTCTCAATAATTGCTATGTAAGATAGATCAAGAGAGAAATCATAATCCTTATCTTTAATGTTTATGGGAGATGCGAAAAACTTAGCATTAGGGGACAATTTAGGTTTTATAGTATGCCTCTCAAGGAGACTCTTAATAGCACTCCTATCATGGGTGTTTTGACATTCTTTAATAAATTCATCGGTCATCTCTATATAACCATCTTCAATATCATAACTCTCTCTAGACTCAGGTGAACTGACAGGTGTAGTAGTGTCTTCATTAGGAGTTTCAGTATTTCCAGCTATAGTTCTAGCAATCGTAGCATCTAGGAAAGGACCTAATGAACCACACTTATCAAGCACAGTAGAAGCAGCATCATAAGTATCAGAAGTTTCAGATTCGGTAGTAGTAGCAGTGTGTGTAGCATGTGTATGTGGTGGTGTAAGGAGCTTACTCATAACAGATGGTGAATCAAGAGCAACAGTGGTGTTTAGAACCATACCTCTTCTTGTAGTGGATGGTAAAATAGGAACCTTGCCATCACGAGACTTACCCATGATGGATGGATGGCAGCGAACAAAAGTGATTCCAAGTGAACTTGATAAATAAAGCTATGCTCCCCAGCAACGGCGCCAGAAAATAGTCTTCATGACCCACAAGTATAGGGGGTGTATAGCAGTATTTTCGAGGGAAGTGAAACCCAATTTATTGATTCGACACAAGGGGAGCCAAAGAATATTTATAAGCCTTAACAACTGAGTTGTCAATTCAGCTGCACCTAGAAACAATCTTGCTCACAGCAGTTTATCAATAGCAATAGTTTTGTAGTAGCAATAGTAAAGTAAAATAGCAGTAGTAGAAGTAAGACAGGAGTAACAATAGCAGTAAACATTAGGATTAAAGCGCGGTAGGCATAGGGATGGATGGACGGGCATTGCATGGACAAGACAATTCATATAGAAATCAGAACATAGGGAGTTTGTAGATAAATAAGATAAAACATCCAAGTACTAGATAATCATAGGCATGTGTTCCTGATGACCCACAAGTATAGGGGGTGTATCGCAGTATTTTCGAGGGAAGTGAAACCCAATTTATTGATTCGACACAAGGAGAGCCAAAGAATATTTATAAGCCTTAACAACTAAGTTGTCAATTCAGTTGCACCTGGAAACAATCTTGCTCACAGCAGTTTATCAGTAGCAACAGTTTTGTAGTAGGAATAGCAAAGTAGCAATAGTAGTAAAGTAAAGACAGCAGTAACAATAGCAGTAAACAGTGGGATTCGAGTGCGGTAGGCATAGGGATGGATGGATGGGCGTTGCATGGACAAGACAATTCACATAGCAATCAGAACATAGGGAAATTGCAGATAAGTAAGATAAAGCATCCAAGTACAAGATAATCCTAGGCATGTGTTCCATATATAGTCATACGTGCTCGCAATGAGAACTTGCACAACATCTTTTGTCTTGCCGGCTCGTTTGAAGCGGGGCCTCAAGGGAACTATTGGCAATTAAGGTGCTCCTTTTAATAGAGCACCGGAGCAAAGCATTAACACTCCGTGAACACATGTGATCCTCACATCAAAGCCATTCCCTCCGGTTATCCCGATTTCTGTCACTTCGGGGCCATTGGTTCCGGACAACAACGTGTGTATACAACTTGTAGATAAGACCAAAAACAATACTATCATAATGAATCAATAACATGTTCATATCTGAAATCATGGCACTCGGGCCCTAGTGACAAGCATTAAGCATAACAAGTCGCAACAAAGTCATAAAGCACTAATAAAAGATACTAGGCACCATGCCCTAACAATCTGATGCCATTACATGAACGATCTCATCCAATCCCTACCATCCCCATAGCCTACAGCGGGGGATTACTCACTCATAGATGGGGGAAACATCAATGGTCGATGGAGAAGCGATGGTGATGATGATGGCGATGATCTCCTCTAATTCCCCGTCCTAGCAGGGTGCCAGAACGGAGTTTCTGGTGCTGTTTCGTGGAATCTGGTGGTGGCGGTGGAGCGGAACTCCTTCTGGAAAAACGTCGACCCCCCCCCCCCCCCCGAAGTTTTAGGTCAGAAGGCTCCTTATAGGCGAAGAGGGAGACCGAGGGGTGCCTGGGAGGCCCACACCACCCCTGGCTCTTCTCCGTCTCATATTCTAGCTCCTGGAGGCTTCAGGTGAAATAGGATTTTTGGCATATTTTTCGGGATTTTTCCTGATAGTTGATTTTCTGCACAAAAATTAGACACCAAGGCAATTCTGCTGAAAACAGCGTCAGTCCGCATTATTTGCATCCAAATCACACAAGTTTAGAGGAGAAACAATAGCAAAAGTGTTCAGGAAAGTAGATACATTTTGGACGTATCAACTCCCCCAAGCTTAGCTTATTGCTTGTCCTCAAGCAATTCAGTTGAAAACTGAGTGCGATAAAAGAACTTTCACGAACACATTTGCTTCATATGATGTAAATATTCTCAGCAATGTGATTAACTACTTAGACAGTTCATAATAAAGAGTATGCAACTAAGTTTACTTAATAGGCATTGCAAGCTATGAAGAGATTCCAACTCAAAAATAATAAGTAGCATGAAGAATAAACATAAGCAACATTACAATGCTCATAAAAAGGTATGATAGAGTGGTATCTCGTTTGCCTTTGATTATGAATGTCAAGGCACCTCTGAAGTTCGAGTGATGACTAGAAGTAAAGATATCAAAGATACAAGCATCAAAGTCATAACACAAATAATCAAGTAATGGGACAAGCACAAAGAATGACAACTATGGTCTCAAGAAGGTGCTCAGAGAATGTATGGAGACTCAACAAGAAAAGGTTTTAAATAATTTGAAAGGCTTCCAAATGCTAAAAGTATGGTACTCGTTAGCTTTGAGCTCTCATTGCCCCTATCATAAGCATCTTTAAATGGTTAAGGTTAAAGTGACACAACTAAGAGGATATGCTTGACAAGTTATAAATCAAAGTCTCGTGCCCCTTACTTACGAAGACCGATCCTCATGCTACTCAACTTCAGTCACAAGTAAGCTCTTGTCATTGTAAGTATATCCGTATCATAGAGAACCGCCAACGGGGTACCCCTTGCACATGACACGGGAGCTGTCCCATAATCAAAATAACAAGGCAAGCAGACAATGAGCATCTCGGTGATCTTTTTATTTACTATGTGCATAGATTTTTATTGAGGATGCTTCATAGAATGCTCATTATGGTTATGCTGCAAGTTTCCACCATGATTAGGCATGGCTTAGGCTAGCGGCCCAGGCGTTTCTCTAACATACATACAAACTCCACGATCTTACAAGTTCCACTTTTATTTCACACCACCGGGATCGATAAGCAAAAGAACATGATATCAACTAGGTGCAAAGTACCAATGAAGTGTTGAAAGCGGTCCCCATGATACATGGTTCTGCTAACTTCAACTCATAAAGCGCAAGCATATACGCAACAAAGAAGGACGCAATGGTTCAGGTTTATTAAGTGCAAGAAAATAAAGTGTGCCATCAAGTTCGTGAGAGCTTTACTAACTAACTTTCTCATAACAAGCAAACATTTTATTCGGAAGAAAACAAGGCATATTAAATATGCACGGAAGTAGCAAATCATGCTAATAGGTAGGTATGGTGGACACTTTGGCAATATTTGGTTTATGGGAGTTGGAAACATGAGTAAAACACTCAGTGGAAGTGAAGGCTAGCAATAGTGAGGGAGCGACCAACGAGTGAGCAATAGCTGCATAATCATACTTGCAACAAAACAGGACTAATCATGGCATGAAAGTGATTCAAGATCCTCAAGGCAAAATAATTCATGAAGGCTTAACTGATTATTAGAGTGATGTGCATGCGTGAGCATGTGCCAAGTCAATTCAAATAAAACATCCAGAGGAGGATACCACAGTGTCATACCAAGTTATGAATAGAGCAATGCAAGCAAATATTCATAAGACATGCTACAAACTATTAGCGAGATGGAGCTAATCATAAGAAAGCAAGAACTACTAAGCATCCAAAGATAACATACACTCTACATGAGCGGGCTAACCATGCCCACAGTGATGAGTATATGTACAAAAATGAAAACAAATAGAGTTCGTTACCAGCCTCTTACCACGCCTCAAGTTGTCATTAATCCTCACTATTGCTCTTCACTTGTGTGGCTTGAATAATAATATGAAACCAACATCCACTAAGGACTGCTGAACCCTGTAGCAAACTCACAAAAACCAAAGAAGAACGACAAATATTTTTGTTGTTTTTGATTTTTAAAACAAGAACCAAAGAGGAAAAACAAGCAAAGCAAAATCTTTTTGGGTTTTTCAAATAGTTCAAACAAAGCAAAAAGGGAAAAACAAACCAAGGCAAAAATAAGAAGCAAACCAAAGAGAAACAACAGAAATATTTTTGGACTTTTTGTGTTTTAGAAAGCAAAAGCAAAGAAGAACAAAAACTAAAAAGAGAACGAAAACATGAATATACAAAGTACCAATGCAACATGATATGGAGATGAGTGCGGTGTCGGCGTACCTCCCCCCAAGCTTAGGCTTTTGGCCCAAGTGGGTATCAATCCATGTAAAAATAGGGGTTCCAAGCAGGCGGATCTTGATAAGAATGATCGTAGTTGGGCCCATGGGAAGAAGAAGAAGCTCTCCAATCATAAGCAGGCTACTGATATGAAGACTCTCCCTCATTTGAGGGCTGGACCGAATCATCCGCGACCTCCCTTCTAGTGTCCTGCTCCTGTTGGGAGAGCTCTCCCAAGTATGTGTCAAGCTCCTTCTCAGTGAGGGACCATCCTTCCCTGTTATCAAGGTTAAACAAAATAGGTGCAGGCAAAATAACAACACGCTCGGACTTGCTCTTTCTCCAACCAGCTTTGAGAAAGGTTATTTCATAAGATAACTCACTCATCTTCTATTCTGAAATTTAAACACCTATTAAACAAGTGATTGTAAAGTAAATATAATGAAGGATTCTACTCATAGGGACTTGTAAGAGGCCTAAACATGCATCAAAACTGTATCTCTAAGCATCAAACAAGCTTACAAGCTCTCATAACCAGTCACCTACAACAGCAAAATACTCAAGATATGATCCACTAAACACAAATCTACTTGGACAAGGGGAGGAGTCACATACCAGGGAACAAATGCTCCAAATTTAAGCAAGAAAGATGGGCTGAGCAAGGAGATCGAAAAAATCGAGAGCAAGCACAGCAAGAACACGATTTTGAGCAATGAACTGGAGCTTACTTGGGAGAGAGAAGAAAGTGGCAGGTGAGAGAGTTAGTGGGGGGCCAGGGGTGGCCCACACCAGGGCATGGCGCCACCCAGGGCTGGCCGCGCCACCATGTGGTGTGCCTGCCTGGTGGGCCCCCTGGTAACTCCCAGGTACTCCTTTGCCCCTTTTTTCACGTAAAAATTTAATATGAATTTTCTGGAATTTTTCGAGACACTTTATTTTTGGGCATTTTCAGGCATAGAAGAATGATTTCCTAATAGATAGATTTTTTTTTGGAAACATGATGCAAGGATAAAACAAAGCTAGAACTACAGAAGTTCTAAAACACTCTAATATGTAAGCAATTAACAACAAAAAGAGAACTAAACAAAAACAAAAACTAAAATGCAAAGGATATAAGTAAATGAAGATAATCATAGTGAAAACATTGTTTTGTTCAATGAAATCCTTTTGTTAACAAGGTTGATCAGGTCTTGCTACCAGAACAATTCCATATGAGACAAAACTTTGTATTCCACTAATGCTTATGTTACCTCAACCTTGATAGCAATGGTCCCAATCATAATAGTTTCAAATTTTTCTCTTGGTATGGGACAATATATTTCTCCAACTTGAATGCCCTCAACATGTTCAATTGAATTCAAACCATAAGTTCTTTCAACCTTCTTGGGGAAATAGACAGTATGCTCCTTGTCATTAATATTGAAGGTCACCTTTCCTAAATTACAATTGATAACAGCTCCTGCAGTATTAAGAAAAGGTCTCCCAAGAATAATAGACATATTATCATCTTCAGGCATTTCAAGCACAACAAAGTCAGTTAATATCAAGCAATTATGAGCCACTTGAACAGGTACATCATCACATATACCCACAGGAATAGTGGTGGATTTATCAGCCATTTGCAAAGATATATCAGTTGGTATTAATTTTTCTAGTTGAAGCCTCTTATAGAGAGAGAAAGGCATAACACTAACTCCAGCTCCTAAATCACACAAAGCAGT
Source organism: Avena sativa (assembly GCA_916181665.1). Lineage (NCBI taxonomy): Eukaryota > Viridiplantae > Streptophyta > Magnoliopsida > Poales > Poaceae > Avena > Avena sativa. The sequence goes on from OV702292.1 coordinate 142,968,634, forward strand.
TCTAACATAACTATTCTTAATAGAGCAAGGGATAGTTGGAATCCCTGGGTCTCCAAGTTTCTTAGGAACCTTACCATTGAAAGAATAATTAGCAAGCAAAGTAGAAATTTCTTCATTAGGGATCTTCCTTTTATTCGAGACAATATCCTTCATATACTTTGAGTAAGGAGGCAATTTAATAGCATCAGTCAAAGGAATTTGCAAGAATAAAGGTTTCATCCACTCATATAACTTATTATAGTGTTCATCTTCCTTTGACTTGTGTTTCTTATCAGGGAAAGGCATAGGTTTTTGGACCCAAGGTTCTCTTTCACTACCATGTTTCTTAGCAATAAAATCTTCTTTGGTGTATTTAGTATTCTTAGTGTGGTTTTCAGGTTCTTCTTCAACTTTTTCTTCATTAGGAACTTCATTTTCTTCATTACCACTTTCAGTTTCAGCACCAGAGATAGATATACTATTAGGATCTAAAGCAGGTTCAGAGGGTTCTACAACAGTTTTATGTTTCATTTTTCCTTTTCTTATGAGTAGAACCACTATTTTCAGCTTGTTGAGAATCCTGCTCAATTCTTTTGGGATGCCCCTCGGGATATAGAGGATCCTGGGTAGCTGCTCCACTTCTAGTTCTAATTTCATAAGCATGTTTTTCTTTAGCAGCATTAACTAGCAAGTCGTTTTGCACTTTAACGAGTTGATCTATTTGAGTTTAAACCATTTGAAAGTGTTTAACAATCATTTTAACATCATTAGAGGTTCTTTCCACAATATCTTTCAACTCAACAATAGCTCTAGTGTTTTCCATTAGATGATTTTGCACCCTTTTATTAAAATTATCTTGCTTAACAATAAAGATATCGAATTCTTCTAAGCATTGATCAGGAGGTTTAGAGTAAGGGATATCACCTTCATCAAAGTGTTGGAGAGAGTGTACCTCAATAGTGGATGAGTAGGGGATAGGCTTACATAATTCTTCTATAGGTGGTAAATTCTTAACATCTGTAGCTTTAATTCCCTTCTCCTTAAGACATTTCTTAGATTCCTTCATCACTTCATCATTTAATTCAATAACTCCCCTCTTCTTTGATGTTGGAATAGGCACCGGAATAGATGGTTCAGGTACATTTACTTTAGTTATAGCTTGTTTAGGAGGAGTCCAATCTTCATAATTCTTGCTTATTTTAGACATTAATTCCTCAGCTTCCTTAGGAGTCCTATTCCTGAAAACACAATCAGCACAACTATCTAGGTATGTCCTAGATTCTTCAGTTAGTCCATTATAAAATATATCAAGAAGCTCATTCTTAGGTAATGGGCTTCCAGCCTGTGCATGAATCAAAGCACAAAACCTTGCCCAAGATTCGGGCAATGCCTCTTTTTATCCCTGTTTAAAATCAAAAAGTTCCTGCAAAATAGCATGTCTAGCACTAGGAGGAAAATATTTCTGCAGGAAAGTACTAATCAAGCACTCAGGGCTATCAATAGATCCAGGAGGTAAATTACTAAACCAAGTTTTAGCTTCTCCTTTCAGTGAAAAGGGGAAAATCTTAGCGACAAAGTAAGTACGCATCTTAATATCGTTAGAAAACAAGCCACTCATGGTAGAAAGTTCATTCATATGTGCTACCGCACTTTCATTCTTAGTCCCACAAAAAGGTTCTTTCTCGATAATAGCTATGTAAGATAGATCGAGAGAGAAATCATAATCTTCATCTATAATGTTTATGAGAGAAGCAACAAACTTAGCAGCAGGAGGTAATTTGGGTCTAATAGTACGCCTCTCAAGGAGGCTCTTAGCAGCGCTCCTATCATGGGTGTTTTTACATTCTTTAATAAATTCATCGGTCATCTCAACATAACCATCTTTAATACCATAACTTTCACTAGACTCAGGTGAACTAACAGGTGTGGTAGTGTCTTCATTAGAAGTTTCGGTATTTCTAGCTATAGTTCTAGCAATCGTAGCATCTAGGAAAGGACCTAATGAACCACTCTTATCAAGCACGGTAGAAGCAGCATCATAAGCATTAGAAGTTTCAAATTCAGCAGTAGTAGCAGTGTGTGTAGCATGTGTATGTGGTGGTGTAACGAGCTTACTTATAACAGACGGTGAATCAAGAGCAACAGAGGTGTTCAGAACCGTACCTCTTCTTGTAGTGGATGGTAGAATTGGAACCTTGCCATCATGAGACTTACCCATGATGGATGGATAGCAGCGAACAATAGAGAATCCAAGTGAACTTGATAAATAAAGCTATGTCCCCGGCAACAGCGCTAGAAAATAGTCTTGATGACCCACAAGTATAGGGGGTGTATCGTAGTATTTTCGAGGGAAGTGAAACCCAATTTATTGATTCGACACAAGGAGAGCCAAAGAATATTTATAATCCTTAACAACTGAGTTGTCAATTCAGCTGCACCTGGAAAAATCTTGCTCACAGCAGTTTATCAGTAGCAATAGTTTTGAAGTAGGAATAGCAAAGTAGCAACAGTAGTAAAGTAAAGACAGCAGTAACAATAGCAGTAAACAGTGGGATTCGAGTGTGGTAGGCGTAGGGATGGATGGAAGGGCGTTGCATGGACAAGACAATTCACATAGCAATCAGAACATAGGGCAATTGCAGATAAATAAGATAAAGCATCCAAGTACTAGATAATCCTAGGCATGTGTTCCATATATAGTCATACGTGCTCGCAATGAGAACTTGCACAACATCTTTTGTCCTGCCAGCCCGTTTGCAGCGGGGCCTCAAGGGAACTACTAGAAATTAAGGTGCTCCTTTTAATTGAGCACCGGAGCAAAGCATTAACACTCTGTTAACACATGTGATCCTCACATCAAAGCCATTCCCTCCGGTTATCCTGATTTCTGTCACTTCGGGGCCATTGGTTCCGGACAACAACGTGTGTATACAACTTGTAGATAAGACCAAAAAATACTATCATAATGAATCAATAACATGTTCAGATCTAAAATCATGGCACTCGGGCCCTAGTGACAAGTATTAAGCATAACAAGTCGCAACAAAGTCATAAAGCACTAATAAAAGATAGTAGGCACCATGCCCTAACAATCTGATGCTATTACATGAACGATCTCATCCAATCCCTACCATCCCCATAGCCTACAGCGGGGGATTACTCAGTCATAGATGGGGGAAACATGGATGGTCGATGGAGAAGCGATTGTGATGATGATGGGGATGATCTCCTCCAATTCCCTGTCACGGCAGGGTGCTAGAACGGAGTTTCTGGTGCTGTTTCGTGGAATCTGGTGGTGGCGGCGAAGTGGAACTCCTTCTGGAAAAACGCCGAACCCCCCGAAGTTTTTAGGTCAAAAGGCTCCTTATATGCAAAGAGGGAGACCGAGGGGGTGCCTAGGGGGCCCACACCACCCCCTGGCGCGGCCTGGCCTGGCCCGCACCACCAGGTGGTGTGGCCACCCCCTGGCTCTTCTCCGTCTCGTATTCTGGCTCCTGGAGGCTTCGAGTGAAATAGGATTTTTGGCATATTTTCCGAGATTTTTCCTGATAGTTGATTTTCTGCACAAAAAGTAGACACCAAGGCAATTCTGCTGAAAACAACGTCAGTCCGCATTAGTTGCATCCAAATCACACAATTTTAGAGGAGAAACAATAGCAAAAGTGTTCAGGAAAGTAGATACGTTTTGGACGTATCAGTTCCATCTATAGTCATACGTGCTCGCAAGGAGAACTTGCACAACATCTTTTGTCCTGCCAGCCTGTTTGCAGCGGGGCCTCAAGGGAACTACTGGCAATTAAGTTGCTCCTTTTAATAGAGCACCGGAGCAAAGCATTTAACACTCCGTGAACACATGTGATCCTCACATCAAAGCCATTCCCTCCAGTTATCCCGATTTCTATCACTTCGGGGCCTTTGGTTCCGGACAACAACGTGTGTATACAACTTGCAGGTAAGACCATAAACAATACTATCATAATGAATCAATAACATGTTCAGATCTCAAATCATGGCACTCGGGCCCTAGTGACAAGCATTAAGCATAACAAGTTGCAACAAAGTCAAAAAGCACTAATAATAGATACTAGGCACCATGCCATAACAATCTGATGCCATTACATGAACGATCTCATCCAATCCCTACCATCCCGATAGCCTACAACGGGGGATTACTCACTCATAGATGGGGGAAACATGGATGGTCAATGGAGAAGCGATGGTGGCGATGATGAGGATCATCTCCTCCAATTCCCCGTCCCAGCAGGGTGCCAGAACGGAGTTTCTAGGTCCGAATCGTGGAATCTGGTGGTGGCGGCAAAGCGGAACTCTTTCTGGAAAAACATCGAAGCCCCCTTGGTTTTTAGGTCAAGAGGCAACTTATAGGCAAAGAGGGAGGCCGAGGGGGTAGCCGAGGCGGCAACACCGCCCCCAGGCGCGGCCTGGCCTGCGTGGCCAGGTGGTGTGGTCCCCTCGTGGCCCTACTCCGTCTCGTCTTCTAGCTTCGCGAGTCTTCTGGTGAAATAGGATTTTTGGCATATTTTCTGGGATTTTTCCTGATAGTTTATTTTCTACACAAAAACTAGACACTAAGGTAATTCTACTGAAAACAACGTCAGTCCGTGTTAGTTGTATCCAAATCACACAAGTTTAGAGGAAAAACAATAGCAAAAGTGTTCAGGAAAGTAGATACGTTTTGGACGTATCAACTCCCCCCAAGCTTAGCTTATTGCTTGTCCTCAAGCAATTCAGTTGAAAACTGAATGCGATAAAAGAAACTTTCACGAACACATTTGCTTCATAACATGTATATATTCTTAGCATGTGATTAACTACTTAGGCAATTCACCATAAAGAGTATGCAACTAAGTTTACTTAATAGTCATTGCAAGCTATGAAGAGATTCCAACTCAAAAATAGTAAGTAGCATGAAACATAAATGTAAGCAACATTGCAGTGCTCATAAAAAGGCATGATAGAGTGGTATCTCTCTTGCCTTTGATTTTAGAGCCCTTTGAAGTTCAAGTTAAGACTAGAAGTAAAGATATCAAAGATACAAGCATCAAAGTCATAACACAATTAATCTAGTTTTGAGACAAGCACATTATACTAAAAATGACAACTATGCTCTCAAGAAAGTGCTCATAGAAAGGTGGTGACTCAACAAGAAAATGAAAAGGTTTTGAAAAGTTTGAAAAGCTTCCAAATGTTGAAAGTATGGTACTCATTAGATTTGAGCTCTCATTGCCCCTATCATAAGCATCTTCAAATGGTTAAGGTTAAAGTGACACAAGTAAGAGGATATGCTTGACAAGTTATAAGTTAAAATCTCATGCCCCTTACTTACGAGTACCGACGCTCATGCTACTCAACTTCAGTCACAAGTAAGCTCTTGTCATTGTAAGTACATATGTATCATAGAGAACCGCCAATGAGGTACCCCTTGCACATGATACATGAGCTATCCCATAATAAAAATGACAAGGCAAGTAGACAATGAGCATCTCAGCGATCTTTTTATTTGCTATTTGCATAGGTTTTTATTGAGGATGCTTCATAGAATGCTCATTATGGTTATGCTGCAAGTTTCCACCATGATTAGGCATGGCTTAGGCTAGCGGCCCAAGCGTTTCTCTAACACATATACAAACTCCATGATCTTACAAGTTCCCCTTTTATTTCACATCACCAGGATCCATAAGCAAAAGAATCATGATATCAACGAGGTACAAAGTACCCGTGCAATGTTGAAAGCGTTCCCCATGATACATGGTTCTGCTAACTTCAACTTATAAAGGGCAAGCATATACGCAACAAAGATGGACGCAATGGTTCAAGATTATTAAGTGCAAGAAAGTAAAGTGTGCCATCAAGTTTGTGAGAGCTTTACTAACTAACTTTCTCATAACAAGCAAACATTTTATTCAGAATAAAATAAGGCATACTAAGCATGCACGAAATAGCAAATGATGCTAATAGGTAGGTATGGTGGACACTTTTGGCAATATTAGTTTTAGATAGTTGGAAACACGAGTAAAGCTTATACTCAGTGCAAGTGAAGGCTAGCAATAGTAAGGGAGCGACAAACGAGAGAGCAATAACTGTCATAATCATGCTAATCATGGCATGAAAGTGATTCAAGACCCCTGAGGCAAAATAATTCATCGAAGCTTAACTGACTATTGTTTCAGTCATATGCATGCTTGAGCACGTGCCAAGTCAATTCAAGTGAAACATTTAGAGGAGGATACCATAGTGTCTAGGGCTGGGCATTCGGTTGCACCGAACCGATTGGTTCGGTGTCTGGGTTCAATAGTAACTTCGGTGTTTGGAAAACATGGACCGATCGGTGTCTCTGTATTCTGCTAACCGAGGATTCGGTCCTCCTATTTTTTGGGTCGGTCCTCGGTTTCTGACCGAAACAACCGATCAGAAGTAAATCCAAGAAGAATCACGGTACTAGCCTCGATGGAAACAAGCAGATGCAAAGGGACCAGGAGAATCGTAGTTACTCGTTAGGAGCAGGTCGGAGACAGGTCCAGGTACCTGCTGCCGCCGAGCGATAGTTAAAATTTGTGGTGGAAGCGGCCGATGTGGGCGAGAATTAGAAGACGGAGGAGAAGCCACTATTGCAGCGCTTGCCGGTGGGATCGATCGATGGAGCAGAGGTCATCGGCAGACTGCTGGCGGTTGCCATATCTTGGGTGCGTCTGGAGGATCGATGGAGCAGAGCTAATCGACGGCTGCCATATCTTGGGCGCGTCTAGATTCCTCCAGGGTAAGGGGTGACTAGAGTTTTCCTTTTGAGACAAAACGACTAGATACATGCCCTCGTGGTGTGCGTGCGTGCAGAATAAAAACGGTTGCCCTTGTGAAGGCCTACATGGACATGCGTGAATGAATTGACTAGTGGGTGGAGTACGTCTGTTTCAGTTTTTTCTCGGTTTCTAGGGTCATTTCGGTTATCAATGGATAGAAACCGAACTAGACGAACAAATTTCGGTTTTCTATAGTTGCTGACCGAATTTAGTGTATATATTTCGGTTTTGGTCTATTCGGCTTCGGTCCCGGCCTTTTCGGTTCGGTATTTCGGTCTTCGGTTAAAATGCCACCCGTAATAGTGTCATACCAAGTTATGAATAGAGCAATGCAAGCAAACATTCATATGACAAGCTACAAACTATTAGCAAGCTGGAGCTAATCATAAAAAATCAAGAACTACTAAGCATCCATAAATAACATACACCCTACATGAACAGACTAAGCATGCTCACAGTGATGAGTATATATACAAAAATGAAAACAAATAGAGTTTGTTACCAGCCTCTTACCACACCTCAAGTTGTCATTAATCCTCATTATTGCCCTTCGCTTGTGCGGATTGAATAATAACATGGAACCAAATTCCACTAAGGACTGCTGAACCCTGCAACAAACTTCACAAAACCAAAGAAGAAGAACCAATATTTTTTGGTGTTTTTAATTTTCAGAGACAAGAACAAAAAGGAAAAACAAGCAAAGCAAAATCTTTTTGGGTTTTTCGAATAATTAAGACAAAGCCAAAAGGAAAAAAGCAAACCACGACAAAAAGAAGAAGAAGCAAACAAAGAGAAACAACAGAAATATTTTTGGTCTTTTCGTGTTTTTAGAAAGAAAAAAGTAAACAAAGAACGAAAACTAAAAAGAGAGCGAAACATGAATATACAAAGTACCGACGAAACATGATACGGAGATGAGTGTGATGTCGGTGTACCTCCCCCCAAGCTTAGGATTTTGTCCTAAGTGGGTATCAATCCCAAGCTGCCAAGATGGAGCGCCTCCGTAGTATGGTGAGGAGGTACCCTCGTCCTGGTGCGAGCTCGAGGACGCCCCACCGTAGTGCGCAGGGTAGTCGTAAGAAGGTACATCCTCCTGGTGCTGTCTGTCTCAAATATTTCTCCAAAGGTGTGGTTGTTCATCTTTGATATTCTGAAATTTAAACAAGTGATTGCAAAGTGAATATATAATGAAGGGCACTACTCATAGGGACTTGTAAGAGGCCTAAACATGCATCAAAACAATATCTCTAAGCATTGAACAAGCTTACAAGCTCTCATAACCTGTCACCTACAACAACAAAATACTCAAGATATAAACCACTAAACACAAATCTACTTGGACAAGCAGAGGAGTCACATACCGGAGAACAAATGCTCCAAATTTCAGCAGCAAAGATGGGTTGAGCAAGGAGATCGAAAAATCGTGGGCAAGAACAGCAAGAACGCGATTTCAAGAAAAGAACTGATGTTTTCTCGGGAGAGAGGAAGCAGTGGGAGGTGAGAGAGTCAGTGGAGGGTCAGGGGTGGCCCACACCATGCCCAGGCGCGCCCTTAGGCTGGCCACGCCACCAGGTGGTGTGCCTGCCTGGTGGGCCCCCTGGTACTCTCTGGGCACTTCTCTTCCCCTTTTTCACGTAAAAATTTAATATGAATTTTCTGGAATTTTTCATGACACTTTATTTTTGAGCAATTTTCAGGTATAGATGAATGATTTTCTGACAGAGAAGGTTTCTGGAATGATGCAACAGCTAAACAAAGCTAAAACTTCAGAAGTTCTAAGACACTCTAATATGCAAGCAACTAACAACATGAAAGTAAACTAAGCAAAAGCAAAAGCTAAAATAGATAAACTAGATGTAAGCGGAGATAATCATGGTGAAAACATTGTTTTGTTCATTAAAATCCCTTTGTTAACAAGGTTGATCAGGTCTTGTTACCAAAACAATTTTATATGAAACAAAACTTTGTATTCCACTAATGATTATGTTACCTCAACTTTGATAGCAATGGTCCCAATCATAATAGTTTCATATTTTTCTCTTGGTATGGGATAATATATTTCTCCAACTTGAATGCCCTCAATATGTTCAATTGAGTTTAAACCATAAGTCCTATCAATCTTCTTGGGTTAATAGACAGTATGCTCCTTGTCATTAACATTAAAAGTCACCTTTCCTTGATTACAATTAATAACAGCTCCTGCAGTATTAAGAAAAGGTCTCCCAAGAATAATAGACATATTATCATCTTCAGGCATTTCAAGCACAACAAAATTAGTTAATATCAAGCAATTATGAGCCACTTGAACAGGTACATCCTCACATATACCAACATGAATAGTAGTAGATTTATCAGCCATTTGCAAAGATATATCAGTTGGTATTAATTTTTCAAGTTGAAGTCTCTTATAGAGAGAAAAAGGCATAACACTAACTCCTGCTCCCAAATCACACAAAGTAGTTCTAACATAACTATTTTTAATAGAGCAAGGAATAGTTGGAATCCCTGGGTCTCCATGTTTCTTTGGAACCTTACCATTAAAGGAATAATTAGCAAGCAAAGTAGAAATTTCTTCATTAGGGATCTTCCTTTTATTCGAGACAATATCCTTCATATACTTTGAATAAGGAGGCAAATTTAATAGCAGCAATCAAAGGAATTTGCAAGAATAAAGGTTTCATCCACTCACAAAACTTGTTATAGTGTTCATCTTCCTTTGACTTGTGTTTCTTATCAGGGAAAGGCATAGGTTTTTGGACCCAAGGCTCTCTTTCACTACCATGTTTCTTAGCAACAAAATCTTATTTAGTGTATTTAGTATTCTTAGTGTGCCTTTCAGGTTCTTCTTCAATTTTTTTCTTTATCAGGAGCATCATTTTCTTCATTACCACTTTCAGTTTCAGCATCAGAGACGGATATACTATTGGGATCTTTAGCAGGTTCAGAGGGTTCTACAATAGTTTTATGTTTCTTTTTTCTTTTCTTACGAGTAGTACCACTATTTTCAGCTAGTTGAGAATCCCGCTCAATTCTTTTAGGATGCCCCTCAGGATATAGAGGATCCTGGGTAGCAGCACCACTTCTAGTTCTAATTTCATAAGCATGCTTTTATTTAGCAGCATTAACTAGCAAGTCTTTTTGTACTTTAATAAGATGATCAATTTGAGTTTGAACCATTTGGAAGTGTTTAACAAGCATTTTAACATCATTATAGGTTCTTTCCACAATATCTTTTAACTCAATAATAGCTCTAGAGTTTTCCATTAAATGATTTTGCACCCTTTTATTAAAATTATCTTGCTTAACAATAAAAATATCGAATTCTTCTGCATCCCCTCGGCCTCTCCTTCTGCCTATAAGTTGCCCTCGGGACGAAAACCCTAAGTACCCGATCAAAAATCCACGAAAGAGTCTGTAGCCGCCGTCATCTCCATCCCTAGATCGGGAGGGATCTGAAGCTCTTCTCGGCACCCTGCCAGAGAGGGGAATTCACCCTGGAGGCCTTCTTCATCACCATGCAAGCCTCCGGTGTGATGCATGAGTAGTTCATCCTTGGACTATGGATCCATGTAGTAGCTAGATGGCTGGTTTCTCCTCCTTTGTGCTTTCATGTTTAGATCTTGTGAGCTCCGTTCATGATCAAGATCATCTATTTGTAATTCATACATGTTGTGTTTGTGGGGATCTGATGGATATTGAGATGCTATTTCAGATTGATTATTGATTCTATCATGTCTTTGTTATTTGAGATCTTGCATGCTTTCCGTTGTTAGTAGCTATCTTGGCCAAGTAGATGCTAGCAACTCCAAGAGTTAGTATTTATGCTCGATAGTGGGTTCATGCCTCTAGTAATTTGGGGAAGTGACAGAAATCTCTAAGGTACTAGATGTGCTGTTGCTACTAGGGAGAAAACAACAATCCTTTATTCATAGAATAATCGTATTGTTTACTTTACACGCAGTTCGTAAAGCAATAATCTGTTGCTTACAACTTAATACTGGAGGGGGTTCGGATGATAACCTGAAGGTGAATTATTAGTCATAGATGCAGTTGGATGGCGGTCTATGTATTATGTTGTATTGCCCAATCAAGTCTCAGAGGAGTCAAGATGATTAGTATATGCATGTATTTCTTTCTCGGTGTTTGTCAATTGCCCCGCTGTAATTTGTTCACCTAGCATGTTATCTATCTAAGGAGAGCCACCTCTAGTGAACTATGGATCCCGGTCCTTATACTTTACATACAATCTATAATCTTTTACTGCTTTGTGTTTACTTTCTGCAAACTATTACGTCTTTCCATTCGATATGTTTAATCCTTTGTTTTCCGCAAAACACGGTGAGATTGACAACCTCATCGCAAGTTGGGGACAAAGTTCTGTGGTTGTGTTGTGCAGGTCTCCACGTTGCTACTAGCACCGGTAGTGCGTCCTGTCAAAGCTCAGCTAGTAACACCTTTGGGGTGTTTCCTTGCTCCTACTAGTTCGATTAAACCTTGGTTTCATAACTGAGGGAAAACTTGCTGCTATATTCATCGTACATTTCTCTTGGGGTTCCCAACGAGCTCTACGTCGAAAGTCGAGCGCATCACCCACAAGTATAGGGGGTGTATCGCAGTATTTTTCGAGGGAAATGAAACCCAATTTATTGATTCGACACAAGGGGAGCCAAAGAATATTTATAAGTCTTAACAACTGAGTTGTCAATTCAGCTACACCTAGAAATAATCTTGCTCACAGCAGTTTATCAGTAGCAACTGTTTTGTAATAGCAAAGTAATAACACTAGTAGAAGTAAGACAGTAGCAACAATAGCAGTAAACAGTAGGATGAAAGCGCGGTAGGCATAGGGATGAGTGGACGGGCGTTGCATGGACAAGACAATTCATATGGCAATCAAGACATAGGGCATTTGCAGATAAATAAGATAAAACATCCAAATACTAAATAATCATAGGCATGTGTTCCATATATAGTCATAGGTGCTCGCAATAAGAACTTGCACAACATCTTTTGTCCTGCCAGCCCGTTTGCAGCGGGGCCTCAAGGGAACTACTGATAATTAAGGCGCTCCTTTTAATAGAGCACCGGAGCAAAGCATTAACACTCTGTGAACACACATGATCCTCACATGAAAGTCATTCCCTCTGGTTATCCCGATTGCTGTCACTTCAGGGCATTTGGTTCCGGGCAACAATGGGTGTATACAACTTGCAGGTAAGACCATAAACAATACTATCATAATGAGTCAATAACATGTTCAGATCTGAAATCATGGCACTCAGGCCCTAGTGACAAGCATTAAGCATAACAAGTTGCAACAAAGTCAAAAAGCACTAATACTAGATACTAGGCACCATGCCCTAACAATCTGATGCCATTACATGAACGATCTCATCCAATCCCTACCATCCCCATAGCCTACAGCGGGGGATTACTCACTCAAAGATGGGGGAAACATGGATGCTCGATGGAGAAGCGATGGTGATGATGACGGTGATGATCTCCTCCAATTCCCCGTCCCGGCAGGGTGCCAGAACGGAGTTTCTGGTTCCGAATCGCGGAATCTCGTGGTGGCGGAGGAGCGGAACTCTCTCTGGAAAAACGTCGAACCCCCCTTGGTTTTTAGGTCAAGAGGCAACTTATAGGCGAAGAGGAAGGCCGAGGGGGCAGCCGAGGTGGCCACACCACCCCCAGGTGCAGTCTGGCCTGGCCCGCGTGGCCAGGTGGTGTGGGCCCCTCATGGTCCTACTCCGTCTCGTCTTCTGGCTCCGTGAGTCTTCTAGTGAAATAGGATTTTTGGTATATTTTCCAGGATTTTTCATGATAGTTGATTTTCTGCACAAAAACTAGACACCAAGGTAATTCTGCTGAAAACAGCGTCAGTCCGTGTTAGTTGTATCGAAATCACACAAGTTTAGAGGAAAAACAATAGCAAAAGTGTTAGGGAAAGTAGATACGTTTTGGACGTATCAACTACCTCCATCGTAGGGAGGTAGTAGCTGACCAGATGCAGCGAAAGAGACAAAGTTAGATCCTGACCGGCCCGGCCGAGCCCCAATGGGCTCGTAAACCCCCTCCCCCTACTGCGGCACTATAGCACGGGCACCACCATCATCCACTAGGGGCGCTGCCACCATGCCTAAGGTGGGCCACCCAGGCCCAGATAGGGCCCTTATCTGGGCCAGGAGGGTGCCACCGGTCGCACTCCGGTGACCAGCCGGCTACAACCAACGGTCGCGCTGCCACCTCGACGACCACCCAAGGAACGCAAGATCTCACTCTTTCGTGCCGGACCACCAACATCCAAGTCACATCGCCGCCATCAGGAGTCCCCGCACCCCTCTACGTGGACGGGAAGAGGCCGCCCCGCTGTGCGGGAATGGCTCAACGATCCACGCTGACAATGACGATAGGGGAGAGTGAGCGGAGGTAGGCTGGAGAAGGGGAGGGCGGTAGGGTTTGCCCATCGCCCGCATAGGAGGGGATGAGCCAGTGAACGGGTTGATCTGGTAACAATGATAGACATCGGCTTTATCATCTTCCACCTCAACAATAATGGAAGTAATAAATACATGTACAAATAAAAACTTGTAATACATGGATATGTCACTTTATAATTTTTTTAAGAAGTTGCAGTGTGGGATTTTCGCACCATATATTTTCTCGAAATAGGATTTCGTCCCGCTTTATAAATAAATCCACGATGGTCGAACCGATACAAGGCGGAGAGGAAAGCCTCTTACAAAGCAGAACAAAGATAAAGCAAAAAGATACACGGAAAAACCTAAAAGAAACTACCGAAGACATCAAAGAAGCCCAGCGGCATGCACTGGTGGCGGCGGCAGGGGGAAGGAGAAGGGAGCGACAGGAACGGGAGGATAGGGTTAGCTCCTAGTCGCTCGCGGGGGGGGGGGGGCAACCGAGGAGCGGAGAGGCAGGTGCATGGCCTAGTCCGATCGAGGGTGCGCCTAAAAAAGCATAGATGCACGAGATCGTCGAGGAGATCCAGGCCGTCATCGCTTTAATGGAGGATCCAGAGCTCGCCGAAGACCCCAGCAATCTCGTCTACTGGGAGAACTTCTTCGTCGAGTGTCGGAACTAAGAACTGGCCGCCCACAACAGAGGAGGCCCGTCGATGAGGTGTCACAACGCCGCAGGGCAACATGGGTGGTGGAGCGTGCCAGGCCGCACACTAGCGGCCATCCTCGAGCACATCACCGCCGGGGATCGCCCTAAACTAGGCTATCCTCCGCGGTCGCTGCCGAAAGTCGCTAGGCGCCGGGCGACCACATGGATGCCGAGGAGGATGGGTGGCCTCTCGTCGTCACGCTCATCCGTCTTGATGCCAGCCCTGTCACCGCTACGCCTGGTGAAGCGGGAGGCGGAGTCGCATGCGCATTCGCCGCCAAGGAGGAGGGCACGTGGCATCATCATCAACGAAGGCCGTGCGCCGTTGCAGCCAGTCGACCACCTTCGGTTGTTGAGGCCGAGGCAGCCGCCAAAGACGGAGCCGGCGGATAAACAAGGTCCACATGAATTCAAACGAAAAATTCATAAAGTATATGATAAACAAGGTCTACATACATTAATACATGAATTTTTCGAAAACAATGTCTACATGCAGAGAGTAGATCAGATAAAGCCGGGCAGCGAAACAGGAAAACAGACAAAAGTTGGTTTCGAAAACTAGATTATTGTCATAAGCTGTCAGCGTGTCACGATGCAAACACAGCTTTAAACAACCTACATATATATTCTTAGCTAGGATGCATGATCCATATATTGAGTTCGGTAGAAGATGGCAACGTTCACGGGTTTGGTTACTCGATCGGAATCGAGGTACAGGGATACCACGAACACTCCCGTTTCCTGAAAAAATTATACAGAGTTGGGTGAAATTTTGCCACCTGCCATCATCAAGCTAGTACCCTCTTCCCAGCGCGCTGTGCCGCTCGAATATTCCAGCTGAACCGAACGAACCCATCATCCACTAACAGGGATCGACCGACGTCCTTATCCGCGTCCACACTGGATTGGATTGGATGGGTTAAAGCTGAAGCACACTCGTCTGATCTAGTACTTAGTATCGGGGTTTCGATTTGTAGCACGTTGTGCACCAAAGGATCCAATCCAAGGAGGAGGAGGCGGCACCACCCCCCACCACCACCACCATCGCGCCACTTGCCAAGCTGCTTTTAAATAAGCCGATCTGTTTGTTCTCTAGTCGTGGGAAACGTTTGGCCGGATCCACTGTTTCGACGTGCCTGACCGGTTTCGGCAGGATGATGATGATAAAACAAAGAGAGTACCGAACCATGACATCTGTACTTTTATTTATCACCTCTGTATTATTTTTGTCAGATACGTACGTAGCCTCGAGGTAAAGCTCTCGTTTTTCAAGTACGTATATACGGAATATATCCTGTGGCTGGCTGGCTGGCTGGTGAGTGAAACGTTTTGTTTTTTTTGAATCCCCAGTGGTGTGTCTATTTCAGCTTTGGTTTAGCCGGGGCGAAAAGGCGACTCAACCCCTTGCTGCTAGTGCTAGTGGTGTATGTATGGGACGCAGGGAAGATGCAACGCACCGGGACACGGCTCCGCTGCCTTTGCGCGTTTAATGAGGCAACAGGTACGTGCGTCATCACTGCTTGTCCCGTCCGTTTTGTCCCGTTGCACCGGTCCAGCTGCCTGATGCAGATGGAAGGCCGGAATATCGCTGGGTGCACGCCCCCGCAGCCAGCTCCTTTTCTCCCTGCTTATCCTCCGAAATGTCAGCGGATTTATACGTGTGAAACATACTTCCTCCGTCTTGAAATAGATGTCTTAGATTTATCAAAAATTGGATTGATCTATATACTAAACAGTGTCTTGATTTATTCAGATTTTGAAAAAATATTTTGAGACAGGGGAGTACTATAAATTAGTTTACTAGCATTTCGTGAAATAAAATAAAATTAATAAATGCGGTTGATGTTTTTTTGCAAAAAAGAAACAGTTGATGTTTGACGTATGCGAGTTGGGAGAACACCCCCTCCATGATGTGTCATAATGTGTTTATTTAACAACACATTATTAGTTTAATTATTATATGTCATACTAATATAGTACTAGCACAGACATTAGTAGGCCAAGTTTTTTCCACTGATAAGTCCAATAGGGGTTGAAAGTTAGGAGAACATCGATCGGGTGATGTTTGACGTATATGACGTATATGAAAGTTAGGAGAAACAGGGTGGCCTGGTTGTGAGCAATATTTTCTCTTCTTCCCGCCTAAAATCTCTTTATATCGACATATATATGTGCATTTCTTTTATTGAATAGTGTATGTTGATTCGTCTCTACGGACACGACCAGCGGACTATTGTGATGAGAAATATAGTGATCTTATATTTTCTCGGGAGAAACTAATACTACGTACTTTAGACTTCAGATCATTTATCCGTGAATACTTATTCATATACTATGAGATTCTCGCAATCGAGTTGACCTGATCGCAGCCCAGGGCAAATATAAATTAGTGCATCGGGACAATAGGTTGACACCAAAGTTTGCCGGGTTAGGTGGTCCATGTGTACTTAATCAAAACAAATATGCAAAATCGATCACCTCATGATATGGCCCAAATAAAATAAGTGTGGCACGCAAAATCAGATGATCAGCTCGGCTCTTGAGTCCATGTCTTATACATGTGAGGTGGGTATTGACGGGCTTGCGGATTCTATGATCATCATGTTTCTACGATCTCAATTTGCATTTACTTAAATGATGCTAGAAATCTCCATTAAAATGAGTCATTTCATAATTGAATAAGAACGTGGTGCATCTAAATGTATACGTCTGCCCCTTTTTTTTGAGAGAGAGAAAACTGTCCCATTCTCATGGTCGTGGCCAAAGCTGAGCACCAAAGAGAAAATGTCAATGTCTAAATAAAAAGACTATACTATATTTCTCATTATATACTTGTGTTTTTAAGATAGTAAAAGAAAGCTTAATTGTCTCGCAGCCATGGCACACAGCCACAAATCGCACCGGTGTGCGCATATATATATCTTAAATAAGTCCCAATCATCATAAAGTGAGCCTTAGCTTTGTTATCCTCCAACTGTTTCTTTGTAGGTGGATCACATCAGTTTGATATGCTTCATTAACAACTAGACACCTTCTTGGTTAACACGTCTTCTAATCCTATTGTTAAGGATTACAAATTCCCACAAATAAATGTTCTAATTTTACTCTCTTTATTTACGAGATGACAAAGAGTATAGAACTTTAACAAAGGATAAAGTAGTCCTAACGTTGTCCATATATTAATTCGATGCAGTCGATCAATCATGCATGGATATGCCGTCGGCAGGAAGGATAAAGAGATAAAGTAGTACCATCACAAATCAATATACTCAGTAGTATAAACTATGAGCTGCCAACTGGTTATTGTTGTGACATCTGGTGCATGCAGGTCCTTGGTAGCAAAGTTAGCTGTTTTACTAGAATATACAAGTAGCATTAAGAAATGTCAAATCTGGTTAACTTATTTGTGGTGATGTGTGCAACTACCCTGTGATGGAAGGAAAGTTGTCATGGAATGCGATGGATGCTTCTCAACTACGGAATATGATGATTTGCAGCGTCATACTATATGACACATGCAAGATTCAGGCAGGTCTCCTCTCTTATTTATTTTTCATTGATTTCTCCTGTCATCTTTCATTCATTTATTAACCAGGGATACGCATCTTTTTTTATGGTAAAACCAAATTAAACAGCTCTTTCAATTTTATTCAAAGTGACTGAGAACTGCGGAGCTCGCACCAAGACCTGCAAGAAGGATCACTTTGGAGGACCCGTGGGCCATGCCCTTGAGCAACCATCCTTGTATCACTTTGTGCACTTCCCTGTCTGATACCCCATACATTTTCTCCTTAATATGCATTTCATTTGATCTATCCTAGACTTAACAGCAGGACGAAAGAAATTCAGTACTCATCAGAACAGATTCAGAAACTGTGGAAGAGCCTTTTAAGAGTTATAAGGAGCAACCTGATCCCATAACTGGTTGAGACGATAAAACCTGCTTATTTCAGTATGAACGAACCATTAATTCAAACACACAGGATAGAAGAATGCACATTTTGCCAGCGAGATTTTGCGGTAAGCCTAATAAAAAAACATTCTTGATACCTTTTCCACTAGTCAATATGACAACCTTATACAGAGTACAGTAAGGCTACAAGGAGAGAAATTTCTCAGGTGAAGATATCAGCACATATGATTGCTACTAGAGGGAGATGACAAATTACAGATCGGATGTCATCCGTTAAGGAAAAAAAAGAGGGAAAACTTCTTTTCCAGGTGAGAGATAACACCAAACACCGACACCGACCGTGCCCAGTGCAGGCAGATTCTAATCTTTTAACTCTATCTTTCGGTAAGATAACCGAGGCAAGTAGCTCAGTGCCATAGTTGCATCGTACACAGCTAAACGAACTGTTGCAACATACAGTGATAATCAAGGCAGGTAGCACATGCTTTGCCATCGCTTACGATTCCTTCCCATGGCACCATTGGTGCAAAAAGCCTAAATGCTTTGACACAGAAGGAAGTAATGACAAGCAATTGATGCTCCCTAAGCAATGAGCCAGCGAAGCTCATCAGCATCATCACCATCATCATGATGAACTTCTTGTATTCTTGGTCACTCTATTGAGAGGGCTTCCAATCATACTGAAGATTATTGAAGCTATTTGCAGCTCTGAGTCCACCCAACAGCTGATTACCTAGGTCATGTTGCTGCTGGTGCTGGTGCTGGTGATGCTGCTGCTGCTGGGCCAACTGTGATAGATCATGTGCACTATGATGCATTCCCATCCTCCCGTTCATTGCGATTGCATTGTTCCCCATTGCCATTCTCAGTCCACTGGCTGCAGGGTTTGAACCAAACCCACCCATGGCCCCAAATCCCATTCCCCCCACTCCTGATTGATTTGTGACGGCATTACCAACTAAGCAGTTAACCCCATTAATACCAGGGGTAAGCCCATTTGGTCTCTTCATGTCATTCGCTATGTGGCCAACACCATTTCTTTGTGATGACATCATCTCTTGCAAGATTCTCTCAACCGAGCTTTGGGAATCACTTGGTTCAGGTTCCTGAGGCCGAGTTGCAGGCGGCTGCATTGGTGGTAAGCTTGATGATGATGCTGCTGGGGAACCAAGTTGGTTTGTATTCTGAGGGACAGGCATCATGTTGTTATTGGATGATGTAGGCACCTGAGAAGGGAACGAGGTAGACGGGTTTGACTGCAATGAGCTTGTGGAGTTCACCTTGGAAATTGCGCCATTATTTCCACTGTTATACAGACCGTTTACACTTGCCATTGGATGGTCTTGTCTAGAATTCACGGAACCTTGGAGGAGCCCAACAACAGATGTAGAGGTTGCAGATGTAGAGGGTGCGGACGTGAGGGAATTATTTGATGTCACATCTGCATTGGCAGACGCAGAAGTCTGCACACCAGCCATAGGAGCAGAATTTTGACCACTCTGGTTTGAACTCTGGGGAACAGCTTGCTGATCTTCAGGCTGTTGCTGCTGTGGTTGAAGAGGATTGATCCCTGATGGAGTCCTCCGAGGGAAGTTATGAAGGCTATCTGAAATAAAAAGAAGCGAATGTTAGATACCAACAAACAAAACATACAACAGCAAATAGCAGGCACTGATTTTTCTCTCTTCGAAATGGAGGTTAAAACCCCCGGCCTCTGCATCAAAATGATGCACACAGGCACTAATAAGACTATAAATCAAATTTTGTCAAATGGCCTACTAACAAGCTGCTGTGTTTTGTGACCAGGAAGCCTATGTCCCAGTCATTCCCGTGAGGATCAGGTGTAAGTACCACCATCCTGGAATATTTATAAGTTTCTTCACTGTAGATGTGTTTCAAGTATCATTGAACGCAATCAGAATATTACAGTTTCCTGCCTATGGATGTGGTTGGAAATCATGAAATCACTCGCCGCCTCGTCTAAAAAGGAGCATCCATGGGACCTGCCTTGGTGTTGTTTGGTTGGTGTCCTGGATAATCAGCTGGTGGCCTGGCCTGGAGAACCTGGCCCCACTGTCAGCCTGGCTCAGACACTTGAGTTTGAGAGCCTTGAGTGCAGCAGACCCAACCTGGGAGCTCATCCCATTTAACAAGAGAAGGTCAGCAGAGATGGGAGAGAGGAGCAATGGGAGCAAGCTGGGTGCAGCCATCGCACTGAAGCTCTGCCCTTGTCAGGTACAAGCTCCGCCGTTGCTGCATACAAGCACCGCTGGAGGATGTGGGGTCGGGATGAATTGGGGAGAGGGCAGGCTGCTCCAGCTGCCGCTACGAAGACCCAGCCTATCTACCAGCGATGAGTGACCCACAACTGCTGGCGATGGGACGGATCTGTGATGCCTGTCACTGCATTTTTGGGATATTTTCGTATTTCTTTTAGAAAGTGGAAGCTTCATTACCCACGGCCTCTGCACAAGCTAGGATGCATAACCACCATATTATTAAAAAACCGATAAGTGAGCAAAATAACAGAAAAGGAAAGGACATGAAATGGTAAGTTGCCAAACACAATCAAGCCAAAGCCGAGCCCTTTCTAACCCCTACGCTGGGTTTACCAAGAGATGGTCCAACAAGCGGCAGCAACTATGCAGCGATGAGATGTAGAGGAGCCTTTCTTCAACACAACACCTCTAACAAGGAACATGACTCACATCGCCGTTGCCAGATTCGACCAACAAGGCAAATCCTGGATCTCATCAGTCATTGCCGGGTCTAGATCCAGTCAGCCACCATCCTGGCTGATTACAATCACCACCACTCCTCGGACCTGCCTAGCTGACCATGTTGACTGCTAAAACGGCTACAGCCAAAATGATGGATGATGCCGACAAAAGGAAGTGCCTGAACAACCGCCAAAACAGCTTAACGAAGGGCCTCGAGAGAAGATGCGCGGAGCTGCAACCAAATTATGAGACGGCTGCCGCACAGCATGCTCAATGCGGTACATGTTAAAACTGAAAACATCCCAACGCCGCCACCATCTGCCAAAGTCACTAAACCACCGCGATCTCCACCAACCGTTGGATCCACACGAGCAACCCACCCCACGACACAAAAGCGCCGCACCACCTCTAAACAGTCACCCCACATCCGAGCCACTGTGCCTCCCACCTCACATGACAGGCCAATATGGGAGAACCCGCCGGGGATAGGAAGGGAGGCTGCTCCCGACAAAGGAGAGGTGAGGGGAGCCAGCGGTACAGCTCTATATGGGAGAACTTAATTGCCCCTGGGCACACACAGGCGACCCATGGAGAGTAGCGTTGTCTCCTTGTGAGAAGTTCATCTCTACACCCACCTTAATGACACTGTTCTTTCTTAATTAGGGGTATTTTTCATTATGCTCGGGGAGTTATGGGTCAATGGAATGTTATGTGCCAGAAGAGATGGTGTCATGGAAAATTAGGGCAGGTTAGGCCCCGTTCGGAACGCTGGAATCCAAGTCACAGGAATCGGAAACTGTATAGGAAAAGGATGGTGCATGTGATCCTACAGGCTTCTAAAACAGAGGAAAGAATTTGAGGTGTTTGGAACAACGGGATTTTTTCGTTCGGCTTCAGATGGGGGCACTAATGGAGCACTTTTTAACACCATTTTATTCAGACACAAGCAAACTCTGCTGCTAATCCCATGGCCCAGCGCACAGAAGCTTTTTTAAGTGGCCATCTGACAACGGCCAGAGCATCTCGCCTC
The DNA here is from genome assembly GCA_916181665.1 of Avena sativa. NCBI lineage: Eukaryota > Viridiplantae > Streptophyta > Magnoliopsida > Poales > Poaceae > Avena > Avena sativa. The sequence continues at coordinate 142,990,219 of OV702292.1, forward strand.
GGACATCGGCGAAACCAAGAGCTCGAAGCGGATTTACAAATCCTGTGAAATGTTGTCAGAAACGCAGGAAAGGAAACCTTTCCTCAGGAATCAGTACTCTAGTTTACTTTGTTCCGAATGCCACCGAAGGAAAAAAAATCCATAGGAAAAAAAACCTTTGAAATTCCTTTGCAATTCCTCCATTCCGAACAGGCCCTCGAAGATTTGAAGACCAGGGATAAGGCACTCAAACTCTCTCTGAGATGGAAGCGAGGCTTAAGAAGTTCTGCGGTTCCACTGATTGATCCAATGATAACTGGATACATATGGAATAAGCTAACCAACTAGAACTGTTGTCAAAACAAACCTGAACTCCCTTCTCTATCTCTAATGCGGCTGTCAATATGAAATTTGCAGACCTGCTAGTATCCAACAAATATACGACTATAACTTCTTAAGCATCTCATTTCCTAGTGACCCTATACCTTAAGATCCTAATTGCTTTGATGTGCACATCCAACTTATATGCATGGTTTTAAAAGGCGTCTTAAGGCGATCTGGGGGCGCTCTCACGCCTACGCGACGCCTAGGCGGGCGCTTTTCCAAGGCGGAGGAGGGGCGCCTGGACGCCTAGGCGACGCCTTTAAAACCATGCGTATGTGTCCTTCCTGCTTGGTTTCATATGGCCGGCTTATCAACCATAACTCCTCTGCAGATAGAAATCTTTGATTCCGCCAAGTTTACTACTGCTCCGTACTCTTTGATGTCCAGGTCACAGACCAAACACTTCTAACACATCTTAATCCAGTCAAGGCCAAATCATCAACATCTCAGGCCCAGGCCAGGCAACACTTTCCAAGGCATAAAACCCAGGATACCAACCAAATTAGCCGTTTATCCCGAGTTATGAGTACTTATGACTTATGAGCTGTGATAGATCGTCACCAGCATGAAACTACTATTGTTGTGTTCTCTAAACCTACCATTTTTAAGAGGCGTGACTAGTACGAAATGTATAGCAAGGAAACTTAACAAAAATATACAGACCAAAGACCACTGAATTGTCTTTTTTCGGAAAGGACTAAATTATGTCTTGTATAAGTGCTACAGAAGGTATGTGCAAATTTGCTTCGTGCTGATAAAATTGAGATGAGATTAACCAACAAGATAAAATGATTAAGATGCCATACCAATTGGTCCAGATCCAGTATGTCTGCTGTAGTCAATCAAATCTTTCATGCAGTTTACGACCTCCGCTATCTGGGAGTACCAATGTTTTACATGACATAGGTCAGAAGAAATTGCATACTTCTGAAATAATCTAACAGCAACTTATACTAATAGAAGCTTAGAAACTATAACATGAGAAAACAAACTACGACAGATCAGATTGTACCTGAAGGCAGCGGACATATCGTTTTGTGTATCCTAAATCATTTACCAAAGGCACCTCCAAGGCTTTGGCCAATTGGCGGGCACATGCAACGAACCTATCAGTACAAAGAGTGCAATGTAAGTATTAAATACAATGAAAATTGATGGAATCGGTGAATGGTTACTTGAAGAAAAGCAAGAACAATGTGATTTAGGCACTACCCTTAAGATCAGTAGATCACATTGTTAACCATGGCAATTTCTATCAGAAATGAGTTATAACAGAAGTAAAAGATAATGCACATAAAGTCCAAGCAAAGAAGTTCAATACTGAGCAACCATTGTGCATATAAAGCTACATTTGCTAACGAACATTTTACGCTTCTAGAACAAGAACAATAGCCTTTTGTTGCCAACAGATAGAAGTAGAACTTGGAAACTAACACATAATATCATGTTGCTAGAGGCTAACAAAATACATGTGAAAGTATCTTCTTGCCACTACATAACATCGTAATCTTCGATTCCTAAATAGTTGTCTCACATTAGTGATTTATTCGGCAATATGGTGAAGCCACGTCATCATTATTTTCCATATCTTTTCAGAGCTCAGTACTTTACCCAGTACCCAGCAAAGCTCCCGGTTTCATTTGTGGGTCTAACCGGTGGCTCACCAGTTGGACCCAGTTTAGCGCACGTAAATAAGACCAAACATGTCCCCCTTTGGCACAATACCAAACCAAGGATGAGCAGGCTAGCACAGCGCATTTTGATCACCAAACTATAATGTCTAGCGTTCGAATCACAACCCTCGTCAATTTTGTTACCTTTATGCATATTGACTGGCTGACCCAGTTAGACCGGGCCAAGGACTACCCCTGCACGTATTTTTAGGCAAACGATCTGTCCAGGTTCAATAATACAGCATAATATCCAGTACCCTGCATTTACTCCAAGTTCTCTACTTGGCTAAAAGGAGATTTTCTTTTCATGGCAACTTTTTTCTTTCTCAATCTGTTCTATAGTGCGAGAATCTTCATGATTGTCTTCTACTACAACCTCATTTCAAATGCATTAATGAGCAAGTATTAATTCAAATCTACCCCTTACAGCTTATCAAGAAATACTAGAAACAAAAGCATGCCTAAGATGAGATCACCTTTTTTAGGGAATATAAATGATGAACAATTAAGTAGATTATTGACCATGCCCTGACAGCATAAGCTCTTAGGCGAGTTGGTTGACCTAGTTAACCATCTCATTCAATATACACCTTATTTTGTGGAACAGAGGTAATATGTCTGATGTATGATGACCTAGTTAACCATCTCATTCAAAATGCTCAACAGGTGTTTTAATTGGTCACACCTAGTCAAGGAGTTTTTAGGATTAAAGTTAATGACTTCTCCATAAGATACATTGCAGACCAAATAATCACTATACTTAGAGCAGAAACACCATGTGTTGGCACAGGACCGTGTGTACCAATTTCAAAAGATCAGGCACGAATACATGCAGAAATGATGTGGACAAAGCATTAATGAAAGAGAATGGATAGCACCAGTATCAGGTTGGGTACACCAAATGACAAGGAAATATGTAAAATTGACTTTACGAAAGAACTTGGATGAAACAGATTAAGCACATCAGAGCCGATCTCCTTACGCGGTGCAATTATTCTGCATGTCCTGAGTCGTTAAACTTGTTGAATTTTGAGCAGCAGCCTGGTATTTTTGTACAACCGTACCAAGATGGCTAACCTGAATTGAACATGAAGGTGCGAAACATATCAAATGTTTGTTACCAAATTGAATATAAATAAGGAGATCCATGACCTGGGAGTGAAACTATGTCTAACACTAATAGGCTTCCTACCTGCGGTACTATTGATCTCCGTGGAATAAGTTCCTCGTGACGCCTAGCACAAAACTCCCAAGATGCGATCTTCAATAAAAAAAAATAGTAAAAGATTGTAAAATATGCTAATCCAAAACGCACCACTTATTCAAGAATAATATTATAAAAGAACCGACACAATGAAAAGAAGAACAAAGCACAAAACAAAAATACCTTGAGATCTGGATTAAAAACTATTCTTAGATGCCCCTCACGTACAACACGCAATTGCTCAAAGACACTTTCCTGGATTGCTTTTGCATAGTCCAAAATAATCTGACCAGACGCGTTCTGGGATTCACGTGGCATGTCGATATACAATAGTTCTTCCAATGTGCCACTCGCATATTTGATTTGGCATAATCGTGGCAAGACCTCAACTGTTGTCTCTGTAAAGGTAGCAACATAAGATAAAAATAAAAAACATGTGTAACAGAGGAATATGTGCAAATTAAATTGATGCTCACCAAAGCCCCGCCCAGGCTTTCGATTACATATTTCACAGTGCCAGACATCCTGCAATTGCAATATGGAAAGTTATAGATGAGAATTTGAAAGGAAAAAGTGTACTCTAAACACTATGTGTTACTCCAAATTCTGACCAGCCAACAGAACAGTATTTACTTGCATAAATCAAATATAGGAGAACACAAACGGAAGAGGTACACATTCAATAGCAACAGTAACACACCTGAGGGAAAACTCCAGTAGTTTGACGACCACTTCCATAGAGAGATACACACCACCTTTTTTTAGCAGTTGGGGCAAAATATTCATTGACAAAGTTTCTCCAGTACTCAATATTGTTATCCTGCATCAAAAGGAACAAGTCAGTGACAAAGTTGTAAGCACATGTGCTTTGCTTGGGGCATAAATGTAACACCCCATCCACTCTCGCGGTTACTCCCGTCAGCTCTCTAGCCTCTAGACTGGCCCCACAGATTTTGTCCACACTGGAGGTCACCCATCCCAATATTGCTCCCGGCCAAGCATGCATCTTATTGGTATGGATAGTCTACCAATTAATTTAAGCCTTGGGCCAGGATGTCATACTATTTGAACAAACCAGAAAAAAGATTACCTGTGGTCTGTTCTGTTGATGATACATGTAATGGGTCAATCTCTTTGCACAGGTACCTGGCTCATAAGGAGCCAGCTTTCCTGGTGTTCTCATGTTTAGACTCTGTTGACGAAGTAACTGTTGCTGCTGCTGCTGATGTTGCTGCTGTTGTTGTTGCTGCTGCTGCTGTTGTTGTTGCTGTTGTAATTGGTTTCTCTGCAAAGGGAGATTCTTTAGAATCTGTTGATGTTGCTGCTGATGCTGCTGCATATGCAAGAGACGCTGTTGTTGCAAGAGGTTCAGTTGGGCAGCCGCAGCAGCTTGAGGATTCTGCTTTGTGAGTTGTAACAGATGTTGATGGTGCTGTTGCTGTTGTTGTTGTTGCTGCTGCTGCTGCTGCTGCAAGAACGCTGATGGGTCAGCATTTGATTGCTCCATCTTCACAGCGCCCAAACTCCTGAGCGCTTGCAAATGCTGTGGCTCGAATTTGACATTAGCAGCATTGCGCATCATCTGGGCTGGGCCATTCTGGTCAGGCTGTCCCATCTGCTGTTCTAATTTGACTCCACCCATGCTGCCACCATTCTCCAACTTCACAGTAGCCTGTGGCTGCGGCGGCAACTGCTGCTGGTTGTAAGACATCTGCAGTTGCTGCTGCTGATGTTGTTGTTGTTGCTCCTGCTGGTGCTGCAAATCCTGCACATCTATCTGCTGCTGCTGCTGCTGCAGCATATCTGAACCTAGGTGATTGCCCAAACTAACCTGGGAGGAGGATGGAAACGAGAGAGGATCGGATCCTCCAGCGCCAACAAAATCACCAGCACCATCAAGCCCTCCTCTCTGCTGAAGAGTGTTCATCGGAATCCCGCCATTTGGCATTTGTCCAGGGCCGCCATTTCCGAAGGACGACCGGTTGAGTAGAGAAGAGACGTTAGAGGTTGCTCCCAGCAAGCCATTTCCCCCAAACTGCGTACGCGGGGAGACGAGAGATGAGAACGGGGACTGCGACTGAAGCATGCCGCCACCGCCACCCATTCCCTGCTGGCCACCACTGAGCATGTTAGAATTTGACCGGAGAAGCGAAGCAGCGCTGACTGGCTGCCCAGGACCCATCGGGTTGGGCGGCCCCGACGACACCATCCTTGTCGTTGCAGGCAATGGGCGAGCTCCGAGCTCAGCAGAAACTAGTCCAAGATCGAGTGCTCCACCAACCAACTCGCCATCCTTTCAGCGGGGCAAGATCCACCAGAAACGAGAAGGAACTGGCCAGCATCCCCTGAAAACAAGAAAAGACTTGAGCTTTAGGACACATTGGATCTAGACTATAGTATCTCCGACGCAAATCTAGAAAACAACTAGAAACCAGCATGAACAAGCAGCATCGGAAGCAAATTTTCTCCGGCGCAAACAAGCAATAAATAGCCCACCAAATACGCCCAAGAAAAAAACGAGAACAACACCAGACACGAGCAGAATTAAGCAACCCCGGGCTCCCCAACTAGATCGCAGCTCCCCGCGGCCAGACTCCCAGAATGAGCAGAATTAAGAAGCAGCAAGTGGCAGCCATCCCGTGACCGGAAACCCACCGAGCGAAACACGCCGCGTCCGCCCCGAATCCGGCGATCCCAGAACTGAAATCAGCGCCAAATCGCGTGCCGCCACTGCCGCGAGAGGAGCGGCACTGCCACCGCCGCCGCGCCGGACTAGCTCCGGTCCGGCTAGGGTTTAGGCCCGTGGTGCGCGGCGCACGGAGGAGGATAACAACGGCAGGATAAAAAAATCCAGTTCGTTAAAAAAATCTTTCTCGCTTGTTCCTGTGTGCGAGCGACGGGATTTGGTCTGTGGAGAAGGGAAGGAGGCGAAGCGAGGGGGAGGGGGAGGAGAGAGAAAGCGGAAAGAAACAGAAGAGAGAGAAGAGAAGAGAAGATGAAGCAGGAAATTCTGAGACTCTGTCCTTGCGGACGTCAAAATTCCCATTCGATTTGATTAAGATCCGGGGGCCGCGACCTGCCTGGTACCGTGCGCGAGTCACCGGAGTGTGGGGACACGGGTGACGCGGAGCCCACGAGGAGATGAGAGGGTGGGCGCGTGGATCCGGTGGAAGGTGGTTCTGATTAGGATGGTATATTTTCTGTTTGGGTTTATTATTGTTGCAGTTTTAGTTGTGTGCTGTGCTGAGGTTAAAAGAAGTCAAAGGAGCGCGTGCTCCGTGCCATGCCATGGCCAACGGTGTGGCCTAGGATATCCCTGCTCCTCTCCTCACTTGTCACCGCCCATTGTGATGCAACCTCAGAGCATCTCTAGCACGTACCACATCGCGCGGTACTGCAAAATACGGATACGGTGTACTAAAAAAAAATTCTTAAAAAACGTCGGCGCGCTAAATAGATACCGCATATACATACCGTAAAATAGAATATACTCACGAATATTCTATCGTCTTATTCGTAGACACGCGGATCTGGGCTTGGCGTGTGCCCCCACTGCTCCGAGCAGACGCCCCAAAATTGTGCCGCCTCCGCCTGGATTCGCCCGTCCCCGCCACCTGGAGTCGCCTCCGCTGCCGCTTGTCGCCAGCAGCAAGGTTTGCTTCTGCGCTGATTGTTTGGTGTGTGCTCTGTTGCTTAGTGCCCGCTTGCTTGCTACTTGGTTGCTTGTTGCTTGCTTGTTGCGCGTGCTATGCTTGGCTGCTTGTTGCTTGCTTGTTGAGCGTGTGTGCAATTGTGCATAGCTGTTTGCGATCCTTCCCAGCTCCGACGGCCGACTTTCGGTGGTGGCGGCGACGGCGGGATGGCCGGAATCGACCTTCGGCGGCCACGACGACGACTAGTACAGAGGCACTGTAGCTGAATATTTCTTCCCGCCAACTGTCTTCTCGTTTGCAGTAAACCACATTGGGAACCCTCCATATGGATAATATGCAACACGGAAGCGCCCTTGCGGTGAATCGTAAAAAATATCCGATGCGGTACAGTTTACAGTATCTAGAAAAGCGAATTTTTCTGCGTCGTACCACAAACTGACGGTTATTTTGCGGGACGGGGCCGAATGCGGTATCTGCTAGAGATGTAGGGTGTGTTCGATTCTGTAACTATAGGGCATGGAACGGAATTCCGTTCTGACGTCATGGAATGGTTTCGACCCCATATTCGTTCAAAAAATCAAGAAACAAAATGGTTCCGTTTCTATTCGGTTTGGACCAAAACCAAGGAATGGAATGGCGAATTTTTTATTCAGGTCACCTATTTCATTGATATGGTGAACATACCTCCCGCTTCTAGCAACAGACCAATTAAAATTTTAGCAACACTTTATTTGTGTTTACAGCAATACGCAATAACAAATATATTCTCACAATTATAACACATATATGGCAGCAAACATAATAGACATTTAAATACATGCAACCATAATAGTCATCGAAATAGTCCACATTCAATCATGTCAAGTTTAATAGCATAGTAGTGATCCAAAAGCACTAAACAAACTTCATACGGTCCATATTATAGTCCATCGAATAATAATACTTCCCCCGATCCAAAATAAGTATCGGAGACTTAGTACAAACTTTGTACTAAGTTAGTATAAAATCACTGACACTTATTATGGATCGGAGGGAGTAGTAAAGTTCATTACAGTCCATCAAGCCACTTGAAGTTCATACCATCACTTCAAATTATATAGCTCGGGTGAAAATGAGTTTTTTTTGGCTCACGTGGTGATGGTTAGTGAGCGCTCTGGCAAATTCCACCGCTTCGATCGGACGAGTGTGTTCCGCATCTTAGGGGTATATTCCGTTCCGGGGAACTATTCGGTTCCGTCCCTCGCAGCAAACCGAATAGAGGAATAGGTGCTAAGTGCAGAACGGACCCGGTCCGTTCCACCAAATTCCAGAACCGAACACACCCTAAGAGCATCTCTAACCGTGTGCTCCAGTTAACTTGCCAGTACAGTTTAGGCGCTTCCGCTCGTGTTTTTTTGGCCTGGGATGGTGCGTTCGCCTAGTCCCGTCCTCAAACTCGGCCCCTAGCGCTTCGCGCATTGGTGATATTTTTGAAAGTTCATTTTCTGCTACCAAAAACAAGCACAAGTTCGTCCAATTCAACATAAGGCGATCAAACCAGTCACAGTTGAGCTGTCGAAAATCTCAAGCAGCAAGTTCCTCCACCATGACAAAGAGCTCGGCGACAGCATAGAGGACGACGCAGGGGCAGAGTCGGGCAAGGTGTTGGTCGTAGTCGTAGTCGTGGTGTTCGTAGCAGAGGCGGAGATGTCAGCGTAGCAGAGCTTGGCGGAGGTGCCCGCATCTCTTCTAGGATGAAGCCACGATGCCCCATGCGCCATGCCTTCACTTTGTCGTCCATCTCCACCGTGTCACTTCCCAGTAGGAAAACCAGGTCGGTGTTCCTCTTCTTCGCCGCAATGTTTGCCTGGAGTAGGCTGATATTGACGTCCTTCTTCTACGGCATCATCGTCCACCTTGCGTCACTCTTCTCCTCCGTCATGACGACGTGGGTCTTGACATCGGCGATGCACTACTCGATCGACGGTTGCAGCCTTTCGCTGGTGGGTGCCATGTTCTTGGAGGGCTTGGATTTTTTGTGTCCATCTAGGCGACCTTCTGCCGCATTTGTGGTCGGCTCGTCGGGGTTGTAGATGCCATCCTTGCCCTTGGTGAGCGATAGGCGGACATCCCTCCACTTCTCGCAAATTTCAATCCTCGAGAAAACATGGAAGTACTTGAAGTTGACCACATTGTTGTCTCGGTGGTAGGTGTTGAGCATACATGCCATCTACAAAATGAGCGGTAGTCGGTGAACGGACAGGCTGCAAGAACGGTGAGCTCGTGGTGATTGTTCATACCTTGAGATTGTAGTTGGCGCCGCTCTCTAGGCGAGAGTGCACTTCCTCTTGAATCTCGTGTCATTTATTGCATGCTTAATGGACGATCGCCCAATGGTCGGCTATGGCCTTCTGGTCGCGATCCATATGAATCATCATGAATTCGGGATCGCAAATCTTGCGCTCGCTGAATGATGACTTCACCCTTTTCCAATAGTTCTCTAGAATTTTGATTTGCGCTTGTGATCGGATCAATGATCACGCTCTTCCATCCTTCAACGAGGCACCCGTCTTCTTTGGAGGTCCACTTGATTCGAGGCTCGGACAGTGTGCGAGTTTGGGGCTGCTAGTGCAGCATCAACGCCTTTGTGCCTCTGGTTGCGCCACCCCTACGCTGACTATGCCATCTACTAGACGACTACGACTAGGTACGATCTCGTTGTGACCAGCCTTTGAGCTGACGAAATATTATAGGTTTAGTGTTCAAGTGTGTGGTAGATTATCTAGTTAGCAGATTAGGGTATTCGTTGTCCTGTTCATCCCATTTTATGAACAATAGGATATGGGTTGTTGTTTGTTCTATAGATTAGTGTTACTAATCATAGTTTTGGGTTCCCTGGACAAGTAGTATTGGTCTCTGGCCATTTGCTCACTAGTGAGGCTAGTGATGGTGGTGGTTTAGGTACTGACTAGGATGGTATTTTCGTGAATTGATGGTAAATTTTCTACTGGTGATTATCTTTTGTAAAATTAGTATGGGTTCATATTGTTTATTGTGTTCTTGATCATTGTCAGGATGGAGTCCTAGTGTATGTTTCATGTCTGCTAGCTAATTAAATGATTTGATTTATCTAGTAGTGGATAGTTCTAGGTTAGGATGATGACTTGTTTCTCATGTTCATCCCATGTTGATGAATAGGATCAGTCATTTGTGCTAGGCATGGGTCAACAGTTTGGATCATTTATATCTTACTATGTAATTCTGGATAATATGTTTTGGTGATGTAATTCACTAGCCATTTTGTTGTTTCAGTCTAGTTCATCGGAGATGAACTTGTATTAATAATGTGTGGTTCAATTTGTCATGTTAGGTTAATTGCTAAGGCTTGACCAAGTGTGTGATGCTCATGTTTGGATGATTCACTCATCCAAGCATCAGCGAAATGGTTTTAGTGTTGGACTATAGGTAAAACTTGTAGGAACAAACATTTTACTTAATTTAGCAACCTGGTAACAGTTCCCACATCTGTCTATATAAGACAAGTTCCATAATTACTTGGCTTTATTCATATACACATCAAATGGTCGTTGATTCAATTTATTAGTATTCTAGATTAAGTTGCTTAGCGTTCTTAGTTAATTTGGTGGTTGTGGTTTAGTTCCTGATTGTGTTCTTAGATTTGTTATTGCTTATGCATGCTATCTACCTAGTCAAGTAGAAGCATGAGGTGTGTTTCAGGTTTAGTTTAGTGTTCTTGGTTGTGATTAAGGTGTTCTTGATGCATTTTTTATTTGTCCTTGATGATCACAAGATCACCTGATAAGATAGGATGATTTCTAGATCATAGACATTATCTATGAGTTCATTTTAGATAGATATTTAGTGCGTAGATGTGTTGAAAGTGTGTTCCTAGACATCATCAGTGGACGGTAAGATTATATCTACTAATCCACCACTCTCCTCTCTTTCCTAAATCTATTTCTAAAGATTTCTATAAACCTTTGTAGACATATAAGTAGGCTTGATGAAGATCTGAAGTGGCACCTTCTTCTTCTTCCTCCTTGGTATAGATGTTCTTCCTCTTATTCTTGTTGTGCTTCCTTCACTTCTAGCTCTCTCTCTCTCTCAGATCTCTCTCTAATAGTGTGTGTGTGTGTTTGTGTTTGTGGTCTGAATTAGGATTGAGGGTTATGAGGCTTGGGGTTAGGGATACCCAACTATTTATAGTGCTCTGGGAGCAGTGTGGTGTTGCCACCTCTTCCGTGCATTTAGGTGAGTATGATGCTTGGGTTTCCTCTTCCGTGCATTTAGGTGAGTATGATGCTTGTGTTTGTGTGAACTGTCTCTTTAGATTGTCCTATGTGCAGGTTGCATGACCACTTTCGGTGGTCAAGCCCATGCTATTCTAACTTTAGTGTAGTTTATATTTTAACAAGTGTTAGGTTTTGTTTGATATCTTAGCTTGGATATTGCCAAGTAGGATTTTTGTTCAATACGCTTGTCCTACTCAATTTGGACAGTGCCAATAGGCACTATTTTATAATGTTTATTAGTGTTTGCTTCCTCTCCTTAGGAATCTAATTGGTTGATTCTTTCTATCAACTGTTGTTCTACTACTTGATTGGATAAATTGTTGGTTTTATAGTCTTTCAAATTGTTAAATATTTTATCTTTCTCAAGTACTCGAAGCTTGAGGATTCCCTTTGGTAGTTTTTATTAGTTGGTGTGTCAAATAGTTGTGCGGGTTTAGTATTTCCACTTGAGCAAGATGGAATTCTGGCCATTTGTACTAGTAGTTGATGTTCTAGGTTGTCTTACTACAGGTTGTGTGGTTGTTCACTCCTGCTCATCAATGGTAGATATAGGAATACTCCTACATAGTACTTACATAGTTGGCTCAGGTCTTGGCTGTTTAAAGTTTATTTTCTATACTACTGTATTTACATGTACACACACATGCTTTCCTCTTAGATTATAATTGGATAGATTTGAGTATTTCTTTATTGTTGCCTAAGGATGATCTATTCCTTTACCTTACTGGCTATTTACTTGTATGTTTGGTAGGTGAAAAAGAAATAAGATGAGAAGATGGATGAAGATGAGAAGATCTGGATGTGTTCAAGATAGATTAGGTTTGGTTTTCTTATTTTGTAATCTTTCTTATATTCATATGTGATATTGTAATATTCTTTGTTATGAGATTTGGATTGTATGGACTTGTATTATTCATTCTTGTTGGTTCTGGTGTTTATAAATATATGTTGGATGTTTTTTTGGAATTTAAACTTCCCAAAGTTGAATTCTTACTTGTTGTGATCAAACACTAATATGATATGTATATATATTGCTTATATATTGTGAATTGTGCAAAAAATGTACAAAAATTAGCAAAGGTCGTGTCAAATTTTCTATCACTCTAGCAATCACTCAACAACCATTCGATTTGTCACATGATCCAGCAATGTATCATGCAACCATGCACACAAGCAAGCAATTCTTTTTAATACACATCCATATCTTCGAGAGAAACATTATCTACTTCTCTTTCTAAATAAAAGTTCGAAATTTCGCCGTCTTTTAAGATGTTTAAGATGCAAAAAAATTGACCCAGGACTATGAGGCAAAGCCCCACAACAAAAAAATATTAAAAGAAAAAAGATAGAGTTACAACATAATTACAAATTTTACAAAAGAGCAAACCAACTAAAGACATCAATAAGCATAGCCCTCAGGGCAGACCATTGATCCAGGATAGAAGCTTGTCCTTATGCTTGGTTTTGATCCTGTACTGGAGCAGAGTCATATCATGAATGAATTTTCCTTTCCAACTAGCAAAAGAGACTGTTTCATTCTTGAAGATTTTCCCATTGCGGAGCAACCAGATGTTGTAGCATGCAGTAATGACCACTTCCATGAAAAATGGATGGCTGAAGCTTTGTTTTGTAGATGCAACCACCGCTTGGATGTTATCATTAGACTGCCAAGAGATCTGCAGATAATTCCAGATACGAATGCTAAAATTGCACTCAAAGAACAAATGTGCACGATCCTCATACACCCGTAGGGGACAAAGCTCATAATGTGTTTTGTTAGTAACCTTACATTGCCTATGTTGTAGCAAGTCCCTAATGTTAAGTCGGTCTGATAATAGCAGCCAAGCAAAAACCTTGGTTTTCATAATGCATTGGGACTTCTAGAGCCATTTGTATACGCTAGGAACAGTTTGATGCTCATGGATTAATTTGTAGAACTGGCCAGGTGTATATTTCTCCCCCCACCGGTAAGTCCACACATCATGCTGAACTGATCTCGGATGAGAATCTATCAGTACTTGCAATTCATTGAGCTCTTGGAATGCCATAGACAATGGCAGGTAGAACAAACTCATGAAATCCTCCATATCCGGGACCTTTGCAGCAGAGAGCTGGTCATTTAAGAAATATGAATAGAGACATGGAAATCTCAAATTTAACGGCCTGTTAGACCCTTGCATAATCTAGTTATCAGTCCAAAAAAGGAATGTATCTCCTCTGCCCATGGTAACCGCAACCACACCTCTAAAGTTATCAACTTGCTTGAGAACATATCTCCACCAAAATGAGCCACACATTTTTCTGCATGTGGAACCTTCCCCTAATAATGATCATGCCATATAAGATGCATCCAAGGTATATCTTTGTGGTTATAGAACTTATCTAAGAACTTAATAAGAAGAGCAACAATCTGTTTCTAAAAGTTGACAATTCTAAGACCCCCACTAGACTTTGGTTTACAAATTAATGCCCATGCAGCTAAGACTGTTTTGGCTCATCATACTTGTCCCTCCATAAACATTGCCTGAGTATTCTGTCCAGCTGATTTGTAAGCCCAATTGGTAATTGCAAGGTACAAAGAAAGTGAAGTGGCATGGAGGCCAAGGCATAATTAATCAATTGTAGTCTAACTCCTTGAGATAGGAAACTGGAACTAGAGGTTAACTTCCTTTCAAGCCTACACACTAAAGGCATGAGCTCACTAATGGTTGGCCTAGTAGTACCTAGGGGCAACCCTAAGTAAGTGAATGGTGTGCTCCCACTTTGACAACCAAATTTAGAGGTCAGTTGCTCCATGAGGTCAGGAGGGACATCAATAGGAACCATCTGTGACTTGTCAAAGTTAATTTTCAGACCTGTAGATAGACTAAATTTGTTCAGTACCTCCTAAACCTCTCTCAACTGATTAATATTTGTTGGCATGATCAAGAGTGTGTCATATGCATATTGAATGATTGGGAAATCCTCATTGTAGGTTTCAATTGGACAAGATACAATTCCCTGTGTGACCAAATCATTGACAACTGATTGCAAAAGATCTGACCCAAATGAATAAAGTAGGGGGATAAGGGGTCACCCTATCTGACCCCTCTCTTACAAAAAATGGCTTGCATGGAATACCATTTAACAATATGGATGAAGTTCCAGAGGAGAGTAGTCTTTTGAGCCATAGCAACCACAAAGCATTAAAACCTTTGTGCTTCATTATCTGTAATATGACCTCATGCTCAATTGTATCGAATGCTTTTGCAAAATCCAACTTAACAATGACAATGTTTTTTTTGGATAACTGGCATAAATAAAGATATTCCATAGACCAGGCCAGACAATCTTGGATAGATCTAGTCATCAAAAACCCATACTGATGGGGATATACCAACCGGGGTATGCCTAGAAGGCCAGTTCGACTGACTTAGGCCTATGGCGAATGGGCCTGCAGGCACGGCGACTAGAACACGACTAGAAGTGAAGCCCGATGATTGAAGTTGAAGGCCCAAAGTTGTAGATAGGCCTAGTCGGATTAGGTCAACTCCTCCGAAACCTAAAGTAATTCGGTTGTAATCATGTAAACCCTAGCGAGGTACCCCTATATAAACCTCCCTAGGGTACTCTGCATACTTATGTGTTATTAGCTACCCATCCAAGTGACTCGTTGCTTAGCCGCCAAGTTCACCAACCTTGTAATCCACTCTCCAAGTAATACAATCTAGCAGGAAGTAGGTATTTACCCTACCGTGGGCGAACCTGGGTAAATCCCTGGTGTTAGTTCCCAATCTCACACCACAGATGGCGACTTGCTCTTGCCCCCAATCGTATCAATCGCTACCACTGGTAGCGAATGCTATGGTCATTCCCATGATAGTGGCGCCTACTATGGGGCTTGGCCAGTCAAGCGTGAGATCTGTGGCGAGACCCTACCTCCCGGTCGACCGGCTGATCGCCATCGGCCGCATGGTCACTAGCGGTGGGTTCCTTCAGATCCTACATAGCAGCTACATCCCGGCATCGCGCCCGGTCACTCACGGCGTGGTGATGTCGGTCGGCACCATCAACCTCTTCGTCGGGTTCATGGACGCCATCGACCCGATGGAGATGGTGATCATCAGTAGGTCGCCACCACGCGATCTGCTCTCGAAGGACTAGATCCGCTCCATCACCCTTCTCACCTCCGAGTACGACTCATCCGCCAGCAACGCGACCGGGAGTGACGTGGCTCTTCGCGACGATGCCGATTCGGCGGCCCCTGCTTCGGTTGCCGGATCCATCACCACTGCATCGCACGAGGACTCCATCACGCGAGTCTCCAACACCGAGGACTTCGAGGACCCCTCCATCCTCGGGCTCTTTGACTCCGACTCCGGGTCAGAGTCCCCTGACGAAGCGCGGACTAGATCCAACCGCTACGACGCCATCTACATGGCGGGTAGCACCACCGTGCCACCAGATCCCTTCTCCACGCCCCTCCCGCCAACCGCGACGATGGCGGAAATCAAGGAGTACCGCCAACAACTAGAGGCGGCCAAGATCAGAGAGCAGGCCGAGCGCGAGAAATTCTGCGTCGAGCAGCAAACGGGATAGGAGCTGTCGCTTTATCACCAGTGCCGCATCAGGAGCCGCCTGAACCCTTCCGTTCAGGGCCGCACCCTGAACTTTGACGATGAACACGACCCAGATCACGCGGCCGAGTGCGAGCTCTGCCACAACGCGCCGCCCGGCGGCAGTCGCCCACCAGTCGGGGCACCTGCGATCGGAGCTCCACCTCCACCCCGTCGCTCGCCTCCTCTGGAGCAGTCGCGGATCCTGATCTCCCCGCAAGCGCGTGACTCCAATGGACTCCTGCTCTACTCCACCCCGATGGACAACATCATCATGGGACAGGCCATAGTTGCCAACCTCAACATCACGGGCGAAGGCGCGCTACAAGTCAAATATTTGTAGGCCCTACTCACCAGGGTTGTCAAGCAGCAGATCGCAGGGTCGACCCGCGAGGAAGAATGTATTCCCGCTCGACCCGTAGTCGCCTGGCCTCGAGTGGCCAGCCGATAGTCACCAACGCCGTCAACTACCCCCACCCGAGCCCCTGCAGCTCCAACCGCGGGCAGCCATCCGGCTCTCAACCAACGAGTCGTGGCCTTCCCTAAAAAAACGAGTCGTGGCATATTGATACATAGCTAACATATCCATAATTTTTGATGTTCCATGCTTGGTTTTTATCTACTTTCTTATGTTTTGTCCACACTTTGGAGTACTTTTTATACACTTTCTTGGACTAACCTATTAACAAGATGCCACAGTGCCAGCTGCCTGTTTTCTGCTATTTTTGGTTCCAGGAAAGTCAAGAAATAAATATTCTCGGAATTGGACGGGACAAAAGCCAAAGTCAGTTTTTCACCGAGGGGAACACGGAGCCAGAAGATGAGACGGTGAGGGGCCACGAGGTGGCCACACCACCTGGTGGCGTGGGCTAGCCCAGGCCGCGCCAGGGGGTGGTGTGGCCCCTCGGGCGCCCACCGACCTTGCCTCTTCGCCTATAAGATGCCTCCCGATGCAAAAACCCTAAACCGTCAATCAAAAATCCACGAAAAGTTCTGCAGCGCCGCCGCCACCGAAGAGGAGATTCGGGGGACAGAATTCTCTGTTCCGGCACCCTGTCGGGACGGGGAAGTGCCCCCGGAGCCATATCCATCGATCTCCACCACCATCTCGATCACCGTTGCTGATTCCCATGATGAGGAGGGAGTAGTTCTCTCTCGAGGTTAAGGGCTCTACCGGTAGCTTTGCGTTCATCTCTCTCTATGCATGATCATATTGTGATCATGAGCTTTGTAATCAAGTAGATCTACCTTGCTACTCAAGTGCTTTAATAGATCTCTGCTCTCCCCATGTGTGTGAAAGTGACAACGTGCAAACCATGGTGGCACTTAGGCTAGAGATTACAAATACTTGTTATGAGTTATATTTGGAGTTGGATGTTTCTATGAAATTTTGGTGTTTGTTGGAACCATCTAGAGCTCAAGGTGATAGTGTGGGGTTATCTTGATGGGGAAAGCAAACTTTGAGGTGTGCTGTTATAGCCCTACCATGGATTAGAGTGTCCCAACCGGAGAGTAGTTCAGAGTAGTATCATAAAGAGAAGATATTTATATGAGAGTGTTCACTAGTGAAAGTATGATCCCTAGGCCTTGTTTCTAAGCATTGAAACACCGTTTGCAACTAGATCTGTTACATGTTTGCTTGCTTCCATCTTTATTTCAGATTGCCTTTAGTCTCTTCCCATGTCAACCACGCGCCATCAAAGCTATTTTCTGGCACCGTTACCACTTATAATCATCCATACCACTTGTATTTAACTATCTCTTCACCAAACTAGTGCACCTATACACCTGACAAGTGTATTGGGTGTGTTGGGGACACAAGAGACTTCTTGTATCTTGATTGCAGGGTTGCTTGAGAGGGATACCATTGACCACTTCCTCCTTGAGTTCAATAAACCTTGGGTAATCCACTTAAGGGAAAACTTGCTGCTGTTCTACAAACCTCTGCACTTGGAGACCCAGCAACTGTCTACAAGAATAGAAGTGCGTAGACATCAAGCTATTTTCTGGCGCCGTTGCCGAGGAGGTATGGTAAAAGGTACTCACATACTCTAGCTACTAAAGCTATTTTCTAGTGCGGTTGCTGGTGTGTGAGTGCTCGAAGTTGTTTCCTTTAGATTCTGCAATCATATATTATTGTTTCTTGTTTTTATTTTCACTAGTTAGGCTTAATGGAAAACAACAACAAAATTAGAGAGCTTTATAGTATTTATCTTGAGTTAGGAAATGAAGTGTTTGAAGAGAAAATTTAAAAACCTATGGAACTTTATTTGCATGCTAATAGCAATGTTATTAGTATGAATTCTTTGAACACCATTATTACTAATGCTATGGAAAAGTCTAAGCTTGGGGAAGCTAGTTTTTATGAAAATGATCTTTGTAGTTCCCCATCTTTGGAAGATAGCTATTCTATTGCTTATGATGATACCAAACCTCTAATATATGATGATTACAATGATGAGTATGATATTTTCAGTCCATCTACTATTGAGGAGGAAATTAATTATGACTACAATATGCCTCCTATATTTGATGATTATGGTGATGAGAATAATAATGATAGCTATTTTGTTGAATTTACTCCCACTACAATTAATAAGAATGACTATGCTTATGTGGAGAGTATTAATTCTTTTATGCATGTGGCTCATGATAAGAATGTTTTATGTGATAGTTATATTGTTAATTTTATTCATGATACTACTGAACGTTATTATGAGAGAGGGAAACATGGTTTTATGTATCTCAACAATATTAAGTTTCTCCTCTTTATGTTGAAAGTCTTGAAGTTGCACTTGTTTTGCTTTCCTATGCTTGTTGCTTTGTGCTTTCATGACTTGTTTCTTTACAAGATTCCTATGCATATGAAGTGGGTTAGACTTAAATGTTCTTTGAATTTTCTTCTTGATGCTCTATTTTACTTCAATTCATATTTCTTATGTGAGCATCTTCTCAAACTATCATGCCTAACTTAAAGGCGTTAAAGAAAAGTACTTATTGGGAGATAACCCAAAAGTTTTAGATGAGTCTTGGAAGTTATTACCTCAGTAATAACTGCTCCTTATCCTTTTTATTTGCTTTTTGTGCCAAGAGTATCCTCTAATGAGAGGAAAGTAATGCTTGGGAAAGTTGCTGTCCCGAAACAGATTTTTGTGCTTCACCGTAAAAATTCGTGTAAAATCTCTGTACATCGTTTTGAGGCGTGATTTTTGTGCTTCTGACCCAGGTTGTTATATAACTTTTGTTAGTTCAACACTTTTCGATTTGAGCAACAGAAGGTCTTCGAAAAAAATGGTTTTTACCTGCTGGTCTGTTTTGACAGATTTCTGCCATTATTTGCATTTGCTTCTTGTTGATTCCCTTTTTAGTTCTTTTTGGGGAATTGAGCTTTTTGAGGGAATTGCTACAGTAGCTTGTGTTTTAATGGAAGTTTTATTGGTGTTGAAACTGAACCTAAAGACTTATTATCTTGAGTACACTAATGTTGCTAGTAAAGATTGTGTGAAGTTTTGTATGAAGGAAAAATTTCAGGTGTATGGAGAGAATGATGTAATGAGATGAAGAATGGACTAAAGCTTAAGATTGGGGATGCCACCCATGTGACCCCAAGAAATATTCAAGAAGTACAAGCGTCAAAGCTTGGGGATGCCCAAGGCATCCCCTTCTTCATCAATAAAAATCCGAGGTTTCTTCCAAACACTTCATTTTTATTGTTTCATGCACAAGTTGTGTTGTTCTTGGAGCGTCTTCATTTTTGTTTCTAGTTTTCATTTGCTTGGTTTTCTAGTTTGCTTGAATAAATTGGTTGGACCCCCATCTTTCATACATTGGTTTTCAAATAGTTTGGTTTGGATTGGAAAAGAGTAGAAAAGTTCATACTTAAGTGGTAAAGAGAGCTTGTTTTTGACTGTGGCCTATGCTTTGTCATGCCATGCTTGATATTGTTTTGGATTTATGCTTAGTGATCTTTGCTGTAGCATGACATGTTATAAACAATTGAGATTGCTTAATGTGCCTTGGAAGAATCATGCGTTGTTTTAGCATATTAAAGCATAGTATTGTGGTATTCTCCTTTGATGCTTTATTTGGGTTGACTTGGCGCATGCTCACACCATTTTTATGACTATCCCAAGTCACCATAATCCTTTATGATCCTTTAGTTTTCAACTTTTAATATCACTTTATGCTTTAATTAATGATGTTTTGTCGCTCTGCATGATTATGGCCATTATTGCTCTCTTAGTTGGTCGCTCCCAGTCTTTTTCTAGCCTTCATAACCAAGTATGAGTTCCACTGATGCATCCAACTCCAAATAAAACCAAGTTATTCCAAAGAGTCCACCATACCTACCTATTAGCATTTGCTATTCCAAGTATATTCTTGTTTTTATCTACCTTCTGAATTAAACTTGTTATGAGAAAACTAGTAATTAAAGCTCTCACGAACTTGATAGCACACTTTACTTTTCTTGCCCTTAATAAACTTGAACCATTGTGTCATCTATTTTTTATATGCTTGCACTTATATGTCGGGATTAGCAGAACCATGCTGTCATGGGGAACGCTTTCAATATTGCACTTGTACTTTGTACCTAGTTGATATCATGCTCTTTTGTCTATGGATGTCGTTAGTGTGAAATGAAAGGGGAGCTTGTAAGTCCATGGAGTTATGTATGTGTGTTAGAGAAACGCCTGGGCCGTCGGTCTAATCCATGCTGTCATGGTGGAAACCTGCCGCGTAACCATAATGAGCTGTCTATGAAGCATTCTTCTTATAAAAAAAGAGTCAGATATTGAGAAAAAAAGAGAAAAAGAAAAAAAGCGATATGAGAAAAGAGGAAAGAGAGAAAAAAGCACCATTTTCCCATGGTAAATAAGAAGATTGCTGAGATGCTCGTTGTGTGCTTGCCTTGTCATTTTGATATGGGGATTCTTCCGTATCATCGGGTAAGGGGTACCCCGTTGGCGATTCTCTATGATACACATATACTTACTATGACAAGAACTTACCCAAGCCCGGTCCTAGGAGTTTAGCGGCCCGGGGCGAACCTAAAAACCGGGGCCCCCAATACAAACATCAAACTATAATTGAAATATGCATATAATGTATTAATACAAATTATCAGTAAAAACTTAAGCATCCAAAAGTAGTGTTCATATAAATATTTTATTTGTATATACATATTAATCAGCATTATAAAGGTACCTGATCATGCTGGCAAAATCACATAGGGCAGAGACAAGTTAGAGACATAGCCTCTCGATCTTCTTCGGGTCACCCCATGGGCTAGTGGGAGGCGGGCGTGATGTACTTTCTGGCACTATGCCCCGAGAGAGCCTCTCATGGATAAAAGGTTTGATTATTGTGAAGTGAAGAGGGTTGTTTCTTAATTTTAATCCCACTAATCGACTTCACTAACAAAACTTAGGCCATCTCCGGTGCTAACTGAGGATGAAAAAGTTAATACTCTCTCCGTTCACTAATGTGAGATCTTTTAGATATTTGAAGTGGACTAGATTCATTCCAAAATGAGTGAACCTACAATTTAGGAAAAAAACTAAAATGACTTACATTAGTGAACTGAGGGAGTACTGTGAAACAGTGAACATTTGCTCCAATCTGATAGTGGTTGCTGGGAGTCACCATACTGCAAAAAAATATAGGAAATAGCTCGAGTGCTTTCTTCTTACTTGTGTTTCTCACTCCTCCAAATTCAAATGCCCCGTATATCTAATGGAAAGCCACGCCTTATCTGACTGCATATCCCTAAAAATAAAATCCATGTGCTATTCTATGTTAATTATGTCCCATGGTACCCTAGTTTTAGCTATGAATATCCCTATTTACCATAATGGAGGAGAGATTCTTCAAGAAAACACCAGAGAGAGATCATTTTGTTTCGATAGGACTAGCAGTATCTGCGAGGCTGGAGCTGGACATTGTAATATTTGTATCTTCAGTTCGATTGGAGCTTGAGGTTCATCTAGCGCCGGCGACTCGACCTCGTCGCTCTCTCCCAGCTAGCACCCAGCCGCCATGATCTTCTGGCAGATGCGATTGTGTTATATAGGTCAATAATGTACTAGTCTATTTTCTCCTGCAGGCCCGTCCGTCATGACCCTCCTGTGTGCTAACTAGGCTCTTTTACATGCTACATCTAGTTCTTTTCCTAGACTCGTATACGTGACCTTGCCCTCCCATAAGATAGGATGAATATCTAGCTTAGACGGGCCCCTCAGTTTTATGGGCCCGGGGCGGCCGCCCCTCCAGCCCTGCCCTAGGGCCGGGCCTGAACTTACCAGTAACTAAACTTGAGTAGCATGAGGAGCGGCCCTCGTATTCAAGGGACATGAGATTTCCAACTTATACTTCGCCAAGCATTTACACCATAGTTTGTTCACTTTAACCTTAATCACTTCAAGATGCTTATGATAGGGGCAATGAGAGCTGGAAGCTAATAAGTACCATAATTTTTGGAAGCTCTTTATGAAACTTGAATCCCTACTTCCTTCTATGAAGGACTTTCTTTTACTTTTATGTTGAGTCTCCACCTTCTATCTTTATGCACCTACTTTGAGAGCATAGTGGCCATTCTTAGTTCTATGTGCATTGTCCCAAGACTTGTTGATTGATCCATAACTTTGATATTACTTGTTCTTAAACTATCTGTATCTACTCACTCTTATAAACTTTGAAGGTGTCCTATGCATTTATGTTTGCTAATCTATGAGGGACAAGCTGGATGTCACTATGCTATGTTTTCTTTATGTGAAACAAACAAACATCTTGCAAAGCATTGTTATTTATGAATCTTTTATTTGTGCCTTTTCATGTTGCAACATAGTTGCTATGTCTTATTGTTAGAACTTTATCTTTCATGCTATGTTCAAGTACTATGATCCCAGCTATCAATGTTTACAAATACTTTGATCAAGTTTATGATGGTGCATGTCACCTCAAAATATATTCTTCCTTTTTATCACTTACCTACTCGAGGACGAGCAGGAGTTAAGCTTGGGGATGTTGATACGTTGCTAACGTATCCATAATTTTTGATGTTCCATGCTTGGTTTTTATCTACTTTCTTGTGTTTTGTCCACACTTTGGAGTACTTTTTATACACTTTCTTGGACTAACCTATTAACAAGATGCCACAGTGCCAGCTGCCTGTTTTCTGCTGTTTTTGGTTCCAGGAAAGTCAGAAAATGAATATTCTCGGAATTGGACGGGACAAAAGCCAAAGTCAATTTTTCACCGAGGGGAACACGGAGCCAGAAGACGAGACGGAGAGGGGCCACGAGGTGGCCACACCACCTGGTGGCACGGGCCAGCCCAGGCCATGTCAGGGGGTGGTGTGGGCCCCTCGGGCGCCCACCGACCTCGTGTCTTCGCCTATAAGATGCCTCCTGATGCAAAAACCCTAAACCGTCAATCAGAAATCCACAAAAAGTTCCACAACACCGCCGCCACCGAAGAGGAGATTTGGGGGACAAAAGTCTCTGTTCCGGCACCCTGCCGGGACGGGGAAGTGCCCCCGGAGCCATCTCCATCGATCTCCACCACCATCTCCATCACCGTTGCTGATTCCCATGATGAGGAGGGAGTAGTTCTCTCTCGAGGCTAAGGGCTCTACCGGTAGCTATGTGTTCATCTCTCTCTCTCTCTATGCATGATCATATTGTGATCATGAGCTTTGTAATCAAGTAGATCTACCTTGCTACTCAAGTGCTTTAATAGATCTCTGCTCTCCCCATGTGTGTGAAAGTGACAGCGTGCACACCATGGTGGCAGTTAGGCTAGAGATTACAAATACTTGTTTTGAGTTATATTTGGAGTTGGATGTTTCTATGAAATTGTGGTGTTTGTTGGAACCATCTAGAGCTCAAGGTGACAGTGTGGGGTTATCTAGATGGGGAAAGCAAACTCTGAGGTGTGTTGTTATAGCCCTACCATGGATTAGAGTGTCCAACCGGAGAGTAGTTCAGAGTAGTATCATAAAGAAAAGATATTTATATGAGAGTGTTCACTAGTGAAAGTATGATCCCTAGGCCTTGTTTCTAAGCATTGAAACACCGTTTGCAACTAGATCTGTTACATGTTTGCTTGCTTCCATCTTTATTTCAGATTGCCTTTAGTCTCTTCCCACGTCAACCACGCGCCATCAAAGCTATTTTCTGGCACTGTTACCACTTATAATCATCCATACCACTTGTATTTAACTATCTCTTCACCAAACTAGTGCACCTATACACCTGACAAGTGTATTGGGTGTGTTGGGGACACAAGAGACTTCTTGTATCTTGATTGCAGGGTTGCTTGAGAGGGATACCTTTGACCACTTCCTCCCTGAGTTCGATAAACCTTGGGTAATCCACTTAAGGGAAAACTTGCTGCTGTTCTACAAACCTCTACACTTGGAGGCCCAACAACTGTCTACAAGAATAGAAGTGCGTAGACATCACGTGTGCATAACACAGTCGCCGCCAATGGTCAGTCGATCAACATGACCCACATTTTCAACAACAAGCCTGGCGAGATCGCTAGCAAAACGACTTGAGGAACACCCTCACCAACCGCGGTGAGCCTGAGCCAAGGGGCTCCCTCAGCCAAATCGGCCCACAATGCTTTGGACCAATGATCCGAGGCGAGAAGTACCCTTCCACTTTCAAAGCACAGAAGGTCATCGAGAAGTACGATCCCATGTACGATCCGGCGGTATGGATCGGCACGTACCTCATGGCGATAGGGATCGCTGGCCACACCAACCTACTAGCCGCTCGCTACCTCCCCCTGGTGATGGAGGGAGTGACTCGCTAGTGGATCAACACCCTCCCTGAGAACAACATCGACTCGTGGGAGGACATGTGAGACGCCTTCGTCAGGCACTTCGAGGGCTCCTACACCCACGCCACCGCCATC
Source organism: Avena sativa (assembly GCA_916181665.1). Classification (NCBI taxonomy): domain Eukaryota; kingdom Viridiplantae; phylum Streptophyta; class Magnoliopsida; order Poales; family Poaceae; genus Avena; species Avena sativa. Next base: position 143,014,918 of record OV702292.1, read on the forward strand.
AAAGACCTGGAACACTGCATCCAGGGACCACGCAAGTCGACTTGCCACTAGGTCCAACGATGGCAAGACCTGTGGATCAATGCCTCCAACATCCACCCAGATACAACAATCCACTGCTTCAAGAACGCGTGCCACTATGAACCCCTGGTCGCCAAGATCAAGAGGGTCTACCACACGCTCGACAACATCCCCAACCTCCTCGAGATCACCAAGTGCTATGCGGAGTCGGACCCCAACCAAGACTCGGACGACGAGACAGGGGGAGACGCCGCTCGGGTGGCCCTGACAATGGTAGGCACCCCGAGCTGCGCTACAACAACACTTGCCTCACCTGCTATGGGCTACGGGCAGCGTGACCCCAAGAACTACCGCCGCGACGGTGGCAACTACCGCGATAGTGGAAACTACCGCACCAACAACGCGACAAGGCCGAAATTCGACCTCGCCGCCCTGCTCAACCAACCCTATGTCTATCACAACAAGGAGGGAAAGACTGCCACTCAAACCACCGCCAACTGCCACTCTCTAAAGGAGATCGAGAAGGCAAGGCGAGCAAGGGAAGGTCCCAACAATGACCCGCCAAGGGACAACAACAATGTCGGCGGGTTTGGCAACGAGGTCGGCTCGCTACACATGTTCACCGGGCTCGGTACAAAGCACGAGAAGAAAGTGCTTGCTCGCGCTGTCGCCATCAACGTAGTGACACAAGTTGTAATGCCCCAGCATTTATGGCTACAGAAGAGAGTTTGTGCTTTTGGCTTCATGCATAAAAATATCTAGGGTAATTTTTTCGCAAACTAAAAACCTGGAGAGATCAGAGTTTCTTTCACTACTCTGAGTTAGGATTTAGCTCTTCATAGTGATTGTTATAAATTTTGATATGATCTCTAGGAATTATAATGATTTTGGGTGAATGATTTGAATTCATATTTAATTTTGGTTCACTTTTGAAAAGATTTAAAAATTAGAAGTATGAAAGTTTGATTGTTTTAAAAAGAATATTTATAAGTAGAAAGTATGAATTCTTGAATATATATTAAATATGATACATGAAAAGTAAATGAATACAATATGAATGTAAGAATTCAAATAAGATAGTTTAATTCTTATTCTTTCCTTGTTTCAGAATAATAAGTCAAATACAATTTAATAAACAAGGAAATGTGTTACAAACACAATTGGAATACAAGAAAATAAACTTTATTGAATGAATATTTATTACAACAGTTTGTACAGTAATCAAATGAAAAGACTACAAAAGTAATTAAATAAAAAGAATCCTAAACAAATATCTATCTAATCCTAATCTAATCTTCTTTATCATCCAAGATTTTGTACCTGCAAAACTAATAAACCAAAGTATAGAGAAAGAAAATTAGGTTAGTATAATCTCAGTTGTAGCAGTGAGGTGCACTGCTTAGACACATCATTGAGTTTTAATCAAGGGGCCAAATCATAATTGTTCTTATGAGACAATTGCCTTAGCACTACATCATTGGCATTAGATAGGGGCAAGTTTCACCAAAGAGAGATAAAAATGTAAGAGGAATAGAACATTAGGAAATATCAAGCTTTTACTTGATCTCATCCATCCAAGTGAAGCATGCACACAAGCAACATAGTCATCAGCATGCATTGGTGTGTTGTCAACACCACAACCAGCACAGGAAGTGCACAAGAAAGAGCCTAGTCGTAGCATAGCTACTAGCACACATATTGCACTCACACACTTCAACATCCACTAGTTCTTGTCAATAGAAGTATCAGACCATAGTGCCACCTCAGGAACATGTTGTTCTTAGCACACCACCAGGAACCATCTTGTTTAGCACTCAACTCAGCCAACTGATCAATATGGTGACTTGAGCAAGCTCAAGCAGCACCAGGAGGAGCAAGACAGATTGGCAACAAGGATAAGCAAGTCCAAGTAAACATCCATGAACAAGATCCACAAGCAACGGGAAGCCATAGCCAAGATTCCACCAACCACCAAAGGTTGTTACAACATCAATTACTCATAGTATCAGTTCAGTTCATAGCATGTTCCATGCATGATTCTATATACTTTAGGAAAATTCTTAGATATGTACTCAAGTGGAGTACTAGATCATCACAGAGAAATGGTAGGCAAGCATCAATATTTGTTCTTATCAATAAGATGCTGCCTCAGTCTTTGCATCACTGGCATGGGATTTCAAATCCAAAACTATTGCATAAATAAAGTTTCATCCAAGTAGTTGATCAATAGATATTGCTAGCTCAGCTAACCACTATGAACACTCCTCAAATTGGAGGCACCATAGTGGCAGTCTCACCAGTTCACATCCACAACAACCATCCCATCTCAAATTCACAAAGAACCACCAACAAGTAACAAGTTGGTAATTTAGAAATAAATCATGCTAGGTATCTATTCTTGTTAATATAAGAGCATGATCTATCCTTGCAAAGGCAAAACCTCAGAGATACACCCAGGTGGGGTGCATAACTCACCCTTGGATATTATAAATCATCACATACAAGATCTATTCTTTATTTATCATACCAAATTTACAACTTAAGTATTAGCTATTGCATCACAAACTTAAACTAGAGCCTAAAGATTATAGGATTGGGTCTACTGGGCACATTTCTATTATAGGTAGAACCTTTGTAGTAGCTAGCATAACATCCTATTAGCTATCATGAAGTTTTTCTTTACAAACTCTCATATAACAGATAAATCAATCATCTTCCTAAACTAGTTAGGAATCATTTATTTTTACTTAAAACTCTCCATAGAGTTTTATCAGTATAAATATCAAGTGTATCATCATTTAAAGGAAATGAAATCCTTATCCGATACATGAATGGATCATTTAAACAGTTAAACACAGAGAGAAGTTGACATGTTCTTAACCTCAACTTTTGTATATCATTACAAGTAAGATCCAGAATTAAAACCACTAAGGTTCCTCTTAAACAGACCATTGGAAGAAATTTGAATAGATAGCCAGCAATCATGTTTTAGTACTAAAGCATATCAGCAACCAACTAATAACCATTTGACAAAGTTACATCATCATCATAGTATCACAAGCCTAAATAGTGACAATAAGTGAGATTCAGACAACATCTCAACTATCAGTAGTCACTGTCAGTAGTTCCAAAACCATCATAGAAAATCAATTCTCACAACATAGTTACAGTAGGTGTATGCTTGAAGCAATTCAATTATCTTTGATGAACACAACAATATGGGAAGAACCCTAGCACAAGGGATGAACCCTAGTTCTTCACTGCAAGCACATAGAGAGTAAAGAGAGAGGTAGAAAGAGAGAGCACAAAGGAAGGATAAAAGGAGAACTTACATATGGTCCTCATGAGTTTAGAAGAGGAAGTAGAGTAGCCGGAGCCGGAGACGAGCACGGCGACACGAGGAGCACCCAGGGGCGCTGCAACCCGCGCCAAGCCGCAGTCGTGGAGTCTCTAGAGGAAGAGGACAACACCATATAGCCACAAAAGCACCAGAGCAACACCAATGAAGCAGCGGAGCACCAAATCACCGACGGTGTTCGAACCCTATACATCTGGGAGGAGAGGGCGTGGTTAGGGGCAGGCTCGAGAGCCAAATTGAGCTGGACTAGTCGATAGAGCATCGTCGACTGTCTCATCCTGCATCGTGGCACCGGCCGGGGAGGTTAGAGATGACCGAAATCGCTCGCGGCGACGGTGGCAACGTCACATCGCCACAAAGGGGAACGAGCGAGAAGAACACGAGCACATGCGAGCGAATGGAGAGGGGTATTGGGCCCGACCTAGGCCAGTACCGGGAGAGATAGGGGTTTGACCCAACCCAGTTGGGTCAGGTCGGGCTGAGTCAGCTCGTGGGCCAGGTCTAGGTTTTAAAGAAATAGAACCCTAATCTAATTATTAAAAGACCAAAATACCCATGCGGCTAAAGATTCTCTAGAAGAATAAATAAAAAACTTAAAAAATGTAATATGTCTAAATGATCACAAAAATATATTCTACCTAGGAAAAATACTAAATTATATTTGGAGTTGATAAATTTAAAATGAATGATTAAGAACATCTATTCTTACATGGAATTTTTCCAAAATAAAGATAATACCTATAAATAAATAAAATTCACTTTTGTGATTATGAATAAATTTTAAGTATAAGAAAAATACTAATTTGTATTTTAGTCAAGAAAATTAAATTTGCTATTTTCAAACACTTATTATTTTAAGGAATTTTCCAAAGATCAAAATAATATTTAAAAATAAATAAAAAGCATCTTTAATATCCTTACTAGGTTTATGTTAGTAGAAATATACAAGATGTATTATTTGAAAAGGATTTCAAATTATAAAGTAACAAATTCCTATTTATCTATTTTATAGAAATTCCCATTTGAACTTATTATAATTCTTCAAGATTACTGTTTAAGCAAAGAATAATCTTATAACCTCATGAAACATCACAATCTTGAACAACCCATTAAATTTAAGTGATAAACCTAAAACCATAATTTTGGACTCTAATAAAGCCTAAATACAAATCACTAATTATTTAATACTTCTTTAGAGTCTTAAATCAATTATAACTAATAACCACAGATTAACATTTAGCATCAATCACTTATGTTGATGATGAATAATCTCATATCTCAAATCTTACCTAACATAACTTTAAGGTGAAATAGAAATTCAACAAACCATATAATGAGATCACTGTATCTCATAATTAGCTTTAACTCTATAATCTCCTTAGCATCAATTTGCTAAGTTTAGATTCATATAGCTATACTCAATACCTACACAAATCTGTCTTTGATCATATCGAAGAAGCTCTTAAACTTGACCACGATATAAAAATACTACATCCTAATCCAATTTTTCTTTTATAGTTAACTTTGGCTTGTTACTTAATCAACGAGGAGCACACTAACTTAAAGATCGATGAAGGCTCGATCCAAATATCCATCATTTGTAATCTAAGAACACCACACATTACTTAACTTGATATAATAAGTAATTTCTTCAAAAGTTATTCATTTTGCCACTTCAAACAAAAGCTTTAGTCAATCTGCTAACAACCACCCGCTTGAATTGTAATACCCTTAAAGTGTATACCAATCAACATGTACTATCAACTTTCGTTGTACATTACTTTCATCACTTATCAATTACTCTTAGAAGCTTAATACACATTTAATCATAAAGTAAAACTTGATTCAACACAAATCTTTCATAAATCACCAAACTCAATCCATATTGATACATGGGGATTTATTTTGGGATTTATACAAAATACATATCATTATTTATGCATAATAGCATATTGCTTCTTTAAAATTAGTCCTTACCGACCAATGATGTTGTTTTCAGATATTGGAGTTTATACTAACTAGAAGATCCTGACTACATAATCTTGTAGTCAGAAAGGCAAGTTCACACTTGCTCATTTCCTTTGGTTATTTTCTATCAAGTGTTTACAAATCAAATGATGTCATCACCCGCATTTCAAAAAGGTCAGAAATGATATTTTCATAATGTTATGATTATGGGTTATTTACCAAATGGTAATAATCTGCTATTACAGTTCCAGTGGTAAAGGAACAAAATATCTAGGACTTAATCAACCAATGTCATCAATGATTGTAGCGCCGTATATTACGTGTTAACCATAAGATCTAAATGGCTCTAGGGAAGTCAGCTGGATCTTCTTCCTTTCGCATGGACGGATGTAACACCCTAGTTTTACTTAACTACTAATTAGGGTTTTGATTGTGCATTCATGAGCATCATCTCTTAAAATGCCTATAAAGGAAATAAAGTAAAACCCTAAACCCTAATTCCCCTCTCTCTTTGAAACTTATTCAAAATGGTTTTGAATTTTGAAAAAAACACAAATATATGGCGCCCAAATGGATTAAAAGGGCCCCACAATATTTTCTATAGTTTCATAAATCTCTTGTATTTTTGAATGACCCAAAATAGTTTTCCATTTGAATTACAAAAGAGAAAATAGAAACTAAAAAGGAAAAAGGGTTAAAAAACAGATCCAGAGCTCAATAGTCCGCAACCCACCTCTCCTCTCCTTACCTGTCGCCCATGGATACCTTCGATCCGGATTATGGATGTAGTATAGCTCTTATTCCCTTGTAGACCTAGATTACCAAATCCTCGGGAAGTAGAAAGCGTAGTGAAGTTACTTTAACGGACCTTCTGGAGTTTTAGAGTTCCTTTTGTGTTTTACCGGACCAAGAGTTTACTGTCTTTTGTTGTTGTCGATGATGGGGAGAGAGGGCCTAGGGCTTTTGGTTTCACCTGTAGCTGTGCAAAACATCTGATGGGAATAAAAGATAATAATAAAGTATGCATGTAATTGTTAGAGCAAGATAATTATATGTGGGAAGTGCATCCATAATTGATATTGCCTCCGTAACCGCTTATAACAATAACCTACTAGTCTCATCCATAGAAGAAAGAGAACTAATGATATGCATAGTGACATCACCATTAATCCCAAGTAAATCCCTCACATACAACCGTACTACCCCTTCTGTCACTGGAGTTCCCAACCTGCAGATTAGTCATTACTCGTACTCCCTATACCTGACTCAATCCTCGGGGTCTTGGGTACCTGACAAGTCCTTGGATTAAGGCAATAGAGGATACAATAATCATCATGTCATACAAACTAATACATGATCCCATCTATGATAAATAACATGCACAAAAAGCTACATGGATAGGCCAAAGCCCTTAGCCCAAAGAGAATTACTCATGCATAGAGATGAAATCAAAGATCATAAACATTGCAATGGAAATTATGAGATTGATAGCAAATAGTCTTACAATGTCGCTAATCAAAGATGAGATCTACTATTACAAGTGGTGGAATATTGTTGTGGTGGTGGAGAAGAGTTTGGAGATTAGATCTAAGTCTATTCCTCCGGGGGTTCTTCGGTGTTGTGGATGGAGTTATGGGGGCGGCTAGCGATTCTTGGTGTGGCTGATGGCAAGTCTTTTCTAGTCACTCAAAGCCCCTTTATATAGGGGCCCCTTCACGAAAGTTGTTCTGTTTGACCTAGCGGTGTCGATGGCAACTACACGACCGGAACTATACGTCCAGAATTTTATTCCTATCGTATAGTTGGTTGTTAAAGTGCCTGTCTCCACTTCATGACTCCTGGTTTATTTAGGTTGTTTGAAATCTCGTATCTTTGACTTTAATGTTGTGATTCCCATCATCAAACGTCAATATATGCGCATGGAAAAATAGAAAGAAAGGATTGCATACCCCTTTGGTCATTAGGCATTAGTGGCAGGGTTTAGAGAGATATTTCATCAAAAATATGAATAATATCTAGTTTAAATGTGGACGTAGATGGCTATATTTCATAGCCATCACCCATGCACTCCCCCCAACAACCTTTGGTGTGGCCCATTTTTGGCCCAAATCAGCCCAGCCAGGGCCCGTACAGGTTCGTCCTCGACTGAGGTCGTCGTGTTCGTAGACGATGGTGAGCAGCTGCTTGTCGCTGCCACTGTCCGTCACTCACTCTCCCGCCACCATCCGTCATGCTCTGGAGTGGAGATAAGACCACCGTGCCGTGTCCTTCTTCTATCCCCCTGTGCCTCTCTCTCTCGCTTCCTTGGTTTGGAGCCGAACCCTATCCCAGATGCCGTCGATGCTGCGCCATTGTCGTGCTTCCCTCGTCCATCTGAGACCGCCTTGAGCTCCACCGTGCTGTACTACATCTCCTGGTAGAAGGAATCGAGCTGAGGAGCCCCGAATCTACCGTAATAGGGTCATCTTCCCCGAGCCCGATGTCTGCCGCCGTCGACCTCACCGTCGTTGCTAACCACGCCCTGCCTCACTGATCTCCTCTTCATGCTCTCGGTGAGCTTGTGGTCCTCCCGAAGCCCTCCACCCTCTCCCTCTCCCTCTGGCTCGCCTCCTCATCGACCACCTATAGCCACCGCCACCGCTCGCTGTCGCAGGCAACGCTTCGACGACCCATTTGAGCTGCACCGTCAGGATATTGCTCCCCGCGCTCATACGGTTCGAACCACATGCCTAGCTCGCGCGCGTGTGCTCGAAATCACCGGCACCGATTACCATCTGCCGGTGGCCGGCGACGTGATGTCACACTCGCGTGGTGTCAACGTGGCTCCGGGTCCCACATTGTCGCGTGGATGCTGAGTTAGCCATATGTCCCTTCTGTCAAACGCAGTGGCTAGCCCAACCCCTGGTGCAAAAAGTATTTCCCAGCTTTTGTTTAATTTCAGAAAAAGGATAAATCTTATAAAATCAATATTTAATTATTTATAAGTCAGAAAAATATGTATAATATATCAAAATGTTCATAAAAATGAGATATATCTCATAGCATCAAAATCATGCATTGTTAAACAACTTTTTATTACAAGTTTAATTATAAGAACAAATCAACCCCTCATAGGTGTCCTAGGGTTTCCCTTGTTCTAGGGTTTGCGACCCTCAGACCTTGTTTAAAATGGCCAAGCATGCCTTAGGGTTACATTTCAACTCCATTTAACTTGTCATATCATCATTCTCGCTTGAGCATTGCATCAATGCCATGTGTTGATTATTATTTCCCCTTTCTTTCCGGTGTTTGGTTCTTCCTTGGTAGAATATGATATCGAGATCAAGATCGAAGACTGAGATTAACACCATCGAAGACCGACGAACAATACTTGATCAACTACAATCAAGTCTAGTACACGATATTTGAAGATCTGCTTATTGGTTATCAATAGGCAAAGGCAAGCATAACCCCACCATTATACAATCCTATGGTTTCGAAAGTATTTCATCTTGCCATGATGCATACGATTCTACTGTGGTCCTTTATCGATAGATAGAGTATCCTATCTGTTGCATTACTCCCTTTGAGCTTATATTACCTGATCCACTGCTCCTAGCATAACTAGGTTTGGCTTGTGTGCACTGCTAGAGCTCTTATCTGTGTCTTGCTTAGCCATGCTTAGCTATCAGTGCTAGTTCATCGAGAAGATGTATCAGATGTAGAGATTCTAGCATGATAGGAGAATGAGGTATACTGATGAGGTAAGATCAGTGGTAAAGGTTAAACATGCCAAGACTTATATGGGAGGCCACAATGGGATGTGGTTTTTGTAGTCCCATGCTCGCCACCACTAGGAATCGAGTTCTTGCCTTTGGACCAAGACGAGCGTACAACCACGTGGGGCTTGGGAACCCCTCCACTGATTAACTTGCGTAGTAGATTCCATGAGTCACCTAGTTCGGGCGTTCCACTTGGCATACGCATTGAAAATGTTTTCGAAAGTGGAGGAGAAGGAGTTGCATCATAACAAGTAGGTAAGCAGGGGTCGATGGAGCCCCTGATAAACCAACCTCGCCCACATCTCTAGGGACTGGCTTCGGGATTTGACCCGTTACGGTGGAACCATCCTTAGGGTGTGACTCATGGTCTCAGCGAAAGCAAGGTAAGGTCGTGGCCAACCACCCTCTGCCGGCCTTCCAAGGAAGAGGGCTTATTTAGTGGCATTAAGAGTCGGTTGGTACGTGTGGGTAAAGTTGTGCACCCCTGCAGGGTTAAATCTTTTCGAAAAGCTATGTTCACGGTTATGAACGCTTAGTGACACAATTCTAAGATCATAGAGAACTATAACCTAATTGTAAAACGTGGCAGATCAACATGTGCTTAAGGATGCTTCCTCATGGGTACAAAGGGGTGATCCTAATTAGGAGATGGTGATGATTTGGTGGATATCAAAATATGATGATCAATTCTTTGGAGATGTCGCTCTCTTATCCCCTTTTAAAATATTCTATTTATACGAGCTTCTTCTCCCTCCTGTTTTACAAACAAAGATGGCTTTATGCAAAATAACCCCACCATCCATAAGTCTTGCGGAGTATGCCCTATACTCACCCTTGATTTTTTGATACTTTTGTAGCAGAATAAGTGTTCCCCTGAAGACGAGTTCCGTACTACATCGACACCGACGAGTAGCTTGAGGTTCCCGGCCGACAGCCTGGAATCTATGGGCTGAGATGTCATCGTTATGCTTCAGGCCTCTTAGGCCTGTTATGTTTGCTATACTTAATAGCATAATTTGCCTTCCATTGTTTGTGTTTGTGGTCAGTGACCTTTGCTTGTAATATTTTGGTTCTTTTCTCAGTTATGAGCTTGCGGTAATAAAAAAAATTGTGTCGCAGGGTTATAGTTGTGTTACCGATTTCTCACTGAATATGCTCGAGCTCTCGGTTAATCTTATGTCAGGCTAAGGTCTAGGATTTGTTTAGCGCTGATCCCGGGGTGTCACAGTTTTTGGTATCAGAGCAGTAGCGACCGTAGGAAAACCTTGCTATTGGTCGATGTTGAGTCTAGTGCTTGTGAAACCTATTTCAAAAGCTGAAAAGTATTTGCGAAAAATCTAGTATGCTTCTTTTGCTCCTTATCTGGTATCGCTCTAACTCTGGGTCATCTTATCTTGTGTTGATTTGGAAAAGTTTTGATACGTCTTCTAGTATTTCAAAACTTAGGTGCCTTCTAGGCATGTCGTTTCTCAACCAGTTGACCTAGTGTTGAGTTCGTTAGAGTTGTGTGCTCATGGTTCCCTTTGCTCTGCTTCAGCTAAGATATTCATTTCCATCATGATCTCTTTATCTTATGGGCCCACAATATTATATTGTAGGCATCCTAGTGTTCTGTTCTAGGCTTCGAGGTTCCCTTTCGCCTCGTGTGCCTCCTTTTAGTTTGTTTGGGTACTTCGAAAGTTCTTCCTTCTCTTGGAAGTTACCCCGTGATTACTATCTTGTAGTGTATGCTGTGTCACTCAAGTAGTAGTTACTTCTTTCTCGGGTTTTAACCCTTGGACTTGAACCGAAGATCCCGGATTGTGTTGGATTCTGGTGTTGTGAATCTTGTACATGAAGCTGATCTTTAACCCAAGGTCCATTCCATTGACCCCTGTTGTTAATGTTCAAACATTACCTCGGGATGGCTAGTATTACAATTCTAGCCTTCAAGCTTGTGGATGTTGTCGCAATTGAACCTCGACAACTAAGGACTTCCCTACCACTAGTTACGACAGATGTTCTTTAATGGAACCAAATAGATCATGACAAGAGTACTCCTCGTGAGTCCCGCATCTACACTCGTGACTCTGCCACACCCTTCCTTCTTTGCATCGGTTTTCAGAATATTGATAATCTATGCATCCACATCTCGGGATTCTATCCTAAGTATGTTCCTTTTTCCCTTGTTGTTTTCCGACCTTTGTCTATCAGTTGGTAGACAAGTGGTATCGCACATTGGTGTCTTCCAATGCAAGATACTCTTGCGGTCCATCATGACAAACCATTTCGGGATGTCAGGAGAAACAAACTCCAATACCTTGTCATATCTAGGACCAAGTCAAATTGTTGCAATCCGTAGATCAAGAGGCATTGATTAGTTCTGTCTGCTCTGCCTTCGAGTATCACACCCTTTTATACTAAGAGGTCGTGCTGAGTATTAAGACCCCTTAATGAAGTGATGCTCCTGCAAATATTTACCCACCCTCCCTCCAAGCTTTCGTTCTTGTGAATGATGCATGTGTGTAACAATGTGGTTACCTGAGATTCTTAGCAATTGTTATTTCTTTGACCTCCAAGGACATTTGAGTCATTCTTAGCATGATTGGTTAATCCTTCACTTAGCAAAGGATGATTGTGCTACCCTGTCCGCTATTCTGGTACACTCTCCTTGGTTAAAGAGTTAGGCGTGTGCCAAAGCTCTAAGACTATGCCTTCTTGCCTTAACAAGCAAGTTTCCTCTCAAACTAAGTGACATACTGGTGGTTCGTGATATTTTAGATGTCTACTAGAAGTATCACCATGTTGCCACATGACCGTGTTGTCAAGTTCTTGAGCAAGCAAGTTCTCTGAACTACTCCTTTCTCTAAGGATCCATGCTAGATACCCTTGAACTAGTTGGTTGAGCTTAAACAACAACTTGGAGAGTTGTAAGACAAACGTTCTATATGACTTAGTTCATCTTAAAGGGTTGTCTAGTTTTGTTCATGCTGAAGAAATATAATATTTCCTTCATGGATATGTTATCTTCCCCATCTTTGATTTTATTTGGGTTATTGTAAAATCAAACTCAGTTCCAAGGACTATCTTGACGATGTTGCTACTTGTGATGTTTCACTTGAGTATGTCCTCATGTCCGTTGGTCTGACCAAATCTCTGCCTCATTCATACAACATATGCATATTCTTGGAGTATCTCGATAAGTTTGTTATTGAGCCCATCGATGACATCCTTATCTTCTCCATGCTAGAATAGATTCATATGGGACATCTCAAAGAATGTGTTATGGATGTTAGAAGTGATCTCCTCTGGTTCACGGGTAATTGTCGAAAGATGTCGCCATGGATTCATATAGAGTTATCTTTGTTCCCTCTACTGACACAAATGTATTTTGTTGCAAGTACTTCATGTAGGTGCAACTGTCCTATGCCAAGTTGTTAATACATGGGTCTAGCAATGTAGCTCAGTCTATTGGAGCTTGACACTATAGTCCATGTCTTGAGAATCTAGTGACTTTACCTTTGGGGTAAATGTTTCACACTTTCTATTCGGACATGCTGAGTCTGAAGTATCATTTCACCTAACCAAATCTGAATCTCAAGCAGATATTATGGTTGGTGTTTCTCAAGGAATTGACATAGGTTTCTTTGTAAATCCGGCAAGATTGATGTAATGGTTGACACAATCAGTTGGAAAGTCTATTGCCATATTCTCTTGAATCGGCAAATAGCAACCACTCCTCATGAGGCATCTTCTATGATTTAATTATGGGAGTTGTGCTTATGATTTTGTTGTCTCCGAAGTCTGACCTCTACTTGATGTCCCGTGTCTCGAACATCAAGGAGAACATTTAAAGTAGTGTTGCTAAATGTCTCTCGGTCGATCCTCCAGACCCTTTTATGTTGGCAAGCGTTTTTGAGCCAAGTAATTGAAGTCTGAGAATGAAGTTTATTTTTCCTCGTGTCATCATGAATCTTCTTACTTAATCATCCTAGTGGTGTAAAGTGATATCATGATCTTTGGCAAAGATTTTGATAGACCTAGATGAACAAAGAGTTTCCTTCATTTTTAAACATGTTCGAAGAGCGACTATGATTCTGGTAATCAATAGTTTCTCTTATTACATGTTCCTTGTGACTCTTATGAGTCCTTGCCACAAAACTACCTTTCTGTCTTAACCTTTTGTTGAACGAAAGAGTGACCCTTCTGTATCAAAAGTAGTTCAACGGCTTGGTTATCCGTATCTCTACATCTCTAAAATCTCTACTTAAGTCATCTAGTAGAGGTTCATCTCCTGAAGTCTATGGTCAAGTTCTTTTTGTTGTAAGATTTCCCCTTCAGAAGCTTAAAACTCTTTAGAAGCTCCATGGTCTCAATCCTTATGAAGATCAGCTATCTAACAACTTGAAACATCTCCTCTTGTTTCCTCTGTTACCTTGACGTGTTTCATGTTCGTCATCTTAGAGATGTTTCTGAACACTCCTTCACGAGTTGACCATGAGATACTCTATGTGTTGTTAGTGTGTTTCCCTCTTATCCTTAGAAGTGACCATGTTTCTCTTCCTTCTTCCTACCTGCGAAATCTCAGGTCAAGATTCTCATAAGGGGAATAGATCTATAACACCCTAGTTTTAGTTAACTACTAATTAGGATTTTGATTGTGCATTCATGAGCATCATCTCTTAAAATGCATGTAAAGGAAATAAAGTAAAACCCTAAACCCTAATTTCCCCTCTCTCTTTGAAACCTATTCAAAATGGTTTTGAATTTTGAAAAACACAAAGACATGGAGCCCAAATGGACTAAAAGGGCCCCACAACATTTTCTATAGTTTCATAAATCTATGGTATTTTTGAATGACCAGAAACAGTTTTGCATTTGAATTACAAAAGAGAAAACATAAACTAAAAAGGAAAAGGGTTTTATTAAAAACAGAGCGAGAGCTCAACAGGACGCAACCCACCTCTCCTCTCCTTACCTGCCGCCCATGCACGCCGCGCAACAACCTTGGCGTGGCCCGTTTCTGGCCCAAACCAGCCCATCCAGGGTCCATACCAGTTCGGCCTCGACTCAGATCGTCGTCTTTGTAGACGACGACGAGCAGCTGCCTATCACTTCCACCACCGTTGAACCGCGATGCTCGCTGATATCCTCGATCCAGATTACGGATGTAGTATAGCTCTTTTTCCCTAGTAGACCTAGGGTATCGAATCCTCAGGAAGCAGAAAGTGTAGTGAAGTTACTTCAATGGACCTTCGAAAGTTTTAGAATTCTTTTTGTGTTTTATCGGACCAACAGTTTGCTGTCTTTTGTTGTTGTCGCTGATGGAGAGAGAGGGCCTAGGGATTTTAATTTCACCTATAGCTGTGCAAAACATCTGATGGGAATAAAAGATAATAATAAAGTATGCATGTAATTATTAGAGCAAGATAATTATATGTGGGCAGTGCATCAATAATTGTTATTGCCTCCACAACCGCTTATAGCAATAACCTACTAGTCTCATCCATAGAAGAAAGAGAACTAATGATATGCATATTAATGTCACTGTTAATCCCAAGTAAATCCCTCACATACATCCATACTACCCCTTCTATCACTGGGGTTCCCAACCTGCAAATTAGTCATTACTCATACTCCCTATACTTGGCTCAATCCTCAGGGTCTTGGGTACCTGACAAGTCCTTGGATTGAGGCAAGAGAGGATACAATAATCATCATGTCATACAAACTAATACATGATCCCATCTATGATAAATAACATGCACAAAAGCTACATGGCTAGGCCAAAGCCCTTAGCCCAAAGAGAATTACTCACGCATAGAGATGAAATCAACAATCATAAACATTGCAATGGAAATCATGAGATTGATATCAAATAGTCCTACAATGTCGCCAATCGATGATGAGATCTACTATTACAAGTGGTGGAATATGGCTATGGTGGCGGAGAAGGGTTTGGAGATTAGATCTAAGTCTATTCCTCAGGCGGCTCTTTCGTGTTGTGGATGCAGGTTTCTGGGGGTGGCTGGCGAGGCAATTTCTCATTGCTAGAAGCCTCTTTATATAGGGGTCCCTTCACGAAAGTTGTTCTGTTTGACCTAGCGGTGTCGATGGCAACTATATGACCAAAATTTTATTCCTGCCGTATAGTTGGTCGTTAAAGCGTCTATCTCCACTCCACGACCCCTGGTTTCTTCGGGTTGTTGGAAATCTCGTATCTTTGACTTTAATGTTGTGATTCCCATCATCAAACGTCATTATATGCACAGGGAAAAATAGAAAGAAAGGATTGCATACCCCTTTGATCATTAGGCATTAGTGGCAGGGTTTAGAGAGATATTTCATAAAAAATATGAATAATATCTAGTTTAAATGTGGACGTAGATGGCTATATTTCACATCCATTAACCTCCCCAAGCTTAAACTTGATCGTCCTCGAGCAAGAAAACCAAAATCAAAAAGGAACTCAACATTTAAACTGAAATAAAGAGATGATGATCTTACTCATGATTGGTAGTCTCATGTTTCCTCCACTGTATAAATCTGAAAAACTTCAGCATAGATAGAGTAATGGCAACCATATCATACGGGTTTTTATGTATCCTTATAGCGTAGCAAAATTATTGTTAACATGGATGATTCAAATGAGTAAACCTTATTCCATGTCATGTAATCAACTCATAGGCTTGCTTTTGAACAATAAAGTATAATCATGTAAAATTGACAGTGTGAGAGTTGTCATGAAAACATATATACTAGAGTATCTCAATTCTCCCATATCAATAAATCAAGACTTTTCAAGCACTACTTTTCTATTCATTGTCCTTCAAGAACTTTCAGTTCTTAAGTAACTAAGAGCATGCCAAAGATTTTAATTAGTTTATCTGGCTGTGATGGACACGCGTGGCATTATCAAGGTTTTTGTTCCTTTTGCACAATGATTACTCATATCAGCCAGAGGAGTGATTCCATCATGAACACAGCTACCCAAGATTGCCAAGCATATTACCCATTATAGCATTGCTGCTACATATGTTTAATCAACTCATAGCCGAAATCTAGGAGTTTCCTCCATGAAGATCGTTCATAGGCTAGCGGAGTTGTTGGCATCCCATGAAGTTTGACACGTATAAAGCTATATCATTCTTATGATTCACAAGTCAAACTTTGGCATGCTCACAAAAACCGCTAAACATTAATTCAATTGAACAAATCCTTTTAAAGAGAGCTATCAAGTCAATCATTATTTTCTGTGGTGTTGAGTGTCTCTAGAAATAAGCCTTCAAGGCTAAACACTACAACACCCAAGCCTTCAATTGTGAGAATTTTTCTTATTACAATTCTTTAGCAAATTTTTAGGCAAGACTTGGTTAACTACAAGAGCTGGAACAAAATGTACCCAACTAAATACCCATGCAAACAAAATTTTACTACAATGTAAATACTCACTCCACCAATATAATATCTTAACATTTACTACTAACTAGCATAGGTTTCTCAAACTTGAAAAGTGGGGAGTCTTAAGACATACCTCTCATGATTGGTTTCACTTCTCTCTTCCCTTTTGATTTTCTTAACTCGAGGTTGATCACTCTCCTGCAAATATGTAAAAGCCACAAGGAGAATAGAAAAAAGGAAGAGGGAAAATAAGATAAATGGAAAAATCTTTTTGTTGTTTTTAAGAGAGGGAATTGAAGAATAGGAAATTGGCGGCAAAGATCGACTAGAAAATATTGAAAGCAAATAGAAATAACTAAATATATAATGTCGGGGAAACCAACATGAGTGCTTATAAACTCGAATTAAAAACATAACCTCGAAATATAAAAAAATGAACGCCAAATAAAGATAATGAGGAAACTTCCCCAAGCTTAGGCTTTTGCAAGCCCTTCAAATCATTGTGGTGGCAGGAAAAAGTCATAACTCCAGTTTGCAAATTGAGTTGGTAAATTACTAGTTGCTTCTCGGAGGTTCAAAGAGAGGTTTTGCATTCTCTCCACAGTTCCTCCAAGTTCTTGGAAGTCTTGGTATGTAGCGAACCGGGTTGGTGGCTGCTCCTCCTGATAAGGAACTTCTTGCTCCTCTTCTTGGTCCTCATCCTTATCTGGAATCTCCTCCTCGGGTTGGTGTTGCTCAACTTGCAAGTCATTTAGCAAACGTCCTTCCTCGATAGAGAAAAGACCATTAGGGAAAGGAGCAGGGTAGAGATGCCCAACTCTAGCAATATGTATGTAGTAAACACCACCTCTCCTAGTGAGAATTCCACAAGCTTTTAAAGTTGAGAAACCAACACGTCGCTCACCTAGCACTGGTTGCAACTCACCTAGGTCGATGCCTAGGGCAATGGCAAGCATGATGATGACGCCTCCACCTATAATTGGTCCTTGGCTTTGGGCAAATTGGTACTCTAGGTAGCGCACAAGAATTGCGCCCAAGTTGAGTGACAAGTCGATGCTGTTGAAAGCATCTTCTGCAAGGACTAAGATGTCCTCCTCATTGAGTCTCGTGAACTCATTTTGTGCCTGCAAAGTGTTAGCAATAACAAAGAACAAATAGCAAATTGCAGAATGTTAAATATTCTTCCCCTTGCTTACTCTAGAAGTGAAACTCATTCTATTATAATATTGTTCTGGGGAAGGGTCTAAGCCAGTATAGGATGCGCATAAGTCATTATCATTATTGTTTGCAAAATTAAAACATGCGCACCATTCATATAGTGATAAAGCAGAATGGTTGTTCATAAGTCAGAAAGAAATCATGTCCTCTCCATGCCATTCTTTAACGGTGCTTTGCAAAGAACTTAAAAATTCAAGAGTTAACCAACAATAAGTAGGCACATCATTGAATACAAAGTTTTGCAGGCCAACCCTATTGCAAAGTAAATTGAAGTCATTAGAAATCGAGTTGATTCAATATAATGGTGCAATCCCACTTGGTTGTCTTCACTTCTCGGTTCTTGATCCTGTTGAAGCGATCATGTTGGAGCTCATCCTGAATCGTATCCCCATGCATTCTTGAGCGGCATCCCGAGAAGCACTAGCGGCGGCACGAGCACGAGTTTGGCTCCTTGTGTTCATCATATATAATAATAAGGAAAGAGAAAAATAAAACTTTTTGATCCAACAATAATAAGCATAACATATTCCTCATCATAGCACACTAAAGAGTCCCCTCAAAATAATAATTCAGGCAAGAGAATCATAGCAATTAGTTCATAGTAGGTCTCACCCTAGATTGATAATGACAACAGATCAAAGATGAGTTTGCAAAAAGTAATTGGAGGATCGGAGGAGAATCACACTGTAGATCACTTGTATGCGAGGAAATCGAATGAAATAAGTAGAGATGATGATCTCTTAAGGTTTTGAAAGAGTTTGGAGATAGAAGAAATAAAAAGGATTGAAGTTTTGGTGTTGGGGGTACCTTCCCGTGGTGATTTTGTGGTCGAACGCAACTATACAGCCAAACTATACGGTTAGAACAATTTGTTCCTGCAGTATAATTGGTCCGATGTCAAAAATTTAGGGTTTCCACCTAGCGGCGCAATTATACGGCCAGAACTATACGACCAGGATTTTTCATCCCCGCCGTATAGTTGGTCGTTAAACCTTCAGTACATGGAAAGAAAATTTACAAAGGCATCGATGTCTATACGGCTGAAACTATACGACCGGAATTTTTATTCCCACCGTATAGTTGGTCGTTAAACCTACAGTACCTAAGAAATAAAATTTGTCCATGGCAGAGATATCTATACGACCGAAATTTTTATTCCTGCCGTATAGTTGGTCGTTAAACCTTCTGTAGTCATCAAAAAGTTTATGTTTCTTCGAGAATTCTTTCTTATCCTGAAACTTAGCGGAACACCTTGTTTTTGATAGAAAAACGACAGTAAAAATTGTCGACCAACATCAACATGTATAAAGCAGGATTTTTAGTACTACCGAACTTCTTCTCCTCAACTGGAGCTTTCTAGCACTCTTTATTAAACATAAAACTTAAAAACTTTACTCAAAGCTTTATTTCACATGGGTTGCCTCCCATGAAGCTCTCTTTTATGGTCAATAGCTTGACCTCAATGTTGCTCACTTAGGCCAGATGAGTGGAACACCCACTCCAAAATAGTTGGCCTTCAAAGTGATGACCTTCTTTTTATCATGCTTGGATTTCTTCTTCTTGGGAAAATATATAACAAAAGGATCCCGCGAAGGCAATTGAAGCTTCACATTCCCTTCATGTAGATTAATCAAAGCCTTAATAGTTCTTAAAAATGGACGACCTAATATAATAGGAGCAGTAGCATCTTCAGGCATGTCAACAATAACAAAATCAATAAGAGCAGGACAACCTTCAATGTATACTAAATTATTTTCTTTAATCCTGACAGCTTGTTTGTAGGTAGAATTTGCTAGATGTAATTTTAACTCGATGATTTCAAAAGATCCAAGATTTAACTTACTAAAAATACTTTTTGGAATTGTTGAAACGCTTGCACCTAGATCACAAAGTGCAGCTATCTTATTGGTCCCAATTTTAATCTTAATAGTAGGCTCAAATATATCATCAAGCTTCACAGGTAATTTTTCAGCAATTTTCTTATATTCTTCCTCAAGCTCATGTACCTTTATTGCTACCTGATTAACAAAGTTTTGATACATAGCTTCCTCATTTCCTTCACTTACCGGAATCTTGATATTGATCCTTTTTACAAGATCTTCAACGTGTAATTTGGTAAAGGAGCATTACCATAATCAAGTTCTTCCAGATCCTCCCTTTGGATTCTTATCATCATGAGGTCTTCAACAGGATTGGGCTTAGCTTTACCTGCAAATTTAGCTAGAATGAGAGTTTGACTCTCGATTATCTTACCTAGCTATGCCTCAACAATCCTCGTTTTTTTGTTAGAGGGCCTACAAATCATTCCTCAAACTTACAACTTGGTTAGTTAATTTACCAAGCATAGCATCATGGTTCTCCGTTATTTTAACAATGATATTGTTTTACTCATTCTGTGAGTCTATAAAGGACTTAAGTGTTTCTTGGAGACTACCATTACTTGTTCCCATATTATTATTAGAGTTACCTGCAAGACTAGAATAATCTTTCTGAAAATTAGGATTATAGTTCTTCTTCCAAGCAAGGTTATAATCATTACGAGCTATGAAGTCTATTTCTTCAATATTTGATTCCGGGACAGCTCTTACCTGGCTTTCCTTACCTTTTACGGCTAATATGAGCTCATCCAGCTTAGCATTGAGTTCTTCATTTTCTTGTGGTGAGATGGAGTTCACCTTCTTCGTGTTTGATCTATCCACATGCCACTGGGCATGGTTGTCTTTCATATTGTTTAGCAACTACTTTGCTTCGGTAATATGTTTGCCCATAAATGTTCCTCCAGCTATAGTATCAAGCATAGACTTAGACATAGGGTAACCAATTTTCCATCCCATGACTGGGACAATTTCTCATGCATTCTTTCATCCTCTCCCATGCAAGCACTAGTGGCTCACGCTCTTCCTGTCTAAAACAAGTAATTTTAGATCTTAGTTGCATAGTCTTTGCAGGTGGGAAAAATTTAGTCATAAATAAAAAAGTACACTCCACCCATGATGCAATAGTATTTCTAGGCAAAGATAGTAACCATTATTTTGATCTTCTTCTAAGAGAGAAAGGAAATAAGCGCAATTTGACCGCATCAGGGTCAACATCTTTTATGCGCATCATATCACATATTTCAGTGAAAGTGTTCAAGTGCATACCTGCGTCCTCAACAGCAGAGCCTCCAAATTGATTATGTTGAACCAAACTTAAATAATGGGGCTTAATTTCATAATCATCAGCAGTAATTGCTCGCTGAGTAATAGGAGTATGCAAATAATCATTGTTGGGAGTTGCAAACTTCCCAAGCTTCTTTCCAGCCATATTTTCTATGTTTTGGGTTTTCTTAAACAAGGACTTATGATAATAAAAACAAGAATTTAAAGGCTAACTATTTTTATTGGTTTTTCAGATAAAGACTGAAAGCAAACTAACAAAATTAAAAAAAAACTAGCAAGGTTCCTA